>FR990047.1:8187266-10900105 GCA_905404095.1 Glaucopsyche alexis
CTCCGGAAAAAGTATCTGCCATTTCAATGAGAAGTTTAAAAAATATTAGAAACGAAGATGTTTAAAAAATAATGAACCATTTACTCAATCACCCTTAAGATTTAAATAAAGTGAAGGCATGCTTAAGCAAAGATAATGTAAAGAGTCATATGTATTCACCTGATAAAGCATTGGCTTTATTAGTTTCGTTAAAGTTGTCAAAGTGGCAATATAGAAACATAAAAGAGTCTGCGATTAAAAATGGTTTCGAGTTATATCCATCTTATTACACTAGATAAAAAGGATATAACTAATTATACTGAAGATGGGGCTTCAATTAAACTGCAAGCTTTACTTAATTTGACTGTGTCAAGACTTGCATGCAATATCTATGGATTTGGACGCAACAAAAAAATTAGAGCTTGTATGTAAATGGGGATTTGACGGAGCTTCTGGTCAAAGTACTTATGTACAAGCAAAAAATACATAAGGAATTTGAAGATTAGAGTCTTCAAATTCTTTATGTATTTTTATGGCCAGTCTAGTCCCAGTTAGGCTAGAACAATTGGATGGAACTGTTGTTTGGGAAAACGAAATACCCTCATCCACGTTTTACTGTCTTCCGATTATGTTCCAATTTACGAAGGAAACCCAGTCCACTGTAATGACAATAAAGACCAGAATCACAGAAGAGATAGAATCGCTCCAGCCATGAAAAGTAAATCAAATTGAAGTGAGTGAGTGCTTTTGAAGATAATTGACGGAAAGATTACAGCATATTTATCAGAGATGTCGACAGCCGTTTGAGATATTTGTAAGCAAAGCCATCGGAAATGAATAATATTGAACTGCTTGACCAAAAAAAGCAAGGATAAAGAGATTTACCAGTACGGACTGTCGTTTTTACGCTGCTGGATCAGCCACTGAGTACGGGGGTGTCGCTTTGCGAACCTCCAATCTCCTGCCTAACGGGGCTCCGGGAGAGGATGGGAACCTCCCCGGTTTAGCTAGTCCCGGCGCCGCGCCGAGGGGGACGCTCCAGTTTGCCGGAGTGGCCCCTAATTGTGTTGGAAGTCCGGTCCCTATAGAGGTAGACCGGCCGGTCGCTGGGGGTGTACTGTGTTAGACAGATCCGGGACACTCCCCTTATAGCGGCTGAGGGCAATCCGCAGGTTGTTCTAGTGGGTAAACCGGCGAGTCGCGTCGGGAGTCCCACATACCTCTAGGTCCGACCGTAAGGGCGTAACGACCTTTCACCTGCGAGATGAAAAAAAAAAGGTAATTTACGCCAGTCAGGTTACAGTTTTTATATATTTTTTTGTGATATTATATAAGTCCAGTAAAATACTTATGTCTCCTATGGTTTTACGGTTGTTTATAAGTGACTTTGTTTAAGAGTTAATTGAGTGTTATCACTTATCACTTACCAATTAATCTACTAGTTTGTCTCCTTAAATTAGAAAAGTCATACGCGTATATTTTACAATGTAAAAAATATTGTTCGAATTATGTTTCTTCAATGTATGCAAGCGATATTATTGTATAATTACCTACATTTAAATAAGAATGCATTACAATTTATTACGCTGTAAGTTATCGTCAATACTAACATTCGTTCGTCAAACTAATCGTTACGTAGATTGTCTATATTAAAATAAAACACCTGGGAGATGGAGTTCTAGTACATACGTCGGAAATAACGGATAGGTCCCGTACTGATCCGGAATCCGGTGGGCCCGGGAAAATTCAGGGCACTAAAAATAGAACACTGAGCTTAGACAATAGAGTTGAAAATCGAAGTGAGTGTCGAGCTGCCATATTTCTTTCAGATACATTTACTTAACTTGACTTAATACTTGTGTGTTCGATTTTCAACTCTATTGTATTAAAATTCAAAGACATTAGTAGCAACCAAGTAGGTGCACATAAGATAATTACAACAAAACATAGTATTTAAGTTAATCCAGGTTGTTTTGAGTATCTAAGTCAGTGTTTTTCAACCTTTTGATGCCGTGATGCGACCCCCCCTTGTATGAAAAAATATTTCGCGACCCCCGACCCTTCGCTTTTTTATCGTGTATGTATGTGTATGTTACAGTGTTACAAATATTCATTCTATACGACGTTTTTATGCGTCTCCATAATTAGGATTCGGATATAAGTACATAATATAGTACGTCAAACACATTATTTTACAATTACATACATCGATGATATCGATAAAAAATAATAAATCAATATTTTTAATCTTCATTGGTTTTTTACTAAAGTTTTCTCTACCTCCGGCGACCCCCCTACAGAAGCTTCGCGACCCCCCAGGGGGCGCGACCCACAGGTTGAAAAACACTGATCTAAGTTATACCAGTATTAATTAATCTAGGTTATAGTTATATTTTCAATGCTTTGAATTTTCTCGGTCCACTGGATTGTGGATTATACAGTCCCGGCCTGAGACCTAGGTAGATGGATTTTCTCTCAAAATACCCTTTAAATTGTTTGTATTTATTCATTTTTTTTTAGATTTACTATAATGGGTTTTTGATTGTTTATTATGTCTAACATTGAATAAAATAATATTTTAGTTAACATGCCTATTGTTTGTTTAAAGTAAGTATAAGATATTACTTACACATTTGTGATTAGTCTTAGCAAAACTTAACTACTTTTTAAGAACCACTAAGAATGTTTTATCTACAATACACAATTTTAAATTGTGTGATGTAAACACATCTAAACAATACTTAGAACTAGATAGAAGTAAACTAATATTTGCAATGCGCACAAATCACAATGTTGTGTAGGAGGGACTAGGGAATAGTTTCTAATTTACCCTTGGGAGAACAGACTGTTAATATAAAACAGACATCCGCTATTTGTATAAGGAATAACATTATTATGTTTTCTGCCATGCCAGGGCAAATCTTCATAAAACATACAAAAAAAAAAAATTAACGAAAACATAAAAGTCAAAAGCGCTTTAAGTACTTATACATACATGGAGCTTCTTTAATACAATAATAATAGAATATTTAGCATCATCGGAAATAAGAATCCAAATAAAAAAACTCAAATTAACCTACTTATTTATTTATTATTCATCATCATCACTAGGTATATCTTCATCATCATGATCAGCATGCTTCAGTTTCTGTTCCAACTCCTTGGCGGGATTAAACACGCCTCCGGTTTGAGTGTTACAAATGAAACATCTCGTAGACTTTTTGTAGTTGTCCAATGCACATTTCTCGCAAAAATAGTGTTTACATCTGTAATAATCATAATCTACACTAATATTATAAAGAGGAAAACTTTGTTTGTATGTTTGTTTGTTTGTTTGTTTGTTTGTAATGAATAGGCTCAAAAAGTACTGGACCGATTTCAAAAATTCTTTCACCATTCGAAAGCTACATTATCCACGAGTAACATAGGCTTAATTTTATTTTGGAAAAAAATAGGGTTCCGTAAGATATTTGGGTTTTTCGGACACAAGGTGTAAAAAATCAACTAGAAAAGTTGCTTATTTTGCGTACGCTGCCTAAACTATAAAAGATAGAACCATAAAATGTTCTAATTAATTGTAGATCTTATAAATATCTACAAAAAAGTCCGCGACACACCATACCTATCTATGTCGAGTGAGGCACAACAACCATTTTTTTATTTAGAAATCTTGATTTTTTTTTGGACTACATTTAAACGCGTTTATTTTACTCATGCTATTAATCCTTATCAAAATAAATTTTTTCATCACTAAGTACAGTTTATGTAGATAATATTTGGTCTATGAATGATTAAAATTGGACGTTTGGTTTTGAAGTTATGGCGAAATTAAAATATTACGATTTCTGCTGCACGGCCCGTTGTGAAGTGGGCGTCACCTATGAGTAAGGTACCCGCGCGGCTCATTTTAAATTAATTAATATTCTTAAGCATTTCATGCAGATTATTTTACCCCTACATTATATACTTTAAATGAATAACTTAGAAGTTATCGCAAAATAACAGCGCGTGTTTTCGCGGCACAGCGAGTGAGTTAGGCCGAATGCGATTATGCGCGATCGATCCTTAAGAATTAGTGGGTAAATACTTGAATACCTATTTATTTAGTGTTTGTTGTATTGTTAGTCCTGAAGAGTATAGGTATTTCATACGATAAAAGTATACCCACCTATTTATTTCATTGAGTTTTAGTAGGTACTTATTAATTTGTTTTGACTAAATTTCGCCCGTTTTGTTAGAGGTTTAAAGATATTCTGTAGTATTAGTATCAGTATTGTACCCGTGCGAAGCCGGGGCGGGTCGCTAGTTAATTAATATGTTTACTACCATAATGTTTTTTTCGTGCAATGACTATTCAGTTAGATTGACATAAAATCATGGTATACTGTATACACCAACAGCGCGACTTGGTTTGATTAGAATATAGGTCACCCTATAAATTAGCGTTATTTACTTTGAGGGGTGATAGTACAGTGTACACATCAGTACGAAAAACTTTACTATGGTGATCCATGTCGCGAAAAGCGCGAAAAAAATCATCTATTTCATACAAAATGGCCATAGCTACTCGACCACTTTGTATAAAACAGCATTTTTTTTTCGGGGGGTCTGTGTACCTAGGCATTCAGCGTTCAACTTTGTAACTATGGCATTTTCACATCTAGACGATTTTCTACTATGTCATTTAACGCTCATATCTATTTAGTGACTTTGGTATTTTTAAATGTAGTCTATTTGCCAATAGAGTATTTTAAATTAAGACATTTTTAACATTTATACGATCCGACGTTTTGCTTCTAGGATATTTTGCGTTTATGTCTATTAGCTTACAATGGCGTTCAAATATGCAGACGTTGGAGTGACACCGAAATTTTGCAAAGTGGACAATAAAATTGTGACCCTATTTAACTGTGTATGTATTATCAATAGTATATTACCCTACCTACTTAGGTATGGATAGGCCGTACCGAACAAGTGTCTTAATTCATCATAAATTATGTTGATTGTAACTAATAATACACTTACCGATTTCAAAATTATGAAGATTGTGATAAATAGTTATATTTTAGCCCAATTGAAAAGGGGTATTATTTAGAGAAAGGAGTTATTTCATAGTTTTTAGCGAATTTTTAAGAATAATATTTGGAAGTCGGTTTTTTTGCTTAAAAATAGGGAATTAGAATAAGATGAAGTAATTTGGACCTATGCAGGATCAAATGAAGGTTATACATAACAAGGTATTAATTTGGACGAATTGAACCCTTTTATTTATGATCAGACTAGCTCTTTCCCGCGGCTCCGCTCGCGTAAATATACTATCGAGTATCCCGCGGGAACATTGTACTTTTCCGGAATAAAAAGTAGCCTATGTTTTAATCCAGAGCCAAAACTACTACCATACTAAATTTCATAAAAATCCGTTCAGTAGTTTTTGCGTGAAAGAGGAACAAACACCCATCCATACATCCTCCTAAAAACGCTCCATACTAAAGTCGACCTAAAAATGACGTCACTTGTATATGAAGTAGTATGAAGTAGTATATGAAGTATATGGCCGCAGGAATATATTTGTAAATATCTCCGATATTTGTGCGTTTAAGTTCATACTTACCATAATGAATGTTTTTGTATATGATGTGAGTAAACTAATGATGTAGGTTTTGTTTACCAATTTCGCAAAAAAAAAAATCTTTTTGGTACTGGAGCGGAGCGAAATTTTGTATACAAATCGCTGTACCTTTGAAAATATTGACTTTTGATATACGGTTTCTTCTGAGAAGTTACTCATAGTTAAGAGTACTATTCATTTATGCAATAAAAAAAAATCAGTCCGCTTGCCTATTAGTATTCTTATCATATCTCAATTTTTTTATCTCAAATTTTGTGAGTAACTTGGAGAAGTTACTACTACAGTTCTAGATAGCATCACTTCACTCTTTCCTTTACTAATACTTACTTTGTCACAATAGGATCGGTGAAACTGTTTCTGCATATAAAGCATTTGAAGGGTAACTCGTCATCACTGTGGATTTCATAGTCGGAGTCTCCACCATTCTCACTGGCTTTCACCTCTTCTCTTTCAAGCTGCCAGCCGTGTTTGTAATCGGAACGGTCATGGAGAAACTTACAGGAGTCTGGAAATTAACAAATGCTATTTTATTTATACATACATATACATATAATTACGCCTCTTTCCCCTAGGGGTAGGCAGAGACCACTTCTTTCCACTTGCTGCGATCCTTACATACTTGTTTCGCTTCGTCCACTTTCATTCTTATCATTCATTCCTCCTCTTACATTCAACGTAGCGAAGCGGCTCTCCATGGGCCACTTTTCGCCTCCGCGAGAACGAGACGTGATGGGTGGCGAACCACATCGCCGATTTATTTATAGCATAAAATAATACCTTTAAGTAAAAATATTTATCTGAAAAAACTGACTCCTATAGTAATTAAAAGTTTATTTTGTACAATTATACAGGATGCTGTTTTTAGGATCCGTCTTTTCGCCTGTCTGTCTGTCAGTACGACATTTTAGTTTCTGTAATTATGAATATAAATGGATAAATTATGATAAAGTTATAGATTGTGTATCTAGATTTCAGATTTTGCGTCATGAAATAGTAAGTTTTTTATTTTAAAGGGTGACTCTCCAATCTCCATACATGTTAAGTGTACTGTAAAGGTGCGTCCACACTTGTAACATTTTACAGAACATTATCCCGTAAATGTAACAGAAACACGTGTCAGTACCGATGTTACAAGAATTGTTACAAGCCACAGTTACACTCCAATCCATTCCGAACGCTGGAAGAAGCTGCTGGATACGGACTAAACGGCAAGACAATGTACGGAGTTATGATCTACTAGTAGGGCCCAGTGTGGACACTGGTCTGTGTACTGTCACGCATCTAAGTCACTTGTTACGAGCCGATCCATCGACAGTCGGTTTTTTGTACGTGGTTTGTGACCGCATCACCACAACCTAGACCGTCCACTAACACCTACCTCCAAATCCACAAAATCCAGTTTCCTTGTAATCCTTACAAATATCAGGTTGGTAGTCCCATCTAAAATATAGAAATAAGAATAATTATTAGTTTTTTAACAAATTGATTGCAATAAAGACGAAATATTTATCTTAATATAATCATAATAAATATATTTTTCAATGCTTTAATGAATAATATTAATTATTGCAATGTGTTTATAAAAATGTTTCCAAATATTATATCTTTTACTAAGACTATAATATTTTTAATAAAACGAATTCCAAGTTATTATTTAGGCTACTTACCGTACTGTTGCTCTTAAATTTGCTGGTGCTCTTATAGGCCCTTTTCTGACCAATCCAGAACTAGCATTGCCAGCTGCTGTGTCTCTCTTTTTATAATACTGAGCATAATTATTTATACCCCTATAAACCTGAAGTATAAAATAAATCATAATAATATAATGTTATTTAAAATGGTTACATCAATTTGTTTATAAATATAATACTTTGCTATTTATTAATGCTGGCAGAGACGCAAAATATAGAAAACAATACTTGCCTCATTCAAAAGCTTAATCGCGCATGTAATAGAATGACACATGTTTCATAATATTGTGTAAATCTAGTGTGACATCATAGCAAAGCACTTATTCACAGACACTACACAAATTAAACTACATAATTTATTGTGTCGTTTGTGCCAGCTTTTCATAAGTTAACTAGCCTGTAGGATATAGACGTATATAGGCTTGACATAAAAAAGCCTAAAGAAATTGATCAAAAAAGGCATACAAATACCTTATCATCGGCCTGGCCTTGCAGTTCCTCATTTATCTTCTGTGCTTTCTCAAATATAGCCTGAGCATCTCGATCCTTTTCGGTGTCTAGCTCGTATGTAGCTGTGGCATTCTCCCTTTGCTGTTGCACCGATAGTGTTGTGCTTATATCCTTAATCTGAAAATAGTTAAGTTTAGTAATGCATTAATCATAGAAGAGAAAAACAAAGTAGTTTTGGTGTGAAAGAGTCAAAAACATCCATCCATCCTCACAAAATTTTACATTTATAACAGTAGAAGGATAAAATAGTAAAACAAAAATCTATACAGATAAATAAAAATGAAGTGTCTGTTTGTAACTTCAAATTAACAGCTTTTCACATAGTGCATCTGAAAGTATATTCAGTACTTACAATAAAATACAATTTTTTTTTAATTTTTGTCTGTCCGTCTGTCTGTCTGTCGGTCTGTCTGTCTGTTTGTTCCGGCTAATCTCTGAAACGGATGGACCGATTTTCACGGGACTTTCACTAGCAGATAGCTGATGTTATAAAGTCTAACATAGGCTACTTTTATGTAAGGGTTTCGTTTAAAAAAATAGGGTTCCGCTTCCGTCAGTTCTGCGCAAACGAAGTTGCGGGCATCAGGTAGTCATCAATATAATTGAACCATTTGACGGTGAAGGTAGATAGGTAGATAGACATACACTTTATTGCTCACATTAAAGTAGGCACAATCATTTTACTAAACTCGATTTAAAAACGAATCTAAATTCTAAACTTATAACTAAATATGGGCAAGGAAGGCCTTATCACTATAAGTGATCTCTGCCAGGCAAACCTGCAGGACAGGAGAGGTAATAAATTAATTATATATTAAATAAACAAATAGGAAAAGACAAGGAAAATATAAATAAGTAATTGCAATAATAATAGGGGATCGGACTAGATTTGAAATATTTAGTTTCATTAATATATTCAGAAATATTTAGGCATTACTACTTGGTAAATGTAAAAAAATATATTATTTTATGTGTAGTTTACTAATTATGTAAATACATTTAAAAAGTACCAAAAAATTTTTTTTTTTTCTAAATTGATAAAAAAACCCACATCATTAGTTTACTTACATCATATTCAAAAACATACATTATGGTAAGTATGAACTTAAACACACAAATATCGGAGATATTTACAAATATACTCCTGCGGCCATATACTTCATACACCTTAACCTACAAGTGACATCACTTGTAGGTTAAGTTTAGTATGGAGCGTTTTTACGAGACTCGTGAAATTTTGTATACAAATCGCTGTACCTTTAAAAATATTGACTTTTGATATACGGTTTCTTCTGAGAAGTTACTCATATTTAAGAGTACTATAATATGAGTAATATAGTACATTTATGGAATAAAAAAAAAATCAGTCCACTTGCCTATTGTTGTATCGTGAATTATAATTAGTAAAAGCCTGCAATATAAGAAAGATATTATAAGTTTACATGTCCTTTATTATAAATTATAATAATATCTATGGACGCTTCACACCGCATCAATCTGGCCCCATGCTAAGTATCCAAAGAAATTGTGTTACAGGTACCAGATAACGGGAAGTATATGTAATATTTTTATACTTTACATATATTTAAGATTTTTATTATATTATACACATTTAATACACATCCAAGACCCAGGTTGTTCCTTTGGCGGGATTCAAACCCGCGACTTCCGGCTTGAGCAGTAATGTGCTGAACCACTGAGCCACAGACATCGTCAAATATATAAGTAGATATACATAATACATAAAATAAAATTAATAAACAGTTAATTTAGCAAGTGACTTAGAAGGTAGCAAGGAACACTTTTTTGTGAAGTAAATTATATATGCAAGATTTTAGAAGAAAGAGGTTAGCATTCTGTTATATTTCTCAATCAATTTTTTACTGTAAGAAAAGAAATTATATAAGAAAAGATAAACCTGTGATATATAAACAACAAAAATAAAAACAACATAAAAAAATACCTTTTCTTCTTCACTACTTTCGCCATCTTCAATTATAACCTTTTCCTTCTTTTGACCACCAGTAGATTGGATGTTTGGATTAGATTTGGTTTGTTTCTTTGTAGGTAACACAACATTAGGCTCTTCTGCACTGTCTGAGCTGTCTTGAACAGAAAAGGTAATTCAATACCTTTTATCTTACAAGTTTTTACACATACAAACATAATCATGTTTGTATGTGTAATCTCTAATGCTCATTAGTAATCTCTAATGCTATGAATGTTCAATCTGTTTACGCATTGACGTTGCTTTGGCAAATGCCCATATAAAATGCTAAGACATAAAAGTCGTAAATACTAGGAAATTCAATGTCTTGACAAAAGTTAACCTAAAATTATTTACAAAACAGATTTTATGCAACTAAACCCCAATTAATGAATTGTTAGGACGTATAAATTAAAATTACCTTCTGTGCTCGATTGTTTCCTCTTTCTGCCGCCTTTGAATTTCAAATTACGCTTTTTGAACGTTGTAGGGACTTCAACTTCAGCATCCGACATATTTTATATTATTTTGTAATCTTATAAAATTTTTGTCAAGGCACGAAATTCGAAAATAAGAAAGTATTATAATAAACTCCGTATTCTTTAATCTTTTGGCTTAATTTGTTTTAAATAAAATTTCACAAAATCAACGCAAAATCACAACAAATCTTCTTCATCTTCTTTGATTTTTGACAGTATTTTTTAAATTAGGGCAATACCTAGGTGAAAATAATATTTTCTGCTGTGGCAAACTGCAAAGCTGTGTGAGACAAATTGTGAAACACTGAATGACATACAGCTGAGGCTTTAAAAGTCGACTAGATTGAATAGTGTAAAATCAAGAAGGTTTGAAGTGACGGCTACATTAATATGCAACAGATTTTTATGTAATTCTCTGCCTTACTTAAACATTATTGAGCCATTTTTGTCGCATTTCTTCATTGTTGGGAAATATATAAAAATTGTATTATATTATCATTAAAGGCCTTACTCGACTTCACACGTTTTTTTCTCAGTACTTACTACGATTCTAGGCGAGTCGCTACTGAATAGTTTATAAAAAACGTAGTACAATAATTATAACTCTTAATAACGTCAGTTGCTTTAATGTTAACACTTTTATACTAGAATAACTAGATTAACATTAACAATTAACTTACTAATGTTACTAATAAACGAAATATTGCAACCAGCATAACTTTCACTTCGACAAGAATATACACAACATTTTTTCACCATTTTGACTGTTAAATCATCAAATAAATAATAAAAACTATTTTCAAATTTTAATATTATCCGGTGTTCAGCATAAAATATGTGTAATGGCGTATCTATTGTCTTGCGAATGATACCATCTAATAAAAAAAGAAGGAAAAGGATTTAATGTAAACTGCATTTTTATTTAGTATTATATGAATATTTCTAACTTTTTTAATTAGAATATGATATAGTTATAAACATTTGTTAAAATAATAATAAAGTACACTCGTTTTATCTAAGATTTTTCAAGTTACTTTTTATAAATACCAACATTTTTCTGGTTGGCAACATGCAAGAACGAGACACACAGCCTCGCTTCTGGTTATCTCGCTCGGCTCGGATTTGCCTCTATGATACGTGCATTGTTAATTAATACACTCTATTACCAAGGTAATACAGTTCTTTTTAACAATTACAAAATTCGGAGTCTTCTATCCATAGGTACTATATCCATGGTAGATGTAGGTACTCATGTCGTTTTAAAACGCGGCGGGTAAATATTTTCAAAGTTTTTACTTTATTTTCGTAACCCAAAATAGGTGCGGTCTGTTAGTTAGTTTAGATCCAATATAACCAAATCTTAAATAAAGAGAACATTGAACATTACAACACTGAATGCTACTAATTTAAATGTCAACTAGTTATCGTGTTATAAAAGAAATACAATGACATAATCATAATATTATCATTGCATAATTACCATAGATATATAATATTAAAAAGAGGTAGATATGTTATAAACGCGTAAAAATGAAGACTCGAATTGGTCCGAGTCGGGTCAATTTTGGTCAGTGTTGCCAACCGTACGATAATTATCGTATTTGTACGATAATTTGAGGTGCGGTACGATAAAAAATAATTAGGTAGTATCGTACGATAATTTCACTACTACTTACGATATTTTTTGAATTCATACGATAATTTTGAAAGACATTTTCATTTGATGTATCCGAAATCAATAATGGTTTGCTAAAGAAGTTCCTACTCGTCTTCGGAAGATGGAACATCGGCACAGGCGAAAAAGTTACGCGAAATCTTAACTAACGTAACGTTCAAGCTCGCGGTGCTGGATAGGCCGGCTGGTCCATGTGGATGACCCCTATACAGACGCGTATTTAGATTAGAAATTTTGCGCTGCCTCAGGCCAATTAACATATTTTGCCGCCCCGTCAAGCAGAGGCGAACTTTTTTACTATCTTTTTTACAGGTAAACATCTAATTATACTTCAAATCCTATATGAAAGATGATTTTTTAAAGTTATTTTAGAAAAAAAAATCAAGTGCCTAAAACAGAATGTTGATACTAAGTATATAATATTAGTTATACTCTTTAGGTTAAACGCGTTCAAATTGAGAAAGCGAGCAAATGCTTTTTATTATTTTGTCTGTTAAAATAATTAAAATTTAAATCCTGAAAAACTGTTGTTCTTTAGGAAAAAAAAACAATAA
The DNA here is from genome assembly GCA_905404095.1 of Glaucopsyche alexis. Classification (NCBI taxonomy): domain Eukaryota; kingdom Metazoa; phylum Arthropoda; class Insecta; order Lepidoptera; family Lycaenidae; genus Glaucopsyche; species Glaucopsyche alexis. The sequence goes on from FR990047.1 coordinate 8,199,771, forward strand.
AACTAATAGCCTAAAACAGAAAATGCGAACCTATGGCACGCGTGCCATCGAATTCTCGAACCTATTTTTTTAAAGCATGCGACACAATATTTTGGGCACGTCACTGATCACAAAATTTTGTAATTATATACGACGAAAAAAGCGTAAAACAGGCATTAGATGACAAACCTAACTTAATAAGTTTTTTTTGTCATCTATTTTACAACATCAGAAATTACGCAAATTTACTTTAATTTGAATTACAAAATCATCCTATTTTCAGTCTAGAACAGATTTTAACAGATTTTAAAACCTATTAAATATGAAAAAATGTTGCTCGCGCGCTTCGCTCGCTCGCGTTTAACATGAAGAACATATTATATTATTTAGCACCGATGTTCTGTTTTAACCGGTTGATTTTATGGTATTTTGCTGAAATTCCCCGTTATTTAGTGTTTTAGTTAACGTTTGAACAGATTTTAACCTGTAAAATGGGAAAAAAATCTTACTCGTGAAAATAGGTTAAAGACTTGTACGTATATAACAGTAAGTAGTTTTATTTTCTTGACCTCCCCCCCCCCGCAACTAAAACCTTTGTACAAAAATTAAGATAAACATGAACGTACGATAATTGTACGATAATTTTGATCCCAAAATCCGATAATTTTGATTGAAAGAGTTGGCAACACTGATTTTGGTTAGTATGCGACCAGCTGGTCGACGCGTAGCACGTATTACGCGTCCCGTGCGCCTTGCACAAAATTCCATCGTCTGTCTATAAAAGCTGTAAAAACCATGACAAAAAAATGAATAAAAGTCAAAGAATTTTATTCCCCATGTAACTTTACAACATTTATTACTATCAGTCAAGTATTTTGTTAAAAATATATTTTTCAACAATAAATAATTTCAAGAAAATACTGTCAGTTTATGTCATAAGAAAAATGGAAAGTAATGTCAATATTTACTTTTTTGTAAATCTAATAAGGATGCATGCATTTCTGACATAGAGTAAATAGTACAGAAGCGAATATCGTTATCTTGTACAGAATTTCAGACCGTTCACTTATATTTTATCTAGCTCAAAGGATATTTTGATAAGATTGACGAAAATAATGTTATTATATTGTTCAATCATTTAAATTAATATCATTAACTTTTTAAAATTGTAAAATATAGAAAAAATAGTGAGATGTTAACGAAGTAACTTAGAACGATTTGAGGGCCTAACAGTAAAGTAACTGCTGCTTTTATTTGATTTAAATTCATCAATCTTGAATTTTAAGAGATACAGGTTAGTTTTTTTTCTTTTGCTTTTTATTGAGCGACAGGGACAGAACTACGCTATTGGGTGCGCTATTCGTCACTTAATAGGCGATTGTGAATAGTGAAACAGATCCATAATATAAAAATTCCTATCACATTTCTGGCTTAGTGAAACGGTTTACAACAAAGATATATTTATTATACATTAGCTGTATGTACTTAACAGACGTTGTTTGATGGAAATATGAATTGAAATAATTATTCCTCCTACATAAAACTATATATATAGCCTATACCCTATAGTCTGTATCTTAATAATTATCACTTTAATAATGTCGAACTTAGTATTCCATTGTTCATAATACTTACAGATTGAGTCGTAGTGAACTTTTTTTGACGTTTTGGCTACTTTCCACACATCGTACACACACGAAACAATCCGTAAGTGTTTAAAACAATGAACATATTCGCGTAAAAATCAGAAATCAATATTAGTATTTTTTTAAATAATAATAAAATTGTTTAATTTTTTTTCCAGGAAGACATAATATATACAGCAGAAGACATTTACATTTAGTACTCCCAAACTAAAAAAAGGGATTATAATAAAAAAAAATGTTTTTTTTTCTATTATTCGAAAAGTGCCCATAAAAACACCGAATACCTATTCGAATGTCAAAAATGTCGATTAAATATTTGCAAGCTCTACTTCTTATCCTTTACCTTTTCTCAAGGCTGGGAATATAAGATCCGGAATCAGGAAGGCCGTAGAAAATTCTGAGCATTGAAAATAGAATTCCGCGCCAATACAATAGAGTTGAAAATTTCAACATATGAGTGTCGAGTTTCAATGTCTTAAATGACAGCTCGACGACCAAAACTTCCATTTTCAACTCTATTGTAGTTAGGTATTAGCGCAGAGTTTTATTTTTAATTTTCTAAATTTTCACCGGCGTTCCGGATTTCGAAGCATAGTTCCAGCTTAATGACGAACAAATTCTTGAAAATAAGCTAACTTTTAACAAACTACTTTTTTGACGTAAAGGTCAAGGAGTATTTTTATAAAAAATAAGCTTTTTCTTCATCTGTACCGTTCTTTGCAGAACTTGTGCCCCAACATCGCACTATAATAGAAACATGTTTTTAAATATCAAGTTTCAATTCCTTTTTGACAGTGATAGAAAAAACTAAATAATATGTTTTATGTAAATAATAGTAGGCGTTCATGCCATTATCATAGTTACTAATGAGAGGTTATTTTAAAAAATAACCTCTTAATAGTACCTATGAACGAAATAGAATTTATACGCATTTTGTACCTTCTGCGTCATTAAATAATCTATGTCAGAGATTTCAAACTTTAAATGTGGAATCGTATGTAATTGGTAGTGACAAACACTAGTCATCTTTTTCTTTGCTATTGAATTAGGAATGCCATCCTTATCACGAATTTTTGCTGTGAGTGAAATGTCACAATAATTAAAAGTATCAATGTGTGACGCGGCACAAAAATTTTGTCAGTTTTGTAAGGGTATAACGTATCCTTAGTTATCACTGATAATTACCCTTTAGTTTACGTTTAGGTTGAATTATTATTAGATCTGAACACATATCAATATAGTAAGTAATTAGGTATCTATAGTGGTAGATTGCCACATTCTAGGCAGTTTCATAAAATATTAATTAAATGGCACGATCTTAACAATATTAATTAGATATTGTATAATACCTAATTATTATTGTTAAAAAATATTATTTTGGGCGCGCGATTATGAAACGGTTAACATTCCATAAAAATATTACTAACACGTCATGAAAAAAAATAATTAGCTTACTGTGATTGGTTAAATATTAACTGCGTCGTTCAAGCGTTGTTAGTAAAATTTGAATATTTTCATAAAAAGCAGGACTAAACCTTAAGCTCAACCCTTAACCAACTACCACCTATCTTAGCCACCCACGTAACCACCTACGTGCGGTTTTGGAGACCGCTCAAGAAAAACTACCTTTATCTCAGGTTGTACGGTGTTAACGACATATTTAAATGTGAAAAATACTTACCTAGGTATATAATTTAAACTTTTTATTACAGCTTCAAACAAATGAAATAAAAATATTAACTTTAAAATATTTTACAATCTTTTAAAAAGAAGTGAGTTTAACACACAATTACACTCCTCTTAGATTATATGGACCTGATAATCAAGAAATGAAAAGTATCGACCACTTTGGATTATTTTCTTAAAACTCAGAATATTAACTATGAAATCAGAAATGTAATAATAAAACTAAGAATAGGGGATCGGACAACATCTGAAATATTTAGTTTCTTTAATATATTCAGAAATATTGAGGCATTACTAGCTGGTAAATGTAAAAAAAAATATTATTTTATGTGTAGTTTACTAATTAAATACATTTAAAAAGTACAAAAAAAATTTTTCCGTAATTGGTAAACAAAACCTACATCATTAGTTTACTTACATCATATACAAAAACATTCATTATTATAAATATGAACTTAAACGCACAAATATCGGAGATATTTACAAATATGTTCCTGCGTCCGTATTCTTTATACCTACTTCATACGCCTTAACCTACAAGTGACGTCATTTGTAGGTCGATTTTAGTATGGAGCGTTTTTACGAGATTTGCGAAATTTTATATACAAATCGCTGACCTTTGAAAATATTGACTTTTGATATAAGTACGGTTTCTTCCGAGAAGTTACTCATATTTAAGAGTACTATTCATTCATGCAATTAAAAAAATCAGTCCGCTTGCCTATTATACAAAAACTTCAACATAATTTTCATATTTCATTCATAATTTTACACCGTAATTTCAGCATATTTTTTTCTCATATTCCAATGAAATTAGTACTATAATGTATAAAAGAATGTATTTGATTTTTCTAAAAACAACATTATTATTTTTAAACAATAATTAAACCTACTTCTAAAGTAAAAATACACAAAAAAAGTATGAAATAAAACTTAATCTCTAAATAATTCCCCTTTCAAATTCGGCTAAAATTTTTACTATTTCTCTACTCAATCTTCTTAATTTGAAATCGGTACCAGCCCAAACAATATCCTACAATATTTTATAGAACAGCTTACGTTCATATTTGCTGGTACCGACAAAATTACTAATAAGATTGAGTAGAGAAATAGTAAAAATTTTATCCGAATTTGACCCCTTTGTAATATAGGGGAATTATTTAGAGATTAAGTTTTATTTCATACATTTTGTGTATTTTTACTTTGGAAGTCTGTTTAATTTTTTGTTTAAAAATAATAATTTCACCCTTTTTAGTGATATATTTTGTTACGTTATTATTAATAAGTCTTAAGAACGTCTAAACTAAACGATCGAATGTATAATTTAATACGCGCCAAGCTTCCATTAGGTATTGTTATTAAGATGATGATGATGATTACTGTACCTAAGTTATAAAGTGGCATATGCTTGCAGTTCTTTGAACAATGCCGAAATTTCCAAACGCATATCTTTAAAGACTGAGGAGTTCTGTTCAGTGTTTTTGGATCCAGGGTATACCTTGGTACAATATCTTATTTTTTGGTAGCATATGCTTGTGTTACTTCAGTAAAAGTCAAAATCACTATATGTGTGGATATAAATTTTGAGGAGTTCCCTCGATTCCTCATGGATCGCATCATCAGGTTTCCACTTTAGTGACTAAAGGACCAATTTCGAATTAAACCCTTTACAACAGCAAAAGAATTTTGCAAATAGGTCCATAAACGGCAGAGTATCAAAGATCTCCGTGTTAGTGTAAAATACTATGAGAAGTACCTTTTATGTCATCATAATCTGATGATGTATGGTGTGATAGTGGTGATGATGATGATGATTACTCTAACTGACAGGGTGGCATATGCTTGCAGTTCTTTAAACAACGCCGAAATCCCCAAACATGTATCTATAAGGAGTCAGGAGTTCTGTTCTTTACTTTTGGATCCAGGGTATACCTTCGAGCAAAATCTTACTTTTTTATAGCATATGCTTGAACTATTTCAGAAAAAGTCGAAATCACCATATGTGTCCATATAAATTTCGAGGAGTTCCTTGATTCCTCATGGATCCCATCATCAGGTCACCACTTTGATATCAAAAGGACCACTGCCCGTCGGCCGCGGCCGCCGCGCGCCGTACATTATTATTTTATTACTGTGATATCTTCTATACGCGAAATACTAATTGAAATCAAATGATGTAAATGGCAAATTTCTGCTAAATTAAATGCTTATAATGAATAACGTAGGTATTTACTTGGATAAGGATTAATATCATCTTTATGAAAACACCCTCATAAATAATGCTTAATTTGGTTAGCATAAAAAGCTTATTGTGAGCCAACCTTAAAAGATAGACATACATAATATATACAGTCGCACAATGTTGAATACAATATAATATAAAGAAATATTTGAATTTGAAAAAGCATTGCGGTCTCATATAATACCGCTGGTAAGTGGCAACCTTACTTTCAAATCGTCAGTAGGTACTTGGTTAGACTTTAGAGCTTGGAAACTTTGTAACCCAACCATGAACATTTTAGACATAAAAATAATATTATAGACTCTCTATAATGTTCATGGCCCCAACCAAGTAAACTGATTTCCATAGATACCTTGATTACCAGATGACATCTATTTACTTACCTACCTTTATCATCTGACGCGCTCGAACTATTTATGTAAAAATCAAAAATTCCCTCTTGGGCTCTCTAATATATTTATAAATCATATAGTTAAGCCATTCCTGTTTTTTGATGCGGGTTCTGTAGAATTTAGGATTAATCATGTGTTTATATTCATTATTGATATGGAAATTTATTCTTTAAGCGCCATTTGCTCACCTATATTAGGATACGCTAACAGAATACATTATGTCGATAAAAAATAGCTTTATTTTCATAAAAGCGTAAGTGAATCCTTAATATATCGAACAATCTTACTGTTTGTCTGTTTGTTATTTCAAATTCTATGACATTAAATAATAAAATGTGACGCGATATAAGAAGAATTTAGATAGGTGGATTAATTAAACTTACGAACTTTAATGCTGTTCTTGGGACCCTTACAATGTAGGCAAAGTAGGCACCTAGTAGGTGTGTAATAAAAAAAAAGTATTTTTCGGATCCTGTTATATAAATAAGACGCCAGGTAAACAAAAGTATCGGCTTATAAGATTCCGATTAAAAGCTATAGTTAGTAGTAGAGTTAGGACTTACCCTGAAAACAGGAATAAGTCTGGTTTAATATTCCCAATTTAAAAACTTGTAAGTAAAGAAGTTACGATTCAGAAATAAATTTCCTATTGTCATCCTAAAATTGATTATTATCCTCCCATTATTTCTCTCCCATTATAGATATTGATTATTTCCAGTGCGACCGGTCGCTCCGCGCTCGCGGCCTGTATCCACCGTCTCCCTGCAATGAATGATTATTATTATTGCTATCTGGAAATTCTCAAGTATTGGAGACGAACAAAGTCGCGGGCAACGACTAATACCTATCATTATACAAACACGTCTTTTACGTCCTTTTTAAAGTGAGATGTCTTAAATGGTATACTACTTTTTAGAAGAGTTACTTTATTTTTAAAAAGGCTTAAGTTCTATGAAAATTAGGCAAAGGATATGTCGTTTTAGTTGAGCGACAATCTTGGACTGCTTTTAAAAATAGTATACTACTTTCAAAACCTTAAAATCAAAAGGTATTATGTTCGCTACCTTTTCAATAAGAAAATAGTCATTTTTTCAATAAGGTGTTTTAAAGAAAGTGTAAAGTAAAATTTTTCTTTTCTAGTGCGTGTAAACATCATTGGCGTTTCAACTTTCTTCAAGTAAAAATACAAATAACATAAATGCAGGTTGTGTTCTCCTACATTTAGGTATACTTATTATATTGGTTTAAAAATCTAATCCCTAGGCAATTTAGTGAAATACCTACCTGTTTTTCAACCAATTTTGTTATTTGATACTTTTGTCTTAAAAATGTTATTTGATACTTTTGTCTTTCAAATAATAATCTATGGATATCATGTACCTCAGAGCATATTATTACCTATCAATTATCATTTATAATATTAAATAGTCGACTTTACCTACTGGATAGTATTGTCCATATATAAAAAAAAATTAAAGACTTTATTTAAAATAGGTTCTAACTACATAGACCTCTATGTAGTTAGACCTATTATACCTATGTACTTAGACCATTACTGCGTTCAAAATTCAAATAAGAAAACGCCATAACAAGAAAGTATAAAGGCTTTTCACGTTAAGAAGACAGTGAATCATGCGTAAAAATGTCAAAATTGACCAATAACGCATAAGCCGATGCATCATTCAGTGGTCAATTTTCAATAATTAATTTACATTAGCCAATTAAAGTAAGCCATTTTGACATAATATGTGCGCATTGATTTCTTGACGCGATAGACTATGGAATAAGTAGAGAAACTAGTTTTAAGAAATTAGTGAAGTCGAGGCATGCAGAAATACCTATTAGGAAGTAGACCAGTGGCGAAGGCTGTTTCGCTTCATAGGGAAGCCCTAGCTTGTATAATTTGGCAGGGTTTTGGACTTTTGGATGAGGCTCTTCAAAAGGTAAGTGGTAAGTAAAGCCGATAGGAATGGAGTTATATCTTGCTTCAGGAATTAATAATATGAATGGATGAAATTTGGTATACCTAGTTAATGTATAGATCTCAACTTTGGCATCATAGAATAATAATATTTTAGGCTTTAGGGGTGGCTCGTCATAATTTGAAGTGGGGATGAAAAATATTTTTTTTATTTTACCCCATCGTATGGGGTATCGTTTATTGGGTCTTTTAAAATAAATGCAAGGTTTCTTACATAACATTTCTACAAAGTCAATCATTTTCAAGTAATCGGCCTCCAAAGTGGTTTAATTCCAAGTTTCCATGTGATAGATGATAGATCATATTAATTAATCTTTAGGAAAATTATTTTGGCGAAAACGAACAATAATTTTGAAGTAAGTAATTCAAAGAAAACCTATTGCGCGTTGATAAAACTTACGGAACCCTCCTTAGACATGTCCTCACATGCTTTTAGTTAGGTTATTTATGTATGTAGTGCGCGTGTAGACTTATTTACTACAGACTTATCTACATAAAAAACCACACACCGTGAAAGCCCGCCTTACAAGGTAAGGGGAAGTCCATTAATCACGGGGGGGGGGGGCCGAAAAAAAAACACCAAGTATCACCAAGGGGGGAGGGGGTATAAGGAGACATCACGTGTATTAATTTTCGAATTTAGTCTATGCATACCGAAATTATTATTGGTTGTAGATTCGTAGTGTTGTTTAAATACTTACAAAACAAATGACTCGTATAGTTTTAATTGCTTAAATTATTCGATTAAATTGTTTTTTAAGTTAATGTTTTTCTTCAAACATGACCAGCTTACTATGTAAAATTATTATTTTTAAACAAAAAATTAAACCGACTTCCAAAGTAAAAATACACAAAAAAGTATGAAATAAAACTTATTTTATAAATAATTTCCCTTTTAAATTCGGCTATTTCTCTACTTAATCTTCTAAATTTTGAAGTCGCTACCAGCCCAAACGATATCCTACAATATTTTATACAACTTACGTTCATATTTTCTGGTACCGACTTCAAAATTAAGAAGATTAAGTAGAGAAATAGCCAAATTTAAAAGGGGAATTATTTATAAAATAAGTTTTATTTCATACTTTTTTGTGTATTTTTACTTTGGAAGTCGGTTTAATTTTTTGTTTAATAATAATAATTTCACCCTTTTTAGTGATATATCTTGTTAAGTTTTTATTAATACGTCTTAAAAACGTCTAAAATAAACGATCGAATCTTTAAGTGAATACGCGCCAAGCTTCCATTAAGTATTGTTATTAAGATGATGATGATGATTACTGTAAGTTACAAAGTGGCATATGCTTGCAGTTCTTTACACAATTCCGAAATTTCCTAACGCATATCTTTAAAGACTGAGGAGTTCTGTTCAGTGCTTTTGGATTCAGGGTATACCTTGGTACGACGTCTTATGTTTGTGTTACTTTAGTAAAAGTCAGAATCACTATATGTGTCAATATACATTTCGAGGAGTTCCCCCGATTCCTCATGGATCGCATTATCACGTTTCCACTTTAGTGACTAAAGGACCAATTTCGAATAAACCCTTTACAACAACAAAGGAATTTTGCAAATAGGTCCATAAACGGCAGAGAAATGTTCAAAGATCTCCGTGTTAGTGTAAAATACTATGAGAAGTACCTTCTTTATCATCATAATGTGATGATGTATGCTGTGATAGTGGTGGTGATGATGATGATTACTCTAATTGACAAAGTGGCATATGCTTGCAGTTCTTTAAACAACGCCAAAATTCCCAAACATGTATCTATAAGGAGTCAGGAGTTCTGTTCTGTACTTTTGGATCCAGGGTATACCTTGGAGCAAAATCTTACTTTTTGGTAGCATATGCTTGGACTACTTCAGAAAAAGTCGAAATCACCATATGTGTCGATATAAATTTTGAGGAGTTCCCTCGTTTCCTAATGGATCCCATCATCAGATCACCAATTTTCTGAAAATGGGACCAACTTCAGATTATACCTTTTACATCAAAAAAAGAATTTTGAAAATCGGCCAACAGACGGCGGAGAAATGCGCGAATATACAAAAAAAAATATACATTTTTTTTTTTGATTTATTTATTGATAAAAAACAAACATAGTAAACAAAACATATATACAGCCGAACGTATAACCGCCTCCTTTTTTTGGAAGTCGGTTAAAAAATACACGTGATCTTAGGTGGGGGAGGGGGGGAGTATAAAACCTCACCACGTATCACCAGGGGGAGGAGAGGGGTCTAAAAAGTTGTTAAAAACATCACGTGATTAATGGACGGTCCCTAAGGCGTAGTTTCGTTACATGTGTGTGCGTGACACTGTCTAATTACACGGCGAGGTGTAGCTTAGTTTAGACTGGCCTCACTGTGTGGATCGCATGACTCTGTCTTCACTGTTTTATTTGGTCTGAGCATGTGGGTTTATATCTTTCACGTAACAGGCGTTGTTTTGGCAAACGATATAACACCTCAAATATTGTGATAGGAAATTTTCTAGTGTAAAGTTTATTTAAGATTGTGAATTGTGATAACTGGTACATATACTTTATAAACATACCTATTATTTAAAAATATAAACATTTTTGGGCTTTTTGTAACTAGGGGCTAAAACGTAATCGGTGCTGCGGTGCTCTCTCATTGATATTTCGGCCTTATCGTAGGTGCGCTTGGCCTTAATAAATAAATAATCTAATATTATAAAAAAAATCTCGTGTCACACCACAGTAGGGTTGCCAACCGTCCTGTTTTCTCAGGACATTTCCTGGTTTTTACAGTGTCCTGGGTTGTCCTGGATAGTTTCAAAGCAGCGTCCTGGTTTTTTAAAGTGCTCTGATAAAGTCATGGCATTTTAAAATTCTCGCGCCACTTTTACAATTTTTCTTTGTAATTTAATTTTAGTCAAATACTTTTATGAAAAAATATGATTATTAGCATTACTTAGATGTATTTCATTTAACTTATTAAATTAACTGTTGCAAAATTACTGCGTCCTGTTTTTAAACTGAATTGTCCTGGTTTTTCAACTTCAAGTCCTGGTTTTTCAAATTTGGGGTTGGCAACCCTACACCATAGTATTTCTGACTGAACTCATCCGAAACGGCTTGAGTCTTGAGCGATTTTTATGACAATTTTCAGGTGTATTCGGTAAACTACTTTTCATACTCCTCCGAAGAAGGTGACCCACCCCATTTTTTTAATTTAGGAGCAATTGTAAATGTAGGTAAGTAGTATAGGTAGTTTCTAGGTGTAGGTGGAAGGTGTAGGCTGTAGGTGTGGTTGATGATGTAGACAGTTTCTACGTGAGAATCTGTACGTGTATTTATTTATTTATTGAGTTATTTATTTATTCCAGTTAATAACAACGTCTCTTGGGTACAGACTGCAGCGAGTATTTATTTTAGTTTTTTATAGAGTTTGCTCTACTTCTCCAACGCGACGCGACGCGCCGCGCAGCTCCGCTTCAGAAGAACGGGCCTACTCATATAAGTAGCTCAACTATTTTTCTGTGGACAGTGTGACATAGGTACTATGGGTGAAGCAGAATAATTTTAATATGGAACAGTCACTTGGTATTAAGACACAAAATTATATTCTTACTAACTTATCTAGCTGTTATAAAGTAAATAAATATATTATGTTATATTTTTAAGAGCTGTCGCATAAATAGAGATAAAGCTTATAGTCTAAGAGCTTAGCACAACTTATTGCCACCAGCGCGGAATAAGAAACGATTGCCAGCATTGGCAATATTTATTTAGTATAGGTAATTACCAAAGTATACGTAATTAAACTAAACAAATACTGCCGCTCCTACAAGGGGCAAACCCCGTTCAATAGGAATCGTTTGTTGCATGCATTGGATGCATCAAATAGGCTCCGAAACTACTGGGTCGGTGATGAAATTTGGCTCAGATATTGAGTAGACCACGAGGAAGGACTACTATTTATAGCGGAAAAATGCACGGTTCACGCGAGATTTCCTTTACTTACGAAGTCAAGGGGATATTTGATAGAAAATAAGAATAGAGTTGTCTTTCACTCAGGATTCCCTTTAGGACCTCTAAACATACTTAGTAGGTGATGACTCAACGGTAGATCTTTACTTAAAGAATAGCTTAGATTGTAACAACAGAGTCAAGACACAGTGAAATCATGTGAAAAAAATTGTTATTACTAGTATTCGCTCAACTTTTAAGTGAAGAAGTTTACCAGTAATATTAAATAAATAAAATAAAAAAACTTTAAATACAAAAAAGTTCCACATGCCTTTTTTTATTTAGCACTATGATAAAGAATAGCAAATCTAAAAATTATTAATGTTTTTGGACGTTTTGAAAACAACGCTTAGCAAATTACGCCCAATAATTTATCGCAAGCTCTCCTACTTTCGAGAAACTTTAGAATAAAAGTAAATACGCGGGAAAACAAGTTTCATTATCGGTTCACTTGCGTTCGACGACAGTTCAGTTTGGTGAGTGCAAGTGTAAAATATAAGTTTGTGCATTACGTGTGAAGTACATACAGGTATGTTGATTTGTACAGAACAGGTTATCTAGAACTAATGACCTAACTTAACATAGTAATCAGGAGGTCTTGCAAAAACCTCAATCAGTCCGCTGCAACTGCTAAATGTATCTGTACTCTGTAGAGTGTAGAGTGTAGACCTACATTTTGCAAAATATATTTATACGTTTTTATTTTTGGTAATCAATCCAGGGGACTTAGACTAAGAACAATATCACTACAAAGATGAAGTTAATAATTATTTTTAGTACAATGCATTAATAAAAATTATACCTCTAAATTGCATAATTTTAGAAAAAAAGTTTTAATCATTATTTTTAAACAAAAAGTTAAACCGACTTACAAAGTAAAACTACACAAAAAAGTATGAAAAAATCTTATTTTCTAAATAATTCCTCTTTTAAATTCGGCTAAATTTTTTACTGTTTCTCTACACAATCTTCATTATTTTGAAGTCGGTTTGTCTAAGGCCCTTTCTCTTCGGTGTAGATTTGTAGAAAATAACAATATCCTGACAATAATTAAATTATGTGCATTCGTTGCAAATTGTAATTTATATTTATACCTGGGCAATTTCGTAAAAATACATCCCAGTTACAAAATGGAGTACAATAAAAATAAAGTTTAGAACAACTATTTTCAGGATGTCGATTGCTTCGTTTTTTCTTTAAACATATTATTTTCATAACAATATTACCCAAAAACCTTAACATGATGGGGATTCTCGGTTCCATTTTGTAACTTTTTGAAACGAATACTTATTAACAACGCAGTGTTTTTTATTAAAGAAAGTTCTTTATTACGAAACGAAACATAGTATTTATGTTTTAACAAAGTTTTTTTTCTCAAATACTTATATATTAAACATTAAATCTTAAAATTATCTTGAAATTCATTGATAACAGGCAGTGATACCAACTCTCAAAAATATTTCTCCCCAAACTTTACCCCTGATAATTATACCATTGACAGGTCTAAGAGATAATAAGCTAGAAAGAAAGGTTAAGTGTTTAACATAAAGACTTACGCGTGAATAACATAAAACTAACTTGTCTTAATCTGATTTCACTCCCAATACATTTTCATATCCCTGGCTATATACCAGTGGCGAAGGGTTCCTATAACTCCATTCCTATCGGCTTCCCTTGTCACTTACCTTTTGCAAACCTTCATAGAAATCCCTACCTTTTTTTTTTATTATTACATATAAATTGATTCATAAGGAGTAAACTCTAAACATCCTGTCCCCTAGGAAGCCCCCGTAGATATTTTCCCTAATTTTGGGGGGTAAATCCCTAAGTTGGCAACACTGACACCGTTGTTCGGCCTAACTGCCGGACTGCTCTACACACGCACGGATATGGTACGGAGCGGACCAAATCCGATGCGGACAGCGGCGAACTCTTCGCCTTCTTCTTATGTTCGCCGGACTGCCCTTGGTATTGGATTTGGTACAGAGCGTACCAGATCCGCTGTACGCTCCGTACCAAATTCGTGTGTCTGTAGACACCATTAGGGTAAAATACTTCAGAAGTGCTCATGAAGATAAAAAAGTACAAACAAAATGTTTTTATTTAGTCATTTACGTCATTTAGAAGTCTGTAAAGACGATAAATTATTTTAACTCCAAGCATTATAATATTATGTTACCAAGGTCTAAAATGATTGCAAATTACTTTATAGACCTACATTCAATAGTAAATTAAAGTGATTTATCTTAATTACTATGATCCCTGATAATACGACTGGAAAAAATAACTGTGTTTGCACTGGGTTAGGGTTGAACCGGTGGTAACTTTTTCTGTTGACTATCCGAAAATAGCTTGTTAAGTTTTATTTAGAAATCAAATTTTTCATTTTCATTTTTAAAATTTTTCATGTTCATTTTAATTTACTGATGAGAATTCTTAATCTAAACGTGAAATAGAAATTAGTCAAAACGAATGCCTGGCGGTGAGCAGTTACCGTTACTCATCGATACTAGAGTTAAAACCATTTTTTAACGTTTTGACCTACTGCAATAAATACAAAAAGTTTAACTGACCCTTTAGCCAGGATCCATCGTTTATTACGATGACCATCTTACTACTTAGCAAACTAAGTTAGCGAACGTTATGCCAATCCCATATATTTTCAATTTCCAAGATGGTCATTGTAATTAACAAAACAATGGCATGTTGGCTAAGGCCTCCAATTAAGTGTAATATTATTATTAATCATATCTTAGGTGCCGCGTGCTAGCAAAGTTTTGTTTCTTTTTTTTTATTGGTGAATCCATAATAATTGTAGTGACGAGCAGAACAAGACTAAGTCTAAGTAGTAGATCTAATTATATTAAACTCATGAGTTGGTTTGCTGTTGGTTAGATTTTTTGCTAATCAGGACCGAGAACAATATTCTTATCAGCAGTTTATACCCACCCTATATTTAATATCCCAGGGGCCAAGGCTGAAGACGTACGTACGACGTATATGTCGCATAATGACGTATTGAGTCACCCAGATTGTTTCAGTTGTGAAGAGTAAATTATACAATTGCAATAAAGTTTTGGGAATCCCTAGGCATAAAGATATGTGCAGTATATATTATGTTTATCTGGCACACATTAGCGTTTACAAGTATTTGTAGAGTAAGTTGACCTCTGTCATACCTACATAAATATATTAGTAAATGACCGGCTAAATAATTGTTTAAATAATTCGCAGATTCGATTTTCGAACTATAATGACCAAATTTTGTAACGCTACTCAAGTTTTGGGAAATACTGCTCTGCTAGACTGAATGACAAGAACAGCATTCGATTAAGAAGCTCGTAACGTTAAGGCGAAAATATACCTAGATGACGTCACAGATTCGGGCGTGGCCTAACACTTCCCGCCGCGCCACCCGCATACACCCCGCTGCGCTAGCGATCTCCGCGCCGCGACTCAAATTATAAACTGAGGAACGGCCCTTTTATACGACTTTAGGATTGATTTAAATGCAACTTGAAAATATTAATTTATTTCTGGTCTATGGGCAAAGAAAAAAACGTAGAATGTATTAGCCGCTTCTCCTTCTTCTGTAGAAGCCGGTCGAGGTTATTCCCGAAATCTAGAAATTATTTGGTAGGCAATGCGGCTTCCAACCCATCATATTTGATTTCATTTTCCACCTCTACGCCCACCAAAATGCAATACTTAGTGCTATTGACAGAATCACTAAAATATCCACTAGGTGTTTTTTCGCTTTCCTAAGCGATAAAAATACCGAAAATGAGTTATATCAATGACTTTGTACTTTTTTTTTCTGCGTCGATTGGTCTAATCGTCGTCTTCCTACGACGATTTTTTTGTCGCTTAGGTATAGTGAAATTTATACAAAATCATGAATGTTATGTTCACTAAGCGACAACAAAAAGCTATTTATAAAAATCTACTTAGTCTATTTTTCATGTTTTTACTTTTCTTTTGTTTGCACAAAAATATTTTTACTTGTTTAAAAAATTCTTTTCGTGAACACTTTGTACATTTTCTCCATACAAATTATTTGTGAATTGTCCTTACAGTGCATTTAATTTGATACCATTATTTTACGAAAGTGCAACTTGTAGAATTTTACCCATAGTGAAATAAAACAATATTGGCGTAAAGATAGTTTTACATATTTGACACAATAACTATTCGTGCTATGTAGATATTTTTACTTAAAAACTTTTGTTTTTAAGTATGTCGGTTAGATATATTTTTTTTGTCGTCGGTTAGATAAAATGTAACTAAAAGTATTAAATTTACAGTGTGTGGGAACCTTAATGAACGCAAACATTGCTAAATATATTTCTATATTTATGCGCCTAATGTTTCGCTAGTTAGTCCTGTCGGTAGTAGAAAATATCAATATACTAGGTTATGGGAGTAAACTTTGCGCACATACTTGGACATAGTAAAATAGCTCCTATAGCTGGTCTATTTTCAATTAAATTGGCAACAGTCACTGAAATCGGTGTGGTTTCATTATTATTCCTTTTTTAAGGTTCCGTAGTTCATGTCTCGGAATCCTTATAGTTTCGTCATGTCCTTCCGTTCGACCGACCGTCCGCCCGTCCGTCTGTCCCTCCAAATGGTGGTGCTTGAAATATGAAACTTTGAATGGATAAGTTTATTTATCACGTCGACATAGTGCTAAAATAAATGAAGATAATTTTTGGTTACACCTACACGAAAAGGGGAGATATAATTAGGTACATAGACATTATAAGAACATTGAGAGGTTTCTGAGATTATATTTTGATGTACGTACTTATCCGTTTGCGCGATATTCCACTTTTAAGCGCATTTCTTATTAAAATACGGCGTCCCCCCCCTCTAAAAGCCAAACGGCTTGAACGAAAACTATAACGGTCCAAAAAACTTCATAAATTCAGGAGTTATAGAGACTTAAATTGAATCAGTTTAGATGAAGATATCTGTGGCTCAGTGGTTAGCGCTTTAGTGCTCAAGCCAGAGGGCGTGGGTTCGAATCCATAAGAGAATAAAAAGTTTCCGGGGATTCCTTGAAAAAATCGGTATGTGGAATATCTCCCAGCACTACCAAAAGAGAACTCAAGGAATGGGGCCGCAGCTTAAGTATAAAGCAATGGGCTGATATCCTAGGCCTTGAGTTTTTACTTCTATATTTTTTATTATTTCAAGATCAAAATTAGCTAACGTTTTAGCTCGTTTTAGTCAGACAAGGGAACTGCAATTAATTTTTATAAACAAGAAGAAGGAGAATATTGTCAGTTAGGAGCAAAAATTTACAATGTCATTGAATAATAAATTTACTAAGATAACTTTAGCCGTAGAAAATTCTTAATGAAAGCAACATTTATGTAACTTATATTATCTTGTTTTATTTTATAAACTCTTAGGCCATTTAGATGAATACTCCTATAATTTTTTTAAAGTGTTTGGAATTAGTTATTTTTACCTGTTATTACAGAAAATGTATCTATAGCTTATCTATTTTTACATGTTGCTGAAAACCTTTAAAATAAAATGTAGGCAATTTTACTTGCTATTACATAACTTTCGTTGATAGCTTAGATAATTTAACCTATTTTTCGAATAAGGACTTTTTTACCTAAGCGACATAAACTGCCTGTAATTCGAAAGCTATATGACTCGTTTTAATATCAAAAATTGCTATAAAAATAAGATACACTGTATTTTATCTTATACTGATTTGTATCTTATTGATATATAGATATATAGATGTATGTTAAAACCATCTAAATCCGACTATTTTGTGATTTTAAATGATTTTTTTTTTTCTAAAAATGTTAACGTTTAAATCACTCTTCTATAAAGTTTACTAAATTTATGCGTCATATGTGTCTTTCTTTAATTATTATATTTTCTTTAATTATTATTTTTTATCAATTATTATTATTTAAACTGGAAATATCATAATATGTATTATATAAAATATGAATTTGCTCTCCTACGCTATCGAATTGGATTTTGTCTGTAATGGTAGTTGTATGTGTGTTAAATAAATAAATAAATGTCGCTTAGGCATTTTTACCTCATATACTATATACTTCAAAACGTTGATATACTAAATAGACAATTAAAACAGAAACAATATAATATATCTATGGACGCTTCACACCACGTCAATCTGATCCCGTGGTAAGTTCTCGAAGAACTTGTGTTACGGGTACCAGATAACGGAATTATATTTAATACTTTTATACTATAGGTACACATAATTAAAATTTCTATTATATTATACATGATATTTAATACAGATCCATGACCCAGGAACACAGAAAACTTTTTGTTCCGTCGGCGGGATTTGAACCCGCGACCCCCGGCTTGAGCAACGACACGCTCAACCAACTGAGCCACAGAGGTCGTCATAGAAATAGAACTATACACTTTCTGTGAAATTTACAACTACATATATAATAAAATATTATACTATAATATATACTATATAATATATTAATTGAAGTTGAATTATATAATATTATATAAGTTGAAGGAATAAAAAGTACATTCAACAATCGAACATTTTCATTCTATCACAGGCAGAGTGCTCGCTAAGGTTTTCATAATTTATTTTTTTACGGCATGTTGTTCCCTATTATTTCAAGAGTAAAATAAACGATTGCGAAATAGCGGCACCGCGGAGAGTGACACAACCTCCTCGTACGAAAGTCAGCGGCTCACTGTCCCGCGCGCCCGCGCACAAAATAATAGTTATTTACGTATATTTTGAAAACAAAACGGTATTTCGAAAAACCCAACGATGAAATGTTAGATAAATATATTCTTCACATTTTCGTAAAAGAACCATCTTTATAGCCGTAGTAGGTAGTAAGTAGATAAAAAAAGAAATCTGAGAACAGGGCTTTTTAATTTTAATTTATTTAATATTAATCTTCGTCTTATTAAAAAAATTAACGATGATATTAAAGATGAAGGATTGAAGTGTGAAATGTATATTTTTTTGAATTTTTTTATTCCCATTTTTCGGAGTAGTTCCGACTCAAACTGAGCGATTTTTAAGCTTTAGGGGCTATTTGCCCCTTAAGAAGCGATTGAGTATTCGTCAATGAATGAAGTTTTTCATCATCAGCCTTATCCGTGTTGTTTTCACCATTGACCCCACCACGTCACGTGTTTGTTTCGATTTGTTCCGGTCAAATGCGGATCAGGCCATGCGTAAGGTTAAATATAACTTCATGCGTAACTGTAAATTATTGCTTAAAATAATTAAATTAAATCATTAATTAAATACGATATTGTTGTTTGACAGTGAGTTCTATCTCATACTAGAAAACTATTGCGCGCGTATATCTGAGGGGTAATTCTGCTAAATAAAACCTACATTAATACAATTACAATCAAGTCCCGATATGCTTATACTCCCAAACGGTGTTTTTATTAACGTTAAACCAACGTGAAACGCGCTCTGATTGGTCAAAACGTCATAAAATCCGTTCACGGTAACATGCCACTACATTTACAAAACTAATGAAGTAAAATGAAAGTCTACTTAAATACGAGAATTGAGGTTCTGGACTGTAGCATTATCGATAAGGTATAATACCATAAGCTTGCTTCTTACTAAAAGTCTCACAATGGACGGTGAATCCCCGGATTTTATAGGTGGCTCTGGCAGTGATGGAAATGGTTGTGTGGTTACTACAGTTCAGTTCTCCACATATTGATGAGCGACCCTTATCCTCGTAGAAACTTACATAGTAAATTAAGCTGTCACAACTGGGGAACATTGAACAATTCTCGTAATTATTACGCGTTAGGTTTTGTTTTGATAGTCAGTCTGTCACCGTCGCGCGCACTCGAATTGACGCATATTCGAATGAGAGAGCGCGTTGACCGAACTGCGATTATATCGAAAATAGTTAAACGAATACGAGAATTGGGCTTCTGAACACATACATAGCCTTTGCCTTTGTCTACGTTGCCTTGTACCCGTAACACAAGTTCTTCAGACACTTATCACGGGGACAAATTGACGTGGTATGAAACGTCCATGGACATTTTTATTATTATAGCAACACAGCAGGTTTATCCTATCACAGCTATAAAAAATAATGGAACGTAAAATTGCAGACATTGCGACGTTTCCTGTCCCTATATGGTTCTTTAAATGCGGAATCAACTTCTGATACTTGATTTATTCTTAGCCTCCTTTGAAAAAAAAAATACATTTATAATCTTCTGTGTAATTTTTTTCTACTGCAAGACTCGATGGTAAAAATGTAATCGTTAATTTAGATCGTGACTATCATTAAACAATGATCAGTAGACTAACAAATTTAATGTTCATATTATTGTTAACGGAATAAAATGATCGATTATTACTATTATTCTTATTATTACGCACGTTGAGATGCCAAATATCACCTATTTGACTTAATAATATAGATGTTTATATTATTAGGTCAATGTTTGTAAACTTGTAAGAACGAACCCAGGATTTTTTTTTCAAAATCAAATTATTTATTCACACACACCTATAAAATATACACAGACATTATTATACATAAATAATATATAATATCACGTTGATCTAATCCCATGCTAAGTAGAACTTGTGTTATGGGTATCAGACAACGGATATAATTATTATATTTTATACAATCCACGCATAATTTAATTTATACATACAAATAACAATATAAGTACAAAATAATAATATTATACATTATTATATTAATATACACTAAGACTGAAAAGAAGATAATGATAAAGGCACGAAACAATTGAATGAGCATTTGTATCTAATTTTTTCAGGACTCTTCGTCTATTAATCCAAGGTTTTCTTCGCCAATCGAATTGAAATCATGGAGATCGAAAGTGCCAACTGCAAATACAAAGTGTCAGAGTGTTCAGACATAGAACAGTTGTCCTGCATAGAAGCACCCATTAAAATGGACAGGTACGCAAAGTTAGATACAACACGAGTTTAAAAGAAAATAAAATGCCTTGACAAAAGAAAACAATAATGCTTCAGATGCTCAAAGTGTGTTATTTTAAACAAAATATCCTTGGTAGTTGGTTTTGGTAAACATACTTAATTCAACTAATTGTAAAGTAGACAATATAATTTATTATTTATTAGTAAAGTTAATCTAGTACGTACACAGGCGAGGCGTGCATACAAGCCGGCTACCCTTATGTATTTTATATTTTTTTTTTATAAACGATACAGACCCAACGTAAGGGAAGACGGCTTGTATGCACGCTTCGCATGTGGTAGAGTATCTAGTAATCTCTACAGGAAGTAGGAGTACTTATGTAGGTACCTATACCAATTAAGTTTTACATACTTTATTATAAATGTCAAAAATCTGTTAGATAATAATATTTTGGCTCTCGTATCAAATAAAAATAAATATTATTTCAGGGAAATCACCGGCTTGGAGAAGTTAGTGGATGAAATACACAAGGTGTTCTCGAAGAACCACGTAAATATACAGGAGGTTCAGAAACTGATGGCTTGTTACAAGTCGGACCCAAAAGACTGGAAGAAATATGCAAAATTTGATCGTTTCCGGTAAGTCCAAAATTTTCAGTTACTTTTCCTCGACAGCATCTCAAAAATGCGTATTATTGACTTTCAACTACTTTGATTTTCACATTCGAAAGATTTATGTTTGCATTTGTATCAAATATAAATTATTATATTATTAGATTAGACCAGTAAAATGCATGATTGCATAAATAAGACTCTACGGAGCTTCCAAGATCAAAAGGCTTGCGGAACTGTGATACGGATTCAATTATTATGGTAGATAAATTTGATAACAATGAGCTCATAATATCAACGTGCAAAGGTCTTATGGTTCATTTACATCCAGTAAGATACGGAAATTATTGAAATATATTATAGTTAGGGAGAAATCTTAACATAAATAATCTTCTTTATATTCGCCGTATTGATTACAAAATGACCGTAGAAACGGCTTTATAAGGAAATAGTCATTTATTATTTAGAACAAATATTTGGTATAGGTACTGATTTTTCAAGTTTTAAGGCAGAACCTATGACAATGAATTTAATTTGATTACAATATTTTTCCAGGAGTATTTCGAGGCAAAAAGCTCTTTTGGCAAAATGTTTGGATTACATGACTGTCCTAAAGTATGCTTAGAAGTTCAGAAGTCGAAATAAAATTGAAACTTGGCGACTGCTTTATATTATGAGCCTACCGTTTATGACTGAAAATTATATAAAGATCATAACATCAGTACAATACGTCAGGAAAGTTTTGTGGATGACAAATAATATTATCTGCAGGTCTTAACCTCGCAGTGCGGCGGTCGGAGATTCCAGCCTACTCATACCAACAGCTTCTTACATCACCCTATTTTAAAGTAAATAATCTTCTTACAGAATTTGCAGTCATTATCCTCCAGCCATTCTTCAAGGACGTATGGTTGGCATTTTTTTTCTTCCGCCTGCATTTAGCCGAAGATTAAATACTTTAAGTCTTAAACATAACTTAAGATAGGAATCGTTGTCAAGTGTTAAATTAGTTAAATATCAACATAAACATCAATAAACAAAAATCATTTAAACATCATCGAAGTCTAAAGAAGATATCTATTTTGCTTACAACATTTTTTTTCTTTACCTAAAAATTCGAGAGCCAATTCGTTAGCCAAAAGGCACAAAGCAGGTAAACAGTACCCACGTTCGTTGTATATGTTACGGGTAATGCTAGAAGATAGAGTAAACCTAGGTTTATTTGGGTTTACCTAGGATTACCCAAGCTGTGTGGATAAAGTCCGAATATTTATTGATATTAGGCGTTTACCCGTATACAACTAAGTTTACCCAACACTGGTTGGGTAATATTCGGTGTTGGTCTGAATAATAATTGAAATAAATTTTAATTCGAAATTTACCCATACTCACCTAGGTCTACCCAGGACAGGCTGGGTAGTGTTAGAATAATTAATTAAATTAAAAACCATGTGCATTTATAGCTTTTGTTTAATTGAAAAAACTTACACAAAACAATAATTGCTTTTTTATATATTGGTGATATATTTTCAATGTCGATCAGTTTATCCTGACACACAGAAAACTGGTTCCTTGAGAACATTTCTTCGATAGTTCCACGTTCGTTTCCTTGTAAAGATCATCAGTAATTTCTTTAACTGCCATAAGCACGTTCCGAAAATCTCCTCTTCCTCTATCAACATTATTATTACGGCTAGAGATGTGATAAATGGCTTAAAATTAAAAGTTAACTTATCCGTTATAAAATATTCAAAAGCAACTTTTTTTAACTGCTTAGTTGCTTAGTTGCTTATTTGCTTATCTACTTATTGCCACTTATAAGTTATAATGTTTTTTGCGCTTATGTTACGTTTTTCGATCGCTTAAACTGATTTAAATTAACTTCCCTTCATACTTTGCAGGCTTAGGACTGTCTGAAATCTGAATAATTATTAATATAATAATATGAACTCATAAAAATGTTTTTACATGTTGATAATATCCATTAATCTTAAATGTTGCTTATCATTAGTAATAGTTGATTTATAGGATAACAAACATTACACATCGCCACTTTTTCCAGCTCATTTCTTTCAAAGTAGTTCCATAAATTACTGTTCCAATTCACGTCGTTTAGTCGTCATCTTAAGACAAAAACTTAATAAACTTAATACAAAAACACTACACGAAAAGTTTATATTACGTCCATATGGACCATTATTATATTTATTATTTACATTAAAAGTTCACGGTAAGCCACCAAAACACCACTATTACGATTAAAATACGAATTATTGCGTAACGTAATATAACGTGTTTTCGTCAACCCGCAAAGCGCAACTTACAAAAATTGAATAAAGATGAAAAAGCATATTAGTTATAAGTACAAAAATAAGCCGTTTAAATAAGTGATGAGCTACATTAAAGAATTTTCACTCTTATTGCGCTGTCATAAGAACTATTTTTCTTTGCTCATACCATACTTATGGCTTTATGACTATAAACGATATAAACAATAAGTATAAGTGATAAACGCTTTAATTTTTAAACGACTTTTCAACTTAATTATAAAAGCACGCTTTTTTAAACGCTTTACGTTTAAACGGCCATCTCTAATTACGGCCAACACCAAACATTACCCAACCAGTGTAGGGTAAACTTAGTTAGGGTAAACTGCCCAAGTGTGTGCGCAGTACACAAGAGCACTCACTCTTCCTTTACTCTCATAATCCAGGGGGACGGATAACCGACACGACTGACGAGAGATCAGGCGCAGGCCCGACTTTTTACATGCCCATCCGACGCATGGATCATCTTTCTTGTCAGACAATCAGGTGATGCATTGTCCTTCCTAACCAAACTTGGAAACAACATTTTTGTGGTTCCAATGCGGGAATCGAACCCACGACCTCCGAGTCGAGAGCCGATGCTCTAACCACTAGACCACGGAGGCTGTTTGTAGTAAGAATGTAAGGGTAGTCTGGGATTTGAGGTGTGGGATCTGAGATCTCAGTCCAATGAATAGTTACAGGAAAAATATTTTGTAGGCAACATGCCTATAATTCCTTTACGTTGTTTTCACAACATGTGATAAATAATACGTATGTAAACAAGATGTAAACAGACTCTGACATCAGGCTCTCTACTATAATATTTATATTTATGATAGCCTTATCTACAGACTACAGTCATAAATAGGTACTCGTACTTTCTGCAGAATTTTAATTTTAACACTTACTTATTTTTCTATTTGAACTTAATTAGGGTTTTACAGCAACTACTGATGTAACAAAGGATAGCAACGACTATTTGCAATATGCATACCTATTCCTCGATAATATTTATAAACATCAGCATTTTTATTTTCTTTTATTTTATTTATAAGTTACATAGACTCATATTGGTTAGTAAAACTTATAAATTATTTTATGTGGAATCTCATTCAACAAAGCCTTTCTTTTCGAATGTCTACTTCATAATAACTATTTGCCTACCAAATTTCAGTATAATTTGTCTAGTGATTGTTAATTCATCTTACATACCTACTTTGGACGCCTATATCACCCCTCTCTGAGCAAATTTTCGAAAAAAGGTAAAATACAAATGTTCAATCATATTTTGTCCGGAATTTCATGGAAATCGGTAAAGATTTTCAATTTTTACAAAACGAACTTTCAATCCTTATTTACACCCTCGGAGGGAAATTCTAATAAACCCTTATACGTATGCAATAAAATATATTTAAGAGTACGAATCTCAATTCTCATTATAATCGGTGCAGATTTAAAGATTTTCCATACAAACTTTCAACCCCTATTTCACCCCTTTAAGGGTGAACATTTTCAAAATCCCTTCGTAGTGTGCGGCTACATTATAAATTTAAACTACTGTCCAAATTGTACATTTCTACTGTTAGCAGCTATGGCTGTGCGTACGTCTATCTACACTATCTACACTATCTACACTAATAATATAATAATAATAATAATAATATTATAAAGAGGAAAACTTTGTTTGTATGTTTGTTTGTTTGTTTGTTTGTTTGTTTGTTTGTTTGTTTGTTTGTAATGAATAGGCTCAAAAAGTACTGGACCGATTTCAAAAATTCTTTTACCATTCGAAAGCTACACTATCCACGAGTAACATAGGCCATATTTTATTTTGGAAAAAAATAGGGTTTCGTAAAATATTTGGGTTTTTCGGACACAAGGTGTAAAAAATCAACCAGAAAAGTTACTTATTTTGCGTACGCTGCCTAAACTATAAAAGATAGAACCATAAAATGTCCTAATTAACTGTAGATCTTATAAATATCTACAAAAAAGTCCGCGACACACTATACCTATCTATGTCGAGTGAGGCACAACAACCATTTTTTTATTTAGAAATCTTGATTTTTTTTTGAACTACATTTAAACGCGTTTATTTTACTCATGTTATTAATCCTTATCAAAATAAATTATTTCATCACTAAGTACAGTTTATGTAGATAATATTTGGTCTTTGAATGATTAAAATTGGACGTTTGGTTTTGAAGTTATGGCGAAATTAAAATATTACGATTTCTGCTGCACGGCCCGTTGCGAAGTGGGCGTCACCAATGCGGAGGTGCGCGTGCGGGGGGAGTTTAGATCTATGGTATTTCATACGATAAAAGTATACCCACCTACTTATTTTATTGAGTTTTAGTAGGTACCTATATTAATTTGTTTCTGTTTGTTTTGACTAGATTTCGCCCGTTTTGTTAGAGGTTCAAAGACATTCTTTAGTATTAGTATCAGTATTGTACCCGTGCGAAGCTGGGGCGGGTCGCTAGTATATCTATATATTATGTCAGTTAGTCGTGAAGACATATCCTTTTATATTTTATTTAGATTAATATAAAAGAGCTGACATTAATAAATACTTCAGCATAACAGTAATATCTTTTTTTGTTCTAGATACACAAGGAATCTTGTAGACGCTGGTAATGGAGCATTCAACATAATGATCCTATGCTGGGGGCCAGGGCATGCCTCAGCCATACACGATCACGCGGACTCACACTGTTTTATGAAGCTGTTGAGTGGCAGCTTAGAAGAAGTGAGGCAAGTATCAACTCATTATAAATACTGTTAAAGTCGCAATTGGAAATTTTAAGCTAACTAGATTAAAAAGATAAACATCTTAATATGATGAATAAAAACATAATGATCTATAACGATTCCAGATATAATTGGCCTGAAGAGGTGGAACCAGAAGTTGTAAAAAAACTAAAGAAAAAACCAACCAGACGATGTTGTTCAGAGAGTGAAGAACTAGAAAATAAGATGACTGACCTAGAAATCTGTGAACATAAGTGTGAGGAGCGTGATGATTATGAAACCAGCAATATGAATGAAATCGGTCGGACACGGTTAGAAGTTGATGATGTCTGTTACATTAATGGTGAGCCCCAACATAATATAATGAATATATAGACCTATTTATTATTAGAGACGATGCATGTAGAGGCAAAAAGTGTCCACACTTCACTGCTCTACTTTTGAGGTTGTTTGGGGCAGTCGAGGTTAATTGACATTTGTTATCTTAACATTTTGGATATTTACATAAATAGCTCGTTAGATAAAAGTTGGCACAAATTGAAATGTTTCGTTGTATGCTGGGTGTGAATAGAGCATTACGTGACGTTGCACAGCATTATCCGTTATGAGTCCCCGTCGCTCTTTCTCGCCTGGTTATGCTTTTGATTATGAAGGAGATAATAATTGTTCATAATTATTGCTATTAAATTATACAGAGATTTTTTTAAATTATAAATATAAACTGCTTTTCTTAATTTTCTGACAGTACCATTATATACTGTGTTAATCCTCCTAAAGAATAAGAAGAACACTTACATATATGGACCAAATTATATACTTATTTACATAATTGAATCGTACCTACTTATATCATCATTCTCAAGCTGATTCCTTAACAAATGATAATGCAAAATATATGAAATACAGCATGACAATCAGTTGCGGACTGAGCTAAGAAAATAGTAGGTATAAGCCTTTTCGGCAATGATAATATCTTAAATCCACAAACAAAAGATGATAATTGCCATTTACATTTTACAATAATTTTACAAATAAATTCTGAAAAAAATATTAACTGGAAAAGTCGAGAAACCATATAATATGAGTCCATCTAACTTTATAAAATTGGATTTTATATGGAGCGTGAATTTTTAATGATATTTTTAACACACTGTATAATTATGAAATTGCATGTGATTGAGTATTGTGAACGTGCCAGCTTCAGTATAGCAACCTATAACAGTTTCCATAGGTTGTTAAGACTTTTGTTAATATGAATTATTTCTATTATACTTCAGATGCTCTTGGACTCCATCGAATGGAAAATCCTTCGTACGTGGATGGAGCTGTGTCTCTACATTTATACTGTCCTCCATTCGACAGCTGTAGAGTCTTCGACTCTACGACTGGGAAAGCTTCGGAAGTCAAAGTAACCTTCTGGTCGATGTATGGGAAAAAAATTAAAAGGGTAACTTTTTAATTCACTTAAACCAGTTTTTAAATGATTCACATTATTGTAAAGTAATAGTATTTTAATATTCTTTATTTCTTTTGCTTTTACAGATTTTTGAATCCAGTACAGGAGGCAGTCAATAATAATCGGAATCCGTGATAGCGAGTTAAATGCAGGAAATAGAAAATTATGTGGACGAGATACAGAATAAAGAACAATAATTAGGTGCCTAGAAAAACTTTACAGTGGTGAAAATCACTTCTTAAACTTACTATAAATGATGAGATTGTGAAGTTTAGATATTAATTAAATACCTAACAGCTGTTCAGCAGTTAAAAAAATTACGACTTAAGCTATTTAATAGTAAGAACTAATAAGGCCACAAAATATTTATGAATATATCTATTTTATAAACATACTCATTAAATTATATGCTTATTTATAAATAAAATCATTTTATAACATATTAATTACGTTTCATTATTATCAACCTATCTATGAATTATTATAGATAGTACAAAATATTGTAAAGGATCGAGGTGTCGGTTTATTTTAGAATAGTGCTGTTGGTATTTTAATATATTTTAGTGTAACAAAAATCTATAAGTAACTTACTAACATACTTAGTTATTAATTTCAATCATCGACATTTAAAACAAACGTTATACGCTAATAATATGAATTTTATTCAAATAAATACAAACAACTTCTAATAAATTAGCAAACAATTATAATGTGTTACTGCAATGATGTGAAGTTACTTATGATTCTTTAAAAATTTCATTGCCATTTTGGGGGAGTCCCTGAATAAATCGTCAACTTTGTTCCATGGCAAGAATAGTTTCACTCCTTCACGGAGAGCTGTCGATTGCACGTGATTCCTCTTACATCCGACATTGCAAATGAAATCGCAGGTCTGTGTTTCTTCGTTGAAATGTAAGCCTTCGGAGCACACTCCTAGAACTCTTTCTTCACCGACGCATCTCCAGAATTTGTCACAATCAGTCTCATGAGCCCAAAAAGGAACATGACAGTCTTCCTTACATCTTAAGTCTTCTTCTTCGCTGTCATCGCAGTTGCAATCATGGGAATCGTCCTTTTCTTCGCTGTCATGGTTTTCGCAACTGGTATTATTATCTTCTCCAGATTCATTGTTTTCTTCTGTCTTGTTACTATCAGGGGAGTCTGGTTTCACAGTAGTACCCTTTTCTTCACCAGAACTTTCTTCAGACTCAGTCTTTTCGCCAGATTCTTGTTTCTCAGCAGATTCACCCTTTTCTTCAGACTCTTGTTTCTCAGCTGACTCATCTTTTTCTCCCGACTCTTGTTTCTCAGCAGATTCGCCCTTTTCTCCAGACTCTTGTTTTTCAGCTGACTCATCTTTTTCTCCCGACTCTTGTTTCTCAGCAGATTTATCCTTTTCCCTCGACTCATTATTTTCTTCAGATTTGTTATTCTCAATGGATTCTTGTTTTTCGCCAGAATCTTCCGTTTCATTAGATTCAACTTGTTCTCCAGATGCAGGTATTGGAGTGGTTGTGCTTCCATCGCAATCCTCATCGCTGGCGTCACAAATACATTCTGTGACCACATCCTCGCAGTCAACATTAAATGCGTGATCACAGATCTGGAAAACACGAATTTATTTTAATTATTCGATGTAAAAAGGTTAATAGGGATGATGACTACGTCTAAAATATTAAGTTTCATTAATATACTCAGAAATATTGAGGCATTACTATTTGGTAAATATAAAAATATTTTATTATTTTTAGTAGATAATTAGATAGTAGGTACCTACTTACATCTAAAAAGTACAAAAAGGTTTAACTTTTTTTGCTAAATTACTAAACAAAACCTACAGTTTACTTGCATCATATAAAAAACATTAATTACGGTAAGTATGAACTTAAACGCACAAATATCGGGGATATTTACAAATATGTTCCTGCGGCAGTATAGGTACTTCATACACTTTAACTTTAATATGGAGCGTTTTCACGAGACTCGCGAAATTTTGTATACAAATCGCTGTACCTTTGAAAATATTGACTTTTGATGTATTGCTTCTTCCTAGAAGTTACACATATTTAAGCGTAGGTAGGTATTATTCATTAATGTAATAAAAAAATGTCATCTCGCCTATTTTAATTAATATGAACATATTTTATATTATAAAAGTAAAAATAATCTTTACTATTATTATAATTTGCTTTCAAATATACCATTAAGGCTGGATTGAAGACAGTTCCGGCTCCACATTCCCTTTCTACTTTGTCACCATGGACACAGTAATAGTATTTCCTGCAAATAGTTTCGTGAGGCAGTAGGAGATAGCTGCCATCAGCTGGACAGCCATTAGGCAAGTAGGTGATTTCGCGGCTTTCTTCTTCCACAGCCTGTGTTGTGGTGGTTAGTCGTGGAGTGGTAGTGCCATTGCTAATGCAGTTAACTTTCCAAATATGGTCACAAGTCTGCAAAAAACAAAATGATTTAGAAAACAATAATATTTTTAGATAAAGAAGTACCTACTCTATTTGCGACAATTATTGTTAGTTTTGTGGAATTTGGTTTTATTTGGTCGCAATATGTAGCGCAAAACACCGAATGAGTCCTGCAGTCGTGCAGGTGTACCTACACCCTGCGGGTATAAATTGCACTAATTTTGTGTGCTATGAAGTGTGTAATACAATTTCCTAAAAATTTTCTTATTATACTCTATTATACTTTTTACTTTAAACTCAGTATGAGTTCAAATTGATAGTTATAAATAACTTATTATTATTTTAATTTATTTCTTTTACTACATACTTAATCCATGTTTTCCTTTTAAATATTATAGATATAATAAAGCATTTTAAAAGTCTTATTTATTTACATTTAACTATTAATTATTAAATTTATTAATATTTAAAAGAGTTCCTAAAATGTTGGGGTTACCTAGAGTGACCCTATGAGAACAGTTATAATTTAATATTCTTCGTGCGAGTAACTAAGGGTTAAATCTGGAATAGAGTCATATTGACGCACTGCAGATTTTTTTCTGATTTACGCAGAATATTATTCTATATACCTTTGATAAACGTTATCAAATGTGTAATTCGTTGTAAACATTGTATCTGATCAAACGATTAACTAGTTACCTATTATCACTTTGTGAATATCAAAGGTGAAGTGTCAATTTCCTTGTTTCAGATTTTTGCACAATTATCTATAAAACATTACACAATCTATTTAGATTCTCTATAGGTACAATCGTTTTTGATATAAATATAATAATAATTATGCTCATTCTAAAATCATTCGTGGAATGGAAATAAAATATGATCTACCATAAGTATCTTGGTGATCTAAGCCGACTCATGTTGCTGGAAAATGGAAGATCATTTCGTCCCTTCCGGCTTCCACCAACGATTTTAAAATAAGCATAATGCTATCTGAATTAAAAATGATAGTGATATAGAATGTAAACAGATTACGTAATGTTTTATTGCTCAGTGTGCAAAAATCTGGAACAAGAAAATTCACATTAAACTTGAATGTTTTACTTAATTATAGCAGTAAATGCAGTAAATTGTAGGTGCAGTAAATCCACGTTACTAATGTCTTTCGGGAATCGTCGCTTTGCATACATCGGCTGTCATTTCCGTTGAAAAACGACGATGGCCAACAAGATCTGGTTTGTACTGTGCTTACTAACTACTAACTAGAAAAAATGCCATGATAATAACAAAAACAAAATTGGTGAATAACTAAGATACGCTGTGGAAAATAACATTACGTTAGGAAACTAATCTTATTATTTAAATCAGATCAAAATCATAGGTCTGAAATCTAATCACTTATAATCCTCTATTTTCGGATACCTTTATGATTTGAAACCGGCAGTCGTCACTATTATTATCAACTCACATACTTAATTATTACAGTAAATGTAGTAAAGTGTAGGTGCAGCAAATCCGCGTTGCTAATGACTTTCGGGAACCATCGCTTTTCATACATCCGGCTGTCATTTCTATTGAAAAACGATGATTGCCGATGGTCAACAAGATCTTGTTTGTACTGTGCTTACTAACTACTAACTAAAAGAAATGACATGATAATAACGAAAGCAAAATTGGTGAATTAACTAATATACGCCGTGGAAAAAAAAAACGTCAAACTAGGAAACTTATCTTATTATTTAAATCAGATCAAAATCATAGGTCTGAAATCTAATCACCCATAATCCTCTATTTTCGGATACCTTTATGATTTGAAACCGGCAGTCGTCACTATTATTATCAACAAAATATGATACAAATAAAATTTTGTGATTAAAATTGATACTGGTGTAATTAGACGTATATCTCGTTTAGGTAAATAATTATTTACCAACTGATAAAAGATAAAACATGTTAGAAGTTCTATTAGAAAACATCAAATAATACCTATTACCAGTAACTAATATCTATTCTGTGCTATTACTTAAAAATACATGTAACCGTTTAATACTTGGATGGATGGACGCATAAACTACTGAACGGGGTTCGATGAAATTTGCCATGGTAGTAATTTAGGGTCTGGATTAATTAAAGGAAAGCTAGCACCTACTTAAAAAATGTACCTACCTACTAACGTTGTGTTAACGTAGGTATCTGAGAACTCTTTTAGTAGACTTAAAGCAATATCCAAAAATATTCTTTACCTGTTCCTCATATACGAAGTAAGTTCCTTCGGCGCACTCCTTCAGCACCTTCTCTCCTTTGTCGCAGTGGTAGAAGTATTCGCATCGTTCTTCGTGAGGTAGGAGCTTGGGAACGTGCATGTCCTCTGGGCATCCGTTGGGCAGGTATATAATTTCCCTCTCTTCTTCGGGTTCCGGAGCCGGCGTGGGTGCCGGTGCCCGCGTCGTGGTGTCAGGTTCCTGGTTGCAGTTGCACTTCGCGATCAGGGGGTCTGCACAACGCTGGAATGAATATTGTTACTTATTATAGACGGCGTATTTCAACTTTACACCAGCGTGCTTAGCTGACCACCATAGAAATCATACAAGAATGTCCAGATAATATGGACAAAATGACAGCTTTCCTTTGTCAATGTGTCATTATGTCTGTTCCGCAGAAAGAAATCTTTTCTACGGTGTTTAAGGTCTCAAAGTATAGTTACTTTAAAGTTGAAAGTAGCGTAGAGAACCGGCTATTAGTAAGAGAAGACAAACATTATTAATTTATTATATCCAACATGCTAACACTTATTATGAATGCCATAAAGTCGTGATTCCAACTTCTTGAAAATGTCTACCAAGTGATCACAAACGCCATAACAACTTTAGAACAAAACGTAAAGATAAGGATTAGAGCTAGCGCCCACCGTCGAAAAAGGAGCTCATCGAGAACAAGCATTGGACCACTGCAGATCGCTAGGGGCCTTAAAGCTTGATATAAAACCTGGCAGATTTTTTTTATTGACCAAAATGTGTGAAGATTTTTTGAGTAAAAAAAGCTCATAAGGAACAAGAAAACTGTTGTTATACACGGCTGCGCGCCAACTAGAAACCGATAAAAATGCAAGTCTGGCAGGTCTGGCAGTAGGAACTCTTGACCAGTTTCCAGCCAGACCGCCCTGAACGTGTAAGAATTTTGAGTAAAAATAGCTCATAGAAAACAAAGTCAAGTTATATGTCAATCTGTTCGTCTCCTCATCCTCTTTTGAAAATCATCGGTCTGGCATGTTCAAACCTGGCCAAAACTCAGCCAGACCGGGATGAAGTTACCTCCTGTGATGCTTACTAATAGGTAAATAATGAGTAATTTGCACTTAATGAAGCGTGATTTTAATAGATTTGTATGTATTCTTTCCTTAATTTAAAATTTGCTACCCCATATTGCTACCACTGGATCCGCCATCTTGAAAAAATGGCGATAACTTTCAATATTTTGGCTATATCTCTTTACAGACGTACTTTACGATAAAAATATATTCCACTAATATGAACTATATATAATTTTCTACAATTTATTTTATGAGCATTTTTGTGTCAAATTGATAGTTTTAGCGCTGCAGAGTCTTAGAAGGCAATTTTATTTGTGTTGTTGACATTTTTTGTAATCAACTGTATTCTATTGTTTATGTCTTTTTAGATGATATTTATATCGAGAAGTTTGTAAATAATTATAAAGACCGCCAATTTATGAAGGCAGCCATTTTGAATTAACAATAATATTGAATATACCAAATTTTTGTGTCAATAAAACCAAAAGTATATATACTTAATATCAGATCAGAATATCAAAGATAAAGGGGTCAAACTTCTATTCGAAAGTTGACTGCTTACAAAACTGAAAGTTTTGCAAACTTTGGAACTTTGTTTATTATAAAATTGATTTTATTAGACTAAAATATAAAAATAAAGCAACTTTATTACCCAACCCAACAACTTTATTTATAACCCAAATTTATTTTTTTAATAATCGCTGTACGGAAATTATTTTTCACTAATATCAATGTTACTTATTATAAGATATTAGTTTAGTATACTTTTAGTTTTATTGCTACTAAAATTTGGTATATTTAAAATGATTGTGAATTCGAAATGGCCGCCGTCCTAAATTGGCGGTCTTTATAATTATTTATAAACTTCGCGATATGGGTATCATCTAAAAGGGCATAAAAAGTAAAATATACTGAATTATAAAAAATATCACCAACATCAATAAAATTTCACTCTAAGTCTCTGCAGCGTTAAAACTATCAATTTGACACAAAATGCTCATAAAATAAATTGTAGAAAATTGTATATAGTTCATATTCGTGGAACATATTTTTATCGTAAAGTACGTCTGTAAAGAGATATAGCCAAAATATTGAAAGTTATCGCCATTTTTTCAAGATGGCGGATCCAGTAGCAATATGGGGTAGCAAATTTTAAATTCGGAAAGAATACATACAAATCTATTAAAATCACGCTTCATTAAGTGCAAATTACTCATTATTTACCTATTAGTAAGCATCACAGGAGGTAACTTCATCCCGGTCTGGCTGAGTTTTGGCCAGGTTTGGACATGCCAGACCGATGATTTTCAAAAGAGGATTAGGAGACGAACAGATTGACATATAACTTGACCTTGTTCTCTATGAGCTATTTTTACTCAAAATTCTTACACGTTCAGGGCGGTCTGGCTGGAAACTGGTCAAGAGTAGGACTGCCAGACTTGCATTTTTATCGGTTTCTAGTTGGCGCGCAGCCGTGTATAACAACAGTTTTCTTGTTCCTTATGAGCTTTTTTTACTCAAAAAATCTTCACACATTTTGGTCAATAAAAAAAAATCTGCCAGGTTTAGGACCGCCAGACCGGCGGTTTTATATCAAGCTTTAAGGCCCCTAGCGATCTGCAGTGGTCCAATTCTTGTTCTCGATGAGCTCCTTTTTCGACGGTGGGCGCTAGCTCTAGATTTGCTTTCTCTTTCACTATTGTGAGTTTTTGATATTGATGTTTTGTGAGACAGATAGCTGTTTACAGCTTCGATTTTAGTACACCTTCCATATTTTATTCTTCGTCCGAAATCATACTAAGCGTGCTTAATAGTGTCTACAGACACACGGATCTGGTACGGAGCGTACAGCGGATCTGGTACGCTCCGTACCAGATCCGAGCGTGTGTAGGGCAGTCCGGCGAACATATGAAGAAGGCGAAGAGTTCGCCGTTGTCCGCATCGGATCTGGTACGCTCCGTACCATATTCGTGCGTGTGTAGAGCAGTCCGGCGGTTAGGCCGTACAACGGTATCAGTGTTGCCAACTTAGGGATGTACCCCCCAAAATTAGGGAAAATATCTACGGGGGCTTACTAGGGGACAGGATGTTTAGAGTTTTCTCCTTATGAATCAATTTGTATGTAATAAATTAATAATAAAAAATATTTTAATGTGTGTATATAGCCAGAGATATGAAAATGTATTGAGAATGAAATCAGATTAAGACAAATTAGTTTTATGTTATTCACGCGTAAGTCTTTATGTTAAATACATAACCTTTCTTTCTAGCTTATTATCTCTTAGACCTGTCAATGGTATAAGTAATCAGGGGTAAAATTTGAGGAGAAATATTTTTAAAGTGTTGGTATCACTACCCGTTATTAATGAATTGCGGGAATCATCGTCGTCGTTTAAAATCCGCACTGTAAATAGAACTCTGTGCTAATGAAATAGAGCATAAAATCGAACACACGAGTGTCGAGCGTTTCGCTTCACTGCACCGTACTAAATTCGTCCGTGTGTAGCAACACCGAATTTGGTCTCCGGATATGGTTCGCTGTACGCTCCGTACCAAATTCGTGTGTCTGTAGATAGCATTAGTCAATAATGTCTAGATAGACGTACTTATAGTCATAGATATATTATATTAAAACTACGTATAGTCATTTCTTTCTAAATTATCAAGTAGAAATGAACGTCAATAATGGGCGATATATTTTGAATTCTCGTTCTAGATTAATCTAATAAATAACCTATCTTGACAATCATGTACAAAGAGAGAAAAAGAAATAGCAAATACGCCCATTAGAAAACAACTATGTATCTTTTCAAAGGCACTGTCATCCATCATAAACTGCACAGAGTAAAACTATATACACATAATATACTCTTTCTTTAATCTATATATATAAAAGGCAAGGCTGATTGACTGATGTATCAACGCACAGGCCAAACCCTTAAGGCTAGAAATTTTAAATTTTGCACACGTATTCCTCATAGGACATAGGCAGACTAAGGAACATACATACATACATACATATAATCACGCCTTTTTCCCGTAAAGGGGTAGGCAGAGACCACTTTTTGCCACTTGCTACGATCCTTACATACTCGTTTCGCTTCGTTCACTTTCATTCTTACCATCCATTCCTCCTCTTACATTCAACGTAGCGAAGCGGCTCTCCATGATCCGCTTTTCACCTCCGCGAGAAACGAGACGTGATGGGTGGTGAACTAAGGAACAATTTTTCAAAATTCAACCCCCAAGGGGGTAAAATCGGGGATGAAAGTTTAAAACCTAAATTCATGCGGGCGAAGCCGCCGGCAATTAGTGCTAGTCTGTGATAAACTGTTAACTGTTTACTCACTTGCAATTCGACGGAGAACTCCAAGCCCGGTTCGCAGATGCCCTCCCTCAGACTCCTGCCCATACCACAGACATAGAACTTGGAGCAGTCCCTCTCATTAGGAATCAAATAATTTGACTCCCCTGAAGGGCACTTCGCTGCCGCAAACGCTAGTTCCTCATCCTGAGGACGAGACTGCGCTAGAGCAATAAGCCCCAGCAGAAAAAGCTTTCCTGTAAAAAGTGTTATATGAATTAATCGAACCCAAAATAGTAAATACCCGACACTCCTAAAATAAGACTATGTGTAGCATTTATTTATTTATTTAAAACACTTTATGCAACAATTATTGTACATAGGCGGGCTTAATGCCTTGTGGCATTCTCCAACTTGTGGCCAACCGTAGGGTGATGCAGAGATAGGTTGAAGTAGGCGCATCTACACTAATATTATAAAGAGGAAAACTTAGTTTGTATGTTTGTTTGTTTGTTTGTTTGTTTGTTTGTTTGTTTGTTTGTTTGTTTGTTTGTAATGAATAGGCTCAAAAAGTACTGGACCGATTTCAAAAATTCTTTCACTATTCGAAAGCTACATTATCCACGAGTAACATAGGCTAAATTTTATTTTGGAAAAAAAATAGGGTTCCGTAAGATATTTGGGTTTTTCGGACACAAGGTGTAAAAAATCAACCACAAAAGTTACTTATTTTGCATACGCTGCCTAAACTATAAAAGATAGAACCATAAAATGTTCTAATTAATTGTAGATCTTATAAATATCTACAAAAAAGTCCGCGACACACTATACCTATCTATGTCGAGTGAGGCACAACAACCATTTTATTATTTAGAAATATTGAATTATTTTTTGACTACATTTCAACGCGTTTATTTTACTCATACTATTAATCCTTATCAAAATAAATTATTTCATCACTAAGTACAGTTTATGTAGATAATATTTGGTCTTTTAATGATTAAAATTGGATGTTTGGTTTTGAAGTTATGGCGAAATTAAAATATTACGATTTCTGCTGCACGGCCCGTTGCGAAGTGGGCGTCACCAAGGAGTGCGAGTTTAGATCTATGAGTAAAATTTTTGTTTGGTGTTCGCTGTAACTATGACGGATAGATACTTGAATACCTATTTATTTAGTGTTTGTTGTATTGTTAGTCCTGAAGAGTATAGGTATTTCATACGATAAAAGTATACCACCTACTTATTTCATTGAGTTTTAGTAGGTACCTATATTCATTTGTTTCTGTTTGTTTTGACTAAATTTCGCCCGTTTTGTTCGAGATTTAAAGACATTCTGTAAATCTGTAGTATTAGTATCAGTATTGTACCCGTGCGAAGCCGGGGCGGGTCGCTAGTGTCTTATAATATACGGATTTTATAACAATAAAACAATAGGTAAACTTGAATATTATACCTACATGTACCAGTGGTCATCATTTGCGAAAATGAAAATCAGGCTCTATATCTTGTAGGTCAATATTTTGACTTGACTTTTGGAAAAATACAAAATTGCGAATATTTTACAAAAATACAAAGATGAGGTTCAAATGACACCTACTACCAAAAAATTACAAGGTCAGTTATATTATCTTCAAGAACTAAATCAGTATAAGTTCCGAAAAATTTACATAAAAACTCAATATATATAAATACCCACAATAATAAACAATAGTAGTAATAGTACTTATTTCAGTACGATCTTTTCCGTACTATGTAGGTATGTACAAGTAGAACTCCGAACAAATTAACTGTATTTTAGGGGATTGTTGTACCTCCGAGCCAGTTGTAGTACCTTGGCCAGTTGGCTTTTTGTAGGTATTCCTGAGCTTTTGAATACTAATGACTATGTCGTTTATCGCCATTATGCCCGTCTTCGATTTTATATCGCCCTACAAAAATATACAAACATGGCTTACGTGCAGTAAGCCACATTGGAATAAATACCGAATAACTGAAAAACTGGCCAAGGTACCTACAACTGGTACTTATCTTTACTTCGTGCATATAAACACTTTCAGTGAATGAGACGGATTTCATTGTATCATTA
This sequence comes from Glaucopsyche alexis, assembly GCA_905404095.1. Lineage (NCBI taxonomy): Eukaryota > Metazoa > Arthropoda > Insecta > Lepidoptera > Lycaenidae > Glaucopsyche > Glaucopsyche alexis. The sequence continues at coordinate 8,238,887 of FR990047.1, forward strand.
TTTTCTGTCAATCTGTCTTAAGTAGTATTTATTATGCGAACTTCCAATAAAGTAATCAAAACAAGGCTAGAACATTAGAATCGATAAGTGTTATGAGGAACAAAAGAATGTAGCACGTATTAATCCACTTACACTGAAATCAGTGTATTAAAAGATTATGTGGATTATCAAGAAAACGGTTATTTACCTAATAAGTAGATAAAACGCAATTGATACGAAGGTGAAAAAACAATAAAATTTATTATATTAACAAGGAACTAGGCTTGGTAATATACTTTATGACTGTGACTTTGACGCGGAAAAGGCCAAAGCATGGTTCGGTTCAAAAATATTGATACCTACGGCTGGGACTATACATATGTCCCGGAATCTGGAACGCCGAGAAATATTCAGAGCACTGAAAATAGAACTCTGCGCTAATACAATAGAGTTGAAAATGGAAGTTTCGAGAGTCGAGCTGTCATATATGACATTGACATTTGACTCGACACTCATGTGTTTGATTTTCAACTCTATTGTATTAGCACAGATTTATATTTTTAATGCTCAGAATTCTGTACGGCCTTCCGGATTCCGGTGCGTATATGTAGTCCCAGCCTAGAGAAATGCTATAACGTTTATTATGACGCGCTTCAGCATGTCAATGACAATGTTTTTTTACAACTTTGAAACCATGTGGACGCTTCCTTTGCCGTTAAAAGTATAATCTATAGGACTATTGACATGTCTTTTCATAATCTAATCTATCAATTCTACAGGTTTCCGCGGCGCTCGAGCATGTCCACAAATAGCATTCTGGGCTACCCAATTTTAACTGTATCTACTCTCAATACATTGTAATTATTCACTGGCATTATTTACAACATTAAAAAACCGCAATTAATAATAATAACAATAATACAGATAGTGACTACCATAGTTACTAATAATTGACTAGCCTCATGTTTTCTGTAGGTTTCCAGGTAGGTCTATGGCTATTTGCTTATGTAACCTAATGATATAAAATGCAGATATCATCTTAATATACTTTTAAGAAAAATTATATTTTCTCTCCGTTTATTATTGTTAATTAGGTATTATATTTTGTTTGATAATAATAGGTATGAATAAGTGTAAAATTGTACTTACCAAACATATCAAAATTATTCCAAGTAGATCTAAGTTTATACAGATGAACGTTCGACACTGATATTGCAAAAACAGGAGCATATTTATTATATAAAAATTGATCTGATAAGACGCCGATAATGTTTTGATAATTATAATTCTATCTACAATTACGATTAGTCGATGTTCATTGAATGTTCTTATGTTCCTTTAATCTCTGGATTTGTATTTCACGGAAAAGGTTTTAAAGTTTCAAGCATTGAAGAGATTTAGATGACACACTCTTAAGCAAAAAGTTATAAGCAAAAATGAATTGATGTGGTTAAAAAATAACTTAACTTCGATATTAGCGGGTTTTCAGTAGGTAGAATATTGTGACGGTGCCTACGTAATTTATTGGAATAGAAAAAATGTAATCCCACCAAAAATATTTTCATGTAGAGTGATGCCAAGACGACATCACATGCCTCGTACCGTCAAAAAGCTATCAGATCTCATGTAAATCAAGCCTCTGACTTTACCAAACTTCTAACTCTACCCGACTTTATAAGCCTAACTACACAAACACTATATTGTGGCGGACCAATCAGCGCACAGTCCTGAATCGCGCTATCGAAGTTTCTGAGCTCGGAAAGTATATATACGACAGCTGAAATGATTACAAGTGGGCTTCGGCCTGACCGGGCATACCATCTCGCTCGGTCGGAGATCTCCCTTTGGGGCTTGCCACCACGTTTCCCACATTGGTGACCCTCGACAAGAACATGCCTCCTTCTGGACATCATCATCATCACTCCCCACCTCTCCGCACTACGCCAGCCAGCATTCAGCCTCTTCGGGTACCTCGACTACCAGCCTCAACGCACCGCGGCCTAGTCGAACCCTCATCGGCTTCATCGGGCACTCTCACTACAACGACCGGTCAGCAAGCAGAGCACACCTCTCCTGGTCAGCACGTAGCATCGGCCCCGCACGGCAGCACTCCGACCCACTGGAGCCCGTGCAGCAGCAGCACAGTTCCGACTCACTGGGACTCTCTCCACTGGATTTCATTTGTTTTTTCAGAAGATCAATTTGTGAGACCATTTAAGGGTTGAATCAAAATACACACCCAAGTTTTTAACTACATCGCTATAAGGTAATATAACATTGTCAAATGTAATACTAGGGATAGCATCATAGTTAGGACGTTTCGAACCACCGATGACTTAATTTGCGACTTGTTGGGATTTACCATTAAGCTATGACGTTGACTCCAATGAAAAATTGTCGCAAGGTCTTTATTAATTGCCAAAATAGCAGAATTAAGGTCATCAGCAGAAGCGTGTGTATAAACTTGGAGATCGTCCGCATAGAGGTGAAAGAAACAGGAGAGGTGGGGAGTAAGGAAATTTATGAAAATGGAAAAAAGAAGAGGGGACAAAACACCACCCTGTGGTACACCAGCAGATATATCACGGAAACCAGATACGCGATCATTAGCCCGTATACATTGCTGCCTCCCAAAAAGATAATCCCGAAACCACTCCAGTACAGGATCCGAGAAGTGAAGTGCGCCTAACATTGCAATAAGGAGGTCGTAGTCTACAGTATTGAACAGATTACTAAAATCCAGTAGAGCTACGACAGTAAGTTGTTGATGAGACATGGCTAGTCGCACATCGTCAGAGACCTTGGCTAGAGCAGTAACGGTACTATGCCAAGGGCGAAAACCGGATTGAAAAGGACTGAGCAAACCATTGTAATTAATGAATGTACTGACTTGATGATAAACAAGGCGCTCAAGGATTTTTGATAGGAACGGGAGAATGGAAATAGGTCGAAAGTGAGAGGGTAAGGTAGGACATTTCACTTTAGGTACAGGAATAATTGCAGCTTTACGCCAACAGCTAGGGAAGGTACTGGAGCTAAGTGAAAAATTTAAAATATGAGAGATGATAGGGAGAACAATAGGCCTGCTAAGAGTGATCATTCTACGACTAATACCATCAACACCCTCGGCATTGGACTTGATAGCCGTAATAGTTTTCTCTACTTCTTGCACAGATATTGTTTTAAAAATGAAAGGAGAAAACGAGGAATCAGATATAGCAGGAGATAGAAGGTCATATATTATGGTCTGTTGTTTAATGGAGGATGAGATAGGACAGGTTGTTGTAAGGTGTAGGTTGAGGGAGTCAAGGTCAAGATTCGGAGAAAGGGAAGACTTCGATTTGCCAATACCTAAGCTGTTAAGAAACGACCACACCTTAGCAGGATCACTATTGCTAACAGATGAGTGAATGTGGCGACGCTGAGCATCTCTGCACAATCTGCTGCATCTGTTTCGCAGCTCTTTATATTTATCGCGGTTATGATCAGTAGGATTCTTTCTATACCTAACTTTCGCTGCATTTCTTTTAGCCATAATATTTTTGATGTCATCCGTGAGCCACGGGGCAGGCAGGTGTTTTAATCTTATAGGTCGAAGAGGAGCGTGAAGGTCAAATACTTGTAATAAGAGTGAATTAAAAACGTCCATCTTCTCGTCTATAGTGGGAGCACGATAGACTGCATCCCAATCAATAGCACAGAGATCGTCCATTAACTTAGATGTATCAATTGAGTTAAAATTGCGCTGCATTACAATTCGGGGATTGGGTTTAGGACAGCGAATTTTGTAGGAGATGAAGACTAAGTCGTGATAGGAAAAGGCTTCGGCATGAAATTGCCCGTGTGCGCTTACATGATCAGGTGAGGAAACAATTACAAGGTCTAGTAAAGAGGGTGCGCAGTTAGGAAAGAAATGAGTTGGATTAAGTGGAAGGATATTGAGATTGACGGAGTTTATTAAGGAGCGGAGTTTGGAGGCACGGATTGAGTGTAGTTTGTTATTGTTTACTAAACAGGTATTAAAATGGCCCATTATGCGAAAGCAGTATCACAGAAACATCAAGAGGAAGTGAGAAACTGCGAAAGCTATCATCTGAGGAATGTGACGAGGAAGTCAATGAGAGAAAGACAGCACTATCATCCGACAAATCATCATCGCCAAAATTAACTTGCATAAATATTACCAAACGAGTCTAAACTACTACCTAGATAATTTATTAAACTAGTATACCTACCTATATAAAACTATAATTAGAATAAATATAATAAGTTATATAATAATATAATAACTTAGTTATTTTTACTCTGCCTGCCTACAGTATTTAAATTGTACAATATGGAGAAGTAAAAACAAACAAAATCTAATCACAACAAGAACCATTTGATTAATCAAAGTAAAGCAACAAATTAAGAATAAATATATAAAAATAAAAGCATAATATTACATTACAGTTAGGACTAAATATAACAACATGAACAGTCAAAAACCAGTGCGATTTCTGAATATTGTAAACCGTATTCGGCGGCTAGGGTTAGAGGTGGCTCTTCACAAATCTGAGGCTCTTGCTTTTCACAAGCCTCGTAATGTGCCGCTCCAAGACGTCCAGATAGTAGTAGGTGGGCAATCCATCGCTGTCGGTACGACGATGAAATACCTCGGACTTGTACTCGATGGCAAATGGAGTTTCCGCGAACACTTCAAGAGATTGGCCCCAAAACTAATAAAAACTGCCGGAGCGCTAGCGAGAGTCCTTCCGAATATCGGGGGCCCTGGAAGAAAATTCCGCCAATTATATATAGGTGTGGTGCGCTTGATGGCATTATATGGTGCGCCCATATGGGTAGACTCGCTAAATAGATATAATCGAGCACTACTGAGGCGTCCGCAGCGGGCCATGGCACTTAGGGCAGCCCGGGCTTACAGGACCGTGTCATATACTGCGGCGTGCATCATCGCCGGTAGCCCGCCATGGGAATTAGAGGCCCAAGTTCTTGCAGCGGTCTACAGGCGACGCACAGAGGCGATTGAAGGAAGTATCCACCCAAACCCAATAGAGGTCGTCCGTTGGCGAGATGAGGCCCGCGAGGACCTCTTACAAAAATGGGAGGAAGATCTGGGGCTCCCGGGTGCAAGTAGACAGCTGGTGGCTGCAGTACGACCTATTCTACGAGAATGGGTCGAGTGTAAACACAGCTTCCCAGATTATCACCTTACACAGGTGCTCACAGGGCACGGGTGCTTTGGTGAGTACCTGTGTAGAGTGGTCAAAAGGAAGCCGACGGCAGTCTGCCATCACTGCGGAAGTAGAGCCGAAGACACGGCACAACATACGCGGGAGGTGTGTCCAGTTTGGGCGATCCCTCGCGCAGCTATGTCTGCACGCATCGGCGCGGATTTATCCCTGCTCTAGTTGCCGCTATGACACGGAGCAAGGAAGTTTGGGACGCAGCTGCTACTTTTTGCACCGTAGTCATGGTGCAAAAGGAAGCGGCGGAGCGAGAGCGTGAGGTTTCGGCAGAATCGCACCCGATGCGTCGTAGACGACATGGTCGGCAGCGTTTAGCGCACCTAAATGCGCCATAAAATTAATCCGTAGACGGCACCTGGGGGGTTGCCGCCTACTGAAGGATCAGGAGATGTAGGGTTCCCTTATGTCCGGGGAATCCTTAGCAAAGGAAGATGGCAGCATCGCCGTCATCTATAATCAGATGATGCCCGATGAGGCAAAACGTCAGCGGGGTTGTGGTAGTCACAATAGTTCCCATGGCCCTGCCATAAAGCGTGAAGAAGGACATCGGGGGGTTTTAGATTCGATCGATTCTTTTCGATCGACACTGATTTCAAATTAAAAAATATGTTACATCTGCGTTTTAGGGTTCCGTAATACTTGAGGAACCCTTATAGTTTCGCTCTGTCCGTCCGTCTGTCTGTCTGTCTGTACGCGCTTCTAGCGTCGGTAATTATGAATATAAATTGATGAAATTTGATATAGTCATAGATTGTGTGCAGATCTCGGATTTGGAATCATAAAATAATAATAATTTTATATTCTAGGGATACACGTGAAGTGAGGATGAATGATGATTTTTTTTCTTTCTACCCCATCGTGTGGGGTATCGTTGAATATGTCTTTTAAAATAAAGGCAATATTTCATACATAACTTTTTTATAAAGTCAACAATTTTCGAGTAATCAGCCTCCAAAGTGATTTATAAGTTGGTCTCCCCCTGGCATTTCTATACTATAAGACTTATTTTCTATGCTGATAGATCACGCTAAAAACTCTTTAGAAAAAATATTTTGAACCAAATCGGACAGTAGCTTTTGAAGTAATTTGAAACAAAAAAAAAGAACTTATTACCTGTTTATAGCTGTTACGGAACCCTCCTTACGGCCGTTTTCAATATTCTATCTAACCAAAATCCTTGCTACTAACGGTAGGCAAATCTATCTTTTTGTCCTTACTTGCGTTTCAATAACCTACTGGCAGTAGGCATTTCCTGTCGAAGCAGCTGCACATCCTATCTACGGAAGTAGAAGAAGACGAAGACGGATAGCCTACTAGAGGTTTGTAAGCTCATATAAATGAAATCCAGATAGCTATATCTGCATTTCAATAAAAGTTTCAACTTAATCTCCGGTAGGCCGAGCTTACCGAGATAACGTCATTTGCTTAACTGCCAAAATCGGGCGTTTTGCCGTGGATAGCAATGTGTACCTTGTTGTTCATGTATTATTTTTATGATATTTCGGTTCTTAATGTGTATGTAATTATTATTTTAATATTTGCGCAACAAAATGTTGCCAGCATTTTTATGGCAGTGTTAGAATACCTTGATGCTGCAGTTCTCTTTCACTGAACTGCTTTAACTTGAGTATCATATTGTAAGGATATATATTATGGATAATTATATTTATGTACAAGTTTGTAAAATCAATTTATTATATTTTATAGATTTGTTTAAATATTTGTACACTTTTATTAAGCGGCAACACTAAGGAGTTGGCAATACTGAGATCGATGTTGAGAACGTGGGGAAATGAAGGACTTCACTTTTTGGGGAACGAGCAACGAGGCTGGACATGGCTGGACACTCAGTATTGGCAGCACCTGGGTGACCGCAATTGTAAGAGTAATTGTATGAGCACGGAGGAATAAACGAGTAATTGTTGGACGAGGTGGTTTTATTATAATATAATATTATGTCTCAGGGAGCATATTTTACAACCTCAAGCATTGTACAAATAACAATTTTCCAAATTTTGTTTCACTAATTTAACTGTGAATTTGGAGACATCTTCGACTTCTACTAGGTATCGACTATTGACCACTGTTTAAAGATTTCAAAACTCAAGTTAAGCTATCACGCAGTAACATTTGAGAGAACAAATCTGGCATTAGAAAGTTACGGACATTTGAAGTACGGTTTTCACCATACTTCAAATGTCAGTCATATTGTTTTCACCATTATTCGAATATCAGACACTTTTTTACCTCAACATGCCTCGTCTAACATATATAACATGTCTTTGCCACTGTCGTATTTATCAATTTAAACTTATCGTAATATTATTAACTAGATGTCGCCCATGACATCGTTCGCGTGAAAGTTAATTTCTTAGAAACCTTACATTTTTCCTCAATAAAAAGTCTATGTCCTTCCCCATGGTTTACTCTACGTCTGTGCCAAATTTCATCAAAATCGGTCCAGTAGTTTCGAAGCCTATTCAATGCAACAAACAAACAAACAAACAAGCTTTTCCTCTTTTTATAAACTAGATGTTGCGCGCGACTTCGTGCGCGACAAAAAGAAATTCTGCGGTAACGTACATTTTGCTGCGATAAAAGGTAGCCTATGTCCTTCCCCGTGGTCTATTCTATATATGTGCCAAATTTCATTAAAATCGGTCTAGTAGATTCAGAGCCTATTCGATGCAAACAAACAAACAAACTTTTCTTCTTTATTATATTAGTATAGATTAAAGTATAGATTTCACCGGTGTCGCAAGTCGCAACTGGCGATCGTAAGTATTGGCGTTCGAAATTCAAAATTATATCTGATATTATTATATCGTCTGTGCAAACCACATACCTTGCTCGCTCTTTAATCGTGTGTACTCTTTCACACATCGCCTGTGGTTGGTTAAGCAGAAATAGCAGATTAATTTTAAATTTCAAACTACGAAATACTATTCTATTTAATTTGAAAAATTATTTTCAACTTTTACAGAATTTGTTAACTCATGTTTTATTAACTAAACTACAATAGAGCTGAAAATCGAAGTGTCAAGTGTACACGATTTTCAGTTAATATAGTGTAGTTTTTTCAGTCGCGATCACATAAAAACGCTCGTGAGAGTGTGGTCTTACTTTTGTATTTTTTTAATGCAATAAAAACGATCGAATTATAGTTATTTTGTTGTTTATTGTTTTATTTACCTTTTTAACCTAATAATTGGGACCTAAATATAAAACTGAAAACAATAACCTACAGTTTTTTTTTATTCTAGGTTTGAATCTTTTGCACTTTAGAAGATAATACGTAAAAAAGCTAAAAGAAAAGCTTTTTTTATTCCGAGTGCCACCTAAGTTACGTAGTATAGTTACATTCTCTCTGGATTTAACAAATGATATTAAGGCTACGTTCCCTCGAGCAGTTTTCAAAAAACAAAAAAGAAACACTCATGGGAATGTAGCCTTACTTATGTATTTTATTTTCTTTAAAATGCAATAAAATGATTGCATTATAGTTATTTTGTTGTTTTATTAAACTTTTTAATACAATAAAATCGACAATAATATTCATTTCAGGCTTGAATCTATTGCACTTTTATATAATGGTTATTTTCTACGTAAAAAAGCTGTTATAATTTTGAAGTTCGAACACATTTTTTAAATTCGGAGTGCCACTTCATAATACGTACTTAGTGTAAAGTTGCTCTCTTTGCTTCGAAATTTGATTTCATTTAAAAATTTACATTCCTTTTCACGCGACTCCTAGCATCAATCTGTTATATTTCACTATTGTATTTAATAAAAAAAAAACATGATAACTATAGTAAAAAATCATCCCGAGTTTTGATTCTCAATTTTAAGACAATATTTATGGTCTTAATTAATAAATACAGCGTGTCCCGACACCTATATCGGAGCCATTAGTGGTAAAAAATATGGATTTTTTTATCGACAAATTGCCCATCAAATTTTATTTTTTTCTCACGTTTGTGAAATGGCAGCCATTTTATTTTTTGGTAACCAAGACCCGGGCTTTCGTACTAATTCGACCACCACTACTCATGTAAATGTCCTAGGAACATAAAAAAGGTATCATTTGATAGCTAAATATGTGGAAAATAATTCACAGTTAAAATGTTTTAATTTTCTTTGAACAGAAAAACAAAAAAAGGTAATAAAAAAAATATATAGTTTTTTTTTGGTGAATTTTTTAAATTATTTGCTTTTTGTGAAAAATCTAGGCCATTAACTTGAAATGAAAAATCTAGGCTTGTTTTTTGTTGTAAAACGATAGAAGAGGACGTTTGCTAAAATAAAATACCAACCCCTTTACTCTCAGTGCAATAGTTTAGAAGTTATAACAATTTGTTGGAATCATCTCAGGCAGGGGGCCAGCCAGTCGTCTTTTTACCCGACTGCCGGGAGGGTTATGTGTTTAGCGCGTATCTTGTATGTATGTATGTATGTATGTAATATTCTTTATTACCTTGTATCTTCAGAACCGCTAAACGGATTTTTACATTTAAGGTATCGTTAGATTCGTCTTAATAGCCCAAGTGTTCTTAGATAGGTGACATTAAAAAAAACAAAATGGTGGATGTTTGACAACATTGTGAGGTTAAAAAAAAATATATATATATCTACCAAGTATATCGAGTGGGGTATCAAAATGAAGGATTTTAAACACTGATTCTAAATATGTATATAACTTGCAGTTTTATATTAAATATAACGATAAATAATAATAATAAAAAACAAAAACCCGCCTGCATAGATAACTACAATTCAAAAGCAACTGAAAAGACTGAAATAAAATAAATAATTTAAAAAAATAAAAAACCCCGACTGCAAAAAAGACATATACCTAAGCAACGCACTAAAAAGACCGAAACAACAAAACCCCGACTGCAAAAAAGACATATACCTAAGTATATGTCTTTTTTGCAGTCGGGGTTTTTTATTTTTTTAATTATTTATTTTATTCAAATTGTTATTACAACTAAACTATTGCACTGAGAGTAAAGGAGTTTAGTATTTTATTTTAGCAAACGTCCTCTTCTATCGTTGTAGAACAAATAATAAGTATTTATAACAAATTGAAAAAGACGACAGGCTGGCTCTTGCCTGAGATGATATAGGTGTACCAGAATCTCATGGCAAATAGGGAAAAAAAAATTTGTAGTGTGCAATACTGGGGAAATTGGATTAAACGATCTTGATACTGGTTAATATTTAATTATGTCTTTAGTATTATTGAACATGAATTATAATAAGACTGTATGAAGAATGTTCGGTGTATAATATAGAAAACTAGCTTTTGCCCGCGGCTTCGCCCGTGTGGAATAGTGTTCTTGGAGAAAAAACTACTTCGGCGAATAATTCTCTACCTACTTACAGCAATATACTACTGATACAATATTGAACATGTTTTTAGGTTTGCCCAATGCAAATTGTTAAAAATGGGACCCTATCACCTCGATACGACATGCGCGACCACTTGATAATATACTTACATAATAAGTATTTTATTTATCGCACTTGAATATAAATTTTACCATAATCTTAAAATATCTTAAAGACTATTAAATACTTAAAGACTATTATTTTAAAAACTCGCATCAAAATCCGTTGCGTAGTTTTAAAGATTTAAGCATACATAGGGACAGACAAAAAAGGGACTTTGTTTTATACTATGTAATATAATGATATTTCATGAAAAATAAATCAATCGTGAATTACTTTATATACTTATTTATTACGAAATACGAATAACATACAATTAAATTGGCAACAGTTTATTTAATGTTGGAATTTCCTTCCGAAATGTATAGAACTCGTTTACTTTATTCCTAATCAACTATAAATCGAAACTGTCTTATGTTGATTTTCTTTTTTCCTCCTCTCCTCCTTTTACCAGGCATGGAAAACAAACCATCATTCGATGTGCCATCAGCTACGATTCACCTTATAGTAGTACTGGAAACACATTTAAAGAAGTCACAATAATTACCTAAGAAAATATAAAAAAACTAAAAGTATCAAAACAACTCACTCTAACTTACCGGTCAACTCTACCACGAACTTTAAATTATAAGATTGAGTTCGATTTACACCTTCTTCTTTCTGTATTTTACTATAGACATAGAAAACAATATTTCTCGCTTGAGATCGAATTGCCTTTTTGGATATTTTCACAAAAACATCAAATTCCAAGAACATAATCACAAAATTTTAGCAGCGGTTGACAGATCACGTACTTTGATTTGACGGGTCATACTTGACATTGCCATATGAAAATCACATTTTTTATTTTTTTTAAAATGCCATCAGATTCTGGTAGAGCTATACCAACAAATTGTTATAACTTCTAAACTATTGCATTGAGAGTAAAAGGGTTTGTATTTTATTTTAGCAAACGTCCTCTTCTATCGTTTTAGAACAAAAAACAAGCAGGTTAATGGCCTAGATTTTTCACAAAAAAGAAAATAATTTAAAAAATTCACAAAAAAAATATATTTTTTTTTAATTACCTTTTTTTTCTGTTCAAAGAAAATTAAAACATTTTAACTGTGAATGATTGTCCACATACTTAGCTATCAAATGAGACCTTTTTTATGTTCCTAGGACATTTACATGAGTAGTGGTGGTCGAATTAGTACGAGAGCCCGGGTCTTGGTTACCAAAAAATAAAATGGCTGCCATTTCACAAACGCGAAAGAAAAATAAAATTTGAGGGGCAATTTGTCGATAAAAAAATCCATATTTTTTACCACTAAAGGCTCCGATATAGGTGTCGGGACACGCTGTATATTAATTGCAAAATAAATATATTATAATGTTTTAAAACATGAATCGTTATGTAGTTGGCATGGAATGAAACATTTCAAAAGGCTTGCATAGGCGAGAGGGACGGATGCAATTCTTCAATGGTGATTGGACAAGAATAAATAGGTCCTATCTTTGATTGTGAAACGCATTTCCTATCTATTTTTAATCTTAGATTGGCTATCTATTTTTAATTGTAGATACGATATTGAAAACCGCCGATAGACATGCCCTGACATGATCTTGGTTAGGTTTTTGACTCATGATTTATCGTAACATTATAAATATCAGTCTGTACGGTGTCAGCAAAATTATATTATCATAATTATATGAAATTCGAAAAACGTCTTTTGTAGGATCGCTCTTGGGTAGGATTTCCAGAGAATGAGATGGTCCTCCATGTAAATATTATACTTTAATGTAAATAAGAGAAAAAAAGGGCCAAACACAACCGTTTCAAGTTCCAAGAGACTGATAATAATTTAAGCTACATTATAAAATTATTTTCGGTCAAAAACTCCAGAAGAAGAAATTCAATTGCTTTGGTAGATAGTTATTAGAATCAAGCGTTACATTATTATAGCAACAATGTCAGCAATATCGTGCAAAGCCCCACACCACCATGCAGGTTGCAAAACTTGACGCGCGTTTCGTCCCGAACCCGGAGCATCCTCAGGAAGTGGACATGCGAACAAAGTTTGTTAGTCAATTAGTGACTGTGTGGCGGTGGTGTTCGCACGATCTTGTTTCTGAGCGTACGCATAAGCAGTGTGGGAGGAGGGAGGTGCTTCACGCATGCTTATGAGGCACTCACACATTTGCTTGCAGGTTGTGGGTATTTTTTCGCGGGAAATTGCTAAATATTAATTAAATTGTATGCTTTGGTAGAATGGACCACAACAATAGGTATATTAAAGGTAATTAGGACTTAATCAGAAATAAACTAAATTAGTATCTACCTACTGCAAAGATGCTACTGTCGTCTATTTTAACTAATAGACTGCACTAATATTAGTAAAGTTATAATATAATAATATTTCCTAACTTTCGTAGAAAAATGTAAATCCGGAAGCTTACTGCTTATCTGGTGATCGATAAAATAATTTCAGTATATTTTTTACAAGAAAAATATTTGTTTATTATTATCTGTTTTTATAATTGCTTTATTAATTAATCAGTTTACCAAGCCTAATGAAAGAGCCGTATCAGTATTGTTTATTAAATAGTTAAGTACAAAGTTCTCTACACCCTCTGTACCTACACCTACTATCTACACCTACAAACTACACCTTTAATCTAAATATACAAACTAGTGGGGCCGGCCAAAAAAAAAAAAAAAAAAACAGTGTGTATACAGTATAGATCACACGACTGAAGTAAAACTCGCAAACGAACTACTGACTGATATAATACATATTTTATACACTGACTATGAAAGAAAGAGAGAAAGAAATTGTGTGCGGGCACTGCTCTCTCTCTCTCTTACTCTTATTTAATCTGTGCGGGCACTGCTCTCTCTCTCTCTTACTCTTATTTAATCTACGAAATGTAACTCACTCTCTTTTCACCTTCACTAACCTATATCTTCCTCTGAATTTCCGTTCGCCTCGCCCGATCAAACTTTTCGAAACGCTCTCTTTACTCATTCACCAGCTTACTCCCCAAGTCAGGCGCGCGTAAGAAAGTCTTACTTCAAAAATATTTCTCAAATAATAGGTTGGGGAAAAAGTCTTTTCGCATTATAGTATGTATGAACTTGTCATAAAATATCTTGGGCTATACCAATTGTATCTGGCTGATTTTGGTATCATTAAAAAGTTTTAATTTTACAGAAGACAATTCCAAATTCAAATTAGGTAAATTTGAGATTTTCATTTGTTTTTCTTATTGTTAAAATGAGTGATTCTTATGAAGAATTTCGATATGTACATTTTAAAATTTTATTACAAAAAAGGTAAAAATGCAACACAAGCCGCGAAAAAAATTTGTGATGTTTATGGACCTAATGCAGTATCTGTGAGAGTAGCGCAAATTTGGTTTAAGCGTTTTCAATCCGGAAATTTTGATATCAAAGATGCACGTCGCTCTGGTCGCCCTGTTACGGACAAAACTGTTGCCATTTTTGAAAAAGTGGAGCAAGATCGGCATATTAGTAGTTACGATGTAGCTGAAGAACTGGGGATTGATCACAAAACGGTTTTGGCGCATTTGAAAAAAGCTGGGTACACTGGGTACGCAAGCTCGATATTTGGGTGCCTCATGAGCTCACCGAAAGAAACCTAATGAACCGTGTACTCATTTGTGATTCTTTATTACGACGTAATGAAACCGAACCATTTTTGAAGAAGCTGATAACTGGTGATGAAAAGTGGATCACGTACGACAAGAACGTGCGAAAAAGATCGTGGTCAAAGGCCGGTCAGGCTTCACAGACTGTGGCGAAACCCGGGTTAACTCGCAACAAGGTGGTGCTGTGTGTGGTGGGATTGGAAGGGCATTATTAATTATGAGCTGTTACCGCCAGGCAGGACCATCAATTCTGAACTGTACTGCGAACAACTGATGAGATTAAAGCAAGAAGTTGAGAGAAAGCGGCCGGAATTAATCAACAGAAGGGGTGTGGTTTTTCACCATGATAACGCTAGACCTCACACATCTTTAGCCACTCAGAAAAAATTACGGGAGTTTGGCTGGGAGGTGTTAATGCATCCGCCGTATAGTCCTGACCTTGCACCTTCAGATTTCCACCTGTTTCGGTCGCTGCAGAATTCCTTAGGCAGTGTCAGGTTGACATCACAAGAGGACTGCCAAAACCACTTGTCACAGTTTTTTCATCAGAAGCCCCAAAAATTTTATAGCAATGGGATCATGTACCTACCAACAAGATGGCAAAAAGTTATCGAACAAAATGGCACCTATATATACTTTAGTCACTTGTAAATAAACTTTATAAAAAAACCTTTTGAATTTTTATATAAAATGCGAAGAAACTTTTTCCCCAACCTAATATAACTGATTTATGTACTAACGAAATGCTTTTAGTAATTATGCGTAAAAAAAATATGATAAGCAAGTTATGCCAAATGAATATTATGCGATACTGTTATTAGGTCAAATGAAATTATGCCAAGTAAAATTGTGACATATTACGATTTAATGTGAAAAAATAGGGAACCTATTTTGGTATGTGGTCGACACTTTTTAAATAGCGGATCATAAACGCCCAACGTCTTTTAGCTAGCCTATTTAGGGGCAATATCACTTTAATTTTTTTAATAATGAACGGGCAAAGGCATTACCTATCTAAGAGGCTAGCAATGCTGTTGTGTTGCAGGTGTCCGTAAGTGAATAGCCGAATTGCAATAGGCGATCAATCTGTTCCTTTGCCCTCTTAATTATAAAATTGATAAGTATAATATAAATGATTTCTTCGTAATCGCTTAAGCTCATTTCAGACTATTGTGCTATCTATATAGCGTATAGTAAGCCAATAATATATTATAGTACAGTACAGTGTGAACGTGCCCATAACAATGCATGGTGCGCGATATTATTGTGCTATGAGCTATATATCTAGGTAACACTGAAAATGTTTAGAAAATGAAAAAACGGCTTAATGTAGAAAATTGCAAATACTTTTATTGTTTTTCGAAGTAATCTCCGTTCCTCTCTACACATCGTCGCATTCGATGGAACCACTGATAAAAGCAGTGGGCCCATTCTTCCTTAGGACTCTTCTATGGCATTTTCGTACGCTTTCACCGCTCTTCAGTGCTCGTAAAGCGAATACCTCGAATTTTATCTTTAGTTCTTGGGAATAAATGAAAGTCGCAGAGCGCCAGGTCAGGACTGTATGGCGTATGAGTCATTATCTCGACACCTGCCATAGACTGTTGAATACAGTCCATTTTGCGGAGTGCGCTGAAGCATTGTCGTGGTGAAGGAGGATTCTGCTTCAAGGGCGCTGCTGTGGAATTTTTTCCAAGACAACAGGCAAACAGTGATTGACATACCAGTCTTCAGTAACTGTCCTTTCATCTTCTAGCACAACTGTCGCGAAATGACCTTTCCGACCAAAGAATGAGGCAATCATCATCTTCCTTGACTTCTTCCTTTCTTTACCTTAATTGGCCGATCCTCGAAAGGAAATACCCACTGAGCTGATTGTCTTTTGGTTTCGGGTTCGTAGCAATATATCCAGCTTTCATCACCTATGACGATGTCAAATACAGCATTTGAGTCACCGCCGTTGAATTTATGTAACATTTGTCGACACCAGTCCATGCGAAGGTGTTTCTGGTCATCGGTTAAAGTATGGGGAATCCATCTGGTACAAAGCTTCCTGACGCCTAAATGTTCGTGTAATAGTTTTTGAACTTGACTCATACCAATGCATAGGTTTGCCCGTATCTGCTGATAGGTCACTCTCTTATCTTCCTCTATTATGCGTCGTACAGCACTGATGTTATCTTGAGTAGTCGCTGTTAAAGGACGTCCCTCACGCGGATCATCATTGAGATTGCTATGTCCACGCTTAAACTCGTTAAATCAATTGTAAGTTGTGGCACGCGATGGGGCTTTATTAAGAAATGCTAATCGCAGCCTATCATAGCTTTGTTGTTGAGTAAGCCCACAACGAAAGTCATAATAAATCATTGACCGAAAATTTTCTCGCGTTAGGTTCATTTTCACGTGTAACAAGAGTTTTAGATTTTCCGCCAATTCACAAAAACAATGACAAATGAATGCAATATACTATATTAGGTTACCAAAGAGTTCTAAAATGGAAATTCAAAAAAGTTTTCATTAGCAATGTTTCTAACTGGCCAGTTCTAAACATTTTCAGTGTTACCCACGTACTATCTCCCTTACTAATAAAAATATTTATCCAGTAGATAAGGAAATACAATGTCTTGTCCTTGTCTGTCAAGCGACTTTTCCAACGCATGAGACAAGGACAAATCAATGTATTGCTTATCTACTGCGTAGATATTTTTTTAGTAAGCGGGTATATGGATAAGCTATTAAATTAAAACGTAGTCTGAAAACCGCTTTAGGTTTTTCCTTCTGGATTTTACGTTATTATGTTTTGTCAATTTCAAAGATAGATCAGGTAGAAGATCGATATCACAGGATAAACAGACTATTGCAAAGTTGCTTTATAAAATACTTTTACAATCTGATTACATAAATAAGATATAAGATATACAATAATAAAATAAAAAAAACATTTTGCCAGGCCATGCTTAAATAGGTACAATTTTTTTGGATAATTTGCCGTTTAATCATTCCTAGAATTAATTCCTCATTAGCAGCACTGTAAAATAATAATATTATTATTAAGTTATTATTAGTTAATAAAAGTTAATAAATTAGTAAATAAAAGGTTTGTCTCTTTTTTAGAATCCAATAACATTATCTCAGATAACCAATTTGGTTTTAGTCAGGGTAAATCCACCGAGGATGCTATCACTCTTCTTACGAACTCTGTTGCCAACCCTCTTGATAAAGGCCTAAAATGTATTGGCGTATTCCTTGATCTGGCCAAGGCATTTGATTTCCTTTTGATCCCAATTCTTTAAAAAAAACTTGAAACTTACGGTATATAAGAGGAATTCAACTAAATTGGTTTGATAGTTATTTATCTAACAGAACTCAATCTATTAAAACATGCGGTGTTAAAAGTAGGATGAGTTCTGTTAGATATGGCATTCCTCAGGGGAGCATCCTCGGCCCTTCTCTTTTTCTTATATACCTTAATGATATTGCAAATGCAGCTTCCAAACCATTTTCGGTCAATGAATTAAAAATCCATTCCTCAAGCTGCTCTTAACCGTGCCAAAACAATGTCACTGTCAATCTATTATCCAACGCTGTGAGTCTATTCGCTATTTAGGCGTGATTCTGGACGATCGAATGTCCTTTAAATTACACACATCGGAAACGTCCAGGCGCGTTAGGAAATTAATGAGCGTCATGAGGAACTTACGAAGCGCGGTTGATGGCCACACTCTAAAAACTGTTCACTGTGTCAATCCGTCATCAAATATTGTATCCTGGCTTGGGGAGGTTCTTCTTCATCTACACTCATTCCGCTGGAAAGAGCTTAAAGAGAAGTACTGAAGGAGCATTGGAAAAACCAAAAAGGTACTCCACCAAGTGCCTCTATGATGAGACCGAGATGCTTAGTGTAAGGAAACTTTATTATGTAAGAGTCTTTGAAGCCGTACATAAATCAGTAACTAAATCTATTGATACTTACGAAGAAATGCTAAGTAGAAGGATATTTAAAATCCCCAATGTCACCGTATTCACATCTTTCACCTACCGCTTTGGAACCTTCTTGTTACCTCACATTTATAACAATTTAGTAAATCTGTTTAACCTGAAGCTTTGCTCTATCCGACAAGGGAAAAAAGCACTTACCAAATCACTGTACAAATAACACAAATACACGCATACATCCACAAATACACGCATACATCATGCACGTACAAATAACACACACACACACACACAATTAACACATATCACGCATAGAAATTTAACACAAATGCATTCAATCACGCACCGGCACATCACACACAAACTCACATTCGCTCTCATATTTGCTAAATACATATTCACACCCACACTCACAATAATTTTAAGTCCCCATAGAATGTTTAATATTTTATTTTCATTTAAATTATAAAAAATGCTGTTATTTTTTTTTGTTTTTAGCCGCAAATTATATCTTTGTACTCTTTTAAGTCCCCCATGGGACAGACACCGCCTAGTTTGGGGGAACGTTACTTCTGTAATCTTTTGTTAATGTTTTTATTGGAAATAAACTAGTTATTTTTACATTTTTTTGGCGTAGGTTTTGGGTACTAATTATGCCTAATTTATATAATAATATATTCTACACCGTTCTACAAAAACTTGTTTCTTTCAAATAAAGAGGGTAACAGTCTAATGATGCTATTTCGTAAGATTTAACGATTTTGGGCAGTTATTTTAATATCTCCAAGATATACCTAGGTAGGTGGTAGAAAAAGTTAAAAACCGCTATCTATATTTGAGCTCGAGAACTATTTGGAACTTTGAATTACTTCTAACCCTTAAGATGGCAGCACAATGTACGTTTTGTAGAGCTTAGTTACATTATAAAATATTATTATTTGTTAATTTAAAAATCACGACGAGATAGATATTAATAGATATTAATATATATTATTATATTATATTAATTAGATATTCCTTAGATGATTTAGTTATAATTATTGTTAGTAAACGACAAACGACCGACATAATTATACTAAAATGTTATTTTAGAAGTTGTGCGCTACTCGTCACTAGATGTCGATAGTAGTATGATTATTGAATTATTAAACGAAAAATAAAATATTTTTATGCCTTTGTGGGCATTACGTGTATTTTTTAAACTTATTATATGATTGATACAAAGAAAAACTTAGTTTTAGTATCATGAAATGTCTGACAGCATTCTAGTACCTCTTTTAATAAACACTTACATTCAACAGGTTGTAATAAAACAAACATTTTTATACGTGAAGATTTTCTAATTCCCAAAAATTTTCTCAATAAGTGTATACCAATGAGTTTTTGTAATTTACCTATATCAAGCAATTAACAAAATGACTTAAGATACATAGAACTTCTTGCACTTTTTCCACTTTAATAATAATTTTACATTCATTTTAGTATATTCAAAACCAGCAGTTTCGAAAAAGTCATCTTGCAAGATTATTATAACCGTGAAACATGAACTTCCACCAAGAACCTAAAGTACAATCAATAACATAATATAGTATATAATATTTAAATTGTAACACCACATACCCAATAGACGTAACTGCACCTGATTTTACTACTAGGTACATTAATACTATAATAAGTACAAAATACCTACTTATATTGGATGAGTCTATAAGTAAAACCACGTGGGATCGGATTAGTTTATGCTGATAAAGTTCTCTTTATACGTACAGAATGAAAATTAAGAAACATTACGGTGGTATAGAACAAAACAATACAAAATTATGATTCAAGAGGAAGACACGGCGGC
Organism: Glaucopsyche alexis; assembly: GCA_905404095.1. Lineage (NCBI taxonomy): Eukaryota > Metazoa > Arthropoda > Insecta > Lepidoptera > Lycaenidae > Glaucopsyche > Glaucopsyche alexis. The sequence goes on from FR990047.1 coordinate 8,258,999, forward strand.
AGACCAACTGGAATAATATTTTAATCCAATCGCTAACAGATGTTTAAATACGAATCTGTTTTGATGGGGTAAGCCGTCTTGTTATTGACTTATTTTCTATGTAAACACAGAATATGCAAATGAATTAATGAAATGTTTAATTGCCCAAAAATGCTAAATGGTAGGTATCTTCTTACAATAATTTCTTACTTTATATGTGGCAGAAAATATGGTTATTGCATTTTCACAATCGCTTAATAGGTATCGAATAGCTTATTCGATTGTCGTTGCTGTGATATACTGAGTGACGAAGAAAAAACATGCAAATAAGTTAAGAATCGTTAAAATATGATTCACCTTTTAAGCCCTCTCTGAACTGATACTAATTATTCATTTTTAGTGTTATGACTTCCGTTATACACAAGGAACCCATAAGGTTTCGCTCTGTCCATCTATCTGTTTGTCTGTCTATCCGCTCTCCTAGCTTCTATAATTATAGCTATATATTGTATCTAGATCTCGGTTTTGGTAAAACAAAATAATAATAATTTTATAGTTTAGGGGTGGCTCTCTATACACGTGAAGTGGGGATACTTATTTTTTATTGTACCCCATTGTATGAGGTATGGTTGAATAGGTATTTTAAAATAAAAACAAGGTTTCATACAAGCCTTTTTTTAAAGACAACCATTTTTGAATAATCTGCCTCCAAAATAGTTTACAAGGTGGTCAATGCCCCTGGAATTTCTAAACTATGAGACTTTGAAACTTGCAATTTTCCATGCTAATAGATCGTGCTAAAATTATTTAGAACGAAATCGGACAGTAACTTTTGAAGCAATTTGCAAAAAACCTATTTCGCGTTGATAGTTACGGAACCCTCCTTAGACATGTCCTGACTCCTGACGTGGTAAGGTTTTTAATTATAAGATAACAATAGTGAAACAGGCCAATAAAGTTATATTTTTATAAATAGTGTATAATACTTTACTAATTTATTCCGAACATGTACCAGATTTTGTAGTTATAAAATATAATCTATTAACAAGAGGGGTGCTTTTTGTAGTAGATAATAATAATAATATTATATTCTATAAGGCACTCAAACAAACCGAAAATATACATAAGTATATAAAAATGCCATACAAATAATACGTCACTGAAATTACCTATATATCTAACTTTATATTTTGCTCAGTAATTTATACGAATTGGTTCAACATGGATATATAATTATCATCAACTTATAGCTGCCTCTTCTGGAGTACGGATTCGAAGTATCTCCTCAGTAAAGAACGATTTGATTGAATTGATGAATGATTAGGCAGATTAGTCAAACGGCCTACTTAACTAACGGCCGGTTTTAATAACCTATCTACCAAAAACTATTTGTTAATAACGTCATTCAATCATTTGCCGGTTTTTTGCTATACAAATTTGACGTTTTTAACAAATAGTTATTGGTAGATAGGTTATTGAAATGGGCCTTAAAGGTCGCCCTATGATAAAAAAAAATGTAGTAATTGTAATATTGATAAGTAATATAGTAATATTGAGAAGTATAAGATAGTTTTAAACACTTACGGATAGTGTATTTGTGTCGCGATGCGCTTTTCTTTTTCCAGACTTTTCGGCTACTTTCCAGCAGCCGTGGGCACGGGAGGACTGAGGTGTCAGTTGTCCTATTTGTTGAAGTTGATCAATAATATTCGCGTAAATAATAAATCATTATTGATAAACGACAACGTGTAAAAATTTGTATCTATCAAATGCACGATAGAGTGTTAAATTGTTATTTTTTTTTTTTTTTTATGAAATAAGGGGGCAAACGAGCAAACGGGTCACCTGATGGAAAGCAACTTCCGTCGCCCATGGACACTCGCAGCATCAGAAGAGCTGCAAGTGCGTTGCCGGCCTTTTAAGAGGGAATAGGGTAATAGGGGAGGGTAGGGAAGGGAATAGGGTAGGGGATTGGGCCTCCGGTAAACTCACTCACTCGGCGAAACACAGCGCAAACGCTGTTTCACGCCGGTTTTCTGTGAGCCCGTGGTATTTCTCCGGTCGAGCCGGCCCATTCGTGCCGAAGCATGGCTCTACCACGTACAAGCAATTATCTGAGGTAGTGCGTGATGTTATTGTTTTTATTAATTTTATGTATTTTAACGTAAGAAGGATGTTATAAGTTTTTATTTAGTGTAAAAATTTTATACTCTACCGGTTGTACCATTCTCCTTAAATTGCACTGAGCTTTAGCTTTACTTATTGATATAACAATGACAAAGCTTAATTAAACATTAAATAGTTCAACTATTATTGCTTCATGTAAGACAGGACTAGCGAGTAATAAGCCTTTACTTTATTCTCATTACTCGATTCATATCGATTTTGTTTATTTTATTTAAGGTTGCTTGGAAAACAACTGCGATTGTAAGAGACCACAATTGCAAATCTAAATTAAACTATAATAAATAATACAATATTTTTTATATTTATTTATCTATGCATTCAGAACACATACAGTCTTTTCTTTTTAATATTATATAATGTATATGTCACCGTAACATTGTAAAAACCGTTAGATTGTAATATAATTAGTAAAATTGTAAAGTGTTTATAGACTTCCAATATCCTGCCTATGTTTTAATACATTATTTTTTGTTAGAATATAAATATATAGTTATGAATCATTCAACATCTTGTTTGTTATTTTACAATGTAACGGTTTTTACAATTTTACGGTGACATATATATATATATATATATATATATATATATATATATATATATATATATATATATATATATATAGACATATATATATATATATGTCAAAGACTCCACTAGGATAAGATGGCGAACGGTTGAAATATTCCAAGTTTAGATATTTATTACAATACCATCGAATAGCCCAAACGCTGAACGATCAGAAACGTGACAAGTTCGATGCCACGTTATTTCACGACTTCCGTATTTTATCCTGATTCCTGAGCTTTTATAATCCAGTCATTCCCAAATTCAGGCAAATAATGCCCCAGTCTCCATGACAACCCTTATTTTTCTATGACATCTGTCATTACTGGCATCGAACAAGTCCAAATAGTAAAACTATTTGACGTTTCCAATCAAAGACAATCTTAGCTTTAACACGCTCCGACACGGCCATTCTGACAATTCGCACGTCCCTGTGCGAAACAAATCCGTTGACACTCCGACAAGATCACCCTGGTGACTCTGAGATCCTTGTGTGAAGAATATTTATGTGCATCAACGCTCCGACACGGCTATTCTGTTCATGCACACGTCCGGTGTGAAGCGTCTCACGTCTTCGTTTCAAGTTTCTGAAAAAAAAACATTTGACAGCACAGTAAAAGGTTCTCACTCGGTCAACCTGACCTCGGAAAATTAATAAGAACTGCTTTAATCCATGGACATAACATTTAATTTTATCATATTCTAACACATCAATACCTCCCTCCTGTGTCAATTACACTCTAATTAACATCCTTCATCTAACCTCTATCTAGTGTTCTCAGAGTTAAGTTTTAATTTACATTTTATACTCTCAGATTAAACACACATGAAGTATACAGATACAACACAATATCAACCATAATCTTGCTACCAAATAAATCATGACATGCTTTACCACACACTTCACACTTTACATGTACCAATCTCAATATCGAAAAACGATGCTGTTATATTCCCATCATGTACAATACGAGGCCACCTCCCTCCGGTGCACCTCACTACAAAAAACCACTGGGTTGCCTCCCTCCGGCACCCAGTCACAAGGCCACCTCTCTCCGGTGCCTACTCTCGTCAAGTAATGGGCTGCCTCCGTCCGGCACCCAATCACAATCCTCGCTCGCAATCCACAGTCGCAATTAACAGGTGCAAACAAAAATATTCACAGTTTACATCTTTTAACAAACAGTTTACAATGTACTTCAAAATCTTAATGTCTTTTGGACCGCTTAGATTATTATCGGATTGAGCGCGCCGAACATCTTGGTGAAATAACTAAACCTACTATTAAACCAAAAGCTAATATCATTTTACTTTAGTGCTAAACAGAGCCGTCGTATTGCATACACGTCACGAACTTTTAACAAAATATTTTTGCATTTAACTTTTTTAATAAATACATCCAGAAGCAGAGACGGGCGAGCAAAAAAAAACATTGACCGAACCGGTAGCATATTTACAAGAAATAAATAAAGATTTAGTGCCTCACATGACTATCGAGTACTTTAAAAATTATTCCACATAATTCGAGAAAAAAAAAATACTGTCGCAAAAATGTTAGACCGGGCAACCCGATCGTCTTTGTTTTAGGCTCAAATTGTAGCTGACTAAATTGTCCAGAGGAATTTTTCGCAAATTTTTAATATTTCTCCGTTTCCAAATTATCGCGCTCCAAAAAATATAAAAAAAAATCTGAATAAAATTTAATTTTTATTTCACTGTTTCAGCCATAACTTTTTTCGTTTTTTATTTTTTTTTTTTTTCGTGAATACGCGTCCTTTGAGCTTTTTTTTGAATATCATATCCTTCACAACTCTCCGAGATATAAGGGAATCTTAGTTTTTCATGAAATCGGAGCTTGCACTGGAGCGAACGAAAAGAAAGTTACAATGTCAAAAGTATTTCGTATTTTTTCTAGCTATACACACTGCAATTAATGTTGAAGGGTGTTTCACAATACTCCCGCCGAATGTAAGCAGTTGTAACTTGTTACACTAAGTTAACATAACACATATTAGGACGATTACGCTAAAGATTGATATCAATATAAAACTTTTGAATTTTCAAAGTTTCTGATGGAAATTATACGTTTCTTTCTCATAAATTTAATAATCGTTTGGTCGTAAGCAACTTTGGTGCGTTTATAACGAACGACAAGGGTATTCAACTCGAGGTTCATTTTCACGTTTACAGATGAGCAATCGGATTGTTGATGGAAAATAACCATAGCCGTCGCTTTTATTACCATACCAAAAAACTCATAAATGCGTTGCTAGTCGTTAAGATAATCTTAGGTCTCCTGTCGCACAATTTTTAAGTATTTTTGGTTTTACCTAAGTACCACAATATTCTAGGCAATTTGATTTTAGCATGTGTAACAATATACATTCGAAGCCCACAAAGTAAACCAAAAGGTCGATTCTACTAATCAAATTCCGTAACAGTACAGTTACGATCCAGTCCTGATAATATATTAAAACTGCAAAAATGGCACTCCCACAAACGTCTAACCAACGTCAAACCCGTTTTGATTGGGCACAACTCCAAAAATCAGTTCATGACGTCAAGACTAGTCATCCACAACTCAACAAAAGCAAACTAAAAGTGTAAGTCAACTACGAGAATTGGGGTTCAGAATAACTGATAGTTGACACAGAGATGACTGAATATACCAGTAGTGATAAACCTCCTCCTGACATTTCATAAGCTTACTTCTACATCTGTTACTTTCTGGTCGATATCCTTTAACTTCATTGGAAGTAACTGCAATTTTAAGTCCACGGTTTTAATATGCGCAAGTAAAATTCAGGCTTCTGAAACTTTGCCATTACTTTCTACTTAAAACCTTACCGATCAATAATTAATTGACAATATTTATAAGATCAAATAGCTCATAAATATCAAAAAAAGTAAGATCAGGACAAAGATTGGTGATTTGCTTTGATGTCCGTTTTCGCAAACTAGAGTATGTATGTTGTGTCTATATGATGACGTTGCCATAGGTTGACATTTCCAGTCAGGTTCAAGTAGTTCATTTTTCTGAAGGTTTGGGGGCCGTTATACCAAATACTCCATAGACCTTAGGAAAACAATTATTATTAGCAAAATCGGATATTGACTTTTCATTATGCCTGCTTTTTCTTAAAACAGTAACCTATATTCAGAAGATAGATGATTCGTCATTTCGATATATAATAGTAAAAAAAATTTAGTCATTCGTATCGTATCGAAATAAGTTGTTATTTCTTTGTTCTAAGTTAAACATTTTTTCAATGGCTCGGCTCTGATCACTAACATTCCCAACGCTGGGGCTCGGATCTCTCATCAACTGGAAGTTGCATCAGTCTACTACGCTACCTAATCACAGAACGCTTATTACGGAGAAGAATGTCGACCTCATACAAAAAAATTGGGACCAGATAAGCGCTTCTAGTGAGCTGCCTCTTCAAAATTTTAACCGCCTTCCAACAAAGGAGGACTACTTAATTGATTATATCAATATGGCGACAAATTTAAGATACGTAATCATAGTTTAAGATATCGTTAAATTCCTCTTTCGAATACATTTTGATATTCCAACAAAACCGATTAACCATCTCCATAAACTATTCATTAATACTGCAGAGCAATATATTCATTTTTTTTTTCTGTTTTTTTTTTTTTTTCAAATGGGGCTACGTTAATGTCATTTAAGTTGTTTTAACTTAATCGGACTGGTGACTGCCATTTGGCTAGTCTTTATGGTACAATATATTAATCATTCGTGAGCCTCATGTACATAAGTCTAGCGTTTTCGATGGCGCAAGGCAGAAGCGACATAGTGTCATCTGTTGTGGTTTTAAGTAGCTTTTATGTAACGTTAACCCTGTAGGACAGAGCGATATATTGAAATGTCGCCATTCTCGTTGCACCGAACTGCCCCCTTGTACCTAATACTAAAACCAAGAGAGAAAATAATTTATGCAATCAATAATTATCTGTCAAAATAAAATCATCCCAAAGTACATACGTATCATTCCAAATTAATAAACAATTTCACTTGGTTAGATAATAATCTAGCGCCTGACACATGAATTTTCAACTACTATCTTAAAGTATCATGCGAATTCTTATTGCAAAGTTAGATTTTGACAAACGGACAAAACTGTATTTTCAATTTGATCCAAAGGTTGCGAAGTACTATAATTTTATGTTCGTTTTAAATATTCTTTTTATTTTGGTCTCATGAAATCAATTATGAGTTATTATGTACTCAAATAAAAATGTCATTCGTGAGAACGCGCAAGATCACGCTCCTTCTATATCATAACAAAGATTACTTAAATTTGCAAAATTTAACAACTATGTCATACATTCTTATAGCATCATCTGCAAAATAGCAGTACACTGTAAGAACTAAATTATTACACTCATGCACATCGTCTCAGACTTCAGCAGGCTACGCGTCGCTATATAAGTAGGTAGGTCCACACATATGCAGTCTTTCGATACACAAACTAGTATCTAACCTAAATCTTAGTTTGAGATGTGCTAACTCGCTTAGACCATGAAGCCATTAGCATCAAGAGAAGCAACATCTTATATGATCTTTATTAGCTAGGTAATTTCGCTATGTGTATCAAATGAAAGAGACTTCATAAACAATACTAGATCAATTCTACCAATATTTCGAAAAAAATATCGTAATGGAAGGAATACGCTCACCACAGTTATTGAGTGTCCAAGTTGGAATCTTTATGCCCAATATATTATCATTTACCAAGTTAAGAGAGCAAAACTGCATCTGCCACGTAATTTATCGTCAATTCCCTCCAAGTATGTCAATACATAGTGTCCTTGTCTCCCGCTGTAAAATAAAAATAAACAATACATGACATATCTCAGAATTGCTATTAAACTAGCTTTGATGTTCTGATGCAGCTAAACGTCTTTAACAAAACTTTTCCTCATGCAGGACAATCAATTGACTTGTGTCCCTATCAACCACAAACAAAGCATTTGCGAGCAGTGTGTTGACCACAGGATCTTATATTCTCTAGTTTTGGCTTTCCATCTCTTATGTTTGTTATTATTATATTTTTAGCGATCAATACAATTCAACTTCAACTCAAGAATCTTGTGTTCTAAGTCTCCGCTACGGATTAAGTGTACCCAATATCCTTTGTAATTGGAATGTGAATGCAGTCTGATTATTTCATCTTGCTTTTACACCATGAAGATTCACCCATGCTAAATGCATGTAATACACTCTTCTGACTCAAGTGTCATTCTGATCGGTTTCGATCTATTAATCTAGGTATTACTTTCGTCGGACAACTTTGTTTTCTCCACGTTTTAGGCTCTACGCATTTGTTCATTTGCGATTTAAGCAATTTGCTCATCCTGCGTGTCATGCTCATTCTGCCCTTTGCACGCTATGCTCCGAAGGGTCTTTCTATGTGGGTCGTGATGTTCATACCAGTTCTGATGTCAAAGACTCCACTAGGATAAGATGGCGAACGGTTGAAATATTCCAAGTTTAGATATTTATTACAATACCATCGAATAGCCCAAATCGCATCGAACTTGTCACGTTTCTGATCGTTCAGCGTTTGGGCTATTCGATGGTATTGTAATAAATATCTAAACTTGGAATATTTCAACCGTTCGCCATCTTATCCCACTTCTGATGTCAAAGACTCCACTAGGATAAGATGGCGAACGGTTGAAATATTCCAAGTTTAGATATTTATTACAATACCATCGAATAGCCCAAACGCTGAACGATCAGAAACGTGACAAGTTCGATGCCACGTTATTTCACGACTTCCGTATTTTATCCTGATTCCTGAGCTTTTATAATCCAGTCATTCCCAAATTCAGGCAAATAATGCCCCAGTCTCCATGACAACCCTTATTTTTCTATGACATCTGTCATTACTGGCATCGAACAAGTCCAAATAGTAAAACTATTTGACGTTTCCAATCAAAGACAGGTTCATTACCTAAGTTTTAACTTTTAACATAGGTACATATTATTATATAGTTGAATACCGGAGCGCCGATCCCAGTTTGGTGTATACAGTACGTACAAATTCTTTTAAAAAGTATAAAATATTTTGTTATACATAACAATATGTGTGAAAGTAAAGTTTTCAAAATCACAAAATTGAGCATACAAAAATTAATTTAATACTTACAACATTTTTGATTTAAGCAAGTTTTTTTATCTTTGTTATAGAATGCCAAAGGGGTCAAGATGTTTTAGAAAATTTATCACCTCATTAAACATTTTTGGGTCAGTCAATAGGTAACCTGGTTGAAGAGACCAATAATACCATAAATCGATGTTATATAAGGTCCGGTAAAATCAATTACGGACATGTTGGACATATAATCTACTGCTTATAGTATAGACGTTTGGTTTGTTAATTGTCATACTTGAAAAAAAGTCTTTTTTAATATGGGCGAGTTTGCATTGAGATGCGATGAGATGATTTTTTTACTTTAAGTACCTATAACAATATTTTTTTGGCTAAACGTCGTTTGCATTGAGATGCGATGAGATGATTTTTTTACTTTGAGTATAACAATATTTTTTTGCCTAAACGTCGTTTGCGTTGAGATGCGATGAGATGATTTTTTTACTTTAAGTATAACAATATTTTTTTGCCTAAACGTCGTTTGCGTTGAGATGCGATGAGATGATTTTTTTACTTTGAGTATGACAATATTTTTTTGCCTAAACGTCGTTTGCGTTGAGATGCGATGAGATGATTTTTTTACTTTGAGTATAACAATATTTTTTTGCCTAAACGTCGTTTGCGTTGAGATGCGATGAGATGATTTTTTTACTTTGAGTATAACAATATTTTTTGCCTAAACGTCGTTTGCGTTGAGATGCGATGAGATGATTTTTTTACTTTGAGTATGACAATATTTTTTTGCCTAAACGTCGTTTGCGTTGAGATGCGATAAGATGATTTTTTTACTTTGTGTATGACAATATTTTTTTGCCTAAACGTCGTTTGCGTTGAGATGCGATGAGATGATTTTTTACTTTGAGTATGGCAATATTTTTTTGCCTAAACGTCTTTATAAGCAGTAGATCATATACCCAAAATATATCTACGTAATTGATTTTACCAAACTTTATATAGTTACAAAAGTTAGGAATAATTTCAAAGCGTAAAAAGGCCTTTAGTATAAAATAGTTGTGAAAGTGGAGTTTTCCACAACTTGTCAGGAAGTTAAGTAGTGAAAACGGAACAAGGCGGAACTCTATTGGATGGAATTGTAAAATTAAACAATAATGTCTATCAGAATTATAAATAACACAATCAATTATTAATATAATAATATAACGTACAGTAGATGATGAGTTACATCTAGGTAGGGTTACCATATCTCAGGATTTGTCCTGAGATTTCAGGATTTTTCGACTCTTCTCAGGATTCCGGCCGGATTTAGCAAATCTAGTGATAGCTCAGGATTTTCAATAAAACACAGGTTACATTTTAAAGATCTCTCTTATTAAACTACTAAAAATAATTTTCTTTTAGTAACAATTATTGCAGTTAAAATCAATACTTTATTTATAAAAGTGAAACAAACTAAAAATAATCTTCTTTTGGTAACAATTGCAGTTATAATCAAAAAAGTCGCGTAAAATGCGTGCGCAAGATAATAATACGTTTTTGAGATAAAATTCTCAAGCTATAGAAAATCTCAGGACTTTTCCATGGAAATCAGGCCTTTTCTCCGGACTTTTGATTATTTCATCTGGTAACCCTACATCTAGGACACGTCCAAGGAGGACTGTTCGCAAAAACATGAGAGAGATTTGACCATTGCATTGGTGTTACATATTCTCAGCCGTGTAATTACACATTGATCTTTTCTATTGTGTTTAAAAAATAATTTCACTTTTTAGAACTTCTTTTCTAAAATGATGCAATTTAGTGGTATAACTTTTTTATCATTCGTATAAACGTGTTAAAGAGCTCCGTGGCCTAGCGGGTAGACCGTTTGGTTTGCACTCGAGAGAGTGCACGTTCGAATCCTTTTCGAGACTTTTTCAGATCTTAAGTACATTATACGGACGCTCTAACGGTGAAGGAAAACATCATGAGGAAACCCGCACATAGTTGGCCCCAGACGTATTGACCAGTCATTCCTCTGGACCAGGCTAAGACACTAAAACACAAGTTTGCGCGTTCACCGCTAAAAAGTTACCAATGGTCGTATGTCCTCGTTTTGAAAGCATACCCATAACTGTCTCCTCCAACATTGGAATACTTGGTGTTAACATATCGAGCGAGGTCCAGTTCCGATATCATCTGGAGGGCAAGGCCAAGTTAGCCTCCAAGAAGCTTGGTGTTCTGAACAGGTCAAAGCAGTATTTCAGTCCGGTCCAACGCCTACAACTCTATAAGGCGCAGGTTCGGCCTCACATGGAATACTGTTTTCATCTCTGGGCAGGGGCGCCAAAGTACCAGCTTCTCCCTCTGGATCGTATCCAACGTAGGGCCGCTCGAATTGTCGACTGCCATAGTGTTTCAAACAGGCTTGACTCCTTAGAGCTACGTAGAGATGTAGCATCTGCAACCTCTATCAGTTATATTACGGGGAGTGCTCCGAGGAATTGTTCGGACTTATACCTGCTGCAACTTTTCACCACCGTTCCATGCGACAAAATATTTATCATCCTCATCACCTTGATGAGTGGCAGTCCTCCACCGTGCGCTTTACCCGAAGCTTTCTGCCGCGCACTGTAAAACTCTAGAATGAACTGTCGCCAGCAGTATATCCGGACCACTACGACCTGCAAACCTTCAAGAAGGGAGCGTATTCCCTCCTAAAAGGCCGGCAACGCACTTGCAACTTCTCTGATGTTGCGGGTGTCCATGGGCGACGGTAATCGCTTTCCATCAGGTGATCCGTTTGCTCGTTTGCCCCCTTGTTTTATATAAAAAAAAGGCTATGTTGTAAGAATGCCGTATGTGCTTGGGCAACCATACGACATTTAAAAACTGACTGTCCCAGGTGCTTCAGTATTTCAAGAGTGGTTACTTCGCTCGGAGAATATTGTATAAATTATCCATTAACGGATAAAAAGGTCTAAGTTTTTTGTTAAAGAAAACAACGACTCATGTTTGGTTAAAAATCGGAGCCCGTATTTACCGGCAGCACGGCGCTGTGTGTGGACCGCTTTATTTATATTCGTCTGTAGTCGTCATTGCTAGTGCTAAATGGAATTTAAAAGCTCCGGCATTTCACGACGAAGCTTTTTGGATCGCGTCATGCTAGATGCACTATTCCGAAAAATAATAAAGTATGTGAGATTAAAAAATGTATACCTACATATATAAAATTGTTTGAAAAGTGTTAGCAATGAATTGGACAATTTGATTATTCACAGTAATAATACACAATACTTCTTGCACTATTTCCACTTTAATAAGTATTATACATTAATTTTAATATATCACACGACCGGTTTCGACAACGTCATCATCAGGTGACAATTTGATTATTATTAATTTGATGAAATATTTTGATGTTGAAATATAAATGAATGGATCTTTAGATCCAGACATCCCTTCTAAATATGTGATTATAATTTGCAAAATCGAAATTTTATAAATTAGCCCTTTTCCTCTAAAGCTTTTCAAAAAATCCGCGTTACTGCTAGCGCCAGGGGGTAAAAATATTTTGATTTAAAAACGTAAAACGGTACAGAACTGTTTTGTGGCGTTTCATTTATGTGAATTAGTTTGTCAAAAACATTACTATTATGACGGCTTAAGTATATCCATACGTCCATCCTCACAAACTTTCACATTTATAATAATATCTAGATAGTGTCAATGATCTGCGAAAACTGGTTGCATAACACCGTCCCGTGCTGAAACGGCCCGGCGCAATTAGAGCGTGACTGTGAGGGGAGTAATAGATTTGTAATACATTGCCGACACCTCCCGCTCCCCCGCCGCTCCCCCGCCACTCCTCCACGACTATTACAAAAATAACAATAAAATATATCGATGATTGAAACTGGGATTTATTGTGATAAATCACTGAGAAAACGTGAAAAAGAAGTAAATGTTAAATTTTTAAAAGGACGTCATCAACTTGCAATTCAAGAAAATCTTTTGTTTGATGTTTGATACCAAAAAATTAACTTTTTAACGATATTTCAAGTTTTGGACAAGAAAAGTAGCACAAAGGGATTGCTAAATTAGACATTTTGACATCACATAACAAACCTAACCCTTTAATGAGATATGATATGTCTAAATCCGCGATCGTTCCGCGCACCGAACAAAATATACAACCGTAAAAACTGTTGTCTCGCGCCGTCACCTATTGGTGACTTTACATTGTTGTCAATGTAGTTCATAGACTGAAGCGATTTTAGATTGTACATACTAAAGTTAGTTTTATAATTATACTAGGTTTTCCCGCGGCTCCGCTCACGTAAATATAAAAGTGTAACTCCTCTGGTGTTGCGACTTGCGTTCCCAGTCCTTAAAATCCCCAACCCCCCTTGGGCCTCCGGTAACGGTAACCACTCGGCGAAACACAACGCAAGCGTTTAACGCCAGTTTTCTGTGAGGCTGTGTTATTTACCGGTCAAGCCAGCCCATTCATAAGGGTGACTCACTCACAATATTTATAATAGTAAACATTTATAATATGAGTAAGTTATTATATCTTGAAATCCGTAACACCGTACGGTGCAGTCTATTTTCTTTCTCTCCCGTGACTTGTGACCACAAAACCGAAAAGTCCCTCGGCTCAGGGTAAACCAGCCTTTTTACGACGCCCATAACAGGTGGAGCCGAGGTGATAGGCGGGCGGACTAATATTGGTTCGCGGGTGATTCTACTCCAGTAATTGAATACTACATCCGCCCTAACGATCGGATTACGATCTCCATTCCGGGATATGGGATACAGATCCAGGTCTTATTTGCGATATAGACTTTGCTATTTACCTGTATCCGATACGTTTTATCTTGGAATAGAGAAAATATATGATTAGGAATTTGGAAGATCTTCTTATAATTTGTAAGACTAGATATAGCCAGCGACTTTGGCCATGCAAAAAAATATATCAGGTCACGACAAAAAAGGCTACGTCCTTCTCCGAGATCTACCATATCTATGTACCAAATGTCATTAGAATCAGTCCAGTAGTTTCGAGTGCTTTTTAACGGGAACAAATAAACTATTCATAACAAAAAAAAAAACATATAAAGCAAATCTTTGATTAATTAATACATAGATACGTTATATCATTAAAAAACTGACAATATTTCTGTGCCACGACACACATTGACATGGGACGCGTGTCAATGTGTCAACGTCGCACACTTACACAGAACACGCTATTACTCGCGGAGCACACTAACCAAAATTGGCCCGACTCGGGCCAATTCGAATCTTCATTTTTACGCGTTTATAACATATCTACCTCTTTTTAATATTATATCTATAAAGCAAATAGATTTTTTAAACTTTGGATAATAAGACATTTTCGATACAAAATATCATTTATTATTACATTAGCGTACCTAACTGCTAATACTTAAAACTTAACTGCTACGCAGTGCTACCAAGTGCTACGCCGTAGCAGGTTATCTTGAAAATGAGCTTAAAACATATTTTTTTAACAATAAATATTACTATCAGCGCAATAGATACTAAGATATTATAATATATTTTTATGGGCCATCTATTAAAAATAAATTACTGCAACCGTTTGAAAAACCCATAGATAAATGATTGGTCTCCAATCAATTAGGTATCTACAGGAAAATCATATTATATTCATTATAGTGATTTTTTGTAGATACTGAGATGTAAAAAACTACGAGTAATATTCTTAAATGTCGTCATTTTTTCCTTGTTCCATTTTCACTTTACGCATAAGAAACCAAAAATATTCTATTTTTTTTTGTTCAAATTGTATTTTGGAAATTGGTTCGATTACTCGGACAGGTAATGGTATATTTTGCGAGTGTAGGAAAAACATAGGGACGTATTCAGAATGTAAATGTCGTGCGGCAAGACGCTGATGAATAAAGGAAGAGGTAAACGACTGAGGTGAGCCGAGCAAACATCGATTGTAGGGCTGCCCGAAATACTTTTTTGAAACATTTTTTTTGGTTTATAATTGTATTGATGTTATTTAATATTTATGTTTTTAACAGCAATTTTATCGAATTATATTATTGTAGCAACGCCTAATGTAACGCTTCACATAAATAATTAATATTCGCCATTTACTACATCCTGTTGTTGAGTAATAAGTATTTAAGTAATCTAATACAATGAGTTAAAATATCTTGATTACGCAAAATTAACGTTTGAAACATATATATTATAGCGTACAATCCTTAGCTAGAAAAGAAATTTTCAAATAAGGTACGGTAACGCTAGCAATACTCGAAACGGTATACCTGACAGGTTTGCATGTGCAGGTAAACCGGAGCGTGTATGTTGCACAACTGTGCAGGCTTCCATACAGTATCAGCACAAGCCTACCCTGCAGGTGTAACTTGTAGCCAAACCTGTCACGTAAACCCTTACGTGTACCGATTAAAGGACGAAATGGATTTTTCATGTATTGATCAACAAAGTGACGAACTAGCTAGATATAAGATATTACCCACCTTTGCTAAGACGCAGCCCTAGCAGCTAATATGTGAGTGACATACGGTCATAAATTACAGACGTCGCATGATGCCCCGCGGCCTGGGGTCCGGGGTCCGGGGTCCGGGGTCGGCCAGCGGGGGTTTACGTTCGATTCCCGGTTTATTGCCGGCCCTCTATAATTTCGCGCCGGAATTACCGTGTAAATCCATTTGGTATATGTTTTTTCTTACTACATTTTTTATGTAAGTGTATGTGTATTTTTTTATTGCGAACCGAAATGACTTTTGACATCAATGCTCGAAGGTGTCTCCGTTTTACCGATCCTTAACTTAATTTATTGTAGAGTCTTATTTAACTGTGGTAGTAAACATGAGAGTTAGAACTTTGTTGTCCTAACTTTATTTGGTGATATAACTCAAACGATCATGATATGTATATTATAAAAGATTACTTACTTTAAGTAAGTCACAGTAAACAATATTATTTATTTATTAAAAATTTTTATTGATTTATTAGCTATAAAATGTTTTTGTTATTGACTATAAGAGCGTTAAGACTACAATTTTAGATGAACTTAAAAAAAGATTTTTTTTCTTTATTACCTCAAAAAGTTTTGTGCACACAATTTTTTTCTAATTTATATAATTAGAAAAAAAATCATGCACTTATAGCAAAGTTTTTTGACCTATGCTAAGGTATAAACTGAGTTCTTATAAATAAAAATAAAAAAACATTAAATTATATTGTGTAGCTACTTATACGTTAAGCAGGTATAATCTCGGTCTAAAATTTATGGTTTTGCTATTCTTTACATTTTTTTTAAGAAACATTTAGTTTAGAATATAAAAATAATTAACTAAATGTACTATAGTTTTTATTTCTTTCTAAAATTATGAGTACAGCATTGCAGCAATAAATCTAAAAAAGCTATACCCGAAATAGTAAGTATACGTGGCCACCTTTTCCGTTTCGCTGTTCCCTCACATTTGTTTACCCTAGTGGGTTAAATTGTTACTTTATTACGGCCTATAACTATATTTCTAGCAGTTTCTATGACCTTGGGGTTAAAGCACCGACACACACACACACTCTTACACAAGGGGCGAAACAAATATTGAGGGTAAAAAAAGGATTTCTTAGGATAATATGTTAACCAAACTTTTTACTAGATTACGGCCAAAGAAAGGGTAATGATTTTGGCTGTATATGTATTATGTATATACTACGAGTATAAACTAGGTTTGTGCATAATGTCATGGTACCTAAACTACTGATTTTTAATGAATAAGGTGTCAAAAGATTCGTAATAATAGTCCGGCTAACATAGTATATATTACAAGCTTTTGCGCGCGGCTTCGCCCGCGTAAATATTTTATCCCGCGGGAACACTACTTTTTCGGGATATAAAATATCCTATATCCTTTCCCGGGACTCAAATTATATCTATACCAAATTTCATAAAAATCGGTTCAACGGTTAAAACGTGAAGAGGTAACAGACAGACAGACACACTTTTGCATTTATAATATTAGTGTAGATAATAAACGTAGTCGAGTTATCTGGGGGCACGGCAGTGCCCCCGCCAAGTCGAGCGCGAAGCAAACACTGCCGTACCATCCTTTACTGGAACCATTTCGCCGCATTTTCAGGCCCCTATTTGAGAACCTCTGGATAAGACCAGAACGCAGAAATTTTCGTCATCCAATAAGCTATAATCACGTACTTAAAATCCAAAATTTCAAGTCTGTAGGTCATTTAGTTCCGAAGTTAAGCGAAAGCAAAGTTTCGCATTTTCGACACTCACTCACTCACTCACTCACTCACTCACTCACTCACTCATGATCATCAAAATAGAACTAGTACTTCCCATAAACTTAGAGAGCTGAAATTTGGTACAGAGTTGGGGTTTATTGGCCACATAAAGGGAAAACTATAAAAACTAGGATAATCGATCTGGGGGCACGGCAGTGCCCCTGCCAAGTCGAGCGCGAAGCAAACACTGCCGTACCATTCTTTACTGGAACCATTTCGCCGCATTTTCAGGCCCCTATTTTAGAACCTCTAGATAAGACCAGAACGTCGATCTGGGAGCACGGCAGTGCCCCCGCCAAGTCGAGCGCGAAGCAAACACTGCCGTACCATTCTTTACTGGAACCATTTCGCCGCATTTTCAGGCCCCTATTTGAGAACCTCTAGATAAGACCAGAACGTCGATCTGGGGGCACGGTAGTGCCCCCGCCAAGTCGAGCGCGAAGCAAACACTGCCGTACCATTCTTTACTAGAACCATTTTGCCGCATTTTCAGACCCCTTTATTCTACTCGAACTTTATTCTACTCGAACATTACACAAATTAAATAAACAAATTACACTAAAATCTAGGAAAATAAATCAATATGCCCACGTTTCTACAAAAAGAAGTGAAATCCCACCAAAAACATTCTGTAAAAAACTAGCCAAGTCTCGATGAAGCTGCTTGTTTTTCTCTAAAAAGTAATGAAATCTAGACAAAATCGTGCCAAGTCTAAGGTTCCTTACTGCGGTTTCTTTATTATTATAGTTAATGTTGTGTGACTTGGCCGTTGAAGGGCACACAAGGGTACAATGGGGCTCCATGACACCATTGCTCCAATACGTGTGTTGTACAATCAACAACAGCCTAAAATGAGACACTAGCGTCCAATTACCAATACCAGTATGGGCTATTATCTCGCTTAAAAAACATAGGTAGTTACAAATGTAAACAAAATTGACTTGTACCCACTAAAGTATAAAGAATGTTCAACGGCCAAGTCACTCAAAATTAACTATAATAATAAAGAAACCGCAGTAAGGAACCTTAGACTTGGCACGATTTTGTCTAGATTTCATTACTTTTTAGAGAAAAACAAGCAGCTTCATCGAGACTTGGCTAGTTTTTTACAGAATGTTTTTGGTGGGATAGTTTTTACTAGCTGATGCCCGCAACTTCATTTGCATAGAAGTAACGGAAACGGAACTCTATTTTTTTAAACGGAACCCAAAATTAAAATAAATCTATGTTAGACCTTATAACATCAGCTATTTGCCAGTGAAAGTCCCGCGAAAATCGGTCCAGCCGTTTCTGAAATAAGCCGGAACAAACAGACAGACAGACAGACAGACAGACAGACAGACAGACAGACAGACAGACAGACAGACGGACAGACAGACAGACGGACAGACAAAAAATTTAAAAATTGGTATTTCATTGTAAGTACCGAATATACTTTCATATGCATTAAGTGAAAAGCTGTTAATTTCAAATTTTTTTTTTTTTTTTTTTTAATTTATTAACACAAAAATAACATCTTTTACATCCATTACATAAATCGCCAAACTGTGGAACAGTTTGTTGGCGGTTGGAGTATTCTAATCTAAATAACAAAATATACATTACACTTCTATTTTAAACATTTTTTATCAAAGAAAATAATAAATACTATTTTAGAAATATATAAAGTTTCTATAAATATTTTTGTTCTCTCATATTATACCTCTATGTTACCTATAATTAATATCTTACTTTACTTATTTATTGCTAGTTATTTTTTAAAATTGTACATCTATGTTTATTGCAATTTATTATAAAATACTATTAGGTTATTTATAACATACTAGTATTTTCCAATAAATATTTTTTCAGCCTTTTCTTTAAAGTTGACAAGTTTAATTTTTTATTTCTTAAGAAATCTATTTTATTGTATATTAATGGTGTCAAATATTGTCTAGTTCTCTTACCATAATAATTTTTAATATTTGGCATTACATATTTACCCTGTGTTAATTTTCTCGTATTATATTTATGCTCTATATTTTCTTTATATTTATTTATATTATACTGCTCTAGCGCTATAATGTAATCAACTTTTGCATGTACAGGTAGTATCTCATATACTCTAAATAATTCATTGTAGTTATGTTTATATTTTACTTTTGCTTTTTCATTTACCAGATATTTAAGGAGTCTCACTTGCAATTGTTTTATCCTGTCTAGTTGTGTTTTAAAGGTAAGGCCATAACTGCTTATGCCGTAGCTAATAAGTGAGTCTGCAAGTGCATAATATATTACATACAGCACTTTTTTATTCACAAACTTACTAAGATGAAAGAATTTACCCAGTACTGATTGTAATCTATTACACACCTGATTCACCTGTAATTTCCAACTGAATTTATCATCCACTATCAAGCCTAAATATGTATACTTATTTACTATTTCTATGTTTGTACATTTGCAGTTATTTTTAGTATTGTGAAGGCACTCGTAAGTATGTCCAGTTATATTTATGTTATTATTTAGCTTATTATTTTTACTGTAAGGTGAAGTTATATACATAGCTTTAGTTTTACTGTGATTGATTATTATGCCATTATCGTGTGCCCATTGAGTAATGCTATCAAAATCCTTCTGTATATGATGTGCCTCTTTCATGTTATTAGATGAATACAATAGACACATGTCATCTGCGTACATAAAGGTTTTACAATGTTTTATTACATTTATAACGCTATTTACATGCATGATGTACCCAACCGGGCCATACACTGAGCTTTAGTTACAAACATACACTTCAATTTTATTTATCTGTGTAGATATAGATAAAAATGATACCGAGAAAGTAAGGCATGTAAATCTGTGTATGTGTGGTTTAAGTCCTAAGTAATATAAAGAGGCTATAGAGTCTGAAAATACCCATTACCCATACAACTATAGTACCCCCACCCCAACACAGTCGGTTAAAATAAACCTATCCTCGTGGGTTCAGTAAAATACGTCTCTGGCAATTATTTCCCAGCACAAGTAACATCAAATATACTTTTATTGCTGCTCAGACCTATAACGTGGCGGGGCACGCAATTTCTCTGAGTGATACTTTGAAAGAATTTTTAGAGATCCCATGGAAGATAAATTATATTTACTTTTGTATCAAACTCATTATTTATTTATTTGTTGGTATGTTCAGCTTCGCGTGGATTTTTTGTCTTAAGCTTTAGATATAAACTTTTTCTTTTTCTTTTGTATCTGAATATTTTTTGAGCTATTTAAAAAAAAAAGGATTACATATATCTTCTTTGAAATGAACCAAATACTTCATTAATGAACGATACATAAGTAAGTTACGGTTCTAAAATTATTTTAAATCAGTTTTTACCCGACTGCACTGAAGTCAAAAGTAAGGGTTATGATTTTGGCAGTCTATATATGTATGTATATGTTTGTTCCCCAGACGTATTGACCAGTTCATTCCTCTGGACTAAGCTGAGTATGTTGTGAGAATGCCGTATGTGCTTGGGCAACCATACGATATTTAAAAACCAACTTTCCCAGGCACAACAGTATTTCAAAAGTGGTTATTTCGCTCGGAGAATACTAATATTAATCATCCATTAACAGATGTAAAGGCCTAAGTTTTTTGTTTGTTCCATCGTAACGCCTAAACTGCATATCTGATTTTAATAAATGAGTGTCAATAGATTCGTTATAATAGTTCGGGTAACATAGGCGTATAATAAGCGTAGTGGGTTTAAACTTTTTATCTTTTAATTATTATTTGTTACTAGATCATGTTCACGCGCTGTTCTTCTATCCACATTTTTTTCCGAAATAAGAGGTATTCCCCAGTCCATTAAAGGATTGTACCTTGTACTTACCGACTACCAAAAAAACAAGAGCTAGATACTTAACTAACAGACCTAAAGTGAAAACATTTTTTTTAATATTAAAAAGAGCTCTGTCTAAGAATATTTAACTAAATTAATACTTTAAATCTGTAAAATAATATACAGAACCATTAAAATGTTAGTGTCAAGTATTTGATATTCTTTATCGACCTTTACTTTCTTGTATGTCGGTTATAAACATGTTATAAACGATTAATTCCAGTAATTTAGCTAGACGTGCTCATATTGAAGTTAACGGCCGGTACTTTCACGGTATTTACCTAGCTAATATGGTAAAAAGGAGTAACTTACTATATCTTTTGGTTTATTTAACAGCAGTGTTGAGTAAAAGTGTTCATAAAATTAAACGACTCTACATACCTTTCACATTACACGTATCTAAGAGGACTATGAATCAATTTGAATTCTCCAATATTATTTGAAATGAAAATATTAAAAACTAGATGTTGCTCGCGACTTTGTACGCGCAAAAGTTAATTTCGCAGAAACTGTAAATTTTCCGCGATAAAAAGTAGCCTATGTCCTTCCCCGTGGTCTACACTATATCTGTGCCAAATTTAATCAAAATCGGTCCAGTAGTTTCGGAGCCTATTCGCTGCAAACAAACAAACAAACTTTTCATCTTTATTATTAGTAGGTATAGATTAAACTAAATTCGGCACAAAAGCTAGCATAAAATATATATTTTTTAAACCTGTAGGCCACAACAAAATATAGAATTCATAGCCGTTTAATTTTCTTCTAAAATAATAGTCTTTGACATTTGTGACATTTAATGAAAAAAGCGTTTTGAGCCAATTTTGAGCGTCTACCGCAAGATTTTCGAAATGTTTTATTTTTGTACCTTATTATGGGACTGAGCCGTGAAAGGTAACTAAACGAATCAATATACTCTTAGAAACGATAAAAAAATAGGGTTTAATAACGCCTATGATTGGCATTATAAATTTCATTCAGATATCCGCTGAGACGAGCTTTCCAAATAGCTTTTTATTTTTTCCAAATAATACCATCAATCTCTCATTCGTTTTATGAAGTCATTATGTTATGTAATTCATATTTACTTGTATGTAATTTTTAAATATAAAGTTGCAGTAACAACAAAAACTCGAATAAAGTGACACAGTGTCCAAAACTGAAGGTGTTCAAACTCATGGAGCAGAAAGGTCTGTAAGTTCCATTTTGTTGGTTTATAGCTACTTGGTCATAGACCTATGTATATATATTATTACTAGCTGTTGCCCGCTGCTCCGCCCGCGTAAATACACTATCCCAAAGGAACACTGTACTTTTTCGGGATAAAAAGTAGCCTACGTTTTAATTTAGAGCCTAAACTACTACCATACCAAATTTCATCGAAATCGGTTCAGTGGTTTTTGCGTCAAAGATTAACAAACATCCATCCATCCATACATCCTCACAAACTTTCACATTAATAATATTCTAGTAGGATTATAGACAAAGCATGTCGAGGCAAAAATTGTCTACACATAAAGTGCCCTACTTTTAGGGTTGTTTGGGGCCATTTGTCATCTCGACATTTGCTTTCCGCAGTATAATCAGTATAATCATTGTACTTGGTAGCACCTAATACGAGTGAAGTAGATTGTGAGCGTCATACTTAAAATATTTAATGCCTACTAGTCCCGCGGTTCCGCCCACGTAAATACAGTATCCCATGAGAACCGCATATTTTCCCGCGATTAAAAGTAGCCTATGTCCTTCCCCCTGGTCTACTATATGTCTGTGCCTTTCATGGTAATCGGTTAAGTAGTTTTTAAGTGAAAGCGTAAATACAGTATCCCATGGGAACCGTATATTTTCCCGCGATTAAAAGTAGCCTATATCTGTGGTCTACTTTATATGTGTGCCAAATTTCATGATGATCAGTTTAGTAATTTTTACGTGAAAGCCTAAGAAAACTCACATTTACATATTTTATAATATAAGTAAGGATTTTTTAAACATAAATACATTATTTTTCAGCGATCCGGAAAAAATTAAGCTCCTAAAAGAGAAGCATAAAGAAAAGAAGAAGAAATGTTCCGAATCGAGATCCAAAACTGCTCAGGTAAGTTATTTTTCTTACGAATACGATTATTATTAACTTTATAATTAACAACTAGATGTTGACTGTGGAAACCGTATATTTTAACGAGATAAAAAGAAGCTGATGTCCTTCCCCGTGGTTTACTCTATATCGGTTCCAATTTCATACAATTCGGTCCAGTAGTTTTGTAGCCTGTTGAATGCAAATAAATAAACATAAAAACAGACAAATCTTTACTCTTTATAATATAAGCACAGATTAGAATTAGAATTAAGAAAGTTTCCTTGTTTTAGGAGCTCTATGACTCTAGTAGCACAGACAGATTCCAGCAGCCGAAACGAAAGTCGAACACAGTCCAAGATATTATGAATAATGAAACATATTACTACGGAGGTCGAGATGTTTTTGAGGTATTTTATTTCAATTAAGTCAAAGCAGACAATGCAAAATAACTACATATAAGACTAGACGATATTCGCGACTTTATGCGCGCTAATATAAAAAGTAGTCATCAAAAATTTTCATTAAAATCGGTTCAGTATTGTCGGAGCTAATTCAGTGTACACAAACATAGAAACAAACTATCAAACTATCCATGACTATCAATAATATTGTACATCTTTGCATCTAGGACACTATTATTGATTTAGTTATGGGTAACAATTTCCATCTCTATTGTAAGCAATAGTAATTAGGCTAGTTGAATGTTTTATTTTTATTGCCTAAATGAATAGTACTCTTAAATATAAGAAACTTAAAAGAAGAAACAACGTATCAAAAGTCAATATTTTCAAAGGTCTACAGCGATTTGTCTACAGAATTTCGCAAGTCTCGTGAAAACGCTCGATACAATAGTTTTTCATTGCTATATTATAATAGAGCGCCATTAATGCAATGCTGTAATATAACAGGGCGTCATTAATGCAATGCTGTTATATACTAGGGCGTCGATTCAGGTTAAAATGTAATTTCTAAGTTAATGTTTCAGGATCACCAAAAGAAACTCCAAGATTCGCCTTCACGTGTTTCTTGCGCGTAAGTTTTATTAGTTTCTTCCATGTTCAATTTGCATTGTGCAATCTGCTAATTTTGAGAATATTTCGATTCCTGTTAATCAGAATCATCTTGTATATAAAAATGGATTGCAATTCCATTGTCTCGCTAAAAGCCGAGAACCGCTGGACCGGTTTGACTAATTTTGGTCTTGAAATAGTTGTGGAAATTCAGGAAAGGTTTAAACGATGAGAAATATTGGAGACTAGCTGATGCACGTGGCTCCGCCTGTGTAAATACAGTAACCCACGGGAACCGTATATGTCCCGCGATAAAAATTTTCCATGATCTGCTTTATATCTGTGCCAAATTTCACGATGATCGGTTCAGTAATTTTACGTGAAATCGTAAATAAAGTATCCCACGGAAACCATACATTTCCCCACGATAAAAAGTAGCCTAAGTCCTTCCTCGTGGAATACTTTATATCTGGCACAGATAATCTTCTCAGGCTCTAGACTATCTGTGTACCAAATTTAATTTAAATCGGTTCAATAGTTTTGGCGTGAAAGCGAGACAGACAAACAGATAGACAGAGTTACTTTGGCATTTTTAATATAAGTATGGATTTATAGCTAAGACAAAACAACGTGTCAGCACAACTAGTCATTGATGACCATTTATGTCTTCTAAGGGTCATTTCACACCGAAATGATACGATACATGACATGGCGCTGCAGTTTTAAGATGTCAGTTTAAATTTATTAAACTTTAAGTATAGGCAATCGGACAATTTTTTTTTATTGCATAAATGAATAGTACTCTTAAATATGAGTAACTTCTCAGAAGAAACCGTATATCAAAAGTCAATATTTTCAAAGGTACAGCGATTTGTATAAAAAATTTCGCGAGCCTCCTAAAAACGCTCCATACTAAAGTCGACCTAAAAATGACGTCACTTGTATATGAAGTAGTATATGAAGTATATAAGCCGCAGGAATATATTTTTTGTTGATATTTGTGCGTTTAAGTTCATACTTACCATGATGTAGGTTTTGTTTACCAATTACGCAAAAAAAAAATTTTTTTGGTACTGGAGCGGAGCGAAATTCTGTATACAAATCGCTGTACCTTTGAAAATATTGACTTTTGATATACGGTTTCTTCTGAGAAGTTACTCATATTTAAGAGTACTATTCATTTATGCAATAAAAAAAAATCAGTCCGCTTGCCTATTCATTACACAAGAAGATAGGTACATGTTTCATTGTAATAGTTCGAATGTCAAGTTGCAACGCACCGCACAGTATCACTTGATATCATATGAAACGTGTATTTTTTGTTTGGTGAATTTTAAGTTAAATTTTAAATTACAACTGTCTAAAAAATGCAGCGCCGCTGCGTCGTGTATTGTCGTGATATTGACTGACCCCTATTCATATCTGTATAAACTATTAATTGCCTCGTACCAACTATCGATAAAAGTAAAAATATCCCGTTACAGATTGAAAAAGCTAGTAGGCTCCGAATATGCTTGCGTCGGCTGTCTAGCTATCGTCTTCGTGGTATCAATAGTTGCTGGACTGTTGCTGGTGTTCAAAGTGATGCCATCATCTGCTGACATGATGACGGTTAACGACTGCGACTTGATGAAGAACGTGCATAGACCCAAGGGGAAGAGGCAGCTCAATGACGATTATGACATCTTCGGAGGAAGGTAAGTTAGTCTGTATGGTCTAGTTAAATCTTTGACAACAATCCTACTATCCTACAAACTATTATAAATGTGAAAGTTTGTGAGAATGGATGGATGTTTGTTACTCATTCACGCAAGAACTACTGAACGGATTTCGATGAAATATAATTTGGTATAGTACCTAGTAGATAGACTCTGGATTAAAACATAGACGACTTTTTACCTCCAAAAAGTACAGTGTACCCGTGGGATTTATTTACGCGAGCAGAGCCGTGGGCTAAAACTAGTACTCGATATATCTACGTCGAGAGGAATCAGAAATATAACGTAGCGATTCTGATGATTGAAAATTATAAATTAGATGTTGCCAGCGCAAAAGAAAATCCTCTCGGTACCGCACATTTTGCCGCGATAAAAAGTAGCTCGTCCTTACCCGTGGTCTACTCTATATTTATGCCAAATTTTACAAAAATCGGCTCAGTAGTTTCGTAACCTGTTCATTACAAACAAACATACAAACAATTTTTTCCTCTTTGTAATATATTTAATTAAGTATAGATTAATTGTATTTAATCATAATGTAATTTAATAAGTAAAATAAATAAAATAAAAATAACTGTTAATTTTACCAATTTCTGATTGTAGGAAATACAGGGAAAAATCCTCTGATGATGGCTTCCAGTTTGACACTTTTTCTACAGGTTTGATTTTTATTTTAAGTAATGCGATATGCATCTCAATAATTTAGAATTACTTGTACACTTTTAATTTTTTACATTTCAGCTACGGAAAAGAAAGAATTTGGATACAACGTAAGTTTTTCTATCAATTGCTATTTAGTTTTGCTTTACGATACTATAGTATAAAATATTTTAAAATATATTTACTTTAAAACATTAAGAAAAGGATTATAATCAATATGTAAGGGCGATAAGAAAGGATTATCTAAATATATAAAATGCAAACCTGACTGAATCATCTATCAACGCACAGCCGAAACTACTGAACGGATTTTGCTAAAATTTGCCATACAGATAGTTGTAATGACGTAGGCATCTGCTAAGAAAAGATTTTTGAGAACTTGCCCCCTAAGTGGGTGAAAAAGGGGTTTAAATTTTGTATGGAAACCGAACTTCACGCGGACGAAGTCGCAGGCAAAAGCTAGTAATAAATATTATGAGTGGGAACACATAATTATTGTGAATTCGCGCGAATTCGCGTCTGTGAGATAGTATACTAGAGCCCATATACGAAGCCCGCAGATATTTGCGATGTGAAGCGAATT
This sequence comes from Glaucopsyche alexis, assembly GCA_905404095.1. NCBI lineage: Eukaryota > Metazoa > Arthropoda > Insecta > Lepidoptera > Lycaenidae > Glaucopsyche > Glaucopsyche alexis. The sequence continues at coordinate 8,286,093 of FR990047.1, forward strand.
CGTAATTATTTGTATATGTGTCCCTAAACCTAAGCCTTAAGCACTCTACATACATACCTAGGTTATAAAAATAATAATAATAATAGCTCCCCACACCGATTTCGGTGATTGGTGGCCGGTTTCATTGAAAACCAGGCCAGCTACGCAGGAGTTATTTTATAGTGCCCAAGTGTGTGCGCAGTACACAAGAAGCACTCTCTTTTCCTTTTACTCTCTTAACCCAGTGGGACGGAATACCGACACGACTGGCGAGAGATCAGGCACAGGTCCGACTTTTTACATGCCCATCCGACGCATGGATCATCTTTCTTATCAGACAATCAGGTGATCAGCCTGCATTGTCCTAACCAAACTTGGAAACAACATTTTTTGTTGTTCCAATGCGGGAATTGAACCCACGACCTCCGAGTCGAGAGCCAAGCTCTAAACCACTAGACCACGGAGGCTGTTGGGAGGTGGTTGGTTATAAAAAAATCATACCGGAAAAGTATAAATCATTGTGCGGCCATATTGGTTTTATGACAGTCGAACGCCGGGGGACAGATATTTCCCGCGCGCGTCACGCGCCGCCCTGAAACATCGCCCCCGATAGGTTTCCGACTAAACAAGATATGTTATTTTGTCACTAAGACGTAAACCCTTTGATTCAGTGTTCGGGGACTTATTTTTATCAATCAAACGCCCCAGACCACTACCATTGGTTTGGTCGACTTGTAAAATATTGAGTAGGATTTCAGTCGAGATTGGATCGAGTTCGAGTCGAGAATTTGTGGGGTTTAAGACGTACGTGTTATAGTGTATTCCAATTTCCAACTAATGTCATAGTCAGAAACTATTTTCTAAGAAACTGGGTTTAGATAAAATATTGTTACTGATTAATAGATCCTAGATATATAAAGTTCTAAAATATTGCTTATAATATGCATTTAACAATGTAGGTATTTAAAAAAATGGTTTCAGGGTTCTTCATTTATAAATTTAATTTTAAATTGACCCTCAGCAAAAATTCAGTCGAGTGATGCATTTAATTCATAACTCATTCAACAGAGAAAATATTTAAATCAATTTTAATTTCGAGTTCCCATGGTAGTTTCGTTTCGTCCCTTCTGTTGGAGAGCACTCGAAATCGAGCTTTACATACTGTCGCAAACAAAAGAAATATTATGTATACTTTTTTAAGCTTATTTTTTAATATTACAAAAAACCTAAGAATAATCTATTAAGTACATATTATGTATAGTAAAATATCAAATTAAAATACTTTTTCTACCCAGTATTTTCCATAGGAAAGGTTAGTATTGTGTACGAAGTGTTTGTAGATAAATAAAATTAACTAGGTAATTTAGGTGCAACGTTACATAAAACTTTCAAGGTTCCTAAAACATCCTGTAGCCACTACTGAATTACTTACTTCAAAATAAAAATAAAATTATAAATCCCTATCCTGGTATTCCACGACGTTGTCTGCGCGACAGTACGCGCGGTTCCCAGACGACAGTCGCATAACCTATTATTTTTTTTCTCTTTATCCCGCAGTATTGTTCGTAAACTCCCCCCTCCCCCCTCTGCACCGCGTCGCGCTGATGTATTAGGCGGCTAAATTACAGAGGCAGGACTCGTAAACGAATATTTGTTGCCCAAGTGTTGTTGCTGCTCAAGAAGGTTTTGCTGTCCACTTTATTTTTTTAAGTTCTAGCAAAAAAATGTTATAAAAAGTAGGTCATATCAATCTTATGAAACCATAACTTTGTTTTGATCAATAATGTACAAGCTCCCGTTCCCACGAGAGTTTTTTGTGCTCGTGATAGAATAAACAGCACTGTAATTAATAGAATTTTTACGTCCTTACTAATAAACGCTGTATAAGCTTTGAATAGTAATACAGTGTTTTGTCTTCTTTAATCCAATTAAAAATGTCACTTGTGTGACGGGAACAAAACACTGTATAACTATTCAAAGCTTATACAGCGTTTATTAGTAAAGGGGTTTGTGTCAAATATCAGATTTGACGACTCCACACGATTTCCAGCTCTATTTTATTAGCGGCTAGCTCAAAGTTCTATTTACAGTGCTGTGTTTTCTGTTGCGACCACTAAAAAACGCTCGTGGTAACGAGGGCTAGTAAGTGTACAGAATATTATAATATACCAACACGTACATTTCAATATGACACAGTCTATAAATAGTCGACCCCAGTAAACCACAAATATTAATAAAACATTTCTAAGCTTTTTCTAAGCTTTTAACTGTAGTTGAGTACACAATTTTCAATATCCTAAAAGGTATTATGAACCTTAAGTCCATAGTGTTAAAGGATGTTGTTTTAATAGGATACGAATTATTTTCTACCCTCGAAACAATAAATATTAATATACGTTCAAAGGTGTAATGGAAGTCAATTGGCGGATACACTTGGAGTGTATACAGAGTGTTCCTATTTTTATTGCGTAAATTTTTGTGTTATTTATTTCTAGATGTTGTAGAGTTTTAAATACCAAAGGCATGAACGCTTCATACTTATTGATAGTTTAAAGTAATTACATTATACAATATGTAAATAATGCAAGTACATATAAATTATTACATTACAAATTAATTGGTATTAATTAATCTTTTAATTGGTACTAGTTTGATGAGCAGGTTTATGAGAAGATTCATGTAAATAAATATTACGTTGAACGAATTTCGTGCATGATTGTACTAAACAATACTTATTGCAATAGGTAGTGTATAGCATTTTTATAATATTATAGTATTTTTAGATACCCTGTACATGGTAAGACGCGACACAAATCATCTTCCGGTCTTAAAGCAGTATTATTCGATTCCTGGGAGCTTTGCGTGATTTGTGGGCCGCGGCTCGGGATACAGACAACTCTTTTTGTGCGATCTGTCATAATTTTATACACCTATTTATTGCATCGTATTGTCTTTCTATTTGTAAACAGAATCTTTTCTTCTTTATAGTTATCTCTTTTTAGGGTTCCGTAGTACTCCAGAAACCCTTCTAGTTTCGCTCTGTTCGTCAGTCTGTCCGCTGTTTTAGCTTCTGTAATTGTGAATATAGAAAAATGAAATTTGGAATAGTTATAGATTGTGTCATGTCATTGGATAGTTATCCCAACTTACCTGTCCGGTAGTTGTGGTATAGTGTGGCATAGTATACGGGTATGCAACCCCAACTTCCCTAGCTATTACTGTCCTATCCCATGTCCTGGGCGGTAATATCCTACATTTCCTCTTTCCCACTCTAACTTACCAATCTTCCTTTCCACACCACCTATCCTTCCCTTTCCCTATTTCTACCCTCTCCACCAATCCGTGGGAATGCAAATGGTTATTAATAAAAATAATTTAATTATCCAAAATGGCGGCGATGTGGTTCGCCACATATCACGTATCGTTTCTCGCGGAGGCGAAAAGCGGACCATGGAGAGCCGCTTCGCTATGTTGAATGTAAGAGAAGGAATGGATGATAAGAATGAATGTGAACGAAGCGAAACAAGTATGTAAGGATCGTAGCAAGTGAAAAAGTGATCGTAGAAGGAAGTGGTCTGCCTACCCCTACGGGAAAAAGGCGCGATTACATGTATCTGTGTATGTATAGATTATGTATAGTTTTCGTCGGTTTTGGCGTCATAAATAAAATAATTATATTTTTATCTCTCTGTAGGTCTCCATACATGTGAAGTAGGGATAAAAAATATCTATTCATTCTACCCCATATTTTTTACAAAGTGAACAAATTGATCCTCCCCATGGCATTTTCAAAATATCAGTTATAGAAACGTGTATGTTTCCATATTGATAGGACATGCTCAATGCTAAAACTCTTTGGGAAAATTATTTTGAGCGAAATCGGACAATAATTTGTGAAGTAGTTTAAAGAAAACCTATTGCGCGTTGATAGTTACGGAACCCGCCTTAAATATGGCCTTTTTTTTTATAAAACTAGGGGGCAAACGAGCAAACGGATCACCTGATGGAAAGCGATTACCGTCGCCCATGGACACCCATGGCCTGACATGCTCTTGGTTAGGTTTTTATTTGTTTGTGGCATATCAATGTATGTATGTGTATAGAGCTCCGTAGCCTAGTGGGTAGACCGTTTGGTTTGCACTCGAGAGAGTGTAGGTTCGAATCCCAGGTTGTGGCGTGTACCAATGAGACTTTTTCAGATCTCAAGTACATTATACGGACGCTCTAACGGTGAAGGAAAACATCGTGAGGAAACCCGCACATAGTTGGCTCCAGACGTATTGACTAGTTCATTCCTCTGGACTAGGCTGACTATGTTGTGAGAATGCCGTATGTGCTTGGGCAACCATACGACATTTAAAAAACCAACTGTCCCAGGCACTACAGTATTTCAAGAGTGGTTACTTCGCTCGGAGAATACTGTATAAATCATCCATTAACGGATGCAAAGGCCTAAGTTTTTTTTATGTTGTATGCTGTTGATAGTATGTTTGAGAATGTAGAGCCCAGGAAAAGTTTTCTTTTGCACGTCACGGATATCGGCGTATAGTCAAAGTCATCCCATCTATCCGTGTAATCCCATCCTGAGCCGTAAGGCAAAAAAACCGACAATATGGGATATATTGTGGGTTTTTTGTCTTATGGTTTGCTACAACAAAGAGCGGTCCAGCACAATGAAAGCCCGCAGGCGATTTCAGATTAAAAATGCGCATCAACAAATGAGAAAAATACTTGCTTTTTTACGAACACACAGACATTTTAGTTATCCTTTAGTTTGGATAAAAAAGGCGGGAGTTTTTTTTAATATTCATCCTTTTTGTGGCGTAAACTGCGGCTGTGAAATGCTGTTAATAGAGCTAACTGAAATGTTTTCACAGTTTCATCACTGAATGTTTTAAAATGTTCCATTATAATTTGTATATTCTAGGCACCGTTAACACATTCCAAACCATGCTAACTTTAAATTCAGTAAAAAGGTGTCATATGTCGGTTATATAATTAGTTAATCATCTTTACCTACTCTTTACTAATATTATAAAGGGGAAAGGCTTGTTTGTATGATTATTTGTTTGCATTGAATAGGCTCCGATACTACTTGGCAATTTTGATGAAATTTGACACAGATATAAATTAGACCACGGGGAAGGACATAGGCTACTTTATTAGCGCGGCAAAATGTACGGTTCCCACTAGTTTTCTTTTAGCGCGCATGAAGTCGCTGGAAATGTCTAGTCTATACTATATCTAGCTATACTAATATAAAAAAAGGAAAAGTTTGTTTGTCTGTTTTTTGTTTGTTTGTTTGCATCGAATAGGCTCCGAAACTACTGGAGTGATTTTCATGAAATTTGGCACAGATGTAGAGTAGACCACGGGGAAGGACATAGGATACTTTTTATCACAGAAAAATGTACGGTTTCTGCGAAATTTACTTTAGCGCGCTTCGTGCGTGTTAAAGTTGATTTCGCAGGTAACATCTAGTATAGAATAAAATTATATTACGACTGGTTTTATAAAGTTCACCAAAACACTATTAAAGTAGACAGGTAATAGCTGTAAACAGCATTAATTTAGTAGCTTGTCTCCACCATGATCGATCCTGGAGGAGATTAGCACAATCCGTAGTTCAATAGGCCAATCATTCATATGGGTACGACATACAACTAATTGGCTTTGCGTTGTCCAACGCGAAAAGACCTATTGAATAGATGAACTACCGACAAATACGTTGACGACCTCTGTGGCTTAGTGTTTAACGCGTAGGCGCTTAAGCCGGAGGTCGCGGGTTCGAATCCTGCCGAAGGACAAAAGGATTTCTATGTTCCTGGACCTTGGATGTTTATTAAATGTATGTATAGTATAATAAAAATTTTATTTAAATTATGTGTAGTAAGTATAGCAGTATTAAATATTTATTATTATTTCCATTGTCTTGGTTATATACAAGTTCTTCGGATACTTAGGACAAGATAAGAATGACGTGGTGTGGAAGTGTCTATAGATATTATGATTATTAAAAATCCTCAGAAACCGGGCATTATTCAGTTATTTGTACCAAAAACATTTCAAACAAAATACGTCATAAAAATACATATTATAATACAAATGTAACACATTATCTTCTCTCTTTCAATTTTCTGCTCATGTATGAACCTCATAAGCCTGAGTTCAAGTCGTTTGTCCGCCTTGTTTTCGTGATTTCTTATATTTTAAAAACTCTAGACTGTCATTACAATACACAAAAGGGTTGCCAGAGTATAAAAAAATGTTAGTCCATTCATCGCAGACCTCAGACGCGGCACAACAGGACGATCTTTTATTATGCTCTAAGAGCTGGTGCATTTTATGTGTTGCCAGTCTTGTTGTGTTTCCCCATTGGATCGGTCCTAATGGACGACCTAATGTCACATTAAAGCGTAATATAATGAACATCAAGATTAAAAAAAAAACTTCGGGCCTAGCATGACTACTCGCCACTATAGAAATGAGTCTATTCTACGGAAGAATAGAGAAAAGGACAGACTAAAAACATGAATACCACTCGTAGCAAAACAGTTCTTATCGTAAGGGAGCAAGGTTTGAAACATCATCGTCAAGAAAAGACATTTCCTTTCTTCCATCGACGATTAAGCACAACCTTGCACGAGTCATGAATAACATGATAGCCATTTACTGTCTACTTTTGATTACTACGAGTAGAAACGTTTCGTCTCAAAAATAGTTTTCACTATGGTGGTCCTAAAACATACTTTCTATCCATTCTATGGGGATATTCACAAGGCCGGTTGGATACGGATTGTATAATTTTCCCGGCAGCGATTTGTCGCTTACGCTAAACGCAGCAAGCGTGTATTGATTACCGCACGGTAAAATTATCGAACGGGAATTGTGAACAGTCAAGTAAAAAGTCCAGTCCAACAGTAAAAAACATTTAATTCAAAATTAAAAGAGTTAAGACAAATAAAATATGTGGCTGCCAATGTATATTGACTTTTCTTGACGACCTTGCTATCTTTGATTAGGAACTATTTTGCTACGAACTATATTTCTCTATTCTTCCTTAGAAAGAACTCATTTCTACGCGATGGTCATGGCATAGGCCCGCCAAAACATGAAATACAGATGACTAATGTATTCAAAGTAAATACCTTAAACCGTTTCTACTTTAAATACCTTAGAATTATCTGTTACGTACGTATTAAAAGTGACATAATATCTGATTATTAAAATGGTTTTCTTTACTTATTCCTTTTCTTTGCTATAACTATTCTCTTTCCAAGTCAGTGAGTTGTAAAACCCCTTGGTTTATCATTGTTAAAGTTTCAATGTGATATTTTTAATCAGATGTTTTTCAATAAAATAAAGGGATAAACAAGGGCTTAGAATGTAGTAAAGCACTAAGTATTGATTTTGCGATAGTATGATTATGATAATGTCGATGCTTGTAGATGTATAACCACAGACATATCGACGACGGAAAACAACAAGGGCGTAACCCGGGCCAACTCAACTTTACACCAGAGCCAAAAAACAAAAAAAATAAGTGAAATTTAATCATATCTTTTTAACGGTAAATCGTGGAAACATAATTTTTATACCATTACTTTAAAATAAAAACCTGCATTAAGTGGAATACAAGTCAATAACTTCCTATTGCTAAAAATAAAGTTATTCAAGTTACAGCTATTGTATACAAAAATAGCAAACCTCAAAAATGGCGTATCTTGACACTAATTTAGTACTGAACCATAAAATTATAAGAATTCGCTGACCTCTAAACGGTCGTAACTAGTGTTCGTTTTAATTTGCTCTCAGGACCGGGGTGTAAGCACTTTCATAATGCATAAAATAGTTAGAAAATTAGTTGTAATTTAAACCTCTAGACACCCAATGACCTAAATAAAATATCGTAAGCTTTTCTGAACGTAAATTTATTGAACTTTTAAAAAATAACACAATATGTTATATGGTATTTCTAATTGGCCCAACTTGTTGAAAACTGACTTTAATAGGTACTATATAATTATTATATTAAGCAGGGTACCTGCTATAGGTAAAGACCTTTAAAAAACAATAGCAATGAAGGATATGGAGATCGGGGTGCGCTGGCAGCTCGGTAGGTCTCTGGGTTCACCACTTGTTTTAGGTCGAGGAGACGGAGATCGGGGTACACTGGCAGCTCGGTAGATAGAGGGTTCACCACTTGTTCCAGGTCGAGGAGATGGAGATCGGAGTACGATGGCAGCTCGGTAGGTAGAGGGTTCACCACTTGTTCCAGGTTGAGAAAATGGAGATCGGGGTACGCTGGTAGCTCGGTAGGTAGAGGGTTCACCACTTGTTTCAGGTCGAGGAGATGGAGACCGGGCTACACTGGCAGCTCGGTAAGTACCAGTCTTGATGCTAGTTCCATATCAAGAAGATGGAGATCCGGGTACGCTGGCAGCTCGGTAAGTACCAGATTCGTTACTGGTTCGAAATCGAGGAGATGGAGATCGAGGTACGCTGGCAGCTCGGTAAGTATCAGGTTCAATGCTGGTTCTAGGTGCAGGAGATGGAGATCGGGGTACTTTGGCAGCTCGGTAAGTACCAGGTTCAATGCTGGTTCCAAGTAGAGATGGAGATCGAGGTACGCTAGCAGCTCGGTACTACCAGGTTCGATGTTGGTTCCAAGACGAGGAGATGGAGTTCCGGGTACGCTGTTAGTCAGCTCGATAAGTACCAGGTTCGCTGCTGGTTCCAGGTCGAGGAGATGGAGTTCGGGGTACGCTGGTATTTTCCGGTAAGTGGTCAACAGACACAATGATTAAGAGAGTCGGATTATTATCATTCACATTCTGACGTTTTTATGTAAATTTATTAAAGTTAATGCTGCTTAACCCATGTTCAATTTCACTTGAACCCAATTCTTCCATTTGGCTAGGCACGTAAGCAAACTTTTTGGGTGTCAACTTTTTTAGCACTTTCTTTGTTTCCGTAATATAGGAATTTGGACCGCGAAATGTCGGTGTTAAGGAATGAACGTTACTTTTTGGTGAGGTGGTTTACGTGAGGTTAATGGCAAGCATGCTAGGCAATCACTATTCTTAGAACCAAAATATTGGAACTTCGATTCGTATTTACTTTCTGTATTCTTAGTTTTCTTAACCAGTTTCCGTCTCTATAAATTTGTTCGCTCAAAACAATAACTTAATTATTATTTTCCTCGTCATTTTTTATAGTTTTAAGATCATCTATCCATTTTCTTCGGTTGGCCATCTAAAAAGAAAGATGAATTGAAACTAAGAAAGTTAGGTACCTATTTTTGTTAAATCTTATAAGCTAGCAACTGTTTACTAAATACTATTTTATAATAACCATAGGTACTCTGATTCATACTTATGTGGACTAAACTCGTAGTTGTCATTTTCATAATTACAGTAGTACTAAAGAAATCCAAAATTACAACGCATACCTACCCGCAGAATTCGATATTTTCGATTTGTTTACAATCATTATTATTCGAGTTTAGCTCAGGAATATATAATATAATATGTATCCCGGAACTTATTAATAGGTAATTAAATCTTTATATCTATAATTCTATAACATAGGTACCTTGTTTAGAGAAGTTATACACTGCAAAGTTTTCGCAACACGATTTCGTTTATACGGCGAAACCGTCACAACCTTTCAACGTGGCGTCCGCGCAGCGTGTGAGGTAAGTTGCCTGGGGCGTAAGTAAGATAAACCGGAATATTCCACAAATGACGGGACCTATGACTCGTATTAACTACATAAAGTACAAAATATTGATGCGAGTAATAGGGTTTTATCATGGATTGGGTTCATTTTAACTATCCATGAAATTGTAATACCTTAGAAGTAAATATTTGTCCTTAGAAAAATATAAACCGTTAAAATGTCGTATATAAGGAAGTATAAAAATTGCTTCCCGCAAAAAGGTCGTAACATTGGTGGCGCATTGAAACAGGAACGGCGTAAATATTTTTTAATTAAAAACACCAAACTTCTTCAAGTCGTATCTCCAAAAAGTATAAATACACAGTTTTGTGGGCAGTTACACCAAAAAAAATCATCATATTTTTCAAAATTCTGTCTTATTTTTAAATTTTATGTCGTCGTAGAGCAGCCAGACCCAGATCAATCGACGCAGAAAAAAAAGCTGATTATTACCATATACGTAGTCTAGTTACGACCTTCTAACGGGATACGCCCTTATTGTTTTCCATCGTCGATATGATGTCGCACAAAAGGTAATCCCACGCGAACCGAACCGTAAAAAGTAGCCTGAGTCCTTCCTCGTGGTCAACTATATATTATCTGTGCCTAATTTTATCAAAATCAGTCCAATAGTTTTGGAACCTATTGAATGCAAAGAACTTTTCAAATATTAGTTCAAAAGCTCCTCCGCCTCTTACACTATAACATTACGAAGAAATAAAAACTATATTTTCGGACGCTCCAGACAAAATATTGTAGACAAATATACCTGTTGATAGTCATAAAATATTCTTTTTAGTGGTACCGTTTTGTGGACAGTATATTAAAAATGTATTAGAAAAAGTCGCCCTGCAGATAGGAGCGTAATGACTCGACTGCGGTATTCTCTCGTTACGACTTGTTCTTGAATGTAAATAATACGGAACTTTGATCAAATGTTTTTTTTTTTGCCAATTTTTACTTCTTTTCTACTTTTGATTACAATATCCTGTAAAACATAATATCTTGACAAAATTAACAAAAACTTCTTATAAAACAATATTAGGTTCGGTAAAATCAATTACGGATATTTTGGTCATAATATAATCTATTGCTTATGTAAAGACGTTTAAGGAGAAAATAATTGTTATATTAGAAAAGAAAAAAAAATCTATATATGGGCGAGTTTGCGTTTTGCGGAGAGAAATGATTATTTACTTTGAGTACCTTAGACAATTATTTTTTTGCCTAAACGTCTTTACATAAGCAGTGGATCATGTGTCCGAAGTATCCGTAATTGATTTTCGGAGACATTATATATACCTGGCTACGTAAATTAGGTACATACTCTCAGTTACCCGAGCTATTATTACGAATATATATTGACACCTCATATAGTAAAATGGGACACCAATAGCACAGATTACTTAATAGTTACTACGTAATCAATAGTCTAGTCGCTACGGTGCAATATACATAATAACTCCCCACACCGATCTCGGTGACGGTGGCCGGTTTCATTGAAACCAGGACAGTTAAGCAGGAGTAATTTTATAGTGCCCAAGTGTGTGCGCAGTACACAAGAGAACTCTCTCTTCCTTTACTCTCGTAATCCAGTGGGACGGATAACCGACACGACTGACGAAAGATCAGGCGCAGGTCCGAGTTTTTAGGGCAATATACATATTATATACATCGATATATACTGCCGAAATCATTACCTACCCTTCCTTTTGGCTTCGCCGTAGTCGGGTAAAAATGTGATAAGAAATTAGGCACGTGTATTTCAATTTGCAGAACAATTTTCTTCATGACGTCACAAACCTTTATTTACGTTTGTTTTTATCAATATTATTAAAACGTCTTGCTTTAGGTCTTGAGAGCATTTAGAGGAGTATTTAGCTAATAATTTAAGTATTTAAAACGAGTGCGGGCGTGCTTACGAGAATCGAGAACCTTATTTTACACGTAACATGAAGGCATTCAATAATCGAGAACTTATGCGTAAACTTCTTATGCGTAAACTCGCATCATCTTAACTAGAACCCTAATTCTCGTATCTAATTAGCTTATATTTTTATTTTACTTTTATATTTAATTATAAATGAATCGTCTTGATATAATAAACTATTTTTTAGACTTTGGACCAATCTAAATGGGTTCTATGTTAATGAGAATTTTGCAGTTTTAACATATTATCAAAACTGAATCGTAACTGTATTATTACAGGATTTAATTAGCAGAATCGACCTTCATGATCTACTTTAACCACAGTAGGTATAGCGCACTATAAGTTTTCACTAATGTTTCGGCGTAGCACTCAAATGACGTCTGACGTTTCTTACTTGCACGGCAAATGTCGTCGGAGTAATTTAAATGTTACAATTACGCATTACATATCGAGTTATATACCGCGCCGTTCAGTTAGTTGAAGCAATTAGTTCTGTTGCCGACTTCGTAACTCGTCCCGGCAGGGGTGTGATCTCACTGGGGCCTGGCTAATTTCTTAGAGAAAATGACTTCTAAGAGAATAAAAAGAATTATACATGTACTTTTTTGGGTCTAAAATTCAATAGTTTATGTGAAGTTGATATACCTAGCTTGTGCCCGCAACTTTGTTTGCGTTGAACTAAGGGCTAGCGCGCACGAATGATTTATTCAAAGTCAGCCGTGCGTGCTAACAGAAACGGAACCCTAGATATAGGAGTAGCCTATTAGTTACTCCTTATAACATCAGCTATCTGCCAGTGGAAGTCCCGTGAAAATCAGTATAGCCGTTTCAGAGATGAGCTGCAACAAATAGACAGACGGACAGACAAAAATGTAAAAAAAAAACTAACCGTTTTGCCATATTGTACGTACCGTATAATATACTTTCATATTATTATACTAAATTTCATATATTTAGTGCAAAGCTGTTAATTTAAAATTATAAACAGACACTTATTTATTTATATAGATTACTGGTAAATGAGCAATCACATACTATAAGCCTTTTATCGCAAGATTAAAAAAAAATAAAGAAGTTAAATTGTTCAGTAACAAAAGAAAATAGCGGACACTGTGAGTACAGCCAGCCCCAATATTGAGCATTAGGTAACTCGAAGCAGGTGGTTTGGAAACGACGCTTTTAAACGATTCATTATTAATTAATTTATTATAGAAAAACACTTAAGCCTTCCTCAATTACCTGGGTCAGAGTTTAACTGAAAAATGGTTATAATCCACGTTCACAATTTTCGTGCTCTTAGGCAAGTTTCTCACACTTTAAGGCTGAGAATATAAATATGATTCGTAATTATATTACGCACTTGGACATAACTTAAATATGAAATTGAAGAAATCGTATCTTAAAAATTTATACATTATGATTAATAAAAAGGATACCCGTACCTATTATATAAAATCTCTTGTGTTTTAGAAACCGATTTGCCTTAATTAGATCCTTTAAAAGGTAAATTATTAAACTTTTTCGAAATTTTCATTACAAGACAGTATCTGTTTAATTTTATTGCAAAAGTTGCGTTTGCGGGGCGCATGTGTTTCCGAATGAGAGGCATTTTATTTTTATAATAAACTCCTATAATGTAGAAAGTTGTAAATATCTAGTAGATAAAAGTTATATTTGTCCACTTTTATAAGGCTTTATTATTGTTTTTCTGACTGAGATTATCTTATTTAAATCAAGATTTTTATAATGTCTGAGGAAACAATATTGAAGGATTTAAGAGGATTTGACAGACTAGCATCCAGCTGTTTTTAGACCTAAAAAATGTCGTTTAATGAATGGTGTTCAGTCCAATAACCAGACTAGGTGCGTTAAACCACAGAGTTGAAAACATATTATATCCTTACGTACAGAGAAATACAGAGAAACAGCTTTCATAGAACGATCCAAATCGATCCAAATTTGAACATTTTGACTTCCCCTTCAACGGCTGAAATTTTTCCACACAATCGTGGACACATCGTATGCTTGTAGTGCTTCAATCAAATCGAAAGCTAACTATGTAGCTGTTTATCTATCCGTCTTTATTTATTCTGTGGTTAAGCGTGCCGATTTCCATTGAAGTTGGAAACTGAAGATATACTTTTGGTTGTAACTCAGTGTTAAATAATTACACGAATAATGTAAGGTATCGTATTAGAGCATCCGTCTCGCTCTCGCGTTATTGATGCGAACGGGAGGGGGAGTGATTTAAACTGACGCGTTCTTCGTCACATGTTAATAACGATTGCTTAATTTCTACTCACTTAAGGCGAAGGTGCTAAGAAGTTATATTTATTTAAATGCTTATTATAAAAGCGGAATAAAGTAGTGTGTCCCTAGATGGAGACGAAATAAAAAAAAATGTGTTAGTTTACATATATAATATCTAAGTGAAAGGAGAAAATATGATGTGGGAGGAATCAAGTAAACTTATCAATTAACCATTTCACTTGATTTCGATGGAACTTAGCTCACCAACGTTTTATTTTCATTTTTTTTTATTGTAAAAGCCTGAGTGATTCAAAACTGTGAGTGTGAGTGAGTGAGTGAAAAAAACGGAACAAGCGCTTGTTCCGTTTTTACTACTTAACTATGAGACAAGTAGTGAAAAAAGCACAACTTTACATTATAATATGTAGCATGGTTGAAGAGACCTGCAATAGTTTTGATATTATGTAGTTACAAAATAATTCCTATTTCAAAGTATAAAAAGGCCCTTATCAATAATAGTGAAAACGGAAAAAAAACCGAATTATAGTCCCTTTTCACAAAAGTTATGAATTATATAAAAGTGTAAAATAAGCACTTAGAAAAAAAAATAGTAGTGAAAACGGAACAAGCTATTAGTTCAAGGTCGTCCCCAATTCGAAACAGAGTGCTTACCCTTAACACTCTCGTAATATTCGAATGTTCATATATTTTAAGACTTAAGTTTCGGGACTAAATAATTGTTAAATTTAATATCGCCGTATCGATTTACAATTTGTTTATAATTTATTATGGGTTTAGTAATTTATGTGGTTTTCATATTAAATTATTCGCAATTGTAGGCACTAAGCGTTCTTAGCAAGTAGCACCATATGTGCTCTTATTTGGAAACTCGATTTCTTAGCGAAATATTGTTTTAATCAAATCTATTAGAAAATATTTGTTGGTCGACTTTCAGTGGAGTGTGGAAGTTCCTTAGGCATGTTTTCTTATTAATTTGTATGCCCATATAGAGTATGGCATTAAAGTTCTAAAATTGTTTCGAATATATTGTGTTGGTCTCAATATCCTTAAGATTTTCAAGTATTCAACAGTATGGGTTACGTCTACTTGTAATATAAATATAAAATATTAAGAACTATAGGAAATCTCGAAGGAAGCGTACATTTTGTCCCTATGTCCTTTCCCATGACCTACTCTATATTTGGGCCAAATTTCATGAAAATCGGTCAAGAAGCTTCGGAGCCTATTCAATGCAAACAAATAAAGAAACACAAACAAATCATTTCTTTTTATTATGTTATTAGTATAGAATAGATATAATTTGAAGTACACTGTCTAATAATAATAGGTATTATTTTCAATTTTTATGAAAGAGGTTTTATTATAACAATGTATTTCCGTCGTTAGGTAAGCCGTATTGTAGCCGTATATATATAGTATAGCAAGACTTGGCAGGGCTTGAATGTTTTGTACTCGCGGTGAACGGTTTCAATGTCGAGCGTCTCTATCTTGGAGGAGTACCCCCTACCTATAATACAGGCTACAACCAATATTATTTTGTATCGAAATATTTCTAATAAAAAAATTGCAGTTCTTTAACTTTTAATTCGGACAGGAATAGAAAAAGAGTTTACGAGTAAATAACTTTTACGAGAAAAGACAAAAATTGTGACAAACATTCTAATGCGACTGGGAAACACAATAGCCTTTTAAAGTATTAAACGGCTTCTTAACGATGCCAGAATGTTCTATTAATATTAGGGTCTTAAGTAGCTATAACTTAAGGCCCTAAGGGTTCATATTGTATAACCCTTCACTATAAATATGTCCAGGGTTATTTAAAAGTGAGCAGGTGGGCACTAGGTGCAGAATTATAACATGCCCCTAATGGGCTGCTTTAATTTTCTTTCTAGCTTTTATTTCTGAACAAATTGTTTTTAGACGGCGTTTTTCTTCTTTATGGTTTCGGAGGTTAATAAAGATATTTTATGCTTAATCAAATGCTCTAAGTTTTTGTTAAGAAGGGGCCCTTGCAAAGTGCTACGAACGCACCTATTAATGACAATAGCTTTTAGACTTTTGTAGCAAAAATTCGAATATCAATAATTTGCTTACAATGTTTTCACTTACATACATAATACGTAGGTATCTATTTACGTAATACGTATTAACCTTATATTCAGCTGTGTTCAGCCTCAGCTGTATTTACCTAGTTCATATTTATATCAAAGTAATATCTTAGGTAATTATTATTAATGAATATTATTATATTTTGCTTCAAGGAACATCCCGAACAGTCATCCAACGATGAAATAACTGATATCTTGAATGCTAATGAAATCATGGGCTCGGAAAATGAAAAACTACGAGGTGAATTATTAAGTACACTTACTATTATATTTACTCAAGTAATTCGATATTTTGTCAGAAGGATATAAACATTAATATAATACAATAATAATAAACATTTTAACGATTTAATATTTATTTAATGGTTTTTTTTATGTACTTAGATAAAGAAATGATTATGTTATTATTAGAAAGCGTATATTCAGCTTGCATACAAACGTTGCTAGATTCATTATTCCCGCAATAAGCTAGACGAAAACTTGACCTACTTTTCACTAACATAGCTATGCATTTTTAGATTTTTACAAAAGACTTATTGAAACAGACGCAGAAATAAAAAGGGTGAAACAAAATTTACAGAACAATTATTTAATAAAAAGCAGAGATGATAAGCAGGATTTAGAGCGTATTAAAAGATCTTTAAACAAAACACAAGCTGGTACTCTAAAACAAAGATCGCATCAGGAAAATGGACAATTTAATACTAGCAGGAAATTGAAAATTAAAAGACACAAAAATGGTACCAATGATGTATATGGAATTGTTATTAAAGAACAAGAAATAATGGTTTACGAGCCCAAGAATTTTAGAAAAACCTTTCACAACAATTACGGAAAATTGAATGAAAAGCATTTTAAATATCCGTTTTGTAAACATAAACAAAAGCTTGATGATTCTTTGACGCAGAATAACTTTAAAATAAAAGAACAAAAAAATTACGCAAATGACATAGAGAAAGAAAGAAGTACCCCTGAATATCATAAAAATAAAATGAATGCTATGATACAAAACGATGAAGTAAATGAATCATCAAAATCAAAAAATAACTTAGACGTGAATAATGTACCTACTGTTGAAAGTTTAGATGTTTCATCAAATATCACGTAAAACTACCTTCTAACCTTTTTTAATATAAAATCTTATGTCACGTGGTGCATATTATGTTATATTTTCTTAGTAAATATTAAATATTACAGTTAGTTCCATTTATTTTTATTTGGCAGAATGGATAAGGAAAACGATATTTTACATAAACCCGAAAATATTATTCGTCGTCGAAGATTATTAGTCTCAAGAAAAAATGATAAAGCTGAAAATGTTAAAAATGGAAACATATCAAAAACATTATTGAGAAAATCTAGATCTTTGATGTCTTTTAAAGAAGAAAAACAATATACAACTATAAAGAGAGATATTGCAAATGGAAATAATTATATGAACGGTACTGATTTCAACCATGGTAATTACAAGTAAGTTGGTCTAATAAATGGCTGCTTGCTAGCTACAAAAAAAAAACTACTATTATTTAGTCTAATTTGCTTTCAATACAGATCAAGAAGATTATTTCAGTATGATACGAGTAGTACACTAGTAAGTGATTTTGTGACAACATCAACCCTAAATAATTTGCACAACTTTACTTACTTTCATAAAGCATCTGCCACTGGGGGTAAATATAACGTTGTACTAAACTATTCAGATCAAAACAATAATTATAATATTATATTGAAGAAATTATTATTTTTTATTTTTAATATTTAACTTTTTAGAGCTTGATTACAACATTTTACCGGAAATATCAACAGTTGATGACTCCAAATACGACGAGGAAAATAAAAAAATTGACATAATTAATAAAGTAACCAAAAATATTTCAAGCTATAACACTTATCATACTACTAAATCTCTCAGAAATAAAACAGAAGTAAAACGTGAAGCCGATAGTAAATTCGTTTTTTGGGACAAACTTTACGACAATAACGAATATGGAGAAAAATTTGACTATTTGGACAACAAAAAAAGACGAGATGGATATTCCAAGATAACTAAAATGCAGAAATCAAAAGATTGGCTTAAAGCTCGAGTACGTAAACTTATGAACAGAAGGAAAAAGTCTAAAAAAAATAATAAGAATTTATATAATGGGTTAAGTACAAAGTATGTAGTATTTTCGTAGTATGTTATAATTAAATTTTTGTGGATTTATCTATAACGTTATAAAAATTTCTTTTAGAGCAATTAATGTAGAAGAATCATTTCAAAGCATTCCTAGCCAGCGTAAAATTAGAACCTTTGAATACGTAAGAAAAATTCCTAATTTGTTTTACTCGTAAAGTAGCATTTTAATTAACTATTATTTGAATACGAAAAAGAGTGTCGTTTCTTTTTTACTATAGTTAATATTATGTTCGTTTATAATATTATCGATAGTAACCTTGAAAAACAAAAGAAAATTCAAAACCACAATAATTATTTTTTAGGATTATAGAAAATTGAAAAAATATCTCGTTCTAAATACATTATATTAACTATCTAATATGTTTTTATATACCGATATTTTTAGGACAACGACAAAAATATGGAAAACATATTTAAGAAATTGAATGCTAAGATGGAAACGATATGTCGAGAAGCAGCTTACGCTATTCAAAATACAAGGAATATAAAAGGTACTTTTAAAATATTGTTAAGTGTAATGCAATTATATTTTAGTTTAAACCAACAAAATAGTCAGGAGATCGAAAAAAGAAGCTGTAATGATTTTAACGAAACGCAAGAGCATAACACCAGAAAAGTTACAAGTAACTCCTATGGCGTTGCAAGTGTAGTAACACCTCTAGTAAGTGTAGGAGTACCTCTGATATTGAGAGAGTATAAAATGGCGGTTATCACTTTCTATAATAATAATATGTTGCCGGATCCATTTTTTTAAGTTTTGTAATTTCATCAGAAATAAAATATGTTTTAGTGCGAGAGGATAAAGCTGATATTACGACCTCGACGTTGATGCAGCGTCTCGTCAGGATGATGAGAGATTTAGTTGACATACAAGTTCAAGAAAAAACTTGTGTCGGTGAGTCTAAATATATTGATAGACTCTCTAAATAAGGAACTAACTAAAATATTCATGAACAAGTATCTCTTAGGTGTATATAATTTTTATAAACTAGAAGCCGAAGTAATACATTGCTGAAGAAAACTGGAAGGTGTTATGTAAATAAATGACTAATAGAAAATATACTAAATAGGTAGATATAATAAAAAGTAGAATTTTTATAATAAAAATATTTTCCAGAATTACCGCCAGATCTACGCCAGTTTCTCGAATGGTTGATACTACCAACAGAAGTAAACCCACAAGCAGATAGTTTGAACCCCGACATATCAGACTATGTAGCTGCAAAAAGAGAATACGGCGATGGAATTGGTGATCGCATTACATCATCTATATAATTATTATATAAGTTTTAGTAGGATTTAGAAGAGGTGATGCTCTGCAAACTGTCTCTCTTTTTAAAGGTGGATGTACGTTTATGTATTTATGATTAGGCATTGAACATCATAAATTATTGTCAACAGACGAGTCAAGTAACGTCACAGAACAATCTTTGTCAGAGGAAGATACTGATCAAGCCGAAATAAACAAGATTCAGTGTATGGAAACGATACATGCTGTGAATAACTTGGTGGACCAGTATGAAGGTTTTTCTAGTGAGGATAAGGTATTATAAAGAACATTTTTCTTAAAAAAAATGTTAATATTAGTATTTTACTTTTCATAAACGTATGTATTTCGTGAGCATTATATTCTATGAAGTAGATAATATTATGCCGTGTATTTTTAAATTTTTAATATTATGGCCAGTATATAATCTTCTTCTTATATCTTAATGAATTTCTTTTCGTTAGTCTCGCTAAAACTCGAGAACAGCTGGATCGATTTGGCTAATTTTGATCTTAAAATAATCGTATCAGTTCATGGAATGTTTAAACGGTGAGAAATTTCAGTTCATAGTTAGGGCAGAAAAACGTGTGTCGGGACAGCTAGTATAATATAAATTTCTGTTGCAGAATAAACTTTTTGGAGTAAAGGATTATCTTCAACGGCAACTACAATACTTGAATAAGCTGGTGGGCGACGTCGATATTCAGGTAAGTCAAGAAGGTCATTTGTTTTAATGCTATTTACTTTTTACGAACAGATCGGGTTTATTCAATTTTCTATTACGTTTTAGAACCACAATTTCTATCGAGATCCCGAAGACCGCTACAAGAGAGAAACAAACAAAATGAAACACAAAAGAAAGTTCTCGAAACGAATGAAAATGAACCGATTTGGGGACTTCCTGCAAAGATTAAGAATGAAACATACTAAAGCAACCACGCAAGCAATGGCCACAAGCTTCGCAAATAATTTTACAGTAAAAGGTACAAATGCAAGAAGATTGGTATACATGTTCCGTTTGAATCGTCGTAAAGCCCGTTGTGTATGGAAAACTAAATATTTTTTTTATTGTTTACAGATAAGGAAATAAGCTTTGCAGGTCAAATACAAAAGAATATTAACGATGTGTACAACAGAGCATTAGAAGAGGCTAAAAGGATCACTATAGAAGACATCAATATTACAATAACATAAGGAAATTCAAATACATTACGTTAGTTTAGTGATAAATTATTTATTGAAGTTATTATATAGTTTTTATGTGATATTATAGTTAATTTGAGATTAAAGTAAATTTATTGACATAAGTATTTTAGAGCATATTTATTAAATATATTTAATTATAAAAGATATTGTGTTACTTATTTAGTAGTCGTAACAATTTAGGGCAACGTAAAAAAGGTTATGTAATTATTTTTCGACAAAAACATAAATACAAATCAAATACATATTATACCTAATGTAAATAAGACTTCGCCTAAAAATCTAAAGTAAAAACTATGGTTGGTACATTTTATTGTAATGCACCAAACATTCTCTGTACTATAAAATTCTGCGCACGTAAGCTTCTCGCGGAAGGAAAATAGCTATTCTTTATTATTCACAAATCTTTTACGGTTCAGTTACGCTTATTTCAGTTGCAGAAACATGTTTAATTAACAAACAATATCAAATATGAACAAGTCAGACAGAAGTTATTAGTTACGAGTGCATTTTATGATCCAGACGCTTAACCGTTTATAGCAGATGCAAAAGTTTATACTAACAATATTTTCATCGCCGTCGTCTTTTTGGTCAAGGTCAACATTCTTACGATATTAGGATAATACTATTTTTGTAGTCAAGAGATGGTACAAATATACATTATACAACTTAAAGCATGAAATTTACGAGTACCTTTATATGCTAATGTTATAAAGAGAAAATTTGTAAGTTTGTTTGCATTGAATAGGCTCCAAAACTACTGGAGTCTAGATCGATTTTGACTAAGTTTGGAATAAATAGCATAGACAACTAAATTGTGACATAGAGAATACCACGGGGAGAAAGGACATATTATGCTATTTTTATCGCGGAAAAATGTACAGTTCCCACTGAATTTTCTTTTGCGCGTACCATATCACGGAAAACGTCTAGTAATAAGTAAAGAAGTGAACAACCAATTTAAAAAAAATATGTAGAATCTGTATTCTATATTCCTGTAACTGAATTAGAAATACATTTTATTCTGTCTCGAATAAGATAATTTACGATAAAAGTTTAGACTTGGATCCTAACTAGCACATATCTATAGAAGTTGATATGAAACTTTGATATTATCTCTACGAAATAGTAATCATGTTATTTTTTTTCATCATTTTGTCTGCATTTTCTCCCTTTCGTTTTAAATATATTATTAATATTTAAAACAACTTCGACTGGAGTGTGCGCCATCGTAACTGTACGTGCACGCTCATTACTGGATACAGCCTGATGCTCTTTGCCTAATTACAAAATCCCTTTCTGAGAAAAAAATACTTTTTTCTTATTTTTCAGGGTTCCATAACTAAGAGGTAAACTGTTACTGAGACTTGTCTGTTTGTCCGTCCATCTGTCACAAGGCTGTATCTCGTGAACCGCGATAGCTAGATAGTTGAAATTTTCATTGATGCATTTCTGACTGAATGCATCATCTGTGAACTGATGCATAAAATAAATATTTAATGAGGGTTCACATACAACAAACGCGATTTTTTGCCGTTTTGTACGGAACCCTTCCTGCGCGCATCGAACTCGCACTTGGCCGGTTTTTATTTTACCTAACCATTATTTTCGCGGTACCTCCTGATAACAATTAAGGCTATTTTTTCTGAATGGGTATCAAAACTATTCAAAAATATAAAATAGCCCTAAATTAGACATGGATTATACATACTTAAAGTGGTTGTTGCTTCATCTGTGAATAATCGTATAAATAATAATATAATATTTTAATCGAGAAATGTATTGTTTATATCTACTGTATTGTCACGTTATTATATCGCCATATCGCGTTTTAAATCGGTATAATATAAAATATAAATCTTTACTTCTAAAGCTTAGATTTTCTCTTGTAATCAAAGTGCATTTGAAGAACACTCTGTATAAAGGACCAAACAACGCGGTATCGAAAATAACCGGTGCGATTACAGTACCTAAATAAAGTGCTGTATTTTATACGAAATATATTGAATTCAAAGCAAATAAAGGGAAAGTTTAGGACAATGATGGCTACGGTAAAATATTGTATAGGTACTTATATAATAAAGAGGAAAAGTTTGTTTGTTTGTTTGTTTGCATAGAATAGGCTCCGAAACTACTGGAGCGATTTTAATGAAATTTGGTAAAGATGTAGAGTAGACCACGGGGAAGGACATAGGCTACTTTTTATCGGGGAAAATGTACGGTTTCTATAAAATTAACTTTTGCGCGCAAGAAGTCGCGGGCAACATCTAGTATGATATAAAATTAACTAGTGAGCAATTTGTAAAAGCCAAAATTTGTTACACAGTAGATCATGGGCGTAGCCAGGGGGGTGGTTATTATATAATACAGAGATCTGACCAATATACAGAGGCGTATTTATAAATTTTGCGCCCGAGGCCAATTAACATATTTTTTCCTCCCCATTAACCCTATCTGAAAGATGATTTTTGAAGTTATTTTAGAAAAATTATAACAGCCTAAATCAGAACTTTGATACTACCCCCCCCCCCCACTAGTCGTTTTATTTTCTTGAACCCCCCCCGAAACTAAAACCTGGCTACGCCCGTGCAGTAGATAATCATTACTTAATATTTCCTAAGATAACTCTTGGTAACTTACGAAATTGGAATCCTTACCTAAATATTATTACACAAAGATTGGAAACAAAACTTACCAAAAATAATTTAACATCTACCTAGTAATGAATTCTAAAACTGAACTAAAATACTAACATTGACACTCTGTGTTATAAAAACAAAACATTGTAAATATTGTGTTTGCACTCAGACGAGGCACATCACTAATAGTCCGCGGTAAGTGCAGTCTCGACGTCATAATTTCGATAATGTACAGCACTAATTATCGTCGCGTGGCTTTCTATCGATAATGTTCTTGCGGATGTGAGTACCTCACTTTATAACTTCAGCATGAAAATATTTTCTTTCTTTACTTTTATGGGAATAAAAAAAATAAACAACTTCTTACAAATTGAGCTTGCAAAAGGACTGAAATAACATTCAGTTGTTTCTTTGGTTCAGTCAGTCCGTTCTTTCTTAGACCTTTGCTAGTTAGACATTAACGAATACACAATCATTTCTAGTTTTAAATGTAGTTCCGCTACATACTGATTAATATTAATTTTAATATAGTGAATCGCATTCGCAGCTAATGTTGCATCTTCAAGTATTAATATTTTTGTTAAGTCAATTGAGAGTGTTTAATTTTATATGTAAGCTTTCTGTAATTTCCGTGGATAGTAAAAAATACTTGTGAAAGTATTATTTCGATGCGTCAATTAATTTGCAATGTAATAACTCCCCACACCGATTTTGGTAACGGTGGCCGGTTTCATTAAAATCAGGCCAGTTACGCAGAATTAA
Source organism: Glaucopsyche alexis (assembly GCA_905404095.1). NCBI lineage: Eukaryota > Metazoa > Arthropoda > Insecta > Lepidoptera > Lycaenidae > Glaucopsyche > Glaucopsyche alexis. The sequence continues at coordinate 8,310,151 of FR990047.1, forward strand.
TTTTATAGTGCCCATGTGTGTGCGCAGTACACAAGAGCACTCTCTCTTCATTTACTCTCATAATCCAGTGGGACGGATAACAGACACGACTGGCGAGAGATCAGGCGCAGGTCCGACTTTTTACATGCCCATCCGAAGCATGGATCATCTTCCTTGTCAGACAATTAGGTGATCGTCCTGCATTGTCCTAAACAAACTTGGAAACAACATTTTTTTTGTTCCAATTTGGGAATCGAACCCACGACCCTCCGAGTCGAGAGCCAATGCTCTAACCACTAGACTACGGAGGCTGTTAGTTTGCAACATATTTTAGTTTAAAGTGGCCCAGACGCGACTAGTGGTATGTATATAGTATGACGAGAAGTCCGGGCGTAAGGCCTAGGTTTAGTGTGACGTCACTACTGTTAGCGGAAGTCAAAAATTTTCGCAATATTTAGTAATATAGTACCTACCCACTTAATACGTTTAAGTAAATCAAAAACTAGCATAATAGCTTTATTGTTACAAAGTTTCAAGTGATTTTACAAACCTAGTAACATTCTCTACTAGTATAATATATGGAAGAGACTAGAACTTGGTTTACATCAATTTGATTAGCAATTACCATGCTCTATAAAAATATGTCAGGATATGAACCCACTACCCTGGGCCCAGGGGATGGACTATCAATTGCAGCCAGGGTCATTCCCGGCTAGGGGATATACCCCAGGCGGGGTAAGTTTATGTTACGGCGGAATGGTCTCTTATGAATTATTAAGGACCTATTGACCTGGCGATAGTGAATTAAATAAGTGTTGACGTTATTTTGGATTTTGCTTCTTTGGAAGAACTAATTAAAATAGATAGTACCTATACTGTAATTATAGTTTTTTGGACACTAATATTAGTAAGTATTACGAGGAAAGATCCATTTGTTTGTTTGCATTGAATAGGCTCCGAACCTACTGGACCGATTTTGATGAAATTTGGCACAGATATAAAGTAGACCATGGGGAAGGACATATGCTACTAACCGCGGTAAAATATACGGTTCGAACGATATTTCTTTTGCTATCGCAAAGTCGTTGGAAATATCTAGTAGCCAATAACTGTCGAATGCTCTAACACTTAAGGGCCCTAATGTCACATGATGTCCTTGAAATTGTACCAAGTAATGATTTAGGTACGCCTGTCATTGAGGGGGTCACAACCCACAATGCAAGGTACTTCATGGTCCAGGGTCACAATGAAAATTATTATGTTTAGTTTTGAGTTCTGACGGCGAGAAATAGCACGCGCTGCCTATTTCTCCAACCTACGCTCTGTGTGCTGAGTGCGGGATTTTCAACTATTAGCCCTGATGAAGTTATCTACAATTTGTGTGGCATCGAATTAGTTATCATTATTTGCCACGAAGGGCGAAATTGTTTTGATGCCACACAAATTGTTGTTAACTTCTTCATGGCGACCAGTTGCAAAAACTCACACTCATGACTTCGATCTGAACCTCAATTCTCGTATTTAAAGTAGACAATTTAAAGAGTCAATTTTACTTTGTTTGGATTGAAAGTGTAGCGACATGTTACCGTGAACGGATTTTATGACGTTTCGACCAATCAGAGCGCGTTTCACGTTGGTTTAACGTTTATAAAAACACCGTTTGAGAGTACAAGCGTATCGGGACTTGATTGTAATTGTATTAATGCAGGTTTTATTTAGCAGAATTGCCCCTCTGATATGCCGATGATAGCACATTTTCCACAGTTTGTACCACAAATTAAATATTATTTATTCTGTGGTATAAAACGCGCGATGTGTCGTATTTTGTAAGACGCCGGCAGCGGCAGTCCAAACTGTGACGCATCTTTAGTCGTAATCCGTGGTTTGGAACGCAGTCTGAGGGGCAATACTGCTAAATAAAACCTGCATTGATACAATTACAATCAAGTCCCGAGATGCTTACACACTCAAACGGTGTTTTTATGAACGTTAAACTAATGTAAAATGCGCTCTGATTGGTCGAAACGTCATATAAAAATCCGTTCATGGTAACATGTCGCTACACTTTCAATCTAAACAAAGTAAAATTAAGTCTACTTACAATACGAGAATGAGGTTTACGTGTGCAGGGCGCTTGCTCTAGCTGCTCCGGTAATGCTCTATCAATAGACTATACAAAGACTAAAAATTTTAGTTTACTTTAGGAATAGGCAAGCAGACAATTTTTTTTATTGCATAAATGAATAGAACTCTTAAACATGAGTAACTTCTCAGAAGAAACTGTACCTATATCAAAAGTCAATATTTTCAAAGGTATACATTGATTTGTATAAAAAATTTCGCGAGTTTCGTAAAAACGCTCCATTACTAAATTTAACCTACAAGTGACGTCACTTGTAGGGTTAAGGTGTATGAAGTATACGGCCGAAGGAATATATTTGTAAATATATCCGATATTTGTGCGTTTAAGTTCATACTTACCTTGAATGTTTTTGTATATGATGTAAGTAAACTAATGATGTAGGTTTTGTTTACCAAATTCGCAAAAAAAATATTTTTTTTGGTACTTTTTAAATGTATTTAATTAGTAAACTACACATAAAATAGTATATTTTGTTACATTTACCAAGTAGTAATGCCTCAATATTTCTGAATATATTAATGAAACTTAATATTTCAGATGTAGTCCGATCCCCTATTGATGATTTAATACCTAGACTTTCTTGTGAATTCTAAAAAAAGCCTAAGTCTTGTACGGGATATTTTTATATAACATAGGCTTAACTCTTATAATGTGTAATGTAACAGTTTTGAAAGTTCTGGAAGGGCTTCTCGATCATCGGTATATAAACTACATAGTCATGAAACTTATATTATAGATGCCAAGGAATTTAGTTTAAGTTTCTCTTTTTAGAAAACGACGAAAACGTAGGTACGAGATTTTTTTTACAATACTCGTAAAAGAACAAAATACGTAGAATATAACATAACAAATAGCTAAACTAAATTATACAATTAATAATAAAGATAGATTGGAAATTAAAAACCATTATTTTACATCTCGTATTATTATGAAATACAAAACGTTTATTAAACATAAAATTGTCATTTTTTTAGAAATTTTCAGCTGAGAAATTAGACTGTAAAATAAGTATCTTTACATCGTTGTATGTAAAACATTCTAAAGCATCAATAAACAAGTCATGACAATAATTCATTTTATGCTTGTAATATACATCGTGGTGTCTTTGGATGGCTTTACGTAGGTACGTCATAAGTTTGTAATGTTAAGTTTTATAACCAGTGGACTACTTACGATAACTTCCATGGTGAACATATGGGGCTTATGGTCTCTCCTTATTGTGATTAGGATTATATTAGATAAAATAATTAATCGTGCGAAAAAAAAAATGTTGGCGACTGCACCTGAGCATACTGTATTTTGAATTTGGCAGCGATTTAATATGTTGGCGACTAAATTAATAAACTGGATTATGTTCGTTCACACATCAATGTGTCAAATAGAAATTATTTAAGTAGAATTATTATTATTAACACTGACATTTGTATAGCTGATGAGTGAAGATTTGTAAGTTGTAAACGGACTTGATTCATTCAAAGTTATTCAAAATATAATAAATAAATAAATACTTTAGTTTTCGTAGTTCGTTATTTAAGGATATATTAGATCCTTACATATTAAATTGGCGTTTTGTCGTACTTGGCCACTTTGATCTCAAATATACCTTCTTTGGTTTGGAATTACAATTTCAAATTTTTACCGCTATTTACTCATGTATTTGTTTTTCGAAAACCGTAATTAATTTGATCAAACTTGAAATAGTATTATATTTGTAATCTTTTCGTGTTTGTTTGTTCTAATGTCGATTCTTTGTTATTAGTAGTGTAATGTGAGAATGTTTGTTATTATTATTATTATCGTATTATTTTCGAGTACGAGTTCCACGGTGGCACTAGTGCTGCAGAAACAGCGAAGGATTAATGATTTGCGGCGGTGTCGCAAAAGAAAACACAGTACGTTTTTGGTTCCAATGTTTTCGTTCTGGAAATTTCGACCTGCAGAACAAGCCCCATGACGGCTGGAGACCAAAGTTGATAATTAAGAATTGAAGGCTATTGTGGAAACGGATCCATCGCAAACCACGTCCGAGTTAGCTACGGGCTGCTAAAACTGCCTGCTTCAAGTGGATTAAAATAGTTTTATCACTATAAAACTATTTTAATCCACTTGAAGCAAATTGGAAAGGTGAAAAAGCTTGCCCCCGATGGTTGCACGCCTTGTCGTGGCGGTGGGGCTTAGTAACCGTGGACTGGTCACCCACGGTGAAGCTAAGAGGCAACCGGGACCGGCCTGTTTGCCGCCGGCTGGCCCGAGGAGGGTGCTCCCAGCGGGCTGAACATGCCCGCAGAGGACGCGCGTGGAGGTGGGACCGCAGAAGAAGAGGAGTGCCGGTATTACGGTGCGCCGTTCTCTCTATCTTCTGCGGCCGTGGAGGGATCGCAGGGGGAGAGGCGTGATGATATTACGGTACGCCACTCTCCCTACCCCCTGCGAGCTGGCGGGGCCGTTCCGTCGAAACGGCGTTGGTGGGGCCGCAGAGGAAGAGGCATGTTGGTATTGCGGTGCGCCGCTTGCCCTATCCTCTGAGACGTAGGTGTGGTCGGTGGCAGAACCACAGACCTGATCTGTCACCGGGTACCAATTTATCTGGTACCCATGGCCTCCTAGTAGCAGACTCGGGGGGAGTCTGCTACGGTACTGGTGGAGGCCGAGGAGGGAGGTGCACCTTACCATCTGGTGCGCCCATCGTGGAGGGCCTTCGGGCTTCCGTGATGGAGCCGCTTGTAGGCGGCTGCCGCCGGCGGGGTCGCGGATGTGTGTATCGTTCCCGTGGCCCCGTCAGAGGGCGGCGAGGAGGAAGATGGGGGTTTTTAGTGGGTATACCGTGGGTCTCATTAGCCTATACGGGAGTCCCACATCACCACTTGGATGCCCCCTGCGCCTGGGCGGTATGCGTAATGCCTTTTCCCCCCGGAAACAAAAAAAAAGGTGAAAAAGCTTGAAAAGTTTCCCACCTTTCAACCTTTTTACACGTCGACTGCTGCGTTACATTACTCAACCGACACAATAATTAAGGCATTTTAAATCGAATCATTACCTGTGATGAAAAGTAGATCCTGTACGATAATCGGAAACGCTTATTGCAACGGCTGAATCCTGGCGAATCAGTCAATTTCCACTTGGGGCAACCAAGTGGAAATTGACTCAAAAAAAGTTACTTGTGAGCGTTTGGTGGACTAGTGCCGGTGTCGTTTATTACAGTTTTCTTAAATCTGGCCAGACGATTACGGCAGATGTCTTTTGCCAGCAACTGAAAATCATGATGGAAAAGCTAGCTGCTAACAGCCGAGGTTGGTCATTCGCTCTAGGCCACTGCTGCTTCAGGACAACGCTAGACCATACACTGCACAACAGACGGCTACCAAATTAGAGGAACTTCAATTGGAATGTCTAAGACATCCTACTCCCCGGATGTTTTCGAAATTTGGATAAGTTCTTGCAAGGGAAAAAATTCAACTCTGTTGGCCTCATCGAAGTTGAATTGGAATTGAAATTTTTGGACTGCCCAGTCCAAAGCACCTTCAAAGATCTTATTGATTCCTATTCGAATGGTTTTTTAATAAAGGAATCAATGAACTACCCATGAGATGGCAAAAGTGCATATATATCAATGGTATATACCTACTTTGATTAAATAAATATATTATGTTTAAAAAAATCGACTTTATGTTTCTCCTTTATAAAACGCCAATTTCATATGTTACGAGTACCTACCTATGACCTAATAATAGTTAAACAATATTATTTTATTTATGAAGATATTGATAAAATATAAGTTCTTTATAAAGTTTATGAATCAGTAGCCTTATTATTTTACAAGGTTTTACGAAATTTGTACGGACCCAGTTCATATAAATTGATTGTAAAATTTCCTGTTTTGCTGTTAACACTTTAAAATTTTATAGTGCCCAAGTGTGTGCGCAGTATACAAGAGTACTCTCTCTTCCTTTACTCTCATAATCCAGTGGGACGGATAACCGACACGACTGGCGAGAGATCAAGCGCAGGTCCGAGTTCTTACATGCCCATCCGACGCATGGATCATCTTTCTTGTCAGACAATCAGGTATCAGCCTGCATTATCCTAACCAAACTTGGAAACAACATTTTTTATTATTCGAACCCACGACCTTCGAGGCGAGAGTCAAGCTCTAACCACTAGACTGTTTAGCATGTAACAATGGATAAACAAAAAAAATGTCACACAAATGATTAACATCAAAAATTATTCAGTCTTATCATGAATATTTTATGTGAAACTAACAAAACCATCTAGATAATCTAATAAAATAGAACCTTTGAGAGGCTCATGGTAGACAGGCGCTAACTATGAGCGGTAGTTTAAACGTTCCCATATAGTTCCGTACATGGTATATAACTATATAGGTAGTACATAGGATGCACACGTACCGACCCGCCCACACCGCCGGGCGGGGCCTACGATGGGCGTGCCGCTTATGATGGATCTACGAAAAATGGAGGTTACGGAAAATATAATTTATTACTGAATTCAGCATGATGTGTTTAATTTTGTAGCTTCGAAATGGCGTAGTTAGTCAGAATAATATTAAAATACTAGATATTTCCCTCGGCTCCACTCGCGTCAATATAGTATTGGGCATACCACGGGAATACTGTACTTTTTCGGGATAAAAAGTACCCTATGTTTTAATCTAGAGCATACCAAACTTATTATCATACCAAATTTCATCAAAATCCGTCCAGTAGTTTTTGCCAAAGAGTAATAAACATCCATCCATACATTCATACTCATAAACTTTCACTTGTTTTAAAACATTTTGTCTCTCTCTCTCTATCTCTCTTTGTCCTATCCATACTTCCAATTAAGCTTATCTAGGGTCGAGTCTTTCTCTATATTTCCGTCAGATTTTTCTGTTCTGGATTATCAGAAAGATTTTAATGTTCTATATTTCTAAGAAAGAATATTTAATAAATAATGAATATTTAATAAAATGCATATTGCGTACTAGCTGTTGCCCGCGGCTCCGCCCGCGTAAATAAAGTATCACTCGGGAACACTGTATTTTTTCGGGATAAAAAGTAGCCTATGTTTTAATCCAGAGCCTAAACTACTACCATACTTAATTTCATCATAATCCGTTTAGTAGTTTTTGCGTGAAGGAATAACAAACATTCATCCATACATCCATCCGATATACATCCTCACAAACTTACACATTTATAATATTAAATATAGGATCTGTATCTAAAGATAGATTCTGCTTATTAACATTTGATGCACTCTCGACATGTAAACATCGAAATGGTACTCTCATAAACATCAAATGAAGGTTTAATGCGTTCTGATTATTCCAAACTTGAAATTTAAGTTTATGACAATATCCAGACGATACATTTATAATTAATTGAAAGTCAAAGTTAAATACAAGAATTGGGGTTCTGAACTAGAAGACGAATACCTTTGAAAGTATGTACAATAACGTAGTAAGTATTTATTAATCTGTACTATAACTTGTTTCTTATATTTTAGGAAACTACGCTGTAATTGTAATTTTTTTAATTTGAATAAAATATAGCTTTACAACATAGATCATTGGTCTCGCTTGGCGGCCGAGCGCCCAGCGAGACCAATTATTCATCTATGCGAGACCAATTATTCATCTATGCTTTACAATAAGAATCAAGACAGCCTCTTATATGAATTTTAGTGAAACTATAATAGTCACGATATTTTTTAATTTAAAGTATGTACCTAATTGACTAAACAGCCTTAGCATAATATATGTGTCGAAGAGGTTAATATTTTGTTGCTGAATTGACAAGCAAGTCAATAGTACGGAAGTATAGTTGACGGGAACACTAGCGCCATGTTGTTTAGCGCTGATAGAGTCCAGTTTGACGAGCTCGCGCGTTCGGTGTGGTGGGAGTTGTGATCACGTTTTCCCTCCAAGGAATGGTCACGAAACATTATTCTACCAGCCGTCGTGGCGAGAGGTTGGCTCGGAAACTATCGGTGTTCTTTTTAAAGTGATAGTGAGATAAGTGCAGAGTCGTTATTATTTTAATAGACAGTGAAAAGTGATTAAAACTGTGTGAAGTGCTTAGTTTTAGTACTATTGAGAATAGAGGTGAAGTTCTCTTTTCGTTTTGTAACCAATATTACCCACGATAAGCCCACAGTGTTAATTTGAGAGCTAGTACTTTAATATAGTGTGATATTTGAAGCATGTTTATCCCATGTCTTCTACATCAGAAGTGGGATTCATGTTGGTTCAAGATGAGAATTTTAAGTATTTGTTCAAGTTAAAAAAAGTGACGGTAGTTGAAAAAAAATGTGTAATCTTGTGCGGTTTACAAAAAGTGAAAATAAAATCAGTGCTAATAATGTGGATCGAGTTTGGTAGTGTGCAACCAAGGCAGCACGCTAAATGTATGGCGTAATTGCGGAAAGACGGGACAACAGCGGGTCGAATTCTCTGAAGAGTGGATCGTGCCGGGAGTTCTACAATGACTGTGCTGCAGTGCCGTGGCAGTGGCAGACTGCGATGTAGTAGTGGCAATAGTTCGGTAAGCTCAAAGATGGGCCGCGGGGCCCCTAACTTATTGATTTTTAATATGTGCAGGTGTATCTGCTTTGTATTTATTACAATCGAGGGATAGTGGTATAAACCGTGGCTGGTGGTGATGGTATGAATACGTGACGACGGCGGTGTCATGCGCTCTGGATGGTCCAGTGGCCGTGACTGCGGCGGGTCGGAAAGCTCAGCATTGGACTCCGGTGAACTTGGTTACTTTGTAAAAGATTGTAAACGCACTTGTATTCTCCTTTGGTATTATGAGGGTCTAACCGTACTTACATTTTCTTTAGAAAATCTTAGATCGTTAAATTGAAATTCAATTTATTGAATAATGATTTCTACATTTTCCCGTTAAAGTTAAAGAAGTTCTTTAGTAGAACATTATTGTTGTGTCGTTATTTTTATGTGCAGATGGAAGTTCGACGTTCGAGCGGTAACGGCAACCGAGTACCGATGGGCGCTCCAAGGTATGCAGCGAGCAGCGCTGTGTGACCGAGCAGCTTGGGCGACAGCGCCAAGTGCACATCTTTAGTGGACTGGTCTAGTCGCTTCACAATGATGGGAGATACTTGGTGAAGTTGTTTTTGTATCATAATTAGTGGTGCTTAATTATGCTGGATTTATAAGCAAAGGTTTTTAGAAGTTCAAGTAAATGAGTAAAAAGGAACGTAAAGTAAAAACTAGTACATAGTAAATACATCTTAAGGCGCTCTTACCCTAGAAATGCGCTTCTTTCAAAAATTTTTTGAGACGAATGGATACATTTTAGTGCAGCAAAAAAATATATGTTAATTTTGATCATATTTGCTAGGGGACCTTCATTTTCAAAACACGTTATCTGAAAAATTTCTCGATAAAAAAAAATCATAAAGTTACCATTAAAATAGAAATTCTTGGAGTTGTAACTGTATTATTTGTGAACAGAAATGAGAAAATTATTTGCAGTTTCGTAAAATATAATAAAAGGAAGGGAATTGTTGTTTTGATTTTTCGTATAGAATGTGATATTTGTTAGTATTAATTTATTTCAATGATAAATAATTCGTACGAGTCGAATGAAACATCGCGAAATGGCGACCTGTCATTCCTTCTCTTTCATATCTATTGAATAAGACAGTACCGGCTTAGGCCTCTTGCTAATGAGACGTATGTCAAATTTTTCCCCTCTTTTCTGCTCAAAAATTATTCGAATTTATTGTTGAAAGTCCGTTCAAATTTATTTTACCCCCGAATGGACCTTTATGTCGTCTGCATAAAGGTCAAGTCGGGGTCAAGTCAATATTTACATATTAGTTTTTCTTTCGTCGTGTAATACTTATAATATATAATACGTAATTTCGCTAGCTGACGTAAGACGCTTGGTAGCCCTTTGGCTTTTTGCGTTGTTGCGACCAATTGGTCTCGGGTTCGAATCCCGGTCAGACGATTTTTTTTTCTTTTTTTTTTTGTCGCACTATAAAACTCCGAGCGATGCTTGTTTTCGCAGTAATAAAAGTATATGGTTAATTATGTACTTATTTTATTATTACTTACTTTAAGTTGTTGTTAATATTAGTGTAGATTATAATTATATAAAATATGAAAAGATTGTATTCGATGAATGTCCAAATTTTTAGTCCAAAGTTTTAAGATGGAGGTACAAAACTCTTTATAAGTAGGTACTAGGGAGACCGAGCTTTGGTCGTAGTTTTAGTACAACGATAAAAATTAATAAAAAATAAATAAAAAAAATATTAAAGAAAAACAAAGACATTATAAGAATCACAAAAATAATATTTATCTTACCGGGATTTGAACTCACCACCAAAAATCAAACGTCGGTATGCAAACCGAGCTGCCAGTCAGACTGACGTAAAATAACCGAAATTATTGATATAATTTATTACACGACGAAAGGAAAAACATATAATTTGATTCAAAATTGACAACATTGATTGACAACAGAATAAGTAAATATAATATATATACCTAAATATTATTATTCTGTTGGTTTGTAAAGTTATATCAATTATTTTAATCAATTCTAATTCTAATCACCATGAGCAGATATTAGGAACATGTACTTATTCAGTAATCTACGTTTATTTTTTACTAGCTTTTGCCCGCGACTTCGTCCGCGTAAAGTTCGGTTTCCATACAAAATTTTAACCCCTTTGTTACACCCGTAGGGGGCGAATTTTCAAAAATCCTTTCTTAGCGGATGCCTACGTCATTACAACTATCTGTATGCCAAATTTTAGCAACATCTGTTCAGTAGTTTCGGTTATGCTTTGATAGATGAGTCAGTCAGGATTGCCTTTTATATATTTAGACTAGGTGTTGCCCGCGACTTCATGCGCGCAAAAGGAAATCTCGATGGAACCGTACATTTTTCGGCAATAAAAAGTATGCCTATGTGCTTTCCCGTTGTCTATTCTATATCTGTCCTAAATTTCATCAAAATCATTCCAGTAGTTTCGGAGCCTATTCAATGCAAACAAACAAACATACAAACAAATAAACCTTCTCTCTGTATTATATTAGTAATAGATTAAATAAAACAATATTTACAATTAATATGATGAAGCCGAAGAGACTATTTGGTTAAACCACAAATGTCAGAAACTAGGTATTTGAAATTGTATTTTTTTTGCTGTCAGATAGCCGAAGTTTCATGTATGTAGAATGGGAATATTTGATATTGAATTTTATTGTGTATTTATGTATTGTATAAAATCAGTCGATAAAATTTAGCTTTGTGCTACGCGAACGAAGTTGCGGGCAAAAGCAAGTTTAGATTTTGTAACCGCTGAAAAATGCGAAATATATAAAATTTTGAAATGTCGACCTAGGAAGAAACGTCAATATGTGCGATGTCATAATGTGTATTGTGTAATGGTGTCTACAGACACACAAATTTGGTACGGAGCGTACAGCGGATCTGGTACGCTCCGTACCAGATCCGAGCGTGTGTAGGGCAGTCCGGCGAACATAAGAAGAAGGCGAAGAGTTCACCGTTGTCCGCATCGGATCTGGTACGCTCCGTACCATATTCGTGCGTGTGTAGAGTAGTCCGGCGGTTTGGCCGTACAACAGTATCAGTGTTGCCAACTTAGGGATGTACTCCCCAAAATTAGGGAAAATATCTCCGGGGTTTACTAGAGGACAGAATGTTTAGAGTTTACTCCTTATGAATCAGTTTGTATGTAATAATAAAAATTATTTTAATGTGTGTATATAGCCAGGGATATGAAAATTTATTGGGAGTGAAATCAGATTAAGACAAGTTAGTTTTATGTTATTCACGCGTAAGGCTTTATGTTAAACACATAACCTTTCTTTCTAGCTTATTATCTCTTAGACCTGTCAATGGTATAAGTAATCAGGGGTAAAATTTGGGGAGAAATATTTTTTAAAGTGTTGGTATCACTGTCCGTTATCAATGAATTGCGGGAATCATCGTCGTCGTAAAACCGCACTGTAAATAGAACTCTGTGCTAATGTAATAGAGCATAAAATCGAACACACGAGTGTCGAGCGTTTCGCTTCACTGCACCGTACCAAATTCGTGCGTGTGTAACGACACCGAATTTGGTTTTCGGATATGGTTCGTTTCGCTTCACTGCTCCGTACCATATTCGTGTGTCTGTAGATAGCATAATGTGTTACATGTTGTAGTGCGTATTCCGCAGTACTTCGACCGCATATTATAATAATACTAGCTATCCCGGGAAACTTCGTAGTCTTCGTACCGCCTTAGAATTAAATTTGTTGACGTACTGACTACTGACAGCAGCGCCACCTACCAGGTCCAATTGCAAATTTAAACCATTCTCGAATCAACCTGAAGACACACAATTTTTTTTTATTAAAATCGGCCCAGCCGTTTAGGAGTTCAGTGACTAAATTGAGCTTTTTTTTTAGATTTTTTTACCCTTTAACTACTTACTAAAAAGCTTAACTTTCTCAAATCGCAATGGCTAAATTTGGCACAAAATTAGGAATTAGACTTATTATAATTGACCTAGACAGAAAATAGACATTTTGAAATATATTAAATTGTAATGAGATTTGAACCTAGACGCTACGCTTTGCTTTAGGCGGGCAAAATACCGCTAGGCTATGAAGCATATCGCGATTCTATCGAAATTACGCTTTTGTACATTATAGACACATCACTTTGACGTAAATCGCATGAAGCCCCCCGCAGTAACGGGGGCGGCACGTCCCCCACTCATCTCCTTCACCCCCTCGAATACTTCATAGTTGACTACTCACAGCGCCTTAAAGCCTTTTATTATTATTGTTTGAATGACCGCTGAAGGTCACACCGGAAAATACAGTACTAAAGTTTAATTACATGTCATTATCGAGATTTCATTCCGTGATATCAAATAATTTGTAACATGGTAATAGGTGATAAATGAGACGACTATAGTTTTCAGTTTACAATTTCTCATAATGAAATTACCAATGCCCTTTATTTATTTTCGGTATGTCATACATTCATACCGGTCTTATAAGAAGGTGAATAACACTGTCGAGTCGATACTCACTTAGCAGACTTCAGTGATTATTAAGTTGGTCCTTAAACAAACTACAACCTATTTATTGGACACACTATAAATCTTTTTATATCAGGCGGAATCGGTAAAGATGACAAATAAGAATTTAACTATTGATTTTTAACGGTATGATACATGTTGCGGTTAGGTGTTTACGCCGGTTGTTTGTTACAATTGTTAGGCGCCTACCGGAGGCGGATCAAATGTTGAGAGCTCCATAGGCAAACATGTCATCGGCGCCCCTGGGGGCGGGGGGTGATCGCCCAGGGCTTCGGCCTCACCGGGTATACCACCTCGCCTGGTCGGAGCGCCCCTTTGTACCCTCGCGCCCCTAGGCACATATCTAGTTCGCCTTTAGGATAATCCGCCACCGGCGCCTGCAGTTACTTTAATGAAGCTCAAACTTGCTGTTTACTTTTGAAGCATAGACATACAGTTTTAATTCTTTATTGGGGTACTACACATGTAGTAACACAAAATAATAATTGATTATCAATTTCAAAAGTGGACTTTAAAGAACATCGTGTATGTTGGAACTTTATCCAAGAGTGTTAAGGAACTTTGTCACTTTATCGCTTATGGTAGCCACTCTCGCTACGGTCTACCGTATGACATACTGTTAAAACACAGTGTGTCTGCTTGTAAGTTAAAGAAAAGCTAAAACTTGTTGTAAACTGTGAATTTGGAATCTTACACACCTACCTTTAGACAATGCTAATTTCAATGATCATAACATTACAATAGTTTATATGGTACGTCCATGAGTATACACACGATGGGTTACATTAACTATCGGACATCAAAGCTTAATTGAAACAAGACAGAAGAACAATTTTCCCATCTTTTTGCTAAAAGGTGGCCCCGTGCGAGTTTCTTACGCCGGTTCTTCTCGCCGGGCTAGTTTCCGAACCGGTGGTAGGCATCATGTAGGACAATTCTATAAGCGTTATATTATAACCTACATGGAAATGGAAATTTTGAGTTTGAGTTTAATTCACAACAAAAAAAAAGAGGTTAAAAAAAGCGTTCGCGATTTAAAGAAGTTTAATCGAATTAGCATTTTGATTTCCCGGTAGCACCTTAATAAACAGCAATTATCTTCATTCTCGTGGTGCTTTACTCTTTTGTTCTTTGGCTTTTTGCCATTGCAACGTGGTGCGTACCTACTCTTCCTATAATCTTCTTCTAGTTTCATCGAGGATCTCAAAACAGCTTTAGCATGCCCCTAGGGCACCCCTGAGATCACATCAACAGGTTTTTATTTGGTGCTTACAGCTGTCGATCCTAAAGTTACAACAGTTACAAGAGTTACAATGGTGGAAATATATGGTGTGGTGACGCCCGTTTCAAACGTAATTTGCACTATGCGTTATACGAGTACACAGTATTTACGGTATCCCATTACAGCATAGTAGTGATGTTGTTGTTGATGGTATCCCATTACTACATAGTAATGAGTTGATGATGATGGAATTCCGTTGCTGTGTAAGAATGATGTCAAGTATGTACGTCATTACTACACACCAATGATGTTGTTGATGGTGGTATCCTGTCGCTACTTATTAATACACATTGAGTAGTGGCAAAGGCATAATGATTTTGATGGTGGTATCCTGTCACTACTTATTAATACACATTGAGTAGTGACAAAGGCATAGTATTATGCGGTTCGTATTGGTATCCTATTGCTGTGTAGTGACGATGGCATGTAGGTATGTCTGTCGTTACTACATAGTGATGATGTTGCTATTGACGGTACAACGCTATTACTTGCTGTTTGATACAAAGTCATGATGAGAAATGGTATTATTTTTGGGTTTCTATTGTCACTTAGTGACAAGTTTTAAATGACACGTACCTAATGATGAGGATATAGTAACGGTCACATGTTTTGTGTTGCGTCAAAGAATTACGTTAACATCCTAAATTCGAATGTTTTTAATGCGGTGTTTAATACGGTTGGTCTACGGCATAAAAGATATGCGATGGGTGCTATAACGGATAAAAAACATTGACCTTAGGTGTATATGAACTAAAGGATTTAAGTGGGTTTAAGCAATAGCAAATGAGAAATAAGTGAGCAATTGATCTCTTATTCGGTTACCGTAATGTTGTACCTGGGTCTAGCCATTATGTGCGGGAGATAATCTGGTAATAGATTGTCTAAATCAAACAAAGTACAGTCAGCTTTATGAATTAAGGTAGCCTTCAATTTGCATCGAGGGTTATAGAATGTCATATTACGTGATGTGATAAAAATGGTCAGGTTGGCCGAGCTAGGGTAAAGCTAATACCTTGGTTTTAAGTTTGGTTAGAGGATTAGGTACTCACGAGGTCGTGAGTCACGCAGGATGGCCGTGTCGAAGAGGTTAATATTTTGTTGCTGAATTGACAAGCAAGTCAATAGTACGGAAGTATAGTTGACGGGAACACTAGCGCCATGTTGTTTAGCGCTGATAGAGTCCAGTTTGACGAGCTCGCGCGTTCGGTGTGGTGGGAGTTGTGATCACGTTTTCCCTCCAAGGAATGGTCACGAAACATTATTCTACCAGCCGTCGTGGCGAGAGGTTGGCTCGGAAACTATCGGTGTTCTTTTTAAAGTGATAGTGAGATAAGTGCAGAGTCGTTATTATTTTAATAGACAGTGAAAAGTGATTAAAACTGTGTGAAGTGCTTAGTTTTAGTACTATTGAGAATAGAGGTGAAGTTCTCTTTTCGTTTTGTAACCAACATTACCCACGATAAGCCCACAGTGTTAATTTGAGAGCTAGTACTTTAATTTTAGTGTGATATTTGAAGCATGTTTATCCCATGTCTTCTACATATGAAATAGTTTCTTATTTTTAGTATCCTACATCTATAATAAAATACAATTCAATTATTTTTAAAGTTTATAGTTACGCACTGTTTTATCGCCTTTATTACAGAAAATAAGCATGATTGATCAAGTTGAATATTATATATATTTTGAAAAATAATAAATAGAAATACGATCCGATTTATCGATTTAAAATGCCATATCCTTCGAAACGTCACTCAATGGTTTTATCCAAGTGGGCGTGAACCGAAAACCGGTTGTGAGGCGTTATGGGAAAATCAATATCGTGCAGACCTCAGACTCTTTATGAATATTTCACAAACTGCATACGAGTTTTATTTAATGCCTAGATTCTTGGAAATGTTTCTCAAATTGAACAGGTTCCTGCAACGAAATGCGCTTCGTGTTCTGTGAGATATGTGTTACCACAGAGTAGAAAATGTAGATATACTCGTATACTTACGTACAGAGAAACATCTTTCATAGAGGAGGTCGTAATCGATCTAAATTCGAAAATATTGACGTCCCTTTCAATGGCCCATAATTTTCCACACAATCGTGGACACACCGTGTAATCCTACTAATATTATAAATGTGAAAGTTTGTGAAGATGTATGGATGGTTGTTTGGATGTTTACGCAAAAACTACTAAACGGATTTTAATGAAATTTGGTATGGTAGTAGTTTAGGCTCTGGATTAAAATATAGGCTACTTTTTATCCCGAAAACAATGCAGTGCTCCCGAGGGATACTGTATTTACGCGGGCGGAGCTGCGGTTAACAGCTAGTTATATCTAAAGCTAACTATGTTGCTGTTTATCTGTTCCTCTTTCTTTAATCTGTGATGTTACATGCCTGGGAATGTAAACTGTAGTGGTTGATTATGATTAAAACGTGGGAGTGCTATGCTTCGTCATGAATTGGCCGGCTCGACTGGATAAATACCACGGTCTTACAGAAAACGGGAGTGAGATAACGCTTGCGTTGTGATTCGCCGGTGAGTAAGGTTACCGGAGGCAAAAGTGGGGGTTGACGATTTTGTGTTGATTGTTGATTTGACCAGGAATGCAAGTGCGCAATACCACGGGAGTTACAAGTGTGACTTCTTTGCGAATGTTCATAGGCGGCGGTAAATACTAACCATCAGGCGAACCTACTGCTCATTTCCTGGTCCATTTCATAAAAAAGAGTCCATCCAAGCTAGCTCACTCTGGAAACGTAGATTGTACACTGGTTCTAAAAGAAATAGTTATTGACTGGCAGTGCGGGTCTGTCCTTAATAGCGAACTTTACACGTAAAGTTCAGACCTCAAATCGGACTCCGTTCTAAACCACGGAGGGTCTGCAGTGCTGTTTGGATTGCGGATCAAACTGTGTTATGCTCATTTTGACTAAAAATGCGTCACGGTTTGGACTACCCGCGTCTTACATGGTACATCATATCGCGCGATTCAAATAAAATGCTCTGTCATCGACATGCCAGATTAATACTTTCTACAGACACACGAATTCGGTACGGAGCGTACAGCGGACCATATCCGCAGACCAAATCCGGTGTCGCTACACACGCACGGATTTGGTACGATGCAGTGGACCGTGAAGCTCGACACTCGTGTGTTCGATTTTATGCTCTATTACATTAGCACAAAATTCTATTGACAGTGCTGTTTTCAAACGACGACGATGATTTCCGCAATTCATTGATAACGGGCAGTGATACCAACACTTTAAAAAAATATTTCTCCCCAAATTTTACCCTTGATTACTTATACCATTGACAGGTCTAAGAGATAATAAGCTAGAAAGAAAGGTGATGTATTTAACATAAAGAATTACGCGTGAATAACATAAAACTAACATGTTTTAAACTGATTTCACTCCCAATACATTTTCATATCCCTGGCTATATTATACACACATTAAAATATTTTTTATTATTACATACAAATTGATTCATAAGGAGTAAACTCTAAACATCCTGTCCCCTAGTAAACCCCCGTAGATATTTTCCCTAATTTTGGGGGATACATCCCTAAGTTGGCAACACTGATACCGTTGTACGGCCTAACCGCCGGACTGCTCTACACACGCACGGATTTGGTACGGAGCGGACCAGATCCGATGCGGATAACGGCAAACTCTTCGCCTTCTTCTTATGGTGTCTACAGACACACGAATTTGGTACGGAGCGTACAGCGGATCTGGTACGCTCCGTACCAGATCCGAGCGTGTGTAGGGCAGTCCGGCGAACATATGAAGAAGGCGAAGAGTTCGCCGTTGTCCGCATCGGATCTGGTTCGCTCCGTACCAAATTCGTGCGTGTGTAGAGCAGTCCGGCGGTTAGGCCGTACAACGGTATCAGTGTTGCCAACTTAGGGATGTACCCCCCAAAATTAGGGAAAATATCTACGGGGGTTTACTAGGGGACAGGATGTTTAGAGTTTACTCTTTATGAATCAATTTGTATGTAATAATAAAAATTATTTTAATGTGTGTATATAGCCAGGGATATATATATATATATATATATATATATATATATATATATATATATATATATATATATATATATATATATATATATATATATATATATATATATATATATATATATATATATATATATATATATATATATATATATATATATATATATATATATATATAACAGCCTCCGTGGTCTAGTGGTTAGAGCATTGGCTCTCGACTCCGGAGGTCGTGGGTTCGATTCCCGCATTGGAACAACAAAAAATGTTGTTTCCAAGTTTGGTTAGGACAATGCAGGCTGATCACCTGATTGTCTGACAAGAAAGATGATCCATGCGTCGGATGGGCATGTAAAAAGTCGGACCTGCGCCTCATCTCTCGTCAGTCGTGTCGGTTATCCGTCCCACTGGATTACGAGAGTAAAGGAAGAGAGAGTGCTCTTGTGTACTGCGCACACACTTGGGCACTATAAAATTACTCCTGCGTAACTGGCCTGGTTTCAATGGAACCGGCCACCGTCACCGAGATCGGTGGGGAGTCAGTCATAGCCAGGGATATGAAAATGTATTGGGAGTGAAAACAGATTAAGACAAGTTAGTTTTATGTTATTCACGCGTAGCTTATTATCTCTTAGACCTGTCAATAGTATAAGTAATCAGGGGTAAAATTTGGGGAGAAATATTTTTTAAAGTGTTGGTATCACTACCCGTTATCAATGAATTGCGGGAATCATCGTCGTCGTTTAAAAACCGCACTGTAAATAGAACTCTGTGCTAATGTAATAGAGCATAAAATCGAACACACGAGTGTCGAGCGTTTCGCTCCACTGCACCGTACCAAATCTGTGCGTGTGTGCGACACCGAATTTGGTCTCCGGATATGGTTCGCTCTCCGTACCAAATTCGTGTGTCTGTAGATAGCATTATGTTCGCCGGACTGCCCTACACACACTCGGATCTGGTACGGAGCATATCAGATCCGCTGTACGCTCCGTACCAAATTCGTGTGTCTGTAGACACCATAAGACTGACGGTCCCTGCAAACGTTTGTTTCGGAGTGTAGTTTAGAACGGCGCTTGCTATTTTCTGCAGTCAGAACTGTACGTTTGTTGCGCTGTCTAAGGAAGATTAGAATATTTTAGTCCACCACCGCAGTTCACTACGAATTAGGAATAAACTTAGGCCTTTGGCCTTTGCATCCGTTAATGGATGATTTATACAGTATTCTCCGAGCGAAGTAACTCTTGAAATACTGTAGTGCCTGGGACAGTTGGTTTTTAAATGTCGTATGGTTGCCCAAGCACATACGGCATTCTCACAACATAGTCAGCCTAGTCCAGAGGAATGAACTAGCCAATACGTCTGGAGCCAACTATGTGCGGGTTTCCTCACGATGTTTTCCTTCACCGTTAGAGCGTCCGTATAATGTACTTGAGATCTGAAAAAGTCTCATTGGTACACGCCACAACCTGGGATTCGAACCTACACTCTCTCGAGTGCAAACCATACGGTCTACCCACTAGGCTACGGAGCTACTTAGGAATATAGTATTAATTATTATCGTTGACTACGTCTTAGTACAGGAGTTTCCTTCTATGTAATAACGAAGGCTGAAGTCCGTCATATGAACCTATCCAATACAGAAGATATCCATCTTATGTAATATCTATTACATCAGTAATATCTTCTGTATTCAACTTGACCCAAACTACAAAAAGAATTAGCTATCAATCTTGATAATAATTATTTTTGTAGTTTGGGTCAAGTTGAATCTTCTGCGTATAGTTCCATGGCGTTAAGGTAAGTTAAATCGATCGAAATTCCTAGTCTAAGTTTGTAAAGTTCTTCAAAAAGGTAGGCCATCAAATTCAGAAATAATATTGTTTAGACTTACAACATGGTATCAGAAGCCTTTACTAGTTTTGTTCCAAGGCAAATTACTCATAAAATTTTTAAAAATAAAAATTTTACAAGGAAAATAGCATTGTATTAATTTTCGTTTGTTATCCATTAAAATAGTTCGGTACACACTTAGGTTCAGTTACTAGCTTAGATTAGAATGCCTATAGGCTTTTATTCAATTTACACCTTTAATTTGCTTTATGTGGATAAAGTCCCAGGCAATAAACAAGTTCTTTGACGACACGTGTGGCTTCAGTGGTTGAGCGTGTTGGTGCTCAAGCCAGGGGTTGCGGGTTCGATTGTAGAAGGAACAATAATTTTTTCTGTGTTCCTGGGTCATAGACGTGTATTAATTATGTGTATAATATAGTAAAAATCATCGTAAATATATGTATAGTATAAATAGTATTAAATATATTTCCGTTGTCTGGTACCCGTAACACAAACTCTTCGAGAACTTACCACGGGACCAGATTGATATGGTGTGAAGTGACCATAGATATTATTATTATTAGCTAGATAATAAATAAAACTGCATTGTATATAAGTAGCACTTTTATCGTATCCTAGAAGACTACAATATTGTAATACTCTAAACATTCCCTCTGTTTCGAACAATGAATACTTTAAAAATTCATAAAAACGTATGAAAAAGACACAATATCGCAAAACGATCTTAATACAGTAAATAGGTGGTTTTATTCAAATCTACTTACAATCAACGTAGCCAAAACCAATTTTATAATTTTCTCGTTAAAAATAAAAAGATACCAAATTTTACACCTTTGAAAATTAATGATAAATCCTTAAATAGAGTTACCAGCGAGAAAGATTTAGGTCTCACCTTAGATAATAATTGAACGTAGAAAATACATATGTAGAAAAAGTTAATATCATGTCATGCGTGGAATAGTTCAGTGTCACCCCAAAAAATATGTTGTGTCATTTATAACTAGGTACCTTTATTGTACAAGCCTCACCTCGATTATTTGGTCGAAATCTGGGGATCATCTGCAAAATTAGTTTTTGCATATGATCCAAATCACTTCAAACAGCTCAAAACAAATTAATTAAAACACTATTTCATTTTGACTTCCTGACAGGTAAGATAAAAATTTACAAGGACACGAAATTTTTAAATATAGAACAAACGTATAAGTACTGCTCTTGTACTTAGTGCCTAAAATGTGAACTTATCAACCACTTACCGCGCTCGATAAGAAATTAGTATCTACGTTTTTTGTTAAATATCCTGTTTCTTACTTTCATGTCTCATGTAAATGAATTTATGTAAATTCTTAAGAGAATAAATGTTTTAAACCTTAAACCATATTTTAATGGACATTGGGAATTTTATTATAGAACGGCGAACCCACGGCGACCAAAGATAAAAAACGGGATAAAATATTCTCTAATATTTTAACTAATTTCAACGAATAAACATATAAAATATGATTAAAAATATATCTATTATCTCCACTTCTTCATGGATCTAAATTAAAATAATTACAGAAAATAAAAAGTGAATGAAAATTGTACAATCTAAAAGTATTTTGTAAAAGCTGATAAAATGCCCAATTTCTTTTGCAACGTTTGAAAAACCTAATTACGTATAAATATCAAGACTACTAAACGGTAAAGAATCCGTAAACATAAGTAAAGCAGCAAAACACTCGAAAAAGCAACAATTGTAGTGTGGAAATCCATTAAAATTTTCCGACGATTTACTAAGCAATTCAGCTATAACGAAGCCAGGGTGAGCAAAAATCTAAAAAATAATCACGTTGCGATCCCACTTCATTTGTATGCTAACTGTACTCGCTGTAAAAATATTTAAACCATTTCAATTTGGTGTAGCAGTAGTTTTACGATGTCTACAATATTGATGGCCCCAGTAAACTTTTCCAGATGAGGTTTGTCTTATTTATATTGTTTTGCATCCTCGGGCGGACTGAACGAATGTATCACTGGAAAATAAGATTGTTATTAAAGTGTTTACGAGTGATTCCTTTGCATTTGTCTTGCTCGAGTCCTTTCTTGTTAGACAATAGACTCTAAGTTTTAACTACTTTATCACTAAATCCTGGGAGTGAAGTAAATTTTTTAATGACGTGGTACGTCTAGTTACACTGGTTATATTTAACTAGATTATCCTAAAACTTTTTTTTATGTAATGAATCAGGAAATGAGCAGATTGATCGCCTGATGGTAAGCTATTACCGCTGCCCATGGACACTCGTAACACCAGAGTGCGAGTTTCTTACGCCGGTTCTTCACCCCGGGCTAGTTTGCGAACTGGTGGTAGGCATCACCTAGCACAATTCTATTAGAGTTAGGTATATCATAACCTATATGGAAATAAAAATTTTGAGTTTGAATTTGAGAGGAGTTACAGTTGTAACTTCTCTGTTGTTCGAATTGCGTTCCTTTGTGTTGTCTTTAAAATACCCCGATTCCCTCTTGGGCCTCCGGTAACCTCACTCACTAGGCGAAAGACAACGCAAGCGTCATTTCACACCGCTTTTCTAGGAGGTCGTGGTATTTATCCAGTCGCTCACCCATTCGTGCCAAAGTGCGGATCTTCCACAGTTTTTGGAATACATGCTGCAACTATAGTCACAATATTATTGTGTGTTGTCTTCAGCGCTACTCACAGTGTATTTTTTGTCCAAAAAAGTGGCCATGCCTTTTTTTGGAAATCTCATACAGAAATGTTATGTAAATAATTTATTAGTATTTACATGCGTTAATTTCTTATTATGAACAATAAAAAAACACTTTTTTTTTTTTTTTTCAATAAAATTAAAAATTGCCATAACTTTTTAAATATTTACTTAATTGTCTTCTTGATTATTCTGATCGACAATAATCAAAAATCACACAATTTAACCTGATTTACATATTTCTTAAATAAGTTTTTAAAGATTTATTTACGATTTAAGTTTTTTTTTTCTTTAATTTTTTATGAACGTATTTCTAATTATTTGGATTTTATTTTTACACAGAATTGTTACTTAAATGTACTAGAATTCGTGTAAAAAAAATTAGGTCCAAATAATAAAGGGCACCGAAGTTAGAGGCTTCTAAAGTTTTCTATGGTAACTATGGCTTTAGGGTTGTCAATATTTCTATACCAATTTTTTTTTTATTCATTTGAACTTTGTTTTTTTTATTCCTGACTAATACTTAAACAGAAGATTAGAGAAACTGCATTGAGTCACTAAAGTGACTCGATAAATCGAGAAAATATTTAATTAATGCCGTGAAATATTTTTGAGCAGGAACAAATAAACGATTACTTTTTATTTTAGTTTTTAATATAAGTAAAGCAATATGCAGTAAAGCAATATAATTACAAAAGCAAATTTGCAGTTTTCATATTAATTTGACCTGTCAATCCTACAATAAATAAGTTTTTAAAGAATTACTGACTTGGAATTTTTTTAACAAATTAATACTTTTCTAATGTACACATGGTGACACATTTAAAATCTTTTATATATTTTCGGTATAAAATGGACTCGTATAGGTTTAACTATAACCGGAAATCTATTGTTTAATAGGTAGCCGGTGCACACCGGGTCCGGTTTCGGATTTTATTACCTGGTTTTAGCTGTAGCCTAACGAGGGCGGAACCCTTCCCTGCACCACATATTACCTTTCATTGGATTTTAAAAAGAATGCCCGTCTGTCTGTTTGTTTTGCTTTTGACTAATCTCTGAAATGGCTGCATGTATTTTTAACCGTGACTTTCACTGGCAGACTGAATTATCAGCATATTTGTTGTAAAAATATTAGGTATTTACAATGCCGGATAATAATTTGTATAGAAAATATTAAAAATAATCAGACTCTCATTGAACTTAAAATAAATCTTTAGTATTTAAAAAAAGGGGATATAATTAATCTAGCGAACAAAAAATAAGTTGGCGGCTGCACGTGAGCATACTGTATTACTGAATTTGGCAGCAAATTAATATGTTGGCGACTAAATTACTAAACTGGCGAAATCACTCAGGTGACAAAAAATTCAAAAGTCGGCAGATAAAAAGAGGCGAAATTTAATCAAAATTAGCACCGACATTTATAAGTTGGTGACTTAATTTCCGAGTTGGTGACCATTATACCATATAAGCAGCTATAAAACCAGATTTGGTTGATAAATTAATGGCTGCTAAAAATTCAATTTGCAGGCTACGGAAAATCCTATTTTTGGATACTGTTGGAGTATGTTTTTCTTTGGCATGGGTGTCATTTTCTAGATGTCTGGGGGTGCAGAATAATATGAAAATAAAATCTGTTTTGTAATTCCACAATGGCGTACATGTTTGTTATTAAAATTAATAAGGATGTCCTTTTCCAGGTTTCTGGAGGTTCTGATTACAAAATTGTCTTCCAATTTCATTTTCCAAAATGCAGAATATTCAATCTTCGTAAAATGAATATAAATACTAAATTAAAAGATCTTGGGGATTCTGATTAGGATTGATGATTATTATTACAGTATGTTATGTAGTTCAAAGTAACAGCTTTGTATAGAAATTTTTCAAAATTCAGGATTCACGATTTTTTCTGCTATTCATGAAGAAAATATGCAATTTCCAGGTTTATAAGGAGGAGGAAATTTTTATTATTTTTTCACTAGGATGCACAGTTTCCGAGATAGAATCAATTTTATAAAAAAAAAATGTTAATGCTGTCCATTGAGATACGAGACATCTCTCGTTATATCTATAGAAATTTATATCGTTTCCGAGATAGAATCAATTTTATTAAAAAAAATGTAAATGCTGCACATTGAGATACTAGGAATGTATAAAGCTATAGAAATGTTGGAAAATTCAGGATTTTCAAATTTATTTTTCTCCCATCATGAAGAAAATATGAGGTTGCTGGGTTACTAAGGAAATTTAAAATGGATGACTTTTTTGTTATCAGCACCCCCAGAAACCAATAAAAGGATACCCATATTATTTTTATAAAATTAAGTATGTCCGCCATATTGGAATTTCAAAACGAATGTCATTTTCGTAATCCAGCACTCCCAAAACCTGATAAACGATACCCATATCAATTTTACGAAAAATAAATATCAGCCATTTTTAAATTTCAAAATTAATCTACACAATATCTAATATTTTATGCTGAAATAAATCTGAACACTTAAATATTTAGATCGATACTTCTAACAAATATGAAACACGGCGGAGGTACATCATATAAGTGCAGTATAATAAACATAAATAACCAAAAACAGAAAGGTGCAAACCAAATAGTGACCTTGAGCTTCTCAGTATCTCACTGACTTCAAAACTCAATATAAGAGTGGAACAGCAGTGAAGCAAAGGGGAGCAAAGGTATAACGCGAAAAAAATGTAAACTGTGGATAACATAATGAATTTCCACGCGGGCGGAGTCGCGGGCAGCAGCTAGTAAGTAAAAAAGACTATTACTATTTGTTTTGTTGAAGTTACGAACTTCATTAGAAAAATGAGCATATAAAAACCTACTTCAAATATTATCAACTATGCGGTGATAACCCTATCCAAAATAATATAAAATTGAATAACTCCGATGCCCCGCCTCATTTGGATCCCATTTTTTTTTTGGTTATAAGTATCAATAAAAAGAATATTTCAGTCTTAGTTTCAAATCCAAATATGAAACGGCATGGCGTTAAAAAAATTAAAACATAAATTTACAAAATCAGTCATAAATACGTTATCATGAACTAATAAAGCCTGGATGTTTTTCGCTGTCGTAGGGCTTTTAAGACACTATTTAGACCAATTAATAAAATCTTAAAAGAATATCAAACTTTTGAGCTATAACTGTTTCTATGTTTTTTCTGGAAACCATAGAATTTTTTTCAAGTATTAATTTACATTCTTCTATATGAAATGGGCAGTCGGGTGTTCTCGTCCTGCATTTATAATCACAAATCCTATAAAATTAAGTAATAAAAACGGCATGGCCAATTTTTTGGACAAAAAATACACTGTGCTACTGTATGATGTGGAGCAAAAAATTACTGACAGTCCGTTCTGTGCCTCAGTATAATAATTATTATTGAATTTAATAATAATTATGGCTTAAGCCACATATTTTATGAAAGTGAGAAACCAGAGCCATGAAAATTATATGATATTTTTATATATCTATGGACGCTTCCACGCTACATCAATCTGGTCATGTGCTTAGTTTTCAAAGAACATGTGTTACGGGTACCAGACAACGGAAATATATTTCATATTTTTTATGCTATACTATGTGCAGAATTTTATCATATTATACACACACTTAACACACGTCTTTTTTAACCGACTTCCAAAAAAAGGAGGCGGTTATACGTTCAGCTGTATATTTTTTTTGTTTCGAGACCTTAACGTCTGGCTTGAGCATCGACGCGCTCAACTGAGCTACAGAGGTCGTCAAAATGAAGACATTAGCGCGATTTCACTAGGATTGCATTTCAATTCTATTAAAAGAAACCCTGAAGAAAGAAAAGAAAAAGAAGTGTATGCACGTAGTTATGCGCAGGGAAGTGACATCGAGCCGCCGCCGCCGCTGCGCCGCGCCGCTGCCAAACGCAACAAGTGCGGTAACATCTGCGACTGTTTGTCTGTGTGTTATCCGTTATCCTCATTTGAATAACCGCCCCATCTAAAGATTTGTGTAGATACACTCGTGCGGTATATTATTGTGAATCTTTTGTTGCAGCTGGATCAAAATGCTGTTTGTATCTACACTTCTTGTACTATTATTTATTTATTCTGTGCCTACACTAAATTATTTACACGAAATTTTAAATACAGAGTTAATAAGTACATATATTAGTTGCGTTTTTAATTTTGCAACAATTTAATGATTGTAATTAATTGTGTTATAGTTTAAATAATTATAAGTTGTTTACATTTTATTTTTATGATTATCCTTTAAGGTAGGTAAAGGTGGCACCCGCGCTAGTTTCTTACAGCACTTCTTCTGGTTGGGTTAGGGTTTCGAACCGGCGAGCTGCGGTGGTAAGTAATTATATTAAAATCTTTTTTTTATTATGACTTTCTAAAAAAGACCTTTGGTTGAATTTTGAATATTTTTAATTGATTTTCAAATAAAGCATATGTCGGTAGGTAAATAACAATTTTGTAGTATTTTTTCTCAATACTAGAAGTAGTTATTTTATTGGTTTATAAATGAACTGTGTTTCAAACGATATACCTACTTACTTTTTTTTTTCTCCATGGTTCGTACGCTTGTAAGATGTAACGTATTACGTAATTCGTCAATACATAAAAGACGCATCCATGTTTTTCCACCACTATGCGGGCGCCAAGGAAATCTGTATAAAATACAAATTATTTATTTTCTTGTAAGAATTTAGCATCGGCTCAGGATTATTTGTATGCAAATATTAACTGTCCCTTCACGTTCCTGATATTTATCTTTGTGTTGTTTTACTATGGAATTATGTTGCCAGTCAACTAAAATTGTTTAAAATGTTTTTGTATTTTTTTTGTTATTGACCTTGTTTTTTTTTAAAGATGTGTGTATTGTGTAATTTGTTTTATAGTCGTTATAGTTTAAACTTTCAGATGTGATTTTGATTGATTGAAAAAGTATTATACGAATGCGAAAAATGATGCTCACCTAATTTGTAGTCGGTTAAAAATGTTAAACAGTAATTTTTGTGTAAAAACTGTACGACCAGGAACGAAAGTGCGCAACACTACTGTGTTGTGTTGTGTACGGTGTTGCGAGTGTCTATGGGCGGCGATAATCGCTTAACATCAGGCGATCCACTGCTCGTTTCCAGGGCCTCTAGTCAAGATGCATTCGATAATTTCTACGGCGAACTTCGAAATCAAAAATGTATGGGATTTGACATAAGTCATCGTTATGTGACATGTCGCTTGCGATACCCTACGTCAAATCCCATACATTTGTTTTCGAAGTTCGCCGTCGAAACTATCGAATGCATCTTGACTAGAGAGAGACCCTGGTCTATTTTCATTAAAAAATAGTCGTACGTAGTAATACAATAAAACTCGTGTTACATTTTTTAAGAATCTTTTATGTATAAAAAGATGAATATATCGTTATTAAAAGACTATAATCCGCTCCAGCTTACCTTCATACTTTTTATGCCAATAACAAGGGGCTTAAGTCATAACATGAATTGACAATAAATTGTTGGCAAAATACCACAAAACGAAGGCTACTTATTAACTCCAATTAGTTCTAATTCAATTAGAAATTTTAATATAAAGCTACTGGATCTCGTAAGTTATTCTGTTAATTATGAGTTTAGTTCATAAAATTAAACATTTTTGGAATATTCGTGTTTTGTTGATGAAAAATTTACTTTCTTGTTTCTAGGCACTGGTTTATTTAATGATAGTTATCGTGATAAACTCTGGCGTAATAACTAACATGATATAATATATTTTTCATTTAATGTCATAACATGATATAATTTTGCGATCTAATTATTAAAATATATAATAAGACATTTCAATATCTCAAATCAGCTAATATTTCATTGTTTTTTTTTTTTTAGTCTTTCACCATATTTGAACCAAAGACCTTCTGAGTGCTGGTAGCTATTTAACCCGACAAGTTTATTAGCTTATCTGGTAAAACTAGTAGGTAGAGCCTTTAGTTAAGATGCATTTGATAATTTCGACGAAGAAGTTGGAAATCAAAAATGTGTGGAATTTGTGGAATGAAAAGTCATCGCTAAGTGAAATGTCGTTTGCGATATGTCAAACCCCATACATTTTGTTTTCGAACTTCGCCGTCGAAATTATCGAATGCATCTTGATTAAAGGCCCAGCACTCAGAAGGTCTTTGACTATCTGATTTAAAAATATATCTCTACGCGACTAAAGGCTACGAGGAATATTCCAAACACAGGTAGATAAGGCGTCCATAAATTGGCAGTGATCCAGGATCGAACCTGTTACAGACGTTTCAATTTCCAACCATAAACTACATTTTCCACTCAGATGACTGCGAGATAGAACTGTTTCCCTAACTTAATATTCTATTTATTAGATGAAACTTATTAGGATATAATGACCTAAAATACAAGATGCACCACTGCACGAGGAGCGTTTAGGCAAAGAATATATATTAGTAACGTGGTTTAGGACCATACTCACGGCTCATCCAGCAAATCCAGCACCGGTACTAATGTACCTACCAACATTAGTGTCAATAGTGTCAATCATTTATAATTTTTGCATACAAGTCCACGGCCTTGGGCTTGCAGGCTGGCCCTTTTTCAGTGTGATACGTGTTTTATTTTCTGTACAAAGTAAAGTAAATACTTGCATACACATCTAAAATCTGCGTTTCTGCGCAGCTTTGAACTGGTCGTAAGATCAGGCTGTATTTGTTATTCTTTACCTTATTCGCTGCACTAATTTTAATGGCTTATAGGCAAGGTTGAATGAGACGGTGACTTTTTCTTATCCTAGAATTACACTAATATTATAAAGAGGAAAAAGACTTAAATTAAATAGGATCTGAAACTACTGGAACGATTTTAATGAAATTTGGCACAGATATAGAAAAGACTACGGGGGAGAACATATGATACTGTTTATCGCGTTAAAATGTACGGTTCCTTTTGCGTGCATGAAGTCGCAGAAAAAATCTAGTCTTAGATAATAATAATTGTACGTACGTCGGTCTATGCAGTCTACGTAACAACGTATTCCTCGAGATATTATATTTTCTTTTACGATTTTTCGCGAGCAACATCTAGTATGAATGTAAACTTATACACATCGATGTAAAAGGGATAGATAGAACTCAAAACCTTGTTACCTGTTACTACAGATAACACGCGCGTGGGGCTAAAAACAAACGCGACGGATGTGGTGTGGTGGCGTGTTGTGGCGTGTTGCGGCGTGTTGCGCCGTGTCAGCCGCTCAATGGAGATACGGGAACAAAGGCGCCTCCTCATAATACTGGGGAAATTGAATTTTCACGTTTTACTCGGCGCTGCGACTACGTGAACTGTGGAGTTCATTTTTGGATGTTCATTTGCTTGTTCAATTTATATTATTATAGAATATAGACGATAATTTTATTATTTCTCCTTTTCTAAAACTAGGCGGTGTGTAATTAGCATAAACTATGTTAATATAATATTATCTATGTATTGATATATTCTATGTTAAGTTATATTTACTACTCGCTGAGGTTATACATATACGTGGAATTATTATTCCAAACTTCAGATAAAAAAAAATGAAAATATAATATTTTTCCGTCAGTGTTCATATAAATTTAATGCAAATTAAAATGCTTATTTAAAACCTAAGCGTGGGTTTTTTTACGAAAATTTAGCACGTTGAGACAGAATTAAATTATAGCGTATTTTTTGGAACGAAAGTTCCTTATGGGGTATTGCGGTCTGCGGAGGGGTTAGTCGGCAAAACACGTCTGTACCGTAAAAAAAAGCATAACATTTTATGTATAGTCTATGTATGAATGTAAAGTTCATGTATAGTTTATGCTGAATCATTGTAAATAAATAAAGGAATTAAGATAACTTTGTAAAGCTTTTTTTGTAGTTTTTAAATTTTTTTATCGATAAAAATCGTAATAAAAAATGTATACACAAATTATTATTTTCCTTATACCTACCTCGAATAGAACTTGAAATTAATGTTTTATAATAAGGAACTTCGTTCCTATCTGATGTCCCATGTGAGGTTTACACATTTTTTTATTTTATTTATGAAATAGTAAATTTCTAATTAAACATTCATTAGATATCAACAATTTATTTATTATTGTTATTTATAATTTCTCTTGAAAAATTATAACTAATATAACTCCACTACTTAATATTATTCACGTATACGCAAAGTTAATATTAGCTCAAGTCCACAGTTTATGCGATTGAGCAACAAGTAAGAGATATGATTGAATTTTAAACAATAAACAAAACTTATCGAAGTTGTTCCTCGAATGAACAATGCGCTAAACTGTGTTGTGAATTCAACTTCGGCGCCGCTGTTAAAACCGTTACCTGTATGAACCACAGTTGCCGTTTTGAAAATTAAATATGTAAGTATACTGAACCATAAAATAATATATAAGAATATCTGTGCACGCACGCACGTGTATACATCACGTCAATCTGGTCCCGTACTACACAACATATTTGCTATGTTAAGCTTAAGAAGAAGTATTTAATTTTAATTTTTGCTACTTTTTAAAATATTTTTATACGAATAAATGTAAGTTTTGATTTTAATTTACACTCCGGACAAGCCTAAATGGTTTACATGGAGCGCACAACTATCACTTCTTTGGCATCATTGACTCAGGAACATAGAAAATTTCTACTTCCTTAGCGAAATTCAAGACCACAAGATACTAAATACGACCAAAGAGGTCATAATATTCTTAATAGGTAATTATTTTCTTATTTAATTAAATCAATTTGTTCACAATAATAATTTGATGTTTCGTAGCAGTCGTAACTCGTAGTAGTATTCGTAGCAGGTGTCGTAAAAGCATTTTTTGGGCAGTAAACCTGCTGCTGCAAACGAAATAATATTATGTTTTTATTTAATTTAATTGTATTTTCTTTGCTATGATTGTTCATAGAAAAAAAAAACGATTTTGTAAACAAATAAGTTTCGTAGCAGTCCGTAGCTCCTCGTAGCATAAATCGTAGCAGATAATATTATGTGCGCTAAAATATTCTAGTGCTATTATAATATATGTGAAACTTTGTGAAGATGGATGTATGTATGGATGGATGGATGATTGTTACTCTTTCAGGCAAAAACTACTGAACGGATTTTAAACGGATTTCGACCAAATTTGATATGGTAGTAGTTTAGGCTCTGGTTTAAAATTACACTACTTTTCATGCCGAAAAAGTACAGTATTCCCGTGAAATACTATATTTACGCAAATATCTTAGCGGGTTCTTACTTATTAGTTTTTTTTTTTACTATTTTAAAGTAAAATACCTACATACTTATATAAATCCACTTAAAGTCTTTTTTTATGCAATGAACCAAGAAACGAGCAGACGGATCGCCTGATGGTAAGCGATTACCGCCGCCCATGGACACTCGCAATACCAGAGGAGTTACACTTGTAACTCCTCTGGTGCTGCGACTTGCGTTCCTGGTCCTTAAAATCCCCAATCCCCCACATGGGCCTCCGGTAACCTCACTCACTCGGCGAAACACAACGCAAGCGTTATTTCACGTCGGTTTTCTGTGAGGTCGTGGTAAATACCGGATAAATATACGGTCGAGCCGGCTCATTCATGCCGAAGCGTGGCTCTCCCACAGTCGCCTATTTATTATTATTATTATTCTCATAAGATTGGTTTGAGGACGACGACACAGGCGACGGCGTGTGAGATTATTGTTGTTGTTGCAGAATCACAATATAGTGAAGTTTTGACAGCGTGACGTGACGTGGGTAAGTTACGGGGAGATAACCGATAACGTCGACGTGTGAAGATCTTCCGTCGGCGCGTCGTGTATGCGTAATTATTATTATCTACACAAAATAATTAAAAAGAGGTAAGATTTGGTTGTTTGGTTGAATTGAATAGGCTCCAAAACTAGTGCACAGATTTTAATTAAATTGAGCACAGCTATAGGATAAAACACGAAGAAGGACTTATTTTTAATGCGGCGATTTCACAATGTACGACACGATTTTTTTATGCACACGAATTTTCGGGCAACATAATATATTGTTAAGTAAATTATATTTATTATGATTACGAGTATAAACCTCTGTATGTGATAACTCGTATTTAAATGTTTAATTCGAGTTAGGCATTATAGTAAATTTATACAGGTATTATGGTAAAATACATAATTATAATTTAATATGAAAAAAAAAGTTTTCAATCACTTAGTTTTTGTTAATCGTGCTAATTATATTGTGTAATATTATTATAGTTCAAATTTCATGGTATTTAGAAAAAAAATCTTTCAAATTTCCTTAGTGTCTATATAGTAAAAAGCATAGGTATATTGGTTGTAGGATTAATTTCCGTGCACGTACACACCGCACGGCGCGCTGGTAGCAACTGTGCTATCTGTTCGAAATTCAAATTTAACGGCTGGCCGGAGATATGACGTCGGACACTTCCGCTTCCGGTTCGTCGTTTAGGAGTTTGCTCCACGCTCCAGGTGGAGGTTTTTATCTATGAATCTCCAAACTTCGCTTTACACAGATATAGCTTTGTGAGTTCTAGTTTAAATGGCATAAAGTTATTTCAAATTATAAATGACTGGCTAAAATAAGTACTAGTTGAATCCATATCCTCCAATCCAATATGGTGGTGTTTAGGTGATGATCTACGTAAAAAGTAAAATGTTAACTAACAATTATTATTGTTTACAATCGATTTCTGTGTAGATCAGGTGTTTGATCTCAAACATTAACTGTATTTTTTTAAACTTGTCTAAACAATAAAAAAAATATAAACTTGATTAAATAAATAAAAAAATACAAAAGTAAATCACCGAGCGGGATTCGAACCTGTAATACTCGTTTCTTGCCGTCCGCGTCTTAACCTAATCTAATTGGACCAAACGGTCAGTGGTATAGTATACGGGTACGCGACCCGGCTTCCCTAGCTATTACTGTCCTATCCCTTGCCCTCCTGGGCAGTAATATCCTACTTTTCCTATTTCCCACTCTAACTTACCAATCTTCCTTTCCAGGCCACCTATCCTTCCCTTTTCTTATTCCTATCCTCTCCGCAAATCCGTGGGAACGCAATGGATTATTATAAAAATAATTTAATTATCCAAAATGGCGGCGATGTGGTTCGCCACCCATCACGTCTCGTTCTCGCGAAGGCGAAAAGTGGCCCATGGAGAGTCGCTTCGCTACGTTGAATGTAAGAGGAGGAATGGATGGTAAGAATGAAAGTGGATGAAGCGAAACAAGTATGTAAGGATCGTAGCAATTGGAAAGAAGTGGTCTCTGCCTACCCCTACGGGAAAGTAGCGTGATTATATGTATGTATGTATGTATAAATAAATATACAAGAATTGCTCGTTTAAAGGTATAAGATTAAATAATATCAAACTGATTTTAATTTATAAAATCTATTGACAGCGGCGGCGGCCATGTTTGTTTTGTCTCGCGCGGTGACAGATGACAGCAGTTAGCGCGGAAACCGAGCCGCGTTGATGGCGGACGCGTGCCTTATCCTGCTATCAGATCGCGGGCCCATTGTCCCACGAGCCCACGACTATATTTAGAGTAATCATCATCATTACCGATGACGACGCCACTACTAGATTAAGACTCACTGGCCTTAATGTCTATAGAGGCGTATATGTAATATATGGCCAGTATAAGTTAACATCAAATGATATATTGGATACAAACTTTCGCCCGCAGCTGTGCCTGCCTCTTATCGTTCGGGATAAAAATACTATGTGTTTGCCTATGTGTTAATCCAGATTCCTGTTTAGTAGTTTTTAGTACATTCTTCCATCACAAACTTTCACATTTATAATAGTAGGATTATATACGAAATAAAAGTTATCTAGAATGTAATACTAACATTAATTATTGAAAACTCATATTTTTATTATAAAAATATTTTTTAAATATTATATTTTTAATATTTTTTACAGATGTAAGAAACAAGAATTGTAAATATTATAAGAAAATTGTTAACATTTTAAGAAATCGATTTTTTACAAATAAATGGATTTAACAATGGAAACGGGCCCCGTAGCGTGTCAAGCGCGATAAGTAACAATTTAATTTTTACATTAGTGCAATGTCCACACCTGCGCGATCGTTATACCGTCTTTATGTGAAAATAATAAATTTAATCGTGAAAATATCCTTTGTTGATTAGAAAGACAAAATCTTAATATTAGCGACGGTGTTCACTCTTATCGTATATTTATTTATTCACCGTAAATATTATAGAGCTAGAGCTCGTCGTCGTAAATGGAGGTCATCGAGAACAAGCATTGGACCACTGCAGATCGCTAGGGGCCTAAAAGTTTGATATAAAACCGCCGGTCTAGCAGTTCTAAACCTGGCAGATTTTTTTTATTGACCAAAATGTGTGAAGATTTTTTGAGTAAAAAAAGGTCATAAAGAACAAGAAAACTATTTAGATACACGGGTGCGCGCCAACAAGAAACCGATAAAAATGCAAGTCTGGCAGTGAACGTGTAAGAATTTGGAATAAAAAAAGGTCATAGAGAACAAAGTCAAGTTATACGTCAACCTGTTCGTCCCCTAGTCCTCTTTTGAAAACCGTCGGTCTGGCATGCTCAAACCTGGCCAAAACTCAGCCAGACTGGGATAGAGCTACCTTCTGTGATACTTACTAAGAGGCATATTATGTTTAATTTACACTTAATGAAGAATGATTTTAATAGATTTTTATGTATTTTTCCTAATTTCAAATTTTCCATCTCATAATTATTACTACCACACGATCCGCCATCATGAAAAGATGGCGATATCTTTAATATTTTGTCAATAACTATTCAGTGATACATTT
Source organism: Glaucopsyche alexis (assembly GCA_905404095.1). Classification (NCBI taxonomy): domain Eukaryota; kingdom Metazoa; phylum Arthropoda; class Insecta; order Lepidoptera; family Lycaenidae; genus Glaucopsyche; species Glaucopsyche alexis. Next base: position 8,346,123 of record FR990047.1, read on the forward strand.
TACGAGAAAAGTTTGTTCAGCAAAATTTAATCAGATGCAATTTTCTACAATTTATGCTATGAGCAGTTTTATGTTAAATTAACAGTTTTCGAAAGAGGACTAGGAGACGAACAGATTGACGTATAACTTGACCTTGTTCTCTATGACCTGTTTTTACTCCAAATTCTTACACGTTCAGGGTGGTCTGGCTAGAAACTGGTCAAGAGTAGGACTGCCAGACTTGCATTTTTATCGGTTTCTAGTTGGCGCGCACCCGTGTATCTTAATAGTTTTCTTGTTCCTTGTGACCTTTTTTTACTCAAAAAATCTTCACACATTTTGGTCAATAAAAAAAGATCTGCCAGCTTTAGAACCACCAGACCGACGGTTTTATATCAAACTTTTAGGCCCCTAGCGATCTGCAGTGGTTCAATGCTTGTTCTCGATGACCTCCATTTACGACGACGAGCTCTAGCCCTATTAATGAATCTATTTTAAACACTCGAATCACAAACATATTAAGAATTAATTTTAAATATTATTTAATACTTACGTTGATTGTTAACTAAACAATATATTTTGTCTTATTCCAAGACTCGTATTCACGTACCTAATTATTTCAGTTTAATTTGTACTACAACAATTGGGCTTCAAATTTCAATAAGTAAGTATATATTTCTCAGCTGATATATTTATTTGTGTACGTATATATACTAGTCTGTACGTCGAGCCGTAATAAAGGCGGCATGTTGACCGCAAACATCGACCCCAGGTATTGAGATCCTATTGACATGTTGAGGTGTTGTTGTTGAAACTGAAGCTGGTGATATTATGATGCAAGGGCGTCGCCAAGGGGGGGCAGGGAGGGGCAGCTGCCGCCCCCCCCCTAGAGATTCTAAAAAAGTTGCCAAATATAATGCAACCAAAGTCCTAAGTCTTTGAGTTGAATTGCTTGAAGTTCAAGCCTTGAACAATCATTCCCGTACGTCGAAACTAGAATGAATTCACAAATTCCACTTTACGCTGTACCTACACTTATTCAAATTCAAACTCCTTTTTATTCTATTTTTCTAATAAATGTTATTATATCTTATTTACAAGTTTTTTATTGCATAGTCAAGAGCTCGTGCTCGTGTAGCTTTACACATTGGACTCTGTACTGTCACAGAATATATTATATGTATATAGTACTAAGATACTGTTGTTATTACAATCGTTGTAGATGTAAGGCTCGTGGTACAAGTGAAAAGCTTCATGTGCTGTCGACATTACCTACAATTCATTATTCATACCTACTTTTCTCATTCATAGAGAATGAGAAAAGTATGAATTGTAGTAGGTAAAATCAACTTGTCCCCCCCTGCGCCATCGGCTGGCGACGCCCTTGTTATGATGTATCACGGTTTCTAAAAAAATCCAGTCTTTAAAAGTCACAAATTGCGCAGTATTCCTTCATCATAGTATTTTGTTTTTAAAAAAAGAAAAAAGATAGTGAAATGTAGAAATGTACGAGCCTTTTAGCGCGACTCCGCGTAAGCGTAAAGTAATAAAGTATTCGCGGGAACACTGTACTTTTTGTGGATAAGTAGTTAGTGTTTTAATTTAGAGCCTAACTCACTTCCATACCAAATTTCATCAAAATCTGTTAAGCAGTTTTTGCATGAAACAGTAACAAACCCATCCATATATCCATGCATCTTCTTTCACATATTTTGTAAAAGTAGTAGGAATTACAAACGGTGTTCATTGTTAGATTGTACTAGAATCTAATTCTATTATTTTATATCGATGAACATCCTAAAATTTCAATCAATTACAATTTTAGATTAATCCGAATTAATCCGAAAACGAATATAAAATATTGTACCTAGTGGTACAAGATTTTATATTCGTTTTCGGAAGATTTTTTCAAAAAAATAAATCTCCCAAAATACCGTAAAACAAAGGTTAAGCAAGACAATTTCGAGCATTGTAAAATGTAGAGTAAATGACTAATTCGAGAAGATCAATAACAATCGCAGTGTTTTGTTAAAATTGTAAACTTATTTCCATTTATTTACATAACGGAGATGAAGGGTCGCTGTCAAACTAATTACGCACCATTTCGAACTGACGGACGCTATTTTAATTTTTTTCCAATTCTGACATTTAAACATGGCGCGAAAAGTAATGAAATTGTTTAGCAAATCGCAGTCAGACGAATGAGCTGTGTTATAGGGCACAGGGGAACGAGAAAGTGGAAATATTGGATTTAAAAAGTATTATGTAAGTATTTAATTATTTTTTTCAGCTCAGTGATAAGAAAATTTGTATGTGAAAGTACGAAACTAAATACAAAATATAATAATAATACCTAATTTAATGAGTAAGATTTAAAAAATAATTAAGTAGGTAGAAGATAAAATACTACCTAGACAAAAACCCCACTTAGTACAAAAGGTTTTTATTTTACAATAAATATAGGTACAAGCTAATTTCTATGAGATCTACAATCTACATGTAAATTTTAAAACAAAATAATAAGGTAAAAAAAAACATTTATCTGGATACAGATCTTATGATACAGATTCTCATGTGGGTGTACGTCGAGGTATTCGTAAAAATGTTCATTAACGAAGTCCGAGGTAGAGTCAGGAACAAAACGATAACAGCGCGAGTACAGTCCGCAGCACAGGATACACTCTACAGACTGTTGTTGTATTGAAATACCTTTCGCTCATCTTACTTATACTATCTTGTACCTATATAAGATACGGTATAATCAATTACGGATATTTTGGGCATATGGTCTATTGCATATGTAAAGATGTTTAAGCAGAAAAATAATTGTCATACTCGAGAAAAATATATTTATATTGCGTTTAAAGAGTTTGCGTTTTGCGGAGAGTCACCCATACATGTGATTTTTTTTTTGCCCAAACGTCTTTACTTAAACAGTGGATCATGTGCCCGAAGTAACCGTAATTGATTTTCGGAGACATTATATACCATTAGGTATATAATGCTTTCGCCCGTGGCTGCACCTGCCTGATATCGTATATCCCACAGGAATACTGTACTTTTTGGGATAAAAATATTATGTGTTTGCCTATGTGTTAATCTACTTATCTAGATCTATTTTTCATTTCCATAACTCCCTGCATACTAAATAATAATAATAATAATAATAATGAAAACGACTGCATCCGAATACTTGCAGTCTGAATACTTGCAGCCACGGGCGAAAGCATTATATACCTAATGGTATATAATGTCTCCGAATACTTGCATACTAAATTCCATCGTAATACTTGCAGTCGTTTTCGAGAAACCAATTTTGGTTTCTCGAAAACGACTGCAAGTATTACGATGGAATTTAGTATGCAGGGAGTTATGGGGATGAAAAATAGATCTAGATAGGTCTGCCTGGGAAACAGCGCATTTTTAATTCGTGCAACAATAAACCCACCTATTATGTCAATAATTTCGACTCTATTATACGTAAGTCCGATTGGCAGTTTGGTATGCGTATACGTATAATTTTTGCTTTTTTTCGTTTCGTTTCGTTCTATGTTTCATATTTTTGTGATTCTTTTTATTTTTTATATATTTAAGAGGATTCCGAGCAAAGCTCGGTTACCCTGCTACTATTTTACTTAAGTTCAAAGCGCCATAATTAATCTTAAGTCCTTAAAATAAAAAATAAAATGCAATTTAAAGGACAAAATATACATAACATTTAAACATTAACTTACACTTACTTAGTTGTAATCGTCAATTTAATATTTTATTGTCTTTCCTCGTAATATTGCTTTTGTTAAACTCTTTCTAATTTTATACTTTATATACATACGTAGAATTATATGATACTTTTTAATTATCCACCTCATTAGGACTTTATTTTTTACGGTATGCACCTTTTTTAGTAATTAGTGTGAATTACGTATGAATCATTACATATGAAGCTGTTGCGCCGACCGTACACACTCACGTTAATTGCTTTTTTAAACACATATCCTATCCAAGTTTTTTAATAACGACTTTTTCAAAAAATGCGTAAACAGTATGCGAGCTGGAAACGGATTGCTCATGGAATGCGGGGCCTCCCCGACTATTAACTCCATTGTTGAGGATCTAGTGCTCTTTTTTGTATTCTCATGACTAAAGTTCTTTAAAATGATTATTCAAAACTAGATACGTTGAAGTGTAAATAGAGTTCAGCAAATAATGGGCAATGATACAAGTAGCAGTTGAAAAACAGGATTTAATTAAATATTATTTAAAATATGTAAACTTCTTCTTCCTTAATAAGATGATTTTAAGATACATTTGTCTATGAAACGATAGGTACAGCGGTCATGGGTAAAATAAAAAATAGTATCAACGGAAGAATAGACAAAATCGCAGATTGACAAAGGAAAGCAATTTTATCCATATTATCTGTCAGTATGTCTATTGTGTAGACAAAACGCATTTCTATGTTGGTCTTGCTAAGCGTGCAGGTCTTCAATACATAATTTTAAAAAAATAGAGATAGTGCTGCAACTACAGGAAAGCGTTCGACAAGTGAACTCAAAATCTACATTTAAAGGAAACTAAGTTAAATATTAAAAGCATATTTGATATGTTAATCGTTGTGAAAATTAAAAACTTAGGTGTGTATTTCGACGAACTTTTATCGTGGACGCAACAACTGCAAGAGATCAGTAGAAAGGTATTTTCGACCTGGCATTCTCTAAAACGTCTACGATATGTTCTTCCAATACCGACAAAAGTGGCCTTGACATAATCTCTCTTCCTTTCGCTTCTAGACTGTGCAGACGCTTGTTTTATAGATCTGACTGAAGATCAACTGAATAGACTTGAGCGCCTTCAAAATCTGGCATTGCGGTTCATTTTTGGTTTACGCAAATTCGACCATATCTCCGACTATCGTCTCAAGCTCAAATGGCTACCAATCCATTACCGCCGCAATGCTCGCGTTCTTTCCTTGCTTTATAATAATCTGTTTGATTCTCATTGTCCTACTTATTTAAAAAACAATTTTAATTTTCGTAGCTCTGATAGACAATCTCCTCCTTGATATACTGGTCCACCGCACTAAATACTTCAACTCTTCTTTTACTGTTAAATCCATTCTGCTCTGGAACTCCTTACCTGCCCAAATTAGACGAGCTGAAACCTTAAGTAGCTTTAAAAACTTACTTAAAAATCATTACCTAGAAGTTGTGTCTCAATCCTAAATTGTAAACTGTTTTAAATATTATATGTATGTATTTTATTTCATTTTATTATTATATTTTTCTTTATTTTAGAGAAATTTTTTCATTACTATGTGTACTTTATGCACTACACCCATTTCCCAAAACATTGTTCTTTCCAACATTATAAGGTTGTCTGGAAGAAATTACTACTTAGTAATAAGGCCGCCTTTGGGTGCATATCTGTTTTTTTTGTAATGTTTGTGTTGATGTATTGTATCCATGCTATTTGTTATGTGCACAATAAAGTATATTTGATTTGATTTGAAAATAAGAAATAATATAACACTACAGTCTGATAAAACAATTTATATTAACACCAAAAATAAAATATTATGTTTTTGTAGCGACATCTGTTGCTGAGTAGCGGTACAAATGTAAGCTTTTGTACTTAAATAACAAATTAATTATTACGTACAATAATATAGCTTAAGGTCAGTATTTTTTATGAAAAAAAAAATTGAACTAACATATACCTACATTTCAAATGTTCTTGACTGAATTTTTCTTTAAAATGAAAATAATTATTATTACCCCTAAACCTGCCATCTATTGAGTGAATTCACAAATTAGGTACCTTATAAAAAATGTACGCGGGAAAATAGTTACTATGTTACATAAAATTTACTCGACAAGCAAAAAGCAACCAAAATATACAAGGATAAAGTTGAAAGTCAAAATAAAGAACTGGCTACGGTATAACATTACTAAATAATTTAACACGGTCTGAAACGAGAAATAGGTGTATGCTTTTCTTCCAAGAAGCTAAAGTATTTTATTTACCTTCATAGAGTATTGGCTGAATTAAGTGGATTATTATTAAGCCTTTACAAAATGTAATATAATTAATCATTTCGTTGTATTGAAAAAATATAAAATCATTTAGCTTTATTATTCCTGAAAAAAAAAACCCGCTTAAATTAACTATCTTGTTTTTATAATAATCAGTTTGCTGTCCTTTTACAATTTGCACTATGTTTTACAGCCACAAAAGTTTTTTTTTTTTCAGAAAAGTTCTATCGATACCTGAAGTAGAGTTGCTGAATTTTGATCAAAGAAATGACTTTGTATTGCACAGCGCCATCTATATTAGCTACAAAGAAACGAGGAATACTTGTGTGCGTAGAGTGCGTCTGTGTGAGATGGAGGGTTAAAACGTAAGTGTAGGGTTAGCAAAGAATGTGTTTTAATATGCATTATATTAAACTTGCTAAGATTTTACGTTTATTATTTATTTATTAAAAATTAATATGGTTATGTCTTATATATATTTTTGATAATAGTTTGGTAAATTAGTTTCTATAATTTTCTCTACCACCATAAAAATAAGTGACTACTAAACTTTTACGTATGCTAATTGCTACATCACATTTTTTTTTAAAAAGAGTCCTGAAATTTTTATGTAAGATTCTACCCGTGTGATCTACCTACATGATATAATATCATATTATTAAGATTTCCTACACCTAGAAAATGAATGAATACTAATAATATATTCAGGTACGCCTATACTAATGTAAAATGAATATATTTTGTTTGATTTTAAATTAGTAAATGTTCATATTCTTTAATGTAGGGATACCAACCTAAGCGGCATTTAATAGTGAAGGAACTTTTGTTATATTTTATTAATATTAAAAAAGAGAATTTGTTTAATATCATTGCTGTTTACAAAAAATATTATTTAGACGTTTAAGATTTTCATTAATTAAAAATTATGACGGCGTTTAATTTTCTTAACCTCTCTGCTAACTGTACAACTAATCTCCGCCACCCTCCCGTAATAGGCCATCTCCTTGTTTCCATGGCAACCGATCAAAATGGCCGCCTGCCCCCGCCCCTCCCCAGGTGAGTATATAACGGCGGCCCAGGCACCGTACCACCAGAGAGCCAGTACTGTTTCTAGCGATTGCACGTCGCTTGTGTTTTTGCGTTCCATATTATATTTTCGCTCATTTTCTTTTTTAACCTATTTAAATTTTAACGCCGGGTTAGGCTTCGTTTTATTTTAATAAAATTTATTTTCTATTATTTTACATTTGTTTCATTTTATTTTTCTATTTCGGTGTGGTGTCCAGATTTATTAAAAGGTAAGTCGTTGTAATTAAAAAACGCGGCAAAACGTATTTTCGCGATTTGATTTTGGCGGACCTTTAATGAATTTAACACGTGTATCAAAGTATCGATTGGTGCAGATGCGGAGTGGGCAAAAATAAACTCCTCTTAATATTGTTGAGCGAAAACGGACTTTATCACGTAGTGGATAGAGGGTAAAACGGTTAACGACCTCTATTACTTACGTTACCTTACGGCGCGGCGTAAAGTAAAATAATTAATGTAGCCTGTATTGGATAGGTTTTTGCGGGATTATGACAATTGACATATTAAACGGAATTTATCGTATTTATGTTGTGGTTTTACCAAAAAAAGTAACCTAATTCAATCTGTTACGCGTGAACTCTTCAACGATATCTGATGTTACAAACTGACTTGTTTTCTATAAAATTACATAATCAGTGTCAAGAGTTTCATGATAATTAAATCAGTCTTTTGTAATTTCAGGTCGATGTACGTCAGTTATTTTTAGAATTTAATCGGTATTAATTTAATGAAAGGGTTTAATTTTTCGGCGCATATTTTTTTAGAGTGAATCGTTTTTCGTGTCTACTGCCGCGGTTTCAGATAGAATTAACGAAAGCTGCGCATACTCATAAGCACAGCAGTGCTGTTATTTATATTACTACCGTGAACTCTTCAATAATATCCTACGTTATAAACTGTTGTACTCGTATACACGTAATATTTCTTGCTTACATCTACTTCATTTATTAATTATATTCGAAGCTAATAGACTGAGATCCCAGGTCTGCCAGACTACCCTTATATAATTTTTGATAAAATGTTTATCGTTATATTATTATGTTGTTACCTACAAACTAGCGAGTATGCATACGTTTATTGTACACACTTATACTGGCGTGAAATAAGGTTTTAAATTTTCATCCCCTAGTTTACCGTCTTGGCGGTTGAATTAAAAAAAAAACCTTCCTTAGTTGATGCCTACGACTATTAGAAATTATGTGTTAGAACGTAGACACGTCATATGAGAATTGCGTGTGTAAAATTTAAAATTTCAATAAGGGTTTGGCATGTGCGTTGATATATCAGTCGATCAGCTTTACCTTTTATATACATAATATATTACAGATATATAGATAATTATTATGATAGTAGACATTTATCACTAAGAATAATATGATGGTAGGCTATTGGGCTTGGGATCTCATTCCTTAAGATTGATAGTAAGTATGTGTGATTAGATCCAGTTTAACTGACCTCTAAAAAAGTACATCGAGGGATAGTTGCATCGTGTGGGGTATATATATCCATTTTGTTTGATTTTATAGATATTCTCCCCGCAAAAGGTAAATTAAACAATTGAATATTTATTTGAGTTAGAACTAGTAGCAACAAACAAAAATAATCATGCGCCTTACTTTATACTTGTGATGTTCCAGATATCCGTATCCGTATCCGCGGTTATCCGAGGCAGAAGAAATATCCGTATCCGTGTCCGTATCCGTTACTGTTTGGCGGATCTTTTACGGATCTATTTATCTTATTAATTTTAAAATTATAGATGAATTCTTTAAATAGGTGATTACTGATTAAGGTAGCAACTAGCAATAAAAACTATTAAATTCAATACATATAGTATTTTTGAGGATGTTTTCTTTGTAAATGATTTTTTAAAGAAGTTCCAGTTAGGGTAAAGGCGCTTACCCTTACGGGAATACTTACCATCTCAAATTTTACACTTTGCACATTCATCATTTACTAACACAATAATTCCGAATTACACTACTAAACTTCTTTGTAGACATTTTTCCAAACTCATGTACCAATACCAAAATACCAAACAAACGTTATCTATAATACTGTCCAGTGTCACACTAAACTATAAACAAAACAAAAGAAAGAACCGCCGTGCAATGCAAATCAAAACATATGTGAAGGTCGCGCGCACCGACTCCGACTGCAACAGTCGGAGTCGCCGACTGCGTAAGAAAGTTCAGATCCGTATCCGTATCCGCGGATCTTGACACCAAATATCCGTATTCAGATCCGTATCCACGGATATACATTTTTAACGATCCGGCACATCACTACTTTATACATTGTCGAAGAATGTATAAAGTAAGAATGTAAAGCAAAGCCAAGTACTAAGAGCAATTATCCTCTTAAATTTAAAGGCGACTTAATTTAATTCTTGATACGGATTACTTGATACTTGCCTTTTCTCTGTACAACAGAAGAAAAAAACAATAAAAATGTATTAAAAAGTAAGACAACTGTACCTTAAACTCTAATGTAAGCAATGAAACAAAAAAACTTATAACCAATTATAGCTAAAAAATCTCCTTTTCTTGATATTTTCCATTCCTCAATGTGCTAATAATAAATTAGATATAGTAAAGATATAATATGTATAGGTATATCATAGTATATTATAGGTATCACTTAAGTGGGCATAGAAAACTGATTTTAAAATAGTCGAGAAATTATGGCCTCACTATTCTAAGTTCTAAAATTAAACCCATTACTTAAAATGCAACATACCTACCTGGAGTTCAAAATATAGGATAATTTTATAATACTAGTCGGCTATCCATTATAAAATCTAGTAAATTACTTTCGGTAGACCTAGATCATGTGGTAACTGTATTAGGTCCTAGCTAAGCCTCTTGAGATTTCTGTGTGGGAGTATTAGGTTTGCCCCTCAGGCACTTGTAATTGATAGGGAATATAACATGGTGGATATCTAGAAGGTTAATTTTCCTACGTCACACTAGTTTTCTTCAGATAGTAAAACATTCGAGATTATGTTATGTTTGTTACTATTATTAGGTACTAGCTTTTGCCCACGGCTCCGCCCGCGTAAATACATTATCCCGCGGGAACACTACTTTTTGGGATAAAAAATATCTTATGTCCTTTCCCGGGACCCAAAATATGTCTATACCAAATTTCATAAAAATCGGTTCAGCGGTTAAAGCCTGAAGAGGTAGCAGACAGACAGACAAACAGACACACACTTTCGCATTTATAATATTAGAACCTATAGATTTATACTAACACCTACCAGTTAACACTTAGGCACACATTAAAGAAAGACGAACAGATAAACAGCTACATAGTTAGCTTTCAATTTGATTACACTAATACAATCAATCAATCAATCAATCAAATCATTTATTGCATGAATGTGGTATACATAAAGGTCTTACAAACTATTATATCTTAGCCTATGCGAATGGTGTGTCCACGATTGTGTGGACAAACTGTGGGCCTAAATTTTCAAATTTGGATCGATTCGGCTGATCCATGAGAGCTGTATGTCTGTTCATAAGCTTATATATTTTCTACTCTATGACTTAGGTAGGTACTTCCCCAATGCTACCAGAGTATCTGCTTAAAGGATTTATTTTAAGGCTGCGATTTGGCCCAATTATTTAGTTTGTTCAGACTTGATTTTTGGAACATTTTATCAAATGCTCAATAGCCATGTGTTATATCATACGTAGTTTGAGCAGTATAACCACAAAGTAAAAATATATAGGTACTTAGTTCATCCGTATAAAAGTTCTCTTTCTAACTTCATGAGTGTAGAAACTATAGAAAGCATCATTTTGGTAATTGAATATGACTAGTGATTAATCCCTCGTATCACACACATATTCATAAATTTTATTCGCTTTAGTTTTTGTGCCAAGAGCATACAATCATCTTACCCAGTAAGATTTTTTCCAAGTATTATACACGTTCAAACGATTAGGAAAATTATTATGAGGACACTTGCGTGTCTGTAAAAACTTATTCATACTCAATTTTTTATTTTCGTTTAAGTAATTAATTATCGCATATAGAATTGTCCTACATGATGCCTACCACCGGTTCGTATACTAGCCCGAATTAATTTATTTTCTAAGACATGTGAATTCTGACAAACCCCATTGGGCTAGCGTTGTGATTTGTGAACCACAACATAATCCTTACATCAAGGAGACCCAAGTCTCAGTAGTGGATAAATTAGTTGTTGACGATGAATCCCTTTTATATAATTTAACCCTATTATCCATAGCACGATGAAGCTTCTATTAAAAATGGATTAAAAATATAAAAAATCATAGTATAAATTCTAAATTCCTATTCTAATATTAACAATTTTAATAACAACAGAAATAAAAGTAAACGCAATAGCAATTTTCTCTTTTGCGTCTTCAATTCCTTGGGGGTTCCGGGAAAATGGATTCCCAAATTAATTTTTCCAATCACGTCAACATTTGGGAATTACAACAATAAGAAGCATCTGGAACGAAAAAAATGTGGCTCTAATCATAACTGATTCTGTTGAATACATTGGAGAAACTGATACCTATATAATATTTCCAAAACTATTACGAATAGAACCAGTCATTCGGTATGAGTTGACACGGCTTACAGAATACCGGCCTGAAATTATATCGAAGGACCAAGGGAAGGTTTAAAAGATAGTCTAACACTATCATAAAGTACATCTGCTGTTATCCAGTCTCTCTAAAAATTATAAATATATATAATAAAAGAGAATGTAACCAACTTTGGATGGATGAATTTTTGTAGCATAGTGTTGGTCATTTTGATACGATCGAATTTGTAGACAGCACATGAAAAAAAAATTATACAAAAAATAGAAACATTTTTTTACGTACTACATCTACAGATCTACTTTTTGAAACAAAATCCCTAAAAGGGACGAAACCGCAAGAGTAGATTATATTATCTGTTTAACAGAATATAGAACTACTAAATAACAAATAATGTTGCGGTATCTAACTACATTTTATCAGAGTATTAGCTTGTTTTGTGTGAAACGCAAATGTACCAATTATTATATCTTTATCATTAGTGTATAATGTTAATATAATTTTGAGTCAGCAACATTTTTTTATAAGAATCAACCACACTAAAACTCGACGTTATATTGGCTTCCCTTTTAGGGTTCTGTAATACTTGAGGAACCCTTATAGTTCCACTCTGTCCGTCCGTCTCTGTGTCAGTCTGTGTGTCTGTCTGTCTTTATGTCCGCGTTTCTAGCGTTGATAATTATGAATATAAATGGATGAAATTTGGTATAGTCATAGCTTGTGTATAGATTTTGGGATTTGGCATCATAAAATAATAATAATTTTATATTCCATACATGGGAAGTGGGGATGATTTTTTTTTCTTTCTACCCTTCGTTTCTACCCCATCGTGTGGGATATCGTTGATTCGTTGAATAGGTCTTTTAAAATAAAGGCAAAGTTTTATGCATAACTTTTTTTATAAACTCAATCATTTTTGAGTTAGGTTATTTTTAGGGTTCTGATAGTTTATTTATCTAAATGAACCTGAAAGAGAATATCTTGGAGTGAACTATTATGTACCTTATTTAAATTTTTCATACTTTCATTTTTAAAGTAACTATTGAAAACCCCTAAAATTCTAGTTTATTTATCTAAATGAACCTGAAAGAGAATATCTTGATGAACTTATATCGAGTGAAATATTATGTATCTTATTTAAATTTTTCATACTTTCATTTTTAAAGTAGACTTAAACTATTGAAAAACCTCTAAAATTCATGGCATGAAAAATAGTCAATTTTGAAAAGTGATGAACTTATATCGAGTGAAATATTATGTATCTTATTTAAATTTTTCATACTTTCATTTTTAAAGTAGACTTAAACTATTGAAAAACCTCTAAAATTCATGGCATGAAAAATAGTCAATTTTGAAAAGTGATGAACTTATATAGAGTGAAATATTATGTATCTTATTTAAATTTTTCATACTTTCATTTTTAAAGTAGACTTAAACTATTGAAAAACCTCTAAAATTCATGGCATGAAAAATAGTCAATTTTGAAAAGTGATGAACTTATATAGAGTGAAATATTATGTATCTTATTTAAATTTTTCATACTTTCATTTTTAAAGTAGACTGAAACTATTGAAAAACCTCTAAAATTCATGGCATCAAAAATAGTCAATTTTGAAAAGCGCGTACATTATATTTCCAATAAGTGCGTTCCACCCCTGCGAATAAGCAACTATAGGATTTTATTATGCAAAATAAAATTTTCTATTCAATAGTTATTTGAGAATATCGGATTTTTATTCTCTACTAACTGGTGCCCGCAATTTCATTTACGTGGAACTATTAATGTAAACGGAACCAACTTTTTCAACGGAACCCTATGATAAATGTAACCTAAGTTACTCTTTATAACATCAGCCACCTACCTACCAGTGAAGGTCCGGTCAAGATCGACAGACCAAAATTTTAAAAATTGTTTTTTTTTTTGATGTAAGAAACCCAACCGTAACCGTACCCAACCGTATATATATATCTATAACGTCTTCGAAAATCAAGTACGGATACTTCGGGCACACTTCCACTGCTTGTGTAAAGACGTTTAGGCAAAAAAATATTTGTCATACTCAAAGTAAAAAATCATCTCATGTATGGGTGACTCTCCGCAAAACGCAAACTCGTCCATATAAAGAAAAAAATTTATTCAACTATGACAATAATTTTTCAGCTTAATCGTCTTTACATAAGCAATACATTAAATGCCCAAAATATCCGTAATTGATTTTACCGAACCTTATATATATCATATGTCGACGGCACCTACGTACATTATTGTATCTGAAAAATTCTACTTATCAGGAGAGCGATTTTAAGTTTATTTTTTATATAACTTTGCACCTAATGGCTAGATCCATATGAAAAGTTGCATAAACAGTATATTGTTTGGATAACAAATTAGTACATTATATCAAAAATCCAAAATAGTTACGGAAATTGAGTTACGATAGTATACTACATAAATGAGTTTGCTCTCTTAATCGTAACTGGCACTTCCGAATATTTTGTAGGAACTGTATAAACAAAAATGTATCGAATTTGCCAATTTTGATAATTTATCTACGTTGGTTTTTATCAGGAATATTTTATTGTGTCACATTCGATTATGTATTTCGTATATCGATTGTACTTATGATTATTGTTAATGGAATAATAAGAACAAACTTAACATAAAATATATTTACTATAGTATTAATGCAGACAATTGTAGGAAATATAATTAATACGTTTATAAAGCATTTAATTGTTTATAATAATGTACTGTTTTTATTTTGATAAGGTAATTAAAATAACACAAGAAACATAAAATTAACAATAAAACTAGAGCCAAATAAAAAACTAAAAATTAATACCTACTCATAAAAAGAAGACATCTATAAATAATCTATCTCTAAAAAAGTCTATTAATAGAAAAACTTCCCCAGGTCGTCCCCATCTGGCAGAGTACCTAGCAAACTGATAGCATTGCCTCGTTGGATAGCAATGGCTATCCTTTGTGCCAGGTAGTTCCCGGCTCTGGGGTCTCGGGTGGTTTCAGTAAGCTTTTTGGAGATTTCTTTAAAAAGCTTATGTGCGCCCGGACCCCATGCGCCTAGGGTTTCCACCCCAAACGGTTCAAATATAAGGTCTCCGCTAAGGTTCTCATATTTGCGCCGCTTGAGATTCTCTATTTACTATAGTGGTTATTTATACTAATAATAACTCCCACGCCGATTTCGGTGGCGGTGGTCGATTTTATTGAAACCAGGTCAGTTACGCAGGAGTAATTTTATAGTGCCCAAGTGTGAACGCAGTGCGCAACAGTCTCCGTGGTCTAGTGATTAGAGCATTAGCTCTCGACTCGGAGGTCTTGGGGTTCGATTCCCGCATTGGAACAACAAAAAATGTTTCCAAGTTAGGTTAGGAGTTTAGGACAATGCAGGCTGATTACCTGATTGTCTGACAAGAAAGGTCATCCATGCGTCGGATGGGCATGTAAAAAATAGGAACTGCGCCTGATCTCTCGTCATTCGTGTCGGTTATCCATCCCACAGGAGAGTAAAGGAAGAGAGAGTGCTCTTGTGTACTCATAGTACTTTGCACATAGATTTAGGCACCCATGATTGTTTTCATAGTAGAAATCGGCAATATATAAGAGGCACCTATGAAGAGGAAAGAGTCAAATTTATGCCTAGTGAGACAAACTTTATAACCTTTTACTGCACAAAACACAAGATCTGTAAATCTCTGTAAAGGTCAATAGAATGTTAGCTACAATTAAGACTTCAAGTGTGGAAGAGGAAAGCAACAAGTTCGTAGTTGAGACCAAATTAGGATTATTTTACTTATATTTATTTTATTTCATTATTCAAACCTTAATCGTCTTGACGTAAAATCACTTACACTTGTAAAAATAAAAGGAAATATACCGAAATGTAAACTCGACAGCTAAGTACATAGTAACTTAGCTAGAATTTCTAAGCTGATATTCTGAAATAACCTCGAAAAAGACAAAATTATGATAAAAACCAATTTGAATAGGTAAAAAATATAAATAAGTATATTATGGTTTCTAAATTAGGAAAGCTTTGTATAGGAGTAATCTCAAACAGCTATGATAATTAATTACTCTTCCTCCATAATTTTCTTATGTCTTCAAAAAATAACTTTTTAATTTTTTTACTACTTTTGAACTGAGCTAATATGTGAGCTAATGTATCCGACTAGTGGACTTTCATTAACACCATCACAACTCGGAATTGATACAAATTACACCTCATACTACATGGCAAAAGCTTTTAAGTGAAGCCATACACCATACTGCCTATCTTGTATCGTCCAATCAGGATCAGTTAGAGCTGACCATGTGTAGGCGTAGATTGCCATGACAGTTGACACTGTTTTATTTCATTATGGAACTGATCCAATCGATAGCAATAAGTCTATCGAATAAAGGGTAGCATGGTGTATACTAGAGTACTGTAAGAATACAAATGATACTATTCTGCGAAGTAATATTCGATATAACTACTTTTAAAATTATTGCATATTAACTGACATAAGCTTCCAACTTCCTCATTCATAAAATACTTTAACTGTCAGCTGACCTAGTCATTTTCTATCAAGTGATATTTTAAAAGTATCTGACAAGGATTGACTAATTCGTCGTTTAAATATTAAAAAAAAGCGGGGCTCAGGCTTTTATATAACATATGATTGAGCTTGCTGCCTGAACTTTAAAACTTGCTGATGAAATTTTAAAAACATTGAAAACCTCTTGTGCTAAACTTCTATCCAAGAAGAATTCATCACCTACCAACTCCTTCAAATTACTCCAATAATCAGGTAAATTAAATAAATATGTATTTTAATGTTGTTTTCATTCAGAAAATCAATTTCATCCCTATAATTAAACATAAAATTTCATTTATACATAAGTACTTATATTGAATCTGTAACTGTAAACAAATTCCTCAAATACAATCGTAAGTGGCACTTACAGTAAATATCAGAATTATAAATACCACGTAAAGTATCGTAATTATCAGATTCGATACAAATAGGTTAAAGAAAATCCACGTAAACTGCCGGAACTGCCACTTACGTTATTTTTGGAATATGGATAAAAAATAAATGACGTATATTGCGGCGAACACTCACGTTACGTAGCAGTTACGGCCTTGTCGCACACTCAGGTGCGCAACGGTAAGTTAGGTACCCTACGTTGGTATTGGTCAGACAGACTCATACGTTACGATAAAATATGACTCCAAAAATGAACTTGCAATTTTTGAAAACTATACTATCACAGTAAAGATACTTAAATAATATAGACTTTAAAACAGTAATAAAAAAATTGCTATTTTGCAGTTACAATAAAGTACCTAGGCGCCGTCGATGTACATTTACTGCAAAGCTGTTCATTTGAAACTACGAACAGACTCTTCAAATTTATTTATTTGTATAAATATTCAAAGAACTAATAATTTTTTTGGAAATACTTGAAATTTTACTAAGATAAAATAAATTTATCTAATAAAATGTACAAAACGCTGAAGATTGTTGTCATAATAATATCAGCCACAAGTTATATTTAGTCAAAAGCTAAATCTAATATCTAATATAAAAAAATATATGTCAGCCAAAAGTTTTTAAATTAATTATCTTCGCATATCACAATTCAAAACATGGCGTTATTTGTTTCATAGTTTTTTAGGAAACAAATATGTCAAAGAACTATTCAAATATGAAACAAATAATTTTTATCGGTACATATCACCAAGTAGTTAATACATCCTAAGCCCTTAAAGCTAGTACCTGTTCTACATGAGTACATTGCCGAGAAAAATGTAAAGTAACAGATTTTAAACAAAAAAATCAATATCTTGTCATGCAAACAGTTACCATAATACTCGCCCATGAAAACGTAAAAAGGTTTCATCGAAAAAAGATAAAATCACATAACATAAATGTATGAAAATTTAATAACGAGCGAGAGCTTTATAGAGAAGGAATTTTTATGTACCACACACACAGGGCGCGTTATACTCGAGAAGTTATAACCATAGACATACATATTATAGAGGAGGCATGTTGAGGCAAAATGTGTCTCCAGTGAAATGGCCCCACTTTTAAGATATTCGGGGCCATTTTGACATTTGAAGTTTAGTGAAAACCAAGATGGCGTAACATTTTATTGTATGAAGTTTTGTGTTGTCAAATGTACGTCACAGCCTATCTTGTATTTTGAAATCATTGGTTACTTATAACAATCCACAGACCACAGTTATACTTTAATATTAGATAGTTATTATATATTACTAAAAGTGTATTAAATATTATATTACTCCTTATTGTTAAACATTTCAATTATTGAGGTAAGCGAGTTCTTATAAAACTTTTTTTATGTTAGATATTTTAATTAAAAGCTGAGCGAATTTTGCTCAATTATAACCCTGCTAGAGCTTCTTGTTTTAATAAAACATAATATATAGCTATTTCTATGTAATATTATGTAAAATTGAAATAGCTTGTATCATTAGCATTTTAATTACAAGTTTTCAAAATTATAACAAAATAGATCCATAGAATTATTATGAACAACTTTTACCAACAGTATTTTACTTGCCACCTCAAATGACTCATTTTCTTTGTTAAAAATATTGTAAATGTTCTCTTTTAATATCTTGAGATAGTGGAAAAAATGAACAATGCGTTGGTGTATTTTAATCAACCTGTGGCTCACCCCTGTATGAAGGCGTTCTAAAAATATGGCGGTCAATGGTTCGTCGGCCGTAATAGTTGAAGGTGTGCCCCTCGCGGATGCTGGATCAATATAGCTTGTCTGAGGTGCTAGGGATGCGCACCATTCCATCGTCAATCTATCGATAGTTTTAATATTTTGCCGTGACATGATCGATGGTTTTGTAATTAAAAAAAGGCAACGAGAGAAATATTACTAAACAATATTTTGACATGAGACAATGGATAAAGTTTTTTTAATGTACCTACCTATCATATTTTATTCAACAAACTATAAAATCAATCAAAATATCAAAGTACTGTACTGCGAAAACCTCACAGGGCTTAAGTTAATTCCTTGGAAGAATAATATAGATACATCGAAGGAATAAATACTAAAGACGTCAAAATTCCGGATTTTGTACCTTAGTGAATACGATGTAAATATCACGACTTAATTGCAATGCAATTTATTGTCGTCTTAAATTGACAGCAATACAAATGTCATTTGCTTTAACGAAAACAACACCTAGTAAAAACTGGCATGTAACTATGAGACATCTCTTTCTTCCCCATTAGCTTCTGTCGTACGAGGTTTAAAGAAATATAATATTATATTATGTATCATTCTTCTTCTAATAGCCCGGTATCGATGTTGTTTAAAGTTATTAATCTGAGGTTAATACGTCAAAAACGAGTAAGAAAAAAATACTGTTTTTTTTGTCTCCTAAACATCTGATTTTACTTTTAAAAGACTTTAGGTAGAAAATCACGTTACTATTTTTATTAAAATAAATCTGAGTACGAAATCCAACACAAAAAAAATCTAAAAAAATATTTATCTAACAGAAAGCAACATTATACCTAAAATAGGTAGTTAAAATAAAAAGTAAAACAACATCAAATATTCAAACATTTTAAGTGAAGAACATTTAACGCGTGACAATTAGGGGCACCCTCAATTTTCAACCTATTAGCTAAGATGATGAATTTCCTGATGGTAAATTTTACCAAACAAGATTTTCTTAGACCGAATATCATGTTTTCAATCTAAACTTAGGATCATGGACATTACGAATTTAAGCTCGATTAGCCCGTCCAATTAACAGGTATAGGTACAGTTTGAGTTACAGGATGTTGCAGATTTATTTACAAATTTTAACGACTTTAACGTTAAGCTTTATATTTTTTTAGATATGTTTTTCTTTTGATTTAATGCCTTTTTAATCCCCGAAGAAAACAAAGGTTATAAGTTTGATGCGTCTGTCTGTGTATCTGTGTGTTATACGCACATTAAATTATTTTAAAGCTGACATAGTCGAGAGTGTTCTTAGCTTATAATTACAATAGGCAATCGGACAAATTTTTTTTTATTGCATAAATGAATAGTACTCTTAAATATGAGTAACTTTTTTTTTTTATGTAATGAGCCAGGAAACGAGCAGCCGGATCGCCTGATGGTAAGCGATTACCGCCGCCCATGGACACTCGCAACACCAGAGGAGTTACACTTGTAACTCCTCTGGTGTTGCGACTTGCGTTCCTGGTCCTTAAAATCCCCAATCCCCCCCATGGGCCTCCGGTAACCTCACTCACTCGGCGAAACACAACGCAAGCGTTATTTCACGCCGGTTTTCTGTGAAAAATTTCGCGAGCCTCCTAAAAACGCTCCATACTAAAGTCGACCTAAAAATGACGTCACTTGTATATGAAGTAGTATGAAGTAGTATATGAAGTATATGGCCGCAGGAATATATTTGTAAATATCTCCGATATTTGTGCGTTTAAGTTCATACTTACCATAATGAATGTTTTTGTATATGATGTGAGTAAACTAATGATGTAGGTTTTGTTTACCAATTTCGCAAAAAAAAAAAAAAAATTTTTTTTGGTATAAAGACTGGCGAAATTTTGTATACAAATCGCTGTACCTTTGAAAATATTGACTTTTGATATACGGTTTCTTCTGAGAAGTTACTCATATTTAAGAGTACTATTCATTAATGCAATAAAAAAAAATCAGTCCGCTTGCCTATTCATCATCATCAGATTACTGACTGCTTGATAAAATTATCATTTGAGGGACCCCCAAATGGGGGTCCCTCAATTTTTTTTTTTTGTTTTTAGTTATTAAGTCAAAGAATTAAAAGTGTACTTTGAATGGTATACCTTACATTGGAAGGTATTAAAAATTACAATTAGCAAATTACTAGACTTCTTTTGCATAAAAATATATTTAATATTTTTTTTATTTATTGCAATTCGAATTAATTCAATTAGAATTTAATATAATATTTCGTATGTCTTTGTATTATGTAAAATTTGCTAAGAATACAACATTTGTCGTGCTTTTACAACATATGACAAAGAATTATTACTATAATATTCTAGAAATAGACGAATGAGCGAAGTAACTCAAGCATGCATGGAGCTATATCATCGGTGAAATTTTACTTGAGTCTTATGAAATCTTACATTTCTGAATTATAAAAGTTATTTCATTTGACGAATAGAAGTGAGGTTATATGGGGCTTACTTTTTATACGACATTGGCCATCTGATCATCTTGCCCTGTCTGACAATATTATGGTTTTGTATTTTTTTGTATTTGTCCTATAGTTTAGATGCTTACAATTCGAGAGTCAAATTAAACTAAATTTTATTGAACTGTACTGATCCAATTTAAATCCTAACGTAAACAAGGAGAACTATATAACACATAGTTATGCTACTAATTTATATGTCACTTTTATTTACTTTTATTTTATTTATTTTATATACATAAATTTCATCGATTTTTATTTCGTTTACGTTTAGATTAACTTTGATCTGAACGGAGCTGAGTTGTGATTGCGTTAACATCCAAACGAATTACGAACGTATCAATCTAGACTTAAAACCTATTTCATTGTGAATTTCATAATGCACTTAACGGTTTCATGACAGTTAAAACCAGTTTTAATGACAAGAATTTCCTTGCGCGTTAAAATGTAGGGACATTTCTTATCAGTCCATTAACAATTATTAGCGCGCCAAAGGACGCAGTTCCGGTGAGAAGGGTTGAGTAATGCAATTTGTACTGCCGATGTCCGCCATTACTTTATTTCACTTAAAAATTCTTAGGGCCTCTTTCGCATTATACCTACTGTTTAAGTGTTAGATAGCTTAATATTATGTTTTATCTCAGTCACTCCATATAAAGTAAGCAGCGACAAAATTTTCGAATAAGCTATCCGACACTTATTATAAGATTGTAAAACGGGACCATAATCACAATTAAAACTTTTTTACCTTTGATTTGTTTTTAAAACGGTTACCGTTTTAACTGGTCAGTTAAAAGTTACAGGTTAGTTGTTGATTTCATTTAAAATATTTCACACAATTTACTTAATGATAGTAGGTATTATAATTGTATTACAAAATATTTCATTTAAATTCAAGGATTATTGTAAAAATATTTAAAAAGATACTATTGGCTGATCTTTAATCTTAGCGTTTGGTTAAGACTAGACATTGTCATCAATAAAAAATGTACTGCCCAAATATTTTATATTTCAAAGAAAATATAAGTCTGATTGAAACTTAAGCTAGCGTCATCGTTATCGATGAAATCCACTACCTCTATAAGTTAGTCTTAGTTTGTAACTATCGATACATTTCCCGTCCCTATCCGCCCTTGTATGCAGCGTGTGTTTGTGTGTATACAATAATCATGAAGGGCTAAACCCTTGCTCCATCTGAGAGAACCGGTAAAAGAATGTCTAGATGCGTATTTTAATTTCGCAAAAATTCCTCTCATTATAGATAGCCTGAAGCGTATGGATAGAAAATAAACAAAAAATTAAACCGACTTCCAAAGTAAAAATACACAAAAAAGTATGAAATAAAACTTAATCTCTAAATAATTCCCCTTTCAAATTCGGCTAAAATTTTTACTATTTCTCTACTCAATCTTCTTAATTTTGAAATCGGTACCAGCCCAAACAATATTCTACAATATTTTATAGAACTTACGTTCATAGTTGCTGGTACCGACTTCAAAATTAATAAGATTGAGTAGAGAAATAGTAAAAATTTTAGCCGAATTTGAAAGGGGAATTATTTAGAGATTAAGTTTTATTTCATACTTTTTTGTGTATTTTTACTTTGGAAGTCGGTTTAATTTTTTGTTTAAAAATAATAATTTCACCCTTTTTAGAGATATATTTTTTAAAGTTATTATTAATACGTCTTAAGAACGTCTAAACTAAACGATCGAATGTATAATTGAATACGCGCCAAGCTTCCATAAGGTATTGCTATTAAGATGATGATGATGATAACTGTAAGTTATAAATTGGCATATGCTTGCAGTTCATTAAATAATGCCGAAATTTCCAAACGCATATCTTTAAAGACTGAGGAGTTCTGTACAGTGCTTTTGGATCCAGGGTATACCTTGGTACAATATCTTATTTTTTGGTAGCATATGCTTGTGTTACTTCAGTAAAAGTCAAAATCACTATATGTGTGGGTATAAATTTCGAGGAGTTCCCTCGATTCCTCATGGATCGCATCATCAGGTTCCCACTTTAGTGACTAAAGGACCAATTTTGAACTAAACCCTTTACAACAACAAAAGAATTTTGCAAATAGGTCCATAAACGGCAGAGTAATGTTCAAAGATCTCCGTGTTAGTGTAAAATACTATGAGAAATACCTTTTATATCATCATAATCTGATGATGTATGGTGTGATAGTGGTGATGATGATGATGATTACTCTAACTGACAGGGTGGCATATGCTTGCAGTTCTTTAAACAACGCCGAAATCCCCAAACATGTATCTATAAGGAGTCAGGAGTTCTGTTCTGTACTTTTGGATCCAGGGTATACCTTGGAGCAAAATCTTACTTTTTGGTAGCATATACTTGAACTACTTCAAAAAAAGTCAAAATCACCATATGTGTCCATATAAATTTCGAGGAGTTCCCTCGATTCCTCATGGATCCCATCATCAGGTCACCACTTTGATATCAAAAGGACCAATTTGGGATTACACCCTATACATCACAGAAAAAATTTTGAAAATCGGTCCATAGGCGGCGGAGTAATCGTTGAACATACAAAAAAAATAAAAAAAAAAAAAATATATACAGCCGAACGTATAACCGCCTCCTTTTTTGGGAAGTCGGTTAAAAAATCGTTTTAAAAGACCATAATAATCAAAGTTAGATATTATTCGTGTAAGGTTCGCCGTTTTGTAGGTCACTGTTTCTGGACTACACTTATGTTTTAAAATTCTTCAGTATACCGCTTAAGTGCATAACAAATAACATACTTATAATGTAATGCTTAAATTTATTGTGATAAGTTTAGCTTTGATAAATCTTTTGCGAAGGTGAAATGTGGCATTGTCTACTTAACCTTATTATCTACTGATTTTTTTACTTTTTGCGAGAAAATGAGTTAAGAGCTGTTAAGGTGTTTTAAATGACTGAATAGTGAATACTTATGAATGAAATGATTACCTCTATTATAATATATCTATCAGGACTATATATTATGTTAGGAAGCATAATATTGTATATTACATTATTCCTACCTATATATGTATTAGGAAGCAAATAATTACCTAAGCTTGTAACTGTTGGATTTGTAGCAAAAACATTTTATTAAACGCCTTTAGCACGTCCCTGAGGTAATCCTGTACCTAATAATAATAATTTGACATTTTCCAAGACGCCATTTTGATTTCACCTTTCAAGTTGACATTAAAACAAAATGTCGGGTGCAAAGTGGAATGCTTTTGTAATGGGGTCTTTTGTGACTCCTCTTTTGTTATCTTTTTATTGGACATCAAGAACAATGATTTTGAACTTCTTTTAAAATTTTCACAGATTTGCAATAAAATTATGATGACCCAAGAAAATATCATGATTCGAGAGTACTTTGTATCGCTGAATATTTACATGTTTTAGAGGACATTTCTGTCATGGTACTAATTTATCTAACACAGGTGACTTTTTATGTGGGCACGGTAGACAAAGCCAGGAAGTTAAAGCGCAAATTTTTGACCCAAATTTGTCAAAAACTTAAAACGCATGTATAGATTAGGTATGATAAAATTAAGGGTTTTTTTTGTATAAAAATACTTTATTTATTAAAGTTTTTTTTATACTAGCTTTTGCAGCTGATACTTCCATATTATTTATCATCATGTTTAACTTAATACGTGAAGCGAAAAATTCCTCCCCCTTTTTACGAAAACTGTGCGAACGGAGGAGGATGACATTTGGCACAGTTAAAGTTCTACTATTTTATTTTTAGGAAGTGTCACAAAAATAGTAACTAGTATTTTAATTAGAGGTAGTCTTCAGACTAATAACTCACACCACCATGCGTTTGTAATAGTGGGTGTTAGTTTGACACAATAGGGGATCGGACTACATCTGAAATATTTAGTTTCATTAATATATTCAGAAATATTGCGGCATTACTACTTGGTAAATGTAAGTAAACTACTTGGTAATAGTTTACTTACATCATATACAAAAACATTCATTATGGTAAGTATGAACATAAATGCACAAATATCGGAGATAGTTACAAAAATATTCCTGCGGCCATATTATACTTCATACACCTTAACCTACAAGTGACGTCACTTGTAGGTGACTTTAGTATGGAGCTTTTTACGAGACTCGCGAAATTTTTTATACAAATCTCTGTACCTTTGAAAATATTGATTTTTGATAAACGGTTTCTTCTGAGAAGTTAGGTACTCATATTTAGGAGTACAATTCATTTATGCAATTTAAAAAAATCAGTCCGCTTGCCTATTGTCAATCTTTCTTTCATATTCTATAGACAACATTTACATGCCTAATATTTTTATTGCGTATCTAAAGGGCAAAATAATAAAGTTTAAATAACTCCCCACACCGATCTCAGTGACGGTGGCCGGTTCCATTGAAACTAGGCCAGTTACGCAGGAGTAATTTATAGTACCCAAGTGTGTGCGCAGCACACAAGAGCACTCTCTTCCTTTACTCTCATAATCCAGTGGGACGGATAACCGACACGACTGGCGAGAGATCAGGCGCAGGTCTTACTTTTTTCATGCCTTTCTGATTCATGGATCATCTTTCTTTCCAGACAATCAGGTGATCAGCCTGCATTGTGCTAACCTAACTTTTGGAAACAACATTTTTTGTTGTTCCAATGCGGGAATCGAACCCACGACCTCCGAGTCGAGAGCCAATGCTCTAACCACTAGACCACGGAGGTTGTTAAGTTTACGTGTCATTATGAATCAATATCATCATCAAAATTTGAATTAAATAAGGCGACCTGTGTTATTTATATAAATGACAAAATTTACTTAGCACTGGCATCCCTATTATGTTCGCTATAAATAATTTTACTTGCAATTTGAGCTATCCGTCGCTAGATGGCGCTGCTCAGAAATTTGGCGAGCCAACTATTCCGCTGCATAGTTTCGGGGCCGGGTAAAGTTTGAATTTATGCGGAAATATGGGGCGATAGACATTTCGACGTGGAAGTTTAAAAGTAACTTTAGTTTTGGGGACGAGAGATTAAACTTGCCGTTCATTGTCTTAGAATCCGCGGATTTTGGTTGGCAAAAACAATGAATTATATTATTTCGACTAGAATTATTAACAACCACAAGCTGATTAAATGATGAAAATCTGGATAATCGAATCTTTAGAAATATGTATCGTTATAATGAATGTTATAAGTAGGCATGAAAGCTTGAGAGCTGAGAAGAGTGTAATTGCAACTTAGATGTAACCTCAAATAGGTTACATCTAAGTACTATATTAATACCGACAGTACGTGGCTATTCTAAGGGAATATTTCAAAACGAATTTGTACCTGCACCGCCATATTGATGTTCTTCTTCTTTTTTAATTATGGCGGTCTCAATGAGTTGCCAGTGTCAGAGTATGCTTGAGTAGACTTTGCTCTATAAATTGTAGGTCTGGTGAAGCAACAAGGGTACAGTTACCTAAAAAATCTAAACTTCTG
Organism: Glaucopsyche alexis; assembly: GCA_905404095.1. Lineage (NCBI taxonomy): Eukaryota > Metazoa > Arthropoda > Insecta > Lepidoptera > Lycaenidae > Glaucopsyche > Glaucopsyche alexis. The sequence goes on from FR990047.1 coordinate 8,372,551, forward strand.
TTGAATCACCTAAAACAAACAGTGTTAGTAAGAACATCACAATCTTATATTGTTAGAACGAATATATGTACATAAAATTTCAATAAATGTAGTATTTACATAACATAAAACTGATATTGATGTTCAATAATGACATTTACAAACGTCAAACGTCAGATTTCGCGCCAAGCCGCGGTATCAGGCGGCAATCTGTTTCAGAATTAATCTACCGTAAAAGCTTTGAACCTGTAATTTTATTCCTGAAATTCGTATGATTTTAATTGATTTTTAATTAAACGCAGTCGCGCTCTTTATAAAAAATCGACTATAGGAAGTAGAACTGTATGCCCTAAGTACCTATTCACATACGCATGTTGACTTTAGAACGTTTGAAAATAGAATTGTTATAGTTACGGCTGGTCTAAATGAAGTCAGTGTGCTGAGTTCTTTTTATATAAAACTAGAGGGCAAACGAGCAAACGAATCACCTGATAGAAAGCGACTACCGACGCCCATGGACACCCGCAATATCAGAGGAGTTACAAGTGTGAGTTTTTATCACTACTCGCCATGAAGAAGCTAACTACTTACAATAATTTTTGTATAGCGTCGAAACAACGCCCCTAGTGGCAAACAATGGTATCTAATTCGATGCCATACAAATTGTAGTTAACTTCTTCATGAGACAACTCGTACTCATCACACAGGAAATCACAAGTCTAGTTGAAAAAATAATGATTTTTTTGTACGTAGGACCTACCTACCTACCTAATTTCTGAAACTTGATAATTAATAATAATTAAAATCAAATTGTTGACAATGTATAATATTCAAGTATTCTATCACTGTAGACGTTATTCATTTATGTACATTTTTAACAATTACCTTTTAGCTATGGACAATTTTAGCAAGTTTCAACATTCAATAAGTTAATTTCTGAAAACATTTAAATTGCCTGTAACCTAAAAAACCTTAAAATGTCCAATTAAAAAGTTTTCTCAATGCCTGTCCTTCTCTTTATTCTATCCAAGTCGAAAAAAAAAACAAAATTAACGTTCCAGGTAACCTAAAATAGTATAAACTTTTCAATGAAACTTGGGTACCGCTCTTAAGCTCAAAATGGCGCTGGTCCTCATTGACAAACTCCATAATTGGCCAGGTTTTCCCAACAAATATAACCCATTCACTCAACGATTAATACCTCATAATTTTTCAAAAGTTTTAAAAGCTTGCCAAGTTTTCTAAAAAGTGTAATGTATAGTAGGTAGTAAATGTAATGTTACTATACATTAGAGCTAGGTATACCTACTACCATAAAGTTTGTAGAAAGATTTCAATTTGCTTACATTTTTAACCCTTTAACTGCCAGGCCAGGCAAGGCAAAATACTATGGTTTGTCAGGCACATGTGACTGACACGCCAGTCAACGGGTTTCAATTTATAGGTATATTTGTAGGTAGGTACCTACTTTATTTTAACGTGTTCTAAAATAAATAAAGATGATGTTGATGAGATAAAATTAAACAATATTTTTTTTATATTGAAAAAAATGTAATATAGCGTACGACATACGTACTTTAAATATTTAAGTTGAGTATACCTAATACCTAAAAATTTAAACATACTTTAAAGTAATCATACACTTATATAATATCTAGTACCTACAAAGATTTCAAATCTAAGATAGGCTACGACGTACATTTGACAGAGCAAGTCTTCATACATTAAAATGTTACGCCATCTTGGTTTTCACTATTATACCTCAAATGTCAAAATGGCCCAAACATTTTTAAAAGTGGGGCTATTTAACTGGAGACACTTTTTGCCTCCATAATATATACGTCTATGATCTAGTAGAATAACGTAATCCAATACCTAACCCGAGGATTGAAATGAAACTTTCAAAACTGATGACGGCACACCGTACACCATTGTCTTGCGGCCGATTAGGGGGTGAGTTCCGCCCGCGACGGACGGACTAGTGAGCGGTTACAGGCGGATTTTTTATAAATCCCAAGATAATCCCGTAGTCCGTCCGATATAATCCGATTTGGGTTTAATCTGTACAGTTTTTCCCATTATATTGTGGGAAGACTATTTTTTCCTTGCCAATGATTAACAATTTTTAACTAAGAGAGATGCGGTGGGAATTGGATTTTTTGTCGACGAAACTCTCGCGGCAGAAAACCAGAAATTGTTTCGCAAAGCCTATTGAGACTTAAACCTAGATTCTGCTGAATAAATTGGGTATTTTATTTATCACAAAGTAGATATTTATGTTAAATGTGGACTACATAAGTAGGTACCTAATAATATATTTTTTTAATTCAACAAAAGTATGAATATGACTACATAATTAAATTACCGAATTGTACAAAGTTTCCATACAAAAGCTTAAGATATTAGTATTAGAAAAACTCTGTATACCTACTCGTATAGTACGTACTAACATAACAAAGAGGAAAGATTTGATTGTTTTGTTTGCATTGAATACACCTAGTACATAATAGGTATATTTGTAAAAAATAGAGTTTTTGCACAATAAAAAATGTAGAGCTGCTGAAAAACTGTTTCTGCGATTCTCAAAAGCTCGTCCTTTACCAAGTGGATATAAGTATTTAGGAAAATAAGCTGAAACACCACATCAAAGCATTGAGAACGTACCACTTTAGGGCGGATAAAACCGGCCATTTCCGGATTTGACCGGCCGCCGCCGGTTTTTAATATCGCTCTACATTTCGATGTTTTTGAATTTTACGTGCTAATTTTTCGTTTACATTTCTGTATATTCTAACAGTCATAATAAATAGTTTTATAGTCTATTCAAAGCTAATTGATAGACAAAATCTTACGTGTCTCAGTAGTTGAAAAACGTATAATATGTAGAAATTAAATATACAGTTGTATTTCATAAGCTTAATTTTCAATTTTATTTATTTCAGATGAGAATGGTGTTACTACTGTATCGGTAAGTATTTTTACTAATTCTTCAGACCCCTATCAACTGTGTACAAAATTTTATGTGAAAAGTTCAGCAAGGACGCGGATAGCAGCTACTAAATAAAATTGAAGCGTCTGTATGTAATTTCAAATTAAGCTTTGCACTTAATGCTTAAGAAATGGATATGTACACATATATATACAGCACTTGCACCAAAACAAAATTAAACAATTTTTGTACGTCTGTCTGTCTGTTTGTTCCGGCTAATCTCTGAAACGACTGGACTGACTTTGACCAGGCTTTCATTGGCAGATAGGTGTTGCTATAAGGAGTAATTTAACTACTTTTATCTTAGGGTTCCGTTTTAAAAAATTGGATTCCATTTCCACTAAGTTTCACGCAAACGCAAAGGCACTAATATTAAATAAAACCTTGTGAGTGATTTCCTCAAGTCTGCCTTGTAATTTGTGATGTGATACAGAGACTGTGTTTTTTACTAACGAGACACATTCACGATCTTCTTTATATCTTATCCTATTGTAGGGTTTTATTAGGGAGGCCCTTTCAATAAACTGCCTCATATTATAGTATATTATATATAGCACGGACAAATCGTGTCACTACAGTAAATATAATATTTTATAGAGTCGTGTTATATTTTATACTAGCTGTTGCCCGCGTCTCCGTACGAGTAAATACAGTATCCCATAGAAACACTGTACTTTTTCGGGATAAAAAGTAGCCTATGTCTATAATCCAGATCCTAAACTACTGTCATACCAAATTTCATCGAAATCCGTTCAATAGTGTTTACGTGAAAGAGTAACAAACATCCATCCATCCATACATCCATCCATCCTCACAAACTTTCACATTTATAATAGTAGTAGGATAGTAGGATTTGTATCATTGTGGCATAGAATATTAAATAATAGTTCTCAAATGCATTTTTCGAACATCTACAATATCTAATTGCACCCATATAATATGTATTTATAGATTCGTTATTCATTATTATAGTCTCTTTATTAGTAAATCAAAATAAATAATCATAATAAATTAATATGTTTTAACATTACGAGCGAATAAACAAAAGAAGTTATTTCTAGAACTTACCATTGCCCTAAATACTCGGCAACATTAAGCTTTATCAAGCCTCACAAAATCGGCACCATCATTCTATCATTAATACAAGCTGTTATGGCCGCCGCTTATTAACCTGAGATAACATTAAAAAGCCCATTACATTGGGTTAATGTTATACCGGGTATAACATTAAATACCCGGGTATAAACTGGGGTTATACTCGGTATACGGGTAAATATGACCGGATACATTAGCTTCTAATAGCTGATAAAAAAGGTCCATTCGCTTATAGTTCTTTTATAGATTATATTACATTTTTATAAACAAACGTTTTAACATGTTTTTTAACCTAAAAGTTGATTCCAAATGAGTAGCTCTACTGTACCTACTGTACTGTACTGTGTAACTTGGGGTGTAGGTACTATACTTACCTACTTAGGTTATGATTTTGCAGATAGATGCAAAAATGGCGACAGACCCACTTGTGCAAATCTAGGCTAAAAATAACCATGATACATGTATAAATACGAATAACGAGAGAGACAACATGTTATTTAACCAAGGGTTAACTTAAGCCCAGATCTGCACAAGTGGGCCTCAGAATTCATTGTCATATTTTTTAACTGTTACCTATAATGTAAGTAGGTACAGTCACCGACAGGTTTAGTTTACCACTTGAGTCTGAGCTGAGGACACCGCACCGTACTTCTAGGATAATATCCCTGCTTGGTTACAACAAACTTGCCCCTGAATTTGAGGTTTTAAACTAGCGTTTTGTTAATCTAAATCTACCAGGCTCAGGCGGGGTCCTTTTGGGACGACCACTACCCATTTTCATTACGCAGGCACGGAAGTTATGCTTTCATAATGGATACAAGTTTACGCGGCATTAATACAGGTAGGGGAATTTCATTACAGCCCGAAAATCTCTTAGAATCAGGGGCCCGCAAACAAGCCATTAAATATTCTTTTGTAGAAGATTTTTCCGTCAAACCTAATATTAATTTTATCCACTTTAAATGACGAAACAATTTCAGTGTAATTGGTCATTGTTCGTCTTCGAAGGAATTTACCTAATACACATCTCTCTACGTCGTTGAGACGTCGCGTAACACGTCGTTACTGTATATTGTGAACACAATGAGTTCGTATATTACGCTTTCGCGTCTTAATTACGAAACCAATAATCATGAAATTTTGTACACACATAGAAAAGAACATTTACTAAGTAAGTAGAGGTAACCTAAAGTATGTTTATCACGATAATAACTAATAGGTTTCAGACCGTACAAAATTACCGCAAATCATCTCGATTTCGTATTTCAGTTTTTGAGGTTGATCGATATACGCTTGATATTGTATTACGCTTGCAATCTTTGTCTCGTTGCTTTTAACAAAATGATAAGCAAAAACTTATTTTGTATTAAACTGAATTAACATAATAGTATCATAAGATAAAAAAATAGCACCATTATCACGTTTGTCGTAACTTTTAAAAACCTCAAAATTTTAATCCCGCCTTATCGACGTTGTATCTAGTTGAATATTTTCAACAGGCCATTCTGTTAATAAAATGACCGGAAAGTAAACGTTATCGTTGTATTTAATGCTTTTTTCATTTTTACCGAACACTTTGTGTAAATTATCTATCTAAACATTCTACTTTGCTTTTATGAGATCAAATGTAAAAATATTTTTAAGAATATGCTATCATTTTCTCATAATAATAATGATTATTAATCGGTCATCATAAATCAATATTCATAATTCAAACCGGATCTGGGATATCGTTATAGGTTTACCTACTTTTGGTTGGTTACTGTTCCAATATCTAAAACCAAGTAAAATTTCGACAATATAAAGTAGATGTTCTGTATGAAAATATTTAGAATATTCTGGAAGTAGTTCGCATAAAAGTATTACATAAACGAAATGTGAATAAAAATTCAGTGTCGCTGTGACAGAGGAGAAAGGAGACGCGCCCTTTGAACCGAAACAAGAAAATCAATGAATCCGTGATTCGAATGTACATCTAGCGACATCTATTATTCACCAGCATATTTTTGTTGAAACTTTTAGACGTTCTATCAGAGACTTGTTCTATTGAGAGAAATGTGTAATAAAATACTTAGTATTTACCATGATATTTGTTGTTCCTTTATAAGTATTTAAAAATATGAAATTGTTTAACGTACAGGTATTTATATAACGATAGATATTTAAAAATCATAAATATCACTGATTTAATCCTATTTCATTTTACAATATTCATTATTGTGCGTTTAAACTAATATCTACTTTATAAAATATTTAATTTAGAATCGTAGTAGGGTAAAACTAACGAAATAGGTGTCATTTGACGCACCACCTATAGTAAGATCTATGTACTTTGTGAGATAGAAGTAACAGTTACGTAAATCATACAGTTCCATGTCCTATAAAGACACAATTTGAAGCGAGACATATGCGAGGTGCATCACGTAATGCATCTGAACATTCCTTTGCCGTAAAAAAAAATTAAATGTCATCTTGAAAATGCGCATCCATCAGAGGTGCTCAAACTTTAATAGAACACTCACATTCGCGGGAACAAAGTGATGCATCCAAAGATCATTGTTGCTATGTGGGTCAATGGAGGATGGTACGGCGAGGGGTGTACCTGTCGGATAAAAAAGGAATTTCAAGTAGTCTTTGTGGCTTATAGCACTTATAGCTATAGGTAATATTCTAATTTTGGAACGAAGATGAATACTTTTAATGAAGGCGTAGGCACTCGTATATTTTGTGTGATACTTTTTACGTAAAATATTCTATAACTGTTATCCACTCATTCATAATAAGCTAGTAAAAGGCATTTAGTTAATGGCTTAGATTAAATTGAATTTATTTCATTGGGATTGTAATAGGACAAGCTAATTCAACGTTTAAATACATAAAACTAGATAACATGTAATTCAACAAACTAAACACAAACCCCCTTACTTATAAACTCTGTATGAACTTTGAATAGTTATACAGTGTTTTGTCTTCTTCAATCGAATTAAACATGTCACTTGTGTGACGGGAACAAAACACTGTATAACTATTCAAAGCTTATACAGCGTTTATTAGTAAGGGGGAAAGAGATTTTACCCAAAAGAGATTTACCCAAAAGAGAAACTGAAGAATTACAAATTTTCGTTGTCCAAATTTGATAATCGCACAAACCCATCCGAGTAAACTTCCACGAAATAGGGCGAGAAAAATCGTCAAAGTTATAATTTAAAACGTCATACACACCGCGGGAATTTGGAAGTTGTGATACTTCCAGCGAGCTTTTACGTGGGCCATACGGGCTTCGGGCACGTAATTATAGGCAACACAGTATTTGCATTACTTCACGGCAGAATGTTTCGAGTCACAAAAAATGTTTCCAACCCCTGGCTTCACGCTGCGGTGAGCCTTCTCTCATATTAATTTGCACGTTTGATATGTGGTCGCACTAAATATTTTTAGATTTTACCAAAATGGCAATTTAATTAAACGTTTACACTACAATCGCTCCGGGTGTACGGTTTGGTTATTAATTATATTAATAGCGCGAAACAAAATATGTTCATTTCGAAAGCGTTTTCGATTCGCTTGATTCGCTTAAAATGTTGGTCACAGATATTGTTATCAACATTTGGAAATATTTGTTTATTTTACTAAATTATTATTTATTAGGTACTTTAAACGTACGAATGTTGTTATTAGTTACTAGTTATGCAATTAATACTTCGCTTTAACAATTTAATTTAGTAAAGCGTTTTTTAACTGAAAGATTTAACTCTTTTTTTCTCCAACCGCTGAAGCCTCTGACACAAGAAGACACTTAAATGTTTGTCAGAAGCAACAAAACTTTTTCTACACTGCCTTAAGAGTTAGTGGGCCCAGTATTTATAGTAACATAGTCTTCCACCATCTACTGGTTACCACAGTAAATAATAGTCATTTTATTTCATGTATGTAATCATTAATTACACTTTTTAACCGACTTTCAAAACGGAGGAATTCGATGGAATTTATTACTCGTGTACAACTTTTCTCGGTGAAGACTGAAGACAACTTACAGACGCACACAAAGCAAAATGTATTCGAAGAAGTCAAATACGCCGTTCTTAATATCTAACTTATGTAACGGAAGCTTAAACGAAGGTCACATTACATGTGATGGAAACAATTCTGAGGCTCGGGCGGAATTTCACATAAAGCCTTTTGGCGTCAACATTCAGACATTTTAACCGACAAAAAGGAGGAGGTGTATTCGACCCGTGGATTATAACGTGGATTGAAACGAATATATTTTATGATTATTAGGTTTGTGTTATAAAAACGTAGAAAACTAACATTTACACACTCTCGCCAATATACCTGTGGCAAGAAGCTAAGTACACCTACTAATTCTGTTAACAATATAAATTTTATTTGAAATTATTAATACAAATCCGTATTTTAGATCACAAATAAATTTCAATGATCCCCACATAAACACGTTATTAAAAACCAACACAGCGGCAAAGTAAATAAATTGACTTGGCCTCCATTTTGACCCTTCCACATGAGAAGATTGAACAATAAATAAAAAGTCAAAGAAAAACCAATAATTTCCAATAAACCACAAAAGGTTATGTACATCCTTACTTCGATATCAACGTATTATTAACTAGCTTTTGACCGCGATTATGTTGGTTTTAAACGACAAGATTGTCATTTAGATCAGGAATTCCCAAAGTGAGTTCCGCGTTTCCCAAAGGGTTCCGTGGAATAGTCATCTGCAGGGTTTCGTCAACTTTGGATTTTAAAATCCACGGTTACAATTATTGTTATGTAGCAATGGCGAGGGGTTCCTATAACTCCACTCCTATCGGCTTCCCTTACCGCTTACCTTTTGAAGACCTTCATCCAAATCCCTGCCTATTATACAGGCTACGGCTTCCCTATAAAGGCGCACCAGCCTTCGGCTTCCCTATGAAGGAGAAACAGCCTTCGGCTTCCCTATGAAGGAGAAACAGCCTTCGCCACTGTTATTTGATTAGCTAGAATTTAGCTCGACTCGGGTACAGTACGGGGTTAGGGGTTGATATGGGGCTCATTAGATGCCAAAGAGAATATAATCACTACGTTTTAATTAGATGCCTCATACCTAAACTATTTTTCTGTGTGTAGATACTTTCATTCATTCTACTAGAATAATAATAGCAACATTCTACATCAAAATATTTTATGTACCAACAATGTAATTACATTGTTGGTACATAAAAGTTACAAACTCGGGAATCAAAATATCTATATCTTATATTATAATTAAATATATAAAAGGCAAACCTGACTGACTCATCTATCAACTTACAGCCGAAACTAGTGAACGAATTTTGCATACAGATTTGTAATAACGTTGTAATCCGCTAAGATTTTTGAAAATTCGCCGCCTAAGGGGATGAAAAAGGGGTATAATTTTGTATGGAAGCCGAACTCTACGCGGACGAAGTCGCGGGCAAAAGCTAGTGTATATATGTCACCGTAAAATTGTAAAAACTGGTAGATTGTAAAATAACTAACGAGATTGTAAAAATATGTCCAAAGTTTAAAAACTATATATTTATAATCTAATGAAAAATAATGTGTGAAATTATAGGCAGCATACTCGCGTCGGAATTCAATCAACATTTTACAATTTCACTACTTTTTTTACAATCTAACGGTTTTTACAATTTTAAGGTGACATATATAAAAGGCTAAGCTGATTGACTAATGTATCAACGCACAGACCAAATCCTTAAGGTTAGAAATTCGAAATTTCGCACACGAATTTCTCATATTATGACGTATGCATGCACTAAGGAAGGATTTTTCAAAATTCAACCCCCAAGGGGTAAAATAGGTGATGAAAGTTTAAAACCTAATTTCACGCGGGCGATGCCGCGGGCAATTAATGCTAGTTAATTATACAACTTATAACTAAAAGTTGACTCGTATTTTTTAGTATTGACATTTTTATGAATAGGGGAAACCATGATGGTGGCTCCACTGTTTGAAACTCCATATTATCTCGAAGAGCTCCGTGGCCTAGTGGGAAGACCGTTTGGTTTGCACTCGAGAGAGTGCAGGTTCGAATCCCAGGTTGTGGCGTGTACCAATGAGACTTTTTCAGATCTCAAGTACATTAAACGGACGCTCTAACGGTGAAGGAAAACATCGTGAGGAAACCCGCACATGGTTGGCCCCAGACGTATTGACCAGTCATTCCCCTGGACTAGGCTGACTGTGTTGTGAGAATGCCGTATGTGCTTGGGCATAACGCCCGCGCCATTAAAAAACCAACTGTCCCAGGCACTACAGCATTTGAAGAGTGGTTACTTCGCTCGGAGAATACTGTATAAATCATCCATTAACGGATGAAAAGGCCTAAGTTAGTATTATCTCTTAGTAACCTCTTCATTTTGTGACGTCTATCCTACGTATATAGTTGCCTGATCCATGTAAATCCCGTATAGGATAAATAATCCCCCGAAACGGAAAATCTATTCCCGAAAAACTTTGATCGCCTTTTGCCTTCACATGCAATCACTCAGTCAACTTAGTGGCAATTGAAACAGTGTACAATTCATTCGCGAATCTAGAGTATCTATTAATTAAAATCGCGGCATCTATCCCACTGGTGCATGTATCCTGGAACTACTCCACCCTTGTATGTCTACAACATATATTATGTATATGATAAGCAAAAGATTCATGTTTTCGTATTCAGTGACCCCATACCTATTAGTATAAAAATTAACAGTCAATAAAAAAAAAGTAGTTTTTTTGTAGAACATACAACAGCGTAAAATTTATAACCTACAAAGCTTTTGCCAATATCAGGCAGTGGACGTCTAGTTGCTGACGTCGACGACGAAAGCCTTTAAAATCAAAGATTTCAAAACTCAAGAAAGGCTGTGACGTTCATTTGACAGAACAAATCTACATACATAAAAAGTTACGCCATCTTTGTTTTCACCATAATAATAACTCCCCACATCGATATCGGTGACAGTGGCCGGTTTCATTGAAACCAGGCAAGTTACGCAGGAATAATTTTATAGTGCCCAAGTATGTGCGCAGTACACAAGAGCACACTCTCTTCCTTTACTCTCATAACCCAGTGGGACGGATAACCGACACGACTGACAAGAGATCAGGCGCAGGTCCTTTTTACATGACCATCCGACGCATCTTTCTTGTCAGACAATCAGGTGATCAGCCTGCATTGTCCTAACCAAACTTGGAAATAACATTTTTTATTGTTCCAATGCGGGAATCGAACCCACGATCTCCGAGTCGAGATCCAATGCTCTAATCACTAGACCACAGAGGATGTTAAATGTTTTCAATATGCTTCAAGACAAAAGACATTTAACTCGAGATACTTTTTGCCTATTATCATAGATGTATTATATTAAAAAGAGGAATATAATATGCGTGTATGGTCACATTACATGACAAAAAAACGACGATATAATTTTGCTATGATTGAAAAACAAAAATTACTGAATTCAAATTCTTATGTTATTTGTGACATTTTTTGCTAGATCAATGATATGTAACATAGTCATATACGCAGCATTTAAGTTAATAAAATCCATTTTATAATTTTGTATTTATCTCATACATTTTTAACTGCTGTGAGCTGTGACGTCACTCGTGCATCATTTTTTTTATCTACTTTTCGAAAAGCCAATAAAAACCCTAAGCATAATATGCTCCATTAAGATGATGCTTGCGAAAGTTGAGTTTCGACTTATTTTAGTATTACAAAGCAGGTACCTTTCCACGTAAAAGTAGATTGATCTAGAATACACCAATAACCAGAATTAATGGCTTCCAGCCAAACGCAATTCCAAATAGGTAGAGGATAAAATTAAATTTCAATAATGAATTGGATAAATTAATATTTTAATGAGAGCACAATATAATATGTATTTTCCTTTGTGAAACAAGTGAAATGAGGTTAATTATAATGAGCTTTGTCTCAACTTATAGTAAACACTTACTAGTTTACGTATTAGTGATTAGAGTGAGCACCACAATACCACAAGGTGACACTTTCTACAAATGACAACTCGAGCACAATCATAAATTATATTATGGAATTATATTGGCAAAGCACGAAACGAGCAGCGGCCAGCCCCGTGAACAAAAGTCCTGGCTTAAAAAACTCACATCCCGCTCGCCGCGCGCACCTCCCGCATACGTCTAGCCACGCACACATAGCCGCGAAATTTTGCTAGTCTATTGAATTATGGTTCATTACATTAGTAAAATATATTCTTGGACAATACCTTATTCAGTGTATAAATAATATTATGCAAACAGAATTTTGTACAAAAATACTTATACTGCTTGTTATTTCAATCAGAGTTTTAAGATTGAAGGTTGAAACTAAGGGCGAAAACCTTGCTATCAAAATAGTTACATTTTAAAATTACATAATATTCTTAATATCTACATCAATAATTATTATTATCTATTATATTATTGTTTTCGTGAAGTACCTACAAATTATAATGGTCACAAAGTTATCAAGTTAAATACTTAATTATTATCTGTACTGTAGTTATATAAATTATCTTGTCATGAACATGAAATTATTTTGGTTATTAATAATGTATTAAACAACATTTTTCCCTAAACTTGTTTTTTAACAGTATCCATACACCAACACCATGCTGCCTATCGTCCAATTTAATTGGTATGATGCTACAGGCTTGATCACATCTGTAGTTCATCCATACATACACCAAAAACGTATAAATGCCATGCCAATCTACGTCCATACACGGTCTATTCTAGCTTATCCAATCGGCATTGCGCTGCTGATTGGATAAGCTTGAACGGACGATAGACGGTATGGTATATCACCTTGTATGGCTACATCGTAACGGTTAAAAAGCAAATACATACATATTTTTATTTTGTCGCGAGTCCCTACAATATGTACTATCTAGTATTTATGTATAATGATGTCTGTATTTATGTATAATGAATAATGATTGTAAGTATCACAATCACAGATGTCAATGTAGTGTAAAGTCGCATAATGATTACGTAATTGTTTCCGAACTGACTATTCTAATGAGAGCTGGATAAAAAGACGCCATTGGTGTGTTGTATTCGCATTATGTTCGCGGCCCATAAAGCGCTTACGACGCTGTGATTACAACTGAAATATTTTTACGCTTCTGGGAATACCTACTTTAATAACATTAATTACATATTTTACTTAAAAATTACATTAGGTATAATATTTTTTGTGAAAATCCTACCAAACACTGCAGTTTTTAAGGAATTTGCATATTATACCTAATTTACATGAGGTACGTTTCTCTGCGTAGTGTGGTTCAGTTAATATCCCTATCTAATATTTTGCAAAGTAGAAATAGCAAATGCTTATTTATACCTATATTTAAAAAAAAATAACTAAATTATAGATATAAATATTCTACGATAGTTCTAACTTCCTCCTAACGGAGCACTGACTTCTAACATTAAGAACAGAAAAACGATAGGATTTAATTAATCTCATTAGCAAATGACGCAAACTGGTGAACACTGAACAACGATACAACTTCTTCCGGAGTTGTTCATCTTCAAAACTTTATCTAACTTGATAATTATTAAATAAAAGTAGAAATTTAATATGATTAATGACTCAAAACTCTTCAAGATCTTTAAAACATAAAATAGCTACAAAAATCGTCAAAGCACTTTATTTAGAATTTTATGTAGACTAACTTATTTGTTTTTATTATTTTAACTTAAGAAAATCTTACAAATAAATCAAACAACAAAATATAAATGTCGAAAGCGCTGAAAGCGCTTTAATTATACAACAGCGCAATTCCTCCCTTCGTCTATTTCTGTCAGCCATTCATTCTTTCGTTCAAATCATGTCATGTCTGATGTCAGTTGTTATTTAGTTAATTTCAGTGTTGGCTGTACTCCTATTTACTAAATGTTAAATAATATTTTCATTAGTTAAAGTGGAATTTTGTATTTGGACTAAATTTACTCAGTGTCAAGGTTTGCCAGAACTTCTTGTCTAAAAATAATGTTTTAAAATTAAATGTTTCAAGGCGGATTGTTTCGTGATTTTTCAAGCCGATCGAGCTTGGTGAGTAAAATTTTTTAGATAAATATATACTTTATGTGTAGATTACTATAGCTTTTTATAAAATAATTAACTTTTACTACCAGAGCTTTCCATAACACGATAGGTTTCAACTTAATTGATTTATTGTTATTTCCTAACTCAAACATTGGCATGAAACAATTTTCTTTATATTTATTTAATTTACACTAAACAAGAAAATTCGTATTTTAATTAAAGAGCACTTATTTTTGACATTCAAAATACCTACTACCCAAAAAATCTATGAAATATTGAAATCTGTGATAAAACTCGTCTAAAGCATAAAATACTTCTTTTCATGAACTTTTTTTTTATTTTACTTATCGTTTGAAAACATTTCGCAATAGTTTTACATTTATATTTATTAACTTATTGACACATGTTTTGTGGGCATTTCGTGTAAAAAAATGACGTCATAGCCATTGTAAGCGCGTGGACACGCAACGAGCTTCGATATTGTCCACATTTCACACATTTAGCCTACACTATTTATTATATTCATAATACATAATATGTTATAGCTAACTACTTAAAAAAAATAACTAAAAAGAACATTAAAACTAGAAAAACTTAAAAAGCTACAGTAAAAAGTTACAACATATTAGCCATTATTTACGTTGCCCTAAAACACTAAACTAAATAAAAAATAAAGTACAATTACTTGTAACGTTTGTTGAAAACACATCAGTTTTGAGGAAGTTTCTATACATTTACTGAAAGCATTGCTGAAATTTTTATTATCGTGTGGAATTTTAACTGCTACACGTGGCAGCGATTTGGCCAAAGTTTGTGTGTTTAAAAAATCAAGAAACGCAAATTCATAACTATCCCTGAACATAAAAAAAATATTTAAAAAAAATACCAAATGATGTACTAATATGAAAGTAATGCAGAGGTATAAATTGAATTTTTGTAATGGACAGGGCGTATGAAGGCGTGGTGATCGTATCTGGGCTTTTTATCTTTATATTAAGTGGCCAGCCTCTGTTCGGTATTAGGGTATTACATTTAGAAAGTCTATAACAATTTTCTTCGCTTACTCGCTGTGACGAATCCAAATTGCGCTTATACGTTTTTGTTGAAAGGCTGGATTACTCCAGACTGCAATTTTGAGCTTAGAATGTCTGCACAGGTCTTATGTGCATGTAGGTATGTAAATATATTTAACTTGTACCAATACGAAAATGAAATTTTTAATACAGAATTACAGATATTATGTAATTTTTTATTATGAAAGCGTATTTTTGCGAGCTCACTGTAATAGTTTAACTGCTTAATTTCAAAGTTGGAACGCAAACAATTTACTTAGCTTGCTACACAGAAATTAAATGAATTCCAATATCGACTACCTAGTTTGAAAAAATATATTTTGTTTGAAAAGTTATACGTTACAGCTAACCAAACCTACCTACTAGTTTTCATTAAGTTTATTGTTTTAAATACAGTAAATCTTAAAAAATCCTTAGGAATAGGAACTAAATAATTGTCATTTTGACAAAAATTTGCGAGGCTATCCGCGCGAATTTCACATCATTTTTAGAACAATTTGTAGTACAAGTTAGAACCGCATCCTCGCGCAGCCCCACATTCAATTACCCCATTGAATGCCCGCATCGGTTCCCAGGGCCCCGCTATTGTCCCAAAATGGACCCACGTGCGGGGCAGATGGCTGCTTGCGCAGGAGTTTGTGTTTTTGTACGACAAATGTGACAATACGTTTGGTTTAGCCGCGGATATTTCGAATTTCCAGTCCAATTATGTTTTTGAAAATCATTAGATTTTGGCCGATACGATTGCTGAGAATTTTATTAAAAATAGCGTAAATTATTAATAAATATTACTTTAAAATAACTGCAAATTATCGTCAAAGTTAGCTAATTATTTTAGCCTCTACCGACTTCTATTTTACGCTGCTCGGTTAATGTTGGCAGAGCAGAATCAACGCAAAACTTTATACTCCGGTAAACCAAAACATTTTCTCTTATACGGTATATCTACGATTAAAATATAAATTTCATTTAACAAATTAAAAACGTGGAATATTTTCTACTATAATTATTTATATGATTTATGATATTATATACATATGATTTTATACCATAATTTTACTAATATTTGTTTAACATTTTTGCTTTAAGTACCTATCATACTATGACGTATCTAAAATATTACAATTTTAATTCTCCCAAAGTAAGATTATAATTTGTTAGAGCCATAAATTCTATTATTTTTGTAGAAAATAAATACGAAATGAAATGGAAAAATACTACTACGAACACAATACCTACAGGGTTCACAATTTGTAATGTGGCTATATTTTTTTTATCCTGTCCGTCAAAAGTCAGCTGCGTGGTCACAGTGCGAGCATGCTCTCCGCCATCCTATTCGGATTGTCGACAGATGTAAGTTCGCATCCGGGCACATGGAGTATTCATATACCACGGGACCTTGACGGAGACTAAGTGATTTCGGATCATCATCACCAGTTCAGTGCCAGTTTAAAGGAGGCACTTTTGTTGTTATTCTGAGATATATGCCTCTGTAAATCGAAAAATATCATTACCGACCAATGATTTACCTACACAGTATTTTTGTAAATTATTATCATTTCTAGATTTTTTTACTCTAATAATTAAAGTTCAGTGATTAAAATCAGTGCTAGTGATACTAAGATTATCCGGAAAAAAAAACAAAAAAGGGACGTAAAAACATGCTTTCGGGCACGCCTCGATGCTAGTAATAAGTCTGAATTCTGATGATTAATATTAAACATATTAAATTAGTGCAGTTGTCGAGTGAGTGTTGTGCGGCTGATAAGGCGGCCTTCGCTAGCTGATAACCCGCGTCTGATAACACAGGAGTACATTGTCAAATCACACTCAATTCATTGATACGCGTTTTCGTGGGGTGAACGAACAAGGGTCCACTAGTGTGTGTGTTCTAAATTTAAATTTCCTCCACGCATTTAACTTATTTTTTTCCTTATTTTTTTAAAAGCGAAAACAATGACTTTTGCCACATAAGAGCCAAGAATAATTTGCCACAGAGGGGTAAGTAAACTATTGTATTTTTTTATATCTGGGGAATAAACCTCATGTTTATACCGTTAATAAAATAATTTCTATTGTTTAGTCTGTACCAACGGGCTTACGTTTTTACCTTCTGAAAATATCTACTTACGCTTTCAATGTCAGATATATATGAAATATCTATACCTACTCTGATTATCGATATGTTTTAGACCTTGGAGTCGACCTGCAGTTGACAGATCGCTAATGGGATCTTTATCTCCTTGTTAATTCCAAAAAATACGAGAAAATGAAATAGCACAATGTTGTTTTATTGTAAAAGTATTTACTCGTTAGTTTTATAAGCGTTAAGAAGTCGTCATGCGTACATATTACTATCTGAAAATTTAATTGGTTAGTGTGAACACGGTTTATCTTCATTGGTCAATTTTGACATTTAATAATATCTACTCCTGTACTAAGTGTCCGAAGAACTTGTGTATTACAGGTACCAGACAACGGAAATATATAAAATATACTATTAGGTATACTATTCATATTATTAAGATTTTTATTATACTATACATATATTTAATATATGACAAACAAACTATTCGGCAGGATTGAAATCTACGATATAAAACATTTCGACTGCAGTAGGTACGTATATGTTTCACAATTCTTTAGTTTAGTTTAATGTTTACATTAACTGTCTCAGAACTTACGTCAACTAGCATGTGCTACAGTTAATAATTAGTTTTAGTTTTATTTTTAATTTACTACCTAAACAATTGATAGAATTACTCGGCTATTCTATGTAAGTTGTAACTATCCTTATTACAACCTTAGAATAATAACGCGTTATTAATTTAGGTATACAACGGATAATGACGGGATTGTTTTTAAAAACATTTTTAGCCATATACGATAATTATTCTACTCAGGACAATTATACGTTTCCTAAAATAATTTAAAATTTCCTACAGTAATATGAAACTAGTTTTTGCTCGCGATTCCGCCCGAGTAAATATTATACAGTATTATCCCACGGAATCACTGTACTTTTCGGGATATAATGTAGCCTATGTTTCAAGCTACAGCCTAAACTACTTCCAAACCAAATTTGATCAAAATTCGTTCAGTAGTTTTTGCGTGAAAGAGTCATTTTAAACATCCATTTGTCCATCCTCACAAATATTTAAAAATCAAATCTGTTTATCTGAATGTAGGTTTAAAAAGTTATTTCTCCCTCCCTCGTCCCTTTATGGTTTACATTGTATTCTGTTAACATTGGACTAGGATAATATATTTGCTGTATCGACAGCGTCAGAAACCCAATCGCACGAGATGTGCTGCCTCAGATGTAACTGAGACCCTGTGAGCTGCTAGTTGCTACACTTCTAAGAATTTTATACCACAGTATATAACTATTAGTAGGTACCACAGATTGAAAGATTAAAGAAAGACGAACAGATAAGCATCGACATAGCTTTCCATTTGATTACACTACTATTATAAGCATACGCTGTGTCCACGATTGTGTGGAAAAATTGTGGGCCGATGAACGCGGGTGGAGCCGCGGGCATTAGCTAGTATATTATTATAATTTACAAATGTGAAAAATTGTGAGAATGGTTGGATAAATAGATGTATGGACGGATGGATGTTTGTTACTCTTTCACGCAAAAACTACTGAACGGATTTAGACGAAATTTGGTATAGTAGTAGTTTAAGCTCTGGATTAAAATAAAGTGTTCCCGTGGGATACTGTATTTACGAGGGTGGAGCAGCGTGCTGAAGCTAGTTTTAAATTATTGTAAGAAATTTATAAATGTCAGCATATTATTTGTCATAATATATATATCTGGCTTTAAACGGTAGGCGCGTTAAGCCTGTAGTTTGGTTAAAAAAAATGTGTGTCGTAAACATAAGTTTGCCATATCGGTGTATACGTCTGTCTATACCCTGTGGCATCTAAGGGTAGAGATATACGCACCGGAATAGGCAATCGGACATTTTTTTTTTATTGCATAAATGAATAGTACTCTTAAATATGAGTAACTTCTCAGAAGAAACCGTATATCAAAAGTCAATATTTTCAAAGGTACAGCGATTTGTATAAAAAATTTCGCGAGCCTCCTAAAAACGCTCCATACTAAAGTCGACCTAAAAATGACGTCACTTGTATATGAAGTAGTATGAAGTAGTATATGAAGTATATGGCCGCAGGAATATATTTGTAAATATCTCCGATATTTGTGCGTTTAAGTTCATACTTACCATAATGAATGTTTTTGTATATGATGTGAGTAAACTAATGATGTAGGTTTTGTTTACCAATTTCGCAAAAAAATAAAATTTTTTGGTATAAAGACTCGCGAAATTTTGTATACAAATCGCTGTACCTTTGAAAATATTGACTTTTGATATACGGTTTCTTCTGAGAAGTTACTCATATTTAAGAGTACTATTCATTAATGCAATAAAAAAAAATCAGTCCGCTTGCCTATTCGGAAGGCCGTAGAGAATTCTGATCATTGGAAATAGAAATCTATGCTAATGCAATAGACTTGAAAATCGAACACATGAGTGTCGAGTTAAACGTTAATGTCATATATGACAGCTCGACACCTGACACTTCAATTTTAAACTCTATTCTATTAGCGCCGAGTTCTATTTTAAATGCTCACAATTCTCTACTCTCCGGATTCCGGTGCATATAGTCCCAGCCTTAGCTTCTAAGCAAATGGACAGATTTGGATGCGGTTTATTTTGTTGAACATTAGTACAGTGATTAAATACAGGATCGTATAGGTGCTACCAACATAACAATTGTGTCAAGTAAACCCCTTAACGGTCATATTGGTCTCTTATGTACGGACATAACAGTAACCGTTTGAGACAAGAACGAAATAAATTTTGCCATTTCGGTAATAAAAACCAAAAGATTAGGGTCAATTAAGTAAGGTGAATTAGAAATATCTTCAATTGGTATAATTTTCTTTTAGAGTGTAATAAATATCCTTATTGCCGATTAAAAATAGCCGTTTAGGCTTTACAGCTAACCAAAGAAATATACGTACCTACATACGAACACTCGAAATACATAACCCTCTTTCTGGCGTGGTAAATGTCAATTAAGGACTTCGTATGTAAAGCTATAAGTTTAACTCTATTGTTTATAATCTATAGTAAGGCTTTAAAAATATATCCCGACTAATTTATATTTTTTGTAAGTTGGTTAATGAAAGGAAATTTAAATCAGATGGGATCTTAATTCTCTTCTCTGGGCTAAGAGATATTATACTTCTTATAGGGCCTTCTTATAGGCTCTTCGCCCGTAAACCATTTGACAGTTTATACAAAAGAAATCATCTAAGACGTATATACGAGTATTATAGACTGGTATGCCGAGGCAACTGACAACAACAACAGTCCCCACTTAAATGGCCCCATTTTTTTTGTCATTTGGCATTTTGACATTTGAGGTATGATGAAATCAAGATGGCTGACATTTGAGGTATGGTTAAACCAAGATGGCGTAACTTTTTCTTGCATGAACATTTGTTCTGTCAAATGTAGGTACGACATAGCCCATCCTTAGTTTTGATCTTTGAAGAAGTAGCGGAATACTCAATCAGTCTTATTAATAAAATTATTTACACCACGGATTAGCTAATCCAACATGGCTGTCTCTGTCAGATACTTTGGAACAGTCACTTGATAGACAAAGAGAGCGATTTGGATTTGCTTATCCATGGTGTAAATATTTTTATTAATAAGGGTGTAGATGTCCTATTTACAACGCTTATCTACAGACCGTTTAGATTTATTTTACATCTGACATGACCTTTATACCAGTGACATAAGGATCACTCTAACATAACTCCAAGGTAAAATAACTCTGGACAGACTACACAGATTGGCGTTCGTAAATCACGGAGCAAATCATATTAGCGACCGTCGATCAGACCGAATTGGTCGGTTAAGCAACCAATTATTGTACAGTTGTATATTCTAGAATCATATAGCAAATAAACAAAATTAAAATTTGTAAGTAGCCCCCGAATTGTTGAGCATTGAGCGAGCTGATGATGATGAATCATAGCTAAGAACACTGTCGATCTCTCACTCACTCACTCACTCAGCTTTCAAACCAAAAAAATTTGATATAAATCGGTTCATTCAATCGATAACTACGATGCCACGGGTAAACACACACATACACGTCAAACCTATAACACCTCTCTGCTTTTATCAGGGATTAAAATAAGAATTGTGGTATATAAATTATTGTTAGATCTAGCAACATTATCAGACAATGTTACCAGATCTCGTACGAAAAATTCGTTCCTCTTAACCCGGGAAAAAAATTAAATAACACATGGGGCATATTCATGCACCGTCTCCCGTTATTTTATGCATTGAAAAAGAGTAGGAATAACCCAAGCTTGACGCATCTTGCCTCCTACTCTTATCTACTAATTAATATATTTAAAAACAAAAATTAAATTGTATATTCTTTTTTTAAACATTGTAATTTGTTTCTACAGTGAAGGTCGCCAAGATTGCAAATGGTTATATTATAGAGTAGTTTTATACATCAAGTTTCCGAGGAAGGAAACCTCTCGTGAGTAACCTATCAACAAGCGTCGAGATCAATATTCATCACTTGACGGAGAGCCTCTAGAGAATGTTTGATACTTATATTACGACCTCACCGGCCTCTTAATCCTGAGCTGGAGAAGGAAACGTCGTCTAAATCTAAACGAGAAAATCTTGAAACTAATTCAGCATATTATGCTCAAAGATTTGCTTCAGAATAATACTAGTAACGAAAACACAAGTGTATTAAAACTTTACTATATATTCGAATAACGCTAGTCAAAAAGCTACTTAAAACATTACTAGTCATAATCTGCTTTACAGTATCCTGTAAAGCAGATTATCGGTGCTCTACCAGAGGTATATCGTATCCGATATACCTCTGGTAGAGCACCGAAATAACAATCCCTTTATCGCACTGAGGCTCCGAATGTCCAAGCTTTCAGCGAGATCGATTTTACAACGGTCGATCCGTCGGGCGACCGGTTGCTCGACTGGTTGAGTTGGCCGGTTGAGTGGTCGTCCGGTTAAGGGCGAGTTTATCAATTTGTCGGAGATAAAGTTTGAGCTAAAAGACTAACACTACTTTGTATAGTGATAATAGCTTTAATTTTCAGCGCGCCTTTTCAAGTGAGCTATTTCGTATTTGAATACGTGGATAATGGATATAGATGATTTATTTTTTACTAACTGACAAATAAACTGGAGGAGGTTCTCAAGTCATTTTTCATAACATCCTATTACAATATACGTTTAATTGCTTTAAAATAAATTAAGATTTTTAGAACATTTTTTTTTTAATAACTCCCCGCACCGATTTCGGTGACGGTGGCCGGTTTCATTGAAACCAGGCCAGTTACGCAGGAGTAATTTTATAGTGCCCAAGTGTGTGCGCAGTACACAAGAGCACTCTCTCTTCCTTTACTCTCGTAATCCAGTGGGACGGATAACCGACACGACTGACGAGAGATGAGGCGCAGGTCCGACTTTTTACATGCCCATCCGACGCATGGATCATCTTTCTTGTCAGACAATCAGGTGATCAGCCTGCATTGTCCTAACCAAACTTGGAAACAACATTTTTTGTTGTTCCAATGTGGGAATCGAACCCACGACCTCCGAGTCGAGAGCCAATGCTCGAACCACTAGACCACGGAGGCTTGTTTTAGAACATTATAGAGTATTTAAGCATTATTGTGACGTTACTATAAACTTATTTAATAAAGCCGCACTAACATTGCTCTAGCAGTTTAGCTAATGATTCTGAGCCATCTGTGACAAGTAATAATACTACGACAGTTTAGTACTGCATAATGTATAATAGAGAATTAATTTGTAAAGGGTAGAGCATATCTAAGAAACATTTTAAGTTTGCTCTATTATTATTTATATACCGATACGTGAATGTTATTTAATTTTTATTTATTTATTAATATTATTCCAATAATATGTACACTACGGCCGCTGTATCTTGGCGGGTCTGAACATAGGCTGTGCGAACTTTAGCGCATGTACAACTCGTGAAGAAAACTGTTGTTGTATTTTTTTATACACCTTTGTACTAATAAAATTTCCTTAATACAGTTGACCAACTAGTACAAATAAAATAAACACGAAAACACTTAAAAACAGTTATTGCGCGACCTTCTGCGCGAAGTTCAGACTCGCCAAGATACATCAGCCGTATAGTATGTGCAT
The DNA here is from genome assembly GCA_905404095.1 of Glaucopsyche alexis. Classification (NCBI taxonomy): domain Eukaryota; kingdom Metazoa; phylum Arthropoda; class Insecta; order Lepidoptera; family Lycaenidae; genus Glaucopsyche; species Glaucopsyche alexis. Next base: position 8,396,057 of record FR990047.1, read on the forward strand.
TAATACAAATTAGTTGGTACCCGCAACATCATTTGCGTAGAACTACCGTAACCCCTATTTTATTAAACAGAGACCTAAGATAAAAACTAATTAAAATAAGTTAGCTATCTGTCAGTGAAAGTCCCGTGAAAATCGGTCAAGCCGTTTCAGAGATTATAAACAGACAGATAGACAAACGGAGAGACAAATTAAAAAAAAAACTATATTTTATTCTAAGTATACTGTATATTATTATTCATATGCATTTGGGTTAAAATTACAAACAGACACTTAAATTTTATTAATTTGTATAGATGTATAGAAAATTGAAGTTAAAACTAAGAACTTAATATTTTATGGAAAAAAAACAGCGCCCTCTACAGTCTAGAGACGTTAAAGTTGGGTTCGTCGCAGTCTGCTCGCAGCTGCCACACAACAATGACGTACGGAACAATAGATGTCTTTTATAAAGTAAACAATACCAGTAACGGTATTTCGGGAAGTGATTTTTTTGCATTGTTTGGCGGAGAATGCGTGGAATAATGAGAGTTATTATTATCGATCTGGTTGTGTTAATTGAGCAATTCTTGTTTAAGGAACATGTAGAGAATTTTAGGGAATCTCTTGGCTAATCTTCCGACTCGTAAAACAACTTGTGTGCTAGGAAAAAGTTCAAAGCTGTAAAATATTAAATTCTTACCCACAACCAATTACTCATAACTTAAATATTATATAATTAAATTAAAACAAAATTCAATTTTCTGGCAACACTTGGAGTATAAAAATTCTTGTTTCTTCGAAATGTAGCATAACCACAATTTCGATGGAAATAAGGATATAAAAATTACATTTTTAATTGTACGTTTCCCATCGCAGTGCTCTCATGTCTGAATGTAAACTATTCATTACAGTAATTGGAGCTGCCTTTGGAAACCACGATCTCGACCTACTTTTTATTCGGAAAATATTTTACAAGATAATATTACAATTTACAAGATGAGGCGAGGCACCCATTGATTTGAGTACTTTTACAGGAAATATGAATTTTAGGCAATTTTTTACATAAATTTGTGTTTCTTTAAATTTGTGTTAGTACGTATTACCATGTATTACGAACTAAAACAACTTAGACTAAAAATATTATTATTTAGTGCCTGCATAGTCAGAAGGAAAGTAAAATTTTTCCTGTATCGTTATTGTGTCGTTAATATTAAGACAAAACTCAGTAACTATGGCTAGTTTAGGCATATCTAAACTAAAACTAAAACTTTTCTGATTTTTATTATAAAAGACTTAATGTCCCTAAGTTAAATTTTCATTTTTTAAATCACCATTCCCGACAATCAATAAAATACCATGGGTAGATGTGACTTTAGAGAGTACAAAAGTATCATAATAAGTACATTCATGGTCACAATAGGAAATAATTCTAATGTTCGTCGTAAATAGGTACAAATGATATGAGTTTCTCATTTTTTGTGTGGCATTTTTTAATTAAACATGCACATTTTGAGCTCATCAAAAATATGTGTGGTTCTTTCTTCAAAATGTAATTCCTTTGAAAAAAATTATGAATATTCGTAACATACAGATGCTAACTGACTAAATCTAAATGGTGCAGAAATTTGAATTTGAAAAGTGAAAACTGAATTTGTAAAATAAAATATATAAAAATAAGTCAAGGAATTCCTTGAAATAAGTTCATTTGTTCGTTTATAAAAAAAAAACTTGGTAAAATAAATACAAGGTCAAAGGGCTGAACACCGCAACTCGATCATGTCATGCTAAAACAAACGCGCGTTCCATTTCCAAATTATTTCAAATATGGCTGCCTGTAACGAGCCGAATGGACAAACAACAATTGACCCCAATTCTCGTGGCTAATGGCGCGCCGGCCGAGGACCTGTAGGGCTGAATTACCATGCTTCTTTTCGATTGTAAATGATATCATAATATCATCCATCTACAATTATTATTATAATGAATTATAATATTAATAATAATTAGGTATATACTGTGATATTAAGTAAGTACTATGTTAACTTAGATAGGCACTAAAATATGTTTGGATAATGGTTTCAAAAGTATTTACATAATATTTTATATTCAAAAAAATATATACTCTCCTTTAGCATCACTAATGCTCGCTCCACACTTCCTTCGCAATTCGCGCGCGTTACCGCGAAAGTAAAACATTATCTACCTACTATACGTGAAAAATGTGCGAGTCGGCTTCGCGAATCATTCACATTACGCGCTGCGCGGTGAAATACGAATGCGAAAAATTGGTATTATTTTCAAAGCGTGGTCATATTGACACAGAATAAATAATAATACAAGTAATATTGGCGTTGGCCCGTTATCGTCGTTTTGGTGCGAAAATTCAATTATTTAGGCACTAAAATGTTCAATACGAAAAATGTTTTGTTGCGAAAACTCGTTTATTTAATATAATTATTGTAAAAATTTCCAATTTCCATTTACCGTTCCTGTTTTATATATATTATAGAATGAGGAACATCTATGTGCAATTATACCTACTATAAATTATTATTAATATGATATTTGTATAAAACTTCATTTTTCATACGTCTTAACTCTTAGCTTCAATTTAAATTTCTTAGATCAGAAAATTTGTAAGTCAAAAGTCCTAATACCAAAAGTCCCAATATAGTAATTTGAGTATAATTTTGCTATTGTACTTAGTTTATAGAATACATTAATTTTATTTTCATTGTAACGTAGTACCTTCAGTACCTAGGTAGTATTATTATAAACTCTCTTATTTAATCGCATCCAGCTGAAGACGCGGGATCTGCAACCGAAAACATCCGATAATTGCTTAGGATAAGTTGTATTATATTGTTATCTTTGCTCGTATCGCGTCTGTCAAATGCAACGTGCAGTGTTGCCACAACTGATATAAAGTATCGAGATTGTGTTGGTGAAGTGGGATCCTTATCTTTAGGGAGACTTAACGAAACACACCATTGTACCTATTTCAATTTTTACATTTAGAAAACATGTTTGGACAAAGTTATAAATTCAAAATTAAGTAGATGTCTTTACATAATTACTGAAGTAAATATAATCTATATTATTTTTATGTATTTACGCACGCAGCGTGTAGTATGAAGGTACCAGACTTATCCATTATTTTTTGTGTTGAATACTATAATATATTTTCCCCAACTTCGTACATACAAAAGATAACCTCACGGGAACCATACGTTTTCTCGCGAAAAAAGTAGCCTATGATATTAAACAACCTCGTTAATCCGAAAATATGTACAATGGATATACAAGGGGCATTTAGTATGGATAGATAAAAATTACAAAAAATGTTATGCAAAATAATAATTAATTTTTGGTTAAGGAAAGATAAGGGCACATAAATATTAATGGTTTCCAAAAAAACTGTGTAGGTATCGGATTGGCAGCAAAAAAAATCTATATTTCAAATATCGAACGGGAAGTGACGCCGATAAAAGCGATAGGAAGCGCTGACCCCGCGGCGCGATAACAGAGGCACAGAATATTTCAAATTCAAATCGCGACACCCGCCATCTTTGTAAACATGGAAGCTTTTTTTCCAGTCTGAACGTCGACCCTTTTTATCTCGTGATTTCTTTGACATGGATCTTTATGAAAATTTGATTTTAGTGCCTACTGTATTCCGTACAAAACAAGCGGGGAATGTTTTTGCTTCGATATATGAGACATCGTCTATTTCTTTTTACTTAAGATTGTTTTCCTTCTTTTCCAATTTTTTTCCCATTAATTTTTTCTCATTTCATCTATAGATATTATTGTTATGAGAGCCTTTTATATTTACTATGGGTGAGCCAGCACAAATATCTTAATTCGGCAGAAGATATACCCAGAAAATCGACGTTAAAATATCGCTTTCGCTGTGTTTAGTCGAGTGTGTGGGTTTACAGGGGAAATTGGGTTTAAAAGACCGGCATGCAATGCATTTGTAACTTAACGAATGTTAATTGTTATCGCTAACCATGAAGTGATATTTTCCATGAAAAAAAAAAACAGGAACACATCGACATTTTCGTAGATTTTTCGTGATTCAATGATTAGGATTGATTTTTTTTAAACTTTATTAAAACAAATGAAAAAATAAAGTATTATAAAATGTAAATTATATCGCCTTCATACAAATTAGGATTCTACGAATAAAAAGCTTATGGCTCACATAAATAAAACATTTTAGGTACCTGGAATCGATAAAATCTAGGACAATAATATGTATTCTTATGTATTATTCACGACTCATTTCAAAGATGTTTATGTTCAATCTGCCTTTTAAACTTTGACGCTACCCGGGAATAAAATAGTAAGCCTTCGTCTGCAATAGATTCATATATAAAAGCATTTGTAAAGTCTATAATATTCAGTATAGTTAAAAGTAAAACACTAGTATGTAGGTACTTGAAAATAAAAAGTTGCAAAAATAAATATTATACTAAAACGTGCTTACGAAGGAGCTACTGCGAAAGCTCAAAATATTCAATAAATTTGTTTACCTACTAATTACTAAGTATATAATAACCTTACATGATTCGTTATATTAAACTTGGAAATATGAAATATTTTGATCTACATAGATTAATATTTAATAGAGTACCTTTCGTTTTCTATTTATGCAAAAAAGCAGGGCGCTTACACGTTTATAAAAAGACTAGATTAAATGAAAAAAGAAAAAATATATAAAAATCGTAGTCGTACGTAGACCGGTACCTTAAACTGAATGAGATAGTTTAAAATTCAAATACCGAATACGTTCTGATTTAATCACCAGATAAGTAGCTAAGCTACTGTATGTTTAGATGTTCTATGGATTTCGGGGTGTGCCGTAACTCGTAAGAATATAATTTTCGATGTTTTTTGTATTTTAACCGACTTCCAAGAAGGAGGCGGTTATATGTTTGTAATTAATACTTTAAAAGACAACTTTGTTTAAATAAAAAGTAAAAAGCATTAATTATTAAGCGAATTGTCCTGAAGAAATATTATAATAATATGGTTACCCACAAAACTGTGCAAGTAACACAGAGCTGTCAAAACTAAAAGCAATTCTATTGAATACTGTAAATATGATTTCAAATAAGAATTTAACAACTTATTAATTATTAGAAAATAAAAACATAAAACACATTTAGTAAAAAAATAAGACAAAAAAATCCACACTAAATTATAATTTACCTACCTAGGTAGCCATTGTTGCCATTAACCTTATTTTAATAATAAGCTATATATAACATTAAGCTTTTTGTTTACAATAACTTCTTCATTTAGAAAGAATATTATTAAATTATTACAAAAATGTATACTTACAAAAAAATAAAACAACTTCCTTGTTTCAGTTAAGTATCCTCCTTGTTTTATTAGACTAGTCTTAAAATATATCTACTCTAGTGGACTCTACGAAATATTACAGAGAGAGAGATGCCAGTAGGTTAATTGTGATCGGTCATCGGTATTTGCTGTATCGCGATGTATCAATCATTCGCCCAATAAGTGGGGAAAACAATACACGTGGTCCAACAATGATATTGCAATTTGGTCTTTTCAGACACTCCACTGCTCACATGTCTGCTGTTAATTAAAACAAAACAACACACGAAACACATTCTTATTTACTTGGTGCTAAGTCTCCAAATGGCGTGTTGTTTCAAACTAGGGAAAATACTTAATGTGTGCCTTATGCGATGAAAATAGGGGCTAGTTTTAAAATCTAAACTTTCACCCTCGGTGAGTATCTCCCCGTGGCAACTTTTAATTTTACACATATTTCAAGCCCTGAGATTTCAATTGGGTACACGACTACATCTAAAATATTAAGTTTCATTAATGTATTCAGAAATTTTAAGGCATTACTACTTCGTAAATGTAAAAAAATATAATATTTTATTTATAGTTTAGTCATTAGATACACCTAAAAAGTACAAAAAAAATATTTTTTTTCTTGCTAAATTAGTAAACAAAACCTACATAATTAGTTTACTTACATCATATACAAAAACTTTTATTATGGTATGTATGAACTTAAACGCACAAATATCAGAGATATTTACAAATATGTTCCTGCGGCCGTATACTTCATACGATTTTACATGGACGTGACGTCATAGCTACGTACGACTTTAGTATGGAGCGTTTTCACGGGACTTGCGAAATTTTGTAAACAAATCGCTGTACCTTTGAAAATATTGACTTTTGATATACGGTTTCTTCTAAGAAGTTACTCATATTTAAGAGTACTATTCATTTATGCAATAAAAAAAATTCATTCGTGTAGTCTATTCGCTATGAATATTATGCTTCCTTTACTCCGATTACTTTTTTCATGCAAGTAGGTACATAATAGAACTTTTATTCTTGATAGATAGGTAGTTATATTTATTCTAGTTATTCCTTGTTTTTATATTATTTTGGCAATTTATAGATGTAGGTTTACGTTGTGTATGTAATACTAAATTTATACATCATTTTTTTCCTGATAATAACGAGAACGTAGCCAACGCACCTTATAAAATCGCATACCATCGAATGGAACCAATGGAACTAATAAAATCTAAAATAATAGCAATATTATACAATCAACAAGTTCCAGTTAGTCAAGTGGTCGGGCCCGCGGCCGCGGCCGCCGAAGCCGCAGTCATTAGCTGAAAATATGGCGTCGAGGGGAGTGCGCATGCGTCAGTCACACGAGGCGGGAACGAGCGCGATTGGCTGCATCCTGCCGCAAATTCAACGCCGCGGACGTCCGTCGCACACGCGTTCCTATTTTAAAATTTAAAATTCGAATTGTTTTTAGTGAGTGTTTACTGTTTGTGGGCTTGTGACTTTTTTATGGTAAGATATTTTTAGGCCACGGTTTCTGTTGTAGGCGTGCTAATTTTAGTTTGGTTGTTTCTGCTTATAAGTACTTAATCAAAATAGTTTTCCTTAATTGTTTGAATTCCTGGAATGTGTAGACGTGATTCATTAGTCATTACATCTAAATGGTCTCGTTGACGTTTTTTAATGTGTTAGTCGGCAATAATCATAAAACTAAGTCGTTCACAATTCTATGATTACTACTGGTCTCTATGGTCTATGTATGATTCTATCTAATGATAATATCTATGTGATAAACTTGATAAAATGAAAATATATTGATTGTGATGACAGTTCGATAGGCTCATTAATTTTAGTATAGCTTATACTGTGCCTTGTCTCACTTCTCAGTTTGTTTTTGGTTGATTCATTCTTATCGATGAAGTAACTTTAGTGGGTACCTACGTAGTCACCGTAGTGTACTCGTACAAGGACGCAAAACAAATACTTCCCTGATACACAAGTCCTACAATAACAACGACAGAAAATACTTTACTATAACTTCTGTTACATGGGATTAATACAATATAACTTCCTTTTCTTTTTGTATATTGTATAAAATGCATTGAAATATTGCACCAAAAATTAAGTAGAATATCCGGAAATGACTAATATAAAGAGATCTTTTTTAATTCCAGTTCTAACTCGCACGCCATTTCCCACGAGTATCCATCATAGGATTGTCTTAAAACAGCAATGTTCATCTGAATTTAAAAAAAGTTCTTCAAAGCTATGCGTTTATTTCAAGCGATACATGTTTCGATTCTATAGTTTTAAATTCGCTTTTAGAAACCCTATGATTTTAATCCTCAGTAAATTTGACTGAAAATAGAAATTACTTACTCTCTTGTGTACAGTGGGGTTAACAGAAACTTTTGACAACTACGTATTCGGTACGTTATCGAATGTCAGTTGTATGGGCGCTGTAATAATTTTCATACAATTCTCTTTCGACAAAGTTATGAATACGCAGCAGTCAAAAGTTCCTGCTTACCCCACAGATCAATGTACCAAGTGACTAATGATAATATAATGCGTCACATGTGCAGATAATGTTCATTTCACTTTGTAGTAAGCAAACAAAACAATTAATTTAGTTCTATTAAAACATTTTATACATTTAGCATTTAACCGTTATTGTGACGATTTCAATCACAATTCACAACCACAGTCCACACGAACCTTATATAATAACCCGAAATAGATCGTATAACAATTTAAAGGGCATATTGTTATCTTAGTAGACCTGAAAGGGTAATATTATTAGACTCAGTTATATTATAACTTAAGTGAATGAAATAGGATTTCTGAGCCCGTATCCACCCATCCCTATTTTAATTCAAGTTTGAGTAAACCATTTTCATCTCGGTATAATGTAATTTAATTATATTAAAATAAACCACCGAATAGTTAAATAGGAGTGTTAAAATAATTGTGATTACATAACGCAAATGATTAAGCTGGTCCTGAAAGGTTTGAGTGGAGACGACGAAATGGATGTCGAAACGTAGGAAGGCCTCTCAACAAGGTGGACCAAGGATAGACGACTTGAGAAAAATCGCAGGGTGTCGGTGGATACAGGCCGCGATCAAGACGTACTAGAAATCTATAGAGGAAGTCTATGTCCTGCAGTGGATATCACCTGTCATCAGGCTGAAACGTCTATTTAAAGTATGCACTTACACTATTATCCATACTAATATTATAATTGGGAAAGTGTGTTTATTTGTCTTTCACGCTAAAACTACTGAACCGATTTAAATGAAATTTGGCACACAGATAGTCTAGAGCCTGATAAAGGACATAGGCTACTTTTTATCGCGGGACATATACGGTCCCCGTGGGTTACTGTACTTACGCCGGCAGAGCCATATATCAGCTAGTAACTTATATTTTGAAGTCTGCATACATCGTTTCGATGAGATAGCCAGGAAATAATAAAAAAATATAGGAAGTAATAACTTAGCAATCCTGAATATGCTGGGAACAATTGATATCATCCAACGCAAAGTATTCAAAGTATAACAATAGCAGTTGCATTGATTCATTTTTGTTCATTATACTTATTGATGATCAACATTTTTCATTATCTTCACTATCCGAGACAATATTAATTACCCCACTACGCAAACAGAAATAAAGCTAAAAGAATCCATCCTCATTTTAATAACAAACAAAAAACAATACCCGTAAACCAAGCACAAAACTCCTCCATTAAGGACCGTAGAAAGAAAAAAAACGGCCTATTGTGCTACACACAAACAAAAATCCGAAACCGCGACACCAGACTGAAGAGTTTTGAATATGACGAGAGAAATTAATTTTTGTAGTCGACGTTAAAAAAATATACGATGCTTTAAAAACCTCCGTATAATTACCGGGCCGCGTAAAAAGAAATGTAAATAGACAGACGACAAAGAGATACTATCTCGAATGCCGGCTCTTAATTAAAAACTCTAATTTGTGAAATGGGCGCCGAAACAGTCGTCGCCGCTTGACATTAAGGTCAATTTTATTCAACTATTATAATTTATTTAAACTTAAAAACAATGTACAATATAAACTTCTATAGCACGGCTTTTGTAAATGGAAGTCGTGAACAAATAATATTGTGCAATATTTAGTTTCATGACTTTGATTGTGGTAAATAGGTATACTAATTATGGTTTATACCAATTAAATAAAGGATCTACTAAGTTTTATTTTCTGCATAAAAAGCGTAAAACTAGAAGTAATTACTAATGTTGACCATGTGACTCAAAAATTATGAATTAATATCATATCTAAAGTAATGAGAATTTTAAATCTCCATTAGTATCTACCATAAATTATACTTAGTTGGTTTCAGCAACATTGTCTTGTTGTATTTGTTTGGCTTGCGCCATATACCTTATATATGTCAGAAAATATTTCCCTGCTGTATAATTATTTCTTTTGAGTTAACGATACTCGATATTACTTTGTTGAAGATTGAATATATATATTATAAAAAATGTATCTATAGTAAATAATGTCATATAATATTATTCAGTAAACTAACATAGTAAATAACTTTGTCCACAGATTTAGGCGAAGCATGGTCACCCTCCTAATTTTCGCCTCATTTAAAATGGTAAGTGTTCACATACATATTAAACGTGTTACGTCATTACTATTATTTTATTTTTGTTTCTAACGCAATTAAAAACCTGAAATCGGTACGCACACGCTTTATTATTTTAAAATTCGCTGATAGAATACAATTAAATACATTATATTTTAAAACAAAAATATGAAATATAAACAAAGTAAATAAAGCAGCCATTCAAATGTATATTTGTCTGATTATTTTAGTTAGGCATTTTAAAATATTATGAGTAGATACACATTAGAACGTAATAATGTAATTAAGCAAGCACCAGCCTTGACGCGCCTAACTACACTAGGCCAACAAAGCATGCAGTCTTCATCATATAGATGAAAGCTGAACTGGTAAGTGATGATGGTGATGCAATAACGGTGATGATGATGATAAACAGCATCTAACCAACAAGGTGTGACAACAACTATAAAAACGAGAGATAATCACGCCATAACCGCTAGGGGGCGCGGGATCCAATTTAGCTGGTTTATCGCCGCTCGCGTTTCCTGTAGGGGAATCAGGATCCGCTGACAATTAGTACTGACCTTATACTAGTGGGGCTAAATATATAGTAGTTTTTTTATTTATAGGTTAGCTAGACCGCAAAGAGTAATACTTAAGAGTGCGCTAGTCAACGGCTCGAACTCAGTGCTGCGCGCGGGGAAAATGCTTGTTATTTCACCTAATATTGGGGAAAAAAGGATATACCCATAAAATAGTAATCTATACTTATAAGAGAAGCTATACTACACACATTTATGCAGCTGTATAATGTAATTTAGAAAAGGCGTCTTCAAATTACGCAAATCGACACTCAGCTGTTGGTGTTTTATGAAAAAACTATATAATATTTTTGTCTGAAGTAAAATTATCTCAATTGCTGATAATTGAACCGTGTCGGTATTTGCTTGCTTTTTTATTATCAATCTTCATTTAATTTTTATTTACGTTCAAAGTTGCGCTAATAATGCGATGTTTGGAGGCTATTATCTTCTACACTGATTTGAATTTCAGAAATATAAGCAAATACCGACCTAGATAAGTGTCATAAAAATCGATATTACCTTAGAACTTCGGTCTACAATGTTTGACTTTGGAGTAAATCACCAACAGCGTTTGTATGGAGAAAAAACCGACTAGCGCAGCCTTAAAAGGTAGTCTTAAAGTTTAAAAAAATGCGGGGGTTTAAAAGACCGCCACGCACATGTAACTACTCTGGTAGGGCAAGTGTACGCTTGCTATATATGTATACTATCATCGCTGGGTGACAGTAGTATTTATCCACGATTTTAGTTGGTTTCCTTTTTTCTTTTTTTTTCAAGAACCAAGAATACAATATGTGCTAACGTAACGTAGCGCTACGCAGCTACGAAGGTTGATGTGCTACGTAGAGGCTCCGCTTAACTACAACTTATAAAAAAAAATTCACGTTCACTACCCCAAGCAGGAACATTTTGCGGTATCGTTACGTGTACGTAAGCGAGAAATATTGTATGAAAACCATGAAAGCGCCTCTAGCGGACGTAAAAGTAACTAAATTTTTCATACAAAATTTCTCATATTTCACGTTTACGTACACGTAACGATACCGCAAAATGTTCCTGCTTGGGGTACAGCGCCTGTTTCACAACCTACTAAGTGTCCGATAGCTTATTGGCAAGTTTTGTCTCTGTCGCTCAGTATAAAATATGTAACAACAAAACTTCCTGATATACTATTCGTCACTTACTAGTTACTAGGCGATTGTGAATCTGGCACTCGATATAATTAGATATAGGTGTACCAGAATCTCATGGCAAATAGGGAAATAAAATTTTGTAGTGTGCAATACTGGGGAAACAGGATTAAACGATCTTGATACTGGTTAATTTTTAATTATGTCTTTAGTATTATTGAACATGAATTATAATAAGACTGTGTGAAGAATGTTCGGTGTATAATATAGAAAACTAGCTTTTGCCCGCGGCTTCGCCTGCGTGGAATAGTGTTCTTGGAGAAAAAACTACTTCGGCGAATAACGCTCTACCTTCTTACAGCAATATACTTCTGATACAATATTGAAAATGCTTTAAGGTTTGCCCAATGCAAATTGTTAAAAATGGGACCCTATAACCTCGACACGACATGCGCGACCACTTGATAATATACTTACATAATATTATATTTATGGCACTTGAATATAAATTTTACCATAATCTTAAAGACTAAATACGTACCCCCTTATTAATAAAATTATTTACACCACGGATTAGCTAATCCAACATGGCTGTCTCTGTCAGATAGTTTGGAACAGTCACTTGATAGACAAAGAGAGCGATTTGGATTTGCTTATGCAAAATGTAAATATTTTTATTAATAAGGAGGTTAAAGATTTGCGTAGATTTAAAGATCTAAGCATACAAGATTAAGCATACAATATACTATACCTACATAGGGACAGACAGATAAAGCGACTTGTTAAAACAAACTTTACTTACTACATAGTACATAGTATAAATACTATGTACTATGTAGTAAGTAAAGTTATTTGACATTCCAACAAAACTGACAAACCACCTCTGGATATTCCATAAGAATTAAGAACTGCAGTTACTATTATGTATTCTGTGCTGCAGTTCAAAATATTCGTGAACCTCTTTATACTGTATACGTCCCGCGTTTTCGATAGCGCGATGTAGAAACGCGAGCGCTCGCGCCGCGCAGCAACACTATATCCCTGCATTTTAAATCTGTAATATCTTCGAAAATATTCATTTAAATTACATGCCGTAAAGGGCAGTATTGATCTATCTTAAATGCACAATGTATTTAATGTACTTAATTGGATAAGGATTAATACTGTATTGCTTAAAATCGCTTTGTAAATAAGCTATTTAATTAAAATCAAAGTAAAGAATAAAAAAATGGTTATTGTGCGTTATCCCTAAGAGATAGACATATGCCATCGCGGACTTTTTTGTAGGCTTTTTAAAGATGAATACAACTGTAGTACATAATTTTGATCTATCTCGTAGTGTTCAGCCAGCATTTTCAATGTAAGCGCAAAATATGTGATTTTTTAGGACTTTAGAAACCTCTAAAATTATTTGTGTACCTCTACTATATTATGCATGTTACATACCTAAAAACCTTCCCGTTAAATCACTCTATCTGTTAAAAAAATGGCATCAAAATCCGTTGCGTAGTTTTAAAGATTTAAGCATACATAGGGGACAGACAAAAAAGGGACTTTATTTTATACTATGTAATGATAATGATATTTCATGAAAAATAAATCAATCGTGAATTACTTTATATACTTATTTATTACGAATAACATACAATTAAATTAGCAACAGTTTATTTAATGTTGTAATTTCCTTCCGAACTGTATAGAACTCGTTTACTTAATTCTTAATCAACTATAAATCGAAACTGTCTTATATTGATTTTCTTTTTTTCTCCTCTCCTCCTTTTACCAGGCATGGAAAACAAACCATCATTCGATGTGCCATCAGCTACGATTCACCTTATAGTAGTACTGGAAACACATTTAAAGAAGTCACAATAATTACCTAAGAAAATATAAAAAAAACTAAAAGTATCAAAACAGTTCACTCTAACTTACCGGTCAACTCTACCACAAGCTTTAAATTATAAGATTGAGTTCGATTTACACCTTCTTCTTTCTGTGTTTTACTATAGACATAGAAAACAATATTTCTCGCTTGAGATCGAATTGCCTTTTTGGATATTTTCACAAAAACAACAAATTCCAAGAACATAATCACAAAATTTTAACAGCTGTTGACAGATCACGTACTTTGATTTGACGGGTCATACTTGACATTGCCATATGAAAATCACATTTTTTATTTTTTTTTAAATGCCATCAGATTCTGGTAGACCTATAATTTTCGATTATATAATATTTGCTTGATACTGTTAAACATTAGAATCGAGAATACTGTACTTCTCATAATAAGTTAAAAAAAAATCTATGAATCTAATCTATATATAGAGGGTACTTTAAAATATTTGTTTCTTACGCCGAATAAGTGCGAGTTTCTTACGCCGATTCTTCTCGCCGGGCTAGTATCCGAACCGATGGTAGGCATCATGTAGGACAATTCTTTATGTATTATATTATAACCTCACCTAATATATGTTGCCCGTGACTTCGTGCGCGCAAAAGTTAATTTCGCAGAAACCATAGATTTTTCCGCGATAAAAAGTAGCCTATGTCCTTCCCCGTGGTCTATTATATATTAGTGTCAAATTTCACCAAAATCGGTCCGGTACTTTCGGAGCCTATTTAATGCAAACAAACAAACAAGTTTTCTTCTTTATTATATTAGTATGCATAGATATAGAAATAAAAAAAATAAGTTTGAGTTTGTGTTTGTGTTTCATAATTTCGGGAGATATCATACAGACAAAGTGAACAATACGTTATTGTAGACATTTTTGATTTCTTTATGCACCGCATCTGCATACGTTTTTAGTAATCTTCTATTGAGTTTTAAAATTTTGGCATGCGCAGAACTCGTACAATGCGTTGTCTTAAATCGATTTCCTTCTTTAAAATTCCTTGTGTCTGTCCCGAGCAATACATTAAAAATATATTTCTGTTTCTTTTGCCTTTATAACTAAAAGACATGGTAAAAATCGATACGAAAAAAACTCTCGAGTCGACTGCAATGAAATAAAATTTCATTGCACCAAAGGGGCAACCCCGAAATACTACACGTATTGAGCGATTTGCGATTGATCATAGAAGCTATGAGCGATAAAAATTTAAAATCAATTAGTTTTTGAACTATCAAAATGACAAACGTGAGACAACCGAATGTATAAAAACTTCCTATTTTTAACACCTTACTTTTCATAGTATTTCAGGTCTGCCCTATTAATGACATCAAATATGATTTAAAGTGAATACGTCATATTGGCAACCATTTTGTTGCTATCGACTCTGGGTTAATTTTTACCAACACCTATAAGTGTTACTAAATCTCGATGGAAAATAAAATCAGCTATGGCGATGATAAACCTTAACGACAGCTTGTCCTGAAAACCCTAGTGGTTAGACTGTAGATATGACATGTTATGCCAAAATAATTTTCAAGAAGCACAGCAAAACTTTTGGAAATAACAATATTTCGTCAACCTCTCGAATAAAGAACAGCATAATATAACAATATTGTACCTCTTACCTAGTAACATTGTTAGTTGTAACGCATATTCCAA
This sequence comes from Glaucopsyche alexis, assembly GCA_905404095.1. Lineage (NCBI taxonomy): Eukaryota > Metazoa > Arthropoda > Insecta > Lepidoptera > Lycaenidae > Glaucopsyche > Glaucopsyche alexis. The sequence goes on from FR990047.1 coordinate 8,411,280, forward strand.
GTACAGTAAGATAAAGTTTATGCGAAGTTTTCTTTTTAACTAGGTAGTTAAAAAAAATATATATCTCATATATAATACACAATTTGCTATGGGCGTATAAACCCAACCAAAACTATGCAATATATTATTATTATACAAATATAAAATAACAAGCTAATAATACAGAATTGTTTGCTTCTACTTGTGGCACAGCCAGGCTTTCTTGTTTAATGTTCTTGAAAGCATAGATTTTTGTATACACTTATGGTAACACTTTGGTGAAAAAAATACTAGTAATTGGTAAAACGCCAAAAAATATAAATCATACATACATACATATAATCACGCCATTTTCCCGTAAAGGGGTAGGCAGAGACCACTTTTTGCCACTTGCTACGATCCTTACATACTCGTTTCGCTTCGTTCACTTTCATTCTTACCATCCATTCCTCCTCTTACATTCAACGTAGCGAAGCGGCTCTCCATAGTCCGTATAAATATAAATCAGAATAATATATAAATATTAATTCCGGATTTAGCAAATTTAAAACTGATATCCGTTGAAAAAATATACGAAAGTGTACTCAAATGGCTACCCAGAAATTTGATCACTGATCTTAGTAAGCCTTGAAAGTAAAAATAACAATCTAAATAGCTACCTTTGAAGCCAACCAGAGTATTGTTTCTACAGATTATAAAGGTAGAATATAACTCCGGGCGTTTATAAGAAATTAATCTCTATTTTCTTCAAAGAAAAGTTTCTAAGACTTATTTTTGGGTGAATCATAATATCATCACCGGGGGCAAATAGCGAACAACCTACATCCATACTTAATATTATAAATGCGAAAGTGTGTCTGTCTGTCTGTCTGTCTGTCTGTTACCTCTTCACGCCCAAACCGCTGAACCGATTTTGATGAAATTTGGTATAGGGATACTTTGAGACCCGAGAAAGGACATAGGATACTTTTTATCCCGGAAAATGTACGTTCCGCCGCGATAAACGAATTTTGGCGCAACGGAGTTGCGGGCGTCATCTAGTATTACATATATCTGATTACGGTGGCATAATAAAAAAAATGTCAGTTAAACGTCCTCTGTGGCTCAGCGATTGGAGCTCAAGTTCCTTCAAAAAAGTTTTTTGTTCTTCCTGGGTTATCAATATTGGATGTGTATAATATAGTAAAAATCTTAAACGTATGTTTATTACAAAAGTATTTAATATACTTCCCGTTGTCTGGTCCCCGTAACACAAGTTTTTCGAGCACCGGAACAGATTGATGTGGTGTGAAGCGTCCCTAGATATTATTATTATGTATTTGGGACAAAATGGTACATGGGCGAAATCTGCCAATGCCAAACAAAAAGAAAGTTACTCTATACCCGGAAAGGAAGATAAGCAGCTCTTGCTCAATCTAACCTCATTTAAAATACATACTAGCTTATTTGAATAACCCTAGATTTAATAACCTACTAAATAAACAGCAGCTGTGAAGTACTGTCAAGTGACTTAGTATCTCTATTAACTTGAAAATAATTTCAAATACTACAGATGTCACATTTAACTTGAAGTAGGAACTAAGCATACACTATATTGCTCAAGCGATAATTATAAAATTGCATTTAAATGTAGAAAAGTGTTTTTTTTCTACGTAATCACACATATTTTTTTGTTTTTATTTCCTGCGTTTTATTTTTCTGATGTGTTTACATACATACAGGCCCAAATAATAGTTTTTTTATTACATGTGGATAGAGCAACATTTTACATTTTTGTTACATCTATGGGTCCATCCACATATTACGTCACACCTGATGGGGGAGGGGGGGTCATACAAAGTGTGACAGTTAAATACAGGTACAGGGATACTAAAAAGCTTGACATGGGGGGGTAGGGGTTCAAAAAGTCGAAATTTTGCGTGACGTAATATGTGGATGGCCCCCATTAGGTAAAACGTTTTTCTTTAATATTAGAAGGAATTACACATAGAACGGTTACTTCCAAAATAAAGTAAGTAAAATCCAATCCCATCTAGTACCACTGAAAGGGCCCCACTCACGTGCCATGGATCATTACGATGGAACTAAAATGAAATGTTTCAAAATAACTCGATCGAAATTTAGTTAAATTATAAATTGTATTCAGTTATAAACAACTTGATAGCGCTGCGTTCTTAAACCTACATGGTTTTTTCCCTATATTTATTGTTTACCTATATAGTATTGTACTTTGTTTGTAACTAAGAATTGGTTCACCGCACAAACTGGCAGGTATACATACATTCATTGGACAAGTGTAGTCAGGCGGGCCTCCCAGGCCCTTGGCGCATAAATTATCTAAGATACGTTTTAACTTTTCAGTACGAATCGAGTTCATTCCAGTTTGATCGTAACGATCGATCGCATGTGAGTTGGGCCCTTTAAGTTCGTGTCACTGCAAGCGACATGTCACATAGCGATGACTTATGTCAAATCCCATACATTTTTAATTTCGAAGTTCGCCGTCGAAATTATCGAATACATCTTGACTAGAGGCCCAGTTCATTCCAATTTGATCGTAACGATCGATCGTATGTGAGTTGGGACTTTTAAGTTCGTGTCACCGAGCGCTGTGGTCGCAGGGCGGGGCGGCGACCTCGTAGTGGTCAAATATGTGTAATACTCATAATAGATTAATAACAATAATTATAATACTATATTATGGGGTTTAACCAGCACCTAGTAACACAGACGCCCGAATACGTATAATATTCGTCTGATAGTCTTATAACAGAGAGTTAAAGATTTTGGAAGAGTCAAAAAATTTAATAACTGACTCGTTAACTATATTTAATAAGTAGGTTTCTTAACGTACGTAACTGCAGATCATTTGTTCTGTTAGAAATTGTCGAACGCTGGTCAAAAAAAGTTTTTTGCAAACAAATGGACGACTTCTAATTGACACCGAATTTCACACTTTGTATATTTATTTCACTACCCTCATATGTCATGAAAAATAAAAGGTCACACCACTTTCGACCCTTGTACTCGCGAATAAGGTTTAATTTCAAACGACCGTCAATATTTATTTAGGATCGGGCAGGAGCTTTTGTAATTAGTGTGTTTGTTTGTTTGTTTGTTAATGCATTACTGTCCTTTGTCCATTGTGCTCAGGTTAAAAACATGTGAACGAATTAACCGATTTAAATTCAAGTACAATTGAATTAATTGGTCGAGATCGTATCGGCCATGATAAAGAAACTAATAGTATAAAGCCAGTTATTGCAGATTTTTGTCACATTTTTTATGAGACGGCGCATGACAATAAAAAACGGCCAAGTGCGAAATTAATTTTAATATAATATTATGTCACCGTAAAATTGTAAAAACCATTAGATTGTAATATTACTAGAGATATTATAATATGTCGACAGATTTTCAAATAAAAAATTCTCCTTACAACTGTACGCATTATTTTTTGTTATAATTATTATTATGAAAAAACAAACAAATATGGAGGTGCATTATACGCAAGTGCCCCCTTGCCGTTTAACCAATCGGCACAGTAAATATTACAATATAAGGAAAAATAACGTGTAATAAATGTAAGAAGAAATTCTAGTAATATTACAATCTAACGGTTTTTACAATTTTACGGTGACATATATATTATTTATTTTCTTCTCCGGTACAACCACGGAACAGAAAACAAGTGAAAGTGTTAAATGACACAATTAGTATGAAAGTCGTCCCCAAACTCACACAAATACACACAAAGAATTCGTTTGACTGGTCCTTTTATTATACTTTAGTAAAAAGAAGCATGTTTTATCTAAAATCACACCAATGGACAAGGTTAATTTTGTTATACTGCGAAAAGTATTTACAACGCTTTGTTTTAGTGAAATGAAATTTGACGAATCCTGAATAGAAACCAATCTATGCATATTCCGTGCGTAGGTACAACACTGTATAGGTAGTCTATAAAAAACATAATATTGTTAAATTGTATGTAAATCTGTATTGTTATACTCCCCGTTCTTATATCGATAGTCGCAAACCACGATACGGGTTGCATTAAATATAATATTAATTGGTAGTCCAAGTCAAAAAGATTAAAATAGCCATTTTAAAAACTCCCACATCATTCGATAGCTCACTTATTTTTAACGGTTTTAGGATATATCCCGCTGGGATAGGAGGATGTTATTGCGGGTCATCCAGACCCCGTACATAGGAATGGGGTCGCAAACATATGTCAAATCAAATCAAATCAAATCGTTTATTTGCGAGAATATGGTATAAATGGTGTTACAATAATTATAATACTACAAACATATTCTGCCACATATGGCGTGCAAATATTTGAGAAATAAGTTTAAGTTAAAATACATAATAGGTATGTTGTAGGAGTCATAAGTTAATATTATAATAATACTAGAATATTAATAGCATCACATACGATCGTCCATAAATTATTATATACTGTATTATTTCATTAAAATGTCATAGTTTATCTTGTAAGAAATGTCTAATACTATAATAACATTTATTCAATAGCAAATCATATAATCGTTTTTTAAATAATGCCAAAGGTAATTGTATAAGATGTCGAGGTAAATTATTAAATATTATAATACACATACAATAAACATTTTTCTTAAATATTTCTAATTTTATCTTAGGTAGGCGCAGTCTATCTTTATGTCTAGATCGGCTATTAGCATTATCGCTAAACGTTTCAAAATATTGTGGGTGCTTTTTTACAAATAGACATATTTCGAGAATGTACAGGCAGGGAAGTGGTAATATTTTGTGCTTTTTAAAAAGTGGTTCGCAGCTATCTAAAATGTTTGCGCCACATAGTGCTCTGACACATTTTTTCTGAGCTCTGAAAGCTCTATCTGCCTCAACCGAATTACCCCAGATAATTATGCCATATCTCAATATTGATGATATGTAAGCATGGTAGGCTAACAATGCGGTGTGTATATTAACAATTTGCCTAATTCTCCTTAAAACATAGACAAACCGATCTGTTTTATTTACAATTTTCTCTATATGTTGTTTCCAGCTGCAATGTTTGTCCACGGTTATACCCAAAAATACACAATCATTAACATTTAAAAGTTTGCTATTTTTGTAGTCAATTTCAATGTTTAATTCGGTTGTGTTTGTGTGTGATGTCTGAAATATGATAATGTTTGTTTTTGTCATATTTATTCTAAGATTATTTTGTTCAAGCCAGTTTATGGCGTTGTCAAGAGTATTAGTAATTTCGTTCTTTAGTTGTGTTATACTTTCGCTTTTAATTATGAATGTAGTATCATCAGCAAATAGTATAGAGTCTTTGTCTATTGCATCAGGAAGGTCATTTATGTATATGAGAAATAGGAGTGGGGCCAATATACTTCCCTGTGGCGTGCCACAGTTATTTTGTCTGAAATCGGATCTGTAAATTTTATATTCATGATTACATTTTCTTGTAATTTCAACACATTGTTGTCTATTTTCTAAGAAACTCTTTATCCAATCGTTAGCTTTTCCGCGAATTCCATATGAAGAAAGCTTAAGCAGGAGAGTTTTGTGACAGACAAAGTCGAAGGCTTTTGTCATGTCAAGGAATACACCACAGACTTTACTTCTACTGTTAAGACTTTCAGTTACTTGTTTTACTAGGGAAAAGCATGCTAAAGCGGTCGAGCTGTTTTTCCTGAAACCGAATTGTTCCCTTTTAAGAATGTTACAAGATGTTAAAAAGTTTTCTACCTTAGCATACATAACTTTCTCAAAGACCTTCGATATTACGGGAACTAGTGTTATCGGACGATAGTTGGACATCTCAGTTTTAGCCCCTTTTTTATACAGTGGCTTCACAATTGACTTTTTTAGACGCTCTGGGAAAGTACCTTCTGTTAGAGTTAAATTTATAATGTGGGCTAAGGGAAACGCTAGGATAAATGCGCATTTCTTAAGTACTTTAGTGTTAATGCTATCATAGCCTGTAGAGTTTGTGTTTTTTAGGGCCAAGATTATCTTATAGATATCTATGGCGTTAACGGGGGTTAGAAATATGCTTTTTGGGTTTTGATTATTATTTAAGTTCAAATTATTATTGTTATTAGTTAGATTATTATTATTAATTAGATATTTATTGTTACTTAGACTATTATTATTATTGGTCAATGATATATAGTAGTTATTAAAAAGCTCGCATATTTTATTTGGATTGTCATGTAATATATTATTAATTTTAATAGAGTTTATTTCGGTTTTTGATGATGTGTTGTTTGTATTTTCATTTATTATATTCCACGCAGCTTTACACGTATTTCTCGAATTACTTATATATTTTTGGCTATTTAATTGTTGCGCTTTGTATATACATTTTTTTAGAATTTTAGCATAATTATCGTATATGATTTTGTTATGTTTTTTATTATGCCTACATAGATGATATTTCAAATATAATGTCCTTTTTCTTATACAGCTACGTTTAATACCTTTTGTGAATCCTTTGTTTTTTATATTTTTTTTGGTGATTTTAATTTTAATAATAGGAAAGCATAGGTCGTAAAAAAGAGTGATAGTTTCATGTAGAGAGTCAAATGCTTCATTTACTGTTCGGCAGCTATATAGTTCAGAGAAAGACAGGTTTGAAATGTAATAATAAAATTTTTCTATGTTTTCTTCGCTAAGATCCCTTATACTTTTAAACCAGAAATTTGAATTTTCTCGTACTTTTACGTCGGCTTTTAGACTAACAGTTATTGATTGTGCTGACTCATGGTCCGACAGAGCTAAGTAATGAAGTGCCGATTTTGTGTTCTCTATATTACTTACTATCAGATCTAAACAAGAGTATTTTCGTGTTGGCGTTTCTATGTGACTTTTAAAATTATTATTGGCTAAAATTGATTTTAAATTATCAGTATATTTGTTCTTTTTCATCATGTCTATGTTCCAGTCGCCACACATTATGATTTTCCTATTTTTATTTTTACAGAGCATACTAGTGAGCTGCTCAAGAGAAGTAAGGAATAATGTTGCATCTGCTTGTGGTGTTCTGTATATACATATAACAATAAGGTTTATATTTATTATTTCTATGGCACAATACTCAAATTGAAGTGGGATTTGCGGAATTATATTACTTATTTCTTTGTATTGAAAATTACGATTCCTTAATAGAATACACGAACCGCCGCGGCGTTGGTTATGTCGAGAAAACGATGATGCTAGTTTAAAATTATTTATTTTAAGATTTGATTCTGTACCACTCCTAAGAAACGTTTCCGTAAGACATATAATGTCGATTGTTCCTAGCTCCTACTGCAAGTCTGTTATAGCTATTTCTAGCAGTTCTTGTTTGTTTAGTACTCCGGCAATGGTGTACAATGCGGGCGCATCACATTAAAAGATTTGGTCGATTGCGCCGGCTGACTCACTGTGGGGTTACATTTCAATTAACTGATTAGCACGCCTCCTCAAAACTGTGTCAAATGCTGACTTGTGAAGATATACTTAGACAAAATAAATAATTTAATATTCTGTTGCTTATTGTCAGTGGGGGCAAGCCGCAAGATGGTCTTCGGGTGTCCAGTGTCATACAAAAAGTTTGTTCCTCTTGGTCTGGAAATTGGTATAATTGTTACAATTTTGTTTTAGGTTATGTAAGTTAACCATATTATAATATTGCAATAGACTCCAAACTAGGCAGAAGCCTGTATCTTAGTGGTCCTTGAATCGTATCCATTCACATATTTTAGTATTGTTTTGCCCGGCTTTCGAACGTAACATGATTATAATATTGCAAGAACTAAATTATAATATCTACATAGTTTTCAAAACAATTTGGTTAATAAAATTCATTCAACATTCAATTTTCAAAAATTCCTATGATGAAAATATACATCAGATTGTTGATATTTTATCGCTAAACATTAATTTAAACCAATTTAACCATGTATTGTGTATTGTAACGTATTAGTGCATTTTGGCACTACGCACCATTTATAAGGCTTTTTAATAGGCTTAAAACATTTATTTAAAAACGTAAATTTTAGGTATTCTGGGATATGGCATTTTCAGTGTAATTTGACACTTGACACTTGACAGTTACAATGTTACAAGAATGTGACGTCATGACGACTCATTATAGCGTTTTCGCGCCTATAATATTAATTTAAACTTTAAGGCTAATTTGCAAGGAAAAGAAAGAAATTCACAAAGAATGGTTCAAACTGCTAATGTATTTTGGTATTAGGAACAATTTGACATACTTTTCAAAAACTTGGAAAATACCCTATTGTACCTACTAGACACGAAAACGAGAATCAATACCTATAGTACGATTTCAATAAAATAAATAAAAATTTAGCAGGTGTGCCTCTGTTGCTTCATATAACCTTACCTTATAGAAAAGTATAAGCACCTACCTCAATAACTGTAGATACTAATCCAAGAAATATTCAATCGTATATTTTCATTATTTGTCTTCGAGAAAAGAGCCGATTTTATTAAATCGATATTTCTTCCCCACCACTTTTCATCCTATTCCGACCTTTTCCCAACTTTCGGTCAAATGTAATCAAATAAAACAAACATCACTATTAAATAACCACATTCGATAAGCCAATACATAAATATCAATAAACGTCTCGTAGATTTATCGTATCGGACACGTGGGGTCTTCCAGGCCGTGGGTCTGGGGGACCCGTTATTAGTTTTTGGCAAATGTCTGACAGTGACGAATGGTTAACCAACAAATAATGATTTAAAGTTAATTGTGATGGTTAGTACAGAAGAGTTCTAGGTTAGGGAGAGACAAAATTCACCATAATATTCTTATTTATAATTTAAGGTTTGGTAAAATCAATTACGGATATTTCGGGCATATGATCAGTTGCTTATGTAAAGATGTTTAAGCAGAAAAATAATTGTCATTTGAAAAAAAGTTTTTTTCTTTATATGGGTTAGTTTGCGTTTTGCGGAGAGTCACCAATACATGAGATGATTTTTTTAGTTTGAGTATGACAGTTATTTTTCTGCCTAAACGTCTTTACATAAGCAGTGTATCATGTGACTGAAGTATCCGTAGTTGATTTTTGGAGACCTTATATAGTACGTGAATAGAGTCGAAACTTTTTACGGAATACGGAATAATTAGAATTACTCAAATAAGAAGGCCAATTAAAGGTTTCATATATAAATTACAAAAAAAACTACAAAACAAGGATAACAACGGTGGTTAACGTAAGGGGAAAATAGAAGGTATACAAACGCAAACAGTTCGTCAATATGTAAATAATAATTATTTAGCAAACAATTTTTCATTTTAGATACGCTGGTATTATTTAAGTGTAGGTCAACTTCACACGAAATTTCATTAAAATTTCCTGCTGAGAAAACTCACGCACAAGAAATCTATTCTGCCTATATTAAGTGCAAAAACTTGGGCTTACGCATTAGGGTTAGATCACATCCCGACAATATGTGTCGTGACGTCATGTGTCGCGACGTCATTTTTAAGGTAGGTAGGTAGCTATTCAAAACTGAACTTTATTCACGACACAAAAAAATACACGCTTCATAATATGACATACACTGCTCATCGCGTATTGTTTTCTGTGTAAATTGATCCATACTAATAATATTGATGAAAGGTTACGGAACACGTTCCGCCAAGTATCTAATTAACTAAACTATCCAGTAGTTGACCTCGCCGTTTGCTATTTTAAAGAGATAAATAGGTACAGAATACGTGGTTGGTGAATTAAGGGTTAAATGTGATTTTTTTATATAATATAGAAAGAGACAAACTAAACAGTTTGTCTCTTTCTATACCCCTACAACTTACAACTTCCGATCCGATGCAAATCGCATAGGATTTTTCCTATTCAATTTCCAAAAGAGTTTGTTTCTTTATGTTTTATCGCGCGATATAGAAACAAACTCTTTTGGTAACAAAATTTACCCTGAAGCTTTGATTAAATTATTACATTAATATTATATATATCTATGCCCTGAAGCTTTTCAGTTGTAAATTAATCGATTCATCTTTTGCTTTTCCAGAGGTAAATATTATTTACACAAAATCTAAAATACCGTAACCGGCACGGCGGATATTGAAAAAGCTTCGTTTGCACCTCGTTAAAAGTGTTCATATCCTAACAGCAGACAATTGCGAGAAACATCTAGACTCAAAGCTTCATTCAATATAAATGAGTTCGGGTTTTAGCGGATGAAATATTTTTCGCGATCTACAATTTCTTTCATCGCGCCCCCGATACGTGTATTGTTTGCTGCATCCCCTAATGAGATTACTTGTAACGCCCTCTAGTGGTGAGTGGCGGGAGTGATAATAATTATTATTTTATGTACCTACGTCGAAATTGTAACTCGTTACCGATACAATTGCAATACGTAAATAAAATGTTGTAAAATAATTGATATAAAGATAGTGTTCTCTCTATTTCTATCGATGTAAGGTTAGCTATGGATTAATTTATATACGTAATGTTTTAATTTCAAAGTACATTAGGACGTATCACCTAGGTAGCTTTTAGATTGGGGTATAAGACGTATTGTGTACAGTTTAAGGTGGATATGCAGTATCTTCCCAGAAATCCCAGAATGACTATTTTGTCCTACATTTGACCAAAGCCTTGGGCACACCGCGAAATAATTTCCAATTTTGGCTTTTGGCTAAAATATTTTTAGTCAAACTTAGTAGTTACTACCTTTTCAGCCAAACGTCGAAAGTAAAGTATATCTGTTTCAGGCTTTGCCTAGTCGATCTTAGAAATGACTATCGGACTTGAGTCAAAAGCCAAAAAACTTTTATTAATTGGGCTTTGACTAAGAATCAAGTCAGACCTGAGCATTCTAGTTACCTAGGAAGCTCCGGAGAAACGTTTGACTAATAGTAGCCACCTAAATCCAAACGCCATCTGTCTTCAATTTTATTAGCGCATAGTTGCACAAGTACCAGATGGAGCCACCTACGTTCCACCGTCAATACCGGGCCATACATAGTTTATTAACGAAACATCATAACTGGGCCTCCCAAAGCGGGGTATATCATGAAATTGCTATCCCCGCGCCGCGGAATGGCTTGTAAAATATTCAGCACACGGTAACTGCTTTTGTTTCGTCAGTAATGAACAATGTTGTATGGATCTTTGCTGATTGTTGGAGCTTATGGCCTTTTGGAATGAAGTGTAGAGGCTACTTTACCGGACACTTGGGGATTTACAGCTCATATTGTGTAATTATGTTTTATTAATTATTGTAAACTTGCTGGAATACTAACAAGCATGCATATGATTTAACGTTCATGTCTGCTTTTTGCATTTTATTAGTCTGGCTGTGCAGCAATCGTTTATTAACTGAAATTTGCAATGTAGATCTGTCGTAATATCGTGTTCGACATGTGTACGATATGTTTAGGCATTCGATTATCTTCTGCAATTCAATAATTTAATATGCAGTCTGTTTCGATTACGTATTGTGTATTATAATTTAGAACAGATGGCATCTTAAGATTCTATTTCATCTGTCATCGTTGATATTAGATGCTGGTTTTGATTTTTTCATTTCCAAGTTGAACAAAATTGGCCAATCCGATCTTCTTTATAATCTGTAAATTATTTATATCGAAGGTATGTTTATAAGTAATTGAATTTAGAAAAGATTTTCGTGAGGATTAGCATTTCGTTTGATAAATTAGACGTTTAATTAGCTTTGCTAGCCATTTATTTTCCGGGAGGCTATTATGAAAGGCTTAAAGAGTCGACTCAATTTTGTATTCAGTTGTAACAAATTTTCATAATGTGTCTCGATTTTTACTTTTAGGTCCTACAAGATTAGTTAAATTTAATTTAAAATCAATAAATAAATAAATTTCGGAAGTAGTTTTTTTCCGGAGGGGCTTTGCCACTAGTAGTATAATATAATTATGTCAAGTTAAATTCAGAGCACTCTGCTAAAAGCCAGTTTCAGGCAATATGGGTAGTTTTAGCAGGTATGGCCCACTTGGGACCTACCCTACCCAAGGCTCAGTAACGTGCGTAAAAAGCATTTTTACGTAATATTTAAAACATGAAGCGTTATAGTATGCATTAATTTTATCAAATAGTAGCATACATACATACATATAATCACGCCTTTTTCCCGTAGGGGTAGGCAGCACCGCCTATTTCCCGTAGGGGTAGGTCTTTCGCTTCGTCCACTTTCATTCTTACCATCCATTCCTCCTCTTACAAAAAAAAAAATAGTAGCATCCACCTTCATAACAACGTTTGGAGATATAGCTTTGTATTAATTTTGTACCTAACTTGTAGAAACAATTATTATCGAGGAATCGTGTGGAAGACTGTTGTTGTAGATAAATCTAGCTTTTAGAAACAACTTTTCAGGAACTGTGCGGAAGTGTTGTAGTAAAATCTAGCTTCTATGGACTTTTTTTCTATGAGAAAATTCTATCTTTTAGAAACAACTTGTCTGCGTTGCTGATGTTATAAAATCTAGCTTTTAGGGACTACCCTGTGTTTTAGTAGTTAAGTCTAGCTTTTAGCGGCTATCCGGCTATTTAGGCGTGTGAATATGGTCGTTTATCACGTGGTTCTGGTTAACATAGGAGCTACATAACCGTAAATCGTCCGCACGGTCCGGCTGGTTTAGGACGGCCGTCAGTGTTGTGCTGTTGTTGACAAGCTGTTATCAATGAGTTTGTGGATTGAATTAAGATGGAGATAATCAAATAAAATTTGTTGTTATAAGAACTGCATTTACAAAGTAGGATGGGTAGAAATGTATTAACCTAGGTAATCAATGCGATTGCAATGAATATTCAACATATCTGAGCCCACTTCGTGCTCGTATTCTCAAAAAAATTGCATTTTTATTAGCAGCAGCCAGCAGTACTTTATTTATCGAAAAACGTTACTTTTTACTACTATCTGAAAAAGTAACTCTAAATTTTTTACCATGAATTCTAATGATATCTGCGTAGAGTTAACGTTATTAACGTTATTAACGTTAACGTAATTTAGAATAATAAAACAGCATAATAGATACATAAAAACTATAAAACGAAATAAATGGAAAGCACATATCTAAAAAAATGAACAAGAGAATTTCTTAAATAAAAAACCGGTAGGTCAAAAAGGTAGACCTGACTGCCCATCCTCCATGTGGACTTTCCATCTTTACACAATACACTTATATACGCTATGTGACTTTTACATAAATACATAGCATAACCGTTTCAAAATGTTCAATACCTACTACAGTTACTACTTCCAGTAAAAAAGTGGTAGTAGTAGGTACATATAATTTCTTAGTATGAGAATGACATTCACTGCTATTGTATTTAAGAACCTGAAGTTAAACTTGGTCCCCGGGCACACTACACCTAATCCGGCATTTGAAATGTTAACGAGTTATGAATGCACTCAGTTCCACAAAACATGTTACATATCAAGTTATTTATTAAGTTACAGGTATGTTCTAATACTTATGTACTTTATTGAGTATATTTTTAAACATCTATACTAATATTATAAATGCGAAAGCGTGTATGTCTGTTACATCTTCACGCTTTAACCGCTGAACCGATTTTTATGAAATTTGGTATAGACATACTTTGGGTCCCGGGAAAGAACATAGGATATTTTTTTACCCGAAAAAGTAGTGTTCCAGCGGGATAAGGTATTTACGTTGGCGGAGCCGCGGACAAAAGCTAGTATACAATAATATTATGGTCAATTTAAAATGCTTCTATTAATGTCTTTTTGGAGATGAGAGTTTTTAAATAGTATATACTTATAATTTTAATGTAGGTACCTAAATACTTATCATAAAATACGCTATTCAAATTTTAAAATCAATATTATGAAGATGATAATGGGTATTAAAATTGTATAATGACGTCGTAAATTTAATGTTGTAAGTACCAAGTATCGAAGTTGAATCAAGATTTGATTTTTATTCGAAGTTATTACATGATCTGAAAATCTTTGGTAAAATTTTGCACATTACCGATAGGTAGCTAATTAATAAAGAATTATTCATACAATTATTTAAAACTAAATTCACAAAAAATACATAGTATCTAAGTACCTATGTTACTAAATTTATACTAGATTTTAAATTTAAACCTTAGGTACTAGGTAGATTGAAAAAAGTAATGAAAAAATTGTCTTCGACAGTATTTTCATTGCTTTAAACCAGTGTTTTTCAACCTGTGGGTCGCGACCCCCTGGGGGGTCGCGAAGCTTCTGTAGGGGGGTCGCCGGAGGCCGAGAGAACTTTAGTAAAAAAACAATAAAGATTAAAAATATTGATTTATTAAGTAAGAGAATTTTAAGAAAAGGATATACTCATAAATCGATCATCGATGTATGTAAATGTAAAATAATGGATTTGACGTACTATATTATGTACTTATATCCGAATCCTAATTATGGAGACGCATAAAAACGTCGTATGGAATGAATATTTGTAACACTGTAATAAACACATACATACATGATAAAAAAGTGAAGGGTCGGGGGGTCGCGAAATATTTTTTCATACAAGGGGGGGTCGCATCATGAAAAAGGTTGAAAAACACTGCTTTAAACCTTAGAGCATCCAACCATCCAACAAATTGGATTAATGCTCTAAGCTTAAAACTAATTCACTCGCAGCTAGAAGTGCGTTCATTATTATACTCTAAACGCCTATTGGTACAATATTAATAAAGTATGGCCGATGACGGGACTGCTTACCCTCGTCACGCCGCGTTCGGAATTAACTGAACGGTTCGCTCATTACTTCGGCATGGTAATGCGGTTTTCACATAATTTGTTACTTGTCTCTTTTTGAAACGTCTGTACATAATTAAAAGTCATGTCTAAGGCTGGGACTTAATGCTCCGGAGTGCGGACCTCCGGAGAAAATTCAGAGCATTGAAAATAGAACTCTGGACTAATACGATAGAGATGAAAATCGAACACCTTAGTTTCGAGTCGAGTTAAATATCAATGTCATTTTTTTATGACAGCCCGACACTCGACACTTCGATTTTCAACTCTATTGTATTGGCTCATAGTTCTATTTTCAGTGCTCCGAATTTTCCCGGGCCCGCAGCATTCCGGATTATATAGTCCCAGCCTACGCTTTAGCTGTGACGGAAACGTAATTCGTATAGAGTCTATACGAATAACGTAAATCTTCATGTAGCTATAGCGATAAAGTTTTGGAGAAATATTATACATCTTACTAGTCATTTCCTAGAATTTCTTCTGAACAGTCTCTTAAGTTATAAATTTAAAGCCAAAATACATTATTCATCTTTCGTTGATACTGCCAAAAATATTATATTATTAAAAGATATTACTGTAATTTAAATATCTACCATCAATTCCATAGTAGCGATAACGCTTATACCGCCATCTAGCCATTTTAAATGTCATCTTTTAAAAGGTTAATTATAAAAATGGTTTCTACAAACTTGTACCAATAATACCCCGAAACTGCGCCCGGGGGGTCGTTACTTCTTATTAATGACCCCTTATGACCTTTTTCTGTCACCGTAAAGTGCTTTATTATTTATTGGGGACCGTAATGAGTTTTGTTGGTTTATTTTTCACTTAATAATATTATATTTAATAAAATACTTATTTATCGGTGTTTGTACAAAGTTAAAGCTTCAAACCTATAAATAGGTCCATAGGTCGCTGGTTCATATCCGGCTCGAAGGACCAAATGTAAAATCCAGGATCGGATTCTACTTTAAACTATGGGGGAGAGCTGTATCCTAACACTAAGAGTCCTAACCCCTAATGCCCTAGCGCCCTACAGCCCTAGCCCTAACCATAGATTTCATGTATAAATAAATATATATAATAAGTGCGGGATGTCTGCACCGTGAGCCCTAAGGTAACAGACGGAAAGTTGGAAGGATATAGGTATAAGTATGGAAATGATTTTCTCACTGTCAATCACCCAGACTCAGGTGACTGTGGTTAGGCTAAGGGTGTCTTGGCCACAGTGAGAGGTCGTCGGTATGGATTTGGGAGTCGGTCGGAACACTTCCAGAGAGTAGCCCTGGACGAGTGTTTAAGGGAAGGGGAGATGAGTGAGACACAACAAGAAGTTGGTATCTGATTTATTGTGATCATTTCTCTTATTATATACTCAAGCATCTTTACACACACAAATATGTACAGGTTATGTGGTCAGCATATTATTTAGAGTAGGTTAAAATTATGTAGAGTATGAACGTGATGATTGTGCTTATACGCGATCTAGTTCACATGTTCAATGCTGAACAAAACCATTTAGATTTTGTCAAATATATCTACATATTCCTGATAAATTCTCGAACGTTGCTTATCTTTCTTAAAATCTAAATAGACAAATAACGTTGCTCACCCCGTGTTTTTATTTTTATGAATATCTTTTTAATGTTAACAAAAGAAGAAAGTATCGCTAAAAACGTCTCAAATCAGTTAATGGCCAAGACCGAACCTTACCCGACCCCCCTTACCGAACCCCCAACAGCTGTGTCAAATGGAGCTCCAGCGAATTTACGATCAACTACTTTAATGGGTCAAATCGACCCCATAATGTCTTAAAACATGCTAGGGAAAGATTGAAAAATCTCAGTCATAAACTGTACGTTGCGGTTTTTATATCTCAATGAGGAATTGTATTTCGGGTGTAACTTATTGTTCGTGGTTTTACTATTTTAGCAATGTATTGATATAGGGCTTATATGTATATTTTCTTTTACCCCATTCTTTACTACTAATCCAATTCTTCTATCCCATTTAATATCTAATCTATGTATGAAATGATGGTAATTTTTTTTAAACTGTAGCAGGATAAATATTCTTATTAATATTCACTGGTTTATTTTATTTTATATAATACTTATCTATTTACTTCGAAAGTTTATTGGTATAAAACCACAACAGTATCGCGCGTTCCGGTCAAACGAAAAATCAATTGTACGATAACTTGTAAAACCGCCATCTAGTTTCAAATGGGTGTATTAATTTAACAGTGGCATCTGTTGGCGAGTAGCGAGTAACGACTGCACCGCCCGGCTCGACCTAATCGGGCGGAACATGAAAAATGAAGTTCGCACGAACCATTACATTCTGTGATTTTTATTCTAATAAATCTTTGTTCGGTTTTCTGTGTTCGACGGCTTGTCGCTACCGTATAATTTTTTATTAAAACGTACATTTCTATTTATAGCTGAACTAATTTACTCAAAAATATTTGTTTTGGCATTAGGTACATGTTGTACAGATGTAATAAAGTATACCAATCGATGATAAATTATTATAGTATGTAAGTATTGAATTATTACGTTATAAAACCTGCCGTTACATTATACTATAATGATCAAAATGTTAACCTAAAATCTTAGGATATCAATCATATTAAATATGTAAAGATTTCCTTAATTTTTAAACAAACTCCTACTGAAAATTCCATCTCGGCTAGATTAACAAGGAACATTGTGAAGTCTTTAACTTGTAACATATTTAACGAAAATTGTTATTTTACCTTTATGTAAGATCAAGCAAATTTATGTAGGTAAGGTTTATTTTTGATGACGTTACATTATGCATATGGAGGTGTGTGATTAATTAAATAACTGTAGAGAGGGTAGGGCGCAGGGCATAGGGCGCCGAGCAAACATCTGTAGCGGAATCGAGTGTGTGAATATGTAAATTAGAGGTTACATACCTACTTGATATCACGTAGAAGGAAACAAAAATGCCAGCCTACACGTAGGTAATATTATTATGAAAAAATATGAATTGAATAAAGAAAATATTATTAGAGCAGAAATAAGAAAATGTTAAATAGGTATAAAAGCTAGATAGAAAAGGCTAGAGCTAGATGCATAATATCCTGTAGTCTATACAAAATGAGATTGTTATAAATTACTTACTAGATGTTACCTGCGAATTCGTGCACGCAAAAGGGAATCCTGCGGGAGCCGTACATTTACTTATAATAAAAAAAATCCTCCTTCTCCGTGGTCTACTCTATATATGTGCCAAATTTCATCAAATTTTCCCTGTAGTTTCAGAGCCCTTTTAATGCAAACAAACAACCAAATCTTTCCTCTATATTATATTAGTTTAAATAAGTTATATATAGGTAAATATAATATAGTCTAGCACTTGATTCTTTGTGTTTTATATCGAATAAAATATGAAAAAAGGAGAATTTATATAATTTAAATCATTTCATCACCAACCAACCAACCATGTACCAACTTTGTCGTGTAGGTATTAATTATTATATTTTTCGTTTCAGATATTCAACGGGAGGAGAAACTCAAGAACTCAAGAAAAATCAGGTGCGGATTTCGTGGAAAGAGAGCAGATCAAGAAGAAACAACAAATGAAGTGCTATCCAGAGGAGAGTATCCTTGCTAATATTATTTAAAAGTAAAAAACGTAAAGTGTATGTGGGGATGTTTATCTCTCTACGATGTTTACTCTTTCGGGCAATAATTATTGAACTGACTTTTGATATGGTTGTAGTTTAGTCTCCGGATTAACACTTATGCTACTTTTTATCGAAATTGTACGGTTCCCACGAGATTTCTTATTGCGCGTACGTCGCAGGCAACATCTAGTTATTAATAAATGAATAGTTATTTATAAAGAACAATTATTATTAACAGCGGTTAGTTCCCACTGCTGGGCAATGGTCTCCGGTCTTCCTTTTCACAAGTCGCGATCCTTCGCTGTTTTCAGCCACTCTCTATCTTAAATTCAAATAATTATATTATTAACAGCTATTAATTATTTATTATTACTAAAAAATATAAAATAAATACGGTAGATTAGGTGTCTGGATGTAAGTACGTACTATGTTTGTTATTTTCACATGTAGTATCCATTGAACGTATAACGGATTTAAATGACAGACACTCAACAATACCTATATTATGGGAGATAGATTAATTTAGGTTTTATTAAGTTAAGTAATCTCCTTTATATCCAAATCTAGAATTTGACTAGAAAAAAAATGCGCTCAACGTATGAAGCGACATGTTGTACAACTCAACTTTTATAGTAGCATTTGTCCAAATTCTCACTTGCTAAGCTCAATTTTGTAAGCAGCAAACTCATAATGTCCCAGTTAGCTCAAATTCGGTAGCGCACTCCAAATTCCCAGTTACATCCAACTGGGGGATAGTTATTTGCATTTTAAAAGACCTCTTAATATGATCTACGTTGTAACGTTCATAATATATGTGCGGTACTCCTAGATCACGACGTCGCCGAATAATTATCAACGCAAGAGCAATTGAGGCGTGGTAAATAATGAAGAGGCCTCTACAGGAGTTGAGGTGTTATGCATAAGTGACGTCAAATATTTCCTATCTACCCGCATTAATATTCAAGAGAAAGGGAATCGATTTTGCGGTGGTTTTTAAAGATTTTTTTGTGCTGTGCACGCTGTATGATAATGACAAAACGTAGGTGGAGGAATTATAGGCAACACTTACTAGATATATATAATACCGTAAAATTGTAAAAATCGTTAGATTGTAAAATAACTAACGAGATTATAAAAATATGTCGAAAGATTCATTACGAAAAATAATGTGTTAGGTTATAGGCAGAATATTCGCGTCGGAAGTCTACAAACATTTTACAATTTCACTAGTTATATTACAATCTAATGGTTTTTACAATTTTACGGTGACATATACAATAGGTATCGAACCCAAAATTATGAAAAATGTATTTTAAATACTGTTGTTGTTGGATAATACTAAAATTCCAATTTTCCAAAACATACAGAAAGGGTTGAAACAACCAATTGTTGGTCCTGAACAGCCAACCTAATCTTATAGGTATGTGTGTGTAGGTATAAATGACTAGCTTTTGTCTGAGGATCCACCCGCGTAAGGTATTTACCCGCGTAAATACCAAACCCACGAGAAAACTGTACTTTTTCAGGAAAAAAAAGGCCTTTATGTTAATCCAGAGTTGAAACTCAAACGAACGAACCATAAAAAATTCATCCAAATCCGTCCAGTAGTTTTGGCGTGAAAGAGTAACAAACACTATCTATCCATTTCCTATAGTAAAGTAAGAAGAGTGGCCAACACAGAGTATATAATTTAAATCTTTGGGGCCAATAACTGTGGGGATACAAACAATTGGTCATTTTCCCCTGACACCTATACAATAATAATATACAAGATCTTGGAATAGCTAATATAAAATTTTCATTTTAGCATTTCCCCAGCAGCGGTAGGAATTAAACAGCTTTGCATCTCTACCTTGAAAATTTAATAAGATTATAATAGAGTTGGTACGAAATAGCTAAATTATTAAAATTTTAATTAGTGACCTACTGCCGAAAGTTACGTTTATTTATGAAAAGCTCTAGTTGTTGGCGGCGTCTTAGTTTATTTAATTACTTTAGTTCAACACACTTAGGAACTGAACATTTTTCTGATCTTATAAAATATAGTTAACTAGATATTGCACGCAACTTCGTTTGCGCAGAAATTTTAAAATATAGCGCAGTTCCGTACATTTTGCCGTCATAAAACTATCCTATGTCCTTCCCCGGGACTCAATGTATCTATATACCAAAAATCTAAATAGGTTCAGCCGTTAAAGCGTGAAGAGGCAACAGAAAGACAGACTTTTTAATTTTATAAACTAGGTGACCTAGTAAACGTTGTTTTGCTATTGTATTTATGTTTAATGCCACATCATCTTATAAAAAAAGACGATAAAACTAACAAAATTAGTTAAAACTAAAAAAAAAAACTAACACCCTTCTCATTTAGGGGTTCAAAAAATAGATTACGACCAATTCTCAGACCTACCGAATACTTAAAAAAAAAATATCAAAACAATCGGTCAAGCCATTTCAGAGGAGTGTGTCCCCGAACGCTATGAGACGAGAATTTTGTTTCAGAATTCAAGATTAGTTAATATAAGATTTCAGAGGAATTAAGATTAGTTATATTAGGTTGGGGAAAAAGTTTCTTCGCATTTTATATAAAAATTCAAAAGGTTTTTTTATAAAGTTTATTTACAAGTGACTAAAGTATATAGGTGCCATTTTGTTGGATAACTTTTTGCCATCTTGTTGGTAGGTACATGATCCCATTGCTATAAAATTTTTGGGGCTTCTGATGAAAAAACTGCGACAAGTGGTTTTGGCAGTCCTCTTGTGATGTCAACCTGACACTGCCTAAGGAATTCTGCAGCGACCGAAACAGGTGGAAATCTGAAGGTGCAAGGTCAGGACTATACGGCGGATGCATTAACACCTCCCAGCCAAACTCCCGTAATTTTTTCTGAGTGGCTAAAGATGTGTGAGGTCTAGCGTTATCATGGTGAAAAACCACACCCCTTCTGTTGATTAATTCCGGCCGCTTTCTCTCAACTTCTTGCTTTAATCTCATCAGTTGTTAGCAGTACAGTTCAGAATTGATGGCCCTGCTTGGCGGTAACAGCTCATAATGAATAATGCCCTTCCAATCCCACCACACACACAGCATCACCTTGTTGCGAGTCAACCCGGGTTTCGCCACAGTCTGTGAAGCCTGACCGGCCTTTGACCACGATCTTTTTCGCACGTTCTTGTCGTACGTGATCCACTTTTCATCACCAGTTATCAGCTTCTTCAAAAATGGTTCGGTTTCATTACGTCGTAATAAAGAATCACAAATGAGTACACGGTTCATTAGGTTTCTTTCAGTGAGCTCATGAGGCACCCAAATATCGAGCTTTTTTGTGTACCCAGCTTTTTTCAAATGCGCCAAAACCGTTTTGTGGTCAATCCCCAGTTCTTCAGCTACATCGTAACTACTAATATGCCGATCTTGCTCACCTTTTTCAAAAATGGTAACAGTTTTGTCCGTAACAGGGCGACCAGAGCGAAGTGCATCTTTGATATCAAAATTTCCGGATTGAAAACGCTTAAACCAAATTTGCGCTACTCTCACAGATACTGCATTAGGTCCATAAACATCACAAATTTTTTTCGCGGCTTGTGTTGCATTTTTACCTTTTTTGTAATAAAATTTTAAAATGTATCGAAATTCTTCATAAGAATCACTCATTTTAACAATAAGAAAAACAAATGAAAATCTCAAATTTACCTAATTTGAATTTGGAATTGTCTTCTGTAAAATTAAAACTTTTTAATGATACCAAAATCAGCCAGATACAATTGGTATAGCCCAAGATATTTTATGACAAGTTCATACATACTATAATGCGAAAGTCTTTTTCCCCAACCTATTATAAGTATAGATGTGAAGCTCTACAATTTCGTTTATGTAAAATTTAGTTTTCTAGGATTATATATCGAATAACAAAAAGTCGACCATAAAATAATACGTGTACATGTAACGTATAGATAAACTATTTATATGCTGTAAGCTACATAAAAATATTACAAATGTTTTTCTTTTACAGGGTAAAAGAAGCAGCTGCAAGTCTCCGAAAAACTTTATTCTTTGCGTTCTAATTGTGACCAAATTGCGTTCACGATTACGACGCAGGGCTATTAAAACACATCAGGAGCTTATTCCGCTACTCGCCGTAAGATGTCGCTGGTTCGAGGTTGTACAGTGTCGTGCCCTTGTCATTCTTCTCGCCCTGTGTGTTGATACTACTGGACGGAGAACTGATAAGGGCATGTCCTGTATAAAATTCATCGATACGAACACCACAAAGAATATTCGCCAGAGAAGATTTTATAAATTTTGTTTTAATTGAAATAGTCATTCTTATGTAGTGGTTTATTTTTATATTTTCTATTATTTTGTTAAAATTGCTTCTATTTAGCCATGTTTTTAGTGTAAGATATGCACGAGTATGTAAGTAGTATTTTTTTTTTATTTACCAAAAATAGAGAAGATACAGATTAACTACAATATAAACATTATTTAAAACGAAAAACCACTGAGGTTTGTCCAATGCTGCATACAATCTTATTCGCAATTCTAGTCTAGATACACAGTTGCTGAAGTTTATTACGTGGGCACTTATTGCATTGTTATCAAAGAATAACTAATCTGTTAAATAAAAAAGAGGGAGACGAGGGAAGTATAGGAGACTTGGTAAACTCCATTTACAGAGCCATAGGGAATATCTAGAGTCTAGATATCTGTATATATGTCACCGTAAAATTGTAAAAAACCGATAGATTGTAATATTACTAGAGATATTGTAATGTCGACAGATTGTCAAATAAAAATTTCTTCTTACAATTTACACGTTATTTTGCGTTATATTGTAATATTTACCGTGCCGATTGACAATCTGTCAACATATTATAATATCTCTAGTAATATTACAATATATCGGTTTTTACAATTTTACGGTGACATATTATTATATAAAAATGTTATGTTGGTTTGTGTACACAAACCAACTACGTACGCTTCAAAAACTCAAAAAGTTCTGCACTGATCGAGCTGAAATTTTAGCATGACATATAATCCGCATCAAGGATTGTTTTTATCTATTTTTTGCATCAGTTACATATCCGCGACCGCGAAAAAACTATTTTTATGCGGGTGGAGCCGCGGGCAACAGCTAGTGTTATATATATTCTAGACTCTAATTTGACTGTGGTTATAGTAGAGGCGTAGCATACGATAATCGCAAACTTTTTAAAATGTGTAAAACCATCAGTTAAGGTATTTTTTAAATGGTGGACGATAAATGTTTTTTGTTGCAATCAATGTTTATGTTGTAAGTTTTTATTTGATATGTACCCTACCTGACAGTTATTTTGAAACCATTATTATGGTGTGTAATATAAAACGAGTCATTATCTATGTATCTTGCTTTTCAATTCCAATAAAAGAAAAGCATAGAGTAGAATTATTTTATTTATTTTCCAGGAAATTTGTAACAATAATAAATGAACTAAACGCATGCTGAGTTTACAGTTATTCAATATTACAATATATTCTAGTAAAATCTAGTATATTAATTATTATTAAAATACTTAATTTAATACGTTTATGTTATAACTGTAAATACATACATACATACTTACTTGTACAATACTCGTACATATTTTGATTTGTCGTTACCGTTTTCTGTAAACATGTCAAAATAAGTTGCAGTATTTTAATATTTACCTATAACCGTAGACTGTACTAGCCTTTTTATTCTCTTTCTCCGACTATATTGTTGTCTTCTCCTTACCTTTATTTTAAAATTGTATGAATGAGATTAAAAGAAATAAATTATTATTTATACATATCGTGTTTTTCTTATTCCAACTACAAAAGTAATGTTAGCCCTAACTAAAGTATAGAATATCTACCTTAGTTACGTAAGGAATATAAGCACTACTTTCGTGAATAAAATAAAAAAAGATAATGGTCAAACTAAGTAGACCTATTAATATATAGGCACTTCTGTTAGTGGTTATAATAAAGAGGATTTGTTTTTTTGAATATTTATTCGTTTGCATTGAATAGGCTCCGAAACTGCTGGGCCGATTTTGATAAAATTTGGCACAGATATAGAGTAGAACACGAAAAAGCACTCAGACTACTTAATCGCGGCAAATGTACGGTCCCGCGGGATTGCCTAATGCACTATAATAATAATAGTAATAATTAAATAATATAGTCTGCAATGGAGTTCTATAATGTAACAATACGTGGGTTCGAATCCTGCGAAAATAATAAAATTATTACCTACTAGAAAATTATGAAAACCTAAATCTAGGTTATTACCTACACACTTATTATCACTAAACTGAAAACTCATATTATATTATGGAGTAAATAGATATTTTAAGAGTTGACTGGACGCTTTTGGCTGTACCTAAGTTCCACGGTCCACCTAACCAAAGAATATTATATATCACTAACGTAACCTAACTGAATTTGTTTAAAATTCAAGTATAATCCTACTACTAATATTTAGTGGAAATTTGTGAGGATAGATAGATGTTTGTTACTCTTTCACACAAAAAGTACTGAACGGATTCTGATGAAATTGGGTACGGTAGTAGTTTAAGCTCTGGATTAAAAATTAAATACTTTTTATCCCTAAATAGTATAGTGTTTCCGTGGGATACTGTATTTACATGAGCGAAGCCGCAGGCAACATCTTGTTTTAACTAAATACAGATGCTGATAAAGTACAAGAAGAAAGAAGATATCTCTTGCTTGACAGAAGAATCTGTATTTTATAAATAGTAGCACAGTGTAATAAAGAGATACAGTGGTCCAACGCGTTTGAAGTCGCGCGAAATGCCGCTTTTGTATAGGTATTCGTCATTGCTGCAGGGTTGTCACAATAATGTGTTTTATTATAATCTGTTCTACATTTTGTGTATTCGTAGTATGTGTATGTAGAGTACTAGGAATAAAACAAAAAAATATATATAGAAGTATTAATGAAGAGTTTTATTATAAAAAATACAAATGCGTATACAAAAGCTCAGGGTTCGCATGATATATATCAATTGATATATATCGGATATATATCATGATATATTATATCAATTGATATTTATGCTTGATATATATCAAAATTGATATTTATATTTAAAAATGTAAAATAATGTTTTAAATGTAAAAAATCTTACATCAAGTCATAGTCTAAATACACAGGTCTTATTTTCCGAGAGTTTCACAAGCCTAGGTCATCAAAAACTTGCTATTTGACACGACATTAACTAATCATTAGGCTTATGACACCCACGTGACCCCCTGTTTTTCGGAAGAAAATTCCTTGTTTGTTATTATACTTTTGTTATACCATTTAAGTATACCGTGTGTCAAATTAATTCGACTGATAAAATTAATACACTTTTTTTTTCTTCTGGTTATAAACAAAAGTCATTTTATGGATTTAAGACTTAAATTGATACTCAAAAGTATCTTTCGTTGATTTTTAATTTATTTGAAAACTTTGAATATCAATAATAAATAAATGAGTTTAATTTTACTTCCCTATCTTCAAATTATCGGAGATACAAATTATTTCGATTCAACTATTACGAAAAAACATATCAGAGTATGAAATTTGTATGTAATTTTGAAAATATCAAAAATATCAAAAAATCAAAAATATCGGATATATATCAAAGATATCTGATATTTTGATATTTATTATAAACTAGCTGATTCCCGCAACTTCGTTTGCATAACTTACTTGCTCGTAACTAACGGAAACGGAACCCTATTTTTTATACGGAACCTTAAAATAAAAGTAACCTATGTTAGACCTTATAACATCAACTATCTGCTAGTGAAAGTCCCGTGAAAATCGGTCCAGCCGTTTCAGAGATTAGCCGGAACAAACAGACAGACAGACAGACCGACGGACAGACAAAAATTCTAAAAATTTGTATTTTATAATAAGTACTGAATATACTTTAAGATGCATTGAGTGAAAAGCTGTTAATTGGAAGTTACAAACAGACACTTCAATTTTATTTATTTGTATAGATATCGGATATTTACGAACCCTGCAAAAGCTACAAAAGCGAAACTGAAAGGTATTTTCTACATTTGGATTTACTAGTTTTTAGATTGCGATTGTTGAATTTGACGATGTAGTTAGTAAATTCTCATACGTAGATACAATTTTATTAAAAATTCTGACGAGAAACAGGCGCATGGTTTTGTATTAAAATTAATCTTCTATAGCTGTTCATATAATTGACCATTGCAAATAAGTACCTACATACAACTCAAACGAAACACTGTCGCAAACCACTTAAAACAATCAAATTAAAAAGCGTCAACCCCGGCTGACGTGTCCCAAGCGAGTGTATGGCAGCTTGGGCTCGCTACCGCCCATCTCTCACCCCGCACGCCCCGCACGATTGCTCTGTCTAGACGTGTCCGTTAGACGACTGTAGGTAAGTTCCATAGGCTGTGATAGTAGGTACAAAAATAAATTACCTAAGTTAGTACTTGGAAGAATAATAGCAAATCTAACATAGATAGGTACAGTAAGTATTATACAGAATATTATAAAGTAAGTGTAAAATCCAAAATATTATGAACTAAGTTCTGAAAAACTTGTTGACATAATTTTCAAAGTAGCAAAGCCAAGTGCAAAGTTTTTCTAAGTGCCATATACATCTTCCTTATGGAATCACTTTTGGACATATTTGCCTCTTATTCTACACGGGGCAGTTTAGGCTGGGACTATATTATCCGGAATCCGGTGAGTCGGGGAAAATTCAGAGCTTTGAAAATAGAACTCTGCGCTTATACAAAAGGACTGAAAGTCGAACACACGAGTGTTGGACGAATATCAATGTCAAATACAAAACTCGACACGGAGTCTGGACACTTCGATTTTCAGTTCTATCTAATTAGAACAGAGTTCTATTTTCAGCGCTTTGAATTTTCACCCGACCTCCGGATTCCTGATAATAAAGCCCCAGCCTTGTTAAAACCGTGTCGTCTTGTGTCGAATATAGAATATAGAATTAGATTAGTGATTTAAGGATAATCTAGTGTACATAAAAGAGCGGATTACTACAGATTAAAGAAAGAGGAACAAATAAACAGCTACAAAGTTAGCTTTCGATTTAATTGCACTACTAGGTAATAATAATAATAATATCTATGGACGCTTTCACACCACGTCAATCAGGTCCTGTGGTAAGTTCGCGAAGAACTTGTGTTACGGGTACCAGATAACGGAAATATATTTAATACTCTTATACTAAACACATGTTTAATATTTTTATTATATTATACACATAATATTTAATACATATCTATGACCCAGGAACACAGAAAACTTTTTTGTTCCCTGACGGGATTCAAGCCGCGATCTCCGGCTTTAGCGCCAATGCGCTAACCACTGAGCCACAGAGGTCGTCAAAAGGTACAAAAGGTATTAGGTACAAGCATGTTCACGGTGCATCCACGATATCGAGAAATTGTGAGCCGTTAAAGGTGACGTCAAATTTTTTAAATTTAGATCTATTTGGACGTTTCATTTATTTCTCTGTTATAACATTTTTTTTATCTACTCTTTGCTATTACAAAAACTGAAACAACTTTTAAATATCTAATAATAATATATAAGACATTGGACACGGACACCTGCCGACTACTTTGTATACTGGCGTAAGGCACAGCTCCGGAGGACTTTGACTTGACTTTGACAAACAGATTTTCATTCAACCCAAACGTAATCGCCGGCTAATCTTGTGTTAAAACATAGTAGCTCACCATTATACTTTACTGTAGGTACTCTAAATATTCCTGTGCAGTGCTAGAGGCGATGCGGTTATCGCTGGTGTAATACGCACAAACATGGATCGCCCATTTAAATTCATGTCCAAACTATATGTCCCTCGGCACTTTATATTTTTGTAACACAATCGGTAATTATCTATACTAAAATCTACGAGAAAGATTAAAGAATAGTTTTTGTTTAACACGTTCATTGCGTTATCAGGTGTAATAGACTATCATGAACTTGCTGCTGGAACGGCATAGAAAATACTGGTCCTTTCGACCTTATACCCGCTGACCTGATAGCCGCACTAAATTTAAGGATCGTTTGTCTCGTGTAATAATATTAAGTGCAGTTGCAACACGATAGATACGACTATCAATGCGATTTTATTAATAATAATATAATCATTGAATTGCTAAGTTTATAATAATATTATAATATGCTCGTAATATTATTATTATTATACCAAGTACATTATTTTTTATTTATGTATGTAACCACACATAATTTTATTTTCGCCATCATGTTTAAAATATTTTTTTATTCATTTATTTAAAAGGCTAAGCTAATTGACTGATGTGTCAACGCACAGGCTCAAGGCTAGAAATTTAAAAAATTAGACACGATTATTTACCAATTAATACCAGGCCCATGTGCTGTTATCGAACAAAACATAAGATAATTTTGGGTTGCTTAGCTTTAAAACTCTAAAATAGCCAATTAGGTTATTTAAATACCTATTCTTCATTACACAGTCGACGTAAAAGTATACAATACGGTGCTACTACTACCTATAGACTAGCTACCTAGTCATTATTAAGATTTTTAAATTAAGAATTATTTAGATATTATAACCTGATAAAAGTAAATAGAATTAGTATTTGGGGCATTCACGTCAAGCGGACAACCTACCAACCTAACCTAACTATCTAATGATAGCCCACATTTTTTTTCTTTAAGAAATTTTATTTTTTCTTTCTTTGTTTAGCTATAGGAAACAATAGTTATTATCGTTATTACAAATTAATTGAATAAAATATTAAGCATCCAAAATAACGGAGTTCACTTTTAGTAATTTTTCAAAGGCCATAACTCATACTGATACGAAAAATATTGTGTGTATACATCCACGTCACCTGGAAGTATAACTGACCAGAGTATAAACCAAAATTCACGACCTCATTTTTTTGGTTGTTCGCTTGACGTGAAATGCCCCATTTTATATGTAGTTTTGTAATTAGGTAAAGGTTTTTTAAAAAAGTAGAAGTATAATATTAGAATAAATAATCTACATAAATAGTTTACTTAAATACAAAAAGGTTCATTATGGTATGTATGAACATAAACGCGCAAACTTCGGAGATATAAGAAGAAATTTTGTAGATAACATGGCCGTACATTTCGTAGCAACATTAGTAGCGTGTGATCCGCAATGTCTCCGAAAATATTGATTTTTAGTATACTATTCCTTTCGTAAACTTTTAGTATACTATTCCTATTTATTTTTCAGAGTACTATTCATTTATGTAATAAAAAATACAGGAAAATACCGTAGGTATTTTAAGTAAAACTGAAATAATAGACTTTAACAGCTGCAGCAATGGTTTATATAACGGTATTTGTAAATAAATAAAATAAAATAAAAAGTAATGTTTATGTCACTCCCAAGCAACTTTTCTATACAAACAAAACCTGCCTATCATCTGCAAATTATTCCAAAATAATATGTTGTTCGGTCACTTTTATAAAAAAATATTCTAAAGTTGCAAAAAAGAATTTCAACAGAACACCGTGTATGAAAGCTCTTCACACGGTCTAGAATTAATCCAGAATATTTTTATCTGTAATAGAACTGGGTCTGATTTATAAAATACTGTAGTGTAAAATCAAACATACAAACTTTGAAAGTCCATATTAGAGGTAATGGTGGGTGTTTATCGATAAAACACAATCGATATTATTTTGGAAATAAAAGAATTTAAAAATGTTTTTTTACCTGATGTTATTTGCCAAAAATTAAAAAATGTTAAGTAAAAGTTGTTTATACTTGAGAAGAGCTTGAAGAGCTTTTAAAAATGCAATAGGTATTTATCACTTCCTACGTAAAATATTATGTAGGGTCAGGTTGGGGAAGACCGTCTACAAGGCAAGACCGTCTGCACGCAATAACTTATATTGATGAATAGCTATGCAGCTTGAATTGACAGTCGGTAAAACATTATCATACTTTGGTTAAAATTTTTAATCATAGATGTCGCTGGCAACACTATGATGGGAGAAAATTTGCCGCCATTTTTATTTGGGTTTTGAAGGTCCATTATGAAATTACAGGTGTTGACGAAAAAAAAGAAAAAAGTGATTTATTGAAAAAGTTTTATAAAACAAAGTGGTTGGGTAAGTATTTCAATTGTAACTTTAACATTTTTTCGTATTAGATTATTCAAAATGTTCTTAGTTTTGTCACAATTTGCTGTAAAATATTTTCAACCTAAAAAAATTCTAGTTGGGAAGATCGTCTGGGTGGTATAAGGGAAGATCGTCATATGCCGGTCTTGCCTTCAGACAGAGATCACAAACTTTTTTTGTATTAGGTACGTATGTTTCATTGATCACGTCTTGCTTTTTCAGTGAGGTTCGTCTATAAGAATGGTGAATAACTATAAACGTAAAACATGTAATTCAAGCGTAAGAAAATACATGTAATTCAAGCGCCGAACAATTCTAAAGAGTTTGTTTTGTACCTAAACCTAGCAGCAAAATATCAGATTAGATTTTTATTTTAGAAATTCTAGTAACTAGCCGAGAAATTATAATCTGAAAGGAAATTCCTTATCTCGTTTTAATATATTTATAGGGTAAGACCGGCAAATATTCATGAAAAATGTTGACAACCCCTTATTGCGACGATATGCCGGTCTTACATTTTAAACATGAAAACGAGAATTTCATATGACTTTTAACTTTATTGTCCTACAGTTAATGTGCATATTTGAAGGTCAAATACATTTTTTAGATATAAGTTGGTATAAATATGTATAACATACCAAGTGACGTGTTAAATGTCAATAGACAGTCTTGCCTCCAATAGCACGGGAAGACCGTCTGCACGCCGAATTTCAAAAAAGGGTTTGTATCTAAAAGATGTGCTATTACATTGTAATTTATGTAGCACAAAATTTTTACTGTTAATATGTTTCAGCACATGGAATACTTAAGATCGGTCTAGAACATACCAAATATTTGTTTTATTAAATTGAGTAAATTTTTCAATTAAGTATGCCGGTCTTTCCCAACCTGACCTTACCTAAAAATTCATTTGTTTTTTTAATATTTATATTAAATTTTAAAAAAAATTGGTTAATGTCTATATATCTATAGTATGTTAGCATTATATTTACATTTTTCGTAACGCTAACCTCATACGAATAAAAAAATACATTTCGGCATACAAAAGAAGACGGCGGGAGTGGGCGAGTCCACTATTAAATTGTGATCACCTATTCTATAATAATTTATTAAATAAAAACTAAAGTTATTTCATTTTCACATTTAAAATTATAATTTTATTTCATTTTGTATATCGACAAGAGAAACATAATAGGCACATCATTATTTTTTCGCTCTCTCAAACAGACCTCGCGAAATCACCTTTTCAAAAAATATACACGGAGCGCCCACTTCATTCATTTCGAGATAAAAAAATCCCGTGTATGTTAATGACGCTTCAGTGTGTATGGTGTATCTGTATCAACTAATTATACACGGAAATGACCGCCATGTTTGTATGTGCAAACGAGCTCAGGCATCTGATGGTAGGTGCTTTGGTAACAAATGCAAGTTTATTCTAGGTTACAACTTTAAATAACTTATTTTCTTGATATAAACATTTGAAAGGGAAATCTGTCTTAGTGTTTTAATATTTAAATATATTTTTACCTGGCTGGTTACGTTAACAGAACCTTATTTTTTAAAACGGAACCCGAAGACAAAAGTAGCTTAAGTTACTCTTTATAACAGCTATCTGCCAGTAAAAGTCCCGTGAACATTGGCCCAACCGTTTCAGAGACTAGCTGGAACAAACAAAATAACAGACAACAAACAAAAATTTTAAAGTTGCTTTTTGGCGTCGTCGTCATCATCTATCATATGCATTAAGTGCAAAGCTGTTGAGAAATTACAAGCAGACTCTTCATTTTATTTATTTGTATTGATTGGTAATAAATTTTCATTCTGTTTATTGAAGTCATTAATTCAGAAGATGTAACCAAAGCACAGCTACAGAAATTTGCTTTACCTAGAACAATACTGCTGATTATATTTCACAAATATATTTGAGGTAGGTAATTGGTACATACCTAGGTACTTATAATATAAGTTATATACATTTAAATTTCCACGTAAGGATGGTTTATCATGTATGCATGACAGAAATGATCCAGCACACAACTCCCTGCGGCCCTGTCGTAAGAGGCTCGTAGCCAGTAAATTTGACACCGGAGTAAAGCCTTTGTCTAGTCCAACTGTGGTGTGGCCAGTGTTAAATTCCACTGTGATACTTATGAAATAAAATTTTAGAAAAAAATCGTTCGAACTTTGGACTGAACTGTACCTTAGCTTAAAGATGCTAACTTGTATATCTATTAGTAGTTTTTCACTTTCTTAGTTATCGCAGTTTTTCGTCATATGGCTCATTATTAGCAGTATGCATTAGAATGTCTGCAGAAAATAAGAAAGAACTGCGGTAGGTATATACAGACCAATAGAAGAGCCCTAGTGAAATTATAGAATCTAATCTTTCTAGTAGCCTTAATCTATTACGCAATAGTAAACCCCCCGAACTTAACTCCTTCACTGCAAGTAATGACAAAAGCTCGCACACGATACACAGTACTCTATTTTATCTACGTGAAAATATGCCGCGCAGCCCGTCGAGTATTGCCGAGCCGCCCCGAGCCATGCCGAGCCGCCCCAAACATCGCCGAGCCGCCCCGAGCCGCGCCGAGCCCCGCGCGCCGGACGCCGCTAATTGGTACAGCCGCCGGCACTTCGAGTAAACGGATGCACATTTTTCTAGAATTCCCATCCATGGAGCTGCTCTTTCTATATGTTTTTTAATATTTTTTCTTGCATCAGTCCACTTTAGACAAAGATTTTGAAACTTTGCATGAGCTTTGCCGATAGGCAAGGAAGGACAATAAATTATAATTCGTAGAAAATCTATTAGCTACTAGGACATACATTACAATCCGCGTATTTATAATCTTCATTTTATTTAAGCATTGTCCCAATAAATTATTTCCTTTCTTTATTTTTATTATAAAAAAGTCAAAAACTAAAAACCTAATTTTATGTAAAGAATTGAAACCAGATATTGTATTGACTCATTTAAAACAAAAAAAATTGAAGATCTCACTACTCAACATTTTAACGACTCCACATTTTTCCCTGCCCACAGAAAGTTGAACGGAGTATGTTTTTCTTTTCAAAAAAATGTGAAAATGATATCTATTCGCATTACATATATACACAAAGTGAAGTGTACGTAGTTAGGGTTTTCGAGTTATAGTTCATTTTTCTTAACCCATTGTCGACATCTTGGATATATTTCAAAACGAGACATATTGTTGTTAGAACATTTTAATAAGACGTATTGAAGAATTAGGGTTTGGAAAATTCTCGTCATAATCAGTCTGAATTTTATAAGGAAGTTATTGTGTGGTACAGGTATTGAAAAATCTGTGGGGTGTCAAACAATTCTTATTCTAAGAATGGATTCCTAGAATAGATATTTAAATTTATCTCTATCATGTTTTAACGAGTACTTAGGGTGTAGTCATGGTATATTTTAACAGGTAATGTAGATATAAAGTTGGGTAGGTAAAGTTTCGTTCAGCAAAACCCAGAGAATCCAGAAGTTAATACATAATAAGTAATCGCAAAACTCTACATACTATTGATGGAAAATTGTCAAAAATGGATAATAATATTTCATTGAAAATTTAATTAGGAAGAGCCGGCACTATTTTTAATAATTATAAAGCCGCTGCGCCCGTTTTATATTTATTTCTAATTAATGACCGAAACAAATATTGCGACGCTATCTTAGTAAAGTTTTTCCATCTTTCCGAGGCCGCCATTTTCGGACCGGGTTCCACCAACGGGCAGGTTTTATTTGCTTAAACAACGATCAGTGATTTTTTGTGACAAATTTTATAAGTTAATTAGGTTCATTTCGTTTATTTCATGATTTATAATGAGCTTTGAGGAAAAACACTATTTTAAACATTTTATTGATATTCGGGCTTTAATCTACAAATTTTTTCAGAAACGTTTACTTTTAGAAATAGATGGAGTCTATATTTGGCTGCTCACTATAGTGTATAATATATAATAATATAAACTATATGGATATATCTTTGTAGCTAGTACACACAACATTTTGGAACTGCAATTTAGTAATTTTAAACCCACGAACGCCATATTAGGCAATAGGCAGTAGACACTAGGTGCAATATCGACAAAGTTCTTGTTCGAACAGCCACAGAACACTTCTTCGCACTATGACGTCTCGAAATATATAAACACAAACAGCAACGATCGCAGACGTGGTTGAACCATACAACGGCACTGTTAATCGATTTTCATCTTATGCTTGGCCGAACGACAACTTGTTCGACAGTACATATTATATTTCTAAACTTTATTCCGTTTAATTATATAAGTTAATCTATAATACAAGTTCTATGGGCAAGGTTCATGCATATATTTTTATAAGTATAACCAACGTTTAACCACGGTTAAAGTAAACAGTGGCTAACCGTTGTTTAGCGGTTGATGGTGTCGGGAGGCTCAGGTGTTCGGTTAATGCGGGCTGAGTGAGTCGGCGCTCTGTCCCGTCACAATTACTTGATAATCTCCGAGATGGAGGCAGGAGGACGCAGTATCATTTACATTTTTTAAGCAGCTGACCTAATTACCTGGGCATATTTTTATTTTTTTAAATTAGCCTATAGGAATTGCACCACAACGTCAGAGGCCAAGGTCTATATATCCCTCGCTTTACGCACTGTCAGCGCAGAGAGGAAAATGTATACTCACGTTCAGAGAAACAGTTTTCATCCAATTATCTAAATCGATTCAAATTTGAAAATTTTGATCGTCCCCTTCAACGGCCTACAATTTTTCCACATAATCGTGGACACACCGTATGCTTGCTACTAGAGATGTGATAAACGGCATAAAATGAAAAGTTAACTTATCCGATATTGAATAATCAAAAGCGACTTATGTTAACTGCTTATGTGCTTATCTGCTTATCTACTTATTGCCACTTATAATGTTTTTTGCGCTTATGTTACTTTTTATCGCTTAAACTGATTTCAATGAACTTTCCTTCGTACTTTGCTGAAATCTGAAAAAGACTGTCTGAAATCTGAATAATATTAATATTATAATATGACATCATAAAAATGTTTTTACATGTTGATAATATTATAGTATAGTATTTCATTTCTTTCAAAGTAGTTTCATTAATTACTGTTCCCATTCCTACGCCTAGTCGTCATTTTTATATTATACAGTACTATACGAT
This sequence comes from Glaucopsyche alexis, assembly GCA_905404095.1. NCBI lineage: Eukaryota > Metazoa > Arthropoda > Insecta > Lepidoptera > Lycaenidae > Glaucopsyche > Glaucopsyche alexis. The sequence continues at coordinate 8,447,076 of FR990047.1, forward strand.
AAAAACTTAATAAACTTAATACTAAAACACTACACGAAAAGTTTATATTACTTACATATGGACCATTATAATATTTATTATTTACATTTATACGTTTGATTACAAGAATATTATAACAAATTCAAAAAAAGTTGGAACAATAACAGAATATAAGTCAGAAACACCGAATACAATAATAATACACGAACAATTTAAATAAATCATTGGCATTGAAATAAAATTATAGAAAGTTAGATTAATAATAAGTCAAGGTATTATTTTATTTAGTTTCATATCAAATGTCCGGTACAGCAGGACTCAGGGGTTTGAATGGTTTGACGTATGAGGATGGTTACCTCGTAGTAGGTACGATATGACGTATATAAATAATCATATCGTACCTACTACGAGGTAACCATCCATTGTAAGAAGAGTTGCATAATAAAAATAATTATAAATTATATAACAGCTTCAGCCATCAATTATTAATTATCAGTCATGTAAATATCGTTAAGTATATTTATATAGATACACTAACTCAACTACAATAATTTCCAGACTCAAGTATTAAATTTGTTTATTCAAATTTCAAATCAGATTCTGAATTTCAATTTAAAATTCATCCTCATTTCACTCTGTTTGTTTCATTTTATTATAATTAAAATTAATCAGGATATGAAAATTTAACGTTTACGAGCGATCTGTTTTTTATGATAGCCTTTGTATGGCGAAAATCAATGACACGAAATGTTGACCCATATTAGGTTTATTGTGAGGGATATGAAGTGCCGTGAGATCGATTGAGGTTCCGTATACTAAAGGCACTATAGTGAAAATATAATTTAAAAAATTCTATCACTTCAAAGTGTCATCTAGTGGTCACCAGATGACTATTTTTTTAATTAGAAGATTAAGTTGCCTATTTTTGTTTTGCTATAATTCGACAATGTTACTAGTTGTTTGTAAAATATTTGTTAGTTTGAGAGTAAAATGGAGCTTTATACTATTTTAACTAGGAAAAATAATTCTGTGAAGTTTTTTAATTCCTTTCTGTGTTAGCGCCATCTATAAGTAGCATTGTCGTTTACGAGTTATGGAATCGATAAACGGATTACCTACATTGGTCAGTTTACTTGAAATTAATATACTGACACTTTTTGTTCAGAAACAATTTATCGAACCAATTGTTTATTTTAATTAATAGATAAACTATCGACAAATTCACCTTTGAAACCAGGCATAAATTAAACGATGTGTAGTAATAGCAATACGTGGCGTTTTATAATGTTATGGAATTTAGTAGGGACTCAATGTTATAAGTAATAATGTAAGTAATTACAGTTAAGTAACAGCAACTAATATCTATTCTGTGGTAACAGTAAGGACGGATAACCGACACAACTGGCGATCAGGCGCAGAACCTACTTTTTATATGCCCATCCGAAGTACGGATCATCTTTCTTGACAGACAATTAGGAAACAACATTTTTTGTTATCCCATCGCGGGAATCGAACCTACGACCATCGAATCGAGAGCCTAGCTCTAAGCCACCGGACCACGGAGGCTGTTCAGTAACAACAAACAGTAGCTCTACATTTTACAAAAAAGTATAAATTCGCCTGACAATTGACAAGCTATGTGGAGCACGATAAGTCAATTTTTTTATAAATCTTACTTTAGATTATAAAACAATAGGGTTCTGACATAGTGGTAATAAATATTGGCACTATTATATTTATTACAATATGATGACGACAACTTAAGATATTTAACTCTACATTTACAACAAATCCTTTCATTATAATAGCGACAGACTATGTATTACATAGTATGTAGTATGTAGAGCAAGATAATGTACGTGCCGAATTTTGCACATAAAAGAAAGATCTACCTACACTTAAAAGAAAGATTTGTTTGTTTGCGTTGAATAGGCTCCGAAACTTCTGGACCGATTTTGATGAAATTTGGTACAGACATAGAGTAGACCACCCACGGCTACTTTTTATCGCGGCAAAGTCTACTGTTCCCGTGGTATTTTCTTTTGCATGTACGAGGTCGCGGCAATATCTTGTAACTTATAAGATTATCTCTTTCAACAAATTCTTTAACCCGCCTATGCAGACGTCCCGCTGAACCCCGCTCGGCGCGCGGCGGTCGGCTCACCTGAGCATCTCATTGGGCACGCCCGTATGCGCGGGCAGGTCGCTAGCCACCTAAGGCGGTCTATCTTCATTGCTAGCACCTTTTTATTATACTTAAACACTAGATTCCAAAATTATCTTGCATTTATCTAGATTACATCCAGTTGTGCTGTGGTGGCGAATTGGAATTTCGAAGATAAGTTTGATTTCAATTGCGTCTTCATCATTAGTCTTTTTGCTTAGTCACGGGGCTGGTGGCAATAATTTTTAACCCCCAACGCAAAAAGAGGGGTGTTATAAATTTGACGTGTCTGTTTGTCTGTCCATTGTAACTCCTAAACAAAATGTCCGACTAAGATGCGGTTTTTTGTTTGAAAGCTGACGTGATCGAGATGGTTCTTAGTCATGGTTCAAGAAACTACGATATAATATTATCGTATTTAAAGGTCATCAGCTCTTTTTAGTTGATGAAAGGTTATGAGCAACTTCCACTGATCTGATCGGCTCAAGATTTTATCCAGGGTATCTAGTCAAGATGCATTCGATAATTTAGACAGCCAACTTCGAAATCAAAAATGTATGAGATTTGACATAAGTCATCGACATGTCGCTTGCGATGCGTTATGTCAAATCCCATACATTTTGTTTTGGAACTTCGCCGTCGTAATTATCGAATGCATCTTGACTAGAGGCCCCGGCATATTAACAATATTGCCTACACTTGGTAACGTTAAGCTGATGCTGCAGCTTATCTGGAATCCTCAGGATACATAACTCCCCACAAACTTAGATCAGAGGTAGGTATCGTGTTTGGGCTCATTTTAGCGACCTCAATGAATAGAACATAAATAAATAGTAATCATTTGCACCTGATGATGCACTTTGAATCTGCAGAAATCCCACGCTGTACGAAAAACACGGCAACGCTATCCTAGAAAAACAGTTATTAATAATAATATTTATGGACGCTTCACACCACGTCAATCCCGTGGTAAGAACTTGTGTTACGGATACCAGACAACGGAAATATATTTAATACTCTCATATTATACACATATTTCAGATTTTTATTATATTATACACATATTTAATACACATCCATGACCCAGGAACACAGAAAAACTTTTTGTTCCTTCGGCGGAATTCGAACCCGCGGTCCCCGGCTTGAGCACCAACATGCTCAACAACTGAATCAATAAGCCAGAGATTCTTTACTGATATATTGCAGCGCATTAGTACCTATGGTCTTAAATACCAACAAACGAGACAGCCATTTTTGCCTGCATAAAAATTATGATGATAGAATTTTAAAAGGCTTACAATATTTTATATTATATTAACGTTTTGCTCATTCTACTACTATTATAAAATATGGAAAAGTTTATGAGGATGGATGGATGTTTGTTACTCTTTCACGCAAAAACTACTAAATGGTTTTCGATAAAATTTGGTTCGGTAGTAGGCTACTTATTATCCCGAAAAAGTACAATGTTCCCGTGGGATACCTGATATTACCTATATTTAGCGGGCGGAGCCGCGGGATAAAGCTAGTTAATCACAATTAGTAGATAAGTCTTATTAAACAATTGCATTTTAAACAAACGAACATAGAATGACATTTTCATTAGCGAACCGACAATATAAAATAATGGCGAAGCACGTTATTAGCCCCAACCCTTCTGTGGAGAACCAACATGGCCGCGAAGTACGTATTAAAAAATTACAAAAAGCCATATTTTTCATTATGTTTGTGCACAATTGTGAATCGTCGGGCGATTGTTGCCGGATCAAATGTACGTTTTCAATAATGCCCGGATCATGGGCCGGGTATTAACGGATATGCCGCTGGGAGGGTACAAATTTGGCGATTTCCCCAAATATCCGAGAGTCAAGTCTAGATTTTGTGACGGTTGTAGACAACAATCGAAATGTATAAAAACTGTCTCTATTTTATGACAATTATATTTTATAAAACAAATATCTTTATTTTTTTATTCGGATTAATCTAAGTTCCAATAAAATTAAGACTAATACAATATATATACGGAAATTGCAGTGGGAATGTGTAGTGGACCTATAGTATAATATACAAGTAAATATTCATACATTATTATTGATTCAATACTAACAAAATACAACTCGAACGTTTTTAAATGAAAAGTACCTCCAGAAGATTTAACTCTGAAAAAATTAAAAAAGCTTACTTGGAAATCGGATATCAAAACTGGTCAGTATTTTGTTTGTCTCGTGTTCAAAGTTCGTCCGTAACCAAGATAGTCTCTTACAAATCCAGACTTATTGCGGACTGAGTGGCAAGTGGCGCGCGAATCATTCGCGAATGCATTTACTTTGGAATGATATAGAGCTGATATTTTATATAAATTCGACTGAAAACTACGACCCTTTTACCTTACCTTACAATATTACAGTTTCTATGCAGTCTCGATAATAGGTATGTTAAAACAGCAAAATTGTATTCTCATAAACGTTAAACCAACGTACGCGTTTTAATTGGTCCAAACTCCAAAATCATTTTATGATATCAAGACGATTCGTTTATAATTCATTGAAAGTAAATTGAAAGTCTAAGTTAAATACGAAAATTGGGATTCTGGTACAACTTTTTGTACCTACAAAAGCTTTTCAGTATTGTATGATTTTCATCAAAATTTATTAATAAGCCTACCCGACTGAGATTTTTATGTAACAACTACAATTTTTATTAAAAAAAAACTATAACCCGACTACATAAATTATATAGCCTATGTTACCCGGGCTATTGTTACGAATCTATTTACACCTCATTAGACGCTACGGTGGAACAAACATACATACATAAACTGTCAAAAAAATTACAGTCCCTTATGGTTTCGCCACAGTCCGGAAAAATTGGAAATGCTCTATTTTAATGGATATACGAGTATATATTTTGAAAGAAGTAAAAATGCATACTCATAATAATTCATATAATATATCGAATTGGTTACACAGATCACTATTATTATTAATTATTATTATAATATTAACGTCTAAATCACAATGCACTGCTGTATTAACATGAAAATCCAAAATAAAACCTAACAGCTCTATATCAATTTATCGTGGTAATAATTTAGGATTAAAATTTGCATCTGTAGATATGCGTTTTCTTTCACGGCGCTGTCTACTTGAACCCTAGCCATCTAGACATCTAGATACCTAGACATTGAGATATACCTAGCTTACCTAAACTTATGATTCATTAATCTGAAGTACCCATTATAATGTACATTTGTTTTAAGTTCAAATTAATTTGTACTAGTTTTTTATAATTATTAGGTCTAACCTAACGACCTCCGTGGCTCAGTGGTTGAGCGCATTGGTGCTCAATCTGAGGGTCGGGGCTCGAATCCCGCCATAGGAACAAAAACTTTTTTCTGTGTTCCTGGGTTATGGAGGTGTATTAAATCAATATAACCCATGGAATAATAACCAATATTACCGGTGTTGATTAAATATGTGTATAGTAGAAAATTATTAAATATACTTCCCTCTGTCTGGTCCCCGTAACACAAGTTCTTCGAGTTCTTAGCACGGGGCCAGATTAACGTGGTGTAAAGCGTCCATAGATATTATTATTAATTGTAAAATATATGTTTCTTTAGAAATTCGGCAGATGTCAACGAATATATTATTATCTCTACTGTACTAGATAAGTAGTAAGAATGTAGTAAGTTAAAAATAATTTTACTAGACAGTGGAAATATTTTATCTACTTACATTTCATATATCTAATAAGAAATTTGAGAATACACATGAATCCATATGATGTACAAATAATTATCTCGTGCCAATGACCAGAGAATTAAAAAAAACGCCCAACGCTCATCTCGCGTGTGGCCATACAGTCAGGTAAGCCTATAAGAATTAATGAGTTTTAATATATAACGTATTAGTTAACTTTGTTTTTTTTTAAGTTTGAACATAAATAATTATAACTTAGACGACCTCTGTGGCTCAGTGGTTCAGCACGTTGGTGCTCTAGCCGGGGGTCGCGGGTTCGAATCCCGCCGAAGGAACAAAAAAGATTTTCTGTGTTCCTGGGTCATGGTTGTGTATTAAATATGTGTATAATATAATAAAAATCTTAAATATATGTATAGTATAAAAGTATTAAATATACTTCCCGTTTTCTGGTACCTGTAACACAAGTTCTTCGGATACTTAGCACAGGGCCAGATTGACATGGTGTGAAGCGTCCATAAATATTTAAAAAAAAAACTGACATACCTAATTTACTTACGGAATTTGGGATAGTTAGATAGTAGTTTTTTATATTATTTCCAAAGCGTAGATGGCGGCTTAATTGAAAATATTAGTGTGATTACAACAGTAAAGAGACTAAACGACACTAATCTATGTAGGTGAATACTGAATATAATATTACATATTATGTAGCTCAATAAGAGCTTTAAGCTTTTGGTACTGCTTAATGCTTACGTACGGTACGAAACCCTCAAAACATTGTATTCAATATATTGTAGTGAGTAGAGAAGTAGGTATATATAATACAGAAGTATATATCGCAGTAAGAAGAGTTATTTACTGAAGAAGTTTTTTCTCCAAGAACACATTCCACGTAGGCGAAGCAGTGGGCAAAAGCTAGTAATATTATAAAAACTTGTTTGTATGTTTGCATTGAATAGTCTCCGAAACTGCAGGAGCAACTTTAAAAAAATTTGGCGCAGATGTAGAGTAGACAAAGAATACTTTATATTGCGGTAAAATGCACGGCTTATGAATAGAATTTTAGTATTTACAGGACAATCTGGTCAAAATTTAAGGGCACATGGTATATAATATACAGGCAAAGCTGATTGGCTGATGTATCAACGCACAGGCCAAACCCTTAAGGCTAGAAATTTGAAATTCTGCACACGTATTTCTCATATGACGTAGGCATCCACTAAGGAAGGATTTTTCAACCCTCACGGGGTAAAATAGGTGATAAAAATTTGTATGAAACTTTTTATTCCTTGGACATATTTGCATCATATTTCGTAGGTATGAATTGAGTACGAAAAAAGTTAAGAGTAACGTATTTCAGCGTTTTCTTAAATTCGGCCCCAGGTGGGCAAAATAGGACATGAACGTTTAAAACCTAATTTCAGGAGAGCGAAGCCGCGGGCAATTAATACTAGTTAATTATATTTTTTCGATTTTTACGAGAATCGAATACGACTTAAGCTTCTTGAATATCTATTTTTGTTTTCAATACATTCTGTATAATAAAATTTATAATATAATTTTATTAGTGCTAGATAACGCAAATTATTTATATTTTATGTGATAATTAATTCCAATTTTCATTTTAAAAACCATGTCATGTGAGTATCTATATATCATCATCACCATAGTAATTTTTCCCAGTGTAAAATACGGTAACAATATAAACTAGGGAACGCTGTTCTAATGGCCCCGCTCATAAAACTGGTTAGGAGACGGAAGAACGTCTACCGTTATAACATATTGACACATCTCACAGAATTCATAGAACCCCACGTCCTACACATCAAAACACGGAAAATGTTTGCTGGATGATGTATTGCTGTTTGTCTAAGGCTACATACCCACGGTCCAGCCAAATGCTGCAAATCCAGCGCCGGTAGGTACTAATGCCTAATGGCCATTATTAGTGTCAATATTGTCTCAATCATTTATAATTTTTACCTACAAATACGAGGCATTGGATTTTCATACTAGACGGTCGTTATTTTTTTTTTACTTTACCGCTATGTATTGTGCGCAGTCTATAAAATATGTTAAAAATTCTATTTTCCTTATTTATAAAAATATATATAACCACGGATAAGATAATCCATGTTGCTATATTTGTATGTCAAGTGGCTTTACCGACGTATCAGACAAAGACAGCAACATGGATTAGCGTATCCGTGGTGTGAATGTATGTAATAAACGTAAGTCGCGAACTATTATATTGCGAGTTTTGGAAAACTTAATAAAGCTTTAAACTATTTCACGCTTATCACCAAAATATAAAAAACAAAATATTATCTGGAATCCGCAAGCATTCGGCACGAAAGAGCTGGCTCAACCGAAGTGATAAGTTGATAATACGGCGGTAAAGCTGAATACCAACTTGAAGAAAACAACACTTGCGTTTTAGCTACAGAAAGGTGTTAAGAAAACCGACAACACAAACTGTACAAGTTTTAACTTAGCATGGGATCAGATTAACGTGATGTATATCACAAGTTTATTATATTGTATATTATTATTATGTGTATTTAATACAGAATTTGAGTTTTAGGACTCCTTTGATGCAAAGGTGGGAGGCGATAATTGCTTACCACCAGGAGATCCGTCTGCTCTTTTCCCGTATCCCCGTTTTTTCCACAAAAACTAACAGTTTCCGCATTTTTTTTTTCAACCGCGAAATATTCATAAATGAAAGCTTCTTCAATTCTCTCCAGTCTCCACTATTGACGCGGGTCCAACAATAGAACAATGGTCTAGGTTTTAACTTAACCACTTGGAATCTAAACCGCGTTCTCCAAATATAGCTTAAGAGCTGGCTGCAAGAAAACGTTATAGATTAGTAAGGTTAGTTGGGGTAAGAGCATATTTTATATTTCTTTCCGAGTTAAGAGGAACATACTTTTGGTGATACCTACTACTATTATAAATGTGAAAGTTTGTGAGGATGGATGGATGTTTGTTACGCTTTCACACAAAATCTACTAAACGAATTTTGATGAAATTTGGTATGGTAGTAGTTTGAGCGAGATTAACACACACAAGGCTACTTTTAAGGAACACTGTACTTCGGGATAAAAAGTAGCTTATGTTTTAATCCAGAGCCTAAACTACTACCGTACCAAATTTCATCGAAATCCGTTCAATAGTTTACGTGAAAGAGTAACAAACATCCATCCATCCATCCGTTCATCCATTCATCCATCCTCACAAACTTTCACATTTATAATATTAGTAGGGTAGAGTACTGCAGGTAGAGGTTTTGCACTAATCTCCCAAGAGTTTCAACACACAACCGACTTTTTGTGGGATTAGTAGTTTGCACTATTGTAATCAGAACCTCAATTCTCGTATTTAAAGTAGACTTTCATTTTACTTTGATCGTATTATAAGTCATGCGACATGTTATCATAAACTGATTTTGTAACGTTTGGACCAATCACAATTCATAGCGCGTTTCACGTTTGTTTAACGTCTACGAGAACACCGTTTGGTAGTTTTAGCGTATCGGGACTTGATTGTAATTGTATTAATTCAGGTTTTATTTAGCAGAATTGGCCCTCTAGTCTTGTTCTTGTACAAAAATCAGTCACCGACTCACGTGTCCTCTCAACAGTTAAAAATAAGGTGCAATAGGGTGCAATTAAAAGTTGTTTTTTTAAAGAATAAGAGCGTACGATAAAGGTATCGGACGCCGATAACTTATATTCGATATATGTTAACAAGTACATATTTATAAAACATATTATTATAGGTCTTTGTCTTTTTCATTATCATAGTTTTTTTTTTTTTTATTTCATTAGATATCGGATCGGATAGTGTGAAAACGCTATAATAAACTCTTAAATCAGTTGTGACATCATACGCTGATACACTGATATAATATTATTTTTAATTGGATTTGTTAATGAAATAGTAACGGGAACATCCAAACGAGTTTAGAACCTCTCTACATATGATTTCACAACATACAAAACATCTATACTAAACAGTGTCTGTTTGTAATTTTAAATTAACAGCTTTGCACTATAAATATAATATCATATAGCTTAATACGGTGCCTACACCAAAAAATCCAATTTTAAAGTTTTTGCCCGTCTGTCTGTTTATTCCGGTTAATCTCTGAAATGACTGTACCGATTTTGGTTGGACTTGCACCGGCAAATAGCTGATATTATAAGGAGTAACTTAGACTACTTTATCTTAGGGTTCCGTTTAAAAATTACGTTTCCGTTTCCATTAATTCCACGCGAACGAAGTTGCGGGCACCAACTAGTCTATACTAATAAATATTACCTATAAAGAATTGTTTTCCCGTTTACAAGTAACATTTCTTTTTTATTCGATGACCTTCGAATGGTCAAAGATATTAATCCTTGAGTGGTGCTAACCTAAATTATAGAGAAATGACAAATTGTCCTTCTATTTAACCGAGTTAAGAAAACCTAACCAAGAACAAGTCAGGACATGTCTAAGGAGGGTTCCGTAACTTTAAATGCAAAATAGATTTTTACAAATCAATTCAAAATTTACCGTTCGATTTTGTTCAAAATAATTTCCCTATAGAGTATTTAGCATGGTCTATCAGCATGCCAAATCGCAAAATTCTAAGTCTCGTAGTTAAGAAATGCCAGGGGAAGGACTAACTTATAAACAGAGATGTACAAAATACCCTGTATAAAGTATCTGAAATACAAAATGCAAAATACTTTTAAATTAAGTATTTCAGATACCAGATACAAAATACTTTCGAGAATGGTATTTGAAATACAATATACAAAATACGTATCTTTAAAATACTTTTTAAGATACAAATACTTTTGTAAGAAAACAACATTTTATTTTTTTGCCATACATTTAATGCCTGGTTAATATGTGGCCACAAAAAATATTTATAGTAAGTTGTACTTTATGAACATAGTAACAAAAAATAAAACCGGCCAAGTGCGAGTCGGACTCACGCACCGAGGGTTCCGTACAAACTTGTAAAAAATAATGGTTCACGGTTTATGCATAAGGTTTATGTTTATGAAATTAAATGTTTTTTAGGGTTCCGTAGCCAAATGGCAAAAAATATAACTCTTATGGATTCGTCATGTCTGTCTGTCTGTCTTTCTGTCTGTCCGTCTGTATGTCACAGCCACCTTTTTCCGAAACTATAAGAACTATGCTGTTGAAACTTGGTAAGTAGATGTATTCTGTGAACCGCATTTAGATTTTTACACAAAAATAGAAAAAAAATATTTTGGGGGTTCCCCATACTTAGAACTGAAACTCAAAAAAAAATTCTATCAAACCCACACGTGTGGGGTACCCATCTATGGATAGGTCTTCAAAAATTATATTGAGGTTTCTAATATATATATTTTTCTAAACTGAATAGTTTGCGCGACAGACACTTCCAAGGTGGTAAAATGTGTCCCTCCCTGTAACTTCTAAAATAAGAGAATGATTAAACAAAAAAAAATATATTAACATGCAAACTTCCACCGAAAATTGGTTTGAACGAGACCTAGTAAGTAGTTTTTTTATTAATACGTCATAAATCGTAAACCGCAATTTACCTTTCATTCAATCAACTCAAACATAAAAATAAAAAACCGGGCGACAGACATGACAGACAGACATGAACAATCTAAGGGTTCCGTTTTTGACATTTGGCTACGGAATCCTAAAAAGCAATAATATTATTATACATCAAACTCGGGGGTAAAAGATAATTGATTAAAAATAACCCAACCTATTGTTCAATAAATTGCCCTAGTGGCGGTTTGCGAAATCTAATACGTAGTTGTGATGTCAATTACGTAATGAAATTCATAACTAGCTACTAAATGCTAACAGATAAATAATAGATATCGCTTTCACGTTACGAAAACCAAAAACATAATAATTATTTTGGTATAAATAGTATAGAGGAATCTATTTCACACCCCAAATAACATTTTTTTACTCTATTAACTAGCTCTACACTCCAAGTCCTCTCGAACTCTAAACCTAACCAAAGTCATGTCTAAGGAGGGTTCCGTAACTATAAACACATACCTAATAGGTTTTTTAATAACGGCCGCAAACGTGCGTTTTCCGTATTCGATTTATTAATGCGGAATTTCGATTTGGGATTCCGTGAGACTAGCGCAAACGTTCGTTTTTCTTCATTCGGAAAGTACACAGTCAGTCACAGAACACATAATACTCGCGGAGTCAGCAAAGAGAATATAATCACTATGGAGTCAGTACGAATAGTGATAGCGTGGTGAACGCACGACGATGGATGACGACGATCTATTAGCAACCAACTTACACACCACATTAGAGAACGATTACTCAAAAATCATTGATTTTGTAAAAAAAAGTCATGTATTGAACCTTGCCTGTATTTTTAAAGACCTATAAAGACCAACGATACCCCATACGATGGGGTAGAATGAAAAAAAAATTCATCCCCATTCATGTATGGAGAGCCACCCCTAAAATATAAAATTATTTTATGACGCCAAAATCGAGATCTATACACAACCTATAATATAACTATACCAAATTTCATCAATTTCTATTCATAATTATTACAGAGGCAGGAAGAGCGGACAGACAGACAGACGGACGGACAAAGCGAAACTATAAGAGTTCCTTACCGTAAGGGTTTCGTACGACGGAACCCTAAAAAGAGTCGCCATCTATCAATGTGATGTAGGACTAATAATGACACGTTCAGCTTTACGCCTTTAATTTATAAATGTCTACTAACATAATATTAGATACTAAAAGTATTTTATCAGAAAAAGTATTTATAAAATACTAAGATACTAATGAAAAGTATTTAAATACAAGATACAAAATCCTTTCTAAAAAAGTATTTTAAATACAAGATGAAAATACGTATTTTGTATCTTGTATTTCAAATACTTGTATCTTAGATAAGTCACATCACTGCTTATAAACCACTTTGGACGCTGATTACTCGAAAAACTATACCATATTATGTATATGTCATCAATTTATATTCATAACTAGCAGATGCCCGCGGCCCCGCCCGCGTAAATAATAAATAAAGATAAAAAAATAGATAAAAACAATCCTTGATGTGGATTATATATCATGCTAAAATTTCAGCTCGATCGGTGCTGAACTTTTTGAGTTTTTGAAGCGTACACAAACCAACATAACATTTTTATATATAAGATTACAGAAACTTGAAGAGCGGATAGACAGACAGACTGAGTGAAACTATAAGGGTTCCTTGAGTACGACGGAACTCCAAGAAGGAGGTTTTTTAAATAAACAGGCATAAAAGCAGGCACATCGTCTGGTGGTCAAGTCTGCAAGGTCCATAGCGATAACCGCTATGGACCTTGCAGCAATAGAGTTTTAAACAACCATCTCGTTAAGTCGGTTGTTTTACTAGTAGCTTGAGAGGCTCGGCGACACACCGATTTTCTGTGAGGCCGTGGTAGGTCAGTTGAGCTTCTTCGTGCCCAGGGGTAGCACTCCCACGGTAAATGAGATAAAGCTATTGTGTCACGTATCTTTGTGAGTGATTTGTTTGACATCAACCGCTATGTACAGTCGAAGACATATCCAGTCTCACTTTTCGACTTTATTCCGCGGCAATAAGATTCAAAATTCGTACACAGGTCTTGTCGGCGATCGTACTATAAACGAGGAACATTCGTACTATACTGATTTAAATGTTTATATTATTCAAATCACGGTTTAACTGACCAAAACTATAAACTGAACCTAAAAATAAAACCATTCGCGTAAAGGCTGATGACATTTGAAGTTCTAAACACACAATTTCGTTCACAAAATATTAGAGAGGTAATTAAATATTTGTGCTCGTCGATACCTCTAAACGCCAGCGTCCATTTTTTACCGCTTTTCCATTATTTCCCAAAGCCTGTTGACTTAAAATTTTTAATTCATGATAAAAAACATTACTACAACACTTAAAGACCTTAATTTGATTTATTGTTTTGATGCACGTATATAAGTATTATTTCAAATTGTTGATCAGATAATATATTTTACACAGATATTATGTCATTTACTATTGATAAATGGAACCTGCATTTTATCTACGTAATGTTTCTCTCTACGTAGAGCAAAAGTCAAGTTAATTACCTATTCCAAAATGTACTTTGAGGCCACTCAAATATATGAGCAGCCGTTTAAGTTTGTGAACTTCATTCGGTCGTTAATCTCTTATTTTGGCAATGTGTAAAAAAATGCGCGTAAAATTGCCTATCAACCGGTACACAGTTTATTACGTATAATAAAAAGCACAAGGTAGTTAACGCTATTAATCTCGTGGTTAACTAAACCTGACGATGAAATCGATAACTGTACCTGAGGGGTCACCACACGACGCGCTCTACGCCGGATTGTCCCGTTCTTATTCAGAATGCAGGGAGTGGAAAATTTAGGACAAATTTTGATGTAGGTTTTAATGTTAAAACGATATCTATCAGCAGTTAGGATATAACTAATGATTTGATGATGATAAGATGGGAACCACAACCCCTTAAAAAGGATCTATGTCGACTTAACTGTCGACTATGTATACTTATTTTGTTTGGAAATAAAAGATTCTATATTGAATTTTCTATATTGAAACCTCGTTAAAAATCTATGCCTACTTTCAAAATATTATATACAATTGAAATTTAAGGCTCACGAGGATGAGCATCGATTGTTAAAACTTGAGATTTGTCCCATCTATTTACTGCATATTGGTCACTGTGTCCGCCCAAAGCTTAGATACCTATGTCCGGGTCCCGTTACGTTGCATAACAAAACCTCCTCGGATTAACGTAAACACACAGCGGTTACGGCTGGGAACTTGAATGATATGCTTTTCTTACCACTAAATAATATACGAGTTTAACATTACCTACTGCATATTTGTTTTTACTATAAATTGAATGTGGTTAATAGAGGAGATTGGATAGTAGAAGGCAAAAAACTTCAAGCACAAAATATAAGGTAATACTTACTTTAGTAAAGTTTCAAGCGGCTCGTACGGATAAATAACACGGCCTCACAGAAAATTGGCGTGAAATAACACTTGCGTTATGCTCGCAAAATGAGTGAGGTAACCGGAGACCCAATGGGTAGTAAAGGATTTCAAGCACCAGGAATATAAGTGCGCAACAGCAGAGTTACAAGTGTACTTAGCTCTTATGGTGTTGCGAGTGTCCTTGGGCGGCGGTAATCACTTACCATCAGGCGATCCATCTGCTCGTTTCCGAGCGTATCACTATTTTTGGGCAGAGTTTTATATCTTAGCCTAGGTCCTAATCTATATTAAGTTATGGGAATGTGTGGTGGCAAGCCCCAAAGGGAGATCTCCGACCGAGCGAAGTGCTATGCTCGGTCAGGCCGAAGCCCCCTGTAGTAGCTTTCAGATGTCGTATATATATCGCCGATCTTAGAAAACTTCGATAGCGCGATTGTGTGCTCTTATTGGTCCGCCTCAAAGTATTATCGACGAATTTGCCGCTCGACCAGGTATAAGATGAAAATCTTTTAAATGCGCCGTTGAATCGTACGCACGCATATAATATACTCACATGTACATACATCATACATGTGAGTATATATGCGTGCGTACGTAGTTCTCAACTACGTCTGCAGTCATTGAGGTCACTTTTGTGGCGTTCTAGTACAAATGTAAACTTTTGAAACTGGTTAAGCAGGAACTTTGTCGATATTGTGCATGTTATGCATGATCCACAAAGAAAGAAGTAACTACAAATATGCTATTTGGATTAAAAATAAATCCAATACTTAAATATTCTCGTTCCATCGAATACATTTCCCAACTAAGCAACAATAAGTTGGTCGTTAAAGTCTATCATTTCTAGGCGACATTTTTCCAACTAGTTAGAATAAGTCCGACTCGGATTCGCGCCATTTCCGAACAAACTTTACAAATGGCGGCCACAAGTTGGTTCTTTTTTGTTTACGACTTTTTTACGGTCACCATTGTTGTAAAAAATACGGAACCCTAATTGGTACATAAACAGACTCACGTTTGACTGAAACGAACTGTGTTATAGAGATGGTTACAGGTTTTGAACGATTAAATAAATAAGTATGTAAATAAAAATGTTAGTCTTAGAGGTGAGAAGTTTTTTTTTTTATTGAATAGACACAAACTAATGGCTTAATGCCCTACCCTTTTTACCCAAATATGTAGTGTTGCCCAATTCAGTCTTGGTCTTGGTCTCGCAGCAAGAGTCTCGCAAGAGTCTCGCAAGTCTCGCAATTACCTATTAGCCTATTGCTATTTATTAAACGTTATTTTAGATCTCAGAACAACGTAATATAACAACGTAACTTAATACCTACTCTATAACGTTGTTCTGAGATCTAAAATAACGTTTAATAAATAGCAATAGGCTAATAGGTAATTGCGAGACTTGCGAGACTCTTGCGAGACTCTTGCTGCGAGACCAAGACCAAGACTGAATTGGGCAACACTACAAATATGACAATTGTTATCCTCAGGACATTTATGAATTTCCTACAATTATTTTATAATAATAATAAATTGTTTGCGAAGTCTTTCAGACGTTGAAGCGAATCTAACAACTCTCATGCTAAAATACATCCAGCCGTTTAGAGAGTAGAGCGTTATCTGAAAGAAATATATATGTACATACGTGCCTTTATCCTGCTATGATTTGAAATTTGGTATGATAGTAATAGTTCTGGATTAAAGCATAGGCTACTTTTTATCCCAAAAAACAGTGTTCCCGTGAGATACTGTATTTATGCAGGCGGAACCACGGACAAAAGCTAGAATAACTTCCTTCCTTCCTGGCCAGTCGGGTAAAAGGCCTGCAGCACCTGCAGTGGCAATCTACCGATAAGTGTCATATAGCGTACTTGCTTTTTTTGCCCCTGTCGCTTGATATAAAGTAAGAAAGTGACAAAACCTGCGAAGCTATCTGATGCTTAAAAGGGGTAAATTACACAACAAGTAATAAAAGTGATGTCCGCTTACACAAGTAAAAAAAGATATTAACTACCTTCAGTCCTTCACGTTTCACACCAACCAGCTTTCCTAGCAAAAAATCTATTCGTCGTTTTTATTAATCATAGTCATAATAGTTTGCTGGGCATAGGCCATCAGCGAATGCAAAAAAGATTGACGCAGGAATTTTTAATCTTCCTCGTGATCCGTTTAAAGCCAAGGATACACGAGCTGGATATCTGTAGAGTAAGTAAAATGAACCTTTTTCGAGAGCCTTCGACGAGGCCTGTCGGGTGAGGGCTGAACTTGACCTAAGGGATTGCGTTACACTACAATATTCCAGCTATTTTTTTATTAATCGGTGATTACGTAGGGAAAATTGATGATTTCTCTTATCTTTTTCGAGTTAATTGTTTTATTCTGAATACTAGTCTGTGCTATGTTTACTATTTTAATGGAAATTATTTTCAATAATAATAACTTCTAGCGTAGATAAGGATCTATATATTGAAATTTATAACCCATTACATATTCGTAAACATAATGGTAATTCGTCAGATAATTAGATTATCTAATGTAAAAATAAATATCTCCAATTGGTCCCATATTGGTCTTTTGTCGCCGTAGTAACTGTTCCATAGTAAAATCCCTCCCAATGTCCTTTAGCATAGATAAAGAGTAGAGTAGTGTATTAATATATTTTATTAATTAATTCCCCATTAGAATTTATCCAATATACAGTACCTACACAGTAAGTCTATAGTCGGTACCTACATCACTAGCTAATAGTCGAGCAGTAGTTCAAGAGTTCTCCGGCAAAGTTTACTAACCTCTATTGAACAGCTAGAGCTATGAGCACTCACATAGAGATGATCCGAATTATCAAAGTAATGTTATCAATACATTGTATCATTTTAAAATATTGTTTTTCATTTCTCACCATAATATTATTAATGTATCGATATAAATATCGACACATTGTCAAATAAAAATTTCTTCTTACAATTTTACACGTTATTTTTCGTTATATTGTAATATTTACCGTGCCGATTAGTTCAACGGCATGTGCCCCGCGCCGCCATATTTGTTTGCTTTTTCATAATAATAATTATAAGGAAAAATAATGCGTACAATAGGAAGGAGAAATTTTTATTTGACAATCTGTCGACATATTATAATATCTCTAGAAATATTACAATCTAACGGTTTTTACAATTTTACGGTGACAGATATATCATGGTCAGTGGCCTTTAGGATTCCGTACCCAAAGGGTAAAAACGGGACGCTATTACTGATACTTGGTTGTCCGTCCGTCCGTCTGTCATCTACTTAACCGTGATAGCTAGACAGTTGAAATTTTCACAGGTGATGTATTTCTGTTGACGCTATTACAACAAATACTAAAAACAGTATAAAATAAATATTCTCACTAAGAGTGGCTCACATTAAACAAGCCATTTCGTTATTAGATTGTATAATTTTTCGTAAATTTATTATTTGAATTTAGATCCAATTGCTAGTCATATAATTAATATTATGAATATTATTATAGCCTCCTGCAGACAAGCTACAGCTAACGCCGATATAATCCAGATGCAATTACTATAACCTAATTTTGTCTCTTGTCACCGTAGTAACTGTTCCATAGTAACATTCTCAATGTCCTTTAGCATAGATAAAAGAGTAGAGTAGTGTATAAATATATTTTATTAATTATTTCCCCATTACAATTTATCCAATATACAGTACTCTGTACCTAAGTAGTATAAGTTCGTAGTCTGTACCTTCATTAACACTAGCTAATAGTCGAGCAGTAGCTCAAGAGTTCTCCGGCAAAGTTTACTAACCTCTATTGAACAGCTAGAGCTACGAGCACTAACATAGAGACAATCCGAATTATCAAAGTAATGTTATCAATACGTTGTATCATTTTAAAATATTGTTTTTTCATTTCTCAGCATAATATTATTAATGTGGAATTGTCACCGTAAAATTGTAAAAACCGTTAGATTGTAATATTAATAGAGATATTATAAAATGTCGACAGATTGTCAAATAAAATTTTTTTCATACAATTTTACACGTTATTTTTCGTTATATTGTAATATTTACCGTGCCGATTGGTTAAACGGCATGTGCCTCGCACCGCCATATTTGTTTGCTTTTTCATAATAATAATTATAACGAAAAATAATGCGTACGCACAAATATATTTACACGCACGTTATATACGCACGAAAAATAATGCGCAGTAAGGAGAAATTTTTATATATCTATCTGTCGACATATTATAATATCTCTAGAAATATTACAATCTAACGGTTTTTACAATTTTACGGTGACAGATATATCATGGTCAGTGGCCTTTAGGATTCCGTACCCAAAGGGTAAAAACGGGACGCTATTACTGATACTTGGTTGTCCGTCCGTCCGTCTGTCATCTACTTAACCGTGATAGCTAGACAGTTGAAATTTTCACAGGTGATGTATTTCTGTTGACGCTATTACAACAAATATACTAAAAACAGAATAAAATAAATATTCTCACTAAGAGTGGCTCACATTAAACAAGCCGTTTCGTACGGAACCCTTTGTGGGCGAGTCCGACTCGCACTTGGCCAGTTTTACTTTTAATCTGCGGTTTATAGTTAGCGCTAATCATTGTATAATACTCGTATACATACATAATTACGATTCAAGCTTGAAATTTAGACTAAAGACTAAAGTACGAACATGGTCTTATATAAATATCTTGATTTTAATAAACTGCAAGAGAGAGGTTTTGTTAAAATGAATACTTGAAGATTTCTTACAGCATATGAGCAGATAGGCCTCTGCATTGGAAACGTAAAGTCGCTCATGTATAAGGATAAGAAAATGTATTGAAAACGTGTGAAGCTGTAGCAGACATAGAGACAGATAACTGCAGTATGAACGTTGCATACCGATATTAATATATTTTATACTAGCTGTTGTCCGCGGCTCCGTCTGCGTAAATATAGTTTTTTTCGCGGTCGCGGATATGTGACCAATTCAAAAAATATATAAAAACAATTCTTAATGCGGATTATATATCATGCTAAAATTTCAGCTCGATCGGTGCAGAACTTTTAGAGTTCTTGAAGCGTACACAAACCAACATAAAATTTTTATATATAAATAGATTTTAATGTTTTTTCATGTGGTGTAACCACATCTATGTGCTGCACCTATAATAATCTTATTTCTTTCTAGGCTTAAGAAAGAGTAGAGCAAGGAAAAAAGTCTATGAAAAGTAGAGCATATCATCGAGAATTCAAAGAAACTATCGTCATCAAAATAATTGTTTCCAGTAGCCAAGTGAAAATACTAAAAAACTTGACGTGTACAAAGTAGGTACACGTGGCAGAAATAAAACTTAATTCATCATTAAAATACAAAAATACTCTCATCGTGCTTAAGACTTCAAAAACGAACAGAAAAAAAAACTTTGTATTCTAGCGTCATTTATGTATTGAGATATACGTAAGAAGGATTAGTAGCTTCCAAAAGATGTCGTTATCGAATTATAATAATAAAATCTTGTCATGACGACGCGACCTTGAAAATTCGCTCTCAACGCCGCTAAATAAGTTTCACTTCAAAATACTCATAATAGAAAATTGGGTAACAATACTGTAGTAGAAAGAATATTTAAAATCAGTCGTACTTAAAGTGACCACCAAATTTTTAAGTTTTACTAAGTAGGCAAACTCTACGAGTTTGTTTTTATAGTACAAACGTGTAATCTGTTAATGTGTGAATTTGAACTTTATAGGGGACAGTTAACTGTTGAGAAAATATTAATTTTCAATACAAACATTGTCATGCACTTTCATCACAGATGCATGTATAGTTTATGGGGTGGCTGCGAGTTAATACTGTAGCTTGTTTGTTATTTGTGTTTTGAAAATGTTATTTAATTTCAGGTTAAACTTACCTTACCTTCGAAAAGTCACAAAATAATAGTTACCCTATTTCAATCAGAAAAGGCTTACAACTTTTATCACGAAAAAATAATTAATATTATTTACAAGATAATAATATGCTAGTAGTTTTTTTTTTAAATGGTGTTAGTTTTTACCGACGACGAAAATAATTATATATCTACTACGAAGATAGATCTTAAAATAAGAATTTTGAAAATCGCTCCACAGACGGCGGATGTATTTTTAACGATTTATGTGTTTAACCATTAAAACATACAAATCGTTAAAAATACAGCCGAACATATAACTGCTTTCTTTTTGGAAGTCGGTTAAAAAGCAATTTAAAAATGTTAAAATAAATACCTACATTTTTCGCTAAAAGATTTTCTTTAATGCCCTGAAAGCGATTGTTCCAGATTTTATTATTAACACAATTTTATTGTTTACTACCCATTTTATTTAAATATATGAAAGCACTTTCGTATTTTCCATGCCAGGTCTCGGACTATAGCTAACATTGATTGCACCTATATAAGCGTCCGTGGAGACTCCCGCGCACCACACCTACGCTCTACGACCGCCGACCGACGTATGTATCACGATTTTTTTAATATTAAAATAATGCTTATTTTTTTTAGTTTTTAATAATTGGATAGGCTTAACTTTGCAAATTTTCTTAACTTTTAACACTTAAATTATTACCGATTAATTAAATATTAATTTTAAATAATCGACATTATCGATTAACTTTAAGATCTCTCATCATTAATTTTTCTGGTGCCTTTTCGTCTATTGTTTCGAATTCAATTTTTTATATTTTGTTTTAATATTCGCATTCGCAAAATATTTGCGTGAATTAAGTGCGGCTTAAAAATAATTGTTAAGCCAATTGAGTTAAAACTTTGTACGATTGTTGTGTGTAAACCTTAAAACTTCCGGTTGCCGGATATCCGGTCAAAAGTTTTAAATCTGCGCGAGCTTTTACCTGCAATTATACAAATCATTAAAATGTATTTTACTCATTTATTTTACATATTTTGCACATTATTGTGTATTATGTTTAGGAATTATTAAATCATGAGAATACCAAAAATACTATTTTGGGATAATAATAATACTAATTAGGTAATGTATAAATTATAACTGCAGCAAATGTATTAAAATTAATCGATCCTAATGTACGTTACAGGGATGAAATAAAAATTAAAAACAAAATAGGTTAAAATATTTAAAGACGTTTAGTTAGGCAAAAAATAATTGTCATACTCAAACTAAAAAAATTATCTCATGTATGGGTGACTCTTCGCAAAACGTAGGTAAACTCGCCCATATAAAGAAAACATTTTTTTTTTCGAGTATAACAATTATTTTTCTGCCTAAACGTCTTTACATAAGTAGTAGATCATATATGCCCGAAGTATCAGTAATTGATTTTACCAAAGTTTATATAATGTAACATTTTATTGTAAAATATTCTCAAGGGCGAAGGAAATCTGAATCTGCCTAAACTTATGTTATATGTATTTGGACTAAGTATGTTAGCTCATGGTAATAATATTGAATCATCAATATCAAATAATGAATTAATGCATTCTAGACCATGGAGAATAGAATAATGGAGCACTATCTCTTTAAAGCAGAAAGCCTAAATAGTATCCGACAATAGTAGATTATGCACCAAGGGGATAAAGCAATGTCTTACGTCACGGGCAGCATATTGGACCCTGAGCTAACGAGGAACTCTAGAGTTAACTCCCGAGCGTAGCGAGGGAGTTAAAACTTAACTCCCGAGCGAAGCGAGGGAGTTATTGAGTAGAGTCCTGAGTGAAGCGAGGGGTTCAAGCTGCCCAAGACGAAGACAGGCTTTATACCAGGGGTGCATACTCTACTTTTCATACCTACTGCGAGGCAATAAAAACCCAGGGCTACATAAATAAAACATTTTGTTAAAAGTTAATATTGGTATTGGACACATTTGTCCAGTTATGGAGGGACAGAATAATATTTTTATTAGTAACATTTATGCAAGTTGTGGTGGAGTTTATTTGAGCAGTACTTAAAGATTCAGGAACTGACGATTTTGACACGTGAGAATGTTAAAATTATAGGTGGCCAATTCGATTTTCGAATAAACTCTCTTTGCAATGCCATATTATTATTGAAAAACTCTATGATAGATACGTATCTATGAGGAGTTTTCATACGAATTTTCACGCTCCAAATTCAAATCACTTTAATCCCTTGGGAGTTTCATACAACATTATCTCCCTTGGGAGTCAATGACTTGCTTTACGTTGAGATTGCGTGATATATAATCAGACATTGTCGAGCAGGTGGTATGAAAAATAATTAAATAATAGTTTCAAAAGTGGCCATAACGGCGCTAGAATTAAAGGGTGTGTGATTTGAAGTTAGCAATAAGAGCTTAGACTAGTGCTTTTTAGACCAGTGCCGATAGGTTTTGAAACAAAATAAATTTATAGTATGATGAAACCCATTGGAAAAGGAAGTGAATATAACTAAAATGAAAAGAAAAATAATTTACGGGCGATTTGAGGTCGGGAAGAATGTGAGTTTTTAAGGGTAGAAAACAGTTTACCTCGATTTTCAGTAAAACTACAAGTCCTATGGAAAAAAGTCAAATGGCAAAGTTGTAAGTAATAAAAAGATATACAGCTTTTGTGTTTACACTTTTTTCACGTGACCTCAAAACTTATGTGAAAAATTCAAATAACCAAGTTTTTGGTTTTTTATTTTTCTCTTGTACAAGAAAATATTTTTATCGCGAAATTTATGAAAACTTACCTTTTTATGTCCCAAATACACTGTAATTTTTTGATTTAAAATATTTATTTTTTCATCTTATTTAACCCTAATTTTAAATCGAAATTCTCGCGTCAAAATATAAGCTTTTTTTTAAAGTTGCTGGGCTTTTTGTTCATTGAAATCTATTAATTATTTCTGATAATGTAAAAAAAAATTATACATTACTATAGTAAATGTTCTCAGAAAATATTCTCCATGCAGAAAATGCAAAGAAAAGAACAGGTAGTAAATACAATTTTTTTTAGGGTTTTATGTTTGTAAATACAGAAGTAGTTTTGCCGGAAATCGAGATAAACAGTTTTCTGCCCTTAAAAACTTACAATTCCCAACCTCAGATCGCCCGTAAATTATTTTTTCTTTTATTTTTGTTATATTCTCTTCCTTTTTCAATGGGTTTCATCCTACTATAAATATTTTTACTTTTGACCATTTTCAAAGGTAAAAGCACTAGTCTATGAACGCTTGTTCACAGACACTTTTTGACGTATGGACTATGGCGTATGTTCACCTTTAGTCTCCATGTTCTAGACGAACGAAGGAAATTACATTCTACCCACGTAATAGTTGCAAATAAGCTATGTTTATAGTAGTTATGTACCTCATTAGGAATCTTCGGTTATTATTTTCCGTCATAAATAACCTGTTGATCTTGTAACTGTTATTTTAACTAACGGTTCACTGATTACTGGAGACTTAACGACTAATAAATATAGATAACTGTCCAATGTCCGGCTCTAAATATACAATCAATGCATAATTTTTAGTTTAGATTTTAACGGTTTAAGTTTTCCCGACTTTAATTACAATACGCGTCTACCTAAACTCAAAGTTAAATAACTTTAAAACATATTATGACCCATTATAAATGTAAAAATTTGGATGGACGCAAAAACTGCTGAACGGATTTTGATGAAATTTGGTATGATAGTAGTTTAGGTTAAGACATAGGCTTCTTTTTATCCCAAAAAAGTACAGTGTTCCCGTGGGATACTGTATTTACGTGGCTGAAGCGGCGGGCAAAAGCTAGTTTCAGATATCTACTTAAATTAACAAATATAGCTATTTTTTATATTTTATTTCTTTTTGATAGATAGATTTGGTACTCAGACTAGCTTCAAAAAATAAATACCTACGATATTTTTATGTTTTTTACAATTTATTTTAAAACTTAGTGGCACAGTTTATAGATCTGTAGAGCCATTTGGTAGGTAAACGTTAAGCACAAACATTTTCGCAGTAATAGGTATATTGGTTTAATTAAACTCTGGTCAGTACAGGCGTAGTCAAAGCTAAGGAGAGATATTTATTAGAATTTGGTAGAGATGACGCCAATAATAACTTTGTTGATAAATTTTTGGTATCCTGAACTATCATCTTCGGTATCTCAAAGCCGATATTCTATCAAAGGCCTGGACGAATATTTGCATGTCTAGAATTTTGATGGGAAGGGTCCCAGCCTAGGTGCATTCCTAATAACTTAAATAAATATTCCGCGCCAAAAGCTTGCATATTTTATGTACCTAGTATAGTATAGTTATTTTATCTTTATTCATAGTACATCAAATTGGCAATGCATTTTGCATAAACACCTAATTTGTATCTATGCTAAATTATCTATTTGTTGCAATACCATTAGAAATACATAGTAATTATATTGTTATTATTAGTACCAGCCGTTGGTTAATAATAACATCCCACTGCTGGGCAAAGGCACTCCCTTTTTCTTTCCACAAGTCTCGATCCTTGGACCTTGGTGTTCCTATTAGGCAACTCTTTTTCGAATGCGTCCAATTTGTCGCGCTACCTTTTTTGGGTCTACCTTTGTTTCGCCGATTTATATAGGAAATTGCTGCTTATGTTATCTACTTGCAATAATAATGCAATACTTAATTTATTTATACTTAAATGTTTAAATTAAGTTCCCGTTACTTTAGATAAAATCTCACGGCTTCTGGAATTTGGTACACAAATGTCATTCTGTGGAACACGTTAACCTGTGTCGGGTAAACTTGTGTCTGTCGACTCTTTGTTATGCAAAATCTCAGAACCTCGTCCAATTTACCCCCACGAATACAAGTTCATGTGTTTACTACTAAAAATGGAGATTTGTAACCGCTTATATGAAGGTTCTGCTTAAATCAGAAATTTAGCATTTGTATACTTTGTTATGGCCTATGAATTAGTTAGGTTTAGACTATAGGTTTGTACTTAATAACGAATTTTCAAACTCGACCAGGGCCTCTAGTCAAGTTGCATTCGATAATGTCGACGGCGAACTTCAAAATCAAAAATGTATAGGATTTGACATAGGTAAGTCATCGCTAAGTGACATGTCGCTTGCGATGCCTTTTTTCAAATCAGATACAGTTTTTGTTTTAGAACTTCACTGTCGAATGCATTTTGACTAGACGACCAGGAGAGTTTGGTGAACATGTAGTGTTTCTGCACAATACCAGTGCCTACGATCGTAGTGAACGTGGTAAAATTAACGTGGTTTATAATTATAATAATATGTCCGTATTTAAACTTTAATAATAAAATTACACTGAGTACCTTATATACTTAGGCCTTTACATCCGTTAATGGATGATTTATACAGTATTCTCCGAGCAAAGTAACTACTCTTGAAATACTGTAGTGCCTGGGACAGTTGGTTTTTAAATGTCGTATGGTTGCCCAAGCACATACGGCATTCTCACAACATAGTCAGCCTAGTCCAGAGGAATGAACTGGTCAATAGTCAATACGTCTGGGGCCAACTACGTGCGGGTTTCCTCACGATGTTTTCTTTCACCGTTAGAGCGTCCGTGTAATGTACTTGAGATCTGAAAAAGTCTCATTGGTACACGCCACAACCTGGGATTTGAACCTGCACTCTCTCGAGTACGAACTAAACGGTCTACCCACTAGACCACGGAGCTCTGTAGGTACATAAAAGTCCAAATTAATGCTAAAGCAGTTTCTTCCAGGCAACCAGATCACACTAAACAGGACCAATGATCCGGGAATGATATCCAAGTTCCTTCTAATGATTAATTAGGACTTAGGAGCGTTATGTAACATATTAAGCTGATTCAATCAGCTTAAAAGTAAAACACTAAATATTCTCTGAATCATAACTCGTTAAATAAAATAGAGCTTGCAAATAAAAATTACTTGTAACTTTTTAAATGACCTTAAAATAATTTTTACTAGTGAAAATAATCACACATAGGTAATTGTATTGTTTCAGATTTAAAAGCAAGATGGAGTTGAAGCATTTACCCCGAATAGTGATATTATTATTTGCAATAGGGTTTTCTAATGCAACCCATTTAAATAGAGGTAAATTGAATGTAATATTCCGATATAAACCTTTGAATATAATAAGACTCAAACCTAGAGCAAGTTTCATGTTTCTGCTACTCGACACTAGATGGCGTTGTAAATTAATGAAATATTTCTATTTTAGTTAAAAGACAAAATAATCCGGCTAGTATTTTTACTGTTGGCAATGGGGAGCAATGCCTGGGTCAAGACAGATCGACGGGAGGTGTGTGCTTATCCAGAAACCAGTGTAACACTCAGGGTGGTAAAGCCATAGGATTCTGTGGAGTCTTCGCTACTTGTTGTTCATGTAAGTAAAATTCGTAAATAAGATATTCCATGTTAAGCACCATCTTTATATGTTCAAAAGGAGTTCTTGTTGTTCATGTAAGTAAAATTCGTGAACAAGATATTCCATGTTAAGCACCATCTTTATATGTTCAAAAGGACTTGGCTCAGACAGGGTTTGCACTCACAAAACATGAGATACAATCAGACATAGGCTCTATATGAATTTAGTTGCAAAACATACTAACAGATGTCGCCTTTTTACAGTAAACGCGTGTGATATCAGAACAAATACAAAAGTTGCGGTGTTCATAAACCCACCGCTGGAAAGAGAGAATTCTGGCTTAGAGTGCTCGTACAATGTAGAAATAAACAACAATAATGTGTGCCAAATGAGAATCGACTTCGAGAACTTTAATCTGGCTCCACCAACAACGGTAAGTTACGTCCTACCACTTCGAACACTTTATAATGACTTTTCAATTGACGTCTGAAAAATAATTCCAATTTATCCAATAGGTACATACTTGTAATAAAATATTGTAATGTAGCCTGGGCCTTTAGTCAAGATGCATTCGATAATTTCGACGGCAAACTTCGATATAAAAAATTTATGGGATTTGACATAGGATATCGTTATAATAATATGATATGTCGCTTGCGCGATGCCTTATGTCAAATCCCATACATTTTGTTTTCGAACTTCGCCGTCGAAATTATCGAATGCATCTTGACTAAAGGCCCTGTAGGTAATTATAGAAAGGTGTATTAAGTCACAAATAACACGTGATATGTGCCCTAAATTCCAGGTGGATCCAGTAGAGAACGTGACCCAGCGTCCGGGTTACACCTGCAGGAACGACATCTTCCAGGTCATCAACCTGCAGGCCAACTCCGATTTCCTGCCATCTCTGTGCGGCGACAACAGCGGGCAACACAGTAAGACTTACTTTTTTACTATCACCGAATTCAATTAAGCTTAATTTATGCAAAACTCTGGCTAAAGATGATAATTAAAAAAAAACCTTATTTACTGTGAAGGTGCACTGCCAAAAAAACAATTATTACGACTAGTTTTTGGCGAGGCTTCGCCCGCGTAGTAAGTTTAGTTTTACACGATATCTTTATATTATATTATTTATAGCCTATTTGATAGGTATTCAAACGTATATATGTGTAAATCATATCCGTCGACCAGTACATATATTTATTATATTTTTTACAGTGTACGTCCGTGTGAACGCATCAACGAACAGTCGCTCGATCCGCATCAACTTCAAGATCGCTGACCGCAGCTCGCAGCCAAGCCTGCCCCAAGCGACCTGGAAGATCAAGGTCACCCAGCTGGAATGCTTCAACACCCTGGGGTATGTTTTTTTTCCTGTCCCCCTAACGTTGTCAGGGCTTGTTTTTTTACTTTTTAAACGACTTCCAAAAAGGAGGCGGTTATACGTTCGGCTGTATATATTTTTTTTTTTTTTTTTTGTATGTTCGCGGATAACTCCGCCGTCTGTTGGCCGATTTTCAAAATTCTTTTTTTGATGTAAAAGGTATAATCCGAAGTTGGTCCCATTTTCATAAAATTGGTGACCTGATGATGGGATCCATGAGGAAACGAGGGAACTCCTCAAAATTTATATGGACACATATGGTGGTTTCGACTTTTTCTGAAGTAGTCCAAGCATATGCTACCAAAAAGTAAGATTTTGCTCCAAGGTATACCCTGGATCAAAAAGTACAGAACAGAACTCCTGACTCCTTATAGATACATGTTTGGGGATTTTGGCGTTGTTTAAAGAACTGCAAGCATATGCCACTTTGTCAATTAGAGTAATCATCATCATCACCACCACTATCACAGCATACATCATCACATTATGATGATATAGAAGGTACTTCTCATAGTATTTTACACTAACACGGAGATCTTTGAACATTACTCTGCCGTTTATGGACCTATTTGCAAAATTATTTTGTTGTTGTAAAGGGTTTAATTCGAAATTGGTCCTTTAGTCACTAAAGTGGAAACGTGATGATGCGATCCATGAGGAATCGAGGGAACTCCTCTAAATTTATATCGACACATATAGTGATTTTGACTTTTACTGAAGTAACACAAGCATATGCTACCAAAGAATAAGACGTTGTACCAAGGTATACCCTGAATCCAAGAGCACTGAACAGAACTCCTCAGTCTTTAAAGATATGCGTTAGGAAATTTCGGAATTGTTTAAAGAACTGCAAGCATATGCCACTTTGTAACTTACAGTAATCATCATCATCATCTTAATAACAATACCTAATGGAAGCTTGGCACGTATTCAGTTATACATTCGATCGTTTATTTTAGACGTTTCAAGACGTATTAATAATAACTTAACAAGATATATCACTAAAAAGGGTGAAATTATTATTTTTAAACAAAAAATTAAACCGACTTCCAAAGTAAAAATACACAAAAAAGTATGAAATAAAACTTATTTTATAAATAATTCCCCTTTTAAATTTGTCTATTTCTCTACTTAATCTTCTTAATTTTGAAGTCGTTACCAGCAAATATGAACGTGAGTTCTATAAAATATTGTAGGATATCATTTGGGCTGGTAGCGACTTCAAAATTAAGAAGATTAAGTAGAGAAATAGACAAATTTAAAAGGGGAATTATTTATAAAATAAGTTTTATTTCATACTTTTTTGTGTATTTTTTTTATTTTCATTTTCATTTGTCTTTTGTTTTCTTTTGTATATATTTTTGTTTTATTTCTTCCATTTTTCTTACATTATACATTTTCATGCTACTTTTTTTTTTTTTTTAACATTAAAATTCTATATTGACTTTTCAAATACATTTCCAAAATTTAATTTGATGTCACTCTAAATTATCTGAAGAAAATATTGAAAATAAATCGATAATTAAACCAATTTACGTGACGCCGAAAGTAAATAAATATACATTTTTAAGTATTTGCAGTAGAACCCAATATAATTTATAGCGCCCCAAGTGGGTCAAACTGAGTACATATCCCAAGCGATTCTCCCATATACAACTGACAAGACAAGACCCGCAACGAAAGAAGGAACGAGGCAACCCCGGGAAGCCGTATGCTGTTTTTTTTTCAAAAGTGAGCCCAGGAGCTGTCCAAAGCCATCAATGAAGTTTACCGATCTCCTATCCAATCCTACATTACTCAAGAAAATGAGCACATAGTTCACGGTCTTTTTTATCTTAGATAAGCAGTTTATTTTTATATAATTTTTGTTTATAGTTTATTTTATTAACTATATTAATTATTAGTCATCGTTCACAGTTAAGTTTTACCAACATATGACAAGAAGCCAGGATGCAGGGTCCTCCACAGATATTACGACCGTGTCCTTGGGAAATCTGCAGCAATGCTCCCACTGTACCCGATATTTTAAAAGCCAGCGAGGTTTGAACATTCATGTAGGCAAATGCCACAAACAGCTTCCCACCCTCATTCCACCAATAACCACTTCACTTCCGAACCCCATCTATCAAACCAGTTTCTGGAAAAAAATATCCAAATTTAAACGTTTTGTACCAGTACTAAAACGGATCCCTAGGGGTGCCAGGGTGACCGTAGCCCAGAAGCTTGCCGAGACAATACGCCACACAGTGCTGGAAAACTCGAGGCAAGCCTGGGAAAATCTACTCACCTTTCCCTACCGATTTCTGCATGTCACTAGGGATCCGCTCAACAATGCCTCCCTCACTTCAAGAATAAAAAAGAACTGTGTTTCGGACATTGACCTCAACCCAAATTTTTCTTTGCATTCCTCGGCCAAATTTAACCTCGTGAAATCTGTAGAAAATAAAATAAGTGAGGGAGACATTAAGGGTGCAGCGCGGCTCCTGTTTTCCAATGACACGGTCGCCCCTGACTGCCCAGAGACCCTCATCGCCCTGCAAAACAAACATCCGTCACAATCCAACCCTTTCCCAGCTTCCGATGACGCATTTCCACCACTACAAACGTCGGCAGACAAAGTACGCGGAGCCATCATGTCCTTTCTTCCGGGTTCAGCTGGCGGCCTTGGCGTCTCACCCCTCAGCATCTGAAGGACCTCACCAGCGGTTGCTGCGGGGAGGCCGGCGAAAAGCTCCTGAATGAACTCACGAATCTGTGCAACCTGATGCTACGTGGAGGGGTCGCATCAGATATCGTGGACATTCTATATGGAGCTAACCTCTGCGCTTTGAAGAAGAGAGATGGTGGCATTCGTCCGATTGCTGTCGGCTCCACATACCGGCGCCTTACAGCCAAACTAGCCTGCAAATCGGTCACTTCCCTCGCGTCGTACTTCCAGCCGAAACAGCTCGGTTTTTCCTGCAAAGGGGGCTGTGAGGCCGCCGTTCACTCTTTCAGAACAGCTATTCACAATCAAGGCGATGATGTGTTTCTGAAGGTCGACGTCAAAAACGCCTTTAACTCAGTTGAGCGAGGCGCCATGTTGGCCCAAATAAAATCCAAAGCCCCTGCCATTCTACCATTCATACTCCAGTGTTACAACGACCCCACCAAACTCATTTACAAAGATCACCTCATCTCATCCGAAGTGGGCTGCCAACAGGCCGACCCTCTCGGTCCAGCAATTTTCAGCCTTGCCATACACCCGGTCATCGAGCTTCTAAATTCAAAATTTAATGTTTGGTATTTAGATTACGGGACCATTGGAAGCGATGCACCCACGGTACTATCCGACTTCCAGACTCTGATCCGCGAGTTCCAAAAAATAGGTCTGGAGCTAAACCTAGGAAAGTGCGAACTTTTTGTGCCAGACAGTTGTGAGGATAGAAACGCGATTATATCCAGCTTTAAAGAAATAGCTCCACAACTGTTTGTCATCGATAAGGATTCACTCTTCCTTTTGGGCTCGCCTATTTTAGACGAATCTCTCCCAGAATTCATAAATAATAAACTACAAAATTTTAGTGAAACTTTAGACCGCCTCCTCCAAATTAACTGTCACATGGCCTTCACCCTAATCCGTTATTGCGTGTTCGTACCAAAATTTACGTATGTCTTGCGGTGTTGTCAACTGTGGAAGTTCCCTCAACTTCTCAAACAGTTGGATGATACCATAAGACATACGCTCTCCACGATTTTGAACATAAATTTTGATGACCGCTCATGGACTCAGGCAACGCTTCCAGTAAGATTCGGTGGCCTGGGTGTTCGAAAACCTTCCGACATATCACTCCCGGCCTACTTGTCCTCAGTCCACGCCAACCATAGACTCATCTTCAAAATACTAGAGCACCAATCCTACTCCATTATAGTTCCCTTTCTGGACGAGGCCAAGGACGTCTGGAGCGCAACTAGTGCTTGTAGCGAATTGCCTGACAACGTTTTTTCCCAAAGGCTCTGGGACGAGCCACTCTGCAGACTGGTACGGAATAATCTCCTTAATACGTCCTCCAGTCCTGTGGAGCAGGCTCGCCTCTTAGCAGCGGAGAAGTGGGAGTCGGGCCTTTGGCTACAAGCGTTGCCGTCACCCAATACGGGCACATTGCTGGATCGAACCGCTTTCCGAATAGCCACTTCCCTGCGTCTTGGCACCCCCCACGTCGTCCCCCACCGCTGCGTTTGTGGTGCAAACGTGGACAGCCTCGGACACCACGGTCTGTCCTGTCACCGAAGCGCGGGCCGCATCTCCCGACATCACTGCCTGAACGACCTCATCCGTCGGGCTCTTGTCACCGCCGGAGTACCAGCTGTGCTGGAACCGTCTGGTTTGGCGCGCGACGATGGCAAGAGACCAGACGGTATGACCCTGGTCCCTTGGAGAGTGGGACGGGCTCTTGTATGGGACGCTACTTGCGTCGATACACTTGCTCCGTCCCATGTCCAGGGCACCTCGAGCACTGCAGGTGCGGCCGCCAATCAGGCGGAGAACTTCAAGCGGCGCAAATATGAGAACCTTAGTGGGGATCTCATATTTGAACCGTTTGGAGTTGAAACCCTAGGTTCATGGGGTCCGGGTGCGCACAAACTTTTCAGAGAGATTTCCAAAAAACTAATTGAGGCCACCCGAGACCCCAGAGCTGGCACCTATCTGGCCCAAAGAGTGAGTATCGCAATCCAGCGGGGAAACTCTTTGAGCCTTCTAGGTACTCTGCCTGGTGGGGACGACGGGAGATTTCTTTTTATTGTAGCTTTTTAAGTTTTTCTAGTTTTAATATTTTTTAAGTAGTTAGCTATTAGATATAATACCATAATTGTTATTTGTTTGTTTATTGAAATTAAATTTAATTTAAAACATATAAAATAAGATTCTCTTTCAATTAATTACTTACATTTATAAAATTTCCAAATTATTATCTAAAAATTTGTGTTACACAATTAACGTTCCAATCTTACGATAATTTTTTTCATTACAATTAAAATATCTGAATTAAATAAAATACCAATTAAACCTTACCCTGGGATAAGTTCCGTACGTCTGATAGGTCGAGTTTCCTACAGATACGGTGAAAGCTTGGTGTTTAAAGTTTACTACAGACAAGCTGAGTCTGGCTTATACGATTGCTATGTAAACCTAGTAATAACATACATATTTTAAATATTGCTGCAATAAATGTATAAGTGCGATTCAAATGAGAATAGGATCGAGTCGGCGCCATATTTTTTCAAATTTAGACTGTTATGATAGTTAAATTTATGTTTAGATAATTTATTACTATTTAACGTTTTGATTTAAATTCCATGCAAGACTATTAATATTTATAAGTATGCACTTATAATATCACTTGAAAAGTGCGATTTGCAGAAAAGTTTTTCTGCAAATCGCACTTTTCAAGTGATATTTGACAGAAAAAGGTCATTGGTGATCCTAATCTCATTTGAAACGCATTATAACATCACTGTATGAGTGATGTTACATACATTATACATAGCATAAAAACTTGGCTACTACGAGTATTAACTTCGGTATTAACGACTACTACGAGTATTAACAACTGCCTCCGTGGTCTAGTGGCTCTAGCATTGGCTCTCGACTCGGAGGTCGTGGGTTCGATTCCCGCATTGGAACAACAAAAAATGTTGTTTCCAAGTTTGGTTAGGACAATGCAGGCTGATCACCTGATTGTCTGACAAGAAAGATGATCCATGCGTCGGATGGGCATGTAAAAAGTCGGTCCTGCGCCTGATCTCTCGTCAGTCGTGTCGGTTATCCGTCCCAC
Organism: Glaucopsyche alexis; assembly: GCA_905404095.1. Classification (NCBI taxonomy): domain Eukaryota; kingdom Metazoa; phylum Arthropoda; class Insecta; order Lepidoptera; family Lycaenidae; genus Glaucopsyche; species Glaucopsyche alexis. The sequence goes on from FR990047.1 coordinate 8,481,508, forward strand.
TGAATTATGAGAGTAAAAGGAAGAGAGAGTGCTCTTGTGTACTGCGTACACACTTGGGCACTTTAAAATTACTCCTGCGTAACTGGCCTGGTTTCGAATCGGCCACCATCACCGAAATCGGTGTGGGGAGTTATTAACTTCGGTAGGTACATTAAAAATCTGTGGGAATGGGTAATTAGGTAATAACGTCTTGACGACCTCTGTGGCTCAGTGATTGAGCGCGTTGGTGCTCAAGCACGGAGGTCACGGGTTCGAATCCCGCCAAAGGAACTAAAATATATTATGTATAGTATAAAAGTGTTAAATATATTTACCATTGTCTGGTCCCCGTAATACAAGTGTTCTTGGAGTACTTAGCACGGGGCCAGATGGACGTGGTGTGAAGCGTCCATAGATATTATTATTATACCTACTCGTATTATCTTGTATAATCTATTTCTTTCTAGAAAATACCGCGACGGTATCCTGGACGCTATAACATCGGGTCTGCCGTCCACTCCGCTCTCGTCGACCGCTGATCGCGATGAGTATCTTATTGGTAAGTTTCGGTATTACCCTCAGTACACGAGCGTGGTGGTGGCTAGTCAAATGTGACCTCAATGTGACAAGTAAACTAACCAGTGAATTTGAGTAAGTTTTCTATACTAACATCAGTTTCATATTCGTTTTAAATAAATACTAATTTAATAATAATTTTAGAAAATCACTAAATTTTTCAATAAATACTATGTAGGAACTTATAAATAACACCTATTCTCACCCACCGTCACCGCGAAATTCGAGGCCTTCGGGTAGCCATGACGCTGTCGACTAGATCAGTTAGAATTAGAACTGACCGTGTATGAGTAGGGGGGTGGATATTAGCATGACAGTTATCTGGGGGCATGGTAGTGCCCCCGCCAAGATAAGCCAAGCAAAGCGTAAGGGCACTACCAGACCAATTTTCTCGAAGCGTTTCGTCGATTTTTTTAAACCTCATAACCTGCGTTTTTATTATATCAGATAAATTAAATTTTCAGGATATGTTCCTAGTAGTGAACTTATTAAACATGTAAAGTTTTGATTGCATAGTTCTTATGCTTTAGATTTTATTGATATCTAAAAACCTCTGATTTCGTCACTGACTCACTGATAATAATCAACAAAATTATATGGTACTTCCGGATGTCCTAAAAAGTTGAAATTTGGTACGTACCAAACTTCAACCTAGCTTTTTCGTTCTGACAAGAATAGTACTTATGACAAAAAAACAATCAGTAAAATTTTCACCTTACGCCCAAGCGAATGTAGCAAAATGGCTAGGCCACATTAATTGACTAAGGTATAAATTTGTGTAGTTTGTCTTGTAGAGGCGTGTGAGTCAGAAGCTTGGTTTTACATGATATCTGATAACTTTTTGACAGTGCGATCATAGTATCACTTTACATGAAAATGTTTTTTGTGGGATACGTTTGTCTGTATACTTAAATATTATAAAAGGGAAAGATTTATTTGTTTGTTTACATTGAATAGGCTCCGAAGCTACTGGACCGAGTGAGTCCAGTGAAATGACAATATCATCGGCATCAGCTCGACACTCAAAACTTCGATTTTCAACTCTATTCCGACCTATTCTCAGTGCTCTGAAAATAGAACTCTGCTCAATACAATCGAGTTGAAAGTCGAAGTTCCGATTATCGAAGATAACCGATATATCTTATCCCACCATAACCCGGTTGGGTTATTTAGTCCCAGCCTAACATTATTTATGATCAATGTACGTTTAGCTCCCCCCGGCTGCCTGCAATACTACCCCGACCGTAGCGGCTCGTTCGAGTCGTTCAATTACAACCGCGGCCAGGGGCCGTACATTGGCAAGCTGGTCTACGCTACATGCTTCAGAAGGACGTCTGATGTTTGCGGAATCAAGTAAGTATGGCCGTACCGCCGTAGGTACTCTAGAGGACTAGCATTTGACAGCGTCGTAAACATGACGTTATCGGGTCCTATTTAGGTACGAAACCCTAAAATATAGGGCTAACCTGTTCATCGCTGGGATTTAGTTATCTTCTGTAGGCTATTTTTTCGCTGCGTGCGCGCTCACCGTTGCGATTTGAATGTGAAAGATACCGGATACGTCACTCTTTTAGCACTACAAAGTGCGATTGTCGTTTCCACACGGTTCCTAGAGTATTAATTGATTTATCATTTTTAAATGAATATGTCATAATGTCGTCACTCGGCGTGAACAGTTTAAAGCCAGTATTAATTATATAAAAGCGAATCATTTTATTAAAAAAAATTATGACAAACTTTGTTTTCAGGTTCACCGCAGCGACTTTCGAAATGGCCTATCGTGACGATAAAAATTTGTACATGGACACAGATTGTGAGATGAACCCTGTGACCCAGGGATCGGCACAGTCGAGCGACCACCTGTCCATACCCGAGGCTGTATCGGCCGACGGTTTGAGAGGCACTAAATTTTGTGGTACAAGTGCCAGCAATCAAATCATTGCTTGTAAGTATATTAACTTGAATTAAGCAAATGAATTTGTAGAAATCATTTTTTGAATACATATTTTACTTTGATGAAAACTAAATTGTACACTTAGTCATGGTGGCCTATTTGCTGCGCTTAACACAATACTACCTCTAGGTACTATTATTTATTCTGTGACAATACTATTTCTATTTTTACCATCTTATTCAACATCGTTATTATATTTCTAACGGATTAGGCAGCGTTTTTGATAAAAGCTCCCAATTTTTTTTTGACACCTTTAACAATAATCGTCATATTTCAACCAATTTCAAAACTTCGTATTTTTTTCATCCACAGCGACCCCTGCTGGACCTCCATCAGTAATATTCCGCACAGACGATCTTGTAACAGACGATATCCCTGAAAGTGGATACCGCTTCAACTACAATGTCCTCAACAACTGTTTCCCAACTTATTAGGTTAACGCATTAGTATTGTCCTTAGATGTAACTTATAATCTCAGATGGAACAAGTACGAGTGGAACTATATTTCGATGTTCTATAGTGTACAGATGCTCTTCAAAATATTGTACCTTATGTATTATCTTAAAACGGCCTTGCCTATTTATTTTACTTTTGTAATAATGTTCATGAATATACTTGTGTTTATTTAAACCTTTTTTTCTGACATATTATTTGTATTTTAGGAGTTTCAAAATGACTGATCTTATTTAATATGTATTACCAGTATGCATTTACATAATATTTTGTAATACTTATGCATAATATTAACTGATACAATTATTGTTCTAAGTTATTTGTATGTAATGAAAAGGAGATGGAAATAAATTGTTTTTCAAAGTGTTTGCTTTTTATATCCTATAGCGTTAATGGTCTATGTGACATAACGCAACTCAGATTATAGAGTTACGCAAAATTGTATTCAGAAACCAAAAAACAAAAATAACTGAATATTATACTGCTATCTGAAGCAGTATAATATTCAGTAATTTTTTTTCTACACCTTTTACATTACCTTCTACAAAATTTAATTAAGAGCATTGATCGGCGCGAGACTCAGATTTCACGAAAAACGCTACTTTTCAAATGCGTCTATATCTAACAAAAACTGGTTATTCTGATTTTTACATGTAAAAAAACACTAGAAAATATTGTATTCTAATTTTTCACTTATCACTTATTTAAAAATAATTTCAAACTTTTGAATAAAACTGACAAAACTAACCAGAAGTTTTTACAACTTTAGGTTCAGGGGCAATTTCAAAACATATAATAGCTAAAACCGCTTACATTTTTTAAAAACAAAAAATCTTTACAAACTTGTTGGATCCTCTTCTAGATTATCTATTTGTCAGATTATTTTTATATACGTTTCTATCTCATTTTTTTTTTTTTTTTTTTTTAATTATATGAAGTACCTATTGAGGTATTTCATAATCATTACAATCTAGCCTAGCTTAGACTAATAAGTAATTTTACGTTAACTTAAATTGCTACATAGAGTATTGCTAAGATTGCGTCCATCAACACATTTCTTATAGTCTCTATAAAGGAGAATACACATTATTGTTTGTGTTCTGTCATAGTCGCGCACTTCACTGACTTTAACACTAACTTAACACTAACTCGAAAGGTTTTGTCCTTTTCAGTCTTCTGACTATGCCCGTGTTGTCGAGGAGCTGGATAGCCTCAACATTTACATGATGGTGAAGTCTTTTTTCATGAGCTTCGGCGTATTTTTTGATAATAGTTGAGACCATGTCCACTTTAAGGTCCCGATGTAGGTCTTCATTTCTAATATACCAAGGTGCATTTACCACACCTCTAAGTACTTTATTTTGAAACCTTTGTATAATAAGGATATTACTTTTTTTGGTACAGCCCCATAGCTGAATACCATAAGTCCAAACAGGCATCAGGACTTGTTTATACAAGAGTATTTTGTTGTGTATTGTTAAGGTTGACTCTTTTCCAAGTAACCAGTACATTTTCCTGTAGCGAAGCTCTAACTCTTCGCGCTTCTTTTTAACATGAGCTTTCCAGCGGAGCTTTGTATCCAGTGTCATGCCAAGATATTTAGCTGTATTTTCGTGCGGTATAACAGTATTGTTAATATATACCGGATGATAGTTTGGTCTCTTGTTTGTAAAATCTACGTGAATAGATTTAGTTTCGTTGAGCTTTATTCTCCACTTTTTTGTCCAGTGATATACTGTATGGATAGCTTTCTGTACTTTTCCCACTGCTTCCGCTTGCGTCTCGCCCGTAGCCATTATGGCTGTATCGTCTGCAAAGGCTGCAATGGTACTATTTTCTATTTCTGGGATATCAGAAGTGTAAAGTAGGTACAGGACCGGGCCTAGAACACTTCCTTGTGGTACTCCAGCTTTTATATGCTTAAGCTCTGAGTATGCTTCATCATGTCTCACCCTAAACATTCTGAGTGTTAAGTAAGACTCTAAGATATCAGCGAACTGCTTTGGAACTAGATTTCTAATTTTGTGAATAAGGCCTTTATGCCAAACCTTATCAAAAGCCTGCGCAACATCTAAGAAGACTGTTGTGCAGACTTTATTTTCCTCTAGTGCTTTTTCTATTAATGTAGTAATTCTATGCACCTGGTCAATTGTAGAGTGTTTTTCTCTAAAACCAAACTGATAGTCTGGGATTAAATTCCTTTCTTCTAGTATAGGTTTTAGGCGTTTGAGAAATAGCTTTTCAAATAGTTTCGATATAATGGGTAGTAGAGAAATTGGTCTGTACGATTTTGTTTCGTGTGGTGGTTTCCCAGGTTTTGGCAGCATTATAACTTCTGCTACTTTCCACATATCAGGTACGTATTTAAGTCTGAAGGCCGCGTTTATGTGCGTAGTTAGCTTTACTATAGCTTTTCGTGGAAAATTAGTATTTGTAAACGCTCTGCGCCTCGATTTATTTAGTAGTTTTAAAAATTCATATAAAATTCGTCAAACTAATTTAGTTAAAAATTTAAATAGCATATTAAAGATAAAAGGTTCTTCTCATAGATTATGTAAGTAAGAAACAAAAGGAGCAAGTAAAATACATAAATATCATCATTTTAAATAACTATAATTCCTGATAATTTCGCATTCTTTAAATTTTATTTTTATGAGATAGAAACGTATATAAAAATAATCTGACAAATAAATAATCTAGAAGAGGATCCAACAAGTTTGTAAAGATTTTTTGTTTTTAAAAAATGTAAGCGGTTTTAGCTATTATATGTTTTGAAATTGCCCCTGAACCTAAAGTTGTAAAAACTTCTGGTTAGTTTTGGCAGCTTTATTCAAAAGTTTGAAATTATTTTAAAATAAATGATAAGTGAAAAATTAGAATACAATATTTTCTAGTGTTTTTCTACATGTAAAAATCAGAATAACCAGTTTTTGTTAGATATAGACGCATTTGAAAAGTAGCGTTTTTCGTGAAATATGAGTCGCGCGCCGATCAATGCTCTTAAAAAAACGATATTAGGTTAAATACAACACAATTTTCAACAATAAAAACAATATAATATATTGAACTCGTACATTTATTTAAAAAAAAATATCAAAAATATATTACTCAAAATAAGCGCAACTAGGAAAAGGGCAATACCCACCAAAACATTCTGGACAATTTTGTAAATCGACGTACTCTGATTTTTTGCAATAATACTTTATTCTATGTTCATTTATCACACAATCGTTGCAGCTGCATGGCACACCTTTGTCAAAACTTTTTGATTTTACAGTAAATTTATTTGGACAAACAACTCTAGAAGGCTCGGTTGAATGTTTTCTAAATTTACATGTTTTGTTCTTATATTTCGTCTTCTTCAACTTCTCTGGAATCATCGATTTATCGACATTTCTTTCATCATTTTTCCTTCTTGGACAGTTATCTGCAAATTTCATTCGACCTTCATCATCTTTGCCTTTGCCTTGCGGCTGAACACATCCTGGAGTTAATTCGTCTATCCCATCTGGTCGTAGAGTGTTTCGGGAAGTTTGTGTTTGTTCATTAGATTCCCAGTGATATTGACGCACACGAACATCTGGTACTTTTATTTCTGGACCTTCATCATATTTGCCTTGCGGCTGAACATATCCTGGAGTTAACTCGTCTATCTCATCTGGTGGTAGAGTATTTCGGGAAGTTTGTGTCTGTTCATTAGATTGCCAGTGATATTCACGCACACGAACATCTGGTACTTTTCTTTCTGGACCTTCATCATCTTTGCCTTTGCCTTGCGGCTGAATAGATCCTGGAGTTAATTCGTCTATCTCGTCTGGTGGTAGAATGTTTCGTGATGTTTGTGTCTGTTCATTAGATTCCCAGTGATATTCACGCACACGACCATCTGGTACTTTTCTTTCTGGACCTTCATCATCTTTGCCTTTGCCTTGCGGTTGAACACATTCTGGAGTTAATTCTTCTATCTCCTCTGGTTGTAGAGTGTTTCGAGAAATTTGTGTATGTTCATTAGATTCCCAGTGATATTCACGCACACGAACATCTGGTACTTTTATTTCTGGACCTTCATAGTCTTTGCCTTTGGCTTGAGGTTGAATACATCCTGGGATTAATTCGTCTATCTCATCTAGTGGTAGAGTGTTTCGGGAAGTTTGTGTCTGTTCATTAGATTCCCAGTGATATTCACACACACGAACATCTGGTACTAATTCATGTTCTGGTTTGTCACCAACAAAATCAGTTTGCGATTTCACAGTGTTGTCAGGTACTGGAGATCTATCTTTTATTCTTGATAGAAGTTCTCTATCTTCAGCTGACAACAAGTCTTTGGCTAATATTTCATTGTTGTCCTCAGATTTTAATATACTCTCATCAACTTGGGCGCCAAGAGATTCCGCTGCAGGAATAGTAAACATATGTTCACTTGTAGCTTTAGATAAGTTAAGGTCTTGAAAAGTATCTAATTCCTTTAATTTTTCTACTAATTTCTGTGTCCAATATTGAGCATTTATTGATTTTTTTTGTTTCCCTGAGTAATTTTGCACCCACTGAGATATAGTTTTACTAAATTCATTCTCGCTATCATATAATATAGATTTCGTTACCTTCTTTTGTAGTAACGGATTAGCCAAGTCTAATACTATGTTTTCATTGTCATTTGGTAAATTATTTTCTTTGCAAAGATCGTCAAGCCAATTCTTTACTTGAGTAATAATATCGAATTCTGATTTCGTTAGAGGTGGTTTAGGTACATTATCTAAAGCATTGTATATATTAGAATGTAATTGTTCTGTGTCTAGTGGTGTAGCAGGAAAACGCTGAAAGTATTGACTACAAAACTTATTAATCTCTTCTTTTAATTTTCCTTTATATTCATTTTTAAAAGTTTCATCCACTAAATAAGAATTTAAGTTAATAAAAGCTTTTACTAAATTAGTTTTTAGCACTTCTAATGGAACTTGACTTTTATTACTAACTTTAGATTCTCTCAAGTTTTCATCCGATATAAGCGTTTTATCTATTGTCTGATGCAATTTACTTACTGTTGACATTACGTTATTTATTTCCTGCTCTTTCACATAATCTCCTAGTATTTTAAATACAAAATATTTTAAATGCTCTATTTCTTCCAAATCTGATCTTGTCTTGGAAAAAGCTTTTGCATAGTTATACCTGCATACTATGTCGTTTGTAATTGATTTTATGATATTTTGCTTTTCCACTTCATTTAACTTCAATTGATTTTCTTCAAGCCAGTCCTTGATTACTTTCTGCAGAAAATTTGCGTTTAATAAATGACTAAAATCTGTAGAGTCACCACCGAAATTTGATAAAAATCCTTCAACTGAATTTCTTGGTGTAGATGTAGCAAATTGTGATTTGTACGCTTTATTTGATGGATAGTTCGTTCGAAGTCCATTATCTTCGATCTTACTGTTTTCTTTTGAATGCGTTTTAGCAACATTCTTCCATGTACTAGTAATTTTATCTAGTATTGATTTTACTAGACTTTTTATGTCATCCGGGGGTAAATTTAGTATAAAATTTATTATAGTACAAACTTTTTCGTATACATTTTTTGATACAAGCTTTTCATTAATACATGTTTCAAAAAGCATTGAAATAACGTCAGTTATTAGGTTTAATAAATTTTCTTGGGAAATATTAATCTTATTGTCTATTACCGATCTGCTTATTTCTTCAAGAATCACTTTTGGCAGTAACCGTAATATTTTAAGATGGTACCAATTTTTATGCTTCTCATGTTTTAGTAAAACTTTTATACGTGACAATATTTTACATTCAAGTTCCATCTTATCGTTTTCCTGAAAATGGACATTATGTTTCTCCTCTAAGTATTCAAACCAACTTTTTAATTCATTTTGACATTGATACAGTGTTAGGCTACCGTTGTTTTTTTCTTTCATATAACTAAGGTGAGTAACTAAGCTATTCGCTAGCTCTAGTACATCATTATTATGGTGAATTTCATGATTCATGTCTTCCAGCAAGAAATAAATCTCTTGAGTGATCCAACCCTTTTCTGTAAGACCCTTACAGTATATTTTTTCTTCAATTGGAGCTACTAACTTAGTTACTAGTTTATCATTAAGATTTTCCTTTAAACTTTCTGTTTGAGAAACATTATATAGATTTAAATAATTTTTAAGCCATTGCATAATTTCTACTTTGACGTTATCGATATTTTCTTTTAAGCCAATGTTTTTATTTAATTCACTTAATTTGTTTGCTAGGTCTTGAAATTGTCCAATATTGTCGTAGATTTGTACCTGTAGTTTTTGTTCAAGTTCAGGTATACTTTTATACCAACTAAGGATTCGATTTAAGTAGTAATATTTTTCTTTATATTGATCCGTACCGCGACTGTCTCTTAAGTTAATTTGTTTTATCTTATGTTCTTGTAAAATATTTATAAACTTTTCTACTACGGTATCTAATTCATCGTTATTTTTATTATCCTTTTCGATGGGCAGCTGGTTAAGCAAATGTTTGATAAACAATCTAAGTTTACTATTATTGTCATTTTGATACAAAGAGTTTCTTTCGAGATTGTCCTTATTATTCGCGTCTACCTTTCTTAATGATTTCGTATTTTTTAATGATTTTGATAAATTGTTCAGTAAGTCGTCAGCATAATGATTTAACTTAGCTTTTATGCTAGGATCAATAACTGATAAAGCTGTCAAATATTTTACGACTTCATGCTTAGTTTCCAGTGAAAATCCTTCATCTTTTGAGAAACCACCGAGAGCCTTTGCTAATTTTTGGATTAATTTAATTTGTACTACATCATCATTAGTAAGTTTTGTCTCGGTCCATCGTCTTATTTCTTTTTCAAAATCGATTGCATCATGACTTGATTCTAAATAGTTACGCGATAGTTGTTGAACTTCTTCATCCTGTCCTTGAAAATTTTCCTGAAACATAGTATACTGAGTGCCGTACTTGAGATATTTTTACAAAATCATGCGAAACACGTAGACCATAATCATCAGTACTCACATATTCTGACGGCGATAAACGTGATGTTGAAGGGGCTTCTCTGCTTGCTGAAAGTAAATATTATAATATTATAAAGAGCAGCTAAGCATAAACGACTACCTAATTAATAAAAAGTTACTAATTTACACTTTCAACATTATTATTATGTATATTTTACGTAGTATAATAAGAAAAGGGTTTATAAGAGTATTGGTTTTAACTTTTAAGTTATCTTATAATATCATCTTTTAAATCTTACCTTGACAAACATTGCAATGACAAGATGGTTTCTAAAATAAAAAGAAAAGGTTGAATTGAGATTAATACAATGCGGCGGCGGTTGTAAAACAGATGTTTGATTTTGGGCCAGTTATAGAACTAGTTTTTTTCCTATTTATTAATGTAGTGTACATAGGTACACTACATAAATAAATAGGAAAAAAACATGGGAATATCATAAAAATACGAAAATAATAATTTGAAGAAGGGTACATATGCGTACAATAATGGGAAAACGCTGTTAAAAAATTGCTTACTTTTTCATCCCTTTTGTCATGATAAAATTGTCTGTGATTATCCAAGCGGTGTCGAACATTTGGACAGTTCTAAAAATTATAAAATACATAGTAGGTATGTTAATGATATAGTTTAATAAAAATCAACTTAATTATAGAGAATTGTCTTTAGAAGAAGATATTTAAAAAAAACAATCTTGCCTCAGGTCTAGTGCATACAACATTTTTCATTCGTCTACAAGTACAAGCCCTCTTCGTGCTAGTACAGTACCTCACGTCAACATTACTTAACTTGGTTTTGGAATTCAAGTAATTGTATTCATAATATCTTACTTCATTGCCACTAAAATTTTCAAAATAATAGTAATATAGTAAAACTATTATAATATGTTAGTGGTTGTGAAAATAAATCAGAACAAATAATTTCTTATTTAGATTTTTTTCTGTTTTCACCTGTCGTTTTCAACTTTCGTACTTGCGGGTAGTATTTCTTCAACTTTGCTCAATCTTTGTGTGTCTTGTACGTTGCATTCAAATACAATATTCGATTTTATCGCTTGGTGGCTCGCCGTTTTGCGTACATTACGTCTTTTGCTCGCGGTCTTTCTGTTCGCAGATACTGAAATGAGATTTCATACCTACTTATTTTATAAATGATAGATTCTAGCGGTGAAATGTAAGCTAAATAAGCTAATCTTTAGATATAAATTGAAGAATCAATATTATCATTGTTATCATTACATTATATAAGTGAAGCAAAAACTTTGAGTACAGTTTCACGAGAATTGTGCGAACTTGGCACAGTTGAAAGTTTATGTGGAGGCAGGTGTGTATAAAGTTCGTGCCACGAAGTATAGAAACCAGGAGTCCGAACGATATAGGCTTTTCCATAGTAATTAGGTATGTACACAATAATATGACCAGATCTTAGTTCTCTTTTCTGCCGCTAGGCGTGCGAGACCGACGAGTACCAAGTGTTGCCAATACTATTATACCGAGTGTTGCCAATACTATTATTTATTACAATTATTTTTAAATTACCGTTAGGCAATTACCGTGTTCTACGGTATCTATTTTTCGAGAACAGTTTCTAAGAATTTCCTAAAACTTTTATATAATAAGATTTCAATCTTTCCAGAGCTGTCAATACCAACTTTAAACTTCCCGCGTAATTTCAAACGAGTGCATGTCGAACCGTCGCGCGCTCTACCGGCAAAAATCTGTCCCCGTAATTGAGACCATTATTTTAACATTACGTTCGGACTCCTGGTTTCTATACTTCGTGGTTCGTGCGTTGAGCGCTTATAGTACTAAAAGCAAATTTTTTTTGCGAGTTGCGCGGCTGATTTGCCGCATCACGTCAATTATGGTGCTGGTGGCCAACGAGTTGCTGGCACAATACAATTCAGCACACCATCGACACCATGGACAAGGTCAGCATTATGCAGATCTGCAAGTCAACCTTCACCAGTGAAGAGATTTATATGGGCAAGCAGCTGCTGTACGAAACTGTTATTTTAAGTTATGTAAGATAATCTGTATCTCGGAAACGGCTTCAACGATTTTCATTAAATTTAGTATACAGGGAGGGAGTCAAGCGTCAGGAGTCTCACCACAAGGTCAACTTCAGTTCCCTTGTGGCGAGAGTACACCGACGCATCTTCTGTTGACCTTTGAGGTGGAGGATTTCTGGCCGACGGGTGTGGTCTACCGGAGGTTCCGAGGGAGACTCCGGAACGAAGCGCGCATCATGTCGCCGACAAAGTGTGACAAAGTGTAGTTTTTGAGTATATAACATTATGTATGTTAGTCTTTAAGGTATTTATAATAATTATATACGCCCACAATTAAAATGCCTGAAATAAAAGTTATTTATTTATTTACTATTTATTATTTATAAAGTTTATACTTTTTAAATAATGCTTACAAAAAGTAAAAACAATAAAATTAATTTAAATAAATATAGGCACACTACCTTACGCACATACTACCGTGTTTGTATGTATATTATCAGTAGGTTTAACATAATTGTCAATATTTCTTTCAGATTACATAGAAAACATTAACATTTTTATTGCGTATCTAAGAGGCAAAAAAACCTTCAAAAATTGAAACTTAAAAATGAAAATAGAAATTATTATGGTTAAATTTCGACCACTAGCATACCTCTAGTTAAATTAAAACAGCATTCAAGATACTGATGGTGATGACAAAAGTGTAACAATTACGATCAAAAATGGGACTAACGACATGCTTTCATTACGCGACTAATATAACAGAATGTTATGTAGGTTGATTTTCAAGAATTATAATTTATTATCTGGTAAACTTACCAGGTTTATTTTCTGCGCGTCTTATTTTCTCCTGTATAAGATCACAGGATTTAGTCTTGGGTTTCGGTAGCGGATACTTGCGAAGTGTTTGCGCGAAATATCGTGTATCCTTGGACACTTAAATAAAAATTGTGTCTATTAATGTCAGAAAGAGCTTCTCCCTTGGAATCTTTAAGTAAAATGCACGCAGAAGAAACATCTATGAGTAGGTACACTGTTAATTCTTATTTTCTTTCTTTTACGCTATTATATTTGCTAGGAATTTCAAAAATCTTACTTGAGTTTATGTAGCCACATTCCTGCAATGTAGGTTTAACCGTTGTTAAAATTACTTGAGCTCTGTAGATCTGAGAAATTGTATGAAGAGGTACAATTATTTCGGTGGGAAAAGCGTTGACTACAACAATATTATATTTTTAAAGAATATTTCAGAGCTCTGTTTGCCTATTAATTAATTTAGTTTCAAATATGTTTTGTGTACCTAATATTTATTAGGTACTTACGTATAAGGGAACGTGTAAGTTATTTTTGATGAAGGTATTTCCAACTTTATCGGTGTTTGTTCCAGCATTGAATCTCTTAACTCTAGGTGGCGTTTTAGCTGCAAATTATTCAATGATTGAAATCTATGAAAATTATCAAATGAAAGTTAGACTTCAAATATTTTTTACCACTATAAGGATGGCTTTGTTTCTTCCTCGCTGGATTCCCACTTGCAATAGTCACTCCGCCATACAGCTCTTTGATAATAGTCACATCTTCAACATCACCGTCCATTTCTGTGTTAAGGAAAAAGTCTTGTCGAATGGATGGAATAAAAAAATGTTTACTCCAGTAAAATATCAAATCGAGCTTACAAGAGAGTCCTCGTTTCTTGGTCTTAATTTTAATTTTCGATTTGGTTCGGCAATTTAAAAGACATCAACTATTTTCAGAAGTATTTTCTATCATTGTGATATGGTGTCCAAAGAGTGCACTTGAGTGTATATCGGGTCCTTTTCAATATTTAAATATCCGTATGAGTTTAAAAACATTAGGCTTGAAACAGCATTTCCAGTCGTCACTGAAAACTAATTATATAGGTAAGAGAGTTATAGACCGAGTTGAATACTTTCAGTATAAAACAAGGTGCTCTGTGTTGAATGCAGAGCGTAATACAAAACAAGAGGAGTGGTGTAAGGGTGTTGTGTGAAGGCGGCAGGGGGATCCCTTACCTTAGACTTCGACTGCATTTAACTCGTGCGCGGACAGTAGGTAAGTTTATTATAAAAATATAAGTACAAAAACATTGTTAGATGTACAATGAAAAGACAAAGCTTTTTCAAGCAGGTTTCCTAATCAAAACACTTACATGATATATTCATACTTGTGAATTAAAAACTCAAATATCTTCTAATTCAGGTACAAAATGATGTTTTTACTAGAATTATTGAGCATTTGTTTTAATTATCAGAAATTTAAATATTTTAAAAGTAACACAAAATAACCATAATTACAATTTACAACCCAAAGGATGACATGTATGATGTAAATAAATCTTCTGTCATATAAAAAACATTGCAAATAGTTTCAGACTAATCAGAATACAGCCATAGGTATAGGTGTACCAGAATCTCATGGCAAATAGGGAAAAAAAAATTTGTAGTGTGCAATACTGGGGAAATTGGATTAAACGATCTTGATACTGGTTAATATTTAATTATGTCTTTAGTATTATTGAACATGAATTATAATAAGACTGTATGAAGAATGTTCGGTGTATAATATAGAAAAATAGCTTTTGCCCGCGGCTTCGCCCGCGTGGAATAGTGTTCTTGGAGAAAAAACTACTTCGGCGAATAATTCTCTACCTACTTACAGCAATATACTACTGATACAATATTGAACATGTTTTTAGGTTTGCCCAATGCAAATTGTTAAAAATGGGACCCTATCACCTCGATACGACATGCGCGACCACTTGATAATATACTTACATAATAAGTACTTGAATATAAATTTTACCATAATCTTATAATATCTTAAAGACTATTAAATACTTAAAGACTATTATTTTAAAAACTCGCATCAAAATCCGTTGCGTAGTTTTAAAGATTTAAGCATACATAGGGACAGACAAAAAAGGGACTTTGTTTTATACTATGTAATATCATGATATTTCATGAAAAATAAATCAATCGTGAATTACTTTATATACTTATTTATTACGAATAACATACAATTAAATTGGCAACAGTTTATTTAATGTTGGAATTTCCTTCCGAACTGTATAGAACTCGTTTACTTTATTCGTAATCAACTATAAATCGAAACTGTCTTATGTTGATTTTCTTTTTTCCTCCTCTCCTCCTTTTACCAGGCATGGAAAACAAACCATCATTCGATGTGCCATCAGCTACGATTCACCTTATAGTAGTACTGGAAACACATTTAAAGAAGTCACAATAATTACCTAAGAAAATATAAAAAAACTAAAAGTATCAAAACAACTCACTCTAACTTACCGGTCAACTCTACCACGAACTTTAAATTATAAGATTGAGTTCGATTTACACCTTCTTCTTTCTGTATTTTACTATAGACATAGAAAACAATATTTCTCGCTTGAGATCGAATTGCCTTTTTGGATATTTTCACAAAAACAACAAATTCCAAGAACATAATCACAAAATTTTAGCAGCGGTTGACAGATCACGTACTTTGATTTGACGGGTCACACTTGACATTGCCATATGAAAATCACATTTTTTTTTTTAAATGCCATCAGATTCTGGTAGAGCTATACCACTTAGAAGGTAAGTAGAAAAATAACACGGAGAAAAATACAATAAAAAAACGAGAAAAGGGAAAAGTTTTTAATAGGCTTAGCAATTAAATAAATCGTTGTCTTTTATTCTGCTACGCAAACTTCGGGGTGTCCACTGTGGTTATTGCTTTTTTAAATAATTTTATTGTTATTTACTAAATCAAGCACACGACCGGTTTCGACAAAGTCATCGTCAGGTGTATTTCTTTTATTGTAAATTGTAGATTTTCTCTGTGTTAACAGATTAGAAATTATGTTACACAACATGACCGCATGCTGTTCCTGAACTGAATGTCAAATCGAATGACAGATAATTTGGCGCGAATTACACCCAACGATTAGGCAATATGGCCGCCAGTGCTGCAGATGACCCGCACTCATGAGCGATCATCGCGATTCGCGTAGAGCCGAAATCGCGCCAGAGTAGTTGAAAGGGTTACGCAATTTGGGTGGACTCTTTGTCGCGGAGAGGCGGGTGCGGAGGCGCAGCGCGATCTCGAATCTTCCGCGACGCATTCGCGACATTTTTTCTACTCGAGAGTTGGGCGTGAGCGTGTGTACTTTAAATGGAGATATTTTAAACTTTATATTATTACAAAAGCTAAGCATTATTTCTAAGGGCATTGCTGACATGACACGGTGACATGCGCACTGTGTTATGTGTAGCGCCGCAAAAAATTCGCGCTTGTGTGAACATGCCCTTATGTTCCGCGCTACTGAACAAAGAGATAATATTTTTATTATTTACAATTATTCAAAATAACGCTTCTACTAAACCTAGTTTATCCGAGTTAGGTATAAGTAGGTAATAATATACTTTATAGCTTGTCCTCCCTGGACTAGGTTTGGTAGAGATAGCATAATAGGTATCTATTTTGCTTAGTACCTCAATTAATCACTTTCAATTCCAAAAAATAGAAAATAATACATAGACGTATATTATAGACGAGGCATGTTGAGGCAAAAAGTGTCTCCAGTTAAATGACCCCAATTTTTAAATTTTAGGGGCCATTTTGAAAATCGAAGTATGGTGAAAACAAGGTGGCTGACATTTGAGGTTTGGTGAAAAGATGAAAACCAAGATGGAGTAACTTTTTTTTGTATGAAGATTTGTTCTGTCAAATGTATGTCATAACTCATTAAGTTTCATGAGTTTTGAAATCTTTATTTATATGTCGGAGCGTGTTAAAGCTAAGATTGTTTCTGATTGGAAACGTCAAGTAGTTTTACTATTTGGACTTGGTCGATGCCAGTATTGACAGATGTCATAGAAAAAATAATGGTTGTCATGGAGACTGGGGTATTATTTGCGGGAATTTGGGAATGACTGGATTATAAAAGCTCAGGAATCAGGATAAAATAGGGAAGTCGTGAAATACGTGGCATCGAACTTGTCACGTTTCTGATCGTTCAGCATTTGGGCTATTCGATAATATTGTAATAAATATCTAAACTTGGAATATTTCAACCGTTCGCCATCTTATCCTAATGGAGTCTTTGACATCAGAACTGGTATGAACATCACGACCCACATAGAAAGACCCTTCGGAGCATAACGTGCAAAGGGCAGAATGAGCATGACACGCAGGATGAGCAAATTGCTTAAATCGCAAATGAACAAATGCGTAGAGCCTAAAACGTGGAGAAAACAAAGTTGTCCGACGAAAGTAATACCTAGATTAATAGATCGAAACCGATCAGAATGACACTAGAGTCAGAAGAGTGTATTACATGCATTTAGCATGGGTGAATCTTCATGGTGTAAAAGCAAGATGAAATAATCAGACTGCATTCACATTCCAATTACAAAGGATATTGGGTACACTTAATCCGTAGCGGAGACTTAGAACACAAGATTCTTGAGTTGAAGTTGAATTGTATTGATCGCTAAAAATATAATAATAACAAACATAAGAGATGGAAAGCCAAAACTAGAGAATATAAGATCCTGTGGTCAACACACTGCTCGCAAATGCTTTGTTTGTGGTTGATAGGGACACAAGTCAATTGATTGTCCTGCATGAGGAAAAGTTTTGTTAAAGACGTTTAGCTGCATCAGAACATCAAAGCTAGTTTAATAGCAATTCTGAGATATGTCATGTATTGTTTATTTTTATTTTACAGCGGGAGACAAGGACACTATGTATTGACATACTTGGAGGGAATTGACGATAAATTACGTGGCAGATGCAGTTTTGCTCTCTTAACTTGGTAAATGATAATATATTGGGCATAAAGATTCCAACTTGGACACTCAATAACTGTGGTGAGCGTATTCCTTCCATTACGATATTTTTTTCGAAATATTGGTAGAATTGATCTAGTATTGTTTATGAAGTCTCTTTCATTTGATACACATAGCGAAATTACCTATTTAATAAAGATCATATAAGATGTTGCTTATCTTGATGCTAATGGCTTCATGGTCTAACCGAGTTAGCACATCTCAAACTAAGATTTAGGTTAGACACTAGTTTGTGTATCGAAAGACTGCATATGTGTGGACCTACCTACTTATATAGCGACGCGTAGCCTGCTGAAGTCTGAGACGATGTGCATGAGTGTAATAATTTAGTTCTTACAGTGTACTGCTATTTTGCAGATGATGCTATAAGAATGTATGACATAGTTGTTAAATTTTGCAAATTTAAGTAATCTTTGTTATGATATAGAAGGAGCGTGATCTTGCGCGTTCTCACGAATGACATTTTTATTTGAGTACATAATAACTCATAATTGATTTCATGAGACAAAAATAAAAAAATATTTAAAACGAACATAAAATTATAGTACTTCGCAACCTTTGGATCAAATTGAAAATACAGTTTTGTCCGTTTGTCAAAATCTAACTTTGCAATAAGAATTCGCATGATACTTTAAGATAGTAGTTGAAAATTCATGTGTCAGGCGCTAGATTATTATCTAACCAAGTGAAATTGTTTATTAATTTGGAATGATACGTATGTACTTTGGGATGATTTTATTTTGACAGATAATTATTGATTGCATAAATTATTTTCTCTCTTGGTTTTAGTATTAGGTACAAGGGGGCAGTTCGGTGCAACGAGAATGGCGACATTTCAATATATCGCTCTGTCCTACAGGGTTAACGTTACATAAAAGCTACTTAAAACCACAACAGATGACACTATGTCGCTTCTGCCTTGCGCCATCGAAAACGCTAGACTTATGTACATGAGGCTCACGAATGATTAATATATTGTACCATAAAGACTAGCCAAATGGCAGTCACCAGTCCGATTAAGTTAAAACAACTTAAATGACATTAACGTAGCCCCATTTGAAAAAAAAAAAAGAAACAGAAAAAAAATGAATATATTGTTCTGCAGTATTAATGAATAGTTTATGGAGATGGTTAATCGGTTTTGTTGGAATATCAAAATGTATTCGAAAGAGGAATTTAACGATATCTTAAACTATGATTACGTATCTTAAATTTGTCGCCATATTGATATAATCAATTAAGTAGTCCTCCTTTGTTGGAAGGCGGTTAAAATTTTGAAGAGGCAGCTCACTAGAAGCGCTTATCTGGTCCCAATTTTTTTGTATGAGGTCGACATTCTTCTCCGTAATAAGCGTTCTGTGATTAGGTAGCGTAGTAGACTGATGCATCTTCCAGTTGATGAGAGATCCGAGCCCCAGCGTTGGGAATGTTAGTGATCAGAGCCGAGCCATTGAAAAAATGTTTAACTTAGAACAAAGAAATAACAACTTATTTCGATACGATACGAATGACTAAATTTTTTTTACTATTATATATCGAAATGACGAATCATCTATCTTCTGAATATAGGTTACTGTTTTAAGAAAAAGCAGGCATAATGAAAAGTCAATATCCGATTTTGCTAATAATAATTGTTTTCCTAAGGTCTATGGAGTATTTGGTATAACGGCCCCCAAACCTTCAGAAAAATGAACTACTTGAACCTAACTGGAAATGTCAACCTATGGCAACGTCATTATATAGACACAACATACATACTCTAGTTTGCGAAAACGGACATCAAAGCAAATCACCAATCTTTGTCCTGATCTTACTTTTTTTGATATTTATGAGCTACTAGCGACCCGCCCCAGCTTCGCACGGGTACAATACTGATACTAATACTACATTCGTCTTTAAACCTCTAACAAAACGGGCGAAATCAAGTCAAAACAAACAGAAACAAATTAATATAGGTACCAACTAAAACTCAATGAAATAAGTAAGTGTGTATACTTTTATCGTATGTAATACCATAGATCTAAACTCCCCCCGCACGCGCACCCCCGCCTTAGTGACGCCCACTTAGCAACGGGCCGTGCAGCAGAAATCGTAATATTTTAATTTCGCCATAACTTCAAAACCAAACGTCCAATTTCATTCATTCGAAGACCAAATATTATCTTCATAAACTGTACTTAGTAATGAATTATTTAGAACATTTTATGGTTCTATCTTTTATAGTTTAGGCAGCGTACGCAAAATAAGTAACTTTTCTGGTTGATTTTTTACACCTTGTGTCCGAAAAACCCAAATATTTTACGGAACCCTATTTTTTTCCAAAATAAAATTTAGCCTATGTTACTCGTGGATAATGTAGCTTTCGAATGGTGAAAGAATTATTGAAATCGGTCCAGTACTTTTTGAGCCTATTCATTACAAACAAACAAACAAACAAACATACAAACAAAGTTTTCCTCTTTATAATATTAGTGTAGATTTGATCTTATAAATATTGTCAATTAATTATTGATCGTTACTTCCAATGAAGTTAAAGGATATCGACCAGAAAGTAACAGATGTAGAAGTAAGCTTATGAAATGTCAGGAGGAGGTTTATCACTACTGGTATATTCAGTCATCTCTGTGTCAACTATCAGTTATTCTGAACCCCAATTCTCGTAGTTGACTTACACTTTTAGTTTGCTTTTGTTGAGTTGTGGATGACTAGTCTTGACGTCATGAACTGATTTTTGGAGTTGTGCCCAATCAAAACGGGTTTGACGTTGGTTAGACGTTTGTGAGAGTGCCATTTTTGCAGTTTTTATATATTATCAGGACTGGATCGTAACTGTACTGTTACGGAATTTGATTAGTAGAATCGACCTTTTGGTTTACTTTGTGGGCTTCGAATGTATATTGTTACACATGCTAAAATCAAATTGCCTAGAATATTGTGGTACTTAGGTAAAACCAAAATACTTAAAAATTGTGCGACAGGAGACCTAAGATTATCTTAACGACTAGCAACGCATTTATGACTCTTTTGGTATGGTAATAAAAGCGACGGCTATGGTTATTTTCCATCAACAATCCGATTGCTCATCTGTAAACGTGAAAATGAACCTCGAGTTGAATACCCTTGTCGTTCGTTATAAACGCACCAAAGTTGCTTACGACCAAACGATTATTAAATTTATGAGAAAGAAACGTATAATTTCCATCAGAAACTTTGAAAATTCAAAAGTTTTATATTGATATCAATCTTTAGCGTAATTGTCCTAATATGTGTTATGTTAACTTAGTGTAACAAGTTACAACTGCTTACATTCGGCGGGAGTATTGTGAAACACCTGACCCTTCAACATTAATTGCAGTGTGTATAGCTAGAAAAAATACGAAATACTTTTGACATTGTAACTTTCTTTTCGTTCGCTCCAGTGCAAGCTCCGATTTCATGAAAAACTAAGATTCCCTTATATCTCGGAGAGTTGTGAAGGATATGATATTCAAAAAAAGCTCAAAGGACGCGTATTCACGAAAAAAAAAAAAACGAAAAAAGTTATGGCTGAAACAGTGAAATAAAAATTAAATTTTATTCAGATTTTTTTATATTTTTTGGAGCGCGATAATTTGGAAACGGAGAATTATTTCAAAATTTGCGACAAATTCCTCTGGACAATTTAGTCAGCTACAATTTGAGCCTAAAACAAAGGCGATCGGGTTGCCCGGTCTAACATTTTTGCGACAGTATTTTTTTTTTTCGAATTATGTGGAATAATTTTTAAAGTACTCGATAGTCATGTGAGGCACTAAATCTTTATTTATTTCTTGTAAATGTGCTACCGGTTCGGTCAATGTTTTTTTTTTGCTCGCCCGTCTCTGCTTCTGGATGTATTTATTAAAAAAGTTAAATGCAAAAATATTTTGTTAAAAGTTCGTGACGTGTATGCAATACGACGGCTCTGTTTAGCACTAAAGTAAAATGATATTAGCTTTTGGTTTAATAGTAGGTTTAGTTATTTCACCAAGATGTTCGGCGCGCTCAATCCGGTAATAATCTAAGCGGTCCAAAAGACATTAAGATTTTGAAGTACATTGTAAACTGTTTGTTAAAATGTAAACTGAGAATATTTTTGCACCTGTTAATTGCAACTATAGATTGCGAATGTGAATTGCGACTGCGGATTGCGAGCGAGGATTGTGATTGGGTGCCGGGTGGAGGCATCCCATTACTTGACGAGAGTAGGCACCGGAGAGAGGTGGCCTTGTGAGTGGATGCCGGATGGAGTCAGCCCAGTGCTTGACGAGAGTAGGCACCGGATAGAGGTGGCCTTGTGACTGGGTGTCGGATGGAGGCAACCCAGTGTTTTTTTGTAGTGAGGTGCACCGGAAGGAGGTGGCCTTGTATTGTAACAATGCTGCAGTGGTTGAATATAGTTAGCCCGGATGGAGTCGGCTCTTTAGCTGCCTACCGGATAGGAATATAACAGCATCGTTTTTCGATATTGAGATTGGTACATGTAAAGTGTGAAGTGTGTGGTAAAGCATGTCATGATTTATTTGGTAGCAAGATTATGGTTGATATTGTGTTGTATCTGTATACTTCATGTGTGTTTAATCTGAGAGTATAAAATGTGAATTAGAACTTAACTCTGAGAACACTACATAGAGGTTAGATGAAGGATGTTAATTAGAGTGTAATTGACACAGGAGGGAGGTATTGATGTGTTAGAATATGAGAAAATTAAATGTTATGTCCATGGATTAAAGCAGTTCTTATTAATTTTCCGAGGTCAGGTTGACCGAGTGAGAACCTTTTACTGTGCTGTCAAATGTTTTTTTCAGGACCTTGAAACGAAGACGTGAGACGCTTCACACGAGGACGTGTGCATGGACAGAATAGCCGTGTCGGAGCGTTGATGCACATAAATATTCTTCACACAAGGATCTCAGAATCGCCAGGGTGATCTTGTCGGAGTGTCAACGGATTTGTTTCGCACAGGGACGTGCGAATTGTCAGAATGGCCGTGTCGGAGCGTGTTAAAGCTAAGATTGTCTCTGATTGGAAACGTCAAGTAGTTTTACTATTTGGACTTGGTCGATGCCAGTATTGACAGATGTCATAGAAAAAATAATGGTTGTCATGGAGACTGGGGTATTATTTGCGGGAATTTGGGAATGACTGGATTATAAAAGCTCAGGAATCAGGATAAAATAGGGAAGTCGTGAAATACGTGGCATCGAACTTGTCACGTTTCTGATCGTTCAGCATTTGGGCTATTCGATAATATTGTAATAAATATCTAAACTTGGAATATTTCAACCGTTCGCCATCTTATCCTAATGGAGTCTTTGACATATATAATATATGTACATACAACAAAATATTATTATCATATAATAATATTTTGTTGTATGTACACGTTAAGAGCAAACAGTAGGGTCATTTATTCTACTTTACTAATTGGTATGAACTATGAAGTTGAGCTTTATACGACTCATGTAATAATCATAATAATCATAATCATTTGTTCACGAATAAATAAAATTAAAAAAATAAGTAAAGATACATTAGTCTTATTTTAGTCTTTAATTACATTCCCAGCTTGTTTAAAACTACATAGTACTAAGTAATTGTAAGTTGTAACTTCATTATTTTAATAAACTACCTCCTCACTTATTTTAAGATACAGCTCGACTAGGTAGATAGTAGATACCTGTTATTGAAAACTTTACTCAACGTTATTAGATAATTATCTAATAGATCTAGGGCTGCCATCCGTCCGAAATTCCCCGGATTTGTCCTAGTTTTAAGGGCGTCCGGGGCCCGTCCGGCAGGGGTTTTCAAAAAGTTACACCCGGACACTTTTTTTGTCAGGGGAAATCCAATTTTTTACAGATAAGCGATAAATTGAAATAAATCTTAGTTAAAAATTAATTCCTAATAACCCGCATTCAAGAAGGCATGACAAGATATTTAGCGAAAATAAAGAAAGCTGAAAAATACCAATATTAGTTTTTTACTCATATTGGTATTTTTCAGCCTTGCCAATTTTTTATAACAAGCTGTATCTATAAATGAATAAAAATTAAAAAATTATAACGATGTTTTTATTTTTGTTGCAAAAATATATATGTATTACTAGCTGACCCGGCAACCGTTGTTTTGCCTTATAAAAAGTTAAAAACACTATAATTGATCAGTTATCGAGCGGGATGAAAAATGATTAAATTACTAAAATGGCTATAAAAAATAGGGGTTGGTGATAAAAAAGTAAAAATTTAGGGTTGTACTTATGTATTTTTTAATGCCACATTATAAAAAAATAAAAATAAAAAAATTCGTCTAAAAAATAAAAATAAAAATTTAAGGGTGAACAACCCTTATCACTTAGGGGTATGGAAAATAGATAGTAGCTGATTCTCAGACCTACTGAATACGCATATAAAATTTGGTAAAAATCGCTAAAGCCGTTTCGGAGGAGTACGGTAACTAACACTGTGACATGGAAATTTTATATATTAGAAGATTAGATATATTTTTGCAACTTTTTATTATTTTTTTTGAGGTTGTCCGGGGAAAAAACCATATTCGCCCAAATGTCCTGGATTTTTCCGTGTTTATCGTCGTCGGCAATTTAGGTGATGGCAGCCCTAAATAGATCCAATTTAGAAGACGTGGAACATTTGTCGAACAAATAACAATGGCTGCTAATGCTATATAAGAGATGCTCCAAACTCTAAAGTCCTGACCGTTTGCATCATTAATAATAATAATAATAATAGATGTCGCCAAGTATAACACCTCGTCCAGACTGCTCGTGAAGTAGGCCGAGAAAGTGCTTCGCGAAGTAACCCGAGGTATAAAAATGCGAAACGAAGTGCATCTTATTGTCTTATTGAACACTATCTTATTCGGCCAACCTCGGCCTTCTTCGCGAGTAGTCTGGACTCTGGACGAGGTGTCATATTTTTAAGTTTGATTTTTATATAAGTATATTATATGTATTTAAAAGGGTTCTTTTGCCTGTTAAATAGAAAAAAATGTGAATGAAGTGTAAAACGTAAAAAAAAAACGTCAATCTGTCACAAAGGTCACACCATTTCATCATACATCATCATCGATCTAAGATTAAGAACCTCTAGATCCGCAGCTCTTGTAACCACTAGAGTGCATCTCGCTCACCCACTAGGTGTTGCCATGTACAAACATAGCCTTCAATTGTGGTATTTTTGTCTTGATCTTAGGATGCACATGTAAGTTTTCTCGTCGTAGTCAGTAATAAACAAGAACCGTAAAACGAGTTTTCCCTTACACCACTCATTATTAAAATAAGTACAATATTTTAATACTGGCGATTAAATTGTTCTAGTTATTTTTTATGAGTCAGAGGTTTTAAGAAAACATGCGATTAAAGTACAATCGTACCTGGATTTTCAGTCTCGATTAGAAGTCTTTGGTCTCGATCGACACCTATTATTAAGTAAAATCTAGGACGAGACCGAAAGTAATAGATATATTAAAAAAATATTATGAACGTGGTAAAAATATTTTTAACTCATGAATGCCTGAACCGATTTGGCTGAAAATTGGTGAGGTATCTTGAAACTAGGAGAAGGACATAGGATACTTTATAACCCGTTCACAAGGGACTCAAAACTCGAGAACGGCTGGATCGATTTGGCACATTTTATATTGTTTTGAATCTCATTCAAACTCTTTGTAAATTAAGAAAATAATACTCGAACTATTTTAATAGTACATATTATGTCAAGATCTATGCATCATAAAATTAAAAGGATATAAAAGCCATTGTATTTTCCATTCTCATTGCTTTAATGACCATCACTCTGATACTGGCAACTCACCGAAACTGCTCAATTGAGCACCATAGCAGCATTCAGGGCGGGAACAGGGGTCAGGAACTACAAAAAATTTCCTTTCCCATAGGTCTCTCAAGCATCAGTGAGTGTTGACGAGCTGAAATACACTTGTAATTGCGGAAGTTTAGGGTAGGCTTGAACAGTGAGAAATAATGAAAAAGGTTGTAGGTGTAGGACTAGGACGTAGGATGCATTATAAGTGTAGTAATTTATTCATTTCAGTTCATGTTTAAGACAGAACAACGTGTGTCGAGACAGCTAGTTATATATTATTATTAGGGGTTATAATAAAAAGAAAATGATAAAAAGGCCTTTACCATAGTTACTGAGCCTCTCATACAATTTGTATGGTTTAATGGCTTCAAATACCTAGTAATTTTGTTAAAATTAACGATTATTCCGCTGTCTGTGGATCAATTTTCGATTTTTTTTTATGTAAAGGGTTCCTATGGGTGTAAAAAGTGGTGACCTGATGATGGGATCTATGAGGAATCGAGGGAACTCGTCGAAACTTATATGGTGATTTTGACTTTTTCTGAAGTAGTCCAAGCATAAACCACCAAACAGTCTTACTATTAATACTGTTAGGTAGGGTAGGTATTTCTCTTAATATAAAAATTAAACAATAAAATGAAATAAAATTAAACAATATCAAAAAAGTAAATAGTTTTTTATTTAAGTAGATGTTTCAAACATTCTTCATTTACTTCAACACATTTAAAAAATTAAACAGTTAAAATACATATAAAAGAAACTAGCCCGTCGAGAAGAACCAGCGTAAGAAACTCGCACGGGGCCACTTTTTAGCAAAAATATGGAAAAGTTGTTATTTTCAAAAAATATTTTTACAATGTAGTAACTTAATCTATATGTCACCGTAAAATTGTAAAAACCTTTAGATTGTAATAAAACTAGTGAAATTGTAAAATGCTGATTGACTACCGACGCGAATACGCTGTCTATAATTTAACACATTGTTTTTCGTTAGATTATAAATAGGTATATAGTTTTTAATCTTTCGACATATTTTTACCATCTAGTTAGTTATTTTATAATCTAACGGTTTTTACAATTTTACGGTGACATATAATATAGCAAAAGTCAAGATAACTTAATTACCTACATGGAAGCAGCTTTGCAAGGGTCTATCTTATTCCTAAGGTGTGCAATCGTTAATAAAATCATTTATGAAATAACTTTTTTAAATTTGTGGCACACCTAGTCCTATTTTGGTCCCAGTAGACCTTGTAGAATTTACTTCTACTCTCTGCGTTCTTATTTTAAGATAAGAACTTAAAAGTTGAAGTGCCGTGTCCCTTTATAATTTTCTGACCAACGTAGCGTGCTGCGTGCTCGACACAGTCGAAAGCCTTGGATAGATCACAAAAGACACCAAGTGCATCATGTGATCCCTCTCAGGCCCCAAATATACTGCATAGAAGACTAATACCTGCGTCTGTTGTGGACCGACCTAAAAGTAAAACCGAATTGATTACTATATTATAATAGATTATTTAAGTTAAAGTGAACGAGCAATTAATTTAAGATTATTTTCTATTTGAATTGATTATGTATCCAAAATTTATTTTTAGTGAGGTTTGTGGAGGTAAGGGTTAGCTGTCGCCTTATTACTCCCAACTAAAAACTTCAACCACTAATATCTCAGTAACTGTGGGTTTCCTGATGGGGAGAGTGGGGCTTCAACCTTCCCCCTCCCCTCCCCTCTTATCCCCCTCCTCCATAAATCGTGGGATCGTGGGATATTATACTAAATTTTTACCGAAAGAACTTTAGTCAGTATATTTTGGTACTAAATTAAATAGCAACACTAAGACAAATATATTTTTAGAATAAGTTACGAATTATGTAAAAAATACAGATTTCATCTCACTTTCTATGGAAAATATGATTGTATTTACGTCCATATATCATCATTCTTAAGTAATATGCAATCACAAACTAAAAAAACACGAGCTATAGCTACTTACGAGTGAAAATTTACGGCAGCACATTTTCCTTCGCTGCGACTTTTGCGCCTCAAAATACTGCATCCACCCATTGTTAAAATACTTAAAAATACACAGAGTCTCTATCTCAAAAGCGTATATAACATAAAACACACCAAAAAACAAAAGATTTCAAATAATACGAAACCTCACTCTTCACAGCTGTTATTTGTTTGGCACAAGAATGTCAAATTTGACAGCCTTGTGCCAAAACCCCGGTTACAGCGAAAGGGACAAAACATAACATTTTTGTCTCGTTTCTTCACAAGTATTGACCAATTTACGTTCTCTCTCTAACAAGCTGTGACGTCAGGAGCTATCCTGCCCTGTCATCGATCATCACACATTCATTGTATCTTTGATAGATACAATTTTATATCAGAACTAGCTGTTGCCCGCGACTTCGTCCGCGTACTTTCGACCAAATTTGATTACCATAAAAAAGGTTACAGTGAGTCAATCTTAAAAGATTTTTTTAGATCATTTAAAGAGGAATAATTCTTTCATGCATATTTTTTGGGTAACTTGAGCCGTTTACGCAGTGCACTCAACGTAAGCCCTCAAATAAAGCTCAAATATGAATATTTTACCCCGTTTTTGCAACATTTTCACTGATGCTTCGCTCCTGTTAGTCGCAGCGTAATGTTATTATAGCTTCAAGCCTTCCTCGACAAATGGAATATCCAACACAAAAATAATTTTTCAATTCGATTTAGCAGTTCCTGAGATCAGCGCGTTCAAACAACAACGTAAGCCCTCAAAGATGAATAATTTTCTCCGTTTTTTCCACATTTTCCCTGTTTCTTCGCTCCTTTTGGTCACAGCGTGATGCTATATAGCATAATTCCTTCCTCTATAAATGAACTATCCAACACAAAAATATTTTTTCAATTCAAACCAGTAGTTCCTGAGATTAGCGCGGTTAAGCAAAAAAAAACTCTTCAGATTTATAATATTAGTATAGATAGCTGATGCCCGCGGCTCCGCCCGCGTAAGTACAGTAACCCACGGGAACCGTATAATATGTCCCGCGATAAAAAGTAGCTTAAAGTTGTAGACCACGAGGAAAAACACTTTCTCGTGGTCTACTTTATATCTGTGCCAAATTTCATGATGATAGGTTTAGTAATTTTTACGTGAATGTGTAAATAAAGTTTTCCACGGGAACCGTATATTTCTCCGCGATAAAAAGTAGCCTATGTCCTTTCTCGTGGTCTACTTTATATCTGTGCTAAATTTCATGATAGTCGGTTTTGCAGTTTTTACGTGAAACTGTAAATAAAGTATCCCACAGGAACCGTACATATCCCTGCGATAAAAAGTAGCCTAAGTATATCCTTTCTCAGGCTTTACTCTCTGTATCACAGGTACCAAATTTCGTTACAATCGGTTCAGTAGTTTTGGCGTGGAAGACTGACAAACAGACACACACTTTCCCATTTATAATATTAGTATGGATGTATTATGAAGATAATATATAATGTATTAAATGCAGCATTCGCAAATATTAAGGTGCCTACTTTTTCAAGATTTTCATCAAATTTAACTTTTTAATTCTTGTCAGATTTATTTTTCAATATGATGACAATATAATTATGTCAAAATAAAAATAAAGCTCCCCACTCACGGGCTATCGATTGCTTCGATCAAATTGGAAATTAATTCGCATTTGAAAGTAAATTGCTAACGACAAACTATTACACAAAATGATTAGTGTAAGACCTACCAGCTAGTTTTTGCGGTGGGCGTCAAAAGTGGGAACAAAATTTACGCGTATATATACGAGTTTCATATAAAAGTATAGTAAGGTGGTCCTAGGATCTCAGACTATATTTAATTTTTATCTAAACCGATTTACTTGCAACTACGAATCCAGTAAATGTTTAAATTGTAAATACTAAATCGATCGATCGCTTGTGAGTGGGAGCTTTAAATCAAAAGCACTAAGGAGTATTTATATTAACTTTAAAGCAAATCGCTCCCAAACAACTTTCTTTCCCTTTTTATTCCCGCTAGGGGACGAATTTCAATAAACTATGATACACGAATTCCATCAATTGTGTTACATAATGTTTGTGCAAAATATGAAGTAGATTGGACCAAGGAATCACGTTGCCCCATACAAACTGTTTTCCCCCTTTTCACCCCCTTAGGAGTCGAATTTCGAAAAATCCCTTCTTATCGGATCCCTACGCATTACAAAGAGCAAGCCCTGCAAGTTTCGGGTCTCTACGATCAGCGGTTTAGGCTGTGCGTTGATCCGTCAGTCATTCAGGACAAAGGATTTTATATGTATAGATGTGTAAACGCACGGTAACCGTCTAACCGGTAGCTGGTGCTTATTGGAAGTCGGTTTAATTTGTTGTTTTTATTAATTTTATGTATTTCGAAGCATTCTTTATAATAAATGTTAGCTTCCTGCACACATTTCTCTACAAAAACTTTAATTTACCGACCAAATTTCATACTCCTAGGGAATATGCATAAAAATTTAATTTGCCTGAAATATTTTTTTCCCTGTTCTTTATTGTCGTCACATTATAAATAAAAGGAATTTTATAAATTTAGTTCCTATTTAAGCCGAAAAAAAAATATATAAAAAATGCAAAATCAGCCCGGGATATTTAAAATTGCGAAACGCGTCACCATTGGTCGCGAGTCGCGACCAATGGTGACGCGCGTGTGACGTCACGCTACACGACGCTGTCTTTCGTGACAGTGACATGAGTGACGTTAAATTGAATTTTATGCTCTGACTCGTCTATGATTTTATCTGTCAACTGTCTTTTTCGTGTACGATGACGTCACAACCCAAGCCTGCGAAAATGGCGTGTTTAAACCGCGCAAAAATTATAGTAATTTTTAAACATTTTTTCCAGCTTAATGCATAATGTTTTTGATGTGTTATATATATTTTTGGTAATGTTATAACCAGTAGAAACGTTTAAAAAAATAAAAAAAATACATGCATATTCCCTAATAAGTTTTTTCTTCACGTTTTAATATAATGTTAACATACTTCGATAAGGTCAGTAAAATACTCTAGAAATAAAAAGAGTGACGATTATGACGATGACTGAACTAAATCCAATGAGGAAGTTTACCAAAAACTTTTTTATATCAATTTTTGGCGCCAATTATCAAGTTTTGCCGCGGTTCGAAAAAGTCGTAGATACGCCATTGCTTCAATGATCTATTTCTCAGTAATTTATTGATAGATTCTAAAAATATTTGCAAAAGATTGATTAATTTTGATCTATATTTTAATACCATTACGTTAAAATATATAATATTAACAACATCAGTAAACTCCATTCTCGTAATTAACTTACACTTTGATTTTACTATTATATTAGGTAAACTGATTTTTTGGAGTTTGGACCAATCAAAACGGGTTTTACGTTGGTTTGACGTTTATGAGAATACCATTTTGCAGTTTTAACTTATCGAACTAGATTGTAACAGGATTGTAATTATGCAGGATTTTATTAGAAGAATCGACCTTCTTGACTGAGAGCCAGAGAACCAGACATTCGTCATTTTGTTAAGGCTGAAAGTTAATTGTCTGCGCATGCTCCCAAAACAGGTAAGAAAGAATAAAGATGGCCAATCATGAAGTATCCACGACAGTGGCTTTAGCATGTGCACGGTACTAAAGGTGTGCAAAATACTTTGGCCAAATATGATATATCGCGTAATGGTCAATTCGTCACTCTTTTTATCTCGATGCGTAATAACGTCAACAAGAATTCAAATATAACGTTACAAAGACCGTTAGCGATTTGCGCGTGCAGAGGGGTCGCCGGTCAGGTCGAGTTGATTGAGACAATTGATAAAAATTGCTCTGGATAGGTAACGGTTTGTTGTTATATAAACAGGAAGCTGTTATAGGTAGGTATATCAACTGACACGACTCACGAGCAATTATGACCTTTAATGCAACTTTGGCAATTAAAGTTATGTAAAATCAATTTGGTTGTGACGTCACATAACATATTAATTGCAGCAGTCGTTTCTCCAGTGACTATATCAATAGAATGTATGCTCGTCATCCTGGTATCCATAGCACATAATTTTTATCCTATTATAATCAGCCTTTGATCAATTAATCAGCCTATTTTTGACAGAATGCTAAGATTGCAAGAGCCCTAATGAACGTCGGACTTGATATTGGATGATGGATCTAGGGCCTTATTCCATACAGAACATTAAGCACTAGCTTAATTATTAGTCTGTTTGTTCCGGGTGATCTCTGAAACGGCAGGACCGATTTTGACCGGATTTTCACTGGTGGATAGCTGATGTTAAAAATATATATTTTTAAATGGGGTTCCGTTTCCATTAATATTTCTACGCAAACGAAGTTGCGGGCACCAGCTAGACGCTAGTTATGAAATATAATAACAACTAACGAGTATTACTTATTGAAGGTAACCCGGCGGCCACGGTCAAATAAATTATAATAAATTAGTGATGCGAATCAGCTGCGATAAATCACATCGATACAGCGCTTTTAACGAAAAAAGTGATTTCTAATTTGTTACCTGTACCTAGGTACCTAATAAATAATTATGTCACCATTTTTGTGGTATTTTATTAAAATTAAAAATCATTCAAAAAGATGACACCAGATACAAGATTTTTAGAAGGTAAAAGTATGTAGTAGCTGTATGCAATACGTAAATTTATTAGGATTTTGTGTCATAAAATGTAAACATGACTTATATTGTGCCCACACCACATTAAAATATAATGCCTATTATAATGAGTGTTGGCGACTAGCTGGATATAGCCATTTTCATTCACATATTCAGTCGCTAACAATGAGCATACATACATTCCATAGTTTCGTGCTTTGTGCAATAAAAAATCTAAACGTACACCAAATTCATTGGTAAAGTTCTAGTCCACTAATAAGCCCAAATAAACTGTGTCTTATGGTCATAGCAATTCGGGTCACGTACTGGTAACAAAGTTAAAAGTTTTCTGATGTTGCCTGTAAATAATTTTACCCACGATGTAGGTAAAAAGTTGGGATTTTCAAAACTATTATAAATTTTAATGCTAAGAAAATAATGTACGCTTTATGTATAATATAATAATACAATAA
This sequence comes from Glaucopsyche alexis, assembly GCA_905404095.1. Classification (NCBI taxonomy): domain Eukaryota; kingdom Metazoa; phylum Arthropoda; class Insecta; order Lepidoptera; family Lycaenidae; genus Glaucopsyche; species Glaucopsyche alexis. Next base: position 8,514,352 of record FR990047.1, read on the forward strand.
TAATAATAATATCTATGAACGCTTCACACCACGTCAATCTCGTCCCGTGGTAAGTTCTCGAAGAACTTGTGTTACGGGTACCAGACAACGGAAATACCTATATTTAATACTTTTTATACACATATTTAAGATTTTTTTACTATATTATACAAATACACACCCAGGAACACGGAAAACTTTATGTTCCTTCGTCGGCTTGAGCACCAACACGCTCAACCACTGAGCCACAGAGGTCGTCATATTTTAAGTTTCTTTGTTCAGTAAAAATCTATTAAGAAGTTATAATCTAACCCTTTATTATCTTTAATATATTATGATAATCATTCAGAAAATTTGATAACACATAATAATATTATATTAAAATATAAAAAGTACATTTTTTTACTTCTAACAATATCCAATTGTTACGTGATATAGATAATCCGTAACAGCTTTTTACTCATCTTAGAATATTTTTTACTGCGTACCAATTATGATAATAATAATAATAATAATCATATTAATCAACAAGTAATTTTGCATATTCATAAACGTATTATGTTTAAATAAATTTACTGTAGGTGGTCCATAATCAGTTAATTTATATGACAATCCTTAATAATTATTATTCGTGTGAAATAAATAAAATATAATTTTTAATATTATTATCCGTACGTTGCGGAGAGAAGTTTTTAAATGAACTGGCAACATCGACGCTAACTTCACGTCAGTCTGTAAACCGTAGATATGCGCGAGCGACGTTTTTGACGGACATTGTTTGTTTTTATATTAAAAAATCCGTTAAAATATAGTGACCCTGACATATAAGTGTTGAAAAAAACGATAATTAGTGTATGAGAGTGTTTAATATGTTCATATTATGCTAAGTTACATGTAATAATAACAATGGAGGATATTTACACGATTAAAGTGAAAACAAAGCCCGATACACGAAATTTATACCCATCGGAGAGGAGATATTCTGCATCGACCGTGTCTGGATTGGGTTGGGTGCATTTGGCGTTGGCGGCCACCTCCTCACTTTTGGCAAGCTTAGCCTTAGTAAATCCAAATGCAAGCGAAATTAACATTGAAAATAATGACACGTTGAATGAAAACACGACAATTACAACGCCCGAACCTTATAATTATGGATACATGCTCGTGCTGGCTCCAAGTTTACTAGCATTTTCCGCGTTAGCTGCAGGTTTTGCATCCATTTTAGCTTCGGTCAGATGGTATGTAGACAAGAACATAACGATACTGTTTGTTATGTCTATAATCTCCACGCTCGTGGCTCTAACGGCAACAATCATGATTTTTGTTTGGCTGTTCGAAACTGAGAACGACGTTACCGAATTTTATAAGGAGCAAATACCCTTTAAAGACATACTTATCCTCAAGCACGCCGACATTATAGAGAAAAACGCATCTCATTTCGTTATAATGAAAAACTCGACGGAAATTAAAGAGGAAGACAGCAAGGTGTTTACACAACGAGTTCTATCCATAAATATATTAATCGCCGCATTTTTGGAGCTGCTTTGGTCCATTTTGAGTGTAAAGATATCTTACAAAGGCATGAGAAATGATTACAAAGTGAACGAGGAGAGGAGGGGAAATTGTGTGTCCGTTGTGACTACAATAAAAGGTAACGACCCCAGGAAAATGCCACGAAAGTTTCTCAAACCCGATCTAATTGATACGTACCCGAGCAGGAAGATCAAGAGGATTTTTTTGGCACAAAACGACAACGGTTTTTACTTGAAGAACCAGAATAATAAGACGAAACAAAACACCGAAACGAGCTCCGATTTTTACAAGGAGAGGATGAATAATTTTCTAAATAGATGTGCATCACTGGAGGCAGTCTCGAATCCAGAAATCAGAACGCCGAGCGTACAATCTGAAGCAGTATTAAATCCAATTCCAGAAACAGCAGTTGAAGTCAATACTCGAGAAAAAGAGTCCCCAAAAAACAACAGAATAACTCCAGTGAGCTGGGGCGATTCGCCTGACCACACAATATACAACCAAAATACGCTAAACTTCGAGAAAATATTTAGTTTTCGCAAGAAAACACAAGAGCCAGTGGACAAGGACAGTGAAATTACAAAGAATAATTAATAAACCGTAACAGAGGCTGATATTGGAAAGTGATTTATATAATATAGGTATCTATAGAGATTATGGACAATAATTAGTAAATAAGATGTATGTAGATAATAAATAGTATTAGAGAATTACTTTAACACATTAATAGGTATTATTTATTATGAATACGAACATAAGTAACTCATTTAAGCAATACTGTATGGAAATAAGTAAAAAGGAAATAAAGTTTAAAAACTTGTTGAGGCATATACGCCACAAAAAATAGAATAATAGGTCTACAGACAACATAATAATTATAATATCAACTGGTTCAAAACTAGTTGCAAAAACAAGTACCTATTTACATTCTTTGCAGTGATGTTTTAGTACCAAGAGACGTCTTGTCTATAACTTTATTTGCATTACCGGGAGATAATAGCTACAATTATCCCGCTCTGGTAACGATTTTACGACAGGTTTGCATACATGAGGTCATCGTCTTATGAGAGGGAGTCCTTCAAACTATATTTGCAGCTATTTGAGCGTGACTATTTCTTCCGTGAAGCTATTATGTTACCTTCTATTGTTTTTATGGTCTAGCAGCTTTGATATGTTTGTCATACGATCTACCTTATGGACTTCCCGGTTCCCAAGAGCTTGTATTTTTTGACTATCTTAAAAAAAAACAGATCATTAGTTTCTCTTTTCGAAAGGAGTAGTATTTAAAAAGCCTCAAAAATGTCAAAGAGGACTTGCTGTTGCAAATGACTATTTTTGATCTGTATCTGTATGTATTGCGGAATTTACAGGGGTGACTAAAGCGGCACGACATCCGCGGCACGGTGAAAATCGATCCACGTTAATGCACTATTACACATCATATGCCAGGCCCATTATTAATAATCTACTACTTACTACATATTATAGACAAGCTATTGTGTGGACGAAGTTAGACATCAAATATCATTTGCTATATAAATATTCAATAATATTGTCTTATTTAACCAAAACAGTAAATGTTATCAACTTTTATTTAATAAACGTAACATTAAACCTATATAGCTTATAGTGAGGTACGAACGTATCTGTTTTTGCCACCCACGAGCCCACGACCCATCTGGTCACGCTTTTCTCTTTAAATTGTCATCACGCTTTCTGCCTTCTTATTTCATGATATTATTTTTATTTTATTTAAAAAAAGTATAATCCTCAAATATTAAGAATTTTGTCTTTTTGGTGATATCATACCGGCGCGGCGCACGGTGGGTCGAAAATCGGCTTTCATAGACATAGAAATGAAATCTCGAAAGTGACAAATGTTTTGATGGATATTGCTTCAGTTTAGTATTACTATGTAGAAAATGAAGTTTGAGATAATTTGGCCCAAAAATGAGGGAGTAATAATTTTTTTACGAAAAACTTGTATGGAGCCAACATGAAAAATTCAATTATTTCAAAAACGGCAAGTTTAACCGTAATATCCTGACAGATGGTTATAGTACTAATTATTAATGATTTTTCGGCATACATCATATAACGGTTTTAGCTGCTCTTTTTTTTTTAAAAATCGTCGAAATTTTTGAAAAAAAGTGATCCTGTATTATTGCACAATTCGATAGTGTTACTATTAAGGAATAATTTCTGGAAAGTAATGGTATACGGCAAACTTGAGGAAAGTGTTGAATTTTAATAAACTCCTTCATATTTTGAACAAATGTATGAACAATTATATAAAATGCTAAAATTAATCACTTTCCTTAACTTTCTCACATATAGTTACTTCCCAGCAATTGTTATTTACTAGCAAGACTATCGAATGCTGCAATAATACTGGGTGACTTTTTTTCAAAATTAACGGATTGGAATCCCAACCAAGGATGTTGACTTGGTGATAATCTGATAATGCAGTTATATTCATCGTACACTGTGAAGTGAAGAAAAATTATCTCAGAGTAGTTTCTTCCCAAAAATACTGGATTTATAACTTTTTTATAGAAAATTTCTATAGAGCCAATGAGATAAATCCAATTATCTTCAAAACGGCGAGATAAAAATACTCATATCCTTACACGTTATTATAGTAGTATTTATTCGTGATTTTTTGACATAGTTCATGAAACATTTCTATTTGCCATTTTTTTTTAATCATCGAAATATTAATTTTGAAAAAAAAAGTCACCCTGTATTACTGCACCATTCGATAGTCTTGCTAGTAAAGAATAATTGCTGGGAAGTAATTACATATGAGAAAGTTGAGGAAAGAACTAAATTTTAGCATTTTATATTATTTTTCATACATTTGTTCAAATTATAAAGAAGTTTATTGAAATTTAACACTTTCCTCAAGTTTGCCGTATACCATTACTTTCCAGAAATTGTTCTTTACTAGCAAGACTATCAAATTGTGCAATAATACAGGTTGACTTTTTTTTCAAAATTAATATTTCGATGATTAAAAAAAATGGCAAATAGAAACGTTTCATGAACTATGTCAAAAAATCACGAATAAATAGTACTATAATAACATCTAAGGATATGAGGATTTATCTCGCCGTTTTGAAGATAATTGGATTTATCCCATTGGCTCTATAGAAATTTTCTATAAAAAAGTTATAAATCCAGTATTTTTGGGAAGAAACTACTCTGACATAATTTTTCTTCACTTCACAGTGTACGACGAATGTAACTGCATTATTAGATTATCACCAAGTCAACATCCTTGGTTGGGATTCGAATCCGTTAATTTTGAAAAAAAGTCATCCTGTATTATTGCAGCATTCGATAGTCTTGCTAGTAAATAACAAATGCTGGGAAGTAACTATATGTGAGAAAGTTATGGAAAGTGCTTAATTTTAGCATTTTATATAATTGTTCATACATTTGTTCAAAATATGAAGGAGTTTATTAAAATTCAACACTTTCCTCAAGTTTGCCGTATACCATTACTTTCCAGAAATTGTTCCTTAATAGTAACACTATCGAATCGTGCAATAATACAGGATCACTTTTTTTCAAAAATTTCGATGATTTTTAAAAAAAAAGAGCAGCTAAAACCGTTATATGATGTATGTCAAAAAATCATGAATAATTAGTACTATAACCATCTGCCAGGATATTACGGTTAAACTTGCCGTTTTTGAAATAATTGAATTTTTTATGTTGGCTCCATACAAGTTTTTCGTAAAAAAATTATTACTCCCTCATTTTTGGGCCAAATTATCTGAAACTTAATTTTCTACATAGTAATACTAAACTGAAGCAATATCCATCAAAAAATCTATCACTTTCGAGATTTCATTTCTATGTCTATGAAAGCCGATTTTCGACCCACTGTGCGGCGGGGCTATATTTCTTCTTTCCTTAATATTGCCTTGGATAATATTTATCTGTCTGTAAATGTTACGAATTATTTCGTACATGAAAATATGTTTCGTACTTACAAAATTTTAAGAAGTTTAATAACCTTATTCACAATGCAAAGACAGACCTTGGATAAAATCGTGTTTCAATTTATCAAAATATCTTGCAACAGTCTTTGTGTTAATCATGCTTATATATAATATATTGTATAAAATTTTGACACACCTACCTACTTAAAAGTATAAGCCTACTTCTTAAAATTATAAAAGTGAAGGTTTGTGAGGATGTCTGGAGACTGAATAATAGCTCCCCACACCGATTTCGGTGACTGGTGGCCGGTTTCAATGAAAACCAGGCCAGCTACGCAGGAGTTATTTTATAGTGCCCAAGTGTGTGCGCAGTACACAAGAGCACTCTCTTTTCCTTTTACTCTCGTAACGTGGGACGGAAGACCGACACGACTGCCGAGAGATCAGGCGCAGGACCGACTTTTTACATGCCCATCCGATGCATGGATCATTTTTCTTATCAGACAATCAGGTGATCAGCCTGCATTGTCCTAGCCAAACTTGGAAACATGTTTTTGTTGTTCCAATGCGGGAATCGAACCCACGACCTCCGAGTCGAGAGCCTATGCTCTCACCACTAGACCACGCCTTTCTGTGCATTTCATGTCTTTCCCGCAAAAATGGCTAAACAGATTTGACTGAAATTTTGCAACTAGCTTTTATGCTAATCTGTTCAGCCGAATTAACACTCAGGCTAATTTTAGGTTAAAAACCGTTCCCGTGCGTTACACAAAAACACAGTCGCAGGTAACAAAAATAGTTACATAATAAATCTATAACAGCATATTAAAATATGCTAGCAATTAACATAAAATTTGTAACGAACGGCAATTTATTTGCACAAGTAATAAACATTTAGGAAACGAAACGTAATCGATTTATTCACGCAACATCAAAAGTTATGCAATTTGTTAATGTAATGTCGATATCGTCTGGGCACAACCCTATTTTAGCCACCAAGTGACGAGATTTTTGACACGTCTAGGAACTTAAGATATTATACTTAATTATTAAATTAAACTTACATGTTCTTAAAACTATTTAGAAAATACTAGCTATTTCCCGCGGCTCTGATCGCGTAAATATAGATACTGGCATCCCGCGGAAATACTGTACTTTTTCGGGATAGAAAGTAGCCTATGTTTTATTCCAGAGACTAAACTACTACCATATTATATTTCATAGAAATCTGTTCAGTAGTTTTTGCATTAAAGAGTACCTAACAAGAGTAACATAACGTACTTCCATCCATCCATCCTCTCAAACTTTCACATATTTATAATATTAGTAGAATGTAGCAGGATAATGTAGGTACACTACGGCCGCTGTATCTTGACGGGTCTGAACATAGGCTCTGCGAACTTTAGCGCATGTACAACTCGTGAAGAAAACTGTTATTGTATTATTTTTATATACCTATGTACTAATAAAATTTCCCTTATACAGTTGACCAATTAGTATAAATAAAATAAATATGAAAACACTTAAAAACAGTTATTGCGCAACCTTCTGCGCGAAGTTCAGACTCGCCAAGATACATCGGCCGTATTGTATGTTCTTGGCGTTCCTAGTAGCTCGAGTTGACTTGCAGTCGAGTGGGGTGCAGGTTCGATCCCGGATTGTGGCGAGTACCAACGAGACTTTTTTGATTTCTCAAGTATATACAGACGCTCAAAACAGCGAAGACAAAAATTGTGAGGAAACCTGCGTGTCTGAAAACACATCTCTGACAGCTTGGGAAGGCCCACAAGTCTACAACTCTGTAAAATCGATTAGATATCATTTACGACCAATGGAAGTATTTTCCTTAAATGGTTCGAACCAAACCGTGGTGTTTTTCTATAATCGGTCAATAGGGTTAGAGCAAGGTTATCGTGTTCTATGAGAAAAGTCTAGAAACAACGGTCTTAAAAAATACACACCGTCATCGCACAACCTTTGAACAAGTTTAAGGCCACGTAGACCAAGCGAAATAGGCATTTAACGCTTCCAAGAGTTGCCCGCAATTGCCGCAAAGCGAGCCGCGCGCCTACGTCGCCGGCGTGAACTTACATGAACCCAAAGTGTTACAGTGTAGACGTGTCGGCAGTAGGTCATCTTATTTTATTATTTGTATTGAAAAAGATAATAAAATCCATAGATAACTGTTTTAATGCAACACATAGCACACATAATTTGAATAGATATTATAGGTAGGTACCTACCTAAGTAAAAAATGCTTAAATTATATTCAATTATTTCTATGCAGTGTGTTCTGTTACAAGTATAAAAACACGCTGTGTTCGATGTGTGCATGGAGACGAGTACCTATCGTTAGCTCGTGTGGTCACTAAAGTACGTGTCGTTTCGTGAGATAATAATACTGTATCAGGTAGGTGCTGACGATTTGATGGTAACTACTTAGGCAGACACTTGCAAAAAATGTATTCCTACTGCCGAGTCCGCACGTTTGCCACTTGCTGCAAAATCCAAACCTCCACAAACGTTTGACTTTTTGAAAATCCAGATTTCCGAATTTTTTCTCCCAAAAATCCGGATTATCCGGATAATTCAGATTTTTTCATTTTTTTTAAATTTGTTGCATATTTTATAAAACTTTAATGTTTATTTTACTACTATGTTGTAGCAAAACTTACACTCATTAGTAAAAAAAAGAGTTACTTTTTTATAATTTAATTTAAATAAATTCTGATTTTAAGTTGTAAGTATTAGAATTACAATCTGAATAAATAAAAACATAATGAGATTATATCAAAATTATATACTTAATTATACTTTTTTTTTATTTTTAGAAATATTTTTGATTACGTTTCAAATCCTACAATGTTCAGTTTTATAGTTAGTATTTTATTTTAAATAAGGTATGTATATATTGTTATTTACTAAAAGTTCCAGCAGAAACAATTATAAAAAATTGGAATAGCCTGTGATCTTTTTAACGCTTTTTTTACATATTCACCACTACCGTTTTCGTAAAGTTCCATTTCTATGTGAAAGTACTAACGTAGGAAAATTAATACAGTTTAATAAAACGTAGGAAACTGAAAATCTTTTAAATCGAGATCCGGGGAGTGAAGACAAATCATTTGAAGCATGGGGCTGAACAAATAATTTTGTATGGACGAAATTGGACCACTTTTGAGTTATTGAAAGTAAAAATCACCCACCTGTTTAGGTAATAATTGAACACGTAAATGGTGTTTTTAATTCCCTCGGTAACTAACAGAAGTACAATAAGCAATTCTAAGCACAATTTAAAACCTATAACTGTTGTAAGATCTTTATTTTAACATTTTACTTACAAATAAACAGTAACATCTTACTCTTCATTGCACTTTGAAGTTTCCGCTATAAGATGAAAACTACATTACTTAAAAAAATAACAGTGGTTTACACAAATCGTTGGTGCTATTTTTGACACCTATATCTTATCTTTAAAATATTATCTAAAAAAATTATTTCTACGCAAAAACAGGAGCGTTGATTTTCATTTAGTTTTGCTACTGACTCGTTCGGCAAAATTCTCTCTAATCTTAAACCAACCAGTCAGGTATTATCGACTCCAAAACTTCTTCCTGATATCATAGAGATAATATTTAGGTATTTGGACTTAGATATTCATTATTTAGAAGATAATTAAATATAGTTAAACCACTACATTTCTTTTTAAGCTATCATATTAATTTGGCATTCTATGATTGTAGAAATTAAAATTGCAATAATATGTTTCGACTTTCGTTAGTAAGAATTCAATAAATATAAAAATACAAAGCTTTAATTGGGTTTGGATTTGCTTATTATACTTCTTACTACTTGTGCAACTGAAACTGAAACCATATTCAGTGTTTTTATAAATTGGATCACCTATTAATGAACTGTACTACTACTGAAAAAATATAAAATTGTAAGTCATATACATATATAGCGGCCATTATATTTTAACAGATCTTCATCCCTCGCATCTCCATTTAATGGATTGACTATGTTCTACCAAATAACTTGAATAAATGGAAAAATGTGTCAACAATTTCAACAGGACAACAAATAATATCAAATTATCCAAAGGCATGTATTTAAACTCACGACAAAACATATTTATTTCTTATGTTTACGCGAATATTGTTCATTGTTTTAAACACTTACGGATTTTGTCGCGTTACGTAAACGTAACCGTAAAACGTAAACCGTTAAGTGTTTAAAACAATCACGACAAAACAATTAAATTTTGGATGTGAAAATACCGAATATTGAATACTAAATTACCATGTTGGCTAAAGAATGTAAGGAATAAAAAATTACAAATCTGGTGACTAAATAATACCACTGAATATTCCAAACTGGCAGACTGATATTATATTAGCGAACAAATAACCATCTTGGCGACAATTTGTGAGTACACATTTAATTTAAGAATAGGTACATATATTTTCCGTAATGTAGGTAACTCAAAAAACATACAAGCAGCAAAACCAGCGCACATAAAAAAAACAAAGGAGCGTACAAAATTCCCAATTTTTAATTTTCCTCGACTTGGTGTAGATATTGGGTAGATTCATTTTGAAATTTAAAAATAACGGTTATTCATTTTTCGCAAAATTAACATAGGTGTCGTTACCAAGTTTTTGGGGGTGCTGGATACGAAAATGACATTCATTTTGAAATTCCAATATGGCGGACATACTTAATTTTATAAAAATAATATGGTTGTCCCTTTGTTGGTTTCTGGGGGTGCTGATTACAAAAAAGTCATCCATTTTAAATTTCCTTAGTAACCCCGCAACCTCAAATTTTCTTCATGATGGGAGAAAAAGAAATTCGAAAATCCTGAATATTCCAACATTTCTATAGCTTTATGCATCCCGGCCCCGGTATCTCAATGTAGAGCATTTATATTTTTTTAATAAAATAGATTCTATCTCGGAAACGGTGCATCCTAATGAAAAATAATTAAAATTTCCTCCCCCTTAGAAACTCCGCAACATCATATTTTCTTCATGATGGAAGAAAAAAAATCTGAAAATCCTGAATTTTCCAAAATTTTATTTAGCGTTTTGAATTTTCCAAAATTTTATTTAGCGTTTTACACCGTTCGTGTCTCAAAGTAGAGCATTATCGTATTTTTTTTTCTATAATGGCTTCTATCTCAGAAACGGTGCATCCTACTTGAAAAATAATGAAAATTACCTCCCCCTTAATAACTCCGTAACCATATATTTTCTTCAAGATTAGAGAAAAAGAAATTCGAAAATCCTGAATTTTCCAACATTTCTATAGCTTTATACATCCCTCGTATCTCAATGTAGAGCATTAATTTTTTTTTTATAAAATTGATTCTATCTCGGAAACGGTGCATCCTATTGAAAAAATAATGAAAATTTCCTCCCCTTAAGAACCTCGCGACACCATAGTTTCTTCACGATGGAAGAAAAAGAAATTTGAAAATCCTGAATTTTCCAAAATTTCTATAGCTTTATACACTGTTCGTATCAAAGTAGAACATTGCCATATTTTTTTCTAAAATCGCTTCTATTTTAGAAATGGAAAAATAATACTATTACTGGAAAAATAATAAAAATTTCCTCCCCCTTAACCCGAAAATCGCATATTTTTTTCATTGATGCCAAAAAAAGAAATTATAAAATCCTGAATTTCGAAAAGTTTCTATACCTTACATAGCTGGTACCTCTACAAACTACATGTTAATTTTACGAAGATTGGATAGTCTCCATTTTGTACAATTAAATTGGAAGACAATTTTATAATCAGCATATGAAACATGGAAAAAGACATCCATTTTTAATAAAAAAAAAAAATATACGCCATTTTGGAATTTTAAAACGGATTTTATTTTCATATTATTCTGCACCCCCAAAAACCTTGAAAACGATACCCATACCAAAGAAAAAAAAACCTCCAATAGTATCCAAAACTGGGATTTTCCGTAGCTTGCAAATTGAATTTTTAGCAGCTATTAATTTATCAATCAAATCTTTATAAGCTACTTACATGGTATAATGGTCACCAACTTATCGGTGCTAATTGGATTAAATTTCGCTACTTTTTATCTGCCGATTTTTGTATTTTTTGTCACTTGAGTGATTTCACCAGTTTGGTAATTTAGTCGCCAACATATTAATTCGCTGCCAAATTCAGCAATACAGTATGCTCACGTGCAGTCACCAACTTATTTTTTGTTCACTCGATTAATTATATCCCTTATTCAAATATTGTACGTCTAGAGTATATACTAATTACAATTAAAATATGTAATTTTCATAGTAGTAACCAAGATTGAAAAAATCGAAAAATCCGGATTTTTCGAATTTTTCGTATTTCGAAGTATCCGGATTGCAACCCCTACTTGCGAGTGACTTGGTGTGTTCTGCAAAGGCAAGCATGACAGATGTTGAGCTCGTATCCTTATATTTTATTGTAAATAGAACAGCCTCCGTGGTCTAGTGGTTAGAGCTTGGCTCTCGACTCGATGTCGCGTGGGGAGTTATTTATTATTATTATTGTAAAAACAGAAATCGAAATAAAAAGAAACGAAAAGTACGGCAAAGAAGATGGTAGATGTTACAAATTCATAAAAACCGTTTACTGGCTTATTCAATAATGTACTAAGGCTACTCCACGCATCAGCTATTTTTTTCTCATAATACACAACACAATAATATATGTATGGACGCTTCACACCAAGTCAATCTGGTCCCGTGGTAAGTTCTCGAAGAACTTGTGTTACGGGTACCAGACAACAGAAATATATTTAATAATTTTTATATTATACACATATTTAAGATTTTTAGTATATTTAGTATATTTAATACACATTCATGACCCAGGAACACAGAAAAAATGTTTGTTCCTTCAGCATTCAAACCCGCGACCCCCGGCTTGAGCACCAACACACTCAACCACTGAGCCACAGAGGTCGTCTCATCTGGCAAAAGCAACGACGTGGCGACGATAATGTTATTGTGTATGGTTATAATATGTATAACTAGCCGATGCCCGCAACTTCGTTTGCGCCTAACTGACGGAAGCGGAACCCTATTTTTTAAACGAAACCCTAAAATAAAAGTAGCCTATGTTAGACCTTATGACATCAGCTATCTGCCAGTGAAAGTCCCGCGAAAATCGGTCCAGCCGTTTCAGAGATTAGCCGGAACAAACAGACAGACAGACCGACAGACAGACAGACAGACGGACAGACATTTTAAAAAATTGGTATTTTATTGTAAGTACCGAATATACTTCAGATGCATTATGTGAAAAGCTGTTAATTTGAAGTTACAAACAGACACTTCATTTTTATTTATCTGTATAAATTTAGTTCAAAAATAAAAAGAAGCATAAAAAAATACAAAACAAACTTTCCTATAGATTTTTATTGTATTATATGTCCAAGACCCGGGAACACAGGAAACTTTTTGTTCCTTCGGCGGGATTCAAACCCGCGACCCCCGGCTTGAGCACTAACATGCTCAATCACTGAGCCACAGAGGTCGTCTCATCTGGCAAAAGCAACGACGCGGCGACAATAAAATGTAACATGTTATTGTGTATGGTTATATGTATAACTAGCTGATGCCCGCAACTTCGTTTGCATAACTTCGTTACCCGCAACTAACGAAAACGGATCCCTATTTTTTATACGGAACCCTCAAATAAAAGTAGCCTATGTTAGACCTTATAACATCAGCTATCTGCCAGTGAAAGTCCCGTGAAAATCGGTCCAGCCGTTTCAGAGATTAGCCGGAACAAACAGACAGACAGACAGACAGACGGACAGACAAAAATTTTAAAAATTGATATTTTATTGTTAGTATCGAATATACTTTCATATGCATCAAGTGATAAGCTGTTAATTTGACATTACAAACAGACACTTCAATTATATTTTATCTGTATAGATGTATAGATTTAGTTCAAAAATAAAAAGAAACATAAAAAAATACAAAGAAACTGACTTTCCTTTAGATTTTTATTGTATTATACATATCCATGACCCGGGAACACAGGAAACTTTTTGTTCCTTCGGCGGGATTCAAACCCGCGACCCCCGGCTTGAGCACCAATACGCTCAATCACTGAGCCACAGAGGTCGTCTCATCTGGCAAAAGCAATGACGCGGCGACGATAAAATATAACATGTTATTGTGTATGATATGTTCAAAAATAAAAAGAAACAAAACAAACTGACTTTCCTACACTGCGTTAGAAACGAAAGAATTGTTCGATAAATACGCGGGTAAGGCGTGCGCTAGCAAAACTGACATAGGTCTGTCCTCGTCAACGCCTAGCGGGCGACTGTGGGGCGACTCTAGCGGCTTACGCACGCTGCATTTCAATATTAATTTATTGTTAAAATAATTAAACCAACATGCAAAATGTAACCAGAAATTATTCTTTTTTAAGTTATTAGCTTTTCGTAGATATGATTTTTGAAAGTAAAACTATCATGAACTTCATGAAAAAAAAGAAAAATATTCAAATTTAGCCTCCTCTTCGGAATTATTTTTGATCGAGTGAAGTTTTCAATATTATGTTTCGAACCACAAATTGTAAAAGAACATTAAGTAAACAACAATGTGTTTTTTTTTTTTGGCTTTTTAAAGTTACTATTTGTTTGTTTATTATCGATTCAAAGTCATGTAAAATTGGGACCACGCGGCCTTAACCTAGGAGTTTAACCTGGGAGACCGAGCTTCGCTCGGAGTTTAGTAGAACGAAATAATAATAAAAAATAATAATAATAATTATATATATAAACACCTTTATTACCATATTAATTTTTAAAAATTTCAAGAGGAGCTCAAAAAAATTGCAAAAGTTATAAAAAACATAAAGGTATGGTTTTGTGAAAATATCTCGTAAACTATTACAGATATCCGAATTTTCAAAAAGAAAATCCTTAAAAAAGAGGAAATTTCTTAAAGAAAATTTCAACTCCCGGAACTCTATGACCAATATTTAAGTATAATTTTAATTTAGAGGTGAAAATAGCGCTAAAAACGGTGATACGGGTCCCGCGCTCGCTGACCGATAGTACGGACCCGGAGGATTTTTTTTTTAATTCGGATATCTTTAATAGTTTCCTAGATATTTTCAATAAACCATACCCCGTTTTTGTTTTTTATTAAATTGTTTATAACTTTTGCAATTTTTTCGAGACCCTCTTAAAATTTTTCAAAAAGTTTCTAGAGGTCATTCCGAATCGAATGAGCCCTGGATCATCATGTTCGGTGCCCTTGGACAGAAATTAACTGAAATGGATCTTGTGAATCAGACTATTTGGATCTGAATTAAAAATGTGAATAAAATTGTATAATCTAATAGTATTTTAGTTTGTGGCCGCGACTTTTTTAAAAGTGGGTAAAAGCACCCAATGCATTTTGCATTACATAATTAATACCATCAAATTTAAATTTAAGTGTAAATAGCTAAATAATTAGTTATAATATAACTATAATGCATTTAATATTTGTATATTTTTGTATTTAAAATTATATTAAATTTGTAAGCTTTCTGTTTGCATTTTCTTTGCAAATCTCCACAAATTCGCCATAGATTTTAGGCATCCGATACATTGATTATACTCCGATACGAAATTATTATTTTTAAACAAAAAATTAAACCGACTTCCAAAGTAAAAATGCCTACACAAAAAAGTATGAAATAAAACTTATTTTATAAATAATTCCCCCATTAAATTTGTCTATTTCTCTACTTAATCTTCTTAATTTTGAAGTCGGTAGAGAAATAAACAAATTTAATGGGGGAATTATTTATAAAATAAGTTTTATTTCATACTTTTTTGTGTATTTTTACTTTGGAAGTCGGTTTAATTTTTTGTTTAAAAATAATGTTTAGAACTAATCAGTTGCAGTTTGCGGCAACCGCACGTTGTCCACGTCTATGTTTTTGTAATTTGTTTCGCTTGTCTTGTATTTTTAAGATTTTGTATTTTAAAATTTAAATTGATTATTATATAATAATAATAATTCATTGTTAAAAGTTACGAAGTTGGCAGTATAGAAATATCTACTAGCATATGGGCGCGTTTCCTAAATTGGCTGTTTTTCGCAAAATGATTTGCGAACAAATTAAACCAAATTAAATTAAAAGTAAAATTTGTTAAAATATTATAAAAATTATGATAGGTTTATTTATAAAAATTATTATAGGTTAATATTTAGTATGGCAAAAACTATTTTCCAGAATCTATTCACCTAAAATTTACTACCCAAAATTCACCCTAAACACCAAAAAAAAAAGGTGGTCCTTAGGAACATTTTTCTGTTTTCTTATTTTGTTTGTTAAAATACCCAAAGATTGCGAATAGCATTCAAATTGTTTTAAATATAATCCAACAATATTGAAGCATAATATAAAAAGTCTCTTTATTTTCACGTGTTTTTCTATTATACATGTTAACATGATTCTTAATCCGTGCCAATAAGGTTTATTTTGTCATTGTCTGGACATTTTTTTTTTGCACAAAAGATTTCTATAGATTTGTTTGTTACTTGTGGCTGCGTATACGTACTATAGGGAACCGGTCAAACAACTTTTCGATAACGCGTCCAGATGTTATCTGTACCCCAAGCAGGAACATTTTGCGATATCGTTACGTTTACGTAAACGAGAATTATTAGGAATATTGTATGAAAATTTTTATTACTTTTACGTCCGCTTTCATGGTTTTCATACAATATTTCTCGCTTACGTACACGTAACGATACCGCAAAATGTTCCTGCTTGGGGTACTGTAGCCCAAGCAGGAACATTTGGCGGTATAGTTACGTGTACGTAAACGTGAAATATGAGGAACATTGTATGAAAATTTTAGTTACTTTTACGTCCGCTAGAGGCGCTTTCATGGTTTTCATACATATTTCTCGCTTACGTACACGTAACGATACCGCAAAATATTCCTGCTTGGGGTACAGTACAGTACCCCAAGCAGGAACATTTTGCGGTATGGTTACATGTACGTAAACGAGAATTATGAGGATTAGTGTATGAAAATTTTAGTTACTTTTACGTCCGCTAGATTCATGGTTTTCATACAATATTTCTCGCTTACGTACAGTCGCGTGCACTAATATAGATACATTGACAATTTTGCAATAATATATGAACGTATCATATTTCAAAAATATGTACACCATGTTGTTTTCAGATTGATGTAACCTATAAAGTGTTTCAAAATTATGAATACATTTTTTTCATAATAAAGTAAGCAACAGTTTGTCAGTGAATAGTAAACACCCCCAAAGTTACAATGATGTATACGTGACAATGTCAATAACATGTAAACAATATTTTTTTTTTCAATTTAATGTAAACGTTAATTTTGTGTTTTCGAAAATGTAAAACACTATTTCATTATAATGGAAACAATAATTGTATCAATAATATGTATACACTCATAAAAGTTTAGCACTTTTTACTTTTCTGCTAATGTTTATAACTGTCAAAAAAATGTAATCGGTATAGGTTGCAATACGATGTATACATTCATTTTTAATATCCGAACGCAAAACGAGGGGTGTTTTAAGTTTGACGTGTATGTCTGTCTGTCTGTTTATGTGTCTGTCTGTAGCATCGTAGCTCCTAAACGAAATTTTCGATTTAGATGCGGTTTTTAACCGACTTCCCAAAAAAGGAGGCGGTTATACGTTCGGCTGTATGTTATTTTGTTCAACGATAACTCCGCCGTCTGTGGACCGATTTTAAAAATTCTTTTTTTGATGTAAAGAGTATAATCTCAAGTTGGTCCCGTTTTCAAAAAAGTGTAGACCTGATGATGGGATCCATGAGGAATCGAGGGAACTCCTCTAAATTTATATGGACACATATGGTAATTTCGACTTTTTCTGAAGTAGGTCCAAGCATATGCTATCAAAAAGCAAGATTTTGCTCCAACAGAACTCCTCAGTCTTTAAAGATATGCGTTTGGAAATTTCGGCATTGTTTATAGAACTGCAAGCATATGCCACTTTGTAACTTACAGTAATCATCATCATCATCTTAATAACAATACCTAATGGAAGCTTGGCGAGTATTCCATTATGCATTCGATCGTTTATCTTAGACGTTCTTAAGACGTATTAATAATAACTTAACAAAATATATCACTAATTATTATTTTTAAACAAAAAATTAAACCGACTTCCAAAGTAAAAATACACAAAAAAGTATGAAATAAAACTTAATCTCTAAATAATTCCCCTTTCAAATTCGGCTAAAATTTTTACTATTTCTCTACTCAATCTTCTTAATTTTGAAATCGGCACCATAATTCAGTAAATTTGTACTGTAAAGTGACCCTAGTAGGAAAGTTTTGGGGTAGTTCTGATTTTTTCATTCCATATGTGTTTTGGGGTGCTAAATCCGAATCTGAGGTTTGCGGACAAAATTTCGTGACGCAACATTAAAAAAACCAGAAAAAAACCGTTTTTTTTTCGCTTTTTTTCGGTTTTTTGCTTAAAACTCGAAAACTATTAACTTTTAGTAAATGGTATGTTTACAGAAATTAAAGTACTTGAAATTCTCTACAAATAGCAGTATTTAGTTTATTTTTCAGACGAATCGTTCGGTTTCTAGTGAGAGTTGAAAATTGTAAATTTTTAGCAGTTTATACAAAACCCACTTTTTACATTTCAATATTTAATTTTTATGGATGCTGTCATTTGATAAATGTCACCTGGTTTTCCACACAAGTAATTAAAAAGAAAAGAGGCAAAAATTATGCAAATTCAGTAGGTATCAAAAAAAGGTAGAACTCGTAACAAAATTAAACTTAAAATCTCGTTATTTATGATCATATATTATCCCACCAAAAACATTCTGTAAAAAACTAGCCAAGTCTCGATGGAGCTGCTTGTTTTTCTCTAAAAAGTAATGAAATCTAGATAAAATCGTGCCAAGTCTAAGGTTCCTTACTGCGGTTTCTTTATTATTATAGTTAATGTTGAGTGACTTGGCCGTTGAACATTCTTTATACTTTAGTGGGTACAAGTCAATTTTGTTTACATTTGTAACTACCTATGTTTGTTAAGCGAGATAATAGCCCATACTGGTATTGGTAATTGGACGCTAGTGTCTCATTTTAGGCTGTTCTTGATTGTACAACACACGTATTGGAGCAATGGTGTCATGGAGCCCCTTTTGTACCCTTGTGTGCCCTTCAACGGCCAAGTCACACAACATTAACTATAATAATAAAGAAACCGCAGTAAGGAACCTTAGACTTGGCACGATTTTATCTAGATTTCATTACTTTTTAGAGAAAAACAAGCAGCTCCATCGAGACTTGGCTAGTTTTTTACAGAATGTTTTTGGTGGGATTTCACTTCTTTTTGTAGAAACGTGGGCATATTGATTTATTTTCCTAGATTTTAGTGTAATTTGTTTATTTAATTTGTGTAATGTTCGAGTAGAATAAAGGGGCCTGAAAATGCGGCAAAATGGTTCTAGTAAAGAATGGTACGGCAGTGTTTGCTTCGCGCTCGACTTGGCGGGGGTATTGCCGTGCCCCCAGATCGACGTTCTGGTCTTATCTAGAGGTTCTTAAATAGGGGCCTGAAAATGCGGCGAAATGGTTCCAGTAAAGGATGGTACGGCAGTGTTTGCTTCGCGCTCGACTTGGCGGGGGCACTGCCGTGCCCCCAGATTATGATTATTAACTATAATATGCAAAATTTATATGAGCCATTGTGTTTTGGAAGGCCCTGGCTGAGGTTCTTCGATAACGATGAGTCCTGGTTCTGCTTGTTCTGAAAAATAAAAGTTTAAATCAGTAAAAATCAGCTCTGACATAGACGTAGAAGAAACTGAAGAAAGAGAGAGAGGTATGTTGGATCTCACAAGTTATTTTGTAGTCATTCATCTCTCCTTGATATATGATATGTGTCTCACCTCTTTTTATTTTCCAGGAGAACGACTCCCGACGCTGACGATGGAGCAGTCAGACCCTTAGCCAGGACCCGATGCCATCGAAGAACCTCAGTACGATGCGGAAGGTATGTTTAATCTCACAATCTATTTTGCAATCTTCATCTCTTCTTGATAAATGACTTAACTTTAAACTTTTATTTTCCAGAACAAGCAGAACCAGGACTCATCGTTATCGAAGAACCTCAGCCAGGGCCTACCAAAAGACAACGGCTCATATAAATTTTGCATATTATAATTTATAATCATAATAATATATGATCATAAGTAACGAGATTTTAAGTTTTATTTTGTTACGAGTTCTACCTTTTCTTGATACCTACTGAATTTGCATTATTTTTGCCTTTTGTCTTTTTAATTACTTGTGTGGAAAACCAGGTGACATTTATCAAATGACAGCATCCATAAAAATTAAATATTGAAATGTAAAAAGTGGGTTTTGCATAAACTGCTAAAAATTTACAATTTTCAACTCGCACTAGAAACCGAACGATTCGTCTGAAAAAAAAAACTAAATACTGCTATTTGTAGAGAATTTCAAGTACTTTAATTTCTGTAAAAAGACCATTTACCAAAAGTTAATAGTTTTCGAGTTTTAAGCAAAAAACCGGAAAAAAGCAAAAAAAAAACCGGTTTTTTCTGTTTTTCTTAATGTTGCGTCACGAAATTTTGTCCGCAAACCTTAGATTCGGATTTAGCACCCCAAAACACATATAGAATGAAAAAAATCAGAACTACCCCAAAACTTTCCTAGCAAAAATACAATTTAACTGAACTACCAGCCCAAACAATATTCTACAATATTTATACAACTTACATTCATATTTGCTGGTACCGACTTCAAAATTAATAAGATTGAGTAGAGAAATTGTAAAAATTTTAGCCGAATTTGAAAGGGGAATTATTTAGAGATTAAGTTTTATTTCATACTTTTTTGTGTATTTTTACTTTGGAAGTCGGTTTAATTTTTTGTTTAAAAATAATAATTTCACCCTTTTTAGTGATATATTTTGTTTAGTTATTAATACGTCTTAAGGGGCAAATAGCCCCTAAATCGCTCAGTTTGAGTCCTAACTACTCCGAAAAATGGGAATAAAAAAATTCAAAAAAATATACATTTCACACTTCAATCCTTCATCTTTAATATCATCGTTAATTTTTTTAATACGACGAAGATTAATATTAAATAAATTAAAATTAAGTAGCCCTGTTTTCAGATTTCTTTTTCTATCTACTTACTACCTACTACGGCTATAAAGATGGTTCTTTTACGAAAATGTGAAGAATATATTTATCTAACATTTCATCGTTGGGTTTTTCGAAATACCGTTTTGTTTTCAAAATATACGTAAATAACTATTATTTTGTGAAAATATTTGTAAGCGGTGCGTGCGCGGGCGCGCGGGACAGTGAGCCGCTGACTTTCGTACGAGGAGGTTGTGTCACTCTCCGCGGTGCCGCTATTTCGCAATCGTATATTTTACTCTTGAAATAATAGGGAACAACATGCCGTAAAAAATAAATTATGAAAACCTTAGCGAGCACTCTGCCTGCGATAGAATGAAAATTTTTATATTTGTTCCTTTGTATTTGTTCCTTCAACTTCTTACTTGAAATTTTAATAATATATTAATATAATATTATATAGTGTATATTAGAGTATAATATTTTATTGTATATGTACTTGTAAATTTCACAGAAAGTGTATAGTTCTATTTCTATGACGACCTCTGTGGCTCAGTTGGTTGAGCGTGTCGTTGCTCAAGCCGGGGGTCGCGGGTTCAAATCCCGCCGACGGAAAAAAAAGTTTTCTGTGTTCCTGGGTCATGGATGTGTATTAAATATGTGTATAATATAATAAAAATCTTAATTATGTGTACCAATAGTATAAAAGTATTAAATATACTTCCGTTATCTGGTACCCGTAACACAAGTTCTTCGAGAACTTACCACGGGATCAGATTGACGTGGTGTGACGCGTCCATAGATATATTATATTATTTCTTTTTTAATTGTCTATTTAGTATATCAACGCTTTGAGCTATATAGTATATGAGGTAAAAATGCCTAAGCGACATTTATTTATTTATTTATTTAACACACATACAACTACCATTACAGACAAAATCCAATTCGATAGCGTAGGAAAGCAAATTCCTATTTTATAATATAATACATATTATGATATTTTCAGTTTAAATAATAATAATTGACAAAAAATAATAATTAAAGAAATAATAATTAAAAAAGACATATATGACGCATAAATTTAGTAAACTTTATAGAAGAGTGATTTAAAGTAAAAATTTTTAGAAAAAAAAATCATTAAAAATCACAAAATAGTCGGATTTAGATGGTTTTAACATACATCTATATATCAATAAAATACAACGTGTATCTTATTTTTATAGCAATTTTTGATATTAAAACGAATCATATAGCTTTCGAATTACAGGCAGTTTATGTCGCTTAGGTAAAAAAGTCCTAATTCGAAAAATAGGTAAAATTATCTAAGCTATCAACGAAAGTTATGTAATAGCAAGTAAAATTGCCTAAATTTTATTTTAAAGGTTTTCAGCAAATTGTAAAAATAGATAAGCTATAGATACATTTTCTGTAGTAACAGGTAGAAATAACTAATTCCAAACAAAAAAAAATATAGGAGTATTCATCTAAATGGCCTTAGAGTTTATAAAATAAAACAAGATAAGTTACATAAATGTTGCTTCCATTAAGAATTTTCTACGGCTAAAGTTATCTTAGTAAAATTATTATTCAATGACATTGTAATTTTTTGCTCCTAACTGACAATATATTCCTTCTTCTTGTTTATAAAAACTAATTGCAGTTACTAAAACGAGCTAATTTTGATCTTGAAATAATAAAAAGTATAGAAATATAAAAAACTCAAGGCCTAGGATTGCAGCCCATTGCTTTATACTTAAGCTGCGGCCCCATTCCTTGAGTTCTCTCTTGGTAGTGCTGGGAGATATTCCAAATACCGATTCTGGGTATGACACCGTGACACAATTGGCCCAAAGCCTACCCAGCTCATCCGCGGTTTTGTTGCCGGAGATGCTGCCGTTGCCTAGAACCCATACCAGACTGATGCTGTTGTCTCGTCCTAGCATGTTTAGCGTTTGAACACAAGCCATAACTTATTTAGATGAAAGAAGAAGGGGCAAAAAGTCCCCATCCTTGTAGCACTATAAGACATATATCAAATGAAAGGGCTTAAAAAAAGTGTCATTTTATTGTATGACGAAAATCCTCTAAACCATGGGAGAAAAAATTTAATGAGGGTTAAAGGTTAAAAAAGTTAAAAAAATCATTCTGTATTATTGCACCGTTTCATAGTGTTGCTACTATGGAACAATTTTTGGAAAGTAATGGTATACACTAAACTTTAGAAAAGTGTTATATTTTGATAAACTGCCTCATACTTTGATGAAATGTATGGAATGATAATAAAATACTAAAAATAAGCTTTCCTCAATTTTTTCGCACATAATTACTTCTGGAAATTGTTTCTTACTTGCAACGCTATCGAATGGCGCAATAATACAAAATGTATTTTTTTCCTAATTTGCGGGTTTGAATCCTGGCCTGGAAAAGTGGTTTATGTAAAATCAAATAATTCAGATAAAATATTAAAATACATTAATAATTAAATAGCAAGAATAATTTTCAAACGATTAGGTACAGAAAAAAAAGATATAGACATAGTACATGGTAAATTATACTTCTGGGCGTTGTAAAGGAAGTCAAAAAAAATTAGCAATAGCAATTTAGCCCTACGGAATATCGAGTCCGACTTGATGAAAACTTAAACTCTTGAAACATGAAAATTTTTAATAACTCAATTTTCCTAGACAGGATTGGAACCCATAAATTATGAAAAAAATACATCCTTTCAATAGTATCGCAAGTAAGAAACAATTTCTATAATGTAATTATGTGCGACAAAATTGAGGAAAGAGCTTATTTTTATCATTTTATTATCATTCCATACATTTATCAAAATATTATAAACAGAGGCAATTTATTTTTCTGAAGCTTGCTGTATACCATTACTTCCCAAAAATTGTTCCTTATTAGCAACACTATGAAATGGTGTAATAATACAGAATGATTTTTTAACTTTTTTTCACCTTTGGGTTAAAAATTTTTTCTCCCATGGTTTAGAGATTTTTCGTCATACAAAAAAATTACACGCTTTTTAAGTCTTTTCATTTGATATATGTCTTGTAGTGCTACAGTAGTGGGGACGGGATCCATACAAAAATGCCCCTTCTTCTTTCTGCTGCTGTCAGTGCCTTCAGCGCAGTGTTATTGTTTTGATAGACTGCGCTGAAAGCATTGACAGTAGCAGAAATATCATCTAAATTATCCTAATCTTCTCTATAAGATTAGGATGTTTTATAGACAAGGACAATCTGTAGGCTCTGTATCAGATATCTTCATCTAAACTGATTCAATTTAAGTCTCTATAACTCCTGAACTTATGAAGTTTTTTGGACCGTTATAGTTTTCGTTCAAAGTTTATTACATGGATTACCATCATGAATTTTCCACATTTTTAGAGCCAGCCGTTTGGCTTTTAGAGGGGGGACGCCATATTTTTTAAAAGTGGAATATCGCGCAAACGGAATGTACGTACATTAAAATATAATCTCAGAAACCTCTTAATGTTCTTAAAATATCTATGTACCTAATTATATCTCCCCCTTTCGTGTAGGTGTACCCAAAAATTATCTTCATTTATTTTAGCATTGTGTTGACGTGATAAATAAACTTACCCATTCAAAGTTTTATATTTCAAGCACCACCGTTTGGATGGACAGACGGACTGTCGGTCGAACGGAAGGACATGACAAAACTATAAGGATTTCGAGACATGAACTACGGAACCTTAAAAAAGGAATAATAATGAAACCACGCCGATTTCAGTGACTGTTGCCAGTTTAATTGAAAATAGACCAGCTTTAGGAGCTATTTTATTATGTCCAAGTATGTGCGCAAAGTTTACTCCCATAACCTAGTATATTGATATTTACTACTACCGACAGGACTAACTAGCGAAACATTAGGCGCATAAATATAGAAATATATTTAGCAATGTTTGCGTTCATTTATGTTCCCACACACTATTTATTGATACTCATGCGACATTTTTGATTTCGTATTGTATCTTAGCGACGTAAGATAATATTTTGGGTACAGGAAAAAATTACATTTTTTTTCGTCATTCTTGAACATTTCAAAGAAAAAAAAGGTATCCCCCTTTTTCGCATAATTTTAACTGTCATAATTTCATTTGGCATACCTCTCTTGGCATAATTTTGTTACGCATACTATAACTTTGGCATACTTAATGGTTTCTTGGCATACTACATCATTAGGCATAAATATAATTTAGACTAATATTTTTTGTCCTAATTTAATGAGGCATAACTCGTAAGGCATAATTTTTCTTGTCATAATAATACTTTGGTATAATTGCTTTTTGGCATAAACTCGTTAGGCATATTTTTTGTCATAATAAATTCAAGTAATTCTGTCACAAGGTACAAATATGCATAAAATGGAAGGACATAATAAAACACGGATAAGGTAATTAAACGCATATTTATATTTATGCTTTTTAATACTAAGCATAAAATATAATTATTCTTAATTAATATAATGCGTAAAGGAAGTCAAAAAAAATTAGCAATAGCAATTTAGCCCTACGGAATATCGAGTCCGACTTGATGAAAACTTAAACTCTTGAAACATGAAAATTTTTAATAACTCAATTTTCCTAGACAGGATTGGAACCCATAAATTATGAAAAAAATACATCCTTTCAATAGTATCGCAAGTAAGAAACAATTTCTATAATGTAATTATGTGCGACAAAATTGAGGAAAGAGCTTATTTTTATCATTTTATTATCATTCCATACATTTATCAAAATATTATAAACAGAGGCAATTTATTTTTCTGAAGCTTGCTGTATACCATTACTTCCCAAAAATTGTTCCTTATTAGCAACACTATGAAATGGTGTAATAATACAGAATGATTTTTTAACTTTTTTTCACCTTTGGGTTAAAAATTTTTTCTCCCATGGTTTAGAGATTTTTCGTCATACAAAAAAATTACACGCTTTTTAAGTCTTTTCATTTGATATATGTCTTGTAGTGCTACAGTAGTGGGGACGGGATCCATACAAAAATGCCCCTTCTTCTTTCTGCTGCTGTCAGTGCCTTCAGCGCAGTGTTATTGTTTTGATAGACTGCGCTGAAAGCATTGACAGTAGCAGAAATATCATCTAAATTATCCTAATCTTCTCTATAAGATTAGGATGTTTTATAGACAAGGACAATCTGTAGGCTCTGTATCAGATATCTTCATCTAAACTGATTCAATTTAAGTCTCTATAACTCCTGAACTTATGAAGTTTTTTGGACCGTTATAGTTTTCGTTCAAAGTTTATTACATGGATTACCATCATGAATTTTCCACATTTTTAGAGCCAGCCGTTTGGCTTTTAGAGGGGGGACGCCATATTTTTTAAAAGTGGAATATCGCGCAAACGGAATGTACGTACATTAAAATATAATCTCAGAAACCTCTTAATGTTCTTAAAATATCTATGTACCTAATTATATCTCCCCCTTTCGTGTAGGTGTACCCAAAAATTATCTTCATTTATTTTAGCATTGTGTTGACGTGATAAATAAACTTACCCATTCAAAGTTTTATATTTCAAGCACCACCGTTTGGATGGACAGACGGACTGTCGGTCGAACGGAAGGACATGACAAAACTATAAGGATTTCGAGACATGAACTACGGAACCTTAAAAAAGGAATAATAATGAAACCACGCCGATTTCAGTGACTGTTGCCAGTTTAATTGAAAATAGACCAGCTTTAGGAGCTATTTTATTATGTCCAAGTATGTGCGCAAAGTTTACTCCCATAACCTAGTATATTGATATTTACTACTACCGACAGGACTAACTAGCGAAACATTAGGCGCATAAATATAGAAATATATTTAGCAATGTTTGCGTTCATTTATGTTCCCACACACTATTTATTGATACTCATGCGACATTTTTGATTTCGTATTGTATCTTAGCGACGTAAGATAATATTTTGGGTACAGGAAAAAATTACATTTTTTTTCGTCATTCTTGAACATTTCAAAGAAAAAAAAGGTATCCCCCTTTTTCGCATAATTTTAACTGTCATAATTTCATTTGGCATACCTCTCTTGGCATAATTTTGTTACGCATACTATAACTTTGGCATACTTAATGGTTTCTTGGCATACTACATCATTAGGCATAAATATAATTTAGACTAATATTTTTTGTCCTAATTTAATGAGGCATAACTCGTAAGGCATAATTTTTCTTGTCATAATAATACTTTGGTATAATTGCTTTTTGGCATAAACTCGTTAGGCATATTTTTTGTCATAATAAATTCAAGTAAT
Organism: Glaucopsyche alexis; assembly: GCA_905404095.1. NCBI lineage: Eukaryota > Metazoa > Arthropoda > Insecta > Lepidoptera > Lycaenidae > Glaucopsyche > Glaucopsyche alexis. The sequence goes on from FR990047.1 coordinate 8,541,306, forward strand.
TCTGTCACAAGGTACAAATATGCATAAAATGGAAGGACATAATAAAACACGGATAAGGTAATTAAACGCATATTTATATTTATGCTTTTTAATACTAAGCATAAAATATAATTATTCTTAATTAATATAATGCGTAAAAAATGTATGCCTTTTATTAAGTATGCCTAACAATTATTATGCTATTAGTAATTATGCGAAAAAAAATTAAGCTAAGAAAATTATGCCAAATGAATACTATGCGAAACTACTATTAGGTCAAATGAAATTATGCCAAGTAAAATTATGACATATGATTTTATGCGAAAAAATAGGGAACCAAAAAAAAAAATCTAACCGACATACTTAAAAACAAAAGTTTGAAATAAAAATATCTACATAGCACGAATAGTTATTGTGTTAAAACTATCTTTACGCCAATATTGTTTTATTTCACTGTGGGTAAAATTCTACAAGTTGCACTTTCGTAAAATAATGGTATCAAATTAAATGCACTGTAAGGACAATTCACAAATAATTTGTATGAAGAAAATGTACAAAGTGTCCACGAAAAGAATTTTTTAAACAAGTAAAAATATTTTAGTGCAAACAAAAAAAGTAAAAACATAAAAATAGACTAAGTTGATTTTTAAAATTCTTCAAAATATCCAAGTGATTTTTTTTTATAAATCGCTTTTTGTTGTCGCTTAGTGAACATAACATTCATGATTTTGTATAAATTTCACTATAATATCTAAGCGACAAAAAATCGTCGTAGGAAGACGACGATTAGACCAATCGACGCAAAAAAAATACAAACTCATTGATATTTAAACTCATTTTCGGTATTTTTGTCGCTTAGGCATTTTTACCTTTCAAGCGTCGATATGAAACTTCTTTTTTAGGAAAGCGAAAAAACACCTAGCGGATATTTTAGTGATTCTGTCAATAGCACTAAGTATTGCATTTTGGTGGGCGTAGAGGTGGAAAATGAAATCAAATATGATGGGTTGGAAGCCGCATTGCCTACCAAATAATTTCCAGATTTCGGGAATAACCTCGACCGGCTTCTACAGAAGAAGGAGAAGCGGCTAATACATTCTACGTTTTTTCTTTGCTCCCAGACCAGAAATAAATTAATATTTTCAAGTTGCATTTAAATCAATCCTAAAGTCGTATAAAAGGGCCGTTCCTCAGTTTATAATTTGAGTCGCGGCGCGGCCGCGCGCGGAGATCGCGAGCGCTGCGGGGTGTATGCGGGTGGCGCGGCGGGAAGTGTTAGGCCACGCCCGAATCTGTGACGTCATCTACGTATATTTTCGCCTTAAGAACGTCTAAACTAAACGATCGAATGTATAATTAAATACTCGCCAAGCTTCCATTAGGTATTGCTATTAAGATGATGATGATGATTACTGTAAGTTATAAAGTGGCATATGCTTGCAGTTCTTTAAACAATGCCGAAATTTCCAAACGCACATCTTTAAAGACTGAGGAGTTCTGTACAGTGCTTTTGGATCCAGGGTATACCTAGGTACAATATCTTATTTTTTTTTGTAGTATATGCTTGTGTTACTTCAGTAAAAGTCAAAATCACTATATGTGTGGATATAAATTTTGAGGAGTTCCCTCGATTCCTCATGGCTCGCATCATCAGGTTTCCACTTTAGTGACTAAAGGACTAATTTCGAATTAAACCCTTTACAACAACAAAAGAATTTTGCAAATAGGTTCATAAACGGCAGAGTAATGTTCAATGATCTCCGTGTTAGTGTAAAATACTATGAGAAATACCTTTTATATCATCATAATCTGATGATGTATGGTGTGATAGTGGTGATGATGATGATGATTACTCTAACTGACAAGGTGGCATATGCTTGCAGTTCTTTAAACAACGCCGAAATCCCCAAACATGTATCTATAAGGAGTCAGGAGTTCTATTCTGTACTTTTGGATCCAGGGTATACCTTGGAGCAAAATCTTACTTTTTGGTAGCATATGCTTGAACTACTTCAGAAAAAGTCAAAATCACCATATGTGTCCATATAAATTTCGAGGAGTTCCCTCGATTCCTCATGGATCCCATCATCAGGTCACCACTTTAATATCAAAAGGACCAATTTGGGATTACACCCTATACATCACAGAAAAAATTTTGAAAATCGGTCCACAGGCGGCGGAGTAATCGTTGAACATACAAAAAAAATAAAAAATAAAAAAAATATATATACAGCCGAATGTATAACCGCCTCCTTTTTTGGGAAGTCGGTTAAAAATAGAAAATTAAGGATTAGAACATTGGGAAATTGTTTAAGGTTATATAGTTTCCTACCATTTTCCTTACTTGCAAGGAGAAGGTAACTATGACAGATTTGGAACTGATAATAATGAATGAGGATTAGAGATATAAGTACGTGCTATTGGACAAGTTGCCGCTCGACCAGACATAGCATAAGATAAAAATCGCACGCACACATACTCACGTGTACAACCACCTCTGAAGTCGTTGCGACCACTTCCTTTGTGTTTATATATTTTTTTAGTCGTCCCAGTGCAAGGAAAATGTTTAGAAACTGGTCGAGCTGGAACTTTGTCGATATTATACATGATTATGTTAATTACTTACCGCCAATTTTAAGGGTTACGTATCCCAAGAGTAAAAACGGGAGCATATTACTGAGACTTCGCCGTCCGTACGTATGTCTGTCACCAGGCTGTAGGTATCTCATGAACCGTGACATCTAGTTGAAATTTTCACAGATGAACAAATACTAAAAATAGAATAAAATAAATATTTAATGGGGGCTCCCAAATTTTTATTTTATTCTGTTCAGCAAATGTACATTTTGCCTTTTTGGACAGAACCCTTGGTGCGCGAGTCTGACTAGCACTTGGCCGGTTTTTTTTTTCTTTTCGAGCTATCTGGTCTTTACCTTCACCTTGTATTTATGTTGCCGCTGTAACAACAAATACTATAAAAACAGAAAAATAAATATATTTAAGATTTTTTAAAGGTTTTGTACAGATCCCTCTTTGCGCGAGTCGAACTCGAACTTGGCCGGTTTTTTATCTTTTCGAGGTATCTTGTATTTTACCTTCACTTATACAGTCTGATATATAGAGATACCTACGTTAATCATTTACCTTAGTTCCATATTCTCCCAGGCTGTCTAATATTCATCACAATATTGGCTGTGCTCGGTGGAAAAAAAGCGCTAACAAAAAAGCGTAGGCAAAATGGCGGATTATGCCGTTCCTTATAGACTATCACACATGCGTCATCGACCGATTTTCTCCACGGTTACTCACTCGTCTAATTACCGACAAAATTAATTTTTTATTCGATCTATTAACTCATTCAACCGCTCTCTCAATCAGTCGACAGATATAGCTTCGCACTCGATCTCATTGCTTCATCGCCTAACATTTTTAGAAATAGTCTTTCCAAGGACTGGTATTCTAAAACCGATCACAGTTCTTTGTAATCTAAGTAGTAGCTGTTAAGCATTAATATTATATTTGTTTAAGTCTAACCTATATGCGAAAACAATGTATCTAATTGTGTATCTTTTTAGCAATGTAGATTTTTATATTGTCACTTACCTAATTACCGTTTTGTTTTCCTGTAAAATAAGATAAATAAATAAATTATATTAGCGGTATTGAAGTTAGTAAACGTCTCCTGGTCCTGGGCTAGGTTTAATAATCTGTTTTTTTTCTTCAGCGCTAGCAATCGCTAAACAAGCTCTTTTTTCCGCCGAAAAAAGTTATTACCTACCTATTACTTAAAACTTAGGCAACAATATGTCAAAAAATCACTCAGGTATAACATAGTCATGTCGTGTTATATTCGTCATTGAAATGCTGTTGCAAAACGTCTGGCAAGACAATAGGTGCACTAATTAGGTGGGTACGTGGGCAAATGTAGCCTAACACACTCCAGTGGTGAGAGCACTCGGTCTGAAGGTCGTAGACGTATTGACGTTATATACTAGGGACAGGGCATGTCGAAGCTAAAAACGTCCTTACTTCGAGTGCCCCATATGAGCATTTTTACATTCTATCTAATATGTATATCTATCTAATGGAAAGCTGATTGACTGATGTATCAACGCACAGGCCAAACTCTCAAGACTAGAAATTTGAAATTTTGCACACGTATTTCTCATACGATGTAGGCATCCAGGCATCCACTAAGGAAGGATTTTTCAAAATTCAACTCCCAAAGGGGTAAAGATAAGAGTTTGCATGAAACTTATTATTCCTTGGACATTGGATTTGCATGATATTTGGTATGAAATTAGTGTTCAGCGTTTTCTAAAATTCAGCCCCTAGGTGGGTAAAATTAAAACTTAATTTCATGCGGGCGAAGCAGCGGGCAGTTATTACTAGTTTGACAATATAGAGGTTAGAGTTCCGCTGTAAAAGGCTGCGAAATTACGACAAACGACTAAAAAAGATGGACGAGATGCAAAATAGGTAATAGCACAATTACATATAGATACGCGCATAGATATATTATACGTGGTAGAGCCATGCTTCGGCACGAATGGGCCGGCTCGACCGGAGAAATACCACGGGCTCACAGAAAACCGGCGTGAAACAGCGTTTGCGCTGTGTTTCGCCGAGTGAGTGAGTTTACCGGAGGCCCAATCCCCTACCCTATTCCCTTCCCTACCCTCCCCTATTACCCTATTCCCTCTTAAAAGGCCGGCAACGCACTTGCAGCTCTTCTGATGCTGCGAGTGTCCATGGGCGACGGAAGTTGCTTTCCATCAGGTGACCCGTTTGCTCGTTTGCCCCCATATTTCATAAAAAAAAAAAAAAAAACTAGCTTTTGCCCGCGACTTCGTCCGCGTGGAACAGTTACTTTGGGATATCGCTAAAATTTACCCGCGATTTCATTTACGTAGAAGGAGAAGCGCTTCCAACTCACGACTGCCGGGCGGGCAGAGTGACTACTGTTTCACAGACGAGAAACCACTTGGAATAACCATGCCTTAGAGTTGCAATATCTTAAATTATTTATTCCAATAGTAAAACTTTGCAGCACATATCTTCGAAATGTGACACTTTACGCGGTATTGTCCAAGATTATTTTTTGTTTGTATTGATGTTAGCTATCCATTTTTGAAAGAATTATTCGTGAACGCGATTTAAAAAAAAAAAACAAAATGGCGGACAGTAGGTCGGCCAGGCTCCATATAAAAATCTTCATACCCCTGTCTTCTAGATTAAATGCTTGTAATGAATAACGTATTTGCTTGGATAAGGATTAATATCATCTTTATGAAAACACCTTCACAAATAATGCTTACTTTTAGAACAAATTTGATTACCATAAAAATGACATATACTGTCTCGCACTTTTTTGTAGAACTTTTAAAGGGGAACGATTCTGTCATAGATCATTTTAGCGAAACCGTTTAGCGAAAAAAAAGGAAAAAAAAACGATTTTGTAACATTATTGATTGATGCTCTGCTCGTATTGAACTTAGCATGATGTTATATAGCCTAAAACCTTCCTCGTTGAGTGGACTATCGAACACAAAAAGAATTTTTCAACCTGAGATTACTTATGTACGAAAAACTTGTTGCAAATGGTTTGAAATTGAATTTATTGACGAGACAGCCATAATATTTGTGTTGAGTACGTAACGCATATTGCATAGAGACTAGAGTACTTACTCTATTCTCCATGGTCTATTGTCTTAATATAGAAAGCTTTATTCTCTAAGGACTCGAAGACACATAATGGCATAGAGGTAATATAATGCAACCAATATGTAGTTGTACCAGATTTATCATTTTAATACATAATAGGTACTTCCTTGCACAATTTAGTTAAGTTTAAGTTTAGATAATAAGCGCGAGTCAGGAAGGTATCAAAAATACATAATTATTAATTAATTAATATATATATTTTGATACCATCTGGACTCTATTGCGCTTGACGCGGCGGGTTTATACTAATGATGCCACGAATAGTGAATTGGCCGAATACCGAATATTCGGCAACGCTGTCGGCCGAAGCGCCGAATATTCGGCCGCCGAATATTCGGCACGAAATACATACTTGTCGGGAGCCTATACATGGTCCGGTTTGCCTTCAGTTCGGCCTGAACGGATGCAAAATCGTATCGTCTGTGTGCAATTTCGAGATCGCATCAGTCGGCCGTACGGACTGAAGCGATTTGTTCCAGTATTGCCAGCTCTGTTTTTGTGAAACTACTAAACTCGTATCGATTTCTACTAAAAACTACTAAAGAAGCTACCCAACTTAGGGATTCCTGAAGCCCCCCAAAAACCACTGCATTTTAGGTTTTGTTATATTAACATTTTTGCATTCCTTGAATTTTATTATAAATTTTACCATTAAATTAAAATTACGTATATATAGTTATTAAACGGGTAATTTTAAGAAAATTACGGACGAAAGTATTATTATGATAAGATGTATTATATATTATTTTTGTTGTGCTTAATCTAGGCCATTTTGCATATGATTACTGTCTGGTTCTTTCCTACTAAAACACTACTAAAAACTAAATTCCTACTTAGGAGGGAATAAAATACTCAATTTTGTAAAATAACTAAGTTGGCAACATTAATTCTGGCCTGAACGGGCGGACTGTACGGACCATGTGTGGACAAATCGCTTCAGTTCTCGCCCGAGCCGCGGCCGTGCGCCCGCACGGCGTATCACGTGTATCGTGTACAAGCGTGTATGAGTTTTCGCGGTGTTTAAATACAAAATTGATAAACACGACCGTAGCGCGCGGTAAACCAGAATGGACTGATGCGATTTTTCCGTGTGTGGGTCCGAATCCGTTCAGGCCGAACTGACGCCAATTGGGTCGGATGCGATTTTTTCCGTGTGTGTGTGTGCTCGAATCCGTTCAGGCCGAACTGACGTCAGTTCTAACTGAAACGATCGGCCTCTCGTCTGTGGGAGCCTTTTGCTGGATTAAGACAAGTCGCAACCTGTTTTCCTCGTTGCGGTGGCGCAGCAGGCGACGACTAGCGTGTATAGCGAGAGGTAATTTTCTGAGGCTGGTAACATTTACGATGAAAAGCGTAATCGTTTGCTACCAAAAAATGCTGAAAAGCTTGTTTTTATCCATCACAACTTACCACTGATCAATTTTAATTACTAAATTGTTGTAATTTGGAAATAAATACATAATTTTGAGTAATATAACGTGTCTTTTTTACATGGTATTCGGCCGAATAGTACGTATTATTCGGCCGAATACCGAATAGCAAAAAAAGTGGCCGAATAGGCCGAATACCGAATAGTTGCCGAATATTCGTGACATCTCTAGTTTATACTATGCGGTAATTTCAAGCCTGGGATAGACCAGCAAAACAAACTCAGTCGAAAATAAAACAAAACAAATTGCAAAAAATAACGTTTATTTGCGATTCAATACTTTTTCTTAAATATTGATTTTTATCATTACATATAAGTCATCAAATTAATCTTAATTTGGCCATATAAAATAGTAATTAATTTAGGTATAAATTTTTGGATTCATTCATCAATAATAATTTATTTAAAAATCACGATCATTACTCATTTATTCGAAGATTTTTCATAATTATTATTATTATTATAGGATTCAAAGTGCTTATTTATATAAAAAAAGTTCCTTATTCCTAAGCACATCAATACTATCGATGTTTAAAAACGTTTAAAAAAATAATTTTCTGTAAATTCTTAACTACTAATAGCAACATCCAAATAACAAATAGTTGGTGGGCGAATCAAAAAGCAACTTAATATTAACTTACACCTAATTGCATTGTAAAAAATACGCACCCAAAAACAGTTTTATTATTAACTACGCACAACACGCATTTGGTAAACTTGCAAAATGTCTTGACATGTACCAATATTAACAATAACCTATAGACGCATACATTATAGACGAGGCGTGTCGAGGCCAGAACTGTCCCCACTTAAATATTATCCCCACTTTTGGGGTTGTTTGGGGCCATTTTGACATATTTTGAGGTATGGTGAAATCAAGATGGCGTAACTTTTTCTTGTATGATTTGTTCTGTCAAATGTACGTTATAGCCCATCCTGGAATGCAAAAGCCTTCTAATTTTAGAAGCCGGTTTAAAAATTAGGGCACAATGAAGTTCAGTCCTAATACGGTTATTATGTTTTTTAACCACTATTAAAATATAAGTCTATTCACGTGAAATTAGTGTGTTGTTATTGTCACTCAATATTTCTTTTAAAAACTGTTGCAAATTCTTTAGCCCATCGTTTCTCAACCATTTTTATGTCTCGACTCACGAAAACGCCAAAATGTTTAGTAAAAAGTCTTGCGACCCCATCACTATGAAATTATAAGATGTAGGTACCTATATAGTGCGCTATTTTTATCAGCTATAGGTACGTTGTATTAGCTTTCACTGATTCGAACATTTGAACGATTTTTTCGACGTTCGATACAAAAAGTCGTTCGAAAAAGAATATTTTGTACCTATATGTAGTTTGTATTTGCGACTGCGACCCTCTTTGAAAACAAACTCGACCCTTTTCCCCGAACTTTACTCGAACCTTGCGTTCGCGACCCGCCGGTTAAGAAACGATGCTTTAGCCTTATCGCCTAATAGAAAGGCCAATAATAATATTATTACTTTGGAGATAATAAAATGATTATTATCATCATGGTCTTCCTTGGACGTGTAAATATTTTTTTAAATCCTAACGAATTATTTTTAAAAGACGGCCAGGGCCAATGACGTTATTTTATTTATTTATTTTTATTTTTTGGAAAATAAGTAAAATACTATTGAGAATACTTATGTCAGAGGCTCTTCGGTGAAGTACGGGTGCTCTAGACAGTCCAGAGCCGTGAGTCTCTTCGCAGGGTCAAACACGAGCATTCCCTGTAAAAAAAAAGTTACCAAAATCAGAATAAAAATAAAAACAATGATTGACGTCTGGCTGTATCTGTTCATGAATACGCTGCAAAAATAACCTAAAAGTAGCGCCACTTCCTGTCAACACACACTTAACGTAACAAATTATTTGATCCTTTAGCTATTTAGAATTACCTATTATGGTGATGATAGATAATAACATGATGTTACTGCATCAATTAACTGTATCCCACGTTAACATTATTATTAACTTCCCTCTTTGCTATCATTAATTTTTTGACTTGCATGTCAATCACTAATCAGTAGCGTGAATAAAAAACACAAACATAATTGGGTTAATTTATAACAACGGAAACTTAAACACCGGTTAAATTGATTATATTGGTTTACAATTTTACATTATAACAGTATACCAGCAGGTAGAGTTACCTTGATCAAGTCCACCGCGTGCGGGTGTGTTCGGGGCAGTACGTCCGCCAGATCCTGTGGCAGGTACTCCGGGAAACTGTCCGCTAATATTGACACGTTGTCCGGCCACTCGTGACGAGACGGACGCCCGATCAATCTGAAATTAATAAAATAACAATGGGGATGATGACTACATGTAAAATATTTAAAAACATGAGGTATTACAACTTGATAATGAATGTAATAAAATATAATAGTTTAGTAATTAGAGACATCTTAAAGGTAAAAAAGGTTTTTTTTTTTTCTAAATTATTACTAAACAAAACCTACATCATTACTTTACTTACATCATATACAAAAACATTCATTATGGTAAAATATGTTCCGGCGGCTTTACACTTCATACGCTTTAACCTAGGCGTGACGTCACAGCTACGTCAAGACCTAATACGACTTTAGTATAGAGCATTTTCACGAGATTTGTAAACTAATCGACCGACCTTTAAAAATATTGACTTTGGATATACTGTTTCTTCTGAGAAATTACTCATATTTAAGTACTATTCATTTATGCAAATAAAAAAAATCAACCACCTAGTCCTAGCCTATTATAAAATGCATGTGTCCACGAGCGGCGAAAATAGCTTAAAATCTGATGAACTCTTGTTTCGGAAGTTTCTGAAAGTGACAGATGTGTCGTCGGCCTTTTTAACACTGGCTTACTGTAAGACCGTGGATATTATATTCCAGTCTATTCTCTTTATCAATTTTGTTCTAAAGACATAGTAACCGTTTCATGCAATCTTCCTCGGTATGGGGTCTGGCTGTAACATATATGTCACCATAAAATTGTAAAAACCGTTATTGTAAAATAACTAGCGAGATTGTAGAATATCACGAAAGGTTCATTACTATATATTTAAAAATAAATGAAAAATTATGTTAAATTAATAGGCAGAATATTCGCTTCCGAAGTCTATCAACATTTTAGAATTTTATGAGTTATATTACAATATAACGATTTTTACAATTTTATGGTGACATATACATAATATATTAAAGCTGTATACGAGAAAATGACGATGTTAATGAAGTTTCGTTCGTTACTGGTTTTCTGACTTCTGAAAGACCTTGGTATACTCACCGGAATATACAGTGCAGCTGCTCGGTGTCGCAGGAGCCCTGCAGCAACGGCGTGCGCGTGTGCAGCTGTGCCAGCACGCAGCCGCTCGACCATACGTCCACCGCCGTGTTGTACGACGCGCCCAGCAGCACCTCCGGCGGTCGGTACCACAGCGTCACCACCTGAGAGGCAAATATAAGGTTTGGTAAAATCAATTACAAATACTTCGGGCACGTGATCTACTGCTTGTGTCAAGATGTTTAGGCAAAAAAAAAAATGAAACTCGTGGATTTTTTTTAATACAAAATTAAATTATGTTGCAGGAAATTACATCTTATTGCATTATATCGATCACGCGCGTACAGCTGTTCAGATATGAACTCGAATGACCTATCCTGGTGTATGCAATATGTATCGCTGTCTCTGTCGTGCTACATCTGCTGTCCTTGTCGCGTCCGCTTTATGCAAAAGATTTAATTTCTTGCAATATTTTAATTTAATAATTTTAATTTGTATTTTTTTTACACGGGTTTAATTATTTTTTTTGCCTAAACGTCTTTACACAAGCAGTAGATCACGTGCCCGAAGTATTCGTAATTGATTTTACCAAACCTTATATTATATCGTTGTCTATTTCTCTCATTGTGACATCATGGAACTTACATCCTACTTGTTCCTACATCTACAATCGTCATCACCATCAGCAATGTTTCGACCATTTTGCTTCAAAACTGGAGACCAATGAAAACATATGGTCAGAGGGTCTAAAAAGACCACTTTAGGCGATTCATCGCCTTCCATTCACATTCATTAATTTACTAGATGAACATTAGATGAATCTTAAGCAATTCATATCACATGCGCCATTTTACGCATTTCTATTGAAAACTGTCAAAATTGATGTTTCAACTGTCAAAATACATATATATGAAACATAATATGAAACGCCCAAAGTGGCCTTTTTAGACCCCAGCAATGCATCTGCATGCTGACTGATTAATTGCTCCTTTTGAATAATTGAAGGAAAATACATACCACACTAGTAAGTTTCATCTCCGTGTCGTAAGTCTTGGCTAGTCCGAAGTCTGCCAATTTGACCCTTCCTGACGAGGTCACCAGCAAGTTATGGGGTTTCAAGTCTCTGTGTACTATCCTATGGGAGTGCAAGAAGTCCACACCTGATAGAATGTCATATGACATGCTCTGAAAGGAAAAAAATATAAATTACAAATATTATCATAAATTAATTATATTCTACGGGTAATAAGAATATAAAAATTGTAAACGTAATATTAATGTAATGAATAATAATTAATACTAAAGGACTTAAGTGTGTGTTTACTAATTTGACATAAATTGTCTGTTTTTTTGGTTGATTTTGCAACCAAATAAACCCAAATCCTAAGAAAAATACTAATTGTCATAAATAGAGTACTTCTTCATCTACAAAATCTTTAAAAAAAGTTTAAAAAATTATGATTTTTATTAGGTATGGCAAAAACAATTTTCCAGAAACTCTTCACCCAAAATTTACAAAAAGAGATTTTTCTGCTCTTAAGCAGCTTATTTTGTTTGTTTAAAAATACCTAATGAGAGCGGATATAAATACCTTAAAATTGATTATAAAATAATCAAACAATATTAAAAATTGATTTGGAAAAAGCATAAAAAGTCTCCTCAAAAATGTTACGTGTTTGCTGTTATGCATGAATCTAAATGGGAAGCAATAAGATTTGATTTTTTTGGGTCACTGTCTGGATTTATTGAACAAAACATTTCTAAAAATATGTCAATCCGTACTCGGGAACATATCTAACAACTTTTCGTAAACGCATCCTAAATATTTTAATTTATCTAATTCTATTTACTTGAATAATTCTACTTTATTAGGCAAGCGGTCTTCAGTATAAGGGTCCATCCACATATTACGTCACAGCGGATGGGGGAAAGAGGGGAACATACTAAATGTGACAGTACATATGTTAAATACAGGTACAGGGATACTAAAAAGCGTCACATGGGGGGGGGGGGGGCAAAAAGTCGAAATTTTGCGTGACTTAATATTATGTTGATGGCCTAAGTAGAAAAAACCTTTTTCCTTTTTTTTAATGTAATGAGCCAGGAAACGAGCAGACGGATCGCCTGATGGTAAGCGATTTCCGCCCCCCATGGACACTCGCAACACCAGAGGAGTTACAAGTGTAACAAAACAAGTGTAACTCCTCTGGTGTTGCGACTTGCGTTCCTGGTCCTTGAAATCCACAATTCCCCCCCATGGGCTCCGGTAAAGCTCCTTCCTTAGCTCCTACCTCCTTCCTTAGCCAAATATTCTAATGACCTTATGAGGTCATTAGAAGATTAGAAAACTTATAATTCAATACTTTCAGTATTAATAGCATGTACTAAAATTGAATAAAGAACATAAGACAAGAGGATTTAAATTTTTTAACATACCCTTATTCTGTTTTCAGATAATGGGCCAGGAGCCCTTTTTAAATAAGAATCCAAATCTTGTTCCACATGCTCAAACACTAGGAACAGAACTAACTGATGCTCTCTCTCCATAGACTGTCCACCATGGCATACATCTAAAAGACTGAAAAAAAGGAAAGTTGATTGAATCATTGTGTACTAATTAAATCAAAGTTTAGAAAGTGGTTAGTTTACAACCACATTCCTAATGCTTTTGAAAAAAAATATATTCTACTAGCTGACCCGGCAAACATTGTTTTGCCATAATATATAAAAAATAGATTACGACTGATTCTCAGACCTAACGAATACGCAAAAAAAATCATAAGAATCGGTCTAGCAGTTTCAGAGGAGTCCCCAAACACTATTCATCGCATCATGAGAATTTTATACATATTAGATACATTGTATAATTTCATTGCCATCGAATTATGTAGGTGAAAGACACAAATAATACAGAAATTTGATTGTTAAATGTTGTATAATATGGTTAATAAATATAATTATTTTTTAAAAGCTCACCGTACAATATTAGGATGTCTATATGCTTCTAGCTGCCGCAGCAGTGCAATTTCTCTTAATGTAGATAGTGGTATTCCATCTTCAGTAAGAGCCACCTTCACTTTTTTCATTGCAACAATTTGACCGCCATTATGCAAGTCTCTTGCTTTATATACTGTACCATATGCACCTGGAAGATAATTTGATATTTTTCATTAATAATAATCACTGCCATAGATCTCACTGATTTTTTAAAACAAACTGTGTTACTACTTGTGTGTGGTCATTCTATAAGGTTTGGTTCACAAATACTTCGGGCATATGATCTATTGCTTATGTAAAGACGTTTAAGCAGAAAAATAATTGTCATACTCAAATAACAAAAAAAATCATCTCATGTATGAGTGACTCTCTGTAAAACGCTAACTAGCCCATATTAAGAAAAATATTTTTTTTTGGCTATGACAATTATTATTATGATCATAATATGCCCGAAGTATCTGTAATTGATTTCACCAAACCTTAATATATTATGATAAGTAAATACATACCTGAGATTATGATAATAAAATTAAATTGGTTAAAGTTAGTGAAATTCACCTTCTCACTTCTATAATAACCTTTATTTCCAATAAAATACCTAAGTATTTACCATTTACCATTGTAGGTATATAGCTTATCATGTTTATAAGTAGATGAGTACTAAATAAGTTTTAAAATGTTATGTAAACAAAAAATGCCAGGACCCCAGGGAACGTATCATGTTCATGGGGTCAACAACCAGTACCCTACACATAAGAAGCAATTGTATTGTTAATGTTATAGGTACATATTAAGACACCTCGATAATCCACAACTTGGGCTAAAAGTATTATAATATAATGGTTTTCGAGTTAATAAATAAATACGTGCCGGCGCCCGGCACATGGTGTATTTAGAAGGTTAGAAAGATGAATAGTATAGAATATTTACCTGTTCCAATAACATTTAGCTCCTCGTATTTTCTTGGGGTTTGAAATAATACACTAACATCATTCACAGAAGCTCTAGATGTTGGACTTTTTGAAGAACTACTATCACTTGAACCCGACATTGTGAAAAGTTTATGGTGAAGTTTACAATTACAAAACGTACCTATGAAATAACACTAAAAACAATGGATTTAAAGATTTTTTAACGAAATACACTTCATTGCATTTCACTTATTCGGTACCAATATATTAATAATATTATTAATTTTGTTTAATCTAACGAGTAACGACTAACGAGAAAATCGAAACAACTCAAATGGAAGCCAAAATCGCATGAAAAACATGAATCAAAACAGACTACAAGGGGCTGAGGGGTTCGGGGCGAAGAAAAATCGTATTTAAAAACACCTGTTACACAAATAGCGACAAATTTGTATACCACACAAAACCAGTATCGAAACCTACGTTAAACCTTCCTCCGAAAATAGTCGGTTTTGAAATATGTAATAGTAACAGCCTGCCATCTATTTTGGCACTTTGGAATCTTTTCTACATAAATACTATTTCTGACACTAGATGGTGTTATGAGGAGCATAAATTATAATAATAACCAGATTATTTTAAATTTAAAAACAACAACTGCAGCCAGTCCAGACTTATTATGTACCCTAAATTAAAAATAATATTACAATTGTATTTTATTTTTTTTTCTGTGATTTTTTTTAAATAAAACTAGATAAAAAAATAATTCAGTAAAGACCGATAACTCAATCTAGAGTCTAATGAAGGTCTAATGCCACCATATTTTATTGTTAAGCTATCTGAATCATAATTATTATATTTTTTTTTATAAAAAAATAATATATATTAGCGTTCCTAAAACAAAAAAGTTATCTCAATGGGCTCGTCCGGGATTTGAACCCGGGACCTCTCGCACCCGAAGCGAGAATCATACCCCTAGACCAACGAGCCATGCTATAGACAGTTGAATTTATAGTAATGATTCATAAGCGGTGTTTTTCTTCTAATTTCACAAAAAATTTAAAAATGTTAAATTTATTCAGTTGTTTTTCTGTAAGTTTGTTGAAGTAGGTAGGTAATTAAAGTTCTTATTTCAAAAAACTAACTTTCATACCGTAAGTAATGTAGGTACCTACCTGTAATAAATAGTATAAATCTATGACACAGATTCAAAACAATCAAAACGTCTACTAACATTATTTAAAAAAATTGAATTTGTTTCAATCTAGTCATATTATGTTCGTTTATATCAGAAAACACCTTTATGTATTTTAGAAAGTCGAGCGCGAAAGGAGAAAAAATTACCGCTACATGACACCCTATATCCGTCACACTCTTCCGCATCGTAACGTCATCTTTCATCTTCTTCTAACACATGAGTGAGCCGCTTAGATCGCGCCAGTTGAATTAACTTCGAATAGAGTAGCGCGCGCTTGCTCAAAATATTTTCCGGTTATTTTCGAAAATACTACGTATACAACGAAAACTTTAAACGAATTGTTATAAACCGTATTATATTCTTACGAAATTATCGAGTGATTTACAATATAAGTAAGCTGTATCTGTAAACTTAGCAAACGGAACTAGTGTGTCGGTACTCGGTGTACGGTGAAAGTTACGTGTGAAAAGTGTAGTTTTATAAATTGCAAAACAGCTGATTTCGAATTTTGAGATTTTTTCATTTTGGTAAGTCCTAAGTTTTTCTACGTCCATGGTTTTTATATATATTTTTTTTATGTTATGTTTTTTGTAGCCGTAGCCTCCTAAGCTTTCCATCGCCATACATTTTGGCTGCAACTTTTTGCCGGTCTGAATTATAATGTATAACTAATATAATAAATAGGAAAGGTTTGTTTGTTTGTTTGCATCGAATAGGCTCTGAAACTACGGTTCCGATTATGATGAAATTTGGTACCTACATATATAGAATATACCACGGGGAAGGATATAGGCTACTTTTTATTGCGGCAAAATGTACAGTTCCCGCGAGATTTCCTTTAGCGCGCACCAAGTCGCGGGCAGCATCTAGTATTTGTATGTATGTAAGTACGTAGGTAGATATTTATGTTTATCTGAATTTCTTTCTAGGAATCACCAATTTCTATAACGTCTTTTAATTAGACGGATATGTACTAGTAACTAGACGTTCACTATACCCGCAATTAGGGGTGCGCTTATATTATAAGCCCTGCAGGAACCTTACATTTTGCCGCGATGTGAGCCGCGAAAAATAGCCTATATCATTCCCTGTGGTCAACTCTATATCTGTGCCAAATTTTATCAAAATAGGCCAAGACTCCAGTAGTTTCGGAGCCTATTCAATGCAAACAAACATACAAACAATCAAATATTTACTCTTAACCAATATTATATATAAGTAGCTACTAAATTTATTTTAGAATAGAATATTTAGAAATTTATAGTGTAGGTACGTGTAGCGCGTTCATATATAGAAAGGGTTTCAGACAAGCGAAGTCTACATACATTCAGAATTGTATCTACACTTCTCTTGTCTTAAACGCTTTATTTAAATGAATGCGTTATGTCTAGGCTAATAAGTAATAATTGAAAATATTATTTTAAAACAAAAAATATAAAACATTAATTATTATTATTAAAGGTACTACTCGTACATTACTAGCTTTTGCCCACGGCTTTGCCCGCGTAAATAAAATATCCTACGGGAAAAGTGAAAACTGTAGGTACTTTTTGGGGAAAGAAATTAGTAGCCTTTTCTTTTATGGCCAGAGCCTATACTACTACTATACCAAGCTTCATCAAAATCTGTTCAGTAGTTTTTGCGTGAAAGAGTAACAAACATCCATCCATACATCCATCCTCATAAACTTTCACAATTATAATAGTAGTTGGTTAAATTATTATTAGCTTCGACGAGCATCAAACCAACCAGAGATTGATTTCGCGATCGTCTCTTCAATCTTGAAGCTTCTTTCAGCTATAGGTAGGTACCTAACAACATTTAACTTTAAATTTTTCTTTTTGCACTTTCTATCTGCTCCAAAATCCCTTAAATATCTGAGAAGAAAAGTAATGTTTAGGGAGGTTCCTAAATCAGTTTTTAATTAATAATTCAACGATGAATGAAATAACCCATTATGCAATTGAATAAGAGCCAGTCATGTAAGCACTTTATTAAAAAAGAAAGTTCATATTATATTTGTGATTTGAAAGTGTTTTCAACATTTTGTTTTACTATGTTCAATTCGAAGTTACCGGCGTCGGCGATCTGCCTTAGCTGATTACCAGCTGAATATAAATTCGTATGAGTAATTTCGGAAGAGAGAGAGTGTAGGACCCTGTTAGGCTGGGACTATATGCAACGGAATCCGGTAGGCCGTAGAGAATTCTGATCATTGGAAATAGAAATCTATGCTAATGCAATAGAGTTGAAAATCGACTACATGAGAGTCGAGTTAAACGTCAATGTCATTTATGACAGCTCGACACCTGACACTTCAATTTTCAACTCTATTCTATTAGCGCAGAGTTCTATTTTCAATGCTCAGAATTCTCTACGGCCTACCGGATTCCGTTGCATATAGTCCCAGCCTTATCTAAGAAACAAAGGGAATAATGTTTGGATATGTAACGTTACATTAGTCATTACACGCGATTGCTCCAAGTGGGGACATCTTAAATCACGCGTTTTTTAGATATTTTCAAATGGAATTATTTAAGAAATCACAAGTTTTTTTTTATAACACATTTTGTGTTCAGAAATACATAACAAAAAATGGATACCTTTTTAAAAACCACCCTGCATAATTTAATGTTATTTACGTGGGTTTTATAGTTTATATGTCATTTATAGTTTTTTTTTTATAAAAATAGTTATTTATAGCTGTTGTTTAAAAAATATTTAGACTTGTAAGTCGTATGTTGTAGTGCCAGTAACCCAAATAACTAAACGAGGAACCGGTTCAAAACTGGACCCCATAGATACTCCACGCTTAGTTATACTGGACAGTGGACACGGCAGACTCTACCTCCTCGTTATATTGTAATATAACGCGTTTCAAATGAGAACAGGAACGTCAATGACCTTTTTCTGTCAAAAATCACTCGAAAAGTGCGATTTTCAGAAAAAATATGTGCATATAAGTAAATGTTAATAGTCTTGCATCGAATTTAAATAAAAACGTTAAATAAAAACATTAAATAGTTAACTAAAGTTAAATCAATGAACTAAACAAATTTAACTATCATAACAGTCTAAATTCGATACAATATGGCGCCGACTTGATCCTATTTGAATTGCACTATAGGTACCCGCAAAAGCCCAAGTTCCTATATTTAAGTAAGTAATTAATAGTTGTAGATACTATTAGACCATACAGAATATCTAAATTACGTGAAAAAGTATTCAGATGTACAAATTTTTGAGCTGATTTCTTTGACTTACGTACTACTTAGCTAAACAGTAAATTTTATTTATCGTAAACTGAAACAAAACAAGTCAAATAAATATACCTATAACTAAACAAATAAACCGAACGCACCTATAAATATTTAGCAGTCAAGTGACATAGCCATACAAGTGACAAATCCCATACATTTTTGTTTTTGAACTTCGTCGTCGTAATATTGTCAACTTGGCTAAATGCCCTTAATGAATATACGACAATGTGAGGTTAGCGTTTCTTAACATTGACGTCTTCAGTGGCGAAATATTATGCGACACTCGCGCCAGTAAACCCATATGTCGTTGCATAATCTGTACGCAACATCCGTCTGTGAATCACAAAAGCGGATCCGGTGCACGGAATCCAGGCCAGTAGAATAACTTAGACACCTAATGTTGAACATACTTTTTCACTTAGCTATGATTTTTATCTAGAACATATTATATTTCAGATGTTCATCCAAGTGTGAAGTAAGTTATTAATCTTCAATATCTTTACTAAGCTTAATCGTTCTGTTGTTGCAAATTCTCACAAAACGGAATCTAATGATTAATTTTGTTAGCAATAGATATTGCCCGCGACTTCGTGCGGAAAACCATAAATTTTTCCGCACTAAAAAGTAGCCTATATCCTTTCCCGTAGTATACCCAACTAACATTTTGGCGCTAAGGGAAACCTATTTCGATACTTAAAGTATTATAAACGACATATAAGAGCTCCGACAATAGCTTTAGACTCTACTGTGGCGTTAGGAATAAATAATTAAAGTTTCAAGAGGCATAATAGAAATAAAGGAAAAATATATAACTTAAGGTGCTAGCTTGGAATTTGTCAGAACTTTTGTATAACTTACTCTTAAATCTTTAGGAAACGTAAAACACTAGAACCAATTGTAAGGTGTTTGCTAATACTTACAAATGGTTAAAGTTCTTTAATGGAATTAGTCATATACCTTGTACCACCTAACGAGTTCTATGGAGCCCTAAGAGCTAAAAGAAAGTTATAGTAGTGATAACTATAGATATTATAGAGCTATAGAAGTTAAAGAAGTGATAACTATAGGTATTATAGAGCTAGATGCTGCAAGCGTCAGAAACCACCTTTAAATCATTACAGGTTGTATAATAGGATTTACTCGCACATTATAAAACTCCAAGTGGCATTAAAAAGCTAGCTATAGTTTTTTTAACACTGCGTTAGGAATAAAAGAGTTATGAGGAATCTTAGGTAATGTAGAATTAACGCCATTAATTAAACATAACCGATAAAATTTTAAAAGTAAATACCCGGTCAAAATATTATTTTCCGACTTATTGATTTACATTATTTACTGTTTTCAATTAAAATATACATAGACGTACTGAGAATTGTTATTTATAACCACAACTAAAATAAAAATAAATGCCGTAGCAGTGATTTATTTTACCTAATAATATGAAATGTTGTTTAAAATATATTATCACAGAATACTTATCACCGCAGTGAGAATTCATAATTATGAAACCGATAATGTATAAATTATTAATTGACGTCGGCCATGAATATGCGCACTGCTATTATATTTTATCATTTTTGACGATAATAGAAACAAAAGTAAAATAAAAAACTTTGGGTGATGTTTATTACTACTTATTATGCACAATATACAATCAAGCTATAAATAGTATCGTAGGAGCACTCATATGTTGTTAAAAAAGTTAATTGAGTGAATTTTCTAAATTATTTATTACTAAAGTAAGTTGTAACCTGTGTATAACCTATAATACACCTAAAATGGTGAATACTACTTCAATAGCACTATTGTAACTCTTTATTCCCACCTTTTTATCACTTTTCTACAACTCTTATGTCACTTTAGGATCTAAAATTGTGGGCCCAATCCAGGGTTATAAGATAGTTATAACTTATAGCGCGCTATACCACTAGTTGTTAGACCTTTTATAGAACCTTAGGTTTTTAAGTTTCTCTTAAGTAGCTCATTTAACGCTTATTCTTATTACCAAAATGTTACTTGGGTACTCTATATCTGTGTCAAATTTTATCAATATTGGTCCAGTAGTTTCAGAGCCTATTCAATGCAAATAAAGAAAACTAACAAAATTCTCCTCTTAATAATACTTAATTATTATTATAGATATAAAAAAGCATAAATATTATATAGATTTAAAACAATACCTACATTTAGGGCCTGTTCGAAAATAATCTAATTAGTGTATGATAGCTTATTCGGAAGTTTTGTCGCTGCTTAGGTAGTATATTGTGCAATGGAACAATAGGCTACACGAATGAATTTTTTTTATTGCATAAATGAATAGTACTCTTAAATATGAGTAACTTCTTAGAAGAAACCGTATATCAAAAGTCAATATTTTCAAAGGTACAGCGATTTGTTTGCAAAATTTCGCAAGTCCCGTGAAAACGGTCCATACTAAAGTCGTACGTAGCTATGACGTCACGTCCATGTAAAATCGTATGAAGTATACGGCCGCAGGAACATATTTGTAAATATCTCCGATATTTGTGCGTTTAAGTTCATACATACCATAATAAAAGTTTTTGTATATGATGTAAGTAAACTAATTATGTAGGTTTTGTTTACTAATTTAGCAAGAAAAAAAAATTTTTTTTTGTACTTTTTAGATGTATCTAATGACTAAACTATAAATAAAATATTATATTTTTTTACATTTACGAAGTAATAATGCCTTAAAATTTCTGAATACATTAATGAAACTTAATATTTTAGATGTAGTCGTGTACCCAATTCTCTACATTTTGTAGAGAAACGATTTCTTTACTGTATGATGCGCAGAAATATAAGAAATCCAAAACTTAGTTTATTAGGTGATATGATAAAATCTATAACGTATAATCCAATAACAGCACAAACAGTATATATAACATAACATAATATACATATGTAGTATACATATTATAATTATATTCGAGTATAATATTATGGTTCGTGGGATTTAGGGATAAAATTTAAATCTTGGACAGAAACGTAGACGATACTTCCTTGAAATCCAGTCTTATGTAAATTGTCAAAAGTGGGAATTTTCCCCCAAGAGAGGATTTTTTAAGTAACTCGAGAATGTCAGATTATGAAAATATACATGTCCAAAATGTATCAAGGTGTAAAAAACAGGTAACTTGAAGAAGTATCAAAATTTATCGGGCGCGTCAGATTAAGATAGGTAGATAGATGTTAAGCAAGACTTCAACGAAGCTCCAGGTCCCACCTAAAGTACTAACTTGTTATTAGTTAAGCTAAGCGTGTGCGTTAAATTAAATTATTTTTAAACAAAAAATTAAACCGACTTCCAAAGTTAATACAACAAAAAGTATGAAAAATAAAACTTATTTTCTAAATAAGTCCCCTTTTAAATTCGGCTAAATTTTTAACTATTTCTCTACTCAATCTTCTTAATTTTGAAGTCGATACCAACCCAAACAATATCCTACAATATTTTATAGAACTCACGTTCAAATTTGCTGGTACCGACTTATTTATTCAAATATTTTTAATTTTTTATATCTAAACACATTTTGTATTCATAAATACATAACAAAAATTGGATACCTTTTGGAAAACCATCCTGTATTTATTATATTATTATTCACACAATTTAAGAAAGTTATAAATACAAAAAAGCTATTCTCACTGTCTCGGCAAAACAAACTCAAGCATTATTTTATGCCAGTATTCTGAGAGGCCGTGGTATTTCCCCAAATAAGCACTATACCCATCTTTTTTGTCTGCTAAGTTGATTTACGGATGATAATTTTACGTGATAACAAGCCGAATGCTCAGGCCGATCGTGCCTCTCTATCACGTGTTCCGCGCTCTCGGCTCAAGCGGAACGTGACTCAGGCGGAACGTGACAATTTTTCGTGCTTGCGGCTGACGTTCATCGATATAAAAGACGTTAACACGTCAAAAAATCTTTCATAATCTTTTTTCTCCTTCTATTACCTAATCTACAAAACCTACTTCTCTATAATAAGCTCGCCTAACTACACAGTATACATTAAGAATCATGGGCTCCCTAGCTACGAGGCATGAGATTGAAAGTCAAAACATATCCGTTGAATGGGTTAGTGTATGTGGGTCACCTGACACCGTTACAGCCATCCGACGAGTTTACAACCTGCGATAACGCTACACGCATTCCGATTTCCGACTGATGGGCGCGCCGTCGCCTACCTAGCTACCGTTGCTATGCTCCTGTGATGTCACTGTTGTGTTAGGCTGGGACTATATGATCCAGAATCAGTCTGCTCTAATACAACAGAGTTGAAAAAGTGTGGAGTGACGAGCTATCATATATTATAATAACTAGATGTTGCCCGCGACTTCTTGCGCAAAAAAGTTAATTTCGCAGAAACCGTACATTTTTTAGCGATAAAAAGTAGCCTTTGTCCTTCCCCGTGGTCTACTCTACACCTGTGTCAAATTTTATCAAAATCAGTTTAGTAGTTTCGGAGCCTATTAAATGCAAACAAAAAAACAAACTTTTCCTAATTATTATATTAGTATAGATATAGATAATAATTATATTTGACATATGAAGACATTACACAGTTACAAACAATACATATATGACATTTACATTTTTTCCGCGGCCTGCCGTATTCCGGATCATATAGTTCCAGTCTAATCGTCATCAGGCATTTCCTCCCGTGACCTCACTATTGCGCAATCATCACCAGCCCGAAAAACCCTGCTGAGGTTCATTTATGAAGGTATCCCTCTACAATATGTAAGGAAATTTTAAAAACCCACGATTTGCAGAGAATTTTCCAAAAAATTAACAATGATTCTCAAGTTTTGCAGCTTTTTAATTCAGAACAGGTGTCTTCCAAAAAGGATCTTTAGGCACCTTTATAACTTAGTTTGATACAGATGGTCATATTTCGTTAAAAGTATACCAAATATTTACATTATTTTTTAAAAATGTTGAACACTTTAAATAAGAGCCCTCCTATTCATAGGCTGTCACTGTCTCTGCTAGGCGAAACGACAAGGATAGCGTGTAACTTGAGCGTCACTTAATTTAACGATCGTTTCAGTATGCGGTCGTAACACTATAACTTCGCTGTTAGTTTGGCTTGAGTTTTGCGACATGTTTGGACTACACTTTAACGGAACTATAATGTATGCAGTGACGAATTTTGCGACTTCAACAACCGAGTCATGGATGTCCTTCGATCGTCAACATTGGGGTCAGCCGTTGAAGCCATATGTAGAGCGCTGTTTACGATTGTCTGACTAAAAGGCTTGGCTTCTTTACACTATTTTAGTCCTTAATTTATCTGTTTTTACCAAGGAGTTACTTACTGTTCAGAAGCGTGTAAATAATATGTTACTACCAGAGTTTTGGTTATAAGTTTACCGTTTAAAAGGTCTGCTATTTTTCCGAAAAAGAGTTCACAGTTCGATGAACTATCAGAGGTTTATCTCAACAAAACTCCACACACCATATTCGTTGAAAACACCGCTATAGTGGATTCACAATTCACATAAGAATTTTAAATCAGAAGCGATTTACACAACATATGAGATACATTAAAATATGCAGTAGTTTACAGCTACATGATAAAACTTTGAGGGGAAGTAATATTGTGTGATGCGTTCCATCAATTCTATCCAATTTCTGTAGCATTTAGAATATCTTACCAAATAGTTGTTGTTCATACTTACAAATAGATATTTAGTATTATATAGGTACTCGTGAGCGCATTATTGTCACAGGTACGGCTACGGTCACAGACAAGCCCGGTTTATCACCAATCGATGTTTTTACTATGGCAATAAGATTTAAAAGGCGAAACTAGTAACCACGTAACACCGCAGCCCGCAGGTGTCCGCGACTGTACGGTTGTCGACAGATCCGGTGTACGGGTAGGTACTACTTTTCGACCTTTATTTTGTTTTTTTTAACGCTTTATTATTACAATCTGTCTAGAGACATTTTGTAGTAGTTTTGAAATTATGATAGGTCTTGGCCAGTCTTGGGCGTTACTTGACCAGTGTCGAGTACGCTTTATATCGTCAAAGCCTATAATAATAGGTCTTGTGGGAGCTTTCTTTTGAGTCTCCTTGGCTCTTTTACATTGCTCATTAAATTTCGACCTTAATTGATGACCTCTGTGGCTCAGTGGTTAGCGCGATGGCCCTCATGGAGGTCGCGAGTTTGAATCCCGCCAAGCGAACAAAAGGTTTCCTTTGTTCCTGGGTCATGGATGAGTATTTAATATATGAATCTATACATATAATAAATCTGTAGAGGGGTCATGTCTGTACATTAAAGTTATCTAAGTGAAAATCAAAATGGGGGGTCTATAAAGGCCACAGAACCTAAAAATAACGTTTTTGAAAAAAATGTCTGTCTGTCTGTCTGTCTGTCTGTCTGTCTGTCTGTCTGTCTGTCTGTCTGTCTGTCTGTCTGTCTGTGTGTTTGTTATCACATCACGCCGAAACCACTGGATGGAATAAAATGAAATTTGGCAGGTAGGTAGCTTAGGACCTGAAGGGTAAAATAGGATACTCTTTATCCCGCAAAATTAAAGGGTTCCCATGGGATCTTCAAAAAACTGTACCTACCTGTTTGACGTTATTTCAGGCAATCTACTCGACGTATTAAAATAAAACTTGGCACAAAGGTAGATTGGAACATGAAATAACTAACAGTATTTTTTTTTTCTTGGAAACCAAAATGGTTCCCATGGGATCATGAAAAAACTGTATTTTTGAACTTGCTTCACAAACCGAAATAAATCATCATTTTTCGCATGTTTTCTCTTGAAATAAAACTATTAAATTAAAATTATAAAAATAAATCTATTTTTTATCCTACTCAACACAAATAATAAATAGCGAAGGATAAAACCAATAGAACAAGATCTACTTAAACTAAGAATTTGCTTTGAGCGAGAGGTCAACTGATTTGGATGTTTTTAATAAGTTACCTACTATTTTTTTAACCGGTAAAAATGTACCTTGATATTATTTCGTTCAGGCTCTTGAAATATTTGCGTTCGAAATTCAAAATTAAACCGCATACATAGGCTGTGTTCCGCGGAAAATAAAACGTAGGCAAAATGGCAACCGCTGGTATAAAATAAGCAAAATGGCGGATTATGTTTGCATTATTGAAGTTAGCAAAATATGTGCCCTGGCGGATAATCTATTTTTTTTAGCGCTAGCAAGCGCTAACAAGCTCTATTATCGGCGGAACACAGCCACAGTCTTTTTACCGTATTGATATTGACTGAGCACAATAGAAGAATAACTGTTTTATAATTTGAAATACTATTCTATTCTGTGAAATTTTTTTTTCAACTTTTATAACATTCGTCTACTTTAATTTTAGTGAAATAAACTTTAAATGTTATATCTTTGAGTATCCTACCATATTATAGGTACTTACTAAGTAATTGTATATTAGGTTGAACTTGAAGCTTGGTAGGTATATTATTACGAATAATGGTGTCTACAGACAACCACACACGAATTTAGTACGGAGCGTACAGCGGATCTGGTACGCTCCGTACCAAATCCGAGCGTGTGTAGGGCAGTCGGGCGAACATAAGAAGAAGGCGAAGAGTTCGCAGCTATCCGCATCGGATTTGGTCCGCTCCGTACCAAATCCGTGCGTGTGTAGAGCAGTCCGGCGGTTAGGCCGTACAACGGTGTCAGTGTTGCCAACTTAGGGATTTACCACCCAAAATTAGGGAAAATATCTACGGGGGTTTACTAGGGGCCAGGATGTTTAGAGTTTACTCCTTATGAATCAATTTGTATGTAATAATAAAAAATATTAAATGTGTGTATATAGTCAGGGATATGAAAATATAATATGAAATCAGATTAAGACAAGTTAGTTTTATGTTATTCACGCGTAAGTCTTTATGTTAAACACATAACCTTTCTTTCTAGCTTATTATCTCTTAGACCTGTCAATGGTATAATTATCAGGGGTAAAGTTTGGGGAGAAATATTTTTGAGAGTTGATATCACTGCCTGTTATCAATGAATTTCGGGAATCATCGCGTCGTCGAAAAACAGCACTGTAATTAGAACTCTGTGCTAATGCAATAGAACTGAAAATCGAACACACGAGTGTCGAGCTTTTCGGTCCACTGCATCGTACCAAATCCGTGCGTGTGTAGCGACACCGGATTCGGTCTGCGGATATGGCCCGCTGTACGCTCCGTACCAAATTCGTGTGTCTGTAGATGCCTACTCTGCAGCAAACCGCAAAAGTTTTTACAATACCTATACTAATATTATAAATGCGAAAGTGTGTCTGTCTATCTGTCTGTTATCTCTTCACGCTTTAACCGCTGAACTGATTTTGATGAAATTTGGTATAGAAGACATACTTTGAGTCCTGGGAAAGGACACCGTAATTTTTAGGCATAAAAAGTATCCTATTACTTTTTATGCCGAAAAAGTACGGTGTTTCTGAGGGATAATGTATTATTCTGTGTATTTGACTGTTTTTCACTGCTAAAAGGTTGAACCGATTTGAATGAAAGTTGGTATGGTAGTGGTTAATTCTTTGGACAAACGCGTAGTCTACTTTTTATTCCAAATCTATACTTCCATACTAATATACTACTATCAATATACTAATATATTATACTTCTATACTTCCATACTTAATATTATAAATGCGAAAGTGTCTGTCTGTCTGTCTGTTACCTCTTCACGCTTTAACCGCTGAACCGATTTTTATGAAATTTGGTATAGACATACTTTGGGTCCAGGGAAATGACATTTACGCGGGCGGAGCCGCGGGCAAAAGCTAGTATTTAAATAAAAATCTTAAATATTAAGAATAATATATTATATTTTGTAAAAGTATTAAGTATACTTCCCGTTGTTTGCGTCCCGTAACACAAGTTCTTCGGATACTTAGCGCGGGGCCAGATTGACGTGGTTTGTCCATAAATATTATTATTATTCATAATAATTGAAAAAAAGGTTCAAAAGTGGTACACCGGATCCAACAGCGACTATACCTACTCCAAGTTTAAAAGTGCGGTTTATTTAATATTCATGGCGCATAAGAGCTATCGGGTCAAGAAAACGTTATATCATTATTATTCAATAAAATCGTCCCACATGACTTGAAGTGGAGTGTGGAGACATATTAGTTTGTAGTGTGCTACCGTGTAGCTGTACCTACTTGCAGTTTGTGCCGTCTAGAGGCAGAGAGCTTTCTTTATTATCTGCTGCTAAAAGCTCATTTTGCCTCGAGACGACAAATGTTTAATCAGCAAGACAACCCCTATACAAATTTTGGGGTTCGCAACAGCTGGTGAGGGTTATAGGAATACTCAAATTGCATACAAAACAAAAGGCGATGTTATGTATTAATTTGAGTATTGTTTTAATTTCAACAACTGATTGTCGGTAGAACTTATGTATAAACTTTTGGTGTTGTGTTTTACGTCAAACTGTAGGCAATATCACAAGAGATTTTTTATTTATTTATTTAAAGTCGCTTTTTAACAGCTAAGGTCATTAACGACTACTATATTTACA
Source organism: Glaucopsyche alexis (assembly GCA_905404095.1). Lineage (NCBI taxonomy): Eukaryota > Metazoa > Arthropoda > Insecta > Lepidoptera > Lycaenidae > Glaucopsyche > Glaucopsyche alexis. The sequence goes on from FR990047.1 coordinate 8,569,662, forward strand.
TCTATATATTCTTATACATATTTATGTTTTTAACGAAGTTAATTGTCTGTATATATCCATTATGATTTAAACAATCACTTATAATACCACAAGAGCTTCAAAATTATCGGGTATTTCCCGATAGGTTCGTTGCAAACAAATGAAGGATTCAAGTTTTTCAGGTTAAAAAATCACGAGCGCGAAGCGCGAGTGATTTTTCCTGAAAAACTTGACGACTTTATTTGTTTGCAGGGAACCTTGAGGGAAATGCCAGATAATTTTGAAGCTCGTGTGGTATTCGGGGGATTATTTTTCCGTCCCAAATGTCGGCCAATAGAATTGCACCATGAGACGAAATGTACAGTTAACAAATAAGAATTTCATAATGAATAAAACAACATTTAATTAAGATTCAGGCTAGTGCAATTAAAATCTCCAATTTTCACAATTGAATTCAACCTGTCAGTTTGACGTGTGGTTAATTTGACTGGATCATGTTTTGTATAGCAACGACCAGAGAAAATTTTCAAAAAATTATCAGTATAATACCATGTAGGTTGTACCACGTGACGTCGAATGGTGCAATTCTATTGGTCGATATTTGGGTCGGAAAAATAATCCTTTTTATTATTAGGTAAGTTACATGATAATTTTTCACTAACGTAAGCCTGACATTCTTCTAATAGATGTTGTACAGTTAGATCCATCCTGCATTTACACTTTGGTTTATCGATCCTTTTTATAATGTGTACATGTGTCATATTTGTGTGACCAATACGGAGTCTAGTGAGGACGGTCTGATCTTTTCGAGTAGTAAACGAAGTTGGGGCTTTATCAAAAATAGAATTTCTTATAGCAAATAATTTACTATTTATATTCCTATCCTGCCAAACAGTATCCCATATTTTTTTTATTCTATGTTTAATGTGGTTTTTAACGTCCGTTGCATTTGTGTTAATGGAATAGTCTATTGAATATAAGTTTGCAGCATTTTTAGCTTGTATATCAGCCTTCTCATTACCTTCAATACCTTGATGACTAGGAATCCACAATACTTCGAATTTAAAATTATTTTTCACAAGAGATTGTTGAAAGCCGAAATGGGGTGTTTTATCGATAAAATAATAACTACCTATATATCTGCTCCTGCTGTTAAATAATGTAACAAACTAAAATAATAAATTCTGCTTAAATAGTTTTCTAGGCTAATTATATTTCCGTTTATAACTATCATTATTCATCGAATCGAAAGGAATCTCGACCCAGTTATAAACAAGTTTATAATACAACAAATTATAGTATGGTGACAACTTATTTGTCTAGAAGAAACGATATAATGTTGAGGTCGTTCTAAAATCGATTTTTAAGTGTAGGTACAGGTAAGTCAAAGAGGGCTCAAAAAATCTATTACATATTGAATTAAAATTAAAAATTCAGCCATGCTACGAAATTTTATATATAAACAAAAGTTCGTAGCACGGCTGGTTTTTCTACTACTGGCGTCCAAGTGCTTATACCTACCCTAAGTTAACTAAGTAACTATACGAAAGGATTAAAATTAAAGTTATAGTTGTAAAGTTCATTTTTATAAAGTTAAAGATAAAACTCATTAAGATAGATATTGAATACATAATATTAAAGGAAACTAATTACTATAATAGATTTTAAACAATTAAATATTTAATATATACATCAAGCCATTCATTCATTCATTCCTACCTCTCTCCAAATTTTGTTGCGGGTCCCAATACAGCTTAGGCATGCCGTACCACGTATGTAGTACCTACCTCGGGCTGCGGGCACTCCAGAGATCGTATCAAAATGTTTTGTTGGTAATTAGGTACCGCAGGCAATTAGATTCTAGTTGAATAGTAGTATTGTAACTTTATAACTTAGTAATAATGTTGTTACTATTGCCAGTTTAAAAAGTTCCAGGGTGCCACGAAAATATTCAATTGTATTAATATGAAATGACAATCATCATCATGAAACATACAGTTTTATCAAATGACAGTATTGAGTATTGTCATAATAAGTATGACAAAATATGTTTCATGACAATAATTCTCGACCTGAGACGCATTAGGTCTGATGTGGAATATCACAAGTTTAGAGGAGAGCCAAAAGAAAAATATTGACAAAATCGGGTCAAAACTTTTGTTTATTATCGAATAGGCTAACAAAAATAGTATAATGTTTTAGATAAGTTGTGTACTTTTGTATCAGTATAGAAATAAAACCAGTCACAGTTAAATAATAATATTTTATTAATCAACAACTACTTTTTTGGTGACATCCAACCTTATGCTTGTACAGAGTTATTAAACGACGAATGTTTTTAATTCTATTTATTGATCCAACTTTATGCCTGCAATTTTTTGGTAAATTCAATGCGTATTGTAAGCTTTTTTAAAACATGTAACATTATGATTGACCAAAACTAGAAATTTAGTTACGTCCGATCTTGTTATATAAAATCTATTTATGGGGCATTTAAATTAATTATTATTAAGTACCTACATAAGGTCGTAGTTAACAAAATAAAATTTAAAAAATAATAAAAACTCAAACATTATGACTTTCAAACTTATTTTTTAAACTAAAAAAATGGAAACATTAATAAAATTAATCTATACTATCTATACTTCTATACTAATATAATAAACAAGAAAAGTTTGTTTGTTTGTTTGCATTGAATAGGCTCCGAAACTACTGGACCGATTTTGATGAAAATTGGCACTGATGTAGAGTAGACCATGAGGCCTTCCTCATGGTCTACTCTACATCAGTGCCAATTAACTACTCAACATAGGCTACTAGGCATAGTTTATCCAGGAAAAATTTACGGTTTTACTTAATTTGTTTAATTTTGTTTTTCCATTTGGTTCAGTGTCAATAAGCATTAAAAAAAGAAGGGGCATTTTTGTATGGAGCCCGTCCCCACTAGGTACTGTCACTACAAGACAAATATTAAATAAAAGGGCTTAAAAAGTGTGTTTTTATTGTATTACGAAAAATCTCTAAACCATGGGAGAAAAAAGTTAGTGAGGGTTAAAGGTTAAAAAAGTTTAAAAAATCATAATTAATTATTGCATAATTTCATAGTGTTGCTAATAATAAATAGTTAATGGGAAGTAATGGTATACAGCAAACTTCATAAAAGTGTTATATTTTGATAAACTGTCTCATATTTTGAAGAAATGTATGGAGTAATAATAAAATGCAAAAAATAAGCTCTTTCCTTAATTTTTTCGCACATAATTACTTTCTGGTAATTTTTCTTTCTTGCGATACTATCGAATGGTGCAATAATGCAGAATAGTATTTTTTTTTCACAATCTATTGGTTCGAATCCTGGCTAGGAATTCAAAAATCATATGATGCAGTTTAAGTTTTCATCAAGTCGGACTCGACACTACTAAATTGCTATTTCTTATTTGTTTTCGACTTCTCTTACATCGCCTGGAAGAATAGTTCGAATAGTTCACCATGTATATGTATTTTTTACTATTTTTCTGTACATAATAGTTTTAAAATTATTTTTGCTATTTAATTATATGTATTTTAATGTAATAGTTTTATCCGCATCATTAGATTTTACATAAATCAATATTCCAGGCCAGGATTCGAACCCGCAAATTAGGAAACAAATACATTTTGTATTATTGCACCATTCGATATGAAGTAAGAAATTATCAAAATCTACACCATGCAAGTAAGAAACAATTTCCAGAAATTAATTATTATGTGCGAAAAAAAAAACAAGGAAAGAGCTTATTTTTAGCATTTTATTATTATTCAATACATTTATTCAAGATATGAGGCAGTTTATCAAAATATAACACTATTCTGAAGTTTGCTGTATACCATTACTTTCCAAAAATTGTTCCTAATTAGCAACACTATAAAATGGTGCAATAATACAGAATGATTTTTTTACACTTTTCTTAACCTTTAACCCTCATTAACTTTTTTTCTCCTTAGATTTAGAGATTTTTCGTCATACAATAAAATTACACACTTTTTAAGCCCTTTCATTTGATATATGCCTTACTAGCTGTTTTCCGCGGCTCCACCCGCGTAAATATAGTATCGGGTATCCCGCGGGAATACTGTAATTTTCCGTCGTACAAGTAGCTTATGTTTTAATCCAGAGCCTAAACTACTACCGTACCAAATTTAATCGAAATCTGTTCAGTAGTTTTTGCGTGAAAGAGGAAGAAACATCCATCCATTCATACATCCTCACAAACTTTCACATTTTAGTAGTATAAGATAGTGCTACAGTAGTGGGGACAGGCTGCATACAAAAATGACCCATCTTCTTTACACGTGTATGGAGGTTTCAGCTCACGACCGTTGATAGGTCAAGCCACCGTCGCGCCGAAAACGGCCGAGTGACCGGCGATAATGTCCGATGTCATTTTATCGCGTCGGTGTGCGGTCACAAAGTCAATGGAATACTGTTTTTTCTTCACATAGGCATTTCTGTACAACGATAAAGTAGCACTTTTTAAAGGCATAAGGACTAATTGTGTTTGTAGACCTTAACCAAACAAATAAATTTTTCGAGGCATAACACTATATCTCAAGATACGACATATACATTTTATTTTTACCAACAATCCTTGTAGAATAAAGTCGAATGACAAAATAGTCCCTTTCTTACGCGTAAAATAATTTAAAAGCATAAAAGCTGAAGTCAATGTTCGACCTCCTAATTAAACCAAAATTTTAAGCATAAATGCTGTAGTTGCTATTAAGCTTTATTCCACGATATAAATTAAAAAATTCGACACATACGACCTTATGCATTTCTATAATAATAAGAACTAAAAGAGATAGAATTATGATTCTTATATGCTTAGAAAGAGCGCGAGATACTGGTTTCAACTGACTAATAAAGTTATTTTATCTGATCTCGACATTCGACCTTATGCGTCTCAGGTCGAGAATTATGATCTATGACGATATTAAATTCCATGACTGTTATCATAGTGCAATCCCAAATTCCCTCCTCACTCAAGGGACTAACAAACATAACTTGTTCCAGGCAATTACCCGCGGTGATGTGATAGCATGTGATGCGATCACTGATCGATCGGCGCACGCGCACGGATGGCACAGCGCGCACAGTGAAAGCAACATGGTCGGCGCAAGATGGCGGTGGTGGGTCACGCTGCTAGCGTTCCTCGTGCCTGTCATACATGGTCAGTGGTAATAGTTTAACCCCTTGAGTCTACGGAAGACACTCGCAGACCGCAGTGTTTGCTCTCTAATATTTAATTACTGAATTAATTACTTTAGAACAGAGGTCGGCAACCTGCGGCTTGCAAGCCACATGCGGCTCTTTTGTATGTTTCTATTATATTATTTAAAAAAAGTTATAAAATCGTTCTGAATCGATGAACGAAGATAAGGCACCATTTCTATCTCTCAACCATTTCATCTGGCTGGTTGCGGGGAAAATAGCTTTCCCCCACAGCCAGAGGCGGCGAAGGCGTGGATTACGTGGACCACTGCCTACGGCCAATTATGCATAACTCGGTATTCAGATGCAATAAGAAAAGGTTTTCGTTTTAATAACGATACGTTTGTTCCGCTCACTAGCTTTTAATATTAACCACATACTATTATTATTTTGTACCGACCGCGACGTTCTGTTGATTTTATTGTATTTTCCCAAGTACAGTCATGCTTTGCCACGACTTTTTGGGATGAATCACTGAACTAACCAGTAGCCCAAGCACAAACAAATTGGGAAAAAGTATTCGTACAATCATCGAATGTCAATTGTGTGAAAATATTGACAGTGCCCTTGGAAGGAACACTAAAGTCGTTTAAACTTCTGAAGTCAATAGGTAGGTAATAACAATAATATATTTATGGACGCTTCATAAATCATATCACGTCAATCTGGCCCCGTGTTAATTATCCAAAGAACTTGTGTTACGTGGACCAGACAACGCGATGGGAATTGGGAAGTATTTACACAATAGATATTATATTAAAGATTTTTTATATTTAATAGATATTCAAGATTTAAGAAACACATATTTAATACACACCCATGACCCAGGAACACAGAAAACTTTAAGTTCACTCGGCGGGATTCGAACCCGCGATTTCCGGCTGGAGCGCCAACACGCTAACCACTGTGCCACAGAGATTGACGAGAGGTTTTTGCACTTTATTTGTTTTGGTATTAATACGACGTGCCGACAAATTACGACTTTATTGCAATGTAATTAAGAGACATCTAAAATTAAAGCAATCTATATCAAATGTTATTTATGTACAGATTACAGAAAGTTTAATCAAAAAAATGGACACCTTCAAAAATTTGGCGTATGATTAACTAAAATTATAGACAACTCTTTTTCCTCATTAGCATGTGTCGTAAGGAGAACAAGGAACGATATTTGTCTTCTTCTCCTTCTAAGGCAATCGGACTATTTTTTTTATTGCATAAATGAAAGTACTCTTAAATATAAGTAACTTCTCAGAAGAAACCGTATATCAAAAGTCAATATTTTCAAAGGTACAGCGATTTTTATAAAAAATTTCGCGAGCCTCCTAAAAACGCTCCATACTAAAGTCGACCTACAAATGACGTCACTTGTAGGTTATAGTATATGAAGTATATGGCCGCCGGAATATATTTGTAAATATCTCCGATATTTGTGCGTTTAAGTTCATACTTACCATAATGAATGTTTTTGTATATGATGTGAGTAAACTAATGATGTAGGTTTTGTTTACCAATTTCGCAAAAAAAAAAAATTTGTTTTGTATAAAGACTCGCGAAATTTTGTATACAAATCGCTGTACCTTTGAAAATATTGACTTTTGATATACGGTTTCTTCTGAGAAGTTACTCATATTTAAGAGTACTATTCATTTATGCAATAAAAAAGAAAACAGTCCGCTTGCCTTTTATTAATCTGAGACAGTGCCTATACAATTTTCATTTGATAACGATACGAATACTTTTTTCCTAAATTGTTCGTGCTTGGGCTGCAGGTTGTCTATCTTTATCTATCCACTCAAGTAATCTTACGTGGCCTACCGTACCCACTTGAGTTCTTGAAGGCCAGTTCTGTCTAATTTTGACTGTGTAATCCAAAAATTTTATGATAATTGAAATGAATACCTAGTTAAGGCGTGAAAGCGTATCAAATAAATCACACTCGCAATAAATTAGTTAATTCTTCACAATGTTATGTAATGGTAGAGAATTTATACTTACCATTCAGAATAAAATTATATAAAGCTTCAATGTCGATGCATTTCGGAGCTTATTTTCTCAGGTGGTAAGGTTGAAATTGTTTTTGACGCATAGAATATAGTAGATACTTACCGGAATCATTTTTGGCGTCCGAGTCGTGGTCAGTCATCCGTGACATGCCCAAGGACACGGAGTTCAATGAACTTCATTAGATATGGGGAAGTCAATCAAATAGAATGTAACCATCATCATCGAAAGCTAAACGTTCAATGGTATTTTCAATTTTCAGTTGCTGTTATAAAACACACATAGAATATAACTGATTGAATGTACTGTTGGTTCTTGGTGGAAATTCATGTTCATAATAATATAACACAACTTTTTATACACACTTTTCCACTTTATTTAGATTTTTACAATAATTAAATATAAACACGACCGGTTTCGATTAACCTGATGATGAGTTAATCGAAACCGGTCGTGTTTATATTTAATTATTGTAAAAATCTAAATAAAGTGGAAAAGTGTGTATAAAAAGTTGTGTTATATTATTATACACATAGAATAGATTGCGTAGTAATTATAGAAAAAAACTTAGGCCTTTACATCCGTTAATGGATGATTTATACAGTATTCTCCGAGCGAAGTACCCACTCTTGAAATATTGTAGTTCCTGGGACAGTTGGCTTTTTAAATGTCGTATGGTTGCCCAAGCACATACGGCATTCTCACAACACAGTCAGCCTAGTTCAGAGGAATGACTGGTCAATACGTCTGGGGCCAACCATGTGCGGCTTTCCTCACGATGTTTTCCTTCACCGTTAGAGCGTCCGTATAATGTACTTGAGATCTGAAAAAGTCTCATTGGTACACGCCACAACCTGGGATTCGAACCTGCACTCTCTCGAGTACGAACCAAACGGTCTACCCACTAAGCCACGGAGCTCTACAATACTTATAGAAACTGCCTAAATAATAGGGGATCGGACTACATCTGAAATATTTGGTTTCATTAATATATTCAGAAATATTGAGGCATTACTACTTGTTAAATGTAAAAAAATATATTATTTTATGTGTAGTTTACTAATAAAATACATTTAAAAAGTACCAAAAAAAAATTTTTTTTTTGCGAAATTGGCAAACAAAACCTACATCATTAGTTTACTCACATCATATACAAAAACATTCATTATGATAAGTATGAACTTAAACGCACAAATATGGGAGATATTTACAAATATATTCCGGCGGCCATATACTTCATATACTATAACCTACAAGTGACGTCATTTATAGGTCGACTTTAGTATGGAGCGTTTTTAGGAGGCTCGCGAAATTTTTTATACAAATCGCTGTACCTTTGAAAATATTGACTTTTGATATACGGTTTCTTCTGAGAAGTTACTCATATTTAAGAGTACCTACTATTCATTTATGCAATAAAAAAAATTTAGTCCGATTGCCTATTAATGATTATAAAATGTAATTTTGTTTTATCTTTAAGTATCTATCTACTTCGCGATTCGCATTGCACAACAGTAAATAAAGATTTTTTAAATATTTTTAAATAATGATTTTAAAGTTCATTTAATAATATAACATATTACAAAAGTAGATAAAAAATATAATTATAGTTTCAACGCCAGTCGTGACTAGCGTAGATGAATCCTTGAAATGAGCCTTAATAAAAACATGACCATACAAAAGAGTTCAACGCGCTACAATGAATTAATTTTTTTCTGCTTTTTATCAAAAAACGAACAAATCGTATTAGTTTTGAACTATTTTGTAAATAACAATTAAACATTTTTGTAATGTGTAATTACTTTGACATTTTGTAATAACGGCAATTTTGCAATCTGCAAAATGTTACCATTTAATGACGTATTTCTAACCCCAGCAATTAATAGCCGTAATGTGGATATTACTCATAATAAAATATATACCTAATTAACTTTTCACAATGTGACCTTACTCGATATTCTCGTGAGTGTCTACTGGCTAGTAGACAGCCATTCTCAACCTTTTTTAATGATTCAGTCATGGTATCGAGAGCCGCAAGCGGCAAGCAAAAACTATACAGGTTTTGGTTGTAACGTAATTCAAAGTAAATCATGAATTTACTTTATTCATACAGACAGAAGTTTCTACAAGATGTTTTAATGGGATTTTTCTAATAATCCTTTTTTCAAAATTTCAACATAATATTCTGAAGTTAATATTCATAACTTCAGATTTGCCAATGACAAATGCAAGTTAAGTGTAGCTGGTCTAGTGTCTACATAAAATAGTATATAATTTTAAATGTGTCGTAAGACATTGATACATAATATTATTATACTATTAAGAAGGATATTTGTCTTCCTCGTACCAATTAAGTTTGGTAGTTGAACGACATTAAAAACAAAGATAATTTGACTTTTAGTATGACTTATTTATTTACAACTTTCGCTTATATCGATATATCTATAAATTAAATTACCATGCGTGGCCATGAGCCAATGGGGCACCATGGCTGAGGGCGGCGCCATGTCTGGCGATCAGAGGTGAGGCGTAGGCGGCGTGGCTCGCGTAGGCAGCTGGGGCGGCGATGGCATGGCCGATGGCGGGGGTGGCGATGTGGCTGCTGTAAGATGTGGCGATGGCACCGTGGGTGGCATAGGCGGGGGCAGCGATAGCACCGTGGGCGCCGTAGGTGCGGGTGGCGATGGCACCGTGGGCGGCGTAGGCGGGGGCGGCGATGGCACCATGGGCGGCGTAGGCGGGGGCAGCGATGGCGGCATGGCCAGCAATCAGAGGAGCGGCATGGGCGAGGGGATGTCCGGCCAGCTGGCGGGCGGCGATGGGAGCGACGCCGGCGGCGTGGCCGTCAGCGGCGGCGTAGGCAGTCTGGGCGGCGCTCTGGGATTGCCAAGCGTGGTCTTCGGCGGCGTTGATGGCGCGGCCCTGGAGCTCGGCAGCCTGGTCGTGCTGGTTGCGGGCCAAGTCCAGAGAGGCACGGGCGTGGTCGGAGGCCTCAACGTGAGCGTCGATAGAGGCGGCCTGGATGTCACCGGAGGAGATTGTGGGCGCGATGCCGTGAGCGGCCAGGGGGGCGGCATGGCCGATGGCTAGGGGGGCGGCATGGGCCAGGCCTAGGGCGCCATGGGCCACTGCTAGTGGGGCACCATGTCCGTACAGGGCGCCGGAGGGCGCGGCTGACGCGTAGGCGAGGACGGCGGCGATTACCTGAAGAAAATAGATGTTAATTTTTATATAAAAATTTTAAAAAGGAAATTCTTTAGGATAATATGTTTAGATGTGACAACATTTGTTGATTTAATTTAATAATTACGATCCAACAATCGAAATTTTTTCGGTATTTTTAATTCCTCTTAAATACCCGAGAATAGGTCTATTAAACAAAACAATAACCACTAAAACAATGAACTAACCAAGAATTTCATTGTCAGTTTTTGTTTGTGTCTGCTGGGAAGGCACTGAAGTATTAATGCATTAATTTGGAGTTGTGCGAGCTTTTATACGCGCACGCGCTTGCGACCCGCAGTAAGTGGTCGCTGTCAAGGATAGGAGAGTGTCAGGTTCAATTTACTTTATTAATTCATTATTTCACAAATAACTTCATACGTATGTATACAATTACATCCGGATGTCGTATTTGTGCCCTCGTCATTAATTCAGAGAATTAACTAGAGGTAGGTTACTTAAATGTGATTCTGTAGCAACTTATGCTCTGAACAGTAATATAGGACTTGATGACAAATAATAATTAAATAGCATCAAAGGTCTGATCGCCAATTTGGTCTAAAAAGTACCTACTAATGGGACGTTGGGTAGGAAGGGGTGTTTAAGGTTCGCTCTGAACCTCTCTGAAACTCTGAAAACTCTGAAAAAATTTAATATCTCTAAGTTTATAGTTTCTATATACATATTTATAGATAATTAAGTTATCTGAATATTCATATGGAAATCAATTAGTAGCACTATTATTTAGTCTAATGAATAAGTCTATATTGCAAAATGAAGGAAAGGGGAAATCGCCACATCTTGGAAAATCGTGGAGTATGACGAGGTTAAATTTAATAAATGTGGTGACTTTTGGGGTTTTTTTTCTATACTAATCAATTTTCTCCTCAGCTTTTATATAACCACGTCATCAATATTTTATTTTTGACATTTCTGCTTCTTTGTTCCTTGGCAATATATTATAATATAATATAAGCATATTATGCTTTACTATACCATCCTAATCTTATATACTATTGTATATAAGATTAGGATAATATATAGATAGATTAGGATAATATAAGATATTTAATATTATTATAATATTTGTACGAGCGGAGTCGCACATTAACGCTTGTTTAGTATAACCGCTGACCGTACACTTTTCGAACGTTATAAAACTGTGTTAACATAACTATATTTTAATGACAATAAACACTTTGAACGGGTCATTGCTGTCGTCATTCCTTGAGTTCAGATTTATTTTGGACTTAAGAACATTCAACATCAACATCAACATTCTTGTAGGGAAACACCCCTACATATTGGTCCTTCGAGAAACTCAGTGCTGCGGGGGTTGTGTTTGTGCTGTGATTTGCGATCGGTCTGACAGGCCTCCCAGAAGCGGGTCTCACCTGTTGGATTGAGAAGGCGCTCTACGATCACAGTATAGACGCATTTCCAAAGCCCTGATTTGAACTGGAACCTGGAACAAAGTCCACAGGAAGCTCGACGATTGGACGAGAGGAACATTTAAACATCCACGAAAAGCTCAACTAGCTTTCGTAAACATCAAGAACATTTTAACATCCACGAAAAGCTCAACAAGCTTTCGGGAACATCAAGAACATCTTCAACATCCACGAAAAGCCTTACTAGCTTTCGTGAATAACTTCAACATCTACGAAAAGCTCAACTAGCTTTCGTAAACATCTTCAACATCTACGAAAAGCTCAACTAGCTTTCGTAAACAGTTTCAACATACGCGAAAAGCTCAACCAGCTTTCGTGAACAACATTTCAACATCCGCGAAAAGCTAAACTAGCTTTCGTGAACAACAACGTCAACATCTACGAGTAGCTAAACTAGCTATCGTAAACATCAACAACATTTAACTTTTTCGTCGTACAGTAAATAGCCATCATCATGGAAGCTTTGCTGGAACGTCAACAACATATCATCAACACCGTCGAGAGGATAATTACCAACTTCAAAAAGGATTCTCCTACTCGAAAAACATCAGAGTATCTTCAAACGAGATTGGAGACTCTAAATAACTTGTGGGAAGAGTTTCAGTCGAACAACACTCTGCTTCAGCTAGAGGAAGACAAGTCCGACAAATACTTCACTACTAAACGCTTTCAACACCTGGAGCAACTCTACAAGAATGGAGTTCAACTGATTCAACAAACAACTCCAGCTGTTAAACCAACAAACGACAACAACTCGGAGAAGATAGAAGTCACAGATGAGCCTACACCTGGAACATCTGGAACTAACAAGGGAACGCCGTCGCGTACCGATGAACTACTGAGTCAGCAGCGAACAAACTTCCGAGCTTTGACTCGAGTAGTTAAGAACATTGACTTCTGCTCGCTATCAGAACGCTGGGAAATTGAAGACAAACTACAGATGCTTCAATCCCGCTGGGGAGCCATCGACCAACTACATTGGCAGATAGACAACTTGTTGGAAGGGGCTGACAAAAAATATGAACAGGTTTTCTGTGAACACGAAGAGATTTACGAGAAAACAAAATCGTGTCTTCACAGAAAGCTCAACAACATTAAACATCAACAAGAATCCACACCACATCTTGAACTACCAGTATTTACTGGCAACTACGCCAATTGGCCAGCCTTCGCGGATCTCTACCGGGAGGCTATACATAACAATCTTTCCCTTAACAAATGCCAAAAGATGCAACATCTCAAGGGAAAACTCAAGGGCGAGGCCGAGCGGCTCGTCCAACATTTGAACATTTCGACTGATAATTATGACGCTTGCTGGGAGATTCTGAATCATCGATACAACAACAAGCAACTTCTTTTCACAAACCTCATGCAAACCTTCATGAACCAGCCGACGCTGCAAAAACATACTGCCTACGAGATCAAGCGACTTCATGATGTCAGTCTGGAGACCGTTCACGCCATACATAACCTGGGCGTCGACACGTCAACGTGGGATCCTATCCTCGTACACATTATCACAGAGAAGATGGATTCTGAAACATACGCGGCATACATGCATGCCAGAACAAACAAACGCGATCTTCCTTCTTTCGACGAATTAATTTCCATTCTCGAAAGTAAATTCACCGCATTGGAGCCATTGAACAAGAAAAATCGGCAGAACAAACTAAGTTCCACACCTGCAAAGGAAAATGAACATACGAACAAAGAGAACATACGCGACTTAAGGTTCAAGATCGCAAAAACATACAAGTCGTACGCTGAACGCATATGCCCACTATGCAAGAAAAATAATCACGTCTTAATATCATGCCAAAGGTTTTTGAACATGTCACCGGATGCAAAAATAAATACAATCAAAACATTAACATTATGCAAAAATTGTTTGTTTTATCACAAAGAAAATTGCATTTCGAAAAACAAGTGCAAAATATGCAACAATGCACATCATACAATTTTGCACGACGCGTTGGCTGACGCAAATGGAACGCAGCAAAATACAATGACCGCTCCAAATACTTTGCCCCGAAAATCCAATCACGTGTCCGGATATTATGATGAAGTGTTACTATCAACAGTCGAATTAAAGGTACAGGCCAGAGATGGAAGCTACATCACTATGAGATGTCTTTTAGACCAAGGATCGCAGATCAACCTGATTACGGAATCCGCTGCTCAACGATTACAACTACAGAGATGCAACCAGAGCTCATCTGTATTTGGGGTTGGTACCAACGCAACACAAAGCAACGGAGCCGTACAACTAGTCTGCGCATCGCGTTACGACGACTACAACTTCATCACAAACGCTTTAGTCATGCCCAAAGTAATTGGAAATTTACCGAACTTTACGTTCGAGAAACCATCGTGGCCACATATACAAAACATCAACTTAGCGGATCCAGACTACAACATCTCGAAGCCGATCGACGTGCTATTAGACGCCAAGATCTTTGCCGAAATATTAATGGATGGAATTTTGAGGGGTCCGTCTAATACTCCGATCGCACAACAGACAAAATTAGGATGGGTATTAGTCGGCAACATGAAAAACTTCAACTGCTATGCGGTCACTAACAACATCAGCGAAATTTCACAATACTGGGAGATGGAGGAAATAACATCAACCAACGCAAACATGACGTCAGCCGAAGAGTATTGTGAAACACTCTACCAACAAACAACAACCCGACAGCCTGATGGACGTTATGAAGTTAGGCTGCCGATGAAACATGACTATGAGCATCATCTTAGTCCATCCAAACCGCAGGCGATCACGCAGTTCAAACAGCTGGAAAAAAGATTTTCAAGAAATGAAGAACTGGCCGAAAACTACAAGTCATTCATTGACGAATACCTACGATTAGGTCACATGAAACTCTGCATCAGCAAGAGCGAGCCCAGCTGTTATCTTCCTCATCACGGCGTCATAAGATTAGAGTCGCAGACAACAAAACTAAGAACAGTATTTAACGCTTCGCTCAAATTAAAATCGGGCGTAAGCTTAAACGATTTAATGGAATGCGGCCCTAACCTACAACAAGATCTACAAAGTATCATATTACTTTGGAGAACGTTTCGATATGTCTACACTGCGGACATAGAGAAATTTTATAGACAAATTTGGGTGAAAGAGGAAGATCAACATCTCCAAAAAATAGTATGGCGTGACGCACCTACCAACGACATACAGGATTATCAACTATGTACAGTGACGTACGGAACTAAAGCAGCTCCGTATTTAGCTATGCGAACAATAAAACAGCTGACTCAAGATGATGGTCACATGTACCCATCAGCTGTAAACATCATCAACAACCAGCTGTATGTCGATGACCTTTTGGGCGGCAATAACAACCTGGAAAATGCTATACAAGAACAAAAACAAATATACAATCTTCTGCTCGGTGGCGGCTTTAAGTTACGAAAGTGGGCTAGTAACGACGCGAAGCTCCTACAACATTTTTCGGAAGATTTAATTAACCAAAACATGTACGACTTCAAACATGCTGAAACAAACAAAACACTTGGACTATCGTGGAACCCGCGCACGGATCAGTTTACATTCACGTGCGAAAAACTGGCGGGCGATAAGTCCGATGTAACAAAGCGAACATTATTATCAAATCTCTCAAAGTTATTTGATCCCCTTGGTTGATTGTCTCCTATATCAATCAAGGGAAAAATTATATTCCAAAAGGTGTGGAAAAATAATTTATCCTGGGACGAAAAAATTCCTCAAGATATTCATCAAGAATGGGATATATTGAGACAAGATCTACACAACATTAACAAAATTAAAATTCCACGATGGATAGGCGACATAGACAAGCCCATCGAACTCCATGGATTCTGTGACGCATCGGAGTTGGCATACGGCTGCGTCATATATTGTAAATCCCTGGACACAAACGGACAAACAGTCATACAGCTGATCGCAGGAAAAACAAAGTTAGCACCTTTACGTAAACATACGTCACTGCCCCGACTGGAATTATGCAGTGCGTTGTTGTTGTCCAGACTTATGAAAAAAGTCATAGACTCAACAAACATACAGACAAGACCAACAAAATTATATGGATGGACTGACTCAATGGTCGTATTAGGGTGGCTACAAGGTGACATAGGACGGTGGAAAGCATTCGTTGCTAACCGCGTAGCCGAAATACTGAGCATCATGCCATCGACATCTTGGAGACACGTGAAGTCAGGAGAGAATGCCGCAGACTGCGCATCCAGAGGTCTTCTACCATCTCAACTTCTGGCGCACTCTCTTTGGTGGGAAGGCCCAAAATGGTTGAAAGAACCCATCACAGAACAACTCATAGAAATAGACAAATGTCATCTGGAAGAGAAAAAGAAAAAGGTCTTCGTCACTAACATAATTAATGAAACAACATTTATTGAGGAACTTCTAAAACGTTATAGCTCTATGGAGAGAATCACTCGCATTTTAGCTTGGGTGTCTCGTTTCATTCATAACCTACGACACCGTCGCAACAAACAATTAACATTGGATTTAAACTTGAATGAAATACGAAGCGCTCACAACATAATAATAAAGGCTGTGCAAGCGAAATATTACATACGGGATATAGAACAATTAAAACATATGGATCGAGTACATCGGAAAAGTCAGCTGTTGTGCCTCAATCCATGGATTGATGATGAAGGAATTTTGCGCGTAGGAGGCCGACTGGGACTTTCCAACTTAAACTATCAACGCAAATATCCCATCATACTGCCTAACAACGACAGGTTGAGTGCATTAATTATTGAATGGGCCCACGATATAACATTACACGGCGGAGCAAGGCTAACGTTAACATACATACGAACGAGATACTGGATGATTGGGGGAATGAGCGCTGTAAAACGACAACTTTTAAGATGCATCAAGTGTTTACGCTTCAAGGCCTCAAACAGAAGTCAACTGATGGCAGACCTGCCACAAGCTCGAGTCACACCATCACGACCGTTCACAAACACTGGAGTAGATTTTGCTGGACCAGTCGATGTGAAGTCAAATAAAGGCAGGGGAATATCCACATCAAAGGGTTACATCGCTATTTTTATTTGCATGGCTACAAAGGCCATCCACCTGGAGCTGGTCTCTGACTTGAGCTCTGTAACATTTTTAGCCGCTTTCAAGCGTTTGTGTGCTCGCCGAGGAACGCCCAGACACATGTACAGCGACTGTGGCACAAATTTTGTCGGCGCAGCAAGAAGTTTACAACATGAACATGTAAAGGCGGTACAACAATATTTTAACACTGAAGTATTAAACAACTTGATATACCACGGAGTGGAGTGGCACTTCAACGCTCCATCCTGGCCAACCGCAGGTGGTCTATGGGAGGCTGCTGTTCGGCGCATGAAACATCACTTAAGACGCGTTCTTGGGGAACAGAAGCTAACTTACGAAGAGTTTTCCACTCTATTAACTCAGATCGAGGCTTGCCTCAACTCCAGGCCCTTAGTAGCTTTAACAGATAGCACGGAAGATCTCGAGTACCTAACACCAGGTCACTTCCTGATAGGAGACCAAACTCTTGCCCCTCCCATGTCACAAGAGGTAGAAGACATTAGCTTGGGCACAAGGTGGAAGCTTGTGGAAAAAATGCACAAGGACTTTTGGAACAAATGGTCAATGGAATACCTACAAACTCTTCAAACAAGAAGCAAATGGCACTATGCTAGCAAGGACATTCAAGTCGGTGACTGCGTCATTGTCAAGGAAGATCACATTCCTCCCGCTCGTTGGCTAATGGGAAGAGTTACACAAACTCACCCCGGGAATGATGGTCACATACGCGTGGTCACGCTGAAAACAAAGAACAATGACAGCATCAAACGTCCCATCAACAAATTGATTTTACTTCCGATTGAACGAGACTCTCCGCCACCGCAACAAGAACGAAAACAGGAACCTGAAACAAAAGCGGATGAAAACAATAAAAAACAAAAGCCCAGAAGGTTTATAAAAGGAAACGTTATGCTAACGCTACTTAGCGTTCTGTTTCTACTCTCACCGATAAGAGGAGAAACCAACACGCCCACCACAGACGGCAGTATTAAGCTTTTACCACTTAATCAACCTCTGTATTTCGATAAGGTGGCAAACATGCGGACCATACAAGATGAATGGAAGATTATCATCTACTATAACTTAACAACATACTGGCTCGCCACAAAACATATTCAATATCACATCGACCTACTAAACGACTTGTGCAAGGACGAGCCCGCCTTCAAAACGATGACGAGTCAGCTGCAACACGAAGTTAATGAACTACAACATTATAACACATTGTTAAAAACAGAACATGGCAAACGCGCTAAACGTGGATTAGTAGACGGAGTGGGATACGTCGCTAACTCTCTGTTTGGAATACTGGATGAACGATTTGCTACACAATACCACGATGACATCGAAAAAATACAAGAAGACGAGAAACATCTGTTAAGCTTGTACAAGCAACACACTTCGATCATCGAGAGCGAGTACAACATTATTAAGAGAAACGAAGAAATTATGATAGATCAGTTCGCCAGCATCAGCAAACAAATGGCTCATCTCAACAACTTAATTACCAACGAGCATGCGAAATCCATCTACATTACGGCTACCATTTTAACAGCTAACTTGATCGTGGATAAATTGCAAAGATTGCAACAACAACTTTTAGATTTGGTTACGGACGTACGCAGTGGACGCATGGACATACATTTGCTGCAGCCAGAGGAATTTATCAACCAGCTAAACATCATCAAGGCTCAAATTCCCGTCGACGTAACACTACCTTGCCTCAGCAGCCAAGAAAACTGCATACGAGAAATGTACAAACTATCAAGAGTGCATGTACGACTGATGGACTTTTTGATCTTCGAAGTCAAGCTGCCTCTTATTAACACCGAGCCTTTCGAATTGAGTCGTGTTATACCTATACCAAGGATCTACAACGAAACTACATTACGTATAACACCGACAGCTGAGTATTCAGCAATAAACCTCAAAAGGGACATGATTGTGCCTATAACAGAAAACGATGTGCATAAGAACTGCATATCGTTCAACGAAAACAATTTATTATGTTGGCTCAACCTACTTATATATAAAACAACAAAGGAGCTATCAACGTTATGTGAGGCGAACGTAATAAACAATAGAAACATAACAAACTGCGGCACTGTGTCATCGGGTTGCAGCGACGACTGGATCATGTTACACGGCCGGCACGCGTGGCTGTACACCTGTTGTCGGGAGTGTGCTGTGCGCATTTTTTGCCCAGACACTAACATTATGACAAAAACATTAACTTCTACTGGGATACTGAGGATGGAGCCGGGCTGCATGTTAAAAGGAGACAACGTCATCATCCATTCTGCAAGAACATTTCGCACAGAGTTAAATGTCAACAACTTACAAGAGCTACAGATACCGGAATCGGAGACGAACATCTTGCTGAAGAGCATGAACTTTACTTTTACTCCTGAGAAACATATCTACGACTACAACAGCCTGCAGAGTCAAATCGAGGCAGTGAAGAAAAATCAGGAAAACATGAACATCCACAACTTATCGCACTACATGCACCATTATACCAGTTATGGATGTATAGGCCTACTCAGCACAATTCTGGGCCTAGTCTGCTTGTACCGTGGAGTAAAAAAGCGTCTCCATGGGAACAGAGTCGCAGACCAACGGCAGAACGTGGAAATGCAAAGCGCGAGCGTGCGGAACTCCATCACCGAGGACGGGTCCCCGGCGGCGTGGGTAGCGGCGCAGCGGTCGCGACGCATGGTCAACAGGCAGACATCGCCATAGTAGAGAACTTATAGGACATTTAACTATTTAATTTTAAACTTTATACTTTTATTCAACTTTATACTTTTTACTTTTATTAACTTTATTTACAAATATTTTTAACTTAATAACATTTAACATATTTTATTTACATTGTTAATTTTTTCTCTTTTTTTGTGTTTCGGCAGCATGTACGAGCGGAGTCGTACATTAACGCTTGTTTAGTATAACCGCTGACCGTACACTTTTCGAACGTTATAAAACTGTGTTAACATAACTATATTTTAATGACAATAAACACTTTGAACGGGTCATTGCTGTCGTCATTCCTTGAGTTCAGATTTATTTTGGACTTAAGAACATTCAACATCAACATCAACATTCTTGTAGGGAAACACCCCTACAATATTATTATTGCTTGTTTCAACAGTCTATTACGTTAAAATTTTTAGTGGGATAATTTAAATTGCTGATTTTCATTTTAAAATTTTAAGCATATTAACTAAAACTATTATGTCATGGGATACTCATCCCAACTTACCTGACCGGTAGTTGTGGTATAGTATACGGGTATGCGGCCCCGGCTTCCCTAGCTATTACTGTCCTATCCCTTGCCCTCCTGGGCGGTAATATCCTATATTTCCTATTTCCCACTCTAACTTACCAATCTTCCTTTCCACACCACTTATCCTTCCCTTTCCCTATTCCTACCCTCTCCACCAATCCGTGGGAACGCAATGGATAATCATAAAAATAATAATTATCCAAAATGGCGGCGATGTGGTTCGCCACCCATCACGTCTCGTTTCTCGCGGAGGCGAAAAGTGGCCCATGGAGAGCCGCTTCGCTACGTTGAATGTAAGAGGAGGAATGGATGGTAAGAATGAAAGTGGACGAAGCGAAACAAGTATGTAAGGATCTTAGCAAGTGGAAAGAAGTGGTCTCTGCCTACCCCTACGGGAAAGAGGCGGTCCTGCCTACCCCTACGGGAAAAAGGCGTGATTATATGTATATGTATTTTTTTTTAATAGTTGTAACAAATGACGTCAGTCTTATAACTATCACGACAGTCGATCTTTAGATGCTAGAAAGGATGTGCTCGGTGATCGGTCTATTAGATTATCACGTGAGAGGCAGCTAGTGTCCCGTCTTACTCCCCACTTCACTTTCCCCTATTTATTTTTCATGGGCAAAAAATGTATGAATACATTATATAATTTTGTTTAAGTTTTGCTAGTTATTGGTGTACCTACATATTATATGCGTCTTCATCTATATCAATACTAATATAATAAACAGGAAAGGTTTGTTTGTTTGTTTGCATTGAATAGCTTCCGAAACAACTGGACCGATTTTGATGAAATTTGGCACATATATAGAGTAGACCACGGAGAAAATGTACGGTTTATGCGACATTTAAGTTTTGCACGAACGAGTTTGCGGGCAATAAATAATTCCAATCAATTATTTATTATGGATAGGTAAGTAGTAAATAAATGCAAAACTTTTTTAGAATGCTACGTATTCGGTGAGACATTTTTACCAATACCACTTTATATTAACAGGAATGTCGAGACTCAGGAGTGTATAAGGTTCGATAGAATCAATTACGGATGTTTTGGGCATATGATCAGTAGATATATTATGTATAGACTTTTAAGCAGTAAAATAATTATCATACTAGAAAAAAAAACCCATACACGAGATGATTTTTTATTTTGAGTATAACAATATTTTTTTTGCCTAAACGTCTTTACATAAGCAGTGGATCATGTGCCCAAAGTATCCGTAATTAATTTTCGGGGACATTATATATTAATGCTCACCTTAGATTAATAACTTTAAATAGCATAGATATATTAGCAAGAGGAGGAGGAGGAGCTGAATACCGGCTAGTAGCAAGAGGAGGAGACACACCTAATATACAATCGTTCATTATTCTCTTTACGACCAATTATAATGGAAAAGAGGGAGATTAATAGCTAGTTAGTCACATGCCAAACTTTTGTAATGTTCATTGTTTTCGTCGAAGCTTTCAGTATACAAATTACATTAGTATTGCTATCAATTTATGATGTCACTAAATTACATTGCAAGTAAAGAAAGTAATTCGTACGTCGTGTTAACATTACAACAAAAGTTCAAAAACCTATTGAATTTTGACGATTTAATTATTCCCTCCATGTATTCCTCTTCCTATATCCTAATTTTAACTAAAGATTTTATCAATAAGTCAACGACCACAGAGTGTGCCTCGTTCTCAATAATTGCGTGGGCTACACTGCAGCTGTTCGACAGATGCATGTTTCAGTCGAATTAGCAGCAGCACTAAGTATTCTTATGCAACAAAAAATATTCTGCCATACATACAGAGTTACTTATCTGAATATTTTATTCATTGCTGCCCCTCCAGCAATTAACTGCTACAAACGCGAGAAAGTCGAGAAGGAGTCAAAAAGCATCTCACGGGGAAAGGGGATCCTACCCGTGACTAGAGTAGTGAGATCTTGTGAATTGTGATCGTGATCTTGTCGGGCGCAGCAGAGTCACTAGAACTCTGCTGCGCCCGACAAGATGGTTAATGGGTACTGCCCCTACTCACTAAAAACTCAGCGGGCACTCCAATCAATACCGCCCATAGCGGGCCACTCGCGTGAGCCTGCAGCTTTACTTTGTTCAGACCCCGTTTAATCGAAACGTAAGAGATAAAATTCAACCATATTAATTACATGTACACAGAAAACCACAAGACCGACACTTTTATTGTATTACTAGATGTTGCCCGCAACTTCGCGCGCGCAAAAGGAAATCCCACGTGAACCGTACATTTTGCCGCAATGTAAAGTAGCCTATGTCCTTTCCCGTGGTCTACTCTATATATGTGCAAAATTTCATCAGAATCGGTCAAGTAGTTTCGGAGCCTATTCAATGCAAACGAACAAACTTTTCCTCCTTATTATATTAGTATAGACAAATAAATAAAGTACAAAAAGACACCATTCTAATGATACAAATAATGACATAATGGCGTAAAATAATACAATTTATGTCTCGTTTAGAATCCTACGAAAGTTTATAAATTTTCTAGGTACCTAATTTATAAACTTGCGAAAATTGTTATATTTCGGTGACATATAGCTTGTGTATATTGAGAATGTAGACGAGAATGCCAACCTTCCTTTGCAGTGACAAAAAGTATGAGGCTTTTGGTTTGAGAACTAAGCATTGCTTTCGGAGTT
This sequence comes from Glaucopsyche alexis, assembly GCA_905404095.1. Taxonomy (NCBI): domain Eukaryota; kingdom Metazoa; phylum Arthropoda; class Insecta; order Lepidoptera; family Lycaenidae; genus Glaucopsyche; species Glaucopsyche alexis. The sequence continues at coordinate 8,592,618 of FR990047.1, forward strand.
CGAGTATTCTGGTATTACTGATCGGGGATTATTATTATACACTAACTTTAGCCCGCGTCTCCGTCCGCGTAAATACAGTATCAAACGGGAATACTTTTTCTGGATAAAAATAGCCTATGTTTTAATCCAGAGCTTAAATTACTACAACCATGCCAAATTTCATCAAAATCCATTCAGCAGTTTTTGCGTGAAAGAGTAACAAACATCCATCCATCAATCCATCCGTCCGTCCATACAATTCTAAATAAATTCTAAAATTCTACATCCATCCTCACAAACTTTCACATTCCACATAAAAGATATCAAGAGGATATATCTATTAAATAATAATGATATATTTTAGGCATATTATCAAATAAATTACTAAATACAAGGAGTATCTAATCTGTCAATGCCTTTTTGTTTTAATAGAACCGCAATTATTTGTATCAAATTATATTATTACCATTATAAGCAAAAACAAGAATTAAAAGCACTTATTTGCTTAAACATATTTTGTACCGTTTCCATTTACCACTATCCACTGTCGACATAGCTCTTGCTAATAATGTAGTACCTAATTGCCTGATTATGACATTATTGTTTAAAAAAACACGTATTACAAAGAGTACTGTATACTAATAAAAACGAGGCCGAATCTGTTTTACCAAAAAATTACAGAATTATGTAAAGGTTCAACACTCCAAATGTGCTTGTCAAATGATATATTATTTATATTATACCTGAAGCAAAAACTTTATACCACTTTTTATGGAAATTATGCGAACAGAGAAGTATGAAATTTGGCACAGTTAAAGTTTATATGAAAGAGGAGTGAGCAGCACTAATATTTTTTATAGTCATGCTGAAAAATATATTAAATCAATAAGAATTAATTTACACACACTACCTCTGATTAATGACTCCACAGCTCATTACCAATTACCATGCGTTTGTAATCTTGTAATAACATGAGGTGTTGGTTTGACATAATTATTGTCGAACAATAATTGTTAATATTTCTTACACATTATATATAAAAGGGATATAATAAATCGAGCGAACAAAAAATAAGTTGGCGGCTGCACGTGAGCATACTGTATAACTGATTTTGGCAGCGAATTAATATGTTGGCGACTAAATTACTAAACTGGCGAAAACACTCGGGTGACAAAAATTTCAAAAGTCGGCAGATAAAAAGAGGCGAAATTTAATCCAAATTAGCACCGACATTTATAAGTTGGTGACTCAATTTCCGAGTTAGTGACCATTATGCCATATAAGCAGCTATAAAACCAGATTTGGTTGATAAATTAATGGCTGCTAAAAATTCAATTTGCAGGCTACGGAAAATCCTATTTTTGGATACTGTTGGAGTATGTTTTTTTTGGCATGGGTGTCATTTTATAGGTTTCTGGGGGTGCAGAATAATATGAAAATAAAATCTGTTTTGAAATTCCACAATGGCGTAATTTTTTGTTATTAAAATTAATAAGGTTGTCCTTTTCCAGGTTTCTGGAGATTCTGATTACAAAATTGTCTTCCAATTTCATTTCCCAAAATGGAGAATATTCAATCTTCGTAAAATAAATATTAATACTAAATTAAAAGATCTTGGGGATGCTAATTAGGATTGATGATTATTATTACAGTATGTTATGTAGTTCAAGGTATGTATAGAAATTTTTCAAAATTCAGGATTCATGAATTTTTCTGCCATTCATGAAGAAAATATGCGATTTCTAGGTTAATAAGGGGGAGGAAATTTTAATTATTTTTTCAATAGGATGCACCGTTTCCGATATAGAATCAAATTTATAAAAAAGAAGTAATGCTGTACATTAAGATACGACGGATGTATAAATCTATAGAAATGTTAAAAATTCAGGACTTTCGAAAAAAAATTTCTCCCATCATGAAGAAAATATGATGTTGCGGGATTCCTAAGGGGGACGAAATTTTCATTATTTTTTCAATAGGATGCACCGTTTCCGAGATAGAATCAATTTTATAAAAAAAATAAGTAAATGCTGTACATTGAGATACGACGGATGTATAAATCTATAGAAATGTTGGAAAATTCAGGATTTTCCAATTTTTTTTTCTCCCATCATAAAGAAAATATGATGTTGCGGGGTTTCTAAGGGGGACGAAATTTTCATTATTTTTTCAATAGAATGCACCGTTTTCGAGATAGAATCAATTTTATAAAAAAAATAAGTAAATGCTGTACATTGAGATACGACGGATGTATAAATAAATAGAAATGTTGGAAAATTCAGGATTTTCGAAATTTTTTTTCTCCCATCATGTAGAAAATATGATGTTGCAGGATTCCTAAGGGGGACGAAATTTTCATTATTTTTTCAATAGGATGCACCGTTTCCGAGATAGAATCAATTTTATAAAAAAAGAAGTAATTGCTGTACATTGAGATACGACGGATGTTTATAGCTATAGAAATGATGGAAAATTCAGTATTTTCGAAAAATGTATCTCCCATCATGAAGAAAATATGATGTTGCGAGGTTTCTAAGGGGGGTGAAATTTTAATTATTTGTTCAATAGGATGCACCGTTTCCGAGATAGAATCAATTTTATAAAAAAATAAGTAATGCTGTAAATTGAGATACGACGGATCTATAAATCTATAGAAATATTGGAAAATTCAGGATTTTTGAAATTTTTTTTCTCCCATCATGCAGAAAATATGATGTTGCGGGGTTCCTAAGGGGGACGAAATTTTCATTATTTTTTCAATAGGATGCACCGTTTCCGAGATAGAATCAATTTTATAAAATAAGAAATAATGCTGTAAATTGAGATACGACGGATGTATAAATCTATAGAAATGTTGGAAAATTCAGGATTTTCAAATTTCTTTTTCTCCCATCATGAAGAAAATATGAGGTTGCGGGGTTACTAAGGAAATTTAAAATTGATGACTTTTTTGTAATCAGCACCCCCAGAAACCAATAAAAGGACACCCATATCAATTTTACAAAAAATAAATATCCGCCATTTTTAAATTTCAAAATTAATCTACACAATAATCTACACCCCTCTAAAACCGAGAAAAATAAAAAATTGGGAATTTTGTACGCTCCTTTATGATTTTTTTGTGTGCGCTCGTTTTGCTGCTTGTATGTTTTTTGAGTTACCTACATCAGGGAAAATATATGTGCCTATTCTTAAATTAAATGTGTACTCACAAATTGTCGCCAAGATGGTTATTTGTTCGCTAAAATATAATCTGTCTGCCAGTTTGGAAAATTCAGTGGTATTATTTAGTCACCAGATTTGTAATTTTTTTGTTCCTTACATTCTTTCGCCAACTTAGTAATTTAGTATTCAATATTGTGTATTTTCACATCCAAAATTTAATTGTTTTGTCGCAAGTTTAAATACATGCCTATATAAAATATTTCCAAAGTTAAAATCAACTTAGTTGACAAAAGGGAAAATTAAAAAAGTTAATGATTTCAATCGTTTTCTAATATGGTCATTGTTATAATTATTTACAGGGCGTTATTTAAATAAAGAGCTACAATTTACCAACCATGCGCCAATGGGGCACCATGGCTGATGGTGGCGCCATGTCTGGCGATCAGAGGTGAGGCGTAGGCGGCGTGGCTCGCGTAGGCAGCTGGGGCGGCGATGGCGGCGTGGCTAAGAGCTGGGGCGGCGATGGCATGGCCGAGGGCGGGGGTGGCGATGTGGCTGCTGTAAGATGTGGCGATTGCACCGTGGGCGCCGTAGGCGGGGGCGGCGATGGCACCGTGGGCGGCGAAGGCGGGGGCGGCGTAGGTGCGGGCGGCGATAGCACCATGGGCGGCGTAGGCGGGGGCGGCGATGGCACCGTGGGTGGCGATGGCGGCATGGCCGGCAATCAGGGGAGCGGCGTGGGCCAGGGTGCGTCCGGCCAACTGGCGGGCGGCAATGGGGGCGACGCCGGCGGCATGGCCGTCAGCAGCGGCGTAGGCGGTCTGGGCGGCGCTCTGGGATTGCCAAGCATGGTCTTCGGCGGCGTTGATGGCGCGGCCCTGGAGCTCGGCGACCTGGTCGTGTTGGTTGCGGGCCAAGTCCAGAGAAGCGCGGGCATGGTCGGAGGCTTCAACGTGGGCGTCGATGGAGGCAGCCTGGATGTCACCGGAGGAGATAGTGGGCGCAATGCCGTGAACGGCCAGAGGGGCGGCGTGACCGATGGCTAGGGGGCCGGCATGGGCCACCGCTAGTGGGGCACCATGTCCGTACAGGGCGCCGGAGGGCGCGGCTGACGCGTAGGCGAGGACGGCGGCGATTACCTGTATAAGAAAAAAACAAAAGATTCAATAAGTTGCTCTATATCCGCAAAATAGTGCAGGCATTTACAAAAAAATATACATTGTATTTCACACGAGTTTGACTAGAATAAAATTATGTTTTTAACAAATAAATTTAACAAAATATTATAAACAAAAGCCATTAAAAATATAATATCTAACCAAGAATTTCATTGTGTTGCTGTGATTGTAACACGTTGTGTATGATTAATGTCTGATAGAGCGCAAGCTTTTATACCGCTTGTGGCGAGTAAGCGGCCGTTATCAAGGATACAATTTGGTTAACAATTTCCGTTTAAAACACAATACGAAATTATGCAGGTATACTGGACTACTTTGACAACTATGTAGTATTTTTAATTTATATTATAATTCATTTTTTCAACTTTTCTCAGACTTCTAATAATAATAGTATAGGTACTATTAGGTACCTCATATTTCATATATTTAGGTAAACAAATTCATATTTATTATTTAATGTATGTTCCATTATTTTATCCATATCAGAGAGAATCAGCCACTTTATACCTTAAGCTCGGGCGCGGAGCACATATAATTTCGTACATTGACTTATCGCTTCGATTGTCTCTTTCACTCGAGCACGAATATATTGCTATCGCGCTCCTATCGAGTATCTGTGTAAAACGCGATAGTAATATATTCGTGTATACGATATTCTACGTGCTCCGCGACCACACTTTGTTATTGTCCTTTGCGAACGAAGTTACGGGCCTAACATAGTGGCTAGTACTCTCAGATATTATAGTACGCTTTAATTTTGTAGAACACGCTCAATTATTGAACTCAATAAGGTTAGGCGTTGATAATGGCATAATTATAGTTGACTGTTCATTATCTCATAGTTAAGGTATGCTGAATGCGGATAGCAAAACTTAACTTATTCTAGAGTGGATACACATTTTGTGAGAAACAATTTTCAAATGTGATAACATTCTTTTATTAATAACTTTTCTAGAGGACGCCCTGTGGTGGAAATTCGACTATAATTTATATTTTAATTTTTAAGTTTCAACTCCTTTAGGCTGCTTTTTCCTCTTAAGGCGTGACTCCTGTTCGAAACATTACACAGAAATCATTAAACATTGGGATAAGAAATGTTTCATTTCTTATCTAGTGTTCACATCGTTCACATGACACCGTATTGTTTTTTTAGGGTTATAGTTTGGCTTGTTGTGTTTTTTGTGTTTGTTTTTGTGATCGCTCATAATATACGGCCTGAATTAATTAAAAAACACAAATTTTGTCAGTTTTCAATAGAAATGCGTAAAATGGCGCACATATTTATGAGTTGAAAAAAATACTTTTATGAAACACCTAAAGTGGCCTTTGCAGAACCCCTCTTTTCTCCTAGATTCTACACCTACAATCACTAAAACTTTGAGCGCTAATACGTCTTCCTCGTCGGAACTTAGATCGTGTCTGGACAAAATGTTTTGTTTCGACCAAAAACATTTTCTGTAGCTGGAGACAGCTTGTGTATGAAAACAAATGTTTTTGTTTCATGTTTTCTGTGTAATGTTTCGAACAGGAGTCACGCCTTTAGATACGCAACAAATATATTAAGTACTAGCTGTTGCCCGCGACTCCGCCCGCGTAAATATAGTTTTTTCGCAGTCGCGGATATGTGACTGATGCAAAAAATAGATAAAAACAATCCTTGATGCGGATTATATATCATGCTAAAATTTCAGCTCGATCGGTGATTTTTTCGATGATCGATTGGAAATTTCAGATCGATACTAACGCATGGTAGTAGGTATGAGTGAGGTAGTGAATGTTTTTCATGATTTTCATGTATTTCTAAGCATTTTTTTTTAACTTATTATCTTTCTGCACACCTTCCTCCGCATAAACTTTAACTGTGCCTTTCATACTCTTCCGTTCAGACAATTATCGTAAAACGTATACTGAAAGATTTTGCTTCACGTGATAATATTTATGATCATATTATAATAGTCTGGTGACTGGAATTTTTCCTTGCACAACGAAGGGACGAAGAATCAGTTGCATTTTTTATATTACAGGTTGCAAAATACGTTAATTTACCAAAAACGCAGGTAAATAAAATACGCATACTTTACGGTTATTTAGATAAATTACTATAGGTAAATTTACTTTTTGATAATAGAAACTATAACAAAAAGTAAATTTATAGTAATTAACTAATTAAGTAATGATTAGATTCAACAAAACGTGAGAATAGAATTCCTAATTTTCTACTTATCGACAACTTTTTATTTATGAATATTCTTTTTTTAATATACCTACCTACTTTGTTGTAAGAAATCTGGAATGTTGTTTACATTATAAATCAGGTAACTTGATACAATCTATAAAAATCTTAATTAGGAAGTACGTTCGTATTTACTTCAGAATTTACCTCTCCATTAACGGCCAATGTCAGTCAATACCAGTCGATATTCGGTGTCTAAAATGAAAAACTATACCTGACTGTAATTCGAGTTCTCCTTGTTTTATTATTAATCGTTTTGGGCGTTTATTCATAGATGTATAGCCAGCGACATTGTTTAGTCCCAATGAAAATATCTCCGTCTCGAGTCGAGAGAACCATTCCTTTTTCCAGGATAAAAGAAAGCTATGTCCTATATGTATATCTGCGTGATATGAAATTAAATTATCATATTTTGTGCATTTATAGAATGGTTTATCTCTACCTACATTTGAATTTTTAGCCCTACGGGTAATAACGCCCCCTGTGTTAAAAGTTTCATATTATATTACTAGCTTTTGCCCGCAGCTTCGCCCGCGTGAAATTGGGTTTAAGTCAGAGGGAAAGCTTGTTTGGAAAAATAATTTGTATTTTTCCAAACAAGCTTTCCCTCTGACTGGTACCAAAATTTAACACATAATGGTGTAGGCACTGCACAGCCGTATCAGTTGTATTTTATTTGAATGTTTCCTGCGACTTCGTACATTCAAGAAATCTACCGGGAACTGTACCATAAATAAAATTTAATAAGCTGCAAACGTACTCTGTGTTAATTCTAGATAAACTACTACCATAGCAAATTTCATCAAAATTCGTTACGTAGTTATTGCATTAAAAACTAAACATATTATGTACATACATACTTTCGCTTTTAGGTATAATATTAAGTAAGGATTTATTTGTAGCCGATAATAGTATTTTAACGATTTCGAAAATATTTTGAAAGGGTCGACGTTAGTTGGCAATAGGCAAACGGACTGACTATTTATTGCATAAATGAATAGTGCACTTAAGTATGAGTAACTTCTTAGAACAAACCGTATATCAAAAGTGAATATTTTCAAAGGTAGGTACAGCGAATTTGTATACAAAATTTCGTAAGTCTCGTAAAAACGCTCCATACTAAACTTAGTCTACAAGTGACGTTACTTCTAGGTTATGGTGATGAAGTATACGGCCGCAGGAATATATTTTATTATACTTATCTATACTAATATTATAAAGCTGAAGAGTTTGTTTGTTTGTTCGTTTGTTTGTTTGAACGCGCTAATCTCAGGAACTACTGGTACGAATTGAAAAATTCTTTTTGTGTTGGATAGTCCACTTATCGAGGAAGGCTTTAGGCTATATAGCATCATGCTAAACTCAATACGAGCGGAGCACCAATCAAGAATGTTACAAAATCGGGGGTCTTTTTTTCCTTTTGAGAGCTTTCGCTACGTACGCTGCGGAAACGGTTAAAGTTTCGCTAAAATGATGTATGGCAGAATTGTTCCTCTTTAAAAGTTCTAAAAAAAAGTCCGCGACAGTATATGTCTATCTTTTAAGGTTGGCTCACTATAACCCTTTTTATACTTACCAAATTTGTTCTAAAAGTAAGCATTATTTGTGAAGGTGTTTTCATAAAGATTATATTAATCCTTATCCAAGTAAATACGTTATTCATTACAAGCATTTAATCTAGAAGAAATTTGCCGTTTACATCATTTGATTTCAATGAGTATTTTAGAAGATATCGCAGTAATAAAATATTCATGCGCGCTATAGTACGGCGCGCGGCGCGGGCGAGCAGTCGTGAGGTGGAAGCGCTTCTTCTACGTAAATGAAGTCGCGGGTAAATTTTAGCGATATCCCAAAGTAACTATTCCACGCGGACGAAGTCGCGGGGAAAAGCTAGTTATGAATATACTTATTATGAATATATTAAATGCAGCAATCGCAAATATCTAAGTGCCTAGTTTTTCAGAGTAATTCATAGATATATACATAGATGAATGATAAGTCTCGCTGGGAGAGCGCCCAGCGAGACCAATCATTAGTCTATGGATATATAATATTAAAAAGAGGGAGTAATTACTTTTGAATTCTTGTTGACATTTATTTTTCAACATGATGACAATATATTATGTCAAAATAAAAATAAAGCTCCCCACTCACGGGCTATCGATTGCTTCGATCAAATTGGAAAATAATTCATATTTGAAAGTAAATTGCTAACGACAAACTATTACACAAAATGATTAGTGTAAGACCTACCAGCTAGTTTTTGCGGTGGGGGTCAAAATTTGGATCAAAATTTACGCGTATATATACAAGTTTCATATAAAAAGTATAGTAATGTGGTCCTAGGATCTCAGACTATATTCAATTTTAATCTAAACCGATTTACTTGCAACTACGAATCCAGTAAATGTTTAAATTGTAAAAACTAAATCGATCGATCGCTTGTGAGTGGGAGCTTTAAATCAAAAGCACTAAGGAGTATTTATATCAACTTTAAAGCAAATCGCTCCCAAACAACTTTCTTTCCCTTTTTTAGCCCCGTTAGGGGACGAATTTCAATAAACTATGATACACGAATTCCATCAATTCTGTTACATAATGTTTGTGCAAAATATGAAGTAGATTGGACCAAGGAATCACGTTGCCCCATACAAACAGTTTTCCCCCTTTTTACCCCCTTAGGAGTCGAATTTCGAAAAATCCCTTCTTATCGGATCCCTACGCATTACAAAGAGCAAGCCCTGCAAGTTTCAGGTCTCTACGATCAGCGGTTTAGGCTGTGCGTTGATCCGTCAGTCATTCAGGACAAAGGATTTTATATGTATAGATTAATAATTACAGTATGAGTGTTTGAGTATCTTCGACGTCATTTCAAATAATGATATTTGTCCAAAAACGTATATATTACAGACGAGGCTCCACTTAAATGGCCCCACTGTTTGAAGTTTTTGGGGCCATTTTGACATTTGAAGTATGGCAAAATCAATTTTCTTGTACCTATGAAGATTTGTTCTGTCAAATTTAATGTACGTCAAAGCTTATCTTGAGTTTTTAAATCTTTGCATAAGTCATATTTTTATAACTGGGTATAAACACGGGCGTTAAGTGGAAAAATTTGACCCAACTATGAAACACAGAGACGTGCAATCCTAAAATCCCTTTCACGGAATGCATATTATTGCCATATCAACCTCGACTGCTTACTTCTCTTGTTAACGATTAGTGACCCTCAAATATCAGTGTAAGGCCACACCTATCACTGATTTAAAAAGTGACTAAATCGTATTAAAAAAAAACTCAAAAAAGTATTTTCCTTATAACGGCTCTGCGCTGAACGGATGTCAACAACACAATGATTATAACTACAAGCAAAATATTACTTTTCCTTTTAGTTATAGCACTTATCCAATCACAACCTTTTCCTAACACGATACAGGACATGTGATTTACCAAAGTGCAGTTTAAGTAATAGGGATATAAGTCAGTATTAGGCGCCAAACATAGCAATCATATACAATTTTCGTGTTTTAACATTTTGTAAAATGTGTATGAACCTGTGATCTTATTTCATAACATTTACACTGTCGGATATTGAGTCTATAAAAAAAACTCGGAACTACCTTACGGCCTACTGTACTGATTCGATTTAAATACATCGGTCTTTAAATCGAATCAGGGACAGCCTTATGACAGTTGACATTTTGATGCGCGAAAGGTTGTAATTTAACAGTTTCAGTTTGTTACATTAAAATGTAAGAAAATTAATGCGGTAAATAAATTGTAAGCAATATGTTTCTGTTCTCAATCTTTCGACATTTTACAATCTCACTAGTTATATTGTAATCTTCGGTATTTAGTATTTACAATTTTACAGTGACACATGCATTCAGCATTACTCTGATTTCAAATTGGCGACTGAAAATCTTATTTAAAAACGACTATAGTACGGCGCGGTTGTCTTAAGAATGCAACACGATGTGCGCAAAATAATGACGGTGTTTCACATCTGGTCGGGTTCTTGTGACGGCTCATTTATTAGTATTGCTTATCTCGAGTATCATCGGTCGGTAGAGGGGGAAAGTGTATTAAAATATCAGCGCCCGCACGAGTCGAATCCGACTTTCTCCTATCATTGGCGTGCTTTCGTTTTTACTTGTATCTGTATACAACCTACTGTCTACTGATACCCGGCGCGTCGTAGCTCAATTATTGTGAGGCTCATAAACCTCGTGCAAAGTTATTATTTACGTATCGGCGACCGTTAGACAAAGTCTACCACAATTTTACAGTCGTGAAATTGTGGTAAGGCTATGCCAAACAGGATAGTGAATGTTTAGCTTTGATGTGTTCGTACTATAATTAATTAACTAATGACGTAATGCAATAGGCAATCGGACTAATTTTTTTTTATTGCATAAATTAATAGTACTCTTAAATATGAGTAACTTCTCAGAAGAAACCATATATCAAAAGTCAATATTTTCAAAGGTACAGCGATTTGTATAAAAAATTTCGCGAGCCTCCTAAAAACGCTCCATACTAAAGTCGACCTACAAATGACGTCACTTGTAGGTTATAGTATATGAAGTATATGGCCGCAGGAATATATTTGTAAATATCTCCGATATTTGTGCGTTTAAGTTCATACTTACCATAATGAATGTTTTTGTATATGATGTGAGTAAACTAATGATGTAGGTTTTGTTTACCAATTTCGCAAAAAAAAAAAATTGGTATAAAGACTCGCGAAATTTTGTATACAAATCGCTTGTACCTTTGGAAATATTGACTTTTGATATACGGTTTCTTCTGAGAAGTTACTCATATTTAAGAGTACTATTCATTTATGCAATAAAAAAAATTGTCCGCTTGCCTATTAATGCATTCTCTTACCGCAAGAGCAAGCCTTTGTCTGTCAAGTGACAACTGACATTTCTAACGAATCAGACAAAGACAGCAACATTGAATTGCTATCAGACAGGTATTAAGATAATGAAGATTGTCTATGATAATATGAAATGTTCACACCATAACCGACACTATTGTCTGTTAGTTCGTAAAAAGTCTCAGAACAATCCCAACACATACATACCTACCACAGTAAAACCTACGGAACTAATCCCACACTTGGGACTGTATAACTATGAACCAAGCATGAACTTATAAAACACACAAATACCTATAGCTAATGATAATAAAGTACGATATATGACGTACATGAGAAAATCTCTACTTTCCTCCAGTCTAAATTGGTCACAGTAGTTCCTCTCTACGTTAAATCTTTTGGGATATTATAGATTTTCGTTTTATCAACCGAAGTCGTAGACAAAATCTAGTTATTTACGGAACATAACATTTTTAATTTAAATAAATGAAACGGAGGATTATCTATGTATTTTGTGTTCTTATAGTTCATGTAATTTGTTTGGTTACTTTCCGCTTGTAACCAGCACGCAAAAATATGTGCTAATTAAGTGCACATAATATTTTTGTATGTTCAGTGATCATTTCTCTCAAACAGAACTATAAGAAATGCTTGACAAATGAATACTATCAATCTTAATAACAAATTGGTGTGTTTATTTTACGATTATTTTAATTTTAACTCTCAAGTTTGTAACGTAGTTACATTTTATTTAATTAAATTTCGTAAAAACGATACACCCAACGCCATCTATGGTATATGGTGGTAACTACGGCTATGGGTTCAAGTCGACATTCTCAACGCCATCTATGGTATATGGTGGTAACTACGGTTATGAATTCAATAGTTATCGACTTATCGATTTGAATCTAATTCTTTTTCTCTTCCAAACACCCCGTAACAACTGGCGCCCAACGTGGGCCAGTTGTTACGGGGTGTTTGGAAGAGAAACAATAAATTAACCGTAACAATAATTTATTTATATTCAAAATTTAAGATGTTTAGATAAAGGGGCGTGGGTCGGTTAGCCGGCAAAGTCTGGTTCAGCCCTGGGCGGTGGAGGTGTAGTATGGGGATAATTGGCACACGGCACTTAGCTAGTCGAAGACAGTCAGGGGTATCCCACGGTCTGCGAGGTCCAGTGACGAGGGTCCGACAACTCTAACGGCCAAGCTCAGACCGACAGTCCTGGGTATGCTGTGTGGCTTGGGGTTGTCCAGACCGGAACGATGGTATCTGGTCGGATCAGGTGTAGTCCATACAGGAACTGTTCCAGCCGGAACTCAGAACCCTGGAACGGTAGGTCCACATATGCAGAGCTTGCTTAAGGTACCGTGGCCTTGATCTCGAATCCTCGAAATCAGGGCCCTGGTCCCTTACAGTTTAAAATGAAGGGTACTAAGAGTACGTTTTAAAAAATAAAAGGTTTACAAAGCAAACTTAAATGATGTAAAAAAAATTTGACAGCTTAAAATTTACAACACGCATAAACATAAAAAATATAAAACTAGGCGAAATTACAAGAATGCGTGTTGATAAAACAGGCCCACCATGATATTAGCATCTAATTATTAAACGGGGAACCTCCACGTGTTCCACAAAAAAACAATTTTGACATTTACCTACAATTTGATATTTAAAGTAATTTGGAAAATAACAATATAAAATTTGTAAAGCGAAATCTACACATTTATAGACACAGACACAGAACTCACCGTGAAGACGGGTTTAAAATTACTTGAACTTAGAAACGTGGAAATTTAAAGCAACCACAACTCAATACAATTTAAGATGTCCAAAAAGGAGATATGGAAAAAGGAACTGTCACTCGCGCGTCAGGCTTTTATACCCGACCTAAAAATATATTTTTTTTTAAATTACCTTGACTACACAGCTAAGACTTTTTGCCACAGTAGAAATATATTGAGTTATTTAGAATGATAACCTAATAACGCAAAACTGGTGTATTTAAGTTGTTTAAAAAAAGATTATGATGTTTAGATTTAAAAAGAATTAGATTCAAATCGATAAGTCGATAACTATTGAATTCATAACCGTAGTTACCACCATATACCATAGATGGCGTTGAGAATGTCGACTTGAACCCATAGCCGTAGTTACCACCATATACCATAGATGGCGTTGGGTGTATCGTTTTTACGAAATTTAATTAAATAAAATGTAACTACGTTACAAGTTCAGGTGGGTATAATTTCCGCACATCTTTGTTACATCTGTCTACACCAACTTTCCGGAAAGTGTAAAAACTTACATGAAAGTGTACTAGTATTTCACTCGTTTAATCGAAATATACAGATTAAAACTCAAAGTTAGCTCGTATTGCTGAGCTATGGGATATTTAAGAATGTAACGGGCAGCTCGATATATTTTACACATGATTTTTGTGCTTTTAATTCATTGTTTTTATAGTTTTTATGTACCTAATGAGTTGTTTTATTTAACGTCGCTAACTACCAAAACTAAGTCTTAGTCTTAGTTTTTTTTCGAAGCACATTCCTGCGATGCATTTCATTCATAATCGACTTAACGTTTATGTGGTGTACCGTAACATCGCTCAGCCGTTACAATACCGCTTACATTAACTGTTCTCGATAGAAACGTGCATTCCAACTTCCGATCTTTCAATCTCTGTTATTTCATATGCAAAGATTTCCATTTGCAATTAGTATGCATATCCAGTTCAATGCTCGATCTGTTAACGACCGCGACATTACAATTTGTTACTAATGTTTTGCCGTGTTTTTACCATCCTTAAAGTATAAAAATAATTTAGAGATAAGTCTTCTTAAAATACTTTATTTACTACTAGCTTTTGCCCGCGACTTCGTCCGCGTGGAACAATACTTTGGGATATCGCTGAAATTTACCCGCGACTTTATTTATGACTAACGAAAGCGGAATCCTATTTTTTTAAACGGAACCCTAAAATAAAAGTAGCCTATGTTAGACCCTATAACATCAGCTATCTGCTAGTGAAAGTCCCGTGAAAATCGGTCCAGCCGTTTCAGAGATTAGTCGGAACAAACAGACAGACAGACCGACTGACAGACAGACAGACAAAAATTTAAAAAAAAATGTATTTTATTGTAAGTACCGAATATACTTTCAGATTCATTATGTAAAAAGCTGTTAATTTGAAGTTACAAACAGACACTTAAATTGTATTTAACTGTATAGATGTATAGATATTATAATGTATTATATTTTAAGATATTATCAATTTGATGTTTATAAAATAACTAAACTATTTAACTAAACTAAACTAAACTAAACATTAACCCGCCCGCGCACCCCGCCTTGGTGACGCCCACTTCGCAACGGGCCGTGCAGCAGAAATCGTAATATTTTAATTTCGCCATAACTTCAAAACCAAACGTCCAATTTTAATCATTCAAAGACCAAATATTATCTACATAAACTGTACTTAGTGATGAAATAATTTATCTTGATAAGGATTAATAACATGAGTAAAATAAACGCGTTTAAATGTAGTCCAAAAAAAATTCAAGATTTCTAAATAAAAAAATGGTTGTTGTGCCTCACTCGACATAGATAGGTATAGTGTGTCGCGGACTTTTTTGTAGATATTTATAAGATCTACAATTAATTAGAACATTTTATGGTTCTATCTTTTATAGTTTAGGCAGCGTACGCAAAATAAGTAACTTTTCTGGTTGATTTTTTACACCTTATGTCCGAAAAACCCAAATATCTTACGGAACCCTATTTTTTTCCAAAATAAAATTTAGCCTATGTTACTCGTGGATAACACTGGGCAACAAAATTTGAACTTTGTTGCGCCACACGGACTTCACTTATATATTTTACTTTTATGGATGACTGTTAGTAAAAAAATGTAATTTAAAAAAATCTATTGGCCACGAATTTAGTTTATTGATTTAATTAAAATATTTAAAAAAATGTGAATTTCTGATACAAAAAAATTAAAAAAGTTTTATAATGAATTTCCAATTTAAGATTTTCTGGCATATTTAGCTTCTGGTTGGTCCCTTTTTATTGTCCAGCAGTAATCGGCTAACATCCTTGGGTTCCACTTACTTTTAGAGCGTTTTTCCATCTGTAAAATGGCCTTTCTCTGTGCTCATCGCTCAGAAACTTAAATTCTCACGAAAAAAGCTAGGTATGAGTCTAAAAAATTAATCTTGAGTGACATGTTGCCACCTAATGCTTGTTATGCTATTTACAGCTCGCTAACAAACTTTCTGTAGTTGTCACTCTTGTTTCCATAGAAAATTTGAAACAACTATCTTAAAACTGCTCGTTTTTAAAACATCATTAATTTTTTATTCAAACACTGGATCTTTTTCTAACTCCCCGATTTGAGGTCCAATGAAAAGACCCATTTTTGTCTTCGCATCACTTATTCAAAAAAAAAAAATTCTTGTACTTAAATACAAAAATCCGTTTCAATTTCAAGTTTCAATTTTTTTTTAATAAGGCCTAATTGAATAAGTACTGGTGGAAGAATTATATCAAACGGCTCTACAAGGGGTAAATATTTTAAATTTTTCTGTCCAGCAGTTAAAGAGGCTCACTAGACCATACTTTTTTATGACTGTCCCCTTCATAGAGAAAGTAGTAAAATTTGGTATTGCCCAGCTGAAGTCCAAGTAAATAGGGCAACAACTTTCGAATTCCCACATATTTTGGAAGAATATATACTAAATGTGATTTTTTTTCAAGTAACAAGCCATGTTTTCATAAGTTTATTTCAAATTAGAAGCACGGGCCAGAGGTACAGAAGGAATAACATTATCAACACATCACAAAAAATCTGAGGCCAATCGAAACAAAAGTACTGCAATTTATTAATAGGTGTAGGTAGCCAAAACAGTATTAGTTATCAGAGTTCGTGTGGCATGACCAGTGTTGACCAGTGTAATGTAGCTTTCGAATGGTGAAAGAATTTTTGAAATCGGTCCAGTACTTTTTGAGCCTATTCATTACAAACAAACAAACAAACAAACAAACAAACATACAAACAAAGTTTTCCTCTTTATAATATTAGTGTAGACAAAATATAGTATAATGGAAAAGTAATGGAAAATATAAGTCAAACTCATTTTCTAGTTTAACGAAAAATGGAATAAGATAACAAAAGAAAGGCCATAAAATTAGTTAAGGTATGTATGTAAGTACTTACAGTACATAGATCCGGCTACTATTTTTGTTTGGATGAATCAGGTAGGCCGGAGAAAATCCAGAGCATTAAAATATAACTCTGCCCTAATACAAAAGAGCTGAAAATCAAATACACGAGTGTCGAGTTAAATGTCAATGTCATAATATATGACAGCTCGACACTCAACACTTCCATTTTCAACTCTATTGTATCAGAGCAGAGTTCTATTTTCAGTGCTCTGACGTTTCCCAGTTCCACAGGATTCCGAATCATATAGTCCCAGTCTTAGTTTCTTAAAACAAGATATGATTGAATCAAGAATGCGATCATTTTTCAAGGTTTACGATTACTTACGATTTGTCACATTCGGAGTGAAAGTCTCTAAGGATGGTATTGTCTCGTGCTTATATCACTGTTACATCAGTACCATTTGCCGTCGCAGTGTGTCAACGTAATGTGACAAGGAAATTAACTTGAACACAATAAGTAAAAAACACGGTTACCAGAATATGAAAGTGCTACTTCAGTAGAATAAATGCAGGTTTACTAGATAATATTTTTTCTACTAAAGTATAAATATTTGATCGACATTCTCTTTTCTTTAATCAAAATAAACCCAATTGAAATTTTTTATTAACAGCTGCAGAAAAACCAATTTTTTCATAAAATGTTTGAACAGAAATTACGGTCTGCATGCCGTCTGCTAAATAACTAATCTTATGGTGTATAATTATTTTCGAATATTAAGTATTATGTTTTTCTTTTGCAGGTTACGAAGAGATATACACAATATCACAGCTATCACCAAAATCAGTAGTCGATGAAAAGCTACAAAAAGATTTATTACAGACGAGTCAATTAGAAAACGTAGCCTTTAGTTTAGAACCTAGTGCCAAATATGACGACATCGAAGTAAAACCAGACAATTTAGCTGAAGATGTGGAAGATGAAAAACATTTCGTAATTGAAAGATCAGTTGAACCAAACAGAGGTCCTAGATCAATTAATATAGCTGAAATACCAGTATCAAACAACAACGAAATAGACAACGATCTAGAAATACATAACAAAAGAAAATACTATGAAATACTACCGACAAAAACACTTGATCATCTAAAAGAAGAAGAAGCGATATTAATGTCATCTGGTTTCGGTGACAAATTAGATTTTAAGTTTCCGGGGGAAGGCAAGAGGGCTCCGAAGGGGCGTGCACTAGCACCTACGGGGCCCAAAATCCGACCTACTGCAGTGCAACCAATCTTCTCCACAGCAACCCTTAGAGAAGGTCGACAAAATAGTGAAATACAAAACATAATAACGGGTATTGTCAAATTGTTAAATGGAAATGTCAATGTTCAAGCGAATACCCAGCTCAATGGAAGACGACCAATGGCGTCAAGAATTAATAATCGTGGCCCACCTCGTATTACAGAAATACCACCACCGGAGTACGATAAACCTATGACAATGCCACCACATTCATTCCCACCAACTAAAACACCACCTCCTTACCCTTTCGATTTACCTCATGGTGTCAATTTACCAGATCAAATTGTACCACCACTGAACAATCGACCTGGCTATTACCGCCCTATGCCTCCATGGCAGAGGCGTCCAAGACCACCCAGCCGTAGGCCAAATCCTAATCTTCCGTTCTACAAACCTACTCTCATTCCACCACCAGAATATTCAGAAATTAACGAGCCCCAAGATGAACTTACTATAAATGATAATTTCACACATTTTGAAAATACTCTACATCACGAAGAAACGATACCAGAAACAACAACGGAATCTAAAAACACGACAGAAGAAATCGAAAAGGAAACCCAACCAACCACTGTCGCTGATATCTCGACTTCTACGACACCATTTACCTCATCGGCTCCATCAACTACGTCATCTACAACCACGTCAAGTACAACAGAATCTACTACAAGTACAACCACAACGACGACAGAGAAACCTATAGATACAACTACACAAAAAACAACAACGACTGAGAAACCAAAGACTGAAAAACCCTTCAAATTAGAAAAAGATAAGAAAAAAGATTTATTTATATCAGAAAAAGACAAACTGAAATATAAAATAACAGATGAAAAACCAACAGAAAAACCAATCAAAAATGATACCTCAGCGGCTCCTATTATAGAAGCTTCAGTTACGGAAACATCACCGAGTATACAACTCATTTCTACTCCAACATCAACAGATGGTTTGATATCTTATGTTCCTACTCTCGAAGGATCAACAAATATAGATGTGGAAATCAAAACTACGGCTATTAACACGCAACCATTGCCAAGTGAGTACAAATGACAAACCAACACAATTTCTAAGCTGATCTTAATTAATTTCGTCTAAATAATGTGTTTTTGTTTTAGCATCTCAATTACCACATCCTTACAGACCACGACCAGGAATAGTTCTGGATGATCCAGACTTTAAGCCACATGGGACGAGATACAGGCCGGAAGCATCAGTAATAACTGCCGCAGAGACGAGGTTACCACCAGGCTATGGAGAGATATTCGATGTGACAGTTTCTGCTATACAAGGACCTGGAGACAAGGGCAATTCGGGTAAATAATTATTTTTTGGTTACTACATAATTTTATTCATTCGTGTTCGCGTATTTGAACTGAATAAAAATATGTTATTTTTTCAGTGCACATAGAACACATTAACATCCACCCACATAATCATGATGATATCATAGTGTCCCCATCAGGAGATCAAGGCTTTGTGTCGATAGATGGAAAACGAACCTACCTCAACCTTTTCGACACATCCACTCCTTCTGTAAATCCTACGAAAGTGCTCAGTACACCTCATCATACCGGTAAGATAAAAACAATATCTTTACTTCATATTTTTAGTCTTTTTTAAGCTTCTAGTGGGGTTCTTTTGCCTCTAAGATACGGAATAAGAAATTTAAATGGTGTCGATTGAATGTGAAAGACAGATTGAGATTGAGTACGAGGTATAAACAAATAGGCAAGCGGACAGATTTTTTTTATTGCATAAATGAATAGTACTCTTAAATATGAGTAACTTCTCAGAAGAAACCGTATATCAAAAGTCAATATTTTCAAAGGTACAGCGATTTGTATACAACATTTCGTGAGTCTTTATACCAAAAAAAATTTTTTTTTTTGCGAAATTGGTAAACAAAACCTACATCATTAGTTTACTCACATCATATACAAAAACATTCATTATGGTAAGTATGAACTTAAACGCACAAATATCGGAGATATATTCCTGCGGCCATATACTTCATATACAAGTGACGTCATTTTTAGGTCGACTTTAGTATGGAGCGTTTTTAGGAGGCTCGCGAAATTTTTTATACAAATCGCTGTACCTTTGAAAATATTGACTTTTGATATACGGTTTCTTCTGAGAAGTTACTCATATTTAAGAGTACTATTCATTTATGCAATAAAAAAAAATTTGTCCGATTGCCTATTGTAAATAATTAATATAAAGATTGTATCAAACCTTAGTATTAAACCATGCTCGTGTGAGTTATTAATCTGACATAATGTGTTGTTACTATTATTATTAATTTTAGGTGTTTCTAAGCATTATATAAAAAAATATTACCTTTCTGCATACCTACCTCCACATTAACTGTACCAAATTTAAAACACCTATTTCTGCATATTTTTCGTAAAAAGGGCTAAGAAATTTTCGCTTCAAGTACACTACGGCCGCTGTATCTTGACGGGTCTGAACATAGGCTCTGCGAACTTTAGCGCATGTACAACTCGTGAAGAAAACTGTTATTGTATTATTTTTATATACCTATGTACTAATAAAATTTCCCTAATACAGTTGACCAATTAGTACAAATAAAATAAATACGAAAACACTTAGAAACAGTTAGTGCGCAACCTTCTGCGCGAAGTTCACACTCGCCAAGATACATCGGCCGTATTGTATTATGTTTTACTA
Source organism: Glaucopsyche alexis (assembly GCA_905404095.1). Classification (NCBI taxonomy): domain Eukaryota; kingdom Metazoa; phylum Arthropoda; class Insecta; order Lepidoptera; family Lycaenidae; genus Glaucopsyche; species Glaucopsyche alexis. The sequence goes on from FR990047.1 coordinate 8,613,224, forward strand.
TGATTATGATGATTCCTTTTTTCAGAAGGAAATGTAATAAATTTTTATATAATTATTATAGCACCGACACCATCATCCCTGGGACCTACATTGGGCACGGGAGTAGCTATACCAGCTGACGATATTATTCCTCAACAACCTGTCCGAAGACCGCAGCCTGTGCAGAGACCACAACATACTTATAGAAGACCACAGCCGACGGTCAGGTGAGAAAACAACATGAATGTTCTTGAGTTGACATTATGTTCTTATTTTTCCAGTTGACCACTTCACCTCTTTTGTTTTATTATAATGCGTAGATTTTTTGACTTTGAAACGAATTACCTATTAACTTAAATATTTTATTTTTACAGAATCGACACATGTATTGTCGGAGACGATTCAACTTGTGATCAGGCACAGAACGAAAAATGCAGAACTGAAGCAGGTAAATTATAATATCGTCATGTTGCTTTTTATCCTTGAACTTTTAAGTAATTTTAGTTAAGTTTAATTAAAAAAAAAACTCTGAAGCAACACTTGCAATTACGTATATCAGTTATCAACTAACCGGTCCGTTATTTCCGGTATACGTTCCGATTTCGGTTTTTACCCTTCAATTTCATTAAAGGGGAAATATTTCGTTAAAATGCAATCACTTCCTACTGTTTACTACCTTTATGCTAACATGTAGGTGTTGTTAAACTCGTACCTATAGTTCTTTTTTTTTAATTGCTTTGTTTACTGTCAGTATTGATTCGCCGACCTATAGTTCAGCTATAACTTCTCTGTACGATTTGAAACTAGAAATAACAAAAAGAACATGCGGCATTTTGTTATGTGACAATTAGCCACGGCGACCAAAGTTAAAATTACTTAGGTTAGATGTTAGCGTGTAATGTATATCTGCAGGAGGTGGGGTAAATACTGTGATATTTTTACTAATTTCAACGAATATTCAGACAAATATGATTAACAATTTATTGATTATCCCCACTGCTCCATGGACCTGAATTAACATTATATAAGGGCAATTAACTGTAAATGAAAATTGTAAAATCTAAAAGTATATTGGTTTTTGGTCACCACTTAACGCTTAATAGCAGGTCAAAAACTCCCAATGTCTTTTCAGCATAACATTTTCTTTATAGCACTCTTTTTCCGTATTTTGTCCAAACCCAAACATTTATCTCTACTGACATTTTTTGCCCTTTTCTGGTTTACTAACCATTCTAATACTTCAGGAGGATCTAAGCTCTAATCTTCTGATATCATTTTCTATTCCACTATTCCAGGTATCTCCAGCTGCCAATGTCGTCCGGGGTACGCGAGGCGAGTCCACCGCGACCCGTGCAGACGAGTCGTCTCCCTGCTCCTCTGTGTCAGAGTCGACAGGCTCTACGATAGAAAGGTATTTGTTTACTAAATACACGTAACGACCTCGATACATATTATTAACATACTTTTACTAACATTTAGCAATAATAAATCCATCGCTACATATAAATAACGGAAAAAATTGGAAGGCATTTCAAAAACTTGAAATCGAATTGGCTTTTAAAAAAATGTAATTACCGATTTATCTATTAAGCAAGCAACATTACTTGACTATAAACCTAACCAAGAGCATGTCAGGACATATCTCAGGAGAGTTCCGTAACTATCAACGCGCAATAGGTTTTATTTGAATTACTTCAAAAGTTATTGTCCGATTTCGCTCAAAATAATTTTCCTAAACAGTTTTTAGCATGATCAATAAGCATGGACACTTACAAGTATCTATCTCATATAGTTTCCAAATGCCAGAGGGAGGACCAACTTATAAACAACATTGGAGGCCGATTACTCGAAAATGGTTGACTTTGTAAAAAAGTCATGTATGAAATCTTGCCTTTATTAAAAAAATGCCTATTTGACGATAAACCACACGATGGGGTAGTGAAAAAATATTTGTCATCTACCTACACTTCACATGTATGGGGAACCACCCCTTAAAATTATTATCATCAGAGAAGCCAAGATGTATACAGAATATATAATTATACTAAATTGCATACATTTATATTCATAATTACAGAAGCTAGAAGCTAGGCAGCCGGACGTACAGAGCGAAACTATGATCCTTGAGTATTACGGAACACTAACAACCTAGTTTTCAAAACCTAACGAGTTTTACGTTTATTTCTAGGTAACGTGGGACGTGAAGTTAGCTGACAAGGAATCCGAGCCGTACCAGCAACTCAGCTTCGAGGCAGTCCGTGCAGTAAGTTCAACATTTTCTACAATATTAAAACTAGTAAAGCAACAGCTTACAGCTTACTACTTAGGTGACTACGAGTTCTAATTAATAACTGTAAATTGTTTTTTGTAAATAAACATTTATTAATTTATAACAATAGTGGTAAAATTGCATCACATCAATAGTACCTATATTATCTAAAAGACATTGTGTGTTTATGGCCCACTGATTAAAAAAGTGTCACCCACAAACCAAAATACTATTAGATTGTACAATTTTCATTCGCATTTCATTTGCTGTAATTATTTTAATTCAGATCCATAGAGAAGTAGGTATAATCAATATAATAAAACCTTATTGTTAACAATATTTATATAAATATTCCCCACATCCTGCAGGCGACCTGTGTTGTTGTAATCTAGAAGTAATTACGCTTACATCTAGCCTAAATTTTTCTTTGGTCGCCGAAGCAAATTGTTCCATAGAAAATGGCCCAGTGACCTTTGTTTCATTCAGATCGACTCTGCATTCTCGATGACTCCGTTCTCGGACGACTTCGTGAGCGGCGCCGTCAACTCCGTGTACCGGGATGAACAGGAGAATCGGGTCTTCGTCAACTACACCGTACTCGTACGTACTCGAATAAATAAAGGCTATTAATTAATATAGGAAAATAAAATTAGCTTTACAATATTATTTTGATGGCAAGTTTAAAGCTACAACCTAGCGTGCATATTGTATAACAAAATAATATAATAGTACCTCATGTTAGGTGAAAAGAAAAAGGCCATATGTTATGATGGTAACTACGAATGAGCTCCGTGGCCTAGTGGGTAGAACGTTTGGTGGTAGAACTCGAGAAAGTGCAGGTTAGAATCCCAGGTTGTGGCGTGTACCAATGAGACTTTTTCAGATCTCAAGTACATACGGACGATCTAACGGTGAAGGAAAGCATCGTGTGGAAAACCGTACATAGTTGGTCCCAGACGTATTCCTCTGGACTAGGCTGACTATGTTGTGAGAACGCTGTATGTGCTTGGGCAACCATACGACATTTAAAAACTAACTGTCCCAGGCACTACAGTATTTCAAGAGTGGTTACTTCACTTGGAGAATACTGTATAAATCATCCATTAACGGATGAAAAGGCCTAAGTTTTTAATGACGATAAAAATATAGAAGACATTGCATAGATAACATTTACCGTTCTGAGCAGATGCAAGAGACAGCGGAAACAGGCAGACCAGCGGTGGGCGTGGAGATCCAGAAACATCTGCTGGGCGTGATCCGGCGCCGGTCCATGAACGTGGGCGTGTCCGCGATGTGGGTCGACTCGCCCGCCGGCAGCGTGCTCGCGCCCACTGGTCAGTACGAATGTAGCATACTACATGTTTCCCGCGACTTCCTACGCGCGAAAAGAAATCACGCGTGAACCATACATTTGGCCGGGGTAAAAAGTACCCTATGCGACAATCAAAATCCTTAACAATTACTAAACCAATTTACATTTTTACTGGTTCAACACTGGGCGTGAAAGACAGTAAAACACGCCCACATTAATGAAATAAACCATGCGAGCTTTTTCGGAATAAATAGTAGCCTACGTGTTAATCCAGATTCTGAAGCCTAATATCTACTGTCATATAAACATAATCCATTCAGTAATTTTTGCGTGAAAGAGTCACAAATGATGTGATGAGATGTATGTATGGATGGATGCATCCATACATACATCCAGTCATCCACACATAAAATTTATAATAGCAGTGGAGTGTTTGAAAACGTCAGTCTTCCCGTAAAATCAGTAAATACCGCTCGGATGGCGAACCTCTTTAGATTTCTCAAAATTGAGATGAAACATTAAATTAACAAAAATACTTTTTTTTTTTCAGACTTGGATGAATGTGCGTCACCCGACCTAAACGACTGTCATCAGCTGGCCACCTGCATCAACACATGGGGGGCTTTCAGGTACTTATCATCTATCTTATATTATTATCTCTCGAATGTGTTTATTATTAACTAGCCACCCGCCCCGGCTTCGCACGGGTACAATACTGATACTAATACTACAGATTTACAGAATGTCGCCCACTTCGCAACGGGCCGTGTAGCAGAAATCGTAATATTTTAATTTCGCCATAACTTCAAAACCAAACGTCCAATTTTAATCATTCAAAGGCCAAATATTATCTACATAAACTGTACTTAGTGATGGAATAATTTATTTTGATAAGGATTAATATCATGAGTAAAAAACGCGTTTAAATGTAGTCCAAAAAAAATTCAAGATTTCTAAATAAAAAAATGGTTGTTGTGCCTCACTCGACATAGATAGGTATAGTGTGTCGCGGACTTTTTTGTAGATATTTATAAGATCTACATTTAATTAGAACATTATATGGTTCTATCTTTTATAGTTTAGGCAGCGTACGCAAAATAAGTAACTTTTCTGGTTGATTTTTTACACCTTGTGTCCGAAAAACCCAAATATCTTACGGAACCCTATTTTTTTCCAAAATAAAATTTAGCCTATGTTACTCGTGGATATTGTAGCTTTCCAATGGTGAAAGAATTTTTGAAATCGGTCCAGTACTTTTTGAGCCTATTCATTACAAACAAACAAACAAACATACAAAAAAGATTTCCTCTTTATAATATTAGTGTAGATCAGTATTATCCCATCTCGCCTTTGTACATAATATGTGTGTTGACTAAAAAAATATTTTTCGTCTATTCAATGCAAGACAACATCATACATTTTGTAAATCTTAAAAATTAACGAAGATACAATTTTTTTTAATTTACAATAAGAAAGAGCGATATATCGGCCTGTGACGTAACGAGGTGCTACGCCATACAATTGTCACTAAGTAATGTATGGCGGGAACACGTCGTGACGTCACAAATCGTTTTGCATGAAAGATCATTGGCAACATTTTTTATTTGTTTCAAATTATTTATCGTGTCAACCTAAATAACATTTTTTAGATATATGTATTCTATTCAACAGTTTTAAAATTTAATTTATTTGAATGTGATATTCGATACTATGACACATCCCTTTTACTTGTAAAAAGTGAAATAAATAAATATAACCCGGGTTACGTCACAGATGCGTGTGCCCGGACACGACGCTGGACGGCGCGACGAGCGGCGCGCTGAGCGGGCGTGTGTGCCGCGCGTGCTCGTCCGCGCACTGCAGCGAGCGCGGCGTATGCCGGTACGCCAACGGTCAGCCCTACTGCACGTGAGTACAAAGTGTATATTAAAACTTCTAGTAATTGCACTTGTTCGTCAAGTATAGGTACTGGTCAAGTCTACAAGCTACTATATTTCTAATCCAAGCTAGTTAAAAAAACTGGCGAAACGAGCTTAAATAAACCGTTATTTTCGCAAATAAGCGTATGACCAATTTTGACATTTTATCACAAGGACAAAAACCAGGTCACAAATTCCTTCTTTTTGTCTGAAGTGCATTTCTGTCTGTTTCTCACTATTTATTATCTATTTCAGTTGCACGTCGGGGTACTACGGGTCGACGTGCGAGGTGGACGGCGAGGTGGTGGGCGTGGCGGTGGGCGCGTCGCTCGCCGCCGCGCTCGTCATCGCGCTCACGCTCGCCGCGCTGCTGTCTTGGAGGTGAGCGGTGCGATTGTAGTGAGCGGAAGGTAGCGGATAGAATGTAGCGTAGCGTAGTCAGCGTAGCTTGTTGAGCATAGTGAACCTCGGGGTACTACGGATCGACGTGCAAGGTTAACGGTGAGGTGGTGGGCGTGGCGGTGGGCGTGGCGGTGGGCGTGGCGGTGGGCGTGGCGGTGGTCGTGGCGGTGGGCGCGTCACTCACCGCCGCACTCGTCATCGCGCTCACGCTCGCCGCGCTTCTGTACTGGAGGTGAGTAGTGCGAATAGCACATACAAAGTAGCGTAGCGTAGTAAGCGTAGCGCGCTGAACGTAGCCTGTTGAACGTAGAGCACGTCAGGGTACTACGGGTCGACGTGCGAGGTGGAAGGGGAGATTGTGGACGCGTCGCTCGCTGCCGTGCTGCTGTATTGGCCGGTGAGGTGTAGACGTAGAACGTAGAGCCTCAAGGCTTTATGGCGTACCTATGTAACGTAGCGTAGTAAGCGCAGCGTAGCGTATTAAGTGAAGCGCGCTAAACGTACTTAGGACGCATAATATAGCGCTATGAGTTTGCTCACTGCTCTATAATACGCGTTGGATGCTACGCTACCCTAGTGTATGTGCCTTGTGTCACAGAAGTAAGAAAGATGAACAGATAAACAGCTACATAGTTAGCTTTCGAATTGATTGCACTACTACAAGTAAGTAGACGGTGTGTTGTTGACGTCAAATTTTCAAATTTAGATAAATTTAGATCGTTCTATGATAATATATGAAATATGTTTCTCTGTACGTAAGTATAATATATTTTCTTCTCTGTGTTTGTGTGCCGAACGTTGCACACTATCTCACAGAACGTAATTACTTGAGATAGAAAGATACATAATGTTTATATGCTCAAAGAAGGTAGGTTCAATGAGTAAATAGGATATATATGCTGGCCAGTGTAAAGCGACACCTTATTTGTGGAATTAAAACAAGCTAGCAAGCTTTTCCCAAATTACCTTTATTTCACTTTTAACTGCACTTATAATAATAATAATCATTTAAGTACACTTCACACAATTTTCGGGCATAGATAGCCCTAACCAAAAGCTTATAACGAAAAAATGGCCTCGTTCCAAATGCGGTGTCGACTTTTATATCAAGTTCCCCTATCAGCCTCTAGTAGGTTGGTGGGGTGGTATAACCTAAGCCCGACATTGCATAGTTTAATGAATCGAATGACTAGATGGCATGGATTCGTATTAATTATGATTGTTACACAAGTAAAGTTTATTTCGATACCAGTAATGTTTATAATTCTCTATTGTCCGCACGTCTTTCTTTAAGAACCACAATAACCTTTTAAAAACTGCAGTTGCATCTTTGGGCTCGAGACTCAATAATAATAACCTGAATATATGCTATTTATTGGTCATATAATTGTGAAAGCTACATGCATACATTTGGTCTAAGAGAAAAGCACGAGAAAATGTAAATGTAAATGAGCTATTAACATTATGTAAACTAGCTTAAAAACTAAAAATTTAAACAATTTAGTACGCACGTAACGTTATACTCATGACGTAACATAAAAGCTTTAAACTTTCACTGGTGTAACAAAATATAAATAATACACAAGTCGTGAGATATTTCATATTAGTTAATAATGGACATTATAGTATTTTATGCAATTACATATAATATTCCATTATATTTTTTCTATGTTTCCAGTCGCAAATGGTCTCGGGAACAGAAGATCGGTACTGGGTCGCCTGTGTTTAACTACATGGCGGCTAACACCATCAAAACACCGCCCGTAGGGGGACCACCATACAAGGTAATTATAACTGCAAATCCTACTATACAATTTGAATGTGAAATTTTATGAAGATGTTTGTAACTCTTTCACGCAAAAACTGCTGAACGGATTTCGATAAAATTTGGTATGGTAATAGTATAATCTCTGGATTGAAATATATTCTAATTTTTACCCCGAATAGTTACAGTATTCCCGTAGGATACCCGATACAAAAAAAAAGGAAATAGTCTTTTATAATGTAGTTTTTTATTAATGAAATAATTTACCAACACACAGTTCAAATCACTGAATAGATTACGCTGAATTCAGAGGCATCCGATAAGAAACTTCAATTAATTTTGCAGGTTACCATCGAGGAAAGAATGCGATGGGCGCAGATTGCTGAAGCGATGGCGCAGGCCAACCAACATTACGCGGTAAGTTAAAACCCTTACAAGTGACAAATCACACTTTGTACTAATTGTATAATGCCCGCATACTAGTAGGTACGAAAGTGTCTATAGGTTTGCTCCGTTTACCCAAAATACTGTTGAACCGGTTTTAATTATTTTTAGTGTAGAAAAAGAAAGGACCTTGGATGACCACTTCATACAAAACTTTAACCTCCGAAAATAGATAGCTATACAGTCGACTCTCGTTAATTCAAATCTGCGTCAATTCTAACCTCTCTGTAATTGAAAGTAATTATATACCTAATACCCGCATACAAGTATGAAAATGTCTATAGGTTTGTTCCGCTTATCCAAAATACTGCTGGACCGGTTTTAATTATTTTTAGTCTAGAAAAAGAAAGGACCTTGGATGACCACTTCATACAAAACTTTAACCTCCGAAAATAGATAAGTAGCTATACAGTTGACTCTCGTTAATTCAAATCTGCGTCAATTCTAACCTCTCTGTAATTGAAAGTAATTATATAATACCCGCATACAAGTACGAAAATGTCTATAGGTTTGCTCCGCTTGTCCAAAATACTGCTGGACCGGTTTTAATTTTTTTTAGTCTAGAAAAAGAAAGGACTTTGGATACCACTTCATACAAAACTTTAAGCTCCGAAAATAGATAGCTATACAGTCGACTCTTGTTAATTCAAACCTGCGTCAATTCGAGCCTAGTCTCTGTAATTTAAAGTTATCACTGGTTCCCTAGAGAATCTCTTTATAATTCAAACTTAATCAATACATTTTTATGCACTTGGTTATTCGAACGAAAAATACGTCGTTTCGTAATAAAACGACGCGTTAATTCGAACTCGTCTTTTTCGACACTCGACACTCGACAACCCTCGACAATTCAAAGTTGCAGAGAGAAAGAGAGAAATATTACAGAACTTGCAGAGGTAGATAGTTACTTATTGAGACAAGTCTAAACTTCAACATTTGCTTTCCGCAGTTTGATCACTCTTCTGAAATCAGTTGGAATAATTTTTCTTGTATGAATTTTTTTTCCTACAAATGTACGTCATAGCTAGGGAATGTTATTATTCGACAAATTTTACTATTCGAATAATTCGAATAATGGCTAAACACTATTCGAATAAATTCGAATAATTCGAATAATACGAATATTGGTAAAAACTTTAAATACAAGTAATATAATGCGTTTATATATACCTGCATATTTAATAATATTAAAATGTGACGTGTTTCACAAATGACTCTCGAAAAATCGTCTTTTTAATAAAAAAAATCTTTCAAGTTTCAAACTTAAAATACAAAATTGCAATAACTTTTTAAACTATTAACATATGATCGGTTTAGGTCTGAAGCAGACCATGGATTTTGTTGCCAACTAAGGAGTTTCTCCCAAAAAATAAGGAAAAGATACTCTAGGGGATAGAATTTTTGGGGTTTGTTTTAGAGGTTCGTATTTTCTGATTTTTAATTGAGTTATGCTATTTATCGATTCAACATAGACAATCGATTTAAAAAGTCAGACCTACAGTCTGACTTTTTAAATTAAGCTTTTGGTAGTATAATTGAATGAATAAAGAACACTAATATATATTTTTTTTATTATTTGTATATCAGTTTGTTTAAGATTGGAGAGAAATATATTTGCAGAGTTGGAACACTGCACAGAAATCGGAGTGCACTGTTAATAGTGCTCTGTTCTAATATAATGCAGCTGAAAACTCGAACACACGTATATCGTGCTGTCATAATAGTCTGCTCCAGACCTAATCGGTACATGTGTATATAAACCGTAGTAAAAATAAGTAAACAAGATAAACCATCAAAATAAAGAGCACTAAAAAGTGGGTGGAAAATATTAAAAGTAAAAATAACCTTTTTCCATTTTCAAGTTAGCCATGTTTTTGGTCTCTTTATGTTTTCAATTTTTTCTTGAACGATGAGTCTTATTACAAAAAGTAAGTTAGACAGCAGTAGATTTAAAAATTGTATCATAACGTGAAGAATGTGTTGATGATTTTTCTGAAACCAGGCATCAGTACAGAAGTAGGCATTAGGCGTTGTACTTACTACAAGAACGGAGTGTGTCATGTTACGAACCGTTCAGCAGATGAAGCGACGGTACAATGAGACTAACTTTAATGGCAGACTCAGCGCTCGATAAGATCATTAAATTGTTTAGACTTGTTGAAGGTCAACACTTAAATGCAGTAGGTTCAAAAACAGGTTCTTCAGGCCCAAAGGGACTATGTTACTGACACCACAGTGAAGAAGACTTGCTTAAGTAAATCTGAAACCCTAAAGACCGAGGCGAAGGGCGAGTGGTCTCACTTCGAGACCAAACTCGAGAGCCCTAGTATCGAGTAGCAACACTGAACTTCCGAAGGGAGGCTAATTAAACGTGACCTGGTAGGCGATATCTTCAAGCCTACTTTTCAGATAGAGTTCAGTATGCTCAGGCAGAGTACATATACATGGGCATGACAATTGGACCTATATCTGGAGAAAGATATGGTCAAGAGATTCTTAAAGATTCTCTTTAATTTCCTCACCTCAACCCGATTAAGTATACCCTGAGATGATCTTTCTGAGAAGATGCTAGTCAGAAGCCGCAAATTGTCACCTACAGTTAGTATCCTTACAGCACTAAAACACACCCTGATATAATAATGGGAGAGAATAATGCATAATTCGGCTCCAAAACATCGTTTTCAGAATGACAAACCTCCTCCAAGCTGTTGTCAGGTTTTGAGGAGTTATTTAAAACCGCAATTTTATATGATTTAAAGAAGAAGGGGCATTTTTGTATGGAGCCTGTCCCCACTACTGTAGCACTACAAGACATAATATATCAAATGAAAGGGCTTAAAAAGTGTGTAATTTTATTGTATGACGAAAAATCTCTAAACCATGGGACAAAAAAGTTAATGAGGGTTAAAGGTTAATAAAAAGTTGAAAAAATCATTCTGTATTATTGCACCATTTTATAGTGATGCTAATAAGGAACATTTTTTGGAAAGTAATGGTATACAACAAACTTCATAAAAGTGGTATATTTTGATAAACTGTCTCATATTTTGAAGAAATGTATGGAATAATAATAAAATGCTAAAAAAAAGCTATTTCCTTAATTTTTTCGCACATAATTACTTTCAGGAAATTGTTTCTTACTTGCGACACTATCGAATGGTGTAATATACAGAATGTATTTTTTTTAACAATCTATGGGTTCGAATCCTGGCCAGGAAAATTGAGTTATTAAAAATCTAATGATGCAGTTTAAGTTTTCATCAAGTCGGACTCGACACTCCATAGGGCTAAATTGCTATTCCTAATTTTTTTAGACTTCTCTTACAACGCCCAGAAGAATAGTTCACCAATGATATGTTTCTTTTTACTTATTTTCATAATCGTTTTAAAATAATTTTTGCTTTAATTATATGTATTTTAATGTAATTGTTTTATCTGCATCATTAGATTTCAGATAAACCAATTTTCCAGGCCAGGATTCGAACCCGCAAATTAGGAAAAAAAAATATATTCTGTATTATTGCACCATTCGATAGCGTCGCAAGTAAGAAACAATTTCTAGAAAGTAATTATGTGCGAAAAAATTAAGGAAATAGCTTTTATTTTGCATTTTATTATTATTCCATACATTTCTTCAAAATATGAGGCATTTTATCAAAATAGACCACTTATGACGTTTGCTGTATACCATTACTTTCCAAAAATGGTTCCTTATTAGCAACACTATAAAATGGTGCAATAATACAGGATGATTTTTTTAACCTTTAACCCTCATTAACTTTTTTCTCCCATGGTTTACAGATTTTTCGTCATACAATAAAATTACACACTTTTTAAGCCCTTTCATTTGATATATGTCTTGTAGTGCTACAATGGTGGGGACGGTTTGCCCCTTCTTCTTTAGTCTTTAAGACTAACATTAAAATGGTTATTTTTTGTTTAAAGGTAAAAATAATAAACTGATATATATTATTTATAAAGAACATAAACATAAATATAATTTATTACTTTTAAAGAAAGCTGATAAATCTTGTTATAATATTTTGAAAAGTATGAAATTTCAAACTATTTGTGCTTAGTTTTGCAGGCCAGTGCAATATTGTAATAGTCAACTTAACTAGCTGTCCTTTATCGTTTCACTCTATTCATCTGCCTGTCTCTCTTTCTATCCGGTCTTCTAGCTATATTGCGTCTAGATATCGGTTTTGGTTTGATAAAAAATATAATTTTATTATATAGTTAAGTACACTTCACATGTATGGAAAGCCACCCCGGCTTACATACTTCACATGTGTGGAAACACATGTGAAGTATGTGTTGAATATTATGTCTTTTAAAATAAAGGCATAGTTTTATACATGACTTTTAAAAAGTCAACCATTTCCAAGTAATCGACCTCCAAAGGTAAATTCTCTTTAGGAAAGTTATTTTGAACGAAATCGAATAGTAAGATTAAGAAACTAAAAATCGTATTACGCTTTATAGTAACAGAACCCTCCTTAGACACATCCTAACACGCTCTTGGTTATGTTATTTTGACAAGCGTGTGAGCATGGATTTCTTTCGCTGAGGCCTGTAGGAAGTATTCACTTTAAATATATATATTTTTAAACAGTTTTGTATTAAACAGTGTAGTTAAATCTGGTTTAGGATATTTTTGACGACAATATTAATAAATAATAAAAAAATGTATTAAATAACGAATCTTTTCTGGTTTATGTACAAGTTTGTTACTATTATTAACATATTTTAGAAAAATTAATAAAATATTTTTATTATTCGTTTTATTCGAAATATTCGAATATTGAGCCCAGCCATATTCGAATAATAAAATCGTCGAATATTCGAATAAAACGAATATTCGAATATTCGAATAATATTCCCTAGTCATAGCCCATCCTTAGTTTTGAAATCGTTGGTCGTGGGTAAGTTTAGTACCTACCTAATGTGAAGGTTTGTGTGCAGACGCCGGACGCTCTGGGCGGGATGTCGACGCGGCCGTCGTCCGCCATGTTCGGCGGGTACCCCTCCCTGCCGCCGCCCGTGCCGCTACCCAGGTAAGTCCACTAATATACACTTAATATACATTGGGATCCCAGGCCTGCCGTATTTCCCGGGACGTCCCGTATTTTATGTATTACACCTCAACAAAAAGATAATTATAATTTTCGCGAAATCCAAAAGGACAAAAGCAATACTGCTAGGTATATGAATGACCTTTTGGTAAAGCCCTGTGGGCCTAGCAGGAACATTTGACAGCAGCGTAAACGTAACTATAAATATCATTCGATAACATTACGTTTACGCCGCTGTCAAATATTCCTGCTAGGCCCCCTGTGTGCTAAGTCAAAGAGTTAAATATCTACAAGTGGCTAAGTGTATTTTTTTGTCACCATTGAATTAGTTGCCAGTGTTTGCCACTAGGGGTGTTGTTTCGATGGCATACAAATTGTAGTTAACTTCTTCACGCCGAGCAGTGACAAAAACTAGCATTCCATGCACTGAACCGATATAACAATATGTTTTTTTATGTGTAGGATGATGCACGGCCACCACACGGGCACGCTCAACACCGTCAACTCGCGCGCCAACACCGCCGCCTCGCACCACAACCTCTACGGTGAGTCAAACTAAAACAACACTAACAACAAAAACATGGAGAGTAGTCAGTAGAGGAAAGGAGAATACCAAGTTAGTTATTTATTGGTTAGTTATTTAACTCAACTAACTTCACTCCATCTCTTCTTGCTAACTTCATATCATACCTTCTTCTGACTCTAGGCGCCGTTATGGCCAGTTTTGGAACTGTTATTTAACGTTTATTTACGGACATTTTTCATGTCTTCTGACTCTAGTGCCATTATGGCCAGTTTTAACTACTTTCGTCGGACACTTTTTAGCTTTTCTGCTTTAGAAAGACAGTTCTCCTTACCTAGACCCTCCATCCTACGGAAGAAAAAGATTACTAAAGGAATATGTCCTAACAATCTGTCAGCGTGTCTATTCTTGTGTAAACATTTCTACGATGCGGTGGTCTTTGTAGGCACTAGGCATGCTGTAATCAGAAACCCTAAAACATTTCCTACCATAAAACAACACCTGCAAGGTGAATATTTAATTTTTACCTGTCGTACTAGGTTTCACGAGCAGTCCTTTGCTCCGAGGATTCCAATCTGATAAATTGATCACCTTGGAGAGAATAACTGATACATTACCACTACAATTAACCCACCTCTTCTCCGGCAGGGTACTCTAAGCACATGGCATCAGAGTCCAGCTCGGAAGCGTCCAGCCATGTCCAGGACCGCGCCGACTTACTCGTGCCCAGACCCAAGTCACGCTCGCGGAGTATGCATGTAAGTAATCAGTGTAGTTGTAGTCCTGGGCCCCGATTCTCGTGCTTCGAATATCGGTTCGATTGTCAGTCTGTCCTGCTCGCGCACGCATGATTTGACGCCTGTGTGAATGAGTCAGCGCGAGAATCGAACCGATATTCGAAGCACGAGAATCGGGGCCCTGAACCTCAATTCTCGTATTTAAAGTAGACTTTCATTTTACTTTGATTGTATTATAATGTGAAGCGACATGTTATCACAAACTGATTTTGTGAAGTTTCGACCAATCAGAGCGCGAATACCGTTTGACAGTTTTAACGTATCGGGACTTGATTGTAATTGTATGTTTTAATTGTAATTGTATGTAATGCAGGTTTTTTAGCAGAATTGACCCTCAGAGATCAATTCTGACTGCCTGACTTCAATGGAAACGTTCCGACAACATAACACATTCCTGAGCTTAGAATAATTACATATTCCTGAGTATTGCTTATTTAATTATTTAAAACTAGGCGTTACTCGCGACTTCGTACGCGCGAAAAGAAATCCTGCAGTTAATCCAGAGTCTAAACTACCTACTACCATATCAAATTTCATCAAAATCTGTTCAGTAGTTATAGCGTGAACCTGTAAGAAACATCCATACATGCAAACTATCGCGTATATAACATTAGTATTGTTCTTAGTGATGTCTAGAAAATCCTATTGTTTTTCTTGAAATTATGTTTTACCTGCTTAGTGCTTAGGTGGAAATAGAATCATTCTTTCTTGCTCTTTTTTCTTAATTTGGCAATTCCAAAAGTTTACTTATTTACTGATGTTGAAAACGTTACAGAACCAGACGGGCATCTATTACGACGTGGAGTATGAGAACGCACCTGAGCCGATCTACGGCACCAAGGGCATACCCCTCTCCACCTACACCGTCTCCCGAGGGCCGCCTTTCTACAGGACATAGGCCGTGCGCCCTGTAGATAGATGTCTGTGGTAGACCCCATAACTTAAGGTTGAAGCCCAACCATACCTACAAATGTCTGATAAGGTATAGAATATATAATCTTTGAATCCCTCTTAAGGGTTGCGTAAACTTAACAGCGTGAGGGAAAACATTACCCTGTTTCGGCCCAAGCGTCAAATACCTATCACATTTTTCCAGGCATATTTTCGACCAAAAAACTGAGGAATTGCTTGTTCTAATTAGGCTTGTTAAAATGTCATCTTTGTTGGAAAATGAATTACACAATTTACGCCCAATTTAACAATGGAGTTTGCAAAGTAAATAGTATAATCTCATATAGAAGTTAGGCGTGCTGGATTAAAAAGAAAAAAAAACGATAATTTATTAGTAATTACAATTGAACATAAGCTTCCTGAAATTTGGAAGTTATATTTTTCGGATAAAGTGAAGATACAATATTTTTGTCTTCGAAGACGGAATAAAACTGCAACGAATTTTTGTATATTTTGTAATTAAATATTTTTTTATATTCTATAATTCGTGTTCACATATTATTATTATCTATTAATAATTAAGAAAACGGTTTATTAATAAATTAGGAACTTTTATAGACTACTTTGGTAGGTAATATTTAAAAGATAATTCGCTCAAAATGAATAAAATTAAAATAAGTAGGTACCTATATATTAAAGTAGCGGAGTTTCTAAACAAAAAATACAGTTAAAAACAACATGTTATTTTTTTATACTTCAACATCTTTATCTACATATATTAATTAAGTAGTCATAACTCGAAATGGTTAAAAAAGTGGATTCAAAAGTCTGGTACGTATTTATTTTCGTATATCGCTACCGAGAGAACGAGATTTACTATCGAAAAAAGGAACTTGGTGTGATTTGTTTAAATATAATATTTATTTATATTCGTAAACAGTAAAGTGTCTATTTAAATAATATTTTTTCGTGATGACTTATTATATATAAGGTAGAAATATTTTAAGTAAAAGCTTGTCACATTAAAAGTTTGTAAATAATTAATTAATTTAATTCTGGTATGTATGTAATAAGAAATGCATTTATGTAATATTCTACGCTGTATTTGTTTTAATGGAATAAATATTTTTATATATTTTTTTGGATTTTTTTCGTTCATCCGAGATACCTACTGCCTGATGCTAATTATACATTTCAAAATAGATAAAAATTAAAAAGCATTAGCTATACTAATGGATTTTTATGTTTAGCTGTAACCGGTATAGATGTAACACAAAAATGTCTGAAACTGTTACATGTTGAGTGGTCAGTTGTAACAATTAAAAATACTAAAAATAAATATGTAGTATCAAATAAAATACGGATAGGGATATAATACGGGAATAAAAGGAGGATGTTCGCCGTTTTCCGTTTGTGAGTGAAAGACGTTTTTGTCGTACCGAAAACGATGAGTGCAATGGCAACGCCCCATAGAGCCTGAAACATCTGAACTGCTGGGTTCCTGGTCAGAAGAACCAACCATGCAGTTGCACATACTGCGATTATTCAGCAGAACATTAATGCCCATATCTCTAGAATTTTCTCTTTTATTGCAAGCCGCCATTTTTTCGAATTCTTTGTTTATATTCAACTCCGCATCAGTCTGGCATTCTCTTACCGAGTTTCTATTTCTGTTTTCACTATATTTGTATGTATCAAAATCACATTCACCACATGATTTTAAAACTTTGGGAAATATCTTAGGACCATCGTTGATAGAAACCGTGTTTTCTTCATCGTGAAAATACAATTGATTAGTAAGACGGGCAGTTGATATTTTGCAACAACACTTTTTTGAATTTTTTTCTTGTTCTTTCATTTCGAGCGCCACTTTAGAGTCGCTGTTTGAATGTAGCACCTCGGAATCTAATGCGGTCTTCATTGAATTTTGAGAATTATCAGAATATATCATATTTTCATTTATTGTATGCCATTTAACATTATTTTTCTGGCTTACTGAAGTACTTGATTCCTTATATGCATTGCATGTATGTAAAATAGAGTTTTCATTTGTATCATCGGGAATTTGTTTTAACGTATCATCAGCTATTATGATGTCTTGATAGTCGCAAATATCTGAATCGATATTTTTATTGTCATGCAAGCCTAGTTTATATTTTGTTATTTTTTCGGCAAATGATAATGAATTTACATTTGAAACATCATGATGGTGTACGTCTGTTGGGTACAGTTGTCTCATATTATCTATTCTGTTAAGAAGTTCACTTGCCAGAAAATGTAAGTTTAAATTTTTTTCTTTTATCAAATTTTTTTCAAGTATTAGCCGTATGTCTGCATGGAGCTTAGATGTTTTATCATCATCGCTCATATTAATATTATTATCTTTTACTAATGCGATTAAAATATCTTTTATAATTCTCTTGTGGTTCTCGTCTTCAAAAACATCTTTTGAAATTAAGGATAAATCAAAAAACCATTGGTCAATTTCTAGACCTAAAAGAATTTTATCGGTTTCGTCAAGCAATACGTCTTCCGATATATTTATTTGACGTAATTCATTAATAACATTTTTATAAAATGTCTCAATATTTAATGTATTGAACTCGCTCTTATATTTTAGCTTCAAAATATGATAAAGGTTTTCTATTTCTTTGAAAAGTTTCTTGTCATAAGCTTTAGCTTTCTCTTGATTTTCATTTGAATATTTAGTCCAAAGTATAAACATTTCTGCAATACCCGTTAAACATGGCTTAATGTTTTTTAAATTGTCATCATTTAATTTTAGAGGTTCAAGATAATCTAGAATTTTTGATATCAGTTTATTTTTCAAAGACTTCACTCTGTCCTTGCAAATATATTTCATTGTAATTATAGTTTTTTCTATAAGACGTACTTTTAATACGTGTCTTTTAGAACGTAATTGCGGTGTTTGTGGTAGACAGTCTATTAATTCATCAATTTCCTTCTCAAGATAATCTTCATAGTTAAAGCGATCATGATAAATAGATTCCTTATAGTTTAGATTAATAATTGCTTTCCAAATACCATTATAAACGCCGAGAGCGGCTTTTTCCGATACACTTGCTTCTCGTGGCGTAAAAACGTCCGTAGTAATTTCTTGACACCAACTTTTTATAAATTGATCATATTCTACATAAGGGTCGTGTCTAAAAGTTAGGTTTTCAACGTTTGATAATAATTGTAAACAATGTACCTTTTGGTTAGGCTTAGTACCTAAAGTAATCGGCATTGTTGTACATTTATTTAAGTATGTAAATTTACATTTCTTATTTTCATTGCCACTATAAAATTGATCTTGTATTATAACGGGATAAGCAAATACATTAACCGGATCAATTCGGTCAAAGCACATTGGCTTTAAATTACTTTTTGGATTTAGTCTTTGGATTCGATAAAACAATGTTTTTACATTTTCAAATGTTTCTATCCTTCGTTTATGAAAATATTTATTATTCCACTTAAAAATCAAATACCGAAAATACTCTAATTCAATTTCATCGGATACAACATGGGTTGGAGAATGTGACTGTATATAATTTTGCCTATCTATTCTCTTCTTTATTTCACTTGCTAAGGAGAGAATAGCAATATTTTTGTAATTTTGCAAATTTTCAGGCAAATCTAACAAATCCAGCCAGTCTTCTATAGCTTTCTGTATGTTAGTATAACTATTAGTAGTTTTATTACTATCCAATTCTTTTGTCACATTACTTGCTGTATTTTGAGGTAGGTGCTCTTTTGACGAGCCCTTTTGAAAGTTTATATCTGCAATTTTTTTTACTATAGAGCAGGTTGCAACTTCTGTTTTTATAGAAATCGAATTTAAATACTATGCAAAACACACTATTATATCATAAGAAAGCTGAACATATTAATATTGTTTTATTATTTCAATACAAACATACCTTTAAAAATGTCACTTTCAATTTTCAAAACATCTTCAAGATTTGGTAATATTTCTTTTATTTTTAAATTTCTCTTTACCAAGTTACAATATACTGCTGTTTCCTTTTTGTAAGTTGCTCTTAATTTTTCCATTAATACGTCCGTTAATCTATTTATTACCATCATATTATTATCATTATCGTCTGATACGTTTGCGTTTGAAAATTCATTATTGCTAATCCAAGACGTGTTATTTTTTAGTTTATACTGACTTCCATCATTGAATATCAAATAATTATGTTTTTTTAACATTTTGAGGCGTTTGTATAAGTATTGAAATATAAAATTTAGCTCATATGGATCAGTACAACGTCCCGTTGCAATTAAAATCATATGTAACCAACGTTGTATAGCGTCTTTTAAGAATTCATCATTTGAATCAAATCGGACATCGAAACTTTTGTGGAAAAAATTGTGATAATTTGTAACATCTGTATCCACGTTTAAAACTTTAATTTCTTTTGCATTACTGATTATATTCAGATTGTTATTAGTGCTTTTGCTTATATATTGTGGTTTTGGTACTTCTAAACCACGTTTGAAACTTGTAACATCATTATTTTTAACTTCATCAGTATCTTTTGCTATGTGTATTTCTGTCCCTTTTGTATATTGTTTTATGGACTGTACATCTTGTGATGTTTGTATATTATTGTTGTAAAGTTGGTCAGACTCAGTATTAGTATGTATTTCATTCTGTATCGAAAATGATGGTCCGACAGAAACGGCAATCTGTAAAAAAAATTACATGTCGAGCTACTTTCTATTCTATATTTACTTAAAATGGAGTACTCGAAATATTCGATTAGTTTTTTTATGCACGATTAATAAGATGAACTTAATAAATGGGCTATAATTAATTTTTTTCAAAAATTTTGCCATGGTTTTTTTAAAAATCGTAGATAATGTTCGTTATAATTTTCCATCGTGAATGTCGTAATATTTATGAGCAACCACCTAAAAAACTCTTGAATTTAGTCAGAATTTAGTAAAGAAAGTTCCTCAATCAAATATTTTTCTTCTAAAGCTGATACTTGTTTATACGGTTTTCTTAAATATTGCTGTAAACTATTAAATTAATTTAGTTTTATATTATATAATGTATTTAATTTATTAGGTATTATTGTTGCATAATGAACGTTGTTGAATCTCACATTTGGTAATGTCAAGGAACGTAGACCTTCCTTGCCCTTTTTTCTAGAACTTTGCAGCTCTCTAACGTCAATTACTGTAGTTGCAAATGGGGGTTTCGCTCCAATTTTAGCTCGATCTTGGCGTAACCATTTAGATATCTCGCAAGTTTGTGATTTTCCTTGTCTGAAATATTAACTATTTCAAAAATTTGCATAGTAATATGTAGTGTCAATTCAACACATATCATAATTTATAGATTTTGTTATTTACTCGTATATAAACGACCGATTTTTTGTTTTAAAAACTTACAGCTATTGCATATTAAAGAAAAAATGGTTTCTTTTCACCTGATTGAGTGGTCGCACAAAGGGCGTTGGCCAAATGCTAATGTTTCTTCTTGTATTGTTTTTTTTACAGGAGACGATGCATCTTTTTTGGCTGCTGTGTAAAAAATGTCAATGCAAATTTATCTATTTGGTATGTATAATAAATATTTGGCAGATTAATTTGCAACTCAACTAAGCAATTTTGCAATTTTGCTTGTTGACTACGGTATGCGGTCTATAGGTATTGTTACGTATTGGGGTTCGAAGGATTTGGAGATAAAACCTGGTGACTCTTTTGAAGACTTTATTCACTAGCACTTAGTCCAATCATTAAGCACTAGGTCCAAACACTAAACACTAAGTCCAAACACTAAGCATTAACGGTGTCCCTTAATCGTAGCCAAGTCGTGGGAATCACTCCTGGTATCATCACATCACTAGTATCACATCGTTATCGCCACATCACTGTTCAACTCGAACTTCCGATCACTAATTTTCGCTGGTATCGCCTGTATCGCTTCGGATGAAGCTCAAACTGAACTCGACTCGCTCGCATTCTTCCGACGTATTTATACCGGTCGATACGAGTCCCAGACGACTCCAGAAGGTTCCCGAGTCGCGTGACCGTGTTAGATTTATTCTGGAACGTTTGCACAGTAGCGCCATCTAGTACTGAGTAGGGGGCCCCACGCTGTCCCTGTTCACACCAAGTGGTGTCATTGGTTGACGCTAGATGGCGCTTTTGTGTGTTCGTAACACTACTCCCCTCTTAGAGATGCTCGTCCCGAGCATCGTTGCCACTGCCATGGTACCGCGCTAGACGATCTATGTGCACCACTTTGAATGACCCTCTTGACACCCAGATGACCTTCTGATACGCCATCATGCATTTCACGGAGAACATCTGGCACTCTCGTTCTTGGGACGATTATCTGAAGATGGAACTCTCTGCCGTTATTTCTGGTAGGGTATTCCGTTTATCAGACTGTCCCATTGCGCCCAGTACGCCTTAGTGATAGCGCCATTGGGTGCAACCTCACTCCAGATTAGTTTTACGTCACCCCGTTTCTTGCACGTGACGATGTGTTGAAGGTCGTCATCTCTGTCTTGAGCCTGCCTCATAGCATCATTCCTCCCAGAGACCCAAAGGACTTGAGCAGGCGGGGCCCGGTGGGCGGGGCTTGGCCCACATCGGGCGGAGCCTGAGGGGCGTGGTCAGTGGGCGGGGCATAGTAGGCGGGGCTTGGTCCCCAGGGGGTGTGGCCTCCACCAGGGGTCGCACCTCTCCGCCAGGGGTCGCTCCTCTCCGCCAGGGGTCGCTCCTCTCCGCCAGGGGTCGCACCTCTCCGCCAGGGGTCGCACCTCTCCGCCAGGGGTCGCACCTCTCCGCCAAGGGTCGCACCTCTCCGCCAAGGGTCGCACCTCTCCGCCAGGGGTCGCACCTCTCCGCCAGGGGTCGCACCTCTCCGCCAGGGGTCGCACCTCTCCGCCAGGGGTCGCACCTCTCCGCCAGGGGTCGCACCTCTCCGCCAGGGGTCGCACCTCTCCGCCAGGGGTCGCACCTCTCCGCCAGGGGTCGCACCTCTCCACCAGGGGGCCGCACGTCTCCGCCAGGGGTCGCACGTCTCCGCCAGGGGTCGCTCCTCTCGGCCAGGGGCCGCACCTCTCGGCCAGGGGCCGCACCTCTCGGCCAGGGGCCGCACGTCTCCGCCGCCAGGGGTCGCACGTCTCCGCCGCCAGGGGTCGCACGTCTCCGCCGCCCCAGGGGTCGCTCTCCATCGCCAGGGGTCGCTTTCCATCGCCAGGGGTCGCAGTCTTCCGCCAGGGGTCGCTCTCCACCGCCAGGGGTCGCAGTCTTTCGCCAGGGGTCGCTCTCCACCACCAGGGGCCGCTCTCCACCGCCAGGGGTCGCTCTCCACCGCCAGGGGTCGCTCTCCACCGCCAGGGGTCGCTCTCCACCGCCAGGGGTCGTAGTCTTCCGCCAGGGGTCGCTCTCCACCACCAGGGGTCGCAGTCTTCCGCCAGGGGTCGCAGTCTTCCGCCAGGGGTCGCTCTCCACCACCAGGGGTCGCAGTCTTCCGCCAGGGGTCGCTCTCCACCACCAGGGGTCGCACTCTTCCGCCAAGGGTCGCAGTCTTCCGCCAGGGGTCGCTCTCCACCACCAGGGGTCGCAGTCTTCCGCCAGGGGTCGCTCTCCACCGCCAGGGGTCGCAGACTTCCGCCAGGGGTCGCAGTCTTCCGCCAGGGGTCGCAGTCTTCCGCCAGGGGTCGCAGTCTTCCGCCAGGGGTTGCTCTCCACCACCAGGGGTCGCACTCTTCCGCCAAGGGTCGCACCTCTCCGCCCGGGGGTCGCACCTCTCCGCCCGGGGGTCGCACCTCTCCGCCCGGGGGTCGCACCTCTCCGCCCGGGGGTCGCACCTCTCCGCCCGGGGGTCGCACCTCTCCGCCCGGGGGTCGCACCTCTCCGCCCGGGGGTCGCACCTCTCCGCCCGGGGGTCGCACCTCTCCGCCCGGGGGTCGCACCTCTCCGCCCGGGGGTCGCTCCTCCGCCCGGGGGTCGCTCCTCTGCCCGGGCGTCGCTCCTCCACCCGGGAGCTGCTCCTCCCGCCGCACTTCTTGAAATCTTCTCTCAGAGTCAATGGCATCTCCAAATCTCACTTCTGACACCAGTTGTTACGTGCTGGGTCGAAGGATTTGGAGATAAAACCTGGTGACTCTTTTGAAGACTTTATTCACTAGCACTTAGTCCAATCATTAAGCACTAGGTCCAAACACTAAACACTAAGTCCAAACACTAAGCATTAACGGTGTCCCTTAATCGTAGCCAAGTCGTGGGAATCACTCCTGGTATCATCACATCACTAGTATCACATCGTTATCGCCACATCACTGTTCAACTCGAACTTCCGATCACTAATTTTCGCTGGTATCGCCTGTATCGCTTCGGATGAAGCTCAAACTGAACTCGACTCGCTCGCATTCTTCCGACGTATTTATACCGGTCGATACGAGTCCCAGACGACTCTAGAAGGTTCCCGAGTCGCGTGACCGTGTTAGATTTATTCTGGAACGTTTGCACAGTAGCGCCATCTAGTACTGAGTAGGGGGCCCCACGCTGTCCCTGTTCACACCAAGTGGTGTCATTGGTTGACGCTAGATGGCGCTTTTGTGTGTTCGTAACAGTATGTAACTATGTACACCTCACATACGTGCGAAGGCACACGGTGCGGCAAGAAAAGATCGCTTCCTCCCCCTGGTGCGGTGGTCATATTTATGAAACGGGGCTATGTGTTACAGAGAAAAATACTAAGTTCGTTGTGTCTACTGAAATTAAGCAAGATACAAGTTTAAACAATGTAGGTATAAGATATTATGACTCCTCACGGCACCAAACGCAAAAAAATAATTCAGTGCGGATGTGTCAAAGAATATATAGGTAGGTATTTGTAACGTAGATGTGTAACGTAGATGTGTAGCGTTTGCATTTCGTTGCACGGGACCATATTACTAAGACTCCGCTGTCCGTCTGTCACGTTCACAAAAAATGTACTATTTAAATTAAGTGACTAAATAAAGGAATTTAATTTCGCCCTCGTTACGCTTAGGTACGCGTTCGTATGCGACAGCGAGTCTCTGCGAAACTACGAAATTTCGAATTGAATCCAATATTTGCCATGGTGCAAAAATCTGCCCACACTGACAGATCACAGACCGGCAGTCGCAACACCATTGTGCGTGCCGTAGCGTATGAGGCCCACAGGCTGCACGTATAGAAAGTGGTACAAAACGTTCTAAGAAGAGTAATTTTGACCACTTGTGAACATCGAGCAAATCTGCGGACCAACATATCCGCTCGAACCGCGACAACGCCCTTCGTTCTCTTTCTATGTCGTCATCATCCTTGAGGTCGGAAGTCAGCATAATATGTCCTAAATATTTGAACTTCTGTACCTACCCTCTATAATACGCAGTTATTAATAGACACAGAGGTCACATCTGACCAGCGCATACTAGTTACTTCCATCCTCAAAGAACATGACCACACATGTTTGAAGCATATACTACAAACATGACTATCAGCACCATGTCGTCCGCATAACTAATTGTAGTTAATACTACTAACTCTGGTACCTACTGCTGAGCTCGCCAATGAGGTCGTTAACATATATATATTATGTTAAAAACAGTTGGTGAACCCTGTCTCACACCGCACTCCAAAACACACGTCTCAGACCATGCACCATCCCATCTAACACAGTTGACTTGATTTCCATATTTATTTTTATTAGATCTGGAGGTAAAAATAGGTTTTCAAGCTTTTTCCATAATATTATAACATAGGAAACCAAGCTTTAGATAAATCTAGGAAACACGCAAATATTGTAATTTTCCATTGTAAAAGAATATTAAAAATATTGGTGTTCTACGCTCATTATAGTATCTGTATTGTAGTTAATGCTAGAGAGAGACAGCATAATATGCGAAACTACACTGTATAATATAATATACACTTACAATTCTTTCGCAGTTTTACAGACTCATGCGTGTAGTAAGGGCGTGTACTAAGTTAAAGAGTCGATGTGATGTCGAAAGACCCAAATCGCACCGTAAGAAGTAAGGGGCAGTTGATAACTTGATAGACCTAATACGGCATCATGATTCGCCGCCCGCGGCGCCCCAATCGTCTTGGCGCCTGTGTGCGCCGCGCACATCGCACATAGGGGCGGCTCGGCCCTGATGATTCGAGGGAAAGGCAAGCGAATTTAGCGTCACAGTTAACGTTTTATCATTTAATTTTTTCAGTTGTTCTGACACATCGAATCCAAACAAGTGAAGTGATAACGAGAACTTACAATTTATTGCATGTTTTTCTGTGTTCAATTTATCGGTTCCCATTTCTAATGTTCGGTTTGCAGACAATTTAGAATATTTACGCAGGGAAGTGAGAAATTCATCGGGATGCTTCAGTCGAGACATATTACCTATAAAATTAATAAAATATATCTCGTTATATTGCAAAAAAGTATATTTCCATGAATTTTAATTACATTAATGACATTTATAGGTACTCATTTCGTACCTCTTTCTGGACTAAGACTATCTTTCCTTAGCGCTCCACAAGATCTATGGTAAGTCCCGGAATCTCCACCGATTTTAAAGTGACTATCACCTGTAATTATAATTTCGTTCAAAAATGTTGACTCATTTACCTTAAAATTACAATACCTACAACAGTGTAGACCCTCGACCTACAGGTTACGATGAAAAAAGAAAATAGTTCTTTTCACGGCCACTGATACATTGATAAAATTTGACTTGCGACAAGAACCGTCTTTAACAGTTCCATCAAAAACGCTTTACAGAAATTCTACAACGCACCTGAATTAAGAAGTTTTCGTTGCAGTGGAAATTCTGTTACCTCTTCACATGGTGAAGTGGGTGAAACGTGACAATGCGTTATCTTAAAAAATTAAATAAACATTTTTAAAAAATGATGACAACAAAAAAACAATTCACACTTAAAAGCATATGCAATATATTCTATTTCGGATGTATTGATAGAATATTTTTGCACACCTTCTTTAAGAAGTTGTAGTCAACTTCCGATTTTAAAATTCCGATGTCATCAGCTTCCAATGTCCATTATGTGAACTTTATTGAAGCATAATTGTAAGGTCTCCTCAGATTGAACAATAGGTACCGTATTGTTTTATTATCTGAACCTCAATTCTCGTATTTGAAGTAGACTTAACTTTGTTTGGATTGAAAGTGTAGCGACATGTTACCATGAACGGATTTTATGACGTTTCGACCAATCAGAGCGCGTTTCACGTTGGTTTCCCTTTCATAAAAACACCGTTTGGGAGTATAAGCGTATCGGGACTTGATTGTAATTGTATTAATGCAGGTTTTATTGTATTTAGCAGAATTGCCAATCTGAGGTCCCTAAATATTATGTTTTTAAATTTACCTGGTACGTGCTAGCATAACGCCCATCAGTAACTTGCACGCTGCTGTCGCAATGTGAGTTGCGTATGGACTCAGATCGTATGTCTTTCTTGGAATATTGTTTCGTGCCCGAAGAGGATTGGTTGTCTTCTAGATTTAATAGTAGAAACATGGTACAGATTACCTTATTAGTAAGTAGGTACCTAGCATGGGCGTAGCCAGGGGGGTGGTTTAGGGGGTTCAAACCCCCCCCCGAAATGGGCCGGCAAGTATATATAATACAGAGATCTGACCAATATACAGAAGTGTATTTAGAAATTTTGCGCCCGAGGCCAATTAACATGCCGCCCCATTAACCCTATCTGAAAGATGATTTTTGAAGTTATTTTAGAAAAATAATCAACAGCCTAAATCAGAACTTTGATTGCTCCCCCCCCCCCCCCCGTAGTAGTTTTATTTTCTTGAACCCTCCCCAAACTAAAACCTGGCTACGCCCATGGTACCTAGTATTCATCTCAACTAAGCTATCTTATATCCCTTTGGATAGTATAGAGCTTAGCAATCTGATCAAAATCTTATCAAAAATGTACCTATATCTTATCTTAGGTAATTTGTCAAAATAAGTTTGGCCAAAGTGGAGTAATAATTACAGTTATCTAAATACTTAACACAATTATATTTAGTATTTATAGTTTTTTCCAAAAGTACTTAAATAATAATAATAATATCTATGGACGCTTCACACCACGTCAATCTGGCCCCGTGCTAGTATCCGAAGAACTTGTGTTACAGGTACCAGACAACGGAAATATATTTTCATACCACCTGCTCGACAATGTTCGATTATATATCACGCAATCTCAACGTAAAGCATGTCATTGACTCCCAAAGGAGATAATGTTGTATGAAACTCCCAAGGGATTAAAGTGATTTGAATTTGGAACGTTAAAATTCGTATGAAAATTCCTAGTAGATACGTATCTATCATAGAATTTTTCAATAATAATATGGTATTGCTGAGAGTTTATTCGAAAATCGAACTGGCCACCTATAATTTTAATATTCTCATGTGTCAAAATCGTCAGTCACAAGTTCCTGAATCTTTAAGTACTGCTCCACCACAACTTCCATTTAAATGTTCCTAATAAAAATATTACTCTGACCCTCCATAACTGGACAAATGTGTCGAATATCAATATAAATTTTTAACAAAATAAATGTTATATTTTTGTAGCCCTGGGTTTTTATTGCCTCGCAGTAGGTATGAAAAGTAGAGTATGCACCTCTGGGATAAAGCCTGTCTTCGTCTTGGGCAGCTTGGACCCCTCGCTTTACTCAGGACTCTACATAACTCCCTCGTTTCACTCGGGAGTTAAGTTTTAACTCCCTCGCTACGCTCGGGAGTTAACTCTAGAGTCCCTCGTTACGCTCAGGGTCCAATATGCTACCCGTGACGTAAGACACTGCTTTATCCCCTTGGTGCATAATCTACTATTAATACTTTTATACTATACACATATTTAAGATTTTTATTATAATAATACACATATTTAATACACATCCATGACCCAGGAACACAGAAAAACTTTTTGTTCCTTCGGCGGGATTCGAACCCGCGACCCCCGGCTTGAGCACCAACACGCTCAACCAACTGAGCCACAGAGGTCGTCATAAATATTTAGTATTTACCGTTTTCCTTAATAAAGCTGCACTGTCTCTCTCCATTCTGCACTGTTACCACAATGCCCGAGTTTGTTTTACCACAAAATGACATTATGAAGAGGAGTGATTTTGGTCTTTATAAAAGACGAGAACCTAAAATTTTCGAAAGCATAATTTATAACAATAATAATTAAGTAAAGGAGTATCTGCATCACCTACAGAAAATATTATAGCGCTAGTATTACAAGATAGGACCCGTGCATTTTAGAAGGTAATGAAGAAAATATTAATATACTTAGCAGGCACATTTTTCAGTAAACATTATAGAGATTAAAAGGTAGGACCCGTTAGGTGTGTTGAAGAAAGCAATCCAGAAAATATTAATACTTATAGCAGGCAGTTTCTAGTAAATGTTCAATGTTGCAACAAATATGTAAGAGCGTTTCCCCACTTTCCGATCCGATATCGGTCCGATATTATGACGAAGATAGATAATATGAGAAAGACAGGTAAGGTACTACCTATATATTTCAATATGTAACATATTACATATTATATATTAGATGTCTTTGTGATTATTTATCGGTCCTATAACGGATATCGAGTGGGATAATAGGAATAAGCACTCAGGCTTGTGTGAGGGCTGATATCAAGAATGGTGTTCCTTGAAGTTTTCCTATCTGCAGTTGGTCCATAGGTCTACAGAATAATTCTTAAGGTGAAGTAAACTTACGCGTAGAAATGGAAAATATAATAGGTATAGTTTCGAAAATAGTTATAAACACAAAATTTGCAAAAAAATAACAATAAAAGATTCTTATACGAAAATATTATATTAAAACAAATATTTGACAAGTTCATATCAACTTCTCTCTTGTTCTAAATTCTGACTTTGTATTTGCTTTATCTATGCTCTGTCTATAATAATTATTATTTTTCTAGTGCTCATCAATATTTTGTTCTTTGTTTTGTTCTCTGTTTAGATTAATGTTCATGAATATTCTTCTGTCCTTGTTTATTCATATTAGATCAAGACATGTTTGGTTTTTATGGAAAATACTGGGATACCATTGGCTACACAAGAAATGCCTACCTAGTTATTTCTCGTATTACAAAAGTGGTATAAAGTATATTTATATAAGTATAAATATAAGTTTTATAAGTATATTTTTTTTTTTTTAATCGCAGGCCTCGGAACACCGATACTTATATCTTTTGTTTTCAGATTAAACTGCATTTCGTGGAGTTCATGTAAGTAACTATGTAGAGTTCATGTTTAATCTGAAAAGAGAAGACGTATTGGGGTGTATTCAGTATTAGCACTAGGTAGCTTCTTCCAAGGTATTCTCTTTGCACAAATAGAGAAAATGAAAAAGAAAAATTATATTTTCTTGTCAAAAGTTCACTGTTTGTCAATTTCATTAATGGTAAAAATTTAGCCGTCGTGGCGTAATCTCTGTTAAGTTATTCAATAAAATGTGTTCAACATCATTAAAAATTACATAAAATGTAAATCTAAACAAAATAATATTATGAAGTCTAAATCAATCTCAAGTACCTAATGTTGCAATAACACCTTACAATATTCATTTAGTTTTGAGCATCATCATTCATGAAGCAGCTCTAGCCAGCAGTAGGTAATATTATGTTTAAAAATTATACAACATGATAACACTTCATTTTGTTCATTGTACGTGTATCTATACTTACTAGACATGATGAAGAAGATTATTTTAAGTGTATGATTTAATTTAATTTTATAACGATTTAAAAAACCGTAAAACCTAAATGCTTAAACTCTTCCAGTCTTATTAATAAAATTATTTACACCACGGATTAGCTAATCCAACATGGCTGTCTCTGTCAGATACTTTGGAACAGTCACTTGATAGACAAAGAGAGCGATTTGGATTTGCTTATCCATGGTGTAAATATTTTTATTAATAAGGGTGGGAAAGAATAAAAAATCCAGATATTTTGGTATAATCATTCGCGTAATTTAGATCTATGAACTACTGACTAAACAATAATGGACAACATAAAGCTGTTAAGAGAGAAAATAGAATCCTTCATTGTAAGTCGTTTCTTGCTCTTGTATTTTGGTTATGAGCATTTTTTCTATCTGCTTCTGATAATGATGAACCTTGAATATTGTTTCAGACATGCGGCGATAGGCGTTGCCCAACCCTTAGCGAACGTTACCACAGGCACCTCGTTAAACACCATTCATTGCACAGCAATCAGACACCATCCTCTGTAAGTCATGCGTGTCTAAAATGGCCAAAATGGCCACAATAAGTGAATCGTACTAAGAAGAATTATTATTTTATCTTTTAAATTTATTTAAAATCAACAGATGTTTCATAATAAGGATTAGGGGCCGTCCATTAATCACGTGATGTTTTTAACAACTTTTTAGACCCCTCCCCTCCCCCTCCCCTCCCCTTCCCCTCCCCTCCCCCTCCCCTCCCCCTGGTGAGGTTTTATACTACCCCCCCCCCCCCCCCCTCACCTAAGATCACGTGTATTTTTTTACATAGTAAGCAGGTCATGTTTGAAGAAAAACTTTAACTTAAAAACAATTTAATCGAATAATTTAAGCAATTAAAAACTATACGAGTCATTTGTCTTGTAAGTATTTAAGCAAAACTACGAATCTACAACCGATAATAATTTCGGTATGCATAGACTAGATTCGAAAATTAATACACGTGATGTCTCCTTATACCCCCTCCTCCCCTTGGTGATACTTGGTGATTTTTTTTCGGACCCCTCCTCCCCCTTTAGACATCACGTGATTAATGGACGACCCCTTACGTAATACGGCTATTGTAAATCTGCTGCACAATGCACATGATCCTTCTTACGTACCTATATCTGTAGACCCAGCAGGAACAATATATTACCGCGCCCATACAATTGATAACGTTATGTTTACGCAGCTGTCAATTGTTCCTGCTAGGCCCCCAGTATGTTTATACTACATAGTGTATCTTGGTAGAGTTATCTTAATGCGTTTTGAGTTATTAAATATTGACATTGCACATAAGTAACACATATTATAACCTAACATTCATTCATTGTAATATTTCCACTAGGACAACCCACCGATGAGAAGCAAGATCTCTGTACCTTCTTATAGTAAAGAAAAATCTACAGTTAGTATGGGAATACATACGCAAGAAAAATACAGTGTAGAGAAAGAAATAATGAAATGGTCTAATAATTTACCGGTTTATTATAATCCCAAATTCGAAGAGATAAAACAAAATGTAGTAAATGAACTTATAGAAAACATTAAAAATTTACTTGAGGATCAAAATACTGAGGAAATTGGATTGGATAAACTAGAAAATGAAATTGCAGATAATATTTACTGTATACCATTAACTTATGAACAACAAAAAATTTTTGAAATAAATCTGCTACAAAGACTTAAACAAACAAAGACTAAAAATTCAAGAGAATTAAAAATAAAGTCAAATGAGAATATATTATATCAAGAAGAAAATGTGACTGAGGCACAAAACAAAATATATTTAATACAAAATAGTTATATGGATATAATTAAAAATATATCACCAGTACTATCATCAGATTTTAAATTAACCAGCATTTACATTAATTCGCAACTTAACAAATACAGCACTAATGCTGTGGTTGAAACAAAAGATTTCAAGAACAATGAACACAATAATTTAAGGCTTCGTGTATGCAAGTCGCGGACACATAAGGAAATCGTTCAGAATAAAAATATTTCCGAAATAATAAACTACACAACAGTTTTTGCGAAATACCAAAACATTCTAAAAGATACAATATTTGATATTCGAAACAAATTGAGTGTATCCAACAGAAGCATAAGAAGAATAGCAAATATCAGAGAAATCCATATAAATACAACAGTAAAAGTTTCACGAGATTATTTACATAGCTGTACTTTGGTTTACAGGTCTGAAGATATGAATGTGAAGACTAACATTTTGCCAGTCACTACAGATAATAATGAATCTAAACAAGTAGTATGTGACGTAGATTCTTTAAAAAATGAGTTGTTAAGTTGGCTTTTAGAAAAGGAATCATTTCTACAGTACAATGTAAAATCAAATAAAATAAATCGTGCAATTGGTAAAATATCTAAAACTCTATTTAAGTATTTGTCTAAAAAAGTGCCTTATAGTGAGATGTCAAAAGATGTTATAAAATTGTTAAACCAATTATTAAAGCCTGAATTTAAAAATGACACCGAAATACTGTTAAAGGAATTAATAGAGAGGGTTAACTTTTCATTAAAAAATACAGAAAATATATTTGAAAAAGTTCTAGCAGATCACAAAACACAGGCATCCATTTGCACAAATATAGAGACCGATATGCTTGAATATTCGTTAAAAAAACTATTACTGAAATATGTCGTAGCTCTATGTGAAGAGGAAAGCTTATTAGTAAAAGAAGTTTTTAGGTTATTGTTTAAAAATAAAATTCAATCAATGCTAGATTCAAAACTTTGTATTAAAAATTCGGAAATTAAAGACCAGGAGAACGTTTTATCTTATAAGCTAAAAACTGATATAGAATATATTGAAATATTAAATGACTGGTTAAAATCTGCTACAAACGATAAAACCATTTCGATTTTGGAAACAAACAGTGAAATTTTATTCGATATTATTCATTTTCTTAAGAGCAAAAAAGATAACGTCACTGAAATTACACTAAAAGAAAGTAATGAGAATTATAAAAGTATAATTTTAGATAAGCTTTCATCAATTCTTCAATCTAATTGCAAAAATGATACTGACAAACTTGTGAATGAATTATTACAAAGACACCTCAGACATTCTCAAAAGACTATTTGCAAGGAATGTTATGATCAAAATCGAAGTGACATTGTTGATGATTATTTGTATCTTCGTGGTGAAGACATTATTAAAGAAAATTTGCAATTTAGTATATTTTTAAAAAGAATTTTAAAGGAAATTAAATATCATTGCATGTGCCACCTGTCTATTATAATAACACACAACGACTTTGAATATGTAAAAGAAATATATAATTGGTTAAATAATTTGCCTCTTTTATCTGCCAATGATAAAAATGTTCAAAACAAGATTGTGAATATGGTTGCTGATTTTATTAATGAAATAAAAATCAACATAGAACAGCAAGATGATGATAGTTACATCACAGACTTTATTGAAGCTTTGCCACTTAATAAAGAAAAAGGAATCGATATACAATTAGCTGCATTACAATTAAAGAAACGACTGCAATACGTTGATAAAATTGATAATAAAAATAAAAGAGAAAATGCCGTCAAAGAAGAACAAGTTTCTAAAATAGACATAGTTACAGAAATCGAAAACTGGTGTCAAAATTTACCTATCATAGTATCTGATGAAAAAACTACCGCTATACTAAAACAACGATTGGCATGGAACTTGCTTAAAAAAATTGGTGAACTAAATATGAATTTTGAATATTATAGACACGATAGCAAAATGCTATATGAAAACGATGTCACTTTAGAGATAGATACACAACTAAATAATTCGCCATTAAGTGATAAACTAGACAATAGTACGGATTCATTGAAAAATCAACTGTTGAACAAATTTATTCATAATTTTAATGCCATCAAGTATAAAAGTCCCCCAGAAAGATATATATTACATCTAAGAAATCTTATTGAGCTATCTTTACGTAGCAATGCAAATATTAAAACAGAGGAAGATACCGTTTTATTTAAAAAAATAAGAGATGGGTTAGTGCATTTATCTCTGTTAAGACAATTTGAAACTAATAACGAAGAATTAATAAAGAAATACTTCTCATTTTTAATGGAAGAAATATGTGCATACTTACAATATGCAAAAATGATATTTATTATCCCATTTTTGTTAGATCCAAATGCAGACTTATTTACCTATGATGTAGTTCAATATGAAAATCACCCTTTAATAGCAAAGATATTAAAATTTATAAAAACTAAATATGTGTTAGGTAATTGGATCGAGACATTACCGATACAAAAGCCAAATGGATTACAAGAGATGCTTCAAAAATACGAAATGCTAACAGAATTGACTGATTTAGTTCTTGAAGTTGAAAATGAATACAATTACAATGATTCCACTATAGATGAGGCCCTTATGAAATGTATTCAAGTATTACCACTCCTCTCAGTTTCATTACAAGATAGGCTTTGCGTTGATCTAAAAAACATACTAACATCTACGTTAAATGAAAGAAATAATAATATAAATAGCACAGCCCGAAATTATAATTCAATGTCAAATCAAAAAAAATCAAAACCAAAATTAATTTCATATAACCCAACCGATAGTAATATTTTAGAGACTACGAGAGGCGAATCAAACTGCTCTAAAAGTGAAGAACATAATCATTGGTATTCTTTACCACCAGCCTCTACATTGAATGACAATAACTCCAGAAATGATAATACTATAAATGGAAAGTATAATAATGAACAAAAGGTTAATAAATCGTCTCAACACGAGTCAAGTACAATTAATTATAAAGATTTTGAAAAAGGAATAGATTTAAAGTCGTCTGCGATTGAAACGTCGCCATTGAAACAAACAGTTCATAGCTCATTTCAAGAAACATCCCAAAATGAGCCAAGTATGTCAAATTATGAAGCCTTTGAAAAGGGAGTTGATATTAAATCTTCTTTGATTGAATTATCTCCGATAAAGCAAAAGAGTGAGACTTCGCAAATTGTAGACCCTAATGAAGTTGAAAGTGCTAATGCTTTAACGAAAGAACAAATTAAATCTTCATGTACTAGAGCTCAAACAAGCCTTCACAAATCACCTAGTCCAATGGAAATTAAAGCAGAATTAGAAACAAATGATCGCTGTGTTCCAGATTGTAAACCTCAAGAAGCAAATCTAACGTCATCCTTAACTGCAATGTATCCCAAAAAAGAGGAACAAATTAAATCTTCATGTACTAGAGCTCAAACAAGCCTTCACAAATCATCTAGTCCAATGGAAATTAAAGCAGAATTAGAAACAAATAATCGCTGTGTTCCAGATTGTAAACCTCAAGAAGCAAATCTAACGTCATCCTTAACTGCAATGTATCCCAAAAAAGAGGAACAAATTAAATCTTCATGTACTAGAGCTCAAACAAGCCTTCACAAATCATCTAGTCCAATGGAAATTAAAGCAGAATTAGAAACAAATTATCGCTATGTTACAGATTGTAAACCTCAAGAAGCAAATCTAAAATCATCCTTAACTGCAATTTATCCCAAAAAAGAGACGTCTCATGAAAAACCTGATAGAATTTTAATAGAACAATGTAATAAAAGGGCAGAAACCTCTAAACAAGAAGACCATGAAGAGCACGAGACAACATGCAAGTGTCATAGAAAGTGTCTACCATGTTACTTACGAAGATACTGCAAGATTTGTAATAGCTTTCCACTCAGTTATCGGGAACTCCATTTCTGGTGATAATATCAAAACCTTTCGTATTAAAATAAAGCCGTACGTAACTTATAGCAATTGGTTATTTAATTATTTTTTTTACACTGCTTAAGAGCGTTAACGGCGCGCGACTCAGATTTCACAAAAACGCTACTTTTCAAAAGCAAAAATATCTAACAAAAACTGGTTATTCTGATTTTTACATGTAAAAAAACACTAGAGAAAATATTGTATTCTATTTTTTCCCTTATCATTTATTTTAAAATAATTTCAAACTTTTGAATAAAACTGACAAAACTAACCAGACGTTTTGACAACTTTAAGTTCATGGGCATTTTCAAAACATATAATAGCTAAAACCACTTACATTTTTTAAAAACAAAAAATCTTTACAAACTTGTTGGATCCTCTTGTAGATTATCTCTTTGTCAGATTATTTTTATATACGTTTCTATCTCATAAAAATAAAATTTAAAGAATGCGAAATTATCAGGAATTATAGTTATTTAAAATGATGATATTTATGTATTTCACTTGCTCTTTCTCTTTCTTACTTACATAATCTAAAAGAACAACGTTTTATCTTTAATATGCCATTTAAATTTTTAAGTAAATTAGCTTGACGAATTTTATATGAATTTTTAAAACTAGTGTATAAATCCAGGCGCACGAGCGTTTACAAATCAGACGGCCGTGAGCCTTTCCAGAGGGTGGACGTATCGGTCCGCGCTCTGCAATGAACTCTGTTGACCTTTGTAGTGCGTACGAGATCCACCCCGATAAAAAGATTTTGATATTTGGAAAATATATTTTTTAATTTACTTAATAATAAATATTGTTATTTAAGTTAATTTTTTTTTATTGTAATAACAAATTATTTTACATATATAATAGATAATATAATAGGAGATAAAAATAAGTTCGCACGAAAAAGAAAACATACACATTTTGAAAACTTGGCAAAGGCAAGAGCTGCTAAAAGTTTAGTACATTTTAACATAATTAGACCCAGTAGATGGCGCTGTTGTTAGTCTACATTTATTTATTCTAGCGCTAGTCAACGGCTGGAACTCAGTGCGGCGCGAGGGGAAAATGCTTGTTATTTCACCTAATATCTGGGAAAAAAGGATACTTATACCTACCCATAAAATAGTTATCTATACTTATATGAGAAACTATAGTGCACACATTTATACTGTTTTGTAAAGTATTTTAGAAAAGGTATCCTCAAATTACCCAAATCGGCTGTTCGTGTTTTATGAAAAATCTATATAATATTTTTGTCCGAATTTAAGTCATCTCAGTTGCTGAACAATAAAACTGTGTCGGTATGTACTTGCTTTTTTATTTTCATTCTTGATTTGTTTTATATTTACGGTCAAAGTTGCGCTAAACATCCGATGTTTGGAAGCTATTATTTTCTTAACTAATAGGCAATCGGCCTAATTTTTTTTATTACATAAATGAATAGTACTCTTAAATATGAGTAACTTCTCAGAAGAAACTGTATATCAAAAGTCAATATTTTCAAAGGTACAGCGATTTGTATAAAATTTTCGCGAGCCTCCTAAAGTTGACCTACAAATTACGTCACTTGTAGGTTAAGGTGTATGAAGTAGTATATGAAGTATATGGCCGCCGGAATATATTTGTAAAAATCTCCCATATTTGTGCGTTTAAGTTCATACTTACCATAATTAATGTTTTTGTATATGATGTGAGTAAACTAATGATGTAGGTTGTGTTTACCAATTTAGCAAAAAAAAAATTTTTTTTGGTACTTTTTAAATGTATTTAATTAGTAAACTACACATAAAATAATATATTTTTTTACATTTACCAAGTAGTAATGCCTCAATATTTCTGAATATATTAATGAAACTAAATATTTCAGATGTAGTCCGATCCCCTATTTGAATTTTAGAAATATAAGCACATACCGACCAAGATAAGTGTAATAAAAATCGATATTACATAAACTTTGGGTCTATAATGTTTGACTTTAAAGTAAATCACCAATAACGTTTGCATGGAGACAAAACCGACTAGCGCAGCCATAATAACAATATACTACTTTGCATGTTCATTTTGTTGTTAATATGCATCTGCTTTCAAATAACAAAATTCTTGTGTTTACGGCTTTGTGGACTTTGTGTAACTTCAGACAATGTGCAAAACACTCAAGTAAAGTAAAACAGAAGAAGTAGAACTTCGAAATGAAGAGGTACGTATTTAATAATCCATATAATCCCCTCAGATAGCAGTAGATTCTTAATTTGTATGTACAAAGTAAACTTCTTAAACTTCTAACTCGGAGCTGCGTACAATCAGGAGCCAAGATGGGAGCATTATAAAAGGAGAAGAACGTGTGTTAAAGAAATGTAAAGAGTATTTTGAAAGTTTTTTTTAAAGAGAGGAAGTTCAGGTACAACATCCGGTACCTTCCATGGAAACTAATATGAATGTTGATGAACATGTATGAAGGGAATAATTAAAGTGGGCGAAGCGAAACAAGTATGTAAGGATCGTAGCAAGTGGAAAGAATAGTGTTACTTGCCTGCCCCTACGGGAAAAAGGCGTGATTATATTTATGTATGTATGTACAAAGTTACAAAGTAAAAACTACTAACTACTTAATTACCAAGTTTTATCTAGGTACATATATGCGGCAAACGGTAGTCTGGATTTCGAGCTTATGATTTAGAAACAAAATTGTTTCCAAATCATTTTGCCTCGAAAAGAAACAACTTATATAATATGTCACCGTAAAATTGTAAAAACCGTTAAATTGTAAAAAAACTAACGAGATTGTAAAAATATGTCGAAAGATTCATAACTATATAGGTATTTATTATCTAACTATAAATAATGTGTTAAATTATAGGCAGCATATTCACGTCCGAAGTATAGACTTCGGATTATGTTAATAGTAACATTTTACAATTTCACTAGTTTTTTTACAATCTAACGGTTTTTACAATTTTACGGTGACATATATAAATGATAAGTACATCTAATACGTATTAGTAACTAATAGGTACTTTTCTTCTTTAAAATTGGCACCTAAATTGGTAATTTCGTATTTAATTTTTAAAACACAAATATTTTGACGTCTTGATATAAGATGTTAAAGTACCTGGGAGACTGAGCTTTGTCCGGAATTTTAGTAGTGAAAATAATTAAAAATTATAGAGGAACAATTATTAGTCATAAAAAATAACAAATATAAAAAAGTATATAAAATTGTCTTGTTTAAAATATAAAATGTTTATTTTGTGTTCCAGAATCTATGTAATGTAATGTATGCATATTGCATACATGCATAAATTTATACATGCAAGATACGCGCGAAAAACATAACCCCTGGGGGGTCGCGAAGCTTCTGTAGGGGGGTCGCCGGAGGTCGAGAGAACTTTAGTAAAAAAACAATTAAGATAAAAAATATTGATTTATTAAGTAAGAGAATTTTAACAAAAGGATATACTCATAAATCGATCATCGATATCATCGATGTATGTAATTGTAAAATAATGTGTTTAACGTACTATTTTATGTACTTTTATCCGAATCCTAATTATGGAGACGCATAAAAACGTCGTATGGAATGAATATTTGTAACATTGTAACATACACGTCATACTGTATACATTTTTTTTAATGTAATGAACCAGGAAACGAGCAGTTGGATCGCCTGATGGTAAGCGATTACCGCCGCCCATGGACACTTGCAACACCAGAGGAGTTACACTCGTAACTCCTCTGGTGCTGCGACTTGCGTTCCTCCGATAACCTCACTCACACGGCGAAACACAACGCAAGCGTTACTTCACACCGGTTTTCTGTGAGGTCGTGGTATTTATCCGGTCGAGCCGGCCCATTCATATCGAAGCGTGGCTCTCCCACAGTAGAATCCCATTATAAAACTAATAAAAAAAAAAAAACCCGACTGCAAAAAAGACAGACAGACAGAAAAGACAGAAAAAGACCGAAACAAGGTTGAGAAAACAGACTACACTATGAGCTGAAAGTCTAAGTAAAATAATTGAGTTAATGTTTGTTAGCAGGCGGGACCCATTCGCAAATTATAAATCGTACAAAAATATATGGGCCCCGCTTGCTAACAAACATAAAGTCAATTATTTTACTTAGACTTTCAGCTCATAGTGTAGTTTGTTTTCTCAACCTTTTTTCGGTCTTTTTAGTGCGTTGCTTAGGTATCTGTCTTTTTTTGCAGTCGGGGTTTTTTTATATTATTTATTTTATTTTAGATTTTTAGTTTAACCAACACACGTTTGGTCGATTTAAATCAAAAATACGATGATACGAACATACGAATGGATGTTACGCAAATTTAAATCGATATAGATCCTAAACGGTCAGTCGAATCGAAAAATGTTGAGAGAAAACTAAAAATTATTTTTAAATACCTATTCAACGATATCCCACTTGACATAGTTTGTTGACTTTAATTTTTTTTATTTTCACAACATGGCGTCCAGTAGTCGCCATATTAAATTTTTACTAACGTCATGTCTTTAGTGACACTCGCCGGACTAAGAGGAATCGATTGACATGCGAATCATAAAAATCGGCCCAGGCGTTTGGTCTTTATAGTGCTTCAAAGGAACATACAAACATACATACATACATAGGCTGATAAACTGCTGATGACATTACCACTCTTTTGCGTTGCGCAGTCGGGTAAAAAAGGTAGGGGGGTCGCGAAATATTTTTTCATGCAAGGGGGGTCGCATCATGAAAAAGGTTGAAAAACACTGGTGTAGAAGATAAATTATATATTAAGTAATATGACACAGAATATAATTATTATTATGATATTATGTATACCAGAATCAAAATTCAATAATAATTATTATCGTTATTATTATTATCGTAAAGTAATTAAAGTAAGGCAAGTATCAATGTGGGTTAGTTGGCTTACAGTCGTCGAGCTATTCACGCACACAAAGACGCTCGCTGCAGGCTGCAGCTGTGTGCGTATTTTTCACCAAAGTTGTCTTCACGCGCTATGCGTTAATGCTCTTACCCAATTTACGTTTAAAGTCCTACGACATTTTTAGGATGCGCGCGTGGCGTCAAAAGCGAGTACGGCACATTAATTAATTTATTTAAGGTATTGAACATTTTTTTTTTAAATTTGAAAAAATTATGGTGTGTTCTGAACACTATAAATAATTTATTCCCGTTGGAAATTTT
This sequence comes from Glaucopsyche alexis, assembly GCA_905404095.1. Lineage (NCBI taxonomy): Eukaryota > Metazoa > Arthropoda > Insecta > Lepidoptera > Lycaenidae > Glaucopsyche > Glaucopsyche alexis. The sequence goes on from FR990047.1 coordinate 8,654,311, forward strand.
ACTTAAAGTTAATTTTTCAACGAGTAAAACTAACGAACGAAGTTAACTAACTAACGAAGTTAACTAACGAAATATTCTCGAACTACCGTCTTAATTGTAAGTGAAAAAAAATGTTTAAATAATGGTCGTAAAAATTTTTCGCTTCGTAGAGCCTTTCTTACATACATACTTAACAAGATCGTGCCATAAAAGTTAAAAAAATATTTATACTTTGTTTATAACAATTTTTTTACTTGAACAAAAACTAAAAAATCCAAGTTATAATGTTGTTAAAGTAAAAAAAGTTTAAATAATGGTCGTAAAAAAATTTCGTTTCGTAGAGCCTTTCTTACATACATACGAGTACTTAACAAGATCGTGCCATAAAAGTTAAAAAAATATTTATACTTTGTTTATAACAATTTTTTTACTTGAACAAAAACTTAAAAATCCAAGTAATGTTGTTAAAGTAAAAAAAATGTTATTTAAAACAAAGTATAAATATTTTTTTAACTTTTATGGCATGATCTTGTTAAGTATGTATGTAAGAAAAGCCATTATTTAAACATTTTTTTTCACTTACAATTAAGACGGTGGTTCGAGAACATTTCTTTAGTTAACAATTGTTTAACTCGTTGAAAAATTAACTTTAAGTAACATTTCCAACGGGAATAAATTATTTGTAGTGTTCAGAACACACCATAATTTTTCAAATTAAAAAAAAAATGTTCAATACCTTAAATAAATTAATTAATGTGCCGTACTCGCTTTTGACGCCACGCGCGCATCCTAAAAATGTCACGCGCAGACCTATTTTCAGCGTTAAATTAAAATTATAAATAATGGAGATAGAGTTCCGGGAGCTAGGAGTTTTTTATTGGAAATTTCCTCCTCTTTCAGAATCTTTTTATGAAATTTCTTAAATATTAATAGTTTATTAAATATTGGCAAAAAACGAAATGCCATTTTTTTCATCTTTAATTGTTTATAACTTTTGCAATTTTTTATGTGCTAATACACGCTTTTGGCACATTTTTTTAGACGTCATTCCGGATCCAATGAGCTATCGCACATAATTTTAAGAGCAGTATCTCTATTTTGTACCATTTTCAACTTGTCGAATAGACTATCATAGATGTATCTATTTATTAATAATTTTTTAAACAAAAAAATTAAACCGACTTCCAAAGTGAAAATACTTATAGACGAGGCATGTTGAGGCAAAAAGTGTCTCCAGTAAAATGGCCCCAATTTTTAAATTTTGGGGCCATTTTGACAGTTGAGGTTTGGCACTTGTGATCTTACCATTTCTACATTAACTATTAAGCAGTTTATCCAGTCCGCATATAATTCATAAAATGCCGAGTAGTTGCGTAATTAAAGGCTGTAAAAACTATGACAAACATGTAAAAAAGATAGACGGGATATCTTATCACAGGTAATTATCACAATATTGTTTGTTACAATTAAAATACTTATGGAATTTTTAAAAAATATTCAAAAAATGGCGGCCAACTATGAAAGAACCAAGGAATTTGTAAGTATTATATACAACTATAATACTTACAAATTCCTTGGAAAGAACACTGGTTATTGTATGCGCAACAGTGAAAAGGTAACTTTGTAGGGACGTCATTTTTATTATTGATTTATTAGTACAGAAATAAGAGATTAAGTTTTTTTTATTTCAGAATCTAACCAAACCTAACCTTACCCGTCAGTATTCACCTTTTTGATTAATTTAAATAAAATGAAACTAAGGTTTACTATTTATTTGATTTTTACATATATTTAAAAATATTATTTACCATCTGGCCTGACAGACCTTGTTCTGTGAATTATGCAATTGAATAAAAAATAACTACACTTGAAGGTTGTAAGCGTAGGTTGCTACACCCATAAGTTATACCCTATACCTACAACCTACATCTAGACCTACTACATACCTATAGTTGGTATGTGGTAGGTTGGTAGGTAAACAGTAGTTACCCCACTAAAAACCTACAAGCTACATCTACTAGATGTAGATCACCTACAACCTGCACCTACTGTCTATATCTACTCCTACAACAACCACCTACAATGTTCAGGGGCCAGCCGATTTAACATTATGCACTTTTGGAGAAAAAAAAAGTAATATTTCTGAAATATTACTATGTTACTGGAAGAACCTTTATAGCGGGTGATTTTTTTAATCCGATTCAAGAGAAACAGTGTATAATAGTTACACAAAATAGAATACTTTGGCATACTTAGATTATTATTTTTTTCTTTTGTCTAACTTAGTGAACATTTGTTGTAAACAGTTTATAGTATTTAAATTACAGATTTCCCAATGATCCAAAGCGCAAAGGGCGAAATTTAGTCAAAACAAACAGAAACAAATTAATATAGGTACCTACTAAAACTCAATGAAATAAGTAGTTGGGTATACTTTTATCGTATGAAATACCTTCGGGACTAACAATACAACAAACACTAAATGAATAGGTATTCAAGTAACTATCCATCATAGTTACAACGAACACAAAACAAAAAATTTACTCATAGATCTAAACTCCCCTCCCGGACGCGCCTTGGTGACACCCACTTCGCAACGGGCCGTGCAGCAGAAATCGTAATATTTTAATTTCGCCATAACTTCAAAACCAAACATCCAATTTTAATCATTCAAAGACCAAATATTATCTACATAAACTGTACTTAGTGATAAAATAATTTATTTTGATAAGGATTAATAGCATGAGTAAAATAAACGTGTTTAAATATAGTCCAAAAAAATCAAGATTTGTAATTAAAAAAATGGTTGTTGTGCCTCACTTGACATAGATAGGTATAGTGTGTCACGGACTTTTTTGTAGATATTTATAAGATCTACAATTAATTAGAACATTTTATGGTTCTATCTTTTATAGTTTAGGCAGCGTACGCAAAATAAGTAACTTTTCTGGTTGATTTTTACACCTTGTGTCCGAAAAACCCAAATATCTTACGGAACCCTATTTTTTCCAAAATAAAATTTAGCCTATGTTACTCGTGGATAATGTAGCTTTCGAAAGGTGAAAGAAAGTTTGAAATCGGTCCGTACTGGACCCTATTCGCCTATTATTTTTGAGCCTATTCATTACTAACAAACAAACAAAGTTTTCCTCTTTATAATATTAGTGTAGATACTGAACTTAGTGTAGATTTTCAAACTGAATTAGAATATGTATAAGTTTTTATAAATTATAATTCAATATTCTTTTTATGGTACTTAATATAATTAGTTTTGTTTTTAATGAGTCTTGTTTTATTTATCTAGGTAATAAAGGAATATTAAGTGCTGTTGCGCTAGGATTTGTATGTAATTTTTGCTGCAGCGCTGGCTGTGAAACGTCACAGCTCCTACGGCTCCGCCCCATCTGTGGCGCCGCTGGAGCTACGGCACATGTGTAAAAAAAATTTGTTGTCTGGTCTAGGTCCATACGCCGTATAGAAGAAAAAAATTGGTTTTCTTGTAAAATCCTTTCAAATATCTTGCTTAGGTTAAAATATCTAGTATGCATACACCATTAGCCATTGCACTAATCTATTACACCGTTATAATAAAAAAAAAAAACTTAGGCCTTTGCATCCGTTAATGGATGATTTATACAGTATTCTCCGAGCGAAGTAACCACTCTTGAAATACTGTAGTGCCTGGGACAGTTGGTTTTTAAATGTCGTATGGTTGCCCAAGCACATACGGCATTCTGACAACATAGTCAGCCTAGTCCAGAGGAATGAACTAGTCAAGACGTCTGGGGCCAACTATGTGCGGGTTTCCTCACGATGTTTTCCTTCACCGTTAGAGCGTCCGTATAATGTGCTTGAGATCTGAAAAAGTCTCATTGGTACACGCCACAACCTGGGATTCGAACCTGCACTCTCTCGAGTGCGAACCAAACGGTCTACCCACTAGGCTACGGAGCTCACTACCGTTATTATATATGTATAATATTCTAGTATGTAATACTAATCACCAGAGGAGTTAAAAGTGCGTTCCTGATCTTTGGCATACATTTGACAAATAATGTATAAGAAAAAGTTACATCTTGATTTCAGAAGATTTTTTCAAATAAATGTGGACTGAAAAATCTGCGGAAAGCAAATTTCGAAATGTCAAGAGGACAAAATATGAAACCTCGACTGCCCCAAAAAAAACCCCAAAAGTGGGGCAGTTTAAGTGTGGACACTTTTTGCCTCAACACGCCTCGTCTATGCTTTATGATAATGAGAGTAATGTAATAAGAAATATTTAAATTACATTACGTACCTGTAAAATTTATATTTGTTTGTAAGCCTTATTGATTTATTGTTGTTAATATTTTAGTAATTCCAGTATTAATGCGAGCTAAACTTATATTACGCCGGACAATTTTATTAAAATTTCTTTAGTCAAGATATGTATTAAAAAAAATGTGTGCCTTGTACGCCCTTACAAAGTTATATCATACGACTAGCGACTGTTCCATCGGAATGGTAAAATCGTAAAATCAAAGAAACATCGAAGTTCCGTTGATTTTACATAGATGGCGTAATTTTTTCTTGCATGAAATTTTTTTCGGCTAAATGTACGTGATAGCCTATCTTGAGTTGAAATCTTTGGAAAATACACAAAAAAGTATGAAATAAAACTTATTTTCTAAATAAGTCCCCTTTTAAATTCGGCTAAAATTTAAACTATTTACTTCTCTAAGTTTAATCTTTTTAATTTTGAAGTCGATACCAGCCCAAACAATATCCTACAACATTTTATAGAACTCATGTTCAAATTTTTTGGTACCGACTTCAAAATGTTTTCACCGCTTTTTTCGAAACGGGACGAACTTGGGATTATACCCTTTACATCAAAAAAATAATTTTGAAAATCGGTCCATAGACGGCGGAATTGTGGTCTAACCATAGATGTATAATATTCTGGGTCTAACATACAAATATATTAAATATACTTATATACAGCCGAACGTAATTTAACCGATTAACCGCCTGCCTTTTTTTGGAAGTCGGTTAAAAAGAGATCTCTACAATTTTTTTTTTTCATAATTTGTGATTATATACATATAGATATGCTGTTTTCATAAAATTAATACTACTTATTATAATGCCGCGGCATTATAATAGTATTAATATGCCCCTTACCACTCCTTACTATGAAAACTAAATCGTAGTAGAAGATTGAAAGATAAAAAATCAATTTCCTTGTTTTTAGGGGTCCGTACCCAAACGGTAAAACGGGACCCTATTACTAAGACTCCGCTGTCCATCCGTCTGTCTATCCGTCTGTCACTACGCTCCAGTCTCATGAACCGTGATAGACAGTTGACATTTTCACAGATGATATTATATTATGATTGATGTGTTGAATGTTGATGTATGAAATTCTGTTGCCGCTTTAACGCCATATCAAGTTTTTGCCCCGGTTCGAAAAAGTCGTAGATCCGCCACTGCTCTCAAGCTGTCAATGCTTACCTATTTATTCGCCAATATATAATAATATCTGTCTGCCAGTTTGGAAGATAGAAGTAAAAACTGTGGGCTACTTGTCCAAACACGTTAGATAAAACAGTATCCTGATAACAGTTAGTTGGCTGGTACCGACTTAAAAATTATGAATATTGTGTAGAGAAATATGTAGCTAAAATTTTAGCCGAATTTAAAAGGGGAATTATTTAGAAAATATTTTTTTTTTTCATACTTTTTTATGCGTTTTTACTTTGGAAGTCGGTTTTAATTTTTTGTTTAAATAAAAATGGGTAGGTATGAAGGTTGGTATGCCTCAAAGTCCAATGATAAAAATAATGAAAAATACAAAAAATTAGGAAAATAGATTTTTTATTTTTCAATCTTCGAGTTATTTTTAATTTTTTAAAATTTTAATAGTTAGCGGCATTCATGGGATACTCATGGGATACTATTAATGAACATGAATATGAAAGAGAACTATTAAAATGTATCATTTTTATGTAGCTAACTAGCTTTTCCCCGCGACTTCGTCCGCGTGGAATAGTTACTTTGGGATATCGCTAAAATTTACCCGCGACTTCATTTACGTAGAAGAAGCGCTTCCACCTCACGACTGCCCGCCCGCTCCGCGCTCCTTACTATAGCGCGCATGATTATTTTATTACTGCGATATCTTCTAAAATACTCATTGAAATCAAATGATGTAAACGGCAAATTTCTTCTAGATTAAATGCTTGTAATGAATAACGTATTTACTTGGATAAGGATTAATATAATCTTTATGAAAACACCTTCACAAATAATGCTTACTTTTAGAACAAATTTGGTAAGTATAAAAAGGTTATAGTGAGCCAACCTTAAAAGATAGACATATACTGTCGCGGACTTTTTTTTAGAACTTTTAAAGGGGAACAATTCTGCCATACATCATTTTAGCGAAACTTTAACCGTTTCCGCAGCGTACGTAGCGAAAGCTCTCAAAAGGAAAAAAAGACCCCCGATTTTGTAACATTCTTGATTGGTACTCCGCTCGTATTGAGTTTAGCATGATGCTATATAGCCTAAAGCCTTCCTCGATAAGTGGACTATCCAACACAAAAAGAATTTTTCAATTCGTACCAGTAGTTCCTGAGATTAGCGCGTTCAAACAAACAAACAAACAAACTCTTCAGCTTTATAATATTAGTATAGATGAGCTGTTTTAATTACAAATTTTGAAAGAAATGGAGAAGAGATAAAGAATCTTAATTATTAACACCTAATATAATAATCTTGAGAAAATCAGTGTTTTAAAAGGGATTTATGTTAAATAAATCAAACAACATTGAAAAATTTAAAAACGAAAAATTATGATAAAATTTTATGTTACCGCCATCTAGTGACTAATAGCTAAAGTATTATGATGGACATGTAGTTATATCTGATATGTGACTTCTAGTGGTAAATGAAAGGAAATACCTATATATAATTATCTTCTTTTTTCTACGAAACGCGGTGTCAAAATATGAAAAAAATTAATTAACTAGTAGATGTTGCCCGCGACTTCGTGCGCGCAAAACGAAATCTCGTGGGAATCGTACATTTTGCCACAATAAAAAGTAGCCTAGTCCTTCCCCGGGGTCTATTCTATATATGTGCCAAATTTCATCAAAATTTGTCCAGTAGTTTCGGAACCTATTCAATGTAAACAAACAAACCTTTCCTCTTTATTATAATAAATTATTATTATTAGACTAGATATTGCCCGCGACTTCGTGCGCGCTAAAAGAAATTTTGCGGGAACCGTACATTTTGCTGCAATAAAAAGTAGCCTATGTCCTTCCCCGTGGTCTACTCTACATCAGTGTATTTCATCAAAATCGGTCCAGTAGTTTCGGAGGCTATCCGATCATAATTCATAGCAGAAGGTATTGATTCGATGCAAACAAACAAATTTTTCCTCTTTCTGTTCCAAGAAGCGTCATCTAGTGGTCATAAAAGAGATAAATAACTTTTTACTCATGGTTTAATAATTCACCGATAGATGGTATGCTACGTATTATTTTAAAGATAATTTTGAATTAATTTATTTATGGTATATTCTTTGAGGGTATATTATTATCCGGTGCTATGTCAAATAATATATTACCTATAATCAAACCTAGTACATAATACAATTATAATAACTATTAAAATAATAACATATCTATGTTTAAATTGTGTCAATCATTTAAAATTTTTGCCCATAGTGTCAGTTGCTGGATTTGCAGGCTGGATGGTCAGGATGCTGGAAATTGGAATTCGTAAGAGTGACAGAAAATGCTAATCAATGTCACCTTTAAATACGACGTTGAAATAACGACTTTATTGTTTAAGTGTTAGCATGTGGAATAATGAATGATTTTTAATAAAGTTTTAATTTAATTTTGTTGAAATTTTATAATATTATTATTCTCAACTCTGTGCTGGGTAACAAAACGGAAGACAGCTTCTATGTCAATGGTGAAATGACGCCATGACAGGTCACGTGATGTAAATTTTTCATGGGCATGCGCGACTACCGAATATTTATCAGTGATTTTGATTTAGAAACGGTGAGAATTCTGCAAAAATAGATTTACTGAACTATATTTATATTTTTCCTTCCTTTTTTATATTTAATTCGTTATCAAAAGTTTGTGTGTGTGTGGATATTTAGTGTCAAAGTGATTCCGAGGTTCTAGTAAAAAGGTCATTTCTGGAGACAATCGTCTTGCATATTCTCTCTCGGCAAATAAAAGTAAAAGTGTTTACATGATTCACGGATTGGTTAACCAGGTAGTATATAAATCCTGTTAACAGATAAAAACTACAAATACATGGATAGTTTGCGAAATATTTCGCGAATCAAAATGAAACTGACAGTGCTTTGTTGAATTTACAAAATGTCAAATGCGTTTAAAAATATTGTTATTTTGTGTAATAAAGCAACTTTAACGTTGTTAATAATGATTATTAGGAGAGTTTTTGTACAAATAATTATTATTATTGCTATACACATCTAGCTTGCTAATCGTGCAGGTACGATTCATAGGTCTTTCATCCTCAACAGGATGACATCATGACTTCGTATAATTAAAATTTCACTAAATTGAAAGTAGATAAAACTAGGTATTAGATATACCTAATAACAATTTATAGACAAAGTTACTCAAAACGCGTAGTGCAATATTAGTGATGATAAGCTCCATTTCAGTTGCTGCTATCTGGGTTTTTGAAGGATTTTTAGGCACTGTAATTCAATAATTCCTACATCAATGGTATACCTACCTAACAACACTATGTAGGCTTTTGTATGGTGTTAAAGATATTTTGAATTTGATATATGGTCACAGACAGAACTGGTATACCATATTTCGATTTTATTATTAAGAGAATAAGGTCCAAAAGTTGTACACTGGATCTCTATAAGTCTGGACACTATAAGTCTAAATGTGCCACATTTAGACTCTTCTATAAACAAAAGTGGGTAAGAACTAGACAATTATCAAACTTCTTTCACTACAATTCTTCTGATGATGATGTTTATAAATGTCTAAGTTAGTAAGAAGAGTAATAAACAATAATTCACACTCAAAGGGACAACTAATATCCATAAATTTTTGCATTAGGTTTGTAACAGCATGATACTAAGGTCCATACACATATTATGTCACAGCACATGCGGGAGGGGGAGTCGTTTTAAGTACAGGGATACTAAAAAAGCGTGACATAGGGGGGTTCAAAAAGTCAACATTTTGCGTGACGTAATATGTGGAAAGCCCCTATCTCCCAATTTCACCAACAACCGTTAAAGTGAATTGTTGATCAAATAACATGTTAACCCGCTCGTTCTTCGTATTATTAAGAGAGAAGGCATGATATTAGGCAAACAATTATTGACACTAACAGGTGTGTTGGTAAAATTGGGACTAAGAATGACAAGAGATAAACAGCTTTCAGCTCAATTTGTCTAATGAATTGATTTTCCAAGTAATAAAAAAATTTACTAACGGCCCGTTTCAATAACCTATCTATCTATAACTATTTGTTAGAAACGTTAAATTTGTATCGCATAAAACCGGCAAATAATTGAATGACGACGTTTTCAACAAATAGTTACAGATAGATAGGTTATTGAAACGGGCCGTAAGTTATTATGTTTATAGTAATAGTCATAGTTACATTATGTTTATCACACAACATTAAAAAAACCTTTATATTAATGTCAATAATTTTTAAAAAGTTGGAGTTATGCTATGATGAAGTGAAATCATTTCATAAAGACATCATTTACAATAATGAGCCACATATTTTGACGAGATAATAACCTTTATACATATTACATTGTCTGAACCATATAGAATATGAAGATATATCTACGAATTAATACGAAGATATACCTATGAGGTACAAATAAGTCACACAAATGAGGGTATTTCAATTTGTGAAATCTGACAGCTTTTGGACACGACTAGAACCATCGGGCTACCAATCACTGCCTGGTGACAGAAAAATAATCGAAAATTGTTATTGACGCTTTGTGTATGTTGGGTCTGCCCCCTAATGGCAGAAAAAATATCTAACACCCTCATTGGCTGATAGTGTGTTGGGACTCGTAGAATACTCTAATAAAATAATAGATCCTCATTGGCTGATCCTGATACTCTAATAAAATAATTTAACCTCATTGGCTGAAAGTATGATGTGACTCGTAGAATTCTCTAATAAAATAATAGAATTTGTTGTTATAACAAATTAACTGGTTATTTCTTGTCAAATGGGTAGATTAAAAGTATTTTTATAGATTCTTAATGTAAAAAATGACATTCTCACCTACATAATCTCTGCAAGAATCATAATATTAATAAAAACATTAAACAAATATGGTTCCACTAAGTGTCAAACGCCCACTACAAAGTGTGTTATGGATAACTTGCCTTAATAATATGCATTGATTATTATTAGATGTTATGATAATTAAACAACTGTTCAATATTTGTCGTTTAACTTTTTTATATCACTACTAGTATAAAACAAAGTCGCTTTCTGCTGTCTGTCCCTATGTATGCTTGGATCTTTAAAACTGTGCAACCGATTTTCATGCAGGTTTTTTAACTATATTATATACTTACTATCAGAGAAGCACTGATAGTTTTAGAGGTTTTTAATGTGATTATTAAAACCCAATTTTACGCAGGCAAATCCGCGGGAAAAAGCTACTTAGTGTGCATATAAGTTATAGTTAAATGGCTTGTGGAAATTTAGGTTTATGATTTCATCGTCATTAATACTAAGACATAATGTAGTTGCAACTATTTGAACTAGAGATTAGTGTAATAATAAGTAATAATGTAATATATTTTTGTATTTTTTTATACCTAAAATTACAAACTTATTTAAAAAACATCTACCTGAGCTTGCCATCTTTTTTTCTAATTTTCATAGTTGCAAACTACATTATGTCCTAATCAACTGTCTTGAAATTATGTGTACCTAAATTGCCACCAGCTCCCTATCTATAACATACAAACCACTGTTTTAAGTATGTACCTACTAGATTTTTTCTACGACTTCATCAAAAGTTAATCTTGCGGAAACTGTACATTTTTCCGCTACAAAAAGTAGCGGGAAACTGTACATTTTTCCGCTACAAAAAGTAGCGGGAAACTGTACATTTTTCCGCTACAAAAAGTAGCCTCTGTCCCTTTCCCCGTGATCTACTCTATAACTGCAAAATTTCATCAAAATCGGTCCAGTAGTTTCGAAGCCTTATTCAATGCAAACAAACAAAAAAAAATCCTCTTTATAATATTAGTATAAAGCATCGTTTTTCAACCTTTTTTATTTCGCGACCAACGAAAAAGCCAAAAAGTTAAATAAAAAGTCTTGCGACCCTCGACCCGACCTCGATACAAAAGATTTGTTCGAAAAACTAGTCTTTTGTACCTATATGTAGTTTGTATTTATTGTTTTTCAACAGACTGCAACTCCCTTTAAAAACAAACTCGACCCCCCAAGGGTCGCGACCGACTGGTTGAGAAACTATGGTATAGAGTATTTAACTTTCATTACTATGTTAGGAGCTCATATACCTATAGATACATAGGTATTTTGATATTTGTGTATAACTGATGGAAAACAACATCAATCTTAAGGCAAAGCAACTTGAAAATATTTAAGTGTATCTATTTCATATACTTATTTACCCCTTTTGACATGAACCTTATGAGGTCAAAATGAATATTTAACTGCCTATGAAATTTAATTTTTTGTTTTTTTTTTTAATGTAGTTTTTTACAGAGGCTTTTAATACTTAAGTGTTAATGACAGCCTCATAGGTTCTACTTTCTAGGCAAGTTACATGAAATAAACCAAGGCTCCCATACTGGCTTATTTTGGATGGTTCCGTACCAACCTCCTACACCTCTTTTAAGTTCCTCGCCAAAATGATATTCCCATTTCTCTAATGACTTTTTCTTAATTTAAGGACGAAGCTCACTGTCAATTAATGTTGATATAGATCCAGCCATGCACTTTGGGACCAAAACTATCCACCAAAGTGGTTTAAGCTAGTTAGCCTATGAAGCAGTCCATCTATTTATTTACTGTCATGATCTCATGTTGCTATCAGAGGTCTCGTAAACTAAATCGACCTCTTCCTCAAGGTTACCACTTACGACTCAATCGTAATAATCGCTAAATATTGTCTCCGCCTTCCCTTCTCTCTTGTGTTGTTATAAACGCATTAAGACATTGTAGAAGCCAATTTTTTCCGTTTTTGAGTTGAGTTTGAGTTTTGTTGAGCTTGTTTCTCTTTCACGCAAAAACTACTAAACGGATTTTGATGAAATTTGGTATGGTAGTAGTTTAGGCTCTGGATTAAAACATGGCTACTTTTTTCCCGAAAAAGTAAATTGTTCATTTGGGATACTGTATTTACGCGGGCGGAGCCGCGGGCAACGGTTAGTACGTAAATAATCACGATACACTCAGCCTCCTTCCTTGTATTGTTTTGTTCTTACTTAATAAATAAATTCTGTTTCATAACTTTTTATCCTTTATTTGAAGTTCCCATTTAACATACTTAATATTATCTCTTCATTGAAATATATTTTCAACATAAAAAGATAACTTGAGTTTTAATTTCATAATACATTACGTAATTGAAACATAAATATTAGGAATCTTAATAATATTATTATGATGATCCCAATATTTATATTTACCTATCAAAAGTTTGGGATAGCATGGCAAGACCATTAATTGCATCTAATAGGTTCACACACACAAACTTTTAAGTAATTAATGTTTTAAGTATTTCCCTTGATTTAAAAAAAGATAAAATAATCTTATATGAATAATTATAGCAAAGTAGTTTCAATGCAAACTTTGTGTTTCTTTATTTTCAGAAATGCTCTCAAATATGACCAAAGCCCAACAAAAAGTAATAAGTGTCAGTATTTTAGTGTGATTTGGTGCAATATAGTGCTAGTGTAGTGCAGCGGTGGCTCTGCTTGTGCAATGACAGTTCTGTGGATTAGGACCATAAGTGATCGTCTGGGTGTTGAATATACACTGAAGAATTTCTCATAAAAGGTAAGTTTATTCAAATACCAACAGAACCTGATATTTTCCTGTCTTAACTATTTATGTTTTTTATTGAAGGCAGGTCATGATCGAGTCTCATGGTCACTGCAACTTAAAGTGAATCTGTTGATGACTCCCTTGCATTATAGTACTGCCCCAGTCTTATGCTGCTCATTATGTATATTATACTGTTTTAATTTTGATAGAAATCATATAAATTACTTACCTACCCACCTATTTTGTATGTACTTACCCAGTGCTGTAAATAGCCTTTTCTGCGCCCTGTGCAAGCTTCTATAACTGCGCCCTAGATCCGGGGCTGGTCCTGCCTGGTCTGTCCATTCTTGCGCCCCCCAGAGTCTACGCCCTGTGCCTAGGCACCGGTGGCACCGCCCTATTTACGGCACTGTACTTACCAACCTACTACTATAAGAGGTCGGATGAGAGTATAAAGTAAAGAAAAATATATTCTTCTGTTCTTTTTGTTTGCGATTTATTCTATTTCAGGAAAAATACACTATAATATAAGTTATAACACAGCTACATGAAATAGAGTAAGTACTTTGTCATCATCTTTCTTATGCTTACATTTTATTGATAATTTTACAACATTCCCACTATCAATTTAATATCATTATAAACTAATTAATAACACTACAAGAATGATTTCTTGTAATGTTACATCAATTATTATTCTATATTTTTCAATACATAATATAACAGACCATAGTATTTTTCAACGAATTGACGATGCTGAGCATGCTATGTGCACAAACTAATCAAGCACGTCATATTTGATTTACGTAGGAACTGTAGGAAGAACTTAATTCATGAATTCTTACATTTTCCTATTTACAAAAATACTTTATTATAAATCTGGCTCTAAGTATGGCCATATTCCCCGGACTTACTACATGCTGTTCCCCCAGATGGCCCACTACCCGCAGCCGGCGACGCTGGAGGCGGCGCTGCCGCTGCTGTCGCGGCCCGACCTGCGGCTCCGGCAGCAGCTGGGCGAGCGGCTGGTGACGCTGGTGCGCCGTGAGGAGATCACGCACGAGCTCGCCGGACCGCTGCTCGATGCGATGATCACGTGGCTCAATGGCGGCAACTTCAAGGTGAGCCAGTCTAGGAGGCTGGACCAAAATGGCAATAATACATACAGTACTCGGCCAAAAGAATGCACGTCCTTTAAAAAAAGGTATCCAGCAAGCACTTCCAATGTGGCCATAATCACTGGCGCGCTCATAAGGACAGCTGTCGCTCTTTGGAGCGTACAGCAAATCCATTACAAAGCCTTAACTCGCCAAATAACTCTCTTCAAAGGTTGATGTGCATTCCTTTTGGCCAGGTACTGTACTTGTATACCATAAACCGGGCATGACCAAAAGTTTGTGTCCCAATCGGTTACGTATTTATTTTAGCAAAACCCTAACGGACTAACGCCAGGCAAATATCGGGATTTTTCGATAGATCGTGTTAGTAAACAATACCGATTAGATAGTTCGAGGCTTATCTAGAAAAATCCGAGCCATATAAAAGCCGACCGCGCGATTATCTAGTAGACCGCTAAATTCGCTCAGGGGGGCGCATGGCAAAGGCCCGCAGGCCGCATACAGCCCCCGGGCCGCACGTTGGTCAAGCCTGTTTTATACTGTATGTCACTGATCCCACAAGATCTAATTTTATTATTTTTCATATTTTTATATTACTATACTTATCTTTAGGATAATATTATAATGTATGCCGTAATGCCGTATTTTACATGATGAGGGGTAGCCAATAATTGGGGTAGAGTTTACAACTTACAATAATAAATATTATGTTTAATTTCGTATCTGTAATGGTAAAATTTAATAAATTGAGCATTTTACGTTAGAAGATCTTTCACGTTGACATCTCTTATTTAGTTGTTTAAAAAATCAATACATATATTGTTACCTTTATAGAATAGAATAGAATTATTTATTTTCCAAGAAATTGGTAATACAAGGATGTTGTTATACAATATAGTCACAATTTCTGCCTCTAGGGTGTGGAAATATTTACAATAATTAATAAAGATCATGCAAATTAAAAACTTTTAAACAATAATTATAAAAATAATATCATATCACCAAAAACCTTTCATAAGTCAAAAGTTAAAATCCGTCATAATCACCATAAAATCAAAATAATATTTATAATATGTCAAAATCATCATATTTAATAAGTTATATTTATTAAGTAATAATTATTAAAGAAATGTCAAATCAATTATTATAATTTATGTCATTTTATTTGTAATAAGTACTTAGATATAGAAAATAAAATAAAAGAATGTCAAGCAGAATAAAATAAATATTTAAAACATATTTTTGAATTTTCTGGTAACTATAACATCATTAAAGAACTAATATAAATGAGCATTTCTCAAATTTTTTGACCATAGCCGCAACGTCGATGTCCCATGTTTTGGTCTTTGATTATTTTTTTACTACGATAACATAAATAACATACATGACTGTCGTAACTTCGTTGATATTATTTAATTATCAGAGAAAATATCAAAGCTATAAATAAAACACTCTCACTACAATAAATAATTAATAATCTAAAATACCAAAATTTTCGTAGTATGGAAAATAGGTTGTCCCATTGCGACCGCGGTGATTTTGAACTCATTTATTTCATTAAATTCTAAGAAACGGAATATATGTTATAGTCTTAAAACACTACTTAGAGTATTTGAATACATATTTTATGTAGTATAATAGTGAAATACGTCGTAAGTTAATCAGTTTCAGGAAAATAATATTGTCCCATAAAAAAATTCCAAAACGGAATTCAGATTTTGTTACCGATTTTTGTGTCGAAAGATTTTTTAAACTACAAAGTTAATTGATTTTTTTTCCTTTGGCAACACTATTGACGACATTTCACATTGCTATTTTGTTGTGATGTCATTTCGGTGTCGACAACAGCTGCGGCTTAACGTAGTGCTCTGCACTGCGACTAATTCGATCTGGATTTTGTTATACTGTGTGAAGGTAAGTTCAAGATACTTAATACTCTTGTTGAAATTGATAAATAGTTCTTTTAATGGGCTACAATTTGATGTAAAATACTGTTTTAAGTATTGAGTTTTAAAGAATATGTATTTTATTCAAAATCTGTACCCGTCATTTCGTTACTTCTGTTTTTGTTACTTTCGCGTGGTAACGTATAACCAGAACGAGGGGTAACAAAAAAGGAGTTTTTAAAGCTAAGTACACATTTCGTAAAATTGCCATACTGGTAGGTAGGTATCTATATTCGTTTAATCCCCATAATGTTATATATATCTTTTGTTATGTATATATTACTAAATTTGAAGATTATAACACAGGATAAAACTAAATAATTTTCATTTTCACTTATTTTGTTTTCATTTTATAATGGAGTGTCAAGTGTGTGTATGCTTAGCCTTACATTTCCGATTTTGTTACCCAAGTTTCTTGTTTTGATACTGTCCCAAATTTTTTCTGATAATAATGGTAGATATTTCTTTTTCTTTAAATTGAAATGCTATAATCAATAATTTAAAACAATTTTATGATAAATATTATTATAATTATAAATAGTAAATATAACATGCCTTTTTCTATTTTAGAGGAAAACTAAACATTTTGATTAGAAAGTTTAAAAAAGGTAACAAAAAATACTCAGTACTGCTAAAAACAATTTAAATAATTTTTTTCACAATTTTTACTTTTATCAGATGTTGTTTAATTTATGATCTACATAGAAAAACATAAATTTATAATACAGTCTGCATGTTTCTTTATGGTTTTCATTAATTTCCAAGTAACAAAATAAGAACTTTTATTTCGCCCTTAACTAATAATTTACAGGTTTTTTGTATAAAAACTCTATTAAAACAAAAAAACAACCATAAATTCAGAATCTGTCTAGTTTTAGCTAGCTGTATTTAACATAATATGTTCAAAATATACTTATTGTATTTTAAGAAGATTATTAAAATGATGGTCAAAAAATTTGAGAAATGCTCAAATATAGTCTAACTAATATAATATAAATACATAATATATTATTGAACTGGTTTGAACAATGAAAGTCTCGAGTGTGTGAATCATCCAGCTACTTTCTCAAATCTCAATACGTGATACACATTGATAATCTCGCGTAAAGCTTAAAAAAGAAAGAAGGTTAACGATAGGAAAGCAAAGGATAAGGGTCACATCCGATAATCGGTGACCGATTTTTTGTAGAAGAAAAATAGAACATACGGATTGCAAAAGTGCAACGTAAACGTCATACAAAAAGTCGGTCAGAAATAAAATCGTTGCAACCCGACCGATCCGATTGTCGGAGAAAAATGGAACGTCCGGAAATGTATGCGTTAACGCACACTGCTCACCGAGAGTCGGCCGCTTGCACTCTACTACTGCCTCGAAAGCTGTGACTACAAAGTGACTGCCGTGTGCGTTGAGTCGGTCACAAAATCGGTTATAAGAATCGGAGGAAAAATCTGCCCGATTATTATCGGTCCTAAAAAAAGTATGACGTGGGCGGGCACCCTAAAACAAAAATAGTACCTAGAAAAGAGATTACCAGTACTATTTTTGTGGCCATCTTAAATAGACATTAGACTCAATACCCAGTAGTCCTTTTTTAACCCACATATTATATTATTATCTCTGGTGTGTTAAATATCACTGTGCCTACTTTTTCTTGGCCAGTTGTTTATTAAGTAAAATATTTCTATGTTTATCGGTTTAAACAATGAAAGTCTCGAGTGTGTGAATCACCCAGCGCCGTTCTCAATGCATCATACACACTCTGATTATCTCGCGACAGGCTCCATCGCCTCCGATCGCCGTTATTCTGGAACGCAACAGCGATGTGAATGCGATATTGACTTTTACTGTCTTTCTCTCTTTTATAGTAGGTACTTAATTTTTTTAACACGTGTATTTTATAAAATAAATACATTGAGATCTAAAATAGGGAGAGACATGGTTATTAATTATTATTATTGGTCATTTTATAGTTTTTGTTAAAAAATGAAAGAACACTTTATTAAAAAAATCCAGATTAAATTAAAATCAATCCATTATGTTTTTGCTTTAAATATGAACATGAGAATGTTTTGTCTCTCAAAATGTAAAATATTAAATTAGAGTAATATGGTGCTTCATTTATATTACGATGTTTGGAAGACATTTAAATACTATATTTTTATATCTGTTAAAATTGTATGTATTTCTCCGTCTTTTAACTACCAAATTCTATGTTAATTGTAACACAAACTAAAAAGCCACTAAACTGAACAAAAATAAAAGTAATACTGTAATCAGAATAAGGATGTAGTTACAAACATACAACAATCTCTCAGTTACTTATAGAACTCCACGAAGTAATGGGCTCGTCTATTTTAAAATAGCTCAGTTTTGTTCTATATTTTGAACTGAGTAAGTGTAAGTGAGTAAAAAATTAAGTCGGTCAAAGCATAGTTTTTGTCAAACACTAGATTTTTTTACTTTATGATACTATCTAAATGTAAGTTTCTGATATTATTTCGTTGATATTGAGACACTTTTGGATCTGTGAAATAATTAACCTTGTGATTTTTGGTAATTAAAATCACTTTATTATGCACGTTATCCTGCCTAATAAAATAACGTAAAAATGTATATTTAATTATTATGTACCACTACAGTTTTATAAAAATTACACACTGGCGCATTAAGAGCCATGCTTTGCTGCGAATCGGCTATTGAATACCAAAGGAAACCAGTGTGGAATAATGTTTGCGTTGTATCCAGTACCAGGGGCTCATAGGAGCTGAAGGTGTAATTACATTTTCAACTTTATTCACTACACAAGAAGAAAGAGAGTTCGAATATCAAACTAAACCGTTTTGATAGCGCGGCGCCGCTATTGCAATTAAATGTGTAACTTCTTTTCTACTGAATAGAGTTCAATTTTAAATTGATATCTTAAAAATGCAGATCCGCGTCAAGTATTGTCTCGTTTCGGTAATTGGTCTGTACTGACGTTATGGTTGCACCGCACCCAGTGGACCAGCCTGAGGATATCTCAGACTGGTCGTATACGTAGTACGTACAGACGTATCCCGCCTGCACAGGTCCACGAAGGTTACGGACGTCGTGGACTACATCTGGAAGACAGCCTTCACCTTTAGGGTCGAGCACCTGGAGTAGATTTTAAATCACTATTTTAAAAATGGAGCGCCGCGTCGCGTATCATTTTTTTCGGTGTGATCTGACCCTTACACCTTTATTATTGCTTCCAACATTTTGTTTAACTTTCAGGTCGCTCAGAATGGTCTGGAGGTAGTGGCGGCCGTAGCGGAGTGCATGGGACATGAGTTTTCGCATTACGTGCCCAATGTGCTGCCACATATCATAGACAGGTACCGTACTACCAATATTAATGTAATATAAAAGTTGTCACAGTGGATAATCTATAATAGCTCCCCACACCGATTTCGGTGACCGGTGGCCGGTTTCGTTGAAAACCAGGCCAGCTACGCAGGAGTTATTTTATAGTGCCCAAGTGTGTGCGCAGTACACAAGAGCACTCTCTTTTCCTTTTACACTCGTAACCTAGTGGGACGGAAGACCGACACGACTGGAGAGAGATCAGGCGCAGGACCGACTTTTTACATGCCCATCCGACGCATGGATCATCTTTCTTGTCAGACAATCAGGTGATCAGCCAGTAGCCTGCATTGTCCTAACCAAACTTGGAAACAACATTTTTTGTTGTTCCCATGCGGGAATCGAACCCACGACCTCCGAGACGAGAGCCAAGCTCTAAACCACTAGACCACTGAGGCTGTTAAATATAATAATCTATACTATTATAATAAAGAGGTAAAGTTTGTTTGTTTGATTGTTTGTTTGTTTGCATCAAATAGGCTCCGAAACTACTGGACCGATTTTGATGAAATTTGGCACAGATATAGAATAGACCACGGGGAAGGACATAGGCTACTTTTTATCGCGGCAAAATGTACGGTTACCGCGGGGTTTCCTTTTGTCGCACACGAAGTCGCGCGCAACATCTAGTGTTTGATACTCCTTTATACAAACCATTGAAACCACCTACACCGAAATATTTAGACTTCGTACATAGACGGTGCTTTATCCTGGCAAAATGATATTATAGAGATTAAAATAATAGAGGATAAGAGAGTGGGGTGGAAAATTTACAACATACATATTATTATTATTATAAAAGTGTTAATCATTTCTCAGGGTATAACTTCATAATGCAGACCACACAGACATTGTTTTATTGTATTAATAGATCAACATTCATTTGTTTCTAACAAAACATGACTTATAAAATTACTTAACTTATTTTGAAATTGTTTTGAAATATTCCTCTGCAATACATGTACCATTTTAAAACTAGATTCAGTTGATGGTTCTGTAAACAGAATGTAATTTAATGTTGCATTATCTTATTTGGGATGTCGGTTAAAAACAATGGCCCGACCTTGTTCGTCACGCAACAATAATTCTGACACACATGAATGAATTACTTATTGTGACATCATTTTTTAAGATCATATTCTAATATCAGGGAGGTACCGCTATGTTACTTCCTATATGTTTCTGTCAACAGTTTTTTGTTGAATCATAAAATATTCTTTCCTATACAATAATCAAAGAAGTATTTTAAGATAATATGAAATAATGTCTTTGTAATTAATGGTCATACTGTTGGAGTGGTGAATTTTTAATATATTCCGTTTCTAAACCAGGATGTCTGGTACAATTAATATCTTCTATTTATGAAAATTTCTTCATATCATTTGTCTATCAAAAATAACACAGAATTGTTTGATAACTATACACTCTCTAATTAATACAATTAAAATTATATAGAGCAATATCCCGTGAAAAAATACCTACAACTTTCAAGCAAATGTGTGAGTGCACGCATAAGCATCCTGAGGATGCTTCGGATTCGGGGCGAAATGCGCGTCTAGTTTTGCAACCTGCTTGGTGGTGTGGGACCTTACTCGATCTTGCTGACATTGTTGCTAGTTTGGTGGTAGTGTTTGCACGATCTCGTTTCTGAGTGTACGCATAAGTAGTTTGGGAAGAGGTAGGAGATTTACGCATGCTTATACTCTCACACATTTGCTTGAAAGTTGTGGGTATTTTGTCGCGCGATATAGCTAGATATAGAATTAATTCAATTGTATGCTATGTATTTCCGCAAAAGTAACGCCTGATTCTATTTACCGTTCTCTAGATGTTTCTTTTTGCCCACCAGGCTAGCAGACACGAAAGAAGGCGTACGCGCGGCGGCGCGTGCGTGCATATCAGCGCTCAGCGACAGTCGCGCCGCGCAGCCACGCTCCATACTCGTGCGTCTGACGCCGGCGCTCAACCACAAGGCGGCGCACGCCAGGGAGGAGACGATCAAGTGTATCGCCGCTCTGTTGCACACGTGAGGGTTTATGGTTGTTGACCTTTTGTGAGATAGGGGACAAATGTAATAGAAGCCTGATGGTAACT
Organism: Glaucopsyche alexis; assembly: GCA_905404095.1. Taxonomy (NCBI): domain Eukaryota; kingdom Metazoa; phylum Arthropoda; class Insecta; order Lepidoptera; family Lycaenidae; genus Glaucopsyche; species Glaucopsyche alexis. The sequence goes on from FR990047.1 coordinate 8,675,904, forward strand.
GATAAGCGATTATTATTGTTATTCGATACTAAGTATCCGCCAATTACAAAACACCCATAATTCGACGCTGAAACTATATTCAGGAAGCCTAGTTATAAAATTATGCTACGAACTTTTTCGTTCTACAGGGATATAGCATAATTTCTTTAGATGTATAATATGTTAGGTTTTTGAAAATTATACAATGCGGCCGATGTATCTTGGCGAGTGTGAACTTCGCGCAGAAGGTTGCGCACTAACTGTTTATAAGTGTTTTCGTATTTATTTTATTTGTACTAATTGGTCAACTGTATAAGGGAAATTGTATTAGTACATAGGTATATAAAAATAATACAATAACAGTTTTCTTCACGAGTTGTACATGCGCTAAAGTTCGCAGAGCCTATATTCAGACCCGTCAAGATACAGCGGCCGTAGTGTACATCTAACATGTGTAATGTGTGTCCCGTGCTGCCCACAGTCACGGCGCGGCGGAGCTGCAGCTGCGGTCGGCGGTGCCGAGCCTGGCGGCGCTGCTGTCGGACCCCAACGGCGCGGTGCGCGATGCCGCCGTGCAGCTGTTCGTCGACGTGTACAGACATGTCGGTCAGTATACAACTAAAAACTTAAGCCTTTTCATCCGTCACTGGATGATTTATACAGTATTTTCCGAGCGAAGTAACCACTCCTGAAATACTGTAGTGCCTGGGACAGGTTTTTAAATGTCGTATGGTTGCCCAAGAACATACGGCATTCTCACAACACAGTCAGCCTAGTCCAGAGGAATGACTGGTCAATACGTCCAACTTTGTGCGGTTATCCTCACGATGTTTTCCCTCACCGTTAGAGCGTCCGTATAATGTACTTGAGATCTGAAAAAGTCTCATTGGTACACGCCACAACCTGGTAGTCGAACCTGCACTCTCTCGAGTGTGAACCAAACGGTCTACCCACTAGGCCACGGAGCTCACAACAATATCTCACATTACATTACATGAAAACCTTGCTTCAGCCCGAACATAATCCTACTACTATTATATATGTGAAAGTTTGTGAGGATAGATGGATGTTTGTTACTCTTTCACGCAAAAACGACTGAAAGGATTTTAATGAAATTTGATATGGTAGTCGTTTATGCCCTGGATGAAAACATATGCTACATAATACATTTTACCCCGAAAAAGTACAGTGTTCCCATGGGTTACTGTATTCACGCGGGCGGAGCCGCGGGCAATAGCTAGTAAAATATAAATATTTATTTACCACATTTTATTACACAGCGCTACAAACATCGAGCAAGCTCGAAATGGATTGAACGTATGGACCTTAGAACTTAAGGAGTGATATAAACGTAAACTGGCTTAATGCTTTTAGGTTCGTCAAGACGTAAAAAACGATGAAAAAGACGTATACAAGGTCGGTCTTTTAGGCCAACGCAGTTGTGCAAATTACGCACTCTGAGCAAAGCGAATGTATTGTAAGTAATAGTGATGAAATATTTTATTAATTTGTGGTAGGTGAACGATTAAGACAAGACTTGAAGAAGAAGGAACTGGTGCCCGGGAACAAATTGGTGCTGCTCGACCAGAAGTTTGACGAGGCGAAGGAGGCAGGACTACTGTTACCCTCTGGTATGAAACAAATAGTCTTTGAACACAAAAAAAACTTACATTATAACTAGCGATTACTATTGGAATTGGATGTCTAAAACCGTCGATAGTGATTATTGTCCTATTAAAATACCCAAAAAAGTAAAAATCGCTATAAATGGATGTAAATCGTAAACATTACTTATGAAAAATATATGACGGCAGTTGGTCACAGGCCGAATATTGCTTTTTCTTACTAAAAAAATTAATTGACTCTATCCTCGTAAATTATAATTTTTTAAGATTTACAAAAATTGTTTTTAGATTATTTGTTATGTTGCCTAGCATTGAATAGTTGAAAAACAAATTTTTATGCCACGTGGCTATTTATTTTTATAACTTGATTCCAGCTCAGGCAACTGACGAGACGGACTTCGTGTCGCGGACGGCGAAGCGCACGATGACGATACCGACGTCCGCGCGCAGCAGGGACGGGGACAGCTCCGGCGCCTCCACACCAGGTCGGTACAATATTTTTACACGTGTATAACGGCCAGTTTCAATAACCTATCTACCAAGAAGTATTTGTTAAAACGTCAAATTTGTATCGCAAAAAACCGACAAATTATTGAATAACGACGTTTTTAACAAATAGTTATTGGTATAAATGATAGAATGACGACGTTTTTAACAAATAGTTATTGGTACAATTGATTGAATGACGACGTTTTTAACAAATAGTTATTGGTAGATAGGTTATTGAAACGGGCTGTCTTTCAACTGGCTGCCAAAGTTAGGGTTAGTAGATTTTAACGTCTTAAAAATTATGTCTATAGTGGCAATACTCAGAACGAATGATAAAAGAAACGGGAGATACAGTTGGATCTATAATCTCTACAAAATTCTAGTACACCACTGTTATACAGAATGTCTTCAAAACAAAAATAGAAATTCACGGAGCGTAATCGGTATTCGATTCTCGTTCCAAAAATATATAACATGCGACCTTAAATTTCGACCAGGTTATCCCATAAAATGTACTTAAATTCTATTCATTTTCGCGGCGGGCCGTAGGCGTGTGACCTTCAAAGCCAGCGCGTTGTATGGCAGTGAGAGTGTCCATGCATAGTACGAATTAATCAGGAAATGATAATTTGCACTACGCATGGACAAACCTAAAATTTTCATTTTTTACTAAAAAATGATTAATGTCATTTTTCTGTAGATTATGAAAATGTCAGGTATGCATATACAGTCATTACTTAATTAATATTTTATTAAGTTGGGTTAAATATTTTATTCTGATAAAAATATATTCTGTATAGTTAAAGAATCAAATAATTCCACACGTTAATAATTAATGGAATCAGGCATTACTTTGTGGAAACCCATAGCATACAATTTATTAATATTACTCGTATAATTTTAAGCAATTTTTCCGCCAAACATTTAGCGGAAAAACTGCTTAAAATTATAATATTAATTAATTGTATCCACACGTTAAGTGAAGACTGTTAACGTACTGCGTGTGGTGAAGGGGGAAGCGTCGCAATTTTAAGGTCAATTTCCTGCGTATCTCGATTTGCATTTAGTGCTTAATCAAATAAATGAGTAGAGATTATTAATTAATTATTATGTTAAGTATTATAATTACAAAAAACTTAACTCTCATTATTTCTCTTCCACCATGTACCATCATCGGGACTTCACGCTGGTGCCGCTAACAAAACATCGCAAACATTATTAATACTCTCTCCATTCACAAAAATAATATTCTATTCTTCTTTCACATCGAAAAAAAAACAAAATTGAGTTGAATCAATGAAAATTCACAAAACAGCATGTGAAATACCAAAGAAAACAGTGGCGGGGCTATACAGTCTGCCCTCAGCGAGCAGGAAACCGCCACCACCGGCCAAATTAACCAGCGCTAGTAGCGGTAAGTCATCACTTATTTCATCACAATCACACCTATTCAATATTAACAGAATATAATATACATATTAAAAACTAAAATTTCATTGTCTTCTTTATAAACTATGACATCTTGGTACAATGATATTTAATACTTAGTTGATAAGAAAAAATAATAATTTTATAGTCCAGTCAGATTTGTATAATGAAATATGAAGCTAGTATTTTTATTTACGCTAAGAATGTGAATGCGTAACAAAATAAATATATTATACTAGCTGTTGCCCGCGGCTCCGTCCGCCTAAATATAGTTTTTTCGCGGTCGCGGATATGTGACTGATGCAAAAAATAGATAAAAACAATCCTTGAAGCGGATTATATATCATGCTAATATTTCAGCTCAATCGGAGCAGAACTTTTTGAGTTTTAGAAAGCATACACAAACCAACATAACATTTATGATTACCTATTACGAAAAATATTGTATAATTTTTTGTCAGTTTAAAAGTACGCGAATTCTACCAATGGGAAGAAAGTGCATTAATTTTATATGCTGGTTAAAATGAACAGGCTTAAGAAAAGATAAAGTCTCCGAAACGGTCAATTGACGTATCGTAGACTTCATTGTTCTCAATTATTTCTCTGATTATTTGAATCTATATGTCACCGTAAAATTGTAAAAACCGTTGTACATTGTAAAATTACTCGAGATATTATTATATGCTGACAGATTGTCAAATTCAAATTTCTCCATACAATTGTACGCATTATTCTTCGTAATATTGTAATATTTACCGTGCCGATTGGTTAAACGGTACCTATGTGCCCTTCGCTGTCATATTTGTTTGCTTTTTCATAATAATAATTATAACGAAAAATAATGCGTTCAATTGTATGGAGAAATTTGTATTTGACAATCTGTCAGCATTTTATAATACCTCTAGTTATATTACAATCTAACTGTTTTTACAATTTTACGGTGACATATACATATAATAAAAATACCTGTGTACAGTATCCGGCGGCGGCGGGGCGGGCGAGGCGGGCGCGGTGTCGTGCGAGGCGTTCGAGGCGGCGTTCACGTCGGTCGGCCCGGCCGCCGTGTACGGCGCGCGCGGCCTCGACGACCTGTGCCGCCACGCCGCCGCGCTTCTCGGGGACCGTGCGGCGGACTGGGAGAAGCGGGTAGACGCGGTGAGTTGATACCACACGCTACTATCACAGAGTAGAAAATATATACCATACTGAGAAACAGCTTTCATAGAATGCTCCAAATTGAAAATATTGATGTCCCTTTCAACGGCCCATGATTTTTCTAACTAGGTAGCTGTTTACCTGTTCGTTTTTCTTTAATCTGTGCTACTGTGGAGGATGAAATTGTATTTTATTTTTATTTTATATTTTATGATGGTTCCAGTTTAGGTAGCAAGATTTGACTTGATTTGCGCCTTTTTTAATTTCGTGATTGTTTATTACAAGAGATTGTTTATTACACGCAAATGTACGGACAACTGAACTATCGTACGGGTTGCTAACTTTGCAGTTATCAAGGACTTTGCTTTTATTTCAGCTTAAGAAAATCAGATCGCTACTTATAGCGAATGCGCATGTGCAGTACCCCAACGAATTTGCCGCCCACCTCAAGGATTTCTCCGTGCCATTTCTAGTCGTAATCAAGGATTTACGGAGTCAGGTACGAAACCAAATTGTCACGTGACTACATTTTTTATCACAAGGGTCGCGGCGCCATTTTGGGGTCATTTCGCTGTGTCATTTACATACTTCTGACAGCCACACCCAATCTATACTTCTATACTAATATTATAAATGCGCAAGTTTGTCTGTCTGTCTGTTATCTCTTCACGCTTTAACCGCTGAACCGATTTTTATGAAATTTGGTATAGACATACATTAGGTCCCAGGAAAGGACATAGGATATTTTTTATCCTGAAAAAGTACAGTGTTTCCGCGGGATAATTAATGTATTTACGCGGGCAGAGCCACGGGCCAAAGCTAGTTTACAAATATTTAGTATTTTTCTTGCGTATAGAAGATTAACAACACTCGCTTTATTTTTACAGGTGGTCCGCGAAGCGTGTATTACTATAGCGCATATGGCCAAAGTGCTAAAGAACAAACTGGAACAGTTCAGCCTGTACATACTACAAGAACTCATCAACCTCATACAGAACGCCGCTAAGGTAATTACTTGATTTTTATTAAAATGTATAAACCGTTTCTATATTTAACTCATCTTTTGTTATAACAACTTCTAAACTGTTTGCCGTGGTAGACCCATTCTTCGGTGCGAGTGGGCCGGATCGACCGGAGAGATACTATATAGCCTTAGAAAACCGTCGTGAAATATCGCTTGCTCCAGTATTCAGTGAGTAGTTAAACATTGTGTTTTGTCCACTGAATACTGGAGGCTTAAGTTAAATGTTGTTTTTTTTTTGCGTTTATAATAATATGATAAAGTCAATTTTTAATTGTAAATATTTTATTCACACATTTAGGTGGTGTCGTCGGCGGGAACAGTGTGTGTGAAGTACATAGTGACGTACGTACATTCGCCGCGACTGATACCTGTGCTGGCGACTAATCTGACAACGCACAAGTCCAAAGAGATAAGATCTACACTGAGGTAAGCCATTAAAAAAAATATTAATTTTGCTGTACAGGCTGAATGTACAAGTTTTATCAAATCAGAATAATTTTTCGGCGTTACTTTCTAAAGAGAAGTTACAATCTCAGTGCGCAATCCACAATATTGTTTCGTATTCCCTAGCGATTTTAGAACTATATTTGGGATTTCGTCTAGAAGGCACACTTACACTGTGAGTTATCTCATACCGAGCATACCACCGGCTTGGTCGGTGATAGAGTCTCCTTTATGGGTAACCTTTCTCATTACGTAATCCTACTATAATATTATAAATTTGAAAGTTGTGAGGATGTATGGATGGATGGATGTTTGTTCCCCTTTTACGCAAAAACTACTGAACGGATTTTGATGAAATTCCGTGTGGTAGTAGATTGGGCCCCGGATTAAAACATAGGCTACTTTTTATCCCGAAAAAGTAGTGTTCCCGAGGGATACCGGCGAAGCCGCGGGCAACAGCACTAGCTGTTGCCCGAGTAGAATAACTATATTCTTATAATTTCTTTTTCATACTTTCTATCTTTAATTATGATCGTCATTCATCCAGCGAGGTGCTAGTGCTAGTGTTGGAACGGTGGAGTTCCTCTAGCCTGGAGAAGCAGCAGGCGGTCATACGGGATGCGATCAAACGCGCCTGCGTTGACGCCGACTCCACCGCGAGGAATCACGCGCGCAAGTAAGTGTTGCCTCAATATGGACTTTATTTTGGGGTTCCGTAGTAACTACAAGGAACCCTCATAGTTTCGCTCTGTCTGTACGCCCGTCCGTCTGTCTGACGTCCCTTGATATCTTCGGTAATTTTGAATATAACTAGCTCAGATCAAATAAAAAACTAGATTGCGCATGGCGCTTGTTTCAACTGAAGCCTCAAAAACTACGCTACTTTGTGTAAACACACGCGGTCACGCACACTCATGCAAAAAAAGTACGCTACTTTTCGTCAGTATCGAACGAGTCGTCGTGCAGTGATTTTGCCACAAAAATGCCGTCCTGCGCTATTAAGTGGTGTAAAAACTGTACGAAGGCGAACAAAAAGTGTCAGGGAATAACATTTCATAAGTAAGTACACACAAAACTGTAGTTTGTTTAAGATAATTTATCACAATTTAGAGGTTACTCGAAACAAATAATGACAATTTCATAATGACGGATCGAGAGAGTGTTGCCAGGATTTCATATTCTCAATAGCCTAAAATAAGGTAAGTAATTTGTAGGCAAATTCTTAACAAAATTATGAAGTAGAGAGTCAGACTGTGTTTTTATTTTTTAATTAGGAAGTTTTGAATTTTGAAGTAATTTAAGGTAAATGCCCCTATATTCGGTATACGGAAAATATCGGGAACGATAATTCCGCCGTCTGTGGACCGATTTTTAAAATTCTTTTTTTGATATAAAGGGTTGTTGGTTGTTGGTCCGGTTTTCAAAAAAGTGGTGACCTGATGATGGGATCCATGAGGAATCGAGGGAACTCCTCGAAATTTTTATGGAAATTTATGGTGATTTTGACTTTTTCTGAAGTAGTCCAAGCATATGCTACCAAAAAGTAAGATTTTGCTCCAAGTTATACTCTAGATCCAAAAGTGCAGAACAGAACTCTGACTCCTTATAGATAGGTACATGTTTGGGGATTTCGGCGTTATTTAAAGAACTGCAAGCATATGCCACCATGTCAATTAAAGTAATCATCATCATCACCACCACAATCATACCATACATCCTCACATTTTAATGATATAAAAGGTACTTCTTATAGTATTTTACACCAACACGGAGATCTTTGAATATTACTCTGTCGTTTATGGACCTATTAGCAAAATTATTTTATTGCTGTAAAGAGTATAAATTCGAAATTGGTCTTTTAGTCACTAAAGTGGAAACTTGATGATGGGGGATCCATGAGGAATCGAGGGAACTGCTTGAAATTTATATGGACACATATAATGATTTAGATTTTTCCTGAAATAACACAAGCATATTATGCTACCAAAAAAAAAAAATAGGCAAGTGGTACACTGACTTGTCGGTGACCGTATATTACCTACCCTATTACTTACCATAATATTATGTATTGGTACACCTAAATCGAAACTTTTCATCTTTACCTATCCTTTATCTAAATTTATCTATAAATCTACACTAATATTATAAAGAGGTAAACTTTGTTTGTATGTTTGTTTGTTTGTTTGTAATGAATAGGCTCAAAAAGTACTGGACCGATTTAAAAAATTCTTTCACCATTCGAAAGCTACATTATCCACGAGTAACATAGGCTAAATTTTATTTTGGAAAAAATAGGGTTCCGTAAGATATTTGGGTTTTTCGGACACAAGGTGTAAAAAATCAACCAAAAAAGTTACTTATTTTGCGTACGCTGCCTAAACTATAAAAGATAGAACCATAAAATGTTCTAATTAATTGTAGATCTTATAAATATCTACAAAAAAGTCCGCGACACACTATACCTATCTATGTCGAGTGAGGCACAACAACCATTTTTTATTTAGAAATCTTGAATTTTTTTTGGACTACATTTAAACGCGTTTATTTTACTCGTGCTATTAATCCTTATCAAAATAAATTATTTCATCACTAAGTACAGTTTATGTAGATAATATTTGGTCTTTGAATGATTAAAATCGGACGTTTGGTTTTGAAGTTATGGCGAAATTAATATATTACGATTTCTGCTGCACGGCACGGCCCGTTGCGAAGTGGGCGTTACTAAGGCGGGGGTGCGCGTGCGGGGGGAGTTTATATCTATGACTTCTATGAGTAAATCTTTTGTTTTGTGTTCGTTGTAACTATGATGGATAGATACTTGATTCTTGAATACCTATTTATTTAGTGTTTGTTGTATTGTTAGTCCTGAAGAGTATAGGTATTTCATACGATAAAAGTATACCCACCTACTTATTTCATTGAGTTTTAGTAGGTACCTATATTAATTTGTTTCTGTTTGTTTTGACTAAATTTCGCCCGTTTTGTTAGAGGTTTAAAGACATTCTGTAGTATCAGTATCAGTATTGTACCCGTGCGAAGCCAGGGCGGGTCGCTAGTAAATAATAAACAGAATTATCACTTTCTGGTTTTTTTTTCATAGTTAAAGACGTTTTAAACGCAATAAAAATGTTCTAATCTAACCCATTTTTAGAATTCCATAGTTGGGGAGAGTTGTGACAACGTTATTTTGCGCCAGGTTTTTGTGAGGCCGTATTACAACTTTTACGTAAAATAGAGCTCTGCAAAGTTTTTTGATATAAAGCTATGGAAAACGAAACATAAATGTCACAGAAACGTTAACATGGCCGAATTCCTATACAATTTTCGAAAATTTATTATATTGTTATCTCGAAAACTACGGATCTTATAATTTTGAAAATTTGCGAAATTACTGCGACAGTAAAAGAACTTTAAGCGGTAAAATTACCATAAACCAATTTACTATTAATTAGTAGTACAAATGTGGGATGTTATTCGAAAGTTTAGCCAACATATGGTAATGAAAATTTAGTATGGCAGCACCGGCTCACGCACACAATGCATAAAAAACCGGCTTCACTATGTTGTTCGTAGAAGTCCATCTATACTTTTTATTTGATCTGAGATAACTAGACAATATTTTGTATATAGATGGCATTAAGACTTTATTTTTGGTATCATATAATAATTATAACTGTATTTTAGGGGTAGCTCCCCATGTATATAATATTTATAGAGGTGAACTTCTTAAATAAGAAGATTGAGCAGAGCTATAGTTAAATTTTGTTTTTTTAAATTAATTTAAAGATATATTTTCCGCGCTGAAAGTAATTGTTTTTTTTTTTGTGAACAATAAAATAATTATTTGCAGAGCCTACTGGGCATACAAACGCCACTTCCCCGAGCACGCGGAGCAGCTCTTCGCAAGCTTGGACTCGGCGGCTCAGAAGCAGTTAGAGCGGGAGCGCATCGGCAGCGTGGACAGCTTGCAGCATGTCGGCACCGGTAACATATATTCGATAAATGATTTAAGGGCGCGTTTACATAAACTCATTATGTAAGCGCTCTCTTAAATCATTTATCCTAGTTTGACAACGGCCTTGTAAGTTATATGGACTGACAATTCTTTAAAAATGTATTGTGCAATACATCTAGAATGATCAAATAAAATGAGCCTATTGACATAATAACAAAACACGTGACTATGTTGACTTTTTATGCATTTTCGAAAAGAATTTTCAATATTGTTGGATACGTTTTTAAGCCAATTTTAAGGTGTTAAAATTCTTGGTTTTTTAAACAAAGTAAGCTACATAAGAGCAGAAATATTTCTTAAACACAGGTCGTGTTTTTTGTAAAGGTTTCGGGTATAGAGGTTTTGGAAAATTGTTTTTTCTATGCTTAAAATATATTTTTTTAAATAATATTTCATAAACTATAAAATAAAGAAGTATTCTATTTATAACAGTTGTTAGTTTTGGTTGTTGTCATTTGGTCGCAAAATACCGAAAAATAGCCCATTTATCTTAAATTTGTAAACGCACCCTTAAGGCTGGACTAGTCGGTATTTTCTCCATACAAACGCTGTTGGTGAAATCACCAATGTTTGACTTTAGAGCATCGTTTCTCAACCTTATTGTTGCGACCCACGAAAAAACCAAAAAGTTAAGTAAAAAATCATGCGACCCCGTCGCGATTCGAACGAATCTTTTGTATATGTAGTTTGTTAATATTATTTTTCAACAGACCCCCTTTAAACAACGCCTCTTCTAAAATACTTTTCAAAGCGGTACAAATGTGTGCACTATAAGCTTCTCTTATAAGTATAGATAACAATTTTATGGGTATATCCTTTTTTTCCCGATGTTAGGTGAAATAAGAAGCATTTTCCCCGCGCGCTGAGTTGGAGCCGTTGACTATATTATTAAACTATTTGATAGTTTTGCTAGAAATAATTTACTCGGTTAGAAAGTAATAACATATTTTTTTCCAGAACGAAAAATGCTGACTAGTCCAAGGAGCCCGTCTGCGAGTGTGTCTGGTGAGTAATGTCTGTAAATATATTGTTACAGTGACATTCGATACACTTACAGCAACTCTTGAAGTGAAACATTCAATTGCATCTTAATACTAACACCAATGAATATATAAGGTTTGGTAAAATCAATTACGGAAACTTTGGGGACGTGATTTACTGCTTGTGTAAAGACCTAATAGGCAAAAAAAAACTCGTGGAAAAAAATAATACAAATTAAAATTATTTTGCAAGAAATTAAATCTATTACATAAAGCGTCCGCGCGCGACAAAGACAGCTGATGTAGCACGACAGAGACAGCGATACATATTACATACACCAGGAAAGTTCATTCGAGTTCATATCTGAACAGCTGTTCGCGCGCGGTCGATAAAATGCAATAGATTTAATTTCTTGCAATATAATTAAATTATGTATATTTTTTTTCCACGAGTCTCAAATTAATTTTTGCGTAAACGTCTTTACACAAGCAGTAAATCACGTCCCCAAAGTTTCCGTAATTGATTTTACCAAACCTTATATAATATAATATTTAATTTCCGAATTAATGTTAGTGAGAACTGATGACATTCCTTTTTATGGCTATTGCGAGTAATTAATAAAATGGTCAATTTATTTTACTAATATTTTAGAAATACTTGTACATGTTGTACAGTCTATATTACGTATGAAATGTTTTATCTAAAATTAAGTATACTATTTTATAACTGATGTAATATTAACCTTTATAATAATTATTTAGTTTTTATTGATTTGTAAAATTTTATGAATAATATTAAATCTTATATCAAACAAAATTGTTTTCATGCTTCGTTATGGATATGGTGAATATTCTTCATGCATTTCATTATGATGTAGCTTCCACTGAGAACTTAGTATCTGGTATTAGTAGAACAAACTCTTTGAGAAGAAGACGTGCATCACAAGAGAGACCGCCAATATCACATATACCTGTTGCTATGAGAGGTTGTTTGACTATTAGTTGTAAATGAAATTATATTTTCCTTATCTAGGTTTCAGTATATTCTAAATACCATTATTACGATTATATTTTGATAAATTTAATAATTTTTAATATGATCGTGTAATATATAGGCAATTATATTTATACAGTAATTAATAATTTTACACACGGTTTTACACGCACACATATCTCAGCATTCTTGTTCTGCACGTGCATGCTTAGACATTACAAAGACCATTGTTTGAGTTTTGTCATAAATACTATCAAATGCCCCGAAATACTTATCATAACATTGCTAATTAGGCAAAGGTCACTTACCATCATGGTTGTAACGTGACAACCGTTTCAAATAAGTACGATAAAAAATTGTACCCTTATCACTTACCATAAGAGTAAAGGAGTAGCACCCAGCTCTTATCAAATCACTCATCACCATTTCATCACAGACCGCGCCGCCAGCGGTGCGGCCCGCTCGGTGTCCGCTCTGGACGCAGCTGCGGCGCAACGTGCGCGCGCACGTGCACTGTACTCGCACCTCGGACGCAACAAAATGGCCGCCGGCACCGCCAGCTTGCGTAAGTATCTTACAAAGGGGAAATAACGCAATAATTATTTCATTTAATGACTATGTCATGTCAGTTAAAAATACTGTTCATATAACTATTATAAGAATGGCATTTGAATGAGTCGGAGTGTGTTTTGAAGTTTAACTAAATGTTACGTTATCTTTTTGCTCACGAAAGAGGGAGAGGTCGCACAACAAGGTAGGTATTGTATCATCATAAAATGCACCAAATTAAAAACTTTTTTATGCACTACAATATTAGTAAAACTTGATTGTAATAAATACATTTTTCACTCGAAAAATTACTTTCTTCATTCTCTAAAGTATAGACCATAGTTTAGCCGCTTAAATTTTCCCCTTTCAGCTCGGACGAAACGTTCGCCCGTCGCATCCGGGGTGCCGCCCAGTCCCGAGAGAGTTGTCAGCCGCTCGCGCTCACGGCCTGGAGTTTCACAGTCGCAACGTAAGATTTATAACGTAGCCACTACTACCATATTTGGCGATGCTACTGCATAACCTACTGGTTATTAATAGTACGCCTGCGCGAAACTATACTAGTTTAGATCAATGATTTCAAAACTAAGGATGAGTTATGACGTATTCTGACGGAACAAATCATCATACAAGAAAAAAGTTACGCCATCTTGATTTCACCATACCTCAAATGTCAGCCATCTTAATTTCATCATACCTCAAATGTCGAAATGGCCCCAAACAACACCAATAGTGGGGCCATTTAAGTGGGGAGAGTTTTTGTCTCGACATGCCTCGTCTATAATAATATATAATACGTCTTTGGCTTAGGCTTAGATTTTGGCATCTAAACGTTGATTCATCTAAACGTAAGAAAATAGATTAAATTCGACCAAATCCATGTGTCATTGTATTTACACGACATTTCAATTGATAGCATTACAGTCTCCTATTATGTCTTTGTTTACGTTTAGATATTAAATCGGATCTTAACAGAGAAAAGATGCTACAAAATATTTCAAGACGTTAAGCCTGCCCAAAATACATATTACATACGCAATAAAAAATGATTATCTTAACAGTCCGTATGTTGTGATTATCTTAACAGACGATAATTTTACGTCATAATGTCACCACAAGCCGAACGCTTTCGCCGATCGTGCCTCTCTATCGCTTGTTCCGCGCTCTCGCTTGCACGCTCCACAGTGTTTTAGAAATCCTCAAAATCGGACATTTCTAAACGAAGCTCATAGGTCGATGCCGTCTTGTATTCCAAAGTTAAAAGTAGAACACCCAGTGTGCCAATTCTACTTAGTTTTTGAGATAAATAATTTGGAAGATGGTCATTTTTTTCAAGTCATCGATTCATAAAATTAATTTATTACGTCAATTGCGAGGCGTTGTAAACTTGTTATATACTTTGTTCGATACACCAGTTAGATGCGCATTTATTATACTTTATTACGTTTCTTCCACTTGAGTACTTTTAGAGATATTATTTTTTTTTTACTTTTCAAACTTTATTTTTTTTCTTCGATACTAAGTTGTTTCCGCAATTGTTTTTTGTACTAAACCATACTTTGTCATACTTTCTTTGTTCAGGATTTTTTTCTATTGCCAATCAAACTAGGAACGGGAGAAATAAGCATTCTTTTATTTTTTATTTGCCCCTGAACTATTTTTAAGAGCAAAGTTTCATATACCATAGATTTTACGAAAATAAAAAATTCATAAACTCCGATGAAAGCTTGTGTGTAGCGCGGGAAGGGGTCCACCCTACTTAGGCAATTTCTAAAACCCCCTGGTTATACATACAACCCGGAGGAGCGGAGGTGAAGCATCACGGAGCCGATCAGGACCCATGCCGCCGCTAGTCACGGGTTTTTAGAAATTGCCTAAGTAGGGAGGACCCCTTCCCGCGTTACACACTACCTTTCATCGGAGTTTATGAATTTTTTATTTTCGTAAAATCTATGATATATGAAACTTTGCTCTTAAAAATAAGGTCAGGGGCTAATTAAAAATAAAGAATGCTTATTTCTTCCGTTCCTAGTTTAATTGGCAATAAAAAAATCATGTACAAAGAAGCTATAACAAAGTATGTTTTAGTACAAAAACAATTTAGTATCGAAGAAAAAAAAATAAGTTTGAAAAGTGAAAAAAATTAAATATCTCTAAAAGTACTCAAGTGGCAGAATTATAATAAAGTATAAAAAATGCGCGTCTAAATGGTGTATCGAACAAAGTATATAACAAGTATACAACGCTTCGCAATTGACGTAATAAATTAATTTTATGAATCGATGACTTGAAAAAATGCTCATCTTCCAAATTATTTGTCTCAAAAACTAAGCAGAATTGGCACACGGGTGTTCTACTCTTATATTTGGAATACAAGACGCCATCGATCTATGGGCTTAGTTTAGAAATGTCCGATTTTGGGGATTTCTAAAACACTGTGCGCTCGGCTCAAGCGGAACGTGACAATCAGGCGTAACATGACAATTTTTAACCCCCGACGCAAAAAGAGGGGTGTTATGAGTTTGACGTGTCTGTCTGTCTGTCTGTGGCATCATAGCTCCCGAACCGACGAAGCGATTTCAATTTAGTTTTTTTTTGTAGTAAAGGTGACTTATCTGCGTGTGTTCTTAGACATGTTTGATGAAAAATGTGTTTAAAAGTTGTGGGGGGTGAAAGTGGGGAAGAATAATAATCAGAGCTCTGTGGCCTAGTGGGTAGACCGTTTAGTTCGCACTCGAGAGAGTGCAGGTTCAAATCCCAGGTTGTGGCGTGTACCAATGAGACTTTTTCAGATCTCAAGTACATTATACGGACGCTCTAACGGTGAAGGAAAACATCGTGAGGAAACCCGCACATAGTTGGCCCCAGACGTATTGACCAGTTCATTCCTCTGGACTAGGCTGACTATGTTATGAGAATGCCGTATGTGCTTGGGCAACCATACGACATTTAAAAAACCAACTGTCCCAGGCACTACAGTATTTCAAGAGTGGTTACTTCGCTCGGAGAATACTGTATAAATCATCCATTAACGGATGTAAAGGCCTGAGTTTTTTTTTATCATGTCAATAAGAATATGTAATAAAAAATAAAAATTCTAAAATAAGAAAATATGGTACTGCATAATATGTTGTCTAATAACAACAGGATTCACATAATATGTTGTCTAATAACAACAATTTGAAATAATTTTTAAATTTCTAGCTACATCCCGTTCATCGTCACCATCGTCCCGAAGCGGTCCCGTGTCGCTGTCGAGCGCGCGGCGCCGCCCTTCCGGCATTCCGCGCTCACTAGCCGGCTCGAGAGAGACCAGTCCCACTAGGTACAGTCATTCTATTGTACCACTATTACCACAATATGCTCAAGCAGTGATATAAGATGTAAGGATTATCTATCCCGCTTTCACATTTGAATTGAAATCTTAATAAAAATAAATAAATTGAACTATCTCTTTGTAATTACAAATTAACAGCTTTGCACTAAATGCATATGATGGTATATACGGTAGCTACATCAAAACGTATGTCTGTTTGTTCCGGATAATCTCTGAAACGACTGGACCGATTTTGACCGGACTTGCACCAACAGACAGCTGATGTTATAAGGAGTAACTTAGGCTACATTTATCTTAGGGTTCTTAAAAAGAACTAGGTTTCCGTTTCCATTATTTCTACGCAAACTAAGTTGCAGGTACGAGCATTACGAATGATATAAAATTGTATATGACTAATGACTATGCTATTTTACAGAAGCGGCCGCTCGAGTAGTGTAGCGGGTGGTGTACGACGACGGGAGTCCATGGAGAGACCACAGAGGGCACCGTCCTCTACTCTACGTCTGCTGCAGCAGAGCAGAGATGCTGAGGCAGCCCTAAGGGTATGTTATATGTATTGTTTATACAGGTTACAAAATGCTCTGAGTTTTTCACCATAAATTCTGATAATCCCTTGATTGTTATACCTCGTTGTATAGCTGTTCAATATATATGGATGCTATTTCTAAATGCCTGAAAAAATAGTTACTTACTGTGACTAAGTTTTCACAGTTAGCAGAAATTATTTTATTAATAAAAATAAATCAGCTCATCAGTTAAAAATTATTTTAAAAAAACTATGAAAATAAATACATTGAAAGCACAAATTGTGAAAAAAAAAGCGTGAAAAAATCCATTTGTTATAAAAATCTTAAAAGGCCAATATCTCGCAAAATATTATTTTTCGGTATATAATATCGAAATTATAGGAACTACAATCCCTCTAAGATAAACATCGAATTAACGTGTAATCTGTTGTAACCCTGTATAAAGCATTATATTCTGGCAGTGAGTTACTATTTTACAATTAGGCACAGATTTTTTGTTTATGTATTAGGTTGGTATTTTAATTTGTTATTTTACTTCTTATGATGTTTATTTAACAGAACCGACATGTAATTTTTTATAAAGGTCCTTAAAAAAGTTTAATGGAAGAAGGGCAGAAAAAAGGCCGTTGTTAATTATATTATAAAAATAGTTTATTTTATAGCTAGCATATAAGACAAACTGTAAAGTGCCAAATAAAAATTTCACAGAGCCCGGAAGACAGTTCGGCGTACGAGGCCCGACGCGACGATGATTCTGAAGCGTCCAGCGTCTGCTCAGAGAGAAGTCTGGATTCCTACCGCAGACATGATGTAAGTTTTTCTAGATTTAGAAAAATATAGAACAAAATATAAAATCTATGGTTCTGACATATTCATTTTTTAACATGTAACATAACGTACACAAACAATACTTAACCGTACGTACCAACCACTACCAAAAAATATATAATAATGTATTACTAACGTAAAGAGTCGTCATTCAACGATTTACACGAATGACAGCTCGCGGCTATGTGTGCGCGGCTAGGCGAGATCGAGGGCCGCGGGACATGAGGTTTTTCAAGCCAGGACTTTCGTTCGCGGGGCTGGCCACTAATAAGTTAGGCTTACGTCAACATGGCTGACATTCGTTGGTGCTCGATCTGTCATTTGTAGAGTGTCGCCCCTGTGCCACTACTACTATACTACTACTACTATAGCTTATGATATTTATCTTGGCACGTATACACATAGATAGTACGTATGTGTGTATATGTGTATAAAAGTGTGCAGGGCCGGATTAACCTTAAGGTATTTGGCCTTAGGGCCCGTGCCTTTTGACGGTAATATTATGTATATGCAAAATCCTTAAGTTGTTAAGTAGGTACTTTTCAAATGGAAAACAGGTGGATAGCATTTCACCACAATTATAATGGCTCCGACGGTCAGTCCGCTTCTACATGCTTGGTGCTTTATACATTTATCTAACTCATCACACGGTTCCTTGAGTACTTACTTGCAGGTTGTATTTATTTTTTGGCGGGATATTGCTAGATAATAATTAAATTGTATCCTCGAGGAACTTGTGTTACGGGTACTATAGACAACAGAAATGTGCAATCCTTTTAATACTTTTATATTATCTATACATAATATATTTAAGATTTTTATTATAATTATTATACATTTAATGCTCTTAGTATTATAAACATCCATAACCCAGGAATACAGACAACTATTTTGTTCCTTTTGTTGAAATACCAAAACGCTCAATCAGTTAGTCATAGAGTTCGTAAAATAACAGCAATGAGTTAAATTTTTTAATTAAAACTGTGTACATATTTACTTAGTTGGGAACAGGGCTTGTTAACGTTACCAAATAACACCAAAAAATTTCGTTACTTAACGGTAATTTTATAAAAATACTTTGGTAACGATATAAATTTTAACGTTATTTGATAGTAACAATATTTATAACGTTATTTACTAACGTTATTTTATTTCGTAAATAACGATATCCATAGTATTTTTAACGTTATATAAAACGACATTCGAATTTCATAATTATGTCCGGCAAATTTTATCCTACATTATTACCACTTCCTACGGTGAAGCATGGTGAGAAAATCTGGATATATATATATATATTATCAGAAAATAAATTCAAAGATCAATCAATACTATGAAGTCAAGCAATCCGCATTGGGTAGCGTGGTTACTTAAGGTTCCGACTTCCGACCGGGTTTCCCCGGATTTGTCCTGGTGTTGAGGGCATAGACGTACATTATATAGATGAGGCATGTTGAGGCAAAAAGCGTCTCCAGTTAAATGGCCCCACTTTTGAGCTTTTTGGGGCCATTTTGAAATTTTAAGTATGGTGAAAACACGATGGCTAACATTTAAGTTATGGTGAAAATCAAGATTACGTAACTTTTTGCTGTATGAAGATTTACTCTGTCATAATGTACCACCGACAAAGTTCCCGCTCGACCAGTCTCTAAACATTCACCTTTGCACTAGGACGCCTTAAAATATTTAAACGCAAAGGAAGTAACCACAACAACTGCAGACGAGGTTGAACTACGTATTTACATGTGAGTATGTTTGCGAGCCCACTATTCAACGACGCTGTTGAGCGATTTTCATTTTATGCCTGGTCGAGCGGGAACTTGTTCGGTAGTACCTACGTCATAGCCTATCTTAAAACTGATCCTCTGCGAAGTCTATTCCATTTAAAATTCTTATTATATCCATGCTACTATTTACTAATTGACCATAAGGGCCCACATATATATAGGGTCCGGTCTACCTTCAATTCAGCCTGAACGGATGCAAAATCTGGGGGCGCGGCAGTGCCCCCGCCAAGATAAGCCAAGCGAAGCGCAAGGGCACTACCAGACTACCTTTTCTCGAAGCGTTTCGTCGATTTTTTGAATCCTCATAACCTACGTCTGACTTTACATGGAAATCCGACACATAGACATAGATAACCTTACTCTCTTGTCAGACAATCAGGTGATCAGCCTGCATAGCCCTAACCAAACTTGGGAGCAACTTTTTTTGTTGCTACAATGTGCGAACCCACGACCCCCTAACTATTTATTATATATTATATTCCAAATACGTATATATTATTATAGACCAAGCTTGTCGTGGTAAAAACTATCTCCAGCTAAATTGCTCCACTTTTGAGATTTTTGTGGCCATTTTGACATTTGTAGTATGGTGAAAACAAGATGGCTGACATTTGAAGTACATAATATTATGGTGAAAACCAAGATGGCATAACTTTTTATTATATGAAATTTTGTTCTGTCAAATGTAGTCAAAGCCTATCTTGAGTTTTCAAATCTTTAATAGTAGCCTCGATAGGCTAGCAAACGTCGTAAGTCGCATAAAACTACCCATTTAATTTATTTAAGCATGTATTTAACTTGCGACAAAACAATAAATTTTTGGGTGTGAAAATAACTAAATATTGAATACTAAATTACCAAGTTGGCGAAAAAATGTAAGGAACAAAAAATTCCAAATCTGGTGACTAAATAATACCAGACAGATATTATTTTAGCGAACAAATAACCATATTGGCAATAATTTGAGAGTACACATTATATTTTAAGAATAGGCACATATATTTGTCCTAGTGTAGGTAATTCAAAAAACATAATAAGCGGCAAAAAAGCGCACATGAAAAAATTATATCTTAGAAACAGATAATCCTACTGAAAAAAATAATGAAAATTGCCTCCTCTTTCCAAGTAACCCCGTCATCACGTATTTTCTTTATGTTAAGTGTTTTTTTGTTTCCATAGCTGGTATCTCGAACTACATAACATACTGTGATAATAATCATTAATCCTAATTAGCATCCCTATTACATACAGTATATAGTACTCATGTCATTTTTACGACGAAAGAAAATTCTTTCTTTTGGAAATTGAAATTGGAAGAGAATTTTGTAATCAGCACCCCCAGAAACCAGGAAAGGACACCCATATTAATTTTATTAAAATTATTATTTTTAAACAAATAAATTAAACCGACTTCCAAAGTAAAAATACACAAAAAAGTATGAAATAAAACTTATTCTCTTAATAATTTCCCTTTTAATTTCTGCTAAAATTTTGACTATTTATCTACTCAATCTTCTTAATTTTGAAACCTTTTTAATGATATTTGTTAAATTATTGTTAAAATATTTTAAGAACGTTTAAAATAAATGATCGAATTTATAATTATCGAATACGCGCCAAGCTTCCATTAGGTATTCTAAATAAGATGATGATGATGATTACTGTAAGTTACATAGTGACATATGCTTGCAATTCTTTAAACAATAATGCCGAAATTTTCAAACGCGTATCAAAGACTGAGGAGTTCTGTTCAGTGCTTTTGGATCCAGGGTATACCTTAGTGAAAATCTTATTTTTGGTAGCTTATGCTTGTGTTACTTGATACTTCAGAAAAAGTCAAAATCACTATATGTGTCCATATAAATTTCGAGTAGTTCCTCGATTTCTCATAGATCGCATCATCCACTTAAGTGACTAAAGGATCAATTTCAAATTATACCCTTTACAATGAAAAAATAATTTTGCAAACAGGTCAGGTTTTACAGCTACTTGCATTGTGTTATGGTCACCAACTTGGAAATTAAGTCTCCAACTAGTAAATTTCGGTGCCAATTTGGATTACGCCACTTTTTATCTGGCAATTTTTGTATTTTTTGTCACCTGGGTACTTTCGCCAGTTTAGTAATTTAGTCGCAAACATATTAATATGCTGCCAAATTCAGTAATACAGTATGCTCATGAGCTGTCGCCAAGTTATTTTTAGTTCGCAAGATTAGTTATATCCCAATTTTTTTTATTAACGGTAAAGTTATCATATTTTCAATATAGTTAAACTGAAAATGCATTTGTGTTGTTTTATTGATTTCAAAGTTAAGTAACTTTTGTTATAGTTTTCGGTACTCTTTTAGTAGTTTTTAGTAGAAAATGCCGAGAGTTTAGTAGTTTCGCAAAAACAGAGTTGGCAACACTGAAAAGACTCGTTCAGTCTATCCGGCAGGCTAATGCAATTTGCTAAATGCTAATTGCTCACAGACGATACGATCCCACCAAAAACATTTTCTAGGAAAAGATGCCAAGATCGCACTGTCAAAAAGTTATCACATCTCATATAAAACCAACTTTCTGACTCTATACGCCTTAACTCTACGGTAGAGTTTGTGAAGTTAGGCTGTAACTTCACAAACTCTACACCGTAGTCAATTTATGTGGCCTGGCCACTTCGCTATATTCGCTTGGGCCTAAGGTGAAAAATTTACAGTTTCTCTGTTGTACTATTCTTGTAGGAACGAAACAGCCAAGACATATAGATTGACTAAGGTGTAAAGTTTGTGAAGTTAACTTTATAGATTTAAGGCGTAGAGGCAGAAGCTCGGTTTTACATGAGATCTGATAACTTTTTGACACTGCGATCTTGACATCACTTTACATGAAAATTATTTGGTGGGATTTCACTTCTTTTTGTAAGTTATTATGACAATATTTTATTTTATTTTTCTTTTTTATTTAGGGTATATTTCTTGCACAACAGAGTTTGAAGAGATTGTTTGTTTCCTATATTATGTTTAATTTTCCGTGGAAATTACTACAGAATACTCGGAAAATAATTATTTAAAATTACGTTAATTACTTTCCAATCCAATAAAAAAGGTTCATAATATATGCGATAGATGGCACTTTTAAACAAATTTAACTTTCATCCCCTAGTTTGGAGGATAAAAGTTTCAACTTTATTTCTTTATTTCTATTATTACTATTAAGAGGAACAGTAAACAGCTACACTATGTACTTAAATAACACAATCATATATATGTACCAAATTACAACTTTCTAGGACATCCGGAAGTACTATAATATAATTTTGTTGATCATCAGTTAGTGACGAAATCGGAGGTTTTTAAATATCAATAAAATATAAAGTACTAGCTGTCACGGCGAACTTCGTACCGCCTTAGAATTAAAGTTGACGTACGGACAGCAGCGCCACCTACCGCGTCTAATTGCAAATCTAAACCATTCTCGAATCCATTAAAATCTTTCCAATATGAATAATTTTCCCCGTTTTTGCAACATTTTCTACTGATTCTTCGCTCCTATTGGTCGCAGCGTGATGTTATACATAAAAATCATTTTTCAATTCGAAACAAGTTCCTGAGATTAGCGCGTTCAAACAAACAAACAAACAAACAAACTCTTTAGCTTTATAATATTAGTATAGATGAGAGCTATGTAATCAAAACTTTACATGCTTAATACATAAGTTTGCTACTGGGAACATATCCTGAAAATTTCATTTATATGGTATTATATACCAAACACATGTTATGAGGGTTCAAAAAATCGACGAAACGCTTGGAGAAAAGGTTGTCTGGTAGCTTCGCTTGGCTTATATTGGCGGGGGCACTACCATGCCACCCAGATTTTTCATCCGTTCAGGCTGAACTGAAGGTAGACCGGACCGTATATGGCGCCCTTATGGTCAAATAGTCAATAGTAGCATGGGTGTAATAAAAATTTCAAATGGAATGGAGTTCGCAGAGGACCAGTTTCAAGATACACTATGACATACATATGACATAGCAAATCATCATACAGTAAAAAGTTACGCCATCTTAGTTTTCACCATACCTCAATTAATGTCAGTCATCATGTTTTTACCATACTTAACATGTACAACAAACAACAAAAAACTCAAAAGTGGGGCCATTTAACTGGATAAACTTTTTGCCTAAACATGTCTCGTCTATAATTTATAATACGTCTATGTTGTAAATAGATTTAGGTAAATTTTTCTAATGTGCAGTCTGCGATAGACATATTTAATTTTACAGTAATTTTAATACGAAAAATATAAAAAAAAATTGCTCGCTCAAGCGAAGGATATTTACTGTTTCAGATAGGTTTTTATTAAACTTCAACAGTTATAAAAATCATTTTTTTTATTGTGTCATGCGTTGAGCGCTGGTGAACGGACGCGTTCCGCATTACGACACACGACAAAAATATTAATGAAAATAATTTAATATTTCGCGAATCGCGCGGTTGTCAACCGCTACACGTCACCATGGCGCTCGTAGTCAACGAGTTGCTGGCGTTTATCCAACACGCCATCAACGCCATGGACGAAGACAGCATCGTGCAGCTCTGCATGTCCACCTTCAGCAATGAGGAGATTTGTACGGGAAAGCTGATGCTGGACGAGGCGCTTGGTAAGCAGGCGCAGATGCCATCGCGACTCAAAGATGGTGGCGAAAGAAGCTTGCAGGATATCATCACCCTGTTAAAGCAGACGGGTCCAGGGGCTATACCAGCTTTTGTGGCTAGGGATCTCCACAAGCTACCGGTGGTGACCATGGACCACGTCAACGTCTCCAGCCTGCTGAAGAATGTCAACACCATGAAGGCGGAGCTGGACGAGATGCGAGGTCGATTGAATAGATCGGAATCCACTATCCGTGATTTGCATAAAGAATTATTGCAAATAAAAAGTAATAATTCTTTATGTAGGTCACCCGATCATTCGTTTGACTTCGTAAACACGCGGCGACGCGGCGCGCAAGCTGACACGTTTTGCTCATCAGCAAAATCCGACGGGTCAACAACCGCCGCTGACTGCTCACCGCTTGCGGTCGAGCCGAAACCGAGGACACCAGCGACTCCGAAAAATTACGCAAGTATCGTCGCTGGCCCCACTGCACCCCCGCGGAAGAAGACAAGAGGGGTGGAAGAGCGCCGCAAGGCTGAGCCTCTTCGAACCGTCAAGGACGAGAGCAGGAGGTGCGATGAGGAGGACTTCACACTGGTGGAGAGGAGAAAGAAGAGGAAGCCCGCCGTCCGCAACCACCGCGGTACCGCACCCAGTGAACCCGAGCAGCGTCTGCGGTGCGAAGTACGCGCCACACAGCTGTACGTGTCCCGCCTGCACTGGTCGACGACGGTCGAGGACGTTGTGGACTACATCCGAAAGAAGACGTCTTTCACCTTAAGGGTCGAGCGTCTGGAGTCTCGCCACAAGGTCAACTTCAGTTCCTTTGTGGTGAGAGTACCGACGCATTTTCTACCGACCTTCGAGGTGGAGGAGTTCTGGCCGACGGACGTAGTCTACCGGAGGTTTCGGGGAAGGCTCCCCAACGAAGCGCGCATCACGTCGCCGAAAAAAGACAATACGTGATAAACTACAGTGTGTGTGTAAGAGTGAATGTGACTAATATAGAAAATAAGATTTATGTATAGTATTGTATAGTATAGAATTGTGTGTGTATAGTATAAAAATATATATCCGTTGTCTGATACCCGTAACACAAGTTTAACTTAGCACGGGATCGGATTGACGTGATATATATTATATTATAATGTATATTTGTTCTGTATATATTTTTATGTGTGTTTGAATAAATTGATTTGAAATTGAATTGATTTGATTTGTTAAGTCGGCGTCGGTTGTTTGTTAACACTCGACAACGCCGCAGCGCGCAGTCCGGCAGCCGGCTCGCTTTGCGCTGTTGCCGTTTCGCGTGCGAGTACCTACATAACGTTATACAAAATAACGTTAATACTAACAATATTTTTTTCTTAACGTTACTTTTATATACCGATAAAAATAAATGTATTTTTCTTAACGTTAACATTTTTTCCTAACGTTATTCTGTGAAACACGGATTACGTTACGAAATTTTTAACGTTAATCAAGCCCTGGTTGGGAATAAATAAAAACAATTTTGTGTTACTTATAAAATGTAAACTGTTTTATTAGGAGCATACCTATTATACGGTATACAATATAAAAATCTGTCTATTATCGGCAGATTCACTAGTATTGCCGAGACTAACCACGTAAAGCTTATGAAGCTCATGAGGTCTATTCTTCTTTTCCTAAAGAGGATTGATAATTGTAATTTAAATAAAGGAGAATGCTCATGGATGTATGGAATCCCGTACCAAGCTGCGTCAAAACCAAACTTGGTTTTTTATAATCTATGCTTATCATATCATCTCCTATAAAAATTTCTTTGTAAAAAAAACTGGGGTTTCGGAGTAATTTTACAAAATCGAAAATAACCTCAAAACCATCAAAGTAATATTTTCATACACGAACGAACATTATTGCTCTAAAAACTGAGTAATCCGCTTATATTAGTAAGAATTTCGAATTATATAGCGACTTTCAGTCGCGACACAAAATTCGGTGAGTTTCCCAACATTTATACCTATTGCTAATACTATGAGCGGGTATTGTGTATCTAGGGGTGCTACCGTGATCACACTATCACAATTAACACCAATACTAATTAAACATTACCATAAGTGTGACCTGACCAGTGAGATTGAA
The DNA here is from genome assembly GCA_905404095.1 of Glaucopsyche alexis. Lineage (NCBI taxonomy): Eukaryota > Metazoa > Arthropoda > Insecta > Lepidoptera > Lycaenidae > Glaucopsyche > Glaucopsyche alexis. Next base: position 8,701,831 of record FR990047.1, read on the forward strand.
TAAACCAGGAACTACATTAGACCGACGCACATGTGGGCCATGCCTAAATTGTACGTAGAATCGCGTCGCAAGGCGTAGATCTAACGTAGCTCCAAAAATCTAGTGGCCGAGTAAAATGTGTACGTGGCCCACGTGTGCCCCCAGAGTTCTACCTAGCGCTAATTAAGCCAGAGCACCTTGAACAATAGTAGGTAGGTAGGTAACTCTTTAATCATCTTAAAATACTATTCATAATGAAACACAATTGCTTATGCTCATGTTGTCGTTGTACGTCGACTAGGTAAGGGATAGAAAAATAAAACAAACAAGTGCATTTGAGTTTAAATAGCGATTCAATGACAAAAATAATTAAGTACTAGTTGACCCGGCAGAATTACCATAAATAAAATAAAATACATACTTTTTTATAATTTTTATTTTATACAAACCTTGTCTTAACAATAACTAATACATAAAACAAAGAATCATACAATTTGGTGCAGTTATTCGAAAGTTATGAGCATACATATATTTAATAGATCCATTTTTATTTATATGGATTTAAAATACTTATGCTTAAATCATTCATCATACTCCTGAAAAAAATCATCTAAATCCGGTGAAGGCGCAGTTACATCATTATACCGTCCCCAGCTCAAATACCACACTATTGTCATTACATGAGCACAGCAACCCACTGTCCGCTTACCAACGAGGCAACTACAGCAGTAACCTACTATGCTTTCTATTATCAGTTATCTATATGGTACCTGGCAGCTCGCTGCATCATATTCATAATTATGTCAAATTAACTACCAGTAAAATCTCTTAACTGGGATGTTAATTCGCTCCAACGGCCATGATCTAGGTGGTGACGACAGATACGTGCTGCCGGTGGCACATAGAATTTATAATTAAGTAACAACTGTTCCTTTATAGATGAGGGTACCAGTAAACGTTCTGTTGCAAAACAATTAACAATAAAATTAAAAAACCCGACTGCAAAAAAAAAGACAGATACCTAAGCAACGCACTAAAAAGACCGAAACAAGATTGAGAAAACAGACTACACTATGAGCTGAAAGCCTAAGTGAAATAATTGATGTTATGTTTGGTAGCAGGCGGGACCCATTCGCAAATTATAAATCGTACAAAAATATATGGGCCCGCCTGCTAACAAACATAACATCAATTATTTCACTTAGGCTTTCAGCTCATAGTGTAGTCTGTTTTCTCAATCTTGTTTCGGTCTTTTTAGTGCGTTGCTTAGGCATCTGTCTTTTTTTTTGCAGTCGGGTTTTTTAATTTTATTTATTATTTATTTTATTTTTGATTTTTTAGTTTAACCAACACACGTTTGGTCGATTTAAAGCAAAAATACGATGATACGAACACTAACATATAGGCTTAATGTGAGAATGGTTGTTATGCAACTTTAAATCGATATAGATCCTAAACGGTCAGTCGAATCGAAAAATGTTGAGAGAAAACTAAAAATGATTTTTAAATACCTATTCAACGATACCCCACTCGATATAGTTTGTTGACTTTCATTTTTTTCATTTTTACAATATGGCGTCCAGTAGTCGCCATATTGAATTTTCACTAACGTCATGTCTTTAGTGACACTCGCCGGACCAGGGATGTCAGACGTACCAACTTCTTGGTATACATACTAGGTTTTGGTTCCACGTACCATGTACCAAGACTACTCAGTCCTTGTACGCAAAAATACCAAGATTGGCCCTTGACCGACAAAAATACACTGACCATATAGAATAACCGGCAAATTTCAAAGATGCATGTAAAAAAAATTCCAATCAGATTTCCCTCATAATATAAAACTTTTTTATAGCAAGCAGTCTCGATAAACACTTACCATTTTCCATGAGTTAATTTGAAATATGCTTGATGGCGTAATGGTAAGGTGCTCCGCTCTCAATCTAGAGGTCCCGGGTTCAAATCCCTCGAATATATATATATATATATATTTTTAATTTTTTTTTAAAAATTATCTATTTTTTTTCAATATATTTTACATTTTATACCCGAAATGCAATATAATATCAGAAAGATATGTTTAAAATGATATTTCTTCCGTGCGTTCGACAATTACTGCCCTCTATTAAGAGTATACGAAATTAAAATAGTATTTTTATTCACTGGGATGCGACTTCCGACACAGTTAATCTATCAGTGTTTGCAGCGCCAGAGCGGAGCGCAGGCGTACCAGTTTGCCATCTCCAATACCAGTTTTCAGCCAGCTCGGTACAAGGATTTCCAAGTGGCGGTCTGACATCCCTGCGCCGGACTAAGAGGAATCGATTGACATGCTAATCATAAAAATCGGTCCAGGCGTTTGGTCTGTATAGTGCTTCAAAGGAACATACATACATACATACATACATAGGCTGATAAACACATTACCACTCCTTTGCGTCGCGCAGTCGGGTAAAAATACAGTGATTGGATGTACTTGCAGCACGCTTGTACACAGATGAGATAATTTTTGGGTTCATCATGACTTGAGGTGTGCGATAGTTTGATTGAGGAAGAGGAGGCGGCTCAGGAATATTGAGAACTGCACTTGATTCAGCATCTGTCAAAATACCTCCTGACAGACCAGGGCGATTGGAGTCTTGCTCATTACGACGTTGCACTTCTCTATTAGCTGACCTCCAGCAAGCAGCACATACTCTTTCCAATCTTGAGATCTAAAAAGTGACATGTAATAAATATTTATGTATGTTAAAACATGTACATAATTCAATATGAAACCATGTTATCGGCACACAATAATAAAAGTACTAATACTATCAACTATTGAAGACTAAAAACATGAAGAATATCAATAAAATATTATAGTTTAACATAAATAAAAATAATTACCAGGTGCAGTGGGATTAATCTAATTAAAATGTTTCTCTCGTGTCGATCTTGTCTTACAGGATATGTTCTTGTAGAACGTAGAATAGAATTGCCACAAGAAAAACATACTCTTCTATGACCAAAAGCAGGCAAAGATAAACTTCCTTCACTGATTGTGTTTGCTCTATCTTGAAGCAGTGTCAAACACTCTGTACAAAGCACACATTCTGTAGTCAGCTGTAATAAAAACCATAATGAAAAAATGTATGAAACATATTCACAGATGTTACACCTATACTATAAAATGTTTTCTTTCTTTCAATAGAAATGTTTTGTAAGATTATAGATGGTTCAGTAGGTAAAAGATTAGTTAGGAACTTAGGAAATAGAGGGTTCTTCGTCTTTTATATAAAAAAACTTCTTCAAAGAGTAAAATAAGACATGCTTACCTGAGTAGGAGTTATCCACGACTGCAACAAGTTAATAATTGGAGTAGATACTTGTTCTATAGAATGTGTACTTTGATTTCTGGGTATCTAAAATGAACAATTGGTACATCTGTTTTGCCGGGTGACCCCACTACTCGACATATTTGCACAATCAAATACACAGAAAAAAGTTCACAAAATATAAACAAGTTCTACTTCTCAACACACAATACGAAAATAATGATAAAATTATATGATTATCATTAATCTAAACAATAAAATACAGACAACGGACGTATTCGCAATGTTCGCAATGGCAAAGTTATAGGTAGGTATTATAAAAAATAAAATATAATGTCAGAAATGCGTCTGCTAGGATTTAGGGATGCGGTCGATAAATCGAAATCTTTAGTAAAATAATCGATTTTATGTCAATTAGCAATACTAAATCGATTTGGTGTATGTAATGGATTTACTTGTTACTGTTATTCAACAAAAAGATAGCAAAAATACCTTTGCTATCTTTTTGGTTATCATATTATCATTCGGAAATTGTTTTTGAAGCAAAAGTTATAGATATTTAAAAAAAATCGATTGGAATTGCTGTTTAGTCGAGTCATCATATTGTTTCTAATAATGCACTACATCTCTTTATAACCGGTTGTTAGAACCCCGTGTAAAAGGAGTCATTTAACAATTTTCATAATTTAAATTAAATTCCCTGTTCAAAAATCAGATTCCTGACGCGTAATGTCGTTAAAAAATTATGAAAATAATTACTATAAAATTTTAATCTTGAAGCATGAGACTTTTTGGTACCACTTTTGGTCATTCTCCTTTCTCAGTTGTAGTATTTTGCACCGAGGTAACGAGTTTGCTCCGAGTTCTGAGGGCCTAAAACCCGTGCTTCATATTATGTTTCATATATTTTGATAGAAAACAATTTTGACAGTTTTCAATAGAAATGCGTTAAATGCATAATATGAATTGCATATGATTCATCTTATGTTCACCTAAAGTGGCCTTTTAGACCCCCTGATAGATAAAAAATTAAATAATTATCACAAAAATATTTATCTGAGCATAATAATAACCTGTGTAATAAAAGTTACAAGTTGACAATTTTGTAAATAAGTGACAAATTTGTTAAGTACGTACCTTCTGTACGTGTGTAAGTAGAAGTATACTTCCTGAAGGCTCTTCGATTTATGTAGCTGTGTTAGAAATAAGTTGTTGTCAAATTACTTAACTCAAGCAACTTCGTCCTAACAATTTTATATTTTCGGGTGTTTCCTCAATATATTAAGGAGTTAAGCTATAGTCAGCTCACACTATCTACTTATAAACCTGTACCAGCACATTAAAAAGCAATAAAGATTACTTCGATAGGTTGGCACCGAAGAAGAAACGGGCCTTGGGCCTCATTTTGGTTATGCCGGCCCTGAGCGCTCTAAGTTCTGTTTACAAATACAGCGTGATACATAATTTTTAAATTTGTTTATCAATGACGGTTACTTGTCAAATCAATACTTTCTAAGTGAAGTTTTGCATATAAAATGTTTTCTGAAAAATTGGTTCCGGCAAAATATTGACAGGACAAAACAATTATCATACTGTACAACAGTGTTTTTCAACCTGTGGGTCGCGACCCCCTGGGGGGTCGCGAAGCTTCTGTAGGGGGGTCGCCGGAGGTCGAGAGAACTTTAGTAAACAAACAATAAATATTAAAAATATTGATTTATTAAGTAAGAGAATTTTAAGAAAAGGATACTCATAAATCGATCATCGATATTGTAAAGTAATATGTTTGACGTACTATATTATGTACTTATATCCGAATCCTAATTATGGAGACGCATGAAAACGTCGTATGAAATGAATATTTGTAACACTGTAACATACACATACATACATGATAAAAAAGCGAAGGGTCGGGGGGTCGCGAAATATTTTTTTCATACAAGGGGGGTCGCATCATGAAAAAGGTTGAAAAACACTGCTGTACAACAAATAGATTTTTTTAAATAGTTGTGACAGAAAAGGCTGCATTCTAAATATAACTCTGCGTTAATGCTATAGAGCTGAAAATCGTGTAGAGTTGTCAAATCTGGGCGAAGACGACAACATATTTCAATTTACCTGTACTAACTATAAATTAGCATTTATAGCTAATTAATAGTTAGTAGTAGTAGCATTGTAGCCAATCAAAGTATGGCTAAGGCTGACCCCACATTAGGCGTGCGTGTTGCTCGGGCGTGTGAGTGGTGCGAGCAACGCCCGCATCGCTGACACGCAGCGCACTCGCGGCGCGCACGCAGCGCCCGCATCGCTCACACGCCCGAACGTGCACGTCTAATGGGCCTAAGATGTTGCTTGCATCAATTATTTTTCGTTATAATTATTATTATGAAAAAGCAAACAAATATAATATTTACCGTGCCGATTGGTTATACGGCATACCGTAGTAATAAAAAGCAAACAAATATGGCGGCGCTGGACATATGTGTCCAGCGCCGCCATATTTGTTTGCTTTTTTTCCAGCGCCGCCATATTTGTTTGCTTTTTATTACTACGGTATGCCGTATAACCAATCGGCACGGTAAATATTGCAATATAACGAAAAATAATGTGTACTATTGTATGGAGAAATTTGTATTTGACAATCTATCAGCTTTAATAATTTTAAATAATTAAACTATATGTTTTATATTTCAGAGCCTGTCATGGGGCTCGGGGCGCGGGTGGGAGGCGTCGCCCCCACCGCCGCCGCCGCCGGACGACATCATCGCGTTGTGCGCGTGCACGCACTGGACCGAGCGCAAGGACGGTCTCACGCATCTCGTAAGTTTTAATACTGGGGGCGATTCACATTATTATTTGTAAATCTTGTTTGTATCGAGTATTGACATGCTGTCGCGATCACACGCGCACGATTGGATGCACGTGTGAATGAGTCAGCGTGTCTACGTGTGAAAATAGTTTCGAGAACAGCGGGTCTAAAAAGGCCACTTTTGCAATATCATCGCAATATTGCTATTTGACACTAAAGCAATGCTTGTAAATCTGTCGAATGAATGCATTTCAGCCAATTTCTGCATATGAATTGTATCCTAATCATAATATTATGAATTGCAATTCAAGTGGCCATTTTACGATCGCTGTCATCTTTCATACAGCTGTAATTCATAACAAGAATTGAAAATGAATCGCCAAAACGGCCTTTTTAGATCTACTGGGCTTCGGGTTGAAATAGCTGTCAATATATGGCTAAACCTTTTGTTTAATTAAAGGATTTTGATTGAACATGTATAAAGTCTCACTTACATAATGCTACCTGCCTTTTTATGTTATTGCTGAGCCTTGTTCTCATTAAACAATGATAATGTGGCGATGTTTATTTATATAAATTATAGTATGGTATTTTAGACTTTGGATTAACATCAACTAACTATCACGGATCATGAAGTACAGCCTGGTGACAGACAGACGGACAGCGGAGTTTTAGTAATAGGGTCCTATTTTACCCTTTGCGTACGGAGGTCTAATAAAGTAGTAAGTTTATACTAGTAACGCATCCTGCGTTAATTTCAGACAAACTATCTGAACAGCGGTCGGCTGCTCACGGACGACCAGCTGCGGAGACTGACGGAGCTGCTGAACAAGATGTTTGTGGACGCGCACACCAAAGTGTTCTCCCTACTTCTGGACGCGGTCTGCGAGCTGCTGCTCGTGCACTGGCAGCAGCTCAAGGACTGGCTATATCAGCTTATGTTTAGGTACGTTATAATTATAGGTGTACCAGAATCTCATGGCAAATAGGGAAATAAAATTTTGTAGTGTGCAATACTGGGGAAATTGGATTAAACGATCTTGATACTGGTTAATATTTAATTATGTCTTTAGTATTATTGAACATGAATTATAATAAGACTGTATGAAGAATGTTCAGTGTATAATATAGAAAACTAGCTTTTGCCCGCGGCTTCGCCCGCGTGGAATAGTGTTCTTGGAGAAAAAACTACTTCGGCGAATAATTCTCTACCTACTTACAGCAATATACTACTGATACAATATTGAAAATGTTTTTAGGTTTGCCCAATGCAAATTGTTAAAAATGGGACCCTATCACCTCGACACGACATGCGCGACCACTTGATAATATTATACTTACATAATATTATATTTATCGCACTTGAATATAAATTTTACCATAATCTTATAATATCTTAAAGACTAAATACTTAAAGACTATTATTTTAAAAACTCGCATCAAAATCCGTTGCGTAGATTTAAAGATCTAAGCATTCAATATACTATACCTACATGCATAGGGACAGACAGATAAAGCGACTTGTTTTATACTATGTAATATGTAATAAGTAAAGTTATTTGACCAACAAAACTGACAAACCACCTCTGGATATTCCATAAGAATTAAGAACTGCAGTTACTATTATACGTATTCTGTGCTGCAGTTCAAGATATTCGTGAACAGAGTTATACTGTATACGCCCCGCGTTTTCGATAGCGCGATGTAGAAACGCGAGCGCCCGCGCCGCGCAGCAACACTATATCCCTGCATTTTAAATCTGTAATATCTTAGAAAATATTCATTTAAATTACATGCCGTAAAGGGCAGTATTGATCTATCTTAAATGCACAATGTATTTAAGGTACTTAATTGGATAAGGATTAATACTGTATTGCTTAAAATCGCTTTGTAAATAAGCTATTAAATTAAAATCAAAGTAAAGGATTAAAAAAATGGTTATTGTGGGTTATCCCTAAGAGATGGACATATGCCATCGCGGACTTTTGATCTATCTCGTAGTGTTCAGCCAGCATTTTCAATATAAGCGCAAAATATGTGATTTTTTAGGACTTTAGAAACCTCTAAAATTATCTGTGTACCTCTACTATGTTATGCATGTTATATACCTAAAAACCTTCCCGTTAAATCACTTTATCTGTTAAAAAAAAACGGCATCAAAATCCGTTGCGTAGTTTTAAAGATTTAAGCATACATATATATATGTACTTACATAGGGACAGACAAAAAAGGGACTTTGTTTTATACTATGTAATAATTATAATGATATTTCATGAAAAATAAATCAATCGTGAATTACTTTATATACTTATTTATTACGAATAACATACAATTAAATTGGCAAAAGTTTATTAATTAATGTTGTAATTTCCTTCCGAACTGTATAGAACTCGTTTACTTTATTCCTAATCAACTATAAATCGAAACTGTCTTATGTTGATTTTCTTTTTTCCTCCTCTCCTCCTTTTACCAGGCATGGAAAACAAACCATCATTCAATGTGCCATCAGCTACGATTCACCGTATAGTAAATACTGGAAATACCTTTAAAGAAGTCACAATAATTACCTAAGAAAATATAAAAAAACTAAAAGTATCAAAACAACTCACTCTAACTTACCGGTCAACTCCACCACGAGCTTTAAATTATAAGATTGAGTTCGATTTATATCTTCTTCTTTCTGTATTTTACTATAGACATAGAAAACAATATTTCTCGCTTGCGATCGAATTGCCTTTTTGGATATTTTCACAAAAACAACAAATTCCAAGAACATAATCACAAAATTTTAGCAGCGGTTGACAGATCACGTACTTTGATTTGACGGGTCATACTTGACATTGCCATATGAAAATCACATTTTTTATTTTTTTTAAAATGCCATCAGATACTGGTAGACCTATAACTATGTTATCTATTATTAACAATGGACGCTTCCACATCACATCAACCTGGTCCCGTGGTAGGTTCTCGAAAAACTTTGTCTTACGGGTACCAGACAACGGAAGTATATTTAATACTTCAATACTATATAATACTCATATATTTAAGATATTTATTGTATCATTAATCATACACATATTTAATAAACATCAATGACCCTGGAACATAGAAAACTTTGTTTTGTTCCTTTGGCGGAATTCGAACCCTTGACCTCCGGCTTGAGCACTGACGCGCTCAACCACTGAGACACACTGAGGTCGTCAAATTTGTCTAAGGACTTATTTTTCCAGTTTAAATTCCGATGTTTATACAAAACAAAGTTGCCTTCGTAACACTATTTGTAACTAAAGAAGAACTGGACTGACTTAAATGATATATGCACAGATTACTATTATTCTTATATTTTACGAAAACAATATAAGTTCGACATGTACTATCAAATTAAAATATGCATATTTGCAGGTTACTAATGAAACTCGGCACGGACATTCTCGGATCAGTGCAGAGCAAGATAATGAAGACGTTGGACGTCATACACGAATGTTTTACCGCAGAACTACAACTGCACAATATATTTAGGTAAGCCACTTAAAATTATCGCGGAAACCGTACATTTTAGCGCGATTAAAACTATCCTATGCCCTTCCCCGTGGACTACAGCTCTTATATCTGTGCCAATAATGATTATCGGCCTATTATTTTCGAAACCTATTCAATGCAAAGAAACAATCAAATCTTTCCTCTGATATATAGATTGCAATAAGTCTCGTAAAAAAACTACCTAAATAAATAAGATCTTACTGAAGTAACTTGTATTTAAAGAAAACAAACAACAGAAGGCAAAAGAAACTTACAACTCATTACACTGGTCTCATTCTGATAGACCCATTATAAAAAGTAAATAGCTTTTTCCCGCGGCTCCGCCCACGTAAATATAGTTTCGAGTATCCCGCGGGAACACTGTACTTTTCCGGGATAAAAAGTAGCCTATGTTTTAATCCAGAGCCTAAACTACTGCCATACCAAATTTCATCAAAATCCGTTCAGTAGTTTTTGCGTGAAGAAGGAACAAACATCCATCCATACATCCTCACAAACGTTCACATTTATAATGTTAGTAGGACAATATTAATTGATCACAATGTCCATCAGGTTCCTAGCCGACGGCGCGGCGGCTCCCACGTCCCGAACGCGGGCGGCTGCATTACGCTTCCTGGCGGATCTGGCTCACGACTACTGCACGCCTGCCAATCTGGCTGCTGCATTACAAGGTTCAATTAAAACATATATATGATCTATATTATTTTTATGTAACAGTAGACGTGGACGCCTCCGTGGTCCAGTGGTTGACTCTCGACTCCAGAGACGGTGGGTTCGATACCTGCGTTGAAACAATAAAATATGTTTGTCTGTTAGGACAGTGCAGGTTGATCACCTGATTGTCTGACAAGAAAGACGACACATATGTCGGATGGGCATGTAAAAAGTCGGACCTGCGCCTGATCTCACCAGCCGTGTCGTTATCCGTCCCACTGGGTCCGGAGAGTAAAGGAAGAGAGAATGCTCTAGTGTATTGCGCACACACTTGCACACTATAAAAATGCTATGGCGATAATAATTCTACATGCAAATGACAAGTCGCAACTTTACATCGTGTATCATTACAACTATCAATGAAGTTTTCATTCAGCATTACCATATTATAAATAAAACTCACGCCTGTATATTACATTCGTAAACCGCAATAATTGTTATAATGTAGGTGGTGCCAACGGTGCGGCGGGACGTGCTATGGTGCGTGTGGCGGCGCTCGCGGGCGACGCGCGTGCGCACGAAGTACGGTCTGCGGCGCGGCGAGCGCTCGCCTGCCTCTACGACTGCGCACCGGCGCCTGTGAGTAATGTTACTTATTGCAAAGAAACCGACTGCGAATGTCACTGTGCGAGCGGGACAGCAATGTCAACTTCGCTTGCGATTTTCGCAAAATACTGAGTATAGAAATTTTATGATAGTTTTTTACATTTGAACTACGTATTTCAGTTCACAGCGCTGATGAGCGAGCTACCGGCAGAGACGCAAAGTTTAGTGAACGGAGTGGTCCAACAGCACGTCCGGAGAACCTCAAGCAGTGAGTAACTTATATATTCTATATAAAATGTTGTCTACTTATATTTATAATTACCGAATAACTAACGCAAGGGAGGATTTACGGACATACAGAGCTAAACCATAATTAAATGTTCCTTGTAGTTACTTTGTAAAAATAAAGATTCTAATCGAAGTCGTCAAAAGTCATCAAATTAGACCTTAATGTAAAATATATGATTTTTATGTTCAGAAATATCCAAGTATTATAACAATGATAATTGTTTAAAAATATAAAATTTTATGTGTAGTATTGTTATGAGACTAGTGAGATACATGTAAAAGTTTCGAAGATTTATGCTACATTAGTAAAAAACCTACATCATTAGTTAACCTACATTATATGAAAAAAAAAACATTCATAATATAAATAGGTGCTACGTGACTCCAAAAAATAGTGTATGGACCTGATAAAAAAGTTTTTATTATGGAGTGAATTTTGTGTAGGATTATTCCTTGTAGTTTGTCCGTTGGTACCAGTTCGCTAGGTGATTTCTACATATTTTTCAGCCGGCAGCGACAGTCCTCAGCGCGGCTCGAGCGCGACGCCAAACGCCGCGACGGCCGAGGACGTGTACTCGCGAATACGCAAGACCACCTCCGAGATACACACATACACCGCACAACACTCCAACGGTAAGACATCTCAAGAGGTATCTCTGTACTATGACTTATAATCTCAGTAAAATAAAATGTATCTTCGTCTCTTTCTTTATTTGTAAGTTATTAGAGACAGCATTATGTTTGGCTGTTATTTTTCTGTCTTAGAATAAAAATCAAGAGCTTAGTACTAAACTACATTGTCCCTTGTATATGGAAACTAATTATTAATATATGTGGTAAAAATAAACTTAGATTAGTAACTTCACCAATCACGTTATCGAACCACAAAACAACTTTAAACAATTATTAGTACACACTATCATATAAACGGCTTGCTTTTGTTTTAGCGGATTGCGGTAACCACACGTCAAGTAAAGACTCCGGCATTAGTCAAATGTCCGACGTGACACTGTCTAGAGGACAAAATGGCGTGCCCAACGGACACTATAATGCGTAAGTTTATAAAATACTTTCATTTTATTTTCAAATAATATGATATTGCTTATGCGATGTTTAAATGTGCAACATTAAAAAATGTACAATGTAAGTATTTCTTAACAGATATATAAATAATTACAAAATATTTGCAGCGATATGATAGCCCGTGCTGCGTCCGCTGACAGTTCGGAAGAAGCGAGCAGCACAAAGGAATCTTCACCTATACCGCACAGCAGACCTGACTATGGACATACGGCTGGGTAATAATTTAATCCAATAATAACAATATCAGCTTATGACTGTCAGTTATTTGTATTTATATAAATTTTATATTTCTCGTTCTAGTGACTACACGGGTCGAGACAAGCTTAAACCTTACGAAATGGACGAGAACGGTTTTATTATTACGAAATGTAAGTGTTTTATAATCTTTAATACGTAATACAATTTTTATTCGAAGCACAAATTGTCTTTCGAGAGTGGCATGATGTAAATAATATATTCAAAATTGTGATAGTTTAACTCGTTTACTTACGCAAGTGATATACTACACCTATCGTCCAAACGCGAACGGCATGATACTGCAGACTCGATCCAATCTGCAGTTCGTCTATATACGCCACACACGTATAACTATTGTTACGGCGCTTCGATGTATAGAACATTCTAGTATGTTGCGGTGTTTACAAAACAAAGTTGTTAACAATTTCAATTTGTAATAAACAAAAACTAATAGAATGTTCTCGAAGCTTCCTGTACGGAATGTACCCGTGTCATCGGTATATAAAGGGGCTGTCGCCACTCGCCGGCCGCCGTCAGTTCAGTTAACTACGAGTGTTCGTCGAGTTAATTTCGAGCGATACTTTAACGGCCGAAATTAATAATGTATCTACAATCTTAGATTGCTTTCAATCCTGAGTCTAGCGCGAGCGTGCGGTACGTCGATGTGCGATATTATAGCATCGACCGCTGAGTCTAGCGCGAGCGTGCGGTACGTCGATGTGCGATATTATAGCATCGACCGCTGAGTCTAGCGCGAGCGTGCGGTACGTCGATGTGCGATATTATAGCATCGACCGCTGAGTCTAGCGCGAGCGTGCGGTACGTCGATGTGCGATATTATAGCATCGACCGCTGAGTCTAGCGCGAGCGTGCGGTACGTCGATGTGCGATATTATAGCATCGACCGCTGAGTCTAGCGCGAGCGTGCGGTACGTCGATGTGCGATATTATAGCATCGACCGCTGAGTCTAGCACGAATTCTCAAACAAAAATTGACGTAATTTGACGTATAGTCAATCTTAGGATCGTTGAAATGTATTGAAATCTTGATCTCAGATAGCTACAATGAGATTAAGATTGATAATTAATTTCGGGCGTAAGTGAATATTGTGATTACTCTCTGCGACTCCGGCTACGAATTACGATGACGAAAGCTTGCGATTTGGACATTGTGGTGTGTTGGAAGACCAGACTTGTGTTGCTGTGGAAATTCGTGGCGAATAAACTCCCTCAGAGGAAACTAGTGTTTTACTCCGAATATCGGACCGTAATCTCGTAACACTATCACGAAAATCCACGCCCATACACGGTCACTTCTCACTGACCCAATCGGCGGCAGCATGCTGATTGGACGATAGGAAGTATGGTGGGGGGGGGGGGGGGGGGCTACCTTTAAGAGACTTGGACGAAAATAGTCTACATAAGCTGACGTGTTTTATGTAGGCCTCATTTGCATTAATCCCTCTTTTTATATAGACGCGTTATAACTTGAAAATATCACTATAGGCGGTTTGCGCGAGACGGAGGTATTGGAGGCGCTAAGCGAGCTGGACGTGAGCACGGCGCCGCCGGAGCGCTGTGAGCGACTGCTGCTGGCCACACACGAGCTGCTGAAGTACGGCGATTGCCGCCAGCCGCAGCAGTACTTCAAGTTAGTAATAATTAAAGAAACGTACACCGTATCTAGAGACGTCAAAAAAACGTGGAAAATAAAGTTTTAATATAGCACCTTATAAACAGAGGCTTTATAATGCTCTTTTATACCGGCGAGCAGCAGTCACATTCTGCGGACAATTTCAAAGAATAATAAAATATAAAAGTTTTAATTTGATGATGAAAGTAATAAATTATTACAGAAATATAGTGCGCGTGGCGTTAGCAGCTTTATCCGTGGAGGAGAACGCAGGAGACAAAGAGAATGCGGAAAACGCACAACAGTCCTCAGGTATTCATCGTTAATTCTTGTAAACTAAAAGCTTAATACTTGAAATATTTAAAATAAAGTCAAAGTCAAAAAGTCTTATTCAAAATCGGTATTTTTATTCACAAGTTTTATTCAAAATTGGTATTTTTATACACTTTCTTAACGTCGCGTCGGTCTACATTATGCCTACCACCGGTTCGGGTAATTAATGTGCAACATCATAGGCAATATTAATACTCTTCAATCGGCTAATAATACAATTTATAAAATTAAATCCTGTCAAACCTCTATATTTACTGAATACTTATCCACACAATGTGTTAGGCTGGGGCACGGCGGCGGAGCGCGCGGCGGCGGAAGGCGTGCGCGTGCTGGTGTGGCTGTGCCGGCGCGTGGAGACGCGCGCGCTGTGGCTGGACTACTTTGACCTCATCCTGCTGAAGCTCATCAACGCGTACGGCGCCGTCAGCAAGGAGGTCATGCGCGCCGTCGACGCCGGTATGCCGCACATCGCCGCCGCGCTGCCCGCTCATCAGGTAATGCCACGTCAATCTGGTCCCGTGCTAAGTATCGTGAGTTGTGAAAAAAACACAATTTAGACTTGCTTAGAACTTTATTTTTTACTTCAATGCAATATTTCACTATCCTTTTGCATTTTACAACACATATTTCTGCGCATATTTGCCAGTATATATTCTAGTCTGTTCTACATTCGAAAAGTTGTGTTACTGTTATCAGATAAGAAAAAAGATTTCATGCTACGCCGAAAGGACGTGGTCCAAATTTCATACAAAAAAAAAACCAAGAGTCGGCAGCAATTAAATGTTTGGCAATGGAATCACTCCAAATCATATTTGATGTGACCACATTATGACAAATATGTCGCTAAAAGTAGTTATTGAAAAAGCATTTCTACCGCCAACGCTGTCGTTCGGTGCCGTATTATCGGCGTTATATGACATTATGATATATTTTTTATGTATGTGTGTGTCTCTTATCATTATCACGTATGTTTTGTTAATTAGGTGCTAGCACTACTCAAGCCGGTGATTCGTACGCGCGGCTATCCCACATCGCTGTGCGCGCTCAAGCTCGCGGCCGAGGTGGCGAAGGCGCGCGGCCCCGAGCTCACAGACGATATCGTCGCGCAGCTCATGGAGGGCGTAGGACAGGTACGCACTTGCGAACTGCCTGGAATGTGAAAGGAAGGGATGGATGTTACTCTCACGCAAAAACTATTGAACAGATTTCGCTGGAATTTATTAATTTAGTATGGCAGTGTTTAGGCTCTGGATTAAATAAGTACAGTGTACGTACGTACAGTGAAGGGCGCGGGCGGAGCCGCGGGAAAAAGTTAGTCTTACATAAAAGCCATTGCGAGTGTTGGTTGAGTACCGTATTGAACGAAAAGATGATGAAGGTGGTATAACTTCATAACTTACTTTATGTTGTCGTATTTTTAATCACAGGACGTTCACTGCACGACATAGCCATTTCTTCTAATACGATGATTATCTTAATTGATTATTCTATATATCTTAAAAGTAGCAACAGCTTTTATTAGACAGCGGCTTTACAAAGTGAAAATACGTCCATAGACATTTGTCCAGAAAGTCATGTTCAGTGTTCTAATTGGACGGAGTCACATATTAATATAGTATAGTATAGAGTCACATAGTA
The DNA here is from genome assembly GCA_905404095.1 of Glaucopsyche alexis. Lineage (NCBI taxonomy): Eukaryota > Metazoa > Arthropoda > Insecta > Lepidoptera > Lycaenidae > Glaucopsyche > Glaucopsyche alexis. The sequence continues at coordinate 8,717,951 of FR990047.1, forward strand.
ATATGTGACTCCGTCCAATATCCATCATATATCTAGATATATCCGACTTTATAATAAATATCTGTAACTTACAGCTTGCGGATCACCAGAACTCTGCCGTACGTAAAGCCGCGGTGTTCTGTATGGTGGCGTTCACGTTCGCATTAGGCGAGGAGAGAATGCAACCGCATTTGAAACACCTCTCAGTCAGCAAGTACCGGCTTCTTCAGGTATTTTTATGTCAATTTCATATGTAGATTATAGATAATTATTTTTATACAGTAAACTACACACACACACACACACACACACACACACACACACACACACACACACACACACACACACACACACACACATACAGCTGACCGGTTTTATCGTAACCAAATATCTCTTACTGTCACAATATATTTTTTAAATTATGCAAATGTTTGCTAATATGACAGGATTAAACAATATATTTACTATGTTGTTATTTGACTGCGTTGTTGTGTGGCTTTTAGTAAAATGATCGCTGGATATGTTCATATTAACAATTACCATAATAATATAAACCTATGCAGGCATAAACCTATAATTATATTATAGACGAGGTAGGTCAGGGCAAAAAGTGTCCACACTAAAAGTGCCCTACTTTTGGAGTTGTTTGGGGCAGTTGAGGTTTGACATTATATATTCGGTCCGCATTTAATTGTCAAAATCTTTTGAAGTCAAGATGGCACAACTTTTTCTTGTCAACTTCAACCTTAGTTTTGAAATCATTGTGTGCAGGTATACATCAGTAAACAACGCGAAGATGCGGCCAAAGGCGGCGGACCGCCCACGTAGCGGCGCCCGTCCCGCCTCACCTCGCGCGCCACGCAGACCGACTAACACATTGCACCGACACGACGCGACAACACGCTGTCAACTAGACCAAGCGCAGGCAACAACTACATCACATAGCAGAGGCAAGAACTACATTACGTAGCACAGGCAAGAACTATATTACATAGCACAGGCAAGAACATCATGTAATACAACAACATCTAAGGAAATTTAGGTTCGTCAATATTCCTTAAATAAAAAAAGTTAGCCAAATGTTTTGTCGATAAATAAGATCGAAAAAGTCTAAGAAAGCGGCGAAAGAATAGAAATGATATTAAGTTTTTTTTTTTTTAATCTGGATAGTTTTAATGATACTGTTCATCAGTGGTATGTATAACGTATAACGAGGCTACGGCGTTAAAATTTTTAAGTCAAATTTTATAACATGTACGTGGTACAGAATAATCATGAATATAGAAAGTAGGGTCCGAATATATCGTTCCTATTCTAATCTAAACTCATCAATCAACATATTTACTTATTCTATTGATCTATCTTACTTTATTTTCTATTCCTAGTTTTATTTCCATGTGTGTTATCTATTAACATGATTACGCTGATACAGATGTCTCCATGAGAGCAGTAATTCAGAATTTGAAATGGAGAGCTATTATATTTATGTTCAGCATTTAATTTGCAAAGACATATTTATTTTATGAATGTTGAGTATGGTCGCTTAAAGCTGCAATATTTGCCTATGCTAATTTAGTTGACAGTAGTAACGCTAGGTTTTGGATGTGTATAAGTATTGGATGCGATCGGCGCAAGCGAGGGCTAGGAGGCGTTTGTAGATGTTTTAATATCACAGTTACAAATAGATAACATGACTCGTATTGGACAATTGTAGGAGAATAGATTTCAGTCAGCAGTTTAGATTAATCGAAAAAATACAACGCAACGCAATACTCGCATTTAGATAGTGAGCAGTATGATTGTGAATTTTACGGCCAAATTCGTTAAATATTCCTCTAAACGGTACCGCAATGTATCGTATATGACTAAACGATGGCCTCTACATCAAAAGGCTAAAATGAAATTGGCACCCAAAATGTGGGTAGCCTTAAAAATGCAGTACCAAATATTTGGGCGCCAATTCGTAGATGGCACCCAACTTGGGTCAAAATGCTTACTTGAAATAGTATGCTTTACAATGATTATGTATAAACGTGATGGAAATAAAGACATTTTTGGACTAATTAATCGATGTATGTTTTGTATTTTAAATTGTGTAAACTAAATCAAAATGCACGAGAAATCAAACCTATGTTTAAATTGTAAGGTGTATTTCTGTATGGACTCTAGTTTAAGTCGTCTTCTTCATTTCGTAAGAGCTAGATGTAGCTTCCTGTTTATAGATGTTGCCGATTCGTGAATTACCATAAATATATATTTCAATAGATCATTTATACGCAAAAGAGTATCACCAGTGTATAAATCTTGTATATGACCGGGTTACATTTCAAACTCTAGTAAAACAGTACAATAATAGCCTAATATGTTATACATTTTGGATAATATGCAACTACGATATTTAAATATAATATGAATAATATAATTAATAAAAATAAACGAGTACCTTTAGATACAATTTTAGATATTGTTTAGAATTGAAAACTGGTTGATTCTCTTTTGCGACAGTCAATTTCATCGCTTATAGTACACCTTGGAATTGAGTCAGAAACTATATAGTTTTGGGCGCAAACTTACATTGATGTTATGTTTATCATAGGGTTGAATAAGGACTACTGTTAAATAAAATTATCAGCTGATAAATATCATAACATTGTTATTTACTTACTATTGGCGATGTGATTGATTATGTGTTGAAACATTTGAGTATAATGTAATTAAAAATTCTAGTACATGATTGCAGATACCAAATGTTTAAGCACTTCAAAAAGAAATTATAATTTTATTATAACACTACACCGACAAGCCTCGACCAGTGACGGATTTAGCCTAAGCGTCGCGCCTAAAGTTACATGTACATTGTACAGTCAACAAAATGATCAGTAGAGCAGTCAATTGCAAAATTTTAACAATTCTAGAAGTTTTATAACCTCTAAATAAAAATAATCTTCTGAGATTTTGCTGATTTTACCTATTTATTAACATAATATTAAGAAAACTATTATAGGTACGTACTAAAGCTTTAGCTTGTTAACATTGTGTTCAAAGAACTACGAGACAAGATCCGTCAATGGGAAACATTTATTTGATTCTATGATAGCGTTGGGAGCGTTGTGCCTTTCCATTTGTTACTCGGTTGCGTTAATACTCCTTAGTGTATCGGCACTCTCGCTTTAGTGAGCGATAAAATATTGTGTTTGGAATGTATAATGTTGTAATTAGTTACGGGATTGTGTTGACATGATATTTTATTCGCTAACCGACATATTACTGTACTGACACAAATGTTCACGCTGGACTGTAAGTCGCACTTTACAAGCTTACGCGTTCGTGTTTAGGGCTCGAGAGAGATTGACTGTGGGGCGTGCGGGCTGGGGCTAGAGGCCCGCTGGGGGTGCTGCTGACTAATGAAAAGATGTATAATGTATTTTAGTCGCATGCCAAAACATGACTGTTTAAGTATGTTCCGGTTTTTGGTTTGTTAATTACTTCATCCTGCGCCCTGTTTGAATCTGCCCCTCGTGTGTAAGGCTGCTGCCTCGAATTATGTGGTGAGCGGTGACAGCAGAGGCGACGCGCGTAGGTGGGCGCCATAGTCACCGCTTGACAGGAGAGTATTGCTGACACTAACCACGAAATTCAAGGCAGCGGCCTAAGGGGGATCCCCGTTTAGATCCCCCCTAAGGTGTTGTAATTCGTTTGCATTCTTGCGGCGCCCGCGCTGCGAATTTTGTGATGTTTAACCAAATATTGGTTCAAAATGTTTAACAATTTTTTTATATAGTTGTTTTGTGTGAGGCAAACTTATTTTGTTTGTTGAGAATATGTGAATGTTTAATGATAATATTTTCATTGTAAAAATCGCGTTGGAATTCTATCATGTTTTATAAAAAAAATGTTTTTAGGTATTTATTATAAAATCATGTTCACATAATATGCGATACTCGATAAACATGTTATGGGTATTTAACATACATGAGGCTGTTTATACTCGGTATGAGTAGGTAGTAGATAGTCTTATTAAATTACATGTATGTAATTGGTTGAATGTACACACAGACACAGAAAAGTAGGTTATATTGTGGCAGAACTGGTTGCCAATATTAAGTTGTTATATTATAATAGTTAATGTACAGCATTTTTGTCTCAATATTTTGTCTCGAATTTCGTATGACAGTAAAACGTGATAGACTTTGAACGTTCTAATAAACTTTAAACAAACAAAAAAATGTAAACAGTAATATAGACTTAAAATAACATTTCTTTTTTAACGCTTTAATCTTAATGTTTTTAACGAAAAATTATTATTTTAAAGTCGATAGTCAGATTTCAATAAACATACGGAATCTCACAAATTTTGTATTTATGTACGCTTTTTATATATTGAATGATTTGTTTCAAACTATTGTCTGTTTTGTATATTGTTTTGAGGGTAGTTTGAAGTGACGTCATCGGAATGGTTATTGAAATTTAGCGTAACAGCGTATCATAATAGAGTTTTCTATTTAGTAAGAAAAATTTTGCAAAATTACGTAGGTACAAACTTTTTTCTAAATCTTAAAGCTTGCAATGTTTTATTTTAGAATATTTCATGAGTTGCAAAATTTACCAGTGTCTTACAAAAGTATTATGACATGCTTCCATAGTAATTATTTTTCTGTAGGTACTAGCTATTGTATTATTTATCATTATGATACGCTGTAGTATACGAGTATAAAACACTTTACATAACTGATACCCGTCTCGCTCCTGGCTTTTACATTCTACTTAATCAAAGTATGGAAATTGTGTCAAAAGTTTGGGGCTTGCTGGGCTGTGTATAACTCTAGGAAACTCGGTGTTAAGTCGCTGGAGTACAAAAAATCTATATACAAACCCTCTCAAATCACTATTATTAGTGTAGTTATACAACCAATCAGACGAAATATAAATACCACGATTGAATAGTAGTAGTGTAATTATAACCAATCATACGAAATATACACGATTGATTCAAATAAATTATGCGTATAATCATTAATTGACATGGTCTACTTAAGAAAATTGAAACTAAATTATGATCAGTTATGTGAGGTGCGTTATATGTAATTGCATTTATTATAGCGCTTGGTGCGTGTGTGTGTCCGCAGTGTCAAGTATCAGTAACTGTATTTAATTATTAACTACCTATTAATTATTATTGAATTATTAATGTATGATAGTTAATAAAAAATGATTTTTAAAGCTACATCTCTTTTCTTTTGTAATAAATAATACCACCAAATTATTCTTAACATATAATAAAATTAGTCTTATTAAAAAATTGGACAAGATCCTTAGATCGTTCAGTTAATATTGAAGTTTTTCTTTACTTGTTTTATATTTCAATCGAATAATCGGCAAGTTTTAAAATGTATGAAATATTATTATAATCAATAACGACTTTTGTAGTTAATTTTTCTATACGTCAACCAAAGAACAATAACATATTTATGAAAACGATAATATTTGTACAATTTGATGTACCATATCGACTAATTGCGAGTAATTATTACGAATATGTATAAAAAAATAGTATTGTACATTTGTACAAAACACATGTTATATAGCTTATGATATTTATCTTGGCACGTATACACATAGATAGTATGTATGTGTGTATATGTGTATAAAAGTGTGCAGGGCCGGATTAACCTTAAGGTATTTGGCCTTAGGGCCCGTGCCTTTTGACAGTAATATTATGTATATGCAAAATTCTTAAGTTGTTAAGTACTTTTGAAATGGAAAACAGGTGGATAGCATTTCACCATAATTACAATGGCTCCGACGGTCAGTCCGCTTCTACATGCTTTGGTGCTTTATACATTTATCTAACTCTTCACACGGTTCCTTGAGTACTTACTTGCAGGTTGTATTTTTTTTGGCGGGATATTGCTAGATAATAATTAAATTGTATCCTCGAGGAACTTGTGTTACGGGTACTATAGACAACAGAAATGTACAATCCTTTTAATACTTTTATATTATATATACATAATATATTTAAGATTTTTATTATAATTATTATACATTTAATGCTCTTAATATTATAAACATCCATAACCCAGGAATACGGAAAACTATTTTGTTCCTTTTGTTGAAATCCCAAAACGCTCAATCAGTTAGTTTAGTACAACAAATAGATTTTTTTAAATAGTTGTGACAGAAAATGCTGCATTCTAAATAGAACTCTGCGTTAATGCAATAGAGCTGAAAATCGTGTAGAGTTGTCAAATCTGGGCGAAGACGACAACATATTTCAATTTATCTGTACAATCCTGAAATGAACTGTTGTAAATAAATACTGCAAAATGTGTCGTTATAAAATTTAGAAACGATTAGTTTTTAAATAACACACAGTAAAAGAAACAACTTTAGGTATGCTAACTTTCATGAAAGTTTATCGTTAATGTTCTTAAGAATCGCTATGAATGATCTCGAAAAAATAAAAATAACTTGCTAAAACTGTTTTGCCACCTTGTATCATCACAAAACAATTCGTGTACATCTGTGCAAACAATGATTAAGTCCATTGATCAAGTTTCCAACAAATTAAAGCCTTTGTTTCTATCAGTGTTGTCTCGTCAGTGGGAGCGATCATGACGCAAGTACTGATCCTGTTCCTTGCCATTGGAGTGTGCTATGGAGCCGGTGAGTTATTATATGATATAGTAAAAGAGATAATTTTACAATGCGAGAAAGAAAAGTTTCAGCTTGCAAGGACTAAGGATTTAGCCCCGATTTCACTAAACTTTAAAAGCGCTTAACGTTAAACCCAGATGTGATCTCTCTCGTTCAATATTAGAACGGGACAGGCGGATCGAAAACCGGAGCGTTAAACGTAGTTTTAATGCGTTAGTGAAATTGGGGCTCAGCTTCTATGGACAACCGAAGACTTGCTATCGCCTATCGTATATCGTAATATGCATTACTTATTATACTTTAATACCTACCTTTTATTTTTTTTCAGCTCCAAACATAGTCCGGCCCTGCCACTTCGCTAACCTCAAGTGCATCGCGGACAACCTACAGGCGAATTCCTTTTGCGACCGCAACGTGCGCGGCCTGCCCGCCGAGTACGTGATCCCGCGGTTCGAGTACCACACGCCCTACTTCAACTCCACCTACGTCGAAACCAACCTGCGCATCCGCAACCACCACAAGTGCAGGGTCTCGGAGTTCTTGTAGGTCACTCATAAGTCATAAAAGGGTATCACACCAGGGCATTTGATGTTTCTTTTTTTGTTTTTTTTTTTTTCTTGCAGACCTAAACACACAAAGCGTCATTTGGTGGCGGTATACGGTAGTGGGTATCTATACTTCGTGGGTAGTGGTATCGATAACAACTGTCAATAAGAATTTTCGATTCTTTTCCTGTCACTAGGTGGCGCTTGGTATGGTAGCACGACGTTGATGTAAACCTTATTTGCAAAATTTTGCTTAATTTGAAGTTGTCTGTACCTCGTTTGCCGATATTTACTCACTGTGTCTAAAATCCCGTATCCTATATCCCGTTGGATACGCTATTTACGGGCAAAAGCTGGTTATTATTTAAAAAATCTATAATGTTAAATCTATTTTACTCCTTACTTAGCTTCAATGTAAAATCGGACACGGCAGTCCTGGGTATCGACTGCCGGTTTCTGGGCTTCAAATCGAACAGAACCCTCATTCAACATCGCTCACTACAGGAAGATACCTCATACAGCTACAACATAGACGGAACATACCGTAAGTAGACACAATAGGTAAATATTCGAGTACTTTCTAAAAGATCCTTTGAAAAATTTGCATTACAGTGCAAAACTGTAATGGTTTGTGAAAAAACTAAACGATATTTGATAGATAATAATAATTGATTAAGCATGTCACGAAGTACAGATTCCAGGAATCCGAACATAATGTTAAAATAATGTCTCTATTTACGGGGACAGATTTTTCCCGGTAGAGCACACCATTTTGATTCAAGAAGTATCAAGCGCGATACAGGACTGTGCGCTGATTGGTCCGCCACAATAGCATCGGTACGTCCAAAATTCTAGCGCAGCCAGTGGCAGAAAAGAGAACTAAGATCTGGGTTTATTATTGTGTACATGAATACTATGGAAAAGTCTATACCGTTCGGACTCCTTGAAGTATGTGTGTAGTTTACACGCTATAGAAGTAAAACCACAAGATTTCGATGTAATTCTGATAGATGGCGCTGAGCTCTAGTCACATCGCGCTACAATTTTTCATACTATATAACAGGTCGCGCAACGGTTTATGAGCGCTCAGTGAAAGTGGAGGAGGTCGTTCGCGCATGTGACCAATAGCAAAGAATATAATATATTACTAACGTACCAATAGCGTGTCGGCAGCCACGTTCGGCATGCGTTTGGCGCATCCACACCTCCCCGCCCGAGCCCTCTACCGCCAAACACACCCAAAAACTGACTTCTGCGCATACCCCCTCTACTTTTGTCGAAAGATCTTAATTCGTTGCGCGACCTATACTATACCTTTAACCTTATTTTGTAGCTTTTTTGTTTTATCAATTTTTAACTCACTGCGATTCTGATATCGTATCATCGGATATCATGTTTCAGCCCTGGTCCGTCTCACTGTGAACCTGCGTAACGCCGACAGACTCGACATCTGCTCGTCCCCCGCCTTCGCTGAAGTGGCAGCCCTGCCCAAATTCAACATCAACCCTAATGGTATTTAAAATAAGATCTTAAAATATTAGCGATGACGTCGTTAGGAACGCAATCAGCGTACCATTTCACGTACCATTTAAGAAAAGGACAGAGAGAAGGCAAAAGATTACGTAAACTTATTTTTTTCACCTGTAAACATAAAATAACAAGAATACAAGACGTTACACTACAATAATATTCAAGGCGAAAAAATTCATTTATATGAATTACAAAAATAACAATAATGGTTTAAGAACCATAAGGCATAATTTTTACCTACGTCCTACACTATTGTATATATAAATACGTGTATATATACAGGGCGACCGGTAATAGGTCTGTTTCCTTTTAACATGTAAAAATACATCACTTTTGCAGCCTAAAAAGCTATATCATACCCTGTCCAAAAGCTAACGGTTTTTGAGATATTCAAGATTTTGTATTTTTTTCAAAAACACCCGATTTTAAAGGAAAACTTGAAATAAACAAAAATCTACCTTTTAATTTCTAAATCTTTATCATAATTTTACTTCTTAGGTAGATAAACTACAAATACAAAAGTTATTTATCCATCTAAACAGGAAACAAAAATTAGCAGAGTGTTTCAAAAGTCTTAACAAAAAAATTGAAAATGATTTTCCCTCGTTTCACCCCTTATTGTTTAAAAAAATCAATAAGACATTAGTCGTACAAATTACTTAATTAAATTCCTTATTTATTAAGCTATCCGAAAAGGTATAATTTGTAATGCAAAAAGCTAAATTTGCCGATTTGTCCTAATGAAAAACCATCTAACTACCTGAACTAGCAGGTAGTAAAATTCTAATTAGCAAATTGGAAAAGTCTAAATAAACCTTTGCTACGTCAGATTAAGTTAAATAAAAGTCTTTGAATAAAAATTAATATTTTATTTACATAATAAGTTGATAATTACGGTAAATCCTGTTCGAATTGTCGTCCTCGATTTCTGATGCACTTGCGTAATCTTAAGCGAAAATTAGATCGCGTTACTCTACTTGTTAAAGTTTCTCGGATTTCGTTTGCTGCATTAATTATTCTTCTCCTCAGTTCATGTACATCGCTAATAGGTGTTGTGTAAACCAAAGACTTCATGTGGCCCCATAAATAATAATCGCAAGGAGTCAAATCTGGAGACCTTGCGGGCCAAGGTATTGGACCGCCGCGGCCAATCCAACGCTGGGGAAATTTTGATCCAGCCATTGCCTAACTGTCACTCTGTAGTGTGCCGGGCATCCATCATGTTGGTATATCATACCTCTTCGGGTTTCAATTGGTACATCTTGCATGAGCTCGTGAAGATTATTTCTCAGGAAATTTTCATACGTCTCCCCGTTTAAATTGTCCGGTAGAAAAAACGGCCCAATGCAATGATTATGCAAAATTCCCATCCATACATTCAGGGAAAACCTCCTTTGATGAGCACCTTCTTTTGCCAAGTGGGGGTTTTCACCCTTGGGAGCCCAAAAGTGTATGTTGTGGTAGTTGGTTATGCCGTCACGCTCAAACTTCGACTCGTCGGTCCATAAAATCTTTTTTAAGAAGTTATAGTCGTTTTCATCGGAGTGCAGCATAAAGCGGCAGAAATCGAGCCTCCTTGCAGGGTCTCCTTCTTCTAATGCTTGTACTGGTGTGTAGTGAAAAGGGTATAACCGAGCGCTATGTACGGTGAACCACACTTTCCACTGCGTTAAACCCAGTTGCTTCGCTACAATTCTTGTAGAGGCGGTCGGATCTCTTGCAAAACGTTCCAATATTCTCTCTTCGTCTTCTACAACATAGCGAGGAGATCTTCCTGCATCACGTCGCCTTTGATGAACAGAGCCACTTTCCCGCACGCGTTGGTACGCCGCGGAAAAAACTCCAGCACTTGGTACATTATTTCGACGGGGAAAACGACGCCGGTACTCTTCCCGTGCAGCGGCTGCGTTGCCATCACAAAAACCGTAGCAGTACAGTATGTCAGCATACTCTTCGTTGCTAAAAGATGCCATTTTTGATAAATTAACTTGATCAGAAGGAATCGCAAATAACACGTCAGCGCGCTCAGGACGAGAAGCGTTAACTAAACAAAAACTCTACATAATGCTCTTTAGACGGACCCGAACTGTTACGAACCGACGCGAACAGTTACGAAGAAACCGGATTTTTTTAAACCGACCAATAATAGAGCGCTTCTTCCTCCGATAACAAAAGAATTTGACTACCTGACTACCTAATCCTGAACAAATTGTAAGGCAAAAAAATGGTGCTGAGAGTTATTAACTTACCTTACCAGATGTTTGTGAATTTTTTGCACACAAATTATACCTTTTCGGATAGCTTAATAAATAAGGAATTTAATTAAGTAATTTGTACGACTAATGTCTTATTGATTTTTTTAAACAATAAGGGGTGAAACGAGGGAAAATCATTTTCAATTTTTTTGTTAAGACTTTTGAAACACTCTGCTAATTTTTGTTTCCTGTTTAGATGGATAAATAACTTTTTTATTTGTAGTTTATCTACCTAAGAAGTAAAATTATGTTAAAGATTAAGAAATTAATAGGTAGATTTTTGTTTATTTCAAGTTTTCCTTTAAAATCGGGTGTTTTTGAAAAAAATACAAAATCTTGAATATCTCAAAAACCGTTAGCTTTTGGGCAGGGTATGATATAGCTTTTTAGGCTGCAAAAGTGATGTATTTTTACATGTTAAAAGGAAACAGACCTATTACCGGTCGCCCTGTATAAATAATTTCGTCTACCCCCAAACTGAGTTTTTAAGGTACCTTGAAGTATTTTCTATTGTTTTCACAGTATCTGCACCTTAATTAAAAATTAAAATTTGGCGAGGGCCTCTTGTACAATCTAATGATTGAGTTTCAGATAGCTTAATTGAATGTTTTGTCTCTGTCACTCGATATAAGTTGCAGCGACAAAACTTCCGAATTAGCTAACCGACATTAGAAAATTGTGAAACTGCACTAAGTATAGGTTTCTATTGTTTTTCAGATGTCAAAACGGCAAATTATCTTACGCGAGACCTCACACTGCTGAATATTTACGAGATTGAAACCTTCTTTTGGAGAGCTAACCAGCTCGCTAGATATTATATAAATTCAGTACTTTGTGATTTTGGTTGTAATTTTTAAAACTTATTTTTTGATTTTTATTGCGATGGCATGTTAAAACAAAAAAAATACTTATACACAACTTCGTATGTCCGTCGTCCATCCATGATCCAACGTATTTGGAACTTATGAGAAATAAATAGGTGGCAATAGCTTTTTGTGATTTCATAATAAACTTTAATTTAAATCTTTCGGCAAGTAGTTTTCTTACTGTCACAAAATATTTATATATTATCATACCACTTACTATATTCCTTGTTCATCATTTAAGGTCGGTTTTACCTTTTTTATAAAAAAAGCAGGAAAAGTGATTTTTAAATAAAACAAACATGTCAATTTAATTGTTTTATATAAAAAATACATCATAATTCCAATCACTATGCATTTTATGACATATTTATATTAAAGGCAAAGCTATTATTAAAATTTCAAATCAATGTATGTACTTCGTATATGGCATAAAACTAATTTCCAGTAAAGTTGTATGTCTACGGATTAAGGAATATAGCTTAGTAGAAAAGTTTTAACTTTTGAATGAATGTAATTAACTACAATTATAACATTATCTTTAAATTCTTAACAGACCTTTAGAAGAAGATTCCTATATATTTACAAATAAATCCAGCGACAATCATATACGAAGTACATAAAACATTTTTAAAATGGCAACTTTTTAATTTACCAACATGAAAAAATATCTATACAGTCTAATATGGCTTTATCTATGTATATTAAACAGTCAGGTGTATTTCTTTAAATACTATAATCATCTAATATAATCTCTCGACCCCAAAACCAAAAACGAAGCCTTCGGGCACATGATTAACCGCTTGTGTATAGACGCTTAGACAAAAAAAATATTGTCCATGAAAAAATCATGAAATTATGGGTGTTAGTTTGACCGCTGGACAGAAAATCGCCCTTTAAATATAAGTTGGTTTTGTATAGACTAAATAATACGAAAATAAATTATTACAACATTCTAAAAACCGTAGCGTTCCGATAAAAATGATACTTTTTTGCATGCCAACACATCATCTGACAATACGCCAGAACCAGCCTTACATAATGGATTGTTGTCTATCCATATTACGTCCAATCGGAGCACAAGGCAAATACATTAATAGGCACGATGGCTAATATCGTAAAACGGTAAAACTGTTCTAAATTATTCTAAAGTATCCATTATTTAAAAAAAAACATAGTATTTCTACAATTAATCAAGGGTTTTTTTAACCAAAGAGCTATTTCAATTACACATTTCGAAATTAGCGCAAAAACGGCCACTGGTGTCATGGCAATTGCTTGTGACGTCACGACTGTTACTGCGTTCCAGACGGGTGATAACAAAGAAATTTTAATTCGTTTTCGTTCACATTCCTGTTAGATTGTTAGTTGTTACACTTTCATTAAATTGGTAAAAATTATCTGATCGAAAAATGTAATATTTTCGTTATTTTGTAAAATAAACTTTTTCAGGAAAAATGTTTCCCTTTAAACGTAGCGTTTTGCATAACATTAAGGCGTCCCCCACATTAAGCGTGCGCGTTACTCGGGCGCGTGTAAATTATGCGGGCGCTGCGTGAGCGTCGCGTGTTGCCGCCGTGTGGCGTGTGTGCACGCGCTCGCATTGACGATCGAAACAGTAGCGGGCGGCGGGACCAGTGGGCGAAGAGGTAAGAATGCGACGCGAGCGCCGCGGCCGCCAGCGCGCCGCGTGCGCTCTACATACGCCGCAGAGCAGCAAAACGCGACGGCGCCCGCGCCACTTACACGCCCGAGGAACGCGCACGCCTAATGTATAGTCAGCCTAACAGCGAATGGAATACGCCAATGGCAAAAGCATAGACAATGCACGAGAAATACTTTTGTAGATAAACGCCCTATCTTTGTATTTGTTTACTATAGTCATCATGCCTATAATTATAACAATAAGCAATATACAAAACAAACAACTCGTTTTTTGTGTCGTGATTGCACCACGGACGTAGATCTCAGAACTTAACACCTAACGGCCGGATACTCAAAGGCCTCTTAAATTAAAAGGCTTACAAATCACATGATCTCCTTGTCATTCTGCCAAGCAAATACAGTGATATGCTGTGGATAAGTAAATTAAACTTTTACCCCCTTACTAATAAGCTTTGAATAGTTATACAGTGTTTTGTCTTCTTCAATCGAATTAAAAATGTCACTCGTGTGACGGGAACAAAACACTGTATAACTATTCAAAGCTTAAACAGCGTTTATTAGTAAGGGGGTAATAGCGTAAGTTAATTGAACTTTAAGAAGCGTTTGATTATTCGGCCTTAAGAGCGTTTTCACATTACACGATACAATATCCGATATTGTGCCGATATGACGTCATGTATTGACAAAGACAGATGCAGTATGTTTCAAAAAACTTATGTTGTCTTTGTCATTACATGACATATCGTTTTTAGGCTCCAAAATAAACGAAATATAGTCTACTGCCTTGTCACATTTTCTCACATCTTTTATCACATTAAAAACTTCTAGCTATATTAATGTTCCCTTATTTCGGGAAGCGATCTGTAGCACAAAACAAACGCTTATCGCACAAAACATACCTGACTGTTGTTTTAATTATTTGTTATGGTTTTAAGGCCATCACACAGCCTTTAACAAATTTAGGAATGATTTACATACATAAACATTTCTGAGTATTTACCATTAAGAAACTACATTGATAATGATTTGATAATTTTTCTACGTGTACAAGTACACACGAAATTCTAAATAATAAAAACTTAATAAAATAATTTACACCTAAGTAGTTCATCATTATGAAAAGTTATAAGGTACCTAAGTATAATATTGAATAACTATAAGCTTTTTATTAAAAGACAATTTTTCAATACTCTTGGACTCTCATAATAATTATTATACATATATCTCACCTATATAGTGTTTTCATTTTATGTTATCCGCTATAAATATTTTAGTTAAAGGCGCTACATACTTTTTTTCAAAATGGCGTCTTAAATATTTTTACGATATTCGTTAAGTGTATTAAGGAAACTTTTAGTCCAAATGTAAAATTAACAACGCCATTTTATAAGTTAACTTTAACATATTAAATATGTATCTCAAGTAAAAAAATCACAATATGGACGCTAGCATGGCCTAACATTCCTATAGTAAGATAATAATCCTACATTACAATTTTTGTTATTAGTTACTTTTTTCTGTTTTGTATTGTATATATAGTTGTTATAATATTTTCTACATAATATGTATTTTAATTACAAAACAATAAAATAATTCATTGCAACTGTTTTACAATAGTAAGAACTTATTAACTCGCCAGATCGAACACATAAATATTAGGTAAGTATTTTACATAATTTGATATATTTTTAAATAGCTGACACCTACAAAATAAAATATGGAAGCGATAGCAATGTATAATAATATTAATAATTAATTAGAAAAATTTCGCTATATAAACATAAAATTGACTATGATGTAACAAATAAAAATGTATGATTTTTTTAACAGAATAAAAAACGGACGACAACAAAAATATGATTAACAAAAATAGGTATTACTAATAACGCGTTTTTGTATAAATATCAAATCAAAATTAATATAGAATTTAAATAATATTAAAATGTAAAATTTTAAACCATGATTATCATGTTAAAAAGAGCAATCGGTAATAGGTATTAAACTACACAAGACATGATATAAATTGTTATATAAATAGTTACATGTAATCTAACAGATCTAACTTTGGAAGAGATCGATTTGTTATTATATCCTATACATTTTAACAATTTAACTCTAGAATCAGAGTTCTGATATCTACAATGCAAATGCAAACAGCATTCTTCATAAAAGCTGTCTGTAAACGCAGTCGGGTAAAAAAACAAAATCTAAGATTTTACATTAGTATTTGTACGTATTAATGTGGTAACGAAATACATTTAAGTAGGTTTCCTCATTCGGAAGAAAATGTACCTTTTCATTACCGCGATTGTAATGTTTATTACCTGACTATTATTTTAAGTGTAATTTTAAAGTTACACAACTTTAAAATGACACTTAAAATTATCCCAACTTTAAAAATCACACCTATTAAACAAAATTAAAATATTATAGTTTGAGCAACTTAACTTAGGCGAGTTACAGTAGAAAAAAATAATTACGCAAAAGGCGGTTTAGAAGATATTTTTGTCCTCGGCAAATAAAGCCGTTTTAGGCCCATGATTAATTTTAGATAATTTCATTTAATACTGGATTTTATCAAACATAACTATCATTAACATACATTTTGATCACATTGGAAGTTGGCACTGAGCACACACATTATCTTATAGTTAGTTAATTTTTTGTTTTGTTTGTTCGTTAGTTTTTTGAAACTAGCAACCATCCCAATATTGAGTTTAAATTAGTAATAATTATTTTATGCCTATAAAGGAACAACATTAGCCGCTTTTCAGCTCACCGGCCCGACTCTGGCACAAAAATGTATGAAAATATATGGCATGGTTTTACACTTTGCTTGGCAATGACTACATGACTTATGAGTTATGACACCGGCCATGTGTCATCGGCCGTCAAAGCCGCTTAAGTATAGTGTATTGTAGCAGTGTGGAAGTGTGTGTAACTTGTATACTGCGTATTTTTCATTCATTTACATTGAGTTTTTCTTTTTTCTAACATGGTAAACGTTTGTTTTACAACATCGCACTACCAATTTAAAATAATTATTAATGGCCGGTTTCTAAAGTGTATTTGTCGGTAGTTTATCTATGCTATAGCTATTGGATATATAAACAACCAAAAACTTTACCTCAAACCGGGCATAAAGTACCTACTCATTTCAAAATAGGGAATATGCACGTATTTTTTTATATAGATCTATCTTGTTTGGTAAATCGTATGGTAAAATCAGTTTTTTGATATCATTAAAAATAACTAAGATATGAACGTTTAAAGTAGTCTATTAAACAGAGAGATCGGACGTGTATCGTGACGTCACATAACACGACCTTCATAGAAACTTCATACTAAATTTCGTTTTGCTAGAAAGAGATAGATTACAAACTTGGACCGCTCATATCTTGCTCATTTATCAACAGATATTGAAATTTTTTTCGCCATTTCCTTTATTTTTCAGTCTAGTATCATATTATTATGTTTTAAGCTATTTTCATATTTTATGCATATTCCCTATTATTAAAAATACCTACATGTAAGGAAAAATTTTGCCACCCAATTTCTGCAGTACATATTTTTAAATTTATTAGCAATTAGTGATGTGCCGGATATCCGTATCCGCGGATATCCGAGGCAGAAGAAAGATCCGTATCCGTGTCCGTATCCGTATCCGTTACTTTTTGGCGGATCTTTTACGGATCTATTTACCTTATTAATTTTAAAATTATAGATGAATTCTTTAAATAGGTGATACTGATTAAGGTAGCAACTAGCAATAAAAACTATTAAATTCAATAAGATAACATTCTTGAGGATCTTTTCGTCGTAAATGATTTTTTAAAGAAATTGTGCCTTTATCCTTATGGGAATACTTTTCATCACAAATTTTACACTTCGCACATTCATCATTTACTAACACAAAATAATTCCAAATTACACTACTTTACTTCTTTATAGACGTTTTTTTCAAACTCATGTACCAATACCAAACAAACGTTATCTATGCTGTCCAGTGTCACACTTAACTATAAACAAAACAAAAGAAAGAACCGCCGCCGCGCCGTGCAATGCAAGTCGAAACATGTGTAAAGGTCGCGCGCACCGACACCGACTGCTTAAGAAAGATAAGATCCGTATCCGTATCCGTATCCGCGGATCTTGACACCAAATATCCGTATTCAGATCCGTATCCGCGGATATACATTTTTAACGATCCGGCACATCACTATTAGCAATACGGATGAACTGTAGGGTGAACTTATTAATTGATGCTGTTTGTAAGATTTTCCTATTAACAATAACTTGATCTTTAGGGCCAGTTCACACCGCAACGATACGTGACGGGGCGCTGCACTTTTATGACAGCTATTCAAAATTGAAATTTATTCACTACACAAAAAGATATACGTTTCATATGACATCAGTCATACACTGCACATGCGCACAGCGCGGTGCAAACTGACATTCGAACTGATACAATGAAACGTGTATCTTGTGTAATGAATAAAGTGCAATTTTTAATTGCTATTGTGGGAATGTGGTGGTAAGCCCCAAAGGGAGATCTCCGACCGAGCGAGGTGGTATGCCCGGTCAGGCCGAAGCCCACTGTTGTGGTTTTCAGATGTCGTATATATATCGCCGATCTTTAGAAACTTCGATAGCGCGATTCAGGACTGTGCGCTGATTGGTCCGCCACACTATCTTAAAAATGCAGCGCCGTATCGCGTATCGTTTTATTAAGGTGTGAATTGACCCTTAACGCAAAAACATTTTGCACATAGATTCGTTGATATATTTAATATTACACGCCACATATTTTTCAAGTTAAAAAAAACACCCAGTACATTAACCGGGCCGGACAGTTGCCGGCGCCGCATTGAGGCCAGGCCGGTAAGTTGAAAAACAGCATTCTTATTAAATATGTGTATAAAAATAGCTTTTCGAGTAAGTACAATTCAGATCACAAAAACGTAAAATACAGAATCAAAAAACATTTCATTCGTAAAATAAAAAATATACAAAACGTAACAAATGTGGTGGTGATAGGAGAAAGGTGCAGTCACATATTACGTGTAAAATTGAGCAAAACCCGATGCGACACGATACATAAGGGCACATCGAATACTAAAAATATACAAAAATATAAAATATTCACATGATGTTCTTTTGTACAATCAGCAAAGTTCCTACTCGACCAGTTTCTAAAGATTTTCTTTGTATTCGGATGCCTCAAAACATTTAAACACAAAGGAAGTGACCGTATCGACGACAGATGTGTTTTAAGTCCGTATTTACGCGGGGTCCGTATTTATGTGCACGATTTATCGGCCCTGCCGCCTGCCAAGCGTTTTTGGCCTTATGCCTGGTCGAGTGTTAACTTGTTAACTTGTTCTTGTACGAAAGAGGCATTTCTATATTATGTTCTGAGGTCTGTGGCAGCTGCCTTCTACACATGCAGTTACCTCGTGTCCTTAGCATTGGTTTGAAATGAGTAAGCGCAGGTACTTGTACACTATAAACATTCGACTGCGACCCTGTTTCATCTGAAAAGAACGCAGAAAAAAGCGAATGAAAAAAATAAGCAACATAAATGTTTCAAACTACACGACACCTACAAAACAGACTTGATATAATTACATAAAAAAATTTTTTTTTTATTAGTAAACAAAAAGACGCCATCGTACGTGTTATCAGATTAAGCGTATACACCAGCTCGGGGCCCGGGCGGCGCAGCCACACCAGATCTTATATATAAAAATGTTGTGTTGGTTTGGGTACGCTTCAAAAAGTCAAAAAGTTCTGCACCGATCGAGCTGAAATTTTAGCATGAGATATAATCCGCATCAAGGAATGTTTTTATCTATTTTTTATCCGCGACCGCGAAAAAAAACTATATTTACGCGGGCGGAGCCGCGGGCAACAGCTAGTAATTTAAAGATTTCGCCGCCACCGCGACGCTGCGTTTCACCCATACTAGCGCACAGGCGTCGCAACTCCCAGCATAAAACCAAGTAAAAAAATCATTTTTTTTTTATTTCATAAAACCATGACAAGTTAATATAATTATTTCAATCAATGCATATTATTTTAATTAAGCTAGGAAATGAACTTAAAACGGTAAATACCTAATACATATTTTAATCATATATTTTCGAAAATCAGTATTCTCAGCAACACTGATGACGTCTCTTTGTTAGAAAAAGTTGCTATGACAAATCCTTTAAGTCGTCTATTTTAAAAGAAGAAAAATAAAAATGCAAACTAATTTCTTCATAAACACTAGACGAAAGAAGCACAATCTCTGGAAGGATCAGAAAATTGAAGTGTAGTAATAAATAATAGTTCCAAAACTGACCAGAATGGCGCTAGAGTCAGAAGTGTGTATGATATGAAGTTAGCAAGATATGGAATGTAGTTAGGACTTAGGAGTGAAATGAGTCCAGTTATTTAAATTTTTGGCGATTTGAGTAGACTTTAGTATCTAGTTAATTTAGAAATTCATGACAATTCTAACTGCGTTATCAAAATATTTTATAAATATGATCTAAGAAGGTGCTAAGATTTAATTCTCCGTTTAATTTTTGCTACAGTAGCGCCAACCTTAATTAACGCTTTTTGACGGACACTTTTTATAGAGGTGCTTTTTTCCTCTAGTCTCCATGAATTTCATAATAAACATTGTGCCTGCCATGTGCGGTGACATAACGAGTATGTAAACTATGGCTCTATTTCGTAATGTATCCCAGTATTACCAGTAGATAAGTCTGTCAAAAAAGTGTAGAAATTAAAAAGTGGCAACATCGTAGTGTCATCCCTTTCAAATCAATCTAAGAAAAAAGGGATGACACTACGATGTTGCCACTTTTTAATTTCTACACTTTTTTGACAGACTGTAATTAAAAACGTCGCTATATTTTTTACTTTTGTCTTTTTCAATTACTAGTTGTGAACAATAATTATTAGAGTACCTAACACTCAGTTTAGTTCAAAGTTAGAACAGAATGTACACAAACACATTAAATCATCATTCGCTAATATCGGTCAACAAAATCGTTGTATGTTCACTTAATATTAGATAATTCGCTGTATTTACTAGCAAAGCATGCAATAAAATAAAAACCTTGCCAAATAAATAAATGAAATGATAAAGAGATAAGAGGTAAATAAGAGAATAAATTATATGTAATATTATTTTATTTGAGAACAACACAGTACAAAAAAGGCAAAACAAACAAACTAGGTAAACAATTAAATACTGTGATAAAAAATTAAGCGCAAAATAATTGATAAAAATACGTACTTAGCGCGACAATACCTAAACCTACTGCAGGTAAATAGCTGCTTAGTTATTTAAAAATAAACAAATAATTATGAAAAGTATTTTATCAGATCAATTCATGGTTAAAAAGATAATGCCCTGATTACCCGACTATTCTACTATATTGAGAGAATAGAGAACGTTGATATAAATACAATTATACGTTTAAATAAACGAAAACAATTCATGAATAATAAGATGCACTATATTAATATCACGTAAAACTCTTGCATTAACTTAATAAAATCTACAAGTAAAATATTGTGGTTGCCAGTTTCATGTATTTTGTGACAAACTTTATAATAATCGTGCGTGTCACCACGCAAAGACGTGCGTACTATACGCAATAAACCTTGCGTGTCGACATGTGCCATACGTATTTACGTACACGTTGAGTTTTTATCGTAATTGAAAAAAATACATATTAATTAGAAGTGTAGATGATTAGCGATAGCCTAATGGGTTGAATATCAGATCAACTCTGTTCAGTTTTGTATAATATTACGCCTAATGGAATAAAACAAGCAAATCATATTTTGTCAGTTGTTTATAAAGCATCAATAATTTAGTTATATGTACCAATTATTTTTATGAAATATGTATTTTAATAAAAATAATTAGCATCATCTAATATTAAATTTTGTTCTTCGATTTTAGCATGCACTGTGCACATCACAGAGCCCAGAATAAAAAACTTGGGCGCTAAAACTAATATCTATTAGGCTGTTTATAATATTACAATATTTATAATTCTGAAGCAACAAATTAACTTTATCAATATAAGGTTCGGTAAAATCAATTACGGATATTTTGGTCATATGATCTATTGCTTTTGTAAAGACGTTTAAGCAGAAAAATAATTGTCACACTCGAAAATTATTTTTACTTTATATGTATGGGCGAGTTTGCGTTTTGCGTAGTCACCTACACATTAGGTTTTTTTTTTACTTTGAGAAAGACAAATATTTTTTGCCTAAACGTCTTTACACAAACAGTGATTCACGTCCCCGAAATATCCGTGATTGATTTTCGGAGACGTTATACTTTTAAATACTAAAATGTTATAAAAACATCTAAAATTCGATTCTAATTTATTAATGATTTAATTCGAATAATCTATAACAATCATAAGCATGCACTTTACCATTAAACTCATTAAATTGTTTAGTTTAAAATTGAAATCGGTATTTTATTATTACTTTAAGTAATAAAGCTTATAGCTTATAATATTGAAACTTTAACTTACCGTAAATATTATAAAATGATGTAACATTAACAAGCGATAAAATTCTTAATTGATTAAGTTTTCGTTTGTAAGTAAATGTCATACCTTCTCTAGCCACACCATGGCACGAATATCACACCGTTAAGGAACCTTAGCGACTGGTCCTTACTACATACAACACAGCATTACAACATATTTGTTCTTATGTAGATAACAAAAAATGCCACAAAAGAGAAAAAGCAGATTAGACTACCACGATCGAGCTGCTATATTTTTTACGAGTTTTTTGCATTGGTAATTTTTACTGAGCCCCGACATCTATGAGAACTTTCCAGTTATAACAGTATGCCAGATTGATATTTGCATTTAAAAATCTTCCACTAGCCTACTCCCTCTATGTTGTATATTTTTATGAAGTCAAAAAGCTACAATGCAGAGATTTGGGGGATCTAGAATTATGAAAAATATCAGATTATTATTACCTATCTATAGAAATAGATGCAAATTAGCACTCGTATCCTGATTTAAAGAAATACATTACTTATTTACTGCGCGAGGGGAAAGAAATCTTTATTTGATATATAAACGATCTAATTTGAAGACGAAAAAATTTAACAGACAAAAATTTCATAAAAAATGATTTAAAACACATATTCTTACACCGAAAATCGACACATTATTAAAAGTTTCACACTATCTACGTCCTACTTACCTATAAAAAGTGTTTAAAAAGAATAAAAATAACAAAAAGAGATTCATTTGTAAGACATGGAAATTATTTTGATATATCCAATAAAAATTTGATAAATTCAATTAAACCTAATCATAAAATATGTAATATCACAAAACAAAAAATTTTAATTTCGAAGTATTAGCTCAAACAATAGGATAATTCGAAATCAAAAAAAAAATATAATTTTTCGCGCCTTTGCTTTTTCCAAACCAATAATAAACGCTCCGCAAGCTAACAATTTTTGACAGCTATCCGCCATCTTTATTTTATTAAAACTATTTTCTATAAATTTATAGAATGGACGGTACACAAGATAAATGATTTGTGGCCTGTAACAAAAGACCATTAAAATTTTTAAAGAATTAAAATTTTGTTTCCCCTACCAAGCTGGCATCTGAGCTTGAATTTTTCTAAAGTCGTTATCTATAATATGTATGTAAATATAGGTCCCTAAATTCCATAGCTATGACCTAAACTTAATTTTTTTCTTCTTCGTTTTCGGTCGCAGTCTGTCCTTCCTTACCTGAGTCAAACGTATCCTCTCACATCTGTGGACAAATACATTTGTATCAGCACCAAATTCATTACAGAAAAAAAAGCAAATAGTTTAGAGCAAGCTTATATCATCTCGCCGCTCGCCGAGTATGGAGTGTAGACAGTACACACTGTTGCCATGACAACGTACCTGTCGACGAACTTCTCGCTGAGCAGTCGCCGCTGTATGTCGCGCATGTGCGGCGGCGCGACGCGGCGTGTGGATAAGTGCGCGTGCGCGGCGCACTCGTCGCTCGACACCGAGTATGGAGTGTAGACAGTACACACTGTTGCCATGACAACGTACCTGTCGACGAACTTCTCGCTGAGCAGTCGCCGCTGTATGTCGCGCATGTGCGGCGGCGCGACGCGGCGTGTGGATATGTGCGCGTGCGCGGCGCACTCGTCGCTCGACACCGAGTATGGAGTGTAGACAGTACACACTGTTGCCATGACAACGTACCTGTCGACGAACTTCTCGCTGAGCAGTCGCCGCTGTATGTCGCGCATGTGCGGCGGCGCGACGCGGCGTGTGGATAAATGCGCGTGCGCGGCGCACTCGTCGCTCGACACCGAGTATGGAGTGTAGACAGTACACACTGTTGCCATGACAACGTACCTGTCGACGAACTTCTCGCTGAGCAGTCGCCGCTGTATGTCGCGCATGTGCGGCGGCGCGACGCGGCGTGTAGATATGTGCGCGTGAGCGGCGCACTCGTCGCTCGACACCGAGTATGGAGTGTAGACAGTACACACTGTTGCCATGACAACGTACCTGTCGACGAACTTCTCGCTGAGCAGTCGCCGCTGTATGTCGCGCATGTGCGGCGGCGCGACGCGGCGTGTAGATATGTGCGCGTGCGCGGCGCACTCGTCGCTCGACACCGAGTATGGAGTGTAGACAGTACACACTGTTGCCATGACAACGTCCCTGTCGACGAACTTCTCGCTGAGCAGTCGCCGCTGTATGTCGCGCATGTGCGGCGGCGCGACGCGGCGTGTAGATATGTGCGCGTGCGCGGCGCACTCGTCGCTCGACACCGAGTATGGAGTGTAGACAGTACACACTGTTGCCATGACAACGTACCTGTCGACGAACTTCTCGCTGAGCAGTCGCCGCTGTATGTCGCGCATGTGCGGCGGCGCGACGCGGCGTGTAGATATGTGCGCGTGCGCGGCGCACTCGTCGCTCGACACCGAGTATGGAGTGCAGACAGTACACACTGTTGCCATGACAACGTACCTGTCGACGAACTTCTCGCTGAGCAGTCGCCGCTGTATGTCGCGCATGTGCGGCGGCGCGACGCGGTGGGTGGTGATGTGCGCGTGCGCGGCGCACTCGTCGCTCGACACCGAGTACGAGAAGCCGGGCTCGTCTCGCGGCGTGATGCGCGGCTTCGCACGGCCGGCGCATAAACCTGCGAGTGCAAAGAGAAAATTTTATAGATCCGTTATTAATGTTGTAATCAAAAATTTTAATAAATAATCCAAATACGAGTGTGCGCCCACGCACACGAAGTACGTGGACGCACAGTACGTAAATAGTGTAAACTGTAAAGCATCGTTTTACTGGGGGGGTCGAGTTTGTTTTAAAGGGGGTCGCAGTCTGTTGAAAAATAATTAACACAAACTACATTCGTTTTTCGAACGAATCTTTTGTATCGAATGTCGAAAAATCGTGAAGACTTTTTACTTAACTTTTTGGCTTTTTCGTGGGTCGCAACATAAAAAAGGTTGAAAAGTATCGGAAATGTTTTCAAATCAGATTTAATAATTACTCTTCCAGATAGTTTCTTGTCTTTTGAACTACATACAACAACTTAACTATAACATAACGGATAACCTATTACATACTCATTATTAAACCTTTCTGTAGAGTGTAGTCAGTAGTGTATTCAAGATTGTAGGCCAACTACAACTATTTATATATTGTGATACTTGCCAGTAATATAAATATCCTCCAAATGGAAGTAGTTCGTTCGTAGTGCGGCGTCGTACAGCGCGTGCGCAGTGTCGCCGGACATGACGTAGCCCGTGCCACTCAGGTAGTGCGGGTACACGCGCCCGTTGTACATGTACCGCGGGCTGTACCTGGAATGTGGATAGTTCAGTAAATAAATAAAAACAATATGTTTATACAAAAAAATCATAACGCGTCGCCATTCTGATGATTTGGATAAAATTATGGGGCAACAACAGCCATGCATCCCAGTAACAAGTTGTCATCGATGTGTCAAGAATAGGCCATGCGTTCCGCGACAATAGGGGTACTTGCCGGTATTTTTTTTAAATTGATTACATAAATGAATAGTCCTCTGAAAAATAAGACAGTTTAAAAAAGGAATAGTATCTAAAAATATTTTTTTAAAGAAATTAGAGTAAAGAGATGTTCTAGAAATGTAGGGCGTGGGCCAGCACTGTGTACACTATATGTAAATATAGCTTACATAATATACATAGTAACTGTTTCCTATTCTTTATTTTATTTAATTTTACTTCGTTTCAATGTAAGTACATTTAAAATAACTTCGCCTAGGAGAGCAACACAACGTAAAATAAAACATGGCGGATCAGATCAAAATTATACAAATAATGTCATTCTGACAATGACATGACTTTTGACAAAGAAAAACGTATGACATTAAAGAAAACGTCTCTTTCTAACTGTCAACTAAGTCAAAAGTCAAGTCAAAACAACTGTTATGGTCGCCTTAACAATGGGGTTCTCGCAATAAAAAACTCTTCAAATAATCATTTTTGTAGGCATGTACCCTTGTGTTTATACCCTTCTTCAATATATTATTTTTTGTATTTTTATGATATTCCCATATTTTTTTCCTATTTACCTATATAGTGTACATAGAGCTGGCCCAAAATCAAACATCTCTTTTCAAGAAATTTAAGTGAGTCTTCAGTCTTGTGAAAACACCCCATAAGAAGTCGTACTAAGATGTGACGTCACATCCTTGAGAGTTGCAACGAAATGCATGGTGATATGCACACAATTCCTAATCTCCGAAGTTTGCGCGTTCACTACTTACTTTAGTAAATCTTTTTGTATTTGATGTAAGTAAACTAATTATGTAGGTTTATAACAAATTACAAAACTACACATACAATCTAATTATTTTCACTTTTATCAAGTTATTACATAACAAATGATCAGGAGTCCATCACTACTGAACTTCGACCGGCTTCATTATACAGCACTAATTACAGCAAATCTAATCTATAAGATGTTATTAAATTATATTTTTTAACACTTAATTATTTGTAAATGTTAAAAAAATGCTCCTAATTACAAAACTACACATACAATCTAATTATTTTTGCTCTTATCACGTTATAATACTTAATTATTTTTAAATGTTAAAAAAAAAACTAAAAATACCCATAATTCTTTGGTTTATGTTATCGAAATATACATAATTGACCATGATTTATGTACAAATTACAAACAGTTTCAACCTCTTGAATTGGGGTTAATTATTTTATTATTCATGTCACCTCTACATTTACGAGTAAATCATTTATTTGAGCACATACATTCAGAAAAAAATAATATTTTGATACAACTCTAAAACTTGTCAAGACTTTAAAAAGTTTATAATCTTACCACTTATTGTTCGCGTCTTGCACGGGTTTAGCTCCACATATTAAGTCCCCAATAAGCAGATATTCCTTTTCATTGGGTTTGGTCTCGTCGTGGACTTTGGACCGATTACGTAGGTTCATTACTAATTGCGGAATGTTAATGTACATATCGTCATCTGTTTTCAATATGTATCGAACTGTAACAATGAATATTAACGTCACAAACTGTTTTCCACATCTAGGACACTACCGACGTTTCGTACTCACCGTTCTGATCGCAGTTGTTCGTGACCCATTTCAACATCATTATGGACTTTAAAGTTAAATTATTATAGGAATCAAAGAAGCCCTCCTGGATCACATCCTCGTATTTTTCCACTTCTTCCTCAATTTTGCCCTGGACTTCTGTGTCGTTATCCTGTGTTGGCTGCCCGAGGAGAAACACTAATTCAAAATCTACATCATCGCCACCAGAGCTGCCTACCACCTCTAAAATTTCCTTTTTCGGAAAATCCTTGGCGTTTCTCAATAAATTTAATACGCTATCTAAATTTGGATTATCCTCGTAACCTTTCGGAGGAATTTTCATAATATTAGATTCATAATCGTAATCAAAATTCGTGGCGCCGTCATCTTCGTCGACGTCGTTATTATTATCACCCATTTCTTTGTTCATATCGAATTCCGGCAACATGTCCTCCTTTTCATCGAACCTCTGCTCGGGCTGTTCGTTTTCTTTATCTAAATTATTCGAAAGAGCCTTCGCCAGCTCCGGCAGGAGCCCGCCTATGCCCGATATGTCTCTTCTGTACCTAGCTACACTTAAATTTACGTTCCTATGAGATTCATTATACAGATCATATGTGTAATTGTAGTTTTTGTATTTGTCGTGGGTCTCGTTGAAGATTTTCGCACTCTGGAGATAGTATTTGTAGCTGCCCCAAGTTTCGCGTATAGCTGTTCTCTGTTCAAAATTATCTGTCGCCGAGCAAACGACTATGAGTAATAGCAGTTTGTTCTTTTTATTTCTATCACTTTTCGAACAGACGTCTTTTGGTTCGTGAATAGACGTGACGTTTTCTGGTTGAACGTATATTTTTGTATCTCTATTTGTGTGAATGGACCACCCAGCTACGGCAACTGAAATAATTATGGTGTAATATCATTACATTTTACTACATATGCCCAAAAACAGTACAATGGCATTTGAAAGTGCGGAAATGTGTGCTTTGTGGTCGAGACCTCCAAAGATGTTAGGTGAAATTATATTACAACGTTTACTTTCTCCTTTTATATAAACAACAAAATAATTTAAACTACCTAATTTTAAATATTTTTCACACCATACGCACGTGCTGGGTTTGCGAATTTAGGAAATTTTTTATCACTTAAATATAGAAGAAATAATACAAACATTTTGTTTAAATTGGCTTGAAGTCAAAAGTCACTGGACTGCTTCTTTCATTATGTATAAATTGCTGTAGGGATGTATGTGAAAAGATTTGTTTGTTTGTTTGCGTTGAGCACGCTTCGAAACTACTGGATCGATTTTTATGAAATTTGGAACAGAATTTGATATAGAGTACACCGCGGGGAATGACATAGGCTACTTTTTATTCCTACGGGATTTTCTTTTGCGCGTAAAAAGTCGCGGGAAACATCAAGTAGATGTCATATTAAAATTGTGAAATAGTTCAAGCTAACCTACGTAATAGATCTTAATATAAGTGATCCTCTTAACGTGCTACCTACGCTAAAGCGTGGCTCGGACCACGTGACACGTTACAATAAATCCCAAGCAATCCAATTATCCACAACTGATTCTGACTTCATAATATTATTATGTAAGCGGATTATTTTATTGAATTTTATATAACAAGAAATAATTTTCTATCGAACCTTCTAATTAACGTTATAGGTCTATCAAACGTCAATTGTATAGGCAATGTCATAATTTACATACAATTCTCTTGCAAAAACGTTACGAATACGTACTTTTCAATTGTTCGTGCTAGCCCCACTGTTGTGTAGAAGGTAAAATATCAGATGTAACACATTACAATATACGATTACTATTCCTAAGACTAGGGTTACATGGTCAGTCTGGCATCAGTTCAGTCCATCAGTCTCAGACTGACGCCAGAATGATGGCCGGAAAGTACATAATAAAAAAATATCAGTCCGTCAATCACACGGTTACACGATCATTCTTTCGTCAGTCTGAATCAGGCTGATTGACTGAACTGAAGCCAGACTGACCGTGTAACCCTAGTCTAAGGATCGTTTTATAGCTACCCTCAACACCTTACCTTTAGGCAACTGTTCGTTGGCTCTATTATAAACTGGTATGTACATGAGCACGCAGAACAGTATCATGGCGGTGCTAAAGAGAGAGCACTTGGCCACCAGCGTCACCGCCCATCTCCTCTCTCGCTCGGGCCTTCCCTCGCGCGTATATGTGCATTTCTTTTGCTTGTCGTACCTGAAAATTTATGTGCTTATTTTCACTAGGAGCGATTGGCCTATTTTCACTACTTTGGGAGACCATTATTTTTATCTCTGAACAAATAAGGAATGCTTGATGATTCTAAGGCTGGGACTACATGACCCAGATACCGGCGGACTCTGAAAATTTCAGAGCACTGAAAATAGATTCTGCGCAAATACGATAGAGTTGAAAATCGAAGTGTCGAGCTGTCGGTTATGACATTGAAATTTGACTCGACACTTGTGTGTTCGATTTTCAGCTCTATTGTTTAAAACGCAGAGTTCTATTTTCATCATATAGTCCCAGCCTAAGATTTGGAGCATGGGGACTAGAGCCATCTAGTAGTCTCTACAGTTTTCTATAATAGTTATTACCTACTATTTGATAATCTAACTACAATACTGGCATTTCTGTATTTTATCTCATTGTTAAACTATAACAAATGTCAGTCATTTCTATAATCATATGTTTTGAGAATACAAGAATCAGAATGCCGTAATTTGGTTCTTAACATGATATAAATTCTAATAGAATATATAATTATTTAATACCTACATACAATTATCTGGCTAACATAAAACCAATTGTAAAAAAGCATAACAAAACTTGTCTAAAATTCCATCATCTTTGACCTGTTTTATTAGACTACGCGATATCAGGTTTTTGCGTATAGGTATTATAAATGAAGGACGTAGCCAGTCTCAGTAAAATACTCTAATTGAGTGCTAATAAGTCAGCCCGTGACCAACCATAAAGAAAAACATTGTATGTTTATGCTTTTACCTTATCAGCTAAAGAAATGTTGAGATAAAAAATCGATGTTGGAAGAAAAAAAATTCACGCGAACGAGTCGCGACTAGCGAGCAATGACGAAGTGTGCTACAGCGAGTCCTTTGACAACCGTACAGTCGCAAAAATTTCCATAGAGCACCCAATTTTATAATTTAAACGAAGAATTTCTTACACGACAATAATATGTGAACACAGTGCAGTTTAGATTGCTTAATGTATCCTATTTAAAAACAATGAATAGTAATATTTTTTATAACTATGAAAACTGCACGCCTCTGCAATGTTGTCTGTGTCTCGTGACTGTGCATATATTAGAAGTAGCATAATATGTAATATAGAAAAAATATTAGTACAGCTTTACAATGGCCAACCTGGCGTATGGGAGTATGGGAGTGTCGACGGCGTCCTCTTCTGAGTACCTTTCATCATCATCATCATCCCATTGCTGGTGGACATCGCGTGCCATGTATTGGTGCTAAAAATAAAAGATTATTGAATTACCTGATTGCCACCATATCAAAACGAAAGACCAAAGTCATGATTTATTGCCAAGATACATCTTTATTAACGAGTGGTGATTTGAAGTGTATACTGTATATAATATAATATCTATGGACGCTTCACACCACGTCAGTCTGGCCCCGTGGAAAGTATCCGAAGAACTTGTGTTACGTGTACCAGACAACGGAAATATATTTAATAGTTTTTATACTATACTTATATTTAAGATTTTTATTATATTATACACATATTTAATACACACATCCATGACCCAGGAACACAGAAAACTTTTTTGTTCCCTGGCGGGATTCGAACCCGCGACCTCCGGCTAAAGCGCCACTGCGCTCACCACTGAGCCACGGAGGTCGTCAAGTATATGCAACGAAACTTTCTGAAAGTAAGTACATAAGCGATCGTAAATATGTGTATGTGATTTGTGCCCTTTACGATTTGAGTTAGTACTCGGTAGTCAGTATAGAGTTTCATATCACTAAAGTACTGGGCCCTGTAGGACATAGCCATGCCCACAGGACATTACTAATGCGAAAGCTGGTGAGAAGAGAGGTCTGGTGGAATGTAACCTACCACAGAGATAGTTAGGGTCTCAGATCAAATAAAAAACAAAGATAGCGCGTGGCGTTTGTTTGAAGTGAAGCCTAAAAAACTACGCTACTTCAATTTTACACATGCGCTCACGCACACACAAGCAAAAAAGTACGCTACTTTTCGACAGTATCAAATGAGTCGTCGCGACGACTAATCTATACTGACAAAAAGTAGCGTAATTTTTTGCTTGTGTGTGCGTGAGCGCGTGTGTAAAATTGAAGTAGCGTAGTTTCTTAGGCTTCACTTCAAACAAACGCCACGCGCTATCTTGGTTTTATATTTGATCTGAGGTTAGGGTTAGCTCACACTGAAAAGAGACGCAGCACGGCACTGCATTTTAAGTAGCGATTCAAAAGTGAACTTTATTCACTACACAAGAAGATATACGTTTCATTGCCAGAGCGGCGCCGCGCCGGACTACTAAAAAAAACAGCGCCGCGTCGTGACATGATAACGGCAAAAATTTTGATGAGATTTTTTTCCTACACGAACCGCAAACTTTTTTGGCTCTCCTACTCTTATGGCACAGTCCCGGCATCTTGGAAAAGCTTTGGTGCACCCGATCTCTAAAAAAGGTGATCGCTCCAATCCTTGCAACTACAGACCACGCTATAACCCCCCTCTTCTCGAAGATAATGGAGTCCATTATTAATAGCCAGCACCTTCGATACTTAGACGTTCAGCAGTTGGTAAGTGACAAACAGTACAGGTTCCGTAAAGGTCGCTCGGCCTATGATCTATTGGCGTACCTAACTCATTGTTGGGCACAGGCAATCGAGTATGTATAGGGAGAGGCATTAGCTGTAAGTTTGGACATAGCGAAAGCCTTTGATCGAGTTTGACACAACTGTTGATGCCGGTATCCCACAAGGATGAGTGCTATCGCCTACCCTGTTCATACTGCACATCAATGATCATGTTACAAACCCAATGGCATTCATTGCTATGCAAATGACAGTACGGGTGATGTCTTATATACCGGCCACCCGAACATATCTCGGTAAAACGTCATTGAGAGTCGAAACGAATTTGTTTCTGAAATTGAGATTTCATTGGAGAATGACTAGGTACGTTAAGTAACTTAGTCCATTTCAACCCCTCTAAAACGCAAGTTTGCGCGTTCATCGCTAAACAGTTACCGATGTTTGTACGTCCTCGTTTTGAAATCACCCCCATAACTGTCTACTCCAACATTAGAATACTTGGTGTTAACATATCGAGGTCTTCCGGTATCACCGGTAAAGCCAAGTTAGCCTCCAAGAACCTTGGTGTTCTAAACAGGTCAAAGCATTTCAGTCCGTTCCAACGCCTACAACTCTATAAGGCGCATGTTCGGCCTCACATGGAATACTGTTCTCATCTCTGGGCAGGGGCGCCAAAGTACCAGCTTCTTGCTCGAATTGTCTACTGCCATAGTATTTCAAACAGGCTCGACTCCTTAGAGCTACGTAGAGATGTAGCAACGCTCTACATCCTCTATCGGTTATGTTACGAGGAGTTCTCCAAGGAATTGTTCGGACTCATAACTACTGCAACTTTTCGCTACCGTTCCAAGCGACATAATATTTATTATCCTCATCACCTTGATGAGTGGCAGTCGGTTTACCCGAAGCTTTTCGCGGTGCACAGTAAAACTCTGGAATGAACTGTCGCCAGCGGTATTTCCGGACCATTACGACCTGCAAACCTTCAAGAAGGGAGCGTATTCCCTCCTACAAGGCCGGCAACGCACTTGCAACTCCTCTGATGTTGCGGGTGTCCATGGGCGACGGTAATCGGTTTCCATCCATCAGGTAATCCGTTTGCTCGTTTGCCCCCAATTTTATAAAAAAAACGAATACATAAGTTTCTATCTAAACCCTAAATGATTTCATTTACTCCCACTAACATTAATAATAGGTGTCATTGAAACCAGGCCAGAGACACAGGGGTTATTTTTTATAATGCCCAAGTGTGTGCGCAATACACAAGAGCACTCTCTCTCTCTTCCTTTTACTCTCATAACCCAGTGGGACGGATGACCGACACGACTGGCTCACTGGCGAGAGATCTGGCGCAGGACCTACTTTTTACATGCCCATCCGATGCATGAATCATCTTTTGGAAATTTGTAAACAACATTTTTAATTGTTCCAACGCGGGAATCGAACCCACGACTTCCGAGTCAAGAGACAAGCTCTAAACCACTGGACCACGCAGGCTGACCCACTAACATAACACATGCATAAACTGTCTATCTAATTCTATTAAATCCTGTATCGCTGTAAACATGGTTATGTATTTTTTAATTTCCACTAATAAAAAATGCACATAGTAATAATAAGTGAGTTAATGAGATGTCATTGTTTTTAATTATTCGAGATCACGATACTGTGGGAAACTATCTAAGCACCTAACTATTAACTTCACACACAAATACAATGAAACACACACTGAAATTATCTCATGTTACCACAATTTCCACACCACATCTATTTATTTCATCGATTCGTTTTATTATATATACTAGCTTTTGTCCGTGTCTCCGCGTAAATACAGTACTTTTTCGGGATAAAATGTAGCCTATGTTTTAATTCAGAGAGTAAACTACTACCATACACAGTTTAATCAAAATCAGTTAAAAATTACTTAATTGCGTGAAAAAGTCACAACACACAAACCATCCATTGATCCTCATAAATTTTCGAATCAAAGTAAAGAAAAAATAAAATAGAACTAAATGCCTGTTCGTAATTATTTGAATCTATACTTTTTACATAATATGAATACTTTTTTTTTCAAATCAGTCCAGTAGTTTCCAAAGCTAGTAGACAAAAAAAATATTTTAATGTTCCCACATGTACATAATTATTCGGTCCATTCATAAGGTAAAATATTACATTTTGGTAACTACAAGGTATAAGCAATAAGCCCACAGACACAAGAACTCTATTGGACCAGTGTCCATAGAAAAATGATCATAATTTTTTATAGAATTTCTACCAACCTGTTTGGTGAAAATTTATTTTACTTTACCAGTTTTTTTTGTAAATATTCATATGTACCTATGCTAATGACTTGTGGATAGACTAAGTACTTACTTAACACTTGATAATTTTAATTGTAGTCAGTCAGTGTTACTCAACATATTAATTAATATTCCTAACACAAATGGTTACTTATTAATTAAATACAAATATACATACTAAATTATGTGACATACATTTTTATGAGTCACATGACTGACAATTTTGTAAAAGAAGTTGTGTTAAATAAGAATTGTAATTTTAAAAAATAGGCAAGCGGACTGATTTTTTTTTATTACATAGATGAATAGTACTCTTAAATATGAGTAACTTCTCAGAAGAAACCGTATATCAAAAGTCAATATTTTCAAAGGTACAGCGATTTGTATACAAAATTTCTTCGAGTCTTTATACCAAAAAAAAATTTTTTTTTTTTGCGAAATTGGTAAACAAAACCTACATCATTAGTTTACTCACATCATATACAAAAACATTCATTATGGTAAGTATGAACTTAAACGCACAAATATCGGAGATATTTACAAATATATTCCTGCGGCCATATACTTCATATACTACTTCATACTACTTCATATTCAAGTGACGTCATGTGTATATCGATTTTAGTATGGAGCGTTTTTAGGAGGCTCGCGAAATTTTTTATACAAATCGCTGTACCTTTGAAAATATTGACTTTTGATATACGGTTTCTTCTGAGAAGTTACTCATATTTAAGAGTACTATTCATTTATGCAATAAAAAAAAATTTGTCCGATTGCCTATTGTAGAATATTCCCCATTTATAACTAATGCTTGGTTTCTGAGGTTTTTTGTTGGTAATTTATCTGTTCAATAGTGCTTTTGATTGGATAACACAAATGCGTCATCCAATCACAAGTGCTACAGAATAGATAAACTGCAGAAAAAAAACCTCAGAAACAGGGAATTTGTAATTAAAAATTTACTTATGTTTTACTTCATGAGTCAAATCATATGAGAGTTTAAACTCAGAAGCAGATAATGATTCACTAATCATCATTAGTAATAGGTACCTAATGAAAATCAATAAGGAATTTATTTATAATAATCAGCCATATAATGGCTTATGTATTTATATATTATATAAATACATAAGCCATTATATGGCTGATATAGTAGCAACTTGCAAATCAATAACAATAGTTCTGCCACAAGTTAATCTATGACATAATAGACTAATGTATGTACATACACAGCCTCGTAACATTTCACAGTAACGATAGGCAAATATGATGTGTAGCATTTATGTTGAATGTTTCAAGGTTGTTTACCTTGATAAATGCTTTGGACACAAAATCATTTTTTGCTACACTTTTAAACTTAAATAAAGAGAACAGCAAACAAATTAATTGGGATTTCATTCAAATAAATTTTAATAATATCATTAAGTATTATTTACAA
Organism: Glaucopsyche alexis; assembly: GCA_905404095.1. Taxonomy (NCBI): domain Eukaryota; kingdom Metazoa; phylum Arthropoda; class Insecta; order Lepidoptera; family Lycaenidae; genus Glaucopsyche; species Glaucopsyche alexis. The sequence goes on from FR990047.1 coordinate 8,753,675, forward strand.
AAAAAATGGCACAGTTGCCACTGTCTACTCCACTACTACGACTTGTTCCATTCCTGAGTCTCTACTGAAAGTAAGGGAGATTAGGTTGTAGTCCACACCACTAGTCCACCTTGCTAGCCTAATACTACCTCCCTAATAAAATCAGAGTTCTACACTAGTGGTTAAGCAACTTTGCACCAAAATTCAGTAAGTGCATTAAATTATTATATCAGTTTATAAAGAGTCCTGACATTGATTAATTATCTAAATACTGAAGTGCTTATAGACTTTAAATTTTCCATGGTACACTACAAAGTATGCTGATCGATTTGATGTAAGTATAAGATAGTACCTACGGTAAAAATTTAGTATAATATCCCATGATTTGGGGGGAGGGCGGTGAGGGGGGAGGGGGAGGGGGGGAGGGTGAACCCCCCTTCGGCACTCCCCCCTCCGGAAACCCATAGTTACTGAGATATTAATAGTTGAAGTTTTGAGGTTATAGGTGCCAATTTCCACATTCTTTAATATAAGTGGCACCAAAACCTCAGCAGAGCGAATATTGTCTGGACACACTTCCAACCTCAAATCTTCAGATCCATCCTCAATCATACCTAGAACCCAATGGTCCTCAATAACAACTGGCTTCAATTATGAGTCGACGGAGCCCCGCTACGCGGGGCTCCTACTTCTGGGTGGTTTACAAAGAAATAACCACGATGGCTAAGGCGGTAGCTTCGCTGCGCTACGCTCCCGCCTTAGCCATCTAACCTAACCCAATGAAGTCGTATTGGGCCAACTCGGAGTAATACATTGCTATTAATTACCTAAGAATTATATTATACTGTTCTCATACATTTCCTATATCACATTATAATATATAAATGTACAGGCAATGAAAAAAGGGACATCAAAGAAACGTCAACATGGCCGAATTTCTATAGAATTTATCGAATTTTAAATATTTTTTATCTCGAAAACTACGGATCTTATCATTTTGAGAAGTTGCGGAATTAATTTGTAATTAGAAGACCTTTCAGCCGTAAAATTACCATTAAGCAACTAATAGGGCAAATGTGGGATATTATACTAAAGTTTAGCCAATACCGGTACTAATAGCAGTCATTAGTGCAATAATTTATAATTTTTGTCTACAAGACCGCTTCAACACTAATGCATTGGTTTTTCAGGCTGGATGGTTGGTATGGTCCTATAAGATGATAGACAAAATATTTGAAATTGAAACAGTGATGAATACTTTTTTATATTCAGAAGTAAACTGCAGACTACAGCTTAACAATCAGAAAAGTGATCTTGTTCATTGATACACTATAAACCTGTCTAGTATGTTGCACGTATTTCCGATTACACTTTTTTTAATAATTACTAGCCCACATGCGAATGTAAATAATACGATTTGTTACACAATATACTGTTTGCGCGGAAAGTAAAGATTTACAAAACTATTTAGGTCCATCTTTAACTTTTCGGATAATTACGTATAACATATTATATTTACTTCTTTATATATTTTCTACTTCTAAACGCTTTTTTAAGGACGATAAACCGCTTATGAGTTCATTATCAAACATGTAAAACTACCATGTGAAGAAAAATAATATCTATTATGAAATTCCCTAGGTAGGTACTTACATTTACGGAAACAAATAAAATATTTTAACGACACAAATGAAGCACTTATTTCATAACTAATGCGTTACTTTACTTTTACATTAAATTGATTTAAATTACAATAATCTTAAATTGTATTAGGTACGTATATTTACAACACAAACGGCAAGTTACAATGACAAAATATGACAACTAGTTTTTTTTTTCTATGGTTGACAGTTTTGCGATTTGACAGCTAAGCGGGGACGCAGCATTGAGGTCACGAAGCACGAAGATTGAGGTAATATCAAGGAATTTGTAAGTATTATATACAATACTTACAAATCTTTGAGTATCCAACTATACGGAGACGACATGACAGCTAATTTCTATGCGAAAAAGTCTCGCCACTTTCTGCGGGAGGGGGGATCGCACCGCTAGTGCTTGACACTATCGATGTTTTACTATCGATGAGTTCGGCTAGTAATAATTATGTGTGGCAAAAGTAAATTTTAAAAATTATATCTATTAATTCTTAACTACAATATTTAATTTACAATTTCGCTCAGTATCATAAAGTAAATAAGTATTAAAATGTTGAAACATGCAAAAATGGAAGCGTCATCCAGCGTGAAGAAGAATTTTAGCATTTTTAGCAGTGTTGCGAATATCATAGTTGCGGAGCGGCTGGTGCGTACAACCAATTTGTAGCATTCCGTAATACTCAAGAAACCCTAATTTTGCACTGACCATCCGTCTGTCTGTCCGTCTTTCTAGTATGTGTAATATATATTATAAATGAAATTTTGTATAGTTTATAGGTATTTTAAAATTGAAATAAGAATTTATAAATTAGTAATTTATAAATTCTTACTTTGTAAAAAGGTAATTTAAAATTACCTTTTTACAAAGTCAACCATTTTTGAGTAATCGGTCTCCATAATGGTTTATAAGTTGGTCATCCTCCTGGCATTTCTAAACTATAGGAGATAGAAACTTGTAAGTTCCCATGTTGATTGACTATGCTAAAAACTCTTAGGGAAAATTATTCTGAGCGAAATCAATTCGAAATCGATTTTTTCAATATTTACCTATATTTTCTCTTATAAGTTTCTGTATGTCTAACTAGTCTAACTAGCACATAGAATAACTAATGAGAGAAAGTATAGATAAATATTAATTTGCGGTCTAATCTGACTGTACGTCGTTTAAAAAAATATTTGTTTATATACCTAGGTAGTATATAATAATCTATACTAATATTATAAAGAGGAAAGATTTGTATTTTTGTGTGTATGTTTGTAATGAATAAACTAAAAAACTACTGTGCCGATTTCAAAAATTATTTCACCATTAGAAAGCTACATTCACCCTGAGTAAAATAGGCTATATTTATTGCTAGAAAAGATTAGGGATTCTTACTAAAACTTTAGTAACGTAACCCAAGGTGTCAAAAATGCCATTAAACAACTTTCGTCGCATGCGCTGCGGAAACTATTGATGATAGAACAAAAGTATGTTTTACAATATTAAAGAACATCCATACATTCACCATCTATCCATCCTCACAAATTTTCACATCCTATCCTAGTAGGTAATAGTATAAAATGTGAAAATTTGTGAGGATGGATGGATGGATAGATGGTTGGATGTATAGATGGATGCTTGTTACTCTTTCATGCAAAAACTACTGAACGGATTTTGATGAAATTTGGTATGGTAGTAGTTTAGGCTCTGGATTAAAACATAGGCTACTTTTTATATCGGAAAAATAGAGTATTCCCGCGGGATAACCGATAGTATATTTACGCGGGTGGAGCAGCCGTAATAACTAAAGTAAAATAGATAATAGCTTCAAGAATTAGCCTCATACGTGTTGAAACCCATTATCTAGCACGCTTCACGCTTTTTATTTGTTGTTGTAAAAAAAGGAGTCCGTGGGTCTACCATTTAGTGACAATAGGATGAATTTAGAAGTAAAATCTTTACAATAATAATTAGACGACCTCTGTTGTTCAGTGGTTGAGTGTGTTTGTGCTCAAGCCGGGGATTGCGGGTTCGAATCCCGCCGAAGTAAATAAAGTTTTTCTGTGTTCCTGGGTCATGGGTGTGTAGGTATTAAATGTGTGTAGAATATAATAAAAATATTAAATAGGTGTATAGTATTAAATATATTTCCGTTGTCTGGTATAGGTGTACCAGAATCTCATGGCATTTAAAAAAAAATGTGATTTTCATATGGCAATGTCAAGTATGACCCGTCAAATCAAAGTACGTGATCTGTCAACCGCTGCTAAAATTTTGTGAATATGTCCTTGGAATTTGTTGTTTTTGTGAAAGTGTTGAAAAAGGAAATTCGATCTCAAGCGAGAAATATTGTTTTCAATGTCTATCTTAAAATACAGGAAGAAGAAGGTGTAAATCAAACTCAATCTTATAATTTAAAGCTCGTGGTAGATTTGACCAGTAAGTTAGAGTGAGGGTTTTGATACTTTTAGTTTTTTTATATTTTCTTAGATACTTATTGTGACTTCCTTAAAGGTGTTTCCAGTACTACTATACGGTGAATCGTCGATGGCACATCGAATGATGGTTTATTTTCCATGCCTGGAGGAGAAGAGGAAAAAGGAAATCAACTTAAGACAGTTTCGATTTAACTAAAAATTAACCAGTATCAAGATCGTTTAATCCAATTTCTCCAGTATTGCACACTACAAAATTTTATTTCCCTATTTGCCATGAGATTCTGGTACACCTATACCCGTAAAACAAGTTCTTCGAGAACTTACCACGAGACCAGATTGACATGACGTGAAGCATCCATATATTATATTTAAAATATATTATATTATTAAATAAAATAAAAATACCAAAATCGTACTATAATCGTAAGTATGTGTTGACTTGAGAACCTCCTTCGGTTTTTTGTCGGTTAAAAAAGGTAGAGGTAAGTAAAAATGCGGAATCGTTTTGATAAATAGGGTCCACCCTAAATACGTTTTTTTTGCATTTATAATAGTTCTGTTCCACCTCAATGTTTACCAATGTTCACCATAAGTAGTTCAAAGATTGGTTCAAATTCACGGGCAAAAACTAGTTAATTATAAAATGCACCTTTAATAATTTCAAAGTTGGCAAGGCGCGCTGTTTTAATCTCCTACTGTTGTTCGTCTGAACAATAAAACATGAAACTTCAAAATGCACCGAGCAAATTGTACTCGTACGTTTGGGAAACCAAGAAAAATGATTAGCGCAAGCTTGGACCCAGGCATTCCTAATCATCCTATTTTTAGGAAATCTAAAAAAATAATGGTCAGAATAACATACTGATAAAGTAGATATCGATATTTCTTTTACGTTGTCACAACCCTCAGTTTTTATGAAGGGTGGCCTGTTTATAAATTAAAAATGCATAATTTCAGGATAAATTTATCCACACATATTTTATTGTAATAAATAATAATTAATATAAACAAAAGTTTGTTAACACAATTGAATAATTATTTTATAATAATTTGCAAATTTTCAATGTGTTTCGTGAAATAATATCATGAAGAAAAACAAAATTGTAAATAGTGTACTAATTAATTAGTCATGTTTCTTCATTATGAAATAGTAAAAACAAGAACGAATATGAAATAGAAGTTTTTATAAATTACTACTTTTAAATATTACCCTAAATTTGGATGTTGTACGATTTAGTAGCAACATTTGTTCATCGAGTAAAATTTTTGGATTTTTGCTAATATATCGCAATTATTGTTAATATTTAGGCAAAATAATACATACACATGGAAAGTAACACCTTCTTTTGTTTATTTGATGTATCCTTTTGTTTATTTGATGTTTCCGATCTGTTTTTGCAGGAAAAAATACAGCAAGTCGGCATTTTCTGCTCCGGTTCGTTCCGCCTCGCTGTAATTTTCCGAATACGTCAAAAACGCGCAGCAACTAGTTTTATACAACCCTCACGACCGGAGGGTCTAACCTTTGGCAGCGGGGAACGCCTGACAATGGCGTCTCCGTCAAAGAATATATATTACTAACGTAAAGAACCGTCACTCAACCAATTTACACGACTGACCGCTCGCAGCTATGTGTGCGTGTCTGGGCGAATGCGGGGGCGGGTGGGGTGCAACTTTTTCCCAGCCTGGACTATGGCTCACGGGGCTGGCAGTTTCGCCGACGTGACAGTGTAATTTCATAAGAAAGACTTGTCTGATGCGACGTTTATAAAAAAATATTTGTTTTTTGTTTCACTAGTGACGTAGTCATGTAATAATTTGATTTTATCGATATTTTTAACGAAATATGCTTGGGTTGGGTAATGTTTGTAGGAGGTCAACTTCGAACGTATATCAAACTTTCATTAAAACCCGTTCAATAGTTATTGCGTTAAAGAGTCACAAACGTGTTGTGTGCCATTTGCCCGTTTAAGATTCATCCGTCCATCTATTCATCTATCCATACATCCTCACAAACTTTCATATTTATAATAGTAGGAAAATATTAGTAAGGATTTCCAAATAATATTTTAGATTGAATGTTACATGTAGTACTTAATCGCGTTTAAATCTGTCGATACCTATCGATATTGTGCGATGGTCTTAACCACGAAGTATAGATAACAAGGAGTCCGAACGTAATGTTAAAATAATGGTCTCAATTACGGGGACAGATTTTTGCCGGTAGAGCGCGCGACGGTCCGACGTGCACTCGTTTGAAATTACGCGGGAAGTTTAAAGTTGCTATTGACAGCTCTGGAAAGATTGAAATCTTATTAAATAAAAGTTTTAGGAAATTCTTAGAAACTGTTCTCGAAAAATAGATACCGTAGAACACGGTAATTGCCTAACGGTAATTTAAAAATAATTGTAATAAATAATAGTATTGGCAACACTCGGTATAATAGTATTGGCAACACGCGGTACTCGTCGGTCTCGCACGCCTAGCGGCAGAAAAGAGAACTAAGATCTGGTCCTATTATTGTGTACATAATTATTATTAAAAAGCCTATACCGTTCGGACTCCTGGTATCTATGCTTCATGGTCTTAACTCTTAGTTGTGACTTGTGGTACAACACTTGTTGAGTGGTAATAAAAATTTAAAATTGCATTGTTATAATTCAAATAGTCTTTATACTACTGAAGAATTTAGAACAAATTAAACCCAATTGCTAAAGACACAAGGTATATTTTTCCAATATAAGGGGCAAATGGCTGAGTACATTTTTGATTTAAAAAATCACGTTAGCATTTGGAAACTATTTTGAATTTTTATTGTAAATATAAGTATCCTTCAAAAGTTCAAATCGCTCGCACCGTGTACCTAAAATATTATAAATTTCCCGATCTGCATTAAAATAAGTAGGCTTAATTATAGTTGTATATAATATTATGGTCGCCGTAATAACCAAGAAAAAAATATGACAAAAGCTTCTTCCGCTTGCCTAATAATCCAGAAAGGTAAGTACCTACCAACCTCGATTATTATTACTTATTTTTTCTAACCTAACCCTTGCTTTTGTCACACGCAGCACAATAAATAACTGAGACGTGGATGGTAGGTAGGTAGGTAAGTATAATTTCCCTTTTCATATTAAGTATCTAGCTGTTGCCCGCGGCTTCGCCTGCGTAAAAAGTATTATATTTACGCGGGCGTAAATAAATATTTTAAATTAATTCGATGTCAACCCTAGGCTTATGTCAGCATAACTGACATTTGTCGGTGCTCGAACTGTCATTTGTAGAGAGCAGTGTGTCGCAACTTCCTATCGTAAGTATTGGCGTTCGAAATCCAAAACTATACCTGACTATCGTCTGTGCAAACCACATACCTTGCTCGCTCTTTTACCGTGTGTACTCTTTCACACATCGCCTGTGATTGGTTAAACAGAAATAGAGGATTAATTTTAAATTTCAAACTACGAAATTCTATTCTATTAATTTGAAAAATTATTTTCAACTTTTACAAATTTGTTAACTCATGTTTTGTTATTTGCAAAAAACTGTAATTTTTAGTGAAGTGACCTCGAAATCATATTTATAATGATGAAACAGTGATTTATATAAAATAGGTTCATGTATATAACCACTATATAAACATGCTTTAAGTCAAAGAATATCGGTGAGTATTTGTATAAAATTTTACCATATTTTAACTTCTCGTTTTATTGAAAAGAGACATTTAAAGATTATATTTGTTTTACGACCTCTGTGGCTCAGCAAGCACAGCAAGCTTTGGTGCTCAAGCCGGGGGTCGCAGGTTCGAATCCTGCCGAAGGAACAAAAAGTTTTTCTGTGTTCCTGGGTCATGAATGTGTACCTATATATGTGTATAATATAACAAAAATCTTAAATATACTTCCTGTTTTCTGGTACCTACCTGTAACACAAGTTCTTCGGATACTTAGCACGGCGCCAGATTGAGATTCGAATGTTTATTAAGGCACGCAATATTGTTTAAAACAAAGTCACATTGCTTACCTAATATATTTTGTTATGTCTGCCAGTCAGTAAAAACTTTAAATAGGTACATACCTAATAATTATTGTGTAGGTACTTTATTTTTAATTCTATTGTACAGTTTTACCGCATACTTTTTACATTTAGTTTAACCTTTGATAGTATTGCGAGTAAGAAGAAATAAGTAAAATTTAATATAAATTCATAATTTGCAGGTATTGGATTCCAATTTCAAGGGCACGTAATAATAAATAAGACAACATGAAAATATTTCAAGATTCTCATTCGTATAAAATGTACCTATCTATTTTGCACCAAAGGATAACCGCTGATGTTAATCAGGCTATGTCGATGTGGTAACCTGAAATATTTTGGTTAACAACTTTTAGCCCTCGTATCCACGAGAGTTTTTTTGTGGTCGCGAGTCGTGACGCGACAGGAAAAACTGCACTGTAAATAGAACTCTGCACTTAATCTACAATAGAGCTGAAAATTGAAGTGTCAAGTGTACACGATTTTCAGCTGTGTCGTATTAGTGCAAAGTTCTATTTTTAGTGTAGTTTATTAGTCGTGAATCTCGTGATCACATAAAACGCTCGTGGGAATGTAGCCTTACTTTTGTATTTTTTTAATGCAATAAAAACGATCGAATTATAGTAATTGTTTTGTTGTTTATTGTTTTATTTACCTTTTTAACCTAATAATTGGGTCCTAAAAATAAAATTGAAAACAATAACCTACTTACGTATAGTTTTTTTTTTATATATTTTTTTTCATAGTAGGTTTGAATCTTTTGCACTTTAGAAGATATAAATACGTAAAAAAGCTACGGTATAATTTTGAATTTCGAAGTTATTTATTTTTTATTCGGAGTGCCACCTCTTAATACGTAGTATAGCTTTACATTCTCTTTGGTAGAGAGTGTCGCCCCTGTGTCTCCGTTATAGTTGGATACTCAAAGGGTAATATGACATAGATTTTCTTTTTTGTTTAATTCGTCCCGAAATGGAACAGGCTAAGGTCTTAGACCATACTGCCTCGTCTGTCGTTTGAGGTATTTCTTTGTCTTATTTCTAAATCGTCAATTCCAAAGTCTAGTCAAAGTCGAAATAAGTAGTCAGGGTAGTCAATTAGTCAAGTCAGTCGATTCAGTAAAGTGGTAGACGCTTTACTGAAACTTCCTAGGGAGTTTTGGAGGGAAACCCAATTTAGCACGCATTTTGTAGAATGTATCACTTTTCCACACTAATGCACCTCAACGAATAATTAATGGTTAATATTCCACCACTATAACACATTTAAAACCGAATTAACACGAATTTAGAAAAATTATACAGAAAAACAACATTGCTGATTGACTTTCCCGGCAAAACTCCGTATATACATACCCCCTTACTAATAAAAAATTTCACACTGTGTATACAGGCGTTTTAAGATTTCTACTACTAATAATCATTTTTTTGACATTAGGCCAGGATAGCGATGTTGTAATTTCCATACTAATTTATTCCACGCCTATACTAGGCCATACCCTAGTTTAAGCGTGTTACAAGGACAAGATGGCGGATTTTCAATTCATCAGCTGATTTTATATTCTTTCGAAACTCGTTAGCGTTCTATTTCTAGTACCTAACTTAAGAGTTGGACTACAATCTACATAAATATTGATTCTTAGGCTAGGAAATTATTCTTGCGCCCGGAAAAATACAAATGTATAATGATCGTGATGATCCGTTATTGTTGTATTTTTGGTAAAAGACAATGACCTAATTTCATCAATTTCAATCCTAATATTATGTATAATTAACTGTTCTTACTAACGTAAGAGAAGACAGGGCTAAACTAAGTAGTTAGAAGGGTTCTCAGTAGTGCTATGGGATTCAGATGAGGGTCTTCAAAAGATAGGTAGGTAAGGAGTATGGATACTACCTTATACCTATAACACTACCTAACTTTTATACAGACTAGAGCTTCCCCCGAAGGAAATGGAGTTAGACCTATTGCGAGTTGCAACCTATCAATTATACAGGCTAGGGCTATCCCCTGAAGAAGAAGAACCAGCCTTGTACATAAGGTTTGGTAAAGTCAATTAACTTATTTAAAATCAAGGATCTTCTGTGCATAATTATTGCTAATTATGATCTACTACTTCCGTTAAGATGTTTAGGCAGAAATATAACATCCTAATCTCAGGCGTAGGTGACCCTTCGCCTAACACAAAACTATTTAAAGAATTATTTTTTTGCCCAAATTTTTTTTCTGTATATAAGTGTATTTACAGCAGCAGTATACCATAAGCCCAGAAGATCCATAATTCATTTTACTAAAGCTTATTATTATAGTAGAACTACGGAATGCCAGTAAATGAAATTTACTGAATTTCAGTGTTTTGAGATTGCAACGACAATCTCTACAATCTTTAAAGTACAAAGTACAAAGATAAACGCTCAAAGTGTGCAATTATTATGTTTAAAATGCGAGTTGCGATTAATCGATTATAGTGCATACTGTAATCCTTGTAAGCACCATAATAATGTAGCGTTGCCATAACATCCTATGTACCGACCGGGACCATAACAGTGAATTACTAAAATAATACAAGTAAATGAAAAATGAGATATTTATTACCAGTTAACTTTATAAGGAACCTTTATTTTCTTAAAAAAATAGCTTACAAATATAAAAATTAAAAAACAAATATGAAATCAAATGTTCTAAATGAAATATTAATTTGTATTATATACCTTATTCAGCAGGTCCGGTTTACCCATAATATATTTATGAAATTATGAACATGTCATATTAAAATTAAATTTGCACTGTATTATACTTTCAACCATGTCTACTTGAAGTGCGCCAGCCCAGCCACTACTTGCCGGGCTGTGCTGTTGCTGTATGCATATTGACGGGGACATTTTCTAGATTAACCGGGACAAAACTTTCAAATTGGTGACATGTCCCGGTATACCGGGCCGGATGGCAACCCTACCATAATAGCAACTTGCATTTTAAGTACAATTGAAAATATGAAACACTTTTAAGATTACATATAATTATTATAGATAATTTTTGATACTATACTTTCATTTTTTATTGAAATCGAGCTCATCCAACTATTAACTAGCTTTTTTGTTGCAATGCAACCTATAATATACTTACTTTTATGAATTAAGTGTCCATTGACATTAATACTTACGGCTTACCCAGCTATTTATCATACAGCTATTAGGGTGCAGCTTTCTAGCTCTGGTTTGGTCTGTGCATTGATATATCAGTCAATCAGCTTTGCCTTTTATATATAGATAGATAAAGAGACACAAAACCTTCACAAAACAATAAACATCACATTATGTGATAGACAGTTAAAAACGTTTTTTCTGTAATTCTGTGTTAAAAACATAATACTTAGGATACAATACCTACAATCAGTCAGAAAAAAGGAAAAAGATGCATTACATAACCCATTGTGTATTCTTGGAAACATTTGGAGTAAATTAAAAACCAATGAAAGGCATTATATTTTCATAAATATGTTTATTAATAGTTGGACACTTCACAGATGTTCGCACATACCTTATACAAATAACCCTTTTGTTTTTTTACTTTCTGTGTTTTGCTTGTGTTAATTACAACTACAAACAATCAGAAGTTATCAGAGTTGATGTTCTAATTAGAAAACTCCAGTTTAGCTGAAAATTAAAAATCTCAAGAAGACAAGAACTGCAGTCTCATTAGAAAATAAATTACGTCTAGGGATGCTCGCATCGAAAATCGATGATCATCGATGTTAGATGATAAAACATCGATGTTTTATATCGTATCGATATTGCATTATTTAAAACATCGTAACATCGATGTTATTGACCCATACATAATCGAAAAACCCAAAGTTGAAAAAACTTGCGGTAGTATATTTAACCACTATTGCGACATAAACGCCATCGGAGCAATTATTTTCTAAGGCTGGTTCAACCCTATATTTACAGCGCAACAGGTTAAAAGGTTCTGCGCTTTCAAAATTATCATTTTTACAGTCAATTATTGACAAAAAATATTGGAACTTATAATGTGCTCCTCCTTATATCTCCAATATAAAATTTCTATGTTTCATTAAAAAAACATGTGATTTTTTTTTATAATTTACTAGCTGATGCCCGCGGCTCCGCCCGCGTACGCACAGTAACCCACCTGAACCTTATATGTCTCGCGATAAAAAATAGCCTATGTCCCTCCCCATGGTCTACTTTATATCTGTGCCAAATTTCATAATCGGTTTTGTAATTTTTACGTGAAATCGTAAATACATAATATATGTAATCTAGAACCTGAGAAAGGACATAGGCTTCTTTTTATCACAGGGAAATGTACGGTTCCCGTGGGATACTTTATTTACAGTTTCATGTTAAAACTATTAAGCCGATTATCATGAAATTTGGCATAGATATAAAGTCGTGGTCAACTTTATATATATATATTATTATATAACTTACACCTTTCCGTGAAACCGTAAATAAAGTATCCCACGGGAACCGTACATTTCCCCGCGATAAAAAGTAGCTCATGTCCATTCCCGTGGTCTACTTTATATCTATGCCAAATTTCATAATAATCGGTTTAGTAATTTTTACGTGAAACCGTAAATAAAGTATCCCACGGGAACCGTACATATAAGGACATAGGCTACTTTTTATCGCGGGGAAATGTACGGTTCCCGTGGGATACTTTATTTACGGTTTCACGGAAAGGTCCCGTGGTCAACTTTATATCTCTGCCAAATTTCATGATAATCGGCTTAATAGTTTTAACATGAAACTGTAAATAAAGTATCCCACGGGAACCGTACATTTCCCTGTGATAAAAAGAAGCCTATGTCCTTTCTCAGGTTCTAGATTATATTATGTGTACCAAATTTCATTTAAACCGGTTCAGTAGTTTTGGCGTGAAAGACGGACAACCACACACACACTTTCCCATTTATTTTTAATATTAGTATGGATGTATTACCAATATATATTATACGGCCGTGAAGACGTTTGTACAAAAACATCGATGTTGCCTGACATAGATGTTTAGAGCTCGATAAACATTAAACATCGATTTTTAGCTATCGATCTCATTATTGATGCCAACATCGATGTTTTTGCAACATCGAGCATCCCTAATTACGTCTTGTGACATTGACAAGTGTCATTGACAAATGTCAATTTCAATGACAGTTTGACAGTTTGGCAGAGGTGCGTTCAAAAATGTTAGTACCGTATTAAATTTTGTGGAACTATTAATATTTACAAAATTCACATACTTAACTAATTGAAACTGATTAAAAATGTGTAAACATCAATTTTGTATTTAATTAAAATGACGAAGTCCATAATAACGTACATTTTATGTCAATTTTTGTCATCAACACGCGAACATCGGATACGTGTTATTTGCGTGTTATTCAATTCCTGAACGTTTTTCTTTGAGTCTTCTGTCTATGGTGTGTAGCGTGAGTATAGTTAAACAAGGTCTTGAATATCTTTATTAGTAGTAATCTATTTAAGCGCTTTATATCGAACGTATAACTTATTCAGCGAGTTTAACTATTCTAACGTTATACTTCATTTTAAGTTTTTTTTATTAGTAAGGCCTATAGAGTATAGCGCTTAGTGCTTACAGTTCTATACATACTAGCGCTTATACAAATATCATGGAAATATGAGACAGACGGTGAAATATCATTTGGTCTCTTTCTGTCTAATGCAATAATTTTCATGTTAGAAGAAACAGCAATATTTTTGTTTTTGCTCATTTTAGAAACATTAGACTTGAAAACTTTGACAATTAACGAAATGTGGAACGATCTGCCATTATTTGCTCATTTAACTGTCAAATAACTGTGGTAGATCTTGCTCTCTCCTGGCTATCTCGCTCGGCTCGGATTTGCCTCTATGATACGTGCATTGTGAAATACACTCTATTACTAAGGTAATACAGTTCTTTTTAGCAATTACAAAATTCGGAGTCTTCTATCCATAGGTACTATATCCATGGGCCCTACCTATGACAAAAATCAGCTGATTATGAGCAAAAAATGGCTGCCGAACTAGAGTTGCAATTATGGGTATCGACAGTATCGATATTTTAAATTTTCATAAGTTTTACAATAACTTACATGTATACGTAAATAAAAAACTTATTTTACTAATGACATTGCACATTCAACTACTTTTATTAATCGATAATATCTTTTAACGGACATCCAAAAAAGTATTCGATGCTGACGATATATTTAGGTATACATTCTATTTGTTCTAACTGGACCACTTTCAAAAAAGTTTTTGTAATATCTTTATTAATCATGTAAGACTTACCTTTATTTATCATGGGACAGAAGTGCCATTTCTTTATTGAAGTCAACACGTATAATTATTAGTTAAGGATCTTTTAACTCCTAGGTCCTTATAGGTTATAATATTATAACTTCTAAGGACCTAGGAGTTAAAAGATCCTTAAATATTTACTTGTATACGAGCTGAGCCAACTGTATAAATTGGTTTATGACATGAAATTATGCTTTTTTATTCTTAATTTATGCATACGTAAGTAAAAAAACTTATTTTACTAATGACATTGTACATTTAACTACTTTTATTAATCGATAATATCTTTTAACCGACATCCTGAGTATTCTATGCTGATTGCTAAGGATAGTTTTATTCTATTTGTTCTAACTGGACCATTTTTTTTTAAATTGTAATACCTTTATTAATCAAGTAAGACTTAACTTTATTTACCATGGGATACTTTAATTCCTAGGTCCTTAGAGGTTATAATATGGTTAAATATTTATTTTCATACGAGCTGAGCCAACTGTATAAATTGGTATATGAAATGAAATGGTGCTTTTTTTATTCTTTATTTAGGGACTTTTGATGTACAGCGTAAGTCAGTCCCATCGTAACCTAATCTTATACATAATGACAAGATGCTTTATTTGGTGAAAATATGGTTACACTTAATAGGTATTACATTTTTACAGCTTGACAAATAATTAGTCCTTGTGGCATCGACAGATGGAACTAAAAACTTTTTGAACTATCTAAGGTGGAATAGAAATAAAAGACAAAGGAATATATCCACTTATATTAAAATGAATAAGTCTATCCATTTCTAAATAAAATTAAGTTAGTTCAAAAACTGGCTATGCTATTCTCTTGATTGGGCCCGGGGATTAATATTTTCTTCTCCAGCTTTCAACCATAATTTGCTTATTATATCACTTTTCGGAAACCTATAAAAAACAAGTATTATTAGTTTTATCATTTGTCAAATAATTTTGGTCACAACAATATTATTAAAAGCTATCAAACTTATATTTTTAAAACCACATCGAATACACTCAGATTGCTTTTTGAGACATAACACAAATGTAATTATTATGTTTTTATCGATGTAATTATTATTTGTACCTTTATCGATAACTATTACAAACGGTAGGTACAACACTTTTCAATTACGTAAATAAATCTAATGACTTAAAATGCAATTTAAAGGACTGTTCTAATGAAATTTAAATGGATATGAATATAATAAATGAAAAAATCAAATTGCAACGCTTTAATGAAATGTTTATAGTATTGCATAAAACCGGCTACTAACCTGCGTAAATACAATTGAGGTTGATTTATACTCTTTAATGCATTGCACCTTGCAATATAACGTTTAGGCATGTTAATTATCACTTTTACAACATTCAAATAAAATTTTAAAGAATGAGTCCTTATAATCTCTTGGAAATTCATAATTAAACAAAACTTAAACAACCTTTTGACAGGAGATCTACCCAAGTATAATACTTACAAATTCCTTGGGCAATACTCGTATAAGTTCATTTCATTTTACGGTATTAATCTGTGCTAGGTACCGTCGTGTATAATTTCTTAAACAATTTATTTTAGCTTATTTAGTTGTAACTTGTTTGTTTTACATCTTTTTTACATATTTAATGAAATAACAATAGTTTTAATGTAATATCAAAAACACAAAAAAGTATTTGTATATTTTATCCCGTAACTGGTATTCGTATGACGGAATTCGTTTTATTTACACTTTTCATTTGAAGTTCGTGATTTGAAGTCTCAAAAAAATAAATGTAAGCGAAGGAAAGTTTAGGAATAAACATTTACAAAATTGTTTTACAACAAAAATGTCAGCAAGTGTTACCAAGAGCCAAGTGCTGGTTTTATATAAATCACTTTTAAAAGAATCCCAAAAATTTCCGAACTATAACTTCAGGTGTGTATTTAATTTCACAACATTTTTTGTCTAATTATATAACCTCTACATACCTTTATTGCGTGGTTTGTTATACATTTTCAATTTAAATAACTATATTTATTTGATAAAAGAACAGTAGATCATCAATTACTATTTGTGAGGCTAACTCAAAGCAATACCATAATTAGGGAGCAAGCAGATAGTTACAGAGCTTACTTTTAATTTGGAGAACTTTATCAACTAGAAATTATATCAGTCAGAAAGTCAGAATAAGTGCACTTGTGTCAGTTTTCTAAGAATATAGTACAATGTTAAGCCTAATCTATAAAGCTTAAAGATAGATAGTAGATAGATAGATTCTTCTATCTATCTATCTTTTTAAATAAAAGGCAAAGCTGATTGACTGATGTATCAACGCTCAGGCTAAACTAAGCTAAAAGGCTAGAAATCTGAAATTTTGCACACATATTTCTCATATGACATAGGCATCCACTAAGGAAGGATTTTTCAAAATTCAACCCCCAAGGGGGTAAAATAGGTGATTAAAGTTTGTATTAAACTTTTTATTCCTTGGACATAATTGCATGATATTCTGTATGAATTTAGTATGAAAAAAATAATGAATTACGTATTTCAGTGTTCTCTAAAATTCAGCCTCTAGGTGGGAAAATAGGGAATAAAAGCTTAAAACCTAATTTCACATGGAAGAAGCTGCGGGCAAATGCTAGTTATATAATAAAAGTTATTAAAATTACATAATTAAATTCAAAAATATTAATCAAACTACCTTTTTTAGATCCTATGCTTTGAGAAGAACAAAAGATGCATTCAAAAGTAATAAAACAATCAGTGACAATAAACAAATTCTGAAGGAGTATGAATATGGAAAACAAAATTTAGAAATTATTAAAAGACAAGTATGTGATTTATTTGCTTTTAGATAATGTCTATTTCTTAAATTAAGCAACTTCTTCTGCTTTTAATTTAGTTTGTGCATAAGAACATGTTCTATGCACAAACTATATTATAATAACTATTCAATTAAGCCATGTGAGTTTTAATCTATCTGGAGCCACTTGTAGCCGGAAATTTGTCTGTACGAGAATGTTTATAATATAATATAATGTCCCTTTTCAGGTTCTCATTGGAGATATGTACAGAACAGAAAAACTTGTAATTGAAAATATTCAATAAATTCAGAAAACTAAAAAGTATTTTATAACTGATAGATATAATAATAGTAATTTAATTTTGACTCAAGTAATGTGGCTAGTGCAGAATGCCAGTTACTCAAATTATTGCATTTAATATTTCCAAGAAATGTTTTATCGAGAACAAGTAAGTGAATTAAACATATTTTTATTTGTAGTGCTATAGAATCGTTATTATCCGCTCGGGCGTCGCGCGGCACATAAATACAAATAAAAACCACCAGGATGGGCGTCGGCCGGCACATTTGCCCATTTTTATTGCTATATTTTCTGTTTATTCTCATTTGTAAATATCTGGATTTTTATCTGTGATTGAAATTTATTTACTTAGTACAGGGATAAAACAAAGCTGTTATAGTTTTTTGTCTTTGCTGTTGTACTCAATAATAAAATAAATAATTGTTTGTCTCAGAGTAAAGAAATTTGACACCAATTTCACTCCACTCCACTAATCATTGATGTTTGGTTAATTTTGTGCACAAATCACGAATTTTTTTATATATATCGTTATTTGAACACGTATTTATTTAATTAAATAAAAACTTTCGTATGCGTGTGATATAAATTTTCGCCATAATTTAGCTTCAAAAACCAACATTAAAAAATTCATTTCCAGTGAAATCATGTTCGATATTTTGCATTATGTAGTTTATATTTCTTTTAATTTATTTTTTCATTGTGTAGAACGATTCTTCTAATTTTTAAAAATGTATAATGTGCCAAGGTTTTACTAACAATTCAATAATAAAAATCGAAAAAACAAGCGCGGGTGCCTTCTGGCGTATAATACCGCATAACGCTTAAGGGGGGTCATGGATTTTTTTTTTACATTGGCCTGTTTTGTTATTAAATAATATGAACAATATATCCACAGAATGTAATTAACGCAAAATCAAATTAAAAATGTTTTTTGTTGAGTTTAAAAACTAAGAATTGGGAAAAAAAAAACAATTCTTTTGTGTTCACATCATGATTGCTTTTATTCGTTAAGTTTTTTTTAAATTCCAGTTACATCATCATATAAGGAATTTATTCTATTTTCTAAATATATATAACATGCAATAGTTTTAAAATCAATTGATTAATATAATCTTGAAAAACCGGAACCGGAGAAACCGCGCGAACGCCTTCAGTGCCGGACGCCGGACCCGCTGACACCACCCGCTTTTAAAATTTTAACAGTCCGACGCCCGAGAGGTTATAAGAAAATATTTTATTTATTTATGAACAGCATTCTTTTTAGTGGTACAAGTACTACAAGGAACCCTTATAGTTTTGCTCTGTCAGTCTGTCTATCCGACCTTCATAACACCTGTGTTTATTAATATAAATTGAGTTTAGTTATAGATTTTGTTTTTGACATCATAAAACAATAATAATTTTATATTTTAGGGGTAGCATGCCATACTTCACATGTATGGAGAACTATATGTGGGGGTACTGTTTTTTTCGTTCTAACCTATCATTTAGAATTCACGGTATTATGTGTTGATAGTTTAACAGAACTATCCTAAGATGTCATGTCTCGACATACTCTTGGTTAGGTTATTTAATTTATATACCCTAGTAATATGATGTGTCCATATTATTATTAGGGTATATAAATAAAGTAGGTGATAATTTGAATGATGTTAATATAGTAATTTAAAATTTGTGTCACTCCCTTGTAGTTTAGTGTAGAAAATAAATGTTTCATTTTAAATTGTGTTTATATATTTTATTTAACACTATAATATTTAGAATGCTATAAGCGCACCAAACATCTGGGTGAAGTCACTATAGCAAATACAAAAGCAAAATATACAATTTCACTTTATGATGATGATTACTATGATGATACATAGTGGCATATGCTTGCAGTTCTTTGAACAACGCCGAAATCTCCAAACATGTTTCTATATAGAGTCAGAAGTTCTATTCACTATTTTGGATCCAGGGTTGGAGGGATTACTTTGGAGCAAAATCTTACTTTTTGGTAGCATATGCGTGGACTACTTCAGAAAAAGTCGAAATCATCATAATATTGTGTCCATATAAATTTTGAGTTCCCTCGATTCCTCATGGATCCCATCAGAAGCATAGCGTGCCTTGGTGTGGCCCCGTATAAAAATTTGTTTGGGGGCCCTTAGGAGGGGTAAATATTTCTCACAAAAGAAAAAAAAGCATAAAATTAAAAGAAATTGTAACACACCTATTCAAAGATATTGAGGTATAATCTTAGTTTCCCCAAGCACCGCTAGGTGGCTATAGCATTTACAACTGAGAACAGTGAATTTATTGTCAGTTCTCCCAGCCGCCACTAGATGCAGCTGTAAGGGTTGTAGATCACGCTATTAAAATACCGACAGAGATCATATAAGTAACCCTCATGATGATTGTTTTGTATCATTCATTGATCGATCATCTATCTTTGCTAATAGCTATTGTCTTACGATTCCTACGCTACCTAAGTAGTTGCTTCCACCATTGCTGGGACGGCTTCTTGTACGCTAAGGAATAAATAGCGAACCTATGAGCCGGTGGCATACTGATTGCTTCCTCGCGGGACAATCTGTTGAAAACCGAAATATAGGGGCGTAAGCGCTGCTCTAAAGTTGTACCATGAACCAAAATATACACATCCGTTGTAAAGTCGCTGTTTGACTCTATCACCCCGCGCAAACCCCCCGTTACAAAATATTTATTCATCATAATTATCTATCAGTCACTTTTTCTAAAATTTTTACAAACAATTCAAATTAAATATACACTCTTGCAGTGGCGAAGGCTGCTTCTCCTTCATAGGGAAGCCGGAGCCTGTACCGGAGCCTGTATAATAGGTAGGGATTTCTATGAAGGTTTGCAAAAGGTAAGTGACAAGGGAAGCCGATAGGAATGGAGTTATAGGAACCCTTCGCCACTGCACTCTTGTTGCCTTTTTTGGCAAAATGATTTATTAAATCATTTATAGCTGATGATGAAATGAAAATGAAGATGAAATTTGGGAAGTTTTTATTAATTTTTGCTTTTGCACGTTGGGGGGCCGGGGGCCCGTAAAATTGATACGGCGGTAGCTACGCGGTACGCGCGGTACTGGATTCCATCATCAGGTCACCACTTTGACGTCAAAAGAACCCACTTGGGATTATACCCTATATAGTGCGATTCAAATGAGAATAGGATCGAGTCGGCGCCATATTGTTTCGAATGTAGACTTTTATGATAGTTAAATTTATGTTTAGATAATTGATTACTATTTAACGTTTTTATTTAAATTCGATGCAAAACTATCAATATTTAAATGCACATAAGTTTTTCTGAAAATCGCACTTTTCAAGTGATATTTGACAGAAAAAGGTAATTGACGTTCCTATTCTCATTTGAAACGCATTATACATCGAAAAAAAAATTTGAAAATCGGCCCACAGAAGGCGGAGTAACCGTTGAACATACAAAAAATTATAATAAATAAATAAAATATTCAGCCGAACGTATAACCGCCTCCTTTTTTGGAAGTCGGTTAAAAAAGAAGATGGAATATTATTTCGCAGGTTTTTACTATTGATTACTTTGTTATTTAATAATCTCTTTCCTTAATATAAATAAAAAACAAATAATAAAAATATTAAATTTAATAATAATGTTAATTATTTAATTAATTACAAATTAACTTTGCGGTTCTATTGGAACACAAAACGTCAACATCAAGCTAAGAAGTTACAAGATTTTAGGACTTTAATAGTAGATTATGCACCAAGGGGATAAAGCAGTGTCTTACGTCACGAGCAGCATATTGGACCCTGAGCGTAACAAGGGACTCTATGAGTTAACTCCAGAGCGTAGCGAGCTACTTATGTAGTCCTGAGTGAAGCGAGGGGTTCAAGCTGCCCAAGACGAAGACAGGCTTTATCCCAGAGGTGCATACTCTACTTTTCATACCTACTGCGAGGCAATAAAAACCCAGGGCTACATAAATAAAACATTTATTCTGTTAAAAGTTAATATTGATATTGG
Organism: Glaucopsyche alexis; assembly: GCA_905404095.1. Classification (NCBI taxonomy): domain Eukaryota; kingdom Metazoa; phylum Arthropoda; class Insecta; order Lepidoptera; family Lycaenidae; genus Glaucopsyche; species Glaucopsyche alexis. The sequence continues at coordinate 8,775,196 of FR990047.1, forward strand.
GCATATTTGTCCAATTATGGAGGGACAGAGTAATATTTTTAATTTTTATTAGGAATAATTATAGGTGGTGGTGCCATTTATTTATTTTTAGATTAAGTACCCAATCTATCGGAAGTTGTTTGTGAATTCCGAATATGCCAAAAAACTATTTGTGAATCATTATTTTTCGAGAAAAATTGTGTCACAAACGATGCAAGAACAAAAACGATTCATCGTGGAAAAATATAAAAAAAATGATTTTTTGAAATTTATGTCGGCTAATCGTAACAGGATCACAAAGATGTGCGTATACCGACAAAGCTTCTATAGTTCCTTACGCACAATGCTGCTGTTTAAATTGAGGATTCACATTTTTATTCTTTCTTTTCTTATCAATTAATTACTATTTTTTAACGTATAATTACTGTAGGGATGAAATGAGAAAAAGTTATGTTTATTTCAGCACTTTTATTACATAATTAACTGATATCTATTAATATCATATCGGCGTCTCGACGCTATCTTCAAATGACAAAAAATCCTTATCCGACTCTATATACGAGTGTTTATGGGAATGCTTTTTCGTTTCCTTTTTATCATGATGTTTCTTGTGCTTTTTGTCCTAAAGTAAACCATATTATTATTTATTTTTTAATTTTTAAGGTACCCAAAGGGTAAAAAAGGGACCCCATTACTTAGACTTTGCTGCCTTTCTGTCTATCCATCTGTTTGTCTGCCACCAGGCTGTATAGAATGAACCATGATAATTGATAGCCCTAAGAGAGTTTGAAATTTTCGCAGAAAGTGTGTGACTGTTACCCTTTTTGTGTACTCTCTGTGAGAGTAAAATAAGGGTTGAAAGTTTGTATGGAAAAAAATACAAATCTTCACCGATTTCTATGAAATAGTTATTTTATAGTTTTTTTTAAATTCATCCCCTAATAGTACGGGAGGTAGCGCTATAGTTGACCAAGTCATTTTATACCGGCTGAAAATCATAAGAATAATAGTTTTCCCCTAACACATAACAGCTCTGAACGTCAGCTGCTCCGATAGCGGTGGAGCTAAAGGAGACAACATGACAAAGTCATTGGAAAAAATCTGCTCCGAGGAATTTTATACCAAGCGAAACTGTATTAAATTATTGTTTCAATCATATTTTTTACAAAAATTATCGTCAGCTGTAAAGACGAGGGGGGGTTCAATGTCAGTCACTTGCATAAACCTCATTTAAAATTTAAAAAATAAATTTATTTTATACCTTAAGAAATTTATATATCTCAATTTTCATACTTTTAAAATAATAAAAAAAATAGTCAGCTGTACGTTTGACGGGGGAAACACCGTCAGTCAGCGTGTTAATCATGTCGCGCACTCAACGCATTCGAGCGTTTTTGGAACATAAACTGACAACCTTTACACCCACAAAAAATCAGCTGACGACGATTTTTAGTTTCTTTATCATTTAAATTATCTTATACTTAAAAGTCAATAAATATAACATCAATTTCATTTAAATAACACCACAGTAGGTATATTTATTAATTTTGTGTCGGTTCCAAATAATATTAATATGTACTGTAGCATCAAGGAATTTCAAGCTGTAAAAGTCTCACTACTTCAACGTACCTTTCCTAAAAAATATTATTATGGCCTCCACTAGAATAACCTTTGGTAGTAAGTATACCCTATTCTCCTGGGTGTCGCGCGTAAACTCGCGTTAACTGTCTAAACAAGTCTCGTATCGAGCTATCGCGAGCTAACACGGGCGCGTTTCCCGCCCTTTTATTTTTCAAGGTTATATTGATAAATTGTTAATATAACTTATGCATGTGACATATATTAGGTTGGGGAAAAAGTTTCTTCGCATTTTATATAAAAATTCAAAAGGTTTTTTTATAAAGTTTATTTACAAGTGACTAAAGTATATAGGTGCCATTTTGTTCGATAACTTTTTGCCATCTTGTTGGTAGGTACATGATCCCATTGCTATAAAATTTTTGGGGCTTCTGATGAAAAAACTGCGACAAGTGGTTTTGGCAGTCCTCTTGTGATGTCAACCTGACACTGCCTAAGAAATTCTGCAGCGACCGAAACAGGTGGAAATCTGAAGGTGCAAGGTCAGGACTATACGGCGGATGCATTAACACCTTCCAGCCAAACTCCCGTAATTTTTTCTGAGTGGCTAAAGATGTGTGAGGTCTAGCGTTATCATGGTGCAAAAACCACACCCCTTCTGTTGATTAATTCCGGCCGCTTTCTCTCAACTTCTTGCTTTAATCTCATCAGTTGTTCGCAGTACAGTTCAGAATTGATGGTCCTGCCTGGCGGTAACAGCTCATAATGAATAATGCCCTTCCAATCCTACCACACACACAGCATCACCTTGTTGCGAGTTAACCCGGGTTTCGCCACAGTCTGTGTGTGCGCAAGTGTGCGCATACGTGACTGAGCTGATAATAGGTAGGTAAACGCGGAGAATTGGGGTTTCGGGGCTGAGATTTTAGGATTAGAACTAACACTGACCTTTGATGGTGGGCTGGAGCGGTAGTTCCAGATATGGGCGGAGTCTTCTCTGCAGCAGGCACTAGCCCGCACTACACAACTGAGCGGAGTTTATCGGTAGTTTATCGCGTGTCGCTAGCGAGCTGAGTTTAGTAGATCGGATCGCACATATAGATGCGCAGACTAGTGATGTAACGAATATTCGCATTCGCATTCGCATTCGCGAATATTCGCACATTTTTGTATATTCGCATTCGCAAAATTTTTGCGAATGTTTTGCGAATATGAATATCAGAAAACAAAAGCAAATGTGCGAGTTTCTTACGCCGGTTCTTCTCGCCGGGTTAGTTTCCGAACCGGTGGTAGGCATCATGTAGGGCAATTATATAAGTCCATCCATGTAGGTTATATCATAACCTACATGGAAATAAAAATTTTGAGTTTAAGTTTGAATGAGCGGAGCGGAATGAATGACGTTTTATTTAGATCATAGATGAGTTCGTATTAGTGGTGGGTCGTCGAAGCTTTTTCGATCAACGAAACGAGACCGTTTATCGTTCATCGTAAACTAGTTGAAAAAACAGTTTTTTTTTCGACTAGTTTACTTGTTCGACGAATACTGAACTGAGCAATAAACTATGACAAACAAAGTAGTTTTGTTGAATGAACGACTTTCAGCATTAACTGTTTTGACAAACTTGTTGTCGTTTGCTGATCGACGCGACTAGTGATGACGACGAACGACGAGACGGTTTAATCTGTGAGCGGTGGAAATGAACTTCCCTTCATACTTTTTCCAGGCTTAGAACTGGCAGGCAGGCAGGTTAATTACTGTAAATAACAGAGATAGACGTATTGCTCGTGCCGAGTCGTCGTGCCCCGCGCCCGTCCGTCGATCGTGTCGTCGCGTCGCGACGAACGGTCTCTGTCGCACGCACCGTTCCGGCATATGGCAACCGTTCACGCATAGACTAGTTTATCAGTAGACGCTAAACTAGTTTACCCGTTCATGACAAATAAACAGTTTAATAAAACAGTTCGTTCATTCAACGCCCATCCCTAGTTCGTATGAACTCGGCAATACTCGGAAGATACGAACGTAACAAACCCATAACGAACCTTGTCCGAACGCGACTGCCGCCAAGCCATAGACAAATTGGCGCCAAATATGAAAAAAAAACTGAATATTCGCATTCGCATTCGCATTCGCGAATGTCGGTAACAGATATTCGCATTCGCGTTCGCGAATGCTAAAAAAATGACATTCGTTACATCACTAGCGCAGACGCGTCACGGGTACTTATAATTCGGGATGCTTCCGGCGCGGGTGAAATCTCAGGAGCAAGTGTTTGTCACTCTCGAGCGGCTTGTGGACTGACAGCCAATACTCGTGCGTGATTGGCTGGTTTAAGCGGTCTGTGTGACCAGTGTTTCAACGTCGCGTTTTGGCGCGAACAGTCTGTGAAGCTTGACCGGCCTTTGACCACGATCTTTTTCGCACGTTCTTGTCGTACGTGATCCACTTTTCAACACCAGTTATCAGCTTCTTCAAAAATGGTTCGGTTTCATTACGTCGTAATAAAGAATCACAAATGAGTACACGGTTCATTAGGTTTCTTTCAGTGAGCTCATGAGGCACCCAAATATCGAGCTTTTTTTTGTACCCAGCTTTTTTCAAATGCGCCAAAACCGTTTTGTGGTCAATCCCCAGTTCTTCAGCTACATCGTAACTACTAATATGCCGATCTTGCTCCACTTTTTCAAAAATGGCAACAGTTTTGTCCGTAACAGGGCGACCAGAGCGACGTGCATCTTTGATATCAAAATTTACGGATTGAAAACGCTTAAACCAAATTTGCGCTACTCTCACAGATCTCATTAGGTCCATAAACATCACAAATTTTTTTCGCGGCTTGTGTTGCATTTTTACCTTTTTTGTAATAAAATTTTAAAATGTATCGAAATTCTTCATAAGAATCACTCATTTTAACAATAAGAAAAACAAATGAAAATCTCAAATTTACCTAATTTGAATTTGGAATTGTCTTCTGTAAAATTAAAACTTTTTAATGATACCAAAATCAGCCAGATACAATTGGTATAGCCCAAGATATTTTATGACAAGTTCATATATACTATAATGCGAAAAGACTTTTTCCCCAACCTATTATTTAAAAACAAGAATAAATTCCCTATATGACTACGTAACTGGAATTTTAAAAATACTAAATGAATACGAGCAACCTTGATGTGTACACAAATAACCTAACCAAGAGCATGTCAGGACATGTCTAAGGAGGGTTCCGTAACTATAAACGCGTAATATGCTTTTTTTTAATTACTCCAAAAGTTACTGTCCGATTTGATTCACAATAGTTTTCCTAAAGAGTTTTTAGCATGATCTATCAGCATGGAAATTTGCAAGTTTCTATCTTCTATAGTTCAAAAATGCTAGGGGGGGGACCAACTTACGAACTACTTTGGAGGCCGATTACTCGAAAATGGTCAACTTTATAAAAAAGTAACGTATGAAACCTTGCCTTTATTTTAAAAGACCTATTCTACGATACCTCACACGATGGGGTAGAGTGAAAAAAATTTTTTCATCCCCACTTCACATGTATAGAGAGCCACCCCTAAAATATAAAATTATTATTTTTTTATGATCCCGAAACCGTGATCTATACACAATCTATAACTACGCCAAATTTCATCAATTTATATTCATAATTACAGGAGCTAGAGGCGCGGACAGACAGACAGACAGACAGACAGACAGACAGACAGACAGACGGACAGAGCGAAACTATAAGGGTTCCTTAAGTATTACGGAACCCTAAAAACTGTCGCGTGCCAGTATACGGCAGAAGGCAGCCGCGTTTGTTTTTTCGATTTTCATTTTTCAATGATGAATCGTAAGTAAAACCTTAGTATGTTATATATTTCTGGAAACTAGAATAAAAATTCTAATAAACTAGAAAAAAATACGAAACTACACAGACACAGCATTAGATGCATATGAAGAAGTAGAATAATATTTTACGTATTAATAGGAATATAATTTTTTGTCTTATTTATGTTGATTAAAAAAGTTTTTTCAAGTAATTAGCATTTTGTTTCTAATAAATAAATATTTCTGTATGTAATTTGGAACCTACACGAAATAAATAAATATACTGTGGTGTTATTTACATGAAATTGATGTTGTACTTATTGAATTTTAAGTATAAAAGAGAACTAACTACCCTCTGCTGCAGTGATTTCGACTAGTTCACTCAGTTTTTTTTGTGCTGTCCTGTTGAAAGGTATAGTCTTCAAAATGTCTGCGAAAACAAAATCCCAAATTCCTGTCGGGATCTGGTATATACCACAAGGAGCCCGAGAGACCCCTCTCATGCAAAATTTTTAAGGCTCCACCAAACGTACATAACGTTCATTCCAGCAAATAATAGATGCTTATAAGTGTAAGAAAGACATACAGAGTATTTAAATACTAAGTGCATTTCGTTTTTGCTTATGGAGTCGTTGTATGTGTAACAGAGAGACAAGACCGGACTATAGTATATCGATAAGACGTACGCTGTACGCAGGTACTTATTTTTTACTTGTAACGCAATACGCCTATAGTGACGTATTCTGTTATGTTATTTAATAACTGTTATTTTAATAACTGGATATCGACTGTTATGTGTTATTTCCAAATACCTGTTACTTTTTAACTGTTACTTTAAATACGTCCCACCTCTATTGAGCGCGCGACATGTTTATCACGTGACTGACATTGAACCCCCCCCTCGTCTTTACAGCTGACGATATATATATTTTTTAAATATGATTGAAACAATAATTTAATACAGTTTCGCTTGGTATAAAATTCCTCGGAGCAGATTTTTTTCCAATGACTTTGTCATGCTGTCTCCTTTAGCTCCACGTTGGTGCGACAACTGACGCTCACTTTACTAATTTCCGAACATTAAACAACTGTTTGAAGTAAAATTCATTCGGTATAAAATTCCTAAAAAAAATGCAGCGCTACCTCCCGTATTATAAAGGTGTGAAATGGGCATCCCATGTTTGTATAGTGAAATATCAGCAATTGGGCGGATTGCGTTGAATCTTGTCACGCAGATAGTTATATGATACCGACATAGAAATCCGTTAGTGCCGTTGCACACGTTCCGTTGCCGGGTAGTCGGTCGCGAAATGTATGGCCATGTACCGGTGTACGCGTGAAAGCTATCGTACATGTCCATACACTTCGCGACCGACTACCCGGCAACTGGAACGTGTGAAACGGCACTTATAGGATTTTTCAAAATTCATAAGGGGGTGCCGTGGGGGATGAATTTCGAAAAATCCTTTGGGGTCCACGCAGATGAAGTCGCGCAAAAAAGCTTGTCTTAAATATCTGTATGTATTACTTTGGACTCATAGGGTGGGATCGCCCACTATTTGGGGCAGTTATTTTTTCTGTGTTCATTTAAAATGAAGACATGCGCAACAGTAAGATGACTCGAGAATAAAAAAGTTTTAATTTTTCAGTGAAAAATTACGTACCTTTCCTTTACTTCTATGAACATGCTTCTTGTGTTTCGTCTTCTCCAAAGTTTCTGTCTTACTGGATTTTCGGCTGTTGTCCACTGGTGCCATAATATATGTTAGCATAGGCTCCTAAAATCAGAGAGTTATTAGTACAATATATTTTTAATTATTACAGAATTCTGAACAATAATTAATAAGAATAAAAATCATCTGATATTTTGTACTGTGTATAATATAACATGTATATTGTATCATGTATATAATAACTCCTTCTTTCTTATATAAAGTTTGGTAAAATCAATTACGGATACTTCGGGCATATGATCTAATGTAAAGAAAGGTTAGGCAAAAAAATAATTGTAAAACTCGAAAAAAAAAATATCTTCATATGGGCGAGTTTGCGTTTTGTCCCTTAAATGAGATGATTTTTTTAGTTTGAGTATGGTTTGAGTATGATACTAATTTTTCTGCTTATACGTCTTTACATAAGCAGTAGATCATATGCCCGAAGTATCCGTAATTGATTTTTGGAGACCTTATATAAAAATGGATTGAAGATTGAACGTCTCGCTAAAACTTGGATTTTTAACCGATTTAGCTAATTTTGGTCTTAAAATAATTCTATCAGTTCAGGGAAGGTTTAAACGATTAGAAATTTTGTAAAATTATAGGTGCGATTGAACAACGTGTCGGGACAGCTAGTGTTATTATAATTTATCCTACCTTCTCCTCGTCCCTCTCCGTATACAACTTTTTGAAGATACTGTTACCAATGTCGGCTTCCGTAGTTATATCTTCAGAAATGTGTAGGTATTCAGCATCATTATTTTTCGTTTTAGGCCTGCACATCAAAGGAAATGTTTAAATTTCTTTGTGTACGTACTACAAAATAGCAAGAAAATTTAAAAACAGCAAAAAAAAATATCCTAAAATACATTGGGCGTTATATTTTACACGCTTTATTAATAGGTCACGACCACAAACCAAAATACAACTTTTATTCACATTTCATTTTCGATAAATTATTTTAACTGAGATCGTATCAAAAATGGTTTTGGGGGCTCCCCGCCCGAGTGATGAGTAAAAATTTGCCGGGGGCCCTATATAATTATAGCTGATATAAATTATAATACGGCTGATACAGCGGTAGCTACGCCCCTGATCAGAATTGTTAATTACGGATACTTATATTTTATGTCAATAGGTACCTACTTATTCTTTGATGAAATGTGGTCAAATACCTATCACAGTCTTTAAAATACCATCTCCAGCAGATATGAATGAGACTTAAAATTATAGTTAGTAGTCCACTGCATATAAGATTGTTGTTTTTATTCTATAATATTATGTACGTTGTACGAGTACCTACATAATATATTAATCTCAGAATACACAAGCTATTTGAGATAATAATATAATTAACCTATTGTCTATAAAGGTAGTAATACGCTTTATTATTTTTATCGTATTGATATTTTCTTCCGCTAAAAGTATTTCTTTGCAAAAAATAATTATAACGATCATTGAAATCGAAAACATTGAAACCATGAAACTAAAATATAATTAAGTGAGACCGCACTACGCGGCAGCGGAGCAACGTTCGCGTAGTTACTCCTAGTGCGGCCCACCTATAAGATGAAAGATCAAGACTTATTGGTATTTGTAAGCGACAATGGAAGTAAATTTAGTAATCATGTACTGTAACTTGTAAGTAGCCATCGCAAATCGCAATACAATATAATGTTACCTTTTCTCTTCACTGTCGGTGTCGTATCTCCGTTCCACATTCTCTGGTTTTTTACTAACTATATTCTGGTTCATGCGCTGTACCACATCCTCTATGTCTCGCATGCGGGTTTCTATAGCATCCACTAGGGATTGGAGGTCCGAACCTTCAGCTTTCTTTTCGGATTGCTATAAAAATAATTAATTGTTTTATTTTTATTACTTTAGCAAAGAAATCATTAAATCTAATGTTTATTTAAAATACATAAAAGAAGTACAAACTTGGGACATTTGAAACACTCTGTATACATGGCTAGATTACTACTTAGGGCGAGGCTACAACAGTGCGTTGCGGCGTCGCATGTTGCAACGCAAAAATCGACGACGCACGCACAAAGCACAAAGATTCATCGTCATTTTTTATTCTTACTTTTATTTGCTAATTATTTATGTGCATAATAACGATAAATTTGTATTACCAATAATTGGTTATCAGTCTCGTCGAACGTTTCTTGTTCGCTCCATTGTTTTTGCGGTATTCGAGACCATGGGTGTTGCTTCTGCAATTATAGTAGGTACGTTATTAATTTCATAATAATTTTCAAAAAGATTAGAGAATATAAATTGTAATGACAGGTTTCTATGTGTTACACAATTTTTTAAATTACTTTAGAGAATTTCATTATGTTCATTTACCTTTTCATCAACTTCGTTGTCATCAATTTCGCGTTCTTTATCAGAATCATATGCACTGTCAGAGTCGTTGGCCTGACTTACTTTCTTATAGCTAAAATAAAATTATTAATATACTCGTATATATATATGGGTTTTCAAAAAATATTTTGTTTTCAAATAAAAGGGAGCAAGAGTCGAAAGAGATATTTACCCTGCAGATCTATGCCCTTTCTTGACTTGCTCTTCTTCATTATCTGTTGTCAAAGCTATCTGAAAAACCAAAACATTAGTCAAATTGTATTTAGGGATTTAGGGAAATAGGCCTTGGTACAGTTTTTATTATTATTTAAGTAGTTTTAACAAGAGATTAGAAACGTCAAGTCAGTACAACTACTTGGACAATCCAGCTTTCTGAACAAGTTTGGTTCAAACTCGTTAGTTCTGAGCATCTTTTTGCTGTAAGAAATTCATAAAAATATATTAAAAACGTTACTACCACAATGTCAGATTCCGAGTTGGTCTTTGATTTGCCAATAGGACTCTTCAAAGCTTTCGTCCTTAAAAATTTTTTCTTCGTAGCTTTTTTTGGTTCTTCCGTATCTTCAGTATGAAGTTCATAGATCGGGCCTTGTTGATCTTTTGCTCTAAAAAACAATTAGGAAATTATTCTCTGCACTATATCTGCACTCTTTGAATGTCTTTAGGTACGTCACTTAGATGATGTTTAAGTATCGAGATATACTTAACATACTTGAGTAACATTTTCTCGTCAATGGGAGGAGGTCGTTTCTTTTTATACATGTGGCTCCAAGGTGCTGTTGGGAGCGTCTCCCACGGCTGTCCGAGTACTTTAGTCCATACTTCGCCTTGTACAACAACGAGACATCTAAAGAAATATAATATTGTTAGTTGTCATCGAACTCATGTTCAAGTTCGCTGGTACCGACTTCAAAATTATGAAGATTGAGTAGAGAAATAATCAAAATTTTAGCCGAATTTAAAAGGGGAATTAATTAGAAAATAAGTTTTATTTCATACTTTTTTGTGCATTTTTATTTTGGAAGTCGGTTTTAATTTTTTGTTTAAATTAATATATTTGAACACCTGATTGGTGACTCATTACATACTTACAGGATATAGCATTAAGGAAACCTACCGCAATCGCGTACAGCAATACGGGAACTGCATGTTAGTATCTTCCACTACCTCCTCACACTCGATGGCAGACTCTGGTTTCTCCACTCGTTTACATCTTTTGAAAATTTAAACATTATTATTAAAGCAAGCAGTTTTATAGGTATTAGGTATATCTGGTATCCAGGTTTATATTTTAAATGTGTATTTACTACTTACATCAGACTTTTTCCTATAGTTTGTGTTTCCTAACTTACCCCACTGTATACATAGCCAGTTTTCTGCCGCTGGGCTGACACTTGTGTCTCGTACAAGAATAGGCATCAGCCCATTCTGTGTTGGCTGCATGTTTCTTAAAGGTCCGGGGATCAACGCAATCTGTTGAAACATCATAAGTGGGTATGTTAAGAGAAATCGTCACTGCCTCAGCCTTCTTATCTTAAGAATAATAATCGTTATTTCTGTAGATAGACTACATACAGACAGATAGACTGCCTTCTTATACCTACTCAAAATAATAAAGTACAAATACTAGCTTTGCAATATGTACTTATAAATCAACGAATTGTTGAATCATTTTTGAACTTACATTGATCTTTGAAATTCTCATTCAATTGACCGGAAGCAAATGTCAAATAGATTAAAAAAGTATACCAAAACATTTCACTTGTGTCTAGTTACTGTGGTATCACCTTAAACGACTCGACTTTAATTCATCGTTGACCGTTGTAGATTGGTTGTAGATGTACACTCCACGACACATTTTAAACCAAAAGCATTACTTTATTATTATGATTGTGTTTAGTTATTCTCGCTCAAATTCTCTGGTAAACTAAACCGTAAAGTGGTACTTTCGGAACCAACCTATCCGAAGACACTTTATGCTGATAAGTCTAAGGCTAGGGCCAAATTAACATGGTTCCAACCAATAACATTAAGATTAGTAAAACGTTTTTTGTAGAAAAGGTGATTTTTATTGGTTTTTTTTATGAACCCTCCCTAAACTTGATTGCAGCAGCATTTTTGTAGGCGGTGGTTGATTTGAAAATATAATTTTATATTTAAGTTGTAAATGTAGATTTAAAATTTGATTTATTTTAGCAACTGTACCTAACGAAAACGTGATTTAGAACGTTTAAAAACAAAGTGAATATTTATCAGTTGTTTACAAAGTACGGAACAAAAAACATAAAACTAATCGTGTATCGATGTTGCCTGGCGCTCACAACGCAGCCATGCTGCGTAAATATGACGTTGTATGGGAGCACACAAACTAAGCAGCCATAAAATATATTCTACATAATATGTTTTATGGCTACCTAGGCCCTAGTGTGCGCTCGGCCGTAGAGACCAAAAACGATCTAATTTCTTTTATTTTAATATTATTATAAAATATATAATTATAAATATGTAATTCAAGTTAGACGCCTCCTAATTACTTTATAATATTTTGTTCAGTTGTATGTACCCAAAATAAATATAGTCTGGTACTGTCGATAAAGCATTAACAACACTTATCGTGAGTAGGTAATATGTTATATGACTCCCGAGGAAATGACCTCGAGTAGTGACATCCTCGACTGATACGAATTCAAGGACTTATACAGGATGTTCTTTTAAGTATTAACTTTAAAAATTGAATAATACTAAACAACATGTTCTTATCTTAAATTGGCATTATGTACCTGTTTGAACTTTAAATTAAATAAATTATTTTTGTTTGAAAATTGCTGCATTATTATTTTTAATTAATTAATATTTTATATTAGTAAGGACTAATAAAAATATTAATAATCGTCATATTGAAAGCTTTATTATTATGATTGGCTCAGGTAAGCCGACCTCTCAGCTGAGTAGGTATTGATTACGTTTTTGACAAGCACGTCGGCAAAGAATATATTATATTACTAACGTAACGCCGGCTCGGTCTGGTAGAGCGCCCATCGAGACCAATGATTATGTTTGTAAATACTTTTTTTTTTATAAATCGGTGAACGCCCGCTGCACGTCCGTAAAATTTTCACGTTCCGCGGTCCGCCTGAGTCACGTTCCGCCTGATCAGTGGCGGCGCTGGGCGTCGCGTCGGCGACGTCGGCCACCACCGACGACGGCTCGCGCCTGGGGACTCGCAAAAACAGTTTTACAAGTTCCCTATTTATTTTCGTTTCGCTAATCATCCTGGCTTAGGTAGCCGTCCCCGAACAATTCGGGAATAAAGCTAAGCAGATGATAATGATTTTTATTATATTCTACTATTAGAACTCTACGGGTATTCACAATCATCCAATGCATTTTAGAAAATAATTAAGTAGAAGTATATAAAAATGTTTTATATTACAATTAGAATCCTTCTCACAGTAATTCCGATCAGTACAGCTGCCGCTGAGAGAAGCACGATGAGCCAAGACCGACTTATACGCGTTATCAGTCAATCTGTCAATCGAAGCTGAAATGGCAGCTAGTCTTAGCTACGACACAATGCTGCTACTAACCCCTATATTTTGTTTGTTTGTTTTAGGTTATTCAACAATTTACTTTTTTAACACTAAGTCTCTGTACCCTTGTCCCCTCACTGGACCTACAATAGAGCAAAGTCTATAAACAAATTAAGCACTCTGACATTGGCAACTCATTGAGGCAGCCATTCATAAAAGAAGAAGAAGACGCAGTGCTGAAAAAATTCAGTGAGGAAAAAGCCAAGATAAAGCCCACATAAAGCTGAAAAGTTCGACTATATTAATTTATATGAATGTAATTATTTTTTGTCATAATTTGACTATCAACAATAAAACTCGTTTACTCATACATTATTTTATAATTTGGCTCACTTAATTTAAAGGTTTTATTTGACTGCGAAGTAAAAGGGGCCTCGCGAAGCACAAGGGGCCTCGCGAACGTGATGTCGGTCGCCGACGTCCACATATGGTCTAGCGCCGCCACTGCGCCTGAGCCGAGCGTGCAACCGAGAGCACGGAACAAGCGATAGAGAGGCACGATCGGCCTAAGCGTTCGGCTTGTGATGACGTTATCACGTAAAATTATCGTCCGTAAACCGACTTAAATTTTTTTAACGCGCTGTCGCGCTGAGACGCTAACAGACAACCATATTTTTATAGTAGTGTGTAAAATGCGGGTAGTTAAGAAAACATGATGTCGTAGTCATGTCAGTCATCCTGTGAAATCGACGTTTGTCGGCGTTAAAATTCTAAAAATAAACTGCGTTGTTATTCAATCACAAGGTGAGCAAAGTTTTTAAATGATTGTTCGCGGTAGCCAGTAGACCAATAATTTTATGCAAAAAATTTAATGACGAATTATGCGTCGCATACGCAACTAATTTGAGTATCTTGAGTCTAGACATAACTTGTGTTTTTAAACAATTTTATTTACGTTGTTATACGAACAATTGTATCCACTGTACACAATTGTTCGCATCACAACGTAAAAAAGTTAACTAAATTAGGACTAATTTTATTTGTTTACCTCTACGTGGTAGCGTTATTTATTTATTCTCTTAAATTGTCTATTGTCACTCGTCGTCTTGAAGATGTAAGTACCTACCTCTGCGTCTATCAGGTAAGCTTCTTTGTAATTACTAAATAAGTTTGGTCTTTATTTTTCTGTAATTCTGTGGTTTTCACCTATCACATAGTCTATGTGAATCATAAAAAGCAATGTCATAGGCTTTGATTAATTATTACATAGATACGTTATATCCTTACAAAACTAACAATATTTCTGTGCCACGACCAAGGAATTTGTAAGTATTTTATACAACAGGAAAGAGTACTTCAAACTTTATTTTCTTTTAATTCAATCAAAAATGATCTTTACTACTCAGACTTAAAGCTTATCACGTGCGCAATAAAAAAACCGGTCGCGGAGAGATAGCTATAAGTTATCCCTGTGTCTCGTTCTAACAAGTAACCTAGTGTAGCCAGTTTATATCTTTCCTTAAATTTCAGGTTTGGTAGATTTTATGTGCGATATAGTGTATAAGAAAGAAATACTAATAAACTCGGTTAAATATTATGTTATTCATAATCTGAGAGAGAAATGTAAAATAAAAATCACTAGTTATTTAGAACCTACCTACTAACCGATAATTAGAAATTTGTTATTTATTTTTTGATTATTTGCATTTTGGTAGAGTAAAATGGAAGAAATGAAAATAGAATAGTTGCAACACAAAACGCCGTGTATTTTCCTTGGAACATTCTAGATGTTCGGGTGACAATATGATTTAATAGGGAATATAGGACATTTATATTATTTTACCTACCTTCATGATATTGTGAAGAGGAAACCATTGTATGTTTGTATGTTATTGATAATTTCTGAAACCTAACAGATTTGAATTTTTTTTTCACTGGTAGAAAAATTCTTAATCCCTGAGTGCTTATTATGTGCGCATAGTTACGTGAGAACCTCGCGGGCGGGCGGGCGACATCAGACAGACAGAGTTATAATATTAGTAGGTAGGTTTATTTGTATAGAATGACTTATAATATAATAATAATATTTATGGACACTTCACACCACATCAATCTTGTCCCGTGGTAAGTTCTCGAAGAACTTGTGTTTAATTTTATAAGCTTTTATTTAGTTTCACCTGTCCCGTTGTAATGGATTCTTGCAAGTTAAATTTGATCCACTTTCCGGTTTCCGATTGAGTTGAAATTTTGCACGAATATGTAAACCGCATGACAATGCAATATTATGATGACGTGGAGCTGATCTGATGATGGAGCTGGAAGGTGGCCACAGGAATTCCGAAATAAAACCACATAATCCCATCGAATTTGGGTTCGTTTAGTTCGTCTTGACAAGTACTTTGACACTATATGCTAACCAGGGTCTGATGATGGAGCTGGAAGGTGGCCATAGGAACTCTGTAATTAAACGACGCAACCCCATTGAGTTTGGGCTCGTATGATTCGTCTTGACGAGTATCTCGGTTGGCGTGAATATGCAATATGCAATGTAAAGGGCTTGCTGAGAATAACTCGAAAATCTAACATGACGGAACATCCAAGATGGCTGACAAGTAATTTTTAATGCACTCCTACAATATGGGTATCAAATGAAAGGGCTTGCTGAGAATCGTGATAGAACATCCAAGATGGCTGACAAGTCATTTTTAATGCACTCCTACAATATGGGTATCAAATGAAAGGGCTTGCTGAGAATAACTCGAAAATCCAGCATGACGGAACATCCAAGATGGCCGCCAAGTAAATTTTAATTCATTCCTACAATATGGGTATCAAATGAAAGAGCTTGCTGAAAATAACTCGAAAATCCAGCATGACGGAACATCCAAGATGGCCGCCAAGTCATTTTTAATGCATTCCTACAATATGGGTATCAAATGAAAGGGCTTGCTGAGAATAACTCGAAACTCCAACATGATGGAACATCCAAGATGGCCGACAAGTTATTTTTAATGCACTCCTACAATATGGGTATCAAATGAAAGGGCTTGCTGAGAATAACTCGAAAATCCAACATGACGGAACATCCAAGATGGCCGACAAGTCATTTTTAATGCATTCCTACAATATGGGTATCAAATGAAAGGGCTTGCTGAGAATAACTCGAAAATCCAACATGACGGAACATCCAAGATGGCAGACAAGTCATTTTTAATGCATTCCTACAATATGGGTATCAAATGAAAGGGCTTGCTTAGAATAACTCGAAACTCCAACATGATGGAACATCCAAGATGGCCGACAAGTTATTTTTAATGTACTCCTACAATATGGGTATCAAATGAAAGGGCTTGCTGAGAATAACTCGAAAATCCAACATGGCGGAACACCCAAGATGGCCGGCAAGTTATTTTAAATGCACTCGTACAATATGGGTATCAAATGAAGGTATGGTGTGTTGGGGTTTTTTGAGGTCCTTACTGAGTAGAGTAAAATCTATAGAAGGTCTCCTTATTGAAAAGTTTGACTGTACTAAATTAACCGGCAAACAACCTTGCAACAAATAATTGTTAATAACGCATAAGCGTTAAATGAGATGAACAGACTGAGAAATCTATCTAGCGATAACTAGAAAGTAAAAAACAAATTAATTTAATTTATTTATTATAATTAAATATGTGAATAATTCACATATTTAATACATATACACATCCATGACACGGAACATGGTAAAACTTTTTGTTCCCTCGGCGGGATTCGAACCAGCGACCGGTTTGATCACCAACATGCTCAACCACTAAGCCAAAGAGGTCGTGAAACTTTTAATTAGTGTAAAATATACTTTACCAGTGCTCATGATTACAAACTTTCCCAAAGGAATTTTTTTAGAATAACTTTTTTTTATTTAAACCACCTCAACTTAACATTAGGTAGCGAATTAAATAATAAAAAAAAACAACGGGTTGCACTCCAGGAGTGCCTATAGAAGTGAAAAATCTCAAAAGTCATTTAACTAGACACTTTTTTCACCATAGTGTTTTCACTATACGTCAAATTTCAAAATGACCCCAAAATTCTCAAAAGTAGGGTCATTTAACTGGAGACACTTCTTTTATCTATCGTGTTTTCAATGTACGTCAAATTTCAAAATGGCCCCATAAATCTCAAAAGTGAGGCCATTTAACTGGAGACACTTCTTTTCTCTATCGTGATTTCACTGTACGTCAAATTTCAAAATGGCCTCATAAATCTCAAAAGTGGGGCCATTTAACTGCAGACACTTCTTTTCTCTATCGTGATTTCACTGTACGTCAAATTTCAAAATGGCCTCAAAAATCTCACAAGTCGAGCCATTTAACTGGAGACACTTTTCGTGGGGGGACAATTGGAGGTAAAGGTCAATGTAAGGTTAAATGTGATGGGAATGATTGGGGGTCAATGTCAAGGCCAAAGGTCAATGGTTGGGGTCAAAAGTCAATACGAACTAAAATAGTTTCATGCTCGCGTAAACAAAGACAGCAAACAATAACTGTAAGTTGCATCTTATGACTTTTCGATCAGGGTCACGTGTCCTGCTCGAGTTTAACAGTTTTTACCCATCCCAAGAAAAGTGCACAGCGCCGTTAAAGGAATTTTCACTTATAAAAATGCTCTAAAAAGTTTATTTGGGTAAGTTATTTGTTATCATGAGCATTAGCACGCGGTAAAGTGTTTTACACTTATTAAAAGCACCCTATAATATACCTTTCAGCAACTTGTATTATCATTTATGACCTAAAATGGGGACTCATGTAAAAGATTAGCAAATTTCGACTAATTTATTCCCAAATTTTAAATTATTGTTATCACCCTTGTTAGAAAGAGACGGAGCGGTTTTTGAGGTATAACACTACCAAAAGTGAGTTGCTGGTTTTTAAAGCTGGTAACAAGAGCTATAAGGTTCCTCCTGTGATGCTAAATGGCGCTGCGGTTGCGCAAGTAAAACGTTTTAAATGGTCGGTGAAACGCTCAAAGATGACGAGGACATGGAATGGGAGCGAAGGGCTCTGTGTGTTAGAGCTAATATGCTATCCCGTAGGTTTGCACGTTGTTCCAGAGCAGTGAAGATAACACTTTTCAAAGCGTATTGTCACTCTCTGTACACGTGCAGCCTCTGGGTGAATTACACTCAAACAACTTACAGGGCCCTGCGAACCCAATATAATAATGCCTTCAGGGCATTGCTGGGGCTGCCTCGTCACTGTAGTGCTTCAGGGATGCTAGCTTCAGCTGAAGTTGATAGCTTTTCAGCTATCATTAGGAAATGTGTAGCATCTCTGATACAGCGGGTGCGTGGCAGCGCCAACAGGCTCCTGAAGACAGTAGCGGGAAGGCTGGACGTGGCTGTCCACGTCCAGCCTTCCCGCTACTGTCTTCAGGAGCTATCATGCAGCACTGGACTCGCATCCACCTCACCAAGGATACCAATATCACGTATAATACTTATATTGTACGTGATATTGGTGTCACTCATACAACTAGATTTTAAAAACCAAGTTTCAATATACTAACATAGCTTCTAAGTAAAAATGTTTACTAACACTTTTGGCCTGTTGACCGAAATAAAAACATTTTATTTTATTTATTTATTTGTATTGTATCTCCCTCTCGGCACAGATTTGATGTTCATTCCAGAAGAGCTCATTCCAGTTGTTTACTTACAAATTCCTTGGATATATTTTGTTCAGTTATTTACGTCTTAAGATCGAATCGAAAGATTCCATTAGGTATCGTTATTAAGATGATGATGATGATTACTGTAAGTTACAAAGTGGCATATGCTTGCAGTTCTTTAAACAATGCCGAAATTTACAAAAGCATATCTTTAAGGACTGAGGAGTTCTGTTCAGTGCTTTTGGATCCAGGATACACATTGGTACAAAATCTTATTTTTTGGTAGCATATGCTTGTATTACTTCATTAAAAGTCATAATCACTAAATGTGTCGATATAAATTTCGAGGAGTTCCCTCAATTCGTCATGAATCGCATCATCAGGTTTCCACTTTAGTGACTACAGGACCAATTTCGAATTAAACCCTTTACAATAACAAAAGAATTTTGCAAATAGGTCCATAAACGGCAAAGTAATGTTCAAAGATCTCCGTGTTAGTGTAAAATACTATGAGAAGTACCTTTTATATCATCATGATGTGATGATGTATGATGTGATGGTGGTGGTGATGATGATGATTACTCTAATTGACATGGTAGCATAATATGCTTGCAGTTCTTTAAACAACCACAAAATCCCCAAACCTGTATCTATAATGAGTCAGGAGTTCTGTTCTATACTTTTGGATCCAGGGTATACCTTGGAGCAAAATATTACTTTTTGGTAGCATAATATGCTTGGACTTCTTTAGAAAAAGTTGAAATCACCATATTATGTTTCCAAACTTCAACTAATTTGTCCCCAAATTAAAAATATTGTTGTCACCCTTGTTAAAAAGAGACGGAGCGGTTTGTATTGTATCTCCCTCTCGGCACAGATTTGATGCCGAGAGCTCTTTCCAGTTGTATATAATACTTACAAATTCCTTGGCCACGACACACATTGACATGGGACGCGTGTCAATGTGTCAACGTCGCATAGTAACACAAAACACGCTATTACTCGCGGAGCACACTAAGCAAAATTGGCCCGACTCGGGCCAATTCGAGTCTTCAGTTTTACGCGTTTATAACATATCTACCTCTTTTTAATATTATGTATCTATGGTCATAGGCCTTTTTTTTTCAATATTAAAATTTATTGATAAACTCGTTTTTCAATATTAAAATTTATTGAAAAACTGTAAATGTAAACGTATTTTATTTGTCGTGATAATTATTTCGAAGGTAAACTTATAGTCGTCAACGTGCACTTCTGTGAATTTATGTCGCCAGGAATAAGCTGCGGCTGGACATCACTCCGCAGTCCTTGAACACTTGAAGCTGCAGTTCCTACTTCAAACAGCTACTAGTCTCAAGGTACACCGTACAACCAAATCAACAGAAACAACGGTCGAAGTTCATATCTACATTCTGGTTAAACTATCAGCTAGGGACCTGTCGCATGATAAAGCGACAATAAAGTTATACGGGAGTCAGATATTATTTCTATCGGATTTAGTAATGGTAGCAGCAAATAATAGCAAAACCGAAGCACAATTAAAAAAAAGACAAACAGATAAACAGCACAATGTCAGCTTTCTATTTGATTGCACTACTACAAGCATACTGTGTGTCCAAGATTGTTTGGAAATATTGTGACGTCACATTTTTCGTGGAACGTCAAAATTTTAAAATTTGGATCGTTTTGTATCGTTCTATGAAAGCTGTTTTTCTGTATGTACTAAGTTTATATATTTTCTACTCTGTCTATGATACGCGCTTGAAGGCATAGTTTTTATGCTATAATAGCAAAACCGAAGCACAATTAAAAAAAAGACAAACAGATAAACAGCACAATGTCAGCTTTCTATTTGATTGCACTACTACAAGCATACTGTGTGTCCAAGATTGTTTGGAAATATTGTGACGTCACATTTTTCGTGGAACGTCAAAATTTTAAAATTTGGATCGTTTTGTATCGTTCTATGAAAGCTGTTTTTCTGTATGTACTAAGTTTATATATTTTCTACTCTGTCTATGCTACGCGCTTGAAGGCATAGTTTTTATGCTAATGAAAATATTCCACAAAGCTGATAGTGAAAGCCATTAAATCATGCCTATTAAGACATGTCTATTCTCTTAAAATATATTCCACTATTGATAATATACTTGAGATGTCCACTCGCGTTTTTGTTCTCATGCACTTGGCTCTCGTAAGTGATAAAAATGTTTACACTAGGTAGTTATTTTAGTAGCGTAATCTAGTAAGTGTTGGAGATTCAGCGTTTTTAGTGACTTACTAGTTATTATTAACAAAGGTCTTATCTGTCGCCTGGCTGAATTTTTTAGTTCCATTATCCATATATATATTTTTTACTTTGAATGTCTTAATCTTTTTGCTAAGCATTAAATGTAATTTGGTATTTTTCCCGCAATCATTTACGCTTATTAATTATGATTTATGGCTCAACGTTTTGTTCAAGGAATTGATTTTTTTGAAATATTTGACTAATTTGGACAATTCTAACTACTAATCTACTAATCTGACGAATCACTTACTGTATTCCTTTTTTAATTTTTGTATTACATAATATTTTTGAAGAAATTCAAACGATTTTCATTTGTATTATGTTCGTGTTAAAGATGGCAAACTCGTCTGGAGAAGCGCCAAAAATAAAATTGAACGATGGAAACGAAATGCCTGCGCTGGCTCTAGGAACATTTCTGGGGATTGAAGTAAGTAAAATTTTAATTTCAAAGGTTCTTATTTTTAAGATAACAACATGTCTTAGCTGTTGAAATTAAATGTGTAGGTAAAATAATCAAGAATAAATTTGAACCGTTAATATTAATTATTAACAATAATATTATGTACCTAGGTCTCGCATTACCTACCTACATACTTTGTTGCAATTTCGGTTGCTAGACCTAAGACCGTTAAGAAGCCTAATGCCGCGTCAATTTTTCTATTGATTAAGGAAAACAATCATCTTTCTCACAAAAATTTGTAATACAACGTCGGTAGTCAGTACGTTAGTAATATATATATTCTTTGACGTCGCGTCGGTAAGCCCATATGACCCAGTAAATGTGTATTTGGTAGAGAAATGTTAACTCGTTTAAATGGAAATCCGGGGGACGAAGACGAAACATTTGAACCCTCCACATGCATGATTGAAATGTTATCATCTAGAATTTTAGATTTTATAAGGTCGATTACAAATTTTCAGAACGGAGTCATCCTATCAAAGGAGAACGAACTGACAAGCGTAATAGTTGAAGCCATCGAAATAGGCTACCGTCACATCGACACGGCTTACATATACAATACAGAAGCAGAAGTCGGTAAAGCGTTGAGTACAGTCATCGACAAGGGTGTGATAAAGAGAGAGGATGTGTTTGTCACGACTAAGGTAAATCCAAGGCGTTGTACAACTTTCAGTTCCGACTTGAGTGTTTCTAATTGGCCTCGTTGGTAATTTATGTAGCTTTTATATTTAAATTTTACAATTGCTTTACAATAATTTCAGCTGTGGAACACTCGGCACGAGGGCGACGAGGTGGTGGAAACTCTGCGGTCGCAGCTCAACACTCTCGGCCTCAGTTACGTGGATCTCTACCTCATGCATTGGCCAATGGGATTTCATGTATGTTTATACTAGCATTAATCGCACGCGTGAAATTAGATTTTAAAATGTTACCCCCTTGGGGATTGAATTTTGTAAAATCTTTCCTTGGTGTTATACGTCATATAAGAAATATGTGTGCCAAATTTCAAATTTCTAGGCTTATGGGTTTGGCCTATGCGTTGATAACATCAGTCAGCCAACTTTGCATTTATACTCGTAGATAGAAAGATTGTACCTACTTTATTTAGTCCATTACATCGTTTAAAAGTTTGCACTATTATATTGCAGGTAGGGAATGTTATTATTCGACAAATTTTACTATTCGAATAATTCGAATAATGGCAAATCACTATTCGAATAAATTCGAATAATTCGAATAATACGAATATTGCTAATAAACCTTAAATGCAAGTAATATAATGCGTTTATATGGCTTGCATATTTAATAATATTAAAATGTGAAGTATAACACAAATAACTCTAAAAAAATCAACGTATTTTTAATTAAAAAACCTCCTTAAGTATATGTTTTAAACTTAAAATACCAAACTGTAATAACTTTTTAAAACTGTTAATAAGTATGTCTGAAGCAGACCACGGATTTGGTTGCCAAAAATTAACGAAGAAAGCCTCTAGGGGAGAGAATTTTTAAGAGGTTAGAGAAAGTTTTACAGGTTTGTATTTTCTGGTGCTTAATTGAAATAAGCTATTGATTGATTTAACATAGACAATCGATTTGAAAAGTCAGACTATAGAAATGAAGCTTTTGGAAGTATAATTTAATATATAAAGAACAATAATATTACAGAACATATATTTTTTATTATTTATTTATCAATTTATTTAAATTGGGAAGAAATATATTTGCAGAGTTGGAACACTACACAGAAATCGGAATACACTGTAAATAGTGCTCTGCTCTAATGTATTGTAATAGAGCTGAGAACTCAAACATACGAGTGTCGTGCTGTCATAATGGTCTGCTCCAGACCTAATCGATACGTTTTGGGAATAAGTAAACAAAATAAACCGTCAAAATAAAAAGCACTCAAAAGAGATTTTAATTTATGTTATAATAATAAAAAATCTTCATAGTTGGTTATATTCTTTAAAAACTAAAAGAATCTTTTTCATTTTTAAAGTTAACCATTTTTTTTTTGTATCTATTTAAATTTTTAATTTTTTCTTGAACGATGAGTCTTGTTGCATAATCGAAGTTAGACAACATTAGATTTAAAAATTGTATCATAGCCCTTTGACCTAAAGAACGTGATGATGATTTTTCTGGAACTACTCAGAAGATGAAGCGAAGGTACAAAAAGACTAAATCACACCTGACAAGGCCGTGCAAGACTTCAACGGCAGACTCAGCGCCCGAGAAGACTGTTAAATTATTTCCACTTGTTGAATATTGACACCCAAATACAGTTAAGTTTAGCAACACCTTCTTCAGTCCCGAAGGGACTACGTTACTGACAGCACAGTGAAGAAGACTTGCTTTAGCAAATCTGAAACCCTAAAGACCGAGGCGAAAGGCGAGTAGTCTTATCTCCCAAACTCGAGAACCCTAGTATCGAGTAAGAACACTGTGATACGTCCGTGAACACATACAGCAGGGTGAACGAGAACGGTCCAGAATTTTGATTTTGATCCCAGATGAGTGGATTTACTCACCAGTGGCGTGGGGTTCCTATAACTCCACTCCTATCGGTTTCACTTACCACTTACCTTTTGTAGACCCTCATACAAATACTTACCTTTCCTATTATACAGGCTAGGGCTTCCATATGAAGAAGAACCAGCCTTTGCCACTGTTAATCACTTTAACTTCACAACTTCTGGAAGGAAGCTAAGTACACGTGACCTGGTAGGCGACATCTTCAAGCCTACTTTTCAGAAAGAGTCCAGTATGCTGGGGCAAAGCACATAATTATACAATGGGCTGGTATACCTTCAGAAAGCCACGTATGTGGCCATGAGAATTGGACCTCTAACTGAAGAAAGATATGGTCATAAGATTCTCAAAGAGAATTTTTGCGAAAAAGAGAAAATTCTCAAGGCCGTATTTAGCAAATACTCGTAGGTATGAGTGAGAAATCGATACTAATGCATTTAATGCCCTCACCTTAACCCGATTAAGTATACCCTGAGATGAGCTTGGAAGGCTAGTAAAAAGCCGCAGATTGACACCTACAGTTAGTACCCTCACAGCACTAAACACTTCCTAATAGAAGAATGGGAGAATATTGCATAAATCGGCTCCAAACCTCGTTTTCAGTATGACAAAAAAAGTATGAAATTTTAAAAGATTTTGCAGGCCAGTGTAATACTGTACTCTATTGTAATAATCAACTTAACTAGGTATATATATATTTGTTATTTAGGTAATTAACTATTTTCTTCTTATATGTCATGGGATACTCTTCCCAACTTACCTGTCCGGTAGTTGTGGTATAGTATACGGGTATGCGACCCCGGCTTCCCTAGCTATTACTATCCTATCCCTTGCCCTCCTGGGCGGTAATATCCTACATTCCCTATTTCCCACTCTAACTTAACAATTTTCCTTTCCACACCACCTATCCTTCCCTTTCCCTATTCCTACCCTCTCCACCAATCCGTGGAAACGCAATGGATAATCAAAAATAATTTAATTATCCAAAATGGCGGCGATGTGGTTCGCCACCCATCACGTCTCGTTTCTCGCGGAGGCGAAAAGCGGACCATGGAGAGACGCTTGGCTACGTTGAATGTAAGAGGAGGAATGAATGGTAAGAATGAAAGTGGACGAAGCGAAAGAAGTATGTAAGTATCGTAGCAAGTGGAAAGAAGTGGTCTCTGCCTACCCCTACGAGAAAGAGGCGGTCCTGCCTACCCCTACGGGAAAAAGACGTGATTATATGTATGTATTTTCTTAACATTCCGTTTTAAGGATTCCTTATTCCAAGAAACCTTTCTCGTTTCACTCTGTTCGTCTGTCTTTCTATCCGCTTTTTTAATTATATTGCGTCTAGATGTCTATTTCATTAAAAAATATATAATTTTATTATATAGTTAGGGATGGCTTTCCATACATGTGAAGTAAGTATAATAAGAAGAAGTTGAATATGTCTTTTAAAATAAAGGCAAAGATTCATAAATGATTTTTACAAAGTCAATAATTTCCAATTTATCGGCCTCCAAATTGGTTTCACCCCCATCTGTCATTTCTGAACTATGAGAATTAGAAACTTACAAATTTCCATGCTGGTAGATCATGCTTAATTCTCTTTAGGGAAATTATTTTAGACGAAATCGAACAGTAGGTAACTATTTAAGAATATGAAAATAAAAATCTTTAAAATAAAAATATTACCCTCCTTAGACACGTCCTGACACGCTCTTGGTTAGGTCATTTTAATATTGCGTATGATCATAGCGTTCTTTCGCTGTTGTCTGTAGGAAGTGTTCTCCTTAAATATTTATTTTATTTAAAAAAGATATATTCCTTCACAAACAGTGTAGTAAAATCTGTTTTAGGATATCATTGATGACAATAATGTATTAAAAAACGAAACTTTACCGGTTACTACAAGTTTTTTACTATTATTAACATATTTTTAAAAAAGAAATAAAATACTTTTATTATTCGTTTTATTCGAAATATTCGAATATTGAACCAGGTCATATTCGAATAATAAAATCGTCGAATATTCGAATAAAACGAATATTCGAATATTCGAATAATATTCCCTAATTGCAGGTGATGAACATTTTGATTAAATGCATTCTTGAATCTTCTCTTCAGATTCAATGTCCTCATTTGGCGACAGCGACGGCTTTTTAGTTTAAGCAATCTTTAAGCATTTTTTTATGTAAATATGTTTCTACAATATTGTTACAGAGCAACAATACCTACAGCGATGTGGACTACATGGAAACATGGAAGGGCTTAGAAAATTCCAAAATTCTTGGCCTCGCTAAATCTATTGGTGTCTCTAATTTCAATAAGGAGCAACTAACACGGTTGCTCGCTGAGGGATTCTTGAAACCCGCGGCGTTGCAAATCGAGGTTTGTTACTGAAGAGTAAAAACATTATATAAAAAAATTATTAAAAAAATATCTTTGCGTAATATTCCTAACCACCATCACCAGTTTTATTATAATTTTAAATACATATTTTAGGTCCATCTTTTAAACGTAGAGTCTGAACTGGTATCGTTTGCTCAGTCCCATGGAATCGCAGTCATGGCGTATAGCCCGTTCGGCCCGCTAGTCAAGAGGTTTGGTCAGATGTTCCCGGGACCAAAATGCGACGATCCTGTTCTTCTGCCCATAGCTAATAGATATGAGAAGACAGTTCCACAAATTGTTTTAAGATGGCTTGTAAGTTACATTGCTATATGTATGTCATTGTCGAGATTGTAGTGAATAAGTGAGTGTTTTAGCGAATATATCTTTATTTATCCACCATTTATACACCACAATGTTAATATTTACGGGAGACGCAACCCAGCCGCCATTCCCGATTGCGCCCGCGTTCTCGACTGTTCCACAGACTACTCAGAAGAACTAACGTGGACTGTTCCGTGAGTCCTGTCACCCTCTAGCGGGGAGTAGTTGAAATTATGGCGCGATATCGTGCTGGCGGGCGGATTCGCCTTCCGGACGCCGTATGGCGCGGCAATTTTAAATTACTTGGCGCTACAGTGTGCACGATTAGTAGGTAACTTAAAATAATATTATCCATGGACGAAAAACTTAGTTACATACAATGTGAAGCATATTTGATACTTTTATACTATACACATTTTAAAATGTTTATTATAATACATACTGGTTGTTGCCCACGACTTCTTGCGCGCAAAAATTAACTTCGCAGAAACCGTACATTTTCCGCGATAAAAAGTAGCCTATGTCCTTTCCCGTGGTCTACTCTTCATCTGTGCCAAATTTCATCAAAATTGGTCCAGTAGTTTCGGAGCCTATTCAATGCAAACAAACAAACAAACTTTTCCTCTTTATTATTTTAGTATAGATTACGACCTCGACCTCCGGCTCGTGCGCCAGTACGCTAACCACTGAGCCACAGTGACTTATACTGGCAAATTTTTCAAGAAAATGAAAATAAGCTAAAACCGAATGACATTCTTATCGCATTAAGTCGTGCGTGTGCGAGTGCGATAGTGTGACACTGAAACTAGAGCAAAACTGCATTTTGAAATTTTAATTCTCAAAAAGCAGTCTCAATTTGTTTACCTACCTACATCATACATATTTTTCTAAGAGTTAGGTACTAAATAAGTAATAAGAGACAGTCTCTTATTAAGAGTTGCTGCCGAAGTTTCTGATGTCTTTATTCTAATAGGCAAAAAAAAAAAGGTTTTCGTCTATTCAATGTTAGATATTTCACAATCTATATTTTATAGTTAATAAACAATCTACAACCCATTTTCGTATATCTTTAAAAAATAACGAAGATCCAAAAAAAAAAAAACGATTTACAATAAGAAAGAGAGCGATATATCGGCCTGTGACCTCACGAGTTGCTCCCGCCATACATTTGTCATCAAAAAATGTATTGCGGTAGCAGCTTGTGACCACAGAATAATAAGTGTTCGATCACATTTGTATGCAGCGCACTGTATCCAAAACCATGGCGAAATACCGCTCCGCCCGCGCCCGCTTTTTTAATCTTTACTTTTTACACTTATAAAACAAATCGCGTTGTTATGTTACGACAATTAGGTATTCAATAAAAATTAATTGAAAAAAAGTTGGGTAAAATATTCCGTTATTCTGTGGCAACATATTATGGAGTACTTAGTTGTGTTGTGACGGCCTCACTTTCAAGCGTGTTGACGGCTTCTGGATGATTTCTGTATTCTGTGCTTGTGGATGGCGTAACAAATCGTTTTGCGAGAAAGAGATGGGCATTTTTTTTTATTTGCTATATTGTAGCGTTTAAAATCAACATTTTACCAAGCTGTTCCTTTTCAGGTACAACGAAATATCGTTCCAGTATTTAAAACATTAAATACCTCGAGATTAAGAGCAAATATAAATGTTTTTGATTTCAACCTTACTGACGAAGAAATGAAGATATTAAGCAGTTTCGACAATAACACAAAATATACTATGCCGTCGTTTTGGCAAGATCATCCATATTATCCATTCAAAAAAATCCCAATACCTTTACCAAGCCCATTCATAATTTAAAAAAATAAGTAGGTACCTACAAATTAATTGTAAGTGATACACCTAGTTACTTATATAATAAGTCATAGCATTTATTCATTTAAATCTAAGTATTTTATGAATATGACGAAAACAAATCGTTTGTTTGTATGTATATAGATAATAATTTTAAACTCAATATTGATTAATTACATTAAAATGAAATAAATTATGCAATGATTTAGAAAAAATGGCTTATTTTATTTACTTTTTTGTCACTCATTTATCCGACATCGACAGAGGCTGCACTAGTCTGTTTTTTCTCCATACAAACGCTGTTGGTGATTTACTCTAAAATCAAATGTAGCGGACCAATCAGCGCACAGTCCTGAATCGCGCTATCGAAGTTTCTGAGCTCGGAAGTATATATACGACAGCTGAAATGATTACAAGTGGGCTTCGGCCTGACCGGGCATACCACCTCGCTCGGTCGGAGATCTCCCTACGTGGCCTACCACGCCATTCCCACATTAGTGACCCTCGACAGAACACGCCTCCTTCTGGACATCATCATCACTCCCCACCCCTCCGCACCACGCCAGCCAGCTTCAGCCTCATCGGGTACCTCGACCAACCAGCCTCAACGCACCGCGGCCTGGTCGAATCCTCATCGGCTTCAACGGGCACTCTCACTACAACGACCGGTCAGCAAGCAGAGCACATCTCTCCTGGTCAGCACGTAGCATCGGCCCCGCACGGCAGCACTCCGATTCACTGGAGCCCGTGCAGCAGCAGCACAGTTCCGACTCACTGGGACTCTCTCCACTGGCACTGGCGACTTAAGCACAAGACTCATCAAAAAATGGTTCGACCTCCGGTCTTCGGGGGGAGTGATGTAGCGGACCAATCAGCGCACAGTCCTGAATCGCGCTATCGAAGTTTCTGAGCTCGGAAGTATATATACGACAGCTGAAATGATTACAAGTGGGCTTCGGCCTGACCGGGCATACCAATTACCACCTCGCTCGGTCGGAGATCTCCCTTTGGGGCTTGCCACACTATTCCCACACAAACATAGCAAACCTAAATTTAAGCGTACCCAATATCGATTTTTAGGGATCCGTAATACTTAAGGAACCCTTATAGTTTCGCTCTGTCCGTCTGTCTGTCTGTCTGTCCGCGCCTCTAGCTCCTGTAATTATGAATATAAATTGATGAAATTTGGTGCAGTTATAGATTGTGTATAGATCACGGTTTCGGGATCATAAAAAAATAATATTTTTATATTTTAGGGGTGGCTCTCCATACATGTGAAGTGGGGATGAAAAATATTTTTTCACTCTACCCCATCGTGGAATAGGTCTTTTAAAATAAAGACAAGGTTTCATACGTTACTTTTTTATAAAGTTGACCATTTTCGAGTTATCGGCCTCCAAAGTAGTTTGTAAGTTGGTCCCCCCCTAGCATTTTTAAACTATAGGAGATAGAAACTTGCAAATTTCCATGCTGATAGATCATGCTAAAAACTCTTTAGGAAAATTATTGTGAACTAAATCGGACAGTAACTTTTGGAGTAATTTAAAAAAAAGCATATTACGCGTTTATAGTTACGGAACCCTCCTTAGACATGTCCTGACATGCTCTTGGTTAGGTTATTAATACACTAATCTAGGTCGGTATGTGCAGTGTGCACACTGCACATGCCACCGTAAAATTGTAAAATCCGTTAGATTGTAAAATAACTAACGATATTGTAAAAATATGTCGAAAGATAAAAAACTATATATTTATAATCTAACGAAAAATAATGTGTGAAATTATAGGCAGAATATTCGCGTCGGAAGTCTATCAACATTTTACAATTTCACTAGTTTTATTACAATCTAACGGTTTTT
Source organism: Glaucopsyche alexis (assembly GCA_905404095.1). NCBI lineage: Eukaryota > Metazoa > Arthropoda > Insecta > Lepidoptera > Lycaenidae > Glaucopsyche > Glaucopsyche alexis. Next base: position 8,805,505 of record FR990047.1, read on the forward strand.
ACAATTTTACGGTGACACAATAATATATTTCTAATGCACATACCGACCTAGATTAGTGCTACTAACAGCCTCCGTGGTCTAGTGGTTTAGAGCATTGGCTCTCGACTCGGAGGTCGTGAGTTCGATTCCCGCATTGGAACAACAAAAATGTTTCGAGTTTGGTTAGGACAATGCAGGCTGATCACCTGATGGTCTGACAAGATCCATGCGTCGGATGGGCATGTAAAAAGTCGGACCTGCGCCTGATCTCTCGTCGTGTCGGTTATCCGTCCCACTGAATTATGAGAGTAAAGGAAGATAGAGTGCTCTTGTGTACTGCGAGCACACTTAGGCACTATAAAAGAATTACTCCTGCGTAACTGGCCTGGTTTCAATGAAACCGGCCACCGTCACCGATATCGGTGTGGGGGTTATTAATTATTATTATTATTACTTATATTTCTAAAATTGAAATAAATGTAGAAGATAATAGCCTCCAAAATCGGATTTTTAGCTCAACTTTGACCGTAAATAAAAAACAAACGAATAATGAAAATAAAAAAAGCTAGCACATACCGACACAGTTTGATTATGCAGCAATTGAGATAACTTTGCTTCAGACAAAATTATTATAGGTACTAAATTATTTTTTCATAAATCACCAACATCTGAGTTTTGATTGAATAACATGATTCTAAAGTTGTTTGGTGGCGAGGCATTTAGATCATACAGTCTGACAAGGATCTTTTGGCACGTGGATAAAATCATCAACATCGCCGCCGTCTTGTAAAATTTCACTTTTAGTAATAAATAGATAAATATCGTCGGCCTAGAGTGTAAACCTGCTAAATCCATTTTTTGGCTCATGGAACATTTTGATGCCATTCGATAGAAAAAGGGACAGCACATCGTCAAGTAACACAGCTATATCCTACTTCAATCGCAAGTTTTCGTAAACGTGTGATGAGTAAAACTGCTAAATCCGATCGATTCAAATTTGGCGGCTAAATCCGCTGTCAACCGCCATTTTGTATGAGCATCTGACGTCAAGCATTGCGCTCGTGTAAATTATTACAATTTAGTGTGTTTTTCGCTTTGTTAGTGTATTTAATGTTCGTAATATTGTAACGGTAAGTGTATATTGCCTTTATGTACATTTATTTTCAATGGGATCTATTGAAATCTAAGTTAAATCGTGGTTTTCATATCACTTGCTTACCCGTTGGTAGTAATGGGAGTTAGCAGGTGTTTGCAGATAATTAACAGCATTTTTAGGGATTTAGCAGTATTATATTTACCTACCTATTTTATAAATTTATTTTATATATTTATTATTTTAGTTTCAGAGAATGTGAATCAAGAAACCATGCACGTTGCTGAAATAAACGGTGAAAATGTGCCTCATAACCACGACAATAGTCAACGATCGTTACAAAGATCCGATGCTATTCCTTCCTCCTCATCATCATCCTTTGAAGACTAAATAACAGATGAAAGTGATCAAGACGGTATAGTTCCGTACGGTTTCCATTCTGACTCCGAGTCTGATAGTGATTATCCGAAAAAAAGTAAAAAACGAAAGAAAAGGATGCAAGTACAAAAGTCTAATTGGTTTGCGGAAAAAAATTGAAAACTAAGAGAATCTGGAAAGAAATACTACGGTAGAAAAAAGGAAGATACGTGGAATTACGAGATACCAAAAGAACCTAGAAAAATGAAGGAACGATGCAGGTGTAGGCAGACAGAAAAAGGAACTATTAAATGTTCAATAATTACAGAAGAAGAAAGAAAAGGGTTATTTGAAAGATTTTGGAGCATGACTTGGCCAGAAAAGAAAACCTTCATCGATAGCTTTGTTACAGCGATGCCTATTAAAAGGCCACGAGGAAGAAATGACGAAAGACAATCTAGAAGAAGTCAATCGCTAGTCTATTATTTAAAGAAAGAAGACGAGCGAATCAAAGTCTGTAGAACCATGTTCCTCAACACACTTGGTGTTGGTAGATGGACTGTGATTAATTGGAAAAACAAGAAATCAAATGTTACAAACACTAGTAAAGGTCAGAGAGTCCCTCAACCTTCTAGTGCTGAGAATTTGTCATCAAAGCCTTTTGCCAAAGAACGTAAAGAACTTGACGAATACTCCAAGTGGTGATATATATTTCAAACTCAGATTCCCTGATGAATGGCAAACTTTGCCCCAAAGAAAATCCCCGGTTGTTCCTTTATCATTAAATGAACTTCCAAATCTCCATGAAAATCGAAGGAAGATCACTGCCAGGAAGTTTGAAGACCTGCAATCACGAAGTATAGATAACAAGGAGTCCGAACGTAATGTTAAATTAATGGTCTCAATTACGGGGACAGATTTTTGCCGGTAGAGCGCGCGACGGTCCGACATGCACTCGTTTGAAATTACGCGGGAAGTTTAAAGTTGCTATTGACAGCTCTGGAAAGATTGAAATCTTATTATAAAAAAGTTTTAGGAAATTCTTAAAAACTGTTCTCGAAAAATAGATACCGTAGAACACGGTAATTGCCTAACGGTAATTTAAAAATAATTGTAATAAATAATAGTATTGGCAACACTCGGTATAATAGTATTGGCAACACTCGGTACTCGTCGGTCTCGCACGCCTAGTGGCAGAAAAGAGAACTAAGATCTGGTCCTATTATTGTGTACATAATTATTATTAAAAAGCCTATACCGTTCGGACTCCTGGTATCTATGCTTCATGCCTGCAATATTTAAAAAGATCTCTTCCCGAAGATTACCGTCCATATTACGACAATTTACCCCATGACTAATCAGCCATGGGGTAAATTGTCATAATCAATCGATAAGACTGAAGTTTTACTCGTTACATTATGTAAGATGTTATTATGTATAGTCTGTCAAAAAAGTAAAGAAATTAAAAAGTGGCAACATCGTAGTGTTATCCCTTTTTTCTTAGATTGATTTGAAAGGGATGACACTACGATGTTGCCACTTTTTAATTTCTTCACTTTTATGACAGACTATACTTCAAAATATTTAACTACTTATTACTTGCATAAATCAAACTAGGGATTTGACAGTTCATTTCACATTTTGTTATGGTTAAAGTTAAAGTTATAGTTAAAGTAAGCCGGTGCAAGAGTGGGTTGCACCGGCTTACTGTATAATAAGTTGTTTATTTTGAATAAATATGTGATTTTTTAATAAATGATTACTTTACTACCTAATTATTTTATTTGAAAAACCCCTGCTAAATCCATTCTCATATCCTTCGTGCAGCTGCAAAACCCTGCTAAGTCACAAAATGCTTAATAAAACACTTAATTATTAAATTATTTGTATTTTTTGTATATTATTGTACAAAACGATACAAATTAAACCAACTATATTTTTTGTTTGCAACCTAAAGTACAATTTAAAGTTTTATGAAGTTTTTTGTCCATCCCCTAAAATTTCATTGTAGTGAGTTAGCAGGTTTACACTCTAGGCCGACGATATTGTTCTTATTTGCGACACTCACGCCCCCATCCAAGTGCCAAAAGATCCTTGTCCGACTGTAATTACATTACTTCGCAAAAAAAAAAACATGATGTCGAGTGTCAAGTCATGATTGACAAATGACATTAGCATTTATCTGTCAAATAATACTTGACAGTTGACAGTTTAGTTCGCGATCAAAAGCGATCGCTTGAGTTGCTGTTCGTTTTGTACTTTTGTCGGTCCGAGGAAATCTCAAAACGACTCCATATTTGTTGTGTTTAATTTTTATTAGATCTCTTTATTTAAATCGCGAGTAATAACAAAATTTAACACTGTGGCGAAGGTGACTCCGTTCCCCAGTATGAGTTATTCCGGAAGGAATAAATTCGAGGTAAGGTAAATCGATCCGCTGCGTTGGTGCATTGTTTATTTTTGTTTAATCAAAAACAGCTGACATTATAATATACACGCTTTTCTTTGTTCGTAAATTGATCGTTTTATGCCTTTTTAATATGGTAAGCATTGATTAAATCACTTATAATATACGTCTTATAAGAACATCCTAGTGAAATAAATGCACTATTGTCTACTAAGCTTTTAATAACATTCAATGTAGAATTTACTTTTAAATTACACATGGACGCACGAGATATGCGAACATAACTTTAAAAAATGAATGTGCTTAGCCAGCTAGCAGCGACGTTATAATATGCTATTTCTGATACATTTTCCGTCACACATAAAGATAATTGACCTCTTGGCGTACAATCAACTCTGAAAATTAATACCGTTACAAAGACCGAAGACGCGCATTTCGTCGGCTTAGAGCACGTTTGCAGTATTTGCGTCATATGTACAGCATTATTTGAAACTGTTTACAACTATGTTCATTATGCTGGTTATTTTAGTCATAGAAACATATAAATAGTCAATCGCTCGTTTAAAATATCTTAACAAAATGCGTCTATTTTTGTTGCTGTTTCAGGCAAACAAATTATAGATATGGATTAGTATTATCAGTCATTGTTACCATTAACTGTTATGTAGAAAATTAAAATTAAATATATTAATCTGATTTAATATGAATGGGCAATGTTAATACTAGTAAAACAGGATATGAAATAAAATTAATTACCAATATTGATTTTTACTGGGACTGTGACTATTTTAAATTTAATTCTAGGCATAAACAATTGCTATTCTTTGGTATTTACTATGTGTAGAATCTCACTATCTTAATTCTTTATGTCTTGCAAATTGTATAATAATTAAGTGAAATAGTAGTAAATCACCACTAACCATTGCCATCTTCACCACCATTTGTTTGACTGCCGTAAGCAGAACAAACCTAATATCAGTGGATGAATCCACTCTTGCTAAATATGTTATGTGTATTAAATTGGACCATGTTTGAGAGTTCTAGTACCTACCTATTTTATACTAATTGAAACCAGTAACAACTAGGTAGACTTGATTTAAATTATTCACTTTATATATGATATGAATTCAAAATGTTTGAACTTCAAACGTTGAAGTGCTACTTTACTACTAGATTTAGGTACTTAATTATTTATTTATGTAATAAACATATATTTTTACAGATTTCTCGATTTTCGGGTGATGATGACAGTCATATAAACAAAAAGCTGCCAAAAGAACTGATTCTTCGTATACTTTCCTACCTGGATGTTGTGTCTTTATGCCGATGTGCTCAGGTGAGAACATGATATTTTCTATAGTTTTATGGTATAAAAATATGTAAACAGATCTCTGATATAGGTAGGTGTAGTTTGATCTAATACCTAGGTTTATATCTAATCATGTAAAGCAAGTAAGTTGTGACTTAAGATCCCATTACACAGTTACTTTGTCTGGATAAGTAATGTCACCTGCTTGACCTCTGTATTAATAATAAAGCACCTATAATCTATTTAGGAGTCACTAAAATAACCAGGTCCAGTAGTTTCAGAGAATAGCTGGAACAAACAGACAGACAAAAAACTTTTAGATTGTTTTTTTTCTATTGTAAGTACCATACACACTTTCATATTCATTTAAAGTGAAAAGCTATTAATTTAACAAATAGACACTTCAATTTTTTTATTGGTATAGAAAATATTTTAAATTTTTAATAAACAATAAACTTCTGTTTCAAAAAATGTCATCTTGCTACTAATTACCATTGTTGGTCCTGAATTTTTTTAACAAACTTTGCTATTACTTTTTTCAGGTTTCAAAACTATGGAATATCCTCGCCCTTGATGGCTCGAACTGGCAACGGATAGACTTATTCGACTTTCAGAGAGATGTAGAGGTATGAATCAAATTGTTTTTTGATATTTAAGTAAAGATTTTTCATTTAGAAGCCCTCTCTTATTTAACTTACACTTTCAGTGGATTATAACTCTACTGTCTTGTTATCCTAAACTGACCCAAATTTGTTAATCTACTACATATTTGACATTTGTTCAGCGGTTGACATTTGTTTGATGTTTATGAGAATACCATTTTGCGTAATGAGATCAAGACTGTATCGAAATTGTATAGTGTAGTGTAAGATTGAAATAGCATAATCGACCTTCTGATTATTTGATTAACATTTGTTTTATGTTTGAACAGGGTCCAGTGATAGAAAACATATCACAGCGATGCGGTGGATTTTTGCGAGAGCTGTCTCTACGAGGGTGCGAGAGTATCGCAGATGGCTCCATCAAGACTTTGGCGCAGGTTTTTACTCTTTCATACCAAAATAATATCTTATATCACCCATCACTATTTGAAATAATTTTAGGAATTTTTGTTTATTCTTAAATCTGCTAGTCCTGATATTGATAAGAAAATATTTGTTTACAGTCTTGTCCGAATATTGAAGATCTAAATCTTAACAAGTGCAAGAAACTCACAGATCAGTCCTGTCAAGCTTTAGGGAGAAGATGTAGCAAGTTGCAAAAGTAAGTAAACCTCCAGTAGCAGTAGAAATTTTAATATAATTTAGATTAGTAGGAATAAAAATATTTACAGTGAAATTATTATTATTCCTACTACTATTATATATGTGAAAGTTTGTATGGGTGTTTGTGATTTTTTCACACAAAAACTACTGAACTGATTTAGATGAAATTTGATATGGTAGTAATTATGCCTAAAAAGTAGTGTTCCTGCGGGGTACTGTATTTATGTGCATATGACTGACTGTCTTTTACGTCAAAGAGCTGAACTGGTTTGAATAAAAATTGGTATGGTACTATAGGCAAACCGTTTAACTCAGTCTTCGCCCGCGCGGTACAGGAGTGCGGGCGAAGACTGAGTTAAACGGTTTGCCTATAGCTTTGGGTTTACACATAGATTACTTTTATCGCGGCGTAATGGACGGTCCTCGCGAGATTTCTTTTTGTTCGTACGAAGTCGCGCGCAACATCTAATAAAAATTTGATAAATGTAAAAAATATTACATTTTATCAGTAATGTGTAGCTTTGTTATGAGACTATTAAAAGCTACAAAAAAATAATAGTAAAAATCCTACAGAATTAGTTTACATATATCACACATTTATTCTCCTTACGACATAGTAATTTTCAAGGTGTTCAGTTTTTGTTGAAGAAACTCAAAACTTGAAGCCAAATTTTTTATTTCCATATAGGTTATAATATAACACTTATAGAATTGTCCTACATGATGCTTACCATCGATTCGGAAACTAGCCCGTCGAGAAGAACCGGCGTAAGAAACTCGCACCTTTTAGCAAAAAGATGGAAAAATTATTCTTTCCAAAAAATTTTTTACAATATAGTAACTTAATCTATATGACAAAAGTCAAGATACTTAATTACATGGAAGCAGCCTTGCAGGGGTCCATCTTATTCCCAAGGTGCGCAATCGTTAATGAAATCATTGACCTTATTATAATATAGCTTAGCTTTAGCACACAAACGTTCTTTATCAACTTTTTTAAATTTATTAATGGAAAAATTTTGAACATTTTCTGGGATTTTCAAAGCTTTAGGTATACAAATGAAATTTGTTTTTTGGCTGACAATTTAAGGTGCACCGCAGACGACACACTTTTTGTGCGATCGAGTCTGCGGCGCACAGAAAGTCTACATGGCGCGCACAAAGTCGTTCGCGGATTTTTCACAAACTCAAAGTACACGACGCACATCTTCGATCATTCTGTCGGCAGAACAGTGGGGACGATCACGCTATGGAAATTGCGCAGAGATCGGGATGTATTATTTTATACTTGAAGTATAGAAAAAGAAGAAATAGAGAATTTTAGGTACATCGTATACTTTCGGAGAGATTACTGAAAGGACAGTTCTATATTAAACATTCAATTCTAAAACAACATCCGGATAAATTGTTCAAATTTTATAAAATGTCTGTTTCTACATTTTATGAGCTGCTATTACTGGTCTGTTTTGTATTTCATGTATTAACCTCGTTACATCGATCGATCTCTGGCGCCATGGTATTATATCGCATACGTTACGTCCATCCCTAACAAATGCAGAGTGCAGACTCCTTTAGTTTCTATGAGTCTCTCGTCTACGCTGCCCCTAAGATGTCACTTTTTTACAATAGGCTACACGACTGAATTTTTTTTATTGCATAAATGAATAATACTCTTAAATATGAGTAACTTCTCAGAAGAAACCGTATATCAAAAGTCAATATTTTCAAAGGTACAGCGATTTGTATACAAAATTTCGCGAGTTTCATGAAAACGCTCCATACTAAAGTCGTACGTAGCTATGACGTCACGTCCATGTTAAAGTGTATGAAGTATACGGCCGCAGGAACATATTTGTAAATATCTCCGATATTTGTGCGTTAAAGTTCATACAGTTTTTGTATATGATGTAAGGAAACTAATGATGTAGGTTTTGTTTACTAATTTAGCAAAAAAAATATTTTTTTTTTGTAATTTTTAGATGAATCTAATTACTAAACTATACATAAAATATTATAATTTTTACATTTACGAAGTAGTTATGCCTCAAAATTTCTGAATACATTAATAAAACTAAATATTTTAGATGTAGTCGTGTACCCAATTGTAATAAAGTCGTAACTCCTACGTCATACAACCAAAGTACAAAAACAGATTGAATTTAGACAACTTTAGTTAGGGTCCATTTATTAAATATATTCTTCCATAATTTTAGCCAACATCAGGCTACAACATTAAGTAAGTAATGAAAGTATATCGTAATTTACAGAAAAATAACATGAAATAACATTTACAACAAAATTAACATTTCCTGGAAACTAGTACCAGTAAGTACGAGTCGACTTTTAAGGTCACGCGTCATTCAAAGTTTAGTGCAATTTAATTAAGTGAAAAGTATCCTTTATAAAACAGAAACTTGTAGATTTGTAGCCTGAATTTATCCTTAAACCAGTGGCGTAGCGTAGTAGGGGCGGGGGGGCACTTTAAGGGGGCGGCAAAACCTAAGTAAGGGGGCGGCAAAACCTAAGTAAGAGGGCAGCAAAACCCAAGTAAAGGGGCGGCAAAATTGACGTCCGCCCCGGGCGGCACTCGGCAGACACCCACGCTACGCCACTGCCTTAAACATCTATTTCGGTTTTTAATACATTAGCCCCCTTACTAATAAAAATATTTATCCAGTAGATAAGCAATACAATGTATGCGTTGGAAAAGTCGCTTGACAGACAAGGACAAAATATTGTATCGCATATCTACTGGATAAATATTTTTATTAGTAAGGGGGTTAATATATTATCTTCATAAGGCGTGACGTCATAATTGCGGCGACTTTTGTATGGAGCGTTTTCACAAGATGCAAAATTCTGTAAACAAATCGCTGTGCCTTTGAAAATATTGATTTTTAATACTGATTCTTCTGAAAACTAACTCATATTTTAGAGTTCCTACTATTGAGTTTCATTTGTGCAATAAACAAAATTAGTCAACTACCTTATTATTGATATATTTTTCATCTTCATAAATTATTATTGATTTGTAATAATTTTCAGAATCAATTTGGAATCCTGTCCGAGCATATCAGATATATCGCTGAAGGCATTGTCAGATGGATGTCCAGTATGTTATTTGTAATTTTTTGCGGAAGTTTGTAATTACTTTGATGGTTCCACTCCATTTATAACACTTGATTAACTGACCTAGTTGCCTTTGACTTAAAGATAATTTACACATATTATGTATTTATTATTCAATAAAAATAAATTAACAATACTATTATCTTACAATTTATAACATATCGAACAGTTCAATCGTTTTTTTTTACTATTTGTTAACAATCGATGTACTTAATTGATACAAATAAATCAATAAAAATAAATAATATATCTTCTCAGCTACTCACACACGTAAACGTGTCGTGGTGTCAGTCTATAACAGAGAACGGAGTGGAGGCGCTGGCCAGAGGGTGCCCCAAATTGAAGAGCTTCCTTTGCAGGGGTGAGTTTAAAACTAATCTTGCTCTTCTTCTCACAGTAATATAACTGTAACTTAAGCTTCTCGCCTATTTACGCATGGACTTTAGGGTAAGTTTACACCGCGGCAATACGCGGCGATGCATTTTTAAGACAGCTATTCAAAATTGAATTTTATTCACTACACAAAGATACACTTTTCGTACATCAGTCATACACTGCACATATGTGCTGTGCAGTGAGCTGTCGCTATAAAGTGATACACATAAAATTCGAATTTGAATATAATTCGAACCCAATGAAATGACGTGTATATTATTGTGTAATGGATAAAGTTCAATTTTGAATAGCTAACTTAAAAATGCAACGCCATGTCGAGTATCGTTTCGGTTCGGTGTGAATTGACCCTTAGACCTCACAAACTACGCAACGGATGAATACGCTTTACGACCGAATGCATTGTGTAATAGTGATGCAACGGAAGTGTCATAACGGAAGTGGAAACGGAAACAGATGTCAAAAGTAAATCTTAGCAGAAGCGGAATCGGAAGCGGATGTGATAATAGTTAATACTATGAATAAATGTTTTGTCGTTTGTTTAACGCCTCACTCTCGAAATGCGGGGGGTACGTATATAATTAATTGGCACGTATGCCTGCTTGGTCCGTCGCGTCCAATCCCGCGCGCCGCCCCGCCGGCCGAACTTCACCTCTCTTCCCGCTATAAACTTCCGTTTAGAGTTCTGTTGTAAAGCTTGCGGATCCAGCAACAGAAATGAAAGTGAAAAGACATGCAGAACTTCCGCGGAAGTGGAAGCAGAAGCAGAGTTCTGTTGCATCACTATTGTGTAACACTAATTGGCTGTGACGGGTATGCGCGTGTGTGTGTGATAATTGAAATCTATCTTACAATAGCTTGTTGGTAAATTTACAGGTCGAAAAGCAGAGTATGTGCTAATCGATTGATATTGAACAATTATAAAATATTTGTATCAATTTTATTTCGTGTTGTAGGTTGCAAAAACGTGAACGACAGGGCGGTGACCTGCCTCGCTACGTACTGCCCGGACTTGGAGGTGCTCAACGTGCAGGGCTGCGACGTGAGTGTACTTTGAAGATGAAAAGTTTGATCTCTAGATTTAAGTAATAGTTACATACTACTAGAAGGGGTATTTACAAATTAATTACTGTATCATCGAAATATTTGTTTTAATGATTCTATAGTCTAAAGTAATTCATGCAATCCTCTGTTATTAGGAAAGTAATAAGACAAAACTAAAATGAAAATAAACGGCGATAAAACCCTAAAAAAAGTAACGAAAAGCACGTCCGAAGCTCTTCGTTTCTCTAGCGTACGCGTTCGCTGCGTATTTCCCTCGTTCGCCTCGACCTCTGCCCGCCACCCGCACGAACACGGCGTCTGGACGCACACCTCTTAAATTACTGTACAACCACTATTTACTACAATGGGGTATTTTCCAAGTTTTTGAAAAATACGTCATATAATTAATAATAACAAAATACATTTGCAATCTGAACCATTCCTTGTGCATTTCTTTCCTTTCCTTGCAAAGCAGCATATATGTTTAAATAATTAATAAAGCCGCGAAAATGCTGCAATGACGTCACATTCTTGTAACCACCTGTCAACTATCAAATCACATTAGACATATCAAATCCTAAAATGTTTGGTGTTAACTTTGGTAATTTTACTATTTAAAAATGCCTTAAATATGGTGCTATACTAATAATAGTAGGAAGAAGTTTTGTGCGGATTATCAGCGTTTCTCTTCGATAATAATATCGAAGAGAAACGCTGATAATCCGCACAAAACTTCGACTGACAATGTAATATATATTTTTTTAAATAACGTTTTTGACGCTGTTGACGGGATTATGTATAATGTAGGCCATTAAAAAAAAAAAAAAGAAGTACAAGAATCTGACGTCACGTTTGACGACTGTGCGTTTTAAATCACGTGGTCAAACGTGAAAAAATTATTTTATTTTTAATATTTAAAAAAATCATGCATATTTTATAGTAAAGTGTTTGTTTAATGGTTTTAAATAATGTTTAGTGTAAAAATATCAATAGTTTGATGTATATTTTCACCATAGGATAATTGCCTATTGTCCAATGTCAATTGTATGCATGTCACCGTAAAATTGTAAAAACCGTTAGATTGTAATAAAACTAGTCAAATTGTAAAATGTTGATAGACTTCCGACGTGAATATGCTGCCCGTAATTCCACACATTATTCTTCGTAAGATTATAGATAGATAGAAATACAGGAATACTTTTTTATCGGTCGGTACAATAAATTTTACCACGTCCGCGTCATTGGTATCGATAATAGAGTATATTTCACAAAATATATATTTTTTTTTCATTTCAATTAATTTATCCTATAACCAATCTAATACCGCATGGGCGCACTAACTACAAGGCGTCAACGGGTGCGGTATGAGGTAGGGGGCGGCGGGGTGGGGTAAGCGATCGGCCGGGCGGCGCACGAGTTGTCAACAAAGCATCGATAGATGTGTAATGCATCCACATTTTGTATTAGTTTAGCGGATGAGTTCGGAGATTGATAATTTTGTTTTTTGTTCCAATGGGGTAGTAACAAAAATCGCTAGTATTTTTTATTTTTGACAAATATTGCGTATGTTGATTTTTATTGTACTGGTGAAAAAATAATCCTGTATATAGTTTTTAATCTTTCAACATATTTTTATAATCTCGTTACTTATTTTACAATCTAACGGTTTTTACAATTTTACGGTAACATATATTATGTATTCTGTATATTCCAGACGCTGACGGACGACTCTATCTCCCAACTCGGCGGCTCTATGCGGCGGCTGTGCGTGTCGGGTTGCGCGCGGCTGACGGACGCGACGCTGGCGGCGCTGGCGGCGCGCTGTCCGGACCTCGTCACGCTGGAGCTGGCGCAGTGCGCGCACCTCACCGACGTCGGCTTCCAGGCGCTGGCCCGGGTGAGCAAACGAGCAGACACATGGCCTAATGGTATATGATTACCATAACCAATGGATACCCGCAAGTCGCAACACCAGATTGTTGCCAGTTTTACACACATTGCCTTCTTAGTTTGGGCGTTTAGCAAAACAACTCAAACCTTTGTCGGTTTTCTGTGTGGCACTAGCTTGCGTTGATAATTCTAGAAACTGATCTAAACTTTAAAAACCGCCAAAAACACTATTCGCCATGTTGCTTGATAGATTATCTGTGCTGTGACGTTATACTTGTGTGATTTGTAATCTGTGTTATAGTCCGCTCAGACAATGGCGGTGTGACATTTCGTTTAACGTTTTGACATAAATCTATATATATATATATATATATATATATAAAAATCAATGCCACTTTTCGTTGTAATTTTATAACTAAAGAACGGGCTCACCTATCCAAACCGAATGTTTAAGATTTGTTCGGATTAATTAGTACATGGTTTATGGGAAGTTTGCACAATATCGGTCGAGCGATTCTTCATTTATCACATTTTTTGTAACAAATGAATTCAATAAATGGCGGATCATTTTGTTAATGGGGATTTTGCTGTCAAAACTTTTTTGTGTTGACAGTACGAGCATGTTGTTATGTCATTAATGCGGTCATTTCATTTGGACGTGCTTCGATTAAAGCATGTGATGACTTTTAGCAAACTTGTTGTGCATGAGCCAGAGAAGGTTATTGGACCTTTTTTAAGGACTAGGTGTAGGAGTAGGTGTAGGAATAGGTTAGGTAGTCATTTATTCATTCCAGTTCATATTTAAGACAGAACAACGTCTGTCGGGGCCAGCTAGTATACTATAAAAGATGTCACGAACTATTAATTTACAGAAACACGTGCCGTTTCACTACTACAAATGTGTTTATTGTGTTTGTATCGTCACATTCTTTCCGGAAGTTATTTCGAGGTGTTTTCATCAGTAGAAATTAAAAAACTTTATTTACTTATCAATCTTAAGTTTTTAATTTATGATATCGCTAGAATACGTTTTCCTAAGCCAAGTACTAAAGGAAATACTCTTTCAGTATATGAAATTAAATATGAATCAAGTAGCCTTTTACATGGCCTATCTTGGCCTCTAGATATATTACAGAACCAAATGTAATATTAATTTTTAATTTGTAGAGTTGCAGAATGTTAGAGCGTATGGACCTAGAAGAATGTGTTTTAATCACTGACTCGACGCTGGTGCATTTGGCCATGGGATGTCCCAGGATAGAAAAACTGGTAAAGCATTTATTATTTTTAGTGGAAAAAAATAATATAAAGGCTTCGATCAATAATACAACTAGATGAACAATCCTGTACAAACTCAATTTTAAAACTGTCTTCAACAGTGTATATATAATTCGAGTCGAAAGGAACAAACATTAAAGCAAAATCAAGCTTATTAGCATTACTTAAAGGTGTATTCACAAACCACGTACCAAAAGCAAAAAAAAATTACGACCTAAGGTAGCTGATCGATATACCAAAGTAAATCCGACTTTAATTCATGCGAATTAAAGTCGGGTTTACAAAGCATAAAAAATACGACCGAGGTACGCCACTGGAACTTGGAATGAATGGAGTCGAATATTTCTTATGCTGTTATTATAATTATTTATAAATTATTTCTTATTTTTTTTTATGAAGTGTATGTAATTATGAATTGATTAATGAACTTTCATCAACATTCAATTCATAATTTTTCAAAAACAAAAATAAAATATGGGAATGGGATAAAATCAAATCTTTATATAAAATCATAGATGCTTATAAAATATAAAATTAAATATTTAAAAGATTTTTCTTTCAACCTCATGTAACTCATACGAAATTGAATTTTGAATTGATCATAAGTAAACAAAAAGAAAATAAAACAATAGCGTCTCCACTAAATGGAACAGAATCAACCCATGTTACCCGAACAAATCAAGTAGCCACGTGACAATAGAATTGTTCCTTTAGTTTGTCTTTTCAATTGAAGTGCTTTATAAATCCTTCTAATAATTTCGACAATTTAAAATATACGTCGATTTCTTGACGAAATATCAGTATTTATAATAGTGATAGTAATTATATATTGGTAATATTAGTACCAACCGAAAATATGAAATTCCATCTTTTTTTAACGTCCTAGATGTGTTATTTTTGTAATTTTTAAACGAGAACTGAGGCATGTTTACGTTCCGAGCGTTCGAACACTACTAAACCAAAAGTCTTTTGGTGAGGACGTTTTTCGTCGCTGATTATGTATCTAGTTGTATTAATGATCGAAGTATAAAAGCGTACAAAATGTATTTCTGAATGAAATTACACATAAATTACCTTGTTAATCTTTATAACATAATTTCATTTATAACTTTTCAGACGCTATCCCACTGCGAGCTTATAACTGACTTTGGAATCAAACAACTCTCGATGTCACCCTGCGCGGCGGAACACCTCACTGTTTTAAGTAAGAGTGTTAATCCTGAAACAAAAATATGTTATTAAAATGAATTTGTTGTGTAAGTCTATCTGTTGATTTATTTAGATACTGTTGCACCTACTTGCATAGCGGCAATGACTGCTGCCAACATAATATAATATTGTAAACATTATTGTAATTTTTGTCTGGCAGCAAGGTCTTATGCCCACATTTTTTTCTTTAACGTCCACGCTTTACTTATTGACATTAGTAATTTAGAGGGGTTACATCGTTTATGGCGATGACGATGATAAATGTAATGATGGTGCAGGTCTGGACAACTGCCCGCTGGTGACGGACGAGGCGCTGGAGCACCTGACGTCGTGCCACAACCTGCAGCTGATAGAACTGTACGACTGCCAGCTCGTCACCAGGAACGCGATACGGAAGCTGAGGGTATGTTTTTTTTTTAATGAAACGAACCAGGAAACGAGCAGACGGATCGCCTGATGGTAAGAAATAACCGCCGCTCAATGACACCCAACACCAGAGGAGTTATACTTGTAACTCCTCTGGTGTTGTGAGTTTGTGACTAGCGTTCCTGGTCCCTGGTGAAAATCCCTAATATCCTTCAGGTAACCTCACTCCACTAAGCAAAACACAACACAAGCATGGGCGTAGCCAGGGGGTGGTTTAGGGGGTTCAAACCCCCCCCCCCGAAATGGGCCGGCTGGTATATATAATACAGAGATCTGACCAATATACAGAGGCGTATTTAGAAATTTTGCGTCCCAGGCCAATTAACATATTTTGCCGCCCCATTTACCCTATGTGAAAGATGATTTTTTGAAGTTATTTTAGAAAAATAATCAACAGCGTAAATCAGAACTTTGATAGTAATTTGTACTATATGTATGTGTTTATGTTAAATGTGTTCAAACCGAGAAAGCGAGCAAATGTTTTTTGCGGCGAGAAGGGCCAAAGTGCGGCGAGAAGGGCCATCTTCAGTTCAACTGCCCGCAGAGACCCAGATGGCAAGGATGAAAAGGATCGAGGAACAAATAGAGGAGCTGAAGAAGCAAGGGGCTTCTTGCCCTGCCCGGAATCAGGGAAACGAATAAAAGCCAGGACTGAGGGGCGAGTACTGGCTGACGCGGAAGAAGCCCCGATAACTGTTATTTCCCAGGCATTCAGCGGGAATAGTCTTGTGATTCAGGGGACTATTAACGGAACGGATTGCAAAATGACCCTAGACACAGGAGCCTCTAGGACAATAGTGAACCCAAAGCTGGTAAAAGCCGAAAGGGGGCACAAGAGGAAAATTCACTGTCGGCTTCTTACTGCCTCCGGTCAGCCAATACCCGTCCTGGGAGAAACGTCAGTCACGATGTACGTAAGGGGGTCCTCATACTCTCATAACGTTATCGTGGCCGAGATTATGGATGATTGCATCTTGGGGTTGGATTTCATGAAGAAATACAACTGCAAAATTAATGTCGCTGACGGAGTTTTCAAGTGTGGTGAAGAAGAAATCTTCATTCTTGGAGGCGCCTGCGGGAAAGTCGCATGTGTAAAGAAAGTCATCATACCTGGACGAGCGGAAGCTCGGGTGCTGGTGAAACTGCCGCCAGTTGGAATGAAAAAGTCAAACAGATGCGTGTTGATCGAAGGCACACCTACCAAGACATCGGCGCAAAAACTTATGACGGCGAGAACTCTTGTTAGTGGAAGCAGTAACGCTGTGGTCAAGGTTTTGAATCTTGGTGATCGCGAGATCTGCTTGAACAAAGGTGACGTCATTGGAAAGTACGAGGAAGTTGTCTGGATGAAAAAGTGTAGTTCGATGACAAGCGCAGATTCAGCAAACAACAACAACTATGGATTAGTGACTGAGCTACTCGATGACTGCAAGAGTAATCTGACCTATTCGCAGAACATGAAAGCTAAGAAGTTTATACAGCGCTACGCGAATATCTTCTCCAGTCAAGAACCCCGACCTTGGAAGAACGTCAATAGTTCAGCATACCGGAAGCGAGAGACCAATTCGTCAACGAGCCAGACGGGTACCAATTGCAAAGGAAAAAGAAGTTGAAGGCCTTTTGGAGGACATGAGAAGGAATAAGATTATTGAACCGTCTGCAAGTCCGTGGTGCTCACCTGTTGTATTAGTGAAGAAGAAAGATGGTAGCACGAGATTTTGCGTGGACTATAGGCGTCTCAATGATGTCACTAAGAAAGACAGTTACCCGTTACCTAGAATTGACGACACTTTAGATACCTTGAATGGCATGAAATGGTTCTCGACCCTAGACCTGAAATCTGGATACTGGCAGGTGGAAATTCATCCAAAGGACAAGGAAAAGACAGCTTTCTCGACCGGTAAAGGTTTATGGCAATTTAACGTCATGCCCTTCGGATTGTGCAACGCACCTGCCACATTTGAGCGACTCATGGAGTGTGTACTGGCAGGCTTAGTTGGAGAGGCCTGCTTGGTCTACTTAGATGACGTCATCATTGTCGGCCGCGACTTCGAGGACCATTTACGAAATTTGGAGCGAGTTTTCGCCAAAATAGAGGGAGCTAAATTAAAGTCCAAAGAAATGTCGTTTATTCAGGAGTAAGGTCAATTATCTCGGCCATGTTATCTCCAGTGATGGAATCCAGACAGACCCGGAGAAACTGGAAGCAGTTCAAAAATGGCCTACCCCTAAGGACAAAACCGAAGTGCGAGCATTCCTCGGCCTATGCTCATACTACAGGCGTTTTGTTAAAGGATTCTCGGAAATAGCCAAGCCATTACATCGGCTGACAGAAGATAAACGACAATTTAGTTGGGATGAGACTTGTGAAGATTCTTTTCAGAAACTGAAGAAGCATCTGTGTGAAACACCAATCCTGGGGTATCCACAAACTGAAGGTCAGTTTATAGTCGACACGGATGCAAGCAACACGGCCATTGGAGGAGTGTTATCTCAAAAACAGGGTGAAAGAGAAGTTGTTATTGCATATTTCAGCAAATCTTTATCCAAGCCAGAGAGAAACTACTGCGTGACAAGAAGAGAACTCTTGGCTGTTGTAAAGACGCTACAACATTTCAACAAATATCTCATCGGCAGACAGTTTTTGCTGCGAACTGATCACGCAGCCTTGAAGTGGCTACTGCAATTCAAGAACCCAGAAGGTCAAGTAGCTCGATGGATTGAACAGCTTCAGGAGTATGACTTCAAGACGGAACACCGCAGCGGAAAGACGCATGGGAATGCCGACGCACTTTCACGAAGGCCGTGTTCGGAAGACTGCAAACATTGTGTTAAGCAGGAATCTAATGAAGTTACATTGAAGCTAACGAGAACAAGTCCTTTGGGTCTCTGGGAGAATGATGCTATGAGGGAGGCCCAAGAAAGAGATGACGACCTTCGGCACATCATTACATGGAAGAAACGGGGTGACGTCAAACCAATCTGGAGTGAGGTTGCACCCACTGGCGCTGTCACAAAGGCGTACTGGGCGCAATGGGACAGTCTGATACTTCAAAACGGAATGCTCTACCGGAAATGGGAGAAGACTAACGGCAGAGAGTTCCATCTTCAGATAATTGTCCCAAGAACGAGAGTACCAGATGTTCTCCGTGAAATACATGATGGCGTATCAGGAGGTCATCTAGGTGTCAAGAGGACGTTAACAAAAGTGCGCGAAAGATTCTACTGGTTGCATTGTCGAGATGATGTACAGGATTGGTGCCGCAAATGTACTACTTGCGCTGCTGTAAAAGGACCACAGACCAGGAGCCGTGGGAACCTGCGGTTGTATAACGTCGGTGCACCGTGGGAACAGATTGCAGTTGACGTAGCTGGGCCATTTCCTGTAACGGAATCGGGAAACAAGTATTTTATGGTCGTCATGGACTACTTCACCAAATGGCCCGAGGTGTTCGCCATACCAAACCAAGAAGCTACAACAGTCGCTTCTAAGTTAGTCGAAGAAGTGATATGTCGCTTTGGTGTGCCTCTAGAAATCCATTCTGATCAAGGCAGGAACTTCGAATCGCAGGTGTTCCAGGAAGTGTGCAGAATTTTGGGCATGCATAAGACGAGGACCACCGCGTACCATCCACAGTCTGATGGAATGGTAGAAAGATTTAACCAGACCCTTGAGAGGCATTTGGCGAAATTGGTAGACGACAAACAAAAGGATTGGGACAAGTATATACCACTCTTCCTTCTGTCATACCGAACCGCCGAGCATGAGAGCATAAAAGCTACCCCGGCGTATGTCAACTACGGTAGAGAACTACGAATACCAGTAGACCTATTGACAGGAGGGTCACCGGAGGGACCAGAGACCGTACAAGACTATGTCTGCGATTTAAGGGAAAAATTGCGCTATATACACGCCTTGGTTCGGGAAAATGGGTTACAGTCAAGTAAGAACATGAAAACCAGGTACGACCGGAAATCGAACACGAGCGGCTTCGAGGAAGGGTCACTGGTGTGGCTGCATAACCCAACTCGCCGGAAAGGGAAATCTCCAAAGTTGCAGACCAAGTGGGACGGACCATACAAAGTGCTTACCCGAATAAATGATGTGACTTATAGGATCCAAAAGCAACCAAGAGGGACATTCAAAGTGGTACACATAGACCGTCTGGCGCGGTACCATGGCAGTAACAACGATGCTCGGGACGAGCATCTCTAAGAGGGGAGTAGTGTTACGAACAATAAGACTAGCGCCATCTAGCGTCAACCAATGAAACCACTTGGTGCGAACAGGGACAACGTTTTCACGTCTACTCAATACAAGATGGCGCTACTGTGCGAATATTCCGTAACAATTCACCCAGTTCACGCGGCTAGCGAATATTTCTGGAACGGTCTGGAACTCGATTCGGCCCATATAAATACGCCACAGAGATGCGAACGAGTCAGTTCAGTTTCGAGCTACCTTCGGGCGATTTCGAGGCGAAACAGGCGATAAGTAAAAGTGATACCAGTGATTAATACCAGTGAAACCCGCGACTTGGCTACGACTTAAGGACACTGTTAGTGCTTAGTGTTTGGACTTAGTGCTTAGTGTTTGGACTTAGTGTTTAGTGTTAGACCTAGTGCTTTGTGTTGGACCTAGTGCTAGGGAATAAAGTCTTCAAAAGAGTCAGCAGGTCTTTTCTCTCCAAATCCTTCGAACCCCAACACGTAACAATAGCTTTGTTGTTGAGTAAGCCCACAACGAAAGTCATAATAAATCATTGACCGAAAATTTTCTCGCGTTAGGTTCATTTTCACGTGTAACAAGAGTTTTAGATTTGCCGCTAATTCACAAAAACAAACGCAAATGAATGCAATTTACTACATTAGGTTACCAAAGAGTTCTAAAATTGAAATTCAAAAAAGTTTTCATTAGCAATGTTTCTAACTGGCCAGTTCTAGACATTTTCAGTGTTACCCACGTATTATAATATCTCTAGTAATATTTCAATCTTACGGTTTTCACAATTTTACGGTGACATATATAACAGGAAACCAGTGAGAGAAGCGCGTGCCATCTGATTTGATTAATGAGCGAGCGGTGGTTTGTTTTAAATCTCTACTATTGATAATATTTATTCCAGAACCACCTACCAAACATTCGCGTGCACGCGTACTTCGCGCCGGTAACGCCCCCGGCGACGGCGGGCGGCGCGCGGCCGCGCTACTGCCGCTGCTGCAACATCATCTGAGCGGCCCTCGCGCGGCGTGGTGACGGTTCCCACTTCCCGCGGAACCATGACTCCGTTCCCGCGGGAACCACCGGACTCTATGGAGACGTCTCGGATCACTTCAGACCGAGTTATCGTAGGGCTTCATAGATTTGGGTTTCACGAGACGGTCTCTTGTGACGTGACGATTGTTCGCCTGGATCTTGTCTGGAATTTCATATTTTTCGTTTCCAGGCATCGTATCGAGACGATGTACCTAGGTGTATAAAATATTTCAACTCGCTATACAACTATTATACATTTATTTTATATTAAACTTAACACTTTACTGTTAATCATTGTTTTAAACATTTTCTAGATAAATATTAATAGATTGATTATATAAGAAGGTGATATGATATGACTTGTGATAGTGGGGCAATAGAAAATGCTTTTATTTTATTTTGAGACAAGAAAGTAGCAGATATTGTATTAAGATTCAATGTGTATTTTTCTTTGTTTTCACAAAATGGCCGGTAGGTATCTCTTAATTTGACAATGATTTTCTTTTTTATTACCAATTTAGTAAACTAGTAAATTTTGTTTAAGTTGTCATTTCAGGTAGGTAGTTTTAATAACATACAACCTTGAATTGCATTTATTTTTTATTTTTAAATGTCCAGATAATACTTCTTTGTTAAAGATATTTTATGAATAAGAAACCGCCATTAATATATTTTATAAGTACTTATAACTGACGATCGGCCATTTTGTTAGTCATGAATCATAATTTGATTACAAAAAACTATTTGACGTGATATATTTTTCTACAAAAAATTATTTTATCATCAGTCAGTAGATATAAGGTGGGGTGGATTTCAATGTGTCTTAGAATGTGAACGGTGAACCAACGTAATTGTAAACGCTTTAAAATGTTAAACGTAGGATAGAGAAGAATTATATTGTAGTGCTTACTTGATAATGTTATTTCGTTAAGCAACGATATTTTGTTTATATATCATTCCTAGGGAACCTAACTTAGGCATTATGTAGAAAAAAACTAACATGCTCGTTTGAAGAAACAACTGAAAAAAAAGTTGCTTAACCTTACTTTCTATGATAAAAATAACGATTTTCTCTCAAACTGCATATGGTAACTTAATGGCGTAGACGGGGCAAATATTTTAACTATTTAATAAAATTTTGCTGACGAGATATAAGACTTGATGACTACACATACTTTCAACTTATAAAATCTCATGAATTAAATATTTTAAAGATAAAAAATGTCATGGTAACATACTACACAAAATTATTTAAATATCATATTATTTGTATTGAAACACTTATCAGATGTTGTATTAATTCACATATTGTATGAGACCCATATTTTATATAGGTATGTGTAATTTTGCAGTTAAAGTGATGGCAAAACGTTTTCATCTACTGTTATATTTTGTAGCTATTATGTTTTGCCAATTAGGATACGTAAAGTAGCATATCAATATAAACAAGTTTGAAAGTTTTTAAAAACTGTTTGTGAAACAAAACTCATTAAAATATACGCCTCCAGTGAAAGCATGTTTATAGAGAAATAATTTGAAACACTAAGTTGTCAAATCGGACTTGAAAACCATTGTATTGCGACAGGTATGTTAATAATTAAAATATACCAGTGATCTGTTAAGTTAAGCGTATACCTTTTTTGGATAAAAAAATTATTCTTATGTATTATAATCACTAACTGGAATGCGCGAATGAATGAAACTTGCACAATTTACAGTTGTAAATATTAACAGGTTCATGTAAAGCCAACCCGCATGACACAAGATGACCCCAAAATGTGACAGATGGCGGACGCCATGCATTTTTGTAGAGTTCGTTTCATCAAATAGTATTGCCGTTAAGTTGGTAATATTGTTATCCAGTGTTGCTAATTCCATAATTAATCTTACCCTTAATATATAGGAAAAAGCATTGAAATTTTTAATTACTACTTTGATTTATTAAAATTCTAACAAGTATTAAAATATCAAGTATAATTAAAAATAAATAATAATTCATCTATACTTTTATTAAGAGGAAGGGTATGTTTGCGTCGAATAGACTTCGAAACTACTGGACCAATTTTAATGAAATGTGGTGCAGTTATAGAGTAGACCACGGGGAAGGACATAGGCTTCTTTATCGCGGGAAAATGTATGGTTCCCGCGTGATACTGTATTTACGCAGGTAGAACCGCAGGCAAAAACTAGTTTTATACCAAGTAACATCTCAAACACAGGGGAAGGAGGACAGGAGAGTAATAAATACTTTCAACTGGTAACCCTATTTAAAAGCGGCAACACGAGCTTGAACACACCTAAACGGAATTATCGGCGACTCATTACGTTTTTCACGTTCACAAATATCGTTCACCACCATTCTTCTTTCACCCCTTTTCAACGTTTTGGGCATGATTAACGGTTAAAAAAACAAAGTAAAATCGTTAAAATCAGAAGAAGCGCCTTCGCGTGTTTATATCTTTGACAGACAGTGGTTCCAACCTTACGGCAAAGGAACTATTCGACGAAACGCACTCTAACGTGCAAATAACATTATACAGGATGTCTGCTTTCACGCATCGAACAAGTTTTTAGAAACACGCTGTAAATGCAAATGATACTAATTATTGTTATGTAACAAGTTACAAGACTATTAAATAAATGTATGTTTTTATATTATGTTTTTCGTTTATTTTTTTTTAACATTCACATAACGTTTTACGTACGGTCGCAGATAAGACGGTGTATCACTTGTGAGTTGAGAACCTTATCACAATGGTATAAGGCCGACGAGTGTTACACCGGCTCGTAGGTTACGGTACCTCATATGACTTTATATTATAGTGACACATTAGTGGCTTATTTTTGTTTTTATATTTAATCACTAAGCATGATTTTGCAAAATTTGCTGGCAGCGGGGTGGCGGCGGAGGCGGCGCGGGCTCGTCGCGAGCAACGCAGACCCGTTCTCGAAATTCTCGGGCAGATCGCGCGGCACTTTAGTGGCGTAGTATTGTGTTCGTGGTTGTGTCGTCGCGATATTTGTTTTTATTCGCGAACGAAATGTCTGAATAACGGCGACAACATTTTGGTTTAATTTTATTCCTAACGGTTGATTTACTGTGTGTAAAAGAAGTGAGTCCCTACTATAGGACAAGGAAAATAAAAGGCGAGTTTTATCAATATTATGAATTGAAATAAACTATAATATAAATATAAAAACACAAATAAATTGCACAACACTGCAATGCAGACGCGCGGGCGGTCGCCGCTCGTCTGGAGCTCACCGCTTGCCCGCGCACGCGCCGCTGACGCGCCGCTCTGTTTTCGAGAAGTGGTCAATTTGATGATACGCATTACGCATATGATCCCATTGCGCCCACCATAGATAATACAGATATATATTAGTATAGATGCGCAACTCTAAAATTGAAACTGAGTCTTGCAAAAGTTTCGGAATGTCGTTTTTAGATGGCGTTGTACCGTTTTAGTTACTATCAAACCCGCTAGATGGAAGTAGTACCGCCTGATAATTTTTATTGAACTGAATTATGGACAGAAATTAAGTTTTATCGAAAGTCGTAGACACAACAACGACCAAGTTCCTCTTTAATAGTGGGATATGATTGCTGCATAGTAAAATGTTCGCGAGCCCTTATAAATACGCCTTGTGTTAGCGATAGCGCGATGTAGAAGTCGCTTAGTGGCATCTGTTGTGACAATCCGAAAACTTTCAAACTGTTAGTACCGGACAGTCATTTTTAGATGTCTCTGTACTCTGTTAATTTGTGCATGTATGAGAGTTTCACCCCCCTGGCGCCCACGCTGCCAACGCTGCCGCTCCGCTGCCCGCAAAATTCGAAGCGGCCTTACACGCCAACATACGTTACGTACCTTACACGCGTCAATTAATATGTAATTGACGCAAAACAAACTGCAATGGCATCTCTAGTGCAATTACATCTTGCTTTACTTTTAGGACCGCGCACCAAATTTCCATTTAACAATTTAGTCAAACGCTTAATCTTTTGAATAAAAGTACTGGCTATGGGACATTAAATTTTGAGTTAAACAATTGATTCGATTAATACAATTTCGAGTTATAAAGCTTGTTACTTTTTTGTTATTTTATTATTGAATAACTGATTTTTACATTTATTTATAGGTATAACATTCGTCCAGATAGTCTAAGAAAGCCACGTCATGTGTTCATTTTTTCACTTTATTCTTAACTAAATAGAGTTTTATATTCTAACAGACTTTCATTGACTTTTCACTAGGACTGCATAAGATGCAATGTTTAAAATACACAGTGTGTGTCGTCTCGAAGCTAAGATTTCAACGGCAGATAAAAAAAAATGGCGACAAAATTAAACCTACCTATTATTTGCTATTTAAATTGTTTAGCCTCGAGACGACACACGCTATATACTAGTAGGTAACTTATTAAAGTTGTGAGCCCATTGAAACACGAGACAAATGATCATAACCGTCTGTAACTAACTGAATAGAAATTTTAAAAAATCTCAATAGTGTGCTTAGACGATTCCCTGTTGACGCTTTCCGAATAATAAAAAATATTTTCAAACATAATTTGTTTTATTACCTTCACGAATATTGATGCGACTACAAGTTTTATATAATTTTATATATACCTAAGTAGGTAAGCTTACGCTACGCCTGAAGCTTGTTTAGGGCTTTTTACCCCTTATTAAATTAAAGTACACCCTTTATTTTATACGTCGGTTTACAGCTTTAAGAGGTCAGTGAAATGGTATTGGTTACAGAACCTTTGGGTACACCCAAAGGGTAAAAACGGGACCCTCACCCTATTACTAAGACTTCGCTGTCCGTCTGTCTGTCACCAGGCTTGAGGCTGTAACTCGTGAACTGTGATAGCTATTATATTTGAATTTTTTACAGATGACGAATTTGCGTTGCCGCTATAACAAAAAATACTAAAAATGGGATTAAATAAATATTTAAGGGGGACTCCCTATACCTACAACAAACGTGATTTTTTCGCTGAATTTTTCGCTGTTTTTTTGCTTGATATTAATACTAGTGATCGAAATTAGTGCTATTAGTTGTATAGATAATAGTACGGCATCATTCATGCGCCAGTCCGACTCGGCCGGTTTTTATTGTAACCTGTTACCGGTCAAGAAGGAACTAGGAAGACGAAAACAGTCCTGTACCTATCTCGGAATATTCGAAGGAGGCTTCTCGTTTCGCAAGGTAGGTATTTGCGTATTTTCAAAATAATGGAGTAGGTACCTGCATACAAACCCGAATAGAATGGTCCTACGAGTCGGACAAATTATAGTTTGCGAACCTACTTTTTATATCGACCTCTGTGGCTCAGTGGTTAGCGCGTTGGCGCTGAAGTCGGAGATCGCGGGTTCGAATCACGCCGAAAGAACGAAAAGTCTTCCTGGGTTATGGATGTGTATTAAATATGTTCACTCATTCAAATTTTAAAGAGCTAGGCTTTTAACGGTGGAGTAATCGCCATGTTTCTCGATTCTGTTCTTTACTTTTGACCTCTTGATACGACACAATGCCAAGCCAAGGTTAAAGGAGTCGATCTGTTTGCAACATTGTTTAGTTTTATGGGGGTATATTTCATGGCAAATAATGTTTAAGCCTACAACATTTTTATCCATCTCCTTTAACTCTTTTAAACTTTCTCTGTTTCCGCTACTGCTGCTATGTCGTCTGCAAATCTAATAAAAAGTATTTTTGCCGTTAATTTTTATATCTCCTTTATCTTTTTCAGATATATTTCCTATAGCGCACTCTATAAATATATTGAAAATTAGTGGTGTAATTGGACATCCCTGCCTGACTCACTGCCTGATTTTCGGTGCGGTATTTTTCTCTCCGATTTCTATTACAGTTTCTTGTTCTTTATAAAGCTAGAATATTATCCTTTTATCCCTGTAATCCAGACCAGCTATTTTAAGTATATTTATCATTCTAGTTCTACTCCAATTTATTCTGCCAAAGGCTTTTTCTAGATCTTTGAAAGCGATCCATCCTTCGATCTGATTTGCCTTAGAGCTAGAATTACTTTTCGTGTTCCTTTTTAGGGTTCCGTATTACATGAGGAACCCTTATAGTTACGCTGTGTCCGTCTGTCTGTCTGTCTGCGCCTCTAGCTTAGCATGATAAAAACTCTTTAGGAAAATTATTTTGAGCGATATCAGCCAATAAATTTTGAAGTAGGTAAATCAAAGAAAACCTATTGCACGTTGATAGTTACGGAACCCTCCTTAGACATGTCGTGATCTTAGACTCTTGGTTAGGTTAAGTTATTTGTTAAGTTATAGGTTAGGTATATGTTATAGGTTAAGTTATAAATAAATAAATAAATAGAATTATCTCTAAATCCAAATTGCTCAGGTCCTAATAAATTACCATAAATATAAGGTTCCGTAAAATCAATTACGGATATTTTGGACATATTATGATCTATTACTTATGTTAGGACGTTTAAGCAGAAAAATAATTGTGATACTAGAAAAAAGAAATCTTTATATGGGCTAGTTTGCGTTTTGCTAGTCGACAAGTCGAAAACGGTCTAAAATAGAGATACTTCTCTTAAAATTATGTGTGACAGCTCATTGGATCCGGAATAATGCCTAGAAAAATGTGCTAAAAGCGTCTGTTAGCACATAAAAAATTGCAAAGTTATCAACAATTAAATATGAAAAAGAAGCATTTCGTTTTTTGCCAATATTTCATAAAATATTAATATTTAAGAAATTTCAAATAAAGATTCTAAAAAATACTCCCAGCTCCCGGAACTCTATCTCCATTATTTATAATTTTAATTGAATGCTGAATAAAAGAGCCACATTTTTAGGTTGCACGTGCGGCGTCAAAAGCGAGTACGACACATAAATTAATTTATTTAAGGTATTAAATATTATTTTTTTAATTTGAAAAAAATCCAGTGTATTCTAAACACTTTAAATATTTTTTTACCGTTGGAAATTTTACTTATAGTTAATTTTTCAATAAGTTAAACGATTGTTAACTAACAATATTTTCTCGAACTTCTGTCTTAATTGTGAATGAAAAAAATGTTTGAAATTGAAATGAAAATGAAAATTTTTATGACATTTATTAAAACATTTTTTCTTCACACATAATTTTAAGAGCAGTATCTCTATTTTAGACCATTTTCTTTTGACTGTGGGAGAGCCACGCTTCGGCATGAATGGGCCGGCTCGACCGGGTAAATACCACGACCTCACAGAAAACCGGCGTGAAATAACGCTTGCGTTGTGTTTCGCCGAGTGAGTGAGGTTACCGGAGGCCCAAGGGGGGGATTGGGGATTTTAAGGACCAGGAACGCAAGTCGCAGCACCAGAGGAGTTACAAGTGTAACTCCTCTGGTGTTGCGAGTGTCCATGGGCGGCGGTAATCGCTTACCATCAGGCGATCCGTCTGCTCGTTTCCTGGTTTATTACATTAAAAAAAAAACAATTCAACTTCTCGACTAGGGTATAATATACCTCTTGACATTCCTTTTCCCAGGCTAAAATTCCCTACTACTATTTTTTTCCGTTTTCTTCTCTACCTTTTCTTACTATAGAGTTAAAATCTCCTAAAACTATTAAATATGTGTATAATATAATAAAAATCTTAAATATATATTATGTTTAGTAAAAAAGTATTAAATATACTTCCTTGTTCTTTGGATACTTAGTAGCACGGGGTCAGATTGACCGTGGACGTGGTGTGAAGAGTCCACAAGAAAAAAAATTCAATCCCTAATAAAAACTAGTTCAGCAATCTTTATTAATAATTGTAATAAAAACTGCAACATTATCGCGTGTTTATGCCATCTGAATTTTTGTAGGTACCTATGAACATGTTTTAATGAAAAAAGTTAAATAATACAGAAGTACCTACCTAATTTGTTACAATTAGATATTATGTTAAATAATTAAATATACGTTAGGTACCTGTATCTAAATATTAACTGCTCATAAAGAAGTTACTAATATCCGCATAGCGTGGCGCAGTCATTGCGGGCTTATTCTTGGTGTTGCCACATTCAGGGACAATTTGCCTATATTTGGGGTATCTACGTAATTAGGTACTAAGTCCTGCTGCTATGGTGATAACTGATCATTTTAAGATCTTCATGCTTTTAGTTACAGTTAGGTAAGTATTCAATTAGGTATCTAACATAATAGTTTTGTCGGACTAAAATATTTTAAGAAATATTTTTATAAAATTATCAACATAACTATTTACCTACGAAAAAAGGGTAGAATTCAACTCACAAGACATAAACTAAAATAAACATATCATGTTAATTTCTAGAAATAGGTCCAAATCAATAAATTTAAAGTTTGACGCAATATCATAATTTTATCATTTTATTTAAGGGGCGGCTAGAAATAGAATTATTAAATTCGTTTAGTTCCACGGTCTACCTTTTAATATTTCGTCACAACGCGACGGGGTTTTTCTAACTTGGGTAAAATTAGAATCAGAATGTCAACACCGGCTCAGTAAGCTTCGTGAGTAGCGAGGAAGCGGGTTACTTCGAGCTAAAAATGCACATTATATTGAACAAAATGCGGAAATTATTATGAAAATTTAAAGCACATAAGTCTAAAAATTCAAAATTATGTTAGTGGCGTTATAACCTTCGGTGCGTACATTATGTCTAGTGTTGTAAGGACCCATGTGTAAATGATTGGTAAGGATTTTAATTCAAAAATGGGAACTAAAATAAATTAGCTCCGAGATGAAGTTAGAGAACGTGACAAAAATTAGTAAGTCTGATGCGAACTAACTCAAATAATAGACAAAAATTCGTAATTTCTTTTAAAAATGTATGTTTCTTTGATTTTATCCTTTTTCCCTGTAGAGTCAGCAGTAATAGTAAACATTACTCTGCAACAGACCTATCGGTGCCTAAAATCAATAATGTCTGCGCATACTTCTCCCTTGGCGGTTTACGCTATGAAGTAAAATACCGCATATGTTACGTTTAAAATGGAAATCATGGTCAAAACACGCGAAACCAAACCCTCGGGCTTATTATAAAAAAATCAAACACATTACACAACTTACGTAAATTGTAAAAGAACTGAAAACACCTTCGGGAAATGACAAAGTCAAGTGTTTCGTTTGTGATTCGATTAAATAGGTTAGAAAATTTACGATTTTTATATTAAAAATATTTTTGAAGTGAAGAATAATAAACATATTAAAAAATATATTTTAAAATATTTTTGTGAATTGTGATTCGCCGATACGACAAGTTCGATATTCCCGCCAATCAGCTCAGCGCAAATTTTAACAAACAAAAATAATTATCTAAAATCATGAGCATATGTATCACTTTGGTAAACAAAAAAATATTTCGATTACATAAGTTATTTACGAACTCCGTAACGGTGCAGGTGGCTAAATATTGAACGTATCTAGTATTAATTTTACTAATTTATAAAACCATTTTGAGTACACAGAAACATGTGTAAAAAATCATAAATTTTTAGTTTTTATCATGCTTATGTAATCAATTTTAGCATCGTATTTAGGCACAATTGTTTTGCACACGGTATTTTCAAGATAGCGTAAAATTGTGACAATGAACTCTAATTCTATTTTTACAATAGACGCGTTAGTTGATTTATAGAAACATAAAAAAGTACACCCTGTACCTGTTACGAATGTGCTTTATTTAAAACAAAGTTTGTCGTTAAGTGATTATGGCATGAGTATATTTATTTATGACTGCAGATGTAGCACTTATATAATGTGCCGATAATTATTAGATATTATATGATGGATCAGTCGAGCTGAAACCCTCAGTGTGGACAGTGCTTGGATGAAAAGACAAAAATGCGTTGGATATTTCCTGTACCAGGTAATTTTATTATATTTTCTGTAATTTTTACTAATTTTTTTTTAATAAAGTGATTACAATCTATTTTCCAACGAAACAATTGACATATTGTAATTTGAGGGAGATTTGAGGGAATTTCCTCTTTTCAGGGAGGTTAGAGTATTTGACTAGATTTAAGAACTTTGAGTTAGTTGGTAATGAGACTTGTGAGTAGGTTATACGGAAGATACTTTTATTATAAGATCGCTTGACGCTTGTAGGTATATTTTATATTTGATCTAATATAATGCAATGCTTTATCGTATTGTTATCGTAATGGTTTAACTTTATAGCAATGGTAATTGGACAGATTATTATGTGTATTCATTCTCTCATGACGTCTCAATTTAAATAAGTTCGATATTATCCTGCCTACTATCAAATATTTCCTTATATAATACTTATAATATAAGGAAATTCTGAAATTCTTATAATATAAGGAAAATTTACACGGACGACCTTTTTAGGGCTACGATTTTTCATATTCATCAATAGTTCCAAAAATCGTATTTAAGCCGACTTTTTAAAATTTCGATTTTAACAATTCGATGGTCTTTTTAATGTTTGAACTTTAGACTGAGTGAACCGATTATGATGTTTCTTGGTTTAGGGTTCCGTAGCAAAATGACAAAAAACGGAACCCTTATGGATTCGTCATGTCTGACTGTCTGTCTGTCCGTCCATATGTCACAGCTTTTTTTTCCGAAACTATAAGAACTATACTGTTGAAACTAGGTAAGTAGATATATTCTGTGAACCGCATTAAGATTTTAAAGGTAAAATGTGTGTTTTTCCCTGTTACTTCTAAAATAAGAGAATGATAAAACTAAAACAAAATATATGATGTACATTACCATGCAAACTTCCACCGAAAATTGGTTTGAACGAGATCTAGTACGTAGTTTTTTTTAATAAGTACGTCATAAATTGTAAACCGCAATTTACCTTTCATTCAATCAACTCAAATATAAAAATAAAACATTTAATTTCAAAAACATAAGCCTTATTTTTTATAACAAGTTTGTACGGAACCCTCGGTGCGCGAGTCCGACTCGCACTTGGCCGGTTTTTATTTGAAAGCGTTTGGTCCCAATTTTACTTTGGAAGTCGGTTTTAATATTTTGTTTATTATTTAAAAGCATTGGTCCCACTTTTACTTTGGAAGTCGGTTTTAATTTTTTGTTTATTATAAGAACACAAGAACAACAATTATTATTATTATCATCAATGCAGTTATTCTACTGCAAGTTTACATAACACAGCGGTGACAAGAACATCTGTAGGATGTAAGTATATTATTTTTAAATAAAAAATTAAACCGACTTCCAAATTAAAAATACACAAAAAAGTATGAAATAAAACTTATTTTCTAAATAAATTTCTAAAAAATCCCCTTTTAAATTCAGCTAAAATTTTACCTATTTCTCTACTCAATCTTCTTAATTTTGAAGTCGATACCAACCCAAACAACATTTTATAGAACTCACGTTAAAATTTGCTGGTACCGACTTCAAAATTAAGAAGATTGATTAGAGAAATAGTTAAAATTTTAGCCGAATCATCAGATCACCACTTTTTTCAAAACGGAACCAACTTGGGAATATACCCTTTACATCAAAAAAAGAATTGTGAAAATCGGTCCACAGGCGGCGGAATTGTGGTCTAACATACAAAAAAATATATACGTATAACCGCCTCCTTTTTTTGGAAGTCGGTTAATAATGAGTGTATTAAATACCTATAAATACCACAGCCTATGGAACTTACCTACAGTCGTCCAACGGACGCGTCTAGACAGAGCAATCGTGCGGGGCGTGCGGGGTGAGAGAGGGGCGGTAGCGAGCCCAAGCTGCCATACACTCGCTTGGGACACGTCAGCCGGGGTTGACGCTTTTTAATTTGATTGTTTTAAGTGGTTTGCGACAGTGTTTCGTTTGAGTTGTATGTAGGGACTTATTTACAATGGTCCATTATATGAACAGCTACAGAAGATTAATTTTAATACAAAACCATGCGCCTGTTTCCCGTCAGATTTTTTAATAAAATTGTATCTACGTATGAGAATTTACTAACTACATCGTCAAATTCAACAATCGCAATCTAAAAACTAGTAAATCCAAATGTCGAAAATAGTTTCAGTTTCGCATTTGTAGCTTTTGCAGGGTTCGTAAATATCCGATATTTATAATGAATATCAAAATATCAGATATATTTGATATAATATATCCGATATTTTTTATTTTTTGATATTTTTGATATTTTCAAAATTACATACAAATTTCATACTCTGATATGTTTTTTCGTAATAGTTGAATGGAAATAATTTGTATCTCTGATAATTTGAAGATAGGGAAGTAAAATTAAACTCATTTATTTATTATTGATATTCAAAGTTTTCAAATAAATTAAAAATCAACGATAGATACTTTTGAGTATCAATTTAAGTCTTAAATCCATAAAATGTCTTTTGTTTATAACCAGAAGAAAAAAAAGTGTATTAATTTTATCAGTTGAATTAATTTGACACATGGTATAAATGGTATAACAATAGTATAATAACAAACAAGGAATTTTCATCCGAAAAACAGGGGGTCACGTGGGTGTCATAAGCCTAATGATTAGTTAATGTCGTGTCAAATAGCAAGTTTTTGATGACCTAGGCTTGTGAAACTCTCGGAAAATAAGACCTGTGTATTTAGACTATGACTTGATGTAAGATTTTTTACATTTAACACATTATTTTACATTTTTAAACATAAATATCAATTTTGATATATATCAAGCATAAATATCAATTGATATAATATATCATGATGTATATCCGATATATATCAATTGATATATATCATGCGAACCCTGAGCTTTTGTATACGCATTTGTATTTTTTATAATAAAACTCTTCATTAATACTTCTATATATATTTTTTTGTTTTATTCCTAGTACCCTACATACACATACTAAGAATACACAAAATGTAGAACAGATTATAATAAAACACATTATTGTGACAACCCTGCAGCAATGACGAATACCTACACAAAAGCGGCATTTCGCGCGACTTCAAACGCGTTGAACCACTGTATCTCTTTATTACACTGTGTAAATACATTATATTTGCAATAACATATTAGGCAAAAGCTAACATACCTACTGAGGGGTGCCTATAACTCCATTCCTATCGGCTTTACTTATCGCTTACCTTTTGAAAACCCTCATTCAAAACTCTACAGACCTATCGTATAAGCTACGGCTTCCATATGTAGGAGAACCAGACTACGCCACTGCTAAGTATCTCCGTTTATTAGACCGAACATTGTCTGTACCTCTTGAAGGTGTTTGTGCTTACAAACAAACATAACAATAAAATTTTAATTCACCAACCAGTTATTTAGGTAACACATTTAGGTTGTCTATAGTTTTGTAATTATTATTATGTGTTTCTATTATGAATTGCAAATAAAAAAAAAACTATTTTATTCTGCGTATCGAGTAGCTAAGTACAAATAATGCAATAATTACTCAGGTACTTATTCAGATTTATACAACTGGAAAACAAATTATTTCCAGATTTAATGTCCTAAATTAAATGTAAACAGCGACGTAGTGTGGGAATTTCTTAGATATTCTTTTCAATTCAATTCATTTATTCTAATTATTGTTTCTCTTATTCGCAAAACAAAGTAAAACAACAATACCTACTCACATTAAACAGTTCACGTAGGTTAGATAGGCCGTAGAATGTACCTAGATACATTTTATACCATTGTAATAAAACTAAATAAAATTCAAAATATTTTGCATATTCGGAATAATAAATAAGGTGACCACAACTTACAAAGTTGAACGTATATTTTGTTACTACATGTTGTCCGTGACTTTATACACGTAAAAAAGAACCGTACATTTTGCTGTGATAAAATTATATGTATCCAGCGTCTACAATCATACCAAATTTATAAAAAATCCATTGTAGTAACTAATTACGTGAAAGAGTAGAAAACATTCATCCATATTCCATACATTCTTACAAACATTCGCGTTTGTAATATAAAGCTATATACACGTAAGGGTTTGCCTGCCAGGTTTGCCTGCACAGTTACAACTTACAAGTAAGCTTTCAGTACCATTTAGCAGGAACATTTTGTGGTATCGTTACGTGTACCTACGTAAGCGTGAAATATGAGAAATTTTGTATGCAAATTTTAGTTGCTTTTACGTCCACTAGAGGCGCTTTCATGGTTTTCATACAATATTTCTCGCTTACGTACACGTAACGATAACGCAAAATGTTCCTGCTTGGGGTACTGGTAAGCTTGAGCTGAGTGTCAGTGTGAGTGTGAGTGTGTAAGACTCAACTGTTCAGGGCTTCAAGCAGTCAATTGTCAGGTACTGACTTGTAGACCCTTGACCCTTCCGTGCATGGCTAGCATTAGTTTATCCCACTTCTGATTTAACAGCAATTAAAATTGTCACCTCACATTAATGGCGTTCACTATTTAAGTCTTATTTATTACTAAATACATTTTTCTTTGATTGCAGGTGTAATATAATTAGGTACGTTTAATTAAAAGAGGACGCTTTTACGCTAAATTGTTAAAGTTAACCCTGGGTTAAATATCATGTTATATATCTCGTTCTTCGTATTTATGAAAGAGAAGGCGTGATATTTTAACCCAGGGTTAAGTTAAAGCCAGATCCTTACAAGGTTTACTTTGTAGAACAATCGCTACATCGTCAGCAGAAACTTGTTAATTGAAAGTACTAATACCTAGCACTAATTACCCAGTCATGTGTCCTTTGTTTGTAGTTTTTCGCGCCTTTACTTAAATACATATCTTTTAAAATTATTATATAATTATATATAAATACGAAAATCAAATATTTCTAGCACAAAACTAGTTAAACGAAATTTATAAGTCACGTTGTCTGTACAGTCGCGACCACTAATTCACACACGCAACATGTATACGACGCAGCAAATAACAAATTTTATTAAAATAATACTAAATATTTCATACAAAATAGAGAAATTCCCAAAAACTACTATCCGCCATACATTATAATTTATAATAAATAAATAAATCTTTATTTCGAATCACACAAATCCATAAAGTCAGTAAAAACTTATCATTTCTTTTATTATAGACGATTTAAAAATAAATTAATTCACTCCCCGGTTATCCCATTAACAGTCTAACAGATTGATATAGTCTACCAAACATCCTGTATAAATGGAGAAACATAATATTTTGTTTGAAAATAACTGAAGCAGAATGTCGTATATGTACATTTTTTTTTCATTTTGCATGCGTTAATACGTGCTAGTGATTGTGACTGTACATCAGAAACCATAAAATAGATTTACAGCGCCGGCAATCCCGTATGTTTATTTATGTGCCTAGAATATTACGTGCAAAACGGTTTCTGTATCTTTAGACATTAAACATGCGTTTAACGACATTGTAAAACGTATGAAACTTAAACGAAATCTAAGAAAATACACTTTTTAACTAATCTCATAATTTTTTTATAATACAAATAGCAGCCGGTCAATATCTGAAAGCAGTGTGTTCAGTGTTGCACTTGTGAAAACCGGAACATTTATAAGTTAAACTATACGTGGAGTGGACTGAAACTATAGGATAAAATTCTGTTAGTTTAGTAGGCTATTAGTCCATTGAAATGTTACAATTTAAGTACCTAATATTGCATTTTTTAGAGGACGCAATTTTATTTTTGGGACTCTACCTAATAGGTGGCGGGGAAAAGAGTTAGCAACTTAGCAATGAATATGTAAAGCTCATGTATCATTTCAATGGACTATACTTATTCAAAGTTTTGTTAAATTATAGAATTTAGGTGAGTATATAATACCTAGGTACGTGCTCGATGCTAAAACGTTACTCGTCGCGTCTATCTTAAATTTTGGGCAATAAATAATGCCCAAAATTTGGGAAAGACGCGGCAAGAGTTCATTTGAATTCGCGGGAATGCTTCATTTTTTACATATTTCATTAAAACTTATTTTTTAGAATTAAGTACCTACTGAACTGGAAGGTAAATTTTGGTAATATTTTTTTTGCTTTAATGTAATTTTATCGGTTCAATTTTTACATACCGAAGTCCGAACGTTTCTCTAAAATTGTAAAAGTACAATAATTATTATTATCATTCTAGGCAACAGTTTTACAAGTGTATAATAAGACTTCATTATAATAAGACATGACATTTAACATTTCACCACGAGATGTGAACTTTATTGATGTCGTTGCGTATTGAGAAAGCGCGGCGGATGTAAACATAAAAACTTGCCAACTTCACGGGGAAAAACTACGCGTGTCCCAGATAAAAGACATTTATAAATGTCATTCGTAGACTTCCGTACTCAATGGGTAAAACGGGACCATATTACTGAGACATCGCTATCCGAACGAAATGTTAATAAATATTAGGAAAGCAGTCGACATAAAGGCCATCCGTGCAACTTCCCGCTAAGCGCTTAAATTTTATCTAACGCGTCATTTTTGAGCTTATCGAGCTTCTAGAAAGTTTAATAAAACACTATTTTGTAAACATAAAAACTTGCCAACTTCACGGGAAAAAACTACGCGTGTCCCAGATAAAAGACGTTTATAAATGTCATTCGTAGAGTTCCGTACTCAATGGGTAAAAACGGGACCATATTACTGAGACATCGCTATCCGTCCGTCTGTCCGTCTCCTTTCTCCAGGCCATTTAATCATTTTTAAATTTCATTAAAGCAAAAAAAAAACACCTAGTTCAGTAAATAAAAAAAATATTTTAATGAAATGTGTAAAAAATATTAGGAAAACAGTTGACATAAAGGCCATCCGTGCAACTTTCTGCTAAGCGCTTAAATTTTATCTAACGCGTAATTTTTGAGCTATCAACCGATTTTCATGCGATTGGCGGCAATCGATGCAGTTTTTCATGTCCTTTGAAAGAATAGACAACAAAAATTTTTTTGATGAAAAATTTCGTAGTAATTCCAAAAACTCACTTTTTTCGGTTTTCTTTCCTTCACGATATCTCTCGAACGAATAGAGCGAAAACGTTAAGAGCTGATTAGTTTTTGGAGTTGATCGATAAAGCCGTTTAAAAGTTATGTAAAAAACCACTTAAAAAAAATATATATTTCAGTTCTTTTTAGATTTCTTGAAATATATCTGTCCGAATCGTTCCAAATCGTATTCAAAATCTTAGTTTGGCCAAGCCCTTTCGAATAGCGCCAGCTGCAATAAAATCGGTCAAACTGTTCAAAAGTTATAAGAGGTTTACATACTTACACACACACATACATACATGCAGACATAGTGACACCCTCGCGGGAGTAGTCAGGGAAGCTTCCTGTGACCTCAGAACGTCGAGATCTGATGAGAATTCGATTTTTGCAAAACGGGGTGAAACCAATAACTTCCCGATTTTTGAAAATCTTAGATTTTCTTAGCGGGAAGTTAAAAAAAGTGTATCCTCGTGAACCGTGAATCGTGATAGCTTGACAATTGTCACAGATATTAATTAAAGTATTTCTGTTGCCGATAATGACAACACACACTAATTTAAAAAATTCAAAAACCCAACTGCGTAAAAAGTGAACCAAACAGTACATAATATAAAAACTGAAAAGAAAAAAACAAGGACTTAAATGTCCGGTGGTCTAGAATTCTATAATATGTTATTGAAAGAATACTATTGAAGAAAATAAAATATATTCTAATAATGGAACATAACAACTAAACAGTCAAGATCCATTGAAAAATTAGATTGGCTGTCGAATAATGGATCCCGACTGTTCAGTTGTTATGTTCTATTATTAGAATAAATTTTATTTTCTTCTGGTCGATATTAGTACTATAGGTGTACCAGAATCTCATGGCATTTAAAAAAAAATAAAAATATGTGATTTTCATATGGCAATGTCAAGTGTGACCCGTCAAATCAAAGTACGTGATCTGTCAACTGCTGCTAAAATTTTGTGAATTTGTTCTTGGAATTTGTTGTTTTTGTGAAAATGTCGAAAAAGGCAATTGGATCTCAAGCGAGAAATATTGTTTTCAATATCTGTCGTAAAATACAGGAAGAAGAAGGTCTAAATCGAACTCAATCTTTTAATTTAAAGCTCGTGGTATAGTTGACCGGTTAGTTAGAGTGAGTTATTTTGATACTTGTAGTTTTTTTATATTTTCTTAGGTACATACTTATTGTGACTTCTTTAAATGTGTTTTCAGTACTACTAAACGGTGAATCGAAGCTGATGGCACATCGAATGATGGTTTGTTTTCCATGCCTGATAAAGGAAGAGAGGAGGGAAGAAAAAAATCAACTGAGACAGTTTCGATTTATAGTTGATTAGGAATAATATAAACGAGTTCTATACAGTTCGGAAAGACATTCCAACATAAATAAACTGTTGCCAATTTAATTGTATGTTATTTGTAATAAATAAGTAGGTATATAAAGTAATTCACGATTCGTTTATTTTTCATGAAATATTTTCTACATTATTATCCCGATGTATAAGAATTCTCTTCATACAGTCTCATTATAATTCATGTTCAATAATACTAAAGACATAATTAAAAATTAGCCAGTATCAAGTTCGTTTAATCTAATTTCCCCAGTATTGCACACTACAAAATTTTATTTCCCTATTTGCCATGAGATTCTGGTACACCTATAATAATAATTGTAGGTATACGTGGTATAATGATACGGAACCCATCGTTCGCGAGTCCGACTCCCACTGGACAGACTTACATTACGGGCTACGGCGCCCGTGCTCAATGATGTTTCCAGTAAAAATCTGTATTTTTTTTTACTTTTTAATTAGACGATATTTTGAAAGCAATGTTTTGAACTACTCTCGAGTTCATTCGCTTTTAAAATAACGTCAGATTGCAAATA
Organism: Glaucopsyche alexis; assembly: GCA_905404095.1. Classification (NCBI taxonomy): domain Eukaryota; kingdom Metazoa; phylum Arthropoda; class Insecta; order Lepidoptera; family Lycaenidae; genus Glaucopsyche; species Glaucopsyche alexis. The sequence goes on from FR990047.1 coordinate 8,845,361, forward strand.
GCTAGAGTCTAGGCATATCGCTCGTACACAGACAGACGGACAGCTGTCTCTGTATAAAACCAGCCAAGGGCGAGTCGCATTGGCGTACGAAGGGTTCCTTAAAAAACCGGGCCAAAATAAGGCCAAATAACCTAACCAATGTCAAGACTCAGACATGTCTAAGGAGGTTCCGTAACTATAAACGTCTATATAATTTTTTTTAATTACTTAAAAAGTTATTTCCGATTTCGTTCAAAAAAAAATCCTAAAGAGTATTTAGCATGATGAGGGAAAATTGCAAGTTTCTAAGTCTCATAGGCTAACGACGACGACGCAACGTTTATTGTATGGGAGCCATAAGGGCTTAATTATATATTTTAAATTATGTTTTAGTAGGTAGGTTCTTTACGTTTTTTTTATTAGTTATATTCATTCTTTTATTATACTTAAATGCGAACTGTTTACAAAAGTAGTCACCATGGTAACATGCAGTACTATGATGGTTTTAATAACTCGTGTTAATTGATTTAAACATGCAATCTAAATCGGTAACAATGTTTGCGTCGCGACTCGCGTCAGAACTCAAGAGGTATCAGGTATGTTAGCCTGGGATTCAGTGGCGAAGGCTGGTTCTCCTTCATAGGGAAGCCCTAGCCTGTATAATAGGTAGGGATTTGGATGACGGTCTTCAAATGGTAAGTGGTAAGTGAAGCCGATAGGAATGGAGTTATAGGAACTCCACGCCACTGCTGGGTTTCCTACACGTATTGCGGAAATACCGCACTATTGTTTTTTTTTAAACTTAGGCACTTAATTATAGAACTCACGTTCAAATTTGCTGGTACCGACTTCAAAATTAAGAAGATTGAGTAGAGAAATAGTTAAAATTTCGTCGGTCTACAGACGGCGGAGTAATCGTTGCACATACAAAAAATATATACCTATCTATATAAGGTTCGGTAAAATCAATTACGGATACTTCGGGGATATTATGATCTACCTACTGCTTAATATTTAAAGACGTTTACCTAAGCAGAAAAATAATTGTCATACTCGAAAAAAATATTTTTTCTTTATATGGGCAAGTTTGCGTTTCGCAGAGGGTCACCCATACATGAGATGATTTTTTACTTTAAGTATGACAATAATTTTTTCGCGTAAACGTCTTTATATAAGCAGTGAATCATGTGCCCGAAGTATCCGTAGTTGATTTTCGGAGACGTTATATAATATACAGCTGAACGTATAACCGCCTCCTTTTTTTGGAAGTGGTTAAAAATGCAGCGCCACTGTCGACGCATCACATCGTCAACGTCACACACACACACACGCCGGGGATTACGTAGGCCTGCGCCCGGGCAGCGCTGCGCGCCCCCTTCACTCGATATTGGACCATCACCGTGCACCGGTGTGCGCATGTCAAAGTGTCATACTTATGTAAATTGTACTTATCAATAAAACATCGTATAGAGTCAAAATCAGTTTTCATTCATCACCATCATCAAGGCACCTTCCAGTAAACGGCTCCAGGCTCCAGCCCCCACATTGGTCCTTCGAGCCGGATAATTTGATTATGTAAATACTTAATACATATAGGTAGTATGTAAGTAAATACTAAATTGATACCTAGTTAATAAATTGGTTTGAGTTTGTTTGATGTAAACTTGTAAATAATGGGTAATTAATTGGTTAATTACTTTATTAAATGCAATTTTCGAACATTTACCGAATATTTATAGGTACTCGATAAATTGTAGGATAAAAATTGAAAGTGTATAAAAATCTATCAAATATTTTTGTGGTACTTGATTAGATTCCTTGTAAAATAGAATAGAAAGTTTGAATAAATCTATCAAATATTTATAGGTATTCGATAGAAAATAATGATATTTGTGGAAATGTTTTAACGGCAATAGGTAGCCTTTATTTATAGCAATAGGTAGCAAAATATTGATAAATTAATACAGCACTGACACAAATGACGCGGCAGAATCGGAATTGTTAATAAGTAAGGAAAATTGGCTTACTTGAGATTGTCTGACCAGTTCGCCACTTGCCTGTTTTACAATGCAATTTTGTTGATGGCACTATCCTGCATCCGAATCCAAAACTGTCCCTGCTGGTTCACTGCACGTCCGGGAGAAGGATCAATGTGGGGGCTGGAGCCTGGAGCCGTTTACTGGAAGGTGCCTTGATGATGGTGATGAATGAAAACTGATTTTGACTCTATACGATGTTTTATTGATAAGTACAATTTACATAAGTATGACACTTTGACATGCGCACACCGGTGATGGTCCAATATCGAGTGAAGGGGGCGCGCAGCGCTGCCCGGGCGCAGGCCTACGTAATCCCCGGCGTGTGTGTGTGTGTGACGTTGACGATGTGATGCGTCGACAGCCACGTCTCAAGAGTGAACTGACGCTTAAATAGCATGTCCTTAATGTGTATATCATATAATATTATGTCTATTATGTTTCGAATAGTAGTAATATTATAGTACCTACCATCCATACTTAATTAAATACCCTCTTATTCTATGATATTTTTTTTTACTTTCAGTTCTTCTTATATCTTGGTTTGGTGTGGAGCAAGTGAAAGGGAACTCCTGCATCAGGACTGGTAATATAGAACGGTTTTTTATCAAGTCAAACTGTCACTCTGTTCCTAGCTGTCAGATGTTAGTGTTGTATCGTCACGAGCATCGATATCGATATGTGTGTTACTAGGTATAGTTGATTCACATGATACATTAATGTGATATTTAATCAAAATATGAGTAGTTCTAGCTGTGATAATACATAATTGTAAAGGTAAGCGAAAATATAATATACCTACTTAGAATAGAAGTTTGTATAAATAATAAAATTATAAATGATATTAACTGAAGTCTACACGTACAAATGTGACCAATAACTTGTCTGAGGATATCGATGCTCTCTGTTTGTCGTGTTTGAGTGTCATTAGCCGTGTGTAAGTTAAATCTAAAAGTGTATGTGTTTGTGCATGTAATTTTCTTTCTTTGAACTTTTTAGGGCACAAATATCTTGACAACACTCAAACATAGTATCCTGTAAATAACTGGTTAGGGTATAAGAAGCTCGATGTTTAAAATGTAAAAAAATGTTTTTGTTAAATGCTGTAGGTACGTATAAAGATATAATAATAGACACAAAAACAGAACGCTTATTTGTCACAGTATGAGCTTTTAATCAGGCCTTTTGTCCAAGATGCTATCGCTAATTACGATGACGAAGTCAGAAATCAAAAATGTATGGTATTGAGCTATCGCGCGCTATGTCACATAACGAACGTTATGTCAATCCCATACATTTTAATTTTCTTTCGACGATCGTCATTGTTGGCTAAGCCCTCTGGTTCAAGTAAAATAAAGTAAAATAAAATATAGTTTTTAAATGTACTTTAATTCGGTGTTAAGAACAAGGCTTCTGAAAACAAATCATGACAATATTAGCTTTTTAATAAGTACAAAAAAATCCACGTATGTATATGTAACTATCATTATACTGTACAAAGCATGATCCGAAGCATGGGCGTAGGTAAAACAACTAGCGTTTTCTTGTGTTTAGCTTAGATTTCCTATTAGACGCTAATAAAAATCTGTCGCTTTAATTTTCTATATTCAAAATTGACCACCAAAAGTTATGTTTTAATGCGTATATATATTGGCTATCGTCACCAAGTTAGCTATTTTTCAGTTATTTACAGGAAAAAAATCATCAAACAACTATTAGGAAAACAGTAACCATCAATATTATGACAAAAAAACTTTTCCAAATGAATTGAGATATTCATTAATTTTCATATTATGGAAAATAAAATATTAATCAACAATCACGATAGTTGTTTGGTATGTGTGTGGATTGTACCTATCTTTTGTTTTTAACTAATCGATGCATGGATTTTCAGCATTGTGGGCCCTAAGTATCACTCCTCTTGTACAGGCGGAATGCCAAAGTAAGTAAATCAATTACTATCTGCTTAAAGGCCTTGTAAATGTTTATTTATTGGTAGCGCTGTATTTCCTGTTTTTACTGTATTACCTACTAATGTTATTTTTGAATCTTATTGTAAAGTATTGTTAAACAGTGACTAAAACAGATGTTAAGGTATAATGTTTGTATTGTAAAAATTATCTTCGAAATCCATGTTTAGCTGTAAAGATATGAGTTAATATTTTATATTTTTCACCTTGTCTGTTCATTGACTGTGTGTGACACTACTAAGGCTTGACCTAAGTATATTCAAGACCGACGTAAGTTGAATGCAAAAAGTATTTCTATATGCTGATCCATAAATTAAGTACTTAGGTAGTGAAGAGATATTCTTAATTATCTTAGATTTAAAATATATATCGTCAAAATAGTTGTTAGTTTTTTGATTTTCAAGAAGATAAAGTTTTAAAATTTTTTAGCATTTAGGTTGTTGTAATTTTCAGACAAGACAAAAGTGTTTTTGGATCATTTGCTTTGCAGTTACTTTGGTATTAGTTCCTGAAATCTGTCTGTGAAGCCCCTAATTTTTTGATCAAGTCAAATAGCAATTAAGAAAATCTAACTACATTTTGAACTATTAAATACAAGAACGTTCATCGATATATTATATAATAATATGTAAAAGTTATTAACGTAATAACTTTTACATATCACATCTTATGCCCTCATAAATACCTTCGCGGCGGCGTGGTAATCTCGACATCGCATACGACCCTAATTTTGTGGAAACATAAACATAGCACATATCGCGTGACTAGGTCATCTAGTGCATATATAATGGACATGCCATAGCACGACCTATTGTGTATAGCCGTAATCTTGCCGGGCTATAGAATGTCGAAACTTTTGCGAAAAAAGAAAACATTCTACTATGATTACCTATATGTAACATGAAAGTCTCATTTGAGAATGTGTTGAAAATACCGAATAAAGGGCATTGTTTTTTGTTCTATTATTGCTAAGCTGCTGCATATTATAAGTACACTTGAAAATATTGAACATCCCCTTACTTTTACGTTAATATCCGATAAAACTAAGATCTAGCGTATTTGATACGAAGGGAACATTCTTATCACATTAAGCTCTAATCTTTGTGGTATTATGTTAATCTTTGTTTACTTGTATATGCTATTAGATACAGTAAAGAGGTCGAAGGCAGATATTAGGTATATATAGGAAGATACAATTTCTAATTGAAAATTACTGCGAGTAAATAATGATCCTGCAAATGATGGCAATCTGCCAGAAAAAGATGAGCAATAAGCATTTCAACAGTTACTTAATGGTTATCGTCGAAATCGGTCAAGTGTTAAACTTGATGCCAATATTTTAATAGGCTTGTTGGCTGATTTTCTTCACTGCATAGATGTAGTACTGTTTTAAATAGTACTATAGTAGTAGTATATAGTACTCATAAATATGAGTAACTTTTCAGAAGAAACAGTAGGTATACTCAAAATTAGATTTTTCATATATACAGTGATTTGTAATACGGAATTTCACAAGTCTCGTGAAAATGCTCCATACGAAAATCTGACGTCACGCGTTTCTGCAGTTCTATCAAATATAACATATTTGCTAATATATCCGAAACTATTGCATTTAACTTTTTAATACTAATTAATGTTTTTATTTGATGTAAGTAAACTAATTATGTAGGTATTTACACTAATTATTTAAAAAAAACATTCCAACTTTTTTGTAACTTTGTAATGCACCTCAATTGTTCAGAATAACTATATAACTTAAACCAAATATTTACATATAGTCAACTACTTATATTATTATTTGATAATAATACGCAATCTCAATTGATTGAACTGACGTATAAAATGTGATGTCCACAGCTCGAACCATATTCTGTTACGACTGTGACAGCTGGACGGACCCTCGGTGTAAGGACCCGTTCAACTACACAGCGCTGCCCAGAGACCAGCCGCCTCTGCAGAACTGCAAGGGTTGCTGCGTGAAGATGGTGCGATACTCCAAAACTGGTAAGTTCATCCGACACTTAACAACATAAATTATTTACAATGCAACTTTAATCACCATTTAATTAAAATAATATATTTTATTCCTATTTACAGCATACGAAGTTGTGAGGCGAACCTGCACTTCCCAGTTACAAATAAATCTATTCATGGTGGACCACGTTTGCATGATGGAAAGTACAGGCACTGGTCACATGTGTTTCTGCGAGGAAGACATGTGCAACGGCGCATCGACTATCGATATAACGCTGGCGTTGACGGCACTAATGTTGCTAGCATGTGCATGTTGCAGGTGAAGTAGGACGCTAGTGATGGCTGGTGAGTGTCGATCGATTTATATATCGATAATCGAAAATAATTATACTAAATGAATCGTTTAGTAAACTGGCAATTTTTGTGACGTCGACTACATTTATTTTGATTTTTGATTTGTGTCTTCAATAATTCAATGATGCACGCATGGCTAACCGACACAAGTCAAAGTCAACAATTGACGATCGGTCGATTCACTCAACACGATCCAGCCTAGAGGTTATCTTTCGTCCAATTGTAGTTCGTAGAAATAAACATTCGGACGCTTAGTTTTCACAAATCACAACACACGTTGATCATCGTAGACCATTTTTTGTGAACATTCCGTTTGAATACTTCTTAGACAAGAATCGAAATATTGATGACGCCAACGAAAGTGGAACGTCGTAAATTGTATTCATAATATTTTTTATATTATAATATCTGGATAACTAGCGTATAGTCAAATTGTTCCTGTATGTGTAATTTTTGCGATGAAATATTATTAATATTTTATTTATATTATATCCCATAAGTAGGTACAGTATAAACATACATAATTATCGTTTATATACAGATATGGTGCTAAGTGCAATAGGTACATGTCACTTTAAGAAGTTAGGTGTCTAACTAAAAACAACTAGGATTTCGATAAAATATCGACGAATGTAAAGTGTTGGTTTAAATATATCGCTAATTAAAAAATATATGTGAAAACTTAGCGGTTCTATTAATTAAATGTGCATCTCTTGTTCTTTAAATATTTTAGGACTTTTTTAATTAATTCTAATACCTTTCTATCAGCCAGCATTCGCGAAACGTCTAAGAGCGTTTTCACATTACGCGATAACGATATCCGATAACGCGCCGATATATTGTCATGCAATGACAAAGAGATATATTTTTATGAGAAATAATTATATTGGATTTTTCATTACATGACTACATGACATATCAGCGCGATATCGGATGTCGTTATCGCGTAATGTGAAATCGCTCTCACTGTAGATATAGAACTCTTCGCGCGACGCTTTTACCTTATTGGTCCAATTTTCATGACCAACTTAAATTGCTCATAGATGCACTTAAATTTAGATAAAGCACTCGTTAGATAGGGAATAAAGAATTTGAGAAATGAACTAGCGCGAACTGCCGAAATATGTAGACGGGATAACTGTAAGATGATAAATCTTCAAAAGTTCATACAAACGTGATATAATAGAAATAAGGAGCAAAGATTATAATATTAGTGTTAAAAACGTGTGAGAAAAATGTATTTAGGTTCTTCCCTCATAGGGAGTTTAATATTGAATCAAATACAAAAGAATTGGCAATACTTAACTTGGGTAGAAAATGTTTTTTTTTTTGTTTTCATTTAGTTACCTACTGTGATTGTAGGTTGATTTAATAACGTGTGAATTTTCAATGAACTTTTTAGTCTTCCAAAAAAATCTGTGAGGCAAAATTTAAGGAGACACCTAATGTTGAATTTCAAGCCTCAGACCAAACAAAAAAGTGAAGTCAGAGTTTTGCGAACCACAAAGTGAGGCCGGTCTAAACTACGCCTTTGTCATGTAATTACACAGTGCCACGTACACACAGTAACGAAACTACGCCTTACCTTGTAACTTTGTAAGGCAAGCTGTGCGGTGTGTGGTTTTTTTTTATGTAGCGCGTAGCTACGTACGTAGTAACACACATCTATGAATAACCTACGTTTTTCACTTTTTTATTTGACAAAGCTGACAGAGCTTCACTTTTTTATTTGGTGTACTATCAATCACGTTCTGTCGAAATGCGAACGCCATTCGAGTTTTCACAAAATATGCGGATAGGTAGGTACAATTTTCTCACATGATTAAAAGAAGTTTTCCTGGCCGCATTTTGTACCTAGAAAAGTACAAACAGAAAGATATATAAGCGTATGTAGAATTGTATAAAGATTTCAATATTTATATAAAATGTTACGAAGCATGATTGCTATAGTTATATATTATAATGTGGAGTGTGGTTTGATGCAGTGAAATAGCTTAGGAATAGTTTTAAAAGGCTAGATTATGAGACTCGGCATTTAAAGCTGTATGAAAATGCGAGACAAAATAACAGCGTCGAATCTGAATTAAGTTTGGTTTCGTTAAAGAGACGGCTCAATGTATGTAGTTACCTCTTAAACAAAGGGTGTACTGAAATCAACATTTTTTTATAAAATGGCTCATTCTAAATAAGGTATGTATCTGTATTTAAGTGCCACAATTAGATGTACTTAGTTAAAATTTAAATTTCTTGCAATTATTCTGCAGCGCCGTACACAATATTCAATAAATTGTAAAACCCAAATAGTTTAATGGTTCAAAATGAAAATATACCATTATTATGTATTTACAAAATATATTATGCCATATTTTATCATTTATAGATGCAGCTTTTGTCAAACCGGGTCGAGCCAAATAATATCCATATTAATAATTATTATTATTATATTAAACATGTCGATGTCTGTTATTTTATCTGGTTGTGTATTTATTAAATAGTCTAGTAAACATAAACACCAAATAAATTTAATATATTATTACGATAGGTGGCAGTCGTTAAGAAATTTGCGTTAGATTAACTTAAGAATTTTTTATTGTGAGTAATTATTAATAATAGTGTAATTATAATAATTTTTCTCCTTCAACTAGACTTTAAAATTTCTATGGATTATATCACTTTGAAAGTTATGCTTCAACCAATAGCTACAGTGCCATAATTTCAAATTTTTTTTTATTACGAAGCTTTTTGAAGTTCTTGCAAAATATATTATAACCAATAAGTTTCTGAAGCTACCTAATCTTAAATTAGAATTATTGATATTAAAAACGGCTTATGCCTGCATTTTTTTATTAAAAAATGCTTACAGCATACTACTGCAGAAGTAGTACCTAATACTCTAATAGTCTCTACATATTGTAACAGGAGAAGAAAGGTTTTAAACATTGCCAAAAACAGATTTCTCAACTGCCCTAACATCGAATAAGGGCGAATCAACTTTTACGAGGCCAATTTCCTTGTCCAATGTCCCCGATAGAAAAAAATTCTACTATATTTTAGTTTTTTTGTTTATCAGGATGGTTTTTGATGGATATGACTCGGTGAGTAATAATCGTATTAACTTTCCGCTGTTATAGATATGTAATGTTTCAGCCAAATCCTAACAAAAGAAGAAATATTCGAAAAATACGACTCCTTAAATTACTATAGTAACGCAGGGGACTTGCAAAGTCCAATTATTACCGTAATAATATTGATTTTGTTTAAAAAAACCTCTCATTATGAGCTCCTTAATTGCGGAAAATATCTATATCGATTTCAATGGGCTTTCAAATTTTTATTCCTATGTTATGATAAAATCTAGACAACGTAACGCAAGAGAATTTCCGACTATGAACAACAAAATGTGGTTAAAACTCACATAATAGCATTCTGATATCGCTATTGATATAAGAATAAATTAATTTAATCAATTATCCGTACGCTACCGTTATTAATAATCAGTAATTTGACAAAATAATAATTTTTAAAAAACTTTTTTGAAACCTATTTCAAATTGGCCTCGTAAAAGTTGATTCGCCCATAAGATAAAATAGCGCCTTTCACACGTAAAGTTCGGACCGCTACGAACAGTACGCGCCGTTTCATCACGTTGCTCCAAAACGAACGTATACACGCGCGAGGCTGACAGTCTGATCTGGCATATCGATGCGAGCGCATTTTTCTGTTTTATTAGCACACTCGCCTAAATTATGTATGACACAGGCAATTCAAACCGTGGACGAATCTTTAATAGTAATTAGCACGGCAGCTCTATCCGCAGTCCGAACCGCACAGATCCCTCCGCCTTTTGGAACGCGGTCCGAACTTTACGTGTGCAGGGCGCTAATGTCTAGCCATCGCAAAAAAGTTACAAACGATTCCTCTTCGGAGTTAGTTTTATTTTTTCGCCTGTCTCCTCTACTTCTAGTATCTACCTAAGAATAGGGTTCCAAAAAAATTCGTTCGTACTTCCATTTGTCACAAGTTAATATGTAAATTACTAATATTTAAAGTACTTCGCAAATTTCTAGTTTTAGTCTTAGTTCTCCAGATATTTAGTTTGTAAAAACCATGTGTAATGGAACAAAGACTACAAAATTTTCTTCCTTTTCGTTTTCGAACATTTATAATATTTTAAGCTCAATAGTTATCTACTGTGTGTATTGAGACATCATCATTCAGCGTGTTTGTAAAATATTTATACCCTTTTATAAAAGGAAGTATTTTATTTTTAGTTTTTGCATGTTAAGTTTTAAAATATGATCGAACGCATGAACACTGCACCGTAGTTGGGCTTCCACCCAGCGTTTTGGAATGCTGTAATGCCACTAATGACATGGCAAAAAAAGGGCAATTAATATTACTTAGTTAATTGAAACGTTGCTTGTAACAACTCTAGATAAGTAATATTTTAGGTAAAATCGAAATCTCTGGTTTGAGTTTTGATTTTTTAAATTGTAAGGAGTCGTACCTTACTCGTAAAGTTATAAAAATAACATCATAAGCATTCACCTACTTTTCTAGTATTTGTTACATGTAACCGAAATTGGTTCTAGAATAACATTTAACATTTTATGATAAAAGATTCGCTTTATAATTAACAATAAGTAGCATTTAAGATGGAATGTAGTGTTATGATATCCTTTCATCATATTATAGACGTTTACGAAAAAATCTGTTTCCGTTGACTATCTAAAAAAATTGATAATTACCTACTGAGGTTATTAAAATGCGGCATTTTAATTTTTAATTCATTTTATCGATAAAAATTTACTATGCCGCGGCACATCACTACATGGCTTCTATTTCGACTATTTCTATAATATGATAAAGGTAATGTTAACACAAACTGACACTTTCTTATTACTTGCATATCACGCTTAGGATAGAGATAGTTTTATATAGTCTAGAACTTTTTAACATATCTTCATTACGATTATATCTAACTCATAAGTTACGCATGTATACATCGTCGGTCAGTAATACATAACGATTTAAAATACTTAAGATAAAAATAATTTTATAGCAAAAGTGAGCTTTTTCCTCCATAATAAATACTACTAATTATATATATGTATTATATATTTCTTCCGTGCGTGTCTGAACTCCTCCTAAACGGCTGGACCGATTTTAATGAATTTTTTGTGTCTTCAGGTGGATTCGAGAATGGTTTAGATTTGCAATTGGACCCGGTAGGTGGCGCTTTTGTTAGTACGTACTTTTGTTAGGCGGTACGAAGTTTGCCGGGACAGCTAGTAATAATATAGTTAGCTTTTATAGTTACGATACGAAAAATCTCTCTACGAAGTGGATACCTACTACCTACATTCTACTTCGTGAACCTTTTTTGGCTACACTTAGGGAAGTCTCTACGGGTACCTATAGATATTTCAATTAATTTGTGCGCGCGGCGGGCGGTATATGTCGTTAAATTAAGAAGGTATTTCGTAAAATTATTAATACTGCTATATTGTAAACTGTCGAAAGATTGTGACATACTGCTTACAAGTTACAATATAATAACGAATTCAACAATATTCAAGCCATTTTTAAAGGACCCACTCGTTTTTTACTTACAACCCAAACGAGATGCCCATTTATGCTATAAAAATTACAATTCAATTTCTGAAAGTATCGTTATGGTTGCTGACATTTAGGAATAAAGAATATCAAGTTGTTGCACTTATATTTCATTAAATTTTAATCGCTTTAATATTAGTTAAGTCGACGTCTCGTTTCATAAAGGCTTATTGGATATGAAATTTTCAAATGAGTACACACACACATGTAAATTATTCACAGCAGCCTGTGATAGAGGATGTACCTAATCTACCTGTTGTAGTTATAGGTGAATTAGGTATACACCTATTATAATCGTCAATATAGTAGGTAAAATTCAATCAATGGTTCTTCTATATGAGATGCAGAAGAATTGCCATTGGTACGTAGGTAGGCTGCATGCAGCATGATAGGTACCTAGATACCTACCTACAAGTCTACAACAAAACTGTAGAAGTCGCTAAGCTGAGTGAGGCTAATATTTTTATTTAACCTAACCTAAAATATAATAATATAACCCCCTATAAAATCTATAATGTATTAATTATTACATAACCCTTTTTTATTTTTTGTAACCTTCAGAAAGTCAAAATAAGTCAGCTTAAAAGACTTTGAATAATTTCAACTTTTGCTACAATAGTTACAGAATATTTAAAATTTCATATCCAATGAAGTCGCCTGTGTAAGGAAACATAGTTGTGACCTGTCTGTTACTATTTTCACATGTATTCGGTGGTTACACTAGTAAATGTGTTACTATAATCTACAAATTTTACAATTTTGGTGTCAAATTCGAATTTTCTCATTTCTTAATAATTTCTGTATTTTTAATTAGAATATATTATCATAATTATTATTCATATTAGTATGCTGAATAAATTTATGTATTTGTGATAAAAAATTAATTAATTGTATCATGTATGTATGTACTAATATTTTATACTGTAGACATATTGTATTTTTTATAAGACGTGAACCAATAAATTCGAATAGACACCAGAATTTAAAATTATATATATACTACAGATGTAATCATACAAATAAAATACATACTCTAAAAATTGTATTAAAAATATTGTTTGTTATTCAAAGTGAATTATATAAAGTTTGTAATTTATCTAATTGCGTAAACAAATTGTTAAGTTTAGTCAACATTTAATAAATACAGTGGTTACTTTAGCAATATTAGTAGTACAAAACTAGATATAATTCGTTGTGATATTTTTTGTCGTAATTGAGAGTCAGCGGAAAAGAAATTCACGAAAACTTCCTCGATAGTTGTAGCTAAATGTTCATTATCATATCATATCAGTACGTAGGTAGGTACGTAGTATAATCGGCATGCGGATCTTACGAAATTATGTGATTTTTTAAATGTATTAATACGGTGATTTGTATTATCAAATGCTACAGCCGAATAAAATGCCTACGCAAAATATAAAACAATTTTCTTCTACAATACTGGGACGCAACGAAATAGGCCACGCCCACATGGGGTCGAACATCGCGACGCTATTTGCGTGCTTATTTGTAAACTATTTCTCGGTCGCTATACCAAAAGTTTCACGCTAGCGTCGTTTTACAATATCCTTGTCAAAGTATAAAACTAACCTTATATAGTAAGTAACAAAAAGTAAAAAAAAAGTAAAGCTAATCCTACTCTGCTTCACAGATTTTAATCATTCATGTCATTTAAAGAAATGTTGTTTAATTAATTACGAAAAAGTTGTCGTTATCATAATTGTGTGATTTTCTGACGAAAAGTCAATGATATATAAATGTATTCCTTTAAATTAATATTTTATTTATTAAAAAAAATATATACATAATATAATGTATCTAATTTTACTGGGATAATTAGTATTGTTTTGATTTTGGTTAGAATAGTCTTAGATATCTATGTTTATCCAATAGTTTGAAGTTATACATATAACATACCTACCTAATACCAATACTTTAATGTTTGTTTATTTGTAAGTCGAAAATAAATTATTTCTTGTAATGTTGAGAAAATTTGGAACGCGGTGCAGTGTCAAATAGTATAGATAGGTTGTATGTAAAATATCAGAGCTGTATATACATAAATACAGTTTGAAAATATAATTTGTTGCCGACAATAAAAGCTTTGTTTTATTAAAATACTCATTTATAATCGTTTTGCAAAATCAATGCTTCTCGACTTTTATTTTTTGCTACATAAATGTATATGAGTCTCAGAAGAAACAGTATTTAAAAATCAATATTTTCAAAGGTAGGTACAGCGATTTGTTTACAGAATTTCGCAAGTCTCATGAAAATGCTCCATACAAAAGTCATTTGACGTCACATGTTCCCAAAGTTGTAATAAATTATAGAGAACAAATAAAAATTTAAAAAATGCTTACCAATAAAATTCAATTTTTTTACAAAATGATTTATTTTTTAATGTCATATTTCATTGATGATGAATTTTTCGGGTCTTTGGAATTCTCCTGTAAAAAAAGGGCATGTGTTAACAATTGACAAACGCAATAGGTGGAACTTCGGGATCGGCTCGACTAGAGAGATACTATGGCTTCTCAGAAAACCATGTGAAATATGTTGTTTCGGCGAGCATTAAAAAAATTAATTTATATATAATTAATATAATAAGACAAAATTCATGTTTTGATATCCCTTACTAATAAAAATATTTATAGTGCGGTTCAAATGAGAATAGGATCGAGTCGGCGCCATATTGTTTCGAATTTAGACTGTTATGATAGTTAAATTTATGTTTAGATAATTGATTACTATTTAACATTCTTATTTAAATTCGATGCAAGACTATTAATATTTATATGCACATTAGTTTTTCTGAAAATCACACTTTTCAAGTGATATTTGACAGATAAAGGTCATTGACGTTCCTATTCTCATTTGAAACGCGTTATACACAACTCTATTCAGTGTTGCTGTCTTTGTCTGTCAAGTGACTATTCCAACGTCTTTTTATTAGTAACAACCAATTAAATCATCAGTATAATATAACACACAATAGCCACTAGATCTTTTGACCAGATTGTGTGAACTTGATCAAATCGAACATGGCAAGAAAAGGCATTCTACAGATCAAGTACCACTTCATCCTACTCGAGGCTTGTATCTTTTATGCAAAAAAGAATTGTTGATCATAGATATAGAGATTAGACAGTTTGGCTTTAAGAGCCTTACTCACGGCCCAGCCTGCAAATCCAAGGCCGCGGACTCGTAGGCAAAAATTATAAATAACTAGCTATTGCGCGCGGCTCCACCCGCGTAAATATAGTTTTTTGCGGTCGCGGATACGTGACTGATGCAAAAAATAGATAAAAACAATCCTTGATGCCGATTACATATCATGCTAAAATTTCAGCTCGATCGGTGTGGAACTTCTTGAGTTTTTGAAGCGTACACAAACCAACATAACATTTTTATATATATAGATTGACACTTTTGACACTAAGAGCCATAACACACGGCGTATTTAAAACGCGCAGAGGACGCGCAGTAGACGCCCGTATACGCGCTTCAAACACAATTTGAATGAATTTCTATATAACATAAACAGAATTTACGGCGCCGTAAACGCGGGTTCCTAAAACGCGCCTCCTCTGCGCGTTTAAAACACGCCGTGTGTTATGGCTCTTATGACGGCCATTAGTACTTTTAAGAAAGCAAGAGAACTGACTTCTTACGCATCTGATTACCTCCAAAGAGACACACCGGCTATGTCTATTACTGAAGAGTGTTATTTCTATTAACATACTTGTCAGACCACTTTCTATATATCTATGTCATTGATCTAAATTCTAACTTACTTAAGTCATCTGGGTTTGGACAACTCTTCATATGTTTTGTTAGAATATACTGTAGTGCTGCTTTCTCAGCTGCTAAACGTTTATTTTTTTCTTTAAGTTGCCGATTTTCTTCTTCCTGTTTTAATATTTTTACTTTAAATCGTTCTCTGGAAAATTATAATAGATTTAGCTTTTCAATTGTACTTACAGTTGTAAAAATTATTCGAACGGATTTCAATCTTACCTATATCTTTTTGATGCTGCTGATCTGTTTTCTGAGTCACTTTTGTTGCTTTCTTTGGGTTTAATTGTCGATTTCAAAGGCGTTATAGCTATCTTTGGATATGTGACATTTGTGTTAAATTTTTTTGGAATGGTCTCAGTTATATCATTACTTTTCTTTACATGGATGGGCAATGGCGGTATGGGGATTATTTTTAACGTTTTTGGGGTCACAATCGTGATTGGTATAAGAGTTCCAGTGGGACAAGGCAATTGTACTGCTGTGTTTGGTGCTGCTACTTTATTCTTACTGGCTATTATATTCTTTAATTTTTCTTTCGTGTCATTTTTTATATTTTTTTCCTCATCAACAGCTTTCATTCTTATATTTTTACCATTAGGTAACTTGACAATAACTTCTAAATCATCTTCTACACCAGATTTTTTACTTTCATCATTTTCTATTTTACGTTTAAAGTTTTTGGAACTTTTATCTATATTTGTATTCATAAGGGAATCTACAACTAAATCTATTGATTGCTGACTCATTATAGGTGGTGCGTCTTTTTTTACGTATTTCGAATTTTTTGTTTCTTTATTGGTGTCTATTATTTCATCCTTTCGAATTTCAACATTGCTATGTATTTTTATGACATTATTTTCGTGTCGCACTATGGACACGTCATCTGTGACTCTGTCCACAATGTCTGGTTTCCCCACTAACCTACTAATTGTGGTAACTTTGTTAGTTAATTTTGATATTGTGGTGGTCTCATATTCTTTGACAGCACCAGTCTCGTCACTTGTCGATCTGTAAAACAATTTTGAATTATTTAAATAAAACTTTAAGGTAAGACTGCTAGACTAGGCACCAGCAGTGTGACACGATGTGTCCCTACTAGTAATCCCAGAATGCACTCCCGCATGGCATAGTTCCGCTGCCTCGTAGTTACACCTAGCCTAGTGTATCTCACCTTTACTCTGAACTTACTAATTTAAAAAGATCTACTTCGTTTAAACTAAGTAAATAATAAAACTCACTTCTGTTTTTAGATTTCAATGAAAGGCAAGCACCAGGACCAAGATGATTAAGCACTATTTAAGTCAGAAGAATTAGTAATTACCAGCGGCGTGCACAGGTTTATGACACTGGGTATGCGGCGGAGTAGTCGGTCACAAAAACTTTTTTTATAGATATTTAGCATAGCCACAGCCAAGCGACGGATCTCTAAGTCGGAAACCATGCCAACAGAACTAACAGAACTTCATAACTTTTAACATGAAACTCTCGAGTTACATTCCCTTTTTGCTGATTTAATTGTTGTAACTCGGGTACACACCTACCTTTAGACACCATTTGAATCTTTTCACTGAATGACAATTGTGAGAACTTATTATTTTTAATTTTTAATAAACACACATTTTCAACACAACATTTTCAAATAACATTTTTAAAAAATCAAATCAATTAAAAAGCAAATCACTACAATTTTTATAGAACTTCAGTAATAAACTGTTAAATGTACACACTTTCAAATGTTAAAATGAAAAATCTTTTAAGAAAACTATAAATATTAAATATAATAGCAAACGAAAAATAACAATGCGTTTTCACATGAAAAAATGGCTTCATTGAAACACATTTCTGATATTTAAACAAATAAAACCTTACTAAAACAAAATTGCATCATGTGCATACATGAGTAAAGATTTTACGTTAATTATAATTAGTCGCATTATAGGCCACCGTGCCACGAATATACCCGATTACTTCCGAGACCCGACAACTGCCGAACTTCGCCGAAGTCGATAGCATGCCGCTGGAGGCGGACGAGTCGCGCCTTGGGATATTCATAGGTGCGTTTGCGAACTGTGTACGGACACTAAAATTACTACACACATGCGAACAAATCTCCTGCGAGACGACAAGGTATGACTCATGAGTCGCATCACCAATATACGCCTGGCAAACATAATGTTCATGCAAATAGGTGCTATTATAAAATATTAGGCGTTTTTAAGTTATTATATTTTATGTATTCATTTATTTACTATTAATTAAAGTCATCTAAAACGTACGAACGTTTTATTAAAATATCTGTGAATGGTAAGTAAAGCACTGCATTTCTGCCTTTAAGGAGCGCACGCCCCTGGTAATTACTGATTTTACTAAAACATATTAGTTACATTTACCAACTAATTTAATTTATTGTAATTTGTAGTTTTGCAGAGAAGTATCTACTTAATAATATTTTACACACAAAAAAGTAACAAAAAATGATGTTCTTTAACCTGCTAATTGTGATGTTTTGTTTGTTGTTTGCTGTATACTGGGCATTGTGACCCCGCTCCAGCGGCACCATCAGGTGCGGTGTGTGAAGAACATCCTCCGAAGTGGGCTCACTCTCAACAGTGAGCACACCTTGTCTGTAACAGTAACAATAACAACTTGAAACAATATATGAGTAACATATAACTTTTTTTGTAACATTAAGGATTTCAGGAAGTAGCTGAGTATAATAATAAAAACATTAAATTCTTTGCTAACCCGCTTGTAAGCTCTGATCAAATACAAGAAGACCTGAATCGTATACATAATTGGACCAAAGACTGGATACTGAAACTTAATCTTACAAAGTGTTGCATTTTGCACTTAGGAAATAACAACCCTAAATTACAATATACCCTTGATGGTTGTCCTATAACTTCCACCAATACACAAGTAGATCTGGGTGTAACTATAGCACACAACTTAAAATGGGATCAACATATCACCAACATTGTCAAAAAGGCCAACTCACTTGTTTATGCTGTACGGAGGACATTTCAAGTTCTGACAATAGAATTATTTTTGAAAATATATAAAACATACATAAGGCCCTTACTTGAATATGGATACCAAGTTTGGAGTCCCTTCTTCCAGAAGGATATAAACTTATTAGAAAGTGTGCAAAGGAAAGCTACAAAAATCCCAAGAGAGTTGCGACATAAAACCTATGAAGAGAGACTAAACACACTACGCCTCACTACACTAGAAGAAAGACGAATCCGTGGTGATCTCATAGAAACATACAAAATATTAACACATCAATACAGTGTTCCTGACTTTCATAGTCTGTATATAAAGAAAGACATTTCCAGAACACACCGAGGTCACCACCTCAGACTGGAACGAGACCCGGCAAACTCTTTAGCAGCTCATAACTTTCTTAGCAATAGAGTAGTTCAGAAATGGAACATGCTGCCCGAAGATGTTGTCTCTGCACCAACTGTTAACTCCTTCAAAAACAAACTTGACCACTGGTTTCTGTCAAAAGGGCGGTATAAAAGACATTGAAAACATAAAAATAAACACAATTCCAACACTGAGATATGGTCATATCAGCCAACAGCTGCTCGACCATAACCAATAATAATAATAATAATAAAAATCAAACAGTTCTAGGCTTAGAATGGGGATAT
Organism: Glaucopsyche alexis; assembly: GCA_905404095.1. Taxonomy (NCBI): domain Eukaryota; kingdom Metazoa; phylum Arthropoda; class Insecta; order Lepidoptera; family Lycaenidae; genus Glaucopsyche; species Glaucopsyche alexis. The sequence continues at coordinate 8,864,750 of FR990047.1, forward strand.
GTTACTATAACAGATAAAACTACTCTATCTAAATACTAACTGATGGAATAAATGCTACTATAGATATTAGATATATCATAGAACACATACTTATCCATCATAGCTCTTTTGAAGCCTTCATCAAATGGATTGACACTCTGTAGATCCTGGAACAGCCCCACCTCCTCACAGTTCCTGATGAACCTGGTGGGAGTTGGTGTTTGGTCAGCTGAAATAAGATGGTAAATTTCAATAGTCATTAATTAGAACAATAAATTTAAAAAAATATATCCATGTACCTAATTATGAATGTGATGAATAAATATTTAGGCTTTATGGTTATATAAACAGTGTAACAATTTATAAACAAAACAACAATTTCAAAATATAAGACTACTTCTATAAAGTAAAAACTGAATATCTCAACCAACAAAGTACCACAATGCTGAACAAAATCAATGTAAATTTGAGGTTCATAACTTCATAACATGTTTTAATAAAAAGAGTTTATATAGTTAAAGAAAATAACCAACCAACAAAGGCCGCCTTCTGTTCCATTCCTAACTGAAGAATCATGTCATGTTTTTTCATGTGTACATGTAGGTGGTCTTCGTTGGTAAAGGACATCCCGCAGTCTGGTAGTGTACATACAAAGGGCTTCTGAGGTTCCATTTCATAGCATTAGCTGAGTAACAGGTATTAGATAATGAGACACACGATAAGACACTTCACGCTACAAATAATTTAAATCTTTCCTTTTGGCCATGGTATTTTATTTTATACACGTTACTTATCACAGAGATAATGTTATTTAATTTGTATTCTGTCTGATTACAAATTACAATACTGATAATTAGTATCATTTAAAATCAAAATAAATAAAATGTCCTCCTCCTTATTCTTTTTTCTAATAAATGGCGTTGACTTATAACCATTTTCCAGTGTCTAGTTAAAAAGGCGGGAAATAGAATATTCGTTCAAATTTTCATCACCGTATTTCTTTGAGTAGGTATTACAAGTTAGTTGGATACTCAAAGCCGTATTTCTGAATCGTCAAGTCCAAAGTCCAGTCAAAGTCCAAATAAATAGTAAGGGTATTCAATGAGTCAAGTCAGTCGATTCACTAAAGTGGTAGAGGCTTTACTGAAACTTTCTAGGGAGTTTTGGAGCGGACAGAAGTTGTATTATTTGCCCATACTTGTGCACGTTTGTGAAAATATGGGTAAGGCCACGAAAAACTGTTCATTTCAAAAATAAAACGTGGACCGTACTAAAATTTGAAAAAGAAAAATACGGTACCATTATTTCTAATACAATTTACAGGTTTATCAACATTTAGAGCATTCGTGCCCAGCATAGCGTACCTAATTAAAATCCAAAAATATCTTATCTATTTATGTAAATTTTCGATTAATATTTTTGTTGATTACAGCTTCCATACAAAATCAAAATGTCCCTCGGCCATGTGGCACCGAACTTAGGCTTTTTTTTTTAATATAATCATGTTATTATCATATATTTGCTACATTTTACACAATTTATACTGTTATGGCCTTGTTATAAACAAAAAAAAATCGTTATCTGCCCATTATTTAAAAAAAAACACGTCTAAAAATATGGGCCAAATTTGATTCCCGTGTGTGACATAACACGAAATACACATTAGTTTTTAATTTTAAAATCACAGCAACACTAAAAGTGTTATTTTATGCTGGCAACCTTTCCTAGGATCATAGAGAAATGTCAAACATCTGTCAGCTATTATCATGAAGATCTATACTTCGTGGCTATTATAGTCAAAGAGAATGTAAAGCTATACTACGTATTAAGAGGTGGCACTCCGAATAAAAAAAAAATAATCTCGAAATTCAAAATTATACCGTAACTTTTTTACGTATTTGTATCTTCTAAAGTGCTAAAGATTCAAGCCTACAATGAAAAAAAAAATAAAAAAAAACGCTATACGTAGGTTATTGTTTTCAATTTTATTTTTAGGACCCAATTATTAGGTTAAAAAGGTAAATAAAACAATAAACAACAAAACAATTACTATAATTCGATCGTTTTTATTGCATTAAAAAAATACAAAAGTAAGGCTACATTCCCACGAGCGTTTTTATGTGATCACGACTAATAAACTACGCTATAAATAGAACTTTGCACTAATACGACACAGCTGAAAATCGTGTACACTTGACACTTCAATTTTCAGCTCTATTGTAGATTTAGTGCAGAGCTCTATTTACAGTGCAGTTTTTCCTGTCGCGTCACGACTCGCGACCACAAAAAAAACTCTCGTGGATACGAGGGCTAAAAGTAACCAAAAGGTAGGCTAACGGAAAAGGTAAAATTGGTAACCAAAATATTTCGGATTATACCACATAATTATACGACTGCCTGGTTAACTTCAGCGGTTATCCATTGGTGCAAAATAGGTAGGTACACTTTTGTGGGCCTAGCAGGCCATTTGACAGCGACGTAAAGTATAAAGTTATTTATACGATTCATGAGAATCTTGAAATATTTTCATGTTGTCATAATTATTATTGCGTGCCCTTGGAATTGGAATCCAATACCTGCAAATTATGAAATAGTATTAAAATAAAGTACATAATAATTATTAGGTAAGTATGTACCTATTTAAAGTTTTTACTACCTGGCAGAAGAAAACGTAATAATATGTCTGTATTTTTATAAATATAATATTATGCTTTATTTTATTACTAATAGGTATATATAAAAATATATATATATATATATATATATATATATATATATATATATATATATATATATATATATATATTTTTTTTTTTTTTTTTTTTAACAAAATATATTAGCAATATGACTTTGTTTGTATTAAGCAATATGACTTTGTTTTAAACAATATTGCGTGCATTAAAAATCATTCGAATCTTATATTATTAATAGATTTAAAACTTTACAATCTTAAATCTTAGCATGCATATTAAAATCACTACACAATCAATTTCATTTATTGAAACAAATAATAATAATACCTATGGACACTTCATACAATCACAATTCACACCACGTCAATCTGGCGTCGTGCTAAGTATCCGAAGAACTTGTGTTATAGGTAGGTATCAGAAAACAGGAAGTATATATTTAATACTTTTATACTACCTATACATATATTTAAGATTTTTGTTATATTATACACATATTTAATACACATCCATGACCCAGGAACACAGAAAAACTTTTAGTTCCGTCGGCAGGATTCGAACCTGCGACCCCCGGCTTGAGCACCAAAGCGCTGAACCACTGAGCCACAGAGGTCGTCAAACAAATATAATCTTGTCACTTTTAAATAAAACGAGAAGTTAAAATATGGTAAAATTTTATACAGATAGGTACTCACCGATATTCTTTGAGTTAAAGCATGTAGGTATATAGATATAGTGGATAAATATATTAACTAGTTTTATATAAATCACTATTTCCTCATAATAAATATGATTTCGAGTTCACTTCACTAAAAATTTCAGTTTTTTGTAAATAACAAAACATGAGTTAACAAATTTTGTAAAAGTTGAAAATAATTTTTCAAATGAAAAGAATAGAATTTCGTAGTTTGAAATTTAAAATTAATCTGCTATTTCTGTTTAACCAATCACAGGTGATGTGTGAAAGAGTACACACGATAAAAGAGCAAGCAAGGTATGTGGTTTGTACAGACGATAGTCAGGTATAATTTTGGATTTCGAACGCCAATACTTACGATAGGAAGTTGCGACACCCTGATTATAGTTTGGAAGCAAATCGTCAGATTGTTGCAAGCGGAAATTTTGGTCACTTAGTTTTTCCCAGTTATTTAACGTGATTTGACAAGGTAAGTGTTGAAATTTAATCCGTTAATATCAAAATTACCGTAGACAGAGAAAACTAAAGACCACGGGTAAGCGTGCCGGTAAAAGGGACAGGTATAGAGTACCTATCAAGATTTAGGGTTACCAGACAAGCAAAAAACTCCCCAAAGAAATATTTTGTGTACATTTGTGTATATGTGTTACAGTCTACAATATTTGAAATTTAGGCAATGTATACATTTCCTAGGTTTATAGGCATTTCTAAATATTTTTAAGTAATTAAATATTGTTTTAAAATTATTTTATACATTAATTCATAATACAGTGCCTAGTCAATGTCTTTCGAAAAGATTACTGAATGACATTATGATGTTTATTTATTTATATAAATTTTAAGCAAAAAAGGTCACCAGCATTACATACATTTGACGACCTCTGTGGCTCAGTTGGTTGAGCGTGTTGGTGCTCAAGCCGGGGGTCGCGGGTTCAAATCCCGCCGAAGGAACAAAAAAATTTTCTGTGTTCCTGGGTCATGGATGTGTATTAAATATGTGTATAATATAATAAAAATCTTAAATATGTGTATAGTATAAAAGTATTAAATATATTTCCGTTGTCTGGTACCCGTAACACAAGTTCTTCGAGAACTTACCACGGGATCAGATTGACGTGGTGTGAAGCGTCCATAGATATATAAAAAAAAATACATCATAACATTAACAAATTTAGGTGACACAAGATTCATAAACAACTTTACTAATATTCAATACTTACCAATGTAATAATATATTTTACCACGAAAATAATATGAAAGTTAAAAAATGTTAGTTGTATTGTTATTTTAAAATAGAAAATAGTGCCACGTTCTTACTGTCTTCCGAGAATCATTGGATTTTTATACATCCTGTCACTTCCATAGAAAAACGAAGATTGCCAAATGTTATATATATTTTGTAAAGTTACTTATACTCATCTTATACTTAATATAAAATCATGTCATTGGCAATCATTGTTTCTTTTATCTAAGACTCTAAGTTATAGACGATGAATGAAAAATTATGAGTTCCGATCACACAAAACGTGGTTTTACTGTAGGTACGGTAAATATTGGTGGCCAGACATTACTATTTACAATAATGAATTTTTAAAATAAATAAGGTTATATAGATAAAATAAAAACAATAGTGAAATTTCTTAATAATTAAATTTTTAAGACAAAATTTTAAATCATTACAAACTAAAACCATGCACTGCACTTGGTAATTCGAAGGAAAAAAAATCATCGTTACGTAACAAAACGACGCGTTAATTCGAACTAATCAAGTTGCAGAGGGATAGAGATATAAAGATTACAGAATTTGCAGGGGTACTTAAGTACATTTTGAGACATTCGAACTCATCGGAATCAAACGTTCGACCATTCAAAGTTGCAGAGGAATAGAGATAGAAAGATTACAGAAGTTGCAGGGGTATATATAAGTACATTTTGAGACAAGTCGAAACTAGTTTAATCGTGCACAAGCCATTGTTTTTCAAATGGTTAGTTTGACACACACTTTCACACGCATTGGTTTGTTGATTCAAGTTTCAAACCATTTTTTTTTTTCGTTTTTGAGCCATTTGATATTTCGAACTCTCGATAATTCGTAATATTTGAAGAGTCCAAGAGAGTAGAGGTGGGGCGTATTTATCGTCACAGGTAAAAAGGTATTTAGAAATAACACATAACACTCGATATCCCGTTATTAAATTATCAGTTATTATTTAAAATATTATGTCGCATGCTATAGGTTCGGGGATTCGATGGCAATCGTGCTATAGGTTCGCGATCCCTGTTTTAAACTTTGTATTAATTTTATTGTTTTTTTTCTAAAGTACAACAGTCTTTCAGGGATTATAGTTTAAAAATATTTTAACAGGCAAAAGAGTAAAAAGCATTTTTATTTATTTATTAATGGTAAGATTTTGAACGTTTTCTGGTATTCTATTGTAAAGGCGTATACATGAACCTTTAAATGGTTGTTTTACTTTGCTAAGTCTGAACAACGGTATTTCTAACTTGTTCTTATTTCTAGTAATGGTTGTCGCTTTTGTTTTTGAAATTATTTAAATTCTTTCTGACATACGACACCTTGTCCAAAATGTATTGATGAAATGTAAAAATGTAGCAATTTTCTTGTTCAGCCGGCGACTTTTTTCTCTGATAGCCCTTAATTTTTTCAACCTATCTTCTGATATTTGTTGACTTCGCTTCAACTTTCTGAGTGCTGTCTTTGGTGAGTGTGTAATTCGGTGATTTAGTCTGCAAAACAAAACATATATTTTCAAATATTCTGATTTAGAATAATGATAATATTTATGGACGTTTCATACCACGTCAACCTGGTCTCGTGGTTAATTCTCAAAGAACTTGTATTACGGGTACAGACAACTGAAATATATTGAAATACACGTCCGCACGAAGAGTCTCTGGTTTTGAATTACGAGATTTGACTGTATCATATTAATTATTATAATAATCATAACTAATTTAATATTATAAAACGGACATAGAACATGTTATGAGGTTCCCAAACCCCATGATGATTGGTAATCTTTGTACAAAAAACTGGCAACACTGAGAGCTAACACGTTTAGAGGTTATGATTACTACGATTACATATTTTGAAAGATTTGATGGATCAATCGGTCCATTACCGAGATTTACTCAAAAACACAAACACACGGAAAAGTTCTAGTACAAATAATTTATATTACATGTATATAAAGGGAAATACTTACGAATGAAAGACAAGTCGGGCATTATCATTTCACTGTCGCTTTTACATCCTAATACACAGCACCGCACCATGGTTTCTTAAATATATATTTAGTTAACACCAACAGGAAACTTTTTAGCGAATTTAGCGCTTACTAAACAAAATAATATAAGTTATAAAATGAGATAAATAGTAACTAAAGAACAAGCTGACGCGAACTGTCAAATTTTGTTTAGCACAATGATGTGCTGACCTTGAAAAAACCCGCACGGCTGGTGAAACAGAAAATGATGTCGTCGTCTCTCATTTCTGCTTATGATATTGACATAAGTTTTTCTCTTTCGTGTGCGAACGAGACAAAAGCTATCCATAGGCAGGCCTGTCTCACTCCCCGTGTAGGTATAGAAAATGCAAGTACGTGCGGCATCCCGCTCTAGCGGGGAATTCAGTAGGGACTTACGCGCGAGCTGTGAGTGACGTACGCGCAAGATTCGTTCGTAATTATTATTACTTAACGTACTATTTTAAAAATCGGTAAAAAAACGAGAAAAAGATACTGTGCAGTATTTAACTGCTTAAACAAGGATTGCGATCCAAATTTGAGTTTTTTCAAGCTCCCTATGGACGCTGAGAGGTAAGATCTATAATTTTAACATTGTTATTATTATTGTGAAATTATCATTCTTTGGGTTACCAAAATAAGTAGGAATGTAGGCAGGTATACTAAGTTGGTGTAATTGTTAATCTTTCACAAATATCTACCTAAATTAAAGGAATTTAGATGTGTTCGTTTTAAAAACCTACCTGCCCATTGTTTGTTTTTCTGTTCGCTAGAATAAAACCGATAATGGATAAAGAAATATATACTATGCCATATGTACTAACAGTAGATAACTACGCTATAGTTATGTTGTAAAACATATCTAATAATATTTCATTAATTCTGTAGGTAACACCTATAAATTGAAAGACTTTGTTTAAGCTATCTACATACCTACAACACGTTCAAAATTTAGGTATTTAGGCTGAAGACTTTTGACGAACCAACGCATTTCAAATAAGTACCTACCTAGACCTAGGTATAAGTAACTACTTATATTTACCTACTATTAGGTATTAACACCTACCTTAGGTTTATTTGGAAAGTAATTTGTTCACTAAAGTAGGTACAGTAGGTAGCTACTAGAAAAAAAAATGTAATTAAATAAATTATTTTCTAAACGGAGACAACCCCGATTTCGTCACAATTATGCGATATGAATAAGAGTTATGCGATAGAAAGAGACGCAACTTGTAGGTAAATATAATCGTAGGCGATCACGCGCTGCGCGAGGTAAATTGAACTTAATTGTATCGTAGTAAGAGTCCCTATTTCTTCTAATAAATCTTCGAAGTGGTGCTTCTGTTGTAACTAATATCTATTCTGTGCCATAGGTCTATAGTTTTCTCTGTCTACGAAAATTACTCTAGAGAATGTTGTTTTTTGGGAAATCGACTAGTTTTCTGTGCATTTAGACTGTATTTAAAAGTTTTATTCACAGAATAAGGTTATATTTTCACGTGTGTTTGTTCCCGCATGTTGCGTGTGTTATGTTTTGTGTTACGTAACACACGAGAAGACACGTTAAGCCTAGTTCACATTGAAAGATATTTGAAACATACATGACATACGATATCTATACTAATATTATAAAGCTGAAGAGTTTGTTTGTTTGTTTGTTTGAACGCGCTAATCTCAGGAACTATTGGTTCGAATTGAAAAATTCTTTTTGTGTTGGATAGTCCATTTATCGAGGAAGGCTTTAGGCTATATAACATCATGATAAGCTCAATACGAGCGGAGCTTCAATCAATAATGTTTCAAAATCGGGGTGTTTTTTTCCCTTTTGAGAGCTTTCGCTGCGTACGCTGCGGAAACGGTTAAAGTTTCGGTAAAATAATGTATGACAGAATTGTTCCCCTTTAAAAGTTCTAAAAAAAAGTCCGCGACAGTATATATCTATCTTTAATGGTTGGCTCACAATAACCTTTTTATGCTAACCAAATTTGTTCTAAAATTAAGCATTATTTGTGAGGGTGTTTTCATAAAGATGATATTAATCCTTATCCAAATAAATACGTTATTCATTACAAGCATTTAATTTAGAAGAAATTTGCCATTTACATCATTTGATTTCAATAAGTATTTTAGAAGATATCGCAGTAATAAAATAATCAGCGCGCAATAATGATGTGCGGGCAGTCGTGAATCGCGGGCAAGCGCTCCTCCTTCTACGTAAATGAAGTCGCGGGTAAATTTTAGCGATATTCCAAAGTAACTATTCCACGCGGACGAAGTCGCGGGCAAAAGCTAGTAAGATATAAAGATACTTCGACACAAGAGAAGCCCTAGAGGACTGCTATGAGTGTGAATGCGTTTGTTTGTTTGTATTGTATTGTGAGTAACGACACTACGAGATATTGAACACTGAATTAATTTTGTAATACGCAAACTAACGTTTTAAATATCAATATTTTTCAATGATGAACACAATCGCCTAACCGCTTGCATTATGGTGAATGTCGTGCTTGTACATAACATAATTGTATTTGCTAAGCTTTGCCGGTAAAGTGTATAATTCCCTTTTTTTTAGATAGCAAGCTGAAAGGCAGAAGTTGTACAGGAAAAGACTCAAACAAAGGGACCCAGAAAAATTTTTAGCTCAGAAGAAATCAAACGCGGAAAGAACTAAAAAGAACCGGAAAAAAATTGCAGATTTTTCATTTTTTTTTGTCTAAGATTTTGTTACCGAATATTAAGTTCAAATAAAGATTTTAAGTATTTATTTGTGTTTTTTTAGTATGTAATTATATTTTAGAAGAATCTTACGGGCTCAGCCGCGAATAAAAACTAGTTTTCTTATTTTATCAATTGTGTGCACTAGGCTTTACTAATGTCCGGTGTGTTATATTATTTCAAGTGTGTTATTGTGTGTTACAGTTTCAAGTGTGTTATTGAACAATTTTTCGTGGCCTTACCCATATACTGAATATGGTTTTTAAAATTCTTTTAAGTATACCAATAATAAACATTAAGAACCGAAATAACACAACTTTAAGGAAGAAATACAATTATTATTTTTAAACAAAAAATTAAACCGACTTCCAAAGTATAAAAATTTACAAAAAAATATGAAATAGAACTTATTTTCTAAATAATTCCTCTTTCAAATTCGGCTAAATGTTTAACTATTTCTCTACTTTTTTTAATTTTAAAGTCGGTACCTAATTGGATACTCAAAGTCGGTACCACCTCAAATAATATGCTACAATATTTTATAGAACTCACGTTCAAATTTGCTGGTACGACTTAAAATTTAGATTTTAGAAGATTGAGAAGAGAAATTGTTAAAATTTTACCCTTTGAAAGGGGAAATAATTAGAAAATAAGTTTTATTTCATTTTTTTTTGTATTTTTCTTTTAAATTTCTAAGGTCTAATCTAGTTTTCTCTGTCTACGGTCCTGGGACCTTTCGCCGGAACGCCGGTAAAAATTCATAGAATTGAAATTAGAAATTTGCGCTAATTAATTACAAGCTTACAAATTCCTTGGCGCTAATCAAAGAATTTTCAACGGCGTTCCGGATTTCTGAACTTAAAGTCGGTATAGTCGGACTATAATAGTCCCAGCCTAAGCTATCTCATAAAATATCAATAGCAAAAACCGTTTTTATTAAAACTTTTAGAGATATCTGGTTTACGGTTAATGGACCGAGATACTTAACCTCGAGTTCCGGCACTAGTCAACTGTCCACCTGTAAATGCGTACACAGGGAAAGAAAAGATCTATATCTCTATACTGACTATATTCACTGACTGAATTACAATTCGTGTTCACGTGTTCCCTACTGCCCTGCAAGTACGCAACTGGCGAGCCGTGGACCGTGGTCCGACACCACGTCGCCTCACCAAGATTACAAAGTCAGCATTCTATGAACTAAGTAAGTACACGTAAGTATGTCCCAACAAACTTATAAGGCCCACTTGCGCCAATCCGGGTTAAAGTTAACTTTGGGTTAAAATATCATGCTTTCTCTTTCACAAATACGAAGAACGAGAGAGATAACATGATTTTTAACCCAGGGTTAACTTTAACACGTTCAGTGCCACCGACTCACCTGTATAGTTCACGTAAATTTGATTCCAGTGCCGACGACTCACCTGTATAGTTCAGTGTTTTTCACTAATATTTCCAAAATGCATCCGTATTTTCTGCTCAAAATTATAGTTTAGACTAAATATATGCTAAACTAAAGATTTATGCGGTGGGCCGGGCGTGGAGATCCCGTTTATTTTTGAAAGGAAAAAAACGATTATGCAATGCCATGAACTACACAGGTGAGTTCCCGGACATAGATTCTCAAACTGGAAATATGTATGACTGTATGTACATGTTAGAAAACGACGTCAACATAATAGCATGGACGACCTACATACTTGTGATATGGAACTAATATACAACAAACTAGTTTCATTAGAATCTATACGGTAGGTATATATATTATAAGTCGTGTTAGTTACACTAATTATAACTGAAGAACGGCTGAACAGATTTTTATGATTTTTGTGTTTTCGGATTTGTCTTCGTCGGGAATAGGATAATAAAAATGAAAAAAATTTAATAATTATTATTATCAGTAAAATGTTGTTTCACGTATACCTAGACATTATTATTGTTGCATATTAATAAGTTATCATTTAATTTTAATTCAGCAGATTTTAAACTTTTTAAAAAAAGGTTTATTTTTTATTTATAATCAATTAAATTCGTCGTTTCCACAATAAAAATAATACATTTTAATCTAAAGCCCGTATTAAAATATTTCAGGGTAAAATTGACTGTTCACAAGTATTAGAAATTAAAAATATAACCTTAACAATAACCAAAGTTTAAAAGATTGACAACCACTGCTTAAATTACGAAACAAACTTACCTTTTATTTTATCCAAAGAGTTTTTTCTCATTTTTACAAGCTGAATAGTCCTACAACAACACCTAACACTTTTTAATTGCGTTAAACACCTTAGTTACACTGTAACGACCACAGAAATAACAAAAAATTGAATTTACCCTTACGCAGTGCCAGTGAACTCAGTGCCAGTCAACACTCAACTCACGGCACTACCAGACCACCTTTCCTCGATATAATATGTTTCTCCTCTGTACTGCTATACTGATAGCTCTCTATGCTATAGTAATTATTACTCTGAGATGAAACCAAGAAAAAGTACTGTTTATAGGATTTTATTAGTAATCATATTTTCGTTTATTAAAACCGGCAAATATTTTTTTACATTGCAAAATTTTTATACATGAGCATTGACTGTAAAAATATTTAAAATCCTATGAAAAGTAGAATGCCTTATTTTTTGCGTTGTTAAAATATGAAGTATATTTTTCAGGTGCATAGCCCTGGATTTTTGCGGCTTGAGAATTAGAAATTCGAGGTTCTTGATAATTTGATTCCTTAGTAAGTAAAGATGTAGAACGTTTCTTCCTCGGTGATTCTTGCATATTTTGTTGATTTGGATAAGGATCAACATAACGGCGACTGTTGATATCGCTGCCATCCACTGTAAAATACATTTGCTAGGTAAAAAACAAATTCATTTTAAATTCAAACACACCTTAAATAAAGTTTCTAAATAACTGCTAAATCAGAATAAAAAATCGTCTCAATAAATTGAGTGTACCTAGTCTGAAGTCAAGGGTCAAGTGTCAGGTTCCTACCAAATAATAATAAACCTAGCTAACTAATTCGCGATTCACGAGATTGATAGGTTCTTGTCTTACTTAGCTTGCCTGCACCTCTGTTATTGTATAATCCTGCAGCTGGCTGGGCCTGTGGTTCCACGTTAGACGCCTGCTGTAGCCCAGGAATTGCTACTACTGGTGCATTGGGATCACTCTGCTGTCCTTTCCACGGCCTGCAAAAGTTTAAAACGCTAGATGAAAGTTTAGAACACATATGAGTGAAAATACCATTTAAATGACTTATGATTTAATCAAATAAATTTTAACAGTGTATTTAAGTAAAAAAGCCTACGTATATAAATAAGTTTAAGCAACCAAGATCATGTAAGGACGTGTTTAAGGAGGGTTCCGTAATTATGAACCCGCACAGACGGATAGAGCGAAACTATAATAAGGGTTCCTTGTAAGTAGTAGGTAGATTTTCACTACGGCAACCTAAAAAGTATATTTTTGTTAATAATAACTCTCTCCGATCTCGGTGACGGTGGCCGGTTTCATTGAAACCAGGCCAGTTACGCAGGAGTCTTTTATAGTGCCCAAGTGTGTGCGCAGTACACAAGAGCACTCTCTCTTCCTTTACTCTCGTAATCCAGTGGGACGGATAACCGACACGACTGACGAGAGACGACTTTTTACATGCCCATATTCCGACGCATGGACATCTTTCTTGTCAGACAATCAGGTGATCACCTGCATTGTGCTAACCACACTTGGAGACAACATTTTTTGTTATTCCAATGCGGGAATCGAACCCTCCGAGTCGAGAGCCAATGCTCTAACCACTAGACCACGGAGGTTGTTTTTTTTTTAGTAAATTATGTAATGATAAGTGGTAAATTATTTACTTGTCCGGGAACAGTTCACCGGGTTGTCCGCGAGTCTGCACTATTCTTTCGCCATTTACCTCTACAACGCATCTCAGTCTGGCACAACATGTCGGAAACTCTGGAAAAACACCTTTTATTTACTTTTAAATATTTTTATGTAAATAGTAATTATAGATTTGATTTATTTCGCCACATTTGTTTTAAATCTGATTTTCCAATTTTATGTTATCGTCAAAGTCTCTACAGCGCGAGCGGTAACTTACCGCTCGCGCTGTAGAGACTTTGACGATTATAAATTTGTACTTTGTGTTTTTTTTGGACATTTAAGTAGTATGAAATAATTGAAAAAATATATATTACCTGTAGATATAATTAAAAGAAAAAAATCACAAAAATATTCGTTTGACCAGGATTCGAACCCGAGACACCAATTTGCCAACAAGTCCAACAACGCATAACTAAGACGCCTTTAAGCATTAATGCTCTTAGGTCGAACGCTAATTAACGAAGTCGCCAACCGGAATTGACACTAGAAATCGAAATCACATAAAAATTAATACGTGACGAAAGAAAAAAAAACTTAAAAATGCGTAGTTTTAAGTTTTAAAGGGAAAGGAACGATAGCTAGATCGAAGCAATGGGTCATCGAAGTTTATCTCCCAAAATTCCCGGTATACTTATTAAATTTCTTGGTAGGTACATGATATAAGGTAAGTATAATTACAATGATTATGCTTGAAAACTCACCAACATTTTCATCTTCTATGTATTCGTGACACTCTAAGGCATTTTCGGGAATTTTTGGTTTTCTGCACCTGTTAGAAACAAAGGTACCTAAAATCAGAATCTGTTTTCCTCTTTCCTGTCCTTTTATGGAATCACCATTTCGTGGGCATCAAAGCGAAAGTTATGTTAGTAAGTATATAAATGACTACCTACTTAGTTACCTACTTATTTATGAAAAATTAAGACAGGAACGAAACCACATCGACCAGGGAATAGCTTTAACTTTCTCCTACTTAACTAAGCACTTAGGCATATAAATAATGGAAACTTTGATTGGTTCTCTAGTGCTAGAGGATAAATTTTATGATAATATCACATACCCCACGGCAGCTATGAAGTATTTGCCGTCGCGTATTTCGCATCTGTATCTGTGGCACGTGTAGTGGTCAGACCATTCCTGCCAAGGCTGATAGCCTTTTCTTGAATATTTGTCTACACAAGCTTGATCTGTAATCATTTTATGATAACATAAAGTAATGGCATAATTTTAACAATCTTAATACCCTATTCATAATTTCAGAAGTAAGTGACGTTGCACACGTTCCGGTTGCCGGATAGCCGGTGCCGGGTAGTCGGTCGCGGAGTGTATGACCATGTACGATGGCTCTCAACACGTACCTACTGGTGTACAATACGGCCAATGTATCTTGGCGAGTCTGAACTTCGCGCAGAAGGTTGCGCATTAGCTGTTTCTAAGTGTTTTCGTATTTATTTTATTTGTATTAATTGGTCAACTGTATTAGGGAAATTTTATTAGTACATAGGTATATAAAAATAATACAATAACAGTTTCCTTCACGAGTTGTACATGCGCTAAAGTTCGCAGAGCCTATGTTCAGACCCGTCAAGATACGGCGGCCGTAGTGTACATGGCCATATACCTACACTTCGCGACCGACTACCCGGCAACCGAAACGTATGTAACGGCACTTAAAATGGCTGACAGACATATTGACAGACGCACAGACGGACGGACGGAGCGAAACTTTAAGGGTTCCTTAAAATACCACGGAACCCTAAAAATCGACCAATAAATCTCTAATATATTGTCTAAAGCTCGCTCAGTGCTCACTCACAGTTCACATCCTCAGCTTGCACTGCTACAACTACTATCGCTAAGAGACAAATTGATAAACTCATTTTCTTTTTTTTGATCAATCTATAACGCTTACTCGGAACAACTGCATAAAAGGTAATTCATTACGGACCTGAAATACTAGTCAGGATGTTTATGTTTCCGTTGTTTTATAAAACTTATTTGACACCTTTTGTTCGTGGAAAGTTAAATATTATGTTTTGGTTTGTATGTGAATTTTCATTAACATTATTAAACAGTTTTAAGAAGTCGAAAATTAACTGACCTAAGTTTTAGGGTTCGATTGTGGATTTTTTTCCATTGGTAGAAATGGAATAATTTATTTATGAAATAAATAGGTATAGTGCGATTTAAATGAGAATAGGATCGAGTCGGCGCCATATTGTTTCGAATTTAGACTGTTATGATAGTTCAATTTATGTTTAGATAATTGATTATTATTTAACGTTTCTATTTAAATTCGATGCAATGCTAATAATATTTATGTGCACAAAAGTTTTTCTGAAAATCGCACTTTTCAAGTGATATATTTGACAGATAAAGGTCATTGACGTTCCTATTCTCATTTGAAACGCGTTATACTAAACTTGATTGATTAGGTACTTACCTAATACCTAATTAAGATAAGGTCACAAGCATTGCTGATTAGTGATTAATATTTATGATTATTTTCACCCGACGACATACTTACCTACTTTTTAGGGTTCCGTAATACTCAATGAACACCCTTACCTATTAATAAACTATGATTAGCGTTAGAACAACTTTACTCCAAGACTTACGCAAATGGTATTAATAAACTACCTATGGTATTAACAGTATTAGTAGGTAGGTGTTGGACGGCTAGATCCATATTTTGTGTAAGTTCAGGCACTTGTGATATTAATTACCTACTCTTTGGTTCAGGGAAGGTTTAAAAGGTGAGAAATATTGGAAAAGGTCAAGACAGAACAACGTGTGTCGGGAAAGCTAGTTTTGAATATAAATCGATGTGTATAGTGACTGTGTACGGATCTCGGTTTTTTACTAATTTTGAAAGAGCTGGGTGCGTTGAGTTGGTGTTTATAAGAGAAGGAGTTTCGGGAGCTTATTTTTGTGTTCAAAACCCTAATAGAATAAGCAGATACGAACGAGGTTTGCTTGATATTTTTCTTAGAAATAACAACACTATGAGCGGCATTGTCTCACAATGATGAGATTCGTCTTTTGTTATAATAATAATAACTAGCATGAGGCGTGTATTATTATCTATGCTATGCCCTATGCTGCAGTTTCCTAAATCCTTACTCTTTAGAGCATTTTATTATATTATTCTGGGGAAATCTAAGTTCCTGTAAAAAATAATGGTTTTTCCAAGGGTTGGGTCAATTTTCTCAGTTTTAATTAGGGTTCCGTAACCAAATGTTGTGCTTTATCGATTCTTTATAATATGTAATATTGGTAGAATGTTATCTATAAGTTATTCGTTAACGCGCACAAGTGTGGAAAAGTGGTACAACTTCAAAAAGCATAGTTACTATTTTGTGTGCCTCCAAAATTCCCTAGGAACTTTCAGTAAAGCTTATTCCACTTTACTGAATCGACTGACTTGACTCATTGACTGCACTGATTAATGATTTGGGCTTTGACTAGATTTAGGGCTTGACGATTTAGAAATACGGTGTTAAAACTTTATTGAAAATTCTAATTTCCCGCCTTTTTAACTTGACACTGGCAAATGGTTTTAAGCCAACGCCATCTAAATACAAAAATTCCAAAAAATTCAAAACTGACAACCAATCTAACGTCAGCCTTTTGTCAAATTTGTTATGGCCAGTCAGGAGTTTTGCCGGGAAAGTCAATCAGCAATGTTGTGTTTCTGTATTATTTTTCTAAATTCGTGTTAACTCGGTTTTTAATGTGTTATAGTGGTGGAATATTAACCATTAATTATTCGTCGAGGTGCATTAGTGTGTAAAAGTGATACATTCTACAAAATGCGTGCTAAATTGGGTTTCCCGCCAAAACTCCCTAGGAAGTTTCAGTAATGCGTCTACCACTTTACTGAATCGACTGACTTGACTAATTGACTACCCTGACTACTTATTTCGACTTTGACTAGACTTTGGACTTGACGATTTAGAAATACAGTACCTACGTTGATGAAAATAATACACTTGACATTGGCAAATGGTGATAAGCCGACGCCATAAATAAATAAATAAAAAAAAAAAAAATATGGCCAGTCAACTGTCAAGTGTCAAACATAGATGAGAGATCTGCAATTCCAATTTCTCTAAAAATCGAAACACAAAATACTAATAAAAAAAGCTTGCGATTAAATGCTTTTGTAATTATTATAAATATAAGTGCAAATGTTCAAATCTAGTGGTCAGTAAGAAAATTACTCATTTAATACTAAAGAAAACAAATGAAGTAAGTTTGTAAGGCCCACTTGCGCCAATCCGAGTTAAAGTTAACCTTGGGTTAAAATATCATGCTTTCTCTTTCACAAATACAAAGAACGAGAGAGATAATATGATTTTTAACCCAGAGTTAACTTAAACCCGGATTGGCGCAAGTGGGCCTAAAATAGCTAAATAATATTGTTTTAATTAAAACTAATAGGTACATCATTTACAGGAAATTATTTCATTGAAATTACATATTACCTTAACTTAGCTTTTAGACTATTTTTAGACTTAACGTCATGTACGCTAAGCATAATATTTTACATATTTGAATATCCTATTGCCATTGGTTAAATTTAGTTTTACCCTCAGAATTATTTTCGATAAGTTAATTAATTTCTGTTTACATATTTAACGATTATCCTTTTAACTATTTTAGTTGGACAGTGAATTTAAAATACTATGTATGTATATGGACAATTTTATATTTTACAACAATAACATATTTTAAAGTAGCATGTTTTACAGCAAAAATCTCTAGTATATTTAGGTACATTCAAATTATGTTTAGTCACCATAAATTATTGCTTTGAGAAAATTAAAATGCTTATGTATAAAAATTATCATATTTATCCTAAATTGAAATATTAAATATACTAAAATGTTTAGGCTTCAATAATAATTTGTATACAGAGTAGTTAGGTTTTATTGAACGGAGCAATATGACAATTCTATAATAATAATGTGTACAAAACTGGTTTCGATAATGTCCATCCATTATAAAAAGCAAGTATTAATTTGTAGCAAAAATTGTGATTACATCATGCAAATTATACCCGTGTGTGACCTTTATGCAACATGCAGTTTGTTTAAAGTCATGGCCTTATTTCTTATTCTCTCAAGTTAGCAAGACAGGTTGTTAATGTAAATAAGTTGAAATAATTAAAGAATAGTGTTAATTAGTTTGAGTTTTGAGCTATTAATAAGAAATAGCAATGATTTTTGGATCATGGACGTAATGTACAACATCTGTGTAGAAATAAAGGGCTTCACACACGGCAGCTATAATGTAAAGATTATAGCACAATACATCTCATTACATCTTTCCATAGAAATCATCAGGAGTCTGCACACGACAGCTATAATGTATCGTGGAATGTAATGTATATTAATATACATTATAGCTGCCATGTGTGAAGCCCTTAAATAGTTTTGTTTTGTAATCCTATTACTATTATAAATGTGACAGTTTGTGAGGACAGATGGATGTATGTTTGTTTCTCTTTCACGGTAAAACTACTGAACGGATTTATATGAAATTTGATATGGTAGTAGTTTAAGCTCTGGATTAACACAGACTACTTTTTATCTCAAAAAAGTACAGTGTTCCCATAGGATACTGTATTTACGCGGGAGCAACCACAAACAAAAGCTAGTTTGTAATACTGACATTCTGTTGAAAACTTTTAAAACCTCTGTTTCAATTTCATAATTGATAATATTGAAATTTTATTAATGTTAAAGAGTTATTATTCTTTTTCAGCAGGAAAGCATTCAGATCGAGTTACAAAGATATCCTTAGCTCCCCATCCTCAGATGAGAAGATGGACACAAGTTCTGAGTCATTTCAGACAAACCAAGACACTCCAAATTCCACCCAGTCAGAGTCTGAGGATCAAGATGAGGTGCAGAGAGTACAAAACCCTGACGTGCTTCGCCTTTCTGAAACTATGGACAATGCAAATAAAACGGAATTGAGTGATAGCCTTATAACAAAGATGTCCAAATTGACTGTTGATTCCCCGGATAATAGACCCAGAAACCTTGGTATCAGTCCGCCCAAATTAAGCTCCACCCTGACGTCAACCACCAGTCATCCCCTGATGATTCTCAATAGCCCTGATGAGAATTTCCCTGATCTCATACCAAAAAAATCTCAGAAACTCGACGAGGAGAAAGATTTAAGTCTGTCCAGTATAGAGGATGATAAAGCTACGACTAATGGGTACGAATTTTACACCCCGCAAAGGAACACATCAAAAAACAATCTGTACTATTCAGAAAACTTTGTAACAGCGGACAGCAACATACTTACTGAATCTCTGAACACTCTAACCACCCCACCCGACGTGGCAAGGGTGGACCAAAGGGAAAGACGGAAAATATCGGCAAGATATTTAGATAATCGAAAAGAAGTTACTCCACAGAAGAATCTCAGCATTTTCGAGGATAATTCTAGTAGTGCCATGAAAAAGTACCTGGACAAAAAGATTTCTAGTCAAAGTACTCCTAAGCTAGCATTGAATATATCAGAGCCAGAGGAGTTCCATTCAGGGGTGGGTGTCGTGCCTTTAGCTTAAATAGATTTTTTCATCTATTAGATCGTGATCTGTGTCTGATGAAGCAGAGTTACTTCCAAATCACTCTTATTCATTTCCTTAGTTCAAAAACACCAAATACATACATAATATTTCATATTGAATGACTCAACATTTTACAAATATTTTAATTTTAGGTTGCCGATTGGTGTGATTCTCCGTCCCAACTTCGAGCTATGCCAAATTTTGATTTGCCAATAGAAATGTCTAGTAATATAAGTGCACAGAATGTAAGTAGACATAATACACACAGGACTGAATTATTATTCTTTCAGTTAAAGAATAATAATTCAGACCTGTGTGTGTACCAAAGAACGCTTAACTGTCTAAAATAGCTTGTATTTGCTACAATTTTGTAACAAACAGTAATATTCATTTTAATATATTTTGTAGGATTTAGATTCCCCCGACGTAGTATCGTCATCGACGCAAGAAGATAAGTCGGCGTACCAAGCTCTTCTCGACCCCTACACTGGTTCCGTAGCCCTAAAACCGACGGGACGTAAACCGCCGCCACCCAGGAGAAAAGTACAGGTGGTGAGTATTACATACATTATATATTGTGTACATAAACAGAGTGCGTGCGTGCGTACGTGCGTACGTGTGTGCGTGAGTCCGTGCGTCCGTACGTGCGTGCGTGCGTGTGTGTGATTATAAATATATTCGGGTTCCGTATCTTTATACAAATATTTTAAATATAGTAAATATTTATTTCGTTATTTTTGTCCGAAGTTTTCAAGTAAGCGCATTTTACAGTTAGGTTAGCGCTATTGGTTTGATAACGTGTTTCTGAGAAAAAAAAAACAAAAGTGACAGACATAGATAGATAGATAAACTCTTTATTGCTCACATTAAAAAATACAATCGTTAGACTAAAACTAAATTTATAATCTAAATGTGGGCAAGGGCGGCCTTATCGCTATAAGCGAATCGCTAATAACATAAACTAACCTGTGGACCGTTAAGTTAAATTAAAACTACTTTCACGTTCTTACTATTAGCGGTTATGGCTGTGCGAGCGTCTATACGTCAGTTAGTCTGGGGCCTCTCTTTTTTTTAGAATATGTAAGATAAGAGGTCATAGCCTCATTATTTAAATGTGCCCAGGGCCTCTTACAGGTCAAATAAGTCGTAAAAGAAAAAATATTTGTCTGTAAAGTAGTACAAAAAAATTACAGAAAAACATTGTTTTTCTTAGTTAAGGTAGATAATTTAATGCTCCATTTCAATCCCGAAGTATGAATTATAGCAAAACAAAATAACTTTATTCTCGAATTTAAAAAGATTCATCTAGTGACCACTACTACTTTCCGATTCAGAAATTCTTCACCAGTTGAACTCAGTTTATCTAGAGTTTATAATCAAATGTCATGGGATACACATCCCAACTTACCTGTCCGGTAGTTGTGGTATAGTATACGGGTACGCGACCCCGGCTTCCCTAGCTATTACTGTCCTATCCCTTGCCCTCCTGGGCGGTAATATCCTACATTTCCTATTTCCCACTTTAACTTACCAAACTTCCTTTCCACACCACCTATCCTTCCCTTTTCCTATTCCTATCCTCTCCGCAAATCCGTGGGAACGCAATGGATAATTATAAAAATAATTTAATTATCCAAAATGGCGGCGATGTGGTTCGCCACCCATCACGTCTCGTTCTTGCGGAGGCGAAAAGTGGCCCATGGAGAGCCGCTTCGCTACGTTGAATGTAAGAGGAGGAATGGATGGTAAGAATGAAAGTGGAAGAAGCGAAACAAGTATGTAAGGATTGTAGCAAGTGGAAAGAAGTGGTCTCTGCCCACCCCTACGGAAAGAGGCGGTCTCTGCCCGGTCTCTGTACGGGAAAGAGGCGTGATTATGTATGTTATAATCAAAAATCGGGCATGGGTCGTATTGGCTAAAATTATCAAATGATAGCGTTTATTATGAATATATCCTTGTGGTAAAAGTTTGTGGCTCAGAAAAATAAACCGAATTCCCACGAGTGCAAAAAGAAGTGTTTCACACATTCGTTATGTAAACCACCATTGTTACATTCACGAGCCGGGCTTACAACAATATTGTTTCAAATGAAAACGGCAACCGAGGATTCTTAACACGCAATATTTACTATTTAGATTTTATAGATAGCTATAAGGAAATCGTTCATGTAATGCATTCTGTAATTAAAAGTTAGGCTTAATATTAATATGAGAGATATAATGTAATTGATAAAATTTATCTCTAGATATATTGGTTGGCTTGCATGATTCGCGGTCAATTTATTACCTACTTTGAATTTTACTGGTGCACTCTGCAGGTATTTCATAGTATTATCGTCACGCGTAGCATGACCACTATAGAAAGCTTTGATTAATTATTTATTATTACATAGATACGTTAGACCCTTACATAAAAACCACCGACACAAAAAATAAAGTCTAAAAATAATAAATAATATTTTAAACCTCTTATAATAATATCGTCACATATAATATTATGTAAGTTGAAATATTTTTATTTTCCAAACGTCGCCTCGTCGGGGGATCGCTAAAGTTTATAAAGTATTTTTCCAACAACAGGCAATAGACGGGTCGCGCTAGGCGTATTCGAGGTGGTAAGTGGAAAAAATTCTAAAGTCGCTGAATTTTTGTGTGTTGATAAAGTAGTCCCTGGGGAGCTTATCATTAAGTTTTGTGCCATTTCTGCCCACTGCGTTTTCAGCAATTTCATTATTTCTGGTTGATTTTTTTATATGGCTATAAAAGTGGCAATATTGATTTAAAGTTTCAAATATTAATGGTATCTTAACTGGGACAGCTTCCAGAGTATGGAGACTTAATTTGCGTCGTTTTCGTCCAGTAAAAAATTAGTTAGGGTCATTTTTTGAAAACAGTACCGGCAAAAATTCTAAAGTGTGATAAACGACTATTTTCTGTCTAAGACTACTAAAATAGGCCTAATTCCAAATTTTGTGCCACATTAAGCGACTGCGATTCGAGAAATTAAGTTTTTTAGTTTCCCCAAGCTAAAAGCGCTCCAAAAACACATAATCGTTAAATAAAGTTCACGTATTCAATATTATCAAGTCATAAAGAATCTATATTCCAAGTTTGTGCCTTTTTCATGGAGGGTTTAAATAATAAAATGCAAAAATAATATTATTATAATATGCGGTCGAAGTATTGTGGAATATTCGCACTACAACATACACATTACACATATACGTAAATGTGTGTGATAAAATGTCATTCATTCGACTACATTTCAAAATTTTTATATATTTCGCATAATTTACAGCGAAATTACAAAATTTTAACTTGCTTTTGCCCGCAACTTTGTTTGCGTAGCACGAATGACGAAGCTGAATGTAATTGTCGCCTGATTTTATACAATACATAAATGCACAATAAAATTTTATATTCAATAGGCTTCTACATGAAACTTCGGTTATCTAACACCAAAAAAATTACAATTTCAAATACCTAATTTTAGTTCTTGAAATTAGTGGTTTAACCGAATAGTCTCTTCAGCTACATCATATTTATTGTAAATATAGTATTATTTAATAAAAAAAATATTTCAACGCTTTAATTTTATACGTAGGTTGCTGAGTACATGTTTCTAATACTCGTGGTTAAGGACTTATTTATTACGTTATTAATTGACTGTAATAATTTATATAATTAAATACATTTTACAAACCAACAAAATAATATTTGTATATTGTAGGGGTGTTTCCCTACAGGAATGTTGATGTTGATGTTGAATGTTCTTAAGTCCAAAATAAATCTGAACTCAAGGAATGACGACAGCAATGACCCGTTCAAAGTGTTTATTGTCATTAAAATATAGTAATGTTTACACAGTTTTATAATGCTTGAAAAGTGTATGGTCAGCGGTTATACTAAACAAGCGTTAATGTACGATTCCGCTCGTACATGCTGCCGAAACACAAAAAAAAAAGAGAAAAAATTAACAATGTAAATAAGATATGTTAAAAGTTATTAAGTTAAAAATATTTGTAAATAAAGTTAATAAAAGTAAAAAGTATAAAGTTAAATAAAAGTAAAAAGTTTAAAATTAAATAGTTAAATGCCCTATAAGTTTGTAGTAGAGAACTACGGCGATGTTTGCCTGTTGACCATGCGTCGCGACCGCTGCGCCGCTGCCCGCGCCGCCGCCGGGGACCCGTTCTCGGTGATGGAGTTCCGCACGCTCGCGCTCTGCATCTCCACGTCCTGCCGTTGGTCTGCGACTCTGTTCCCATGGAGACGCTTTTTTATTCCACGGTACAAGCAGACTAGGCCCAGAATTGTGCTGAGTAGGCCTATACATCCATAACTGGTGTAATGGTGCATGTAGTGCGATAAGTTGTGGATGTTCATGTTCTCCTGACTTTTCTTCACTGCCTCGATTTGACTCTGCAGGCTGTTGTAGTTGTAGGTATATTTCTCAGGAGTAAAAGTAAAGTTCATGCTCTTCAGCAAGATGTTCGTCTCCGATTCCGGTATCTGTAGCTCTTGTAAGTTGTTGACATTTAACTCTGTGCGATATGTTCTTGCAGAATGGATGATGACGTTGTCTCCTTTTAACATGCAGCCCGGCTCCATCCTCAGTATCCCAGTAGAAGTTAATGTTTTTGTCATAATGTTAGTGTCTGGGCAAAAAATTCGCACAGCACACTCCCGACAACAGGTGTACAGCCACGCGTGCCGGCCGTGTAACATGATCCAGTCGTCGCTGCAACCCGATGACACAGTGGCGCAGTTTGTTATGTTTCTATTGTTTATTACGTTCGCCTCACATAATGTTGATAGCTCCTTTGTTGTTTTATATATAGGTAGGTTGAGCCAACATAATAAATTGTTTTCGTTGAACGATATGCAATTTTTATGCACGTCGTTTTCTGTTATAGGCACAATCATGTCCCTTTTGAGGTTTATTGCTGAATACTCAGCTGTCGGTGTTATACGTAATGTAGTTTCGTTGTAGATCCTTGGAATAGGTATAACACGATTCAATTCGAAAGGCTCGGTGTTAATAAGAGGCAGCTTGATTTCGAAGATCAAAAAGTCCATCAGTCGTACATGCACTCTTGATAGTTTGTACATTTCTCGTATGCAGTTTTCTTGACTGCTGAGGCAAGGTAGTGTTACGTCGACGGGAATTTGAGCCTTGATGATGTTTAGCTGGTTGATAAATTCCTCTGGCTGCAGTAAATGTATGTCCATACGTCCACTACGTACGTCCGTAACCAAATCTAAAAGTTGTTGTTGCAATCTTTGCAATTTGTCCACGATCAAGTTAGCTGTTAAAATGGTAGTCGTAATGTAGATGGATTTCGCATGCTCGTTGGTTATTAGGTTGTTGAGATGAGCCATTTGTTTGCTGATGCTGGCGAACTGATCTACCATAATTTCTTCGTTTCTCTTAATAATGTTGTACTCGCTCTCGATGATCGAAGTGTGTTGCTTGTACAAGCTTAAGAGATGTTTCTCGTCTTTCTGTATTTTTTCGATGTCATCGTGGTATTGTGTAGCAAATCGTTCATCCAGTATCCCAAACAGAGAGTTAGCGACGTATCCCACTCCGTCTACTAATCCACGTTTAGCGCGTTTGCCATGTTCCGTTTTTAACAATACGTTATAATGTTGTAGTTCATTAACTTCGTGTTGCAGCTGACTCGTCATCGTTTTGAAGGCGGGCTCGTCCTTGCACAAGTCGGTTAGTAGGTCGATGTGATATTGAATATGTTTTGTGGCGTGCCAGTATGTTGTAAAGTTATAGTAGATGATAATCTTCCATTCATCTTGTATGGTCCGCATGTTTGCCACCTTATCGAAATACAGAGGTTGATTAAGTGGTAAAAGCTTAATACTGCCATCTGTGGTGGGCGTGTTGGTTTCTCCTCTTGTCGGCGAGAGTAGAAACAGAACGCTAAGTAGCGTTAGCATAACGTTTCCTCTTATAAACCTTCTGGGCTTTTGTTTTTTGTTGTTTTCATCCGCTTTTGCTTCAGGTTCCTGTTTTCGTTCTTGCTGCGGTGGCGGAGTCTTGTTCAATCGGAAGTAAAATCAGTTTGTTGATTGGACGTTTGATGCTGTCATTGTTCTTTGTTTTCAGCGTGACCACGCGTACGCGACCATCATTCCTGGGGTGAGTTTGTGTAACTCTTCCCATTAGCCAACGAGCGGGAGGAATGTGATCTTCCTTGACAATGACGCAGTCACCGACTTGAATGTCCTTGCTAACATAGTGCCATTTGCTTCTTGTTTGACGAGTTTGTAGGTATTCCATTGACCATTGGTTCCAAAAGTCCTTGTGCATTTTTTCCACAAGCTTCCACCTTGTGCCCAAGCTAATGTCTTCTACCTCTTGTGACATGGGAGGGGCAAGAGTTTGGTCTCCTATCAGGAAGTGACCTGGTGTTAAGTACTCGAGATCTTCCGTGCTATCTGTTAAAGCCACTAAGGGCCTGGAGTTGAGGCAAGCCTCGATCTGAGTTAATAGAGTGGAAAACTCTTCGTAAGTTAGCTTCTGTTCTCCGAGAACGCGTCTTAAGTGATGTTTCATGCGCCGAACAGCAGCCTCTCATAGACCACCTGCGGTTGGCCAGGATGGAGCGTTGAAGTGCCACTCCACTCCGTGGTATATCAAGTTGTTTAATACTTCAGTGTTAAAGTATTGTTGTACAGCCTTTTCATGTTCGTGTTGTAAACTTCTTGCCGCGCCGACAAAATTCGTGCCACAGTCGCTGTACATGTGTCTTGGCGTTCCTCGACGAGCACACAGACGTTTGAAAGCGGCTAAAAATGTTACAGAGCTCAAGTCAGAGACCAGCTCCAGGTGGATGGCTTTTGTAGCCAAGCAAATAAAAATAGCGATGTAACCCTTTGATGTGGATATTCCCCTGCCTTTGTTTGACTTCACATCGACTGGTCCAGCAAAATCTACTCCAGTGTTTGTGAACGGTCGTGATGGTGTGACTCGAGCTTGTGGCAGGTCTGCCATCAGTTGACTTCTGTTTGAGGCCTTGAAGCGTAAACACTTGATGCATCTTAAAAGTTGTCGTTTTACAGCGCTCATTCCCCCAATCATCCAGTATCTCGTTCGTATGTATGTTAACGTTAGCCTTGCTCCGCCGTGTAATGTTATATCGTGGGCCCATTCAATAATTAATGCACTCAACCTGTCGTTGTTAGGCAGTATGATGGGATATTTGCGTTGATAGTTTAAGTTGGAAAGTCCCAGTCGGCCTCCTACACGCAAAATTCCTTCATCATCAATCCATGGATTGAGGCACAACAGCTGACTTTTCCGATGTACTCGACCCATATGTTTTAATTGTTCTATATCCCGTATGTAATATTTCGCTTGCACAGCCTTTATTATTATGTTGTGAGCGCTTCGTATTTCATTCAAGTTTAAATCCAATGTTAATTCTTTGTTGCGACGGTGTCGTAGGTTATGAATGAAACGAGACACCCAAGCTAAAATGCGAGTGATTCTCTCCATAGAGCTATAACGTTTTAGAAATTCCTCAATAAATGTTGTTTCATTAATTATGTTAGTGACGATGACCTTTTTCTTTTTCTCTTCCAGATGACATTTGTCTATTTCTATGAGTTGTTCTGTGATGGGTTCTTTCAACCATTTTGGGCCTTCCCACCAAAGAGAGTGCGCCAGAAGTTGAGATGGTAGAAGACCTCTGGATGCGCAGTCTGCGGCATTCTCTCCTGACTTCACGTGTCTCCAAGATGTCGATGGCATGATGCTCAGTATTTCGGCTACGCGGTTAGCAACGAATGCTTTCCACCGTCCTATGTCACCTTGTAGCCACCCTAATACGACCATTGAGTCAGTCCATCCATATAATTTTGTTGGTCTTGTCTGTATGTTTGTTGAGTCTATGACTTTTTTCATAAGTCTGGACAACAACAACGCACTGCATAATTCCAGTCGGGGCAGTGACGTATGTTTACGTAAAGGTGCTAACTTTGTTTTTCCTGCGATCAGCTGTATGACTGTTTGTCCGTTTGTGTCCAGGGATTTACAATATATGACGCAGCCGTATGCCAACTCCGATGCGTCACAGAATCCATGGAGTTCGATGGGCTTGTCTATGTCGCCTATCCATCGTGGAATTTTAATTTTGTTAATGTTGTGTAGATCTTGTCTCAATATATCCCATTCTTGATGAATATCTTGAGGAATTTTTTCGTCCCAGGATAAATTATTTTTCCACACCTTTTGGAATATAATTTTTCCCTTGATTGATATAGGAGACAACCAACCAAGGGGATCAAATATCTTTGAGAGATTTGATAATAATGTTCGCTTTGTTACAGATCCGGACTTATCGCACGCCAGTTTTTCGCACGCGAATGTAAACTGATCCGTGCGCGGGTTCCACGATAGTCCAAGTGTTTTGTTTGTTTCAGCATGTTTGAAGTCGTACATGTTTTGGTTAATTAAATCTTCCGAAAAATGTTGTAGGAGCTTCGCGTCGTTACTATTGTTTCAGCATGTTTGAAGTCGTACATGTTTTGGTTAATTAAATCTTCCGAAAAATGTTGTAGGAGCTTCGCGTCGTTACTAGCCCACTTTCGTAACTTAAAGCCGCCACCGAGCAGAAGATTGTATATTTGTTTTTGTTCTTGTATAGCATTTTCCAGGTTGTTATTGTCGCCCAAAAGGTCATCGACATACAGCTGGTTGTTGATGATGTTTACAGCTGATGGGTACATGTGACCATCATCTTGAGTCAGCTGTTTTATTGTTCGCATAGCTAAATATGGAGCTGCTTTAGCTCCGTACGTCACTGTACATAGTTGATAATCCTGTATGTCGTTGGTAGGTGCGTCACGCCATACTATTTTTTGGAGATGTTGATCTTCCTCTTTCACCCAAATTTGTCTATAAAATTTCTCTATGTCCGCAGTGTAGACATATCGAAACGTTCTCCAAAGTAATATGATACTTTGTAGATCTTGTTGTAGGTTAGGGCCGCATTCCATTAAATCGTTTAAGCTTACGCCCGATTTTAATTTGAGCGAAGCGTTTAATACTGTTCTTAGTTTTGTTGTCTGCGACTCTAATCTTATGACGCCGTGATGAGGAAGATAACAGCTGGGCTCGCTCTTGCTGATGCAGAGTTTCATGTGACCTAATCGTAGGTATTCGTCAATGAATGACTTATAGTTCTCGGCCAGTTGTTCATTTTTTGAAAATCTTTTTTCCAGCTGTTTGAACTGCGTGATCGCCTGCGGTTTGGATGGACTTAGATGATGCTCATACTTATGTTTCATCGGTAGCCTAACTTCATAACGTCCATCAGGCTGTCGGGTTGTTGTTTGTTGGTAGAGTGTTTCACAATATTCTTCGGCTGACGTCATGTTTGCGTTGGTTGATGTTATTTCCTCCATCTCCCAGTATTGTGAAATTTCGCTGATGTTGTTAGTGACCGCATAGCAGTTGAAGTTTTTCATGTTGCCGACTAATACCCATCCTAATTTTGTCTGTTGTGCGATCGGAGTATTAGACGGACCCCTCAAAATTCCATCCATTAATATTTCGGCAAAGATCTTGGCGTCTAATAGCACGTCGATCGGCTTTGAGATGTTGTAGTCCGGATCCGCTAAGTTGATGTTTTGTATGTGTGGCCAAGATGGCTTCTCGAACGTAAAGTTCGGTAAATTTCCAATTACTTTAGGCATTACTAAAGCGTTTGTGATGAAGTTGTAGTCGTCGTAACGCGATGCGCAGACTAGTTGTACGGCTCCGTTGCTTTGTGTTGCGTTGGTACCAACTCCAAATACAGATGAGCTTTGGTTGCATCTCTGTAGTTGTAGTCGTTGAGCAGCGGATTCCGTAATCAGGTTGATCTGCGATCCTTGGTCTAAAAGACATCTCATAGTGATGTAGCTTCCATCTCTGGCCTGTACCTTTAGTTCGACTGTTGATAGTAATACTTCATCATAATACCCGGACACGTGATTGGATTTTCGGGGCAAAGTATTTGTAGCGGTCATTGTATTTTGCTGCGTTCGATTTGCGTCAGCCAACGCGTCGTGCAAAATTGTATGATGTGCATTGTTGCATATTTTGCACTTGTTTTTCGAAATGCAATTTTCTTTGTGATAAAATAAACAATTTTTGCATAATGTTAATGTTTTGATTGTATTTATTTTTGCATCCGGTGACATGTTCAAAAACCTTTGGCATGATATTAAAACATGATTATTTTTCTTGCATAGTGGGCATATGCGTTCAGCGTACGACTTGTATGTTTTTGCGAACTTGAACCTTAAGTCGCGTATGTTCTCTTTGTTCGTATGTTCATTTTCCTTTGCAGGTGTGGAACTTAGTTTGTTCTGCCGATTTTTCTTGTTCAATGGCTCCAATGCGGTGAATTTACTTTCGAGAATGGAAATTAATTCGTCGAAAGAAGGAAGATCGCGTTTGTTTGTTCTGGCATCCATGTATGCCGCGTATGTTTCAGAATCCATCTTCTCTGTGATAATGTGTACGAGGATAGGATCCCACGTTGACGTGTCGACGCCCAGGTTATGTATGGCGTGAACGGTCTCCAGACTGACATCATGAAGTCGCTTGATCTCGTAGGCAGTATGTTTTTGCAGCGTCGGCTGGTTCATGAAGGTTTGCATGAGCTTTGTGAAAAGAAGTTGCTTGTTGTTGTATCGATGATTTAGAATCTCCCAGCAAGCGTCATAATTGTCAGTCGATATGTTCAAATGTTGGACGAGCCGCTCGGCCTCGCCCTTGAATTTTCCTTTGAGATGTTGCATCTTTTGGCATTTGTTAAGGGAAGGATTGTTATGTATAGCCTCCCGGTAAAGATCCGCGAAGGCTGGCCAATTGACGTAGTTCCCAGTAAATACTGGTAGTTCAAGATGTGGTGTGGATTCTTGTTGATGCTTAATGTTGTTGAGCTTTCTGTGAAGACACGATTTTGTTTCTCGTAAATCTCTTCGTGTTCACAGAAAACCTTTTCATATTTTTTGTCAGCCCCTTCCAACAAGTTGTCTATCTGCCAATGTAGTTGGTCGATGGCTCCCCAGCGGGATTGAAGCTTCTGTAGTTTGTCTTCAATTTCCCAGCGTTCTGATAGCGAGCAGAAGTCAATGTTCTTAACTACTCGAGTCAAAGCTCGGAAGTTTGTTCGCTGCTGACTCAGTAGTTCATCGGTACGCGACGGCGTTCCCTTGTTAGTTCCAGATGTTCCAGGTGTAGGCTCATCTGTGACTTCTATCTTCTCCGAGTTGTTGTCGTTTGTTGGTTTAACAGCTGGAGTTGTTTGTTGAATGAGTTGAACTCCATTCTTGTAGAGTTGCTCCAGGTGTTGAAAGCGTTTAGTGGTGAAGTATTTGTCGGACTTGTCTTCCTCTAGCTGAACCAGAGTGTTGTTCGACTGAAATTCTTCCCACAAGTTATTTAGAGTCTCCAATCTCGTTTGAAGATACTCTGATGTTTTTCGAGTAGGAGAATCCTTTTTGAAGTTGGTAATTATCCTCTCGACGGTGTTGATGATGTGTTGTTGACGTTCTAGCAAAGCTTCCATGATGATGGCTATTTACTGTACGACGAAAAAGTTTAATGTTGTTGATGTTTACGATAGCTAGTTTAGCTACTCGTAGATGTTAACGTTGTTGTTCACGAAAGCTAGTTTAGCTTTTCGCGGATGTTGAAATGTTGTTCACGAAAACTAGTTTAGCTTTACGCGGATGTTGAAATGTTGTTTACGAAAGCTAGTTGAGCTTTTCGTAGATGTTGAAGATGTTCACGAAAGCTAGTTGAGCTTTTCGTGGATGTTGAAGATGTTCTTGATGTTCACGAAAGCTAGTTGAGCTTTTTGTGGATGTTGAAGATGTTCTTGATGTTCACGAAAGCTTGTTGAGCTTTTCGCGTATGTTAAATTTGTTCACGAAAGCTAGTTGAGCTTTTCGTGGATGTTAAAATGTTCCTCTCGTCCAATCGTCGAGCTTCCCGTGGACTTTGTTCCAGGTTCCAGTTCAAATCAGGGCTTTGGAAATGCGTCTATACTGTGACCATAGAGCGCCTTCTCAATCCAACAGGTGAGACCCGCTTCTGGGAGGCCTGTCAGACCGATACGAATGCGGACCGATCCAAGGTACTGCTTTTCGATATATGTTTACTGTGTTTAGCATTAATTTATAATAATGTTAGTCTTATAAAATAATTGATTTATAATATCTAACGTTAGTCTTAATTTAACTTGTAATTTTATTCTAATTTTTAATTAGTATTATAAAAAGCATTAATTTGTGAAACTGGAAATAAAAGGGTTTCTATTATTGAATTTTTATTTATTTATTATTGCTTGTTAGTTTTATGTTAAAACTAGCTGATGCCCGCAGCTCCGCCCGCGTAGGTACAGTAAGTAGTTTTAGAAGCTATGATTTTTTTATCTTTAAGTTATTTTGTTTTTTGTATAACTGACCTTTGAATTACATCAATTTTAAACTTTGCTTGACTTTTTGGGAACACTCCTTGACTTTTTATTTTTTTAAATTCTCACGTTACGCAGCCACGGAAAAATTAACCACAAATAATCGAATTGCTGAAAAGGCAATAGGCAGACATGGCATAAAACTTAATTATTAACTCCCTAGGGACTACTCTATCAACTACATATAGGTACAGAAAAATTTCAGCAACATTAGAATTTTTCCACTTCCCACTAAAAAACAGCTAGCGCGATCCATCTAATGAGTCAAAATGCATAGCTTGGCCGTTTCATTACTTCATGAGCTTTTGTATAAGGCACACCCCACACTAGCAATATTCGAGCGTCGTCGTTGTGCCAGAACATTGTGTTCTCTAACAGAAAAGCTATGAACAGTGACTAAAATATTTTTTATCTTAAGCCTATTTTCTACTTTACGAGTTTGTAAATTCAAGCTTTATAGAGTTAGAGAACGTAGAGTGGAGTCAGAAGGTTCTAGACGAGATCTGAAGACATTTTGTTATTGGCGAGTCATAATATTATGGTCTCATCTTGGCATCATTAAACATGAAATAAATTTAAAAATGAAATTATAAATTTCGCATAATTAGAACATTATATTACTTGTCAAGTTGTCACATAAATTGTCATTTCATTTTGTCGTATTAATACGAAACTTGAGTCCCTCCCCGCGTGGCGAGAGGCCCGCACCCCGTATTCGCCAATGGTAAATGATAAAAGTTGGTTTTTTACATTCTAATAAAAAATCCCGCGGATAAACACGGTTAAACTTATGAAAAGTGTTTTGTAACACCATAATCATCATATATAAACGAAATTGCCGAATGTGGCACATCTTTCTTACAGACTCAGATATTAACACTCTGAACAGTTTTTTAAGATTTTTCAGACATTAGAATAGTTGTGGGCCTGGTGGGACCATGTTTTATATAGTAGCCGAATACCAGGAAACCCCTGGTTGGATACGACTCAAACTGCATATGTGCATCGGTTACTCTTTCCTTAATATCGTGAAAGTAAAATTTTTAGCTATAAGTAATTTACTTCTGGGCTAATATCCATGAAAGACACAAAAACCTAAATTGCTACAAACGCAGCCACCCAAAATGGCACAAAATCAAATTTTAGACTTAGAAGAAGGTCCGGAAACTATATGCAAAGAATAAAAGACTTTAGAATTTTTGCACCCTCAAAACTTATCCAGACCCGTCTACAACAGCTAATTAATTATTACGAATTATATTTAGGTACGAGCGAATTTTTTTCGGAATAAATTCTTATGTTGCAATCTGCGACTACACTTTTTCTCACTTAGGGGCGATTTCACCATTCGCAATAAAAACTTCGTTTTATAAAACTTAGTTCTCACTAAGCGAGTTCATGCGTCTCGTTTTACGTCGAACGGGTTTCACCATATTTACGCTAATCGCGATAACGAAAACTGAGTTAAAATATTAAAGACGTAAAATATATTTGGAAAAGTGTGTTTTTCTAGAAATTCGATTTCTGTGAACTACCTAATGTGATATTAAACACAAATGAATACTGATTTTATAAATACAAACATGACAACTGTCATCTTATGACACTTCGTACATGATAGCTCTTGAACGCGTTCAACGAAGTTAAACCGACGAAAACCGGCGTTCAGAACCTAAACTCAGCTTAGCTGGAAACGTGTTTCGTTTACGTTGGTGAAATGCAATTCGGAGTTATAAGCGCGTTTAAACGCGCAAAGCGAGTTTATTGTATACTGAGCGCGTTCAATTTCATTGGTGAAATTGCCCCTTAGCGGTCCCCGATTGGATTGACGATTGACGATTGGAAAATAAAAACAAATATGTCAACTTACATAATATTATATGTGACGATAATAATTATAAGAGGTTTAAAATATTATTTATTACTTTTTAGACTTTATTTTTTGTGTCGGGGGTTTTTTAAATTTTAAATTTTACTTTTATTTTGTCATTTTTAAAGTAGGTATAAATAATGGTTACCTTACCATATACATACTTTGAATATCATTGAAGTAACACGGTACCAAATTTCGAATCGATAGGACACATGGAAGATAGTCAGATCCCCTCATCAACTAATAAAGAACTGATGATCTTTAAACGGCTGATCAGGTCATGGTTACCTTACCATGTTCTTTAAATATTGTTGAAGTAACACGGTACCAAATTTCGAATCCATCGGACATAAGAAAGTTAGTTGGATCCCCTCATCAACTAGAAAAGAGCTGATGATCTTCAAACGGCTGAATGGATTTTCATGAAACATGGCTAAGAACACTCGATTAAGTCGTCAATATTCTCTTTTAGTGCGCTTTCATTTGAGATCCTACTCGAGTATATTTGCAGACATTCGGTTATTCTTCCCCACTTTCACCCCCCACAACTTTTAAACGGCTCAACCGATTTTCATCAAACAGCTAAGAACACTAGCACATAGGTCATTTTTAATACCAAAAAAACTAAATTGAAATCGCTTCATCCGTTCGGGAGCTATGATGCCACAGACAGACAGACTCACAGACAGACAGACATGTTAAACACCCCTCTTTTTGCGTCGGGGGTTAAAAACTGACAATATTTCTGTACTGCGACACACATTGACACGGAACGCGTAATACGTGCTACTCGTCAACCGGCTCGTCGCTCGCATAACACAGAACACAGAACACGGAGCACGGAGCGCGCACACTAACCAAAATTGGCCCGACATCGGGTCAATTTGAGTCTTCACTTTTTACGCGCAATAGCATAATATCTACATACCTCTTTTTAATATAATGGTAGAAATGTTTTCTATCTACGGAAGGATAGATAATTATAAAAAATGGCAGGACAAAGGAAAGCTGTCATTTTTTCTCTACAAGTTTGCGTACTTACGTATGACCTAGGTATATGCAACGAAAATTCTTCAAAATTTAACTCCTAAGGAAATTATTGAAAGGGAAATTGAGACGAAATTTACCCTGAATTTAAAACAAGTAGGTATAAACGCGGGTGCCGGGTAATATTATAATTATGTGAATATTGATTCAGATATGACAACAATATTAATATTTTTCTAGCCTCAGGAGGAGGACAGTTGTAGCCTGGACAGCGTCAGCGGGTGCTCAATGGAGTCGGAGGACGAGCCGCCCCCGCCGTCCCCGCCGCCGCCCGCGGACCCACAGAGCGACGACGAAAACACGAAAAGGTTGGCGATTCCCGCAGTACAGCCATGAACAGACTCGAGGACGCAAACATCATCATCATCACTTACGTCCCCATTTCTGAAGCTCTGTGAATATCTGCTCACATTTAAACTGTAGTCCATTTCTAGCGTCTTGCGGGTTCAATAATACACAAAGGATAAAAAAATGGAAACGACCTAGTGCGTCATTGATATGGTCGATATTATATTATATTAATATTTATGTGTTTTGACCAAATTTAATTATTATAAAAAATCGACGAAACGAATTGTTGTTACTGTTTTTGATACGGTGTATAATATTATATTATGATTTGTGTATTATGATATGTATTTTATAATGTTAGTCACTTGCATTATCTATAATATGTAATAATGTTATGTGGACTGCGATAAAAATAGTTTTAATGCGTATATATCTCATGCACTGACGTATAATACATACTTAATATGGTGTTTCAGATAAACAATATTAGCTGTTCATTGTATATTCGATCCTAATTTGAACTATAATACCGTGAGTCATATTACAATTTTGTGCCAATATGTTAGCTTTAAATTTTGTCGTAAACAGGAAACATTGTCTAGCCTGTTCGTTAATTTGACCAAAGTGTAATATAAGTTTAAATTTTATACGCAGAGCAGATAGTGTAATTTTTATATTTTTAGTAAAACTAGCATAATACGTAAATTGACAAACACTGTTGTTGGCACTTGACACACGCCCGTGTTTGATGTGACGTCACAATTTAGAAATTTGCGCGGGATTAAAAAAGCACTTTTTGATGATAAAATTTCATTATTAAAATAGGGTAAATTTAAAAAATAATTGTACAGGTATGTTTTCTTAGCAATAAACAAAAAATAACAAATTAAAATATTTTGTCCTTTTTGGTGTCACATGCATATTCCATTATCTGTGTTATTTTTCGTGACTGAATTCGTTCAATTCTTTTATTAACAGTAACGTGGTTTTCATAGGTTCTATAATTTCAGCCTAATTATATTGGGAGATTGGCCATGTATGTTTGTACCCGTGCGTGATTGTGTATGCGTGTGTAATACATAATTACATACACGTGAACACTTAAAGTATATATGATCGCCATATTATGTTTTATCACTACTAGGTCCAAGTCCACGATGACGCTAAGTGAGTGCAGCGATCCGATCCCCGAGTACTCGGCCGCGGAGGAGCTGCGGGACGAGCGCGCGTGGCTCACCGTCCAACATGGCGGCCGCCAGTCCAAATGCGACATGAAGGTACCATCGACATTCGTAAGCGTGAGGCCACACGGTGCGGCGCCGCACCGCACCGCAACACTCCGCACCGCACTGGCGGCCACACGAGCAGTGCGGCGTCGCAATGTTCTTACGGCGCCTCTGCGGCACCGCAACAGGGTAACTTGGCTAATGGCTTGCCCTGTTGATGACAGTCTACAATAAACAATGGAAATTTATTTTTTTGTATAATAGGCATCAGTATCTCGTAATTATACGTTGATTCTAACGAGCGTACACTTCTCCCTACGCCGTGCATACAACTGAGCGATGCCGCGGCGGCACCGCACTGCTTGCACCCCTGCCCGCCTCATCTGCCTCGTGCCGTTGTCCGGTGCGCCTGCGGTGCGGCGCCGGACGCGCCGTGTGGCATACCATACATTTTTATATGTAAGAGACCCGTTGCGATACCGCTCAGGCGCCGCGCTGCAGCCGTACCGCACCGTGTGGCCTGGCCCTAACTCGACCGACAACGGCGATCTCGATACTCGGCAGAGTGACTACAAAATGGCGGCGTTCTCACCAATTCTCCGAACTTTTAGCTATCCAGTGGTGTAATTCAATTTCAGATGCAATGCAATTTTAATGATGTGTTCCAGTAGCACAGGCAGAAAACCCTAACCTGTAGATGTAAGATCAGTTGCAGAACTTAATTATATGCATACATCTTAAGAAATTTAGGTAGACAAAAATGTCGTATCCGTCAATAAGTACAGAGGTATTCATGATCTATAAGGCAATGTTGTAGATAACGAAGTTACAAACTGTACTGGCATAGTTATTAGTTATTGTATCTTAATTAAACGTGAAGCCGATGCGAATCGTATTATATACACCCGTCGCTACAGATGAGTTCATATTTTCATATTATAATATATATTTGCAAGCCATGCGCAAAAGCCAGTACAAAAATTGTATACTTGCAGGTGATAGAGGAATTCAAGCGCGTGGTGTCGCACGGCGGCTACGACGCGGCCGGCGCGGCGCTCATTGTGTTCAGCGCGTGCCACCTGCCCGACACCGCGCGCCCCGACTACCGCTACGTCATGGACAACCTCTTCCTGTGAGTGCCATGCTGTGGAATACCCAACGAAACAGTTGCTGTGTAATGGACTTACGGTTTGAACCAAAGATTTCGAAACTAAAGATAGGCTATGGCGTACATTTGATTGAACAAATCTTCATACAAGAAAAAGTTACGCCATCTCGATTTCACCATACCTCAAATGACAACCATCTTGATTTGTGGAAATTAAATGAATAAACAAACAAATATGGCGACGCGGGGCATATGCTGTACTTAACGTTCTGATTTACAATTTGACGAGTTTCAGTTCATTACATTCTAATACTGGCTTTTGCCCGCGGCTTCGCCCGCGTGGAATAGTATTTTTGGAGAAAAAACTTCTTCAGCAAATAACTTGGGAGGCCGGTAGTGCCGCGCATTGTACTATTTCCCTGCATTTTAAGTCTGTAATATCTTCGAAAATATTCATTTAAATTACATTTTGTAAAGGGCCATATTGATCTCTATTAAATGCACAATGTATTTAATGTACTTAATTAGATAAGGGTTAATGCTGTATTGTTTAAAATGACTTCGTAAATAAGCCATTATTTCTCGTAAAAGGTAAAGAATAAATAATAGACATAAACCATCGCGTACTTTCTCGTAGACCTTTTTAAGGTGTACATAATACTGTAGTACATTATTTTGATTTATCTCGTAGGGTTCAGCCAGTGTTTGCAATGTAAGCGCAAAAAACGTGTTTATTAATTAAAAAAGTATTTATTTACGACATTAAAAATGGCAGCTTCCCCTCATCTACACGCGAATCTCTACTTTTACCTGGGACCCAATCAGCTGCGTATACGAGATAAAAATGACGTTATAATGAAAATATATCATTACAGCTACGTGATCTGGAGTCTGGAGCGGCTGGTGACGGAGGACTACGTGCTGGTGTACCTGCACGGCAGCGCCGGCCGCCGCCGCCTGCCCAGCGCCACCTGGCTGCACGAGTGCTACAAGCTGATCGACCGCAGGTAACACACACAAGCGCCCGTCAAACGTAAAGTTCCAACCCTTAGCTCCGAAACGAAAATGTAGATGCGCGTCCGATCTGGCATGTTGATGCGAGCGCATTTTCCACAGTTTAATCCGCGCGCTCGCCTAAATATATATGACGCCGGCATTCCAAACCGTGGACGTATTTTTGACATAATTAGTACGAGAGTTCGATCCACAGTCCAAATCGCACAGATCCATCTGCGGTTTGGAACGCAGTACAATGCGCGGTCCGAACTTTACGTGTGCAGCGCGATACTTTGCTTTTTAAATCTGAGTCATCAGTCATGAATGAATGCAATATATAATAATTTTACTGAGATTACATATCGTACCGTGCTCTCGTATTTATATATTGCTTGTCACTACGTAGGGTACGCACATAATAATAATGGCTCCTCACACCGGTTTCGGTGACGGTTCTCTTCTTTTACTCTCGAAACGTAGTGGGTCAAATAACCGACACGTCTGGCGAGAGATCAGGCGCAGCTCCGACTTTTTATACGCCCATCCAACGCATGGAAAAAGAAACTGAACAAAGGTATGAAGATTTACAGAAAAATATCTTAAATATAATCAACAAAAATATGAAAATTAATTGCCACAAAAGTGAGATAGAAAATGTAAGGCGAATTGGAAAGAAA
Organism: Glaucopsyche alexis; assembly: GCA_905404095.1. Classification (NCBI taxonomy): domain Eukaryota; kingdom Metazoa; phylum Arthropoda; class Insecta; order Lepidoptera; family Lycaenidae; genus Glaucopsyche; species Glaucopsyche alexis. Next base: position 8,904,285 of record FR990047.1, read on the forward strand.
AAAGACAGAGCTAGACCTGTAATTCTGACATTAACCACAGTAAGCCGAAAAATAGATATACTTAAGAAAAATAAATCACTAGAAGTAATCAACCTATATGTGAAACAGGATTATACGCAAACCGTGCTACAAAAAAGAAAGGATTTACAGGAAGAGCTCAAAAAGAAACGCGAGAAAGGAGAGAAAGTAGCATTACGTTATGATAAAATAATAACCTTGAAAGAAAAAGAAAACAAAGAGAAAAAAACGCAAAAAAGAGAGCTATCAGAGTCCCCTCAACGAGTAGATCCACCTAAAAATGGAGTGACACAAACTAGAAAGAAAACAAAAACTTACGATATCTCATCATACATGCAAACGTCTACTTCAACTCATAACAACCCAAAAGAAATATACGATGATTCTGAATAGCATACGCCACCCCTCTCACAGTATCCTCTAGGCCGGCTAGTCACCGGAACTTCGGTTGAGGATGTAGACTACAGCCCCCCAAATATAAACCGTACACAAAGTTTGGTTGCCACAAGCCTAAACGTAAGGACCCTAATGTCCGATTCAAGAATAATAGAGTTAGATTATGCTACACAAAAAATAAAATGGGACATCATGGGCATTTGTGAAACTAGAAGAAAGAAAGAGGAAATAGTAGAATATCCCGAATATATACTGTATCACACACAAAGTACGCGTGGCCAATATGGAGTAGGTTTTTTGATTAAGAAGTATTTGAAAAATAATATTGTTTCCTTTAAAAGTTATTCCGAAAGAGTAGCGTCACTAGAACTGACATTGTCAAATAAAAATTCTTTGTATTTTATCCAATGTTATGCACCCACTGAAAAATGTAAAGAAGAAGAATTAGATGAATTCTACGAAACAATAGAAACTGCGATGGAAGCAACAAGTACAAACAACTTAATACTAATGGGTGATTTCAATGCACAAATCGGGGAGTCTCGACAAGGAGAAGAATTGGCTTTCGGAAGGTACTCAAATGGGAAAAGATCAAGACACGGACAAAGACTAGTAGAGTTTGCTCTGGAAAAGAACCTGAAATTCACAAATAGCCTATTTAAAATAAAAAAAAGTAAAAAATGGACGTGGTGTTCACCAAACTGCTTGCATTATAATGAAATAGACTATATATTGACAACAAACAATTTAAAAATACATAATTTTGATATAATCCAAAAGCTTAATTTTAATACAGACCATAGAATGATTAGATGTAGAATATTCACTGAAATGAAAACGAAAAGAAAATATATTGAACCAATCAAAAACAACAGTAGAAATTTACCGACTTTGACGAGAGAAAATGGGGTACAATGGGAAGAAAAGCTTTCCTCTGCTGTAAAAAAATGCTCCGAAATTCAAATACAATATAATAATTTTGAAAAGGAAATGAAAAGTCTAATCTCACAAATACCTAATGATAAGAAAATTAATAAGCGCAAAGAAGAAACCCACGCACAGTGTTCAATCTCGAACAAAAATCGGACATCGTCTTTTTATCGGTTAATTCGAAAGACAACTTAATTATAAATACCCGAGTAAAACACCCATGAAGCTCGCTTGCATAGTTTTAAAATTATCTCAAAGAGAAAATTCGTATCCCGCATTGATAAAAAAGTGAAAATACATTTTAATTAAAAATTCTTAAGGAATAGCCAAAAATATGTTATACATTATTTAAAGAACATACAAAAAGCTACAATTTAAACCCTTTTCAAGTCGGCTATGACTTATGGGGGCCATAAAAACAAAGAAAATCGAATTTTAGTTTTTATTTTTTTCTGACTAATTTTCGCAAAAGGTGCACCTAGAAGTGGCATTAAAAGGAAGCTAATGATTACCACTACCACTGGTAAAATAATCAAATTCTAAAGAGGTGGAGAATCGTGGAAAAATAGTTTTGAAAAAATGCGGGATTTGCGGGATTCATCTCTAGAAAATTATATACTTTTTCGAAACAGAAACTGTTCAGAACTTGAATAAGAACAATAAAAAATTGATAATATGGATAAAAGGTCACATTTAAACCCTTATTAGCGTGTACAATAAAAGCTGGTTATAAAAGAAGAAGGGGCAAACCGTCCCCACCCTTGTAGCACTACAAGACATATATCAAATGAAAGGGCTTAAAGTGTATAATTTTATTGTATGACGTAAATCTCTAAACCATGGGAGAAAAAAGTTAATGAGGGTTAAAGGTTAAAAAAAAGTTAAAAAATCAATCTGTATTATTGCACCATTTTATAGTGTTACTAATAAGGAACAATTTTTGGAAAGTAATTATGTGCGAAAAAATTAAGGAAATAGCTTTTCTTAGCATTTTATGTTTATTCCATACATTTCTTCAAAATATGAGGCAGTTTATCAAAATATACCACTTTTATGACGTTTGCTGTATACCATTACTTTCCAAAAATTGTTCCTTAATAGCAACACTATAAAATGGTGCAATAATACAGGGTATATTTTTCTACTTTTTTAACCCCCGACGCAAAAAGAGGGGTGTTATAAGTTTGTCGTGTCTGTCTGTCTGTCTGTGGGTGTGTCTGTCTGTCTGTCTGTGGCATCATAGCTCCCGAACGGATGAAGCGATTTCAATTTAGTTTCTTTTGTATTAAAGGTGACTTACATACGAGTGTTCTTAGACATGTTTGATGAAAATCAGTTGAGCCGTTGAAAAATTGTGGGGGGTGAAAGCGGGGAAGAAAAACCGAATGTGCAAATATACTCGAGTAAGGTCTCAAATGAAAGCGCACTAAAAGAGAATATTGATGACTTAATCGAGAGTGTTCGTAGCGTCGTTTGATGAGAAAATTGGTGGTGGGAAGATCAGCCGTTTGAAGATGATCAGCTCTTTTCTAGTTGATGAGGAGGGGATCTGACTAACTTTCCAATGTCCGATCGATTCAAAATTTGGTACTGTGTTACTTCAACGATATTCAAAGAACATGGTAAGGTAACCATGACCTGATCAGCCGTTTGAAGATGATCAGCTCTTTTCTAGTTGATGAGGGGATTTGACTAACTTTCTTATGTCCGATCGATTCGAAATTTGGTACCGTGTTACTTCAACGATATTTAAAGAACATGGTAAGGTAACCATGACCTGATTAGCCGTTTGAAGATCATCTTTTCTTTATTAGTTGATGAGGGGATTTGACTATCGTTCACATGTCCCATCGATTCGAAATTTGGTACCATGTTACTTCAATAATGTTGGAAGTATGTATGTGGTAAGGTAACCATTATTTATACCTACTTTAAAAAGGATAAAATAAAAGTAAAATTAAAAATTTTAAAAACCCCCCGACACAAAAAATAAACTCTAAAAAATAATAAATAATATTTTAAACCTATTATAATTATATTATCACATATAATATTATGTAAGTTGAAATAATTTTATTTTACAATCGTCGTCTCGTCGGGGGACCGCTATGTGAAAAAAACAGGTGTAGTCGCAGAATGAATAAAAGAATTTACTCCGAAAAAAAATTTGCTCATACCTAAATGTAATTCGTAATAATTCGTAATAATCAGCTGTTGTTGTAAAAATACTTTATAAACTTTAACGGTCCCCCGACGAGGCGACGATTGGAAAATAAAAATAGTTCAACTTACATAATAATATGTGATAATATAATTATAATAGGTTTAAAATATTATTTATTATTTTTTAGAGTTTATTTTTTGTGTCGGGGGGTTTTTTTAACCTTTAACCCTCATTAACTTTTAGTTAAAGTAATGGTATATAGCAAACGTCATAAAAGTGGTATATTTTGATAAACTGCCTCATATTTTGAAGAAATGTATGGAATAAACATAAAATGCTAAGAAAAGCTATTTCCTTAATTTTTTCGCACATAATTACTTTCCAAAAATTGTTCCTTATTAGTAACACTATAAAATGGTGCAATAATACAGGTTGATTTTTTAACTTTTTTTTAACCTTTAACCCTCATTAACTTTTTTCTCCCATGGTTTACAGATTTTTTGTCATACAATAAAATTACAAACTTTTTAAGCCCTTTCATTTGATACATGTCTTGTAGTGCTACAGTAGTAGGGACGGGCTCCATACAAAAATGCCCCTTCTTCTTTTAGTTATTATTTTTTTCTGACCAAGTTCCGCTGAAGTAGCAGCTTCAACTAACATTAATATAAAGCTAATACACGCCACTACTATGTTAAGTTCGTTAAATTGAAGCAAGTGAGCTCACAAGTTGCCATAATATATCAACCCTTTAATGTTACACCTTTAAAAGGTGTAAAACGTTAAAATTGATTTTTCACATAAGCATTTATTTTGCATGTGATTCTTTCCTATACTGGATGTGAAATGCCTTATAAAATGTTACAGGCTCTTCATTAATATAACAATGTTTTGATCACCAGTAATTCTTAACCTGAACATTTTCGTGCTTTTATTATTTGCGTGTATGATGGAAACACAGGACAGTCTCTTTTTTTAAATCATATTCTTTATTTGCCTTTTCATTTTGACTTGTGAGTACTGAAGAAATAATAGGCGACACTGAAAAAGGAGTGGCAACACTGGACAAGAGACCCCTACCTATTACGCCAACTACTTTACTGCTTACCACATAATATTGTAAAATTATAATGACAACGATTCAAAAAAAAAAAACTGAAGAAAAAAAACAAAGTTAGTATGAACGTCTTCATACAATGTGAAATGAGAGCTAAGTTCAAAATTATTATATTATATGATATGCCTTGGTTGTTGACTTCAACGACAAAGGAAGTGAGATCTAAATGGATCTACTACCTAACTAGCTAAAGCTAGTTTCCTTTAGCAAACTAGCTAAAGGAAACTAGTCAAGTCAGACCTTAGGCTACAATATATTATCCTAAGTTATAAGAAGAAATGATATTTAAGTTGTCTACACTAATATTATAAAGAGGAAAACTTTGTTTGTATGTTTGTTTGTTTGTTTGTTTGTTTGTTTGTTTGTTTGTAATGAATAGGCTCAAAAAGTACTGGACCGATTTCAAAAATTCTTTCACTATTCGAAAGCTACATTATCCACGAGTAACATAGGCAAAATTTTATTTTGGAAAAAAATAGGGTTCCGTAAGATATTTGGGTTTTTCGGACACAAGGTGTAAAAAATCAACCAGAAAAGTTACTTATTTTGCGTACGCTGCCTAAACTATAAAAGATAGAACCATATAATGTTCTAATTAATTGTAGATCTTATAAATATCTACAAAAAAGTCCGCAACACACTATACCTATCTATGTCGAGTGAGGCACAACAACCATTTTTTTATTTAGAAATCTTGAATTTTTTTTGGACTACATTTAAATGCGTTTATTTTACTCATGCTATTAATCCTTATCAAAATAAATTATTTCATCACTAAGTACAGTTTATGTAGATAATATTTGGTCTTTGAATGATTAAAATTGGACGTTTGGTTTTGAAGTTATGGCGAAATTAAAATATTACGATTTCTGCTATACGGCCCGTTGAGAAGTGGGTGACATTCTGTAGTATTAGTATCAGTATTGTACCCGTGCTAAGCTGGGGCGGGTCGCTAGTTAAAAATAAATTTCAGTACTGACCATTGAACTTGGCACTTATTTAGATCTCACTTCTTTTGTCATCTCACCTTTTAAAGGTGTAACATTAAAGGGTTGCTATATTACGGCAACTTGTGAGCTCACTTGCTTCAATTTAACGAACTTAACATAGTAGTAGCACGTATTAGCTTTATATTAATGTTAGTTGAAGCTGCTACTTCAGCGGAACTTGGTCAGAAAAAAATAATAACTAAAATTTTATAACCAGTTTTTATTGTACACGCTAATAAGGGTTTAAATGTGACCTTTTATCCATATTATCAATTTTTTATTGTTCTTATTCAAGTTCTGAACAGTTTCTGTTTCGAAAAAGTATATAATTTTAAGAGATGCTGAATAGCCTAAGCGATTCTTCAAGACGGGTGGGTCTCGGTATGAACCTGAACAAAACTAAAATCATGTATAATGAACACGTTCTCCCGAGACCTGTCGTCGTAAATGGCGCTAGTCTCGAATTTGTGCAAGAATACGTATATCTTGGCCAAACCATTCAACTCGGGCGGCACAACTTTGAGAAGGAGGTGAGTAGAAGAATACGCTTGGGCTGGGCTGCATTCGGGAAGCTCCGGGACATCTTTGAATCGTCGATCCCACAATCCCTTAAGACCAGGGTCTTTGATCAATGCGTTCTACCGGTAATGACATACGGAGCCGAAACGTGGACACTCACCGTAGGCTTGGTTCATAAGTTTAAGGTTGCTCAGCGTGCGATGGAAAGAGCAATGTTAAGGGTATCTCTGGTGGATAAAATACGTAACGACGTTATTCGCCAGATAACTAAAGTCACCGACATTGCTCAACGAATTAGCACGCTGAGGTGGAAGTGGGCCGGCCATGTCTGCAGACGGACAGACAATCGATGGAGCAGACAAGTATTAGAGTGGAGACCACGTTTAGGCAAACGTAGTGTAGGACGTCCTGCGGCACGATGGACCGACGATTTGAAGAAGGTGGCTGGCAGCGGATGGATGAGGGCTGCCCAAGATCGGGATGGTTGGCGCTCATTGGGGGAGGCCTACGTTCAGCAGTGGACGGTGATAGGCTGATGATGATGATGATATAATTTTCTAGAGATGAATCCCGCAAATCCCGCATTTTTTCAAAACTATTTTTCCACGATTCTCCACCTCTTTAGAATTTGATTATTTTACCAGTGGTAGTGGTGATCATTAGCTTCCTTTTAATGTCAATTCTAGGTGCACCTTTTGCGAAAATTAGTCAGAAAAAAATAAAAACTAAAATTCGTTTTTCTTTGTTTTTATGGCCCCCATAAGTCATAGCCGACTTGAAAAGGGTTTAAAATGTAGCTTTCTGTATGTTCTTTAAATAATGTATAACATATTTTTGGCTATTCCTTAAGAATTTTTAATTAAAATGTATTTTCACTTTTTTATCAATGCGGGATACGAATTTTCTCTTTGAGATAATTTTAAAACTATGCAAGCGATCTTCATGGGTGTTTTACTCGGGTATTTATAATTAAGTACTCTTTCGAATTAACCGATAAAAAGACGATGTCCGATTTTTGATTGAGATTGAACACTGTGCCACGTAAAGAAACTCCTTGAGGAAAGAAAACAGTTATATAACGAAAAAAGAACAAAGGCAGTAAAAAATAAAATAACAGACATAAGTAAAAAGATCAATAGAACCATCTCAGAAAATACGAAAACTCACAGAAGAAAGACCTTTGAAAAATATATACAAAAAACAGGAGCTGTAAAAAAGGCTTATAAAGAGCTAAGCATGGTATCAAAATGGACGCCAAATATAACAGACCAAGCTGGAAAAAAAATAATAAAACGCCAAGACATAATCGAAGTAGCTACAAATTTCTATCAACAGCTCTACTCTACAGAATCAAAATCAAGATATGAAGATTACATGTTAAAGGAGCCGATGGACACAGTACCTTCTATATTGTTGTCAGAGATAGAGTACGCAATTAAATCGCAAAAAAAAAAAGACAAATCACCTGGTGAAGATCAAATAACGAATGAATTACTAAAATCTCTATCAGAACCTATACAGAGACCACTACAGTATATATTTAACAATATTCTAAAAACGAAAACAACGCCGAATCAATGGTCAAGATCCACAATGACATTACTATATAAAAAAGGAGACAGAACTAATTTGAACAACTACAGGCCAATCAGTCTAATGAGTAATGTTTACAAAGTTTTTTCCAAGATAATACTAAATAGGCTCACAAAGATCTTAGATGAGAACCAACCACGAGAACAGGCAGGATTTAGGAAAAATTATTCAACAATAGACCATATTCACGTCGTGACTCAATTAATACAGAAAAGTAACGAGTTCGGAAAGACTCTATACATATGTTTTATCGATTTCACAAAAGCATTTGATTCCTTAGAACACAATGCCATATGGGAGGCCCTAGAAAAACAAAATGTAGATCAAGAATACCTTGAGATTTTAAGCAGCATATACTCCAAGATTTTGGCTAAGATAAGATTGGAGAGAGTAGGTTCAGAATTTCCTATAAGAAAAGGAGTTAGACAAGGGGATCCGCTCTCACCTAAAATATTTTCAGCGGTCCTCGAGATGGTTTTTAGGAATATAAATTGGACAAAAAAAGAAATAAAAATAGATGGAGAATACCTAAACCATCTACGATTCGCTGATGATATTGCCATATTTGCAGAGGACAGCACACAACTTGAAGACATGATCAAAGACTTAGAGAGGGAGAGCAAAAGAGTAGGCTTGACGTTAAATGCTTCAAAAACAAAAATAATCACGAATGGTAGAGAAGAAACTGTAAGAGTAAATGAAAAAAATATAGAATACGTTAAAGAATATATCTATTTAGGCCAATTAATTTCTTTTGAAGACCAGACAGAAAAAGAAACGAACAGACGAATAGCAATCGCTTGGAAAAAATTCTGGAATTTCAAAGAAATTATGAAAAACAAAGATATAAGTATAGCCATTAAAAGTAAACTCTTCGACACTGTCATTTTACCATGTTTAACTTATGGCTGCCAAACTTGGTCTTTACGAAAGATAGATGAAAAGAAAATAGCCGTTCATCAACGCAAAATGGAAAGGAGTATGTTGAGCATCAAAATATCAGACAGAATCAAAAATGACAGTATAAGAAAAGAAACAAAAGTAACCGACGTATTAGAAAAAATTAGAACCTTGAAATGGAAATGGGCAGGACATGTGATTAGAATGGACAATGAGCGATGGACCAATAGAATAACAGAATGGCAATCAAGGGAAGGACAGAGGAAAAGAGGAAGACCAAGAAAACGATGGGAAGACATATTTAAGGAAAGATGCGGATCAGACTGGAGAAGGAAAGCGAGAGACAGAGATACCTGGAGGAAACTGGGGGAGGCCTACGCCAAAGAGGCGACTTCCACATATTAATTATGAATAATTTAATAATAGATATCATAATAGAAATAATAATTTTCAAATTAAATATATAATTATAATTTTAAATATATTAATAGAAATGCAAAATGTTAAGTAACAATTATAAATTTAAATTAAAAACGAAATACTTTTTTTTAAGATACTGAATGTAATTATTGTGGTAGAATAAAGGCTATTTTATTTTATTTTTATTTTATATCCAACGCATGGATCGTCTTTCTTGTCAGACAATCCGTGTCCTAACCAAACTTGGAAACAACATCCTTTTTGTTGTTCCAACTCGGGAAGCAAACCCACGACCTCCGAGTAGAGCGAAACTCTAAACCACTGGACCCACAAAAGCCTATAACGCATTTATTATGGCGTATACATGCACAAGATAACGCACGTATGCAGCACGCAAGTAATATTCAAACGCACTTATATACCTAGTTTTACGCAGATGAGTACCTGAGACAGTACTGTAAATACATAACACTGTCTCAGGTACTTATCTGCGTAAAACTACGTTCGTACGTACGCAGTCACGGAGCGTATTATGCAGTTTTGCGCATATACAAATGTACTTCTTAGGAACAAAACACAGGATAACAGTACAGAAAATTACGGAGATTAAAAATATAACTTGAGTGGTGTATTTAGGCGTGTGCTTGATGAAATTATTTTATGTTCGTATTTTATTTCAGATTGAGAAAAAGTCTTAAACATCTGTACTTGGTGCACCCGACGTTTTGGTTGAAGTCTTTCGTCATCATTACTAAACCCTTTGTTAGGTAAGGTATCATACATATCGCCTACTAGATGTTTCCCGCGGCTCCGCCCGCGTAATTATTAAATCCCGCAGAAATTCTGTACTTTTCCGGGACAAAAAGTAGCCTTTGTTTTAATCCAGAGCCTAAGCTACTACCATACAATTTTTCTTCACAAATCATTCAGTAGTTTTTGTGTAAAATAGTAACAAACATCCATCCATCCTCAAAGACTTTCATATTTATAATATTAGTAGGACATGTTGCGGAGTATCGATCTAAATATTAATATTTTCTATGCAGTTGTGTAAATAGTTGTTGTTCGAATTCATTGATCACATTCTATTTCCAATACTTATTAGTTATAATATGACGTCTTTTACTTCCAGTTCGAAATTCTTTCGTAAGCTGAGCTACGTGAAGAGTCTGGCGGAGTTGTATGAGAAGGTGCCGGTGGAGCCCAACGCCATACCAGAGATAGTCAAACAGTTCGACGCGCGCCGATAGGGCACGTCACTACACTCTCAAACTAATGTGTGACGTCGTACGCAAATGGTTGTGACGTCACCAGCCTCCTCAAACCAGTTCGTGACGTCACCTGCCTCGGATCAACTCCTCGAACTAGCTCATGACATAAGTACTCACCAACTATAGTCAATGCGTTGTATGATGATATGCGTGATAGATATTAATTGACAATCCTAGTGAAGCTACCTAACTAATCATAATCGAATGTTTAGAAGTATCGAATCAGTTGGCAAAGGAAATACAATCGGAATTACCGATTTTTACATAGTAATTACGACTACAAGATGATCGTTCGTATTCATCGATTTGATATCGAATCAGCAGTGTCAATCTCTATTGGCAGTAGTTCCATTCCACGCATTTGACATTTTTAACTTACCATATTTTTATTTAATTTCCATTAAATAATTTACATTTAATAATAATAGAGTATAGTACATTAAAATAATATTAATAGTTTAATTTGTATTTTTCGAATAAACATTTATTTATTTTATAGGAAATTATATTTATTTCGATTACTTTTTTTACTTGCAAGAAGTTTGCGTAGCTTGAAAAAAGACAACTGTCACGCATATCATCATACAACGCACTAACTATAGTTTGTGACGTCACTAGCCTCCGAGATCAGTGCGTGACGTTACAAACCAGCCTCTCAAACTAGTTGTGACGTCACTTGCCTCAGAACACTTCCTCGAACTAGCTCATGACATAAGGACTCATCAACTAGTTGTTGACGTCACTATTTACTAGCTTCTCAAATCAAGTTAAGACGTCACTCATCTCTACTAAAGAGTGAAAATACATCTTAGTAGATACAAGATGATATGTGTTCGAATTTGAGCCTACAGACACATAGGTACGTGATGAATGAAAGTTATTTGAACTAAGTATTAGAATTTTAAAACATCTAACTGTGGCTCTTTGGAGGCAGAAAATATTTGTTTGGGACCTTAGCGATGTTCCCGCTAAACTGCGTTAGATGTTGCCAACTTACAAAACTAGAAAATATTAAAATATATATATTTACTGAGATTTCTACAAAAAATAACATATTAAAGTGGGTTGGCAACATTGTCTAACGTGTAGAAGCACTGTAAAATTGTCATAGACAATAATATTATGCACTAGTAAAATACTTTTACACGGACATAGAGCAATAAATAAAATTTCTATAATTCCGTTTGTTACACTGTTCAAATAATGTTTAAAATTTGAATACTCAGTTGACTCAAAAACTAGGGCCTTTCTTTAACTACCGCTTATTTAAAATTTACTTGTTCGTGTAAATAGAAAGTACAAGTTTGTTGCGCATATTGTTCTCAAAAATAATTTCCTTATTAAGTGTTATCAGTTTTTAAAGGTGAACACTGAACGCACATTATTTAAATTTACAAAAACACGATAGGGAATGTGCACGTATTTATTTTTTTATTTTTTTAATAGATTTATATTTTTTGGTGAACCGTATGGTAAAATCAGTTTTTTGATATCATTAAAAATAGCGAAGATATGAACGTTTAAAGTAGTCTATTAGGCAGAGAGATCGGACGTGTATCGTGACGTCACATAACACGACTTTCATAGAAAATTCATACTAAATTTCGTTTTCGTAGAAAGAGATAGATAACAAACTTTGACCGCTCATATCTTGCTCATTTATCAACAGATATTGAAATTTTTGTCGCTATTTAATTTATTTTTCAGTCTTGTATCATATTATTATGTTTTAAGTTATTTTTATATTTTATGCATATTCCCTATTGGAGAACCTCGCCGCGTTTTTATCATTGTAATTAATTTGAATATGTGCAACTCAGGATATAGGCTGTGTAACTGTAAGTCATATCGTCACTAGTAGCCACTTACAAGTAGATGCCGTTAGCTTTTCTACCTTAGTTTATGCTCAACGAATCTCATTTTATATCAAATTTACTAAATACATGTTAAGCACAAACATAAGTTAAGCATTATGTATTTAATAGGTAAAAGCTTGGAGTATGCACGGTGGATTTGCATTTTTGTATTTTGCGTGTGTTACAACTTACCGGTTTTATTTCGATCTCAATTTGTGTCTTTTAAACGAGAGCTTTTCAAATCTGTAAAGTCCACCGTACATCTTTCATAACATAAAGCATTGCCAATATCAATGTTCCAAATACTTGCCTACAAAATTCTACTTATATTTGTCACCTATTTCTACAGTATTATATTTTTATGATAATTGTAATGTATTGAAAATTTTACTAAAATAAATTAAAATTCTCATTCCTATTTTTAGTGTAATTAGTTATTATTGAAAATACGATGTGTTTTGGAAAATCTCGAATTTTGAATATCATATGAATTGTGGTTGCCATAAAAATTATATTTTTATTAGAATTAAGAACATTATTATCCGATTAAAATGACACAACGAATATGTTTATTAGACAAATAATTTTTAAAATAGAAAGATGTGATTGTAACGTTTTGTATAATCTGTGAAAGTCCAAATAATTTTGGTTCTGTGGTAAAAATACTCCCACAGTATACACAATGCACTACTATTTATTTTAATTGAATAATATTTACAATGATATAGTTTTTAGTGTTAGGATCGAGCTGATCCGGCTCGATGGACCAACAGCCAACATTCCGCGGTGTACTCGCATGTCTTAGTAATGTAAGTCACTAGATAGCAATAGCAATAGTGCTCTACGGCTTCACGAGAATACCAGCTGTCAAGTAACTTTTGCTAAACCTTATATTTGCAAGGGTTATTATAATCATTTGAAAATTTCTTATTCTCTAATTTCAACAGCTGCCTAGATTTTGCTTTGGTTATCTGGTGTCAAATATGATTCTTTGGTGCCATTTTTGGTTCGTAATTATTTTGCAACGTGTCCCATTAATTATTAACCCTCTTACTAATAAACGCTGTATACGCTTTGAATAGTTACACTATGTTTTGTCTTCTTCATTCGAATTAAAAATGCCACTTGTGTGATGTGAACAAAACACTGTATAACTATTCAAAGCTTATACAGCGTTTATTAGTAAGGGGATATGTATATATTTTTTCTACAATAATAAAAGACAAAATGAGCTTTAATTTACTTATATATAGTGTGTAAAATCCAGCAATAAATTGTACATATGCAGTATACATAGATAAAATGCACTTTATTATTTTCATATAGCGTGTAATGTGTGTAAGAATCGTGTGTAGTAAATTGTATGTAGACGGTGCAGTGATGTTGTCTAGAGCTGATTAGAATCATTTTTTGATATAAGTTTAACATAATTAAAAGTTAAGAATTCACTTTGATGATTTGTCTAATTTACTAGTCCTAATTAAGTGTGGTATTGTAATAATTTTACACAAGACGTAGGACATTTTTAACATTTAAATATTTTTTCTATTATTCAAATTTAAGTTTGTCCTAGGCATGGGACTGCATTACCGAAAATATAAAATGTTTATCTAAATTTTATTCCTTAAACAAGAATACAGTATTGTAATATAACATGCACTGTAATGGGTCCCACTCACGTATTCAGTATTGTAATATAACATGAACTGTAATGGGCTCCACTCACGTGCAATCGATCGTTACGATCGGCGATCATTTATAGACTGATCTCTGGTCCGCCTGACTACACTCACATTCTCACTCATAAAATATAATCAATGTCGTAGTAGACGACCTCTGTGGCTCAGTGGTTCAGCGCTTTGGTGCTCAAGCCGGGGGTCGCAGGTTCGAATTCTGCCGAAGGAACAATAAGTTTTTCTTTGTTATATAGTATAAAAGTATTAAATATACTTCCCGTTTTCTGGTACCTGTGGCACAAGTTCTTCGGATACTTAGCACGGGGCCAGATTGACGTGGTGTGAAGCATCCATAGATATTATAGTGTGTACAATGAAAATGCCCATAAACCCCGTCCGCTAGTTTGTCCGGTGGGCTAATTCTTTGGTACGGGGTCCCAAAAGTACAACTAATTCCTTCCATGTTTTGTGAACTGTTTTTCCTGCTACACACATTTAATATGGAAGATTTAGAGCTCGACTTCTCTTACATTATTAGTCTTTGATAAGAGCTGCTTATTAATTATTAATGATCTTAAATGATTTATCGCAAAACGTTGCAACTTCAAGCTCCTATATCTATTTTTTTTTCTCAGAAATTATAAAGATATGACATTTCGGATCTGTATACGTGTATAGGAATAAAATTATATCCGTTTCGGTCACGGTTACGGATATTAGGTATATGGCGAATATAATTATGTAGTAAAATGCAAATAGGTATAGGTGAGGTAGTCAATAAATAATTCGGCCAAAAAAACAAGTGAAACGACATTTGTCATATAATACTCCGTCTGTATCCGAACTTATCTGATGCTTTTTAATGGATTATTAATTTATAGTTACGGTTTTTCTAAAATGACAGATCGTTACGATCGATCGTATGTGAGTGGAACCCTTAAGATTCTGTTACGAGTCATTCGTTTATTTAAATATAAGGTCGGTAAATACGCTCCAAATGTGATGACTATCAGTATGCCATGACGGTAATGTTTTTTTTTCAATTATACAATTTATTAAATATCTTTAATCACTCGGTAGGTACTTATTCGAAATGTTATTTTTTGGGACTGAGTGAAACCTAGAGCCGTAAGCTTTTATTAATTTCTGACTTGTAAGTATTTATAATGTTTCAGATACTTATATTTAAAACATTATTCTATGAATACTTACAAGTCAGAAATTAATAAAAGCTTACGGCTTAGGTTTGATTCAGTTAGCAAATACTGCACAATATTAGAAAGTCTGAAATGAATGTAATTTTGAAGTTTTTAAGTATTTTGATAAAAGTTTAATTTTAAAACAATAATTTAATTTATACTAAATATAATTTTGGTTGCAGAGTTGTCAAAGTTCAAAATAATTGTTCATAGAGAAAATATATAATTATAATATACAATATAATTGTTTTAACTGCTACCCTACACACTCTTTCTGATAGAACATACGTATCTGTGTTAAAACGTGCAGGACATATCAATGTTTATTTGAAATGTTTTTAACCAATTCATTAAAATCTTTTTTATAAGGGTCTTTATAAAAAGACTAATGAATTGGATATAATTTAATTACTGTCGAATAAAAATCTCTCACTATCGCTCAATCGATTACTAACCAGACTGTTGGCCTTGATCAGAAGGTTCTGGTATTTTTTTTATTCTGGCCAACCCAGTGACATATTTAACAACTTATCACCACTATCTAGTCTGTTCCAGCTTTGGCACCTACAAGATAGTTTGTACTTTAGCATAATTTACTATTCAAATCTGATAAAGGATAGAAGGTAAATAAAAAAGGTAGTATTAGTAAATATTTATTACGTCAATATGTAAGTCATAGAATGCCCCTAGCTTAGATAAAAGAGCTACCAAGGAGCTACACAATAAAATCTTCAAATAATCATAACAAATTAATATAATCGAACAAATAATAATTACTAAATTAAATTATTAGTAAGATTTTTATTTGGTTTTTTAATAATCATGTTGTATGAGTTTTTTACAAACATTAAAAACAAAATGAGAATATTTTTATTAAATATTACAGATTACAATAATTGCGGCTTACATTTCATAATAAATCATTTCATAAAACATAATTCTAGTTGTTTGGATTTTAATGACTCATATCTTAATTTAGTTTAAAATATTATTTTCATGTACGGCCATAACTGCCAACTTCTGTAAACACGAAATACCCTATAATACAAGGCTACAAATACTACATTAATAAGACACCGTTTAGCCTGGACATTAAAATGCATATTACACGGTACACATATCCATATAACTCTAGACATACTAAACTATAGAATTGGTGTTTTATACCTTCAGTGGACGTCAACCCTTTTGGGTGTATGTACATTTTTTTTATAAATACGTTCTGTCCCCATTTATACATTATATATTTCACAAAATAAGATGAAAAAAAGTTATTTTTATAAGAAATATAGTACGTTATATAAATTCGTGATATACAGCTGCAGTATACACGGGGACAGAGAAGCACTGTGGTGCTAAGGCACGCTATGTTACGTCGAGACCTCTATACTGCCGGCGCGGGACAATACCTCGCTATAAGAAAAGGAAAATGCTTATTATATAAATTATGTATTGTTTATGACTGTTAATGTAATTAATACTAGTAACGAGTTTAGCACAATATCATTATTTAGTATAAACATACTTTGTGCACACCATATTAGAAAATTACTCTTTAATCTACTTTGTAAATAGCTTTTTACAATATTATTTGCATTTAGGTCGCCTTCGATCAAACAATTATTATAAAACCAGAGATTCGTTTTTATAAAATATGTTGTTTTAGCTGTCGAACCTTAAAGCTCTCCTGTATATTAATTTTGCTTGATCGAACGAGGCCTTATGTGAAATACTTTAAGGTTAATATATAGTTTCAATGAAATCATTTAATACCGATTGTAATTTGCACATTTTATACAATCGGTATAAAATGTTTAATGTATTTCCAGTAATAATATTATAGTTAATAGTAAGTATATGTTATAATAGTTACTATAATAATGCACCACGATACGCTACACAGCTACACATCTATATAAATATTAAATTAAAAACTATGGCACAATTTCGTTTATGTAAAGGTCACAAGACCATTATTGTTAGTTGCACTTCGTGTGACCTGTCTGGGTCGAAACAGGAATGAATACTAGAACTTTTAGTAAAGAACAAGTTAAAGCTTTACTGTAAGTTTTTATGGTACTGAGGTAATCTTTTTACTATCATAATGTCAATTTTAGTCAATACATTTAAAATATAAGCTTTCATTAAGCACCTCGCGGGATTTTTTAAATTTCTAAAATAGCTACGCTTGTAATAGTCATTAATATAACATCTAATACATCATAATATTAAAGGCATCTTAAATAAGGACCCCGCGGGGATAGCACTTTGTGACAAGATCCAATGTCGAGACATAGAACATACGAGACATAGTACATTTATAATTTTGTAAGTACATATATCTTATTTTTCATAATTTTTATATTAACATTTCATTTATCATTTTCAAACCATATTTATCATTCGAGCGAGAACCACTCTGTGTCTAGAAATGTTTTAAAAAATGGAATAAACTATACATTTATTTTAATTTTAGCACCTCTTATTACAATTGTATAAATAACTATCGAAAACTCTCGAGGCATACACAATAAACGGTAGAAAATTGTCAGATCGAATTTTAAAATAATTAAAGCGTCAAACATAAAACAAAGCTGCAAAATGCTCGATCGAAAACATCAGTTCGATTTCGTCGACTAGTGCTCTGGGCTCCCATCTCCGTAAATTGTTAAACTCAGTCATAGTATATATCATATAAAATTTTGTACATAACATTAAATAACAACAAAGACGCAACCACACATGCGACATTTCTCTAATTACATCTACTAATCACTACAGCAAGCAATACGACAAATGGCCAAACCTTTAAAAGTTTCCGAATTTTTTGGTGACGGTGGAGCTGGACTCGGACTTGTGCGAGCTCGTCATGACCGACTTCCGCTCTATCGTCTCCGACGTGATGGTCTGTTTGGAGAACTTCTTGTCCATCGAGTCTATTTCCTTCGCCAGATCCGCGGGTTTCTTTACTTTAGTGACGCTCGTCGTCGCCTGATAGTCGGACGACTGGAAGTCGGAGGGCCTCATGAAGGAGCGGCTCGTGTCCGAACTCATTTTGGACTCTAACGTATTGAACCGCGAGTCCAGGGTGCTGTAGCGCGAGTCGTTGTCGAAGGACTTGGCCAGCTCGTCGATACCCTCGAGCTTGACGGGCTCGTACCTGGTGCTGGTGCTGGTCATGTTGACGGGGGACGAGCTGTAGATCTTGGTGGTGGTGATCTTCTGGGTGCCGTTCGGAATCTCCTTCACCTCCGTCGTCGTCTCTTCCAAGAAGTTGGGTCCGCCGAAACTCTGCACCTCCTTGCCGTACGGAGATGAGATCCTCTCAAATTCGGGCGTCGGCACTTTCACCATGTCCATATTTTTGAAGTCGGAGTACTCCGTTCTCTCGAACTTGGACGGCGTCGACGTCGCGAAGGGCGACTTGACCTCCTGCCTAGACTCAGTTTTAATGAACTCCGTTTTAGGGTAGGTCTGATAGGATTCGCTCTTAATCGAGTACTCCGAATGTTTCGTGCCACCGGGAATCGCCTCCGTAGATTTTTTGTGCTCGGAAAACTTCTGACCCACGCCATCGAAGTTGGAGGGCTTCTTCAGCGAGGAGTAAATCGGCTCCGATCTTACGTCGAACTTGAGATCTCGGGCGTTGAATTTGGGACTGAGGGGCGCGGCCGCGGAGTCGTACCCGAAGTTTTGTTCCTTGGTATAGTACTGGGAGGACTCATAGTTTCGCTGATCGTCAGTTTTGGAGTAGTATTCGTTGACCGGGCGCGGGGTGTCATAGAGTCGAGTCTCGTAACTGAAATATCGTTACCACAGTTAAAGTGTGTTAGACCGGGAGTTAAATTTACCCACAACCGTTATAGTGAAACCGCCACCACATGCCATGCGGTATTAGACACAAAGTTATTAGTGGAAGTGACTAAAGGTACTCGTTGATTGTCGTCCTGTCAACTGATTCTATTTTTAATACGAACCCCAAAACAAGTTTAAACTAAAACAACACAGAAATTGAACAAATGACGGTGCTGGTGACCTACCCCCGGTGCGAGAAGGAAGAGAGAACGAACCCAATCAAGAACTAGCGTTGTCCTCGTACTTTAGGTGTGAGAGGCGGCGCGGCGGCGGCGGCGGTGGCCTCTCGCGCCGGTAGTATACTCGCTCCGGGTCCGCGGGCCGCACGGCACTAGCGCCGCGCACGCCGGGCAGCGACCCCGACTTGACGACAACCGACTCCGCCCTATCGTTACGTTACACACCCACATGCAAGTTAGGAGAAAGAGAATTAGGATTATTAGCTACCGCTATCTAGCTCTACTAGAACATAAACGGACATGAGTATTTATTATTTCGTTAGATACTAGTAGCCTCATTATAATATTTGTTACATATTACTAAATAGTACATATGACATGTCAGTTTATATCATAAATGCTAGTAATGTATTGTTTTAATAGAATTATTATAATATTTTAAGGAAGCATTATAAGAGAAAAGGCAGGTTTGTAAAACATGCTAAGTATCAAAGTAAATTCATGTTACTATTGGTTACACATGTTGACACACTTGATGTTTGTTCTGAATATTTATCATATTCTATTCACCGAGCAATAAATAAATAGTATTAGTAAATAATCTCTTGAGCAGTCTTACCAAGTCATTCAATTAAAGTATTAACTTAAGGCGTGTTAACAGAAAAGCATCAAGTCTGCGGTCATGCACAGAAGGTTTCACAGTAAAGCCGTATGTAATATGTACAGAACGATGTTCGTATTCGATATTCTCAATCGCGGGCGTCAAGCTTCATGACATAACACGGTGGAAGCATTCGATGCATTTATTTACATTCTCGACTTACTTAGTTTTCATCGTTCTGTCATTCTTGCTTTTTTCTCTGCAAACGAAACATCGGTCTATCATCTATGTATCGTTGACATTGTTAATGAAATAATATACATCTGTTACGTGTACATAGTTTCTTGCGGAATCCCCCGGCTGGTCTGAACAGCTTTGGCTAGGCTCAAGCTCATGCGCCGGTCCATAGAGAAGTGAAGGGTAGGCCAATTAATATCTAATGACTTAGCTCTAATACAATTTTGAATTAAACATTAATAACAGACATAAAATGTTGAATATCATTTGCCATCAAAATTTCGGAACAACAAGTAATTTAGTTTACATTTTTGTAATATTTTAGCAGCCAAATAATGTAACATAAGACAATATATAATTTCTAGTCAAAAATAATTACTTGTTGCTCTCTAACAGATTATCAACATTTCAGACAGTATATAATATAATCTAATATATATTCTATGTATCCAGGCACATTTCATAAGTTCTATCCGAAGGCACATTATACATGATGTTGGTTAGAAGTATATTAATCATCTGTCGCGTCCAGCAGCGTGAAAGGAAGCAAGATTGTTATTAGAACTTGTTAAAACATCAATCGATTTATATAACGGTCAAAATGTATTTTTTTATTTGAGTGCAATAATTTTTATATCTTTTGGGTACTTTTAATTGTCTATATTGATACTTCTTTGGTGAATACATGTAAAAACATATTTTGACCGCGCTGTTGTCTGTTACAACTTACCGAGTCGTGAACCCTTCATAGTTCTGCTTGGGAGTTTCGTCATGCGGTCGGAAACTCGAGAACGAAGGGCTCTGGGGCTGCTTGTCGTCGCGACCGTATCCGTTCTGCCCGGGCGAGCCGTGGATGGACTGGTTCAGGTTGGACACGTGTTGGCTAAGGTTGGACACGTGTTGGCTGATGTTGGACGCGTGGGTCACGTCGCGTGTGGTGTTGAGCGTGGTGTTGTGCGTCGTGTTGTGCGACGCGTACGTACTGTTCGGGCTGTACGTCGTGTTCGCGAAACTGCTCGTCGGCGACTTGAGCCTGAAATATAATGTTTTATTTATAATTTTATGACTGAAACTAGGCGCGTTGAAATTTCAAGGTTCCGTCACGACACGAACGACAATTTTGGGTTTTAAATGCACTGTACACTGCTAATTTTTTAACGTTCCTGATTCTTCGACTTATTGTTAGTCAAATGACCATACCTGTGCGGCAGCGAGTGGGGGTCGTGATCAGTATCCGTCTCATCGCCGGAGGTGTCGCGCAGCTTGTACTTGGCCTGGCGGATCGCCGTCAGCCGCCCGCGGGCCTCCTCCAGCTCTTTTTCGATGCGGAGCACCTCCGATCTGTGGTGCGAGTGAGTTGAACTCAGTTACAAGTTGAAAGAAAACGCCCGTGACACGACGATCGAGCTCTTCCATCGTTAGTGGACTAATTTATGTGCAAAACAGATTAAAAAATTCAAGTACTGTCCATCTCTGTCTGTTTAATATTATTTGAGAGAGTAGCCCAATATTGAAATAGGGAAATATGCATAAAATATAAAAATAGCTTAAAACATAATAATATGATACTAGACTGAAAAATAAAGGAAATGGCGAGAAAAATTTCAATATCTGTTGATAAATGAGCAAGATATGAGCAGTAAAAGTTTGGAATCTATCTCTTTCTAGCAAAACGAAATTTAGCATGAACTTTCTATGAAAGTCGTGTTATGTGACGCCACGGTACACGTCCGATCTCTCTGTCTAATAGACTACTTTAAACGTTATTAGTTTTTTGATATCATTATTAATATCTTCGTTATTTTTAATGATATCAAAAAACTGATTTTACCATACGGTTTACCAAACAAAATAGATCTATAAAAAAATACGTGCATATTACATATTGGTTATATGGAAAGACCTTTTTTTAAGAGTGATAATAATGTGTGTACCTGGCGTCGATCTCCTGCGCGATGCCGCCCACCATGCGGCGGTTGAGCACGAGGCTGCGCTCGTCGTCGCAGTGTATGGCGTCGCGGGCGGCGCGCACCAGGTTGTCGGTGGAGCGGATCACCTCCGCGCCCGCCGCCTGCAGACGACGCGTCGACTCCGACGACGGGTCCGCCTTCACCTGCACACGACCATACAATAGTGTCACTTTTTTAAATTTAATAAAGTCAACTAACAATAAGTTCACTTTTTTCTTTGTAATTGAATTAGGCAATCGAACAGATGGATGGTAAACGATAACCAGGGATCCAGGGACGCCCACCCGCAAAACTAAATGGGTTAAAAGTATTTTGTAGTTTTTAAAAGCCAATGGGTAATTAAAAGACTGGCAATATACTATAGGCGGGTATCCTTGAGGTTTCGGTAACCTCAATCACTCATCTTAATAATAATAACGTATGTTATTTTAAACTGATTTTTTGTGAGACTTTGGTACCAGCGCGAGCGTTCGATCCAGCCTATTCGTGATAAAAAAGGCGTCGATTCTCGTTTTGTTTGCTGGTTAGATAAGTAAGTCTATCGTAAAAGCAACACATAACGTGACGTACCTTGCACGCAACCAGCAACTGCGCGGTGGAAGACGCGACCTGTCGTGCGCTGGAGATGAGCCGTTCCTCGGACGCGGCACCTTGCACGAGCGCGTTGGCGGCCTCTACCAGCGCATGCGCCGCCGCCGCCACCAACCGCGCCGCCGACACCAGGCCCTCCGACCACTGCCCGTCGTCGGACGACGTCGCCGGCCGACGAGCTACTTTACCCTGTACGTCAACATTAATATAAAAAATAACTCCTCCACACCGATTTCAGTGACGGTGAAACGCAGGAGTAATTTTATAGAGCTCATGTGTGTGCAGTACACAGAGCACGTTCTCTTCCTTTATTCTCATAACCCAGTAGGAGCCAAGCTCTAAACCCCTGGACCACGGAGGCTGTTACGTCAACATTATTATTACTGCGGCCATTGGTATCGGCTTGGCAATATTATTGGTTGAAAAATGGAAATGTTTTTATTTAGTTGTAAGTTTTTGTTTTTATTTATTTAATCACGGGAGATTCAACAGCGAAAGTTAACAAAAAATACAAATCGTAGCAGATATTGACAGAATCTCACGCTTAGAAGACAGTGTGAGCTATATAAGTGTGAGATTTGGGTTATTACACACTGCTAACTAGATTTTTCTTTTTTAAGTTCTGTGTTTTTGAATGATAAAAGTTTTTTATTGGAAATTGTAACTTTCTCAAATAGTTTATAAGTGTAATCAAAATATCACATTAAAGTAATTTTATATGGCACAAATACATATTTCCATATGAGTAATTCAAAGGTTTTATTACCTGATCGATGAGCTCCCTCTGCGCGGCCGAGGCGGCCCGGACGAGCGCGGAGGTGGCCGCTATGATAGACTTGGCTGCCTCCAGTATCATCTCGTCGAAGTTGAGGGTTTCGTCGGTCTCCTGCAATGGATCGCAGTGCTTATTTTCTGATGTCCTGTATCGCCCACAATTGGTAATTGTAAGATAGATATAAATTAAATACAAATTAATTACATATTTGAGGTATTAGAAAAATACTGGAGCACAATTTTTCAGTTTTTGCTGCAGGCACACTATTATTAACACGCCGCGATCTTCGATTCTTCTCTATTCCCGTAGCTATCGTCACGACCGATGGGTAATATGTTTGATTCCCGGTCGAGTGAATAATACAACCAAGAATATCAAACATATCTCACCGGAACGAGACATATTCTTGAATTTTCTGTCTTCTGTGTATTTTTTCCCAATTTCCTTTCTTCTAATGTTGCTATTTAATTTCATGTTTTACATTTCAATAATTTGTATCTTTTAATATATGTGTATATTTTTAATTTGTGTGTATAATAATTTACCTGTGATCGCAAGTTGCGCGGGCGCAGCGAGTCGAGTTTGCGCGCGGCGGCGTCGATGGAGGCGGCGGCGCCCAGCAGCTCTTGTTCCGCGATGACTGTGGGGTCCGCGGGGTCCACCCACTCCGTGCCTGCGGACATCAATAGTTTTAGAAAAACTTGGTATACAAATTATTATTATCTATATTTTTACTGTAACTAAGAAGCAGTGGCGAAGGCTGCTTCTCCTTCATAGGGAAGCCGGAGCCTGTATAATAATAGGTAGGGATTTCAATGAAGGTTTGCAAAAGGTAAGTGACAAGGGAAGCCGATAGGAATGGAGTTATAGGAACCCTACGCTACTGCTAAGAAGACATGACTTAATACAACAACATTATTGTATTAAGTTATACAGCTATAAGTAATACAGTACATAGCTTTTATTTATAAATATAAGTTATGTACTTGTCTGTCAAATTAGGGTAAGTAGTCCTGTTGTAACAGATTTTAAGTTTTTGAGAATAAATAAAAAGAGCTATTTAAAAAGCTTTAAACTTTTATAGTTCTAAATTTTAATTTATGAATACGTACCTTTTAGTAGCTCAGCGGCGGCGAGTATATCCGCAACTGCAAGTGCGACGGCCCGCGAGCGGTCGGGTAGCGCGGCGCGATTGGCTGGCGGCAGCAGTGCGGCAAGCAGCGCGCGGAACGCCTCCGCCGCCGCGCGCGTCGCCTCCAGCGTACGTTGGCGTATCTCGTTGCTCTCTGCGGCGTGTGCGGCGCCCTGATCGTAAAGGTAGAGTATAGATTTGGATAGGTGCATATATATCTCTAATGCGTACATAGCTAAGATTGGGATTTATATTTAAATAATAATTCTATTACACTTGCTTTAAACATAGTAATACTCAACGTGACAGAGTAGAGAGACCATAATTTTACTGACATCGAGATAAAAAATCAAAGGACGATATTTACCTTGGCAGCGGTGAGCATGTCGACAACGGTCTTGCGGCCGAGGTTGGCGGCGGCGGTGAGCTGGTCCTGGCCGCCCGCGCCGCTCGCACCGCCCGCCGCCACCGCGCGCGCCGTCGCCGCCGTCATCAGCCGCGTGCATCGCACCAGCTCCTCTGGCGACGACGTGCACTTGGGCGCCGCGGGGGACATCAGGATCTACAGGTTTTGTATTTTAGCCATTGGTGTGATAATAAATGATATTCACATAGTATTATTAAATTAATCGACTTATGCCCGGTGTCTGAGATTTTGGGTATCCATTCAATAGCGCTTTTGATTCGTTAACGCGAACACGCTAGCGAAACAAAAGCGCTATTGAATAGATGAACTACCGACAAATTCACCTCAGAAACCGGGTATTAATGAATATAATATTGTGTTTAATAAGACGTGACAATTAAGTTATGGTATCAGGAAACGCCTAGCTCTAGTCCGTGCATACAGTATGTATTTAAACAATTATGTTGAGGCTTCGCTGCTAAATTCTTATTGTTATATTTATAATAATACGTTTTTAAGGTTAAAAAAATTCAATTTGTTTACAAAAAATAATATCTAGTACTCCTACCTCAATTTCTTGTGAGATCGCTTCGATGGTGGACTCGAGCGCTCTCGTCCCTCTGGTGTGTTCGTCTTCCACGGCCTTCACCGTCTTCAGCAGTGACGTCACGTTAGTCACCATCACCTACAACACACCACATTTTTACAAACTTCGGTCACATTAAATATTTTAACAAATACTAAAGCTTTGGTTAATTTTATTAGAATTTTGAGTCCAATGTGTAATGTATTTTGCCAATTAGATCCACTTTAGTACTTGTTACGTGTTGGCCCAAATGAAATGTAAAAATTATTTACATGTTTATTTCTTTGGTTCAAAGCAATGATCACAAATTCTAAGATCACTTTAATTTTAGACCAACGCGTGAATACATCAATATTAATTTAAAACTTTATACTAATTTAGATATACACCTAGCAATATTATTTCTTTCATTAATGCAAATAACATTAATAACATTTAATTTTTGATAAAATACCAAAATAATTTGCCAAGTGTGTACCTACGTTTATTATCAAAAAACATAATATCAGAGCTTAGGGTTACCAACTAATTAGGGCCTAGAAAATTGTCAAAAACACCCACTGTGTTCAAAGCACATGCCATAGCAGGAAACCCATAAGCTTTCAACCATAGATACATAAATATAAATAGAAAAGCTCATCGTATGTACGTCAATATTGGACTTTCAAAGCTCGCCGTGAAACCTCCCAGTGGAGTCGGTGAAATGAAAGCTTGTGGCTTTGTGGTTACACACTCTTAGCTCCGGACACCATGGATGACAGAGCGGTGACAGGATGTGATGGATGAAACAGGTTGGAATGGAAGTAATGGAAAGTAAAAGTAAATGGAAGTAACATCTTAAAATCATTTGTAATATAAAAACTTTATTTAAAAAATTACCGCTACCTTGCTTTAAATATTTGTTGTAACATGTTAAGAATAACGTTTATAAATAATATGTTTAAAACAGGCTTAATAAATTAAATGTCGAAGTAGAACACTTTATTGATTACATTTACTTAGAAACTTGGAAGTATTTTGAAGAAGTCTGAAAGCGATTGAAAGTGAAAAAGTGAAGACATGATAAAACGTTAGAGCCCCAAATCGTCTCAATTTTACATTGATAAGCTTCTAATATTTACAAATAAAAATCCATGCTACATCTATTACACTGATCACGTTCGCGATGCCAGTAAATTCCTTTTCGAAATCCAAAAACGAACGAATTTTGCCGATTACTGGCATCAAGAATATGACTTTACGAGATGGATTTGGGACTACAACAATATTAGTTACTTCGGACACCACAACGTAAATGAACCGATGACAATCAACACCATGCTATCCATTGCGTGCCGTTCGTTTGTTAGGTTGTGGTAGTGCGATGTCAGCTATTAATGAACAGCTACATAATAAATCTGACCGATTCGTCGTTGTGCTTCTTCACGTCTTCGCTCTCATGGAATCTCGAGTTGTTAACCTCGTCCAGCATTTTTAATTGCTCCTCCATTCTGCTGTTAGGTCGAGATCTGCGTGTTCTCTTTTCCACGATAGCTTTTAATCTTTTTATATCTTCGCTGCTAGTATCCTTCTTATTTAGGACAGACTCGTAGAAATTCCACCAACTATCGATAGTGCCGAATTGCTCCTCTCGGTTCTTTAAAATGTCTTCATAAATGGACCACCAATTGTTCGCATAGTATTGCATGGGGTATGTGCGGGTCAGGTCATAAATTTCTAAACTGTTCCTAGATTTTTGTTGTTTATCTCTAATTCTTTCTAAACTATTCGTATGAAATATAGTTCTATTGCTATAGTGGTTAATGCTTTTAGTGATATTCTGTTGAGAGTTCACATTTAGAATAACATTTCTATGATAAGTTGGAGGCGCCGACTGTCTACCGTCTACTTGATCATTAGGAACTATATTTTCTTTACCATTCTGCTCTGTTTGATATCGTTTTATTATTTCAGTATAATACTTTTCTAAAAGACACAATTCTTGATATGTATATTTGGATACATCAACTCTATTTAATACTTCATGTATGTTGATGTTTTTCTTTTTACGTTCGATTTCTACATTAGATAAGAGTTTTAATTGTTCTATTAAAGGATCGAAACCTTTAAATATAAAATCTTTTTTGGCAAATTCTATTAGTTTTAGTACCATATCCTCATATTTTATATCATATTCTAAATCTTTATTACTTATCTTAGACATGTCTACGTCATGAATAAAACTTTCCAATGTTTTCTTTTCTTTTTCATACTTATCCATTTCGAATTTAATATCACCCAATACAAGTTCGTGGCCGCTAAACCGAGCCAGTTCCTTCCGTGTCTCTTCCATCTTTTCTAAGTTTCTTTTTGCCAACGCCCTCCAAGATTCTGTATCATCTTTAAACATATCCCAAAATTCTTTAGTCTTATTTTCATTATCTTTAATTGTTACAGTGTTAATTTTATTAGGTTTCTCATCTTGAATTTTATTAGCTTCGATAGTTACTTCTGGACTTTTCAATTCCAATTTTATAGGTTTTACTTTTCTGACCTTAAACACGGGGCTAGTAAGTTTAGTTGGTTCCGATTTAGGCTCATGTGTCTTTTGAGTTGTTGTGATTGTGCTAATAGTGGTTTTAATTTTTTTATTGATAGCTTCCTCGTAGTCTAAATCTTCTACTATTTGGGATAATCTCTTCATTTCTCTGTCTAGTTCTGTATTTGCCTTGTTCATTTCTTCCTCTTTTCTTCTTCTTCTCCGTACAGCTCTATCAACACAATCTAAGTATAAATCTATCAATTTCCTTAGTTCTCCTAAAAATATATTTTCCCCATATTTTACTACGCGCCAGTCCATATCGAATAAACTATTTCTAGCGGCAAGGTTGTATCTGACATTTACGTCTTCATTTATCTCCCTCTTCAGTGGATTTTGCATACGACTCTCAATATATGTAATCATTTCTTCGCAACTATCGTAAAATATAGTTGGTGAAATATCATCGTCTTGGCTGGAGTAATCCAAGAGTTTCAAAAGCTCTTCTTCTTGGTCAGATTGGTTGATATCGGTCTCGGAATCGCACGAGTTGTAATCACGCGGATTGATCGAGCGCCGTTTGCTTCGGGGGACCGTGTTAGTTTTGACGGGCAGACTCCACCGCTTCGGTTCGGACAGCCGCTATAAAAACCGCTAGATTGGAGAGTCCAATATTGACAAACAACATGACAGACTAGGACACATTGCACAAGTTGCAAACACAATTGATTCCTTGATTTTAATTGTGTAAGCTAATCCATGTAACTATCACAATTATTAATTGTAAATGAATAACACCATATTTACAAATTACAATTAATATTATAGTAGTGCCACAAAAATATGGCTCTTTGTAGTAGTGGCAAATGTAAGTAATTTTTATTAATTTAAGCATAGCAAATATTAATACCAAATTCAATTTTATTAGTTGTTTAATTCCAAATATACCGATAATAAATGTTAAAATATACATTAAATTTTTAAGCAACACTCTTTAAACACTTACCCCCTTACTAATAAAAATATTTATGCAATAGATAAGCAATACAATGTTTCGTCCTTGTCTGTCGAGACTTTTCCAATGCATAAGACAAGGACAAAACATTGTATTGCTTATCTACTGGATAAATATTTTTATTAGTAAGGGGGAATAATTATAAATGTTTGATTTTTTTCCATTCTAAATCTTTAAAACTACTACTAAGAAATGGGAACCTGATAGATGTCATAAAGCCTTATTTTTGTGATACTACTACTAAACCCTCTTAGATGTTTTTAATTTTCTTACATACATTTTATAATACCAAGATTGTGTTTTTTTATTTATTACTACACAGCCCGTGCATACTCAATATCCTGGATACTTACTAATCTATTTTAGGTGCATTATGTTAATATCCTGTAACTTATAACTACACAATGAGTTCTCTATCCCTGTCTTTAACCACAGATATCAATACGGCAATTGTTGAGATACAGTACAGAAGACCCGTTGGCACTTTGTTCTATTATCGCAACATAAAACCTTAATTCCCTTGACTAATAACATACAATTTTAGCACCTTAAAAAACATTAACATACCCTGGCAGCGTGTTTCAGTCTCTCCATGTCGGGATGGTGATGATGTTTGCCGCTGGCGGCGGCGGTAGCGGCTGTGAGGTCGCGCAGAGCGGCGGCTGCGTCGCGCGCCGCGTGCAACACTAGCACTTGCGGCTCCGCGCTGCCGCCGCCACCGCAGCCGAGCGACACTGCACCTTGTTTCACCACCTCGCATAGTTGCACTGCGAAATATTTAAATCGTTGAATATTACGATATACTGTTATACTGTTGGAAATCTGACATGCCAGCTACTATACTTTTTATTTTATTGACAAAATTATTACTGTAAACTGAATTGTACTTGCATAATTGAGAGTATATTTTGATGCATTATGAATTTTGTTACATACTTTCTTATTTATCTTTTTTCGTGTCATCTATATCTATACTAATATAATAAAGAGGAAAAGTTTGTTTGTTTGCATTGAATAGGCTCCGAAACTAATGGACCGATTTTGATGAAATTTAGCACAGATGTAGAGTAGACAACGGGGAAGGACATAGGCTACTTTTTATCGCGGTAAAATATACAGTTTCTGTGAAATAAACTTTTGCGCGCACGAAGTCGCGGGAAACGTCTAGTAAAAATAATTCCAAAAAGCAACTCACCGACAGTGGCGACTGCGCTTTGCGCCGCACTTGCCAGCTGTTCCTGAGTCCCGGCGGCTCCTCCCACTAACGTCTTCGTATCCTCGACTAAGGTTTTTGCTGTCTTCAAGATGTTTTCGCGGTGATTCGAGAACGTATCATCATCTTTGTCAGATTGAAGAGTACCTACAATGGTATTAGTGGTTATTTACGTCACTTTCTTTTAAACAAGAGTTTATGAAAATTCTCAGAACACAGCTCTGGTCACTTATATTATTTAATTGATACTGAAACACCAAAATACTTTGGACATTAATGACATCACTATATAATTTCAGCAAAATATATATAGCACGTACGATACTAGGTATTATCTATTTTTTTTAATAATAATAATATCTATGGACGCTTCACACCACGTCAATCTGATCCCATGGTAAGTTCTCGAAGAACTTGTGTTACGGGTACCAGACAACGGAAATATATTTAATACTTTTTATACTATACACATATTTAAGATTTTTATTATATTATACACATATTTAATACACATCCATGACCCAGGAACACAGAAAAACTTTTTGTTCCTTCGGCGGGATTTAAACCCGCGACCCCCGGCTTGAGCACCAACACGCTCAACCAACTGAGCAACAGAGGTCGTCTATTTATCTATTGACTTACTATCTATTTACTTTAAACAGGAGGAGATTTTTAGTGACTAGTGACTATTAAGTAGCCAGTCAGCCAGTCACTCCTCAACACTATTTCTATTCTAAAACCTAAGAAATATATTATATTACCTGCACTGGCGAACAGTATGGTGGTGTCTAGATCGCCGATGATGGTGGCGATGGTGGCGGCGGCGTCTATACACGCCTGCGTGCCGCGCGAGCCGGCCTGCAGCGCGCCGAGCACGCCCACCGCCTTCTCGTTAACACGTCGCGCCGCCTCCGCGACCGCGCGCTGGTTCTGAGCTATGGCAGACAAGCGGCAGTGACCGCCTGCACGCACGAGCTCAGAAACCGCCTCGCCTAGTTCGACAGCTGCCACGCGGATCCTGAACGAGAAAAGTACACACCTTTACTGGAATTTTCTGGAATATCGTAAGTTAAATAAAGACAGATACATATTATATTATTATTACATATTATGATGATCAGTTGACGTATCGTATGTAGTTGACATTTTTCGTAGTTCTTCTCGTTATTTAAAAGAGCTATAAGCGGGAATATATCAAGTCATATATCAGCAATTTTCTGAAATGACGTAAATGCTTTGGGTACATAACTTGTTTCAAGTGTTTCATTTACGTAAGTTGGTCATGATGTACCTATCTACCATACCTGTTAGCTATGTCCGCGTTGGGTGTGGTGGCGGAGGCACCCAGGCTGTCGGTGGCCAGCTGCTCGTACTTGCCACACATCTCGTTGCCGACCTCCACGAGCTTGGACGGTTCTGTAGCTGCCTTTGCCGTCTGTCAAATATTACTAGCTTATATTTTTTGTTAGATTAGAAGTCAGGTCACAATCGAGCCCTGACGTTACTGCGACCCAAGTGGATCTATTGTGACTACTACTATCTTATATTACTAGGTCTCGCTTTAATCATGAGCCACGAATTATGATTTCAAATAAAGTTATTTTTGATAGAGTGAAAAAGGAATGGATCCTTACCATATCAGTTGCAAGGCGCGCGATGTCTTTAGCAGCGCCGACCATTCTTGTTTGGTAGTCCACAAAGGAGTCGGTCTCATCGTAGTTGCTAATCAGTGACATTCTAAAAAGAAAACGAGTATTCAAAGACTGGCAAATAAATAATAATCCAGCTATTGACAACAATCATAAAAAAATATTTATTCCATATTTTGTAAGAGTAAGTTTTAGTTATTTGCGCTTTCTATTTTAAACCAAATTTTATATTCACGAGCAAACGCGGCGTCAATTTATCGATACAAGCGCACGAGGTAACTGCGCACGCGCCTCAGACAGTCTGGCGTGATTTGTTATGTCAACACTATTATGGGTTGAATATACTCGTTATAAGAAAAGTTCTCATACTATACACTAATAACGCATTGGAATTAAAACTATAAACTGTATTTTTGCTTGTAAAGCTTGTGTTATACTATTAACACATTTTTATTTTACAAGCAAAAATATAATTTATAAGTTTATTTTAAAATCATTGTTCTATCTTAAAACTTACACATTCATCAATGACTAATAAAACATTAAATTGATCTCAATTTCATTTTCTATTTGACTCGCTTCATTGGAAATTTATTTAGTCATCCTTGCAATTCCAGACAGATCCTATAGGTAAGTACCTACATATGACCCAAACTGATGAGTGTACCTAATATTTAAGCCCATAATATTATGAATGCATCAATCAGAGTGCGTGCGAGTTGGCAGACGGCCAGGTCTGAAGCACCCATGACCTAAGCGGCACATCCGATATAGATTTATGACGCCACGTCAAAAATCATCCTGTCATTGAACTTTCCATCTCAAAATGCGTTTTAAATGTTTAATGTAACAGGGTCAACATTTCAGCTCTGACATTTACATTTGGACAATTACATTTTGTTACAGACCTCGGCGCATAAAATGACGAAAAAATTGCAGCCTTTACGCATGTTCCAGCGAGCGAAAAGACGTGCGCGCAAGTCGATTTATTCGATCAATTATGGCCTTCTTCCTAAATACCAATTAGCACTTGATGAAGTCAGATTAGTGATTCATCGGTTTCGTAATTTTAGCGAACTCCATTTTATAACTACAATGCCAATTATGCCGAACTATCAATAATTATTTTACTAGAAACATTGATCTTAATTGACAATTTTTAGGGTTCCGTACCCAAAGGATAAAACGGGACTATATTACTAAGACTCCGCCGCAGTCTGTCTCTCACCAGGCTATTATACTCATAAACCGTGACAGATGATTTCTGTTGCTACTATAACAACAAATACTAAAAAAAGAATTAAAATAAATACATATTTACGTACGGACTTACGAATCCGTTCGTGCGCCGACTCGCACTCGGCCGGTTTTTTTAGCTGTTATTATTAAAAAGTATCTTATTATACATTTGATTGACCCTTGAATACCTTATTATTTTAAACTGGCATTACCTTACATTTATTTATTTCACTATTACTTCTTTAAAGTTGCGTTCACTATTATGTTTACGGTAAGATCGATAATAAAAAGATTGCAAAACTTTGAGTATTTTAAACTATGACCGAATATTAATTCGATAAAATACAGCGACTGCACGCAAATAACCCGACTGTCCGTCATCGGCCTATTTATAGACTGCGGTTAGGGACATCAAAGAAAATGGAATATGGATCAGGTATAACTCTCTCATTCTATGGACTTATATCACCAATTTTATACCGAAGTTTACCATTTTGCCCCTTACTAATAAAAATATTTATCCAGTAGATAAGCAATATAATGTTTTGTCTTTGTCTTATGCGTTGGAAAAGTCGCTTGTCAGATAAATATTTTTATTAGTAAGGGGGTTTATGTTTTAATTTATGAATCCTTATCAAATATCTTGATAGTAATAATATTGCATTTGATATATTATTTTGGCGCACGAAATAATGCTACGATATAATGACACTTTTATTATTCTACTTTTTACCTTGGAAAAAAAGAACCGTTATTGCGTGGTAAATATTTTTTTACGCAAACGAAGTCACGGGTACCACCTGTGATCTAGCATTGAGTATACAATATTTTTATCAGACGTACCTGTGCTCAGTAAGCCGCGCCAGGGCTCTCGCGAGCGCGTCTAGCAGCGGCCCAACGGCTCCGTGCTGGCTGCTCAGCTCGCGCACCGTGGAGCTCAACTCTGACAAGGCAGAGCGCGCTAGTGTCGCCTGAGCGTCTACCTCGCCATGAGCGCCGGTAGCCTGAAAGTATTTATTGTATGACGAACCTTGTAACCACTAAGGGCTCCCACACATAATTGCGAAATATCTCTCGCTAGAACCTACGGCCTGCAGGCTAAGCATGCGCACAGTAGAAACACAGAAGACTATGACAGATTGAAGAAACATTAATACCATTCGGAGCAAAATAGGTCTTATTATATCTAATAAGGTAGCACGGTCGATGTATCGTCGTCATGAGAAAGAACATTTCTTTTCTTCCTGAGCATGAGCTCACAAAATGGCCTCTTTTGACAGATAAAGTAGAAACGTTTTCTTAATTTAATGTCAAAATGTCTTACAATAATGTCAACCACTCCACATCCTGGCGGTCCTAAACAAATAGTTTCTTTCCGTTGAGTAATATACTTGAAAATTTGATAATTTTTGAGAGAAGATTTCCCGGCAGTCATTTTAAAAATATTGCTATATTTTAGAAATGTTGACTTCTATTGACGACCTTGTTATCATGGATAAAGAACTATTCTGCAACTAACTGTTTTGGACAAAATATTTTTTCTTTAAAATTATTTCTATGGATCGCCATGCTAAGCCTGCTGGCCATATACAATCTCGCGGATGCGATCCGAATTCGCAATTATATGCCCATAAACAAAAGACGAAAAAAATTGTACCCACTCATTCATAAAAATATTTTAGACTGGTGATTACCTAATCGATCTTTGTCTTATGCTTACGAAGGTAAACGAAGGTACTGACAGTTTAAATATTTTTATTAATATCGGGTGTCAGTTGTACATAAGTTTGCAATAACCCGATCGAGCCATTAATATGAACATATTTTTTTACAAATGTAAAATGCTTTTGCAGTATTATGGATCCCTTCGCAAGTATGGTAGTTCAAGTTCTGCAGTAAATAAATACGGTACCCTGGGATTGCCGGCCGCGCGTTGCGCCGCCTGCAGCAGCAGCGACAGCGTCTCGAGCACGGTGCGCGTGCGCTGCAGCAGCGCGGTCTGCACCACCGACTCCGTGGTCTGCGACGCCGCACCCGTGGCGCCGCCCACTAGCGGCTCCGCGTACGACACCTGCACGATACATTTAGATAAGTTCGAAATTAACTTGCGAGATATAATAAAAAATTGAAATGTTATTCCTTACCCACAACAGCTTTGAGTTATATTAAGATTTTTTTGCTTGCTAATTTTATTGAAAATGATTTATCAAATCAAATTGTATTTTTGTTAGGATCGCATTAAACGTCTATGCCTATCCTTTTAGGAAACCAGCATGAGAATACGTGTATACTGTATGACGTATGTATTTATTTTTATAGACTATTATATCTTTTATCCAAACATCCGTAAGCTTAAATGTAAGCTTACCAGTTGTGTAACGGCATGCCCCAAATTTTCTGCCTCTCCACAGGCCGCGACGCGCAGCGGCTCCAACCTTTCTAGTATTTCAGCGGCGCTGTTCTCGATTTGTTCTGAGTAACCTGTTCCAATGAAATTTTATTAAACTATATAGTAAGTATAAAAATTTCCACAGACTAGTGTCTGTGCGATGAGGAAATTGTGATATAATTAACGAAGATAATCATGCCACAATGTCCTATGTACCTATATTAGATACTTTTAAATTACCGAATCGTAAATAACGAGTATTTTTATTACATGAACGAGTATTACCTTGCAATGTGTTGGCACGTCGCGGCGCCAGCTCTTGTCCTACGGCTAGTAAAGCGGCTTGGTCCAAGTCGCGCAGCTGTCGAGCGAGCGTTTCTAACGCGGTGGTACATTCCCTCTGACCTGGAGCCTTCTCGCTGTAACAATTAGTCCACATCAATTTGTCTACTTTAAAAATCTAATTCAACATTTTTTATTAAAGCTATAGGCTTTATAATAATTAGGTAAATCAATATTTTTATTCTTACCGAATATTAGTAACGAGCGACTTGATACTGTCCGAAAGTCCTTTACTGTGTGCGGCTAGCGCTTGCCATTGAGGTCTCTCAGTTGGCGTCAACGCAAGGGCCCTAGCGGCTTCGAGCATTGAACACGATCCCGAGATTATATCCCTGAACAAAAAATATTATTATTGTATATCGTATTTCTTTACAAATACAACATGTTTTAATATTTCATGCAGTAAATCCTACTACTATTATAAATGTGACAGCTTGTGAGGATGGATGAATGGATGTTTGTTACTCTTTCACGGAACGTATGTCGATGAAATTTGTTATGGCAGTAGTATTAATAGGCTCTGGATTAAAACAGGCTACTTTTTATCCCGAAAAAGTACAATATTCCCGTGGCATACCTAATATTAAATTTACGCGGGCAGAGCCGCGGGATATTGCTAGTAAAACACTGACCGTCCACAAGTAAGCACGGCTTCTTGTGCGCGTCTAGCTGAGGGTGAAATGCGTGCGGGTACGGCCGCAAACTCCGGCCCGTCCGCAAATTGAACGAGCGAACGCACCGCCTCCGCTAGAGGACCAGTCGCCGCGGCGCATCGCTTCTTGTTCTCCTAAGATTAAATACAAATTAATCACTATATTCCAATTTTGATTATTATAACTTATATAATCAAATAACATATTTTAATATCTTAAATTATGACATTTGGTGTCATACCTCACAATAATTGGCGTCCAATGCTTTGATCTCCTTGACGAGTGCAGCGGTACAGTTGGCGACGTCCTTAGCGGCCTCCACGAAGTGCCGTTTGCTCTGCGGCTCGACGGAGCGGCCAGACGCGACGCGACACGCGTTGCACAGTGCACTTGTGTGTTTGGCTAGAACTGTGGCCGCGCCTAGCACCTGATAGAAGACAACATATTTATTACATTTATAAAACAATATACATTGTATAAAAAGTAAGTTACTGCTCTGGATACTCTACAGTGTTTATGTACGGTGTACTGACCTGCTGTAGGTCGGCGTTTCCGTCGCAGAAGACAGCACAGGCCTGTTCTATAGCCAGGGCAGCCCGGGCG
Source organism: Glaucopsyche alexis (assembly GCA_905404095.1). NCBI lineage: Eukaryota > Metazoa > Arthropoda > Insecta > Lepidoptera > Lycaenidae > Glaucopsyche > Glaucopsyche alexis. The sequence goes on from FR990047.1 coordinate 8,941,286, forward strand.
AACTGAGCTTGGTCGACTAGGCCTGGACGTCCTGCGACGCTTGTTTCGTCCGATACTGCCACCTAAATACAACATTTTTGTACATAATACTACAAATGTCGTTTAAATAAACACAGACACTGAAAATATAAATGGCGACTATACGTATGTAGTAATCAATTCTCTAACACCCGGTTTCTGAAAGGCTAATCAAATAGTTGATCAACTAACGCGTATGTTAAGTTAACAAGATAGTTAAATCAATTTGCGTTTCTGAAACGCTAATTAGAGAAAAATTTATTAATCATTGATCATCTTGACATAACACGAAGTTTGATTTTTAACATAATCACACGTGTGTGGCGTCCAATTTTACGTTCAATATTTCGTGAAAAGAGTGAAATTAATGTAAGCAAAGTTTAATGAATTACCTACTTATTTACAATACACATTATTATTCAATTAGATTAATCATATCAGGCATAGAGCTTAAAGAAATCTAGTTGAAGCGTTTATAATATAATAATAATGACTCCCCACACCGATCTCGGTTACGGTGGCCGGTTTCATTGAAACCAGGCCAGGTAGGTGTTATTTTATAGTGCCCTAGTGTGTGCGCAGTACACAAGAGCAGCACTGATATTGTTTACAGAAGGTATTTAAAGTGTTTTTATTAAGTTAATTTGGCGCATTTACCTACATTAGGTATGTAGGTATATATTATAAATATATTTAATAACTCCCCCACCGATTTCGGTGACGGTGGCTGTTTTCATTAAAACCAGGCCAGTTACGCAGGAGTAATTTTTTATAGTGCCCAAGTGTGTGCGCAGTACACAAGAGCACTCTCTCCTCCTTTACTCTCATAACACAGTGGGACGGATAACTGACATGTCTGATGAGAGATGAGGTCAGCCTGCATTGTCCTAACCAAACTTGGAAAAAATTTTTGTTGTTCCAACGCGGGAATCGAACCCGCGATCTCCGAGTCGAGAGCCAATGCTCTAACCACTAGACCACGGAGGTCCCACTGGATTATGAGAGTAAAGGAAAGAGAGTGCTCTTGTGTACTGCGCACACACTTGGGCACTATAAAAAATTACTCCTGCGTAACTGGCCTGGTTTCAATTAAAACAGCCACCGTCACCGAAATGGGTGGGGGGAGTTATTAAATATATTTGTAATATATACCTACATACCTAAAGTAGGTAAATGCGCCAAATTAACTTAGTTAAAATACTTTAAATACCTTCTGTAAACAATATCAGTGGAAAAATGGGAAAAACTCATAAAAAAACTAATATTTTTAAAAGTTAATTCACCGAAATACATTGATCAGTTGACAATAGATTTAACATAAGATTAATCTATGATTACGCCTTAAATAGCTTTCCAGAAACCGAAAACAGCGTTTGACATGTGATTTGGCATTAGTTTTGTTAACTAACACGGTGATCAAATCAAACGACTGATCAAGCTTTATGCAACTCAATTTACACTTGACAAGAGATTTGAACGCTGATTAGTTGATTTTGGCGTTGATCAGCCTTTCAGAAACCGGGTGTAAGTCTGTCTTTATACACGAATAATAGTGTATTGAGTATTCTACTAACCAAGTAAGCAGCTTGCGCCGTGCATTCGACGAGGCCCTGCACCGCAGAGGCGACGCCACTAACGCTGCGGCAAAAGCGTTCCGTCTCGGACTTCTTTACCGCACTCGCCATGCCAGACATACCCTCACCTATTATATCAAACCATATTTGCTTAGTGTATTTTAATTACTGTTGTTTGTAAACGGTATCCAAAAAGCCTACATTCTTAAACTGATTGACATATGATGAAAGTTTTACAGATAGTTTTGTAACTAAGAGAAAATTATATATTTATGTATGTCACCGTAAAATTGTAAATTGTAAAATAACTAACGAGACTGTAAAAATATGTCGAAAGATTAAAAACTATATAATATTTATAATCTAACGAAAAATAATGTGTGAAATTATAGGCAGCATATTCGCGTCGGATGTCTATCAACATTTTACAATTTCACTAGTTTTATTACAATCTAACGCTTTTAACAATTTTACGATGACATGTATAGATATTTAATAAAAGAATACTAACTGAGGTCCTTGCTATGATCCACCACGGCGTCTAGACAGGCGAAGTAGCCCAAGTCATTGAGCGGCTGCGAGGGCGCGGCGAGCACGGCGCCCGCGCTGCGTATGCTGCGGATCGCCGCCGCACACTCCTTCTGCCCCGGCGCCGCCTCCGTGCACACGTCCACCTGGGTCAGAAAACGTTAACTTTCACATAGGTCCTCTCATACTGTATAGATTTTGACTATTTTACATACTGGATTTTCATTATTAAGTTCGAAATAAGAATAAAATACTTACAAGCTGATTGATGCTCTCTGTGACAGCTCGAGCGGCCGCCGTCAGTTGGTTCTTAGCATTTGGTCTTGTTAAGTCCTAGAGAAAATATACAAACATTATTAATAGCCTGTGTATATAAATAATTTAATAATCTAAATAGTCAAGCTTACCTGGCTGACAGATTTGGCAGTGCTCAAAAGTTTGTTTGAATTGACTGTTACTGTCTTCATCGACGTGACCATCAGCGTACGTGTTTCGCGGTCCTATTGTCAGAAACAAGAGCATTATATCATGTGAAAAAAATTGTTAGGAACATTAAGAATTTTAATTCGTATAAACAAGAGATACAGATATTTAACTTTAACAATTATAAAAAAAATACATTTTATTCAGACAAAAGGTTCCTTCCTCACCTCTGTCTGTCCGGCCAATTCCACAGAGACACCCATGAGACGGTTGAAGGAGGAGCCGAATGCGGCGCCACTGGCGGGCAGGTCGCCCTTTTCGACGGCGCCCACCAACTCCGAAGACGCCGCGCTCAAGCCTGCCGCTGCCGCGCCCAGTTCCACTTGCAACTCACTGTGGGAATATTGTGGTTATACATTTTGTTTTCAAATTATTTAAACATTTCGACGCAATAGTTTTTAGATAAGATTATATCATGTAAAAACTAAAAACATTTTATATTATTATATGTTATATGGAACTGTATTTCGTTAGCCTATACTTTGTACTAACATATTATAAGCAAAAACTAATAATAATTACATACCCATAGCTCTTATCAGACACAGGGAACTCTCCCATGTTAAGAATATCAAGGGTCTGATTGATATCTTCCATTGCGGCATCTAGTTCAGAATGAGAAGGTACTGCTTCCATGGCTTGATCGATTCTCTATAAAAAAGTATTGAGACTTATTATCACAATATTGAATCAATTAAGTAAATTATTTCTCCGTCAGTTTGCCAAAGTCTAGAAATATCTTTTCAATTTCTCTGAAAAAAAGAATAGCATAATTATTACCTGTGTTACTTCCTTGGCAATGGACATGATTTCACTCTCGTTCACTGTTTCCGAGTTACTGAGATACCGCTTCACGGTTTCAACCAGCGTCAGCGAGGAGTGTAGAACTTGTCTCCCCGATTGAATCACCCTGGAAGTTTTTAAAGTATTTTAAAAAACTCTGACAAACTCTTTAGCTTTATAATATTTTTTTTACATTAATATAAATGTAATAGCGATGTTCAAGAAATGTATGAGGCCTGGGCCAGCCCTATGTACAGTATATGTAAATATAGCTACATAATATAGTAACCGTTTCCTATTTTTTATTTTGTTTAATATCACTTCGTTTCCATGTACATTTAAATCAACTTCGTCAAGGAGAGCAACACAAAGTAAAATTAAACATGGCGGATCAGATCAAAATTAACTATAGAATGTCATTTTGTCAATGACATGACTTTTGACAAAGAAAGACGTATGACATTCAAGACGACGTCTCTTCGTAAAAATGTCTACTACGTCAAAAGTCAAGTCAAAACATCTGTCATGGCCGCCCTAAAAACAGTGTTCTCACAATAAAAAACTCTTCAAATAATCATTTTTGTACGCATGTACCCTTCTTCAAATTATTTATTTCATATTTTTATGATATTCCCATATTTTTTTCCTATTTAACTATGAAGTGTACATAGAACTGGCCCAAAATCAAACATCTCTTTTGAAGTTGCTATTAGAATAGGACTAGAATATAATAAAAAATTGTTTAACTAACGTGGATTGGTGCGGTTGATCTCGCAGAGCGGCTGCGGCTCGTAGCGGCGGCGCCATGTCGCGCAGTGCGTGCGCCAGCTCGGCTGCGGCGCGGCCGGCGCTGGCGGGCTCGGCACGTCGTACGCCACCGGCTAGTCGCGCCGTTGCGGACGCGGCCGCGCGACCTGCAGCTTGTGAGCGGGCACTAGCCCATTCCGCCTGTGTATGTAGAAAAGCATATTTGGGTATGTATTCTACGAATTCATAATAAATCATTAAATTTACGATTGTCTTTTTTCACAATTTACTATTACAAAAGTGTGCCTACATTTTTTTTAGTTAAGCTACCGGGATAGTGCGTATTATGGGAACTTTAAAGCGATCTATGATGCTCACCGTCTGTCCTGGAAGTGGGCGTAACTCCAATGCCCGGGCTGCTTCCTCCATTTCGTCCAACTCGGCCTGAAGGCTGCGGATTATTTCCGCAGCGGCGTCGAGCTCCAGACCCTTGCAGGATATTCTAGCGCGACCTACTGCAGACCTGTGAAATATTAAAACAGTATATAAACAAAAACATTTTAAAGATATAAAATAATAAATATTTTATAAAAATGTTGTACGTGTAAACAAAGCCTACCTCAATTCAGCGCAACTACTCGTGAATTCGTGCGCAGTGTCAGCAAGATGTTTAGCTGCGGGCGCGTCGCTGACTGTGGGAAGGACGCTGCGTGCGGCTTGGACCACATGACCGCTTGGCTGCCGGTCACATACGAACGTTATGATATGGTTTTGAAAATTTACTTTAGATTTTACAAAATAAAATTAATTATAAGATTTTTTTGATAATATGGTTCTTGCGATTAGAAAAAAAAAAATGTTTACCTGTAGGAAATTATCAGCGGCAGTAATAAGGTCCAAACGTGCGGCGGGACGAGCGGGCGACGCGGCCGCGGTACGTACAGCGTCCGCGAGCCGAGCGCGCTGCTCGCTCAGCACAGAGCATTCAGAGAGCAGACCCTCCTAATGACAACGCAATATAATTGATTATTAAAATTGAATTTATTAAGAAATTATAAAATTGATCATTTCAAAGTTTACTGCGATTTAGCTTTGTGGAAAAGTTCGATGAATAGTTTTAATTTTGAGTTCACGTTAGAAATTTTTATCACTATTATTTTAATATTTTTGGATGCACATTAAATACACTAACCTGTGAATATTTGTTTGTGTTGTGCTGTGTGGCGTTGTGAGCTGCGGTAACCAGTTGTGTCGCGCTGGAGACGGCTTGTTGTGCGCTAGCCTGTACACATTACATCATATTATTATACCTCGTTGACTTGATATTAATGTTTTATAGACTAGAGAAATATTTAAAATCTTTTAACCTGTAGACGTGCTACTTGGGAGTCGACGATATCTTGTCCCTGCGCATAGTCGACCGTGATGAATCGAAGTTCTTCCGCTGCCCTTCTAAGCTCTTCTTGTTTGTTGCGGTCCTAAATATTGCAATTAAAAACATTAGTTATATCGCCAACACATTTACCACCTTACTAATAAACAAATTTTACAACTGCTTAGCTATTCAATTTTGCTGCCTTTACGTTGGAAAAGACAAAAATTAAATTGACAATCAGTTGTGTAAATATTTTTATTAGTAAGGGGGTTATAATATATAACGTCTCCACAAATCAATTACGGATACTTCAGGCACATGATCCACTGCTTATGTACAGACGTTTAAGCAAAAAAATAATTGTCATATTACTCAAAGTAAGAAATCCGCGAAACCCAAATTCGCCCATATAAATAATTTTTTGTTCGAGTATGACAATTATTTTTCTGCTTAAACGTCTTAAAATAAGCAATAGATCATATTGATTTTACCGAACCTTATATAAACATTTATGCAACTTTAATACTGTAATTATTTACAGTAGACTATATTATAACTGCTTACCTGTGGACTGGACGCGCACAAGCGGGCGGCTTCCACCATTCGCGCGGTGGCGTCAGCCAGTAGTTTAGCGGCCGCTAGAAGTTTACGTTGGCCCTCTGACGGCTGTTTCTCGGCTTCCGTCTACAAAAATCACATCTCGTCTATTTAATTTAATTCAAATAATATTTTTATAATTTATGTTTAAATTACAACATTAAAAGGCAAATAAGTGAGTAAATTATTGGAACAAATTAATATTAGCAGTTTATAGAAAAAGATCAAAGCTATTATTAGTAAATTTTATCAAATATAAAGTCAGTATAACTAGCATAATATTTCAGAACGTTTAATAATACAATTACCTTAATATCAGCAATAAGTCTGGCAGTGGCCTGCCCCAGTAGTCTGGCGCGGCGAACCATTTCGGGGGCGTCGGGCGCGGCGGTGACGCGCTCACTGGCTAGCACTACAGTCTCAACCGTTTCTTCCGCAGTGGACACGGCCGTACGACGTTCTACAAAACATAACATAAGTTAAAACCTAGTACGAAAAGTTTAATAAAATTCGTCATTATTCCCTTATCTTGTGTCTTACTTGGGTTTAAGCGAAACAATTTCTATTTATGTGCTAGAATTAATCACGTTTCGTTTTGTATTTTCGACATAAAACAGAACAAATCAACATAATGCTTTTATTAATTTTCATTAATATTGCGCAAACCAAACATTTCAAAACTCAAGATAGGCTATGTCTATGACATACATTTGACAGAAGAAATCTTCATACAAGAAAAAGTTACGCCATCATGGTTTTCACCATACTTCAAATGTCAAAATGGCCAAAAAATCTCAAAAGTAGGCTATTTATTTGGAGACACTTTTTGCCTCGACATGTCTCGTCTATATACGTCTATGGCGCAAACCGTACGTACCTCTCTGCGCGTGCGCGAGCAGGCGCTCGAGCTCCTCGGTGACGCGCTGCGCGGCGGCGGCGAGTTGCTGCAGGCCGGGCGCGGCGTGCGGCGGCGCGGGCTGGCACGCTGCGCCCAGCCGCTCCACCGCCTGCGCGACCTGCCGCGCCGCGCTGATCAGCTGCTCGCGGCACGCGGGGTTGTGCAGCGTCGGCGCCACCACCTACACACGAGCGTTACATACATTATAATTCATTACGTAACGACGAGGACTGATTTACGATTAGCTCAAACCATCGATGCCCGGTTTCTGAAGTCGGTAGTTTATCTATTCATTAGCGCTATTTGTTCGATAACTTTAACTTAAATATGAAGAAGAAGTGACAATAATAAACTAAATTTAACGTCTTATCTTACCAATGAGGACCGTTTATCGATTCCATAATTTACACTACTACTGATAAAATATATCGCTGATACAAAAAGGACTAAAAATCTTTATAGAAAATGATTATTTTTATTAGCTACAATAGTTTAAAGCTCAATTTCAAACCCAAAGCAACAAAATATTCTTCATAAAACTAGCAACATTGCCGAATAATAGCAAAACAGAACAATTTTGTTAGACAAAAACTAGATAAATCTTTTGCAAATTCTCAAATTTGCAAAAGATTTATCTAGTGACCACTAGATGGATTTTTTCCTCTATTTCCACCTGTTCTGTTGAGTAGTTCTGTCGGCAGAACTAATAGGATTTTTTTACCATTAGTACTGTGATTTATAAGACTATGCATTACACCCTGCTTCAATCTCAAATATTCCCAACTTGGGGTTGTGCCGCCAGTTAAACTTAGTTTGATTTACGTAAAATTCTCAGAAACCGGGAATGAATGGATACGCTGTTGCAGAAACCAAATGTAATGCGATTCAAGTAGCAAACAATTCCAATTAAGGTACATTCTTTAAATAAACTCTTATATTTCTGTTGAGTTTACATTTAAATTTCAATGAATATTGAAAGTATCACCGTTAAAATCGTTGATGTAATCATTTTAAGGTAAAAGAGTATTTAAAATTTTCATATCCTATATGCTGAAACCGTTTTTGAGAGCAGTCGCTAAATAAGTATCTATGTTCACTATCTAGCATTTTTTTAAATTCGCTAAACAACTATCAATGCTCAAAATCCAGTACTTTTTCTCGCAAAACATGACTCACCTTAGCGCAAGCGACAAGCTGGCTGGTAGCGAGCGCGCAGTGCGTGGCGGCCGCGATAATGCTGTTCTGTAGCGGCTGCTCGTCCTTACACTGCGCCGCGACGTTCTTCGCCTTCAGTACGAGCGCCGCTGTGGTGTTGGCCACTGCCTTCGCCAACGACAGCAGTATGTCCTACAGGAATAACATGTTGGTAGATCTCGATGCAAGGGATATGCAAACATTATAGCAAAATACTTGATGAGTGGCATAAGAATTGCGACCTCCCATAGATTCATAAAATATATACGGTCTGTCTAGAGTAGAATAATTAAAAACCCAAAAGTAAAAAAACGTCTTGCCGTCTAAGAAGCAGTCGTTTTACGTAGATTACTAAAACATGTGAGTTTTGAAGGCTAAATTAGTTGTGATCTGTCTGTTCAATCTTTTCGTCCTGCTACTATAATAAGGTTTACTAGAAGGCCTACAATTTGTCTGCTGCTTTATCAACTAAAACTTTTAAGTATGTTAATTTACACTGAAATACCATTTTTAACACTGCATTGTCTGTGGCTCACAATTCTATGGCAATTTCAATAACAGCCATAATGTACTTGTATCTTTTGGGACTTATTTACAATGCCAAAGCATATTTACAGGTTTTAATACAAAGCTTCAATAGGTTGATATTAGTAAATTTTTTGTCACTACATTTACTTTCAAGACAGTTAGTCGTAAATAAAAAATCAAAATTACTTGTTAAAGCAAATGTATTAACAAAAATAATATCAATATGGCATTAAACAAAAAATAATACAAACCAATATCTAAAAATAGAAAAAAAAAGACATTCTTCATAATTTACAAAGTTAATGGATTTTTTTCGCGTTACAGCATGCACATAGGATCAATTTACAATACTTATATTAACATATTACATAACATTATTTTGGTTTTTGTATTACACAGCTATTACGTCAAAGCAGGTATTATTTTGTTTAGTATAATCATTATTTTATATAGATACCAATTACCATACCTGCTTGGAAGTAAATTCTTATATTGATACGTGATATTCAATATGAATAACTGTTACTTCAATAACAGCTGTGTCAACCATTCTGCATAGTTTAGATATTGGCTGGAAATATTTTAGGTGCTATGTCATTTATATGAGGTTGTATTTACGATTGCTCTTAAGTTTCTAAATACAAAGTTATATTTAGATTACAAATAAAATGTTTTAACAAAAAACAAAACATATAAAAACAAAACATCATTCTTATAATCAGTGCATTATAAATTAAAAACCATAAACCCAGTTATTTATTAAAAATTAAGTTACTAAAAATTATTTAACCACAACCACAAAATTTAATTAAGTACCTAATACAAAGTAGCTGCTTAATGTTTCGTATCTATGTATATACTAGCACACACATTTATAATTATATTTCAAATTATAATATTTCAAATGATATCTCTATGTATTTGAGTAGTCCTCAAATTAATAAAAATTAAAGAAAAAGGATAATGCAATGGTAAACAAATGTTAATGTGATAAAAACATGCAATATATTTCTGTCGATTTTTTACTAGTTAAAAGTATTTTTATAAATTTTCTGGTTTTAATGTTGTGTGTGCTGAGTTATTCATGTAGACAATAATGACTAATCGATTAGGAACTTCTCGATATATTTTGACTCGTTTGAATTGCCAATTAATATTACTTAGGAGCTACCTACATACTACGTTAAAGATTAAGACTTAAAATTTGTAAAATGTATGTAAGTACTTTATATTTTGGTTTAATAATAATTTATTTTTATTAATTCATTTTGAATTAATAAATAATTTGGTTATATTTACATATTTGGTTTAATAAAAACAAAATATGATTTAAATGTTTGAAATTTCATGAATAAAAAAAAAACTGTCAGACACATACTGTCTTAATTTGTAATTGTTTTGAATAATGCAAGAACTAATTTATGGTAATATGATGCCAAAACAACACTATTTATAGGATAACATAAAAAAATCTTAAAACAAAAACTACTTACATCCATTGTTACATGTGAGTATTCTTCGTTTAAAATAAAACAGCTTCGCAGTCTTTTTCCTTATTATTTTGTCTTTAATAACAACAACTACCCTTCTTTGGCAGTCGGGTAGTAAAAAAAAACATATTTTTCAAATAATTTTGAGATTGGTCCAAATTTTAAGGGATCGAAGGAAAAGGACAGCAATGTATAAGAAAAATATACACTAGAATAAAACATTTCAACACAATTGATAAAGATATGAAAGTAGAGCTAGAAAAATATTTTATTATGCATACTGATTAGTAGTGTTACATTTGTAACTGTAAAAATGTTGTCTACCTATTAGGGCGCGACTCTACAATATGCACAGTTTGCACGTCGAGTACAGAGGGACAATTATGCTAAATAAAACCAGCAAAAATACAATAGGCAAGCGGACTGATTTTTTTTATTGCATAAATGAATAGTACTCTTAAATATGAGTAACTTCTCAGAAGAAACCGTATATCAAAAGTCAATATTTTCGAAGGTACAGCGATTTGTATACAAAATTTCGCGAGTCTTTATACCAAAAAAAAATTTTTTTTTTTGCGAAATTGGTAAACAAAACCTACATCATTAGTTTACTCACATCATATATAAAAACATTCATTATGGTAAGTAGGAACTTAAACGCACAAATATCGGAGATATTTACAAATATATTCCTGCGGCCATATACTTCATATACTACTTCATATACCTACAAGTGACGTCATTTGTAGGTCGACTTTAGTATGGAGCGTTTTTAGGAGGCTCACGAAATTTTTTATACAAATCGCTGTACCTTTGAAAATATTGACTTTTGATTTACGGTTTCCTCTGAGAAGTTACTCATATTTAAGAGTACTATTCATTTATGCAATAAAAAAAAAATTGTCCGATTGCCTATTACAATTTACAATCAAGTCCCGATACGCTAAAGCTGCCAAACGGTATTCTCAGAAACGTTAAACCAACGTGAAACGCGCTCTGATTGGTCCAAAATTCACAAAATCAGTTTATGATAACATGTCGCTTAACTTATAATACAATCAATGTAAAATGAAAGTCTACTTTAAATCGGAGAATTGAGGTTCAGACTAAAAATCGTAAATGAATGTGGACTCGCGCCCTTACAGACATATAACGTATTATAAAAATAAAGTATTTCATATACAATTTAAAAATAAGTCCCAAAATACATTTTATAAATATTATTTATATAAGTAATGTCTTAGATAATTATAGTAAACGTATGCATTGAGATTCGAGAGCCGACACATTAAGAGTGTTAAAGCATTTTAGTTCAGTATCAGATAGTTTAGTTAATATAATATTTATTACTTATATTATGTTAGTAACTTTATTTTCGTTTTCATAGATCGTCTTAGTGATATGTGAATTTATACAATGCTTTACTTAAAGCGTTGCTAATATTCAGCCACTAAATTTACGCGTGATGTGCTATAGATACCTAATATATGAAGAGATTTTAGCCTCTTTATTTGTAGAAATAGTACGAAACGCTTAAAATTTTAAAAATATTCGAAATGGCTTCATCTGAATCTTTCCTCAAAAGAGAAACGAATTTTATTTATGTCTGTTGGAACATTTCAAAGCATTTTCCTTCGTCATCTCTACATCCCAAATTTTCTAACAACCACTGAATAATAATGGCCAACAACACGAACATTAAGGCTAAAATCAAGAGAATATTCAACCAATTCTCTCTAAATGCGTCTTTCAGCTCTAGCTCAAGGCAGACACATTTCGGACAACATTTCAGTTCGGTACGTCGACAGCGCTTGCGACAGAACTGACAAAAGCTTTTCACACAGTCGTCACGCGTCGTCAAAAATGTCGGATTATAAACTATACGAATTTCAGTCTTTCCCTTTGGCACGTTACTAGAATCGTTATTTAGTACGCTCGTCTGTCTATCCCTATTTTCGGTTGTATAATACTTTTCACTCTTTTTAATGAACGTTTCGAAATCATCATTCCTATCTCTCTTTATGTTAAGTGCGTTCTTAGTAAAACTCGCTTCGGCCTTCTCTACGAACGTCTCGGTGGTCGTGAGAACGCGGTTATATTTATCTAAATTAAATAACTTCATGTTAATTGACCCTGATACTTTTATGTCATCGTTCGATTTCGTGACGTCATTACGGATGCTTTGACATTCAATTTTTTTATCGTAGAACTTGTTGAACTTACTGTTGAGTTCGTTTTTATCATTGAGACTATTATACTTGTCGTTCACGTCATTTTTGTTAGCGAGAAAAAATTGTTCACGTAGGAGATCATTCTTTGTGCGCCGATCGAAATTAACGTTAACGTAATCGTGGTTAGGTTTATTGAAATCGACGTTTACATAATCATGGTGGGAGTTGTCTTTTTTGAAATTATAAATTTTATCTGAGATTGTTTTGGGACATACTTCTGGAATAGTATCACATTTAACGTTTATACTATCTTTCTTATCTGTCGCTTCTAAATATCCCTGACAATTTTTCAAAATGGATTCGTAGTCACCGTTTTTATCAGTGTTTAAATTTTTATGTTCCGGTTTTATCTGACCTTTGAAAAACGTGTTACAATATTCTAGACTCCTATAGTAGTCACTCTCGGATTCCTCCTGTATGACATCTAACATTTTGTTCCACGAACTATTAGGATCTACGTCCTCGTACAGACCGTCGTCGTCATACTTTTTAACTTCTATATTATCATCGGTTAAATCTACCTCGAAGTCCGACCCGTACTCCTGTTTGTCCTTACCGAAGAACACTTTATAGAAATTGTCGTAGCAGTAATTGAGTTTTCTGTATAGGAATGATTTTTTCATCTTAGTGGTGTCCACGCTAGCGTCAGTTACCTGGGTCTCCTTGTCTTCCTCGGTCTCTTCGCCGATGGTGTGCAGGACGCTGGTGGAAGCTTCGCCGACGCGCGACGCCGCGTTGAGAAGGTTCTGACGCGGCTGAAATGATGGAGAAAATAGTATACTAGAAATTAGTAACAATGGAATGTTGTGCTTTGACGTTCCGATATATTTTTAGTAATACAAATTCAAGTGTGTCGTTTCTTAAGCAACATTCTAATAATGTAATCGCATTAAAATATTTAACGTTGTAGAGTTCATTTTTAAACGTGACTATGTTACCTCTTTGGTTTCCGGTTCAGCCGCTTTGAGCAGGTCTGTGAAGGCGCTGCAGAGCTTCCTGGTGGCGTCTAAAAGGCGGTCGCCATTGTCCGTGTCATCCATGAGCGCGGCGATCATTTGAACACCTTCAAAAAATAAATGTATTTATCCTTACTATTAATATGTATGGATGTATGTTATTATTTCACTCAATAATTACTGAACGGATTTTGATGAAATTCGGTAAGGTAGTAGTTTAGACTCTGGATTAACACATAGGCTACTTTTTATCGCAGCAAAATGTACGATTCCTGCGAGATTTCTTTTGCGCGTACCAATTCGCGGATGACATCTAATATGATATAAATAATTTATCAACATGCATTACGTTAACAATTTTAAAGCTTTGTTTACAGGAGTTGTATTCACAGTTACTATAAGGGCAGAAGTATTTGAGCAAATTTCACTTACCCTTGGTCACTTCCGGCAGATTTGTGGTGATAGTTGTAATAGCTGCCCCTACTGCTGTATGATCCACCTCCTCCGTGCCACCTAAATCATAACAAAACAATTTATTAATCTCTATACATAATATAAAATATTATTTTATACTAGAACTATTTTTTTAAACGACTCTCTTATTTTTCGATGAATAACAACAATATAATTTTTTCATCTTTTTTATGTGCAATAAATTATAAAACACTGTCTCTTTCTTTCGCTCTATCTCTGTCGGGCGCGACACGTACCTGCAGTGAGCGTGACGACCTGCGCGGTGGCGGCGTTCATGGCGGCGATCTGTGACGTCACCACCTGCTTGCTCGTGTCCATCGTGCTCTGCTTCCACTTGATCGAGCCAGCGTCTTGGCCGAGGTCGGGCAGCGCCGCCTGGTGATAATGCAATATATTAGTATTGTGAAACAAAATAATATATGTTTTTCTGCTTATTTTGGAATCGGAATTCTTAAACTATTACAAAAATCGATATTTATAATGTCTTTAATCTATTATCTAGTTTTTTTTTACATGAGTGAGTGATGATTATCTTTCGAGTAATAATACCTACCCTGACAAGGCTCTCCTCTGTCTGTTTGATGATCTCCCGGCCCGTAGTGATAGTTGATAACAGAGCCCTCTGTGGTTCTGTCAATATGGTCGTCACCCGTGTCTGATGCATTTGAGATGCCTAAAACATAATTATGTGCATAAGTATATTATTAATAAGAAATGTTTCAAAACTAACAACTTTACATTTAGTAAGTACATAGGTACAGCAATTGACAAAACACAAAACATTCATCCCTTTGATCCATCCCGATATAAACGAATAAATAAGTTACTCTTTAGTTATTTTATTATAATATAATACATATTAAGTTACCTACACATCCAACTTCGTAGACTGTGTAAATCCATGTTAGTATGCATGAACAAGCAAATTTGCTATCGTTAGAATGAGTTGAATTTCTGCAATGTTATGAATTATGCTGTTATTTTTTATAAAAGCTGTGGGGTAGCAATATTATTCACACACAAAAATAAATCACATGAAAATTAGATTACACAACAATAGGGATGTTGCCTAGTGTGGAATATCACAGTTTTACAAATTAAATTTTAAAATTGTTGATTAAAGATACATAAATATGAAAGAAATAGGTATTTAGAGTGACAGGATTAAAAATATAAGAAAATTAAAAATATTGTCCATCTCTTTCTCGCAAAACGATTCGTGACGTCACAACCTGCTACCGCCATACATTTTGTAATGACAAATGGCGGTAGCAGGCTGTGACGTCACAGGCCGATATATCGCTCTCTTTCATATTGTAAATATTAATGGTTTGTATCTACGTTATTTTTTCATATCTACAAAAATGGGTTCTGGATTGTTAATTAACATGTTATCTAACATCGAATAGACGAATAAAAATTTTTTCGGCAACATGCCTATTAATGTATTGTTAGTAAAGTATTATAATATACGACAAGATTATATGAAATTGAATAGGCTACTTGACCTTGTTTTTATCGATGACCTAAACGCTTCATGATTACACAAAAAACATAACATAATGCTTTTTGAAAATCGCTAGAACACTATTCGCCATGTTGGTTGATAGATTATTATCTGTGCTATGTTGTCATATGAATACTAATTGTAATCTATGGTATAGTCCGTGGCTGCGCGGTGTGACGTTCCGTTTGACGTTTCGACATAAATAAATAAAAAATTAAGAATAATAGAACATGAAATAGAAAACCGTTTCGAGCTAATTCAATTTATCATGAAATTAGAGGAAACGAAGACATAAATAACAAGTTTTAAATAAGATGTCATGAACTATTAATTTACAGAAACACGTTCCGTTTCACTACTACGTGTTTACTGGTCGTCATATCCTTTCCATCAGTAGAAATAAAAAAAACAAAAATACATATTTTTAAATCAACTTTATTTATCAATCTTAAGTTTTTAAGTTATGATATCACTAGAATACGTTTTCCTAAGCCAAGTTACTAAAGGAAATACTCCTTCAATGTATAAAATTAAATATGAGTCAAGTAGCCTATTAAAAATTACAATAATTTTGGTCGTAAAGTATCATACATAATTATACTGGCCTACATTAAAAAGCACTACAGTTTTAAAATTTATTTATTTTTAAAAAAGTATATACCTAAGTAAGTTATAAATTTTAAATAGTACCATTATTTAGTTTATCAGGTTTCGGAAACTAATAGGAAGTGATAAAATTGTCAATAAAACTTTTTTATTTGAAATCTCTAACTTCTAAAAGACTACAGAAATAATAATTTAAAAGTGTAGTACTTTCTTTTGCAGACCAGTGTAGTCCATTCCAACATCATTTTCACAACAAGCTAGCCATTATAGTCAATCGTTTGAAGCTTGGTTAGATACATTTTCTGATTTGAAGTACATGCTGTTGAAATAGTCTATTTTCTTGTCACATTGTTTTATTATACAAAAGCGTGAAACGAAACAAAATATGCAAACAGAAATCATGCATGCATGCGTAAAAGCTTAAGAATACTGACAGCGGGCGGCGTGTGTCCGGTTATGACCTGACCGGAGACCGTGGTCTGTTGCGCGCTCGTCATGTGCCCGACCGCGAACGATTTCGCACCTACAAACCAACGTGTATTGCAAATCATCGCAAGCTTTATGGTATGGACCCATACCACTGTCCACTATAATAGGGGACAGATATAGATAGTCGCAACATCTGATTCTAGTGTACAAATACTTTTTATACCAGTAGTATAAGTGTTGCCAGTATGTGACGGTATAAAAATTACAACGCCGTGTTGCATATTTTTGGTAAAAAATTAAATTAAAATGAAGCTCAGTGAAGTAGCTTCGCCTAATTAATTAATACGTGCCTTAAAGTTTCCACTATCATGGAATCCAA
This sequence comes from Glaucopsyche alexis, assembly GCA_905404095.1. Taxonomy (NCBI): domain Eukaryota; kingdom Metazoa; phylum Arthropoda; class Insecta; order Lepidoptera; family Lycaenidae; genus Glaucopsyche; species Glaucopsyche alexis. The sequence continues at coordinate 8,958,083 of FR990047.1, forward strand.
TATTTGTTAAGAGTTCATGCATATGTATTATGTATGTATGTTTCCCTTTCTAAAAGTGAAATGAATTCTCAAAAAAAAAAAAGCGATATGCAGTTCTGTTATTGTTCAACACTTTTAACTGTTTATAAAGATAGAAAATAAAAAAAATCAATGCCTTTAAAAGTTTTCTGACCGTAAATATATTTATAGTTTTATGTTCTCAGTGAAATAAAGTACATAAGATATTTTTTTCCTAGTAAAATCGCCTAACCTGTAGTGTATCATACATTGCCGACACTTGTGCTAAAGCATTCTATTTGAAGGCTATTTGTACAATTATTATTATACCTAACTATATTTAAGGCTAATATAAACCTAATCATAAAGTATAAAAACTAAATGTAAATTATAATAATATATATTATTATTATTTAACATAAAAATATTATAGTTTCATAAAGAAAAAATACTATCTTACAAACTGTATATATAGTTGAGACAATTTTAAAGCACATTATTATATGTACACATTTACTTTTGTAAGTCAACAAAAATGTATAATACATTTATATGCCAATAGATAATAATCAATATAAGTACTCAGCAACAGCAATTTTTTACAATAATATTTTAAATATAAATACGATAGTCAAAGTCTTACCTTCAGCTCCTGGTCGTAGCACGGCCGGCTTGGCCACAGACTCTGTATTCACTTTACCAGACTTGAATGTGTCGTGTTGGATAATATTCGCTCTGTAAAAAGATTTATTTGTGAGTGGCTCTTGATTTATAGTTTACATAATTTTTATTTGGTTAATTTGCTTATTCGATTTTCGCTTTCGCTTCTCAATATATTTTGTACAATGTGTTGTATGTCAGAAAGAATTTAAATAACTTTAAAAAGAAAAGCCACAACCATTGTAGGAATACTAGAAATAAGAACACGTTAGAAATACCGGTGATCAGACTTAGCAAAGTAAGTATATCGTTTAAAGGTTCATGTATACGCCTTTACAATAGAATCCCAGAAAACGTTCAAAATCTTACCAATAATAAATTTAATAAAGCTGTTAAAGAACGTTTGTGTGCTAAAGCTTATTATAAAGTCAGTGATTTCATTAACGATTGCACACCTTGGGGATAAGATGGCCCCTGCAAGGCTGCTTTTATGTACTTATGTATGCTCTATGTACTTATGACTAATGTTATATAGATTAAGTTACAACATTGTAATTTTTTTTTGAAAAGAACAATTTTCCCATCTTTTTGCTAAAAGGTGGCCCCGTGCGAGTTTCTTACGCCGGTTCTTCTCGCCGGGCTAGTTTCCGAACCGGTGGTAGGCATCATGTAGGACAATTCTATAAGCGTTATTTCATAACCAACATGGAAATAAAAAATTTGAGTTTGAGTTTATTATGATCGTTTTAATGAACATTTAAACGCATTCAAGTTAAATAGTCGACCGTGTCTATAACACCTTAATTTCTACTCACTTGGAAGGCGACACGGAGTCCTCCAACATGGCGGACGCCTCGTCGCCGTCCAGGCCGAGATGGTCGCGTGCGCGGCGCTTGCGCACGATGATGTCGATGTACCCCGCGATCACCTGCAGGATCTGTTCCGCCTCGGTCGTTTGCACCGAGTAGTACTGGTCGCTGGAAGATAACGAAAATTATTGAATGTGGAAGGCCTCGAGACAAAAAGAGGTTTTATAATATGTATACATATGTTGTTTCTTTCTATTATTATAAAGGTACATTTCACCACAAAAAGCGAAACAATTTGGCATTCGATTTTACATTATATTTGATAGAGCACTTCGGAAAAGTTTTAATTCAATCAAACTAGTACTAGAATTATTACATTAGCTTAAAACATACCTGTAGTCGCCAAAATCCAGTGTGAAAGTGTTCGGGCTGGCGCACCATCGCCGCACAGTGGTGAGAGGCCACGTCTGCAATATCTCCTTGGTCTTTTCGTCGAGACGCAGCACCGAGTCTTTCGTCACACCCAATAGACGAGGCACCAGCTTATTCTTGCCTTTCATTTTCTCCTGGAATATTATATGATGTTTAGAACTTGTGTTCAAACTTTTTCAATGTTGCTGTCTGTTTTTTCAATGCTTTCAAACTTAAAGCTTTCAGTTTTTAAGTTCACTAACTGACTTTAAGGGATACATTCAACAATTGAAAAATTACCTATTTAACCTGATCGTACCAATGTACAACAAATATTATTGTCAGTAAAATTATATTTTTATTCATTTCATCTCCCTCCTTTTTTTATCAGCAACTAGTAACAGAGTTATATTTTGTCAATTTACTGGCTGATATTAAAAATCGTACATATCTCACCTTGACAAGGAAGAAAGCGACTCCGTAGGTCTTGAGGTCGCGTGCGCTTTTGGTGTACAGCACTTTGGCGTCCAGCTCGCTGAGGCCCGCGTGTTTCTTGTGCTCCTTGAACACTTTCTTCTCGATACCCTTCACTTTCACGTACGAGGCTGGCAGGAATTCTTTTAGACTAAAAAAAAAGAATTGCAAATTATAACAATAAACAAAAAGTTTGCGAAAAAAAAACAAAATTGTTGCGAGTACAGCAGAACAAAAAAATTAACTTACTCTAAAAATCCTGGTGTGTGTTTGTCTTCTTTATGATCACCAAACTGAATTTGACACTGAATACCAGCAAACTCGCAAGCTGCAACAGAACAGTTTATCTTTAATAACATAATTTGCAAACTATCTAATATGTGCCGGAAAAGCTATGTCCACTGTTATCATAAGGTAGTTTTTATACCAGATAATATTGTGTGCAGTTCCCACACGATACAATGATGAAACCTAGGGACATGCCTACCCAACACATTCTATATATTATGTTCTTTTATTTGCATCTTTTTTTTCATCTAGTTGCAATTCACTTCGATAGTAATACCAGGTTTTAAGAGTTCATCCTACACTATCAATGTCCCTCCCTCATCTTTAGTATTGCCAGGTGAGACTGGATTTAAATCGGGGCAGGAAACAAAAAAAATCGGGACTTCTATAAATCGATACTGCCAAAATTTTTTTAACTCAGAACCGAACGTACGCAAAATATGTTTTTTAGGTGGCTAGCTAGCTTTTATATGTAGTTAAAAGTAAGCGAGTGGAGACAACGAGCAATTTTTTTCCCAATTTTACTGGTACAAAAAACACTTTAAGCGTCACGATCAGAACCTCAATTCTCGTATTTAAAGTAGATTTCATTTTACTTTATTTGAATTGAAAGTGTAGCGACATATTAGTAATGAACGGATTTTATGACGTTTTAACCAATCAGAGCTCGTTTCACGTTGGTTTAACTTTCATAACAAACCTTTTGAGAGTTTTAGTATGTCGGGACTTGATTGTAATAATGCAGGTTTTATTTAGCAGAATTTCCCCTCTGGTGTAAATCGGGACGCGTCCGGCAAGCCTACTCACCTTTGTCCTGTGTAATAGGATGCGTGCCCGCCAGTATCGCATCTCTCGCCTGCACGTACAACAGATTCAGCTGCACGGGGTCGCGCGAGTCCACGTTGCGGTCCGAGAAGAACAGCCTGCGCCTCAGCAGCAACGTCTCCGACCACTCTATGCCCTGTTCTCGCAGGGTCTTCGATGGTTCTACCCAGTTCACTGGAAATACAATGTTGTCTGTAGATTCTTGTGTTACCTCTACTGAGTTATATTGATAGCAGTTCAAGGATTATAATATTCGATACTAGAAGACAGAATAAATATTTCTACAGTATAAAATAGAAAAGTTAAATTATCAATAAATTATTCCTATCAGCTTGACTTTCAAACTATGCCAGAACCAGCGAAGACAACACTCTTTTGACAGACCCCTTCTAGAAACTATGAACATGAAATAAATATTTTGGCAAGTTTTAAGACAGCACCTAAATATTTATATTACCTTCATCATCAGTTCTGAGTTTTTTACGTAGCTGCTCCATTTTTATGTCTCTATCTTTGTCTTGGTGTCTCCTCTTGAGAGTGAGTGTGCCGTAATTGGGTTTCTCGCACGGATCTGGATCTTCTTTTTGCTCTTCGCGTACCTGAATTTGAAAATGTTTATTAGAATACTTCGTCAGTAATTAGTACATATAATATAACTTTTTGTTTTACCTACATACTGTCTAAGTAATAACTTAGAAAGTATGTAGGTAAAATAAAAATACTTACCAATCCATATTCGTCATAGTTTGTGATGCCGATTTTCGTGCATATAACCACCATAAGGTTGGCTACAATTTGGCTGTCGTCCACAAGCAACGTCTTGACGGTGCCTAAAATAAAAAGATGAATAAAATTATATAGGAAATTATAAAACTAAAATAATCTAGCTTTTATTAAAGTGGAAAATAGTTTCCAAAATAATTTGTTATAAACTTTCAGCTACATCCTACAGTAATCTAATGGATTCGAAACAAAATTCTGAGCACAGTACATATTACAAATAAGTCTTACCATCTAGCATTCTGACTCGGAGGTTCCTGGTCTTTTTGTTGTACTCCAGTAAGTCGCCGTTCCTCAGCATGTAATAGTCCAGACTCCGGGAAGCTTCGAGCCAGATGCCCTTTTTGTTGTCTTCTTCTGATGCCAGGAACAATCCATATTCTTTTGCTAAATATTAAGAAATGTCTTTATTATTCATACTTTATCATATATCAGAGCTCGGAATTATTGTTAATATGTAGTTCAGAAAATATTATCAATATGTACACTAATATAATACAGAGGAAATAATTGTTTGTTTGCATTGAATAGCCTTCCAAAACTACTGGACCTTGATGAAATTTGACACAGATATGTGATATACCAAGGGGAAGGACATGCTACATTTTATCCCGGCAAAATGAGCGGTTTCAGCGAGATTTATTTCTGCGCGCACGAAAACGTGCGCAACATCTAGCTAGTAAAACATTTTAAACTTCGTTACGAAAACCTTTTATCAACATTCAACAAGAAGCTTTTAATCTTGTTCGAAATAAAATCATGAATGGTCTATATTTATCTGCAAACGGGCTATGGAAATGGGCCACTACAGTAGTATGGTGTCACGTTAATGTAAACAACGTTGAGGATCTGATAACACGACGCTGCGGCGACCTAATTAACCTAAGTGCATACGCTGTAAGGCTTTATAGGCAAATTTTATCAAAGACCGCTCGAGATCGTCACTACATTGCGGGTACACCCCTTGCTTGCAAAAACATATTAAAATTGATTTAATAAATGGCATAATATCCATAGAATTTTGATCAACTCCCTTGAGAGAGCCATGGAATGGCTCGACCGGAGACATAACACGGCCTCACAGTAAACCGGCTGATAACCGCAGGCCGCAGTAAACCGGCTTACGTTATGTTTCGCTGAGCGAATGTATATATTACGAGTACATAGTTAGGATAACCAAAGGTTAGGTACTTTTAGGAGATCCCGCTGCTAGTTTGCCGGTCCAATTAATTGGCGCCGAACTATGTATACTCACGGTCGTTAGAATTGGCCTCGAGTATTTTCTCGCGTATGATGCGGCAGGCGTCGTAGACAGTCGTGGACGGGTCGAACTGTATCGTCTTCACCACTTTACCGCCCTCCAGCGATATCTTGAGCGAGAGCGTCGCCATTTTGCTGAGAGAATGGGCCCTGAAACAAACACATGTCATCATAAGTAAAGTATACGGTTGTGATGGATTGTTTAATAATACTACTGTTTAATAATACTACTACTTGTAGTAGTATTATTAAAGTAGTAGAAGCCTGTCTTGTTCACATTCACAATACACGATGGTTTCTTATTAATTGAAAAAAAAAATGAACGAAAACAACATTATATGTGAAATAATTCTCTACAAATCACTCTTAGAACTATTGATGAAAATATATGCTTTGAAAATGTTTTCGTATCTCAGTTCACATTTAATTTTACTAACCTTACTTTTCTTCGAAAACATTAAATGTAGTAAGAAAATAATTCACTAAATTAAGTAGTTCAAATGAAACAATCCCTGACCCATGATTGGCACTTTTGGAGCAACATCCTGCGTGAGTTGTGAAATCTCATGACCGCGCTAATTTCAATTTTAAGATAATGAAACGCTTTCTGAAAGTTCCACAACGTTTTGTATTTGCTGTAGAGTCTTATTAGAACTAAACTAGGTCTACTATCTACAAACTAAATTTAGTTGACTATTTGTTAGTATACAAAAATACACTGGCTACACATATTATGTATATTTTATGTATCTTATTGAATTTCAGGGAAACCAGGCGGAACATGCGTGATAAACTAAACACCTGCGCGAACCTAAAAAAACTAACAAAGACGACGTATATTTACCATGTGTTTGTAACATCCTGACACAAAAACCTAAAAGCGATAGGGCGACACCTGCTCCCTGCTTTATCTGTTTATATTGTCTCTATACAAAGTACCTCCGTCTTGTCTAAGTATGTACTGTTTCTAGAAATCTAGACAAAGTGTCTGTATATTGCTTCTAATTTCTATACAACTGTCTCACCTGTATATGGACGCAGTGCGTGAGCCGTCGTAGTCGAGAGATTGTGAGCTGCCTCTACGTTCGTCGTTCTTGTGTTTTCGCCTCTCGTGGCTTAACGACCTGAGCCGTGGACGGCTTTGGAAGGAACCCTAAAAAGTATATTATGATTACTGTCATTTTTAGGGTCCCGTACCGCGAAAGGAAAAAACGGAACCATTATAGGATCACTTTGTTGTCTGTCCGTCCGTCTGTCTGTCAAGACCTTTTTTCTCAGGAACGCGTGGAAGTATCAATCTGGAATTTATATCAAATAGGTTAGGTACCTATTTGATATAAATTCCAGATTGATCTCAGGTCTACAGCTGTCCCTTGGGAGTTGTGAAATCAAACTTCTAAGCTAACGCAATTAAAATATATAGCCGTTTATGCCGCAAATTTTCGACACTCGCAAGGGAATCAAAACCTACAGGATACTATGACGTGATTGTCGTGATAGTCGATAGGTGAACTTTTACTTATAGGTATACCTACAAGTTTGTTCGGAACCCTTGGTGCGCGGGTCCGACTCGCACTTGGCCGGTTTTTTTATATAAAAATGTGGGCTTTTTCAGCAATGATTTAATGGTACAAACGTAAGCATAAAATAGAATACGCGAGGCACCTAATATACGCTCACGTATTGTGCCAAATGTAAATTAAAAATTATGTAATGGTCCAATTGCGCATACAAATGAAACATTTTTATGAATGAGGTCGATGCTCGGCACATATGAATGTACAAACACGACGAAATAAGTTAAAAAAGTATGAGAGCAGAATGCAGATAAACAGTTGAAGAGATAATACAATATGTCAGCGAAACTGGGCGAACGTGGAGAAAAGGGGAATGACCTGTTATACACATTTTTGGAAAACTAAACTCTCAGCTTATATTTCGTATCAAAACATCTGGGTAAATATTAAGCTAACCTAGCAGAATTTTACGTCCACATTATGTAAAATGTGACAATGGTACACGATATAAACTCCGACACAGTATAGGCAAAGAATATATATTACTAACGTAAAGAACCGTCACTCCACCGATTTACACGACTCACCGCTCGCAGCTATGTGTGCGTGTCTGGGCGAATGCGGGGGCGGGTGGGGTGTAACTTTTTCCCAGCCTGGACTATGGCTCACGGGGCTGGCAGTTTCGCCGACGCGACAGTGTAATTTCATAAGACTTAAACTTGTCTGACGCGACGTTTATAAAAAATATTTGTTTTTTGTTTCATTAGTGATGTAGTCATGCAATAATTTGATTTTATCGATATTTTTAACGAAATAATATGCTTGGGTTGGGTAAAGTTTGTAGGAGGTTAACCTCGAACGTAAATCAAATTTTTATTAAAACCCGTTCAATAGTAACAAAAGTGTGGTGTGCCATTTGCTCGTTTAAGATTCATCCGTCCATCCATTCATCCATCCATAAATCCTCGCAAACTTTCACATTTATAATAGTAAAAGTAAAATATTAGTAATGATTTCCGCATAATATTTTAGATTGAATATTACATGTAGTACTTAATCGCATTTAAATCTGTCGATACCTATCGATATTGTGCGACGATCTTAGTGGTGTTACAACACTTATTGAGTGGCAATAAAAATTTAATATTGCATTGATATGATTCAAATAGTCTTTATACTACTTAAGAATTAAGTACAAATTAAACCCAATTGCTAAGGAACACAAGGTATAATTTTCCAATACGAGTATAAGGGCCAATGGTTGAGTAAATTTTTGATTAAAATCACAGACGTGGCTTAAAGTAGGTAGATATGATTTCCCTTTTCATATTAAGTATCTAGCTGTTGCCCGCGGCTTCGCCCGCGTAAAAAGCATAATATTTACGCGGGTGTAAAAAAATATTTTAAATTAATTCGATGTCAACCCTAGGCATAAGTCAACATAGCTGACATTTGTCGGTGCTCGAACTGTCATTTGTAGAGAGTGTCGCCCCTGTGGTATAGGTTCAATCGCAATCATCACACGATGCTTATTCCAAATCTTTTAGGCGACTAGGAGCTGAAAGAACTGCCATTAGAAGTCCGGCACAGGCCACAGCACTTGTGACATCGTGGGTGTTGCCGGTCTACGGGGGAAATCGTTCGTCACGAGACGGTTCGTTTGGTGTTTTGTTCTCTATACCATCTAGCGTGTCAAGCCAAGTTCAAGTAACAGAACTGGTAAGCAGCACCGTGTGTAATATTAGTTAGCTACAAGTTAAGCTACAAGTTAACTCAAGTACTCACAGGTCGTGACTCCGTCAGCCGTCTCCAGTTATCACGAAGCGCGTCCTCGATGCGCTCGCGCACGGAACGTCAAGGCCGCGACGACGTTTCCTCTGTGCACTGGATCGGCACCTGTAGACGAAAAAACGTGATTGTACTTCATCTATCAGGAGATTTAGGACTAGGGGATAGTAGTCAAGACAAAAACAGTATCAAGGAGGAGCAATGAGGTTACATTTATATAAGATAGGTATATATATAATAACAGAATTCAAACACATTATTAGTAGTTTAGTTAATCAAATGGAGACAATGGCTCTCAAATAAGTGGATTAATTTGTAATAGACACCTAAACCGACTAGGACTAGTCTCTCCAAGAGACTAATAACCAGTGGACCATCTCCATAAAACATTTAATAATTCGTCCCATGAGGGTTTCGTCAGTTTAATTCGCACATTCGCAGACAGGGCGGTTCATTAAAAAACCCCATGGTCATAACCGTTTCGTTATTGCACCGAGTTTTGCATAATGGCGATTCGCCCCTAATCCCCATCATCTTAGTGGAATTTAATACTGTAATACGAAATTACGTATGAAGACATCTTTATGACACTTGGATATTTAAACGACAGCTATAAGTGTGAAGCGCCCCCTCAAGACGACTTCTTCAGGAAATTAAAGAAGTTTAATAAAATAAAAAAAAACTTATGTTATGAAACTTCTACTTATAATTTTTAACATGATATTAAGTACATGGATATCCGGTTACTATAAACCTTGCGTTTTTTGTTGCAGGAAGGTTAAACATTAATCATTATGCAGTTTTAAAATATATATTTTGTTGCGATAAACTTCAGTCCCACCTTCCATACTACCTACCTATTATATTATTACACATATTGTAATTAAAAGTAAAACAAAAATTATAGTAGGTAATGTAAGTATGGTAAAGTCCAAAATATTCTAAAAGGTATTACAACTAACAACTAAAAGGTAACTAGAAAAAGTAGGGTCCTATTCTGTCACGCCTCACCAATCTACCTACACTTTCCCCCCGTTCTGGTGTTTCTCATTTGTCATGTGTGATCAGTGGAACCTTCAGCAGTGTCACACGTAACAAGTCGTCGCATATCGCACGGGTCAGCGCGCGCGTCAGGGGTGTATGGGGCAAACTTCACGACTTTTGCTACGGGGGACAAGTTTACGAGTTTTGATCTGAGGGAGAAAATCACTCGCAGCACAAACAGAGCAAAATATAACGCGCCATTAAATGTTATGTTATTTCAGATCGTTTATTTTATGTGACAAATATTTTTATTGAACCAATCGAACCGTAAAGATTCCATAGTAGTTTAGTTAACGCTAACTTTGTAGAGAGCCAACCCAAACACTGCAACTTGCAAATGCAATTGGAGGAACTCTACTTATGCAAAAAATATCTAACACTATAATCAATATTTAAATTACACATAGATCATAATATCTAGTCATATTGCTGAATTGATTGCTCAATGCAAATTGAGCTCATTTAGTTAGACATAGATTTGATTTTAGATAGTAATATTGTATCAGCTACTTAGTGTATCGCCAGATTGCGGTAGCACTAATCTTGACCCAGATGCATATCTCGACCGCATGCGGATGTGCGGTGCGCCATCAAAAGATTCGCATCTTGTGTCATTTTCTGTTGTAAATATGTTGCTGACACATTTATAAAGAGCTGTAATAGCAAGGGGCTGTATTAAAAGCTGAAAAAGGGATGCAGTTCGACCAAAAAGGTAAAAACTTGAAATGTAGAGTAGACCTTTCTATGATAATGCTGTCGTTATATGTAAGTGACTAGCTTTTAAAGCCTACGGCTCTTCCCGCGTAAATACACTAGGTCGTAGGTATATCTTACGGGAACACAGAACTTTTTTCGGAATAAAAAGTAGCATATATGGGCCATATGTGTTAATCCAGAGCTTCAACTACTACCATACCAAATTTCAGCGAAATCCGTTAAGTAGTTTTTGCATGGAAGACAAAACAACAACCATCCATCCATCCTCACAAACTTTCACATCTATACTAATATTATAAAGCTGAAGAGTTTGTTTGTTTGTTTGTTTGTTTGTTTGTTTGTTTGTTTGTTTGAACGCGCTAATCTCAGGAACTACTGGTTCGAATTGAAAAATTCTTTTTGTGTTAGATAGTCCATTTATCGAGGAAGGCTTTAGGCTATATAGCATCATGATAAGTTCAATACGAGCGGAGCACCAATCAAGAATGTTTCAAAATCGGGGTTTTTTCCCCCTTTTGAGAGCTTTCGCTGCGTACGCTGCGGAAACGGTTAAAGTTTCGCTTAAATGATGTATGACAGAATTGTTCCCCTTTAAAAGTTCTAAAAATAAGTCCGCGACGGTATATGTCTATCTTTTAAGGTTGGCTCACAATAACCTTTTTATGCTAACCAAATTTGTTCTAAAATTAAGCATTATTTGTGAGGGTGTTTTCATAAAGATTATATTAATCCTTATCCAAGTAAATACGTTATTCATTACAAGCATTTAATCTAGAAGAAATTTGCAGTTTACATCATTTGATTTCAATGAGTATTTTAGAAGATATCGCAGTAATAAAATAGTCCAGCGCGCAATTATGTACGGCGCACGGCGCGGCGGGCAGTCGTAAGGTGGAAGCTCTGCTCCTTCTAAGTAAATGAAGTCGCGGGTAAATTTTAGCGATATCCCAAAGTAAATGTTTCACGCGGACGAAGTCGCGGGCAAAAGCTATTAATAATAGAAGTAGGATTACTAACCAGAAGCCAGCCCAAGGATTACCTACTAATGGTTAAAATATTACAACTGAATTTTAAATTTATTTACCCAAAAATAAACATTCGTTTATCTAATCTAATCTTACTGTTATTCTGAGGATATGTTGTGAGAAATATTAAAAATAGTAGCGATTATACCGGTTGCCACTTCCTTGTTCTAAAAACAAATCTACCCACGTTTAATAGCATCTTTATGTTACGATGGTTTAACCCAAGGTGCTGTTAATATAATCTATTTAACCTATAAGAAGCGGTAAATTCTTTCTAATCTTTGCTGTCTTTATCTTTAATTATCTTCTTTAAAAGTGAACAAACTTTGACGCAATTTAAACTGAGTTAAAAAGCTCTTAATTTTAAAATCAAAATTTACCTTTTGTATTGAATGGGACCCAATTGTGGAAGTATAATGTCTCCGAAAATCAATAACTTCGGGCACATAATCCACTGCTTATGTGAAAACGTTTAGGCAAAAAAATAATTGTCATAAAGTAAAAAATCATCTCATGTATGGGTGACTCTCCACTAAACGCTAACTCGCCCCTAAAAAGATTTTTATTCTAGTATGACAATTATTTTTCTGCTTAATCGTCTTTACATTTAAAGCAATAGATTGTATGCCCAAAATATCGAAAAATGATTTTACCGAAGCTAATATACTTTTACCTACCTACCTATTATGTTTGTAATGTTAATATCGGAGCGGAATTTTAACTTGTAGCTAGCCTATATTTCAGTAATCCCCTCTGCACACCCGACCTAAATACGGCGAGCGGCGCCGAGGCGTCGGTCGGCGCGTCGCTAGGCAACCAACGAGCCCCCAATTACGGCAAACAGTACTTATATTTCAGGACCTTTGAAATATTTTCGCCATTAACAAAAAATACCCCATGAAAATTATGCCCACGTACAGCATTAACTACACACTGTTGTGTTCACCAGTTGCCTAAATCCTAGGCAGGTCGGTATTATAAATATATAACTAAGCATTCTCCTTCGTCTTCTAAAACTTGACATCTTAGTAATAATAAAATACACGACTCTTACCAATATGGGACCAAAGCCTTACGCAACAAAATCTAAAACCTATCAATCATTTCACTGTCATATCATAATACAATACACTAATTAATTGCGGAGCAGTAAGCTCTTATTAGTCCTCCACTAACCATTCTCCGTTGAAGACGAGATATTTATCCATTATCCAGGAAAATAATCGCGCACCAAACAAAAGGGGTTAACTTAAGTAAAGGAAGGTTGATACGTGCCTATTATCACCTATTATGGTGTCGCGTTTCTAATTGTACTTATTTGTCATCCCAGAGACCCAGACGTAATCGATGGCGTCGTCGTTAAATATAAACTTTAATCGATGAGATGATTTCATTACGAGTTTGTATCGAGTGGGCTATTCATCCTTCACTCTTCAGCTGGGCACACGGAGTGCTTCTCTTTTATTGTAGTCGACCTGTCGATCCTAAGAAAGAAGTAGACTGGTTTCAAATAGATTTAATATCAGGTCAAATATGACCATAGTAAAATATTACTATGCAAAATTAGATAGTCAGCTCTAAAGCGAAATAAATGAGGAAATGCAGTTGTAAGTATGAAATAACTGATAAGATAAATCTTCTCTCACGATCATGATAACGAGGATACTGACCGATAAACAATTTGCGATAAGTGATAAGCGAGCGCAGAAATCTTATTTTCTGCAGAATCTTCATATTTGTAATATTTAGGTACAAATAGTACCTGGGTAACCGAGCTTGGCTCGGAGCTCTAGAGTCTAGTAGATTAAAAAAAAAGAATCACAAAAACATTTGTCCGGGGTTCGAACCCTCGAAAAAATTAACCAAAACTGCCAATCAGACTGACATTATAGAGTCGAAATAATTGATATATTGCTGCACAGATAACAGTAAAAATTTTATATAACTTAAAAATGCGCAGTTTCACGGGGATAAAACCTAGCTACACAGTTTTCTCCCCCAAAACTACCTACATACTAAATTTCAAGTAAATACTTGCAGCCGTTGCCGATATTACGATTAAGTATATAATTTATATGTACAAGATTGTCTCGTTTAGAATTTAAGATACATTTTCTGTGCGCGTGTTTCTAGTAGAACTTCTTCTAAATGGCTGGACCGATTTTGATGAAATTTTTTGTGTGTTCAAGTGGATTCGAGAATGGTTTAGATTAACAAATTGACTGAATGATATTTTATTAATTAATATTTTTTTCCAAACAGTTTTTTATTTAATCAATTGTCTGAACATCATAATATTTTATTAATTAATGGTCCTAAAAAAATTTAACTTAATTTTCTATTTAATTTTTAACGCGATCAGCCTTATTATTGAGATCAAACAGCGTGTTTAAAACTTTTTTCAGGTCGTATTGGACTTAATACTTTCTAAGATTATCTTCTACACTAATATTATAAAGAGGAAAACTTTGTTTGTTTGTTTGTAATGAATAGGCTCAAAAAGTACTGGACCGATTTCAAAAATTCTTTCACCATTCGAAAGCTACATTATCCACGAGTAACATAGGCTAAATTTTATTTTGGAAAAAAATAGGGTTCCGTAAGATATTTGGGTTTTTCGGACACAAGGTGTAAAAAATCAACCAGAAAAGTTACTTATTTTGCGTACGCTGCCTAAACTATAAAAGATAGAACCATAAAATGTTCTAATTAATTGTAGATCTTATAAATATCTACAAAAAAGTCCGCGACACACTATACCTATCTATGTCGAGTGAGGCACAATAACCATTTCTTTATTTAGAAATCTTGAATTTTTTTTGGACTACATTTAAACGCGTTTATTTTACTCATGTTATTAATCCTTATCAAAATAAATTATTTCATCACTAAGTACAGTTTATGTAGATAATATTTGGTCTTTGAATGATTAAAATTGGACGTTTGGTTTTGAAGTTATGGCGAAATTAAAATATTACGATTTCTGCTCCACGGCCCGTTGCGAAGTAGGCGTCACCAAGGCAGGGTGCGCGTGCGGGTTAATGTTTAGTTTAGTTTACTTTAGTTAAATAATTTAGTTATTTTATAAACATCAAATTGATAATATCTTAAAATATAATACATTATAATATCTATACATCTATACAGATAAATACAATTTAAGTGTCTGTTTGTAACTTCAAATTAACAGCTTTTTACATAATGAATCTGAAAGTATATTCGGTACTTACAATAAAATACATTTTTTTTTAATTTTTGTCTGTCCGTCTGTCTGTCTGTCAGTCGGTCTGTCTGTCTGTTTGTTCCGACTAATCTCTGAAACGGCTGGACCGATTTTCACGGGACTTTTACTAGCAGATAGCTGATGTTATAGGGTCTAACATAGGCTACTTTTATTTTAGGGTTCCGTTTAAAAAAATAGGATTCCGCTTTCGTTAGTCATAAATAAAGTCGCGGGTAAATTTCAGCGATATCCCAAAGTATTGTTCCACGCGGACGAAGTCGCGGGCAATCTATACTAATATTATAAAGTTGAAGAGTTTGTTTGTTTGTTTGTTTGTTTGAACGCGCTAATCTCAGGAACTACTGGTTCGAATTGAAAAATTCTTTTTGTGTTGGATAGTCCATTTATCGAGGAAGGCTTTAGGCTATATAGCATCATGCTAAGCTCAATATGAGCGGAGCACCAATCAAGAATGTTTCAAAATCGGGGGATTCTTTTTCCTTTTGAGAGCTTTCGCTGCGTACGCTGCGGAAACGCTAAAAGTTTCGCTAAAATGATGTATGACAGAATTGTTCCCCTTTAAAAGTTCTAAAAAAAAGTCCGCGACAGTATATGTCTATCTTTTAAGGTTGGCTCACAATAACCTTTTTATGCTTACCAAATTTGTTCTAAAATTAAGCATTATTTGTGAGGGCGTTTTCATAAAGATGATATTAATCCTTATCCAAATAAATACGTTATTCCTTACAAGCATTTAATTTAGAAGAAATTTTCCGTTTACATCATTTGATTTCAATGAGTATTTTAGAAGATATCGCAGTAATAAAATAATCAGCGCGCAATAATGATGTACGGCGCGCTGCGGGCAGTCGTGAGGGGGAAGCACTCCTTCTTCTACGTAAATGAAGTCGGGGGTCAATTTTAGCGATATCCCAAAGTAATTGTTCCACGCGGACGAAGTCGCGGGCAAAAGCTAGTCATCTATAAGACGCATGCGGGCGGGCATGCCTCGTTCCCGGGGATGATCGATAGACTCCGGCGCCGTCGTGTCTACTGTCTGGCGCCCGAGGCCCGAATATCTCCCATCTTCAGTACAGCATTTATGGGTATTTCAAGTTATGTGATTACATAACTTGAAATACCCATAAATACTGTACTATATAAATGATTGTTTATTATATTTATACAAAACATGATCACTGCAATAAATAGTACTAAAAGCCATGTTGTTTGTTTTAATGTACATTATTATGAAAGATTTAGGTACTTGACTACGACCATATTTTGGATGATGGATAAAAATTAAAAAGCTCAGGAAGTTGGGCATTAGTGGGTAAGCACATAAACAGTGTTAACATAAAAGGGCGGTAATCAAATAAATCTACATCATGGAACGTATTTCTATGAAAAACAAAACTTTTCCGAATCGCTCATAGACAGGGAGATAAAAATAAAGCCCCCATAGCACTTCCGGTCGCGCCGGAAGTCGTCACGCTGTCCGACACGGGAAATCTGATAGTCTGTTTTCTATTAGAGAATTAGGGGATAGTGGAGTGGACGGCGCGAGGGTCGCAGTGTTAGTGATTTTAACATAACATCCTTGATTAGGGTCGCCTTCGGATTTAGCAATATGTCAAATATCAATTTGCACACGACACCAAATGGGATAAAAACACGCGATCATCTCACTATGATATGGGGATTAACTTAAAATTCATTAATTCTTCTAGCATCGTATTTTTAGTATGAATCGCTAAGTCAGGATTTTGCCTGATAACTTTTGAAAAATGACATTAAATTATGTTGAAATTAAGTTACGAATTTTTAAGAAAAGACAGAGCCCCATAGAAGATTTTAGACAAAATAAATAAATATAGTTAAAAAAACTAAAAAACACGCTTTTAAAGCACATCGAACTAAAAACGCAAAAATATTTTTTAAAAGTAGTTAGGTATATATCTATTTAATGCTAATTATCATTATTAAACTAGACACTGGCATTAGTTTAATGGTATACCTTATATAAAAAAAGAATGTCTAATATTTACAGTTGACAAAATATAACAATTCAGTTAGTAATCGCAAATATTGCAACAAACAATTTTTGTAGTAATTAATTAATCCTGGCGATCCTGATCAGGATAATGAGATAAACTTATGAAATAATAGTATTGTCACACATTTTTTATAAGTGTACAAAGTTTGAATGAAATCTGATCGTTTAAATTGGGCCAAATTTACGCCCAAAGGAGTCGGTTACAAACAAACATACATAAGCTAATAAAAAGCGTGTAAAAAGAGAACAATTTATTTCTATCAGTAAATCGATCAATCATGTGTTTTAAATAAACAAGACGCTAATGGCCAACAAGAAGTAATACTTAAAGGGAGTCCCCCTTCAGAATTAATCAATCAACAAATACAGAACCCAATCATCACCGCAGGAGGCCCAGATATTATCGGACCCCCGGGCCTTAAAAAGTAGCCGAGTAACTCAATAGAGGTCTTAATTTAATATAATTTTAGGCAATTTCAATTTACAAACGAATCATCAACATAATATTATACATACATCGTTTACTGTATGGTTTACAATCCTACTAATATTATAAATGTGAAAGTTTGTGAAGATGTATGGATGGATGGATGTTTGTTAATCTTTCACGCAAAAACTACTGAACGGATTTCGATGAAATTTGGTATCTTTGTAGTCTAGGCTCTGGATTAAAACATAGGCTACTTTTATCCAGAAAAAATACAGCGTTCCCGAGGGATACTGTATTTACGCGGGCGGAGCCGCGGGCATCAGCTAGTTTTCGATAAAGACTAAACTTGGAAGAATTTTAATTATTTGCTATAGCATTTGAAATATTTAACAGACGTAGGGGCCCAAGAATTCAATCGATCTGTAGGCGGCTCTACTACTGCGTTTGGACAAAAAAACATATTTTAGTTCATTGAGATTAGATAGCTTATTCTAAAATTAAATAGCTATCAATCATTTATCATTAAGGTATGTAAGATAAAAAGGACGACCTGATACTTTAAAGCCCAAAATGTAAATCTTCCAAATAAAAATATCTCTCCTTTGCTACAAAAAAATAATGTAGAGTGGAAAATTACTTTTCAGTGACAAAAACTACAAACCTAACCTGCGATTCCTGTAATTACAATTGATTATTTCTTCGATACGTTAACATGAATTTGACCGTAATAAGTAAGTAAATGTTTGTTTAATTTAAGAGCCTAGGGATCAGCGGAGCCCCAGCGGGATATCTAATGTCAACCTGTATGAGCCAACGAAATGTAATCGCCGGATGCACTTTCTGAATCGACTGATTATATTATTAATTCAGCTGAGGGAGAAAGTGTAGTTAAGGCGGATTTAATTAAAGACGACTCTGACAAAACAGTTGATTGATCAATTTATGTGCCAATCCTCAAGCAAATATTGGGTATGTCCTTTATGGTTCCCATCTTTTTTGTATATGTGTCACCGTAAATTTGTAAAAACCGTTAGAATGTAATATATATCTAACGAGATTGTAAAAATGTCGAAAGATTCTTTGCTATATAATTATCACCTAACGAAAAATAAAGTGTTAAATTATAAGCAGAATTTTCTGGTCCGCAGCTTTTCGACATTTACAATTTTACTAGTTATATTACAACCTAACGGTTTTTAAAATTTTACGGTGATATATAAAATTGAATATGGAGCAGAGTTTAACTCTTGAACAAGAGTTTGGCAGAATAGTTTTAGTTAGAATAGTAGCGGTTGACAATGGGTCAAAAAATCAAAAGAAACTGTAGATAGTATTTTTGTAGGGCTCCGTATTTGCTGACAATCTTTAGGTGTGGTTATGAAATGAGTAGGTAATGACCAAATGCTATTTCAATACCACAGTCACAAGTTATTAGAAACCAAAGTTTAACAGAGTCGACAAGTAATTTTACTATCTACAATAAAATATATTTTCTTATTTTTAACATGCAAGTTATTTGTCGCCACGAAAATATAAATAATATAAATGTATTTGAACTTTCAATCGAAAACTCATTATCACAAAAATAAAATAATCAAATAAAAGATTATTTGTAACATTTAAAAATCAGTGCAATGCATGCTTGTAAAGATCAAAAACCTTTCGAACACGTGGCTTACAAGTGGCACTCACCTCGGCAGAAGGCGACGATTCATGGTTACGTCTCGTTCCCACTTTAAAAAATACTTTATTCCTTCTCGCTCTCTCACTCCCTGGTAACCCCGAACGCTAAAGTGATCTTAATTAGACTGGTAAAAGCTAATGCGGTTTTGGTAACTGTTTGAAATTTGGATGAGTACTGTAAGTTGCGAGAAAAGATGAGAGTGGTACGAGAACGTAGCCTTGCGGTGCACCTCGTGAGCTGTATCTCTGAGTGCAGCTCTGGTGGTTACCAACCCAGGATTGAGAGAGCGGGACCTCCGCCTTGGCGGACGATCCACGTAGGAATGTTCTACGACCCCGGCAGCACGCCAGGATCTCATGCTCAGCACTATCAACCTTCTTGAACGCACATGAGGGGTCGAGCCGCGCACGCGCTATGTCAATCCTCTGTCCCCCTCACACTTATTCAGAAGGGAGCGATTTAGGGATGATATTCGGAGGGTGAAAAGACGGTGAAAGATGGAAATGCATCTCGGACTCCGCTCGGATTTCCGGCGCTTGTGATTTTGTTTATTGATTCGTCCCATAGCAAAATATAAGGCTTTTGGGGGCCGTCGAAGCAGTTATTAATTCCATTTATATACCTACCACTCTCGTCTAAAATCTAAAAAATAAACAAGATATCCCAGACAAGGATTAATACAAAGTTTAATAGAAACATCTTCAACAGAACAGCACTCTCGTTTTAAAAAAGTCAATTCACAAACCTCTTTAGAGAACCCTAAATTTTGCGTTTACTAGCTTTTTAAAGTACAAAAGATCACAAATTGACACTTAACAAAAAACTGCATCTCTCTTTGATGCTTTGAAAATAAAAAGGGGTAAAAATAAAAGGGCTATCACGTCGGTTTCCAAATAGAGAACAATTATGCATATTTACGCAACGAAGTGTGTGAAGCGATGGCTTAGAACTAATGGGCGAAGACGTGCTTTAGGGGGGTTTGTTTTGCTAACAATTGACAACTAAAATAGACCGCGATTAAAAAATATATATTTTAAAATTGTTGAGGAATATTTTCTAAGAATACTTATTGTATTGTCGAAAAGAAACCGCTTCCTTTTAGGTTTACATGCATCTTCATCCTTAAATATTCAAGACGGGGTTATGTAACAAATCCTTATAAATGGACAGTAAGCTCTACACAAAAACCGATGCCCCCCACTGGTTTCAGTAACGATGAAAAACCGAAGTTGAATATGCTCGTTTATCGTACACAAAAAACATATCACATCCCGCTGCGATGCGTCGACCGCTTGGCAGAGACATTCATAAATCTGAATTTACAACGGCAGCCATAAGTGCACAACACCACTACACTGCTTAGTGCTTGGACTGCCTAGCTGTGCAGAATATAATAATATTATCAATAGTAGTTTCGAAAGGCTTTGGTATTAATCAGCTCAATTCAGCAGGTCTAATGTGGCCTTTTTGGACTTACAGGCTACCTACTTGCTAGTAATTATTTGGTAAAAGACAAACGAATCGGGGTACGTTTAACGAATATGTGTCTATAACAGGGAATATGCACGTATTTTTTTTGTTTATTTGGATAGTGTAGTAAAAACGATTTTTGCATACCTATCACTGAAAATAAACAAAGATATGAACGATTAAAGTAGTCATTTAGACAGAGAGATCCGATGTGTTACATGACGTCATATTACACGACTTACCTACATAATATAAAGTACATAATTTAAATTTCGTTTTACTAGAAAGGGACGTTGACCGCTCATATCTTGCTTATGTTTCTAACATAGTTTTTTAAAGTGGATTTTCTGTTCTATGCATATTCCTTATTGTATAGTTTGATCAGTTAGAGGTTGCGGAGTTAGGCCGTATAGATGTAGGTAGATAGCTCTACACGAGATCTGACAATTTTATCACAGTGCGAGCCATATGGAATGTCTTAATGTAGGCAATAAGCATGCTGTTCAAGTTTTTTGGTGGCGTATAATTTTGAATAAGAAAATGAATAGAGTATCAGATGCTGAAGACAATATGTCAATAAATAGTTGATCAACTCACCTTAAAATCGTAGTTCGTTTCGTTCGTTTATTCTAAGGGCACTTCGCTACATAAGGCACTATTGGCGTGTTCTAATATCTACTCCTTCACAGCCCAGCGTTGGTACCTGAAGAAAATAAAAATATTTGACGTTAATATGCATAAATTAGCTTAAGCAATTTAAACATTATCTTCATTATATGTTGGTTTAGTAGAGTTTCAGTGGGAAAGGCCTTTTGGACAAGTTAAGATTGTTTCAAGGCTTGATTTGTGAGTGTAGAACAGAATACTTGAAGAATGATAATTAATATCCTGTCTAGTAGTTTATATTTCAGGAAAGTGAACTGAGGGCTTGGCCAACATGCCATTGTTAATTACAATGAAGATCTTCGAATTGAAAAGTAGCGCAATCGCTATATTTTATGTCACAGCGAATTAAAGTTCACTGTGACAATTAGCGCGCGGTACGTCAATACCATACAATTTTGATTTCTAACTTCGTCATCGTAATGAGCGATGGTATCTTGGCTCCTTTAGCAAGGACTTTCACGACCTAACATTAAGGTGATAACAGTTTTGCAAGAATAACACCTACTCTCGAATTGCTTTATATATTGTTACTATTCCGTGGAAAAACAAAAGAGAATTATGACTTGGGCTTCCGAATAAGGGCCTCCCATTCCCTTAATTCACCGATTTGACCCATTTTCCATATTTGCGAGTCCTGATTCTGTTATGTAACGCGACAGACTATCGGCGCCAGGACGGCTGGCGCCACCCTCCCTGGCGCCAGGATGTTGGTACATTCGTCTCTTGGCGCCCGACGTGGGACTCCATACCGTCATTTCAAGCAATTTCATTTAGTACTTATTTTGGGATTTTGTCTCTATCCATAGTTTGCAATTTGATTGCTCAATCATTCGAGTTTAAATAATCATTAGAACAGTGCATTTACTAGATTAATCATCAAAAGGAAATAATGTTATAAATTATAATTAGATTCACTATGTATTAACCTAACCAAGAGCGTGTCAGAATACGGCTTATTGAAGGGTTCCGTACATATCAACGCGAAATGTTTTTTTTTTAAATGCCTACTTCAAAAGTTACAGTCCGAGTTTCTACAAATACCTAGGTAGTTCATAAATGCCAAAAATAAAATTGCATAAAGCGGCTTTTCAATAAAGTAAAACATTTGGTGAAGGACGAACCAAATGGTTTACTTTCTTAAAAAACCACTTATGAAACTTTTTTTATTTATAAAACTGGCCAAGTGCAAGTAAGACTCGCGCACAAGGGGTTCCGTACAAAACGGCAAAAAATCACGTTTGTTATATTATCACAGCCTATGGAATTTACCTACAGTCGTCCAACGGACGCGTCTAGACAGAGCAATCGTGCGGGGCGTGCGGGATGAGAGAGGGGCGGTAGCGAGCCCAAGCTGCCATACACTCGCTTGGGACACGTCAGCCGGGGTTGACGCTTTTTAATTTGATTGTTTTAAGTGGTTTGCGACAGTGTTTCGTTTGAGTTTTATGTAGGTACTTATTTACAATGGTCAATTATATGAACAGCTATAGAAGATTAATTTTAATACAAAACCATGCGCTTGTTTCCCGTCAGAATTTTTAATAAAATTGTATCTACGTATGAGAATTTACTAACTACATCGTCAAATTCAACAATCGCAATCTAAAAACTAGTAAATCCAAATGTCGAAAATAGTTTCAGTTTCGCATTTGTAGCTTTTGCAGGGTTCGTAAATATCCGATATTTATAATAAATATCAAAATATCAGATATCTTTGATTATATATCCGATATTTTATTTCTATCTATCTATCTATCTATCTTTTTGATTTTTTGATATTTTTGATATTTTCAAAATTACAAACAAATTTCATACTCTGATATGTTTTTTCGTAATAGTTGTATCGAAATAATTTGTATCTCTGATAATTTGAAGATAGGGAAGTAAAATTAAACTCATTTATTTATTATTGATATTCAAAGTTTTCAAATAAATTAAAAATCAACGATAGATACTTTTGAGTATCAATTTAAGTCTTAAATCCATAAAATGACTTTTGTTTATAACCAGAAGAAAAAAAAAGTGTATTAATTTTATCAGTCGAATTAATTTGACACATGGTATAAATGGTATAACAATAGTATAATAACAAACAAGGAATTTTCTTCCGAAAAACAGGGGGTCACGTGGGTGTCATAAGCCTAATGATTAGTTAATGTCGTGTCAAATAGCAAGTTTTTGATGACCTAGGCTTGTGAAACTCTCGGAAAATAAGACCTGTGTATTTAGACTATGACTTGATGTAAGATTTTTTACATTTAAAACATTATTTTACATTTTTAAACATAAATATCAATTTTGATATATATCAAGCATAAATATCAATTGATATAATATATCATGATATAAATCCGATATATATCAACTGACATATATCTTGCGAACCCTGAGCTTTTGTATAGGCATTTGTATTTTTTATAATAAAACTCTTCATTAATACTTCTATATATTTTTTTTTGTTTTATTCCTAGTACTCTACATACACATACTACGAATACACAAAATGTAGAACAGATTATAATAAAACACATTATTGTGACAACCCTGCAGCAATGACGAATACCTACACAAAAGCGGCATTTCGCGCGACTTCAAACGCGTTGGACCACTGTATCTCTTTATTACACTGTGATATTATGGAAGCCCTCATTAAACATTTATTATATTTTGTTTTTAGTAGGTATTTGTTGCTATAGCGGCAACAGAAATAAATAATTTGTAAAAATTTCAAATGTCTAGTTATCGCGGTTCTTGAGATACAGCCTGATGTCAGACAGACGGACGGACAAGTCTTAATAATAGGGTCCCGTTTTTACCCTTTGGGTACGGAACCCTAAAAAGACCTATATCCAATGACTCCAACAAAATGGGATGGAGTGAAAAATAAATTTTCATCCCCACTTCACATGTCATGGATTATTTTTAAACAAAAAATTAAAACCGACTTCCAAAGTACAAATGCACAAAAAACTATGAAATAAATCTTATTTTCTAAATAATTCCCCTTTTAATTTCGGCTTAAATTTTAACTACTATTTCTCTAAACAATCTTCATAATTTCGAAATCGGTACCAGCCAACTTAAACATGAGTTCTATAAAATATTGTTTTATCAAGCGGGTTCCTTGTAAGTAGTACTACGGAACCCTAAAAATACAGTACCTATCATAATACGTAATCCATACAGACTATCATGTTTGTATGGATTACGTATAACAAATAAAATGTATAGTATAATACTTTATATGATATATTAATTTTAATACTTTAGCATTCCGTACCAGTACAATATACAACGCAGAATGACAGGCTCTGTCGTTTTCTGTGCAGAACGATTAATATCGTAGTAATATCGTAGTACATAATATTATGTACATTGTACACTGTATAGTGTATAATCCAATGGCAATATGGAGAAAGACCATCAATTCGCGGATTTCTAAAACAATGCTACTACGAAATTTGAACGCATCTGACGAAGGGATAAAAATAGTTTACAGTTGTAAACAAAGTAGCTAGCAGCCGGGCCGGTGTTAATTTTGACAGCAATACAACCGAATCAGATAGGTATAATGTATATTATGTCATCGTAAAATTGTAAATCTAACGGAGATTGTAATATAGCTAGTGAAATTGTAAAATGTTTATAGACTTTCGATGCGAATATTCTGCCTATAATTTAACACATTATTCTTCGTTACATTATTTAAAACATATAGTAAATGAATCTTCCGACATATTTTTACAATCTCGTTAGTTATTTTACAATCTAACGGTTTTAAAATTTTAGGGTAACATATCAGCTTACCTACTGTTTATCATGTAGGTACCCAAAGTTTCTGTAATTGATTTTTCAAAACATATATAAGTACTATTAGATTTAATTAATACATACTCTATGGAACCTGATACTTATGCCTGGAAGTAGCGAAACATTGCCCTCCTACACTGCAAGTCATATTGTAAAAACAAGTGGGAGTTCGCCTCCATACAACCTACGCGTAGGGCCTTTAGGGAAAGTTGTTTTAATCAGGTCAGAAAAATACCAATAAAGAATGGATTACTGCAGAGTGCAGATATTCTGTTATCGGATTAAAGGGCCCAATTTTAGCTATACGTGTATCCATCAGAAACGTTACGGACTGTACCTACCTACCAAACTACTTACAATAAATGATTGGCATTTATTTTATGTAAACTAAACAAACTACTTTTTAGTGTAGGATGTTTGTGAGTAAAATATGTTTTGTTAAGTACCTAGTTGAATGCGTTCAGTAGCCCAACTCACCCAGGCACAGTTTGAGAATAAGTACCTATTCGTATCGTCATCGAATGAAAATTTTATGATTTGACATTGTAGAGCCTAATAATTATTTTCGAGTACTTTTTCGCAATTTTTTTGTCTTTGGGATACCGTATTTTATTAATTCTGAATTGAGCTGACTGCATTTAACTCAAGCGTAGTAATATGTACATTAATTAAGAAAAAAATTAACCGCATTAACCACGCATCTAGACGATATTACACGGCATGGATAAACAATGAGTCATTTACATTAATTCATAATGATATTATTAATTAATTACATAATCATCGAGAGGAAAACTAGTTGTTAGTAGCTATGGGTCATTTTATTGAAATAAATGAGATGAGTCCTCATACTCATCACTTCAGAGAATCAAGTGTAGGTAACCCATTTATGTTACCCATATAAGAATAATAGTGTTTGATGTTCCAGCCAGGATCTCTACGTTGAATATCTTGGGGATTCTTCTTATAAGTTACATGGAGATACAAATGATACAAATCATAGCATCACAATATGTTGATTTATTACTACACGTACAACAGATACATTTAATATATAACTCATATAACAGAGGAGCATACTAATACATGTCTATACTATACATAGCCTTTCGGCTAACTGAATAAACAATCATAGGCATCAAAGTGACAGTACGAAGTTTGGCATTGACATAACATGCTCTTAAATAATTATCATGTTATGTAACAAATAGATGCGCATTGCCCATGGATATTTTAGTGCTTATACTGATGATGTAGTTGTAGTTTATTTTGTATTCTGTTTAAAAGCTGATTTTTAATCCTCAATGTTAAAAAATTACCCTGGCCGCAATAAATCCCAATAAAACTGCGACCTCGTCATCGCCATTACATTTTGCGGTTTTTTAGCCCATCTGGTCATCAGTAACCTTTACATTGGTGATACCTATCGAATACGAGGTCTAACTAGAAGATGGTATAAGATTTGGAATGCGGTAACCATGCGGATTTTAATTACAGCTAACTAGATGTTGCCCGCGACTACGTACGCCCAAAAAGAAACCCTGTGGCAACCGTGCGTTTTGCCACGATAAAAAGTAGCCTGTGATGTCCTTCCCGGGGTGCACTCTATATCTGTGCCAAATTTAATCAAAATCGGTCCAGTAATTTCGGAACCTATTCGATGCAAACAAACATACAAATCTTTCCTCTTTATGTTATTACATTAGTATAGAGTATAGACAAATCCATTAATTTGTGGAAACTAGAAACACAACTAATAGAAATGGGCTACATTAATTAGTATTTTGCATTATAGATGGATAAGAATACCTAGATACTTTACACTTAACTGCTGACTTGTCGTAAGCAACAGTCGCAGTTCAACATGTCAGAGACACCAGTTTTTATAGCTTCCAAGTTTCAAGGAATTGTCGGCCAAGGAATCCTAACATCTACGCCTAAGTAGCTCAGCCGGTTGCCATTTTAAAACAGGACACTACATTAATTACTTAACTACCGAGCGTATTCATGATTGAGTGTTCCTAATTGAATTTTAAGTTTAACATCGAGCGAGGTCCAGTTCCGATATCATCTGGAGGGTAAGACCAAGTTAGCCTCTAAGAAGTTTGTGGTGTTCTAAACAGGTCAAAGCAGTATTTCAGACAAGTCCAACGCCTACAACTCTATAAGGCGCAGGTTCGGCCTCAAATGGAATACTGTTCTCATCTCTGGGCAGGGGCGCCAAAGTACCAGCCTACCATAATGTTTCAAACAGGCTTGACTCGTTAGAGCTACGTAGAGACGTAGCATTGCTCTGAAATCTGAATACTCTGTCGGTTATATTACGGGGAGTGCTCCGAGGTATTGTTCCAACTTATACCTGCTGCAACTTTTCGCCACCGTTCCAATTGACAAAATATTTATCATCCTCATCACCTTGATGAGTGGCAGTCCTCCACCGTGCGCTTTACCCGAAGGTTTCTGCCGCGCACTGTAAAACTCTGAAATGAACTGTCGTCAGCAGCATTTCCGGACCATTACGACCTGCAAACCTTCAAGAAGGGAGCGTATTCCCTCTTAAAAGGCCGACAACGCACTTGCAACTCTTCTGATGTTGCGGATGTCCATGGGCGACGGTAATCGCTTTTCATCAGGTGATCCGTTTACTCGTTTGCCTCCTAGTTTTATATTAAAAAAAGGCACAGGATGCAATTACTCTTTGGCAACGAATTTAAGACATGGACGTTTTTTCCCAAAGGCTCTGGGACGAGCCACTTTGCAGACTGGTACGGAATAACCTCCTTAATACGACCTCCAGTCCTATGGAGCAGGCTCGCCTCTTAGCTACGGAGAAGTGGGAGTCGGGCCTTTGGCTACAAGCGTTGCCGTCACCCAATACGGGCACATTGCTGGATCGAACCGCTTTCCGAATAGCTACTTCCCTGCGTCTTGGCATCCCCCACGTCGTCCCCCACCGCTGCGTTTGTGGCGCAAACGTGGACAGCCTCGGACACCACGGTCTGTCCTGTCAGCGAAGCGCCGGCCGCATCTCCCGACATCACTGCCTGAACGACCTCATCCGTCGGGCTCTTGTCACCGCCGGAGTACCGGCTGCGCTGGAACCCTCTGGCTTGGCGCGCGACGATGGCAAGAGACCAGACGGTATGACCCTGGTCCCTTGGAAAGTGGGAAGGGCTCTTGTATGGGACGCTACTTGCGTCGATACACTTGTTCCGTCCCATGTCCAGAGCACCTCGAGCACTGCAGGTGCGGCCGCCAATCAGGCGGAGAACCTCAAGCGGCGCAAATATGAGAACCTTAGTGGGGATCTCATATTTGAACCGTTTGGGGTTGAAACCCTAGGTTCATGGGGTCCGGGTGCGCACAAACTTTTCAGAGAGATTTCCAAAAACTAATTCGAGGCCACCCGAGACCCCATAGCCGGCACCTATCTGACCCAAAGAGGGAGTATCGCAATTCAGCGGGGAAACTCTTTGAGCCTTCTAGGTACTCTGCCTGGTGGGGACGACCTGGGAGATTTCTTTTTATTGTAGCTTTTTAAGTTTTTCTAGTTTTAATTTTTTAGGTAGTTAGCTATTAGATATTATACCATATATACTTACCATAATTGTTATTTTGTCGAAATAATTTTATAGTTAATTAAAGTTGTCTTCTTTGATTTCGATTATATTGGTTGAAAGGTATGTACTATAATATAGTACATATTATGTACTTTAATAATCTATTTTTACGGAACGTTTCGTTTACTACGGGCTGCGGATCTGAGCTCTTTTCAAATCCAAGAATTACAAAATTTAAGTGCTCCTTAAATCTCAGGCTGTTTCTGTTTGGTTTCTTCTAACTGCCAACATGTTCATCTAACATGGATAGCACGTGATTCGAAAGCCTCTTTGGCGTTAAAACTTATGGCGTTATTTTTATCAATGTGATCAAAATCCTTAAACATTTCAACAAATTATTGAATTCGCGGCCGTTACCTACATAGTCACAAGTCACAACTCACGGCACACATTAAGTGCGCTAGTTATAATTTAGTTTTCAATATAAACGTTAACCGTAAAATTAAACCAGGTTAAACACACCGCTGTTGGGAATTGCAGTAAACTATTTCGGTTCCACGAGACGGATTAGTCAAGACTTCCTGTCGAGTTGCATAACCAAAGATGAGCTGTGTTAGTAAAATACATTCAAACTTGAGTATGTTCAGCAACAAGCGCTAGAATGCTAGCTGTATATTCGCCAAAGTTATAAGGACAGGTTAACGAGACAATGCGTTTTTGACTAATCTCTTGATCCTTGATAGAATGGAAGGAAGCAAAACAAAAGCATACGACCAGTAAATGAAGAAAACATTCTCTATCCCATTTGCCTAATCATTTGCATACATATAATATATTATACCATATAGCATAGATTCATAGTATATTAATACAATTTCAAGCATATTCATGGACGTCAGAGGTGGGATGCGTGCACTTGCGGGGTGCAAGGCACAAATGAAGACTACATGGGAAAATCCTGCATATTTAAGCATTTAAAGTAGTGGTCGAAATTAGACCATAATTCATTTGAGTAAGTTTTATTATTTTTAAATGTTATCAACGTGTGACAAAATTATATATCATCCGCATGTCGAGGTAGTGTTGTGTGTGTATGATATGTCATTTAACATATTAAAAAGAAAGAAGAAGCAGGAACAGGTAAAGGAATCAAATACCTAACACTTTTCGCGATCGACTGACGACTGATTGACTACCGTGACTATTTATTTGGACTTTGACTAGACTTTGGACTTGACGATTTAGAAATACGTTGATGAAAATAATATACTTGACACTGGCAAATGGTGATAAACCGACGCCATAAATAAATAATAAATAAAAATAAAAACACTTTTTGCCCTAAAGCGTCAATTCACACCGAAACGCGACGCAGCGAGGCATTTATAAGATAGCAATTCAAAATTGAACTTTACTCACCACACTAGAAGACAATAATGTTTCATTGCAAGAGTTCTAATTTCCTTCGCATCTCGGTGTGAGCTGTCGACATCACGCCTCTCCAAAATTATTAATATAAAATCTGATCCGCCAAGCCGAACTAAGAAAGCAAGGCCAGGGCACTACCAGACCACCTTTTCTCGAAGTTTTTTGTTTTTTTTTTGAACTCTTATAACTTGGGTTTGGATTATACCAGATAAACGAAATTTTCAAGATATGTTCCCAGCAGCAGACTTATTAAATATGTAAAGTTTTGATTGCATAGGTCGTATACTTTAGATTTTATTGATACCTAAAAACCCCTGCTTTCGTCACTGACTCACTGATGATCAACAAAATTATAGGGTACTTCCGAATGTCCCAGAAAGATGAAATTTGGTATGTAGGCTAGTATGAGCACATGAACAACATAAAAATTGCCAAACTTGGAACTTTTATCCTCTAACCCCTTAAACTAGGGGATGAAAATTTGTAAGAGACTTACCTATGCAAATTTTTACTCTAGAGGTCTGAAAATATTGTATCCGTGTTAAAATAGTAATAGTAAAATTTAAAAAAAAAATGAAAATATTGTCATAACAACTTTCAAAAAGTGAAATCCCATCAAAAACAATTTCATGCCAAGAGGATACCATATGACTTGCACTGTCAAAAGGCTATCAGATCTCATGTAAAACCAAGCTTCTGACTCTACAATCTACATGCCTTAACTCTACAAGCCTAACTTCACAAACTCTACACCTTAAGTTATGTGGCTTGGCCGTTTCGTTCCTACAAGAATAATATAACAGAAAAACAGTCCGTAATTTTTTCACCTTACGCTCAAGCGAATGTAGTGAAATGGTCAAGCTACATAACTTGACTAAGGTGTACAGTTTGTAAAGTAAGGCTTGTGGAGTTAGGCGTTTAGTAAAAACAATATTTTAATACAAAAAAGTGAAATTTGGACAGGTGTCTATGTTATGTATTAACATACATAACATAGACACACACTAAGAAAGTATATTGAAAAGTTCCACCTTTGAAGGTGTGAAATATGGGTGTGTGGGTGTCTGGAAAATCTAATCTGCACCAATTTCAATGAAAATTGAGATTCACATTCTAACATTTTATTAAATACTAGCTGTTGCCTGCGACTTCGTCCGTGTCAACTGATGGTGTAATAATGCATTAATTTCCACCAAATTTGATTACCATAAAAATGGTTATATAGTGAGTAAATCTTTAAAATATAGACATATACTGTAGCAGACATTTTTTTACATCATTTAAAGAGAAATACATAATTCTTTCAAACATATTTTTTGGGTAACTTGAACTGTTTACAAAATATGAATAATTAATTTTTCCCATTTTTGCAACATTTTTCACTGATGCTTCGTTTGTTTTGGTCGCAGCATAACATTATATAGCTCAAAGCCTATATAAAATATTACGCCTAAATATTTATAATCTGTACATAAATTTCCATAAAATTCAACATCAGAATTATTAATACAAATTATTGAGTATGTGTTTTTTAGTTTTTTTGAAATACCACTCCTAAAGGGGTGCAATGTGATCCAAGCGGAAGAAGTCGCACGCAAAAGCCAGTAATAAAAAAGTGAATTTAACCTTTTATCATAGTTTTAATGGTGAATTTGTAATAAAATTATGTGTTATTTAGTTATTCAAATAAAATGTTACTAGAGTATCAAAATTTACTATTCACTGTATGTTACTAAATAAAAGAAATATTGAGACGACTAATTATTATAGACTATAGCTTCTTCTTTTTATTACAACATTATTGTATGTATACAATAGTGTACATGTAATCAGAAAGAAGCTATACATGATGCACTACTGCTATATTAAATAATATTAATATTAATAATCTTTATTCAGCTCAAACAACATTAAACCTTAATCTAAAACATACAGTTACACAGTGTGAGGTAACAATAGTTTTATAGTAAAACAGACTAAAACAGATGAGTAAATACAAGATTCTAGTAAATACATAAGTAGGTACTCGGTTCTATTTCAAAATCTGATGTCACTCTGCAAGATGTAGGCGCGTTAAGCAAGGCCAACTTCTTATAAGAAAATTTTACGGTATTTTCAGTTTGACAATGCAATATTCGATCGCAAAATAAACTCAAAATAGTATTTAATAAATGTGGAAGAGAAGTATGAAATAAATGCCCTACTTTATTAAAATCAATTAAGATTCAAGTTGCTAATTCAATGTCAACAAAATAAGAGTAATGACTCATTTCCTTAGTCATTAAAATTATTTTTTATTAAACTTAAATAATATTTTTTGTCAAACGCCAATAAGGTAATATGTTTTTATGAATCTTCTGCTTCGTTGGATCAATATTTTTATTTTTAATTGCACTACTGAAAGCTTGAAGTCACAAGATGGCGGACTAAAGTATAATGCTGCTAAAAGGAATGAGCTATGGATAGAAGGAAGTGCAGTCCCATAAAGATCGACCTCATTTGGACGTATAATCATATCGAATATGCCTAGTCGGACAGATGTATGGTTTCCTAATTTTTACAACTTTTCTATAAGGTTGTAGGCGTTATTTTTTATGATTTAAAGATAATTATATTTTAAGAATACTTTACTTACCACAATTATCGTCCATATGCGGTAGAATAGTCACATAACACTTATTTTTCACACAAGCACTTACACGCCCTCGCCGTATGTATCAACATCACGCGTACACTGCGCCATCTGGATTCTGATTTCTGTGGTAAAATCAATTTTGATGTCTTACCTGCAGCTAAATTCAAGGCAGTGTTAACAGTCTGTTAATAATTAAACTTTGATTTACTAATAATAATAGCATGATAATTCAACTATTAAAAGCGAGTTAATTGAATATTTAATTTGAAATAGATTTCGTCGAACTCTACATTAAAGCCCCATTATATGGTCTCACTGCGCCAAAGGTATTCGAGTTGCTTGATTGCAACGCGCTGAGTATTGATTTTTCCTATAGGAAACAGGCAGCTGATTCAAAAGTTCAGCAATTTCGCGCAAATACGCTGAAAACATGAGTCACTGTCTGTGCTCTGTGGTTCCGTGGAGATTTTTACTGAAGCTATAAAACACGAAGTAAGATAGGTACTTCGTGCATTAAAACGATAAGGCCAAGTGGAACATCATAATCATCGACATTATTAAGTAGGTACCTACTTATATTGACCGAAGATCAGAATATTGTTCTAAGATCTAAATAATATATCAAGATGAAATTAAATAAATTTTAAAATAAAAAATATT
Organism: Glaucopsyche alexis; assembly: GCA_905404095.1. NCBI lineage: Eukaryota > Metazoa > Arthropoda > Insecta > Lepidoptera > Lycaenidae > Glaucopsyche > Glaucopsyche alexis. The sequence continues at coordinate 8,991,300 of FR990047.1, forward strand.
GATATTATAACATACTAAATCCGAAAAAATAAAGGTCGAAATCAAGTTAAGTAGGTACTAAGTACAAGTTACGTAAATACTAAAAGTACATACCTATTTTTATTATACACTAAAATACTACAAAAATAATAATATAATAGGTACAAACACGTTTACTATATTTAACATACCTACCTTACCTTTATTTAGGGTAATATTTTTGAACTTCCTTCTGCAGGTCAAAGTAGAATTGAATTACTAACGCCATCTATTGGTCATAAATATAAAACTCAGAAAACTTATAAAGCTCAAGCAAAGCTTTACAAATTATAACTTCATTTTACTTTTTTGACTAAGTGCTTTTAAATAATTTTAATAGTAAATAGGTTATCATTGATATATTGACGACAGTAATTAAATGTATTATGCCCGGTTTCTAAGGTTTTTGGTCGGTAATTTTTTCTTCAGAAAACAGGCATTACATTATACAGGTAGGTTAGGTCAGGTAGGTAGTTAGACCTAAGTAGTTAGATACTGTCTAACAAGTTGCCGCTCAACCAGGCATAAGATGAAAATCTCGTTGAATCACCGGTCGAGCAGGAACTTTGTCGATATTGTAGGTACATAATTTAGACACGTCAGGTATCAGTGTGATGAGTGAAAGTACCAATAAGTACGTATATGACCTGCAAACCTTCAAGAAGTATTCCTTCCTAAAAGACCGGCAACGCACTTGCAACTTCTCTGATATTGCGGGTGTCCATGGGCGACGGTAATCGCTTTCCATCAGGTGATCCGTGTGCTCGTTTGCCCCCTAGTTTTATAAAAAAAAATAGCTCAAAGTACTTACTCTACTCTGTAACATTACATTATTACCTTACATTATTGCCTATTAAGCTATTACCTATGCCTAAGTTGTAGAGTACCATAGAGTACCTACTATTTAGGTAGGTACTATGCTTAGAGCGCGTCCATATAAATAACTTACGTGAAGTATTTAGGGGGGAGAGCCCTCTCTCCCCCCTAAATACAGTTGAATCTCACCAAATCTCACTTGGAGGAGAGAGGGCTCAACTCTCAGCAAATATCACATACCTATTTTTTTCTGGTAAATAATAGTTCGAAATCCGAGATATTTTTTTTGATTAAATTGTATGGAAATCTATGTCTCATTGTTATAAACACGTACGGATTGTCCCGCGACACAATCCGTGTGAACAAAATACGCGTAAACAAAAGAAATCAATATGTGTATGTTTCACATAGGTAATTATTAGTACCTAGGTACCTAGGAGACCCAGCTTTGCTCGGTGTTTTAGTAGAACGATAAAATAAATAAAAATATATACCTAGTTATACTGTTTATATCTATATATCTATATATATAAAAGAAAGTCGTGTTAGTTACACCATTTATAACTCAAGAACGGCTGAACCGATTTGGCTGAAAATTGGTAGGGAGGTATCTTAGAACCAGGAAAAGGACATAGGATACTATTTATCGCGGGAAAATGTACGGTTCCCGTGGAATACTGTATTTACGCTTTTACGTAAAAACTACTTAACCGATCATCATGAAATTTGGCACAGATATAAAGTAGACTATGAGGAAGAACATAGGTTACTCTTTATTGCATAAAAATGTACGGTTCCCGTGGAATACTGTATTTACGCTTTTACGTAAAAACTACTTAACCGATCATCATGAAATTTGGCACAGATATAAAAAAGACTACGAGGAAGAACATAGGTAACTCTTTATTGCATAAAAATGTACGGTTCCCGTGGAATACTGTATTTACGCTCTTACGTAAAAACTACTTAACCGATCATCATGAAATTTGGCACAGATATAAAGTAGACTACGAGGAAGAACATAGGTTACTCTTTATTGCATAAAAATGTACGGTTCCCGTGGAATACAGTATTTACGCTTTAACGTAAAAACTACTTAACCGATCATCATGAAATTTGGCACAGATATAAAAAAGACTACGAGGAAGAACATAGGTAACTCTTTATTGCATAAAAATGTACGGTTCCCGTGGAATACTGTATTTACGCTTTTACGTAAAAACTACTTAACCGATCATCATGAAATTTGGCACAGATATAAACGTAGACCACTGGGAAGGACACAGGCTACTTTTTATCGAAATTGGTAGGGAGGTAGCTTAGAACCAGGAGAAGGACATAGGATACTATTTATCGCGGGAAAATGTACGGTTCCCGTGGATTACTGTATTTACGCTTTTACGTAAAAACTACTTAACCGATCATCATGAAATTTGGCATAGATATAAAGTAGACTACGAGGAAGAACATAGGTTACTCTTTATTGCATAAAAATGTACGGTTCCCGTGGAATACTGTATTTACGCTTTTACGTAACTTTTACCCGATCATCATGAAATTTGTTATAGATACAAAGTAGACCACGATATGTGGCATATTCACGGATCGGAAGACCATCTGCGTTATTTATTCTTGCACCTGATAATAAAACGAAAAATGTCGTCTATTACAAGATGCTTTACTGAAGATTGCAACCCATGCACCAAAATACATGGCCCATTTTAACAATCATTAAAATTATTTGTTTTCTTTTTAATTATGTCTATTATCCTAATGAGAAATTACACTTAATGAAATCCAAAATCTGCTTATTTATTGCCTCTAAGGCAGAACAAAGTTTGCCGGGTCAGCTAGTAGATAATATATATTAGGTATTTTTCTACGTCCATGATTAGGTCATTACAAATTATGAAATTGGCGTTTTGTAAAGGAGGAACATGAAGTCGTTTTTTTTAACAATATTTCTCCTCGCCTTTTTACGAGCGCCTTAAAGGAGATTTTTAAGAAAGCCTCGAGAGACTGGGAAGACAAGGGTATTGTTATCGACAAGAAAATGCTTACAAACCTTCGCTTCGCCGATGACATCGTTTTGTTTGCCACGTCAGCCCAAAACCTGCAGTCAATGCTAGAAGACCTTAGTACGGCGAGCCTCGAGTCGGGAAGATGAATCAATCAAAGAGCAAGATCATGTCTAACAGCACGAAACGTAGGTTCGAGATGGACGGGCAGGAGATGCAGTATGTCGACGAGTAGGTACGTTTATTTAGGCTAAACAACATCATTCCACAACAGACAAGATAAGGAAGTAGACCAACGAATCGAAAAAGTATGGAAGAGATTTTGGTCAATGAAAGATCTGGCAGTGCACGTCTCCCGTATGCACCCGGACAAGTGGGCGCGTCAAGTTTCGGAGTGGATACCGACTGGTCGGCGAAACAGAGGCCGACAAAGAGTGGCCAGAAAGAGCTAAAGATCGGGACTTGTGGGAAGAGAGAGGGGAGGCCTTTGCCCAGCAGTGGGACACTAACGGCTAATAGATAATAATAAAAATAATATTTATTTCATCAAAGTATATTAGACCACTAGCCCGCGTAAATATAGTATCCCTCGGGAACAGTGTACTTTTTCGGGATAAAAAGTAGCCTATGTTTTAATCTAGAGCCTAAACTACTCCATACCAAATTTCATCAAAATCTGTTCAGTAGATTTTGCGTGAAAGAGAAACAAACATCCATCCATCCATACATCCTCACAAACTTTCACATTTATAATATTATCTACGCTGTGATATTATAGTAAGATAGTAGGATTGCTATCTACCTAGTATGCACTTTTGGATTCGGACTGGAATCAATCAAATCTTTGAATGCGTTTTGGACTGCCCCATCGGAGTTGAATTTTTTCCCTTGTAAGAAGTTATCCAAATTTTGAAAAAAATTGTAATCTGTTGGAGCAAGGTCCGAGGAGTACGGTGGATGTCTTAGACATTCCAATTGAAGCTCTAATTTGGTAGCTGTCTGTTGTGCAGTGTGTGGTCTAGCGTTGTCCTGAAATAGCAGTGGCCTAGAGCAAATGACCACGGTTGTTTAGCAGCTAGTTTTTCTATCATGATTTGCAGTTGCTGGCAATAGACATCTGCCATAATCGTCTGGCCAGATTTAAAAAAGCTGTAGTGAATTGAGTCGATTTTCGCTTGGGGCAGGCTTCGGCTGGTTCGCCAGAGTTCAGCCATTGCGATGAGCATTTCTGATTATCGTACAGGATCTACATTTCATCACAGGTATTTAAAATCCCTTCATTATGTATTGTGCCGATTGAGTAATGTAACGCAGCAGTCGACGCGTGTTTGTCGGTTTGCTGCACTCAATTCATGAGGTACCCACCTTTCAAACTTTTTCACCTTCCCAATTTGCTTCAAGTGGATTAAAACAGTTTTGCCACTAACACCGCAGCCTGCAGTAGATTCGGACGTGGTTTTCGATGGATCCGTTTCCACAATAGCCTTCAATTCTTCATTATCAACTTTGGTCTCCAGCCGTCCACGGGGCTTGTTCTGCAGGTCGACATTTTCAGAACGAAAACGTTGGAACCAAAAACACACTGTGTTTTCTTTTGCGACACCGCCGCCAGACATTGATTTGCGACACATAATTAATCCTTCGAGTCGTAGGTACGAGTTCCACCGTGGCAACAGTGTTGCAGACACTGTTGCCACGGTGGAACTCGTACCTACCTAGGTACTCGAAAATAATACGATATCTCAAGTTACAATTTCACTAGTTATATTACAATCTTACGGTTTTTACAATTTTACGGTGACAAAAAGGAAAAGAAATACCTAATAAGAATAACAAAAATATTTATTTTACCTACTGGGATTTGAACCCACCACATTCCGAATTTCTAAACAATCTAAAAATTATAGGGTAGGTAGGTATAGGTAGCGCAACGAATTAAGATCTTTCGACAAAAGTAGAGGGGGTATGCGCAGAAGTCAGTTTTTGGGTGTGTTTGGCGGTAGCGGGCTCGGACGGGGAGGGGTGGATGCGCCGAACGCATGCGGAACGTGGCTGCCGACACGCTATTGGTACGTTAGTAATATATATTCTTTGCTATTGGTCACATGCGCGAACGACCCCCTCCACATTCACTGAGCGCTCATAAACCGTTGCGCGACCTATACGCATGTATGCAAGCTGCCAATCAGACTGACGTGAGTCGAAATCTCAGAATACCTAATTACATAAAGCAGTCGAAATAATCAATAATCATTATTACTTATTATAAAACCAAGTCCCTTTTTTGTCTGTCCCTATGTATGCTTAAATCTTTAAAACTACGCAACGGAATTTAATGCGTTTTTTTAAAAGATAAGAGTGATTCAACGGGAAGGTTTTTATGTATATAATAATATGCTTAACATAGTAGAGAAACACAGATAATTTTAGAGGTTTCTAATGCCCTAAATAAACACATTTTTTGCGCTTACATTGCAAACGCTAACTGAACCCTACAAGATTGATCAAAATAATTTACTACAGTCATAGATATATAATATTAAAAAGAGGACTACAGTTTTGTTCATCTTAAAAAAGTCTACAAAAAAGGTCGCGATGGCATATGTATATCTCTTAAGGATAATCCCATAGATATATAATATTAATAAGAGGTATAGGTCGCGCAACGAATTAAGATCTTTCGACAAAAGTAGAGGGGGTATGCGCAGAAGTCAGTTTTTGGGTGTGTTTGGCGGTAGCGGGCTCGGGCGGGGAGGTGTGGATGCGCCGAATGCATGCCGAACGTGGCTGCCGGCACGCTATTGGTACGTTAGTAATATACATGCTTTGCTATTGGTCACATGCGCGAACAATCCCCTCCACTTTCACTGAGCGCTCATAAACCGTTGCGCGACCTGTAGTCTACACTAATATTATAAAGAGGAAAACTTTGTTTGTATGTTTGTTTGTTTGTTTGTTTGTTTGTTTGTAATGAATAGGCTCTAAAAGTACTGGACCGATTTCAAAAATTCTTTCACCATTCGAAAGCTACATTACCCACGAGTAACATAGGCTAAATTTTATTTTGGAAAAAAATAGGGTTCCGTAAGATATTTGGGTTTTTCGGACACAAGGTGTAAAAAATCAACCAGAAAAGTTACTTATTTTGCGTACGCTGCCTAAATTATAAAAGATAGAACCATAAAATGTTCTAATTAATTGTAGATCTTATAAATATCTACAAAAAAGTCCGCGACACACTATACCTATCTATGTCGAGTGAGGCACAACAACCATTTTTTTATTTAGAAATCTTGGATTTTTTTTGGACTACATTTAAACGCGTTTATTTTACTCATGTTATTAATCCTTATCAAAATAAATTATTTCATCACTAAGTACAGTTTATGTAGATAATATTTGGTCTTTTAATGATTAAAATTGGATGTTTGGTTTTGAAGTTATGGCGAAATTAAAATATTACGATTTCTGCTGCGCGGCCCGTTGCGAAGTGGGCGTTACCAAGGCGGGGTGCGCGTACGGGTTAATGTTTAGTTTAGTTTAGTTTAGTTAAATAGTTTAGTTATTTTATAAACATCAAATTGATAATATCTTAAAATATAATACATTATAATATCTATACATCTATACAGTTAAATACAATTTAAGTGTCTGTTTGTAACTTCAAATTAACAGCTTTTTACATAATGAATCTGAAAGTATATTCGGTACTTACAATAAAATAATTTTTTTTTAATTTTTGTCTGTCTGTCTATCAGTCGGTCTGCCTGTCTGTTTGTTCCGACTAATCTCTGAAACGGCTGGACCGATTTTCACGGGACTTTCACTAGCAGATAAGTAGCTGATGTTATAGGGTCTAACATAGGCTACTTTTATTTTAGGGTTCCGTTTAAAAAAATAGGATTCCGCTTTCGTTAGTCATAAATAAAGTCGCGGGTAAATTTCAGCGATATCCCAAAGTATTGTTCCACGCGGACGAAGTCGCGGGCAAAAGCTAGTGTGTTATAAACGCGTAAAAATGAAGACTCGAATTGGCCCGAGTTGGGCCAATTTTGGTTAGTATGCGACCAGCTGGTCGACGCGTAGCACAGGGGGGTGAAACTCTCATACATGCACAAATTAACAGAGTACAGAGACATCTAAAAATGACTGTCCGGTACTAACAGTTTGAAAGTTTTCGGATTGTCACAACAGATGCCACTAAGCGACTTCTACATCGCGCTATCGCTAACACAAGGCGTATTTATAAGGGCTCGCGAACATTTTACTATGCACCAATCATATCCCACTATTAAAGAGGAATATGGTCGTTGTTGTGTCTACGACTTTCGATAAAACTTAATTTCTGTCCATAATTCTGTTCAATAAAAATTATCAGGCGGTACTACTTCCATCTAGCGGGTTTGATAGTAACTAAAACGGTACAACGCCATCTAAAAACGACATTCCGAAACTTTTGCAAGACTCAGTTTCAATTTTAGAGTTGCGCATCTATACTAATATATATCTGTATTATCTATGGCGTAGCACGTACTACGCGTCCCGTGCGCCATGCACAAAATTCCATCGTGTGTTTATAAAAGCAGTAAAAACCATGACAAAAAAGTGAACAAAAGTCAAAGAATTTTATTCCCCATGTAACTTTACAACATTTATTACTCAGTCAAGTATTTTGTTAAAAATATATTCTTCAACAATAAATAATTTCAAGAAAATACTTGACAGTTTATGTCTTATGAAAAATGGAGAGCAATGTCAATATATACTTTTTTTGTGAATCTAATAAGGATGCATGCATTTCTGGCATAGAGTAAATAGTACAGAAGCGAATATCGTTAACTTGTACAGAATTTCAGACCGTTCACTTATTTACTTATTTTATCTAGCTTGAAGGATATTTTGATAAGATTGACGAAAATAATGTTATTATACCTATTGTTGAATCAGTTAAATTAATACCATTAACTTTTTAAAATTGTAAAATACAAAAAAAATTGTTGTGAGATGTTAACAAAGTAACTTAGAAGGATTTGAGGGCCTATCAGTAACAATAAAGTAACTGCTGCTTTTATTTGATTTAAGTTCATCAATCTTGAATTATAAGAGATACAGATTAGTTTTTTTTTTGCTTTTTATTAAGTGACAGGGACAGAACTGCGCTATTGGATGCGCTATTCGTCACTTATTAGGCGATTGTGAATAGTGAAACGGATCCTTAATATAAAAATTTCCATCACATTTCTGGCTTAGTGAAACGGTTTACAAGAAAGATATATTTATTATATATTAGCTATATGTACTTAACAGACGTTGTTTGATGGAAATATGAATTGAAATAATTATTCCTCCTACATAAAACTAAAATTTTTACACCAACAACTACACCTACTGCCCTACAGTCTAAGTATATCTTAATAATTTTCACTTTAATAATTTTGAACTTCTATTGTTCATAATACTAGTCGTAGTGCCCTTTGTTTTTTTGACGTTTCGGCTACTTTCCACACATCGTACACATACGAAACAATCCGTAAGTGTTTAAAGCAATGAACAATATTCGCGTAAAACTTAGAAATTTAGTATTTTTTTAAATAATATTATAATTGTTTAATTATTTTTTCCAGGAAGACATAATATATACAGCGGAAGACATTTACATTTATAACCCCCAAACTAAAAAAAAGGGATAATAATAAAAAAAACATATTTTTTTCTATTATTCGAATAGTGCCCATAAAAACACCGAATACCTATTCGAATGTCAAAATTGGCGATTAAATATTTGCAAGCTCTACTTCTTATCCTTTACCTTTTCCCAAGGCTGGTAATATAAGATCCGGAATCCGGAAGGCTGTAGAAAATTCTGAACATTGAAAATATAATTCTGCGCTAATACAATAGAGTTGAAAATTTCAACATATGAGTGTCAAGTCAAATTTCAATGTCTTAAATCTAAATGATAGCTCGACGATCAAAACTTCCATTTTAAACTCTATCAATGTTGTTAGGTATTAGCGCAGAGTTCTATTTTTAACTTTCAAAATGTTCACTGGATAAGCTAACTTTTAAACATATTACTTTTTTGACGTGATTTTAAAAAAGTCAAGGAGTATTTTTATAAAAATAAGCTCTTTCTTGATTCTTTATCTGTACCGTTCTTTATTACTTTGCAGAATTTGTGCCCCAACCTATAAAAGAGTACAATAATACAAATATGTTTTTAAATATCAAGTTTCGATTCCTGTTTCACATTGATAAAAAAAACTAAATATGTTTTATCAAAATAATAGTAGGCATTCATGTCATTTTTATATAGATGAATCTTACATAAAATTATTATTTTCGTTCATAGTTATAAGAGATAATTTATAGTAGATTGTTAGCCTAGGGTTGAAAGGAATCAATTCCCGAGGTAGTTAGAGGGCGGCTATAGTCCGAGTAGGAATTCATTCTTTTACCCGTGGCATACACTCTTCTTTTCATTTAGAATATGAGGAAAATAAAACTAGTTATTTATCTAAACTATTTATCGCAAATAATATATTAGTAATTTAGTATCCTGGCAATTTGTGTTGACTTTTGACGACCTCTGTGGCTCAGTTGGTTGAGCGTGTTGGTGCTCAAGCCGGGGGTCGCGGGTTCAAATCCCGCCGAAGGAACAAAAAGTTTTTCTGTGTTCCTGGGTCATGGATGTGTATTAAATATGTGTATAATATAATAAAAATCTTAAATATGTGTATAGTATAAAAGTATTAAATATATTTCCATTGTCTGGTACCCGTAACACAAGTTCTTCGAGAACTTACCACGGGATCAGATTGACGTGGTGTGAAGCGTCCATAGATATTATTATATTATTATTATTATTATTATTTTTAGTTTTTAAATATGGAACTTGCCGCTCGCCGCGGCACTCGCGGTTTATTCCGCTCAAAGAAGTTTGCGCTAAATTCACACTGGCTGTTTAGAAAGACATGTCATTTTTAATAGTTTTTTTACATAAAACTCTTCACAGCTGACAGCAGTTCTATTTTTGAAGTTTTGAAGATATATACAAATTCATTCCGGCCCGAGGGCCGCAATGAATTTGTATGAGTTTTTCCCTCCCTATGAAAGGAAAGTAGCGTTTTCCACCCAATAATCAGATCAAAACAACACTACTTTCCGAGTATGAGAAATGAAAAATAAATGACCTACCTCTTAATAGTAGGTACCTAACTATGAACGAAATAGAATTTATACGCATTTTGTACCTTCTGCGTCGTTAAATATTCTTTGGCAGAGATTTCAAACTTTAAATGTAGAATCGTTTGTAGTTGGTAGTGACAGATACTAGTCATCTTTTTCTTTGCTATTGAATTAGGAATGCCATCCTTGTCACGAATTTTTGCTGCGAGTGAAATGTGTCAAAAATAAAAAGTGTCAATGTGTATCGCGGCACAAAAATTTTGTCAGTTTTGTAAGGTTATAACGTATCCTTAGTTATCACTGGATAACTCACAATAACCTTTTATATTTATTTTAATTGATTTAAATTTAATAGCTTATTTACAAAGCGAGTTTAAGCAATACAGCATTAATTCTTATCCAATTAAGTACCTTTAAAATATATTGTGCATTTACTATAGATTAATATGGCCCTTTACAGCATGTAATTTAAATGCATATATTCGAAGACGTTACAGATTTGATGAAATGCAGGGACATAGTGTTGCGGCTGCACTGGGTTCGCGCTATCGAAAACGCTGGACGTATGGATAAGAGGCTCTCGAACATTTTCTACAGCAGTAATTAAAGGTTTTTCTATGGAGGTTGTTTATCAGTATTGTTGGAATGTCAAATAACATTTTAATGGTAAATTTAACGGTTAATTACTCTTTATTTACGTATCTTAAATTTTCAAATTCCCGCCATATTCATTACATTCTTCTTTTGATGTGTCCCGCCACTTCGTGCGCGTTAAAGGAAAGCGGCAAAAATCAAAATGTATGGTTCCTGCGAGGACCAGTACATTTTGTCGCTACAAAAAGTAGCCTAATATGTCTATCCTCGGGGTCTAATCTTTTATCAAAATCGGTCGGTCGGTAGTTTCGGAGCCTATTCGATGCAAACAAAGAAACCTTTCCTTCTTTCCTTTGATATTAATATTATATATCTGTGTATTAGTATAGATATACTTGTCACCAGTGATAACTAAGGATACGTTATACCCTTACAAAAGTGACAAAATTTTTGTGCCGCGATACACATTGACACTTTTTATTTTTGACACATTTCACTCACAGCAAAAATTCGTGACAAGGATGGCATTCCTAATTCAATAGCAAAGAAAAAGATGACTACTAGTATTTGTCACTACCAACTACACACTATTCTACATTTAAAGTTTGGAATCGCTGCCAAAGAATATTTAACGACGCAGAAGGTACAAAATGCGTATAATATGGCGGCTTGAGCACCAAAGCGCTGAACCACTGAGCCACAGAGGACGACCTCTGTGGCTCAGTGGTTCAGCGCTTTGGTGCTCAAGCCGGAGGTCGCAGGTTCGAATCCTGCCGACGGAACAAAAAGTTTTTCTGTGTTCCTGGGTCATGGATGTGTATTAAATATGTGTATAATATAATAAAAATCTTAAATATATGTATAGTATAAAAAGTATTAAATATATTTCCGTTGTCTGGTACCTGTAACACAAGTTCTTCGGATACTTAGCACGGGGCCAGATTGACGTGGTGTGAAGCGTCCATAGATATTATTATTATTATTATTAATATCGTTCATAGTTATTAAGAGGTAATTTATTTAAATTACCTCATAATAGTAACTTTGAACAAAAATGACAATTTTATGTAAGATCAATCTATATAATAATGGCATGAACGCCTACTACTATTTATAATAATAATAATATTTATAGACGCTTCACACCACGTCAATCTGGCCCCGTGCTAAGTATCAGAAGAACTTGTGTTGCAGGTACCAGACAACGGGAAGTATATTTAATACTTTTATACTATACATATATATAAGATTTTTATTATATTAAGTATACACATATTTAATACACATCCATGACCCAGGAACACACAAAAACTTTTTGTTCCTTCGACAGGATTCGAACCTGCGACCTCCGACTTGAGCACCAAAGCGCTGAACCACTGAGCCACAGAGGTCGTCAAACCTCTGTGGCTTTAGATAAATGTATTTAGTTTTTATCAATGTCAAATAGGAATAGAAACTTGATATTTGTTTGTATTATTGCACTCATTTATAGTGCGATGTTGGGGCAAAAATTCTGCAAAATAATAAAGAACGGTACAGAAAAAGAAAAAGTAGTTTGTTAAAAGTTAGCTTATTTTCAAAAATTTGTTCCTCATTAAGCTGGAACTATATGGTTCGAAATCCGGAACGAATCCGGACGGCGAAAATTTATGGTTAAAAATAGAACTCTGCGTTAATATATAACTACAATAGAGTGAAAATGGAAGTTTTGATCGTCGAGCTGTCATTTAAGACATCAAAACGTTCATATTTGCTGGTACCGACTTCAAAATTAAGAAGACAATGTAGAGAAATAGCCAAATTTAAAAGGGGAATTAATTAGAACATAAGTTTTATTTCATACTTATTTGTGTATTTTTACTTTGGAAGTCGGTTTAATTTTTTGTTTAAAAATAATAATTTCACCCCTTTTAGTTATATTATAGTTTGTTAAGTTGTTATTAAAACGTCTTAAGAACGTCTACAATAAACGATCGAATGTATAACTGAATACGCGCCAAGCTTCCATTAGGTATTGTTGTTAAGGTGATGATGATGATTACTGAAAGTTACAAAGTGGCATATGCTTGCAGTTCTTTGAACAATGCCGAAATTTCCAAACGCGTATTTTTAAAGAGTCAGGAGTTCTGTTCAGTGTTTTTGGATCTAGGGTATACCTTGGTTTCAACATCTTATTTTTTGGGAGCATATACTTGTTTTACTTCAGTAAAAGTCAAAATCACTATAATATGTGTCGATATAAATTTCGAGCAGTTCCCTCGATTCCTCATGGATCGCATCATCAGGTTTCCACCTTAGTGACTAAAGGACCAATTTCGAATTAAACCCTTTACAACAACAAAATAATTTTGCAAATAGGTCCATAAACAGCAGAGTAATGTTCAAAGATCTCCGTGTTAGTGTAAAATACTATGAGAAATACCTACTTTTTATATCATCATAATGTGATGATGTATGGTGTGATAGTGGTGGTGATGATGTTTACTCTAATTGACAGAGTGGCATATGCTTGCAATTCTTTAAACAACGCCGAAATCCCCAAACATGTATCTATAAGGAGTCAGGAGTTCTGTTCAGTACTTTTGGACCCAGGGTATACCTTGAAGCAAAATATTCGCGTTATGAAGGCAGTGAATCATGCGTACATAGTAGTCAAAATGGCTTACTTTAATAGGTAAATTAATGTAATCACAGATAATGCGTCAATTTTGACATTTGTATGCATGATTCACTGCTGTTTTTAACCTTTGAGTATCCAACTATAACGGAGACGCCATTGTCAGGCGTTCCCCGCTGCCAAAGGTTAGACCCTCCGGTCGTGAGGGTTGTATAAAACTAGTTGCTGCGCGTTTTTGACGTATTCGGAAAATTACAGCGAGGCGGAACGAACCGGAGCAGAAAATGCCGACTTGCTGTATTTTTTCCTGCAAAAACAGATCGGAAACATCAAATAAACAAAAGGATGGTGTTACTTTCCATGTGTATGTATTATTTTGCCTAAATATTAACAATAATTGCGATATATTAGCAAAAATCCAAAAATTTTACTCGATGAACAAATGTTGCTACTAAATCGTACAACATCCAAATTTAGGGTAATATTTAAAAGTAGTAATTTATAAAAACTTCTATTTCATATTCGTTCTTGTTTTTACTATTTCATAATGAAGAAACATGACTAATTAATTAGTACACTATTTACAAATTTGTTTTTCTTCATGATATTATTTCACGAAACACATTGAAAATTTGCAAATTATTATAAAATAATTATTCAATTGTGTTAGCAAACTTTTGTTTATATTAATTATTATTTATTACAATAAAATATGTGCGGATAAATTTATCCTGAAATTATGCATTTTTAATTTATAAACAGGCCACACTTCATAAAAACTGAGGGTTGTGACAACGTAAAAGAAATATCGATATCTACTTTATCAGTATGTTATTCTGACCATTATTTTTTTAGATTTCCTAAAAATAGGATGATTAGGAATGCCTGGGTCCAAGCTTTCGCTAATCATTTTTCTTGGTTTCCCAAACGTACGAGTACAATTTGCTCGGTGCATTTTGAAGTTTCATGTTTTATTGTTCAGACGAACAACAGTAGGAGATTAAAACAGCGCGCCTTGCCAACTTTGAAATTATTAAAGGTGCATTTTATAATTAACTAGTTTTTGCCCGTGAATTTGAACCAATCTTTGAACTATTTATGGTGAACATTGGTAAACATTGAGGTGGAACAGAACTATTATAAATGCAAAAAAAACGTATTTAGGGTGGACCCTATTTATCAAAACGATTCCGCATTTTTACTTACCTCTACCTTTTTTAACCGACAAAAAACCGAAGGAGGTTCTCAAGTCAACACATACTTACGATTATAGTACGATTTTGGTATTTTTTTTTATTTAATAATATAATATATTTTAAATATAATATATGGATGCTTCACGTCATGTCAATCTAGTCTCGTGGTAAGTTCTCGAAGAACTTGTTTTACGGGTATAGGTGTACCAGAATCTCATGGCAAATAGGGAAATAAAATTTTGTAGTGTGCAATACTGGAGAAATTGGATTAAACGATCTTGATACTGGTTAATTTTTAGTTAAATCGAAACTGTCTTAAGTTGATTTCCTTTTTCCTCCTCTCCTCCAGGCATGGAAAATAAACCATCATTCGATGTGCCATCGACGATTCACCGTATAGTAGTACTGGAAACACCTTTAAGGAAGTCACAATAAGTATCTAAGAAAATATAAAAAAACTAAAAGTATCAAAACAACTCACTCTAACTTACCGGTCAAATCTACCACGAGCTTTAAATTATAAGATTGAGTTTGATTTACACCTTCTTCTTCCTGTATTTTAAGATAGACATTGAAAACAATATTTCTCGCTTGAGATCGAATTTCCTTTTTCAACACTTTCACAAAAACAACAAATTCCAAGAACATATTCACAAAATTTTAGCAGCGGTTGACAGATCACGTACTTTGATTTGACGGGTCATACTTGACATTGCCATATGAAAATCACATTTTTTTTAAATGCCATGAGATTCTGGTACACCTATACCAGACAACGGAAATATATTTAATACTATACACATATTTAATATTTTTATTATATTCTACACACATTTAATATCTACACACCCATGACCCAGGAACACAGAAAAACTTTATTTACTTCGGCGGGATTCGAACCCGCAATCCCCGGCTTGAGCACAAACACGCTCAACCCCTGAACCACAGAGGTCGTCTAATTATTATTGTAAAGATTTTACTTCTAAATTCATCCTATTGTCACTAAATGGTAGACCCACGGACTCCTTTTTTACAACAACAAAAAAAAAGCGTGAAGCGTGCTAGATAATGGGTTTCAACACGTATGAGGCTAATTCTTGAAGCTATTATCTATTTTACTTTAGTTATTACGGCTGCTCCACCCGCGTAAATATACTATCGGTTATCCCGCGGGAATACTCTATTTTTCCGATATAAAAAGTAGCCTATGTTTTAATCCAGAGCCTAAACTACTACCATACCAAATTTCATCAAAATCCGTTCAGTAGTTTTTGCATGAAAGAGTAACAAGCATCCATCTATACATCCAACCATCTATCCATCCATCCATCCTCACAAATTTTCACATTTTATACTATTACCTACTAGGATAGGATGTGAAAATTTATGAGGATGGATAGATGGTGAATGTATGGATGTTCTTTAATATTGTAAAACATACTTTTGTTCTATCATCAATAGTTTCCGCAGCGCATGCGACGAAAGTTGTGTAATGGCATTTTTGACACCTTGGGTTACGTTACTAAAGTTTTAGTAAGAATCCCTAATCTTTTCTAGCAATAAATATAGTCTATTTTACTCAGGGTGAATGTAGCTTTCTAATGGTGAAATAATTTTTGAAATCGGCACAGTAGTTTTTTAGTTTATTCATTACAAACATACACACAAAAATACAAATCTTTCCTCTTTATAATATTAGTATAGATTATTATATACTACCTAGGTATATAAACAAATATTTTTTTAAACGACGTACAGTCAGATTAGACCGCAAATTAATATTTATCTATACTTTCTCTCATTAGTTATTCTATGTGCTAGTTAGACTAGTTAGACATACAGAAACTTATAAGAGAAAATATAGGTAAATATTGAAAAAATCGATTTCGAATTGATTTCGCTCAGAATAATTTTCCCTAAGAGTTTTTAGCATAGTCAATCAACATGGGAACTTACAAGTTTCTATCTCCTATAGTTTAGAAATGCCAGGAGGATGACCATTATAAACCATTATGGAGACCGATTACTCGAAAATGGTTGACTTTGTAAAAAGGTAATTTATAAATTCTTATTTCAATTTTAAAATACCTATAAACTATACAAAATTTCATTTATATATATATTCATAATTACACATACTAGAAAGACGGACAGACAGACGGATGGTCAGTGCAAATTTATTAGGGTTTCTTGAGTATTACGGAATGCTACAAATTGGTTGTACGCACCAGCCGCTCCGCAACTATGATATTCGCAACACTGCTAAAAATGCTAAAATTCTTCTTCACGCTGGATGACGCTTCCATTTTTGCATGTTTCAACATTTTAATACTTATTTACTTTATGATACTGAGCGAAATTGTAAATTAAATATTGTAGTTAAGATTTAATAGATATAATTTTTAAAATTTACTTTTGCCACACATAATTATTACTAGCCGAACTCATCGATAGTAAAACATCGATAGTGTCAAGCACTAGCGGTGCGGTCCCCCCTCCCGCAGAAAGTGGCGAGACTTTTTCGCATAGAAATTAGCTGTCATGTCGTCTCCGTATAGTTGGATACTCAAAGTTTTTAACCGACTTCCCAAAAAAGGAGGCGGTTATACGTTCGGCTGTATATATATATTTTTATTTTTTATTTTTTTTGTATGTTCAACGATTACTCCGCCGCCTGTGGACCGATTTTCAAAATTTTTTCTGTGATGTATAGGGTGTAATCCCAAATTGGTCCTTTTGATATCAAAGTGGTGACCTGATGATGGGATCCATGAGGAATCGAGGGAACTCCTCGAAATTTATATGGACACATATGGTGATTTTGACTTTTTCTGAAGTAGTTCAAGCATATGCTACCAAAAAGTAAGATTTTGCTCCAAGGTATACCCTGGATCCAAAAGTACAGAATAGAACTCCAGACTCCTTATAGATACATGTTTAGGGATTTCGGCGTTGTTTAAAGAACTGCAAGCATATGCCACCTTGTCAGTTAGAGTAATCATCATCATCATCACCACTATCACACCATACATCATCAGATTATGATGATATAAAAGGTATTTCTCATAGTATTTTACACTAACACGGAGATCATTGAACATTACTCTGCCGTTTATGAACCTATTTGCAAAATTCTTTTGTTGTTGTAAAGGGTTTAATTCGAAATTAGTCCTTTAGTCACTAAAGTGGAAACCTGATGATGCGAGCCATGAGGAATCGAGGGAACTCCTCAAAATTTATATCCACACATATAGTGATTTTGAATTTTACTGAAGTAATACAAGCATATACTACAAAAAAAATAAGATATTGTACCTAGGTATACCCTGGATCCAAAAGCACTGTACAGAACTCCTCAGTCTTTAAAGATGTGCGTTTGGAAATTTCGGCATTGTTTAAAGAACTGCAAGCATTTCGTAGGTATCTAGAGGGTAAAAACTGTATGTCTGTGGCTACGGCTACCAGGCTATGTCTCATGAGATCATAATCCTTAATAGCTAGACAGTTAAAATTTTTACATAACCTTTACTAAAAATAGTCGATTTCGTAATAATAAATGAAACCCTTATAGTTTTGCTCTGTCCCTCCGTCTGTCTGTCTGTCCACGCCTCTAGCTTCTGTAATTATGAATATAAATGGATGAAATTTAGTATAGTTTTTTGTATATTATATTATCTCGGATTTAGCATCGTAAAATAATAATAATTTTATATTTTGAGGGTGGCTTACATGAGAAGTGGGGATGAAAAATATTTTTTCATTGTACCCCATTGTGTTGCATAACGTTGAATAGCGCTTTAAAATAGAGTCAAGATTTCATACATGACTTTTTTCCAAAATTTTCGAGTAGTTGTAGAGTAGATTTCTTAATTATAGGTTAAACTTGTAAGTTTCCATGCTGATATATAATGCTTAAAACTCAGGGAAAATTATTTTGAACCAAACCGGACTGTGACTTTTGAAGTAATTTGAAAAACCTATAAATAAATAAATAAATAAATAAATCGTTTATTTGCCAGAGCGAATGTACAATTTGGTCTTAAGTAATATACATTTCAGAATCATGTCACTCAACTAAATTAATAGTATGCAAATGTCAGTGATAAAATTTATGATACCTACTAATTAATATTTTTCTTTTAAATAATAAATACTTAACTACATATTTTAATGTCAAAAAAATAAAAAGATACAGAATGAAAGAAGTAGGAGAAGAACAATTCGTCTATGTCAGAACACAATAATAATTTTAGTAGGTACCTAACTATCCACCTAATATTCCTTTACGTCATAAAAACATTTATCTAAAAGCCATTCATTTAATTTTCTTTTAAAAGTTGTTAAGTTAAGTGTATCAAAATCTTTTGGCAATTTATTATATAGTTTAATAGCCATAAAATAGGGACTCTTTAGGCATGCTGTGCTGTTACACTTAGGCATAACTAATTTATTTGGATAGCGTTGTGATCTATTAGTTATGTTAATATCCTTGTTTTTTACAAAATATTTGGGGTTCTTTTTAACAAACATACACATGTCTCTAATGTACATGCTTGGCTATTACGCGTTGATAGTAACGAAACCCTCCTTAGACACAACAAACGTAAATTTTTTGACGTTTTTGGCGTGATTCTTTAATGGCAAGTTAGCAACAAGTAGACGCTTGCAATAAGAATTTTGATTTTTTATACAATAAATTTTTTATACCAATAAGTGATAGGTCAGCTGTAATTAAATAATAATAGTATATTATATTACTTATCGTCAAGCAAATCAATTGCATATTTAAATAAAACAAGCATAAAAACCACCTAATAACACCTTCAGATACCTTTTCTCCCTATATTTAGGGAAAAAGTCCCAAGTTGGAATCACAGATAGACCGGCAGACATTTTGTTGTGATAAGATAAGAATCTCTACGTGCGTAGGTTTACGCAGGTTTACGCACTTTCTGGACAGAGTCTTAGACTATGTCCAGAAACTGCGTATTCTTACGCACGTAAGGTCTACGCACGTAGTCGAGGTACTAGGGCCCCATACATTGCGTCCAGAAGCTACGTGCGTATTATTTTAGCTATGCGCGTATCGTACAAAATTTCGTCAAAAAGAAACGATAAGATAAGAATCTCTACGTGCGTAGGTTTACGCAGGCTTACGCACTTTCTGGACAGAGTCTAAACCCGCACTTTACGCACGCTTTTCCGTGACCTAAGTATGACAATGTAATGACAATTGAATGTAAATAACATTTAAATATGTTTCCTTTTATTTTTTCTACATGAGTGAAGTTGGTATTGACCAATAATACCAACTTCACCAGTTGCTATTGACCAATTGGTGTGTAAATGGATTGTCATTTACACACCGTGCAGTAATAGGCAACTTAGGTCACGGAAAAGCGAGCGTAAAGTGCGGGTTTAGGTCACACTGTGCTATAAAATAAATTTAAAGTTCAAGTTAGATAGGACGAGGGCTAACGAGGGATATATATTGTGTAGGAACTAGGAAGGAAGCTTTCTCTAAAAGGAGGATTCTCTAGAATCAAGGAATTCATTTAGGCACACCCCACAATAAGATTGAGAAGATAGACAGCTAAGTATATTTTCTTAGCAATATGTCAAAATGGTATTTTTGAAAGATGCTTCAAGTTTCATTCGGCTTTGTTTTTGTAATATGATTTTTGCTACAGTTTTTGCTGCACAATATAAAAACTGACATTGAATTTAAAGTTTAAAAATGAAAGCAGCCGTGATTTCTTTGGTAATTATTGTTTTTGTGGCTATACTAGCAGTCAGCGTTATGATAAAGTTCGCTTCAAACCTAACGGAGGAAGAGCGACAGCGCGTTCACGGCGTGGAAAATTATCATATTGGCCAAAACATATTCGCCAAAATCGATGCAAAGCTGAATACGAGGGTTGCAAATAGATTTCCATATGTTGCTGCTATTATAAGAAACGGGTCATCTTCTTGGAATGTAGTCTGTTTCGGCAGTGTTATTCTTGACAAGTGGCTGGTGACTTCTGCACATTGTAGGAAACCGAGTGCAGAGTCCGCGCGGTACAGAGTCATGATGCTTTACGACTATGCCAACAACTCGAGTCGTTTATATGACGTAGTATTCTGGAAAAGACATGAGAAATTCAACGGTAACAATTCTCTCTACGACATAGCGGTTGCAGTACTCAATGTCGAAACCCCCTTAACGTTTAAAACTTCGAACGTCGTAGAATTGCAAATCACAGAAGTAGACGCATGTATTTGGAAGACAGTTCACTCGATGAATAGAAGAATATACTTGTTAAATGACATCGAGGGATATCATTTAAGAGTCGCTCCACCTGAGAAATGCGTTGAATCTTTCAATGTCACCATCAATGAGAGCCAGATATGTGTGGACTTGTCAGACTACGAGGACTGCTTTATTTTAGAATTTGGCCCTGTATTTTGGGGAAATAGTTTAGTCGGTGTGTTAACTTTACAGCCGAAGGACTGCGAAGTAAAGTTCGCAATTTTTACAAATGTTTCATATTTTTCACCGTGGATTACCCAAGCTATAGCGGTAGCCCCATTTTAAAATAAATATTTACATGTCACCTTATCTTTTGGTTTTTTCCTTATTTTTAACCGACTTCCAAGAAAGTAGGCTCAGTAATATACCTATATACAGGAAATTATAACAAGAATAATCTCGTGACTATAAAACAATTATTTAACACTACTTTTATGAATTTAACACTTATATACAACACTTATATTCACTATTTTCACTCTTAAGAGTTTATGTACTATTTACTCACGGTTTTTAGAAACGTTTTAAAGCACTGATAAGCGTTCATTGTTTTTGAATTCACTTTAATTTGAGTTGAGGCCGCTGTCCTTAACAACATGTAGGGTAGTCGTACCAATGAATGAACACTTAAGCGCAGCGTCTAGATTACACGCATGATATTTTAAAGTAATGATTACATTTTTTAACAATGATGAATCAGACATCATACCTCTTTTTAAGCTTAATTCAATAAAACAAAACGTTTCATATTCAAGTCTTTGTATTATTTCTTAGAAAATAAACATTATAAAAAACCGTAAATCACCTATAAATGAACACATCTATCCTTATTCGGAATAGGTAAATTACCTATGAATGAACTAACTAAGTTGTACCAATAAATCTATCATCTAGTCCTAGCAAATAATAATAATAATTATATAATGTTCGAAGTATAGATGCAATACTAGACGGGTCGCGCTAGGCGTATTCGAGGTGGTAAGTGGAAAAAATTCTAAAGTCGCTGAATTTTTGTGTGTTGATAAAGTAGTCCATAGGGAGCTTATGATTAAGTTTTGTGCCATTTCTGCCCACTGCGTTTCCAGCAATTCCATTATTTGTGGTTGATTTTTTTATATGGCGATAAAATTGGCAATATTGATTTAAAGTTTAAAATATTAATGGTATTTAACTGGGACAGCTTCCAGAGTATGGAGACTTAATTTGCGTCGTTTTCGTCCAGTAAAAAATGACTTAGGGTCATTTTTTGAAAACAGTACCGGCAAAAATTCTAAAGTGTGATAAACGACTATTTTCTGTTTAAGACCACTAAAATAGGCGTAATTCCAAATTTTGTGCCACATTAAGCGACTGCGATTCGAGAAATTAAGTTTTTTAGTTTCCCTAAGCTAAAAGCGCTCCAAAAACACATAATCGTTAAATAAAGTTCACGTATTGAATATTATTAAGTCATAAAGAATCTATATTCCAAGTTTGTGCCTTTTTCATGGAGGGTTTAAATAATAAAATGCAAAAATAATATTATTATAATATGCGGTCGAAGTATTGTGGAATATTCGCACTACAACATACACATTACACATATACGTAAATGTGTGTGATAAAATGTCATTCATTCGACTACATTTCAAAATTTTTATATTTCGCATTTTACAGCGATTACAAAATTTAAACTTGCTTTTGCCCACAACTTTGTTTGCGTAGCACGAATGACGAAGCTGAATGTAATTGTCGCCTGATTTTATACAATACATAAATGCACAATAAAATTTGATATCCGATAGGCTTCCACATGAAACTTCGGTTATCTAACACCAAAAAAATTACAATTTCAAATACCTAATGTTAGTTCTTGAAATTAGTCGTTTAACCGAATAGTCTCTTCAGCTACATCATATTTATTGTATATATAGTATTATTTAATAAAAAATTAATAAATTATTTCAACGCTTGAATTTTATACGTAGGTTGCTGAATACATGTTTCTAATACTCGTGGTTAAGGACTTATTTATTAGGTTATTAATTGATTGTAATAATTTATATAATTAAATACATTTTACAAACCAACAAAATAATATTTGTATATATTGTTATTCATCCCGTTGACAATTTTATATCTAGGGGCACGGCAGGGCCCCGCCAAGTCGAGCCTAGTGAAACATCAGAGCACTACGTACGAATGTGGACCGATCCTTGTACTGCTTTTCGATATATATTTACTATGTTTAGCATTAATTTATAATAATGTTAGTCTTATAAAATAATTGATTTATAATACCTAACGTTAGTCTTAATTTAATTTGTAATTTTATTATAATTTTTAATAAGTATTATAAAAATCATTAATTTGTGAAACTGGAAATAAAAGGTTTTTTATTTTTGAATTTTTATTTATTTATTATTGCTTGTTAGTTTTATGTTAAAACTAGCTGGTGCCCGCAGCTCCACCCGCGTAGGTACAGTAAGTAGTATTAGAAGCTATGATTTTTTTATCTTTAAGTTATTTTGTTTTTTGTGTAACTGACCTTTGAATTACATCAATTTTAAACTTTGCTTGCCTTTTTGGGAACACTCCTTGACTTTTTATTTTTTTAAAGTCTCACGTTACGCAGCCACGGAAAAATTAACTACAAATAATCGAATTTCTGAAAAGGCAATAGGCAGACATGGCACAAAACTTAATTATTAACTCCCTAGGGACTACGCTATCAACTACATATAGGTACAGAAAAAATTCAGCAACATTAGAATTTTTCCACTTCCCACTAAAAATCCGCGCGCGCTAAAAAGCGCGAATCGTCTAATGAGTCAAAATGCATAGCTTGAGCGTTTCATTACTTCATGAGCTTTTGTATAAGGCACACCCCACACTAGCAATATTTGAGCGTCGTCGTTGTGCCAGAACATTGTGTTCTCTAACAGAAAAGCTATGAACAGTGACTAAAATATTTTTTATCTTAAGCCTATTTTCTACTTTACGAGTTTGTAAATTGAAGCTTTATAGAGTTAGAGAACGTAGAGTGGAGTCAGAAGGTTCTAGACGAGATCTGAAGACATTTTTTATTGGCGAGTCATAATATTATGGTCTCGTCTTGGCATCATTAAACATGAAATAAATTTAAAATTGAAATTATAAATTTCGCATTTAGAACATTATTACTTGTCAAGTTGTCACATAAATTGTCATTTCATTTTGTCGTATTAAATATGAAACTTGGGCCCCTCCCCGCGTGGCGAGAGGCCCGCACCCCGTATTCGCCATTGATACATGATAAAAGTTGGTTTTTTACATTCTAATAAAAAATCCCGCGGATAAACATGATTAAACTTATAGAAAGTGTTTTGTAACACCATAATCATCATATAGATATGAACTCTACTAACTAAAAGTTTCATTAGTAGTTTTTATAGCGAGTTTGAGGAAAAAAAATGGAATATCTTTATACGAAATTGCAGAATGTGGCACAACTTTCTCACAGACTCAGATGTTAACACTCTGAACAGTTTTTTAAGATTTGTCAGACATTAGAATAGTTGTGGGCCTGGTGGGACCATGTTTTATATAGTAGCCGAATACCAGGAAACCCCTGGTTGGATACGACTCAAACTGCATATGTGCATCGGTTACTCTTTCCTTAATATCGTGAAAGTAAAATTTTTAGCTATAATTTACTTTTGGGCCAATATCCATGAAAGACACAAAAACCTAAATTGCTACAAACGCAGCCATCCAAAATGGCACAAAATCAAATTTTAGACTAAGAAGAAGGTCCGGAAACTATATGCAAAAAATAAAAGACTTTAGAATTTTTGCACCCTCAAATCTTATCCAGACCCGTCTATACCTATCTAAACCTAAAATAACATAAAACGCCAAATTATGGTAGGATTAACAAACATATATTCTTAATGACTGTCCTCGTCGGCTTAGACTTCTAGAACAAAATCATAAAGAAACATAAAAAATTCTAAACTTTTTATATCTGAATAACTAAAATTAACTTATCTTTAATGGTATTTAACTTTAAAACTCAAACAGTCAGTCTCAGGTACTCAGTTATTCTTCACCATAGATTTATTGAGCATTTTTCATATCTTTCGTAAAAATAATTTCTCCTCGTCGAGTAATTTTTTCTACTACAAGAATATCGACAACTGAATCAATATATATTTCATATTATATATCTCTAACTTGAGGATAAACAAAAAGTTCGGCCTCCATTTTTTTCTGTTGTTTCTTTCTCATAAAATCGACTTTCATTTTTTTTTCTTCATCGTTTATCATTAAGACTTTCCCAACAAATAGTTTTGTGGATTTCATTTCCTTAAATTGTACCAAAACGTAACTTCCAAAAGTAATACCATAAAATTTTATTTTTTTCTCAGAAGTAGTACTGTTAACTAAAAAGTTATCCGATTCGCTTGCGTAGTTTGTTAAACTGATTTCGTTCTCTTTTTCTGTTGCGTTAGTTGCTCTTTTAGTTTTACAAACTTCGCTTTTATTATTCACTTCTTTTTCATCGCTTTTATTATTCTCTTCTTTTTCATCGCTTTTATTATTCTCTTCTCTTTCATCGCTTACATTTAGTATTTCTGTTTCATTAGTGCTTCTGTATTCCTTATATAATTGTGTGTTTCGTTTCTTTACTAGGTTCGTTTTGGCTTTTACAATTTTGGTATTTTTGTTTTGTGAGTTTTTGTTACTTTTCTTTCCTTCTTCTGCTTTATTTGCTTGTTTATTTTCAATGTTCAACAACAATGAACAATGAAATTATGATATTGTTCATTGATAGGTGCAATGCTCTAAACATAAACGGAAACTTTGAACCCCGTTCATATATAGGTCTGGATGGTATTTTAAAAAAGTAATGGTTTCAATCGAATCCACAAACGTAATACTGTAGTACTAAAGCATAAAATTCAATGTCTTAAAAATGACAGATGGCCGAGACATGAACACATATAGTTCATTCATAGGACCACTGTATATTTGACGAACCTTAATGTAAACACACCGAAATTTACCTCAAAAATCTAAAGTAATGACAAAATATTATGGTTATTCGATAGAAAATATATAATTTCTTATAAAACAAATAACAATTATCATCTATCTACTCACAGTGGTAAAAAATCAACGATTGACTCCACCTCTGCTTTGCGTTTTCCTTATTATTTTACCGAAAATACGGAGCGTGCAGTAGACGTGTCACGCAAAAACTGTAGCCACTTTGATTTGAAACCGACCAATCAGAAGTGGTAGCTTTACTCAACTCAAATATTAGAGTTGCCACTATAAAAATAAGTTACGAATGTAGTAGTTTTGACGTAATTCTTATTTAATGCAAAAAACCTTCAGGTGTTCATTCATAGGTGTGTGTTTTTATTATGGTACAACTACCCTATGAGACTTATGTTTAATTCAAAACTTACAATCTTTCATGTTTGTTTCGTCTTAAATAACTGGCATTTGTTATACATATTAACTACATAAACGTATAATTAATAGAACGATAAAGGGCATTTGACTAAAGTTACAACTTACTCTGTTTTCCAAATATAAGGAGGTAGGTAACTTTCCCTCGTACAGAACCATAACATCTATTTGTCTCAATCGCAACTTGTTTTTATAGCATCGAGATAAACATTTTCATATTAGATTCGTATTGGGTTGATTTATTGTTAGGGGTTTCGGTGTTTAGCGCGGGAGCTTACAACTTTCGTACGATTTTACTTATTCAATGTTGTTATATGTAACAAACAATATAGATAAAATTTTTATTTCTAGTACCAGTCTGTCTATCCTCTAAGAACATTTTCATATATCTCTACAGCTGAATCCGCGGTGAGTGTCAAATTCGTATATGATATTTGACACTCACCGCGGATTCAGCTGTCGAGATACATGATTCAAATGTTCTTAGAGAATAATACTGCTGATCATATGTGTCAGTTCACTTCAGAAAGAGACAATACGAGACGCGTAGCAATTTAAAATTGAACTTTATTCTCTATACAAGAAGATGCCCTTTTATTTGCAAAAGTTTTCGAATGTTAAACTGCACCGTTCTCTATAGCGCAGCGCCCGCTCTTGCTCGCCACTGAAACGTGTAATACGCGCCGTGTCGCTTACCGTCTTGTTTTGGTGTGAGTTGACCCTATGGGTGACCTTTGATATTTCTATAAATTACTCAGTGCAAGCTTCTTAAACATAAGGAGGAACATTGGCGTAATTATTATTAAACGTATGTGAATTACGGCGCCTTTAATAGGTATAAATCTAGTACTAGCTAGGGCGTAGTAAATACTATAAATTTGACATCGTGGCTCAGTGGTTGCGCATGTTGGTGCTCAAGCCGGGGGTGTCGGGTTCGAATCCCGCCGAAGGAACAAAAAGTTTTTCTGTGTGTCTGGGTCATGGATGTGTAATAAATATGTGTATAATGTAATAAAAATCTTAAATATATGTATAGTATAAGATGTATTAAATATATTTCCGTTGTCTGGTACCAGTAACAAGTTCTTCAAGAACTTACCACGGGACCAGATTGACGCGGTGTGAAGCATCCATAGATATTATGTCAGGTTTGCCTTTTATCTAAATATATAAAAGGCAAACCTGACTGACTCATCAATCAACGCACAGCCGAAACTACTGAACGGATTTTGCTGAAATTTGGCAAACAGATAGTTGTAATGTCGTAGGCATCCGCTAAGAAAGGATTTTTGAAAATTCGCCCCCAAAGGGTGTGTAAAGGGGGTAACATTTTTGTATGGAAACAGAAATCCACGCGGACGAAGACGCGCGGAAAAGCTAGTTATTATTATAAGAGTGTAAGAAATACATTCATGATTACCAAAACGTTATTGTATACGGTTAGAAATGGTTAGAATGAGGATGGCAGTAGGTAATTTTTGTAAAAAAAGGAACTGCTGAAAACTACTATTAGTCCAGATATTTTGTTGCTGGAAATCTTTTCAGTACTTTCAGTTTAGACTTTACTCAATTTAAATGTTATAGCATTTAATAAAGTCTAATGCTTTGCATTCTGTTTCAAATAATATAATTCATAGAGACTTTATATTCTGTATGTTAGTACATAAGTAAAAAGGACCGGTACGACTAGAAGCTCCAAACATTTTTTAATAAGCACAAGACAACAAACTACAGTTTCTGAAATCGAACTTTTACATTAACAAATATTGTGGCAGCGAAAAATCCTTTTTCCCTGTTTACTCAAGTTATAGAAAACTTCCGCGTTGAGTTGCCCCTCGAGCGGACATGTCAATATTATAAATAATCTTGTCCGCCAACCCGCTAAGTGTTCCCTTACGTTATGCATCATATCTCGGGGAGACCACTTTGTTTGATTAATTTACTAAGCCTAAAAGGATTTGTATCACTCGGATTTATTGGCCTCTCTCAATTGTTTGTTCCCCACTCGCTTGCGTAAAATTTTGTGATATTGTTATTGCCTAGAGTTCTTTTGACGGCGTAAGCTGACTACAATCAGACGACTTGAGATTTTAACGATAATGTTTGGCTGATCTAAGCAAATATGAACCAGTAGCAGAAAATTATAAGGTTGATAGTACCTAGTATTGCGCATCTATCTAATGACTAGCATTTTCCTGCGGCGCCCGCGTGAAATTGGGAAATACAGTAACTATTTATTAATCTGTGGAAATATGTAACCAATATTTTTTCCGTATCTACTCAATTCATACGAAATATCATGCAAATATGTCCCAAGAATAAAAGTTACATACAAACTTTTATTCCCTATTTTACCCCCTTGGGGGTTGAATTTTGAAAAATCCTTCCATAGTGGATGCCATATGAGAAACTAGCTGTCTCGACACACGTTGTTCTGTCTAAAATATGAACTGCAATGAATAAATAACTACACCTACAATGCAACCTACATCCTAGTCCTACACCTACACCTACACCTACTCCTACAACATACACATTATCCAATATTTTTCACTGTTTAAACATTTCCTGAACTACCCCAATTATTTCAAGATCAAAATGAGCCAAATCGGTCCACCCGTTCTCGACTTTTGAGTCCCTCCTAAATTTTAATTTACAAATAAACTTGGTCACACATAATTTGGTAAATCGTAAACTCGTCTGCGAATTTCGAGCACTCCCTTTAGAGCTTTATGTAGTGACATTAAGTTTGGCCAGGCTATAACTCATAACATAAACGCATCCCCTCGCAGGCGTGCATTCCAGTAATGAAACGAATTTCTCCACTGTTTTTCTGATAAATGAAGACATACAGGCTGAATATAAAACAGTCACGACTGAGAATATGTAAAATAATGGTAAAATGTTATAAACTACAAAATGTTATACTGTTTATTACAAATTCCGTTCCTCTGATGATATAATAATATATCATGAGATAAAAAATAAAAGAGTCTAAGGAAAAACTTCAATTTTCTGAAAAATCATTAGCGAAGTAGTTTCTAATGATTTTTTGTCCCGACAAACTTATTACTATTAGCCTTTGATTAATTATTACATAGATACTTACGTTATATCCTTACAAAACTTACAATATGTCTGTGCCACGACACACATTGACATGGGACGCGTGTCAATGTGTCAACGTCGCATACTAACACAGAACACGCTAATATTACTCGCGGAACACACTAACCAAAATTGGCCCGACGTCGGGCCAACTTAGGTTTTCACTTTTTATGCGCAATGCCATATCTACCTCTTTTTAATATAATACATCTTTGCTATTAGCACATTCGACGTTGACTATGTGCGAATTATGGTCAAATTACATCGAGACGAGGCGTGGCGTGGCGATCGCGGTAATAACCGCCTCCTTTTTTGGAAGGCAGTTAAAAATGCCGCGCCGCAGCCCACGCCTTCGCATCTCGGTGTAAATTGACGCTACACCATAGACGTATATATGTATCTATTATTATAGACGAGGTATGTTGAGGCAAAAAGTGTCTCCAGTTAAATGGCCCCACTTTTAGGATTTTGGGGCTATTATTTGATATATGGTGAAAACAAGATGGCTGACATGTGAAGTATGGTGAAATCCAAGATGGCGTAACTTTTTCTTGTATGAAGATTGGTTCTGTCAAATTTATGTCATAGCCTATCTTGAGTTTTGATCTTTGCGCTACGCCAGTCTTTCCCAAAGTGGGCCCCCTTGTAGGCGCTGGAGGCCTAGAGGGGGGCGATAAGGGGCAAAGAAGAAATTGGGTGGCGCTGATATGGTTTAAGGTGGCGATGGAATATTTGTAAGTTCAGCTACATTATATTTTAAAATTTACTGCAATTAAAATCCTCCTACTAAGTACACAACATCAATTTATTTATATTTATATCCTATTTTATGGTACCTATATATAAAAGGTTTGGTAAAATCAATTACGGATACTGATATATGATCAGCATATATGATCTACTGATTATGTAAAGACGTTTAAGCAGAAACATAATTGTCATACTTACTCGAAAAAAATATTTATTTTATATGGGCGAGTTTGCGTTTTGCGGAGAGTCAACCATGATACATAAGATGATTATTTTAGTTTGAGTATGACAATTATTTTTGTGCCTAAACGTCTTTACATAAGCAGTGGATCATGTGCCTGAAGTATCCATTATTGATTTTTAGATACCTTATTTATAAGTAAAGTTAAATATATTACAGGTTTAATTACACTCCAAAAGAGACTAATATATATATATATATGTTATTAAGGTTTAAAACCTACAAAATAACCGATTTTCGAAGTGGGCGTTAGACGGAATAAGTTTGGGAACCTCTGCGCTACGCAGTACGCTTCGCCAATATATTTTTATGTTTATAACTAACTCCCCACCGATCTCGGTGACGGTGGCCGGTTTCATTGAAACCAGGCCAGTTACGCAGGAGTAATTTTATAGTGCCCAAGTGTGTGCGCAGGACACAAGAGCACTCTCTCTTCCTTTACTCTCCTAATCCAGTGGGACGGATAACCGACACGACTGACGAGAGATGAGGCGCAGGTCCGACTTTTTACATGCCCATCCGATGCATGGATCATCTTTCTTGTCAATCAGGTGATCAGCCTGCATTATCCTAACCAAACTTGGAAACAACATTTTTTGTTATTCCAATGCGGGAATCGAACCCACGACCTCCGAGTCGAGAGCCAATGCTCTAACCACTAGACCACGGAGGCTTTATGTTTATATTGGAGAAATCCCGCTACAATACCACTATTTCCACAAGTTAGTATCTTCCTTCAATTAACTTGGAGATGCGTATTGAACAACCATTTGCGAGATGATGGGGCGATAGTCTAGTGATTTATGACGGCTACCCCATACAAAAAAATTGGAAATACTCTATCAGATACTATATTATACATGATGTGTTTGAGTATAACAGCTTAGGAAATGGTAATTTTATTTAATGGCCTTGTATTGTTGGAATATTATGTGAACTTATTTTATGTCAGCACTCAGTAAGTAGGTACGGTAGAATACTAGAATATGTAGCAGGTCCGGCTGAAAATCTATCGGAACCATAGATGTATTATATTCGAAACAATATAGATTGGAGACTCGAAAAATAACTACTTATTAACTGTATGTAAAAAGCGATGATTCCGATTGGACCGAAAACCGAATAATTTCATAAAAGCTCTGTCAACAGATATTAATAATATTTATTTATTTTAAAATCCTACCTATATTAGTATATTCTAGCAACATTTTCAATAAATACGTGGTAGAGCCATGCTTCGGCACGAATGGGCCGGCTCGACTGGAGAAATACCACGGGCTCACAGAAAACCGGCGTGAAATAGCGTTTGCGCTGTGTTTCGCCGAGTGAGTGAGTTTGCCGGAGGCCCAATCCCCTACCCTATTCCCTTCCCTACCCTCCCCTATTACCCTATTCCCTCTTAAAAGGCCGGCAACGCACTTGCAGCTCTTATGATGCTGCGAGTGTCCATGGGCGACGGAAGTTGCTTTCCATCAGGTGACCCGTTTGCTCGTATGCCCCCATATTTCATAAAAAATAATAATAATAATAAAGTTTTAATAAATATATATGTTTGTAACTAAGACGGAAACATTTTTCGAAGTAAAGCAGTTACACCCATCGTTGTTATTGTAATTCAATTCTTTCGATAGATAGAATCGATTCTCAACGCATCGTAATAAATGTTCACGTGGGGTCGTCCGATCTAAATATCTTTTTTTTTTATTTATTGTAATTTATAAGCAATTTTATAAATATAAAATAGGGTGTAGTTAGATGAAATTATTAAATCTTTTTAAGCGGTAACATTATTATCTACAGAGAATATCTTCACAGTTCCATTTTGGCGTCTACTTTATGTTAGACAGAAATAATGAATCTTAATAAACAAAGTTAAAAGTACCCCCGAACGGCCAAGCAGTGGGCGAGATAACTCTCGATCATGACAGCTTTCAAACAAAAATAAAACTAAATTGAAATCGGGTTCATCTGTTTGGGAGCTACGATTCCAGGGACAGACAAACACACGTACGCACGCACGCACGCACGTGAGCACACACACACACACACACACACACAAACACAACACTTAGCACAACAATAACATTGCATTGAATATATCATTCATAACATTAAAAACTATAATAATAAAAGAAACTACAAACGCAGTGTTGTATAGTAATTATTATAATTAAGCGATGTGAAAATAGAACAATGCCGCCCCTAGTGCGGTTGTTGTGTTTGCCGCCATGTCGCGCGGCGACAATTAAAATCTTGTTAATAGTTAAAATAACAAATGTTATTTATCCCCAAGGACCTTTTGTGGGGACCCTTTACGTACGTATTACGCGTACTCGCGGTAGTGATCGAGCATTCAACGCTGGATACGGGAGATTGAGTCCTATCGCGGTCAGTCGTAGTCGTTTTTCAATTAAATATAATCAAAAAAAAATTAGATTTTTTTTATTGTAACCCAATTAGTATATATTAGCCACCTGCCAGACAGCAAACTGTGGAACAAAACAGAATGTGCAACAGGGAAATTATTTTGTACAATAGGCAATCGGACTAAATTTTTTTTTATTGCATAAATGAATAGTACTCTTAAATATGAGTAACTTCTCAGAAGAAACCGTATATCAAAAGTCAATATTTTCAAAGGTACAGCGATTTGTATAAAAAATTTCGCGAGCCTCTTAAAAACGCTCCATACTAAAGTCGACCTACAAATGACGTCACTTGTAGGTTATAGTATATGAAGTATATGGCCGCAGGAATATATTTGTAAATATCTCCGATATTTGTGCGTTTAAGTTCATACTTACCATAATGAATGTTTTTGTATATGATGTGAGTAAACTATATATGTAGGTTTTGTTTACCAATTTCGCAAAAAAAAATTTTTTTTGTATAAAGACTCACGAAATTTTGTATACAAATCGCTGTACCTTTGAAAATATTGACTTTTGATATACGGTTTCTTCTGAGAAGTTACTCATATTTAAGAGGTAATTGATTTATGCAATAAAAAAAATCAGTCCGCTTGCCTATTCTTCTGCACGTCAATGCCTATACTGTGTTTGTATTAGCTATTAACTAATGGCGAAGTTGTAGAGCTGGACCTCGTTATTTTTTAAAACGCCTTTAGCTGAGCTCATACATAAACGTGTCGACAAACGACAAACAAACGGTCTACACCGTAACCCAACGTGCAAGTACCTATCACGTTTTTCATCAATAAGTGTCAAATCTACTATCCTTAACTGGATAAATCCTAGCAGAAATGATCTTTAATTTTTGCATGTCCATTAAAAAAACAAGCCGGAGAGTCGTGGTTTTATTGGCCGCAGTTATGATGCGGCATTCTCGTTATTGTTTCAACAAATGTCGTTTCCCAGTCCCTGTCTTAATGGATTTCTTAAGCTGAACTTTATTATTACGAAGCTTTTTTGCCTCAACTTTGCCTACTTCTTTGTGGCTATTGTAGGCGGAGTGACTTATCATTGCAAATCATTACTTTTTTAAAGGTATGAAATAACGTAGCTAACTTCAAAAATTTAAATTAAAAAAATATATATGCCTACTAGCTTTTGCCCGCAGCTCCGCACTGTAGTTTTTCGGGATAAAAAATATCCTATGTCCTTTGTCCCGGTATTCAAAGTATGTTTATACCAAATTTCATAAAAATCGGTTCAGCGGTTAAAGCGTGAAGAGGTAACAGAGAGACAGACAGACACACTATCGCATTTATAATATTATTATGGATATAAAAGTATACATAATAATAAGATAATATTGCTAAGAGCACAAGAATTTAAAAAAAAGTTCAAATTGGCAGTCTTACCTGCTGCTGAAGCAGTTTCTTCCAGACTTACTCTCACTTTTAAAACTAGTTATCTAATAAAGTTGTCTTGTTTTTTAAAAAAGAGTAGTTTAGCTGATAAGACAGTAGTAAAGACAGTTCGGAAAAATAAAAATAAAAGTTTTTTTCACTTATCATTGATCAGTGAGATGACTCGTAAATTTCTTTTGTGGCACACACACACACACAATAAAGCGCGCGACTCGCATTGCTGCGCTTGACAAATTGCAACATGAGGTGGCCACAATTCTGACTTAAGACGGACGCTACAAAAAACACTTAAGTAAATTACCTAATAGTTAGGTAATTTACTTAATTGTTATTTTTGTAGCATTAGTTAGTCACTCTAGTTAGGGGTTCTAAAAAGGCCACTTTAGGTGTTTCATATTATGTTTCATATATTTTGACAGTTAAAATATCAATTTTGACAGTTTACAATAGAAATGCGTAAAATGGCGCACATAATATGAATTGCATTTTATGATTCATCTAATGTTCACCTAAAGTGGCCTTTTTAGTCCCCTGTTTCACAATCGCCTATTAAGTGACGAATAGGTTATCCGCAAGTTTTGTCGCTGTTTATTTTATACTGAGCGACAGAGGCAAATTTCAGGATAAGCTATTCGTCACTTATAGGCGATTGTGAAACAGGCCCCAACTCTAACGTATACTTTACTTAAATTCAACAATAGTATTAAAAGTATTAAGTAATCAAGCCCCTTCGAAAAAAAAAGAGATGTTATAAGTTTGACATATATCTGTATGTGTGTCTGTCCGTGGCATTGTAGCTCCCAAACGGATGGACCGACTTCGGTCTAGTTTTTTTTTTGGTTGCTGACATGATCGAGAGTGTTCCTAGCTATAATTCAACATCACCAGCTCACTCACTGCTTGACAATACGGGGTTTACTTATATTTGTTTTATTTTGTTTTTCTTTTTTAATCGAAATATAAACCTGACTGACTCATCTATAAACGTACAGCCGAAACTACTGAACGGATTTCGCTGAAATTTGCATACAGATAGTTGTAGTAACGTAGGCATCCGTTAAGAAAGGATTTTTGAAAATTCGCCCCCTATGGGGGTGAAAAAGGGGTTAAAATTTTGTATGAAAACCGAACTCCACGCGGACGAAGTCGCGAGCAAAAGCTAGTATTAAATATTAACAGACACATTTTTTGATTTCATTTGCATTTATAGATACCTACGTATAATTGCGTAGCATTATTAATGTCCGAAATGCAAACCTCAAGCTTGTATGATTCATGTTTTAAGCAATTGAATAAAATTGAATACAAAACAATATACTGAGAAACAAAATACGTACAGCGTACATAAGCACGTCCTTCCTCCTTGCTTAGTTTTTTATGGGCATTACATACGTTAATTTTTCTATCTGATATCGCCGCCGCTATCGCCAAGTCTTTAGTCTATAAATGGCAGTACTATCTTTTCTAGAAGCACAAGGTATTTTAATATTTTGGTTACGTAAATCTGTCTTTTCTGTGGAGAAATGCATGAGTTTCCTAAAAGTATGGACTCCCTATTCTTCGGGAGCGTGCGGGAAGCACCGCCGCGCGTCGCCGGATGCGCCGCGCCGGAAACTGCCCGATATGTTGTCTGAAACTCACTCCTCGTTTCACTCAGAAAAAAGTGAATTTTGTGCCATTATGTTATTTTATGCAACTCATCCGAGTTATCTAAGTTGTATTGTTGACGAGTACCGTACGACCATGATCTCAATGTCTTTCGGCAATGTCGTTTTTCACACATCGTCTGTCATTTCCATAGAAAATTAGCAATATAGGTAATTTGAATATTTAATTGGCAATATAGTTTTACTGCATCTTCGTGTAGTCTTAAAACTTTAAAACTAAATTTCAATTTCAAAATCGCACCATCGAAATATATTTACATCCTTACTATTATATTATACTTCACGTATTAATATCATTGTAATAAAACAAACCCTTCTACTATTATTATTATTAGTACTCTGGCTACGCTCAATCTACGATTCCAGTCTACAGCCTACGCCGTAACGTCGTAGCACTTTCGTAGCGCACATGAAGACACGAAGCGCGTAGCACGAGTTACGATCTACGTCGTAGCTATTTATGACGCAGCGCTGAATTTCAGATACGTTGTTATCAGTCGAATGCCGTAGCATTTTCTACAATTTTCTTCGTCCGGTAATATTATTACGTGTATAATGTATTTTAGGTTTCCGTATCCGAAAGGTAAAAACGGGACCCTGCTACTGAGACTTCACTGCATGTCTGTCTGTCAGTCCGTCTGTCTGTCACCAGGCTGTATCTCGTTAACTGTGATAGCTAAACAGCTGAAATTTTCACACAAAGTGTATGTGTGTTTCCGCTACAACAACAAATACTGAAAACAGAATAAAATATATTATATTTAATTCCCATACAAGAAACATGATTTTTGCTGTTTTGTATGGAATCCTTCGTGCGCGAGTCCAACTCGTACTTGGCTGGTTTTTTAATGCATTTGACTACATATCTTCTTACGAGAAGGTTTTAAAAGCGTACACTCTTATAAATTAAGAAAATAACGACCTTTAATAATCGACACTGTCTTAGTACAAGTCAATTGGTTAGCCTCACACACACCATATTATAAAATAGTGTTCTCGCAATAAAAATCTCTTCAAATAATCATTTTTGTACGCACCCAATACCCTTCTTCAAATTAATTTTTTCGTATTTTTATGATATTCCCATATTTTTTTCCTATTTACCTATGTAGTGTACATAGAACTGGCCCAAAATCAAACATCTATTTTATTCTGTCTATAATATTGCGTGTGTGCGACTAGCCATTGAGAATTTTTATATCAGCTGAAATTATACGAGCCTACAAATCGCTAGAACAGTCGCACGGCGTACCCCAGCAATATATAATAAGATATATGAGAAACAAAGTATGTACGGATGATAAAATCTTAAGAAGTTAGCAGTATGTAAATGCGGGGGGCGCTCAATGACTCGTGCCCGCGTAATCGCGGGGGAGTCGCGGGTGCGTTGCGGAGGGGGAAGGGGTGATTTACGACGACTATCTGTCTAGGGAGGATCGCCATGTTTTCGTACTGAGTGTTACATAAGAGTTGTGTAAAACATAGCCTTGTTACATACTACATAGTTGTGTGGTTCTTTGGTATGATAAATGATTTTATTGTTATCAGTTAAGTATCAGATAATGGTAAAAGTTATAGTCGTACTTGTTTATAGTTCGTCAGTTATAAAATTGTAATTCTTTGATTCGGTCTAACAGTTATTCACACCATAATTTCAGGCTGAATTGCAACAACTGAAATGCAAATAAACAAATAATATATACCATAGGTAACGCATACCAGTTCCTGAAAAGCCGTAAATTTTCAAGAAACTACTATGCATAATGTGCTTTAGTCCACGCGCTAGTTAAATGCAGAGCATAGGGCATATATATGTCACTGTAAAATTGTAAAATCCGTTAGATTGTAATAAAACTAGTGAAATTGTAAAATGTTGGTAGACTTCCGACGCGAATATGCTGCCTAAATTTAACACATTATTTTTCAATTTTATTATAAATATATAGTATTTAATCTTTCGACACATGTTTACAATCTCGTTAGTTATTTTACAATTTTACGGTGACATATACAAGACAGGCGCGTGAGGTGTGGTGCGCGGGCAGTCGGGGGATGCTTGGATGATCCTACCTAATATACAGGCTAGAGCTCCCCAATGAAGGAGAACCAGTCTTAACCACTGGTACCTAAGATGTAATCCACTAA
The DNA here is from genome assembly GCA_905404095.1 of Glaucopsyche alexis. Classification (NCBI taxonomy): domain Eukaryota; kingdom Metazoa; phylum Arthropoda; class Insecta; order Lepidoptera; family Lycaenidae; genus Glaucopsyche; species Glaucopsyche alexis. The sequence goes on from FR990047.1 coordinate 9,029,221, forward strand.
ATAAATGTTACTGCGATCACCGTAGCATTAACGTAGTGTTGTAATGACGTGTCGTTTTTTGACGTGGAATTTCGTGACCCATGTGTAGCTTTTTACCCGACTGCCGGGAGGGTTATGTGTTTGGCGCGTATCTTGTATGTATGTATGTATGTATGTAATATTCTTTATTACCTTGTATCTTCAGAACCGCTAAACGGATTTTCACATTTGAGGTATCGTTAGATTCGTCTTAATAGCCCAAGTGTTCTTAGATAGGTGACATTAAAAAAAAACAAAATGGCGGATGTTTGACGCCATATTGTGAGGTAAAAAAAAATATCTACCAAGTATATCGAGTGGGGTATCAAAATGAAGGATTTTAAACACTGATTCTAAATATGTATATAACTTGCAGTTTTATATTAAATATAACGATAAATAATAATAATAATAAACAAAAACCCGCCTGCATAGATAACTACAATTCAAAAGCAACTGAAAAGACTGAAATAAAATAAATAATTAAAAAAATAAAAAAACCCGACTGCAAAAAATACATATACCTAAGCAACACACTAAAAAGACCGAAACAAGTTTGAGAAAACTGACTACACTATGAGCTGAAACCCTAAGTGAAATAATTGACGTTATGTTTGTTAGCAGGCGGGACCCATTCGCAAATTATAAATCGTACAAAAATATATACCTATTTGTATTATGATATGTTACTATAGGTATATTCGAGTTGAAGGCACTGAATGACGCATGCAACTCTCAAAAATGACCATTAATATATAAACAAAAGGTCGATTATCCTGCAATAATACACTAACTATCCAGTCCGAATATGCATCATATTCTCGTGAACATCAAACCAACGTCAAACCAGTTTTGAGCGGTGTAAACTCCAAAAATCTTTTATTTGTAATACAATAAAAGTAAAATGTAAGTATAATTAATTACCCCAAATGTCACAGTTAATATTTTGACATTCTATGTTCATACGTAAACATCAAGTGATCCATTTCGACTTTACTGCCGTCTTAACGCGTATAGACTATGGTTGTAGGCTACAATAATAAATAATCCCTTGTTCAGTTTATAACCTACTCGTATGCTGCTAACATAACTACAACAGTTTACAACCCAACCTTAAGTGGACACATTATTTTAATTTTTCATTGCGTAATTTACTTATCGTACATATTATTATAATACTAGCTTTTTCCCGCAGCTCCGCCCGCGTAAATATATATTTTTTAATTTCAGAATAAAAGAATCCTATGTTTTTATATAGAGCCTAAACTACTACCATACAAAATTTCAGTAGTTTTTGCATGAAAGAGTAACAAACATTCATACATCCTGCATCCATCCTCACAAACTTTCACATTTATGATAGTACGATGATAGTAGGAAGACTAACAAGTCTTGTCATGATAATACTGATGCCACTCACCAGTTATGTTATCGAAATTTTATCGTCAAGATAACTGCTGTCAGCGCACAACAAACAAACATAAATTTTCATGGGCGGTATAGTTGTATCCAACATCCATAGCTTTATGGTCCCCTAAAAACTTTAGATTTAATAGTTCTCCATTTAACTGGAGAAATGATAAAGTTTTTAATATAATCATCACAAGTTGGTCGTAATAAAGTTATTTTATTGCGACGCGACGCGGGGTTTGGTGCTCATTGGTGCGGAAGACGCTAAGTGCGGGGGTCCGGGTTCGACTCCCAATAACTGAGATTTATATCTTGCCTCATTCGATTACGTTTAAACGTCGACAGATGGCCTGATGACGTTGTTTCATTATGAACGTTTTAAATTTTAGTAACTTTAAATGATGATTATAATATTTGTGTACCTAATATGTAGAGATTTGTATGGGATATTTTTAAGAATAAACGAGTTAGGACATTAGATTCGCAATAGTGGAACTATCAAATTTATTTTTGATTTTGTTGACTTGTTACGTAATGATATTATATTAATAAAAAATGACTGCAAGAGCCTACCAATCACGCACTAATGGTGCGTACAAAATAAAGTTCTATAATTAGTGGTTCAAGTAAAAATGTATGTTAACACATAAAGGAAATTAGGTTATATATTGTATTAATTGGGAGAAGGGGCAAGGTATACAAAAACCAAATTAAAACATACATTCAATCTTTGAGTGAATTAGAGAATATAAAAAAAATTGTTTGGTTCACCTTTCCCTACATAAAAAATTTGCCACACGAAAATAATATTAGATTTAAGTTGAATAGCCTACTGTGTAGTGCTTTTAATAGTAATAATTATATTATTGTAAATAATAATGCACAACATCTACATGTTATAGACATTAATAACATTCTAAGTTATTCTAGATATAAATATTTTACATTAGATAAGTTTTACTTATCTAATTATCATCATCGACTCATAGCATATTCGCTATTAAATTTTTTAGATTTAAGCGGGGAATTCACTACACGGACATGCCCGCAGGCAGTCTGTCCGGGCAAGTCTGTCGCCGCAATACACTGCACAGGCCGATCAGTTTGCTTTGTAACGGCTTCGCGATTAGTTGTGCACAATTATATGGCAACGCAAAGGCGAAAAATTGCTTTAGATGAAAAAAGAAAAGAAAGAGAATTTGGTGCAAAAAATGTAATCAGAATAGAAACGAGTATAGTCATAATATCATTTGCATAAAGAATTAAAAATTGAATTTTGAAAATTGAAAAGAACCAGGCGATCTGAACAATTACTTACGTAATTAATTACTTACCTTATTAATTAATTGATGTTATGTTTGTTAGCAGGCGGGGCCCATATATTTTTGTACGATTTATAATTTGCGAATGGGTCCCGCCTGCTACCAAACATAAAGTCAATTATTTCACTTAGGCTTTCAGCTCATAGTGTAGTCTGTTTTCTCAATCTTGTTTCGGTCTTTTTAGTGCGTTGCTTAGGTATCTGTCTTTTTTTTGCAGTCGGGTTTGTTTAATTTTATTTATTATTTATTTTTTATAATTTTACGGTATTAACAAAGATAATAGATATACCTACTTATAGAGTCATTTGAATTTTTACTACAACTTATCGCGCCTAAAATTACAAAACAAAATACCAAGATGAGGCTGTCAGTGACTCCAAGAGAACGATTACTTGCATACAATTGTAAATATTAAATTGAATATTTTATTCTCATTAAAACTCACTAGAAAGTAAATATGCTCCGCAAGTTAAACAAATATTAAATAAACGGACGTCTGCTCGGCTTGCTGTCATTCAACGTCTGTGCACAGGCAGCCCGCGGTGAGCATTCACATTCGGACATGCCCGTGCCCGCGCAGACAAAATGAGATCTCGCGGACTTCATCGGGCAGTCTGCCGGACGGCCCGCGACGGTAATACACTACACAGACCTAATAGTAGCGAAGCCTGTCGGGCATACCTACAGGCTTGCCCGCGGGCATGTCCGTCTAGTGAATGCCCCGCTTTAAGCATAGCCAATGCAGTGGCTAACCCGACTCCTGCTTCTTTTGAGCTGAGTATTACTAGTAATACAACACTTTTGGATAGTTTGGAATATGTTCCAAATAATTTAAATTAGTATCTAAGACAACAGAGGAAGTCTCTAGCTCTAGTTTTATAAGTAGTTTAAATATAGAAAATAATTTCCCAGAATTGCCTACCAAAAATGTCATAAATAAAAAAAAACATGTTATATTAACCTGGTGCACCAAAATTTGCAAGGATTGGTAGGTAAAGAGTTAGAAATTGAATTGTTTTTAGAACATTACAATGTAGACATTTTATGTATTTCAGAACATTGGTTCAAGAAATGTGAACTTACACTAAACTTTTGTAGTCACCAGGTTGCAAGTTCGTTCAGTCGAGAAAAAGCTATTAGAGGCGGTTCATTAATATTAATAAATAAGAATTTTAAATTTAAAGAAAGAAAAGATATTGTCAGCCTCTCGACTGAGCGTTCTACTGAAATTGCCTGCATAGAGACGGAGCATTTTATTATTGTGAATGTATACAGGCCTCCATCTGGGTTATATGAATCTTTTGAAAAAACTATGGAAACATTATTAAACAAAGTATGTATATCTAACAAACAAATAATTTTATGTGGTGATTTTAACATCAATTTGTTACATAATAATAATCCAACCACAGTTAGATTCACATCCTTATTGAAATCATATAACCTGATTAACTTGTTTATTGAACCTACAAGAATTTGTGGTAGCTCAGCGACTTGTATTGATAACATTTTCAGTAACCTGACACCAAATAAAAAGGAAACAATAAATGTATTGAGTTCTGATCACTGTGGACAGCTGGTTACACTGAATGCTGTGTGTTTAAAAAATAATTTATCTACTAATAAGAATGTGTTTATTCCAGTCAATAAAAAACGTATTGAGAAGTTTAGAAGCAATATATTATCTAATCTGCAGAGCTTTGAGGAGAAACACGGTTTAAATTTCGATTTTACACAATTATTTAATTTAATTAAAAGTCAATATACTTCTGTTTTTACTTCTAAACCGGTTAGGCCTCAAAGTACTAGTAGATTTAATGAATGGGCAACTGCGGGAATTCATATTAGTAGAAAAAGGTTATATGAACTGTACTCCGAAAAATCTTACAATAACAGTGAAAATTTTGCTCTTCATATAAAAAAATATTCAAAGATATTTAGAAAAGTTTCAATTGCGGCAAAAGCAATACACATAAGAGATCAAATAAAGAATTCTAAAAATAAAATAAAAACTACTTGGAAAATAATTAATAGTGAAACTGGAAGAGTCGCCTGTCGTAACTCAGATTTGAAACTTTGTGTAGACAATAAAATAATTAAATCAGACAATGAAGTGGCGTCAGTATTTGAGAAATTCTTTGCAGACATTCCAGTTTCTACTACAAAAAATCTTAAGTCTTCACCCGCAGCTGCTGAATCATTACTTAAATATAATGTAAAAAAATGTGAGGTCAACTTTCATTTTAGACAAATTGAGTCACGTGATATTATTAACACATTTAACACATTAAATGTAAAAAATACTGCGGACATGTGGGGTATGTCCGTAAGAATTATTAAATCGATAGTTGACATCATTGCACCTCATCTAGCGTTTATCTTTAATAATTGTATAGAGATTGGTGAGTTTCCTGACTTAATGAAGCATAGCAAAGTATTACCTCTTTTTAAAGCTGTAAGCAAATCTGATCCAGCTAATTATAGACCTATTTCAATACTACCGACCTTTAGTAAAATATTTGAAAAAAATATTTTACAACAACTATTGGCTCATTTCAATATTAATAAATTGTTACACAACAAGCAGTTCGGTTTTACTAAAGGTCGATCTACGACTGATGCAGGCATTAGCCTTATTAGTAGTATATATGAAGCCTGGGAGGGATCGCAGGATGCACTAGGTATATTTTGCGATCTTTCTAAGGCTTTTGATTGTGTAGAGCATGCAACGTTGATCAGGAAACTAGACCACTATGGCGTAAGGGGCACATCACTTACAATGTTAACATCTTATTTAAGTAACAGGACACAAAGGGTTGAAGTGAATGGCAAGATGTCATCGGGAGCCAAAATAGATTTAGGAGTGCCGCAAGGGTCCATTTTAGGTCCTTTCCTCTTCCTGATCTACATAAACGATTTGCCTTATCTTGTTAAAGATATACTAGAGATAGTGTTATTTGCTGACGATACTTCACTTATTTTTAAAGTGTAGCGACAGCAGTCGGACTATGACAGGGTAAATAATGCTCTCTCTGAAATAGTAAATTGGTTTGGTAGTAATAATCTCCTTCTCAATGCATCTAAGACAAAATGTTTAAAGTTTAGTTTACCAAATGTGAGACATGCACAAACCAACGTACTATTGAATGATGTTAAACTTGACCCAGTGGACTCAACTGTATTTTTAGGTATAACATTAGATACTAAATTACAGTGGGGTCCACATATTGCTAACCTGGCGAATAGTCTCAGTTCTGCAGCATTTGCAGTCAGAAAAATTCGACAAATTTCTGACGAAGCATCGGCACGGTTAGTTTATTTTAGTTATTTCCATAGCAGAATGGCCTATGGTATCCTTTTATGGGGCAATGCCGCCGACATTAATTCTATCTTTGTGCTGCAGAAGCGAGCTATTAGAGCTATTTATAAGATGACCCCATACGCCTCCCTAAGAGAAAAATTTAAAGAAATAGGGATACTGACTGTATACTCACAATACATTTTTGATAATGTTATTCAAAGATATTTAGAAAAGTTTCAATTGCGGCAAAAGCAATACACATAAGAGATCAAATAAAGAATTCTAAAAATAAAATAAAAACTACTTGGAAAATAATTAATAGTGAAACTGGAAGAGTCGCCTGTCGTAACTCAGATTTGAAACTTTGTGTAGACAATAAAATAATTAAATCAGACAATGAAGTGGCGTCAGTATTTGAGAAATTCTTTGCAGACATTCCAGTTTCTACTACAAAAAATCTTAAGTCTTCACCCGCAGCTGCTGAATCATTACTTAAATATAATGTAAAAAAATGTGAGGTCAACTTTCATTTTAGACAAATTGAGTCACGTGATATTATTAACACATTTAACACATTAAATGTAAAAAATACTGCGGACATGTGGGGTATGTCCGTAAGAATTATTAAATCGATAGTTGACATCATTGCACCTCATCTAGCGTTTATCTTTAATAATTGTATAGAGATTGGTGAGTTTCCTGACTTAATGAAGCATAATAAAGTATTACCTCTTTTTAAAGCTGGAAGCAAATCTGATCCAGCTAATTATAGACCTATTTCAATACTACCGACCTTTAGTAAAATATTTGAAAAAAATATTTTACAACAACTATTGGCTCATTTCAATATTAATAAATTGTTACACAACAAGCAGTTCGGTTTTACTAAAGGTCGATCTACGACTGATGCAGGCATTAGCCTTATTAGTAGTATATATGAAGCCTGGGAGGGATCGCAGGATGCACTAGGTATATTTTGCGATCTTTCTAAGGCTTTTGATTGTGTAGAGCATGCAACGTTGATCAGGAAACTAGACCACTATGGCGTAAGGGGCAAATTACTTACAATGTTAACATCTTATTTAAGTAACAGGACACATTTAGTTTATTTTAGTTATTTCCATAGCAGAATGGCCTATGGTATCCTTTTATGGGGCAATGCCGCCGACATTAATTCTATCTTTGTGCTGCAGAAGCGAGCTATTAGAGCTATTTATAAGATGACCCCATACGCCTCCCTAAGAGAAAAATTTAAAGAAATAGGGATACTGACTGTATACTCACAATACATTTTTGATAATGTTATTCAAAGATATTTAGAAAAGTTTCAATTGCGGCAAAAGCAATACACATAAGAGATCAAATAAAGAATTCTAAAAATAAAATAAAAACTACTTGGAAAATAATTAATAGTGAAACTGGAAGAGTCGCCTGTCGTAACTCAGATTTGAAACTTTGTGTAGACAATAAAATAATTAAATCAGACAATGAAGTGGCGTCAGTATTTGAGAAATTCTTTGCAGACATTCCAGTTTCTACTACAAAAAATCTTAAGTCTTCACCCGCAGCTGCTGAATCATTACTTAAATATAATGTAAAAAAATGTGAGGTCAACTTTCATTTTAGACAAATTGAGTCACGTGATATTATTAACACATTTAACACATTAAATGTAAAAAATACTGCGGACATGTGGGGTATGTCCGTAAGAATTATTAAATCGATAGTTGACATCATTGCACCTCATCTAGCGTTTATCTTTAATAATTGTATAGAGATTGGTGAGTTTCCTGACTTAATGAAGCATAATAAAGTATTACCTCTTTTTAAAGCTGGAAGCAAATCTGATCCAGCTAATTATAGACCTATTTCAATACTACCGACCTTTAGTAAAATATTTGAAAAAAATATTTTACAACAACTATTGGCTCATTTCAATATTAATAAATTGTTACACAACAAGCAGTTCGGTTTTACTAAAGGTCGATCTACGACTGATGCAGGCATTAGCCTTATTAGTAGTATATATGAAGCCTGGGAGGGATCGCAGGATGCACTAGGTATATTTTGCGATCTTTCTAAGGCTTTTGATTGTGTAGAGCATGCAACGTTGATCAGGAAACTAGACCACTATGGCGTAAGGGGCAAATTACTTACAATGTTAACATCTTATTTAAGTAACAGGACACATTTAGTTTATTTTAGTTATTTCCATAGCAGAATGGCCTATGGTATCCTTTTATGGGGCAATGCCGCCGACATTAATTCTATCTTTGTGCTGCAGAAGCGAGCTATTAGAGCTATTTATAAGATGACCCCATACGCCTCCCTAAGAGAAAAATTTAAAGAAATAGGGATACTGACTGTATACTCACAATACATTTTTGATAATGTTATGTATGTAAAAAAATATAGTAATGAATTTGATAAAAAATGTGACCAACATAACATCAATACTAGGAATAAGCACAAGCTGGCTGTACCAGTGACTAGACTCAGTAAAATAAACAATTCTTTTAAAGGTCAGTGTATACGCTTCTATAATAAACTCCCAGAAAATGTGAGAAACTTGTCAATAAATAAATTTAAAAAAGTAGTTAAAAGACATTTGTGTGGCAAAGGTTATTATAAAGTTAAAGATTTCATTGAGGACAGCACACCCTGGGAATAAGATGATCCTATGAGGCAATTTCAGTTTTAACTAGTTATACAATGTACTTTTGTACTGTAATATATTGTAATTTTTTTTGTTTACATGTTTTTTGTTATTGTATTGTATACATGTATTTTTTTTTAAAAGAACAATTTTGGCTATCCTTTTTACTAAAAGGTGGCACCCGCGCGAGTTTCTTACGCCGGTTCTTCTCGCCGGGTTAGGGTTCCGAACCGGTAGTAATTGTAATTCTTCTATTTTTTTTTGTTTGACGTTCGGAAAACAAAACCTTGTTTTTTTATTCTAAATAAAAAGATTTTTATTTTTTTTTTTTATTTTTTTTTATAGGCATACATCATTCCATTGAAATTATTATAATAGGAGTATGTAGTGTGTACTACAATTTCCTACCTTTAGTATTGTTGTACTTTAAACGAGACAGTCTTGTATATTATATATAATCGGTTTCTCGCAAACTGCTGCAAGTAAGTATTACCATGAAAATAGAAATTTAGTATGCAGCGAGTTTTGGGTTTAAAAATCGATCTAGCTAGGTTTTATCCTTGAGAATCTGCACATTTTAGGCTATTTATGATTTTTCTCTCATCATGCAGCAATATATCTATAATTTATGTTAGTCCAATTTTAGTTTGGTACGCGTTTGTCGTATGTATAATTTTTGCTTTGTTCTCGGAATGAATTCGAAACTCGGTCAGATAAACATTTTTGTAATACTTAAATTTATTTTTAAATTTATCAGTACTCTGAGCAAAGCTCGATTACCTATACTATAGTTTCTTTACATCTTTGGCACAAGCTGTACTTGAACAATGACCAATATACTGAGTCAGTTAACGACAATGAGAATGCGGTTTCTCCTGCCCTCCTCAAAATCGCCAGATTAACAAATTAAAGAAATCAATGCCGATATAACCTTTTTTTCATAATAACGTGTTACAACTTACAGAGCTGCAGTGTTATTCTCTAAGAACATTTTCAAATATCTCGACAGCTGAATCCGCGGTGAGTGTCAAATATCATATAAAAATTTGACACTCACCGCGGATTCAGCTGTCGAGATTTGAAAATGTTCTTAGAGAATAGACAGGCTGATAGTAAAATTAAATTTGGCGGTGAATCAGACGAAGAATAAATTTCGGTTAAGTTAACAACATGCTGTTATCAAAAATCGTTTATTGTAAAACAAAACGTATTGGCGTATTTTCATATTATTGCATTTTACAGGAATTGCAAATCTCATTTGAGGTCATTGACCTCAACCCCCGGTCAGAGACAGTCGTGTCTAATTACATTTGTACGATTTATATTTATTGCCCCGTCCCGTCCGCTATCCGATCTTATCTCTACGTAATTGGACTCTATTAACTCCTCGTTTCGGCTGGACTATAAAAGTCAATCGGTTGGCGAAGTGTATAGTTATGGTTGCATTACGTAATGAATACAAATGCTGCCAAAAGCCAGACGTTTTATGTTTTAGAAAACACAAATAACAGTTGTATACCTATGTCTCTAATTATTATTTTAATACGTGAAGCAAAAACTTTCAGTGCAGTTTTACAAGAATTGTGCGATCGGAGGGTTATGAAATTTGGCTAGCAAATTAAAGTTTATGTGGAGAAAGGTATGAACATTATGTGGAGGAAGGTGAGAACATTTTAAAAAATGAAAACCACACAGCCTACCTCAGATTATATATTTAAAAATTAAAAATTAGATAGCCTGTACACAATTTTTTCCACGTTGACGTACAGCATACTTGTCAATCTGTCGCAACATTTACATTTTTTGTATCTAAGAGGCAAAAGAACCCTTAACTTAAAAATTATATCAATTATTATTATGGGTCAATTTGACCACTATTTCATTACTAAAGTTCGCCCGACCTTTAGTACCTAATAATTATGTTTAAGCCTGCAGAAGGCTGCCACGGGCGAAGGCATCGGATTTTTGTGTGATTACTCAACACCGTCATTTTCGTTGAACTAAACCTATCCACGGATATTTTTTCTGGAATAAAAAGTTGCTTTTTGTGATCTTCCCTTCGCATTTCTAAGTTACTGACAAATATAGATTTTGAATATATAAGTATATTATAAGAGGCTCTATTCTGAGTCATCTAATAAATGCAGCCTAACTGTACATAGTACGGGTGGGTTGGCCGGGGTTCGACCGGGGGTGTCGCGGAAATCCGCCAATCCGCGCACTCGCCAACAGGTGGGCGAGCGCCCGCCATCTTGGCGCCGCTAAACCTGAAACTCCAAGTTTCAGAACGCCATTTTCATTTTTTATTTTTAAACATAATTCTTATTATTTTCACATCTCTTTCTACGCATAGAAGGATTATTGATCTGATAAGTTCAATTTAGATTTAGTACCTGGAAGACCGAGCTTTACTCGGTGTTTTAGTAGAACGATAAATAATTTTAAAAAATATATAATAGAAAAAGAAATAATACGAATCACAAAAATATTTATCTTACCGGGATTCGAATCCACCACATACCGAATTTCTAAACAATGCAAAAATTACGACATAGGTCCCATGCCAAGCTGCCAATCAGACTGACATAAGAAAGTCGAATATATTGATTTATTGTTGCACGTCGACGAAAAAACAACATTTTATATTGCTTAAAAAATGCGCAGTTTCTAAGGGATAAGACCTAACTGGATCGATTTTTCTCCCCAAAACTCCCTACATACTAAATTTCATGGTAATACTTGGAGCCGTTTTCAAGATACCGTTTTTATAATATATAGGTACAAGATCATCTCATTTAAATTATAAGATTTACATCTGTTCTAACCAAAGCTATTCATCATTTTCCTGCCCTTATCCCACGCTAAGTAGGGTCGGCGCAACATGTTTTCCCCTTCCACGCATTCCTATCAGCCGTCAATTCTACATTCACATCTTTCATTTCCATATCATACTTCACGCAATCCATCCATCTCTTTTTCGGCCTTCCTCTGCATACATATCCGTCCACATTCATATTCATCACCCTTCCCTCCTCATCACATGCCAATACCATGCTAACCTTGCACTCCTTACCTTATCCACTACCGGTGCCACTTTCAAACTTCCTCTTATATACTCATTCCTGATCTTATCTAACCTGGTCACACCACACATCCATCTTAGCATGCGCATCTCACTTGCATGCACCTTTCTTTCATCCATCTTTTTCATTGCCCAGCATTCTGATCCATACATTGCGACGGGTCTGATGACCGTTTTGTAAATTTTCCCCTTAAGCTTGAGGGGCATCCATGGGTCACATGTTGTTCCCGAGACCTGTCGCCACTTCATCCACGCTGCATTCAATCTGTTCTGCACGTCTCGTTCAATGTTACCGTCGTTTTGGATGAGCGAGCCTAGGTACTTAAAATCGGAGCAAACTGAAAGGGTCACACCATCTAGGGAAATTGGGGAAAAGTTGGAGGCGCCAGCGAAGCCACAAAACAAATGCTCCGTTTTAGTGCGGCTTATTTTAAGGCCAGCACTCTCCAACTTTTGTTGCCATTTTTCCAGTCTGTTCTGCACCCCAGCTGCATCTTCTCCGATGAGAACAATGTCATCGGCAAATAGCATGCACCAAGGTGACTCCTCCTGTATGTCTGATGTCAAAGCATCCATTACCAGGAGGAACAAATACGGGCTTAACGCCGACCCCTGGTGCAAGCCTACTGCCACATTGAACTCATCAGTGACTCCGGCAACAGATCAAACATTTGTACGTGCTCTTGCATACATCGCCTGCACAAGCCTTACATATTTCTCAGGTATTCCTTTCTTTCTTAAAGACCACCAGAGAACTTTTCGGGGAACTCCGTCGTACGCCTTTACTAGATCTATAAAAATCATGTGAAGGTTTTTATGCGCACGACGAAATTTTTCGCACAGCTGTCGTATGGCAAAAATTGCATCCATTATTCCCCGTCCTGGCATGAAACCGAATTGATTCTGGGTGATCTCACTCTCTCCTCTTATTCTTCTATCTTTAACTTTCTCCCAAACTTTCATACTGTGTGACATAAGCTTTATTCCTCGATAGTTGCTACAGTCTTGTACATCACCCTTATTTTTAAAGATAGGCACCAGTGAACTGCTGCACCACTCAGTCGGGATCGCCTCCTCGCCTCCTCGAGTAACAACTTATTGAAAAACAAAGCTAGCCACTTACATCCATCCGCTTTCAAAACCTTCCATGCTTCTGCTGGTATTCCATCTAGTCTAACTGATTTACCATTTTTCATACCTTTTATATATTCTAACCAAAGCTATTACCAATTTAAAATACATGGAAAAACAAAAAATAATCAATTCTAGTCTTGTCTAGCGTCGCAAAATATTTATTTTATAAATAAATAAATTGAAAACCATCACTAGTAGAATATCACAAGCAGTGCGGGCGCCAAGTTCACGAGCTGCGGCCCCACGTTGGGCGCCACGTTGCACCAGCTGCCGGTGCACACGCAGGCGTGGAAGCGCGCGTACAGCGACACACCGCGCGACAGAGGCACCAGCGTCGCCATGGGGCTCACGATGCAGCCGTTGTCCACCATCTGTTATAACGCGTTTCAAATGAAAATACGAACGTCAATGACCTTTATCTGTCAAATATCACTTGAAAAGTGCGATTTTCAGAAAAACTTATGTGCATACGATGCAGCCGTTGTCCACCATCTGTTATAACGCGTTTCAAATGAGAATAGGAACGTCAGTGACCTTTATCTGTCAAATATCACTTGAAAAGTGCGATTTTTAGAAAAACTTATGTGCATATAAATATGAATAGTCTTGTATCGAATTTAAATGTAAACGTTAAATAGTAATCAATTATCTTAACATAAATTTAACTATATAACAGTGTAAATTCGAAACAATATGGCGCCGACTCGATCCTATTCTCATTTGAACCGCACTATACATATAACATACGATAGAAATGTAACTCGTTTAAAGGGACTGAGAATTAAATAAGACAATTGACGACAACATATTATTAGGTTTTATTTTATAGACTTCATTTGTCCCTATGATATATGAGATATGTAAAGACGTTATTAAATTTTTATCCTTACACGAAACGTGATCTAAATTACTTTCTTTATTACTCCATAATATAGAAAGTCAGTAGATAGTATATTTACTATACTACACCATACAATAGCTACAACTGCTAGCTAGTGTATTGTGTAATAGCTAGGCATGGAATTAGGGGTTATAAGCTTAAAGTATCTAAGGTACAATGATCAAGCTGTACTTTCTAAAAGCAACAAAATGCATGTCGCTTGAAAAAAAAACATACAAACCCACAAAGCCTTCTCCAATTTAGCCATGCGTTTGCTGCCGTAGTGTCGTCCTACCGACGGCGCCAGGCGGCTGCGGCAGGTGCGCTGCGTGTAGATGCCGCTCAGGTCCACCCAACGCACCGCGCACCCGCCCGTCCAGCGGCCGAAGATGGACCGCGTGTCCGATGAGTTGTACGCAAAGCCGGGACTGCACATTATTTAAGATTATATTGTCTACTAGCGTTTGCCCGCGGCTCCGCCCGCGTAAATATATTATTCCGCGGGAACACTACTTTTTCGGGATTAAATCCTATGTCCTTTCCCGGGACCCAAAGTATGTCTATACCATATTTCATAAAAATCGGTTCAGCGGTTAAAGCGTGAAGAGGTAACAGACAGGCAGACAGACAGACAGACAGACACACTTTCGCATTTATAATATTAAAGTATAGAAGTATAATATATTAGTATATTAATAGTAGTATATTAGTATAGAAGTATAGATTTTGAATAAAAAGTAGACTACGCGTTTGTCCAAAGAATTAACCACTACCATATCAACTTTCATTCAAATCGGTTCAACCTTTTAGCAGTGAAAAACAGTCAATTATCCACAAAATAATACATTATCCCTCGGGAACACTGTATCTTTTTGGGAAAAAAGTGGACTGCGCGTTTGTCCAAAGCATAAACCACTACCATACCAACTTTCATTCAAATCGGATCAACCTTTTAGCAGTGAAAGACAGACAAATATACACAGAATAATACATTATCTCTCAGAAACACCGTACTTTTTCGCCATAAAAAGTAATAGGATACTTTTTATGCCGAAAAATTACGATGTCCTTTCCCAGGACTCAAAGTATGTCTATACCAAATTTCATCAAAATCAGTTCAGCGGTTAAAGCGTGAAGAGGTAACAGACAGATAGACAGACACACTTTCGCATTTATAATATTAGTATAGGTATTGTAAAAACTTTTGCGGTTTGCTGCAGAGTAGGCATCTACAGACACACGAATTTGGTACGGATCGTAAAGCGGACCATATCCGCAGACCGAATCCGGTGTGCTACACACGCACGGATTTGGTATGATGCAGTGGACCGAAAAGCTCGACACTCGTGTGTTCGATTTTCAGTTCTATTGCATTAGCACAGAGTTCTATTTACAGTGCTTTTTTTCGACGACGCGATGATCCCCGAAATTCATTGATAACAGGCAGTGATATCCACTCTCAAAAATATTTCTCCCCAAACTTTACCCCTGATAATTATACCATTGACAGGTCTAAGAGATAATAAGCTAGAAAGAAAGGTTATGTGTTTAACATAAAGACTTACGCGTGAATAACATAAAACTAACTGTCTTAATCTGATTTCACTCCCAATATAAAATTTTCATATCCCTGACTTTATACACACATTTAAATATTTTTTATTATTACATACAAATTGATTCATAAGGAGTAAACTCTAAACATCCTGGCCCCTAGTAAACCCCCGTAGATATTTTCCCTAATTTTGGGTGGTAAATCCCTAAGATGGCAACACTGACACTGTTGTACGGCCTAATCGCCGGACTGCTCTACACACGCACGGATTTGGTACGGAGCGGACCAAATCCGATGCGGATAGCTGCGAACTCTTCGCCTTCTTCATATGTTCGCCGGACTGCCCTACACCCGCTCGGATTTGGTACGGAGCGTACCAGATCGGCTGTACGCTCCGTACCAAATTCGTGTGTCTGTAGACACCATTCGTAATAAGATACCTACCAAGCTTCAAGTTCAACCTACAATAATATACAATTACTTAGTACCTATAATATGGTAGGATACTCAAAGATATAATATCAATTTAAAGTTTATTTCACTAAAATTAAAGAAGACGAATGTTATAAAAGTTGAAAATATTTTTCACGGAATAGAATAGTACCTACTTATTTGAAATTATTAAACAGTTATTCTTCTATTCTGCTCAGTCAATATCAATACGGTAAAAAAACTATGGCTGTGTTCCGCCGAAAATAGAGCTTGTTAGCGCTTGCTAGCGCTAAAAAAAAACACAGATTATCCGCCGGGGCACATATTTTGGTAACTTCAATAATGCTAACATAATCCGCCATTTTGCTTATTTTATACCAGCGGTTGCCATTTTGCCTACGTTTTATTTTCCGCGGAACACAGCCTATGTATGCGACT
Organism: Glaucopsyche alexis; assembly: GCA_905404095.1. NCBI lineage: Eukaryota > Metazoa > Arthropoda > Insecta > Lepidoptera > Lycaenidae > Glaucopsyche > Glaucopsyche alexis. The sequence goes on from FR990047.1 coordinate 9,045,449, forward strand.
TAATTTTGAATTTCGAACGCAAATATTTCACGCGCCTGAACGAAATAATATCAAGGTACATTTTAACCGGCTAAAAAAAAAGTAGGTACCTTATTAAAGACCACCAAATAAGTTGACCTCTCGCTCAAAGCAAATTCTTAGTTTAAGTAGATCTTGTACTATTGGGTTACTCCTTCGCTATTTATTATTTGTGTTGAGTAGGATAAAAATAGATTTATTTTTATAATTTTAATTTAATAGTTTTATTTCAAGAGAAAACATGCGAAAAATGATGATTTATTTCGGTTTGTGAAGCAAGTTCAAAAATACAGTTTTTTCATGATCCCGTGGGAACCGTTTTGGTTTCCAAGAAAAAAAAATACTGTTAGTTATTTCATGTTCCAATCTACCTTTGTGCCAAGTTTTATTTAAATACGTCGAGTAGATTGTCTGAAATAACGTCAAACAGGTAGGTACAGTTTTTTGAAGATCCCATGGGAACCCTTTAATTTTGCGGGATAAAGAGTATCCTATTTTACCCTTCAGGTCCTAAGCTACCTAAATGCCAAATTTCATTTTATTCCATCCAGTGGTTTCGGCGTGATGTGATAACAAACACACAGACAGACAGACAGACATTTTTTTCAAAAACGTGTGTTGCCGATCTTTTAAATCCCTACACCCTTATATAAATCATTGAATTATGTTAATTAATCTATACAAATAAATAAAATTGAAGTGTCTGTCTTTTTGTAATTTTAAATTTACATCTTTTCACTAAATGCATACATTTTTGTCTGTTTGTATATTGTGTTTGTCTATTTGTTTCGGTTAATCTCTGAAACAGCTAAACCGACTTTCATGCGCCTTACACTGGCAGATAGCTGATGTTATAAGGAGTAACTTTTATCTTAGGGTTCCCTTATAATATAGGGTTCCGTTTCGGTTAGTTCTACGTAAACGAAGTTGCGGGTACCATCTAGTTAGTAATAAGTTATACTCGTAGACACGAATAATACTTCTATTTTGAAACAATTCAAAAAATATATACTCAAAGTAATTAAACGCTATTCCCCTTACTATTAATAAAAATATTTACACAATGGATAAGCTACACAATGTTTTGTCCTTGTCTGATACGTTAGAAAAGTAATTTGACAGACAAGGACAAAACGTTGTATAGCTTATCCGTTGTGTAAATATTTTTATTAGTAAGGGGGTTAGTCTAAAAGTTTTACCTACATATTTTGATACTTGCAGTATTTTCGGTATCTAGATATTTTGGATTTGGCAGTGGGATCGACGGGCACGAGGGGTAAGAAGTCCCCGGCGAACGCGTCGGCACAGTCCGCATGCGCCGGTACTCCGTGGACCTCCAAACCACAGACGAAGCACTACAAAAGCATTTAATGTTATTTATTTACGTTAAGGCACTTAGCCTGGGACTACATTATGCGGAATTACTGCGGCCGAGTTCCGAGTCCGAGACTGGACGTAAGAACGATATGCTTATTGCCTTAACGACGATATATATGGCATGGCATTGAATCTATTGTTTATAACACATTTTCTGTTCAGAAATATTTCGAGCAGACGGATCGTCTGATGGTAAGCGATTACCGCCGCTCATGGGCAGTCGCAACACCAGATGAGTTACACTTGTAACTCGTCTAGTGTTGCCCATTTGCGTTCCTGGTACAATAAATCCCCAACCCCCTTAGGCTTCCGGGTAGGGTTGCCATCCGTCCGGGTTTCCCCGGATTTGTCCTAGTTTAAAGGGCGTCCGGGGAGCGTCCGGGTCGGATTTTATTTGCTGTCCGGGTTTTTGTAGGCAGAATTAGGAAGGCTTCATTTTGTTTTGATTTGCAGCAATAATAAATCTTCCTTTCTTTTTGACATCGCCGTAGTCGGGTAAAAACTGTTCTATGTCCGGGTTTCGTACTCCAAAATCCGGGGTTTTCACACGTCTTGTCCGGGTTGTCATATTTAAGAGATGGCAACCCTACTTCCGGGTAACACAACGCAAGAGTTATTTTACATCGGTTTTCTGTGGAGCCATGGTGTTTATCAGGTCGAGCCGGCCGATTCGTGTCGAAGCATGGCTCTTCCACGTAAATTATCTTTATTGTCTGCTGTACAGTTTAGAGAAGTTACTCAAATGAAAATTGATTATCCGGTTTATTTCGGTCAGGTAATTTTTTTAAACTATGGTCTATTTTTTTAATGCAAAATTTCGTAATCAAACCTTTGCAACGATAGATCCAGTATAATTAGCGTCATATTCTGAAGTTGTGGTAGGTTCTGTTGTAGGCGTACCGCACGTCGGCAAAGACATTCTTTGCAACGTCTCATTCAATCTGTTCGTTAGATTTGATTCAATATCACTTGTCAAATTCATAATCAAATTCATCAAAGCGGGTACATCTAGTGCAGCTGAATTGTCTGCGTCCGCCTTAATTGAATCGATGTCTGATAATAATGTTTCCTCAGTAGTTAAAATTGTTACATTATCACTTTCGCTATCAAAAGTAGCATTAACACTTGTTACATTATTATCAACACTTTCGCTATCAAAAGTAGCATTCTTAACACTTGTTGCATTTTCATTTGTTATTATTGTCTCTACTAATGTTGTATTAGTTCTTAATATCGGCTCGAACCCCATAGATTTAGTCGTTTCACCTTCCATTTTAGAAACAACTCCTGGAGAATCTATCGGTTCCCATGTTCTATATGCAGGTTCTTTCCGTGGAGTTTTGTTATTCAATTCTCCTGTAAATAATGTTTGTATGTTTTTTAATGTTACTATAATAGCAAATGTTAAGTCATAGTATATTGCCGCTATCACTCAGCCAGCCTATCGCGAAATCAATAAAATAAAATAAATTATTATTAAAGTGTTTTTTTACGTTGTCGGTTTAGTTGCGGTAATAGGCTCAATAAGTCAAAGTAGTAAGAACTGATGTGTCCTAGAGGCTAATTAGTCTGTTTTTTGGACTTTACAGTAACATTTTTATAATAATATAATAACTAGACGTCACCTTGTGGTCGAAATTCGACCATAATTCGTGTTGTAATTTAAAAGTTTCAACTTTTTTAGGTTTCTTACTCCTGCGTAACTGGCCTGGATTCAATGAAACCGATTACCGTCACCGAAATCGGTTTGGGATTTTTTTTTTCCATTTTTATTATTAGATACCAGACAATGCAACAGGAAGTAGGTATAAATTAATATAATACTTTTTATATCTACTATACTTATGTTTAAGATTTTTATTCTATAATTAACATATTTAATACACATCCATGACCCAGAAACATAGAAATATTTTTGTTCCCTCGACGGGATTTGAAACCGCGTCCTCTGAGCCACCGAGGCGAGGTCGTCATAATACTTATATAATTCTTTATTAATTTTAATTGTATGAAAAACTTTTATTTTACTTTTAAAGACATCCTCAAAAGTTTTGAAGTATATATTATTTGTATTGCCAAATAAACTAACCGTCGTTAAATGCATAATCAGATGTAGATGTTTGTAGAACGAGTGCACAAACGGTCATCATAAGGAACATGGTTTCGCACTTCAGAATTTTTAACGGGGCATTTTACAAGATCTAAAAAAGTGATTTATAAATGCATAGTAAATATTCTTGTTTTATTATGATATTTCTAATAATTGTAAACATCACTTTGCTGATAGAATTTTTCAATGTATTTGATAGATGTCTGTCCTGTTATTTTTTTTTAATTAAAATTCAGCAACGGATACAGATGGAATCCTCGATATACTTGGGCATAGGTGGGCATCCTACTAATAAATTATGCGAAAGTTTGTAAGAAAGGAATGAATAGATGCATGTTTGTTACTTTTTCGAGTAAATAGTACTAAATGGAATTCGATGAAATTTATTATTTACGTATTGGATTTATGTTAGTTTATGCTCTGGATTATACAAAATATGTTCTTGAAAAGTTGCTAATGGTTATTTCATAATGTTTCAATATGAAAAAAAAATCAAAATAAGATATTTCCGAGCCGCCTCGGCAAAAACAGATTTAATGTGATAAACTTATTAAGTTTGTACATTTGCGGATGAAAACCGTGAATGTAAAAGTTGGGCGATAACCGTAAATTAGCAATAATAGGCTGAATAGGAAGCTCCAGCGAAAATACTTCGCCTCCACGCCGCAGCCCGGCGCCCGACTGGAAGGCGCCAAATTTTCTTTCGCGCCGTACTAATGCCTTATAAACTACGAAACTCATACAATTCTAGGCTGTAGCTCTCAGACTTAGAAGCGAGTTTTCCTCCCCCAAAGCCGGAGGGAAAATATTGACGTTTTGCTACATCACAGTTTCCTATTATTTTGTTTGTATCCATCTAAAATTCACTCAACGCCACACTCTGAAAGTGTATTTCAGCTTGCGCAGTTCGCAAAACGGTTGATATTTTACCGGCGTAGCGATGTCTGGGTGGCGCCAAATGTAACCAAATTGTATTTATTTTATTTTGAACCGTAACACCAAGTTAATTAGGATTTATTTTAAAATTTTTATATAACTTTATATAACAAATCTTAACCGCAATGAAATAAGTGAATAACAATTCTTTAGGCGTATTTATGCATCGTTGTTAGGAAATATTCAAGTGTGCTCAACAGAGCCTTGCAAAGATCGGTATTGCAGTCCTAATTTTTTTTTCTATGGACGCTTCACACCACGTCAATCTGGCCCCGTGCTACGTACTGGAAGATCTTGTATCACGGGGACCAGACAACGGAAAAAGGGAAATATGTTTAATACTGAGCCACAGATGTCGTATGGCCGAAGATATTTGATATGTGTAGTTTGTATCTATTTTGATTGGACTTTCAATTTTAAAATAAAACAATATTCCTCTGCAGCACAATACAACCGTAAATTTTTCTTTTATTGTTTCATCATTGCTTTTCAAACGGATAATAACGAGAGTTGCTCCACCAGATGGGGTTGACGTTTCGGAAGTGAACGTCGAAGCTCTTCAGCTGCTCTCTGTCTTGCTGGTCCAAGCTGAAGTCGAAGATATTTATATTCTCTTCTATACGCTCTTTCTTAACAGATTTCGGGATCGGCACAACACCCAGTTCATGCTGTAAAATATATTTGAAGAATTAGAGGCCGTTCCTTTGTGTATTTAACCATAATTCGACTGCACTATTACATCAAATGATATGTTATTATAAAAAAATAGTATGTAATTCGTTTTGAAACATCCTTCTCTTTTACAGGCTTCCATACCCAAAGGATCACTGAGACAGCAAAGTTCGTCCGTCTGTCTGTCACCAGGATCTCGCAAACCATGATAGGTAGAAAGTTGAAACTTTCACAGATTAGGAACCTATTTCTGTTGCCGCTATATCAACAAATATACGAGTACAATAATAGTAGATTATGCACCAAGGGGATAAAGCAGTGTCTTACGTCACGGGCGAAGCGATGGAGTTATTCAGTAGAGTCCTGAGTGAAGCGAGGGGTTCAAGCAGCCCAAGACGAAGACAGGCTTTATCCCAGAGGTGCATACTCTACTTTTCATACCTACTGCGAGGCAATAAAATCCCAGGGCTACATAAATAAAAAAAATATTTTGTTAAAAATTAATATTGGTACTTATTGGACACATTTGTCCAGTTATGGAGGGACAGAGTAATATTTTTATTAGCAACATTTATGCAAGTTGTGATAGAATTTATTTGAGCAGTACTTAGAGATTCAGGAACTTATGACTGACGATTTTGACACGTGAGAATGTTAAAATTATTTGTGCAGTTATGGAGGGACAGAGTAATATTTTTATTAGGAACATTTATGAAAGTTGTGGTGGAGTTTATTTGAGCAGTACTTAAGGAACTTGTAACTGATCCTCATTTTGGAATGTGAATGTTGGTGACGCTGCTTGAGGCAGCGAGTTTTCTGACACGTTAATTGATGTCGATGACTGTGGGAGCAAAGGTGTCCAAGGATCAATAATATTCGACGATGTTTTTTGATGAATGTTCTAATGCGTTTTTATTTTGTTATAGGTGGCCAGTTCGATTTTAGAATAAACTCCCTTTACAATGCCATAGTATTATTGAAAAACTGTATGATAGATACGTATCTATTAGGAGTTTTCATACGAATTTTCACGTTCCAAATTCAAATCACTTTAATCCCTTGGGAGTCAATGACTTGCTTCACGTTGAGATTGCGTGATATATAATCGGACGGAGCAGGTGGTTTGAAAAATAATTTTTAAGAGGTCTGCTATACAACAAACTTGGCAGGTTTTTAAATATTGGTAGCTGTGTTTCCATTCAGGATGTCTCAAAGAAAGGCCAATGACCAAGTAGGTTCTTATTTTTAAAGGCTGGATCCTTTATTTAAAAGTAAAACCGACTTCTAACAGTTATTTAAAAAGACGTAGGTAGATATTAGTTCTTATTCCTTACCAAATATCGCAAAATGACTTGTGCTACTGTTTTCTTGTACTTCTTTGCGAGGTTTTGAAGCACAGGATCGGTAGAGCGAGGCGGCGGAGGTGCGGCGACTGAGTAGGACTTGGCGCCGAAGACTGCCCCGAACGGCGTGTAGCCCATCACCGCGATGTTGTGTGCGCGACAGTACTCCAGCAGCTTCGGTTGTTGGAGGTTGAGATTTATCTGGAAGACGAGGAAAGAAACATTAAAAAAAGGTCTTAATAAAAAGATAGTCAATTTATTTTATTCGATCTAATATTATGATAACTGTGAATATTGTTGATTCGATGGTAGCTTCTTTATATTAGCTGTATTTTATACTACTGCACATATAGTAACGAAACAGCCAAGACACATATTTTGACTTAGGTACATACATGAAGCATTTGGCATGTTAATTAGGTCTTGTAGAGTTAGGGTGTGTTGAGTAAGAAGCTTGGCTCTAGAGAGATGTGATAACTTTTTAACAGTGCGAGGCATTTAGTCTCGTCTTGGTATCATTTTACATGAAAAGTACGTATGTTTTTGTGGTATTATATTATTATCTTTATATTCGTACCTACTAAACTACTTACTTCCACTTCTAAGACGGCCGGCAATACAGAGGAATTGTCGATGAGCCGTTGTATGAAGGCCTCGTTGAAGTTCGAGACGCCGATAGACTTCGCGAGGCCGAGTCTCCGAGCTTCTATCATCCCCTGCCAAGTCTCCAAGTAATCGATTTCGTTGGACAAGAGTTGGCCGATTTTCTAAAAAAATATCCACAAAAGTCAACGATGCTAAGTATGCAGGTAATTTGTACAATGATATTCTTACTTATTATTGTCAAAGTTTGGGAGTATGGATGGATGTATGGATGGATGTTTGTTACCCTTTCACGCAAAAACTACTGAACGGATTTTGATGAAATTTGGTATTGTAGTAGTTTAAGCTCTGACTTAACACATATGCTAGTAATTTTTATCCCAAAAATGTACAGTATTCCCATTGGATACCATATTTAGTACCATAATAAGTTAGTCCTTTATTCTCATTACTTACAGACGTGCTGATGGGCCAGTGTATGAGGTACAGGTCTACGTAGGACAAGTTCAGTTTAGCCAGGGACTCCTTAAGGGCTGGCACGACGTCATCTTTGCCATGTGCGTCGTTCCACAGCTGTGAAAAAAGCGTATCTGCTACATATGTAAGTTGTCTATATTGGCATAACATATATTTATCTATATTGGCATAACCTGTATCATCATAGGCGGCAAACACCCACGCTACGCCACTGCAGCCACCACAATATTGGAAGCGGTTGTAGGCTGTGTGAAGTACGCTGAGTTTACTTATTTAAAAAAATATAAAATATAAACTTTCGTTGGTTCAATGTTTTTATACTTTTAAGAGATGCCATCTTGTAAAAAAAATCTGCGATGGACTCCGTACTATTTGGTAGAACCTGCGCCTACGCGTTCGATTGCGCTGCACTGTGATTTTTTTTGTCTGTCCGTTATATTAAATCGATTTTAATTACGTTTACCTTTGTCGTGATAAAAATATCTTCTCTGGTTATGTCTCCGTCTGCAATTTTTTTGTTAACGGCTTCCCCCACCTGATAACAAAAAATTGGATAGGTGTCTAATGTTACATACAATACGAGTACCTTTCTTAAAACATGATATATTGTATCACGTTTATAACATCTTTGTAGCCATTTCAACTTGTACACTTAAACTCATACTTATAAAGTACTTATAATATATATGAAAAGTTTATAATTTAAATTTTAATATACCTATATATTTAGTTATCGTATACAATGTGTAACACATAAGGTATACCAATCCGAAACCCAGTGATAATACTCATGAAATTGAACAACTTTCTCCAGGAACACAGGTCGAAATATGAAAAAAAAAATTTGACCTCCCATACAAACCGCACGGCCAGCAAATCAAATTAGTATGGGAAGTCCAAATATTTTTTTCATATTTTGACCTATATTCCTTGGGGAAAGTTGTTCAATTTCATGAGTATTATCACTGGGTTTCGGATTGGTATACCTTATGTGGTACACGTTGTATATAACTTTAAGTTACCGCAGTCAGTGCATTAAGGAAAGAAGAACAGATTAACAGCTACATAGTTAGCTTTCAAGTTCATTGTACACTACAAGCATACGATGTGTCCACGATTGTGTGGAAAAATTGTGGGCCGTTGAAGGAGTCGTCAATTTTTTTTAGATTTGGATTTTTATTCTATGAAATTATATTCTATGAAAGCTGTTTCTACAGAGAAACAGCTTTCATAGAACGATTTCATAGAAAGTATGTTATATGTATATTTACCTACGTACAGACGTAGGTAAGTATATATAATATATTTTCTACTCTGTGATCAATGCACCCACCTTATAACTTTCTTTTAAACAATGTAAAATGTAAATATAATGTCATCGAAAATCAATTACGGATACCTACTTCGGGCACATGATCCACTGCTTATGTAAAGACGTTTAGGTAAACAAATAATTATTGAGTATGAACTCAAAGTAAAAATCATCTCATGTATGGGTGACTCTCCGCAAAACGCAAACTTACCCATAGAAAGAAAAAAAGTTTTTTTCTAGTATGACAATTATTCTGCTTATACGTCTTTACATAAGCAATAGGTCATATGCCAAAATATATGTAATTGATTTTACCGAACTACTATACTAAATAGTAAGTACCATAACGCATCTTCATAAGATAAGAATGCAAACTTTAACCTCTTGCGTAGTATAGTTAAAGCATTTCCTGATTTACCAGTTTGGTGTTTATAATGTGCAGTGAGAATAATAATTAAAACTGCATAAGTATATAAATTACGCACTCTTTAAGTTACATACTTAAAAAGTAGGTAACTATAACGCGGTCACATTAACTAGACGCATGGGCTTGATGACGTCATTTTGGCGTTCTGCAACTACAACAGAAACAAACAAACAAACTGCAACAGAAAACTAACGTAACTATGTATCGGTAACAGAGATGCTGACCATATAGACGTTTGCCCGGTGAGCTAAGGGAACGCGGTGGGAAGGCTGTCATCTGTGGCACTATAATACGGAGTACTTAAAAATAATAATTCTCTTAACTATATTGACCTGTTTCTCGGTGTTGTATAAAGATGCCGTGTCAATATGTCGGTATCCGGCGTCGATGGCATTTTCCACTGCCTCCTTCACGACATTCGCTTGAGTCTCCTAAAATCAAAAATTTATTTAATTATGAGTATGTTATGTAACAACTAACAATGATAGAAAATGAAATAGATGTAACTCTAACCTAACCTTTTTTTTACGTGCGGAAAATTCTTTACGAATAACCTACGATGCCCGGGGACATCATAGGGTTGTGAGGGAATCCCCAGTCCCCAGCCAACTTTAACGTGAGTTCTATAAAATATTGTTTAACAGGATGTTGTTTGGGCTGGTACCGTCTTACCTAAGAGAAATAGTTAAAATTTAAGCCAAATTTAAAAGGGGAATTTTGTGCATTTTTACTTTGGAAGTCGGTTTTAATTTTTTGTTTAAAAATAATAATGATTAATACTTATACCTAATATAAACGCCTTTTTTTGGGACCATTTTCTTAAGAGTTCCATATCTAACGATTCTACTCATTAGGAAAAATTTGCTCGTATGGTATACCTACTACCGACATAGCAACTGTAAAACTCATAAAAATAGGTATTGCCAATTGAAGCCTTAAAAATTGAGTGCGCCTAGCTTCGACCTAACCTAAAGGATCGAGTGTCCCCATCCTCCCTTACCTAACAATAATAAATAACTCCCCACACTGATCTCGATGACGGTGGCCGGTTTCATTGAAACCAGGCCAGCAACGCAGGACTAATTTTATAATGCCCAAGTGTGTGTGCAATACACAAGAGCACTCACTCTTCCAAGACTCATAGTCCAGTGGGACGGATAACCGACAACTGACAAGACTGCCGAGAGATCACGCGCAGGTCCGACTTTTTACATGCCTATCCGACGCATAGATCATCTTTTTTTGTCAGACAATCAGGTGATCAGCCTGCATGGTCCTAACCTAACCAAATTTGGAAACAACATTTTTTTTGTTGTTGTTCCAATGAGTGAATCGAGCCCACGACCTCCGAGTCGAGAGCCAACGCTCTAACCACTAAACCACGGAGACTGTTAATGACAATAGAAAATCAAACTTTACAAATTTTTTGTCGGTGCCAATATTTACTACCTGCTTACAACTCTATGAAATCATCGTATCATCAATATTTGCGTAGTAATAATTATAGTGATCTTAAATACCTATTAAAAATGTTTACCATCGAGTGAAGTATTATAACATACCGTATTATATAATATATGTTTTTTGCTCGTTTTGGTATAGAGTGCGGTTACTTACGAATGGTTTTTTCGGATCAGCGTCGCTCAACCAAGTCCCAAGGCCGAAGCTTGGCATTTTCCTCCCATCGTTAAGCTCGATCAAATTCGCTTTGCCTTTTGCCACATCTTTAGCATTGACCTTACAAACAAAAAAATATAATGACTATATACAGTTACAGCAGAGATGTCACGGGTACCTGGATAGTGTAGGAATAGAAACAAAATAACGCTACAGTTTGTAGAGTTTAAACTCGAATTATAATTTTTGTAGGCAACAATGTATCGAGCAAAGTCACCTAACAATTTCGTGAACAGTATTATATTGACTATAATTTTTATGAAGTATACAATCTGCTTGCATACAGATCAATGAAAACAGCGCTAGCGTTTTGAGTATTGCTTAGATTTTAGATTGTGATAGCGCGCCGCATGCTTGCCTCTGCGCTATTGTTTCCACTTTCACTCCAAGAGTATCACTATTTTTTGAACCTGTTAAATGCTGTTTAATTTTATTTGTTTGGTACTCAAAAAAGAATAAAGCCAATAATAGTACAACATTAACAGTTTTAAGCATTATAGACTAGTAGACTATAATTAAGTAGCACTAATGTTATTCTTACATTAAATTTTAATGCAATAAAATACGGGTTTATTTCAACTTAACTAAATTGGCGTCATTCATGGGCTATGGCGACAACACGTTAATTTAGCGGTACGGTCAAGTGATTTTGATGACCGGTTATATATATAAGTATTCTAAAAACTTAATTCTACACGGAAACTACACAATAGTATTTTCATAAAAATAATTGCATTGTCACCCAAAATAATTGCATTGTCACCCAAGGTGTACCACTAATTTTTGACAAATTGCGTGAATTTATAATGTGATTTTTATTCATCCACTTTGTATTCCAGAGAGTTTGTTTTATAGCAGAGAGTTTAATTTAATATCCACTTTTTTATGAGCTGCATGTTTATTACTATTTGCTGATTTACTTATTTTAGATTGGTATTTAACTGTAGGTATTTTTATTGTAGTGAAATGAATAACTTTCAAAGCTATTCCAGACGATGCACACAGACGAGATACGATCATATTTAAACCCTCCGATAATTTTGGCTTTTATCTACAATCAAAATCAAAAATCAAAAAAGTTTTATTTCCATATTGGTTACAAAATAACGCTTAAACAATTGTCCCTACTTGATGCCTACCACCGGTTCGGGAACTAACCCGGCGAGAATAACCGGCGTAAGAAACTCGCACGGGGCCATCTTTTAGCAAAAAGATGGAAAATTTTTCTTAAAAAAAAAATAAGATGTTTACAATGTAAAAACTTATTTCTATATAATATAGACAAAATTCAGATACATTTATTACATAGAAGCAACCTTGCAGGTGGCCATCCTATTCCCAAGGTGTGCGATCGTCAATAAAATTCTTGACCTTATAATAGGCTTTTGCACACAAACGTTCTTTAACTACTTTTTTAAATTTATTGTCTACGTTACCATTTGATCATTAAGTCAAGGTATACTCGTATATATGTACCTACTAATCTATGTTCTACACAATGACCTCACGTCAATAGGAATATACCGATAGTACCTAACTTATGTAAAAAACCATCTAACAGCGTGTCAGGCCACTACAGACGGTACCGCGCCGTAGTCACTAGTCACCCATTTGTGATTTTATTTTTAATATTTTACATGTTTATATTATTAAGTAGGTACCTACTTCGTTATTTTTGTACTAAGTATTTTAAGTAGGTAAGCGCATTTTAAGTACAAGTTAGACCTCTAAAACTCCTGAACTAACAAAGATCTAAACCGTTGTAATTTTCCTTCGAAGTCCATCACATGGCCGTTAGCTTGTAGGGGAATAATTTTAACAAGAAAATGCACTTCTCGCAAACGGATACCTAAATAAAAAATCGTCTTAGTAACGTCTCAATTTTTTAAAAGACCTATTTAATGATACTTATTCCACACTATGGGGTAGACGCGAGAAAAAATATCCGTGTGGTGTCGTGGGATACCAGATAGGAACGAATTTCCGAATTTCTAATATAAAATACTAATTACTAGCTGTTGCCCGCGGCTCCGCCTGCGTAAATATAGTTTTTTCGCGTCGCGGATATGTGACTGATGCAAAAAATAGATAAAAACAATCCTTGATGCAGAATCTCATGCTAAAATTTCAGCTCGTTCGGTGTAGAACTTTTTGAGTTTTTGAAGCGTACACCAACATTACTTTTTAACCGACTTCCAAAAAAAGGAGGCGGTTATACGTTCGGCTGTATATATTTTTTTTTATTTTATTTTTTTTGTATGTTAGACCACAATTTCGCCGTCTGTGGACCGATTTTCAAAATTCTTTTTTTGATGTAAAGGGTATAATCCCAACTTGGTCCCATTTTGAAAAAAGTGGTGACCTGATGATGGGATCCATGAGGAATCGAGGGAACTCCTCGAAATTTATATGGAAACATATGTTGATTTTAACTTTTTTTGAAGTAGTCCAAGCATATGCTACCAAAAAGTAAGATTTTGCTCCAAGGCATACCCTAGATCCAAAAGTACAGAAGAGAACTCCTGACTCCTTATAGATACATGTTTGGGGATTTCGACGTTGTTTAAAGAACTGCAAGCATATGCCACCATGTCAATTAGAGTACTCGTCATCATCACCACCAACATCACACCATACATCATGACATATAAATGATACTTATCATAGTATTTTACACCAACACGGAGATTTTTGAATATTACTCTGCCGTTTAAATTTTTTTTTTGTTGTTGTAAAGGGTGTAATTCGAAATTGGTCTTTTAGTCACTTAAGTGGAAACTTGATGATGGGATCCATGAGGAATCGAGGGAATTCCTCGAAATTTATATGGACACATATAGTGATTTGGACTTTTCCTGAAGTAATAATTAAGCATATGCTACCAAAAAATAAGATTTTGCACCAAAGTATACACTGGATCCAAAAGCACTGAACAGAACTCCTCAGTCTTTAAAGATACGCGTTTGGAAATTTCGGCATTGTTCAAAGAACTACAAGCATATGCCACTAACTTACTAGTAATCATCATCATCGTCTTATTTACAATACCTAATAGAATCTTAGCGCCTATACAATTATACATTCGATCGTTTATTTTAAATGTTCATAAGATTTATCAATAATAATTTAACAAAATATATCACTAAAAAGTAAAAATACACAAAAAAAGTATGAAATAAAACTTATTTTCTAAATAAGTCCCCTTTTAAATTCGGCTTAAATTTTAACTATTTCTCTACTCAATCTTCTTAATTTTGAAGTCGGTACCAGCAAATTTGAACGTGAGTTCTATTTATAAAATATTGTTTGGGCTGGTATCGACTTCAAAATTAAGAAGATTGAGTAGAGAAATAGTTAAAATTTAAGCCGAATTTAAAAGGGGACTTATTTAGAAAATAAGTTTTATTTCATACTTTTTTGTGTATTTTTACTTTGGAAGTCGGTTTAATTTTTTATTTAAAAATAATAATTTATATACATATATACTAGCTGTTGCCCGCGGCTGCGCCCTCGTAAATATAGTTTTTTCGCGGTCGCGGATATGTGACTGATGCAAAAAATATAGATAAAAACAATCCTTGCTGCGGATTATATATCATGCTAAAATTTCAGCTCGATCGGTACAGAATTCTTTGAGTTTTTGAAGCATACACAAACCAACATAACATTTTTATAAATATATAGATATATAGATTTATTTCAAGTTCTATTCGAGGTATAAAGAAAATAATTATTCGAGTATAAATCTTTTTTTATTGAAAAAAATAAAACTTTAGGTAAAAAATTACCTTAATACCTTTAATTTATTTACAATGATTTATAAAAACATTTTATAATCATAATAATAACCAAAATAACAGTCATCACGTAGACTATACATTAGACACTGTATAGCCATCATACATAGACTATACATAAAAATCTTACATTTTTTTAATGTTACAGACGTTTTTTGCCAACTAGGGTCCGCAACGCCCCTTATAAGGAACTTTCGTTCGAAAAATCATCTACACACAAGTGTAGGGAAGGTATCCAAATTTTTTTCGTGATTTTATTTTAGCACTTTGTAGACGTCATAAACAAGTTTATCCAAGCGAAGCTTCGTCATTCTAGCACCGTAGCACTAACCATTTGGAAGGTAAGCCGAGTACTGACGGACATGAAGAAACTATAAGGGTTTCGAGACTACGGAACCCTAAAAGATTATTTACCATTTTATCAAAGTAAGCTTAACAACTTAGGTATTTTGATAAAATGGTTACATTTTTAAATAACGACAGGTATGAGGTAACCCTCATACACAGGTTTAACGACAGCGTTATTTAAAAATGTAGATAATGTAGATATAATAAAAATAATATTGGTTTAAATATTATTTGTTCTACAAAAACATATTTTAATATCGGGTTAGTTTGAAGATGAGTCTGACCTTCAGCATTCAGGTTTTTCAAATCAATGCAACAAAAACTAACTACATACCGTACTTACCAACAATGTACATAAAAGAAACACACAATATATTATAATCATGCTGCGCGCGCGTTCTAATACCTACTGACTACTGAGTACAGACAACTTGTACCTTCCTTAACTTTAGCTCTACTGACCACAACACAGCTCTACAAGCCGCGCGTGAGTTTCATAACAAGTTGTTAATAAGTTCAGGTCCAAGGCAGCGATTGCAAATTGCATCATCTCTATAATTGGCATTTGGCTGTATATATTATATTGTAATAGTTTAAAATATAGAGCAAAAACAAATTATTTAGAGTATTTTAACTGTGATTTTAATTTATATTTACATAAACTTTTCAAAATTGTAATGTGTAGGTAGAACATTGGTACGATAGCGACAATGTTTATGCTATACCAGGGGTCGGCAACCTGCGGCTCGTGAGCCACATGCGGCTCTTAGAATGTGGATCTGTGGCTCCTTAGTAGGGTAAACTGGGTACGGTTGTGCCAGGGTACGGTAGTGACAGTCGATATAACAGCGAAACTATACGTAATGCGGGGAAGGTTCAAGGGGAAAAAGAAGCAGCATGCATGTCTCAACATGTGTCATAGTATTGCGTCAACCAGCGCGCGACGTTATCGTAAGCAGGAGTCCATATTGCTTTTCAACACTCAAAAGTAAGTTTTTTTGTTCAATTTCTTTTAATATTTACTGTTACTTGTATACATATACATTATACAATATATTTTTATGTGATAAGTTGAATATTAGTAGATAATTACGAGTGGTTATTTTTTACGTAAATTGTATGGCCTAGTCATGGCGATCTTTTGTTTTCGAAAGAGTGCGTTGGGTACGGTTGTGACAAATGTTATGGGTACGGTTGTGACATATCTTTATATATATTTTTGCTTGTAGATGCCCAGAAAACGCTTGCGGAAGACCAAAAGAGCGCGGTCTGACATTACTAAATATGAAGATGCTTATGAGAAGTGAAACGTGGGATTTATTTACGGAGAACTGCGGAAATGCATGAAGAAAAATGGATCATGTGCCAAGGGTCGTGTAGACTCTGGTCCCACGTAGAGTACGCAGGTGAAAACCACCATTACATTTATCACAACTGTGATTATGAATCTGACTAGATCTCATTATATACAGGATGTCCCAGAAGTCGACGTCGTGCCTTCGAAGGCTGATAGACCAGCTCATGACTCACCAGAATATCGTAATATGACCTTAGTAAAAAATCTTTAGTTTTCGAGATATTGGCACTTTTAATAATTTCTTAAAAATTACACCTCATGTCAGTTTTTAGACTGCCGCATCTACAATTTCCCATATTGTGGGATACAAATTTGTATTGCGGAATCCTGACCAGTTCTGCTATTGACCACGGTTATAAACAAAGCTAATAGAGTTTGAACTTTTTAGAAAAAAAGTAAACTTTTCCCTAATCATGATTTCAAAAACTTTTTCTCCTAACTTTCACTATCCATACTGAACAAAAAATACACCACACTAACCTGGGTTGTTACTTTAAAAAGTTGCTCATTTTATGTAGTTTTCAAAATAGTAAAATAGTTGCTACTAAACTACGCCAAAAAAATTTTTTGCTATTTTAAGTGCACAGAGAACACATTTTGAATTCATTCATTTGAGTCATTAGAAACCATTTCTGTGTATGTTTATATTTGTCACTACCGACCCCAACCACTGTCACAACCGTCCTTGGGGTGTGGCCGGTTGTGACACTTTCCCTTTTTTTTAAAGTTGATGTTATAACTAATACAGCGTATTTTGGGTCAAAATTTTAGTATTTTTACGTAGACAAATGTACAAATTACGATTAAAGTTACTTTTCTCCCATCTAACTAGTAAATTAACAAAATTATAGACGATCAAACCAAAATTGTCACAACCGTATCCAGTCTACCCTACTATAAGTACGCAAATATTGTTTATTTTATAAAAAATCGTTCTGAATCGATGAACGAAGGTAAGAGACCATTTCTATCTTATAGTCACTTGGGCTGGCTGATTGTGGGGAAAATAGCTTTCCCCGCAGCCAGAGGCGGCGTAAGTCGTGACTCGTGGGCGACGCGAGTCTCGCACCTGCGTACTCGCACCTCATTTACGCATAACTCGGAATTCAAATGCAATAAATATAAACAACAAATGTACTATATTATTTTGAACCGACGTTATGTTTGATTTTATTGTATTTTCTCAAGTCTTTGAGGGTTTAAAATTTAACCTGTAAAATAGACAAAAAAAAAATCCTCGCTCGCCCACCTATGTGAAGTAGGCAACCGAGTTAAAGATAATTGATTTTTATAACCATCATTCGATTGTACTAGGAGTGTACCCGATTGTACCGTATTGAAAATCATTTGTACCTTATAGGGGTAAAAATTACGGGGTGACAAAAATTTTCTCAGCAACCAACTTGAAGATATAGTGATTTCATTGATGCCATCTTAAAGGGAATCGTTTGTACCGGATTGTACCTCAGCAATTTTTTTTTTTTTTTATATATGGTAAAATAAAAAAAATAATAAAAAATTTTCAACATGAAAAAATCCAGCTTTGGGTAAAACAGAAGGCCAAACAGTATACAAAACGGTATAAATGGGTAATAAATTATTTATATCGAGATACAAACGATTTGAATCGGGGTTCAAATGATAGAAAACCGATAGAGACTCGGCGAAAACTCTTACATCATGCTTGAGGTTTTGGGGCAGAATTATACATGTTTAATCGATTGTACCAATTATAAACGGTTAGAAATTCGATTCTGCTACTACCTTCCTTATATATACTAAATATCAAGTCGGTACAAACGACTTATATCGGAGTACAAACGATAGAAAACCGACAGAGACTCGCTGAAAACTCTTAGATCACGCTATAGATATTGGGGCAGAAACATACATATTTAATAGTTTGTACCCATTTGAAACGATAAGTATATTATTTCTACTTCTATCTACCTTATACGTACTAAATATCAAGATGGTACAAACGATATTTAACGGAATAAAATCGATAGAAAACCGACAGAGACTCACTGAAAACTCTTACATCATGCTATAGATATTGGGGCAGAATTATACATGTTTAGTCGTTTGTACCCATTTGAAACGATAAGTATATCGTTCTTACTACTATCTACTTTATTGCTACCAAATATCAAGGTGGTACAAACGATTTATAACGGAGTACATACGATAGAAAACCGACAGAGACTCGCCGAAAACTCTAACATCATGCTATTGATATTGGGGCAGAATAATTTATGTTCAATCGTTTGTACCCATTTGAAACGATAAGTATACCGTTCTTACTACTATCTACTTTATTGCTACCAAATATCAAGGTGGTACAAACGATTTATAACGGAGTACATACGATAGAAAACCGACAGAGACTCGCCGAAAACTCTAACATCATGCTATTGATATTGGGGCAGAATAATTTATGTTCAATCGTTTGTACCCATTTGGAACGATGAGTATATCATTTCCACTTCTATCTAACTTATACATACTAAATATCAAGTTGGTACAAACGATATTTATCGGGGTAAAATCGATAGAAAACCGACAGAGACTCGCCGAAAACTCTGACATCATGCTATTGATATTGGGGCAGAATTATACATGTTTAATCGTTTGTACCCATTTGAAACGATAAGTATACCGTTTTTACTACTACCTACTTTATTGCTACCAAATATCAAGGTGGTACAAACGATTTATAACGGAGTACATACGATAGAAAACCGACAGAGACTCACCGAAAACTCTAACATCATGCTATTGATATTGGGGCAGAATAATTTATGTTTAATCGTTTGTACCCATTTGAAACGATAAGTATATCGTTTTTACTACTATCTACTTTATTGCCACCAAATATCAAGGCGGTACAAACGATATTTATCGGGGTAAAATCGATAGAAAACCGACAGAGACTCGCCGAAAACTCTTACATCATGCTATAGATATTGGGGCAGAATTATACATGTTTAATCGTTTGTACCCATTTGAAACGATAAGTATATCGTTTTTACTACTATCTAATTTATTGCTACCAAATATCAAGGTGGTACAAACGATTTATATCGGAGTACATACGATAGAAAACAGACAGAGACTCGCCGAAAACTCTTACATCATGCTATAGATATTGGGCAGAATAAAATATGTTCAATCGTTTGTGCCCATTTAAAACGATAAGTATATCATTTCTACTTCTATCTACCTAAGTTACACTAAATATCAAGTTGGTACAAACGATTTATAACGGAGTACATACGATAGAAAACCGACAGAGACTCGCCGAAAACTCTAACATCATGCTATAGATATTGGGGCAGAATAAAATATGTTCAATCGTTTGTAGCCATTTAACATATTTTATTCTGCCCCAATATCTATAGCATGATGTAAGAGTTTTCGGCGAGTCTCTGTCGGTTTTCAATCGTATGTACTCCGTTATAAATCGTTTGTACCACCTTGATATTTGGTAGCAATAAAGTAGATAGTAGTAAGAACGATACACTTATCGTTTAAAATGGGTACAAATGACTAAACATGTATATTTCTGCCCCAATATCTATAGCATGATATAAGAGTTTTCGGCGAGTCTCTGTCTGTTTTCTATCGTATGTACTCCGTTATAAATCGTTTATACCACCTTGATATTTGGTAGCAATAAAGTAGATAGTAGTATGAACGGTATACTTATCGTTTCAAATGGGTACAAACGATTAAACATGTATAATTCTGCCCCAATATCTATAGCATGATGTAAGAGATTTCGGCGAGTCTCTGTCGGTTTTCTATCGATTTTACCCCGATAAATATCGTTTGTACCAACTTGATATTTACTATGTATAAGTTAGATAGAAGTGGAAATGGTATACTCATCGTTCCAAATGGGTACAAACGATTGAACATAAATTTTTCTGCCCCAATATAAATAGCATGATGTTAGGGTTTTCGGCGAGTCTCTGTCGGTTTTGTATCGTATGTACTCCGTTACAAATCGTTTGTACCAACTCGATATTTAGTGTAACTCAGGTAAATAGAAGTAGAAACGATATACTTATCGTTTTAAATGGGTACAAACGATTGAACATATTTTATTCTGGACCAATATCTATAGCATGATGTAAGAGTTTTCGGCGAGTCTCTGTCGGTTTTCTATCGTATGTACTCCGTTATAAATCGTTTGTACCAACTTGATATTTAGTTTAACTCAGGTAGATAGAAGTAGAAACGATATACTTATCGTTTTAAATGGGTACAAATGATTGAACTTATTTTATTCCGCCCCAATATCTATAGCATGATGTAAGAGTTTTCGGCGAGTCTCTGTCGGTTTTCAATCGTATGTAGTCCGTTATAAATCGTTAGTACCGCCTTGATATTTGGTAGCAATAAAGTAGATAGTAGTAAAAATGATATATTCATCGTTTCAAATGGGTACAAACGATTGAACATAAATTATTCTGTCCCAATATCAATAGCATGATGTTAGAGTTTTCAGCGAGTCTCTGTCGGTTTTCTATCGATTTTACCCCGATAAATATCGTTTGTACCAACTTGATATTTAGTATGTATAAGTTAGATAGAAGTGGAAATGGTATACTCATCGTTCCAAATGGGTACAAACGATTGAACATAAATTATTCTGCCCCAATATCAATAGCATGATGTCAGAGTTTTCGGCGAGTCTCTGTCGGTTTTCAATCGTATGTACTCCGTTATAAATCGTTTGTTCCAACTTGATATTTAGTGTAACTTAGGTAGATAGAAGTAGAAACGATATACTTATCGTTTTAAATGGGTACAAACGATTGAACATATTTTATTCTGCCCCAATATCTATAGCATGATGTAATAGTTTTCGGCGAGTCTCTGACGGTTTTCAATCGTATGTACTCCGTTATAAATCGTTTGTACCACCTTGATATTTGGTAGCAATAAAGTAGATAGTAGTAAAAACGATATACTTATCGTTTCAAATGGGTACAAACGATTAAACATGTATAATTCTGCCCCAATATCTATAGCATGACGTAAGAGTTTTCGGCGAGTCTCTGTCGGTTTTCTATCGATTTTACCCCGATAAATATCGTTTGTACCAACTTGATATTTAGTATGTATAAGTTAGATAGAAGTGGAAATGGTATACTCATCGTTCCAAATGGGTACAAACGATTGAACATAAATTATTCTGCCCCAATATCAATAGCATGATGTCAGAGTTTTCGGCGAGTCTCTGTCGGTTTTCTATCGTATGTACTCCGTTATAAATCGTTTGTACCAACTTGATATTTAGTTTAACTCAGGTAGATAGAAGTAGAAACGATATACTTATCGTTTTAAATGGGTACAAATGATTGAACTTATTTTATTCCGCCCCAATATCTATAGCATGATGTAAGAGTTTTCGGCGAGTCTCTGTCGGTTTTCAATCGTATGTAGTCCGTTATAAATCGTTAGTACCGCCTTGATATTTGGTAGCAATAAAGTAGATAGTAGTAAAAATGATATATTCATCGTTTCAAATGGGTACAAACGATTGAACATAAATTATTCTGTCCCAATATCAATAGCATGATGTTAGAGTTTTCAGCGAGTCTCTGTCGGTTTTCTATCGATTTTACCCCGATAAATATCGTTTGTACCACCTTGATATTTGGTAGCAATAAAGTAGATAGTAGTAAAAACGGTATACTTATCGTTTCAAATGGGTACAAACGATTAAACTTGTATAATTCTGCCCCAATATCTATAGCATGATGTAAGAGATTTTGGCGAGTCTCTGTCGGTTTTCTATCGATTTTACCCCAATAAATATCGTTTGTACCAACTTGATATTTAGTATGTATAAGTTAAATAGAAGTGGAAATGATATACTCATCGTTCCAAATGGGTACAAACGATTGAACATAAATTATTCTGCCCCAATATCAATAGCATGATGTTAGAGTTTTCGGCGAGTCTCTGTCGGTTTTCTATCGTATGTACTCCATTATAAATCGTTTGTACCGCCTTGATATTTGGTAGCAATAAAGTAGATAGTAGTAAAAACGATATTCTTATCGTTTCAAAGGGTACAAACGATTAAACATGTATAATTCTGCCCCAATATCTATAGCATGATGTAAGAGTTTTCGGCGAGTCTCTGTCGGTTTTCAATCGTATGTACTCCGTTATAAATCGTTTGTACCACCTTCATATTTGGTAGCAATAAAGTCGATAGTAGTAAAAACGATATACTTATCGTTTCAAATGGGTACAAACTATTAAACATGTATAATTCTGCCCCAATATCTATAGCATGATGTAAGAGATTTCGGCGAGTCTCTGTCGGTTTTCTATCGTATGTACTCCGTTATAAATCGTTTGTACCACCTTGATATTTGGTAGCAATAAAGTAGATAGTAGTAAGAACGGTATACTTATCGTTTCAAATGGGTACAAACGATTAAACATGTATAATTCTGCCCCAATATCTATAGCATGATGTAAGAGTTTTCGGCGAGTCTCTGTCGGTTTTCTATCGATTTTACCCCGATAAATATCGTTTGTACCAACTTGATATTTAGTATGTATAAGTTAGATAGAAGTGAAAATGATATACTCATCGTTCCAAATGGGTACAAACGATTGAACATAAATTATTCTGCCCCAATATCAATAGCATGATGTCAGAGTTTTCGGCGAGTCTCTGTCGGTTTTCTATCGTATGTACTCCGTTATAAATCGTTTGTACCAACTTGATATTTAGTTTAACTCAGGTAGATAGAAGTAGAAACGATATACTTATCGTTTTAAATGGGTACAAATGATTGAACTTATTTTATTCTGCCCCAATATCTATAGCATGATGTAAGAGTTTTCGGCGAGTCTCTGTCGGTTTTCAATCGTATGTACTACGTTATAAATCGTTTGTACCGCCTTGATATTTGGTAGCAATAAAGTAGATAGTAGTAAAAATGATATACTCATCGTTTCAAATGGGTACAAACGATTGAACATAAATTATTCTGCCCCAATATCAATAGCATGATGTTAGAGTTTTCAGCGAGTCTCTGTCGGTTTTCTATCGATTTTACCCCGATAAATATCGTTTGTACCAACTTGATATTTAGTATGTATAAATTAGATAGAAGTGAAAATGATATACTCATTGTTCCAAATGGGTACAAATGATTGAACATAAATTATTCTGCCCCAATATCAATAGCATGATATCAGAGTTTTCGGCGAGTCTCTGTCGGTTTTCTATCGTATGTACTCCGTTATAAATCGTTTGTACCAACTTGATATTTAGTTTAACTCAGGTAGATAGAAGTAGAAACGATATACTTATCGTTTTAAATGGGTACAAATGATTGAACTTATTTTATTCTGCCCCAATATCTATAGCATGATGTAAGAGTTTTCGGCGAGTCTCTGTCGGTTTTCAATCGTATGTACTACGTTATAAATCGTTTGTACCGCCTTGATATTTGGTAGCAATAAAGTAGATAGTAGTAAAAATGATATACTCATCGTTTCAAATGGGTACAAACGATTGAACATAAATTATTCTGCCCCAATATCAATAGCATGATGTTAGAGTTTTCAGCGAGTCTCTGTCGGTTTTCTATCGATTTTACCCCGATAAATATCGTTTGTACCAACTTGATATTTAGTATGTATAAATTAGATAGAAGTAAAAATGATATACTCATCGTTCCAAATGGGTACAAACGATTGAACATAAATTATTCTGCCCCAATATCAATAGCATGATATCAGAGTTTTCGGCGAGTCTCTGTCGGTTTTCTATCGTATGTACTCCGTTATAAATCGTTTGTACCAACTTGATATTTAGTTTAACTCAGGTAGATAGAAGTAGAAACGAAATACTTATCGTTTTGAATGGGTACAAACGATTCAACTTATTTTATTCTGCCCCATTATCTATAGCATGATGTAAGAGTTTTCGGCGAGTCTCTGTCGGTTTTCAATCGTATGTACTCCGTTATAAATCGTTTGTACCACCTTGATATTTGGTATCAATAAAGTAGATAGTACTAGAAACGTTATACTTATCATTTCAAATGGGTACAAGCGATTAAACATGTATAATTCTGCCCCAATATCTATAGCATGATGTAAGAGTTTTCGGCGAGTCTCTGTCGGTTTTCTATCGTATGTACTCCGTTATAAATCGTTTGTACCACAATGATATTTGGTAGCAATAAAGTAGATAGTAGTAAAAACGGTATACTTATCGTTTCAAATGGGTACAAACGATTAAACTTGTATAATTCTGCCCCAATATCTATAGCATAATGTAAGAGATTTTGGCGAGTTTCTGTCGGTTTTCTATCGATTTTACCCCAATAAATATCGTTTGTACCAACTTGATATTTAGTATGTATAAGTTAGATAGAAGTGGAAATGATATACTCATCGTTCCAAATGGGTACAAACGATTGAACATAAATTATTCTGCCCCAATATCAATAGCATGATGTTAGAGTTTTCGGCGAGTCTCTGTCGGTTTTCTATCGTATGTACTCCATTATAAATCGTTTGTACCGCCTTGATATTTGGTAACAATAAAGTAGATAGTAGTGAAAACGATATACTTATCGTTTCAAAGGGTACAAACGATTAAACATGTATAATTCTGCCCCAATATCTATAGTATGATGTAAGAGTTTTCGGCGAGTCTCTGTCGGTTTTCAATCGTATGTACTCCGTTATAAATCATTTGTACCACCTTGATATTTGGTAGCAATAAAGTAGATAGTAGTAAGAACGATATACTTATCGTTTCAAATGGGTACAAATGACTAAACATGTATATTTCTGCCCCAATATCTATAGCATGATGTAAGAGTTTTCGGCGAGTCTCTGTCGGTTTTCTATCGATTTTATCCCGTTAAATATCGTTTGTACCATCTTGATATTTAGTACGTATAAGGTAGATAGAAGTGGAAATAATATGCTTATCGTTTCAAATGGGTACAAACGATTAAATATGTATGTTTCTGCCCCAATATCTATAGCGTGATCTAAGAGTTTTCAGCGAGTCTCTGTCGGGTTTCTATCGTTTGTACTCCGATATAAGTCGTTTGTACCGACTTGATATTTAGTATATACTAGCTTTTGCCCGCGACTTCGTCCGCGTGGAATAGTGACTTCCGGCAGAAAAGTATAGATAGCTGAGAATAAGTTAATGTAATATTGTATAAAGTTCGCACGCGGACCCCCCGCCTTTTTATACCTCCCGCCGCGAAGCGCGTCGAGCGCGGCAACTGATACGCAAAAATAATCCTTATTGCATGATTCTGTATTCACGCGCGATGACTTATTAGTGTATTTCATGTATAACTTTGGTGTTTCTACACCGATTTACATGATTCTTTTTTTATTGAATAAGTAATAATGTTAACTTTTTTTAATTAGGGATGAGTGAGAGTGTTGTAAACGTAAGATTAGACCAATATAATCAGAAAGCTCCGAATTGCTAAGCTACCGGAAGTTTCACGTGCTATTGTGAGTCAACCATAAAAGATAGACATTATGCTGTCAAGAAATATTTTTATATAATATTAAGGAAAATATTTCCGTCATACGTGATTTCTATGCAGCTCTAACCATTAAGGCTGCACACGCGGTGGAAGCTTAAAAAATGGAGTAACTTCTCCCGTCTTCCCAATATATCCCTTCACTGCTCTGCGCCTATTGATCGTAGCGTAATGAAAAGTATACTATAACCTGCCCAGGAGTATGAAGAATAATTGTGCCAAATTTCATTAAAATCCGTCGAGTAGTTTTTGTTTCTATAACGAACATACAGACAGACAGACAGACAGACAGACAAAAATTTTACTGATTGCATTTTTGACATCAGTAGCGATCCCTAACCACCCCCTGATCGTTATTTTTTTTAAATATTTCATGTACAGAATTGACCTCTCTACAGATTTATTATAATATAGATAGATAAGGATGGTAGTAGCAGAATCGAATTTCTAACCGTTTAAAATTGGTACAATCGATTAAACATGTATAATTCTGCCCCAAAACCTCAAGCATGTTGTAAGAGTTTTCGCCGAGCCTCTATCGGTTTTCTATCATTTGAACCCCGATTCAAATCGTTTGTATCTCGATATAAATAATTTATTACCCATTTATACCTATTTGTATACTGTTTGGCCTTCTGTTTTACCCAAAGCTGAATTTTTCATATAGAATTTTTTTTATTTTTTTTTATTTTTCCATATAAAAAAAAATTAAAAAAAAAAATTTGCTGTGGTACAATCCGGTACAAACGATTCCCTTTAAGATGGCATCAATGAAATCACTATATCTTCAAGTTGGTTGCTGAGCAAATTTTTGTCACCCCGTAATTTTTACCCCTATAAGGTACAAACGATTTTCAATACGGTACAATCGGGTACACTCCTAGTACAATCGAATGATGGTTATAAAAATCAATTATCTTTAACTCGGTTGCCTACTTCACATAGGTCGCTCGCCCCGCTCGCTTGCATTGTAATAAAAATAGGATATTTCTATGTAGATTTCAAATGCGCTTCCAACGCAAGACAGTTTAGCGTCTTCACCAGTTCTTATGAACAAATAGATTAGTTTTTTTATAATAATCTTCATTGATTTATTTATTGTTGGCAAGAAAAAAAATCTGGCTCTTCAAAAACTTAGAAATGATGATAAATTGTAATTTTTGACTCTTCCGACTAAAAACGTTGCCGGTCGAAAATCGGCTTTCATAGACATAGAAATGATCAAATTATCTCAAACTTCTTTTTATACATACTTAGGCCTTTGCATCCGTTAATGGATGATTTATACAGTATTCTCCGAGCGAAGTAACCACTCTTGATATACTGTAGTGCCTGGGACAGTGGTTTTTAAATGTCGTATGGTTGCCCAAGCACATACGACATTCTCACAACATAGTCAGCCTAGTCCAGAGGAATGAACTAGTCAATACGTCTGGGGCCAACTATGTGCGGGTTTCCTCACGATGTTTTCCTTCACCGTTAGAGCGTCCGTATAATGTACTTGAGATCTGAAAAAGTCTCATTGGTACACGCCACAACCTGGGATTCGAACCTGCACTCTCTCGAGTGCGAACCAAACGGTCTACCCACTAGGCTACGGAGTATTACTATATATTATTTTATACATAGTAATGCATAATTGATCAATATCCATCATAGATGTATAATATTAAAAAGAGGATATCCATTAAAAAATCTGTCACTTTCGAGATTTAATTTCTGACTACGAAAGCCGATTTTCAACTCAGTGTGCGACGTTTCAAAATATTTTATAACACTAAGAAAGTGACCGCAAAGGCAGCAGACGTGGTTGATATTTACACGTGAGTTTGTGTGCGTGCCTATTCATTCAACAGCGATGTTAAGCGATTTTAAATTACGCCGTGCAGCCCTGCAGATAACTTCGATCGGTCGAGCGATAACTTATTCGATAGTACATACTCGGCGTTTACATTTTATTTATGTACCTAAGCAAGTCTGGACGCTGTAGTCCTAATATAATAATTAGTTATCTATCTACTCTAAAACTTTAATAAGCCAGGTCAGCCTTATAAAAAAAAATATAAATCGAAATAGTAGAGTATAGTTGTTAACATCAAAAATCGAAATAGTAGAGGGCGTAGAGACGCCCTCTACTATTTCGATTTTTGATGTTAACAACTATACTCTTAGGCTGCGTTCACACCAAACTTGATAGTCAGCCGCCGAAATTGAGCGAGCGTTACGCAGTTTATGGTATTTCCATACATATTCACCTTTCGTTCACACCTAACCGACAATACGTTATTACGCTATGCGTAGACGCTGACATTCGGCGGCCGATTTGTCAGTATAGTGTGAACGTAAAATACCGTTTATTTTCACGTTTACACTGGGGCTCACAGTGAGCCTGCTCACATTCGGCGGCTGACAGTCAGTTTGGTGTAAACGCAGCCTAAGAGTACAGTTGTTAACATCAAAAATCGAAATAGTAGAGTGCATAGAGACGTACTCTACTATTACGATTTATAATGTAAACCACTTGACAACAACAATCGCTGGTATTTTTGTATATAAAGGCCGACCTGGCTTATTAGAGTATTAGAGTAGATACTAGATATCGACCTAGTTATCAATGGGACGTACGCGAGCTCATCGATACTTTTGACAAACTGCGTGCGCATAACGTAGTAGGATAGGTTGTGTTGTAGGTTGTGGCCTGTGGGTAGGTGTATAATAAATATGTGTAATCTGACATTTGTATGGACAAATTTTTGTGCCTAAAATACATAATTTTTATTTTTAGAATTAGTTATTTGACTTTCATTTACGAATAACAAAAAAGTCTCGGAGCGCAAGGAAATAGGTCTCGGGCCGCATGCGGTCCGCGCGCCGCGCTTTGTCGACCTCTGGTTTATACTCTACTTATTATAAATACCTATTGAATTATTGATAGTAGCACTGGCGGGAAATAACAGCACTAGCAGCTTGTATGTGATTCAGTTTAATCGTCGTAGGTCAAGACACTGCGATGTTTTACTTACGAACAACTTTACTAATTTCTTTAAATCTTATATTTCCTCATGTAAGTATATTGTTTAATTTCGCACAGTTTATAAGTATTAAGTAGATATGACGTACTATACCTAATACTACTCATAATGTTATATATCTGTAAACTTTTCGTTAATGCGTTCATATTTCGTAAAAGACTTTCTAGAGTTTTCTTAAGTTAAGTACTTACACTTCTGTTATCATTTGTTTATATATTTTGAACTGGAAGTTTTAATGGAACTATATTTGAGTTTGTTAATAGATATGAAAGAAAGTTATTTATTTTTTAACCGACTTCCAAAAAAGGAGGCGGTTATACGTTCGGCTGTATATATACATTTTTTTTTGTATGTTAGACCACAATTCCGCCGTCTGTGGACCGATTTTCAAAATTCTTTTTTTGATGTAAAGGGTATAATCCCAAGTTGGTCCCGTTTTGAAAAAGTGGTGACCTGATAATGGCATCCATGAGGAATCGAGGGAACTCCTCGAAATTTATATGGACACATATAATGATTTAGACTTTTCCTGAAGTAACATAAGCATATGCTACAAAAAAATAAGATTTTGCACCAAAGTATAGCATGGATCCAAAAGCATTGAACAGTCGAACTCCTCAGTCTTTCAAGATATTCGTTTGGAAATTTCGGCATTGTTTAAAGAACTGCATAATATGCCACTTTGTAACACATTCGATCGTTTATTTTAGACGTTCTTAAGATGTATTAATAGTAACTTAACAAAATATATCACTAAAAAGAGTGAAATTATTATTTTTGAATAAAAACTTAAACTATTAAACAAGATTTTAACTATTTATCTACTCAATCTTCTTAATTTTGAAGTCGGTACCAGCAAATATTTTATACAATAAAGCAAATATTTTATAGAACTCACGAACTTTGTAGGATATTGTTTGTTAGCGACTTCAACAGATAACAATAGAAGGTACGTAATGCGACCACAAAAACTACCTATTATTTATTAACTATGTTATTATATCTACCTAGTACCTACTTTACATACTAACTTGGATACCTACAATCCAAAAAATATCAATAAAAAATCTGGAGACTGGAAGCAGGACCGCGCCGACCCCCGGCAGCGCCTGTGTGCGATACCCATGAAGCGCCTCTTATTTTTACGAATCTTCATGTTTTAACTTTTCGGTGGCGGCCCGCGGCGCCCTCATCGTCTTGGCGCCTGTGTGCGCCGCACAGGCGCACACATCGCACACAGGGGCGGCACGGCTCTGACTGGAAGTCAGACAACAGTTAAAAACTATTAAATATTTGTTTATTTTATAATATTATGCCTCTGTAATTCCATATGGCCTCTTGGTCAAAGAATATATATTACTAACGTATCTTGGTAGAAATCCTTTTTAAAAGATTCTTAGTTATGCATTTTACATCGGTTTCAGGAAGCCACCGTGGTGGTCCCAAAGGTGAAGTTAAACGATGGCAACGAGATGCCCGCGATTGCCCTGGGCACCTGGCTCGGTAATAACACTCAGGTAAATTCCAGACCATCCATTTATCTATACCTACTACCTAATACAATAAGTGAAAAGGTTTGTTTGTTTCTTTGCATCGAATAGGCTTCGAAACTAACGGTCTGATTTTTTATGAAATTTGGTACCTACAGATATAGAGTAGATCAGTAGACCACGGGAAGGATATAGGCTACTTTTTTTGCGGCAAAATGTTTCCAAGAGATTTCTTTTAGCGTACACGAAGTCTAGTTTACTTAAGTACATAAAATACTTTTTGATCTCCTGAACGAAATTAAACAAAACTTTCAGGAGACCTCTCTCCTGAAAGTGAGTCAGCAGAGATTGTCCAGAGCTAGAAAGAGAGCCGAAACAGTTTGAGCGAGATTGTAATGAGTTAGTGTCTTGACAGTGAATTTCTTATGACAGCGTTTGTTATGAGGAATTCCCATAAGAGTGAGATAGTAATTGTGAGTTGGTATTGAGTGACTTGTTATGAGAAACTTTGTAATGAGTGAAGTGTCCTACCAACTAATAGCGATGTCTTATTTACCCAGATTTTTTTTCTTGATTAGCGCGTTCAATGAATTAGATTCACGTTTTTTGTCAATAAGGAGACCCAACCGATACAATTCAGCTATTTTGATTAAGCTTTACTATTTTATATTTATTTATGGCTATGATTTCTTTCTTAGGGCCGTATTCAACCAGGTACGGATGAGGTTGAGAAAGCCGTGACCTGGGCACTAGCGGCTGGGTACAGGCACATAGACACCGCGTGGGCGTACAAAATAGAAGACCAAGTCGGCAGGGCATTGAAAGGTGTACCTAGAGAGGAACTGTTCATTACAACAAAGGTATGTGAACCTACGAAACTAAAATAATTATTACCTACTTTAAATAATTATTTCAATATTACATATTTTAGACATCACCTAGGTACATCAGATTAACGAGATCATTGAAATGCCCAACAGCACAATCGGTAGGTACCTAAAGCGTAGATAAAGAGTAAATTTTATTCTTTAACTAGCTGATGCCTGCAACTTTGTTTGCATGGAACTAAATGAAATGAAAACCTAGTTTTAAGATAAAAGCAGCTGACGTTATTCCTTAAAACATTGCCAGTGAAAGTCCGGTCAAAATCGGTCCAGCCTTTTCAGAGATTACACGGAATAAACAGACAGACAAATAAAATTATTACATTTGTTTTTTTTTTCCTGTATTTATAGTGTATTTAATTGCAAAGCTGATAATTTGAAATTATAAACCTACACTTTTTTATTTATTTGTAATTTGTATAGTTGTAGACTGTACTTACCTACTAGGATGAAGCATCAATCGGTGTAGAGAAACCTGAGGTTTCGCTACAATCTAGGTACATCCACGACCTTCGCTAAGTGTCGAAGAGAGTGTTATGTAATTTTATATGTTATATTTAATTTAGTGATGGGCCGAATGTGGTTTTAACTGAATACGAACTTCGGTCGAACATTCGGTGAAAATAAAAAAATCGGCCGAAGTACGGCTGAACTTCGGTTCTGTGGGAACCTAAACTTTCTTTACATACGCAGTAGGTAAACGTCGAGTGCAGAGATCAATAATAATAAATTATCTAAGCATCATTAGGTACATTGTTTGGTTTAGGATGACGCTACGTTAGTAATATTATATTCTTTGATGACGCTACAATAATCTATACCAGTGTTTTTCAACCTATGGGTCGCGGCCCCCTGGGAAGTCGCGGAGCTTCTGAAGGGGGGTCGCCGGAGGTATATATACTCATAAATCGATCATATATGTAATTGTAAAATAATGTGTTTGATGTACTATATTATGTACTTATATCCGAATCTTAATTATGGAGACGCATAAAAACCTCGTATGGAATGAATATTTGTAACACTGTAAAGGCGTGACTCCTGTTCGAAACATTACACAGAAAACATGAAACAAAAACATTTGTTTTCATACACAAGCTGTCTCCAGCTACAGAAAATGTTTTTGGTCGAAACAAAACATTTTGTCCAGACACGATCTAAGTTCCGACGAGGAAGACGTATTAGCGCTCGCAGTTTTAGTGATTGTAGGTGTAGAATCTAGGAGAAAAGAGGGGTTCTGAAAAGGCCACTTTAGGTGTTTCATAGAAGTATTTTTTTCAACTCATAAATATGTGCGCTATTTTACGCATTTCTATTGAAAACTGACAAAATTGGTGTTTTTTAATTAAGTCAGGCCATATATTATGAGCGATCACAAAAACAAACACAAAAAACACAACAAGCAAAACTATAACCCTAAAAAACCTGTACCTAGGTGTCATGTGAACGATGTGAACACTAGATAAGAAATGAAACATTTCTTCCCCTCTCTACCCGCGCGGGAATGTTTTCCGTCCGTCTCCGAAAACAAAAACATTGTCTATTCCTAGACAAATGTGTATAGCCACGCCCCAATGTTTCATGTTTTCTGTGTAATGTTTCGAACAGGAGTCACACCTTAACATACACATAGTACATGATAAAAAAGCGAAGGGTCGGGGGGGTCGCGAAATATTTTTTCATACAAGGGGGGTCGCATTACGAAAAAGATTGAAAAACACTGATCTATACTAATATAATAAAGAGGAAAAGTTTGTTTGTTTGTTTGCATCGAATAGACTCCGAAACTCCTGGATCGATTTTGATGAAATTTGGCACAGATGTAGAGTAAACCACGGGAAGGATAGGTAGGCTACTTTTTATTGCGGCAAAATGTACGGCTCTGCGAAATTTCTTTTAGCGCGCACGAAGTCTCGGGCAACATCTAGTAGGTAAAGTAATATGAACCTAAGTATTAGTTATTACCTAAAATCAATACTGAATTATTAACTTTAATCGGTGACTCCTGTTGTATATTTGTGAATACTTGTGAATTGTGATGAATTTGTTGTCGTTCATCAACAGTTATGGAATGACGCGCACGGGCGCGCGGCGGTGGTGCCGGCGCTGCGGGCGTCGCTGGACAAGCTGCAGCTGGACTACGTGAATCTGTACTTGATACACTGGCCGGTGGGGCAATATGTGAGTCATCAGTCACTTATTGAACAAAACTGATTTAGGCACGGTGAGAGTGAAATTACAAGGTCGCTCCAAGTTACGTGGGCTGTGCGACTATACCACATACTAATACCACAGTATACTTATATATCCAAAGGGTAAAAACGGGTCCCTATTACTAAGACTCCGCTGTCCGTCCGTCTGTCTGTATGTCTGTCACCAGGCTGTAGATACTTATCTCATGAACCGTGATAAGTAGCTAGACAGTTGAAATTTTACGAGATGATGTAGTGCCGGCTGCCGCTATAACAACAAATAACTACTAAAAACAGAATAAAATAAATATGTGTGGGGCTCCTATGCAACTAGCGTCTTTTTCTTTTGACGTTTTCTACGGAACCCCTCATGCGCGAAACCGACTCGCACTTGGCCGTTGTTTTTTTTTTTTAGTCAAATGGTACGTACGACATGATCGACTATTTGGAAACTTGGCGCGGTATGATGGAAGCGAAGGAACTCGGACTGACTAAATCTATCGGACTGTCCAACTTCAATCAAGAGATGATTTCTAGAATACTGAACAATAGCTTGGAGAAACCGGCCGTCCTGCAAGTTGAGGTACGGTTCCTCAAAACTGCTTAATGCTTTGTAGCTCTTATAATAATAATAATAAAATAATTTCCAAAGGATTGTAAAATCTATTTAGAGTGATAGTAGATTATGCACCAAGGGGATAAAGCAGTGTCTTATGTCACGGGCAGCATATTGGATCCTGAGCGTAACAAGGGATTCTAGAGTAGCGCAGCGAGGGAGTTAAAACTTAACTCCCGAGTGAAGCGAGGGAGTTATGTAGAGTCCTGAGTGAAGCGAGGGGTTCAAGCTGCCCAAGACGAAGACAGGCTTTATCCCAGAGGTGCATACTCTACTTTTCATACCTACTGCGAGGCAATAAAAACCCAGGGCTACATAAATAAATCATTTATTTTGTTAAAAGTTAATATTGATATTGGAAACATTTGTCCAGTTATGGAGGGACAGAGTAATATTTTTATTAGGAACATTTATGGAAGTTGTGGTGGAGTTTATTTGAACAGTACTTAAAGATTCAGGAACTTGTGACTGACGATTTTGACACGTGAGAATGTTAAAATTATAGGTGGCCAGTTCGATTTTCGAATAAACTCTTAGGCTACGCTCAGGATCCAATATGCTGCCCGTGACGTAAGACACTGCTTTATCCCCTTGGTGCATAATCTACTATAATTTCAAATACCTCTGCACTGCATATCGATTATGATTCGATCTATTTTGGGAAACTCAAATTCGCACTCTCGTCATAAGATTGTATTCTCTATCCAATGTACCTATATCTGCATAATTCATTGGCATTCCAGGTAAACCTAAACCTGCAACAGCCGGCGCTGCTGTCGTACTGCAAGTCTCAGGACATCGTTGTGATGGGCTACACGCCGTTCGGCTCGCTGTTCCACCACAAGGCGAGAGAGGACGCGCCGCCGCCGCGTGTCGACGACCCGCAGCTGGTCGCCGTGGCGCAGAAATACAATAAGACCGTCACACAACTTGTTTTGAGATACTTGGTACCGAAGCATTTTTTTTAGGTGGTAGCGATTAGCGAGATGAACCCAACCTACGTGACTAGCGATATGTAAGGGTCAATTCACACCGCACGATACGCGACGCTCCATTGAACTTTAATAATAGCTCCCACACCGATTTCGGTGACTGGTGGCCGGTTTCATTAAAAACCAGGCCAGCTACGCAGGAGTTATTTTTATAGTGCCCAAGTGTGTGCGCAGTACACAAGAGCACTCTCTTTTCCTTTTACTCTCGTAACCCAGGGGGACGGATGACCGACACGACTGACGAGAGATCAGACGCAGGTCCGACTTTTTACATGCCCATCCAACGCATGGATCGTCTTTCTTGTCAGACAATCAGGTGATCAGCCTACATTGTCCTAACCAAACTTGGAAACAACATTTTGTTGTTCCCATGCGGGAATCGAACCCACGACCTCCGAGTCGAGAGCCAAGCTCTAAAGCACTAGACCACGGAGGCTGTTAAAAAAAATGAACTTTATTCACTACAAAAAAAAAGATACACGTTTCATATGACATCGTCATGTGCAACGCGGTGCAATCTGACGTGAATTTATATGTATAGCTATCTTAATAATACAGTACCATATCGCGTATCGTTTCGATTCGGTGTAAATTTACCCTTATTGTGTTGGCTTACCTTCTCCCCTATCTGTGTTGTCCGCCCAGAAAGGGGAGAAGGTCCACTGCAAAGTGCGAGCAAAAAGAGAACAAACAATTTACACATTGCATTTTCAGGTCGAGTTAGGCGTAGTGCCTATACCGAAATCTATCACCAAAAGTCGTATTGAGGAGAACATCGACATATTTGACTTCCATCTCCGAGACGAAGATAAGGGGTTGCTGAGGAGCTACGACAGGGGGTACAGAACTTTACCGCAGCTCAAGTGGCGCGACAACCCGTACTATCCGTTTGAAAGGAAACCACTTCTGCAGTAATATAATTATGTACTCTACATGGTGCCTTAGTGCGTTTCAATAAATTATTAACTAAGGCACCATGTATATCATAATAATTAATAATATGTTCTAACGACTACTAATTTACAATGCATACTATATCTGTGAAACTTGTAATAAAATAATCATATTATCCTTTTTATTTGGACTTTTCTTGGATAATCTTGTAACTCACTTTGCTATCTCTTTCTAAATAAA
This sequence comes from Glaucopsyche alexis, assembly GCA_905404095.1. NCBI lineage: Eukaryota > Metazoa > Arthropoda > Insecta > Lepidoptera > Lycaenidae > Glaucopsyche > Glaucopsyche alexis. The sequence continues at coordinate 9,081,806 of FR990047.1, forward strand.
TTGACAATCCTCTTAAAAAGAGAGTGGATATGTACTTTAGAGGGGAAAAGGGCCTTAGTCTTGTAATAGGAGTATATTATTGAAATGAAACGATAAACTGTGACAAATATAATTTACTAGAGACAGATATTAAAAAAAACGTTTATATTTACAAAAACATACACCCCATACACGTCACACTACTCACGCGCCGACAGTATCCGAGTCTGTGTGGTAACACCTTCAATACATTCTAGATTAACCACCTTACTAATAAACGCTGTATAAGCTTTGAATAGTTTACAGTGTTTTGTTCCCGTCACACAAGTGTAATTTTTAATTCGATTGAAGAAGACAAAACACTGTATAACTATTCAAAGCTTATACAGCGTTTATTAGTAAGGGGGCTAGAGTTTATATTATGTTTAATTATGTACTGTTACATATATTATACTTTCACAACACTTAAAACACCTATCTAGTACAAGATAAATCTCTTTAATTATAAAATCAGTCAGAATATTAGATAGATATAGATTTAGAGTAGATATTGACTAATATAATGACATGTACGCGTATGTTAGGTCATGAATATTTTTGTATGATATTTAGTAAATTAGAGACTGCATGTCGATGGTTCACAGATATTTAAAGACGGAAGACTAAAAGAAATACATACATTTTCAATTAAATTTATATACATTGATTTTAAGATTAATTAATTTATGAATTCAATACCTTAATCACAATTTTAAAATTCCTTAACCATTTGTTGTGTGCTAGAATTAATTTAAAAATTTACTTAATACAGTTTAAATTCGGTCTCTTTGTAATCTTTGCCATGTCTATTATAAAATGTGGCAGTGGTATTGATTTCAATAAAATTATGTTCTCATTAGCCACTTTCATACACTTATTTGTCCACAAACTCAACAAAAAAAATTTTTGGATCAACATTAAAATAAATAAAATTTATTCACATAAACGATTGTACCAACCTGGACGGCATTAAAAAAATATAACTCAACAGTTACGAACATGATTGGTTTAAAATTATGTGAACGTATCAAAAAATAAAATTAAATCGAGCTCTATACAAAATTATTGTGACAGAATGTTGATCAAATGCTGAAGAGATAACAATATAACGCAAGTGAGTAGCGTACACACCTCAATGTACTCAGAAGAATTTCTTCGCTTGCGCCTCCTTCCTTTCTCTGAAAAAGATTAAGATTTTCGTTGATTAATCGTAATACTACTACAACAAAATCGAAGTACTGATGACTGATCGACAACAACTATCTATGTAATCAAAGGATACTAATGCGAAAATAAAGAGAGTTATTCTCTTTGATTGTCACATCCCTACGCCTTTTACATAAGCCTCTAAAACGAAACATTATATTTCTCCCCGGGATTCAAACCCACGACCACGAGAGCTATAACCAGTAGATATATCGGGCATTAACCAAGCATAAAAACCATTTGATATGATCTCAGGGATGCCCGAGGGACATACTAAATCCGTCTTGGGACCCGCAAAGAAACTAACGAGAAAACTAAATCTTAAAAATTAACGAAGATACAAACAATTTAAATTTACAATAAGTAAGAGAGGGATATATCGGCCTGTGACGTCACGCCGTGCTACCGCCATACAATTGTCTTTATACAATGTATGGCCGTAGCACGGCGTGACGTCACAAAACGTTTTGCGAGAAAGAGACTTTTTATTTGCTTATAATTCTTTATAGTGTCAACCTAAATGACTTTTTCTTTTAGATTTATGTATCTCTATTTAACAATTTTAAAATTGAATAGGGGATCGGACTACATCTGAAATATTTGGTTTCATTAATATATTCAGAAATATTGAGGCATTACTACTTGGTAAATGTAAAAAAATATATTATTTTATGAGTAGTTTACTAATAAAATACACTTAAAAAGTACCAAAAAAATTTTTTTTTTTTGCTAAATTGGTAAACAAAACCTACATTATTAGTTTACTCACATCATATACAAAAACATTCATTATGGTAAGTATGAACTTAAACGCACAAATATGGGAGATATTTACAAATATATTCCGGCGGCCATATATTTCATATACATAGGCGTAGCTAGGGGGGGGGCAAGGGTGGGCAAGGCCCACCCTAGAAACTTCTTTGCCCACCCTAGACCATAGACAGTGTTAATGAATTACTAACTTAAATAACCTCCCCCCGCACGCCACGGACGGCTGCCCCCCCTAGACAAAATTCCTAGCTACGCCAATGTTCATATACTACTTCATATACTATAACCTACAAGTGACGTCATTTGTAGGTCGACTTTAGTATGGAGCGTTTTTAGGAGGCTCGCGAAATTTTGTATACAAATCGCTGTATCTTTGAAAATATTGACTTTTGATATACGGTTTCTTCTGAGAAGTTACTTATATTTAAGAGTACTATTCATTTATGCAATAAAAAAAATGAGTCCGATTGCCTATTTGTATGAATGTGATTCGACACTAGGACACAACCCTATTCCCCAAGCACAGCACAAAGTTCTAATGACCAAAAAGTCAAAGAGCTGTAGGGGAAGAACCACGGGAATAAAGATTATCATACTAAGCGACAGATAAGTTTGTCTTTTATTCGGAATTTATCGTGTTGGATTGTTTCCAATACCAAGTAGTTAGTTAATACCGGTGTGGGTACTCACTTGTACAGCGCGTATAGGTACATGACTATCAGATGACCGGCGAGCAGCGTCAGCAGCATGCCGGTGGACGCGCACGACACGCTCGGGCACGACGACATCGGCGCCGCCTGTGGCATGTTCACCCTAAAAAGGAAAAGCAGAATATTATATCGTATGTTATAACATTAAAGTGCAATAGTCCCAAATTAGCGACCATACAGCCTATAGACGCCTAATGCAAGGCGAGCACTTTCTGACAACACGTTAGTCTTATACGTCTTACTTATGACACCGATCGCGAAATCTGCTTTAGTATCGACCACATCCCTGACCCGTGTATATCTCGTGCGTTTATTACAAAATATAATACGAAAGAGGAGAAACATGGCTTCCTGTACAATAAAATGATGTGGAAAATGTAGCCAATCATCCAATTTAAAAAAAAGACGGCATAACTTTTCATAGGTAAGCCAAATTCAAGATTATTACTGTCAAGAATCAATTTATTCAGAGCTCAAATTACGCTGGTCCGAATCCATAATGAAAGCATATGTTTATCAGTACATCCCTTTCTTTCAAATACAAATAAGTACTGCTTATCCTTTCTTCCATTATTATCACTTTGAATCGTCCAATCAGCATGCCTTTCTTCCTTCCCCCCCGCCTCAGCGCATTGACACGATTATTTGTTTCGAGAAATTAAAACATTAGGCGTCTATAGGCTGTGTGGTCGCTGTCCCAAATATTTGAGTTTGTTAATAGATATGTAAGAAAGGTTATTTCTTTTTTGTGATTATTTTTAAGATGTGTAATGTATTTATAGATACTCGTCTATCACATTTGGATATGGCATGTTATGGTAGAAAAAAGGGAAAAAAACCTTGTGTGAGACGGCTTATTATATGTCACCGTAAAATTGTAAAAACCGTTAGATTGTAATATTACTAGAGATATTGTAATATGTCGACAGATTGTCAAATAAAAACGTCTCCTTACAATTTTACACGTTACTTTTCGTTATATTGTAATATTTACCGTGCCGATTGGTTAAACGGCAAGTGCCCCGCGCCGCCATATTTGTTTGCTTTTTCATAATAATTATAACGAAAAATAATGCGTACAATTGTAAGGAGAAGTTTTTATTTGACAATCTGTCGACATATTACAATATCTCTAGTAATATTACAATCTAACGGTTTTTACAATTTTACGGTGACATATAATAAGCCGTCTCACACAAGGTTTTTTTTCCTTTTTTCTACCATAACATGCCATATCCTAATGTGATAGACGAGTATCTATAAATACATATATATATACATATGTCACCGTAAAATTGTAAAAACCGTTAGATTGTAATAAAACTAGTGAAATTGTACAATGTTGATAGACATCCGACGCGAATATGCTGCCCATAGTTTCACATATTATTTTTCGTTAGATTATTATAAATATATAGTTTTTAATCGTTCGACATATTTTTACTCATTAAATATCTCGTTAGTTATATTCAATCTAACGGTTTTTACAATTTTACGTTGACATATATACAGACATACCTCTGCGACACTCCAGCGAGGGTCGTCTTGAGCTGGCTGAGGTTGTCGCGCACCTCGGCCAAGAACTGCGGGTTGACGACCGTGCCCTGCGCCGCGCCGCCCCCGCCGCCACCGCCTGCCGCTAATATTGCGTCCGATTTACGCGTCACGTCGATTATGAAGCCTCTGTAATGTATCAAACATATAACCGTTTAATGTATTATTAAGAAAACACATTATACATATTATTAATTCTATAAAAACAACAAAATAACAAATCGAAAAATGATTTGTAGTTAGTTATAGCACGATTTTAATAGCATAAGTTAAATAGCAGGATGTTACTAGTAAAATCATGCTATATTTTATGTCGTTTTTAATGTATGTATGTATATTATTGCATGTAGTCAGTCTAATAATACCGTCCGTCTGTCTGTTCGCTCTTATAACTTCTGTAATAATTACGCATATGTTTGAATTTTGGTATAGTTATAGGTTTTGTTGTTTAGATCTCGGTTTTGGCATATCATAATAATTTTATATTTTAGAAGTACATGTGAATTGGGGCTGAATTTTTTCGTTCCGTCCCATCATGTATGGTATCGATGAATAGGTCTTTTTAAATAAAGGCAAGGATTCATACAATACTATTTAATAAATTAATGTAAACTATTTTCGAGTAATCGACCTCCAAAGTGGTTTACAAGTTGCCCCCTCCCCCCTGATAATTTCTAAACTATGAGACTTAGAAACTTGCAATTTTCCGTACTGATAGATCATGCCAGGAACCCTTTAGGAAAATTATTTTGAACGAAATCGTACAGTAACTTTGGAAGTAATTTGAAGAAAAAAAAAACTATTCCACTTTGATAGTTACGGAACTCTCTTTAGACATGTTTTAAGCTCTTGGTTAGGATTCTTAGTTGCAAATGTATGAACTCACTTGAGCTCGGCGATGGTGTTGATCATGAGCTGGTTGTTGGCGGTGAGCACGTCCCAGTCCTGGCGGGTTATCGGCATGCCTGGAATCTATTATTAGATATTAATATATTAGACGTTATTAGATTCATTGGTCAATGACTTAACAAGAAAGTTTTCGTTAAGAAATGTTACACGTATTACGTGTAAATATGAAAGCAACTTAGAAAATATTGCTAATGAAAGGTATTTCATTTTTATATCGGTTAACTTGCCGCCGTGATGCAATGATATAAGTGTAAGTGCACGTCAAAGGTAAGTTACTTAATTACCTGCTGCACCTGTCCGGGCTGCGCGGGCTGCAGCGGCTGGCCCTGCGTGTGGCTGTACACCGCCGTCAACATCGACAGCGAGTTCATCTGCTTGCCGACCACCTGCACCAGAACATAATTACCTGCTGCACCTGTCCGGGCTGCGCGGGCTGCAGCGGCTGGCCCTGCGTGTGGCTGTACACCGTCGTCAACATCGACAGCGAGTTCATCTGCTTGCCGACCACCTGCACCAGAACATAATTACCTGCTGCACCTGTCCGGGCTGCGCGGGCTGCAGCGGCTGGCCCTGCGTGTGGCTGTACACCGCCGTCAACATCGACAGCGAGTTCATCTGCTTGCCGACCACCTGCACCAGAACATAATTACCTGCTGCACCTGTCCGGGCTGCGCGGGCTGCAGCGGCTGGTCCTGAGTGTGGCTGTACACCGCCGTCAACATCGACAGCGAGTTCATCTGCTTGCCGACCACCTGCACCAGAACATAATTACCTGCTGCACCTGTCCGGGCTGCGCGGGCTGCAGCGGCTGGTCCTGAGTGTGGCTGTACACCGCCGTCAACATCGACAGCGAGTTCATCTGCTTGCCGACCACCTGCACCAGAACATAATTACCTGCTGCACCTGTCCGGGCTGCGCGGGCTGCAGCGGCTGGCCCTGCGTGTGGCTGTACACCGCCGTCAACATCGACAGCGAGTTCATCTGCTTGCCGACCACCTGCACCAGAACATAATTACCTGCTGCACCTGTCCGGGCTGCGCGGGCTGCAGCGGCTGGCCCTGCGTGTGGCTGTACACCGCCGTCAACATCGAGAGCGAGTTCATCTGCTTGCCGATCACCTGCACCAGAACAAACGGGGTATTTAACACTGTACAAGAGAAAAGAGTTACGGCAATAATTACAATACGCACGACACAATACAATCGAAAACATATTATCTTAACGAAAGGAAACTGTGGGAGAGCCGGCATGTGGGCCGGCTCGACCGGATAAATACCAAGACCTCTCAGAAAACCGGCGTGAAATAACGCTTACATTGTGTTTCACCGAGTGAGTGAGGTTACTAGAGGGCCAAGGGGGGATTGGGGATTTTAAGGACCAGGAACGCAAGTCACAACACCAGAGGAGTTACAAGTATAACTCCGTGTTGCGAGTGTCCTTGGGCGGCGGTCCGTCTGCTCGTTTCCTGGTTCATTACATAAAAAAAGAAAAATATAATTTTTGAACAACAGTAAATGATGTCATTTTTACTATGAAGATACTTTTTTTTGGTGCATACCGGTGTTCAGACAGTGTTCGCATACGCAAAACGAAATGGAATAGGTTTGTTTAAGTTCTTCAAGATGTAGAGCAAAAATATGTAACTTAATCACTATTTATTACATTTAATTGTGTATGTAATATGTATATTTTAATTTATAATTACATAATTATAATAAATTTGTGTAAGTATATCACTGTGCTGTCGCCTTGAGTAGTCTGTCACACGCCTGACAACAGGTACGGATCCACAGAAAATCAGGGACTGTGGTATTCCTCAGTCATTTACCTGAGTGGGCTCCTTTTCATTGGTTTGAGCATTACACCACCTACCTATCCTTAGCAACTTTTTAATTAATGCTCACTTTATTTTAATGTAATGTAGTTGTGTAGTGTAATGTCCAAATTGTTTTGAATAAATGTCTTATTATTATTATTATTATTATTATTATAATACTCGTTTTTAGGTTTTTAGTTCAGGTTTCAACTCTTACCTCATCAACTTTCTTGTGCAAATCCCTCATAACGTCCTGAACTTGTCCCAGTCCCTGGAAGATCTGTCTCAGCTCTCTTTGGCCGTCCGATTCGAACCAGTCCTCCATCTCGCCGTCTCTGTCACGCACCTGCGAAAAGAGAGAGATGTAAATACTGATATTTTTTAAAGGGTCTATTACTAGCCAAGAGATAAAATTAGACATGTCTTAGGATGATTGGAAAATTAGGAACTTTGCGAAAATGCTAAGATTATTGCAAAGAGTCGGATTATTTGATTCTGACATAAAATTTCGTCATCTTCGACGCTTTGTATATCTTGCGTAATTGGCTGACTAAAGTCTATTGATTTTTGACCTAGCTGAATAAACGCACTCTTTACAACAGCAAATCAATACTCAATCTCTGTACTTGCCAGGTATTTTGCGATTAACCTGAAAATTGGTAGGAAGATAACGAAGTTCTAAGTCAGAATAAAATAATCCTGCTCTTTGCATTAGTTCCTAATTTTTCAATTATCCTACGACATAAAATACTAAATCTTACTTCATCAGGATGCTCCTTCCTGTAGTCCTCCTTTTGCTGTTCTAATTTCTTCTGATACTCCTGGTACTCTTGGGACAGTTTTTGCTGTTCGTCGCTGCTTATTTGCTGGCCACCTAGAAATGCAAACGTTAAAATAATCTTAATATTTAATAAATTGTTTACAATATACGACGTGGGCGGTCAATGCCGCTATGGGAGAGAGACAACAATATTGATTATGTGCGGTACATATAGGTAATGGCCATCTGAATAATTCAATATACAAAATTCAATACTAAGGTATTGAAAAATGATATTATATGTAGCAATATCCCGCGAAAAATACCCACAACCTCCAAGCAAATGTGTGAATGCACTGAATGCACCTCAGTGCTAAACTCTTTGCAACCTGCATGGTGGTGTGAGGCCTTGCACGGTCTTGCTGACATTGTTGCTTGTGTGGGAGACGAATCAGTAATGAGGGAGGAGAGAGGTGTTTTACGCATGATTATGCGTGCACAATGAGCGCGTTGTGGGTATTTATTATAATATTAATTAATAAATTGTATGCTGTATGGACTTCCGCAAAGTAACGGCCTGATTCTATTAACTAATGATATGTATGTCATAATCATCATCAGCAACCACTAACGTCACAACTGCTGGCTACTGTCTCATCTCCATTTGAAAAAGATTCGGCTTTAGTCCCACCACGCCAGCCTGGTACCTACTGTTGACTAACGGCCCGTTTCAATAACCTATCTATCTATAACTATTTGTTAGAAACGTCAAATTTGTATCGCGAAAAACCGTCAAATGATTGAATGACGACGTTTTTAACAAATAGTTATAGATAGATAGGTTATTGAAACGGGCCGTAGATGTATCTACGGAGCAGTGGCGAAGTATCTATTGTATCAACGATACCTTATTTTTATTGTAATCAGTGCAATCTTTTAAGTAATATTCATAAGGAAAGCCGATATAACATAGAGCTACTGTATACACGCCTCACGACTTCTACGCAGTGCTGTCAGTCAGCCAGCCAGAGGTATATCTGTCACCGTAAAATTGTAAAAACCGTTAGATTATAAAATAACTAACTAGATTGTAAAAACATGATGAGATTAAAAACTATATATTTATAATCTAACGAAAAATAATATTCGAAATTATAGGCAGCATATTCGCGTCGGAAGTCTATCAAGATTTTACAATTTCACTAGTTTTATTACAATCTAACGATTTTTACAATTTGACGGTGTACATATCTAACACGTACCGGGCTGCTGCGTGGTGTGCAGCGAGGTGGTCAAAAGGTGCACGACGTCGTGGTCGTCAGCCAGAGGTATATCTAACACGTACCGGGCTGCTGCGTGGTGTGCAGCGAGGTGGTCAGCAGGTGTACGACGTCGTGGTCGTCCGCCAGCCAGAGGTATATCTAACACGTACCGGGCTGCTGCGTGGTGTGCAGGGAGGTGGTCAGCAGGTGCACGACGTCGTGGTCGTCAGCCAGTCCGCCGGTCGCGGCCGACAGCCCGAGGTACCCGCCGCGCGGCAGCACCACGTTCTCCGCGCGGAAACACAGCTCGTAGTCCGCCTCGTTGCTCGTCAGACCTGCAATGACATCATCGGCAATGATAAATACCAAACGAATAAATACTAGACGCGACAAATCTTAAAAAAGAGTAAAATAGTCAACTTTTTAAGTTTGTTAAGTTATATTCTGTTATGTTACTAAAATTCTGTGTAAAAAAGTACTGTTTTTAACGCGATAAGTGCGAGACTGCCGCGAATGTGTAGCGTTTGAGGAATGGGGAACAAGCATAGATTTTTATTGGGTTTTCTAAAAGCTCATTATGAGCCAGGAAATATTGTCTTTGCAATAACATATCTACATTCAACCGTAGACGAAACACAGCCATCACAAGTAAGATCTTTGGAAAGCATTAAAAACCCGACTGCGTAAAAAGTAAAGCAAACTAAGTAGTACATAATGAAAAACTGAAAAGAAAAAAACAAGACTTAGATGTCCGGTGGTCTAGAATTCTATAGTATATTATTGAATGAATACTATTGAAGAAAATAAAATATAATCTATTATTGGAACATAACAATTAAACAGTCAGGATCCATTGAAAAATTAGATTGGCTGTCGAATAATGGATCCCGACTGTTTAGTTGTTATGTTCCAATAATAGATTATATTTTATTTTCTTCAATAGTATTCATTCAATAATATACTATAGAATTCTAGACCACCGGACATCTAAGTCTTGTTTTTTTCTTTTCAGTTTTTCATTATGTACTACTTAGTTTGCTTTACTTTTTACGCAGTCGGGTTTTTAAATTTTTTAAATTATTATTTTTTATTTTATACTTTTTAGTTATGAGTACCTAGCTAGCTATTTACCAGGCTGGATTTCCTATCAGCATCAATACTACATCACAATTGCACTGGAATGTGAAAATGGTTGTTACGCAACTTTAAATCGACATAGATCCTAAACGGTCAGTCAAATCGAAAAATGTTGAGAGAAAACTAAAAATGATTTTTAAATACCTATTCAACGATACCTCACTTGATATAGTTTGTTGACTTTAATTTTTTTCATTTTCACAATATGGCGTCCAGTAGTCGCCATATTGAATTTTCACTAACGTCATGTCTTTAGTGACCAGGGTCAGTCAAGTCTGTTCTACAAAACTGTGATTGGAGGGTTGTTAAACACGACAGAGAGGACGATATGGAAAAAAAAGATAGCGATATAATGACTGTCATGCCTACTCAAATGATACCACTGAAAAAATACACTTAAGTTTTTAATTTGTTTTTTATTTTATTTTAAACAAATATTAAGTGAAAACTTGGAAACAATTATAAATTACATTTTTGACAGATAAGCAACAAAATAAAGTATCTTAGTTTGCAATATTAAAAAGATAATTCAAAATATAAACATTTAATAAAAAATTCGTTTCATTTACTGGCAACACTACAAGAAAAATGTCTGCCGCCGCTTGCGCACCGTTTTATCTTGTATTTTCGGTTTATTTTCTGCAATTAAACTAATTTTGATTTTCCTGCATTAGAAACGTTGAGTCGAGCACCCTGTTCCTCCGTTATAGTGTTTTGGTGAAATCAAGTGTTTTTTTGTGAGATATAGACTCGAAGTTCTGAGAAAGTGACTCTTACATTGTTTTGTTTGTTGTGTTGTTTTGTGAGATATAGACTCGAAGTTCTGAGAAAGTGACTCTTACATTGTTTTGTTTATTTTACAATGAGTTCCACTAAAGAACACACGCGAACGTGTTGCAAATGTGGGTCTTCAACTGCCAAAGATCACAGCATCACATTGTATCGCTTTCCTAACCCCGGCCCTAGAAATAGCCTACGGTAAGTACCGATCTCCTTACTGCAATGAAAATTTTAGGCTGGGCTTATACAACTGATTACCCCATTAGTCAGATATCTAAAAAGAGCCGCGCTGCCTGGAGGCCCATATAAAATTTACTAACGGCCTTACACACTCCCGGCCTGGTAAGCAAACCCGGTCGGAAAACATCTGAGTAAGAACTAGTCCTTACCGTAAGACTACTTTTATGACTTGTTTGTAGTTTCATGAATCATTTGTAAAATGATCTGTAGTATTATACTCAAGATAAGATTCAGCTTGTATTTTTTGTCTCAATACTAACTATATTAATACATTAAAAAGTGCTTGATGAACAATTTGAGATACATTGTTTTAGAGTGCTGTTTTTGCTTTTCCAGATGTGAACTATGGGCTAAGTATTGCTTTCCCAATGAAGCCTGGTCCTCTCCAAAGTTCCAAAAGGAACTGTTTACCCAACACAAAATGTTGTGCAGTAAACATTTTAGAGCAACTTGTTTCATTAATGATAAGTTGTTTAAAACGGCAGTACCTGATGTTAAAAGTGATGAGGTCAGTTAATTTTATTTACTAACTAGCCGTCCCGAAGCACATTCTGTCTTAAATGGAATTTATAAATAACTACTCCTACAACCTACACCTCTTCCAATATTTCTCACTTCACCTTCTCTGAACTTCCACAATTATTTCAAGACCAAAATTAGCTAAATCGGTCCAGCCGTTCTCAAGTTTTGAGTCCCTCAGGAATGGGATAAAAAGTATCCTATGTCCTTCTCCTGGTTTTGATATAGACCCCACCAATTTTCATCCAAATCAGTTCAGCAGTTCTTGTGTTATAAATAGTATAACTAACACAACTTTCTTTTATATAATGGTTCTTTTATATACATTTTATAAATAGATTTAATCCAATTTAACTTCAATGCCACTTTAACATTGCAAAAAACATATAATGTGATATGCTTTTTACACATACAAGGGCAAGGAGAATGATGTTTCTCTTATTTTCAGGATTCTACGGTTCCTATTCTCAGTGTCTCAGAAACAAATGATATGTTTGTTCCTATTGCTGGCACATCTCAAATGGCCATTCCTCTTTATATGAATATCCGAGCTCCTTCTCATGTTACTGCACAAAATAAACTCGAAGTATTACAAGGACCTCCCGAACAGAAAGACGTTGGCAAAATGAAAAAACTTCTATTAAAAATGAAGAGGAAAATGAACAAAATTTATAGACTTGAGAAAAATATAAGACATTTAAAAAATGAGTCATTTTTAAATGTACTAAGTAAAAATAAGGCAGTTACAGAAATTCTTTCAACAAAAGTGACTTCCACTTTTGCCTTACTACTCCAAGGAGAACTTCAAAATTTTAAAAAGAAAGCTAGGGGGCGTCGGTGGAACACCGAGGAGAAAATAATAGCGTTGAGGCTCTATAAAAAGTCACCAACTTGCTATAAGTTATTACGAAGAATGATTTGCCTACCTACACCTAGCACACTCAAGTCATTATTAAATAAATTTAAAATGCATGTTGGGCCAAATGAAAAAATTTTAAATATTTTAAAAAAATATTCCAAGTCTTTACTTCCATCTGAGAGGGAATTTACTCTTTTATGGGATGAGATGTCCATCAGAAAAAATTTATGGTATAACCCAAAGGAAGATGTGATTGAAGGCTTCCAAAATCATGCAACACAAGGGAGATCATCACAGGTAGCCTCACACACCCTTGTTTTCATGGTAGTGGGCATCCGAAAAAAAGTTAAACAGCCCGTTGCATATTATTTATCAGGTGGCTCTGTGACAGCCGATAGATTGTCTGTATTGATAAAAGAGGTAAGCAGTTATCATTCTATACTTTATGTAATACTAGTGACTTGCCAGTGGTTACCTGTGTAGCTTTCCTTACCATGCTAATATCGTAATAAAGTAGCCTATATGTTAATTCAGGGTGTCGGCTACCTACATACTAAAATGTATCAAAATTAGTGCAGCTGTTTTGTGTGAAAGAGTAACAAACATCCATAACCATACAAACTTTCGCAGTTATAATATTAGTAAAGATTAGTAATACAGTGTGTATTTTCTCTTAAAACTAAGCATATAGAATATAATTAACCACAGAAACTTTAAATTCATCCATATCAAGAAAGAACTGTTTGTTATGAATGTAGCCTGTCATACATTTATCTTTCCTGTGGATTTACATAAAAATTAATGTGCTTGAATTGTTTCAGGTTTTAAACTCTTGCTTTGAAGCTGGTATAACCATTTGTGTCTCAGTTTGTGACATGGACGGAGTCAACAAGAGAGCTCTCTGTCTCTTGGGAGCATCAATGGAGTATCCGCTAATTAAAGTTGCTGAACACAACATTATTACAATATTTGATACACCACACCTCCTAAAGTGTTTTAGAAATCTATTTATAAAATACGACATAAAATTTATGACTAATATAACATCTGGCAACAGACAAGGAATTGGTAAGTTATTTATTTGTTAACAGTTAATAGAAACCATAGCTACAATGAACTGGTTTGTAATGTGATAAATACATATCAAATGCTGTTCTAAAGTTATGTTGATGTAGTAAATTGGATGGTATATTGCTTACTAGCTAAAAGTAAAAAATAGATTGTTTACATAGATTTACTGATTACTTCATTTAACTGCAAGTAAATTAACAATGCTCTGTTTATATTGTTGTTTATTATTTTCAGGAATCGCTAAATGGAGCTTTATTAAATTATTTTATGAATTAGACAATAGTAATCCACATTTTGTTTATGCTCCATGTTTAAAAGAAGAACATCTTAACCCTAATTCGAAACAAAAAATGAAGGTTAAACTTGCTGCACAAATTTTAAGTCACTCCGTTGCAGCTGGGATTTATTCCAAAATAGCCAATGGTAAGAAAATACTTTTTTGCTTAGCTTATAATTCACTAGGTATTTGGTTTGTAAAGGTATAAATGATTAATTTATTCATGTTCCTCTGACACCAAAAAAATAGGTTGTGACAGAGGGATGAACAATGGAGAATCCCATAGCATTCTATTTTTATCCTCCAACCCAGCTGGGCGATCATGCCTAATTGATGACTTATCATGCCTTTTATTTATATGTATAGAAGTCGTCCGGACTGTACAAGCCATTTCTTACATAAGATTGAAAAATTATTACACTTTCATATTGAATTAGGATGACAGAATGGAAATTGTATAAAATATATGTTTGGGTTACTATCCATTTTGATGAAATTTGGCACAGATATAGAGTAGACCACATAGGTTACTTTTTATGGCAGTAAAATGTACGGTTTCCGCATGAAGTCGTGGGCAACATCTAGTATCTAATATTACAATGATGAGACTAAATTATTTTGTAATATGTGTATGGTATGAAAATGGGATTTGTGTATCATGCAAAAAGAAACAAAATGTCTTTTAATATGTCACCTTACATACAACCTTCCATCTTGTGCTTCTAGTAACTAAATTAGTATTTGTATATTTTCAGGGGACATGCCAAGTGAGGCCATCTCAACAGCTAACTTAATAGCAAAAATGGACATGTTATTTGATAGTGTGAATGCATCAACGCCAGATCTTAGAAGAGGCAAAAAGTACTCAACAAATATGAAAGAGAGCACAGGACACATAACCCTTTTCCGAGAGATGAAAGATCTTTTAAAAAACTTGGAATTTTTGGGATGCAGGAGTACACCACCTTCTAAAGAAGGCTGGGTGTGGACCCTTAATGGGCTAGAGTTAGTTTGGAATTACATAACCAAAAAACATAAAACTGTTAAAAGCCTCGCAACAAGAAGAATACAGCAGGATCCACTTGAAAATTTATTTGGTTGCATAAGAGCAAACTGTGGATCTAACAATAATCCAACTACTAGCCAATTTGTTGCGGGATTAAAAACTGCTGTACTCAGTAACATGGGAAATATTGGATCGGGTAATTGTGAAATCGATGAGAATGAAGCAATATTAGGGAATTTTAAAAAATTATTAATACCAGTCACAGACATATCAGTCATAACTGAGAATACCTCCATAAGAATATTATTAAATGACCAAAACGTAATTTCTTCCCTTGAGGAAAATATGGAGGAAGCAAATGGCGAAATGCAAGCTTGTGCGTATGTCTGTGGTTTTATCGTAAAAAATTGTAAAAACAATAATTGCGATGCATGCAAAAAAATATTTGTGTCCGACACACACGAGGCAGTGCATAATTTTATACAGTTTAAAAATTATGAAACTGTTAAGAATTCACTTATATACGCGTCAAAGGACTTAATAGATTTTGTTGAGAAAAGTGCAAAAATAATTAATACTTTTCTTGAGATAGATGCATATAAAGAGTACATTAAAATAAAGATTGCCGACATAATAAAAAACTCTATAAATTATGACTTCCTCCAAAATTGCGCAGTGCACTTAAATGACAATATACAATATTTAATAAACAGTGTTTTTTATATATGTATTAAAAGATATTGTATTTTAAAAAATAGATCATTCGCTAAAGAGGCTGCTGCATCTGTTCTTAAAAGAAAAATGAACATAATTTTACATAAATAAAAGAAATATTGTTGTATATTTCTTTTATTTATATAAAATTATGTTGATGCAACAACGACGTAAATAACAAAATATGACGGCATTTTTTATTTTATTGAACTCTTTATATGCATCTATCTCAAGGAAAGTATTAGTTATTTTTGCACTTTACTCAACAAAATCTATTAAGTCCTATGACGCGTATATAAATAAGTGAATTCTTAACAGTTTCATAATTTAAACTGTATAAAATTATGCACTTCCTTGTGGGTCGGACACATTTTTTTTTTGCATGCATTACAATTATTGTTTTTCCAATTTCTATGATAAAACCACAGACATACGTACAAGCTTGCATTTCGCCATTTGCTTCTCCATATTTTCCTCAAGGGAAGGATTAAGGTTTGGTCATTTAATAATATTCTTATGGAGGTATTCTCAGTTGTGTCTGATATGTCCGTGGCTGGAATTGATAACATTTTAAAGTTCCTTAATATTGCTTCATTCCAATCTCTAATATTTCCCATGTTACTGAGTACAGTAGTTTTTAATCGACCAAAAAATTGGCTAGTAGTTGGATTATTGTTAGATATACAGTTTGCTTTTATGCAACCAAATAATTTTATAGCGGATCCTGCTGTATTCGTCTCGTTGAGAGGCTTTTTAAAAGTTTTATGTTTTTTGGTTATGTAATTCCAAACGAATTCTAGCCAGTCTTCTTTAGAAGGTGGTGTAATCCTGCGATTATGACGTTATTGCACCAGGTGTGCGATATCATTAACCTTTAAGTATGGACGTCATTGTTTCTTAACACTACTGTGGACGTGGAGTCTCACAGGCTCCTATATGTACACACATTTTTTTGGGGAATTTGCATATAAGATCGCTTTAAAACTGATTGAATAGTAAAGTTACGGGACTTAGCAATAAAATAACGTACTTATATAATCAACAATTTTTTTTTCAAAAATTATAGAAATTTAAAAATCAAAAATTATGTCAATTTTTGGTCTAAATCTACTTAGGATACATTTTTAGTTAATAAAAACAGCCAAAGTTCTTCCTATAACAAAATGAGTATTTTTTAATCAAAATATAATACATATTTAATAAGAAACCAAAAACACAAAACATGTACTTCCGGTAACAAATAAAAAAAAATTGACAGCAGTCTAATAACGTTAATTTATTGGCAGTTATAAAATATAGGGGCAAACGAGCAGACGGGTCACCTGATGGAAAGCAACTTCCGTCGCCCATGGACACTCGCAGCATCAGAAGAGCTGCAAGTGCGTTGCCGGCCTTTTAAGAGGGAATAGGGTAATAGGGGAGGGTAGGGAAGGGAATAGGGTAGGGGATTGGGCCTCCGGTAAACTCACTCACTCGGCGAAACACAGCGCAAACGCTGTTTCACGCCGGTTTTCTGTGAGCCCGTGGTATTTCTCCGGTCGAGCCGGCCCATTCGTGCCGAAGCATGGCTCTACCACGTGTGTCTTCTCCTAGGTCCTGGTCCTGGTCCTGATCTTAATCATTGTCAGTTTCATGATTTTGTATCAATTCGAAATGCAATATAAAAAAATCGTAAATATTCTCTTCATTGTCAGACTGATCCGAAGCTACCAACAACTCGCTCACTTTTTGTTCGAAAGATGGATCTCCTTCTGGATGAAAGATGGAAAGATGGATCCTCTCTCTGTCTTTTGTACTACAAAATGTGAAATAAACTTAATCGCCCATGTAAAATATAATATCATAGGGCAACAATGGACGTGTAGCCTGACAGGCTCCGGGCAGATAATTTCATGGTCATTACTTACGTGATATTCGTCGAAGACGTAACCTCCAATCTTGTTGGTAGTTTTACAACTAAAACAGAAGCTACTGAGCCACTCAATCGCGGGGAGTGGGTGGAAGTAGGTGAAACTAAGAAAACGAAAACATCAAGTAGCCTGTGAGGCTCCATGTCCATACTTAAAGGTTAATAAACTCACTAACATTTTTCGCAATAATGTGTTATTGATTCAAGCTATCTAATTATAAACAGAATATTATATTTCTCGTCAAACTTCTTGGACAAATATAAAGTTAGCTTCTGTGCCTAAGTTCCTTATTCAAGAAATTTGCCGAGAATTATAACAGTCGGATATGATGAATATGATATGTTTAGTTACTAAATGTTTTGTAATTTGTTCTGTTTACATATAAATAAACCTTTTATAATAAAGTTACATATTTTATTGAACTCTCTAAACTGTGTTCTTCGATAGTTTTTCTTTGAAGATGTGAATCGCTGATTTGATTAATAACTATATTTCTATAGAATAACAAACCTAAATCGGCATACACATAACTTCAAGGAACTCTTGCAAAAAACACAGTGCTTCCAATTTTGAACTTCTTATTAAAATAATAAAATAAAGTACCTATTTATATACCTACACACAAATTTTGAATTTCCCGCGCAAACATGACGTTTACGATAGTTTTGTGAGGGTTGCATATAGATGGCGCAAGACGCCAAGGAAAATTTTCCTCACAAATTTTGTATGAAGTTGTTATTCTTCTCTATAGGAGTAATAGTGTTCTGTGTTAGTGACACTCCCCGGACTAAGAGGAATCGATTGACGTGTGAATCATTAAAATCGGCCCAGGCGTTTGGTCTCTATAGTGCTTCAAAGGAACATACATACATACATACATACATACATAGGCTGATAAACACATTACCACTCCTTTGCGTTGCGCAGTCGGGTAAAAACACATTACAGAAAATTATGCACGAGTGACGTCACAGCCGTTGAAAATGTACGAAGATAAATACAAAATTGATTGTACGAACTTAAATACTGCGTTTATGTATATCCTTGTTTTAACAAAAATGTCACAAATAACATGAAGGATTCAAAACAGTAATTTTCGTTTTTCAATCGTAGCAAAAAAATTAATCGTCTATTTTAGTCTAACTTCTTGATTTTAGCAACTGATTACTGTACTTTTTGCATAGTGGTACACACCGGCTTGTGGACGACGTTACATAGAAGAGGTAGGTATAGCTATGTGTACAGGGAACCTACCATTGTCAAAGAATATATATTACTAACGTACCATTGTGGAAGTACACCGTGAGCGTGTTGAGGTAGTACTCGATGCGGGCGCGCGTGGGGAACGGCTTGTTGCGGAAGTCGCGCAGGCAGCCCGACAGCAGCTGAGTCGCGCCGTCACTAAAAGTACCACATTACATTTATTTTGACTTAAAATCGCTTTAAAGTCGACATATATAATTTACTACGGGCAGATTAACAAAAAAGATAAAACGAATATTTAAACATCACAAAATAGTAGGTAGGTACAGAAACGAGACACATTGCGATAACATGTCAGTGTCTTTGATTTTTTTTGTAGGTAAGTTTTGTTATGATAATATTTAACTAAACATATACTCAAAAACTTTACCACACTTTATATTATCACACTACGCCTCGAGTATAGCTAATTGCACTTATGTTCATAGCGTAACGGATTACCGTTAAAATTTCTATTTGACTCGGTGTAAGTAAATTAATAAACACGCTGATGAATAGCCAATCTCTTTATTTAAGCTATAAAATAAAGCACAATATTCTTTAATTAAACTGGTATAGTGCGATTCAAATGAGAATAGGATCGAGTCGGCGCCATATTATTTCTAATTTAGACTATTATGATAGATACATTTATGTTTATATAATTGATTACTATTTAACGTTTACATTTAAATTCGATGCAAGACTATTAATATTTATATGCACATAAGTTTTTCTGAAAATCGCACTTTTCAAGTGATATTTGACAGAAAAAGGTCATTGACGTTCCTATTCTCATTTGAAACGCGTTATATAATATTATGCAACATGGCACAATTAAAGATGAACAGTAAAAAATTTGCGAGTGCGAGTCAGACTCGCGCACAAAGGGTTCCGTACAAAACGGCAAAAAATCACGTTTGTTGTATGGGAGCCCTCGATAAATATTTATTTTATGTTTTTACTATTTGTTGTTACAGCGGTAACAGAAATACATAATTTGTGAAAATTTCAAGTGTCTAGCTGTTGCGGCGACAGATAGACGTCGAACAGACAGCGAAGACGAAGATTAATAGGGTCCCGTTTTTACCCTTTGGGTATGGAATCTAAAAATAACATGGAAAAACTCGACAGTTTAGGAGAGCCGACCTTGAACCTGACCCTGTTATAAAACTTAGGCCTTTTCACCCATTAATGGATGATTTATACAGTATTCTCCGAGCGAAGTAACCACTCTTGAAATACTGTAGTGCCTGGGACAGTCGGTTTTTAAATGTCGTATGGTTGCCCAAGCTCATACGGCATTCTCACAACACAGTCAGCCTAGTCCAGAGGAATGACTGGTCAATACGTCTGGGGCCAACCATGTGCAGGTTTCCTCACGATGTTTTCCTTCACCTGCACCGTTAGAGTGTCTGTATAATGTACTTGAGATCTGAAAAAGTCTCATTGGTACACACCACAACCTGGGATTCGAACCCGCACTCTCTCGAGTGCTAACCAAACATTCTACCCACTAGGCCTCGGAGCTTCCCTGTTATAAGAAATATGCTATAAGGGCTTAACATCAATATTTCCAGAAAGAATATATGGGGCCGTACCTCTTATGATCAAAGTTCTTGGTGCCGTCGTTGACAACAGCCATGATGTAGGGGTTGTTGTGTTTGTTGTCGTTGTCGAACGAGTCGAAGATCACGCCCAGGCCGTTCCATCGGTCTGAGGAACCGAACACGTCGCCTGTGTACTCGCCGCGTTGCGTCGTGTACCAGAATGCCTAGAAGCGAACGTTATGTTATTAGAAGGAATACGGGAAAATCGTACAATGGCTAAGGAGGATGGATGGATCAGCGACCAATTAACGCCGCCCTTAATACAACATCAGAGAAAACAGGCTATGCTTGATCCACTTTTTGGGAGTTTTTCAGTTGAATTTTATTATGTTCTCTAGTCCAAAGTAATGTAGTAGTTCTTGTCCGCAACTTTTTTCGCGTAGAACGAAATGGTACGACCATTTCGTTCTACGCGAAAAAAGCTGCGTTATGACTTATGTTGCATAACCTTCCTCAAAAAGTCGTACACATATTTCACCTAGTAAGTAAGTAGTCACTAAAAGAGTTTTTATTTTAAATCGAACCCTGAAATCTATACATATAAAAGAAAGTCGTGTTAATTACACTATTAATAAGTCAAGAACGGCACTGATTTGACTGAAAATTGGTGGGGCAGTATCTTATGACCAGGAGAAGGACATAGGATACATTTTATCCCGTTCCCAAGGGACTCAAAAGTCGAGAACGGCTGGACCGATTTGGTTAATTTTGGTCTTGAAATAATTGTGGAAGTTCAGAAAAGGTTTAAACGGTGAGAAATATTGGTAAATGTGTAGGTTGTAGGAGTGGGTGTAGGGCTAGGACGTAGGTTGCATTATAGGTGTAGATATTTATTCATTCCACTTCATATTTACATTAACAATGTGTGTCGGAATAGCTATAAGCTTTATAACAGTGTATTCCAGCTAAAGCTTTGTAACAGATTACCACAGAATACGTACCAGACCGTCCGCTCCGATCCTGCCGCGGCCGGTGATCTTGAACATAACGTCGACCTCCCACCAGTCGAAGTTGATGGGGTTCTTGGTCCATATCGCGCCCTTCTGGCTGCGGAGCGACGGCGCTAGACGCACGCTCTCGCCGGACGCGATCGCATCTGAAAATTACAAGCTGTGATTATGAAGATTGAAGGATAACGCATTTACACTAATGGGGAGTGGGACGAAGGAAGTCTACATTATGATCAATTTGTCGCAATTTTTTTAACCTCATTTGTGTGATCATTTTTTGATGTAAAAAAAGTGTTCCCACCAGTACCTACACTCATACACATTTAAAAAAACAATAGGTAGCAATCTTTTTTGTCTGTTGAATAATTTTCTGTTATCTTAAGCTTCAGGCGCTTCAGCGAACATCGCTATCTAATCATAGCTTTATTGTAGCTGTAGGTGTGGTTTAGATGACTTGCTTAGTACCTATAATATTGGTTTTATTGATTGATAGATTATCATTATCTGTACAGTAGACATAAGCTTGCTTTCGTACATAGGTAGTAGGTACCTTATGTGTAGTTTGTTACCATCTATATGTGCATATTTTAAACGCTGCGTCGCGACTTATTTTAGTAGGTCCGTCGAGACTCGAGACTCGAGCCGCGAGCGTCCACACTAATAGGCGTCAATTGAAAACAAATAGTGCACTCTTCTTATTTAAGTCAATGGTCATGATCACCCTGCATTAGTCCTATTAATCATACTATATAATATAATATTATAAATGTGAAAGTTTGTGAGGATGGATGAACGAATGGATGTATGGATGGATGTTTGTAACTCTGTCACACGAAAACTACTTAACGGATTTTGATTCAATTTGGTATGGTAGGTAGTAGTTTGAACTATGGATTAAAAGGCTTCTTTTTATCCCGAAAAAAGTGTGTTCCCGTGGGATCTATAACGTCGCGCGTCGTCTTTGCCTGTTATGACTTTAAGATAAATAAGGTCCACCCACATAAACCACCAGTGGCAAAGGCTGGTTCTCCTTCATAGGGAAGCCCTAGCCTGTATAATAGGTAGGAATTTGGATGAGGGTCTACAAAAGGTAAGTGGTAAGTGAAGCCGATAGAAATGGAGTTATAGGAACCCCACGCCACTGGAAACCACCAAATTTTTTAATTTTTTTATAAAGTCGTATTAACATTAATTATAAAATATGTATGTGAGAAATATGCAAATGGCCTTTATAAATATCAATAAAGTCGTAAAGATAGTACCTATGTAAATGATATCATCCAAATAATTTATATTACATATACCTATTGATAATGAATTAATGATATTCTTTGGACAAAGTACTATACACATACATATTTTGAGATGACTCTTAAAATTATCATGTTATGTGCTTATCTGCATAATGCAACATTCAAGACTGCAAAAATAAAACATATTACTCCAAAAAATGTACTTTGAATTTTTATGCTTATATTGAATACGTCATGTACAAAAATCAGTCATCATGGGGTGCTTGGAAAACATGAAAATTATATTTTACTAGCTTTTGCCCTCGGCTCCGCCCACATAAATAAAGTATCCCTCGGGAACACTGTATTTTTTCGGGATAAAAAATAGCTCATATTTTTATCCAGAGCCTAAACTACTAAGATACCAAATTTCATCAAAATCCGTTCAGTAGTTTTTCCATGAAAGAGTAACAAACCTCCATCCATCCATGCATACATCCTCACAAACTTTCACATTTATAATAGTAGGATCTGGACAATGTGTCACTTTGCCGTGTAATAAAATCAGTCCCAGTCTGACATATTGTATTAGATGTTTTGAGACACACAATGTATAAAATGCACATTTATTATTTTTATACTTTCTACTTTTCTAGTAATATAATACAAGATAATACCATATCATATCATACACAATATTATGACCTCTAGAATAGATGAGACGACTTCATGTAAAATATCTAGTTAATTTATATACCTATTACCTACTCAGATTTATTGAGATATTACTACCCGATAAACATAAATAAATATATTTAATGTGTAGTTTAAGTAGATACATCTAAAAAATACAAAAAAGTTTTAAATTTTTTTTGTTAAATTAGTAAAAAACCTACATCATTAGTTTACTTGTACCATGAGGCTTGCATTATTTTGTAAACAAATCTCTGTACCTATGAAAATATTTATTCTTTGATAAACTGTTTCCTCGGAGAACTTACTCACATCATTTGTTCACGTACACGGATCATTTATGCAATAAAAAATCCAGTCATCAAGCCATTTACAATAGGGAATATGCATAAAATATAAAAATAGCTTAAAACATAATAATATGATACTAGACTGAAAAATAAAGGAAATGGGGAAAAAAATTTCAATATCTGTTGACAAATGAGCAAGATACGAGCGGTCAAAGTTTGTAATCTATCTCTTTCTAGCAAAACGAAATTTAGTATGAACTTTCTATGAAAGTCGTGTTATGTGACGTCACGATACACGTCCGATCTCTCTGTCTAATAGACTACTTTAAACGTTCATATCTTAGTTATTTTTAATGATATCAAAAAACTGATTTTACCATATGATTTACCAAACAAGATAGATCTATATAAAAAAATAAAAAATATACATGCATATTCCCTATTTACATTTAAGTGCCAACAAAATATTTCTTATCAAATTAAACATCACTGTAAAATTATTTAATGCAAACATGATGTGATGTTTATAATTTTACACTCTGCACTTCAAATAACATAGCCAGACTATTTTAAAATGTAATGCAATAGCCACAATGTATTAAGACTGTAGCAGTATGGAATGTAGCAAAGTGGAATGAGTCATATTTTTACTACTTTGTACTTACTTATGCACACTACCATATTATCCACAATATAATATGTTATAAAATGTGATTTAAAATCTTTTAATGTAGGTCAAATTATGTTACAGTCAGCATTTCCTATTATTTAGTAATAATATAGGTGGTCAGCTTAAGTGACAAGTAATTTGAGCAAACAGCAGCAATATTAATTTACAGCAGTGTACCACTTTATGGTCAGGTCACAATGCGACAATATGCAAAGCTAAGCGGCACGGATTTTTTAAGATAGCTAATCAAAATTGTACTTTATTCACTCCACAGTAAGATACATGTTTCATATGATATCAGCCATACACTGCATATATTATGTTGTGCACAGAGCTGCAACCTGACATTCAAAATCTTACAATGAAACGTGTATATTCTTTTGTAATGAATTAAGTTTTTGAATATGCTATCTTAAAAATACAGTGCTATGTCTAGTTTCATTTAATTTTGGTGCGAATTAAATTGCCTAATAATCTCAAAATGTCGTATTAAGTATATGGTTTATCATTTGAAGATGCTTTTTTGAATTCAAAATGTTTTCTTATTCCCAATGAATTAACATCAACTTTTAATATTTTAAGTTCAAATATTTGAAACTTAAATAAAAAAATTGGAGATAAATTGAAGTTTACATTAGTAATAAAAAAACTCATACATAAGTATTATTTTCAAAATTACTTATTATAATTAATACTTACTTATGTATGTATAAGGATGCAGAGAAATATATTTTTAGTAATTTCTTATAAAAGCTTAAAATCTTACAAAAGAACAATAAAAGTACTTGTCCATTTTATCCAAAACTATGAGGAATTGTATAAAATGCACATTTCGCCTTCCATGCCATCTGGCAATGTAAAATACTTAGTGCTGCAGTTCCTTTATAGTTGGCAAATTTTATGGCCAATGTATTCTGAAAAATGTGTGCATAATAATTAGTTCAGATAGTGGATTCTATTATGTATCGTGTAACTTTAATACATTTTTTTTTAGTTTTAACTGAATTGTTCAAGTAGTGTTTCACCCTGGACCTGCACCACCCTGGATAAAAATTTTGTATACAACTATAATATTATGATAGTGACTTAAAAAAAATTAATAAAATGATGGAACTTAGAAACACTGTATCAATTATTGCCACCATCTATTTCTTCAGAAGTGTTGCAAATGTGTTTTTAAATATTTCAATATTAATTTAATCCACGAGTGATGTCGTGGAACTAAACAAGAACATGGCATTATCCATCTCGCTCGCTCTCGCACATTTATATATTTTTTATCTCCGTCAGACTTGACAGATTTCACTGACGTGTCGCTGTCATAAGCAAAAAATTGCAACAAGAGCCTATTTTAATATTTTATAAGATAAAACATCACTATAAACACAAAATATCAAAGGAATACTATCTTATAAACACCTACTTTAACACTTAGAACACTTGCATAGTAAATAAATACTAGAACACTACTTACTTCCACCGTATTCCCAGAAAGGCACCGATCCATCTTTTTGAGCTAAATATGGGGGCTTAAATGAGTATTTATATTCAAAACGTCTATGAATTGTTTGCGTATTTGATGATACTAAAACACATAGCACAGTACACAGTAAAAGATTTAAATTTTTAGAAGACATGTCGGTTTAGAATGCCAGCAAACCGCGACATCCGTTAAATTTCGTCAAATAGAACTGAAGTCAAAAGTCAAAGTTCTTATGACAGTTGACGTTGACGTTGACCATTTTTTGGCGACGCATAAATGGCGTCAGCTTATAGTCATTTGCCAGTGTCAAGTTAAAAAGTATGGGAAACAGAATTTTCAACACTGCACTTTATATTATCTAAATTCTAAATCGTCAAGTCCAAAGTCTACTAGACTCTAGTCAGACCAAATAAATAGTCAGGGTAGTCAAGTCAGTTGATTCGGTAAAGTGGTAGACGCTTTACTGAAACTCCTCCTAGCGATTTTTTCCCGGCCATACGGATTCCTGACAATAATTTTAACCTAAAAAAACCTAAATTTTAACCTCGGGAACCTTGTAAAAGTAATTCTGTGTCATTTATCAAGTGATGTCTCACAGGAGGTGAAAATTTCGGAATGTTTCCGAAATTTTGGAAATTTTCGGGAAATTTTCAGGAAGTTTACTTGAAAACTTCCTGAATACTTCCTCATAAGGAAATTTTCAAAACTGATCATTTATCTTATAAAGACAGTTGTGACGTTTATTTTTAAATGCAAATTACACTAAAATTAGCTGGTTTTTATAGTTTCGATTCAATTGAACACGATAAGCACGTTCCTTGACTCGCCAACATGTAGGTATTTGGTTACAATTTATTAGATCGTATTATGTCTAGGTTTTCTTTTTATTTAAACTTTAACTTATTATTCGTATGATTTTGGTTCTTGTTTTTATTTTTCAAATCCATAAATATAGGTACTTTAAATGCCATCTATATTGAGATCATGTCAAACTCAAACTCAAAATTTTTATTTCCATGTAGGCTATAATATAACGCTTATAGAATTGTCCTACATGATGCCTACCACCGGTTCGGAAACTAGCCCGGCGAGAAGAACCGGCGTAAGAAACTCGCACGGGGGCACCTTTTAGCAAAAAGATGGGAAAATTGTTCTTTTCAAAAAATATTTTACAATGTTGTAACTTAATCTATATAACATTAGTCATAAGTACATAGAACATACTTAAGTACATAAAAGCAGCCTTGCATGGGGCCATCTTATTCCCAAGGTGTGCAATCGTTAATGAAATCACTGACTTTATAATAAGCTTCAGCACACAAACGTTCTATAACAGCTTTTTTAAATTGATTAATGGAAAGAGTTTGAACGTTTTCTGGGATTCTATTGTAAAGGCGTATACATTGACCTTTAAAAGATTTACTTACTTTACTAAGTCTGATCACTGGTATTTCTAACTTGTTCCTATTTCTAGTATTCCTACAATGTGTGTCACTTTTCTTTTTAAAATTCGTTAAATTCTTTCTGACATACAACACATTATCCAAAATGTATTGAGAAGCAACGGTCAGAATACCTATTTCTTTAAATTTTTCTCTCAGAGATTCAAAACATGACATCTTATAAATAGAACGTATAGCTCGCTTCTGTAGCACAAATATTGTATTAATGTCCGCAGCGTTTCCCCAAAGAAGAATGCCATATGACATTATACTATGAAAATAACTAAAATAAACTAGCCGCGCTGTATCCTCATCGGTAATTTCTCTAATTTTTTTGACTGCATATGCTGCAGAACTGAGCTTATCTGCCAGATTTGCAATATGGGGACCCCACTGTAATTTGCAATCTAGTGTTATTCCTAGAATGTGTAGGTACTAGGGTAGTGGCGCAGACAAGCATGCGCAACGTTGCCAGTTGCCACATTTTGCAACTACGCGCGTTGCCACGTTGTGCAATTGCGGCGTGCGGCGGCGGATTTTAAAGTTTAAAAAGAGAAGAATGTTATGTTTGATAAAAAGGTTTATCATAGGACTAGAAATATCATTATCATTGAAATATTTTTTATTATAAATCTGTGATTAACAATTAAAAAAAATATTAGAACAAAACAATATGTATTGATTATTAAATAAAATAAGACAAATTACCTAAAACTACAATAAAGGATCATTTAGATCTGACGTTTCTGAATCTGTTAATATGTTAAAATATTGGAGCTGCTCACTGTTTTAGGGCCTTCAGGATTGTTGTCAAGGCTAATATCTAAGGCTTCTTGCTCCTGGACATCGCTTTCTCTGTCTTCTTCCTCTTCAGAATGGCTGTTTGAACTGATATATTCTTCATCATCTGCCATATAAACGTTGTCATTTGGATTTTCAGATAACAATCTAATGTTGGATCTTACAGTTATCAGCTTCTGAAGCCTGTCAGTAGTAATCCTGTTTCTAGGACGAGTTAACGTATTCCCAAAAAGTGACCAATTACGTTCACTGGCAGCAGATGATGGAGGTATAGATAACAATTTTCTTGCAATGGATGCTAATATTTGACAATTACAGAGACCTTTCCACCAAGTTCTTGCTTCAATTTGATCAGAAGCAGCCCAGATACCAATTTGACTATAAAAACCACTTCTTGATCGGTATTCAGCTAAGTTTGCCATTACTTTCCCAGTATTTTTATTTTGTATTTGGGCGTATTGATAAATAAATTCTTGGCCTTTTGCTACTTTTTCAGGTGACAGTTTTAATCCTTTGAATTTTGGGTCCAAAATATTGGCAGCATAGTGAATTGGCTTCTCGACGAAATGTTGCTTTTTCACGATCAATTCTATAATAAACCTTTCCTCTTCATCATCTATTATTTCACAAGTACTCAAAGCATTGCATATATTTTCTCTGACATATTCAAACATCTGAGGCACTTGTGACAAAAGAGCTTCGTTTGATTCTAGCTTCGTAGTAGCCACAAAAATAGGTTTTAAAATATTGTGGAATGCAGTGACATTGATCCATAAGTCTTCTGTAAGCAAATGTTGCTTTATATCTCTATTAAAATTTAACTCTTGGCAAATTACAGTAGCTTCAAGTGCCTCGCGGTTGCAAAGAAAAGATTCCATCATGATTACATTACCTCCCCAACGCGTTTGTCCTGGCAGTTTTAAAGTTTTTTTATTGTTTCCGTATTTTTCTGTTTGAATCTTTTCAAAATATGCTAATTCTACATGCCGCTTTTTTATGTATTTTATGATTTTAGTTACTATATCAACGCAGACCTTAATTTTTTGTATCTTTATTATATCTCTCAACAGTAGATTTAATGCGTGTGATGCGCATCCCACTGCAAATATATGTTCATACTCTGTTTCAACCATTCTCCACATTGCCTTCATAGTACTTGTATTGTCGGTAACCACCGCGACAAATTTTGATGGACCAATCTCATCTACCAAAGCTTTTAATTGTGTAAATAAATAAACAGCAGTCTCACGATTAGTGCCAGGATACACGCATTTATAAAAAAACGGTTTAGGCGTAGTTACTATGAAGTTGACAGTACCTTTACCATTTATATCACTCCAGCCGTCCATTACCAGAACAAGGGATTCTGCTTGATTGATAATTTCTGAAATTTCTTTCCGTATACGTTCGTACTCAGAATTTAATAAACTATTACTGATCAAGTATCTTGTAGGGACTGAATACGCCGGATTAAGAGCAGTGATTGCTTCTTGCCAAAAACTGGATTCTAAAAGATTAAATGGTGTACCTGTAGCATAAATAGCTCGTGCGAAACAAAGGTCTATTTTATTCTTTTTTTCTGCAGTCATACAAGTAATATCAGAGAGAGCATTTGATTGTTGGTTACGAGAGAATGAATTGTTCGCTGAATGACTTGGCGTCGGTACGGACATCGGGATATGGACATACTGTGAGGTAGGCACTGAAACATAGGTACTAGGTATATCATTAAAAGCTACTTTAACATTATTTGGACACTGTTTACAATTGTTTTCTAAATGACGCTTTAATTTTGTTGCATTGATCCCTAAATATTTCCTGCAAAAATTACATCGTGCTGTTTTCTTGCCATCCGTATTTATTAATTCGAAATAATCCCATATCTTTGATGTTGGTCGGGGCATATTTAGAGTCCACTTTATTACATTAATACTGGGAAATAATTTTCTTTATCTTTAACGAGCAACGTTTACTCACTATTACTTTCTGCGCGCAACTAACTACGAAAATCGGCTAGCAGTCCGCCTGCCGCCGTGCGGGGTGTGGGGAGTGGCGTTCGTCGCTTGAGCGCGAGATATCTACCGTGCCTACGTCTCGCAGCGATTCAGTACGCGATTTCAAATACCTAACAATGTCGCTTTATCCAGGCAAATAGTTAATAAAACAGTTTACAATAAAATTATTGACTACATTAACTCACTCGTATATCTGGTTAAATTTGCCTTCATAATGAAATCATGTTATTTACTTCTTAGTAAATATTATCTTTGATATACATAAATAATTATTTACTGAAATTAGAAAATAAAGCTAAATATTCTAAGGGTGAAATTGAAATCATTCGACAAAGAGGTTGTGTTCGGACAATGAAACTGTCAGACGTAAAACAAAATATACCTACTTAAAACCTCATACTAAAGTCAATCAGCTGATCTGATCTAATCTCAATAGTAATTTATTATCATTTTTAGTCGTGATGAGTTGGGGGTTGTTGTAAAGACAACATTTTTGGTGACGAATCGAAGGAGTGACGAGTCGAGGGTAACTCTTGTATGGAAAAATACATTTTTATTTAATTTTTCCTGAGGAAAATTGTTTAGATTTTTAGGTAGAATCATCCCTGGTAAGTTATTATTCACAAATATTCTACAAGTCATATATTTTGAAAACTTCCAAATTTGGAAATTTTCAGGAAGTTTTCAGGAAATATTCCTTAGAAAAGGAAACTTTCCGGGGAATTTTCATCTCGGCGGTCTCACTTGACAAGTGACACAGAATTACTTAAATAACAGAATAAATTCTGAAAATTTCAGTTACTGGCAAATCAAGTTACCAAATATCTAAAGACTTGATACTACCCAGGTCTACAGTCCAATCTATCATTCCGCACTATAAAAATAATAGAACGACTTCTTGTTTGAAGAAAACTGGTCGACCACGCATCACAAGTGCAGTAGAAAACGGAATCCTGAAGAAAATTATCAAAATAATCGTGTGCTCGAGCTGGAGAACTCACGGTGCAATGGAAGGACATGATTCACAAAGACGTCTCAATTGATACTTGCAAAAGAGTCCTAAACAGAATGGGTTACGGATTTTACACCCCTAAGGAGAAACCACTGTTGACTGCTGTACAAAAGAAAAAGAGATTGAAGTTTGCTTGTGATCATTTAAATTGGATTTCCGATCAGTGGCGTAGTATCATTTGTAGTGATGAGTCCAAATTTGAAGTGACAGTCGGAGATGAAGGGAAAAAAGTGATTCGGAACAAAAATTAGGCATTTCATACTGATTGTCTCAAACGCAAAGTGAAGTTTCCGGCGTCTCTTATGTTACGGGGCTACATGTCTGCACAAGGTGTTGGTATTATGCAGTTTGTGGATGGTTCTATCAATGCTGCAAGGTATCAAAACCTTTTGGAAGAGAATTTACTGCCCTCTATTCCGTCACTTAAGCATCAAGATTCCTTCATTTTTCAACAGGATGGTGCTTCCTGCCATACAATACAAATATGCGAGGACAATAAAGACGTGGCTACTGGCGAAAAGCATCCCTACAATCGAATGGCCATCTAACAGCCCGGACTTGTCGCCGATCGAAACCCTATGGTGAAAAATGAAAAAGTTCTCCGTAAAAATCTATCAAGATCGAAGAGCGACTTAAAGGCTAAACTCTTGGCTGTCTGGGAGTCAATTACGTCTGAGAAGTGTGCAGCGTTGGTTGCAATCATACCTCTTCGCATTAAAGCTGTCATTGAGAGCAAAGGCGACACAACTAAGTGGTAGACGAACTATTTTGCGTGAGTGACAAGGGTAGACGAATACTTTTGCGTTGTTTTTTAGAATATTTTATTTTTATTTTTTATGTTATGTAAAGTCATAGAATAATTTCAGTTATGTTAAAATAAACTTTAAAATGTCCCTCAAATTGTGGTTTACTTTTTATTAAACATTCTTAATTATTTTACCAATATTTACTTTCTATACATATTTTACGCTTTGCACTGCTTTCCATACCAGACGAACTATTTTGCATCGGGGCTCATAATATCATTATATAAACAGTTTTTGACATGGCTATTTGTTGAGTACTTAGACAGCCCCCCCACAAATTCACGATCCCCCCTGTAGGATCCAGGAAAAAATCATACGATTGTTTGACAGACAGGTTGGGACTATATGCTCCGGAATCTGAAAAGCCCGTGAGAATTTAGAGGACTGAAATTAATAGAACTCTCCGCTAGTACCTAGTTTTGATGTTTTGTGTAGAGCTGTTATAAATGACATTGACATTAGAGCAGAAAATATCAAATTGTAAAAAAATGAGTTTTGCCGGGAGTGTTATTCAGCGACGTTGTGTGTATTATTGTGTTTCTTGCAAAATTTGTTTAATTTCTAGAATATTAATAATTAGATATTCGTTGACGTGCACAAGCGTGGGCAAGTGATACAACTACAAAATAGTGCTATTTTGGGTTTTCCCGCCAAATATTTCTAGGAAGTTTCTGTACCTAAAGCACTTTTCTATATAAGCTTTTTTGAGTTTCACGCAAAAACTCTCTAGGAAGTTTCAGTAAAATGTCTACCACTTTATTGAATCGACTAAACTTAGCTGATTGACTACCCTGACTTGACCCTGACTATTTATTTGGACTTTGACAAGACTTTTGACTTGACGATTTAGAAATACGGTGATGAAAATTTTTACGATTATTTTTAATCCCGCCTTTTTACTTGACACTGGCAAATGGTTATAGCCGACGTCATTTGTATAAATACGTAATAAATATTTTATCTCAAAAGTTTTATGACAGATGTATGACAGTTGACACATTAAATGTCAAATTCATATGTCAAAAGTTTTATGACAGTTGACACAGGTGTGTCAAATTCATATCAAAATTCAAATTTCAAAAAAACAGAAATGCGGGTACAAAGTAAAAACAAAATTTGTGATGAATTCGGAACATCCGTGTAGACTGTAGAGGTATAGGTATCTTAGTCCTCTGCGTATGCACAAATTCCCGTAATCTACCAACAATCAGCTCAACAACCAAAAAACTATAAAAATGGATTCATGTAAAACTACAGCTAATCTTACTGCAATTTATAATTTAAAATTTTATAGAAAACAGAATTGTTGGAAACTAAATGCTCCTATTCACAAGGAAAAAGGGCAAAAAGTAAAGCTATCAACATCACTAAGGTAAATAGTAAGTTTAGTATTTAGAGAATAGTGCTTAGAATTGAATTTAGAAAATAATACAGTGTTTATTGTATGCAAAATCTAAAAGATATAGGTAAGCAATACAAGTTACAGTCTTGGTTCCAAAATCCTTTATACCTTCATCATTTTGCATTAGCAATTGCTTGGAATGAAGTTTACGATTCAGTGTACCACACTTTTATACGGATTTTAGCAACAAAAATGAAAAATGTCAAGGCGATTTGTCATAGCGACTCGCCGTACTGCGAAAATCGACCCATGTAAATCCTGTGTTGTAGCCATTGCCCATAGAAATAAGATCAAAATGTAGTACACCAGATCTGCCAGAAACGGTACATTATACAGTAAAAATGAGTAAAAAGCTATTTATAAGTAATAACAGTAAATTTTTTACTTACTTTGTATCTCTAATATTTTATTTATTATTTGTAGAAACAAATTAAATGAAACATACCTCATTACTGATAAGGTGCATAATGAAAGTCCAGAGATAAATCCTCTCAATGTGGCTTTCTTTGAACCAGAAAAAGGTATGTGCAAAAATTTTTAACATTACTACGCAGCCAAAAAAAGATGTCTGTCATAACTCATAAGTCATAACAGAGAAAGATGATTTCAAGTAGCATATTGTTCTTAAGTTTTTAATTATAAATGTCTGTTAACTCTTAACTGTGCTTACTTGATACTTCTGAATTCTTTCATTATTTTTCTGAATACTTCATTTTTTAGAACACGAAGACTGTGACCCTAAACAAACATTATCACAACAATGGCTGGAGCCAGTCAATATATGGCCTACTTCTATTGAGGCTGAGGAAAGTGAGGGCCTACAAAGTAATACAAAGAAAGCCTATGTACACAAACGTTTGGAAGTGTTATTACAGGCAGCTAAGGAGCAAGAAGATCCTAAGTCAGTATGCACACTAGAGAATGCAGCTCAAGAGAATATTCCAGAAAATTATGACTTCAATTTAGAAGAAGAGCATATAGTAGAGGATAATTATTGGATGCCCCAAGAACTCTATCAAACTGCCTGGTCTGAGCCATGGATAAAACCAGTTGATGATGTTTGGTTAGGTATGCATTATCTTTAAACCTTTAGAAAAAATCTTCAATAGTATTCTAAACTAATTAATTATTATTATTAGTTATTATTTTTTTCTTAATGTTTAGTAGGTAGGTTTTGCAGTTAATTTATGGCTCGAAAATACTAAGTTAATAACTATATCATATTTGTGCAAATGAGACATGTTTAAAATAGAATATTGATTTTAGATCATGATGTAATTAATGGGCTTAACCGTAATCAAGCTAGGCCCGATGGAGATTGGGACAGTACTCTGTTCAGCTCTCATACATCCTTCCATCCTCCATCGGCCATCTTGCTCAATGAGAAAGTGAGTATTACTCTAATGTCATAAAACAGTATTTTTTTTCTTATTACTGTTCATATTAGTAATTTTACTTACTACTGTTCATATTAATCCATCATCAGACAGGTCCATCTACAGCTCAAACTGCTCAGATCCCTCCACAGTTTGGAATGCAGAACTAAGGGCCGATTCACACCGAAATGGCAGCAGAGAGGCCAGCAGCATAACTGTCATATATAATATTAAACTTTATCTTCATTACTATAAAACAGTTTCGCTTGAGACAACCGCCACCGCATACGGCCGTCAATGGCCGCTAGCAACCGTCGGCGGCCGTTCATTTACACGTTCAGTTCGGAGCGCCGGTTGGAATGGTGCTTGCTATTTCCCGTAGTCAGAACTGTACTGTGACGGGTGCTTTTATTCAGGTAGATTCTGACAGTGCATTGGACAGCTCGACCGAGTTTATGCGTGGGGCTCACAAGGCGCCGCACTCCACCGAGATAGATATTGCGCTGCCTCCAGGTGAATATTTATTACATACTATAACCAGCTTCAAAAACTTATACGGCAACAAGAATTAAAAATTGCATTCATACTTTGCGCCGTTTATACTTGTGTTTATCCATACATTATTATTTATTTACTAGCTGACCCGGCAAACTTTGTTCTACCTTAGAGGCAATAAATGAGCAGATTTTGGATTTCATTAAGTGCAAGGATAATAGATATAATTAAAAAGAAATCAATTATTTTAATGATTGTTAAAATGGGCCATGTATTTTGGTGCATGGGTTGCAATCTTCAGTAAAGCATCTTGTAATAGACGACACTTCGTTTTACTATCAGGCGCAAGAATAAATTACGCAGATGGTCTTCCCATCCGTGAATATGCCACATATAATTGACCAGGTGAAAAACATGGATTTTGTAGATTCAGACCACAAACTTTCAAGGGTTGGCCTTGTGACTTATTAATGGTCATGGCGAATGCAAGACGGATCGGAAATTGAAGTCGTTTGAACTCAAACGGCATATCGGTATTCGGTAGGGATCATCGGGATCTTCGGAATGAGAACTTCCTCATCACATCACATTATTTGTAAATCCCTAAATCCCCTATTTACTAAATCCCCAAACATATTTTTCTGCGATAAATAGTAGCCTATGCTCTTCCTCGTAGTCTACTCTATGTCTGTGCCAATTTTCATGATGATTGGTTAAGTAGTTTTACGTAAAAGCGTAAATACAGTTGTCCACAGGAGCCGTACATTTCCCGCGATAAAAAGTAGCCTATGTCTTTTCTCGTGCTCTACTTTATATCTGTGCAAAATTTCATGATGATCGGTTAAGTAGTTTTTACGTAAAAGCGTAAATACAATATTCCACGGGAACCGTATATTTTCTTGCAATAAAAAGTAGCCTATGTCCTTCCTCGTGGTCTATTGTATCTAGCAAATTTCATGATCGGGTAAGTAGTTACGTAAAAGCATAAATACAGTATTCCACGGGAACCGTACATTTTTATGCAATAAAAAGTAACCTATGTTCTTCCTCGTAGTCTACTTTATATCTGTGCCAAATTTCATGATGATCGGTTAAGTAGTTTTTAAGTAAAAGCGTAAATACAATATTCCACGGGAACCCTATATTTTCTTGCAATAAAAAGTAGCCTATGTCCTTCCTCGTGGTCTACTTTGTATCTATAGCAAATTTCATGATGATCGGGTAAGTAGTTACGTAAAAGAGTAAATACAGTATTCCACGGGAACCGTACATTTTTATGCAATAAAGAGTAACCTATGTTCTTCCTCGAAGTCTACTTTATATCTGTGCCAAATTTCATGATGATCGGTTAAGTAGTTTTTACGTAAAAGCGTAAATACAGTATTCCACGGGAACCGTACATTTTCCCGCGATAAATAGTAACCTATGTCCTTTTCCTGGTTCTAAGCTACCTCCTTACCAATTTTCAGCCAAATCGGTTCAGCCGTTCTTGAGTTATAAATAGTGTAACTAACACGACTTTCTTTTATATATATAGATTACTAGCGACCCGCCCCGGCTTCGCACGGGTACAATACTGATACTAATACTGCGGGTACCTTACTCATAGATCTAAACTCCTTCATATCTTACTCATAGATGATAGATATACCCCGCACGCGCACCCCCGCCTTGGTGACGCCCACTTCGCAACGGGCCGTGCAGCAGAAATCGTAATATTTTAATTTCGCCATAACTTCAAAACCAAACGTCCAATTTTAATTATTCAAAGACCAAATATTATCTACATAAACTGTACATAGTGATGAAATAATTTATTTTGATAAGGAATAATAGCATGAGTAAAATAAACGCGTTTAAATGTAGTCCAAAAAAAATTCAAGATTTCTTAATAAAAAAAATGGTTGTTGTGCCTCACTCGACATAGGTATAGTGCGTCGCGGACTTTTTTGGAGATATTTATGTGGGATTGAAAATTTAAAGTCTGTGATAACTTAACATCTTTTATTTAAGTTTTTCCCCATCACCGCACACGCACGCACTCCATTTTATTTTTTTTATATCCGTCTCCCCTCTCACTTCCTGTTCCTTAAACTCATTCTTACGTTTCATTTCACACACTTATTCACGTTCCATTTTATACCAATCCTACATTCGGCCGTCCTGCATACATATCTGCCCCCAGATATACCTCAACATAGTTAACAAAATTTCCTCATACATAACACATTCATACTTTAAATATTTTACTCCACTCTTAAACAACAACATAAACAATCTTAATATCTAAATTACATCTGTTATCTCCGTACACACTCAACAGTCAACACACTTACATTTTGGTATATATTTACTATAACAACAAGGTTTTAGCTTAAACATTTTTACATTTCCAACTTATGATAGTAATACATCTTTTACATATTTAGCCTTAAAGACACAGACATATTTTAGTTGTAAATTAATCTATTTAAGTTATATAAGCATCTTAACCAAGTTAACTCTACATAATATAAATTTATTACAAACAAAGTAACAACTTGTCTTTTTTTTTTTAATTCTTTTATTAATTACATAAACTAAGACAATAATGGTACCATACTAAATAAAACTAAGACATAGTAATACATACTGCAACGTCTTAAACAACAAAAATAATAAGTTGTAAGTCTTAATGAATATGAGAAAAGGTAGTTAAACATTGTCATACATACACATCAATCATTCATCTTCAATTCATCATGCATCCTTACCTGGCCATCTTTTCATATTATCAGCTGAGCTGGATGTCTTATTTGGCCCCTCTATTGTATCATAAAGCTTTTCAACATCATATCTGTCATTTCTTTTAATTTTTGTAATTTTATAAGGTCCAAAATACTTAGGTTTCACTTTTAGCCCTGTGCCAAACTGAGTTCTTTTTATTGCCACTAAATCATTTAAATTATAGGTTGAGCTAGGTTTTCTTTTCTCATTATATATTTTCTTATTTTCATCTTGTATTTTCTGAATTTGTTGTTTGGCCATCATCCTTAAACTTTCCCTATTTTCATCATAACCATTAATAATCTCTTGTTGTAGAATATTAGTCACCTGCACATCTTCTTTACATCTCATTTTGGTTCCAGTGAGTAATTGAAATGGTGTGGTATTTATTGATCGCTGATAGGTACTATTCAATGCTTGCTGAACTCGACTGACATGCTTATACCACATTGACTTATCCTCAATACACAGCTTTGTTAACATAGGAACCAAAATACGATGTATTCTCTCCACCTGTCCATTTCCTCTGGGCACTCCAGTTGTTATTTTAATATGTTGTATATCTTCCTCTTTACAATAGTCTTCAAAATCTCCACTAGTAAATGCTGTGCCTCTGTCCGTTATGATTCTAGTAGGATTACCAAATGTTTGCTGGTGAATTCTTAATTTGTTTATTACTTCTGCACTAGATGTAGTCTTTGTTGGAAAAAGCCATGTAAATTTTGTAAATGCATCTATCAACGTAAGAATATAGTTATATTGTTTTCTGGTTTCTGTGAAAGGTCCTATGTGATCTAGGTGTAAGGTATGTAGTGGAATTCCTTCTTTATCTATGGGATTAAGATATCCCTCTTGCTTTCCTTCCTTCCGAGTCGCTAATAAACAGGGTATACAGCTTAACACAACTTCTTTTATTATTTTATCCATGTCTCTTATATAGTAATCATTTTCTATAGCTTCTTTCATTTTTCTCATTGAAAAGTGACCTTTCTGATGTATCTTCTTAATTATTTCTTTTTCCATTAATCTAGGAACTACTAATTTTCTTTCATCACCTTTGTACAGAATACCATTGTCAATCCAAAAGTCATTATAGCATCCGTCTTTCAATATCACTTGTCTGATAGCATTAAGTTCTTCGTCAGTTTCTTGTCTCCGTTTTATCTCTTCCTGTAGATTCACCAGTACTGCTACATATGGATTTCTGCTAAGAGCATCTGCGTGTTGCATTCTACTGCTTTCTCTATGTTCAATCTCGTAGTCATACTCATCCAACATAAATACCCATCTTGCCACTTTTGGTGTGAGATCTTTCTTTTTTAATGTCTGTTCAAAAGCCTTACAGTCTGTTACAATCTTAAAATGTATGCCAAATAAATAATGTCTAAATTTTCTCACTGCCTCTACTACCGCCAGAGCTTCCAGCTCATAGCTAGAGTATTTACTCTCCACTTCTGTAGTTTTATGACTCATATAATGCACTGGATACAACTTATCATCTGGATGTAATTGAAGTAGTATCGCAGCTAATGCTTGACTCGATGCATCTGTGTGCAGCTCTGTAAATAAATTAGGATTATATATTTTAAGTACAGGCTCACTGGTTAACATTCTTTTCAGGGTATTAAAAGCACATTGCTGATCCTCACCAAATTCAAATGAAACATCCCGTTTCAACAAAGCCATCAATGGTCTAGCAATCTTTGCATAATTTTGTATGTATTTTCTGAAATAAGAAGTTAAGCCTATGAAACTTATAACTTGTTTTACATTTTTAGGTTCTGGATACTTTACAACTGCCTCTATCTTCTCTGGGCTAGGTCTAACCTCTCCGTCTTTAATTAAATGACCTAAATATTCTATCTCCCGTCTTATTAATTTAGCCTTTTTCCAATTTATTTTGAGTCCATACTCAGAAGCCACACTCAGTACAAGTTGAAGCCGTTCCACAGCCTGCTCCTCGCTTCCTGCCATAATTAAAATGTCGTCGATGAATATGATCATAATACCTTGTGAAATCAAATCTCTGAAGATTATGCTCACAAACCGCATAAAATACTTTGGACAGATAGATAAGCCAAAAGGAGCTCGGAGAAACTCAAATTGTCCATGATGTGTTACAAACGATGTATATGGGACAGATTCTTCGGACACCCTCAAGTGGAAAAACCCATTCTTTAAATCTAAAACACTAAACACCTTGGCTTCACGCAGCTTGTCTATCATATCATCAATAACTGGCAAGGGGAATTCATCTTTTACAATCTTTTTATTTAATAGTCTGTAGTCTATACATACTCTGACTGAACCATCTTTTTTTCTCACCAACACTAATGGGCTAGAATATTCAGAAAAACTTACCTGTATAATGCCTTCATCTAACCACTCTTTCACCTGCTCTTCGACTATTCTCTGCTCGGTTAGAGATATTCTTCGTGGTCTCTGCGCAATAGGCATATCATCTTTCAGCACTATCTTCAATTTAATAGGTGCCTCCCTCACTTGAACTGGACTGTAGCTTTCAATACATTGCAAGACTTCTTTCTTCACAAAATTATCTGAAATATGATTAAGGTCAACAGGGTGATCTGAAAAACAACACAACTTGGACATCCATTCATCATTTTCATACAAAAACTTGACTTTGTTCCCATTCATTAATAATGTTATTTTTTGCAATAATTCTTGACCTAAAATTACATGAAATGGAATGGCATCATTGTTTACAATATGAAACAACACATTTTGATAATTTTTATCGTCTATAGTAATGTTTATAAACACTTTTCCTAAGGAATGCACCTTCATACGTCCGAGTCCCGTTAAACACAATTTGTCGTCGTATTTTTCAGTTTTAATCGAAGCAAAGCACTCGTAAGTCATCAAGTTAACGTCGCTACCGGAGTCAATCAATGCTTTTACTTCTAATTGCATGATTTTCACCGTAATCGTCGGCTTCGTCGAATATTTCTCGAGTTTGTTGAGATTGTTTTCAACTTGCATAACCTCTTTGTTTACATCCGATAAGTGACCGTGACAGCTGTCATTTGTCTCTGCCGCCATGAAGTTTATGGAACGTTGAGCCGCGCTGCTTGCGCCACCTGCAGGAAATGTCTTCGAAACTATTGGGTGCTGTTTTACCGACGTCGCTGTGGCTGCTGCTTCCGGACAATGGCTGCCGATGTGCCCAAACTTATTGCAGCGAAAACACTTCAACCCGTTTCTACATGCATTTGCCACATGATTAAAATCTCCACAATTGTAACAGCGTACTTTAACTCTTTTTTCCCTCACATGTCGATTTTCACTCATATTACTATTATTCGTCTTGGTCTTGCTTTTCATTTTTTCATACAATGCTAGTTTTTCTTTCAATGAAGTATAAGTAGTAGCTCCGTATAAAATGGATTTGTTAGGTTCGTAGTCAATTATCCCGTCGATGATGTATTGTACGGAAACATAGTCGGGGAACTTCGCCCTGCGTCCCAACTCCTTCATGATCAACATATATTCGTAATAAGTTTCGTTCGTTCGTTTTTTTCGATTGGACATAATTTCGTGCATTTCTTTGCTGTTTCCAGTATCGGGGAATTCTTTTTGTAACGCCGTCTTCAATTCATCGTAGGTTTTGAATGTCTTCTCGCTTTTCAGCCACAATTCCGCGGTGCCCATCAATGATCTACGAGCGAAGATGAGTTTTTGCTGTGGCGTCCAATTAAATATTTCGCCGTTATCGTCTAAATCTTGGGCCCATTTAGTGGATGACACCGACTTATCGTCACCGCTAAACTTTGTTATTCCGTCGAGAAAAAGTGCCGCCATTGTTGCTGGTTCACTCGTCGTTGGTTTGCTTCCCTCACCTCCAGAAGCCATCGTCTTCGTTATTCTTATAAACGTCTTCGTGGTAGGCACAAACTATACACCGTCGTCGTCGTCTTCGTCGTAAAATTAATGTTTTACGAGAAACCGAACGTTTTGTCTTTTATTCGCGCACGCGTCTTTTTGCCGGATCACGTCGTAATCGTCGTAGCACTGACTCTAATCGAAATTTCAATCCCGGACGAGCCCCCAAAATTGTGGGATTGAAAATTTAAAGTCTGTGATAACTTAACATCTTTTATTTAAGTTTTTCCCCATCACCGCACACGCACGCACTCCATTTTATTTTTTTTATATCCGTCTCCCCTCTCACTTCCTGTTCCTTAAACTCATTCTTACGTTTCATTTCACACACTTATTCACGTTCCATTTTATACCAATCCTACATTTATAAGATCTACAATTAATTAGAACATTTTATGGTTCTATCTTTTATAGTTTAGGCAGCGTACGCAAAATAAGTAACTTTTCTGGTTGATTTTTTACACCTTGTGTCCGAAAAACCCAAATATCTTACGGAACCCTATTTTTTTCCAAAATAAAATTTTGCCTATGTTACTCGTGGGTAATGTAGCTTTCGAATGGTGAAAGAATTTTTTAAATCGGTC
Source organism: Glaucopsyche alexis (assembly GCA_905404095.1). NCBI lineage: Eukaryota > Metazoa > Arthropoda > Insecta > Lepidoptera > Lycaenidae > Glaucopsyche > Glaucopsyche alexis. The sequence continues at coordinate 9,124,100 of FR990047.1, forward strand.
CAGTACTTTTTGAGCCTATTCATTACAAACATACAAACAAACATACAAACAAAGTTTTCCTCTTTATAATATTAGTGTAGATTATGGCATGTATTTAAACTTGCGACAAAACAATTAAATTTTGGATGTGCAAATACCCAATATTGAAGACTAAATTACCAAGTTGGCGAAAGAATGTAAGGAACAAAAAAATTACAAATCTGGTGACTAAATAATACCACTGAATTTTCCAAACTGGCAGACAGATTATATTTTAGCGAACAAATAACCATCTTGGCGACAATTTGTGAGTGCACATTTAATTTAAGAATAGGCACATATATTTTCCCTGATGTAGTTAACTCAAAAAACATACAAGCAGCAAAACGAGCGCACACAAAAAAAACATAAAGGAGCGTACAAAATTCCCAATTTTTAATTTTTCGCGGTTTTATTGTGTAGATTAATTTTGAAATTTTAGGGCGCTGATTACAAAAAAAGTCATACATTTTAAATTTCCTTAGTAACCCCGCAACCTCATATTTTCTTCATGATGGGAGAAAAAGAAATTTGAAAGTCCTGAATTTTCCAACATTTCTATAGCTTTTACATTCCTAGTATCTCAATGTAGAGCATTTACTATGTTTTTATAAAATTGATTCTATCTCGGAAACGGTGCATCCTATTGAAAAAATAATGAAAATTTCGTCCCCCTTAGAAACCCCCCATCATCATATTTGCTTCATGATGGGAGAAAAAAATTTTGTAAAACCCTGAATTTTCCAACATTTCTATAGATTTATACATCCGTCGTATCTCAATGTACAGCATTTACTTCTTTTTTTATAAAATTGATTCTATCTCGGAAACGGTGCATCCTATTGAAAAAATAATGAAAATTTCGTTCCCCTTAGGAACCCCGCAACATCATATTTTCTTCATGATGGGAGAAAATTTTTTTCGAAAATCCTGAATTTTCCAATATTTCTATTGATTTATATACATCAGTTGTATCTCAATGTACAGCATGTATCCTATTGAAAAAATTATGAAAATTTCGTCCCCCTTAGGAATCCCGCAACATCATATTTTCTTCATGATGGGAGAAAAAAAATTTCGAAAATCCTGAATTTTCCAATATTTCTATTGATTTATACATCCGTTGTATCTCAATGTACAGCATTACTTCTTTTTTTTTAAATTGATTCTATCTCGGAAACGGTGCATCCTATTGAAAAAAATAATGAAAATTTCGTCCCCCTTAGGAACCCCGCAACATCATATTTTCTTTATGATGGGAGAATTCTTTTTTTCGAAAATCCTGTATTTTTCAACATTTCTATAAATTGATAAACCCCTCGTATCTCAGTACAGCATTGCCATTTTTTTTCTATAGTCGCTTCTATCTCACAAACGGTGCATCCTACTGCAAAAATAATGAAAATCTCCCCCTTATTAACCTAGAAATCGCATATTTTCTTCATGAATGGCAGAAAAATTCATGAATCCTGAATTTTGAAAATTTTCTATACATAGCTGGTACCTTGAACTACATAACATACTGTAATAATAATCATCAATCCTAATTAGCATCCCCAAGATCTTTTAATTTAGTATTCATATTCATTTTACGAAGATTGAATATTCTCCATTTTGGAAAATGAAATTGGAAGACAATTTTGTAATCAGAACCCCCAGAAACCTGGAAAAGGACAACCTTATTAATAATAATAATAATAATATCTATGGACGCTTCACACCACGTCAATCTGATCCCGTGCTAAGTTATCGAAGAACTTGTATTACGGGTACCAGACAACGGAAATATATCTAATACTTTTATACTATACACATATTTAAGATTTTTATTATATTATACACATATTTAACACACATCCATGACCCAGGAACACAGAAAAACTTTTTGTTCCTTCGGCGGGATTTGAACCCGCGACCCCCGACTTGAGCGCCAACACGCTCAACCAACTGAGCCACAGAGGTCGTCATTATTAGTTTTAATAACAAGAATTTACGCCATTGTGGAATTTCAAAACAGATTTTTTTTTCATATAATTCTGCACCCCCAGAAACCTAGAAAATGACACCCATGCCAAAGAAAAACATACTCCAACAGTATCCAAAAATAGGATTTTCCGTAGCCTGCAAATTGAATTTTTAGCAGCCATTAATTTATCAACCAAATCTGGTTTTATAGCTGCTTATATGGTATAATGGTCACCTACTCGGAAATTAAGTCACAAAGTTATAAATGTCGGTGCTACTTTGGATTAAATTTCGCCTCTTTTTATTTATTTACTTTTGAATTTTTTGTCACCCGAGTGTTTTCGCCAGTTTAGTAATTTAGTCGCCAACATATTAATTCGCTGCCAAATTCAGTAATACAGTATGCTCACGTGCAGCCGCCAACTTATTTTTTGTTCGCTCGATTAATTATATCCCGTAGATTATTAGCCCTTTCTTTTAATGTTTTTTTTTTCTTATTAATCTGTTTTTTATCATTTTTTTGCCTTTTGGTATAGGCCTCCCCTAACTCCCTCCATTTTTTCCTTTCTTATGTTTCTCGGGTCCAGGTTGAGCCCGCTATATCTTTTCTATTCTTTTTCTTTGAGTTCCTCTGTTTCTTTTTCCAGTTCTAGGGTACCATACTGTTACTTCTCTTGACCACTTGTTTGTTTTGCTTCGCATGATGTGGCCTATCCATTTCCATTTCAGCTTCCTGATAGTGTAACTAACATGAAACATCAGTTACCTTTGTCTTCTTTCTTATATCTACTAATCTTATCCTGTCAGCGAGTTTAAAGTTAAGCAAGCTTCTTTCCATTTTGTTTTGGCATATTTGTATGGCATTTTTTTGTTTACCTGTAAGTGCCCATGTTTGGCAGCCGTGAAATGGTCTGGCCCAGGATTTTTTGATTTACATTCACGGCCGTAAGGAGAAAAATTTATAATCGACTGTTTTTCTATTATACTCTCTTATAATAACGAAATGGCCAAGCCACATAAAATGACTAAGGTGTAGAGTTTGTGAAGTTACGCTTGCAGAGTTAAGGCGTGTAAGGGTAAGAAGCTTGGTTTTACATGAGATTTCATAACTTTTTGACAATGCTAGTCATATGGTATCGTCTTGGCATAATTTTTTTACATGAAAATGTTTTTGGTGGGATTTCACTTCTTTTTGTAAGTTGTTATAATAGAATTGTTATTTTCTTTTTCTTTTTTTTGGTGTATTTCTTTCACAACAGAGACGCTTTTTTGTGCTCTTTGACTGTTTTAGGGTTCCGTAGTACTTAAGGAACCCTTATAGTTTCGCTCTGTCCGTCTGTCTGTCTGTCCGCGCCTCTAGCTCCTGTAATTATGAATATAAATTAATGAAATTTGGTGCAGTTATATATTGTGTATAGATCACGATTTTGGGATCATAAAAAAAAATAATGTTATATTTTAAGGGTGGCTCTCCATACATGTGAAGTGGGGATGAAAAATATTTTTTCACTCTACCCCATCGTGTGGGGTATCGTAGAATTTTTATAAAATTGACCATTTTCGAGTAATCGGCTTCCAAAGTAGTTTGTAAGTTGGTCCCCCCCCTAGAATTTTTAAACTATAGGAGATAGAAACTTGCAAATTTCCATGCTGATAGATCACGCTAAAAACTATTTAGGAAAATTATTGTGAACCAAATCGGGCAGTAATTTTTGGAGTAATTAAAAAAAAGCATATTACGCGTTTATAGTTACGGAACCATCCTTAGACATGTCCTGACATGCTCTTGGTTAGGTTTTTAACTTTTAATAAGGCAACAACGTTTACCGGGTCAGCTAGTAATAATATAACTTTAATATATTGCAACGTACGTAATACAAATTACAATACAAATTTTCATTTTCTGATAGTACTTCAAACAAGCACATCTTGTAAATATAAATTGAGATTCTCGGAAACGGCTTTTAGTATTTCAGCTACTAAGCGACAGACTTTTGCGTTAATGGCAAATTGATCGCGGGTTCGAAACCCAGTCAGACGATTTTTTTAAATTCTATATTTTTATTATTCTATGTAATAGGGTTTCGTAATACTCGAGGAAACCTTATAAATTTACTGTGTCCGTCCGTCCGTCTCCGTCTGTCTGTCTGTCCGTTGTTTCAGCTTTTGTTATCCTACTAATATTACAAATGTCAATGTTTGTGAGAATGGATGGATGTTTGTAACTCTTTCACGAAAAACTACTGAACGGATTTCGATGAAATTTGATACGGTAGTAGTTTAGGCTCTGGATTAGAACATAGGCAATTTTTTATTCTGAAAAAGTGGGATACGCTATTTACGCGAGCGGAACCGCGGGCAACAGCTAGTTATGAATATAAATTTATGAAATTTGGAACAGTTATGTAATATGTAACTTTGATGTCAGTTTTGGCATCATAAAATACTTATTTTATATTTCAGGGGCTTCATACATGTGAAGTGGGGATGAAAAAAATTTTTTCATTGTAAGCCATTAATGTGAAGGGTATCGTTGAATACGTCTTTTAAAATATAGGCAAGGTTTCATACATTACTTTTTTACAAAGTCAACAATTTGGAGTAACAAGTCACCCTCCCTTCCCTTTGCATCATACTAAATAATAAGACTTTTTTGTTCCCTGGCGGGATTCGAACCCGCAACCTCCAGCTTGAGTGCAAACGCGCTCACCACTGCGCCACAGTGGTCGTTACTTATTCTTTCGGAAAATTATTTGAACTAATCGAACAATAACTTTTGAAGTAATTTAAATAAATACCTATCGGCTATTACGCGTTTATAGTTATGGAACCCTCCTTAGACATGTCCTGACATGCTTTTGGTTAGGTTATTCCTTTTATATTTTTTTCTTCTTCCGTACTATTGTTTAAACTCCGAGCAAAGCTCGATCTCCCGGGTCACTCCTGAGCATGACTCCCGTCTCCCAAGTACTAGTTACTACAAACAACTATCCGAATCTTTCAGAGTAAAAAGCTTTATTCACGTTCTATGATGTCTTATCACTTATGTAATAAACAACATCGTTAGCGCGGTTCAGGAGTCGAAGCACTGACATCTGTCGGTAGCAGTAAGTACTACTTGAATGCCCATTTATAATTGATTATTGTTTATAAGCTATGCTAGGTGGCGCTTTTACTAGATTTTATTTATTCTAAGTTACTCGGATACTGTTAATATTTTGATGATACTAAAAAGTATGTAACTGTAATTTGATACATAGTTTTTTATTATTTCATTCCCTTCAGTTAATTATTATTAATCGTTTTAATGATAAATCATAATATTTTTATAGTTTTGTGTAAAAGTGACATCTATCTCGTACATTATGAATTATGTTAGTTATGTGTTCGTTCACTTGAATTGGATTCGGTCGCTTGAATTGGAATCTAAATGACGTATTATTGTAAATACCTAATTATTTCCCGAGTATTCTTTAGTAATTTAAACGGAAAATACACACGGGTAACATTAACATGTCGATAAAAATTTAAAAAAATATTATGTTATTTGTTGTTAATAAAGGGATACATGGTTATTTTATTAAATTTTATTGTTATTATCGGATCCTTAATAACAACAACAATTTTCAGGCCTCTAGCTAAATTTGTGGTAATATTGTAGAAACTTCCATCCTGTAGTTTAAGGGGTTGAAGGATAAAAGTTTATATGAGACTTCTTACCTTAATAATTCTTAACATAATTAAATGAATGTTGCATATATGTTTAATTTTCAGTTCAAATTCAGAATATTCGGAAAATAATTATTTCAATCAATATTAGTCAATTAGTTTACAAGCCTAGCGATGAACGACGACATAACTTATATAGTTCATAATAACGCGATAGATGGCGCTTTCACAGATAATTAACTTAAACTCCCTTGTTTAAGGGGTTGGAAGATGAAAGTTCCAATTTTGAGAATTTTTATGTTGGTTGTGTACTAATACAATCTTACGTAACAAATTTCAGCTTTCGAGAACATCCGGAAGTACGATATAATTTTGTTGATCATCAGTGAGTCAGTGACGGAATCAGGGGTTTTTAGATATCAATAAAATCTAAAGTATAAGACGTAGGTAATCGAAACTTTACATGTTTAAAGAGACCGCTGATGAGAACAAATCCTGAAAGTTTCATTTATCTGGTACAATCCAAACTCAAGTTATGAGGGTTCAAAATATCGACGAAACGCTTCGAGAAAAGGTGGTTTGGTAGTGCCCTTGCGCTTCGCTTGACGTCTTGGCATGGGAGCACTACCGTTTATGATACCTATACTTCTATTTTGGTTTTAATTTCATTTGAAATTAGTTTCATTTTGCTAGCATTCATTGTGAGTCATACTTCACCGCTTTTGACTGATAGGGTATGAAGCATTTCTTGTAAGCTGTTTGGATTATCACTTATTAGTATCAGATCATCAGCGAATCTCAGGTGGTTAAGGTTTCTACCGTTTATCTTAATTCCATAGGACTCCCAATTGAATTCCCGAAATATTTGTTCTAAGACCGCTGAAAACAATTTCGGTGAGAGTGGATCGCCTTGTCTTACTCCTTTTTTAATTTTAAATTCATCCCAATACGTTTTGTTTGTTCGTAGTTCGTTCAAAATTCTTCCTGTCGAATTTTTGTATATCTCTTTGATGATTCTTATGTATTTTGGATTTATTCCCTGGCTTCTCAAAGCTTGCCATATATGTGTATGTTTTATGGAGTCAAAGGCTTTATTGTAATCAACAAAGGTTAGATAATATTTTAGATTATATTCATTGCATTTCTCAATTATTTGTTTAATTGTGTGTATGTGATCAATGGTTGAGAAGTCACTTCGGAAACACGCTTACTCAACCGGTTGGTTTCCATCTAGTACCTTTGTGATTCTGTGTAGAAAAATCTTTGTTAAGTTGTTGTATAGATTTGATGGCAAACTGATGGGACGGTAGTTATTTATATCATCCTTATCTCCTTTTTTGTGGATTAATGTTATTATAGATTTCTTCCATTGCAGTGGTATTTCTTCTTTTTTGAGAATTTCATTCAACAAATCTGTTAACCCTAGAGCGTCAATCCGCGAAACATCAGTGGGCGCGTGTAGAGCATTTTGCCGCCCTTTTTCACTGACCATTTTAAGTAGGAATACATCAATTAAATTAATTTATTTTTTCAGGACGTAATAATACACAAATAAGTATTGATAAATCAACATATTTACTAAATATATTTTATGAACTTTGATTTACAAAAGATTCAATTCAAGAAGTAATATTTTAGTGGATTTTTTAACTTGTTCTATAAAATACTCTATAATACTGAAAAAAATGTAAAAAATAACATAATTATATGTTTTCTATCATAAATCTACAGTATATGCTTTATCCAAAAATTCTTCACAAAGGTATGTGCAATGTTCATTGCACAGTAACTTTGAGAATCTATAACACCCTTTTTTCGTGCGCCTATTTTTACTTTTTTGAACATAATATGCATGCATTTGGACTTCTTCTTTGAAGATGATGCTTTTTCTATAATGTACAAAGCAAGCAATTTGTGTCCTCAAATATTTATATACGTAATATTATTTAATAAATTAATAAAATACCTTTTTCGGCGTAACATCAAAATTTCAATTATTTTGTCGTCGTCATCCAAAGTTGACAACTATTCCTACAAATCAATTGATCTATTCCTACAAATCCTACAATTAAATCGTTTTTAGTTTTCACAATAAATGCACCATAAAATATTGTCTAAATATCAATTTCGCAAAAAATAAGTGACACAATTTTTACTTACGTGAGTGACCAATTTGCCGCCTGGCGACACCTGATAGTAAAAACATCCTTCTCCAGCAGTACCCTGCGCTTTGATGGCGTCCAGCCTTTCGGTACGCGTTGCTAACGAAAATGGGGGCAGCTACTAAAAAGCGCAAGCCTAACGGGCTATTGTTTTACGAAATATTGTTTTTATAGCGCGGGCGGCAAAATTCTCATAGCGCGCCCACTCCCAGGAGTTTTTTCGTTTTTTTTTTTGTGACTTGATTGCTCATTCAACTTCACATTTGAGAATATTTGGTATTGGAACGAAGTTCCTTATCGCGCGTTGTGAAAGGGGGCTAGACGGAAAAAAGTTGTCACGACACTTTTTTAATTACAAAAGATAATTTTATTTTTTATAAAAATTAAATATTTACGCGTATACATTTATTATATTGATGTATGTATGTGTGTATGTATGTATGTAATGTATGTATGGATAATATCGGTTCGGATATTGTATTATTATTTATTTTATATATATGTTACAGCCAAAGTAATAAATCCGGATATTATATATACTATCCAGCCATTATTTATAATGTCTACTCAATTTAGACAAAGTGATAAATGACACAGAATTAATCACATTGACTGGCCATTTTATATAATATCTTCGAAGAATTGGATAAAGTAATAAAAAAGTAGGTACAGGTAAAGATTATAAAATTGTATTTCAATCTGCCTTTATATAATAATAATTATAATGTTTATTATAATTATTATAATAACATTGTCATAGATACAATTTTATTGTGATCTATATAAAGTAATTTAACTTTATGAAATATTTTTTTTATAATAATTTTACCCTTTTTAGGGTTCCGTAATACTTAAGTAACCCTTATAGTTTCGCTCTGTCCGCCTGTCTGTCTGTCTGTCCGCGCCTCTAGCTCCTGTAATTATGAATATAAATTGATGAAATTTTGTGCAGTTATAGATTGTGTATAGATCACAGTTTCGGGATCATAAAAAAATAATAATTTTATATTTTAGGGGTGGCTCTCCATACATGTGAAGTGGGGATGAAAAATATTTTTTCACTCTACCCCATCGTGTGGGGTATCGTAGAATAGGTCTTTAAAAATAAAACCAAGGTTTCATACGTTACTTTTTTATAAAGTTGACCATTTTCGAGTAATCGGCCTCCAAACTAGTTTGTAAGTTGGTCCCCCCCCTAGCATTTTTAAACTATAGGAGATAGAAACTTGCAAATTTTCATGCTGATAGATCATGCTAAAAACTCTTTAGGAAAATTATTGTGATCCAAATCGGACAGTAACTTTTGGAGTAATTAAAAAAAAGCATATTACGCATTTATAGTTACGGAACCCTCCTTACACATGTCCTGACATGCTCTTGGTAAGGTTTTAGTGATATATTATATGTTAAATTATTAACTAACGTTTAAAATAAACAATCGAATATATAATTATTGAATACGCGCCAAGCTTCCATTAGGTATTGTATAGTTTTAAAAATAAGATGACGATGATGATTACTGTAAGTTACATAGTGGCATATTATGCTTGCAGTTCTTTGAACTCAGTTCTTAAGTTTGAGTTTGAGTTTGAATGCCGAAATTTTCAAACGCGTATATTTAAAGACTGAGGAGTTCTGATCAAAGCTTATGTGATCATCAGGTCACCACTTTAGTGAAAACGGGACCAACCTCGGATTATAATCCGAGGTTGGTCCCGTTTTCCGGAAACGAAAGTGAAAAGACATGCAGAACTTCCGCGGAAGCGGAAGCAGAAGCAGAGTTCTGTTGCATCACTAAGTTGAATCGTGTTTATTACTTTAGCTAACTTTGGCCCGCTATTATGAATAATATCCGGACAAAGTGATTAATTTATCACATTATCTAGACAATATAGTTATTATATATAATGACCAGTCATTTTGTATAATAGCTATTTAATCACATTGACTGTAACATATACATGTACAATTGTTTGTCTGTATGTCTTTTTTTTTTTTGCTATAGTAAGCTATTGTAAGCTGTGCGGCGTCGCATGTTTCTCTGTCTCTCTCTCTCTCTCTTATAGAAAGCAAGCCAGATATTTTCATCCGGAACTTCGTTCCATCCGGGTGTCCCTTGACACCTCTCAAGTATTTTTTTTATTCATTGTCCTCTATCATAAGATATTATGATTTTGATTATTTGAAACCATAATCATATTATTTATTGATTATGGTTTCATCACTACTGTCATCATTCTTTATTCAAATTTCAAATTCTTTATTCACACACACACAAAAATATACATACAAACATTATTAATACATAATTAATTAATATAATATATCACGTCGATCTAATCCCGTGCTAAGTAGAACTTGTGTTACGGGTATCAGACAACGGATATAATTATATTTTATACAATACACGCATAATTAATTTATACTAATAACAATATAGATACAAAATAGTAATATTAAACATAACTATATTAATATATACACCACGACTATCTAGTCCCGTGCTAAGTTTAACTTGTGTTACGAGTACCAGATATATCGGGTATATATTTTATATTATAACTATTATTATACATATACTATTCTAAAACTATAATCTACAATCACACTCACTAACACACATGTTTATCACGTAAAGTCGGCGACGTGAATCGTGATGCCCGCTTCATTAGGGCGCCTCCCCCTAAACCACGTCCGTCGGCCAGAATCCCTGCACCTCAAAGGTCGATAGAAGATGCGTTGGTACTCTCACCACAAAGGAACTAAAGTTAACCTTGTGGCGAGAGTTCAAGTGTTCGACCCTTAAGGTGAAAAACGTCTTCTTCCGGATGTAGTCCACTACGTCCTCTACTGTCGTGGACCAGTGCAGGCGGGACACGTATAGCGGCGTTGCGGGTACCTCACACCGCAGATGCTCCTCGGGTCCGCTGGGTGCGGTGCCGCGGTGGTTGCGGACGGCGGGCTTCCTCTTCCTTCTTCTCTCCACCAGTGTGAAGCCCTCCTCATCGCACTTCCTGTCCTTGTCGAGTCGAAGTCCGAAGAGGTTCAGCCTTGCGGCCCTCTTTCACCCCCCTCGTCTTCATCTGCGGAGGTGGCGCGGGGCAAGCAGCGACGCTTGCATATTTTTTCGGCTCAGTCAGTGGACTCAGTTTCGACTCGATCGCCCGATTTCGCTGACATGCAAAATGACGAGTCAAACTGCGCTCCGCGATGCATGTTTACCGAGTCTATCGGATGCGCGGGTGACCTACATAATGAATTACGGTCAACATGATTTTTGAGTCTCAGTTCTGTACCCCTAATTCTGTTTACTTATGCCTAACTTAACACAGAAAAAACATTTATCTATACATATAAAATCCTTTCTCCTGAATGACTGGCGGATCAACGCACAGCCTAAACCGCTGATCGTAGAGACCTGAAACTTGCTGGGCTTGCTCTTTGTAATGCATAGGCATCCGATAAGAAGGAATTTTTCGAAATTCGTGCCCTAAGGGGGTGAAAAGGGGGAAAAAAGTTTGTATGGGGCAACGTGATTCCTTGGTCCAATCTACTTCATATTTTGCACAAACATTATGTAATAGAATTGATGGAATTCGTGTATCATAATTTATTGAAATTCGTGCCCTAACGGGGATAAAAAAGGGAAAGAAAGTTGATTGGGAGCGATTTGCTTTAAAGTTGATATAAATACTCCTTAGTGCTTTTGATTTAAAGCTCCCACTCACAAGCGATCAATCGATTTAGTCTTTACAATTTAAACATTTACTGGATTCGTAGTCGCAAGTAAATTGGTTTAGATAAAAATTAAATATAGTCTGAGATCCTAGGACCACCTTACTACACTTTTTTTATGAAACTCGTATATATATACGCGTAAATTTTGTTCCAACTTTTAACGCCCACCGCAAAAACTAGCTGGTAGATCTTACACTAATCATTTTGTGTAATAATTTGTCGTTAGCAGTTTACTTTCAAATACGAATTAATTTCCAAGTCGATAGCCTGTGAGTGGGGAGCTTTATTTTTGTTTTTACATTATAATAGGTTGGGGAAAAAGTCTTTTCGCATTATAGTATGTATGAACTTGTCATAAAATATCTTGGGCTATATAGGTGTACCAGAATCTCATGGCAAATAGGGAAAAAAAAATTGTAGTGTGCAATACTGGGGAAATTGGATTAAACGATCTTGATACTGGTTAATATTTCATTATGTCTTTAGTATTATTGAACATGAATTATAATAAGACTGTATGAAGAATGTTCGGTGTATAATATAGAAAACTAGCTTTTGCCCGCGGCTTCGCCCGCGTGGAATAGTGTTCTTGGAGAAAAAACTACTTCGGCGAATAATTCTCTACCTACTTACAGCAATATACTACTGATACAATATTGAACATGTTTTTAGGTTTGCCCAATGCAAATTGTTAAAAATGGGACCCTATCACCTCGATACGACATGCGCGACCACTTGATAATATACTTACATAATAAGTACTTGAATATAAATTTTACCATAATCTTATAATATCTTAAAGACTATTAAATACTTAAAGACTATTATTTTAAAAACTCGCATCAAAATCCGTTGCGTAGTTTTAAAGATTTAAGCATACATAGGGACAGACAAAAAAGGGACTTTGTTTTATACTATAAGTAATATAATGATATTTCATGAAAAATAAATCAATCGTGAATTACTTTATATACTTATTTATTACGAATAACATACAATTAAATTGGCAACAGTTTATTTAATGTTGGAATTTCCTTCCGAACTGTATAGAACTCGTTTACTTTATTCCTAATCAACTATAAATCGAAACTGTCTTATGTTGATTTTCTTTTTTCCTCCTCTCCTCCTTTTACCAGGCATGGAAAACAAACCATCATTCGATGTGCCATCAGCTACGATTCACCTTATAGTAGTACTGGAAACACATTTAAAGAAGTCACAATAATTACCTAAGAAAATATAAAAAAACTAAAAGTATCAAAACAACTCACTCTAACTTACCGGTCAACTCGACCACGAACTTTAAATTATAAGATTGAGTTCGATTTACACCTTCTTCTTTCTGTATTTTACTATAGACATAGAAAACAATATTTCTCGCTTGAGATCGAATTGCCTTTTTGGATATTTTCACAAAAACAACAAATTCCAAGAACATAATCACAAAATTTTAGCAGCGGTTGACAGATCACGTACTTTGATTTGACGGGTCATACTTGACATTGCCATATGAAAATCACATTTTTTATTTTTTTTAAAATGCCATCAGATTCTGGTAGAGCTATACCAATTGTATCTGGCTGATTTTGGTATCATTAAAAAGTTTTAATTTTACAGAAGACAATTCCAAATTCAAATTAGGTAAATTTGAGATTTTCATTTGTTTTCTTATTGTTAAAATGAGTGATTCTTATGAAGAATTTCGATACATTTTAAAATTTTATTACAAAAAAGGTAAAAATGCAACACAAGCCGCGAAAAAAATTTGTGATGTTTATGGACCTAATGCAGTATCTGTGAGAGTAGCGCAAATTTGGTTTAAGCGTTTTCAATCCGGAAATTTTGATATCAAAGATGCACGTCGCTCTGGTCGCCCTGTTACGGACAAAACTGTTGCCATTTTTTTAAAGTGGAGCAAGATCGGCATATTAGTAATTACGATGTAGCTGAATAACATCTACATCGTAATTACTAATATGTAATTACGATGTACGATGTACGATGTATATGTAAATAAAATAGTGGGATTGACCACAAAACGGTTTTGGCGCATTTGAAAAAAGCTGGGTACACAAAAAAGCTCGATATTTGGGTGCCTCATGAGCTCACTGAAAGAAACCTAATGAACCGTGTACTCATTTGTGATTCTTTATTACGACGTAATGAAACCGAACCATTTTTGAAGAAGCTGATAACTGGTGATGAAAAGTGGATCACGTACGACAAGAACGTGCGAAAAAGATCGTGGTCAAAGGCCGGTCAGGCTTCACAGACTGTGGCGAAACCCGGGTTAACTCGCAACAAAGTGGTGCTGTGTGTGTGGTGGGATTGGAAGGGCATTATTCATTATGAGCTGTTACCGCCAGGCAGGACCATCAATTCTGAACTGTACTGCGAACAACTGATGAGATTAAAGCAAGAAGTTGAGAGAAAGCGGCCGGAATTAATCAACAGAAGGGGTGTGGTTTTTCACCATGATAACGCTAGACCTCACACATCTTTAGCCACTCAGAAAAAATTACGGGAGTTTGGCTGGAAGGTGTTAATGCATCCGCCGTATAGTCCTGACCTTGCACCTTCAGATTTCCACCTGTTTCGGTCGCTGCAGAATTCCTTAGGCAGTGTCAGGTTGACATCACAAGAGGACTGCCAAAACCACTTGTCGCAGTTTTTTCATCAGAAGCCCCAAAAATTTTATAGCAATGGGATCATGTACCTACCAACAAGATGGCAAAAAGTTATCGAACAAAATGGCACCTATATACTTTAGTCACTTGTAAATAAACTTTATAAAAAAACCTTTTGAATTTTTATATAAAATGCGAAGAAACTTTTTCCCCAACCTAATATTATAATTTATATTGTCATTATGTTGAAAAATAAATCTGACAAGCATTCAAAAGTTAAAAGACATGTTTGATTTTGGGCCAGTTCTATGTACACTACATAGGTAAATAGGAAAAAAATATGGGAATATCATAAAAATACGAAAAAATTAATTTGAAGAAGGGTACATGCGTACAAAAATGATTATTTGAAGATATTTTTATTGCGAGAACACTATTTTTGGGCGGCCATGACAGTTGTTTTGACTTGACTTTTGACGTAGTAGACAGTTTTACGAAGAGACGACGTCTTGAATGCCATACGTCTTTCTTTGTCAAAAGTCATGTCATTGACAAAATGACATTCTTTAGTTATTTCTGATCTGATACGCCATGTTTTATTTTACTTTGTGTTGCTCTCCTTGACGAAGTTAATTTAAATGTACATGGAAACGAAGTGAAATTAAACAAAATAAAGAATAGGAAACGGTTACTATATTATGTAGCTATATTTACATATACTGTACGTAGGGCTGGCCCAGGCCTCATACATTTCTTGAACATCGCTTTTGAATTTTGATGAAAATCTTACTCTGAAAAACTAAGCACTTAGACTCTGTCCAGAAAGTGCGTGAACTTGCGTAAACCTACGCACGAAGAGATTCTTATCTTATCACAACAAAATGTCTGCCGGTCTATCTGTGATGATGATGACTTGGGACTTTTTCCCTTAATTTAGGGTGAAAAGTTATCTGAAGGGGTTATTAGGGGGTTTTTATGCTTCTTTTATTTAAATTTGCAATTGATTTGCTTGACGATAAGTAATATAATATACTATTATTATTTAATTACAGCTGATCTATCACTTATTGGTATAAAAAATGTATTGTATAAAAAACCAAAATTCTTATTGCAAGCGTCTACCTGTTGCCAACTTGCCATTAAAAAAACACGCCAAAAACGTCAAAAATTCACTTTTGTTGTGTCTAAGGAGGGTTCCCATTACTATCAACGCGTAATAGGTTCTTCAAATTACTTCAAAATTCACAGTCCGGTTTGGTTCAAAATAATTTTCCCTGAGTTTTAAGCATTATATGTCAGCACGGAAACTTACAAGTTTAACCTATAATTTAGAAATCTACTCTACAACTACTTGAAAATTTTGAAAAAAAAGTCATGTATGAAATCTTGACTCTATTTTAAAGCGCTATTCAACGTTATGCAACAGAAAGGGGTACACTGAAAAAATATTTTTCATCCCCACTTCTCATGTATGGAGAGCCGCCCTCAAAATATAAAATTATTATTATTTTACGATGCTAAATCCGAGATAATATAATATAATACAAAAAACTATACCAAATTTCATCCATTTATATTCATAATTACAGAAGCTAGAGGCGTGGACAGACAAACAGACGGAGGGACAGAGCAAAACTATAAGGGTTCCTTTTTATTACGAAATCGACTATTTTTAGTAAAGGTTATGTAAAAATTTTAAATGTCTAGCTATCAAGGATTATGATCTCATGAGACATAGCCTGGTGACAGACATACAGTTTTTACCCTCTAGATACCTACGAAATAGTCTGTAAGTGTTAAATAACCTAACCAAGAGCATGTCAGGACATGTCTAAGGAGGGTTCCGTAACTATAAACGCGTAATATGCTTTTTTTTTATTACTCCAAAAGTTACTGTCCGATTTGGTTCACAATAATTTTCCTAAAGAGTTTTTATCATGATCTATCAGCATGGAAATTTGCAAGTTTCTATCTCCTATAGTTTAAAAATGCTAGGGGGGGGACCAACTTACAAACTACTTTGGAGGCCGATTACTCGAAAATGGTCAACTTTATAAAAAAGTATCGTATGAAACCTTGCCTTTATTTTAAAAGACCTATTCTACGATACCCCACGCGATGGGGTAGGGTGAAAAAATATTTTTCATCCCCACTTCACATGTATGGAGAGCCACCCCTAAAATATAAAATTATTATTTTTTTATGATCCCGAAACCGTGATCTATACACAATCTATAACTGCACCAAATTTCATCAATTTATATTCATAATTACAGGAGCTAGAGGCGCGGACAGACAGACAGACAGACGGACAGAGCGAAACTATAAGGGTTCCTTAAGTATTACGGAACCCTAAAAAAGCAGTGAATCATGCATACAAATGTCAAAATTGACGCATTAGCTGTGATTACATTATTTACCTATTAAAGTTAGCCATTTTGACACAGTATGTACGCATGATTCACTCCCTTCATAACGCGAATAGGCTAAAGTATAGACTTTATATAATACGAATAGGACGCGACCGCGTCATTCAATGTGCTGCGTACAGTGCAACTAATTTGTTAATGCCCTCGGCAATCATCGTTTTTTTTCTACGGAAATGACGGATATTGGAAAGCATGTGTGAGACTTCCGAAAGATATTATCAAAGTAATTTTACTGTATAAAGTATCTTTATAGGTATGTTTTTCTAAATAAGTAATACTTACATATTTGGTATGTAACTTTTTTGATTTTTAACGGTACCTATAATTATATCTTATCCTATTATGTAACTTTATGAAGTTTCGATGTGGCATAAGTACTTTAATAATTATATTTGAGAGTCTTCGCATGCTAGGTAAAATCCACGGGAACCGTACTATTTGTATTAGAGAGAAATATTTTTTGAAACTTGGCAACTCGATCTTACTACGCTTTCATTGCACTCCAAAATACAGGGGATGACATTTTTGACTATTTTAAATCGATATCAATTGTGTGTTGAAGGTTTTAATATAAGTTGTCTTCAGAAAAAATTGGGTTTGACAAAACATTGACAGCACAAAATTTCGGAACACTCTGTAAAGTAAAATTTCACTAGTGTGAGTACTGTGAAAATGCCAAAATTACCAAATTGACAACAGTGTCAACCGATCTGAATGCTGTGTAACGAATGAACTGAATACTTTTGTCTCACTCTGAATCATACAATCGGAGCGAGAAAACATTTTTATTTCACTTCGTGTCTCGCGCGTACTCGAGGTAGCTGCGTATTACATGCGTAATTGCTGCACCTATTTGAGTCAGGAGCGGAGCACCTATACGTGTAGTATGGGCATACCCACAACCCCAACAGCCTTGTGAGTGAATACTTGCAAGGTCTATTAATTTATAATCAAAATAGGTTCAGTGGGTATTAGCACAGCCTATAGAACTTACCTACAGTCGTCCAACGGACACGTCTAGACAGAGCAATCGTGCGGGGCGTGCGGGGTGAGAGAGGGGCGGTAGCGAGCCCAAGCTGCCATACACTCGCTTGGGACACGTCAGCCGGGGTTGACGCTTTTTAATTTGATTGTTTTAAGTGGTTTGCGACAGTGTTTCGTTTGAGTTGTATGTAGGTACTTATTTACAATGGTCAATTATATGAACAGCTATAGAAGATTAATTTTAATACAAAACCATGCACCTGTTTCCCGTCAGAATTTTTAATAAAATTGTATCTACGTATGAGAATTTATTAACTACATCGTCAAATTCAACAATCGCAATCTAAAAACTAGTAAATCCAAATGTCGAAAATAGTTTCAGTTTCGCATTTGTAGCTTTTGCAGGGTTCGTAAATATCCGATATTTATAATAAATATCAAAATATCAGATATCTTTGATATTATATATCCGATATTTTTGATTTTTTGAAATTTTTGATATTTTCAAAATTTCATACAAATTTCATACTCTGATATGTTTTTTCGTAATAGTTGTATCGAAATAATTTGTATCTCTGATAATTTGAAGATAGGGAAGTAAAATTAAACTCATTTATTTATTATTGATATTCAAAGTTTTCAAATAAATTAAAAATCAACGATATCAATTTAAGTCTTAAATCCATAAAATGACTTTTGTTTATAACCAGAAGAAAAAAAAGTGTATTAATTTTATCAGTCGAATTAATTTGACACATGGTATAAATGGTATAACAATAGTATAATGACAAACAAGGAATTTTCTTCCGAAAAACAGGGGGTCACGTGGGTGTCATAATCCTAATGAT
The DNA here is from genome assembly GCA_905404095.1 of Glaucopsyche alexis. Lineage (NCBI taxonomy): Eukaryota > Metazoa > Arthropoda > Insecta > Lepidoptera > Lycaenidae > Glaucopsyche > Glaucopsyche alexis. Next base: position 9,142,540 of record FR990047.1, read on the forward strand.
TAGTTAATGTCGTGTCAAATAGCAAGTTTTTGATGACCTAGGCTTGTGAAACTCTCGGAAAATAAGACCTGTGTATTTAGACTATGACTTGATGTAGTAACTTGTGTAAACATAAAATAATTTTTTTGCTAAATAAGCGAAAAACTTTCTCGCTCACTCCGCGACCTAACCTAACCTAACCAACAGATTTAAGAAAAAAAAAAATAAATAATACTTTGTTTGAACCGATAGGAATTACTCCTGCCAATGTTATAATATAATCTATAATTTGTGTATGTTTCTATACTATATATGCATATATTTTTTATTTAATTAATTTATAATCTTAGTTGATGTTAATTTGTTTAAGGTACCTATATTGAAAGCTTATTTTTTTACCAAACATAAAATAAATTTTTTGCTAAATAAGCGAAAAACTTTCTCGCTCACTCAGCGCGTTAACTTTTAATTAACATAATATTGTAAAGAAAATAATACAATTCTTTTTTTAAATTCTAATAACCATGTTATGAATGAAATAATAAAATCAAAATTTTCGGGCCACATCTTCTTTTGAGAGCTGGATCCGTGCCTGAATCAACCTTACGCACGTAAGGTCTACGCACGTTTTCGAGGTACTAGGGCGTCCATACATTGCGTCCAGAAGCTACGTGCGTATTATTTTAGCTATGCGCGTATCGTACAAAAAAAAAAAGGTTAAAATTTAGGTGAGCTTGAATTTCCTTCGGTGGAGGTTATACTTGCCGACGGATGTTTAAGTTCAGAGCGTCTTCGGAGCGTCTAGGTTTTTGTATATAATTTTTTTAAAGTTTAATTTTCGTATTCAGGCAATCTGCCTGAACGTATCTTCTGGGGCGGACTCAATATCAAAGGTGTCCCCTGGGGAACCCCAAAATACAGTTTTGGGACCATGTCAGGGGAGGAGGAAGTAGATGAGGGGGGGGGGGGGGGGTACCGAATCAGAGAGGGGGAGGTAGAAAGTCTACTGGACGAGGGCTAAGGCTTGAGTTTGGGGACGTTTTGAGCGGGGGGGAGGGGAAAAGTAGTAGAAGGGTGAAAGAGAGGAGCGATCGCCAGGGGGGCTATAGCCGAGCTGGGATCACTCTGGAGGAGGCGCTGGGTGATTGGTCCATGCACTCGAATTCCGAGTCGGAGGTACCCCGGACCAAACGTCTCTATTCCGAGGTTTCCGACACGGAGGACATGGAGGATATTACGGGGGAGGCTAAGGCCGTGCGTAAGAGCATTGCCAAGCGCGGAAGGACTCGAGGGTCTACCAACGCCCGGCAAGCCTTAAGAGATCGTACGGAGGAGGCTCGTGAGGCCGATTTTGTTGCCGCTCTTGAAAAAAGGGCGTATTTAAGGGCGAATACGGAGATTGCCGAGCCGGAAATTCATCCTGGTCCCTTGGACTTAGATGTGGACCTGTTGGGGGCTGAAGAGCTGGTTAAAGCGGCCGAGGCAAATCTGCAGGAGATCCTCGGCATAGCTGGCAGGTCCACAAACCTGAAGGGCGGATACGCCGCAAAAATAAGGCGGGCCCCTGGTGCTGTTAAAACAGTAATTGAGGCGTTGATGTCACGCACGGAGGCGGAGGAAACACGCCGCCCTCGCGCAGATAACGGGAGACTGCGAAGAGAGGTTGCAAACCTTCGCGAAGAGGTCTGTGCATATAGGCGGGACTTCGAGGAGGCCAAGACGGCAGCAGCGAAGGGCAAGAAGGCGGCTAGTCCCATGTCCAGCGATCAGCTGGGCATACTTGAAAACAATATTGCCCGGCTGGTTGGCAATCTTGTGGACGGTCGCCTTGCCGCATTGGAGGATCGCCTGCCGCCTCCGCCGATCATTCGCCCGCCTTTGGCAAGCGACAAGAGGAGGGCAGCCCGTGAAACAAGGGCTGCCACGGTAGATGTGGCTCCGACGCCGAGGGAGGTGTCGCCAGTGTTGGGAGTGCGACGCTCCATGGAGGTTGCGGCACCGAAAGCGGCTCCTGAAGCGGTCAAGAAGAGCCGGGAGGAGTTTCCGGCACTGCCAGTTTGCTCAGCGGCGAGGCCGGCCCTTTGGCCCTTCCGCCCCCTAGTGGGCTAGAGCGCCGCAGGCTGTGATGGGATCGCACGAGCGATCGACAGAAGGAGCAGCAGCTTCTTCTTCCTCGGTACCCACGGATGCCTGGACCGAGGTCGTAAGGCGCAAGGCACCGAAGAAGAAGACGCAAGGAGTCAAGCAGTCCCCCGCCTCTAATGACAAAAAGAGGAAGGAGGTAAAACTTGTGCTCCCAAGCTCATCTGCCGTGATAGTCAAGTTACGGCCGGAGGCAGCTATGAAAGGGGAGACATACGAGTCAGTTCTGACAAGGGCCCAACAACAGCTCAACCTTGAGGAGCTGGGGATTGGGCCTCTCAGGCTGAAAACTGCGGCGACCGGGGCTCGCCTCATAGAGGTGCCAGGGCGTGGCAGCGCTGAGCAGGCGGACGCCTTGGCTAAGAAGATGGGGGAGTTGCTGTCCGAGGTCGCAGATGTTGTCAGGCCCGTCAAAACGACCGATTTTAGGTTGACGGGTCTCGATGAGACAGCAACGCGGGAAGGAGTCAGGGCAGCAGTAGCTGCGGAAAGGGGCTGCTCTCGGGGAGACGTGTGGGTCGTTGAACTGCGCTTCGACTTTCGAGGCGTAGGCACCGTACGCGCTTCTTGTCCGCTGGCCGCGGCCAAGAGGCTTATAGAGTTGGGCACCATCCGCATCGGATGGAGCAAAGTGCGGCTCCACCATGAGGGGGCACGACCCAGGCACTGCTTTAGGTGCCTGGGGAAGGGGCACTCAGAGGGCTCCGTCGCCGTTGTGGTGAGGCCAGGTGCTGCCCCCCCCCCCCCCTCATAGCCAGAATGAGGGGGCCAGGGTACGTCGTTGCGGCTCGGGGAGATATTGTAGTAGTAGGTGTCTACTTCTCCCCAAACCGCAACCTAGCCGCCCTAGATCAATTCCTCGATACTCTGGGGCCGCTGATCAGGAGGCTAGCCCCCCTCCCCGTAATGGTGGCAGGGGACTTCAAAGCCAAGTCCTCGGCGTGGGGTTCCCGTGTCACCGATCCGAAGGGGAGGGAAGTGGAGGAGTAGGCTCTGGCCTCGGGACTGTCCCTACTCAATACAGGGACGGTCCTCACCTGCGTGCGGCGGACGGGCGGTTCAGTGGTGGACTTGTCGTTTGCCACTCCCGACCTCGCGCGCAGGGTGGCAGGGTGGAGGGTTGTTACGGAGGTGGAGACACGCTCGGACCATCGCTACATACGGTTCGAGGTGTCTCCAGCCTCCGCATCGAGCTCGGCGTTGATGTCCGGGGGACGTAGCAGTTTCCCGCGTTGGGCACTCTCTAAGCTCAACCGAGAAATGGCGGAGGAGGCGGCCATCGTTGGCCGCTGGAGCCTCCCGTCGTTGGAAGGTTTGGGGGTGGACGAAATGGCTGGCTGCTTTGGCGACGTGCTTACTATCGTCTGCCGGGCAGCCATGCCAAAAGTTTGGGGTCCTCCCCCTCCTCGACGGGCGGTGTACTGGTGGTCGGCCGAGCTGGCCGACCTTCGCGCCACCTGCGATGCGGCGCGCCGCGCCTACGTTCGCAGCAGACGGCGCCGTCCCCAGGACGAGGAGCGTGATGGCCGGCTGTTCAGGGTCTACAAAGCCAAAAGGGAGATCCTGCAGCTGGCCATCGGTCGGGCCAAGGAGCGAGCGTGGCTGGAGCTGGTGGAGGGTCTAGAGAATGACCCGTGGGGCCGACCGTATAAAAGGGCGCGAGACAAGCTTCGCGCCCAGTCGGCCCCACTGACGGAAACGCTCCAGCCGGATCTGCTGGGGAACATCGTGCGGGAGTTGTTCCCGGACCCCCCGGCAGGCTTCGCTCCGCCGCGGATGGCCCGACAGACGCCGGGCTCGATGGAGGAGGGTGTTCCGCCACCCGTCACCGACTTGGAAATGGAGGCGGTTCTGTCCCGCCTCCGTAGTAAGAGAAGGGCGCCTGGTCCGGACGGGGTGCACGGGAGAGTCCTATCCATAGCTCTCGTGCACCTCGAAGACAGCCTTCGGGAACTGTTCAACCGCTGCTTACAGGGCGGTCAGTTCCCGAAGGCGTGGAAGGAGGGTCGGCTCGTCCTGTTACCTAAGGGCGGGCGACCACCGGACTGTGCGTCGGCGGTGCAACCGATCGTGTTACTGAACGAGGTGGGCAAGGCGTTTGAACGCGTTATTACGCGATAGCCTCCCGCCTCGTTCGGCACTTGGAGGAGGGTCCGGGGCCCGGACTGTCAGATTCGCAGTTCGGGTTCCGGACCGGTCGGTCGACCGTCGACGCAGTGAGGCGCCTGAAGTCGGTGACGGATGAAGCGGAACGCGGGAGGGAGGTGGTGGTGGCGGTGTCCCTGGACATCGCCAACGCCTTCTACAGTCTCCCCCACAGCGTAATGCGGGCTCCCTGGGAACCAGGCACGACGAGTTCACTGCTATGATGGAACGTCTCTCAGTCGATATTATGGCTATCAATGAGACCTGGCTCAGGCAAGGTGAAGATGGCAGAGCGCCAGTTATTCCCGGATATCGACTGAGACACCGGCCACGACCCAGTAACATACGGGGTGGGCGTGGAGGCGGGGTGGGTTTCTACGTCAGGCAAGGTATAAGTGCGCGGCTGGTTCCCAATCCCGAGACGCCATCTGTTGAGCAAATGTGGCTCAGTCTTAAAATCAATAAGTTTAAAATCGCAGTAGGTACCGCATACAGACCGCCATGGATGGACGTGAACCTATTCATTGATGCTTTAACTCTATCTTGGTGTACACTAGCATCATTTGACTATATTATTTTGTTGGGAGATTTCAATATCAATATGCTACACCCTCTAGATAACAAAACTAAATTGCTCACTCAGTTTCTGGACTCTCTGCACATCAACCAAGTCGTAACAACACCTACACACTTCACAGAGCATTCTGAAACACTAATTGATGTGGTGTGTACTAATGCAGTAGCACGATCTGTTCTAGTAAACCACATACCTGATCTGGGCAGTCATGCAGTGGTCACAACACAGTTCAACTTCAGGAAGACTAGATTTTCACCTTTTGTGAGTTCCTATAGACCGTTTAAGGACATACTGTTAGACATTTTTAATAGGGACTTGGATGGAATTGACTGGGGATACTTAGAAAACATGAATGACATTAATGAAATGGTTACAGAATTTAACAGACTAGTTATTTTACTTTTTGTTCTTCATGCTCCCATTAAAAACGTCACAATTAGAAAACAATCCCTACCCTGGCTAACTGATACAGTTAAACAAATGATGGAGCTGAGAGATAGTACTTTTTCAAAATGGAAAGCGACTAAAAACATTGCTCACAAAAAAGCATACAAAGATTTAAAATCGTTAGTTATTAATTCGTATCAGCTATCCATTGTGAAAAACGCGCTTATTTTAATATAAACATTAACTGTAACATAAACAATCCTAAAATACTGTGGAAAAATTTAAAGAATAACTTAAATTTATCAAAAACTAAAGAACCCTTTTTACCCAATTCTTGTAATAATCCTGATACCCTTAATCACCACTTTCTCAATATTCCTGGTGAACCTTTAAACTGTTCTTCTTTAATAACTTATTTTGAGTCACACACAGTAGATGCGACAAGATTTAGTTTCTCCTCTGTATCAGAAAGTGCAGTTCTGAAAATAATACAATGTCTCAAGTCCAATGCCATTGGTGTGGATAACATCTCTCTGCAGATGTTAACCTTGACAATGCCCAATACCTTAAGCGTCATCACTAATATTGTAAATAAATCCCTATTAACCTCTACCTTTCCCTCTAGCTGGAAAACGGCTCTAATTAAACCCATCCCAAAAAAACCTAAACCTAACTCCCCCCAGGACCTCCGTCCTATCAGTATTTTGCCCTGCTTATCCAAAATAGTTGAGAAAGTTGTTTATAATCAGGTTATAAATTATCTTGAGACCAATCAAATTCTACCTAAGTTTCAGTCTGGTTTCCGACGTAAACACAGTACTGTAACAGCTTTACTGGATGTTTTGGACAATATTATCTCTGCTCAAGACCAGGGTATGGGTACTATCCTAGTGCTGCTAGACTATTCCAGGGCATTTGACACAGTTAATATTCCTCTTCTTCTTTCAAAATTGTCATACTTTGGTTTTGAGCCCTCTGCTGTACAATGGTTCCACAGCTACTTAACGAATAGGTTACAAAGGGTGGAAATTACAGCTACCAATGGTGATAAGTCATACTCTGACTGTGCTCGTGTTACTCGAGGTGTACCGCAGGGTTCCATCCTTGGCCCGTTATTATTCATCCTATTTAGTGCCGATATATCCCATAACATAGTTCACTGTAAGTACCATATGTACGCAGATGACACCCAAATATATATTAGTTTTTACCCTCAAGATATGCTTGAGGCTGTTATGAAACTTAATGAAGACCTAAAACATATTGCTGAGTGGTCTAAATCCTGTGGACTGGTCTTGAATCCTACTAAGTCAAAGTTTCTCATTCTGGGCTCGAGGAAACAAGTTGCTGACATCCTGGATAAACAACCAGCTGTTGTGATCTCTGGACAACAGATCGAACATGTCAATGTAGCACGGAATTTGGGGGTATTAATTGACTCACATCTAAAGTTTGAACAACACATGTTAGAGGTTGTCAGTAACTGTTTCTTCCGACTCAAAACTTTATACAAGTTTCGGACATACCTTAGTGAGGATCTTAGGATCAGGCTTTGTGAAACACTAGTACTGTCCAAGTTGAACTATGCAGACACTGTAATAGGTCAAAACCTACTTACAAGAACAGAGAAACTTGTGCAAAGAGTCCAGAATGCCTGTATGCGTTTCTGTTTGACAGTTCCACCAGGAGCTCATGTTACACCATTTATCAATAGTGCTAACCTTCTTAAGATGAAGGAACGCAGGAAGCTGCATTTTGCTGTACTTCTTTTTGATATAATTCTCACCCATACGCCTTCTTACTTATATGAGAAATTATCTTGGGCAAGTGATGTTAACACGCGAACCAGAGCCTCCCAGTATCAGATTTTAACGCCACAGCACAGGACAGCAGCATTCCGTGGGTCTTTTAGGTACGCGGCCTCCCGTTGTTGGAATAACCTTCCGCCTCCTCTACGGGTGCTGAAATCAAAAAAATCGTTTAACCGCCATTACAGAATTCACCTACTTAAAATGCAAAAACAAGTAGTAAATACCTGAGATATATACCAATGGAGTGTAATGAAGGTTATAATCGAGCCGCGCGGCGGGACGACCGCATTCGTCCATTGTTTTTCTTGTGTTTGTCGTTGTCCTTTATGCTGTGTTAATCCCTTTATTTTATTAAGCACTATATAATTTTACACTTTTTGTTGTTATTAAGTTATTATAATAATGTAGATAGAAAATAAGTTTTCCGCATGCCACGTCACAGACCACGTTAATTTTAATGTAGAATCACAGAACACTATTACTTGTGTAGAATGCAAAGGCCAAAGTCCTGTAATCTGTCAAATGTCATTTTGTCAAAATACCCATAGACTATAGACCTATTGTTGTTTTTTTCTTATTTCTATTGCTTATGTAAGGTGCAAAGACATACGATTCGCTGTAATTTTCTTATCTATGTCTTGTGTAATAATTGCTGTATTGTTTATGTTTATAAGTGGTGAAGTCACTCATTGGCCCTCGCAGAATACCAGTGCAGCAGGCTTGCTTGCTGCGTATAGCTGAGCTGGGGTCAATTTTTGACATCACATAACTGCATACATGGTATTTTATATTGTGCCTAATTTTTGTTTATTCTCTTGTATTCCATCTGTGTGTTGTGTGATGCAAAAAATAAACGTATTCTATTCTATTCTATTCTAATACGCGAGGCATTGAACTATTTCGAAGTGCCTCCGTATCTCGGGAGGCTGTTGGACGCGTATCTCTCCGATAGGGAGATCGTGTTCGAGGATCGGTCGGGGTCCTTAGAGAGGCGGAAGGTCGAGTGCGGCGTCCCCCAGGGTACGGTTCTGGGTCCGAACCTCTGGGACGTCGGCTACGACTGGGTCCTGCGGAGCGGCATCCTCCCCGGAACAGATGTCATCTGCTATGCAGATGACACGTCATGTTCCGGGGGAGGACCTATCAGGAGGCCGCGCGGCTGGCTGAGGAAGGGGTAGCCCTAGTAGTCGGCCGCATAGAGCGATTGGGGCTTCGGGTACGTTTAGACAAGACCGAAGCCCTGCTATTCCGCGGACCTGGGAGGAAAGGACCCCCACCGGGTGCACGACTCCTTATCGAAGAGACGGAGGTCAGGGTGAGTCCAACCCTTAAGTGTCTCGGACTCACCCTGGACGGGAGGTGGACCTTCGGTCCCCATTTCCAACAGCTGGGGCCGAAGGTCGTGAGGGTGGCATCAGCGCTGGGCCGGCTCCTACCGAATGTAGGAGGGCCCAGCCAAGCCTGCAGGCGGCTGTACTCGGGAGTGTATCGGAGTATGGCCCTGTACGGAGCCCCAATCTGGGCAGATGCCCTCACCGTGCGTAATGTGGCCCAGCTGCGCAAAATGCAGCGGGTCATAGCGGTGAGGGTCATCAGGGGCTACCGTACGGTCTCCTGGGCGACAGCTACTGCCCTGGCGGGGGAGCCACCTTGGGAACTCACGGCAAGGGTCCTTGCCGAGACGAACCTCCTCATGTCAGAGAGGAGGTCGCATGGTGACGTCCCTTCGTGGGAGGAGCTAAGGCGGTTCCAAAGGCTGGGAGAGCAGTGGTTGCTGAGGAGGTGGGGCGAGGTCCTAGAGCAGTCGCCGTACGGCCAACATACGGCCGCGGCACTGCGTCCAGTCCTTGCGGCGTGGTAGCGCCGCAAGCGGAAACCCCTCACCTTCCGCCTTACACAGGTGCTCACCGGGCATGGATGCTTCGGTGCGTACCTGTGTAGGGTCGCCAGGAGGGAGCCAACACCAGCCTGCCACCATTGTGGCGCTGCGGAGGACACGGCCTAGCACACCCTAGAGGTGTGCGACCGATGGGCCTTGCAGCGCCACGATCTCGTGGCAGTGCTTGGGCGGGACCTCTCGCTCTCGAGTGTGGTTCGCTGCATGCTCGAGAGCGATGAGGCCTGGCAGGCGGCGGTCTCTTTCTGCAAAGCCGTCATTTCGCAGAAAGAGGCCGCGGAGCGGGACAGAGAGATAGATTCATCCTCTGTTCCGCTTCGCCGGCGTAGGACGGGAGCGAGGAGGCGTCGCTATGCGAATCTCCTCCAATAGTCTCCTGTCCAACCGGAGCTCCGGTAGAGGATGCGAACCTCCCCGGCTTAGCTAGTCCCGGCGCCGAGGGGGACACTCCAGGTTGTCGGAGTGGCCCCTAATTGTGGTGGAAGTCCGGTCCCTATAGAGGTAGACCGGCCGGTCGCGGGGGGTGTCCTGTGTTAGACAGATCCAGGACACTTCCCATTATAGCGGCTGATGGCAATCCGCAGGTTCAGTTTTAGTGGGTAAACCGGCGAGTCGCGTCGGGAGTCCCACATATCCCCGGGATACCCCTCCCGGGGAAGGCGTAACGACCTTTCCCCTGCGATATAAAAAAAAAAGGTTAAAATTTAGGTAAAAAGCACCAGGTAAGACTCAAAAGGCTAACAATACCAATACTACTACCACAGCGTAATAAAGAGATACAGTGGGCCAACGCGTTTGAAGTCGCGTGAAATGAAGCTTTTGTGTAGGTATTCGTCATTGCTGCAGGGTTGTTACAATAATGTGTTTTATTATAATCTGTTCTACATTTTGTGTATTCGTAGTATGTGTATGTAGAGTACTAGGAATAAAACAAAAAAAAAAAATATATATATATATATATATATATATATATATATATATATATATATATATATATATATAAGTATTAATGAAGAGTTTTATTATAAAAAATACAAATGCGTATACAAAAGCTCAGGGTTAGCATTATATATATCAATTGATATATATCGTATATATATCAATTGATATTATATCGTATATATATCAATTGATATTTATGCTTAATATATATCAAAATTTATGTTTATATTTTAAAATGTAAAATAATGTTTTAAATGTAAAAAATCTTATATCAACACAGGTCATATTTTCCGAGAGTTTCACAAGCCTAGGTCATCAAAAACTTGCTATTTCACACGACATTAACTAATCATAGCCGTCGACGCGGCTTGTAACGGCTTATGACACCCACGTGACCCCCTGTTATTCGGAAGAAAATTCCTTGTTTGTTATTATACTATTGTTATACCATGTGTCAAATTAATTCGACTGATAAAATTAATACACTTTTTTTTCTTCTGGTTATAAACAAAATTCATTTTATGGATTTAGGACTTAAATTGATACTCAAAAGTATCTATCGTTGATTTTTAATTTATTTGAAAACTTTGAATATCAATAATAAATTAATGAGTTTAATTTTACTTCCCTATCTTCAAATTATCAGACATACAAATTATTTCGATTCAACTATTACGAAAAAACATATCAGAGTATGAAATTTGTATGTAATTTTGAAAATATCAAAAATATCAAAAAATCAAAAATATCGGATATATATATATTTTTTTTTTTATGAAATAAGGGGGCAAACGAGCAAACGGGTCGCCTGATGGAAAGCAACTTCCGTCGCCCATGGACACTCGCAGCATCAGAAGAGCTGCAAGTGCGTTGCCGGCCTTTTAAGAGGGAATAGGGTAATAGGGGAGGGTAGGGAAGGGAATAGGGTAGGGGATTGGGCCTCCGGTAAACTCACTCACTCGGCGAAACACAGCGCAAACGCTGTTTCACGCCGGTTTTCTGTGAGCCCGTGGTATTTCTCCGGTCGAGCCGGCCCATTCGTGCCGAAGCATGGCTCTACCACGTATGGCAACGATATATATCAAAGATATCTGATATTTTGATATTTATTATAAATATCGGATATTTACGAACCCTGAAAAAGCTACAAATGCAAAACTGAAAGGTATTTTCGACATTTGGATTTACTAGTTTTTAGATTGCGATTGTTGAATTTGACGATGTAGTTAGTAAATTATCATACGTAGATACAATTTTATTAAAAATTCTGACGGGAAACAGGTGCATGGTTTTGTATTAAAATTAATCTTCTTTAGCTGTTCATATAATTGACCATTGTAAATAAGTACCTACATACAACTCAAACGAAACACTGTCGCAAACCACTTAAAACAATCAAATTAAAAAGCGTCAACCCCGGCTGACGTGTCCCAAGCGAGTGTATGGCAGCTTGGGCTCGCTACCGCCCCTCTCTCACCCCACACGCCCCGCACGATTGCTCTGTCTAGACGTGTCCGTTGGACGACTGTAGGTAAGTTCCATAGACTGTGCTACTACCCACTGAACCTATTTTGATTATAAATTAATAGACCTTGAAAGTATGCACTCACAAGGCTGTTGGGGTTGTGGGTATGCCCATACTACATGTATAGGCGCTCCGCTCCTGACTCAAATAGGTGCAGCAATTATGCATGTAATACGCAGCTACCTCGAGTACGCGCGAGACACGAAGTGAAAGAAAAATGTTTTTCTCGCTCCGATTGTATGATTCAGAGTGAGACAGAAGTATTCAGTTCATTCGTTACACAGCATTCAGATCGGTTGATACTGTTGGCAATTTGGTAATTTTGGCATTTTCACAGTACTCACACTAGTGAAATTTTACTTTACAGAGTGTTCCGAAATTTTGTGCTGTCAATGTTTTGTCAAAACCATTTTTTTTCTGAAGACAACTTATATTAAAACCTTCAACACACAATTGATATCGATTTGAAATAGTCAAAAGTGTCATCCCCTGTATTTTGATGTGCAAAGAAAGCTTAGTAAGATCGAGTTGCCAAGTTTCAAAAAATATTTCTCCCTAAAACAAATAGTACGGTTCCCGTGGATTCTACCTAGCATGCGAAGACTCTCAAATATAATTATTAAAGTACTTAAGCCACATCGAAACTTCATAAAGTTACATAATACGATAAAATATATAGGTACCGTTAAAAAACAAAAAAGTTACATACCAAATATGTAAGTATTACTTATTTAGAAAAACATATCTATAAAGATATTTTATACAGTAAAACTACTTTGATTTCTTTCGGAAGTCCCAATCAAGTAATCACAGCTAATGCATCAATTTTGACATTTATATGCATGATTCACTGCTTTTTTTAACACTTACAGACTATAAGTTATTTCGTAGGTATCTAGAGGGTAAAAACTGTATGTCTGTCACCAGGCTATGTCTCATGAGATCTTATTCCTTGATAGCTAGACAGTTAAAATTTTTACATAACCTTTACTAAAAATAGTCGATTTCGTAATAAAAAGGAACCCTTATAGTTTTGCTCTGTCCCTCCGTCTGTCTGTCTGTCCACGCCTCTAGCTTCTGTAATTATGAATATAAATGGATGAAATTTGGTATAGTTTTTTGTATATTATATTATCTCGGATTTAGTATCGTAAAATAATAATAATTTTATATTTTGAGGGTGGCTCTCCATACATGAGAAGTGGGGATGAAAAATATTTTTTCATTGTAGGCTGTAGGCAAAAGTGATCATGTCGTGATAGCACTATCTGTACAAATAGTAGGCTCTGAAATGGGAAAAACTTCAAACGAAATGAAATATGATTTTTACAATGCTGATTATGATGGTATCAATTAGTACCTATCTGAAAACTTCAAAAAGTCCCCTGATTCTAGTGAGACATGGTGTGACCTTAAGAATACTATTTTTTCTTCTTTTAAGCATTTTATACCTATGAAACGTAAAATGGAGAATAATAAATTACATAAACCTTGGATAAACAAACACATTTTGGACTTAACTAAACAGAAGAAGAAGCTATGGTGTCTTTATAGAACAGACAATTCTAACAATACTTACCAGGAATACAGAGCTATAAATAACAAAATCGTAAAAATAACTAGAGCCAGGAGAAATGACTTCGAATCAAATGTCATCAAATCAGGTCCTAAGGCTTTTCATGGATACATAATAGCACAATTAAGCTCAAAAGTAAAAATTCCCTCTATTCTTAAGAATAACTCTGGTGACCTCGTGGATGATCAAGAGCTCATAGCTGAAACATTTGCCGACCAATTCGAGCGCTGTTTTGTAATGGAACCAACTGGACCTCTGCCCGATGTAAAACTTTCCAGAGTTATTGACTCATTCGAAAGTTTTGTTATAACTAGTGAAATGGTCAAAAAAACATTGCTTTCATTTGATATTGATACTGCAGCGGGACCAGACGACATCCCAAGTATAATGTTAAACAAATGTTCGGACGTATTATCAGAGTCTTTAGATAATATTATGAACTCATCTCTTGAAAGAGGATGTGTACCTGACGACTGGAAACTAGCATCTGTTGTACCTATATATAAAAAAGGTGACAAATTGATGGCGTCAAATTATAGACCTATAAGTCTTACTAGTATTGTCTGTAAATGCATGGAGAAAATAATAGCTCAGAAACTCAGAGACTTCTTAATCAAAGAAAATATCATTCCAAATGAACAACATGGTTTTGTGTCCGGACGTTCGGTGACTACCAATCTTCTCCTTTGCTTTAAAAAATGGGTTACAGCCTATGATAAAGGTTGTCCAACAGATGTTATTTATCTTGACTTTGAAAAAGCATTCGATCGTGTTCCTCTGAAACGCCTTATAAAGAAGTTAGAACACCTTGGAATCCGAGGAAAAATGCCGTCATGGATCAGAGACTTCTTAACAAATAGAAAATTTAGAGTACGGATTGGTAATAAACTATCTTCTCCGCGTTTAGTTCTGAGCGGTGTACCTCAAGGCTCCATACTTGGGCCACTTCTATTCATACTCTACGTAGCTAATCTAAAGAATACAATCATTACGTCCTTCTCCATGTTTGCTGACGACACAAAATTCTTCGCGAATCCTGTTACACACTTCCAAGATATACAAAATGATTGGATTCTATAATGTCCTGGACTGAAGAATGGTTACTGACACTTAACACATAGAAATGTACTGTATTGCACATAGGAAAGAAAAATCCCTATAAAACTTACTTTCTTGGACAACAAAAACTAACGCCAGTTGAGACACAAAGCGATTTAGGTGTCACTATTAGCATGGATTTGAAATGGGAAACGCATATTACGTCAATTGCTAAAAAAGCTAACTCTTGGTCAGAAAGGCATTTAAACATCTCACCCCCGAGACATTATTGATGTTATATAAAACATACGTGCGACCTCTATTGGAGTATGCATATGTGGTCTGGAATCCATGCTTTAAAAAAGATATCCAACTTCTTGAGAAGGTTCAAAGAAGAGCGACAAAGTTAGTCAGAGGCCTGAAAAACCTGAGTTTATGAGGAACGATTGAAGTACCTTCGACTCACCACATTGGAAAAGCGTAGAATGAGAGGCAGCCTTATTGAAACATTCAAAATACTTACTGGTTACTATAATGTCAATAGAATTGAGAACTTGTTTGCTTTAAATGAAAATTGTCATCTTAGAGGACACCACTTAAACTATGGAGAATACCCCATAACAGCAATCCATTAAAGCACTTCTTACCAAATAGAGTGGTTTCTGAGTGGAACAAGCTACCTGAGACTGTAATAATGGCACCCACAGTTAATTCATTAAAAAATAGACTGGACAAACTTTATATCGCGTGATACACACGCATCAGCTTTTAGCTGCTAGTGTGCTTACAGATATAATAATAATAATAATTGTACCTACCCCATTGTGTTGCATAACGTTGAATAGCGCTTTAAAATAGAGTCAAGATTTCATACATAACATTTTTTCAAAATTTTCGAGTAGTTGTAGAGTAGATTTCTAAATTATAGGTTAAACTTGTAAACTTCCATGCTGATATATAATGCTTAAAACTCAGGGAAAATTATTTTGAACCAAACCGGACTGTGACTTTTGAAGTAATTTGAAAAACCTATTACGCGTTGATAGTAACGGAACCCTCCTTAGACACAACACACGTGAATTTTTTTCTCTGAGAAAAATATGAGAAGCGGTTGAGAGGTCCTTGAAAATGAAAACTTTCTTTTCATCATGATGAGAAGCTGGTGTTGGTTTAATTTCCGACATTCTAATCTTGAGTTGCGCTACGAAATCAGATATATCTACTGACTGTGATAATGTTGAAGGACCAATCATCTCACCAGGGATATGCAAAGGTTTCCCATACACTAACTCAGCTGCCGAAGCCTTGAGATCTTCTTTTAGAGCCGACCTCAACCCGAGTAATACAACTGGTAAGGCTTTAATCCAGGGCTCGTCACGACACATCAATGCTGCTTTTAACTGTCTGTGAAGTCGCTCTACCATTCCATTAGCACAAGGGTGATAACTGGTCGTTCTCAGCTTCTTTGTACCCAAAAACACTATGAGTTTACGAAAAAGATCAGACTCGAATTGCCGTCCCTGATCAGTAGTAATGAAGGACGGCACTCCAAATCTGGAAATCCATCCAAAAAGTAGCGTATCAGCCGTCTCCTCCGCTGTGATGCTGCGCATAGGGAATACTTCAGGCCATCTTGTAAATCTGTCCACTGCTGTGAGAAGATAGCGATAGCCTTCGCAGACAGGAAGTGGTCCAACGATATTTATATGGATGTGCCTGAAACGACCAGACGGCATACTAAAATTGCCCAACGGAGAAAAAGTATGTCGCGTTATTTTATTTCGTTGGCATGCTAAGCAACATCTTGTCCAGTCACGGACGTCTTTTCTTATTGAAGGCCACACAAATCGGTCAGTCATAAGACACGTCGTGCCTCGAATACCTGAATGACTTAAATTATGAAGTTTATCAAAAAAATTTCGACTGAAAGGAGCAGTGAGAAACGGACGGGGCTTTACCGTTGACATGTCACAAGTGACGGTAATATCAGTACCAGATAAGATGACCTGTTCCAACTTTAAAGAAGAGCCATTTCGAACAAGACTCAAAAGCTCATTGTCATCCCTCTGAGATTCCGCCAAAGAAGCAAAGTCATCTTCTAACGATATCGCCTCGACTCTTGACATTGTGTCAGCCACGAGGTTATCAACACCTTTTATGTGAACGATATCCGTCGTGTATTGAGAAATGAAGGTAAGTTGATTAAGTTGAACAGGAGGAAGTTTCTCCCGATGTTGGGTGAATGCGTAAAGAAGAGGCTTGTGATCAGTGAAAATAGTGCAATGTTCAGCTTCCAATGTGACGTGGAAATGTTGCACAGCCTCATATATAGCTAATAACTCTCGATAATATGCCGGCCAAGATGATTGCCGCGAATTTAATTTCTTGCTAAAAAACGCCAACGGTTGCCACTCTGTGCCAACACGTTGCTGCAAGCAAGCACCTACTTGAATGCCAGATGCGTCTGTAAAAAGACCTAATGGTGCACCAGAAATAGGATAAGCAAGAAGCGTTGCTTGTGCGAGACTCTCTTTACAAGCATGAAATGCACGTTCTAGTTCCGGAGTCCATGGCACAGGCTTAGCACCTTTTAGCTTGGAATCAGCGAATATATTTATTAACGGTGCTTGTAACTCTGCAGTACGAGGTAAGCAACGCCTGTAATAATTAATCATCCCAAGAAACCTCCGAAGGCCTTGGACTGTCTGCGGAAGAGGAAAATCTTGTAAAGCATTAATTCGTTCTTGTGGTGGATATATGCCTTCTTTCGACACCTTATATCCTAAAAATACTACCTCGCTAGCCCCTAACACGCACTTCGCTGGATTAAGCACGACACCATAGTCAACAAACCTTTGTAGGATAATACGTAAATGTTGACAATGTTCATCTTCATTGCGTGAGAAAATGAGGACATCATCAACATATGGAAAACAAAAATCGAGACCACGAACAACTTCGTCCATAAAACGCTGGAACGTTTGTCCTGTGTTCCGTAAACCAAATGTCATGTATGGAAATTCAAATAAACCAAAAGGTGTTGTGATCGCAGTCTTGCAAACGTCTTCACCGTAAATTGGTATTTGCTGATAAGCTTTCACTAAGTCAAGGGTACTAAAGACTGAACACCCAGCAATATTGTGACTAAAATCTCCAACATGGCGCACCGGATATCGATCCGGAACAGTTCGAGCATTAAGTCCTCGGTAATCACCACATGGACGCCACGTCAAATCTTTTTTAGGCACGAGTTGTAATGGTGAGGCCCAAGGGCTTTTTGAAGGTCTCGCTGTGCCATTCCTGACCAAATCGTCAAACTCTTTCTTAGCAATAGCGAGCTTCTGCGGCGCAAGACGACGGGGACGACAAAATACAGGAGGACCATCGGTCGTTTTAATATAATGAACCGTATCGTGCTTAATCTCCCTATCAATTAAAAGGGGCCTGATAGCTGCAGGAAATTCAGAAAGAAGAACTCCAAATCGAGAACCAGTATCAATAGTTATAGTCTTGACGCTTACCTGGTCAACCGAAGCAAGTAAAGTCGAAACAGAAAGACCAGTAATGCCATCAAGACGTCTATTACGGCAGTCTGGCAATAAATGATAGTGCGCAAGGAAATCGGAACCAATGATGGGAGTACTTACATCTGCAACGATAAATCGCCAACGGAACTCACGCCGCAAACCGAAGTTAAGACGCAGAGATATACTACCATATGTTTTTATCAAGCTGCCGTTAGCTGCACTCAGCTGATAGTCTGTAGGTGACACTTTGCCACCCAATAACTTTCGCGGATAGCAACATAAGTCAGAGCCAGTGTCGATCAGAAACCTGACTTTAGCAGTCTTATCTGTAACAAACAAACGACGGCTAGTTGACTCACAATCAGTTGCCGCCACTACTGATTGCGTTGAGCGTTTCCCTGCTCCCAAGAACAAGGGCTGATACACTTTGCTGCTTTAGATCCAAAATTTCTATGATACCAGCAAAAATTATTATTACCCGTCGACTGATTCCGAACTCGCGAGTTGCCTCTGCTTTGATCACGGTTGCGACTTCGATCACGAGTGAGAGCTACAATATTTGCATTTAACTCATGCAGTTGTGAAGCAAATGCTTTGATACCTAAAGGATCTACTACGGTGCTAGAACTAGACACAGCGTGAGAAAACTGGTGAGAGCCTACTATCCCAGGAGCAACTTCCAAAATTTTATCAGCACGAGCCGCAATAACCTAACGGATCGGCACTGGCAGCCAAAATTGCCTGAAGATGCTGAGGAAGTCGCCGCATAAAAAGTTGTTTTAAAATGCCTTCATCTGTTTGAGTGCTCCTTGCCAATGAGCGCAAGTGACGGAGAAACTGGGAAGGTTTGCGATCACCTAATTCCTCTTCTGCCAGGAGTTGTCGTACGCGCTGTTCCTCTGACTGCGACAAACGACGAATCAATTCAGTTTTCAAATACTCATATTTGTCGGTCGCTGGTGGATTTATTACAATGTCCTCAACTTCAGCCGTAATTTGAAAATCTAGTTGGCCAATGACATAATCGAATTTTGTGCGATCTCCGGTGATACCAGCAACACGAAATTGAGTTTCAATGTGTGCAAACCACATCGCTGGCTTTTGATGCCAAAAAGGAGGCACTTTTGGTGCCACCTTACACACCTGCTGCCCACTAAAAACGCCAGGTTCGATGCTACCTGTATGGAGCTGTATGAGAGTAGCATTCTCGCTTGCTGTTTCAGATAGCTGTGAAGAAAGCTTTTCTATCTGCTTCTGCAAAGCCTCCAATTGCTCGGCAACTGACGGTTCCATTGTGGTGCGAATAAAATCAAAAGAAAACAAAATAATCACAAAACAACAAACCGCCAACAATTAAAAAAAAATTAAGTAAATTAAATATACTTACATAAGCCTAACGCTATTTAAAAAAAGAGAGAATACTATAAGAAATGAAGTTAATCCAAATAGTGGGTAAGTAATGTTTTGAAGTGTTAATTTGTGTATGATGAGTAAGTAGGTAAGTAACTCAACCAGTTCTGGCAAACCGGCAAGCCAACGAAGATATGGTAGAGGATGAAGTGGCAACCTTAATAACGGTAGGTACCAACTAAATACTTATATTGAATATACACATACAATAAAAACAAAACAAACCTTTCACCCTTTTTTTTGTTTAGCTACTCGCTAAACAAAAAAAAAATACAATATTCTTTTACAATAAATCGTTACTTAGTTACCTATGTTTAACTTCTGAACTTACAAAAGAATACAACGTAAACAATCAGAATACATAAGGGACATGTGAAAATTATTGTTGAAAAGAGAAAAAATAAATCAGCCACCATGCACGACGAATAACCTCTCGATGCTGTAGGACCTTTGACCACGCACGATGAATAGCTGCGTCTTGATGATGTAAAACGTCAATGATGATATAAGAGCGATTAGTTATCTACTCCTTCCTTATTAGTTATCCGAAATAGTGAGTATTCTTGTTTAAGCAGGCCGCTCATTTCATAATAAGTATATTCTTGATGTTTACATACAAGTTAATGCTTGCAGAATAACTTCCATCCGAAAATTACAGGCGGCCTCGGGATCTCAATCTATTACGTGGTGTGATGTCTGACCACAAATGATAAAGAACAACATACCAAGTTATGATTTCGTCGGAACTTGCGAGAACCCGTAGTTGAATGTTCTGTCGGGGTCACCAAATATGGGATTTCTAGCCCATTACAATAATAATTCACTTGTAGATAATAATAACAGTTTTATTCAGTCTCTAACATAATATCATATAATTTTATCCCTTAGTCATTCCCATCTGTCACCCATAACCCTGACATATATGTTTGTCTATTTTACATCAGATGAGGTTTTATGTCGCCACAATATAATATACAAAAAACTATACCAAATTTCATCCATTTATATTCATAATTACAGAAGCTAGAGGCGTGTACAGACAGACAGACGGAGGGACAGAGAAAATCTATAGGGGTTCCTTTTTATTACGAAATCGACTATTTTTAGTAAAGGTTATGTAAAAATTTTAACTGTCTAGCTATCAAGGATTATGATCTCATGAGACATAGCCTGGTGACAGACATACAGTTTTTACCTTCTAGATACCTACGAAATAACTTATAGTCTGTAAATGTTAAAAAAGCAGTGAATCATGCATACAAATGTCAAAATTGACGCATTAGCTGTGATTACATTAATTTACCTATTAAAGTAACCCATTTTGACATAGTATGTACGCATGATTCACTGCCTTCATAACGCGAATAGGCTAAAGTATAGACTTTATATAACACGAATAGGACGCGACCGCGTCTTTCAATGTGCTGCGTACAGTGCAACTAATTTGTTAATGACCTCGGCAATCATCTTTTTTTTTTCTACGGAAATGACGGATGTTGGAAAGCATGTGTGGGACTTCCGAAAGATATTAGCACAGTAGTTTTACTGTATAAAGTATCTTTTTCTAAATAAGTAATACTTACATATCACTGGTCAACAAAAAAACAACTTTTCCAAACCCATGAAAGGAATTCAACTGATTTTAAGAGAACATTAAAAAACGTTCACAGTGGTAATAATTGTATGTCTTAGTTAGCTCGGGTTTTCTGTGGATATCAATATAAAAATTTACAGCTCAGCTAAAAGCCTACTTATGATAACATTCATTTTTTAATTTTAAAAATTTAACTTTGAATTACTTTTACTTTATCTACAGCTGCTCTTCTTAACGTCCAACAACATTCTGCTAGCGTACCTGGACTCCTTTTTCCTAATAACGCTTTTTCATTCCTGCTTTATCATGGTGGAAACGCTCACCGTGTTCACCACCTAAAGTCTCTCATACATTGAGATAAAAAATTTAAATGTGAGCCCAGAATATGTATTTTGAGGGACATTTTACAGCCAATAACGCGCAAGGCTTCAATCATATCTTTTAGAAGTGTTTTATAGTTCTCAGGTGTCACATTCCTAGAAAATTAGTAAAAAAACATGTACCATGGATTTCCAAGCCTCGCTTTCTTCTTTATTCAATTTACTGTTGAAAGTATTTTTCTGTATATCATACTCGTTAGATAAAAGCTATTAAACAAGGAAGAACATGTTCGTGGGTATGTCCGGCGTTAACACCCAATACACGTTACAACAAGTACACAATGAACATAACTCAGAAAATCGAACTAAGCCAGCTGTAAAACATCTATGGTTGATGTCATAGTCACCGCGTACTTCTAGATATTACAACTCATTATCTCTGGGCAAAAACCTTGTTGACTAGTGTATTTGGTATATAACTTTTTTGATTTTTAACGGTACCTATATATTTTATCGTATTGTGTAACTTTATGAAGTTTCGATGTGGCAAAAGTACATTAATAATTATATTTGAGAGTCTTCGCATGCTAGGTAAAATCCACGGGAACCGTACTATTTGTTTTAGGGAGAAATATTTTCTGAAACTTGGCAACTGATCTTACTACGCTTTCATTGCACTCCAAAATACAGGGGATGACACTTTTGACTATTTCAAATCGATATCAATTATGTGTTGAAGGTTTTAATATAAGTTGTCTTCAGAAAAAATTGGTTTTGACAAAACATTGACAGCACAAAATTTCGGAACACTCGGTAAAGTAAAATTTCACTAGTGTGAGTACTCTGAAAATGCCAAAATTACCAAATTGCCAACAGTGTCAACCGATCTGAATGCTGTGTAACGAATGAACTGAATACTTCTGTCTAACTCTGAATCATACAATCGGAGCGAGAAAAACATTTTTCTTTCACTTCGTGTCTCGCGCGTACTCGAGGTAGCTGCGTATTACATGCGTAATTGCTGCACCTATTTGAGTCAGGAGCGGAGCACCTATACGTGTAGTATGGGCATACCCACAACCCCAACAGCCTTGTGAGTGAATACTTTCAAGGTCTATTAATTTATAATCAAAATAGATTCAGTGGGTAGTAGTATTGGTATTGTTAGCCTTTTGAGTCTTATCTGGTGCTTTTTTCCTGCTGGTCACACTTATATTATTGTTATAATACATATTTATAGTAGTGGATTTAGTGTTAAGCGGACCTTTAGTCAGGTAGATTGAAGAAAGCGCAAAATTTGTCACCTCTCCATAAATTTTCAGCCCTTTTTTATTTACTAACCAACAGACTTAAGAAAAATTATACTTTGTTTGAACCGATAGGAATTACTCCTGCCGATGTTATATAATCTATGATTTGTGTATGTTTCTATACTATATATGCATATATTTTTTATTTAATTAGTTTATAATCTTAGTTGATGTTAATTTGTTTAAGGTACCTACCTATATTGAAAGCTTATTTTTTTTACCAAACAAAATAAATTTTTTGCTAATTAAGCGAAAATCTTTCTCGCTCACTCCGCGCGTTAGCTTTTAATTAACATAATATTATAAAGAAAATAATACAATTCTTTTTTTAAATTCTAATAATCATGTTATGAAGGAAATAATAAAATCAAAATTTTCGGGCCAAGAAGCTACGTGCGTATTATTTTAGCTATGCGCGTATCGTACAAAATTGACCTATTAAACCGCTTTGGTTGATTCAGGCACGGATCCAGCTCTCAAAAGAAGATGTGGCCCGAAAATTTTGATTTTATTATTTCCTTCATAACATGGTTATTAGAATTTTTAAAAAGAGTTGTATTATTTTCTCTATAATATTATGTTAATTAAAAGCTAACGCGCTGAGTGAGCGAGAAAATTTTTCGCTTATTTAGCAAAAAAATTATTTTGTTTGGTAAAAAAAAATAAGCTTTCAATACCTTAAACCTTAAACAAATTAACATCAACTAAGATTATAAATTAATTAAATAAAAAATATACGCATATATAGTATAGAAACATACACAAATTATAGATTACTAGCTAAAAAACCCGGCTTCGCCCGGGAGTTGATATGAGATGACGTGGTAGAGTCGAAATAAAAAAATAAACTATGACGTAAAAAGTAAAAAAAAAGTTTATTGAAAACGTTTTCTCATTATTTTCAATACTTGTTTATAAACAACATTTTTCATTTTATTGTCCGGAGTATATATACATAAATTTTTCGGATTTCCTACTCTTGAGCAAGCTACATATAGCTGACCGTGAGAGAAGCAGGATTCTTTGAGGTTAATGCCACAATATTTTAAAGTTTGTCCTTGCGCTTTGTTAATTGTAAAACTAAAGGCTAATTTTATTAGAAACTGCAGTCTTTTAAATTGAAATGGCAATTCCGAAGAGATCAGAGGTATTCTAGGTATAAATACTGTCTGTCCTTTGGTCTTTCCAGAAATAAGTTCAGCTTCAATGATATTATTCGATAGCTGTTTTACGATCATTCTAGTTCCATTACATAATTTTGGGGAGTTGAGGTTTCTGAGTAGTATGATTGGAGTTCCAATTTTCAGACGAAGGCAGTGTAATGGCATTCCTGGTACTTGTAAAGAGTTTAGAAATTCAGTGGGCAAGTTGACACTTTCTTCAATGGATTTATATATTTTCTCTTCACCAGGTATTTTCTTTAGAATATTAAAATTGATATCGTCAACAATATTATTTTTAGTGGCCAAAATTGCTCTTTAAAATAACCACTCTGCATTAGTATAGTTCTGAATAATATTTGGATAAATTTTGTCGATTAGTTCGTCTTCAGTAGTGGCTATATTACAGAAATCACTATTAAGTTCAATGAGGCCGGTCGCCGATTTGTAAAAGTATTTTAGCAAATTGTGCTGTTGATTCATCTCTTGATAATTCAACTCTCATGTTTTTTGTTAATTGCAGTATTTGTACTTGTGGCCAGAGATGTGATTTTTTCAAGCATGCATTGATCTCGTCTGCTGATGTTGACTTGGGAATAACTGGAAGTGTTTGTTGAAAATCTCCTGAGAGTGTGAGTAGAGCTCCTCCCATTATTTCAGAGTTTTTTCGCAATTCTTGTAATGTTCTGTCCATGGCTTCTATAAATTTTTTATGGGCCATGGTGCATTCATCCCTGATGATAATTTTAGCTTGTTTTAGAATTTGACCACGTCCAGATTTTCCTGAAATTTTACATACCGGGAATTGTTGTTCGGCTATATTCAATGGTAGTTGTAAGGCAGAATGGGCAGTTCGTCCTCCTTCCATAAGTGTGGCTGCAATGCCAGATGATGCTAGTGCCAGTGCGATGAGTTTTTTAGCACGTATTTCCGCCAGTATTAGATTTATGAGAAACGTTTTACCAGTGCCTCCTGGTGCGTCCAAGTAAATAATTCCACCAATATTGTTATTTATCCGGCTCATTATAACGTCGTAAACTTTTTTTTGATTGTCATTGAGAAGTGGTTTGTTGTGAGCAATGTATTCAAGTAGTTCATTGATAATTTCATAATTTCGTAGTTTAGCACACTAAAAGCGAAATGCTTTTAGTGTGCTAAACTACGAATGTGGTGTTGGCATTCCAAGTTCTACTAAGGCTTGATTATTTATTGCTAAACATTTATCTTCTAAGCGAATGAGTGTTTCATTGAAGATCTCGTCATTGAATTCTATAGTCAGTTCAGAATTAGCTTGTCGGACTTGGTACAATATATCATCACTCATACTCCTTTTGAAAGAGTTCCATAGCTGTTTTGGGTTTGATGGGTTACATGTTGTTAATATTATAGCGAATAACTCTCGAATTTGTTCAGCTGAAGCTGTGAGTGTGGCTTCTTGTAGTGTTAATTCCCAGTGGTTGTCGTTTTCCAATAATCCTAAGCGTTGACATGCTTCTCTGTAAGTCTGGCATAGGTAGCCATTAACGGTCCTGAGATCTGTAAAACTTGTTGGTCCCCGTATTTCGTGTAACAACATCCGGAGATAAAAACATTCGGCATTGTTTGGATGTACAGTGAATACTCGACCTATTGCGTTAGTTTTTATGATTTCTGGATGACCCTCCTCTGGCATTCCTTGTTTCCGACGTTGAAAAATTTTCCTTGTTTTGTCCCACGTATAATAAATAGGGACGTCGACATACAATAACTTTCAGGCGAATGGATCTGTTTGACACAGTTGGAAGAAAGCTGTTAATGTTGTGTTCTGAGGTGGTTCGCTTGCAATTCTTCTAGCCGAGTCTTTTGTGAAGTAAACTCTCTGTCCATTCTCCAAATGTACTGCTAGATGTTGCACAGCTGGTTCGCGTTCATGTATAAACTAAAAATCCTCCACGCTGCTTCGTTACTGTTGATGTATCTTCCCATTTGGTACATGAGGATCTCATCATTTCTGTTATTTTGTTCGCTATTTTGGACTATTTGAAATACTGCCATATCACTACCTTTGTTTACGTACTTACATATATATTTAATAGATTTTACTGAATTGCAGTATTCAACGTTTATATGTGCTTGGAACATTTTGGAAAGTAGTGGATTATACGGTACTACCCATTGATTATCTATTTCCAGTTCGTCTCTGCCTTGTATTCGTATTTTTGCTGTGAAGCCACCGTTTTTCGGTGATCGTCTTCTATATTTGGGATAGCCGTCATCTTCAGTTTTGGTATCGTCCAAGTACGGTTTTGGATATTTTTTCGTACATTTTCCATCACTCATGCATGGCGCATTGAAATTTAATGATCCACATGGTCCGTGAATCATGTTTTTCACTACTATGTTGTAAAGCTCCGGATCTTTTTGTGGATCAGGAAATTCAGCTCGGATGATTTTGTCGATATCCGTGGGATAAATTTTATCGTGTAGCCATATGAGATTGTGTGAGTGAGGTAATCCTCGTTTTTGCCACTCAATTGTATACATCCAGGAAATAACAGTTCCAAAGATGTGATATTTTGTGATGACTTCAATAAATCGTATTTGTTTTTGTCGAAAAACTCGGGCTATTATATCGTGGATCGTCGATCTATGGAGGTTTGTCTGTATTTTAGTTGTTCTTTGATCTCTGGCCATGATGAATTGCATGTAAATGTTATAAAGAGATCAGGTCGTCCATATTTTCTTACGTAGGTCATGGCATCTTGTGTATATTCGTGCATATGTCTTGGACTTCCTATGTATGATGAGGGTAAGATTACCATTGTTCCAATATCGTCAATATTGCCGTCATTCATGATCGCGTCTCGAAGGTGGATGTATTCTTCTGTGTGTAGTTTTTTCTGATTCAATCTTATGTAAAGCATCCGTTCTGCTTCTATTTTTGCGTACATATCTACCAGAAATTGTTGGAATAAACGGCGAGTGTTGAGTATGTGATTATATGTTTCATTGTCTCTGATCATTAAGCGGTAAGCATAGAACTCTTTAGAAGTGACTTTTTTGTTTGTTTCTATGCCTGTTTCAGGATGAATTTGTTTTATATTGAAATGGTATCCGTCCTCTCCGTGCAGAAATATTAACGGATATTGAAGAGCATCATATGAACGGTGTGTCTCTGCAATGCGTTGTAGTCCTTTTCTTCTTCGATGTACAATTATGTCACGGCTTGTATTTTCATTGTCCACAACTACAATGGCGACTTCATCTACCTGAGGTGCATTAAATCTGCGTTCGTGTTCTCCACGTGGTCTTTTATCGGCTCGAATTACAATTTTATAGTCATCAGAAATCATGCGGTCTAATGTTGTTTTGAATATACTGGGTGTCCCAAAAATACCGTCTCATAGTGACATGGGAGATAGATTAGCCTTATATCTCTCGGATAAAATAAAAATGACCTTAGTAAAAGTTGCTTAGTTTTCGAGATATTTGGATTTTTTTGGTTTTATTCAAAATCTCCATTTTTAGTTAGTTTTTATTTCCGCATTAGTACAAATTCCTTTAATTTATTCATTTTTATTTTTTTTAAGTATCTCGAATAGTTGTTTGATGCATACAAAATAAATTTTTGTCAAATAGTAGTGTATTTTTTAAGAAAAAAATATTTTTGTGTTGCGTTTTAGCTCTCCCAAAATTTCGAACAAAATTTTGACAATCTGCCGTGAAAAAAAATGTACTAAAGTAAACTGGAAAATTATTTTAAAAATTACTCAATTTATTGCAGATTTAGAAATGGTATAACACTTAATAAGAATTTTACAGAAACTTAGAAATTGCCATTTTTATCATTAAAGTCTGATTCAAGCCAGACTCTTATGTAGTAAAGAAGATGAAAAAGTACCAGGAATTTTCATCGCAATCTTATTATCTATCGACCTTTATTATCTTTTGTATCTGTAGACTTGTAAAACTGAATGTACTATTGCAACCCTAATTTGTTATTTCGTTCTTTCCTTCGCTGTTATGGGGCACTGTGATAGTAAATAAAATTAGAAAAAAACTTTAGAACTTAGATTTATTACAGTAAATGCTCGAACTGTCGACCTCCAACACGAATGCACAATCGACATCTTCTGATAAAATTATTCTTTAATCTTCTCAAACTTATCTGAGATATTTCTTGAGCCGCTGCGGTGACTCTGTCGCGTAGTTCCCTTTCGTTGCGTATTGGTTTACCATAAACTTTGTCTTTAAGACATCCCCAATAAAAAAAATCCAGGGGATTAAGATCAGGGGATCGTGGTGGCCATAAGATTGGCCCCAGTCGCCCAATCCACCTTCTCGGGAACCTGCGGTCCAGGTGTGCTCGAACGTCTCGAGCGTAATGTGCTGGGCAGCCGTCGTTTTGAAACCACATCGTTCGTAATGATTCCAGTGGCACATCCCCGAGGAGCGTTGGCAATTGGTTTTCTAAAAATTCCAAATAGGTGTGACCATTTAATATTGGAGGCAGCTCCACTGGTCCTACTATTGTACCGTTGTAGATTCCGGTCCATAAATTTATTTTAAACATGTGTTGCGACCGATCTTCTCTATTCTCGTGTGGGTTTTCTAGCTGCCAGCTATGAATATTATGAAGGTTTAAATAACCATCTCTTCTACATTGCGACTCGTCACTCCACAGTACTTTATGAAAAAAGTCGGGATCTTCCCTATTTTTTTCCAACATTCGTTGACAAAATTATACCCGTCTGGCATAGTCACTCGTAAGGAGAGTTTGCACTCTTTGGACAACATGTGGCCTTTTCATTGTGTTTGAATATTGAATATTCACTTCATAGTTGAGTCCGGCTTGAATTAGACTTTAATGATAAAAATGGCAATTTCTAAGTTTCTGTAAATTTTTCATGTAAGTGTTATACCATTTCTAAATCTGCAATAAATTGAGTAATTTTTAAAATAATTTGCCAGATTACTTTAGTACATTTTTTTTCTACGGCAGATTGTCAAAATTTGGGTCGAAATTTTGGGAGAGCTAAAACGCAACACAAAAATATTTTTTTCTTAAAAAATACACTACTATTTGACAAAAGTTTATTTTGTATGCATCAAACAACTATTCGAGATACTTAAAAAAAATTAAAATGAATAAATTAAAGGAATTTGTACTAATGCGGAAATAAAAACTAACTAAAAATGGAGATTTTGAATAAAACCAAAAAAATCCAAAAATCTCGAAAACTAAGCAACTTTTACTAAGGTCATTTTTATTTTATCCGAGAGATATAAGGCTAATCTATCTCCCATGTCACTATGAGACGGTATTTTTGGGACACCCAGTATAAATCAGTTGATTATACTTGTGTAAGATCCTCTGTACATCTTGGATTATTTCGCGTCTCAGTCCATTAAAATTTGTGCATCGTTGATCAATTTCTTGTTCTTCATTTCCGATGAAATATACTTGTAGAAATTTATGGTCTTCGTTAGGCATTGGCAGTAACGATCCTATTTTGTGATAAATTTGCCCTTGAATTGAAAATACATATTCAAATTCATTTCTATTAGTGTTAGTCGAAGTAGCACCGAAAGAAGTCATTTGAAAGCAGGAGTTATATGATCTTATATTTTGAAGAAAGTGTTTTGATTCTAGTGTTTCCCCGAGCATGTAATGCAGAAATTCCTGCGGAGGTGCTTCAATTGGTGGTAATCGAATTTTTCCATTCATGCAACAGAGACCTGGTGTTTCTTTACTAAATTTTTTTGCGTGGCAAAACTGGCAAACGTTATTCATTTTTCCAATAACAACGTATTTATGATTGTAATATTTTGTCGTCGGTTCGTAGTGGAATGCTTCCTTTGTTAGATTATCTTTTAAAATTCTCGACTCTTCAGTACTTTTATTTGCTGTTCTTTCTTCGCTTCTTCTGCTTCTCAGGTTACTCATTCTGGTCCGTTGATTCTGTAAACGTGCTTCGTGCTCTTCTTCCGTTTCATTTCTTCGAGATTCTTTTTGTTTCCGCCGTTTCGCTGCAGAACTGGCCAAATCTCCTCCTCTCTTACGTCTGGGCATTGTATTCTATAAAATATAAATTAAATAAACATTTTATAGATAATTATTTTGTAACGGAAACGTGGGGTACGTTGAGACAAAAAAAAATATATTTAACCTTCAAGCGGTCGAGCGATATTTTGTTTACGGCCAAAAGTATATAGAAGGCATCAATTCGACGCCGCGCGACTTTTTGAAGGTTAAGAAAATTACAATTTAAAGAAAAAAAACCATTAGAATTAATTAAACACTATTAAAAATACTCACATTTGAAATTTCACGATAAAAACCCACAAATAACTTTTTTCTATTTCGTTTCAAAATCGAGAGTTAATTAAACACACTATTAAAAATACACACACGTGATACTTCTAAATAAAGGCTCACAGATAACTTCTCTTCTTTTCATTTTGAAATCGCTCGTTTCGCTGTTCAAATTAAACTAACTCTGGTGAGCGACACCGGGCTCTTATATATTCAGAGAGCTAGGCTCTAGAATATTCGAGAAAATTTGAAAATATTTTCTCTCTCACACCTTCTAGAGTATGCTGGTCATTATCGTCCGCCATAATAAAAGGTTCTATAGCGGTAGCATTTGTAGTAAGAGCGCGAAATTTAAAAACCTAAATTTTTTTATGTTTTGAGAACTAATTTGGATAACTAAAATTATGTCGCTTTAACTCCAAAATATAAGTTAGCTAATGACGTATAAATACACAAAATTTAATAACTTTATTATAGCAACAAATTAAATTTAAGACTTTATTGAAATTGGAATTTTAAATTTCGTGTCACTACTACACATGCTACAATTGCTCGCAACGCTTTTGGAAATGCAACCCAAACAATCGTTGTCCTGAATGAAGTTCAAATATTCGATAACAGATGGCGCCACTATACTTAATTTCCAAGTTGTAGGGTTGGAAAGTTTCTTATATCTTTAGAAACACGCCCTTTAGATTAAAACGGGAACTTTCTAGCTTCTGTAGCGTTTGTAGTAAAGACGCGAAATTTAAAAACCTAAATTTTTAAATATTTTGAGAACTAATTTGGATAACTAAAATTATGTCGCTTTAACTCCAAAATATAAGTTAGATAATGACGTATAAATACACAAAATTTAATAACTTTATTATAGCAACAAATTAAATTTAAGACTTTATTGAAATTGGAATTTTAGATTTCGTGTCACTACTACACATGCTACAATTGCTCGCAACGCTTTTGGAAATGCAACCCAAACAATCGTTGTCTTGAATGAAGTTCAAATATTCGATAACAGATGGCGCCACTATACTTAATTTCCAAGTTGTAGGGTTGGAAAGTTCCTTATATCTTTAGAAACACGCCCTTTAGATTAAAACGGGAACTTTCTAGCTTCTGTAGCGGTAGCGTATGTAGTAAAGGCGCGAAATTTAAAAACCTAAATTTTTAAATATTTTAAGAACTAATTTGGATAACTAAAATTATGTCGCTTTAACTCCAAAATATACGTTAAATAATGACGTATAAATACACAAAATTTAACAACTTTATTATAGTAACAAATGAAATTTAAGATTTTATTGAAATTGGAATTTTAAATTTCGCGCCACTACTACACATGCTGCAATGGCTCACAACTATGGAGAATATACACTATGACTATTGGAGTGTATAGTCTCCATAGTTGTCTTGAACGAAGTTCAAATATTCGATAACAGATGGCGCCACTGTACTTAATTTCCAAGTTGAAGGGTCGGAAAGTCCCTTATATCTTTAAAAACATGCCCTTTAGATTAAAACGGGAACTTTCTTGTTCGAGGGGGGATAAAGGGCTATCACACCACATAAGTCCCTTTATCGTGTCGGGACTCCTTTTTAAGTTTTATCGGCACGCACATTTTATCGACTTAGTTTTATTATATATATAGATATAACATCGGCAGGAGTAATTCCTATCGGTTCAAACAAAGTATTATTTTTTCTTAAATCTGTTGGTTAGTAAATAAAAAGGGTCGAAAATTTATGGAGAGGTGACAAATTTTGCGCTTTCTTCAATCTACCTGACTAAAGGTCCGCTTAACACTAAATCCACTACTATAAATATGTATTTTAACAATAATGTAAGTATGACCAGCAGGTAAAAAGCACCAGATAGGACTCAAAAGGTTAACAATACCAATACAACTACCCACTGAACCTATTTTGATTATAAATTAATAGACCTTGAAAGTATGCACTCACAAGGCTGTTGGGATTGTGGGTATGTCCATACTACACGTATAGGTGCTCCGCTCCTGACTCAAATAGGAGTAGCAATTACGCAGTAATACGCAGCTACCTCTAGTACGCGCTAAACACAAAGTGAAAGAAAAATGTTTTTCTCGCTCCGATTGTATGATTCAGAGTGAGACAGAAGTATTCAGTTCATTCGTTACACAGCATTCAGATCGGTTGACACTGTTGGCATTTTGCTTTATCTTCCGGAAGTCCCACACATGCTTTCCAACATCCGTCATTTCCGTAGAAAAAAAAACGATGATTGCCGAAGGCATTAGTTAGTTGCACTGTACGCAGCACATTGAATGACGCGGTCGCGTCCTATTCGTGTCATATAAAGTCTATACTTTAGCCTATTCACGTTATGAAGGCAGTGAATCATGCGTATCTACATACTATTGACGACCTCTGTGGCTCAGTTGGTTGAGCATGTTGGTGCTCAAGCCGGAGGTCGCGGGTTCAAATCCCGCCGAAGGAACAAAAAAGTTTTTCTGTGTTCCTGGGTCATGGATGTGTATTAAATATGTGTATAATATAATAAAAATCTTAAATATGTGTATAGTATAAAAGTATTAAATATATTTCCGTTGTCTGGTACCCGTAACACAAGTTCTTCGAGAAATTACCACGGGATCAGATTGACGTAGTGTGAAGGGTCCATATATGTTAAATTATTATAATTATTATATTATATGTCAAAATGGCTTACTTTAATAGGTAAATTAATGTAATCACAGCTAATGCGTCAATTTTGACATGTGTATGCATGATTCACTGCTTTTTTTAACACTTACAGACTATAAGTTATTTCGTAGATATCTAGAGGGTAAAAACTGTATGTATGTCACCAGGCTATATCTCATGAGATCAAAATCCTTGATAGCTAGACAGTTAAAATTTTTAGATAACCTTTACTAAAAATAGTCGATTTCGTAATAAAAATGAACTCTTATAGTTTTGCTCTGTTCCTCTGTCTGTCTGTCTGTCCACGCCTCTAGCTTCTGTAATTATGAATATAAATGGATGAAATTTGGTATAGTTTTTTGTATATTATATTATCTCGGATTTAGCATCGTAAAATAATAATAATTTTATATTTTGAGGGTGGCTCTCCATACATGAGAAGTGGGGATGAAAAATATTTTTTCATTGTACCCCGTTGTATTGCATAACGTTGAATAGCGCTTTAAAATAGAGTCAAGATTTCATACATGACATTTTTTCAAAATTTTCGAGTAGTTGTAGAGTAGTTTTCTAAATTATAGGTTAAACTTGTAAGTTTCCATGCTGATATATGTATAATGCTTAAAACTAAGGGAAAATTATTTTGAACCAAACCGGACTGTGACTTTTGAAGTAATTTGAAAAACGTATTACGCGTTGATAGTAACGGAACCCTCCTTCGACACAACAAACGTGAATTTTTTGACGTTTTTGGCGTGATTCTTTAATGGCAAGTTGGCAACAGGTAGACGCTTGCAATAATAATTTTGGTTTTTTATACAATACATTTTATATACCAATAAGTGATAGGTCAGCTGTAATCAAATAATAATAGTATATTATATTACTTATCGTCAAGCAAATCAATTGCATATTTAAATAAAACAAGCATAAAACCCCCCCTAATAACCCCTTCAGATACCTTTTCTCCCTAAATTTAGGGAAAAAGTCCCAAGTTGGCATCACAGATAGACCGGCAGAAATTTTGTTGTGATAAGATAAGAATCTCTACGTGCGTAGGTTTACGCAGGCTTAAGCACTTTCTGGACAGAGTCTTAGACTATGTCCAGAAACTGCGTATTCTTACGCACGCAAGGTCTACGCACGTAGTCGAGGTACTAGGGCCCCATACATTGCGTCCAGAAGCTACGTGCGTATTATTTTAGTTATGCGCGTATCGTACAAAATTGACCTATTAAACCGCTTTGGTTGATTCAGGCACGGATCCAGCTCTCAAACGAAGATGTGGCCCGAAAATTTTGATTATATTATTTCCTTCATAACATGGTTATTAGAATATAAAAAAAGAATTTTATTATTTTCTTTATAATATTATGTTAATTAAAAGCTAACGCGCGGAGTGAGTGAGAAAGTTTTTCGCTTATTTAGCAAAAAAATTATTTTATGTTTGGTAAAAAAATAAGCTTTCAATATAGGTACCTTAAACAAATTAACATCAACTAAGATTATAAATTAATTAAATAAAAATATATGCATATATAGTAAAGAAACATACACAAATTATAGATTATATAACATCGGCAGGAGTAATTCCTATCGGTTCAAACAAAGTATTATTTTTTCTTAAATCTGTTGGTTAGTAAATAAAAAAGGGCCGAAAATTTATGGAGAGGTGACAAATTTTGCGTTTTCTTCAATCTACCTGACTAAAGGTCCGCTTAACACTAAATCCACTACTATAAATATGTATTTTAACAATAATATAAGTTTGACCAGCAGGTAAAAAGCACCAGGTAAGACTCAAAAGGCTAACAATACCAATACTACTACCCACTGAACCTATTTTGATTATAAATTAATAGACCTTGAAAGTATGCACTCAAAAGGCTGTTGGGGTTGTACACGTATAGGTGCTCCGCCCCTGACTCAATAGATGCAGCAATTACGCAGCTACCTCGAGTACGCGCGAGACACAAAGTGAAAGAAAAATGTTTTTCTCGCTCCGATTGTATGATTCAAAGTGAGACAGAAGTATTCAGTTCATTCGTTACACAGCATTCAGATCGGTTGACACTGTTGGCATTTTACTTTACAGAGTGTTCCGAAATTTTGTGCTGTCAATGTTTTGTCAAAACCAATTATTTCTGAAGACACTTTATATTAAAACCTTCAACACACAATTGATATCGATTTGAAATAGTCAAAAGTGTCATCCCCTGTATTTTGGAGTGCAATGAAAGCGTAGTAAGATCGAGTTGCCAAGTTTCAAAAAATATTTCTCCCTAAAACAAATAGTACGGTTCCCGTGGATTTTACCTAGCATGCGAAGACTCTCAAATATAATTATTAAAGTACTTATGCCATATCGAAACTTCATAAAGTTACATAATACGATAAAATATATAGGTACTTACCGTTAAAAATCAAAAAAGTTACATACCAAATATGTAAGTATTACTTATTTAGAAAAACATACCTATAAAGATCTTTATACAGTAAAACTACTTTGCTAATATCTTTCGGAAGTCCCACACATGCTTTCCAACATCCGTCATTTCCGTAGAAAAAAAAACGATGATTGCTCATTTTCGAGCAAAATGAGTAGGACAATAACAAAAACAATATAATTTTGGCAAGTTGCCTTGCACCAACAATGAAAAACAAAATGTTAATGTATGATTTTAAGAACGAATTGTGAATATGTATTATTAAAATTAAATGTTTAGATAATTTAACGTTATTATTTAAATTCGATTATAATTATAAAATAACCAACAAAAATAATATTTACCCTAAAGCGCCATACTCACGGGCCAAGCAGCAAATCCAGTAACGGTACTTATAGTATAACAGTATCATTATTGTCAATAGTGTCATTCATCATCATCATCATCAATCATTTATAATTTTTGCCTGCAAATCCGCGGCCTTGTGCTTGTAGGTGTGGTCAGTATGACCCATAAGTCTGGCCACAGACGTTCTAAATTTGACATTCTTTAAGAACGTCAAATTCAGGTCGAAGGCAAAGTTTCCATACAAAACACGCATAGCCCACACACGTGCATAATCTTTCAGATTCTTAAATGTCAGTTCAAACTTTAAGAATGTCAATGAAGAACGTCTGTGGCCAGGCTCAGCGTATGTGTGACATGGTGTCTGAATATATAAATTTCGAGGAGTCCCTCGATTCCACATTGATCCTATCATCATGTCACCGCTTTTTTCAAAACGGGACCAACTTGAAATTATACCCTTTACATCAAAAAAAGAATTTTGAAAATCGGTCCAGAGACGGCGGGATTATGGTATAACATACAAACAAAAATAAAAAAATATATATATATGTTGCCGAACGTATAGCCGCCTCTTTTTTTGGAAGTCGGTTAAAAAAATAGTGTGCTGTATATTACTTATCGACAAGCAGTTTAATTGCATATTTAAATAACACAAGCATAAGATTCTTAGCCCCTTCAGATACTTTTCTCCCTAAATTTAGGGAAAAAGTCCCAAGTTGGCATCACAGATAGACCGGCAGAAATTTTGTTGTGATAAGATAAGAATCTCTACGTGCGTAGGTTTACGCAGGCTTACGCAGTTTCTGGACATAGTCTTAGATATTTGCGATTGCTGCATAATGCATTCATTATATTCATAATAATACATATAATATAATTATTATTACATACTATTTCAGTAGAATATTTTGAGCGTAGGTATAATTAAATTTCTTTCTCTTTTGTTGTTATATGTAATATTTAATTTATTTGTGCTTGATTTATCAGATTTAATATATATAGGTTTTTAGTTTTTAACCCAAAACAATGACTTTTATGATTTTTTTGTTTACTCGTAACTGTACGTTTATGCGCGTGTCAGCAGTGGTGTAGGGACTTAAAAATAATAAAATTAATATAAAAATATTTCTAAAGAAAACACAATTTTATTAAAACATAATATTAAGTAAAATCAATTTATTAATCAGTTTAAATTCTAGGCTGCTATGATCTTCAGCAATAATCCATTAATGTAAATAGTATTAAATAATAAAAATAACACAAATAGCAATTAGTTAAAAATATAAGCAACTTAAGTAAAATACTTATCTTATAGTATCCAATTAATCGGAGCTCAAAATCAGATAATACTGATAGGAGGCAGAGTAGTTGTGCTCACGACGGCGCTTCAACCAAAAGTCCCCTCCCATGGGACAGTTCGCCATTTTATATCAACCAAACAGACACCCCACTCTGCCCCACCTCTGACTACCAGAAATATTGAAACAAATCATCAAAACCAGTTGTAAATTCATAATTAATTAATTATTAAATAATCACATCTCATTTGTTGTTTAATTAAGCTATTTACTGTCCTAAAAATGTCTTAACAGGAACATGTGTTTTATTTGTAAACAGAATGACAACTTTTAAGTATTAATAATAAAATATTAGTTTATACAGTTTATAAATCATTAATTACTAATTACTAATAATACGATTTACATACAATTGTTTAGTATAAATCAATATAATAAGGATCTTAAAGTTAATTGTTGTGTTGATTTGTAAACACAAATGACAACACTAAAAGTAATGACATAAGTTGATTGATATTATTACTACAAATCATAAATTATTTTAATAATTTTATAACTTTCAGTACAGCAAACAATCAATTGATTACCCAAGATCTTACACGCGCTAAACTCAGAAACTACGGAATGGATTTTTATGAAATTTGTTACCTACAATATTTTTTATCAATCTAAAGTATAAAATAGTATAAAATGCAATAAAACAACCAGATATTTAAATTAGTTAAAACTTTACCTAATCATTAATGTGTATGATTATTTATGAGGAATAAGTGAGAATCTCGATGGCTTCGTGGTACTCATCTCTCTCTCGAACTCAGTCATGGTCCCAACTACGATGTGCGATAACAATCCAAATTATTTTTATTAAGTTCAAGATCCACAATGTCTTCCCAAAGATTTTCGAAATCGTTAAAATACTAATAGCTGGAGAGCTACTTAGAAATTTAGAGTAGGTATTTGAGGCACGTTGAAACCTTGTCCTTTACTTCTCCTATTGTACCTCAACACGAGAATGCAGGCCTGGCTGGTCAGAACTGGAACTTGGCCAAATTACAAATTTTTGAAAAGTAAATTTTTTTATGCCCGAAATACATGTTTGAGACACTTTGAAATTTTGATATACAGTTAGTATAATGTATAAGGAGTTGTGGAAAAAAAAGCCATGTAATTTAGTTGGCACTTTAACCTAGCCATGTCAGTTTAAAAGTAAATACATTGGCTTTCGATTCGTGATTTTCTGACATCTATTGGTCATTTTATGAACTGCAATATACGTATGGACGGAAATGCGACATCTAGGAAGCCCTCAAAGAACTACGTGGTCAAAAAATAAAATTGCGTATTGTGCAATAAACTTACTCGTCAAAATGTGTTTATAAAACAAATAGGTATTAATGAAATAGAAATGGTATACGAACCAGCATAACCTACCATCTACATGTTTTAGATAATAGTTTAGTTACCTATAAACGTAAAAGTGACATCTAGGAAGGATTAAAGTACTACGTGGTCTTGATAATTTTCGCAAAGTCGATATGAGTCGTTTTTAATTGATTTTCCTATAAAAATCGAAGACATCCATTCGTTGTTTATACAATATTGTGTGCAATAAAATTATATATTGTGCAATAGTTTAATTTACTCGACAAATTGTATTTATAAAACAAATCTAGACACGCAAGCCAAGTTCAAGTAACAGAACTGGCGAGCGGCACCGTGTGTAATATAACACGAACCATTTGGAGCCCAAACGGTTATTTAGATATTAATGTCCAAAAATCGACATTTTTGTCACTGGCATGTTACGTCATGGGGTACTCATCCCAACTTACCTGTCCGGTAGTTGTGGTATAGTATGCGACCCCGGCTTCCCTAGCTATTACTGTCCTATCCGTTGCCCTCCTGGGCGGTAATGTAGGATACATTTCCTATTTCCCACTCTAAATTACCAATCTTGCTTTTCACACCACCTATCCTGCCCTTTCCTATTCCTACCCTCTCCGCCAATCCAACGTCTGCCGCGCGGATGGATGCATAGCTAGGGGCAAGCTCTAGTCGTTAGCGTGCAACACTGCCCTGGGACCGGGCGCACCCAGAATTAAGCCAGCCTTACCCCGGCATGTGGGGCTCTGCTGGGGTGGACAAACTCTTCCCTTGCTACTCGTGGGAACGCAATGGAAAATCACAAGAATTATTTGATTAACCAAAATGGCGGCGATGTGGTTCGCCACCCATCACGTCTTGTTTCTCGCGGGGGCGAAAAGCGGCCCATGGAGAGCCGCTTCGCTACGTTGAATGTAAGAGGAGGAATGGATGGTAAGATAGGTGAAGTATGTCAGATGATGGATGAACGATGCATAGATAATCTGTGCGTGAACGAAACCAAGAGGAAAGGATGTGACACCACGGTTCATGGTCCCTACACGGCATACTGGTCGGGAGTCTCCCAAACCAGCCGAGGCTGTCAGGGAGTTGGTATGATTCTTTCCTCTCGGATAGTTGAATGTGTGATGGAGCATGAATGTGTAAGCCCAAGACTCCTCTGGATTAGGTTAAAAGTCGGACTCACTCGCCTGTTCACCCTTGGGGTCTATGCACCGACGGTACTGCGCGGAGGTGGGTCACTAAAAGCCCGACAAGAAAGAGAGGAATTTTGGGATAGCATGAAAGAGGTCTTGAATAAATGCGGAGAAAATGAACGGATCGTGATGTTAGGGGACTTTAATGGGTTGGTTGGAGTAAAGCGTGATGGGTATGAAGGAGTTCTGGGTACGTTTGGGGACGAGAGAGTGAATGACAATGGGAGAAGCCTGCTTGAAGTATGCTTGGAATGGAATCTGTGCGTGGCCAATACAATGTTTGACCACAAAAAGATCCATTTGTATACAAGAGATGAGGGTGAGTCTAGAAGTATGATTGATTTTATAATTGTGGACTGAGGAAGAAAGTGCTAGACACTCGGGCTTACCGCGGTGTAGGACTCGACACAGACCACCTCCTGGTCATAGCCCGAATGCGTGGCCTCTTTAAACGGTGGCGACACCGACGGGCCGAGCCTACGAGTGTTTTGGACAGAGTGAATGTGGAATACCTACAGGAAAAATAAAAGAGGGACGAGTATGTAGAGAAATTGAAAGAAAGTTTTAAAGGCATAGAAGAGATAGGTGTGATTGAAGAGTTGTGGGAGAAATTTAAAAAAGGGATAGTCAATGTTGCTATTAAGTTATGCGGGGTGGCTAAAAGAAGGAAAGGAAGAAATAACTATAATGTGTGGATGGATAAAGATGTGCAAAGGGTTGTTCAAGAAAAGAAGAAAGCGTGGTTGGATTGGTTAGCAACAAAAGCTAACCAAAAAGTTCAAAAGGCAACGGATGATGAGATAAAGGAAGCAAGAACGAAGTATAAAAGATTGAAATCAGCAGCGAAAGAAGTTGTGTCTAGAAAGAAAGAAGAACGAAAGGATGATTTTGATAGGAGACTCACTGAAGATTTCCAGTCAAACATCAAGTTTTTCTGGAAATCCATTTAAACAGCCAGAGGAAAAACTTCTACCTCGGAGCTGAATACAATCAGGAGTAAGGATGGGAGCATTATAAAAGGAGAAGAATGTGTGTTAAAGAGGTGGAAAGAGTATTTTGAAAGTTTGTTTGAAAGAGAGGAAGTGCAGGTACAACATCCGGCACCTTCCATGGAAGATAATATAAATGTTGATGAGAGTGAGATAAGCATGGATGAAATAATGAAAGCAGTGAAAAGTATGAGATTAGGTAAGGCTGCAGGATATGACAGGATTACAGTCGAGATGCTGAATGCTGGACTGGGCATAGCAGCTAGCCAGCTGTACCGCCTTTTTAATTTATGCTGGTGAAATGGGCAAGTACCAGAAGACTGGTGCAAAGCTGTAACCGTGCCATTGTATAAGGGAAAAGGGTCGCTGCAGGACTGCATAAATTACCGCGGTATAAACATTCTCAGCGTCGTCGGTAAATTATATGCGAAAGTGTTGATTGAAAGAGTTGTGAATGAAACAGATGAAAAAGTATGGGATGCACAAGCGGGATTCAGAAAGGGAATGGAATGTACGGATCAGGTCTTTTCCTTGCGGTGCATAGCCGAAAAGTGTTTGGCTAAAAACAAGAAGGTCTACTGCACGTTCGTGGATCTAGAAAAGGCCTATGATAGAGTGGTGAGGAATGATTTGTGGTCAGCTTTGTCCGTGAACGGCATGTTCATGGACAATTGCTTGACAGATTTAAAAGAGAATGAAAGTGGGTTGAGAATGAATGAGTTACTCGTCAAATGTTTTCTCTATGCTGATGACCAAGTATTACTTGCGACTTCGACCGAGGAGTTGCAGGAGATGATAACTGCGATGAGTGGAGCTTTTACTAGAAAGGGAATGAAGATGAATGTAAAGAAGACGAAAGTGATGGTGTTTGAAAGAGATGAGGCAGTGACAGAATGCAATATCGTGATTGGAGATGAACAAATTGAACAGGTGAATGATTTTGTTTATCTGGGTTCAAAGTTTACAAGAGATGGAAAGTGTGAGAGTGATATTGAAAGAAGAGTGAATGCAGGAAACATGGTGAATGGAGCTTTGCACTCCTTCATGAAGTCGGAAGGTGTCTAACAAGGCTCGTTTGGCGGTGCATGCGGGGGTGTTGTTCCGACACTCATGTACGGAAGTGAAAGTTGGGTATGTCAGAAGAAACATGAAAGCAGAATAAATGCAGTTGAGATGAGAGCATTAAGAAGCATGATAGGAGTTAAACTGGGTGACAGGATAAGAAATAGTGAGATAAGGAAACGTTGTGGTCTGAAAGAAGATGTAGTGACAAAAATTGAGAAAGGTATGCTGAGATGGTTTGGCCATGTTGAGAGAATGAATGAAGAACGATTGACGAAAAAAGTGTATAATGCGAGTGTGAATGGAAGTGTTGGAAGGGGTAGACCTAGGCGGACGTTTCAAGATCAAATCGGGGACGTCTTGAAAAAAGGCCAGGTTAAGAGTACCCTAAAACGAAGAGCATGTATGAAGGGAATAATGAAAGTGGATGAAGCAAAACAAGTATGTAAGGATCGTAGCAAGTGGAAAGAAGTGGTCTCTGCCTACCCCTGCAGGAAAGAGGCGTGATTATATGTATGTATGTATGTATGTACTGACCTATAGATCAAAACAGTAATAATACACAATACTTCTTGCACTATTTCCACTTTAATAAGTATTTTACATTAATTTTAATATATCACACGACCGGTTTCGACAACGTCATCATCAGGTGTAGGTAGAATCTACCTACACCTGATGATGACGTTGTCTAGTGCAATAACAAAATTGCACGAATAGTGCAAGAAGTATTGTGTATTATTACTGTGAAACATGAATTTCCACCAAGAACCTACAGTACAATCAATAACATATTCTATAGATCAAAACTCTAACCCAGTTCCAGATGACCTAAAAATTCAATATTATGTTTGTTCGCAGATAACTTTCTCGTTTATGAACCGATTTTCAAATATTTTTTTTTTGTGATGTAAAGGGTATAATACCGAGTTGGTCCGGTTGTCAAAAAAGTGGTGACCTGATGTTGGAATCCATGAGGAATCGAGGGAACTCCTCGAATTTTATATGGACACATATAGTGATTTTGACTTTTTCTGAACTAGTCTAAGCATGTGCTTCCAAAAAGTAAGATGCTCCAAGGTCCCCTGGACCCAAAGGTACAGAACAGAACTCCTGACTCCTTATAGATACATGTTTGGGGATTTCGGCGTTGTTTGAAGAACTGCAAGCATATGCCACCATGTCAATTAGAGTAATTTATAAACATACATCATCACATCATAGACCATACATCATCACAATATTATGATATAAAAGGTACTTCTCATAGTATTTTACAGTAACTCGGAGATCTTTGAACATTACTCTGCCGTTTATGGACCTATTTTTAAAATTATTTTGTTGTAAAGGGTTTAATTCGAAATTGGTCCTGTAGTCACTAAACCTGATGATGTGATCCATGAGGAATTGAGGGAACTCCTCGAAATTTATTTATTTATTTATTTACTATGTTACCAACAAAAGTTACAATGATTCAATTTTAAAAATACATTAAATAAGAGAAGAACTTGTTGTACTTTAAATTATAGGTTATTTCATCATGCAAAGTAAGAAACATAAATATAAAGAGAAAAATTCAAATAAAATTACTAAAATTCATAAATTAAATTAAAAAAAATCGTTTACAAAATACAAAATAATTAAAATTCTAAATTTACAATAATAAATAATTAATTAATTAATCACAGAAATTAGAATTGAAATTTACAAAACATGAAATTTAGTCATAGAATTAGATCAAATTAAAGTCAGAGGTGCAATGAATTAATGTTAACAATGATATTATATTATATAAGTAATTAATGATGTCAAGATTAATAATAAAATATTTGAATAAATACAATAAAACAAAAATTGAAAACTTTTACAGAATTATGGGACAATTAAGTAACATGACCGCATTGATAGTATTTGAGGATCTTTGTTTTGAAAGTATGAAAACGATCATGGTTTACGTCAAGATCCGAAATCCTCGATGATAGCTCATTGTATTTACATGAAAGTCTTGTTATGGGGTTATTTTTACCCAGGTTAGTTTTATGGTAATTAGGTCGAAAAAGGGGCACTTGTTTCCTAAAAGATCTCACGGGGAGGAAAAAATTAAATTAAGAGAGGAGATGCATACAGTCTATTTTATTGTTTACTAGCGACCCGCCCCGGCTTCGCACGAGTACAATACTAATACTACAGAATGTCTTTAAACCTCTACCAAACGGGCGAAATTTAGTCAAAAGTTCAAAACAAACAGAAACAAATTAATATAGGTACCTACTAAAACTCAATGAAATAAGTAGGTGGGTATACTTTTATCGTATGAAATACCTATACTCTTCAGGACTAACAATACAACAAACACTAAATAAATAGGTATTCAAGTAACTATCCATCATAGTTACAACGAACACAAAAAAAAAATTACCCAATAATCTAAACTCAGCACGCGCACCCCCTCGCCTTGGTGACACCCACTTCGCAACGGGCCGTGTAGCAGAAATCGTAATATTTTAATTTCGCCATAACTTCAAAACCAAACATCCAATTTTAATCATTCAAAGGCCAAATATTATCTACATAAACTGTACTTAGTGATGAAATAATTTATTTTGATAAGGATTAATAGCATAAGTAAAATAAACGCGTTTAAATATAGTCCAAAAAAATTTCAAGATTTCTAAATAAAAAAATGGTTGTTGTGCCACACTCGACATAGATAGGTATAGTGTGTCGCGGACTTTTTTGTAGACATTTATAAGATCTACAATTAATTAGAACATTTTATGGTTCTATCTTTTATAGTTTAGGCAGCGTACGCAAAATAAGTAACTTTTCTGGTTGATTTTTTACACCTTGTGTCCGAAAAACCCAAATATCTTACGGAACCCTATTTTTTTCCAAAATAAAATTTAGCCTATGTTACTCGTGGATAATGTAGCTTTCGAATGGTGAAAGAATTTTTGAAATCGGTCCAGTACTTTTTGAGCCTATTCATTACAAACAAACAAACATACAAACAAAGTTTTCCTCTTTATAATATTAGTGTAGATTAGTTGATAAAGAAATGACATGTCTAAAATATGCCTTCGTCATTCTAATGTTACCATACCAAAATGCTGTAGTTTCTTCTCGTATGAGCAACCACGCAAGGAGTTACAGAATCTATAGGCCAAATGACG
This sequence comes from Glaucopsyche alexis, assembly GCA_905404095.1. Lineage (NCBI taxonomy): Eukaryota > Metazoa > Arthropoda > Insecta > Lepidoptera > Lycaenidae > Glaucopsyche > Glaucopsyche alexis. The sequence continues at coordinate 9,186,753 of FR990047.1, forward strand.
GACAATTTTTTGTTGAACACTTTCAATTCGATCAATGTGCACTTTGTAATATGGATTCCATACGGTAGAACAGTATTCCAGTTTACTTCTTACGTAACTATTATACAAGGTCAATATTGTAGAGGCTTTGTGAAATTCTCTAGAGTTTCTGATCACGAAACCAAGAGATCTTAAGGCAGAGCTGACCGATTCCTCTATGTGTGGAATAAAACTCAACCTTGAATCAAGCATCACTCCAAGATCTCTAATAGTTTGTACTTGAGATATAGTTGTGTTTGATATCGTGTAGTCGCTTACAGTAGCTACCCTTTTTCTTGTGAACTTAATATGATGGCATTTTTTCGCATTAAGGTACATTTTATTATTGGCACACCATAGGACAAGACTATCGATATCATCCTGAAGCTTTTTTATGTCAAGTTTTGTTTTTATTATCCTAATTAATTTCAGGTCGTCTGCATACATAAATATATTGGAATTTATTAAGATATCGTTTATGTCATCGATGAAAATGTCAAAGAAGAGAGGTCCAAGAATTGACCCTTGAGGGACCCCGGAATGAGCGATAAAAAGGTCAGATTGATAACCATCAAAGCCAACATAAGATGGTCTTTGACTCAAATAAGAAGAGCACCAATTTAACAGAGAGCCAACTATGCCAAAAGACCTTAGCTTCTGTAAAAGAATGTTATGATTGACTTCGTCAAAGGCCTTCGAGAAATCAGTATATATAGCGTCAAGTTCATTACCATTATCGATTGCATTGATTAGGTAGGTAGCGTAAGATGTAAGGTTAGTATTACATGATCTACCGGATAAGAAACCGTGTTGGTTACTATTAAGAAGCTGATTTACATGTCTGGAGAGATTTTAGTGAACCAATGACTCGAGAACCTTTGACATCGTCGACAGAATAGATATAGGTCTATAATTGGTAATAATTCTGGCGTCATCTCCTTTAGGAATGGGAACTATACGGGCCTTTTTCCAAACAGTGGGGAAAACGCCAGTTCTAAGTGATGTATTAAAAATAAAGTGAAGAGGCTGAGATAATTCGAGAGCACACTTATGCAAGAATATAGGAGGAATTTTATCCGGTCCAGGTCCCTTAGTGCAGTCAAGTTTCAATAGTTCCTTAAGTACATCACGTTGGGAAATAAAAAAGGTGCTCAAGTACGTTTTAGGTTCTTTTACTGTATAGTGTAATTGACTATTGGTATCAATTTCGTACACCGAAGAGAAATTCTGAGCGAAGAGGTTGCATAATATGTCCGGGCCATTATTTGCCTTAGTATCTCCCAATTCCATGGACGATGGGTATATGCTGCTTTTCATTCTCATATTCTTTATATGTGTCCAAAATAATTTGGGAGTGCCAGAAATAGCATCTTCAATAGTGGAAATATAATCTTTAACACTGTCTAATCATTTTGCTACAGTCCTTTCAAAGAAAGTTAAATTCAATTTTATCAAGTGGGTTGTTATATTTTTCAACCGACTTCCAAAACACAAGAGGAGGTTTACAATTCGTGTGTATGTTTTTTTTTTGTGTGTATGTTACACGATTACTCCGCCGTTTGTGGACCGATTTTCAAAATTCTTTTTTATTGTAAAGGTTTGACTCCTGGATTGGTCCCATTGTCATCAAATGGTAGATCTGGTGATGGGATCCATGAGGAATTGAGAGAAGTCCTCAAAATTTATAGGGACACCGATAGTGATTTTGACTTTTTTTGAAGTAACTCGAGCAAATGCTACCAAAAAGTGAAATGTTGTGCCAAGGTATACCCTGGATCCAAAAGCACTGAACGGCATTTCTCAGTCTTTGAAGATATACGTTTAAAAATTTCAGCATTGTTTATAAAACTACAAGCAAATGTCAGTATTAAATAATAATTATCATCATCACCACCACCATCATAATCACACCATACATCATGATAAATTATGATGATATAGGTATTTTTAATAGTATTTTACACCGATATCGATTTCTTTGAACATTCACAGCTACCAAAAAGTTAAATGTTGTGCCAAGGTATACCCTGGATCCAAAAGGGCTGAACAGCACTCCTCAGTCTTTAAGTATACACGTTTGATAATTTAAGTATTGTTTATAAAACTGCAAGCAAATGTCACCATTAAATAATCATCACCACCACCATCATAACACCATACACCTTGATATTTTGTTGATATCTAGGTGTTTCTCATAGCTTTTTACACCGATATCGATTTCTTTGAACATTGACAGTTACCAAAAAGTAAAAGTTGTGCCAAGGTATACCCTGGATCCAAAAGGACTGAATAGAACTCCTCAGTCTTTAAATACACACGTTTGGAAATTTCAACATTGCTTTAAGAACTGCAAGCATATGTCACTATTAAATAATAATCATCATCACCACGACCATCATCATCAAACCATACATCATGATAATATTATGATGATATAGGTATTTTTTATAGATTTTTACACCGATATCGATTCCTTTGAACATTCATAGCTACCAAAAAGTGAAATATTGTGCCAAGGTATACCCTGGATCCAAAAAGGCTATAGAGCACTCCTCAGTATTTAATGGTACACGTTTGAAAATGTCTGTATTGTTAAAAGAACTGCAAGCATAGGTCACTACTCACTATTAAATAATCATCATCACCACAACCATCATCACACCATACATCATGATATTATGTTGATATAGGTATTTCTCATAGTATTTTACACCGACATCGATTTCTTTGAACATTCAGAGCTACTCAAAAGTGATATGTTGTTCCAAGCCTATATACCCTAATAACGATAATGGGATCCATGAGGAATCGAGGAAACTCTTAATAGAAAAGTTAATGATCGTTAAGTTTTCTTACAAATTTTTAATTTCCCCGCAACCTTTTCTGTCAACACAACACCACAAAAAATATTTATGAAAATTGGTGTAGCACTTTATGCAATGAATGACCAAGGGAGAAGGGGATTTTTTTTATACAGAAGATGATCACTTACTAAGAACTAATCTGAGACACGGCGCTGCGCCGGCCGATTCAACATTAGGCATTTTTAGTAGATTTCATTTTTGAAATCGTGAGTGTGGGACCTCTTGCTCCAACTAACTTCATTGAGGTGTTTTATGCATAAGTGTTTAAAATCGACATTGAAAAAACATGATTAAACTATAGTAGACGTTAATCGCAACTTCGTGCGCGCAAAAGGAAATCTCGCTGAAACCGTACATTTTGCCGCGATAAAATGTAGCTTCAGCTGGATGGTAGAATGTTAATTTGTATGTTGTTAACGAATTGGTCTCGGGTTCGAAACCCGGTCAGATGAATATTTTTGTGATTCTTTTTATTTCCTTTCTCTTATATATTTATTTATTTTTGAATATTTTATTGTCCTATAACAGCTCCGAACAAAGCTCGGTCTCCCAGGTACTAGTTAATAATATTATAATACCACTGAAAAGAAAAAAATAAAAAATATTTAAAAAAATATAAAAACCGACTTCCAAAGTAAAAGCAATAACATTCTTAAAATCACATAAAAGTATGAAATAATTCTTATTGTCGAAATAGTTCCCTTTCAAATTCTACTAAAATGTTACTATTTTTCTACTCAATCTTCTTATTTTTGAAGTCGGTACCAGCCCAAATAATTGTACCTATAAATCCTTTCAATAAAAATATTAATTTTAACACAACTACGTCCTTAAACATATAAATAATATTTTAAATAACTCACGTTCAAATTGGCTGGGCTGGTACCGACCTCAAAAATAAGATTGAGTAGAAAAATAGTAACATTTTAGTAGAATTTGAAAGGGAACTATTTCGACAATAAGAATTATTTCATACTTTTATGTGATTTTAAGAATGTTATTGCTTTTACTTTGGAAGTCGGTTTCTATATTTTTTTAAATATTTTTTTTAAATCTTTTATGACAATTATGCTTCTTTTTTAATAATTTGATTAGAGTTTTTGAAAACCATATAGGAAATTTTGAATTTGATTTACTTTGTGATTTAGGAACATAATGTTTAATGACATCATCCAAAGTTCTATAAAGGTAATCAGTCATTTTATTAACATCGTCATTATATTAAATTGCTGTGCCCAGTCAATTGAATCGAGTGAAGTTTAAATTTTTTGATAATCAGCTTTATAAAAATTTAATTTGTTAAAATGTTGAGTTCCTTCAAGTTTAGAGTGTTGGGATTGAACTTCAATTGTTATATCCAGTGCGGGGTGATATGAATCCACAGTTCGTATAGGGAAATGCGATTCAGAAACTTTTACTGCTGGTATGTTACTTAAAACAAGATCGAGTAGGCGTTCTTTATTATTTAGAACGTTGTTAAATTGACTTAAGGAGTTTAAATCTAGAAAATCATACAGAATATTCTTAAGTGGATTATAGTTTCGTTGAGGATTGAACGGTGTCTGCATGACATAATAAGGTTCTTTTAGGTCAAGAATGTTAAAGTCTCCTAATATTAGTATTAAATTATCAATAATATTGTTAATAGTAAGAATACTATTAGCCTTTTCTATAAAAGTAGCAAGTTTGTCGCGAGTCAGAGGTGGAGGGAGATAAATTGCGCACAAGTAAAGAGTAAGCGATTTCATTCCTGACATTAAATCTATAGAAACCCAGAGATCCTCACAGTCGCTTTCCCAGGAAGTACAGCGCACCGAAATAAGTTTTTTAGATACTGCGATAAGGACCCCACCGCCTCTGTTCTTATGACATGATAATTTAGACGATTCTCTATCGCGTCTATAAATAATATACCTATCGTCGAGAATTTCGGAGTCGAATACATTACATTTGAGCCATGTCTCAACTGATACAATTATGTCGTAATTATTATTTAATATTTCTTGTCTGACTTGGGACATACACGTATTTAGGCCTCTAACATTTTGATAGTAGCAACTTAAGGAAGTGAATTTATTAACTAAAACGCAAATGCTTGCATATAATTACTTAACTAAATGGTAGAGGAATTCAGTCAATCATTAACTATTTGATGCTTTTAAGAACATCCGAATTTTTTACATAAACATATTCACTCTTATCATTTTTACGCATAAAAACTCGTCCATTCTTAACTCAAACATAACGATAATTAAGTAGTTTTGCTTTTGCTCGTGCTTCTGCGTGCAAGGTCTTGTTCAACGACGATAGGTGTTCACAGACATAAGATTGGTTTCTCAGAACCGCTCATACCGATGTGACTAGTATTTAGTTTATCTTCGTTTGTGGCTGCTTTTTTGTTGAAAGTTATAGTTGAGGCTAAGAAGTTATCGCGTACTCTTGGGTTGCAGAATTTAACTAAAACTGTGCGAGGTCGGGGGCTTTCTTTATTTAGTTTCATTATTCTTGTGCAACTTAGTATATCGCTATCGTTAATAGGGCATTGGATACTTGTAGCTATCTGTTTCACCGTTTTCATGATGTTCTCTGATTTGTGTTCAGGTATACATTGTATTTCTAGATTATTAGCTCTTGAATGTTGTTCTATAGCAGAGAGTCTACCTTTGATGTCAATCAGATCTTGCTTTAGTAATTTGTTTTCCTTTTTCAGTGTTTTTGTAATTTCATTTTTCTGTACCATGTCCTTTTTAATATCTTCGTATTTATGTTCTAGAAAATTAATAGCTGAGCTTATATCCGCCACCTTGGTAAGTACTTCCGTCATTTTAACGTTTAATTCTTGAATTATGCTCTCTTTGTGAATGTTCATCATTAATTTCATTTCCTCTCTAATAATATCGCGCACTTCCTTTAAACACTCGAGACTAAGCATGCTGTATTTAGGATCAGTGTTTTTGCGTCTTAAGGTGACATTTATATCAGTATTGTCTGCACAATCGTCCATAGAGTAGTAACTGCTACTGCTAGATGGAGCATTTCTTATCGGCGTATTAGTGTTGTCTGTTTTAGGTCTTGAGCAAGAAGGACAGAGCCAAGATCCCTTGTATTGATCTGTGAGATCTTGGAATGACGTAGCACTGACACTGACACATGAGTAATTTTTTTTTATTGCAAGTTTGACATTTTAATATTTCATTCGATTGTATTATTTTTTGACAACATTCAAATTTTATCTTTGGCGGAGGAGCCATGATTATTTTATTTTATAATTAGTAGGTTTCTAATTCCAGTACGCGTATAAAAGTTGAAAATAATTTTAAAAACTCCCTCGTAGTCCACTTGGGCTTGAACTCTCGTCCACCACCAGCAGAAGGAAGGGCCGTACCACTCGACCAACCGGACAGTTACGTTGAATTGCAAAAATATATTAAATCGACACATATAGTACGCAGCCACCTAGAATACGCCAGCTCGATATGGAACCCAACATACGTGGTTCATTCTCAAAGGATCGAATGTATCCAAAGGTCCTTCACCAGACGCCTCGCATACAGCTGTTCGGGAATTTCCCACAGGTCTCCATATGAGCTACGACTGGACTTCTTCGGCATGTCCAACTTGAGGGCAAGGCGAACAATACACGACCTGCTCCTTTTACATAAAATAGTTAACGGCTTTACCTCTTGTTGCGATCTGCTAAATCTTTTTTCGTTAGCTGTCCCATACAATTTCCCTCGGAAGCCTATGACTAATATCTTGTGCGGCCCCATTTCCAGAACCAATTTGGGCATGCAAGCGCCAGTCTCTAGAATGTGCAAATTATATAGTAACGTTTGCTCTAACCTCAACAATGACATTGATATTTACGGAATGTCTCACAATCAATTTAAAAGCAAACTAAATTACTTTTATAAAATTAATAATAAATCTAAAATTAATGATTGACGACATTTAGTTAATATAATTTTTTTATAATTAGTTTAAGTTTCATTTAATACCATCTTTATTAATCCATTTATTTATATTATTATTAATTGACGCTTTATTAATATGTATATTAATTGATTCAATTTAAATTATTTAATCCCAATGACATGTAATTTAAATTATTCATTACCACGTAATTAATAAGTTTAATTATTATAACAATTTACTTGTACTCTTGTCAATGTTGTGTCACCTATAAAGGTGCATGTATCAGGAATTTTGTACTATTAATAATAATAATTGTAACTTAAATGTATAATACATGTGCTGCTGCTGTCCTATCTAAATAAATAAATAAATTTTGACTTTTACTGAAGTAACATAAGCATATGCTACCAAATAATAAGATGTTGCACATTGGTGCTTTTGGATCTTTGGTATAACCTGGATCCAAAAGCAGTGAACAGAACTCCTCAGTCTTTAAAGATATGTGTTTAGAAATTTCGGTATTGTTTAAGGAACTGCAAGCATATACCAGTTTGTATCTTACATTAATCATCATCATCTTATTAACAATATGTAGTGAAAACTTAGCGCGTATTCAATTATACATTCGATCATTTATTTTAGACGTTCTTAAGATGTATTAATAAAAACTTAACAAAATATATCACAAAAAAGTATGAAATTATTATTTTTAAACAAAAAATTAAACCGACTTCCAAAGTAAAAATACACAAAAAAGTATGAAATAAAACTTATTTTCTAAATAATTTCGCTAAATTTTTCTACTCAATCTTCTTAATTTTGAAGTCGGTACCAGAAAAGACGATGGCCAAAAAACAACCCAGTTTCGACAAAAACTTCTTATGTTCGTGTTAAATAGGCTTTATAATTATGTAGATTAAAAAATGCTTTTATTTTCTTCTTAACTACTGGGATATATATATATATAAGAACGTCTAAAATAATCGATCGAATGTATAATTAAATACGCGCTAAGTTTTCACTAGGTATTGTTAAGATCGTTAACCCTTACAAGATGATGATGATTACTGTAAGATACAAACTGACATATGCTTGCAGTTCTTTAAACAATACCGAAATTTCCAAACACATATCTTTAAAGACTGAGGAGTTCTGTTCACTGCTTTTCTTTCCAGGCTTTCCAGGTTATACCAAGGATCCAAAGGCGCCAAGGTGCAACATCTTATTTTTTGGTAGCATATGCTTTATGTTACTTCAGTAAAGGTCAAAATCACTATATGTGTCGATATAAATTTAGAGGAGTTCCCTCGATTCCTCATGGATCTCATCATCAGAATTCCACTTTAGTGACTAAAGAACCAATTTCGAATTAAACTCTTTACAACAAAATAATTTTGCAAATAGGTCCATAAACGGCAGAGTAATGTTCAAAGATCTCCGAGTTAGTGTAAAATACTATGAGAAGTACCTTTTATATTATAATATTGTGATGATGTATGGTCTATGATGTGATGATGTATGTTTATAAATTACTCTAATTGACATGGTGGCATATGCTTGCAGTTCTTCAAACAACGCCGAAATCCCCAAACATGTATCTATAAGGAGTCAGGAGTTCTGTTCTGTACCCTTGGGTCCAGGGTATATCTTGGAGCATCTTACTTTTTGGTAGCACATAGTACTTAGACTTGTTTAGAAAAAGTCAAAATCACCATATGTGTCCATATAAATTTCGAGGAGTTCCCTCGATTCCTCATGGATTCCAACATCAGGTCACCACTTTTTTGACAACTGGACCAACTCAGTATTATATTATACCCTTTACATCACAAAAAAATATTTGAAAATCGGTTCATAAACGACAAAGTTATCTACGAACAAACATAATATTGAATTTAAGAATACAGTGCCGCTCGTTAGTTCTGTTACTTGAACTTGGCTTGACACGCTGCCGCGTGTCTAGATTTCTTTTATAAATACAATTATTTGTCGAGTAAATTAGACTATTGCACAATATAAAATTTTATTGCACACAATATTGTATAAACAACGAATGGATGTCTTCGATTTTTATAGGAAAATCAATTAAAAACGACTCATATCGACTTTTCGCGAAAATTATCAAGACCACGTAGTACTTTGATCCTTCCTAGATGTCACTTTTACGTTTATAGGTAACTAAACTATTAACTAAAACATGTAGATGGTAGGGTATGCTGGTTCGTATGCCATTTCTATTTCATTAATACCTATTTGTTTTATAAACATATTTTGACGAGTAAGTTTATTGCACAATACGCAATTTTATTTTTTGACCACGTAGTTCTTTAAGGGCTTCCTAGATGTCGCATTTCCGTCCATACGTATATTGCAGTTCATAAAATGACCAATAGATGTCAGAAAATCACGAATCGAAAGCCAATGTATTTACTTTTAAACTGACATGGCTAGGTTAAAGTGCCAACTAAATTATTGCTTCTGACCAGCCAGGCCTGCATTCTCGTGTTGAGGTACATTAGGAGAAGTACAGGACAAGGTTTCAACGTGCCTCAAATATGTCTACTCTAAATTTCTTAGTAGCTCTTGGGCTATAATTATAATAATTATAATACGGCTACAAAGAAATCCCTACTTAATATTATACCTAAACGCGAAAGTTTGTATGTGCATAATAATATGTTTAGTTTTTCATGCAATAACTAGGTACTTAAAGAATTTTGATGACATTTGGTATGGTAGTAGTTAATCCAGAATACACGTCATAATACTTTTTGCACCTTATTAAATTTTATTTAGGTACAGATCCCGGTAAATTTCTTGAGTGTACGAAGTCGCAGGAAACATTCAAATAAAATACAACTGATATGGCTGTGCAGTGCCTACACCATTATGTATTCAATTTTGGTACCTCTAAGCTTTCGCTCTGACTTAAACCCAATTTCACGCGGGCGAAGCTGCGGGCAAAAGCTAGTACCTAATGAAGTTTGCTTTTATAGCTACCAGAACGAAATTTGAAATTGTATGGAGAAAACTTTATTTTTAATCTTAATTATATTATGTAAAAGAAAAACAACGCGGAATTTAATAATTTTTTCCAACTTTAATTATAAAAGTCGACATAAATAAATCCAAAAATACAAATATTAATAGAGAAAACCTTAAAATTAAATAGTTGTGAAATTGCTTTTGTAAGAGCAAGAACTTTCTCGCATGGGTCCCCAAATGCAGTCAGTTACCCATCATCTTCTTGCTGTATTGTCCTTAATATTTTTGTTTAGAGTTCAGTAGATCTAGGTAAAAGAGTTTCTCTTGCGTTTCTTAATATTAACCCAGCTTGTCTTTAGATTTCTTTAGGTAAGTCAAAAGTAAGTATTTAGCATATATGTACTATAATGCATATTTTTTAACCTTTCAAAGTCTTGGAGTGCAGAATGCTGTTAAGCAAAAAAGGCACAGCTGTTTATGCTACATATGCTTCATAGTGTTCATACCTGATAGTAAACTATAAAAAATACTGTGACTTTAATAATTATGCTGAAAATAGATCTAAAAGTACATACTTTACGTAATTTTCACACTTTATCTACTATACAGGCTACATCAAATGCGTTAATTCTTTGAAATGAGTACGCACACAGATCTCACTCACAATCTCCCCTCACAGCTCACTCCACTATTGCATCTTGAGTACAACTCAACAAAAAATGTACCGAAAAATCAATTTTCATTTTTCATTATATAAGGTAGAAAAGCAAACTTTACTAATTACAAATGAACTTCCTACCTACATTTCGATGCGTAAAATCAGAAAATATTCATTAAATAACAAACCCAACGAAATTTTTTTTTGTTGACTTGTGTTATTACTAGTGTCCGACTAGTTCGGTTTCGGTTTCGGCCGAGTTTCGGCCAAAAATCAAGTTATAATAATATAATAATAATCTTTATTGACTTAGTTGTTAATTACACAAATCCTATGAAGACTGACACCTAAACTAGGCTATAAATCCCGTATCTCAGGAGTCAGTGACTTCTCCCAATATTTGTAATAAACTGTGTCAACAGAGCCTAATAAATACAGTGCTTTTTTACTATATATGGATTTTAATAAATAGGTATTATATCTAATTATTTCACACATTATATATATATAATATGTTACAGTCAAAACCCGTTTTTCGTTATAACTCGTTTTTCCTAGTTAAAACTAGGTTTTACTAAACGCCTATGTTAAAACTAGAAATATCTAGTCAAAACTAGAATTTCCTACTAATATATTTGAGTTTTAGATAAAACTAGTTGTAACTCTAACTTTTAGTTAAATCAAGCACTAGGAAAACGAATTTGGGATTTAAAGCAAGATATACTTTTAAAAATATTATAAGATTTAAGACATAGAGTCATATAGGTACTTAGTAAAAATAATCGACTAGTTGTAGTCAAAGAGCCAGTAAAATAAAATAATCATAAGTCAACAGAACATAATTGGGTATTAAACAATAAAAAATAATCAAACAACCTAAAACTTAATAATGAGAATCTACTTGTTATTGCGCACAGCGCGCGCCACCTCTTTGTCAAATCAGGGCCTTTAGTCAAGATGAAAATGTATGGGATTTGACATGAGGCATCGCAAGCTACGTGTCATTTAACGATGACTTGTATCAAATTCCATAAATTTTTGAATTCAGGTTCATTGCATCTTGACTACTTGAACCTTGTGACGTCTCGCAACCAATGAGAGTAAGGTACGATCATCTGATGAACTCTGCCCTCGGTTAGAACAGTTTTAACTGCGAGTCTTTTAAAAAACGCGTTTTGACTAGTAAGAACTAGTTTTAACTGATATTAAATTTTGAGCATTAGTTAATTCTAGTTTTAACAAAATATGTGTTTAGTAAAAACAAGTTCTAACTAGGGAAAACGCGTTCTATCTAAAAACTGGTTTTAACTGTAACATATATAAACACATAATACTCGTATATATTAAAAATGTATCAGTATATAAGTTATCATAAATATAGGTAGATACACACATAATATAATACTTACTAAAAAAAAACTTAGGCCTTTACATCCGTTAATGGATGATTTATACAGTATTCTCCGAGCGAAGTAACCACTCTTGAAATACTGTAGTGCATGGGACAGTTGGTTTTTTTTTTAAAATGTCGTATGGTTGCCCAAGCACATACGGCATTCTCACAACATAGTCAGCCTAGTCCAGAGGAATGAACTAGTCAATACGTCTGGGGCCAACTATGTGCGGGTTTCCTCACGATGTTTTCCTTCACCGTTAGAGCGTCCGTATGATGTACTTGAGATCTGAAAAAGTCTCATTGGTACACGCCACAACCTGGGATTTGAACCTGCACTCTCTCGAGTGCGAACCAAACGGTCTACCCACTAGGCCATGGAGCTCCTATATAATATATTATACACATAATTAATAATTCATAGTACCTAAATAGTTATTGTGACTTATTGTTAAACAGGTCTTCTGTTTCCTCATAATTTAAGGACAAAAGCCAAGTCTTCACAATTGTTTTGCATTCATGTAGTGAAAGAGGATAGAAGTTTAATTTTTTATTAATTTTATTATATAGAAATACTGCGAGATGTGCACGTTGTCGCCTTGCGAAGGTTGTACGAAAATTTGATGCGGGGAATACGTTTGGTATACGACGTTTGTTACTGCAAACTTCTGGGTTATAAGAAGTATGGACATGCTGTTTGGCTATTATATTATATATGAATAACTGTCTAATACTGAGCAGTTCACATTGTTTATATAAAATTGTGGTTGAAAATCTGTAGGGTTTAAAAGTCATTACTTTTAGTAAAGACCTTTGGGCTCTTTCAAGCTGAATTAGATGTGACTTGCAGGCTCCACCCCACACGCTCACACAGTATCCAATAACCGATTGTGCTAAGGCAAAGTAAACAGTACGGAGTAGATCGAATTCAGCGGCATAGCGTAATTTTTTGAAAGTCCAGATTAGTTTTCTCGTGCGTGCTGTTATAACCTCAATGTGAGGAAGCCAACTCAATTTATTATCCAGTTCGATACCATGGTATTTAATGATATTGGATTTTGTTATATTTATGCAAGTACAATTTCGCTCAGAGTGTGTATTTGTGTGTATTTTAAGATTAATATTAATTATATGTCATGGGATACTCATCCCAACTTACCTGTCCGGTAGTTGTGGTATAAGTATACGGGTACGCGACCCCGGCTTCCCTAGCTATTACTGTCCTATCCCTTGCCTTCCTGGGCGGTAATATCCTACATTACCTATTCCCTACCTAACTTACCAATATTCCTTTCCACACCACCTATCCTTCCCTTTCCCTATTCCTACCCTCTCCACCAATCCGTGGGAACGCAATGGATAATCATAAAAATAATTTAATTATCCAAAATGGCGGCGATGTTGCTCGCCACCCATCACGTCTCGTTCTCGCGGAGGCGAAAAGTGGCCCATGGAGAGCCGCTTCGCTACGTTGAATGTAAGAGAAGGAATGGATGGTTAAGAATGAAAGTGGATGAAGCGAAACAAGTGTGTAAGGATCGTAGCAAGTGGAAAGAAGTGGTCTCTGCCTACCCCTACGGGAAAGAGGCGGCCTCTGCCTACCCCTACGGGAAAAAGGCGTGATTATATGTATGTATGTATGTATGTAATATTAATTAATAGTTTGGAACTGGATATACGAAGTTTTAGAAATATTTAAAGTAAGAAAGTTTTCTCTGAGCCATTTAGCCACCTTCTGCAGTCCGTTTTCGGCAATATTTTGTACCTCAGTCCAAGTATCCCCATAAAAAACTATAGCCGTATCATCGGCATAGGTAAACAACCTGCAACTAGTTAGAGACATATTACATAGGTCATTTATGTAAATAAGGAAAAGACTTGGACCAAGGATACTGCCCTGCGGAACTCCAAAAGTTACATTTGCGTCGGAACTAATATAATTTCGTATATTAACCCTTTGCATTCGACCACTAAGGAAATCTTTAAAGATAAGCAGGGCTGAGTCTCTTATTCCAATTCGCTCTAATTTGTCCACAAGTGTAGGTATCGAATCGTTTCGGCGGCAGTTTCGGTTTCGGCCAAAAGTGGCCGAAACTTTTGCCGAAACCGAAACTGATTTCGGTTTTGCTATGAGAAGTGAATTTGAAAATATAATTAATATTTTTTAAATATTATATTAATAATTAAATGATTACAACAAAATTAATATACCGTGTTTCCATTTCATGTCCTAATTAATGCAGAATAATGGATAAAATGTACCAAATTTCAGTATTTTAAGGAATTTTCTACTTGACCACGTGAGTTTCGGTTTCGGTTTCGGCCGAAACTGAAGCAACGGCCGAATATTCGGTTTCAGTTTCGGTTTCGGCCGGAAAACCAGTTTCGGTCGGACTCTAGTTATTACTTTTAAGTTGTAATAATTCACTACGCAACTCACTGATGGTAGATTCCGAGGCATCCAATCTTCCTCGCATCTCGTCCAGCTCTGCCTTCATGATGTTGAACTTGTTCAGCAGGCTGGAGACGTTGACGTTATCCACAGACACCGCCGGCAGCCTGTGCAGCTCCTTAGCCACAAATACCGGCACGTTCGCTGGATTCGTCCGCTTGAGCAGGGAGATAATAATAATATAATAATAATAATAGATGATGTCCTGCAAGCTTCCGTCGCTCCCATCTCTCCTTCGAGACGTCATCTGCGCGGTCTTACCGAGCGCTTCGTACAGCATCAGCTTGCCCTTGCAGATCTCCTCGCTAGTGTAGGTCGACTTGCAGAGCTGCACGATGCTGTCCTCGTCCATGGCGTTGATGACGTGTTGTATGAACGCCAGCAGCTCGTTGGCTACGAGCGCCATGATGACGTGCAACGGCTGTGAGCCGTGCGACTCGCGAAATATTAAATGTTAATTAATATTTGCTACGTCATGTGTCGTAAAGCGAAACACGACCGTTGCTAATGATCAATTGCTAACTAATCATTGTAAAGCTGTCGATAGAAGTCCGTAGCTAATTCCACTCTGCTTTTCCTGTTTGTTTCTGTGGTTTTCTTGTTTTTATTTTTCATTTTTGGAATCCAAGCAGTGCTTTCTCGAAGTTCTTTTAGGCCTTTTCTAATTCCTCCAGTTTTTTCAATATGGTATTGTATTATCCTATTCCTTTTTTCTTTTCTATATGTTCTTATTTTCGCATTTATCTTACTTATATGTGTTATTTCTTTTTTCTTTAATAGTAGCTCTTTCCTTCTTTGGATAAGTAGTTTTGCTGTTTCACCTACTTTGTCTCCTTTGATGGTAGTTCTTGCTTTCTTAGTTACTTTTATTAGTTTATTTTCTAAGTTATTGTATCTATCTTGTATTGTTGTACATTTAACGGTTGGGTCATTCTTGAATATCTCTAATATTAGGTCTTTGAAACCGAATTGCCGAACCTATGAAATTGCCGTTTTGTATGAAAAAATTTAAACGAATTTTTTTCATGTATTTTTTGTTTGTATTAATCGAAGTAATCACCCATGCAATCAAAGCATCTTTACCAACGAAGTGGCAGTTTATTGATGCTATATCTTAAAGAAATCAGCTGGACGGGAGGCAACAAATTCTTCAAAGGCATTTTGTACTGCTTCTCGGGTATTGAATTTTCTTCCCGCCAAGAAGTTATCCAAATTCTGGAAAAAGTAGTAGTCTGTGGGTGCCAGGTCTAGTGAGTAGGGCGGATGACAGAGAGCTTCCAACCCCAGTTCTTGTAACTTGGTGACCGTCTGCTGTGCAGTATGAGGTCGCGCGTTGTCGTGCAGGAGCAGCGGAGACGAGCGATTGACCAATGCTGGTCGGAGATGTGCCAGCTTCTCCATCATTGTGTTCAGTTCTTCACAGTACACATCTGCAGTAATGCTCACCCCGTTTGATAAGACGCTGTGATGAATCACACCGGCGCTAGACCACCAAACAGTGACCATCACTTTTCTAGGGGTAAGTTTTCGTTTAGGGCATTGTTTAGGTGCTGAACCAGGATCCAACCAACTTGCTGAGCGCTTGCGGTTATCAAACAGAATCCATTTTTCATCGCAGGTAACAATGCGGTTCAAAATTCCTTCATTTGTGTGTCTGTTGAGCAGTGCAAGGCACGTCTCGACGCGTACTTCGCGCTGGCGATCATTGAGTTCGTGGGGCACCCATTTGTCAAGCTTTTTTATCTTGCTAATTTGACGCAAATGAACCAATATTGTTTTGACGCTAACGTCGAAAGCTCCTGCTAATTCAGCCGTAGATAGTGTATCATCAGCTTCCGCAATCGCCTTTAATTCGTCATTGTCGAATCAATAAACAAATGACTACTTTTGGAAAAAGAATTTCATGTTATTAAAATAAAATTAATTTTAAATTAGAATTCTTAGCCAAACAAAAATGATTTTGATTTGAAATGGCCAGTACTGCAGAGTGGCAACTTTATAGGTAAAGACCTATTATTTCTTCATGTGTTGGGAGCTCAGTCGAGCCTTTGATTTTTGTTTTACAGGTTCTTCTTGATCGTCTTCACATTAATATCTAGTTTTCCTCTTACCATTCGGTGGTTCGTATAGTTAAGTTGTAATGTGTCTACGTCATGAAACAGTGAAGGCCTGTTGGTGATCAGGTAGTCTATTTCATTACCGACTTGGCCGTAAGGTGATACCCATGTCCATTTTTTATTGAGATTTTTCTTATAGAAACTATTCATTATTTTCAGATTATTATTATCTGTAATGCTAAGTCAATTAGTCTTTGGAAATTATCATTTCTTTTTCCTGTCCCAAATAGTCCTATTATCTTATTCTCATTGTTTTGCCTTTTACCTAACTGGCCATTGAAGTCACCCATCATAATAATATAATATCCATACATAAATGTACATAATTTTGAATGCCTTCAGCTCAATTCGTTCAGTAATTAGTGGTCCATGTAATTTGAGCAAAAGAATCTTAAATACAACTTTTTTTACTTTAGACTCAAATGCCATTTCAGAATTTATGTTTGGGACTTTGAGCACCAAAGCACTGCGTAATCTGAACTCGCGTCAGCTGGTGCAGGCCATGTCCGAGCATTCGTCGATGATCGTGAAGCTTATCACAGAAAAAGGGAAGAGGGTGAGTTGAAATCTAGAAGTTAGAAGGGAACTTTGATGCGAAAGGGTCGGCTCGGGATACTACGGTGTCAGAGAAAATTATCGTGAATACATCATCTAGGTATAGTGCGATTCAAATGAGAATAGGATCGAGTCGGCGCCATATTGTTTCGAATTTAGACTGTTATGATACTTAAATTTATGTTTAGATAATTGATTACTATTTAACGTTTTTATTTAAATTCGATGCAAGACTATTAATATTTATATCGGGTGTCCGGTAATTAATGGATAACCTTAAAATGTCTTATAGTAGAACTTATGGCCGTTCAAAAAAAAAATACAAAAAAAAAAATATCATAATTAGTACCTAAGATAAGTTATTTTTAGAGAAAAGTCTATTTTTTAGCTTATTTTTTAGTTTTTTGAACACTATGACCATAAATGAATGAATTACATCGGTTTTTTTATGTTTTCATATTGTAGTATAACTATGCTGATAGATAGAAAATAAATTGTATCACTAGCTATTGCACTTTTTAAAAAAAAATGTATGCAAGTTGATTTATTTTAGAAAAAATTGCATTATTTATTTTTTCATCGAATTTTAAACATTATGGGTATAAAAAAAATGTATGAAGGCATGAGTGACCAATAATTTTTAAATAATGCTGGTTGTAAGTAGATTTTATAATGGTACAATTCGTCATTGTATCTACCATAAATAGTGAATTACACCGGTCAACAAAAAAAAAATTTTTTTTTTGCGCATGGGTTTTACTTGATTTATTCTGAATATATAAGCAAATATTTATAAAAAAGTGCGATTACAAATCGAAAATATTTGCTTTTTAAGAAGTTATAGCGATTTGACCATTTATGATTTTTGCTCTCAGTTAAAGTCGGTCTTTGCGCTCTATTGCTGGCGAAAGAGAATTATGGTATGAGGGTTGACTTTCTTGCATCCCTCCTTGTGTACGACGGTATGACCTCGCATATTATAAAGAAATAACGTGTATAAATTTTTTTTCGCTGATAATCTTGTACAAAATTTCTTTGAGAAGTTGAAAAGGAGACGGTGACTCTTTTTGCTATATATTTTGTGGTGGATTTATTAAAGTGAGAGAGAAAAAGTGTTATTTAACCATAGATTTAAAGATTTGCGGGGCATTACAAGCTTACTTTCATTTACCTGTTACAAATAAAGACCAAAAATGGGCTAATGAAATAAATGTAGGAATAAAATAACGAGATGACTAAGATTTTTTTCATCGTCGGCTATAGGATGTCTCTATAGAGGCAAACGTTCCATTCTCATTTTGATAAATTTAAAGATTATATGGGAGCTTATTCGGAAGAACAAGGGAAAGGATTCCATCGAGATATAGTTGGAATTTGAGAGACGTTCCCAAGGCCAGTATACATACTGAAAGCATGTTGAGGATTGAGGGACTTTATTTGGTGGTTAATAAGATAACTTCTACTGAACATGACAGAAAAAGCAAAACTGTTAATTTTTAAACACTTTAACACTATTTTAAAACTTATTTTGTAAGATTATATCATAAAATTGATGCTCAGTATCTTTTAATAAATCACCTCTATGTCAATTTTTCATGTATTTTCATTGATTTGAATTTTTTCATTTTTTAACACTTAAAGCAAATACAGAACAATTTTTTGTTCTTATTTTTATTTCTGGGTGTAAAAGCAATAAAAATAATGTATGTATAACCCGTGCGCAAAAATGCTGTTGACTATTGTTATTGCTATTAATGTAGAAAATGAGAAAAATGTACTAAAGAAAGAAAGTAGGTAATAGGGAATATGCATGTATTTTTTTTATTTTTTTTAACATTTCTACTGGTTATAACATTACCAAAAATATATATATAACACATCAAAAACATTATCCATTAAGCTGGAAAAAATGTTTAAAAATCACTATAATTTTTGCGCGGTTTAAACACGCCATTTTCGCGGGCTTGGGTTGTGACGTCATCGTACACGAAAAAGACAGTTGACAGATAAAATCATAGACGAGTCAGAGCATAAAATTCAATTTAACGTCAGTCATGTCATTGTCACGAAAGACAGCGTCGTGTAGCGTGACGTCACACGTTTCACAATTTTAAATATCCCGGGCTGATTTTGCATTTTTTTATATATTTTTTTTCGGCTTAAATAGGAACTAAATTTAAAAAATTCCTTTTAGTTATAATGTGACGACAATAAAGAACAGGGAAAAAAATATTTCAGGCAAATTAAATTTTTATGCATATTCCCTATTGGGGAACTTTAAGAAAAATAATTGTACCTGACCATTGGAGGTTAATAAAAACATCGTTTAACATTAAGAGTAGGTACTTAATTTTACACATATCCATACTTCCATACTAATATTATAAATGCGAAAGTGTGTCTGTCTGTCTGTCTGTCTGTCTGTCTGTTACCTCTTCACGCCCAAACCGCTGAACCGATTTTGATGAAATTTGGTATAGGGATACTTTGAGACCCGAGAAAGGACATAGGATACTTTTTATCCCGGAAAAATGTAAGTTCCGCCGCGATAAACGAATTTTGGCGCAACGGAGTTGCGGGCGTCATCTAGTTTACAATAAATGTTAAAATTGTTGGCCTCCCACTCTTATGCAGGCCCTACATCTACGGATACATGGTCTTCTGAGCAATCTAGTATATCGTCAACGTAACAACCTCCGTGGTCTAGTGGTTAGAGCATTAGCTCTCGACTCGGAGGTCGTGGGTTCGATTCCCGCATTGGAAAACAAAAAATGATTTTTTCAAGTCTGGTTAGGACAATGCAGGCTGATATGCGTCGGATGGGCATGTAAAAAGTCGGACCTGCGCCTCATCTCTCATCAGTCGTGTTGGTTATCCATCCCACTGGATTACGAGAGTAAAGGAAGATAGAGTGCTCTTGTGTACTGCGCACACACTTGGGCACTATAAAATTGCTCCTGCGTGAATCGCGCGTAATTACCGAAATCGGTGGGGAGTTATTATTATATCACTTTTTGATGCGGCTGCTCTAACACAGCTACGTAGTTCTTCCAAAGACCGTATAGGCTTACGGTACACCTCTTCTTTGAGGCAGCCCCAATAAAAAAATCCAATGGATTTAGATCCGGTGAACGCGGAGGCTACAAAATTGGCCCTAGACGCCCGATCCATCTGTTTAGGTACGTATTATTGAAATATGCACGAACGGGTACAGCATAGTGCGCAGGATAGCCGTCATTTTGTAACCAATAAGAGTCCCTCAGCTCCTCAGGCACTTCTAATAAATTGGGGAGGGATAAATCTTTTCTTTTCACGCTTAAAAGTAACAATTTTAAACATATTGCATTACTATTACATTAAACATTTCTTTAGTAATTTTTTCTACTTTTCTACATTAATAGCAATTATTCACTATTTATGGTAGATACAATGACGAATTGTACCATTATAAAATCTACTTAAACCAGCATTATTTAAAAATTATTGGTCACTCATGCCTTCATACATTTTTTTATAGCCATAATGTTTATTTCTACCATAATGTATTCGATGAAAAAATAAATTATACAATTTTTTCTAAAATAAATCAACTTGCATACATTTAAAAAAAAATTGCAATAGCTAGTGATACAATTTATTTTCTATCTATCAGCATAGTTAAACTACAATATGAAAACATTAAAAAACCGATGTAATAAGGAATATGCATGTATTTTTTTTATTCTTTTAAACGTTTCTACTGGTTATAACATTTCAAAATATATATATATATATATATATATATATATATATATATATATATATATATATATATATATATATATATATAACACATCTAAAATATTATTTATTATACTGGAAAAAATGTTTTAAAATCACAATCATTTTTGGGCGACTTAAAAACGCCATTTTCGAGCGCTTGAGTTGTGAACTATGACGTCACAACGTCATTGCACTTGGATAGACAGTTGACAGATAAAAATCATTGTTTTTTTTTTATTATTTATGGCGTCGGCTTATCACCATTTGCCAGTGTCAAGTATATTTTCATCAACGTATTTCTAAATCTAGTCAAGTCCAAAGTGTAGTCAAAGTCCAAATAAATAGTCACGGTAGTCAATCAGTCAAGTCAGTCGATTCAGTAAACTGTAAAGTGATAGACGCTTTACTGAAACTTCCTAGGGAGTTTTGGCGGGAAACCCAATTTAGCACGCGTTTTGTAATTGAATCACTTTTCCACACTAGTGCACCTCAACGAATAATTAATGGTTAATATTCCACCAATATTACACATTAAAAACCGAAATAACATGAATTAAAAAAAAATACAAAATTATAATTGAAGACAGAAATTTTCAATGCTCAGAATTTTCTTCGGCCTTCCGGATTCCGGATCATATTAAAGTCCCAGGCTTATATGCTGTTTCACTTGACACAATGAAATTTTTTACATTGGTAATGGTTTAATACCTTCCCCCATAAATAAAAAAAAAAGTTTTGAAAGTTGACACATAGTTGACACACGTCCGTGCGGTCTATGACGTCACGTTTTGTTCAGCCAATAATATCCTTTTTTGAAATTTGCGCGGCATTTTCAAAAACAATACTTTTTGATGATTAATTTTCACTATTAATTCACGATAAATTAAAAAAACAATTGTACGGGTATGTTTCTTTAGCGATGAAGATTACAAATAAAAATATTTTATCCATTTTGGTGTCACATGCATATTCCCTATTCCTTCGTTTCTGGTCGTAGTGTTCATAAAACTAAAAAATAAGCTAAAAAATAGACTTTTCTCTAAAAATAACTTATCTTAGGTACTAATTATGATAGATTTTTTTTTGTATTTTTTTTTTTTTGAACGGCCATAAGTTCTACTATAAGACATTTCAAGGTTATCCTTACACGTAAGATTTTCTGAAAATTGCACTTTTCAAGTGATATTTGACAGAAAAAGGTCATTGACGTTCCTATTCTCTCTCTCTCTATTTGAAACGCGTTATATATTGATGTAATCGTTTAATACGTCTGCTTGCTATCCAGTCAATAAAAATATTTTTTTATGGAATGAACTATCGTTTTTGGTATTGTGTGGACCACTACGCCTTTCAAACATTAAAGAAAATAGCATATCGCATTTTAAAATGCTAGGAATGCAATTGTATTTTTTATTAATTTTATTATTTTTGCAGACTGAACGGAGTTTCACGTCGGACTTGGGCAGCTACGACGAGTACCCGACTAGGGACGTAGGGCCGTTCCCAAACGGCGACGAATTTGTGGCCGGCTCACATTTGGGGTTGTATAAAAGAGTTGAGCACAATGAGTTTTTCGGTAGAGGTAGGGGAAGGCTTGTACAAAATTTCCAAAGATACTAAATTTTAAAACATATTTTTAAATGTTTTTTTTTTTTTTTTTTACTTAAGTTACTTGATTATGTTTTTGTTATTTACGGCGTTAGTACACCACGAGTTCGTATACGGCAGCGAGTCTACGAAAATACTGCGGTAGCGAAATATCTGCGTAACGTTAACTAACTACGAAGACAATTTACTAGAAGATATTTCGCTACCGTAGGATTTCCATACATTGCAATTTTTGCAAACAAATGTAATTTAATTATTTTCTTGAGCTTCCTTTCATGCCACCTGTTTGTCGTATACGCATTTTTATAATTTGCATGTCCAATATATTATAATACGAGATTTAGAATCGAATTCAATATTTTCGATTTCCATGGTGATAAATCCGTCCTTACCGACAGACGCGATCGGCGCCTTGCGATGCGAAACACCTCTAGCGGAACGTCTGCGTCTGTGTGATAGCCATTTTGCAGTTCCTTGCGAAACTACCAACAAGAACGCCACCACTTAATTTAGCTTAGTGCTAGAGAGCGAAACTGTTATACTTCTTAGTTTTTTTCCAGTTTCGCTGACGCATGCGAGCGCATAGGTGTACTAAGGGGCGTTACTGCTAGAGAGACATAGCACATATGCGAAACTGCCATACTACTTAGTTTTTTCGCAGTTTCGCTGACTATACTAAGGGGCGTTAGCGCTAGAGAGAGACAGCATATTATGCGAAACTCTGCCATATTACTTACAGATTTTTCGTAGTATCGCTGACGCATACGAACGCGTAGGTGTACTAAGGCTGTTCCTAAATTGAATAAGAAAATACCATTATAAAATGAAACTGCAGACTGAGTTGTTCCTAAAATTTGTGATAAGGGAATAAAGAGTATTTTTGTTAATAATGTGCTCATATTTTAATTTTGTTTAATTCATATTTTGTTTAACCAAATATGAAAATTTTGTGTACTTTGTTATTTATCTATTATAACATATCTCTTTGTTATTTTATTTTCAAACTTAAATGTCTAAAGACATATTTTTGTATTCTTTTGTACGAAAGTACTGTGTATCTTCTTAAAATAGTTTTCTTAAATAAACTAGTTTATTCTCGTTTTTGGCATGTTTTATATGAAAAATAGTCTTAAGATTAGGTCATACATACTATGTATCGTGTAGGTACTCATATAAATCTCTGTGTAAAATGCAAAGAGTAAAGACCAAATATATTTTTTCATTTTTATATACTACTAGAGTTTTATTTTAAACATCTTGTACTCTAAAAAATAATTAAACAAAGTCTCAGTCTTCAATTTATTGCACCATTCGTATAAATAAATACAAAATATAAGCTCCAAATTTGTTTTTTTGAACAAATTTTAGGTACAAATTAAAAGGTCGATTTTATATAATGTAAGTACTTACATTATGTTTTAATTAAGAAGAAAATGTTGACTTTTATAGAAGCACAGATATTAAAAAAAAAAAACTTTGGTGAACTGTTATCAGTTTACCAAAGTTAAGATAATTATTATATTGAGATTATAATTAAGAACAATACTCACCAATTTAATTACATTTATACGACATAATTATTTTTATATCGAATGATTTTAGACAGAAAATAATAAAAATAACTGCCAATATTTTACATAAGTATAATTTCAATATTATTATAACTATAGGACGGACTGATCCTACAAACAACTGTTATTTATTTGATATCTAGCACATCTAAAATATTTTTACATAAATATTAAATACATTATCTAAACGATCAATAGCACCATGGAACTTGAATAGACTAAGGCCCTAGCACTATTATTTTACTAAACTACTTATAAAAATATTCTGTGCTGAGAGAGCTCTAAGTATCATATTACAATTAATTTTAAATTACACTCAATACTTAAGTAAACACGTCAAAATATGTTTGAGCAAGCGAAAAACTTATAGTCAACTTCAAAGTAACTTTTTGGGTATAAATTATTATGTTAATGTAGTTTACGGGAGTGCGTCGCAAAGTTCGTACAGCCGTACACATTACATCATCGTATACTAGTAAATAAATTCCAAGATGAGATTCAAACAACTTTAAACGGTCTTAGTTTTAGAATAATTTTAATCAATAGTCGATGGTAAAATGTTATGCAGTACGCAGCAGATTGTAAAAAAGTTATTTAACACACCATTTACAAAAAAAAAAAAAACTATTGGGTCCTATAATGAGTAAACATTGCGAATTTTCACAGAGAATTCCAGAAGCGCTACGCATTGCGATTTTAATCGCACTTTAAGGGCGACAGTTAAGATGCGCGGACAGACGACGTGCGGCGGCGAAGATACTATAATATTATATCTTAAGATGCCTGGATATATTTCATATTACAGTGCGTACCTAAAATGAAAATATAGTATCTTAGCCGTCTGTGATAGTTTATACAAACTGTATAGCAAGCGATATTTTAACATAATACAATATGGTATCTTCGCTGTCTGTGAACATGACGCTACAATAATTCGCTATGAGTGTAGACCCTTACGTTCTGCACATTAACTGAAGTCTGAGTGCTAAGTGAGAGATTTTCGTTTCGCATTCGATCGTGAGCGCGTTTGGCGTTTACTATCAATTTATATGTGACTTGCACTCATATGTTTCTCGCATTTACAACTAGGTGGCGCTGTACAAATCACATACTGTGTGCTGAGTGCAAGTCCCACAATTTTTTTCGATTACTTTACTACCTTGTAAATCGAGTTAGCGCAAATCGAATCAAAAATTTAAAGCATGGAAGTGCGAGTCATTATCCAATCTAACTAATCGAACGCGTATCCTCACCGAAAGCACGCTTTATTATTTTTGTTATATTGGTAACACGACTTCACTGTGAGATTAACCGACCAAATTGAATGCCATTTTCGCTGTATTATTTTGTTATGAAGCCGCTGTCATCAAGATTGTGTCGGGTTATATCGTGTGTTATTGTTTGTGACACTGACATAAGTCGCCGAAATTTTGAATTTTATTTGCAAAGTATTTTACATTTCGTTTATAATAAATTGTATTTAAACTTAAAAATGATGAAAACAAGTTTTTCTCAGTTAGGAACTATAATAACATTCATGGAACAGTAAGTGTGACAATCGGTAAACAAGATGAGCTTATTTTATCCATATTGACAAAACAATGTATATTCATTAAATTGCGGTCGTCTTGAGCTTGAGCAGCCGCAAACATCCTCCACGCGAAAAAAAACGTCCTGCCATAGCAAATTATTGCTAAAATGTTCTTTTATAAATGCTTTCACCGCAATTCACTACCTAGTCACTGAGAAATTGGAATGAACGCGGGATGACAACTTTTCGACGTCGCGTCGTTAACACAAATTTACTATTCGAATGTCAAAATGTGCAACTGGCACTCGCAAGACTTTTGAAACAACCAATCAAAGCGTTAAAACACCCACATTCGAACGTGAGTGTGAGACGACGCTCGATTAGTTAAAATCCACAAAACTCACACTCGCTAATTATGTTTCCCATTTTTGCCACTAGGGGCGTTGTTTCTATACCATACAAATTGTAGTTTACTTTTTCATGTCGTGTAGTGATAAAAACTCGCACTTAGCACACTGTATTCCTAGTAAACGCCAAACGCGTTCACGAACGAATGCGAAAAGAAAATCCTACACTTAGCATTCTGCTCTATGATCTATCACTCGTTCTCCTTACTTTCGGAGCCCGAGACGGATTGCTCGGATTCGTGAGCTGCATCTTGCTTGTCGACCGTCGTGGTACTTCCCTCGCCGTGTGGCACCACCGTAGCGTTAGGAACGTCTATGTCCTCAATCAAATTCCTGTAATAAAATTATCAAGTTATTTATCACGATAATTTTTCAAGATAGGCATCTATAACTCTTAAACTAACAAAGTTACATAAGCCGTTATAGTTTTCCTTAAAAGTTCATCACATGGACTACCATTATGATATTTTTCAGCCGTTATAGCTTTAGAGGGGAGGGGGGACGCCCTATTTTAATAAAAAAAAAAAACTTTAAAGTTGAATAACTCGGATAACGGATACCTAAATCAGAAAATCGTCTCACAAACCTATCAATGTTTTAAAATGGAAGCCGCATTAATGACTCCACGACTTACGCCATTGTTACGCCCCAATTCGTGCGTTCAGCCCTATATTATGTGTGCATTAAGTATTGATTGTGCAATAAAGGCTGAAGCGTTATTCTATTAACGTCTGTTGTAAATATGTTTTCTTTGGCAAAAATAAATACCTATTAATTATATTTCCACTAAACTAAATTCGCCAGTTAAAACCATTATTATCAATTTGACTTCCCGGAGGCTCAGTTTGTGTAATACTCACTCGATCTCGTCAACGGTCTTTCCCCTCTGCCCGAGGCCGAAGAAGTCGTCCAGGTCTAAGGTGAGGTTGCTGCGCACCACCAACTTGCCCGGATCTTCACTTGGACTTACACTCGCGTCCCCATCTTCCACTATCTGTAAAAGACATTTTTTATGTTTAATTTAAAAGGGTCATTACATACGTATGTATAACAGAGGCGAAGGCTGCTTCTCCTTTATAGGGAAGCCGGAGCCTGTATAATAGGTAGGGATTTCAAACCTTCATTTGCAAAAGGTAAGTGACAAGGGAAGCCGATAGGAATGGAGTTATAGGAACCCATCGCCATTGGTATGTAATTATTTTCATTAGGATCAACATGCTGTACCGCTCGCGTTCATTTTACGCGTATTAGTCGGTGACCAGCGTGCCAACCAAAATGATTTTTAACGAAAACAATGACGAATATTGTATATATGTCAACGTAAAATTGTAAAAACCGTTAGATTGTAATAAAACTAGTGAAATTGTAAAATGTTGATAGACTTCCGACGCGAATATGCTACCTATAATTTCACACATTATTTTTCGTTAGATTTTAACTTTGCCGCCCCCAACGGAATAAAAAACAAGTGAAAGTGTGAAGTAGACGTGGTTCGTGACTGGTGGAGTTACGACTAACTGTTCTTATGCGTACTTAATTCCATTCAAGATTCGTCAAATTTCATTTAACTTATAATACAGAACGTTACAAGTACTTTTCGCAATATAAAAAAAATCTTATCCATTGGTGTGATACTTTCATAGACATGTTTATTAAAACATGCTACTTTTTATTAAAATATAAACGACCAATCAAACGACTTCTTGTGTGTAGTGCGATGTATGATTATCGATGTATTTGTGTGAGTTTCTAATTGTGTCGTATAACGCTTCCACTTGTTTTCTGTTCCATGGCCGCCCTATTCCCCCAGTGGCCGATTTGTTACTATCAAAATTTTACAGGTTAAAATCTAATTATACATTTTACCCTATCAATTCGCAAAAAAATAAAACGATAAAATGGACAGCCTAAAAAAGAACGTCGATACTAATACCCTGTTATGATTCGCCAACATAAGTTAAAAAAAAAACATTTTTTTTTTCTACGATGGCTCGTTTGTGCATCGTTTGTGAACGTTTGTGACACAAATAATTTTTTTGTGACTAATTAGATAACAATGGACGAAATGATACGGCCTATATTTAAGTCAAGTTAAGGATGTCGATACACTAGTGACTACACATACCTTTTGGAATAGACGCTGTAGATCGTCCTGCTGGTGCTGGCGCTTGCCGTTACGTAAATAAGTTGTTTCTGCAAAAAAAGTAAAATAAAATGTAAAACCGAATTAAAATTTAATGAACACGCGAATATCTATCACAAAAACATTGTAATAAAAGCGCCAAAATTATATTTATGTAAGGCCGGGTACACACTTACGTAATGCAACGTGCAATGTACCATGAAAGGAGCATTTCATAAACTGTGTGGAAGCAGCGCACGCAAAAACCGAGCATGTACCACCGACAAAGTTCCCGCTCGACCAGTCTCTAAACATTCACCTTTACACTAGGATGCCTCAAAATATTTAAACGCAAAGGAAGTAGCCGCAACGACTGCAGACGAGGTTGAACTACGTATTTACATGTGAGTATGTTTGCGAGCCCACTATTCAACGGCGCTGTTGAGCGATTTTCATCTTATGACTGGTCGAGCGGAAGCTTGTTCGGTAGTACCTACTCGCTATTGCGCGACTCGCTTTCGGACAAGCGCGCGGCGAACAGCCCACGATTCAAGTGTAGCCTGTACTGTTTCACTTTCCCCGTCTTCTTCCATTGTTTACGCGCGCGCTCCGCAATACAAACACACACAACCGGTACACACTGGCGCTCCGCGCACACTGCGCGCCCATTTGTGTTTGGTGAAAAAACCGACAAATGGCGGATCGCGCCGCGCACGAGTTGAAATGCTCTGTTCTTGCGTGGAGTGTGCACGGTTCGCGCGCGCTAGGCGTCCACACTATGAGAATTCATTCAATGTGTGTTACATTGCATGTTGTATTACGTAAGTCTCTACCCGGCTTAAAGCAAATATCTATGCATCTGGTATATATATTTGCTTTACATAAATGTATTTTTAGTATGTTCTTAAATTCGCAATTTCTTTTAAGAATTATAGTGACGATATGTTATTATACAAAACACTTCTGAACATCTTACCTACTACGGGCCAGTCTTCGTCGCTTTCTTTTTCGGTGTTGTTTTTCGCCGTTACGGTGGACGCCGTGAACACAACCTTCGAAATATCTTCATGTGACTCCTCGTCCTTTGCCATTGAATTATCCAGTATTGTTTCCCTGATAATATAAAATTATACTAATAAGCGAAAAAAATCTTTCAATCGCAACTTTAACTATCGCAAGCATAAAAAGCAAATGCAATAAATACTAAAATTCGTATTATTGACAGACAACTTACACTTCCCGTTCAGTCGTGTGCTGTACTCTTTTCCACGCCTTTGACCGCCGCTAAAAACGTTATACTTTGTTTTAGCAACATGAACAATCTTAACAATAAAATTTTATATTGGAAGCTTTTTCTGCTTATACAAATAACCAGCTGTTGCCCGCTGCTCCGCCCGCGTAAATGTAGTATCCCACGAGAATACTGTACTTTTTCGGGATAAAAAGTATTAAGTAGCCTATGTTTTAATCCAGAGCCTAAACTACCATAATACCAAATTTCATCGAAATCTGTTCAGTAGTCTTTACGTGAAAGAGTAACAAACATCCACCCATCCAACCTCAAAAACTTTCACATTTATAATATTAGTAGGATTCGTGTTGCAATCACGAATATAATTCATAGTTTCAGAAAAAAAAACTCGTTAAACTAAATGCAGTTTCATTTATTAATATTTACTAGAAAAAAGGTAGTAAAAAAATACACACCACTTTCTCGGTAGTCGGTGCTTTAGTATCGTCACTTTCATGCGAATCCTCTCCTCGCTTCGTCTTGGCCATCATTCTCACCGGTCTGGCACGTAGCGCCTTGTCCAGTTCCTCCTTGTCCCGCTCTTGCGCGGTGAGCGGACGCACCATGTTGTGCTCGAACACGCGCCCGTTGTTTATTATCTGTTATATTGAATTCATTATTAGAATAAGGTTGGGACTATATTGTCCGGAATCCGGTAGACCGGAGAAAATGCGGAGTCTGGTACCCGTAATACAAGATTATTGTATTAGCGCAGATTTCTATTTTCAGTGCTCTGAATTTTCTCGGGCTCGCCGTATTCTGTATCATATAATAATAATAATAATAACTCCCAACACCGATTTCGGTGGCGGTTGCCGGTTTTATTGAAACCAGGCCAGTTACGCAGGACTAATTTTATAGTGCCCAAGTGTGTGCGCGGTACACAAGAGCACTATCTTTCGTTACTCTCATAACCCAGTAGGGCGGAAAACCAACAACGACTGTCGTGAGATCACGCGCAGGTCCTACTACTTTTTACATGCCCATTCGACACATGGATCATCTTTCTTGTCAGACAATCAGGTGACCAGCCGGCGTTATCCTAACCACACTTGGAAACAAACCAACGTTTAATCTATTCATACCCTAATGTTCTTGGCGTTGAGTATCTTCACAAGATCTCTCACGAAGGTGTTGTTAGGGTACAACCGCTTGTGCTTGCAGTATATTTCGGCCTCGAGATGGTCGTCCGAACCGTTCACTCGACGTAGCATTTTCAGTATAAACTTGTTTTTCACTTTCCGTTTCTTTGGGGTTGCTATTTCGTTTTCATCGGTGATAGATTTGAGCGACCGGACGATCCGCCTGAAATCGTATGTATTTTTAATATGAGCTCTGACCTCAAATGCACAATGGTTTAAAAATAATTGATTATTTAAACGTAATGACTATAACGGAAAAAAGGTTTACCTATGTCCGCGAAGTTTTTTTAGACGTATTTCTTGTTCACTTGGTTGTAACGAGTCATCTGAAATGTAAGTATAACACCAATTTGTTAATTATAATAAAGTTGTTAGTTAAAATAGACGGACTCGACTATAGTTATGCTACTAACCTATAAGTTACAGACGGGCTACTTAGAGAGATCGTTGGGCATAAATAGATAGATGCCAAGTTTCGGACGTACGGTAGCATGACAAACACTACATACCCAGCCTGAACCCATTCAGCTCCGAGTAGTCCATGTGCCACAGCTGCAGCGGCGTGGCGAGGCAGGGCGCCACGGTCACCAGCTCTCCCGCCCGCCCGCCACTCGTCAGGCACAGCCCACTGTCCACGTGCTGCAGCTGCTTGGAGTCCAGATACCGCCATTTCTGCACAAATATATTGGTTCTAGAACATTCTTCTGCACAAATATATTGTCTCTAGAACAATCTTGACGGAGAGTAATTTTGACGTCAATAATAATATGAAGAAAGTTGCACGATAAGACGAGAATAATATGGTAAAAGTAAGTATAAATTGTAACAACGAGACTAACCTGCCCGCGATGGCGGCCATGACAGTTTACCATCACCACTTGTCGCGTGCTGTCCGTACCGCTCGGCGAACGTCTGCAATGAATCAATTAATTTTCTTCTATTTAATTTCCATACACATATTCAACTTGCTTTAATTTTGTATGCATTATATTATGTATATTATAAACGAGCGCACCAGTGCACATGGTAACTGTTCAGCCTACTGCCTACAAGTATAATTATAATGTATTCTTTGTAGCAGATGGACCGCTTATTAATAAACCATAACCGATGTTCAGTGTCAACGGAAAAAACTCCGGTCTTATTTTACGCCGTTCGTTCTTCCACCCATTCATATTATGTCTCCCGTTAGGGGTCGTCCATTAATCACGTGATGCCTAAAAGGGGAGGGGGGGGTCCGAAAAATAATCACCAAATATCACCAAGGGGAGGAGGGGGTATAAGGAGGTATAAGGAGAGTGTATTAATTTTCAAATCTAGCCTATGCATACCGAAATTATTATCGGTTGTAGATTCGTAGTGTTGTTGAAATACTTACAAGGCAAATGACTCGTATAGTTATTAATTGCTTAAATTATTCGATTAAATTGCTTTTTAAGTTAGTTTTACTTCAAACATGACTTGCTTACTATGTAAAAAAAAATACACGTGATCTTAGGTGGGGGAGGGGGGATAGTATAAAACATCACCACGTATCACCAGGAGGAGGGGAGGGGTCTAAAAAGTTGTTAAAAACATCACGTGATTAATGGACAGCCCCTTATGACAGTTTGCTTTTTTTATTAAATAGCCTATATGTACCGGTCTAGGTTTTTTATACATCAGCATCACACGTACCGTGGCTCGGCGCAGCGCTCCTCGTCGCGCAGCTCACCGCGAAGCGACAGCGCGAGGTGCTGCGTGGGCTCGAGGCGCGTATGGCACGGGTACACGCCCAGCGGCGCGGTGTCGCCCTCGTGCTGCAGCGTGTCAATACACATGCCCGTCGACGGGTTCTTGAACCTAATGAATAAAACCAGAACTGCAACAACATACATTGGAACCAGGCAACAACATATCCTACTACTATTATAAATGTTAAAGTTTGTGAGAATGGATGTTTGTACTACTCATTCAAGCAAAAACTACTAAACGGGTTTCGATGAAATTAGCTATGGTAGTAGTTTAAGCTCTGGATTAAATCATATGATAATTTTTATCCCGAAAAAGTTCAGTGTTGTACATTTACGCGGGCAACAACTAGTATCAAAATAAACTTGAACAGGTTACAAAGGCCAGATAAAATAATAAACCTAAAATAAGTCCAAAATATCGAAAGCAGTATAAATATGGATCTCCTCACCTCCCAAACCCAAACACGTCCCTCACGGGAACGAACTTCTCCCGGTATACATTGTCGAGGTACCACTGGAAACTCTTGCACTTGAGCTTCTCGCGGAGCACACGACGGTGTGTAACGTCACCGATCTTGGGACTTTTCTGGGATAAATAAGGTTTATTTTGTTTAATATTCTTGTACTACTATATACGTTGCTATTATTATTTAAAGGACATAATACTTATTATTATTAGTCACAAGCTGAACAAGACATTATTGTAAATTATAGTTCTTAAATTATAAAACATTTAACAACATTTTAGGTGGCAGCGGTGGGATTACTGTTAGTCCTTATTAATTTAAAATTGATTGCTATATTTTATAAAGTAAATAAATACCCTAAGATCCGGTCGGTGCAAGTAAAACAGCTCAGCGTAATCGTCCATCCACACTTCAGCCATGCGAGCCGTGTTGATTCCTGTAAAGTGTATTATGTTAATAATTAACTCAGTAAGAAAGAAGCTTAGAATGTCTCATGGGTTTGCAGAAACTTTGTAAAATTAGATATTCAAAAAGACTGTCTTCAATTTTCTTATGTAATCTTTTTTGTCTAATGTCTATAGCAAATATAAATAATCAGTCAAATAAAATTTCGCTTGCAAAATCTTTCTTCTATTTCTTACCATGAGTATCCGTATTAGCGGGCAACCCATAGGGATGAAAACTGCGAAACACGTGACCGACACGTGAACAAGGTATTGTTTCTAGAGTACCACCGCCTGAAAAAGAAATCAATATTTCCATAAATACCAAGTTCTCCTCCCACTAAATGTCCTGTAAAATAAACCACGATTTAGGGACTTACTTAATATTCCTAAATGAAATATTAAAAATAAAATTGTTAATATTTCTAAACACATCCCTCATCAGTGCCAGTAAAGTAATCTCAGGTGCGTTTTACTTTTTATTATTTAATTTTTAAGAACGTTTTAATAATCAAAAGTATTTCAACTTTTTCAAAAATCTATCAAATCTAATCTTCGGTAATACTATATTTAGGTCTTACACTGCCATATCCGGAAGGACATCTCGAGATTCTCGCCGCCCCAGCCGCCCATCTGCTCGTCGTAGGCGCCTACCTCCCAGAAGTACTGCCGACTGATCGCGAATAGCCCGCCTGCCATCGTCGGCGACCTGTCAGGTTGTTTAAAAGAGCTAGACCAGGGCAGGACCGTTTAGGGGGCCCCAGGCTACTTAGAGGCCCAATTACTCAAAGTATATAAAAAAATAGACAAAAATACTAACATTCCGTTTAAATTAATAAAAACACAATCATATCCTGATTAAATTAGGAACTTATTGAGTTGCTTCATTTCATCATACAAAATACTTTATCAATCAAATGAGTCAATAGCTGTGCTATAATAGCATTAATAGCGGATTATTTATGGAAATTATTGGCTAGAAAATAGAAATTCCAAGTCATAGGCATCGGAAAAATATCGGTCACATTTTTGTAACAGTCAATAGAAGTACCTATGTTGCCGGACTTTTAGGAATCGTTTATTTTGCACATAACCGGGCCAGCCGCGGATGATGAATTTAATGGGCTTCCTACTTCCTAGACCAGGGCCGGACTGTAAGTTTAGGGGGTCCCGGGCTACTTAGGGGCGTAATTACTCAAAATACATGAAAAAATTAGACAAAAATACTTACATTCCGTTTAATTTAATAATAACCTAACCAAGAGCATGTCAGGACATGTCTAAGGAGGGTTCCGTAACTATAAACGCGTAATATGCTTTTTTTTAAATTACTCCAAAAGTTACTGTCCGATTTGGTTCAAAATAGTTTTCCTAAAGAGTTTTTAGCATTATCTATCAGCATGGAAATTTGCAAGTTTCTATCTCCTATAGTTTAAAAATGCTAGGGGGGGGACCAACTTACCAACTACTTTGGAGGCCGATTACTCGAAAATGGTCAACTTTATAAAAAAGTAGCGTATGAAACCTTGCCTTTATTTTAAAAGTCCTATTCTACGATACCCCACACGATGGGGTAGAGTGAAAAAATATTTTTCATCCCCACTTCACATGTATGAAGAGCCACCCCTAAAATATAAAATTATTATTTTTTTATAATCCCGAAACCGTGATCTATACACAATCTATAACTGCACCAAATTTCATCAATTTATATTCATAATTACAGGAGCTAGAGGCGCGGACAGACAGACAGACAGACAGACAGACAGACAGACAGACAGACAGACAGACAGACAGACAGACGGACAGAGCGAAACTATAAGGGTTCCTTAAGTATTACGGAACCCTAAAAACATGTTTACGCATTATCGTTTATTTTTTACTTTGACTCGACTTCGTTGGTCTTGAATCCACGGCCCAAAAAGCTATATAGATCCGGCCTTATCCTAAAGTACTACATAATTAGCGCGGCAAGATGTTCTTAGTTCTTACGGCTATAACTACTAACTACTTTAGCTTTTCAAATAACAGTTTCTTTGCTCACCATGTGGGCGCTATATCTGAGCCTCGACGTTTCTTCTCTCTCTCTGGCACGTCGATCCACGTGAAATGGCCCATAAACGTAAAACCACCCACCTACAAACACCACATATTATAGTAAATCTGTAAGTTATGCATCGTATGTACTGTCGTAGGTAGGTATCATAGTTTGTGCTGGTGATATAGAAAAGGCAAGAATTAGGTAAAACCGAGTAGAGAATATTATATATTTTTATCATTGTATGTATTATCTATATGCAAATAAAAAAACACTAAATATTATATTTTAATAATTATTATGATGTAAACTTTATAGATCGACAGATTTTATAGTCTGATAGCAGTAACTACTAAAATTTTAATTATAAATCTAAACTATTATTTTAATGATTATAAAATAACTAATCTATGCTTATAAATCTACACAATCCATACCAGTTAACAAGACAGTACATGCACTCACAAGTTATAAGAAATAGTGCTAGAGCATGCCCCTAAAGCACAGAATAAATAATAGTAGCTACAGGTACCTAAAGTAAACATGATTGCGAACAGCCCTTATAACTTATAAGTAAAAGTTTCAATAGGACTACAAAACCAAAAAAATATATATTCGGATTTCGGTATATTTGCCCCTAGCGAACCCTACTTTGCACTGTATGATGTATCGTGGCTTCTAAGGTTTGCATTCGTAAAAATAGGTTTTGAAAAAAATTATTTATAAGTTTATTTTTCAATTCATAATTTAATACAATATATCGGCGGGCAATGCGTTACCTATTCGTCGGGACTCTACCACAATAGCAAATGAGCCTGTTCCATCAACCTCCAGAGATGAATCACAAGCAGTTGATTGATTATTTTAATGGTTGAAAGTGATTAGTTAATAGTTGCAAATTTGATGACTGCATTTACACCGGAAATATTATTAATATTAGTTTAATATTTAAATAATAAGAAATCTACACTTAAATAATCAAAACTTAATATTTTAAACAATACAAAATCATAATTGTAATTAATTTGTCATAGCTTCACTATTGAAGATTGTAGGTGCGCCGATAAATATAATAAAATTTCAATGCCGATAATGAAAGTGGTTGACTGTGGTTGTAATTTGTAAAAATAATTCATTATATAATAAAATTCAAACTTAAAAGACAGACGCCATTGAAATGCTCCATTTTTCAAATGATTTAACGGATGTGTACAAATCCGTTTCTAACAATCCATTGTTCTGTACCTAATAGCTCAATCAATTGATATCAAATTATACACGCGCTACCTTTTTTACCATTCGTAGCATTTCTATTATTTATTACTGTCGCACACAACTTGTGATTGTTCAATTATGTTGCCTTTCAGTCTAGTTCAGTCTCTGTGGTAGGTTTAAAAGTTTAAGTGCCAATTTCACTAACACCTGTTAAAGTTAATCGCTAATTAAATATGATGTTATATTTCTCGTAGTAATGAAAGAGAAGGCATTATATTTAGACTAACGATTAATACTAACAAGAGTTGGTGAAACTGGGACTAAAGATAAAGCACTGGGGCATTTGTTGGTTTTATTTTCAGTACACTCTACTCAAGAGGAAAACCAAACAAGAAGCCAATTTCGCTGCTTTCAGAGACACCTGCAGTACGTGCCTAACTTAAATATGCATCCTCATCAAAGCATAGCATGTTTCTGACAACATTAAAGGTGCAGTTTTCTGCAGAATATTTTCATCAAAGGTTTGGAGGCAGGTCGTTTCTTCGATTACAACGTAAAGGAATGGGTTACTTATTGGTGCAGTGAATAGGAATACTTGAGTTGCATTATGCATAACAACATCGCCGTAAACTACCCGAGTTATGGTTTCTTTCTTTCGTTCTCTAACACTACATAATAAAATTAGTTTATTGTCAATCTAAAGAATATTAATTCGGTCTAGCAAATCCAATACCATTGTTAGTACGCAGTTAGTTAGGACTTAGGACCTGCTCGAGACCTGGAAGTTTGGTGCCGCTTGCAGTTCGAAGGTGGTCTGGTCTATGACGTCAATGAGCGGAGTGACGGCCACGTCCCGCTTGTGACGGATGCGCTGCAGCAGCGGCCGCAGCCAGTCGGCGCTGGCCTCGCAGTGCGCGTCCAGAAATACCAACACGTCACCACGGGCGGACCTCGCGCCACGTATGCGCGCCCGCATCAGACCTTGACTTAACCAGGATAACTCGTCAAACCTCGACTTAGAACTTGTTCAGAGTTCAGACACAACGGAAACCGAGCGGTTCCACGGACTTGCGCGGTGTAGTGTCAATTGTGTTAAGAAAGATTTAATGGTTTCCGCTCTGCCTGAACAAGTATTTAACCAGGAACTTAAATAGCACTACAAACAAGATATATTTAAATAAAAATATATTTCTGCGTAGATCTGAATATAATATTTTTACATGACGCGTGGGCCGTGCGCGGCGGCGTGTACATTTCGTTGAGTATGAAAAATTCTTACGTGGTAACATTATTTGTGTGGATCGATTGATTGAGTTCTATAGAAATCTAGTACACAATCATATATCCATTGATTTAATCTATTTTCTATACTTTTTATTTGGTCTGAGCATCTAGGTATGTACCTATATAGGTATATAAAAGGCAAAGCTGATTGACTGATGTATCAACGCACAGGCCAAACCCTTTGAAATTTTGCACATGTATTTCTTATATGACGTAGACATCCACTAAGGGAGGATTTTTCAAAATTCAACCCCCAAGGGGGTAAAAGGCTGTATAAAACTTTTTATTCCTTAATAATGTGGCTTCATATTGGTAAAAGAATTTCCAAAATCGGTTTAGTAAATCCAGAGATTACCCCCAACAATCGCACACTCACAAACTTTTCCTCTTTAAAATATTAAGTAGGTATATTTAAGTAGGTAAGTCAGTGTAGGCAAAATGAGGAACAACCGGCGAAAAGGCCATAATTAGAGCTGCGTAAAAGCTTTTGATAAAGCATGATTGTTATTTTACGTTATTACAAGGGCAATAGTGAAGGGAGATTTAAAGCAAGTTGTCTGGGCTTGGTATCAATGTGGCTTGTGGCTGCGTGGGTTGTAACTTGTAGTACATAGATGTACATAGGTACTAAAACTTGACCTGTCCGCGTTTCTCCAGGAATTAAGGTAACGTGTTGCTAACGGACTCCCTTCTACAAAGGCACCAAGTACCTACCTAATTATTAACTACATGTTTTAAATTACGATTCATAAGTCCCCGTGTAAGATTTTCAAGTTAAGATTCTTTCTTTCTACGAATTCTTATCTCAGCAATAACACCGATAAAATAAAAACGTGAAATTAATAAAAAGTTCAAAAAAGCAATAGAAACATAGAAACATACAATGCGTTAATTTACAAGCACGTGATCGCAATCAAAACACAGAAATCACAACACAGTAAAGAAAAACGTATAGGAAATAACCCAAGGTGAATGTCAAAAGGTGCGATACGGACATTTGAGATTTGACACCTGAAAAGTAATAGGATCTTGCACGCTGTAG
This sequence comes from Glaucopsyche alexis, assembly GCA_905404095.1. Taxonomy (NCBI): domain Eukaryota; kingdom Metazoa; phylum Arthropoda; class Insecta; order Lepidoptera; family Lycaenidae; genus Glaucopsyche; species Glaucopsyche alexis. Next base: position 9,225,366 of record FR990047.1, read on the forward strand.
TAGAAGTTGGAGGCCTCAATGACATCGATGATGGGCACTACTACAGCGTGTGAGTTGTCCCTGATGCGCTGTAGTAGAGGCCGCAGCCAGTCGTGCTGAACCTCGCAGTGCGCGTCTAGGAAGACGATCACTTCGCCCGTTGCCAATTTCGACCCCTCAAGACGCGCCCGAGTGAGGCCAATGCTGTCCATTACAAAGTGTTAACCCGTGTCTTGGTAATCAGCGATTAGAGAATTAAGTTGTCAATTATAGCTTAACATCTCTATACTAACATTATAAATGCGAAAGTGTGTCTGCCTGTCTGTTACCTCTTCACGCTTTAACCACTGAACCGATTTTTATGAAATTTGGTATAGACATACTTTGGGTCCCGGGAAAGGACATAGGGTATTTTTTATCCCGAAAAGGTAGTATTCCCGCGGGATAATGTATTTACGCGGGCGGAGCCGCGGGCAAAAGCTAGTTCTATATAAATACTAGATTACTTATAGGGATTGATGAAACTAATAAGTCTGTGTTTAGTTACAACTAGATAAGGACATATATGTCACAAATAGAGTACTTTTCTAACTATAATATGGCTAAACAACATTATAAAATTTTGGATTTTTAGTATAACAAAACTAATTTTCCAGAACCTCTACACCCAAAAATTTACAATTAAGGAGGTCGTGTAAAGGATCATCTTTCAGCTCTTATGTACCTAGCTTAATTTATTTGTTAAAAATGTTCAAAGATTACGGATATAATCACCCTAAAATTGGCTTAAAAATAATCCGAAAATATAAAAAAAATACTTGGAAAAAATAAAGCCTCCTCAAAATTTTTACGTGTTTTGATACTTTGCAATATTGATTCATAATGCGTGGCAATAAGGTTTATATTTGGTTTTATTGTCTGTCGAACAACGCATTTTACAAACACGTCCGTAAACAACATGACACAATACAACTTACAAGTAAAACAACTAGTTACCTACAGTACAAATTAAGAAATTACTTTAAGTGAAGACTGAAGAGTGTGTTCTATGCAATAATAGGAGAATTCATATAAAGTAAATTAATAGGTTAAATCTTAACCCCGAATTTTAATAGGATTAAAGCATGGGTCACTACAATGGTTATGGCTCACTCCCAAAATGTTATAGATTGGGCATAACCTGAAACTCCATAATATCTCCTGTTTCATATTCAAACGTGTCGTGTTCCAACTGATCTATGATTGGTGTGACGACAGCCGTCCTATTCTCTTTAATACGCTGTAGCAGGGGACGAAGCCAGTCAGTATCACATTCAGCATGACAGTCTAGGAATATCATTACATCTCCTGTGGCTGAGCGACTGCCAGCCAGCCTGGACCGAGTCACACCTACCCTATACCAATGTTTTAATATTTTAAAAAGTTAATAAGAAAGTTTTTGAGCTGAGGCAGCTTTTATTATTATCATAAGCTGCTAATAATAGATTTTATCATGTTTTTGCAAATTGTGACACTAACATTTCTGTACAAGTACATACTTATAACTATATACCGATAGAATTTCACCAAAGCAAAAACAACTTATTTGAGTGAATTCGTCACTAGTAGATTTTGTTCAAGAAATGCATTTTTTAATATACATATAAAAAAATAAGGAACAAGTAAATGCATACCGGTTAGGAAGTCGAATTATGCGGATAAGGTCAGGCGGCAGACGAGTTTGTACATAGTAGTCAAGTTTGCCTTTTAGTTCTGGTAATGTAGAATTGTCATCAACTAGTATAATTTCCTTTAAATATACAAAAGGTGAAGATTGATCCTGTCCAGAATAACCTAGGAAATAAGAAATTATAATTTAAAATTTTAACAGCATACACTTTTTATATGAAATTAAAAAGATTTAAATCAAACATACCAAGTTTCATAAGTTTTCCAGTCTCTCGGTCTAGATAGTTGGCTTTTGTATACCATTCTTTGTCTCTTCTTGCACTGTTCACTACGCTCCATATGGTACGTATGACTACTGAATATGGCTCATTGTGAAATATTAGAATAACAGATGCTGATGGTAGTTCTGCATCATAGACCACCCGCTCACATGCAGGATTACGGTGATCTAAAAAGTAGACAGGCTTGATATTACGAGAAACAGGCTAAATTTTCTGTACATTCAGATTCGGTCTAAAGGCATTTTCACATTAATTTTATATGTTTAAAGTAAAATTTAATAAAGGAAATAATTTTCAGTACCTACATACCTATAAATATTTAATTTTGCAAGCATAATATTATTATAGCATGTATTGCTAAATAATATTAATATCATCAGAATAATAAGATACAATTAGAAACAATATCAAAATTGCTATTAGTATGTAAAAATTAATACAAAACCAATTTCTCATTGGAGCATGAAGTCATTAAAAATTTAAATTGCAAAGTTTTTTTTTTTTTTCTTCTTTATGCATCCTGCTTCTTAGATATCTGTTGTTGAACAATAGTCTAATTTGTTGATCGATTTTCATCTGCAGTAATGTCCTTAGCAGAGATGTGCATCCAGTGATGCAATTCTCTTCATTTGTCTACAAATCTTGTTATGAGGTTTGGTACACTATTTCTCTTAAGTCGAGAGAAAATGAGACTGCCTGATCCCTGCAGGTTAGCAGCTAATCTGTTTATATGGCTATATAGTCTATCTTGGTATTTTTTACTGTATAGCTCAATTTCTTCTTTGACTGTTCTCAACTTAAAATCTCGGGTGATGTATTTATTGCTTATGTGTGGTGGGATATTAAACATTGCCCTCATTGTTTTATTTTGAAACCTTTCGAGTATTTCAATATTACTGTGACTGGCCGTGCCCCAAAGCTGAATGCCGTAAGTCCAGACAGGTTTTAGTATAGCTTTGTAGATTACCATTTTACTGGCATCTGTCAGCTGTGACTTTCGTCCGATTAACCAGTACATGCTGCGAAGCTTACAGTCAAGCTGTTTTCTTTTAGTCCATATGTGTTTGCGCCAAGTAAGACGACGATCGAGATGCATACCTAGGTATTTGGCATCATCTGATTGTGGAATATCTAAATTATATAGTTTTGCAGGTGGGCAGGTTTTCCTTCTCAGTGTAAAAGTCACTTGGACAGATTTATTAGTATTGGCTCTCATGCGCCATTGCTCTAACCACGCTTCGATGAGGTTCAAATGTGATTGAAGCCTTTCGGATGCAGAGTCAGGATTTTCATGGATTGAGAGAAGTGCAGTATCGTCTGCGTAGGTCGCTGTGACGGTATCGACGTGAGTTGGTAAGTCTGCTGTGTATATAAGGTACAAAACTGGGCCCAATATACTGCCTTGCGGAACTCCGGATCTTATTTCATGCATGGGTGATATTTCGCTGTTATAACGCACTTCATAGCATCTGTTGTCAAGATAAGATTTTAGAATCAGATAGAAGGAGTGCGGTAGAATTTTCTTTATTTTAAATAATAGTCCATTATGCCATACCTTGTCAAAGGCCTGGCTAATGTCCAAAAAGACTCCGCAGCAGTACTGTTTGTTTTCCATCGCTCTCCCTATGATGTCAACCAGTCTATGCACTTGCTCAATGGTCCCATGACCTTCTCTGAAGCCGAACTGATGATTTGGTATTATATCTGTAAGATATTCTCGCATTCTATTGAGAATAATTTTTTCAAATAATTTTCCCATTACGGGTATGAGACTGATAGGTCTATATGATGACGTTTCATGTGCAGGTTTGCCTGGTTTAAGTATCATCACAACCTGGGCTATTTTCCATTGACTTGGGTAGAAGGATAATCTTAAACATGCGTTAAGAATGGCAAGTATGAGCAGCAAACCTTTCTTGGGTAGGTGTTTTAAGAGTGTTGCATCAACAAGATCATAACCCGGACATTTGCCCTCTCGGAGGCCAGCAATTTCTCGCCTTAATTCATTTAGCGTCACATATTTCAATGGGAGGCACATTTGAGTAGGTGAGCTAAGGTATTTCTCTATGTCGTTGTCTTGATTCTGATTGTTGGTAGGAAATGGTTCGAAGATTTTTTGGAGGTGTTGAGCAAATATGTTTGCCTTTTCGCAGTCAGAGCGTGCCCAGGATCCTGTTTCTGTTTTTAGAGGTGTAGCTTGAGGCTTGGGTCGCTTCAGATTTTTTGTAGCTTTCCATAGAGAGTAGTTTGTGTCTGCAGTAGGTGTTAATTTCGAAAGATGCGATTGTAAGTTCTCATTTTCCAGTTCTTTGATTAGCTTTTTTAATTTTTGTGAGACTTTGTTAAAGGCAGTTTTATCGCTAGGATAGTGGGTGTTGTGCCAGACTCTGCGTAGTCTTCGTCTTTCGCTGATGCACTGTTTAATGTATGTAGGGTACACATGCTCTTTTGCGATTCCTGATTTATTATGTGTTGTAGACCTGCTTGCTGCGTCATGGATAGTTTGATTGAGCTTCTCTATAGCGAGTTCTACTTCGTCAATTGTCTTTAGTGAGATCCTGAGCTGAGTCTCTTCCGTGATGACGTTTTGATATGTCTCCCAGTTAGTGCTTCTGTTGTATATTTTCGGTGGTGCTTCTGTTAGGAACACCTTATTGTATACTTGAAGCACAACTGCTGAGTGGTCTGAAACAAGATCCAAGTCGGCTTGGATGCTTGTATTGTTAATTGCAATGTTTCTTGTTATGAAGAAGTCTAGTAGGTCAGGAATCTTATGCGGGTCAGTCGGCCAGTAGGTGGGCTCACCGGTGGAGAGACAATCAAGGTTAAGTTCTTTCACTGCTTGATAAAGCTGTCTCCCTCTGGTTGTAATTAGCCTAGAGCCCCAAAACAGATGTTTTGCGTTCCAGTCGCCTCCAATTATAAACCGGTTTCCAAGTGCAGTAAATAGGTTTTTATATTCTTCCTTACTTATCTGGTGTTTAGGGGGACTATAAACTGCAGCTAGTGTTATGTCTGAGCCTTTATCGTGTACTTGAATAAGTGTAGCTTGTATCTTATCGGTTGAAAACGGTTCAAGTGGGTGATGTTTTATATTAGACTTTATTAGAACTGCTGTTCCACCATGTGCATTTCCCGATGGATGATTTGTAGCGTATGTAGTATAGCCCTTGATGGAGAGGTAGCTTTTGCTTGTAAATCTGGTTTCACATATAAACGCCACGTCTATCTTCTTCATGTGGAGAAACATTTCTAGCTCTAGTCGCCGTCCGACTAGTCCGTTGGCGTTCCATGTTATTATGCTAAAGTGTGATTTATTTATTTTGTCATTTGGCTGCTTATGAGTTGGATAAAGCGATCCATCATGTTGTCTACCATGTTTATCATCATGGTTTGTATTCTGTCAAACATCTGTTCTAGGATGTCACCAAGCTGTTGCATTTGGATTGGTTGATTTAGGTTCATTGAGTGTTCCTCTTTTTTCTTTGCCATTTCCGCGTACGTTTCGGTCTTTCTGTAGTATGTTTTGGATTTAGTTGGTTGCGTTTTCTCGAAGTCTGATCCTTTATTGTTCTGATTTATTTGTTTTTGGCTTTGTGTTTTTATAGGCTGTATTTTTAGTATATGCTCTTTATATTGTTTGTATTTCGAACAACCTCTGTAACTAGCTGGATGATTTTTTTGGCAGTTTGCGCAGGTAGCTAGCGTGTCTTTGGTTTTGGTACAACTACTGGTTGGGTGGTCATTTCCACATTTGACACACCTGTACGGTCGCAAGCATTGGTTTTTAGAGTGCCCAAATCTTTGGCATCTTTTACATTGCAGGATTTCTTTTTTCTTATAAGGTGGTTCAAATGTTACTTTCATATGATTTAGGAATTTAACATTGAATATGTCTTTGTTGTTCGGTTTCGGTTCCAAATCTACAAAGAATAAAGGAAGAGGATCTTTTGAGACTCGATGGCGCACGTTTATGAGTTGTCTTACTTCATGTCCTTGGGATTTTAGTCCCTCCTTTATTTCAGTAATGTCCTCCGAGCTGTGGAGGCCTCGCAGTACAACTCTATAGGGTCTTTCACTCTTAAGCATGTAAGTATAATGACTAATGTTGTCTGTAATGAACCTTTCTCTTATTGATTTGTAGACCTCTATATTTTCTGGCATAATTTTAACAATGTGTCCTGATCTTAATGTAGTCATAGTGAATTTTTCTGCTGTTGTGATTTTTAGTAAAATATTTTTAAGGTAGATGATGTCCATGACCCCAGTAACGAAAATTGGTTCTGGTTTTGGTGGCTTTTCTATTTCTTTGCTCTTAATGTTGTCTTCTTCGTCGCTTAAGATTTCAAATTGGTTTTGTGTTGGTATTGCATAAGTAGCTGTCATTGCGCCTGACATATGAGTCTTTTTCTTTGCGTTTTCTGCTGGTGGAGACTTTGTTTCCACTCTTTTTCTTTTACTCTGTGGTATTCGGTCTTGCTGCCAGGTATTACAAGTTTTTATATCTTTTGGGTGACCAATTAAGTCATAAACATTTGTTTCCTGTGTGGTTTCTGCGTCTTCAATTCGTTCTCCCATTTTATGATGCTGTAGAGGGGCGGTGTTCATGTCTTTGTTTCCAAGAGAATGGCTTCTTTGTCTTATTTTAAAAAGGCTGGGATGGAAGACTTGCTGCGTCATCTTCTTGTTTACATGATGTGTTTTGTTCCCTTCTTGTGCTGTTGTTTCTCCTATGTTTTCTTCTTCCTGCTGAATTCTCCTATCCTCGCGCGTAAGCAAAATTTCGTCCCCCCCAGATACGATGGGACTGCCTGAGTTTCCCAGTGGGTTTTTCTCAGGGAAGGATTCTCCGGCTTGGCCGGTACCTTCCTGGGGTAATTTGTTTTTAAATCCTGCTATCATGTTTATTTGGTATACTTGTCGGGTATACATCCTAGCCTTTGGTGATTCAACATCTATGTACAAGGCAGCACATTGGTTTCTTATTCGGAGTACCTTCTCCTAGACCAACAGCCACCCAAGGCTCTCGAGGTTGGTCTCCCCGGGTCAGAGCTTTAATTATAGTGGCGGCTCCTGCTCGCCACTGTCGTCCACATATCATTGGGTTTGGTGTCACTTTATAGAAGTTACCCCGCCATGAGTAACCCCAACACCCCTCCATATGGACCGCCCAATTGTCCGCGACTGCACAAGGCAGCTAGTCCTCATATCTGAAGACCGTATCGCTATCCGCAACCTGCGACGCGTGTGGTGGCATTGGGCTATGCCTCTGGGATGGGTTCACCCAGAACCACATTGCAAAGTAACGGTATATAATAATGGTTAATTTCATGGCTCTGCAAAAATGTAATTATTATAACTAATCAATTATTACTTTGCCTTTTGTTTGCAGTTGCATAAAAATAGGTCAAAGGTGGATTTTATGTTTTACTTGATAGTATTAGGATTTTACAATGACAAATTACGAATTTACGCTAAACGCTAATATAACGGTACAATATCTATTGTGGTCAATAATATTTGTGCCAGGAAGTTGCTATCGACTAACAGTTACATATTTACGACAACATAAACGCAGTACATACCTTTCAATGTTCTGTTGTAAGATATTCGATCACTTAAATATACGTTTATTGCTAGTTTCTTCTCAGATTCTTCACCTAAACGTTTATCTTTACCCGTCAATTCTGCTGCCTCACCGTTTTCCCCTAATCCGGGGATAATTCGAGCTTCATCTTCCCGAATTAGTTTTTCGTAAAGTTCTTCTTCTGGAGTTTGTGCTTGTGCTGTACGTTTTCCACCACGCCATTGTTCGAATAAAGTTATAACTATTATTATTATAAGGAAAAAGAAACCTACTTTCGCTGTGTGATAGCATTTACGAACCGGCAATTTCATTTCGTTTATTATAAAGGACGGTTTATTCAGAAACGCGCAACACGTTCAAGCGCTCATTTGACACTGTTTGACTTTTGAGTTTGACTTGAGCTTGACAGTGACGTCTGATTTCTGAATCCATGAAGCATAGATACCAGGAGTCCGAACGGTATAGGCTTTTTAATAATAATTATGTACACAATAATAGGACCAGATCTTAGTTCTCTTTTCTGCCGCTAGGCGTGCGAGACCGACGAGTACCGAGTGTTGCCAATACTATTATACCGAGTGTTGCCAATACTATTATTTATTACAATTATTTTTAAATTACCGTTAGGCAATTACCGTGTTCTACGGTATCTATTTTTCGAGAACAGTTTCTAAGAATTTCCTAAAACTTTTATATAATAAGATTTCAATCTTTCCAGAGCTGTCAATAGCAACTTTAAACTTCCCGGGTAATTTCAAACGAGTGCATGTCGGACCGTCACGCGCTCTACCGGCAAAAATCTGTCCCCGTAATTGAGACCATTATTTTAACATTACGTTCGGACTCCTTGTTATCTATACTTCGTGGATTTTACCATTCCGATGGAACAGTCGCTAGTCGTATGATATAACTTTGTAAGGTCGTACAACGCATACATTTTTTTTAAATACATAATATCTTGACTAAAGAAATGTTAATAAAATTGTCCGGCGTACTTAATATAAGTTTAGCTCGCATTAATACTGGAATTACTAAAATATTAGCAACAATAAATCAATAAGGCTTACAAACAAATATAAATTTTACAGGTACGTAATGTAATTTAAATATTTCATATTTCTTATTACATTACTCTCATTATCATAAAGCATAGACGAGGCATGTTAAGGCAAAAAGTGTCCACACTTAAACTGCCCCATTTTTGGGGTTTTTTGGGGCAGTCGAGGTTTCATATTTTGTCATCTTGACATTTCGACATTTGCTTTCCGCAGATTTTTCAGTCCACATTTATTTGAAAAAATCTTCTGAAATCAAGATGGCGTAACTTTTTCTTATACCTACATTATTTGTCAAATGTATGCCAAAGATCAGGAACGCACTTTTAACTCCTCTGGTGATTAGTACCCATAGATGACGATAATTACATACTAGAATATTATACAGATATTATATCGGTGTAATAGATTAGTGCAATGGCTAATGGTGTATGCATACTAGATATTTTAACCTAAGCAAGATATTTTAAAGGATTTTACAAGAATTACAATTTTTTTCTTCTATACGGCGTATGGACCTAGACCAGACAACAAATTTGTTTTTACACATGTGCCGTAGCTCCAGCGGCGCCACAGAAGGGGCGGAGCCGTAGGAGCTGTGACGTTTCACAGCCAGCGCTGCAGCAAAAATTGCATACAAATCCTAGCGCAACAGCACTTAATATTCCTTTATTACCTAGATAAATAAAACAAGACTCATTAAAAACAAAACTAATTATATTAAGTACCATAAAAAGAATATTGAATTATAATTTATAAAAACTTATACATATTCTAATTCAGTTTGAAAATAATAATCTACATCTACACTAATATTATAAAGAGGAAAACTTTGTATGTTTGTTTGTTTGTAATGAATAGGCTCAAAAAGTACTGGACCGATTTCAAAAATTTTTTCACCTTTCGAAAGCTACATTATCCACGAGTAACATAGGCAAAATTTTATTTTGGAAAAAATAGGGTTCCGTAAGATATTTGGATTTTTCGGACACAAGGTGTAAAAATCAACCAGAAAAGTTACTTATTTTACGTACGCTGCCTAAACTATAAAAGATAGAACCATAAAATGTTCTAATTAATTGTAGATCTTATAAATATCTACAAAAAAGTCCGTGACACACTATACCTATCTATGTCAAGTGAGGCATAACAACCATTTTTTTATTTAGAAAAATTGAATTTTTTTTGGACTATATTTAAACGCATTTATTTTACTCATGCAATTAATCCTTATCAAAATAAATTATTTCATCACTAAGTACAGTTTATGTAGATAATATTAGGTCTTTGAATTATTCAAATTGGATGTTTGGTTTTGAAGTTATGGCGAAATTAAAATATTACGATTTCTGCTGCACGGCCCGTTGCGAAGTGGGTGTCACCAAGGCGCGAGCGGTATCTAGATCAATGAGTAACTTTTTTGTTAGGCTCATTTCGTTGTTCTCGAATAAGGCGAGTCCAAATCACTTTGCGCTCTGGATTATTGGGAAATCTGTAATTAAATACTATAAATTTCTGCGATGTTTACAACAAATGTTCACTAAATTAGACAAAAGAAAAAAATAATAAACTAAGTATGCCAAAGTACTCTATTTTGTGTAACTATTATACACTGTTTCTCTTGAAATGGATTAAAAAATCACTCGGTATAAAGGTGCTTCCAGTAACATAGTAATATTTCAGAAATATTACTTTTTTTTCTCCAAAAGTACATAATGTTAAATCGGCTGGCCCCTGAACATTGTAGGTGGTTGTTTAGGAGTAGAATAGACAGTAGGTGCAGGTTATAGGTGATCTACATCTAGTAGATGTAGCTTGTAGGTTTTTAGTGGGGTAACTACTGTTTACCTACCAACCTATCACCTACCAACTATAGGTATGTAGTAGGTCTAGATGTAGGTTGTAGGTGTAGGGTATGACTTATGGGTGTAGCAACCTACGCTTACAACCTTCAAGTGTAGTTATTTTTTATTCAATTTCATAATTCACAGAACAACGTCTGTTAGGCCATATAGAAAATAAAATTTTTAATATAATATGTAAAAATCAAATAAATAGTAAGCCTTAGTTTCATTTTATTTAAATTAATCAAAAATGTGAATACTGACGGGTAAGGTTAGGTTTGGTTAGGTACTGAAATAAAAAAAAAAACTGAATCTCTTATTTCTGTAATAAATCAATAATAAAAATGACGTCCCTACAAAGTTACCTTTTCACTGTTGCGCATACAATAACCAGTGTTATATTTCATAGTTGGCCGCCATTTTTTGAATATTTATTTAAAATTCCATAGGTAAGTATTTTAATTGTAACAAACAATATTGTGATAAGATATCCCGTCTATCTTTTTCACAAGTTTGTCATAGTTTTTACAGCCTTTAATTACGCAACTACTCGGTATTTTATGAATTATATGCGGACTGGATAAACTGCATATATAGCAAATGTAGAAATGGTAAGATCACAAGTGCCAAACCTCAACTGTCAAAATGGCCCCAAAATTTAAAAATTGGGGCCATTTTTTTGGAGACACTTTTTGCCTCAACATGCCTCGTCTATAAAAACCATTTATTAATACCAATTACCAACTTCCAAAAATATTTCTCCCCAAACTTAAGTCAAAACTCAATTGCAACAATAACTTGAAAATCCCCATTAAGTATTAATAATCTAATCTTATGAATAATTAGTCTTTATACTATACTACAAAAATGAATTAATAATCATTTATACAAATAGTAAAATTTTATGTTCTGTAAAATTAATAAGTAAGTATGCCTTTTAAAAGTTTTAAATCATTATAACTATATTTTAGGCTTCGCCCGCGTGGAATAGTGTTCTTGGAGAAAAAACTTCTTCAGCAAATAACTTTACACTGCTATATGCTTCTGTATACAATATTGAAAATGTTTTTAGGGTTTCGTACCCAATGGGTTTCCCTATCATATCGACGCACACGCGACGTGCGAGACCGCTTGATACATACATACGTATTACGTACATTAAACATATACATTATAATTACGCCTCTTTCTTACTTCATACTTGTTTCGCTTCATCCACTTTCATTATTCCCTTCATACACTACGGCCGCTGTATCTTGACGGGTCTGAACATAGGCTCTGCGAACTTTAGCGCATGTATAACTCGTGAAGAAAACTGTTATTGTATTATTTTTATATACCTATGTACTAATACAATTTCCCTTATACAGTTGACCAATTAGTACAAATAAAATAAATACGAAAACACTTAGAAACAGTTAGTGCGCAACCTTCTGCGCGAAGTTCACACTCGCCAAGATACATCGGCCGTATTGTACATGCTCTTCGGTTTAGTACACTCTTGACCAGAGCCTTTTTTCAAGACATCACTGATTTGGTCTTGAAACGTCCGGCAGGTGGACTCCGCCTAGGTCTAGGTAGGGCATCCGTCTCCGCTGCGGACGCGCTAGGAGGTGGGACCGCAAAAGAAGAGGAGTGCCGGTATTACGGTGCGCCGTACTCCCTATCTTCTGCGCCCGTGGAGGGATCGCAGGGGGAGAGGCGTGGTGGTGTTGTGCCACTCTCCCTACCCCCCTGCGAGCTGGCGGGGCCGTTCCGTACGGTTAACGGCATTGGTGGGGCCGCAGAGGAAGAGGCAAGTTGGTATTACGGTGCGCCGCTTGCCCTATCCTCTGCGGCCGAGGTGTGGTCGGTGGCAGAACCATATACCAGATCTGCAACCGGGTGCCGGTTGTGGAGGCTGGTATCCGTGGCCTCCTAGTAGCAGACTCAGGGGGAGTCTGCTACAGTACTGGTGGAGGCCGAGGAGGCAGGCGTACCTTACCATTTGGTGCGCCTGGGGCCAAGGGCGGATCCAGCTTTGGCGCCAGGAAGGGGTCACATCATGGGCGTAGCCAGGTTTTAGTTTCGGGGGGGGGGGGGGGGGTTCAAGAAAATAAAACGACTACAAGTACATTAAATAATTAGGGCCGTCTTTAACCTATTAGAGGCCCTGGGCACATTAGAATTTTTTTTTTCGTTACCTGTTTAAACTTTAAACCCTGAAAGACTATTTTCGGAAAAATACAAATATCTATACTTAGTCTAAAACTAAACGTCAGTACAAAATTTTATAATATATTGTTTAAGCCAAAAACGAGCGAGCGAAGCGAGCGAGCAAATTTTCCTATTTTACAGGTTCAAACGTTCAACTCTGTTCAAACGTTAAACTAAAATATTTACTTCGGATATATACCATAAAATTAACCGGCTAAAACAGAACATCGGTAATAAATAATGTAGTGGCCTTTATGTTAACCGCGAGCGAGCGAAGCGAGCGAGCAAATTTTTTTCCCTATTTAATAGGTTAAATCTGTTCAAACTTTAAACCCTAAAATACTGTGGAAATAGGATCATACATTAGAATAATGGGCGCCCATTTTTTTTTTCATTTTTACCTGTTTATGCTTTAAAGCACAGTCTTTCAGGGTTTCCCCTTAAACACTGAATAACGGTGAACTTCGGAAAAATATCATAAAATGAATCAGCTAAAACAGAACATCGTTACTTAATAATATAATATGTTCTTTTAAATGTTAAACGCGAGCGAGCGAAGCGAGCGAGCAAATTTTTTTCCCTATTTAATAGGTTAAATCTGTTCAAACTTTAAACCCTAAAATATTGTGGAAATAGGATCATACATTAGAATAATGGGCGCCCATTTTTATTTTTTATTTTTACCTGTTTATGCTTGAAAGCACAGTCTTTCAGGGTTCCCCCTTAAACACTGAATAACGGTGAACTTCGGAAAAATATCATAAAATGAATCAGCTAAAACAGAACATCGTTACTTAAAACATATAAAACTTGAGAGGTGTCAAGGGACACCCGGATGGAACGAAGTTCCGGATGAAAATATCTGGCTTGCTTTCTATAAGAGAGAGAGAGACAGACAGAGAAACATGCGACGCCGCACAGCTTACAATAGCTTACTATAGCAAAAAAAAAAGACATACAGACAGACAATTGTACATGTATATATAAAATAAATAATAATACAATATCCGAACCGATATTATCCATACATACATTACATACATACATACATACACACATACATACATCAATATAATAAATGTATACGCGTAAATATTTATTATAAAAAATAAAATTATCTTTTGTAATTAAAAAAGTGTCGTGACAACTTTTCGTAAGAATTTTTTCCGTCTAGCCCCCTTTCACAACGCGCGATAAGGAACTTCGTTCCAATAATATAATATGTTCTTTATGTTAAACGCGAGCGAGCGAAGCGAGCGAGCAAAATTTTTTTCCTATTTAATAGGTTAAATCTGCTCAAATTTTAAACCCTCAAGGACTGTTACCCTGAAAAACTCTGTAATTCGAAAAATACAAATATCAAAAGCCTAAAACTGAACGTCGGTACTAAATTTTATAGTAATATGTCTGTATAAGCCAAACATGAGTGAGCGAAGCGAGCGAGCATAATTTTCTTTCCCATTCTATAGGTTAAAATCTATTCAATCGTTAAACACTGGATAACGGTGAACTTCGGTAAAATATCATAAAACGAACCGGCTAAATCAGAACATCGCTACTAAATAATATAATATGTTCTTTATGTTAAACGCTAGCGAGCGAAGCGAGCAAGCAAATTATTTTTCCTATTTAATAGGTTAAATCTGCTCAAATTTTACACCCTAAAAGACTGAAAATAGTATCATTTTGTAATTTAAATTAAAGTAAAATTAGTGTAATTTCTGATGTTGTAAATTAGATCACAAATAACTTATTTGGTTTTCAAGTGTTCAAAATTCAAAATCGCACTTTTCAAGTGATATTTTTCTGTCAAATATCACTTGAAAAGTGCGATTTTCAGATAAACTTATGTGCATATAAATATCAATAGTCTTGCATCGAATTTAAATAAAGACGTTAAATAGTAATCAATTATTTAAACATAAATTTAACTATCATAACAGTCTAAACTCGAAACAATATGGCGCCGACTCGATCCTATTCTCATTTGAATCGCACTATATAGACGCAAAACTCCGCAAAAGTCAATGGGTACGTTTTTAATAACGTGGAGAAATGCCAGTCCGGTTAGGCGATCTTCAACCATTCAATTTCAAGATCTTAGCCACGATTTAAATTTTAAATTTTTGATGCGTTCGTTCCCAAACGTTTGCCATCATACAAAGTTTGCCATTATAAATTAATTAAATATTGAAGGTATATAAATAAAATCATTATGTTCAATTAGTGGTCCACCTAAGTCCTGGAACCAGCTCAGGGGGGGGTCATGACCCCCATGACCCCCCCCCCTGGATCCGCCGTTGCCTGGGGCTTTCGGGCCTAGGATGGAGCTGCTTGTGGGCGGCTGCTGCCGGTGGGGTCACGGATGTGATTATCGTTCCCGTGGCCCCGTCACAGGGCGGCGAGGAGAAAGGTGGGGGGTGGTTTTTAGTGGGTATACCGTGGGTCTCATTAGCCTATACGGGAATCCCACATCACCACTCGGGTGCCCCCTGCGCCTGGGTGGTATGCGTAATGCATTTTCCCCCCGGAAAAAAAAGGGCTGCCATCCGTCCGGGTTTCCCCGGATTTGTCCTAGTACACTACGGCCGCTGTATCTTGACGGGTCTGAACATAGGCTCTGCGAACTTTAGCACATGTACAACTCGCGAAGAAAACTGTTAATGTATTATTTTTATATACCTATGTACTAATAAAATGTCCCTAATATAGTTGACCAATTAGTACAAATAAAATAAATACGAAAACACTTAGAAACAGTTATTGCGCGAAGTTCAGACTCGCCAAGATACACTACGGCCGATGTATCTTGACGGGTCTGAACATAGGCTCTGCGAACTTTAGCGCATGTACAACTCGTGAAGAAAACTGTTATTGTATTATTTTTATATACCTATGTACTAATAAAATTTCCCTTATACAGTTGACCAATCAGTACAAATAAAATAAATACGAAAACACTTAGAATCAGTTATTGCGCGAAGTTCAGACTCGCCAAGATACATCGGCCGTATTGTACATCGGCCGTAATGTATAAGGGCGTCCGGGGAGCGTCCGGGCCGGATTTTATTTGCTATCCGGGTTTTTGTAGGCAGAACTAGGAAGGCCTAAGTTTTTTTTTGATTTGCAGCAATAATAAATCTTCCTTTCTTTTTGACATTGCCGTCGGGTAAAAATTGTTCTATGTCCGGGTTTCGTACTTCAAAATCCGGGGTTTTCACGCGTCTTGTCCGGGGAATCATATGTAAGAGATGGCAACACTAACTTCTACTAGCCCTTCCAACACTTCCATTTACACTCATAGACGTATATTATAGACGGGGCATGTTGAGGCAAAAAGTGTCTCCAGTTAAATGGCCCCAATTTTAACATTTTGGGGCCATTTTGAAATTCGAAGTATGGTGAAAACAAGATGGCTGACGTTTTAGTTATGGTGAAAACCAAGATGGTGTAAATTTTTCTTGTATGAAGATTTGTTCTGTCAAATGTATGTCAAAGCCTATCTTGAGTTTTGAAATCTTTGTTTACACTCGCCTGATATATTAATTATTATTATATTAATTACTATATCTAGTCAATTCAACATTTTTGCAAATAAATGAATTATTTATTTATTTAAAAATTCAAACCTTAAAATCTTTCCCCTAAAAACTCTCTGTAGAATTTTTTCCCCCAAATTTAGGTGGGATCCCCTAAGTTGGCAGCACTGAAAAAAATTGACATTTGTGGGTTGTCAGATTCATTAATGGATTCGATGGATTCATGTCAGATTTCATAGACAACATTAATTGACAAATAGTGATGTACCCATTAACCTATCCAAGAACACGTCAGGAATCATTTTAACGAGAATGTCAATCAGCGATGTTGTGTATTTGTATATTTTTCAAATTTTGTATTATTTTAAATCTTAGAGCATCCAACTAAACGGAGACGACATGACAGCTAATTTCTAAGCGAAAAAGTCTGCCACTTACTGCTGGGAGGAACGCACACAAATTAGTGGTGGGTCGTCGACGCTTTTTCGATTAACGAAACGAGACCGTTTATCGTTCATCGTAAACTAGTTGAAAAAACAGTTTTTTTTTCGACTAGTTTACGTGTTCGACGAATACTGAACTGAGCAATAAACTATGACAAACAAAGTAGTTTTGTTGAATGAACGACTTTCAGCATTAACTGTTTTGACAAACTTGTTGTCGTTTGCTGATCGACGAGACTAGTGATGACGACGAACGACGAGACGGTTTAATCTGTGAGCGGTGGAAATGAACTTCCCTTCATACTTTTTCCAGGCTTAGAACTGGCAGGCAGGCAGGTTCATTACTGTAAAGAACAGAGATAGACATATTGCTCGTGCCGAGTCGTCGTGCCCCGCGCCCGTCCGTCGATCGTGTCGTCGCGTCGCGACGAACGGTCTCCCATCTCTGTCGCACGCACCGTTCCGGTATATGGCAACCGTTCACGCATAGACTAGTTTATCAGTAGGCGCTAAACTAGTTTACCCGTTCATGACAAATAAACAGTTTAATAAAACAGTTCGTTCATTCAACGCCCATTCCTAACACAAATAGTGATTACACACAAATGTATTTTCAATCATGTCGTTACGCACGCACACGAAATAATATTATCAAACACAACATAAACTATACGCAACATGTATACACATAACACACACAAAGGAAATGGCGGAAATATAAATAATATAAACTTTGAGTATGTAAACTTAATCTTAGTAAGAAGTCTTTGAATATTTTAATATATAATATGGCGTAATAAATTCACGCAAAACTAATGAAGCACTACTATCGATATTTAAATATCGATGAGTTCGGCAAACAATATTGCTTCTTGGAATCCTTATATACTTTAACTGATTTATGTTTAACTACAATATTTTATTTCACTTAATATGCTACAGTAAATAACTAAGTATTCAAAATTATTCCTCTTGTTATCCGCTTCAACTATAAAACATGAAGCTACAAAATGCTGTGGGCAAAATATTTCTCTCGTACTCTCGTACGTCTCGTACCTTTGGCAGCGGGCGCCTGACAATGGCTATTCCATTTGGTTTGATTCCCTAAGATCATATTAAACTCCAGGATAAGCCTTACCTGCACTTTCCCCTCTGGCGAGGTGTAAGATTTTAAATCTAATGCGTTCATAAAAACTATTTGTTTAATCAATTTTAACCTCTATAGGAGTAATAGTGTTCTGTGATTTTAACTACCACGGCGCGGCATGCATCGGTAAACTAAGCATGATCGCATGTTCAGTGGATGGGCCATGAAGCATAGATACCAGGAGTCCGAACGGTATAGGCTTTTTAATAATAATTATGTACACAATAATAGGACCAGATCTTAGTTCTCTTTTCTGCCGCTAGGCGTGCGAGACCGACGAGTACCGAGTGTTGCCAATACTATTATACCGAGTGTTGCCAATACTATTATTTATTACAATTATTTTTAAATTACCGTTAGGCAATTACCGTGTTCTACGGTATCTATTTTTCGAGAACAGTTTCTAAGAATTTCCTAAAACTTTTATATAATAAGATTTCAATCTTTCCAGAGCTGTCAATAGCAACTTTAAACTTCCCGCGTAATTTCAAACGAGTGCATGTCGGACCGTCACGCGCTCTACCGGCAAAAATCTGTCCCCGTAATTGAGACCATTATTTTAACATTACGTTCGGACTCCTTGTTATCTATACTTCGTGTCTGAATCACTAATCACAGAACGTCAACAGAATTTTTTTTTTCTTCAACAGAAACTTGTTTAGTGTTTACATTTGTCACGTCTTGTTTTTTAAACAGGATGGCCTATTGTAAATTTATATATTCCATTCGCCAAAGAACTATTATTGAACGTGAATTGTTTTTATTTTCATGTTTACTATTTCTTAGTCAATGTAGAGCTAGAGTAAATATTTTGGGCATGCCACATGTGCATATAGATGGGCACGTACCCGGGTATTTACCCACCTACCGGGTAAATACCCATACGTACCCGGTAAATACCCATATCTACCCAAAATGCTGGGTAGATAAAATTCAACATTTTGTAACAATTTTTGAGAATATTAGTTAATGCAATAAAGCACCTTTGATTAATGTTGTATTAGATATTAATCACTAATATTCCACTTCTATAGCCTTTAATCATATATTTATAGAGGAAAAAGGCTTTTTAATATTTTTTTCTTTTTTGTTCTTCATATATTCTTTTGATATTTAATCTTTAAATCAAATTTTAGTAAAAATATAGAATTTTACCTTCCAATAAAATTGATATTATGTTCTTAGACGTCCAAAGTCCTTTATGAGAGTACATCGTCTTCTTTCCGCATGTGAGCCGCTAGATGTCGTTTACCGTCACAGATCAGCTCCCTGCGCAGCTCCCTCTTACGGTAAGTCTGTGAACTAGATAAGCCACAAGCCGCCATATTTGATATAACTGATCATTGTTAGTCTCATAATTATGAGGCTGAACACCAGGAAGCCCTTACCAGGACTTTGGACGTCTAAGAACATAATATCAATTTTATTGGAAGGTAAAATTCTATATTATGGTTCTGTTTGACGTCCAAAGTCCTTTATGAGAGACGTGTTTGTTATCTCCTGGTGGCTTGTAAATAATGCAACAATGTGATAATGCTTTTAGTAACAAGAATCACAAAAACGACTCAAGTAATACTTATGAGTACAATAGTTTATCTATGAAATGTGTATCTGTAAACTGTTTGAGCTTTCAATTTTTTAAGATGAAATTTTGTTGATGTGAACCATCTTAGCCGTTGACTAATTTGAATAAGTTCACAAAAATGAATGCTGATCTTAAGCTTTCAAGGCGTACTGTTAATATAAATATAGCTTTACATACGACACAATTATTGTAATCGTGTATGCTTCCCCATATCGGCCTAGTTGGTGCAGTAATTCTGTTCTGAGAGCACCACAATTGAATCGCCTTTTTAAATTTATTCTATAGAATTATAATAACTTCCTATTACAACTGATACTAGTTTCGTGTAAGAGAATTGCACTCCAAAGTGTGTGTTCTCGCCAGTCAACAAAGTGACAACAATTAACACTTATTATTTGCAGTTTGGTATAATGTAATACGAGCAAAAATTTAGATGCTTGAAAAACAATTTATTACGACGCGTTATGCGTTTTTTGAGATACAAATTCATACATGCCCTAGGAATTCATCAAGAAACAAATATTCTACATGTACCGTATTGCGGTTCATTTTAATTCCCTGCCACTGGGGTAAATAATAAAAAATGGCACATTCGATTCTATGAACAAATAACAGCTCGATAGTATAGGTACTATGTACTAGGGTACCTAGACGAACCTCAGCAACTCTGGACCAACTCCTGAGAATAAATGAGAAAAAGAAAAGTTCATGTTTATATTACCGATCGTGTCGCATTGGTACCTTTCCAGGAGTGTGAGACCTGGTTATGTGACCAACCAGCAACTGGAGAATAGATGTCCATAGGCTGCATTCCGTCTTCAGTATGTTACTTTTTGACAGGAACTTCGTTTTGCGATAAGTGTTCACTTTCTCTGAAGCTGTAGCGTGCGAGCGTTCGGCAAGCAACCTTCCCCGCAGGGTGGGTGATGAAGGTCGCGAAGTTGATAAACCCTAAGAGGCGAGACCTGCTTGAGGGACCAACCGCCAGCTGCACCGGAGACTATATGCTTTAGCACGTATACAGTGCATATTATGTGCACGTAAAATACATATTACCCTAAGAGGCAAGGCCTGCTTGAGGGAGCAATCGCCGCCTGCACAGAAGACTCCAGGCTGCACAGAAGACTCCATAAGCTGTAGCACGTATACTGTACATAGTGCACGTGAATACGTGTAGGTATCTTACTTTTCAATAGGAAATTTGTGTTTTGATAATCCTAACAATAATTCCTTATAATAATCCTTAAAATAAGCTGCAAAATGCATTACGTCCTCAGTATCTCAGTAGCTTTTGGGACCAACTGTCGACTGCAGAGGAATTACATCTGTATGGCATAGAACGTATTCGATATCTTCGTTTTCAATAGGAAATTCGTAATAGGACGTGTGTTGTGCACCATAAATTTCTTGACTATGTATGTAATCGTCGTTAAGTTATCATTCCCATCATTCTATCTTACTTTTCAAAAGGAACTTCGTGTTGTGATAATCCTAATAAAAGTCTCATAAGCTGCAAAATACATTACGTTCTCAGTATCTTAGTTTTTGGCAAGAACTTCGTATTGCGAAGTAAGTTCGTAAGTTTAATTTCTCTGAAGCTTTAGTGTGCGAACGTCCGAGTAACCTTAACAGTCTGGACCTGCTTTTGGGGCCAACTGCCGACTGCAGAGAGAACATATTATGTATAGCATAGCACGTATTCGATATCATGGTTTTCAATAGGAACTTCGTAATAAAAAGTGTGCCATAAACCTCTTGACTTTGTATGTAAGCGTCGTTAAGTTATCATTCCCAAAGTAAGATGACGGTTGAAGTATAACATTATGAGGCTAGATCAGTTTGAACGATTAACTGCTGACTGCACTGACTTCCATAGGCCCTAGTAAATCTACAGTGTCTTACGGATGGTAATGTTATGTCAATATAATGTAGCGCGCAGTATGTCCGCGTCTTCGATACTCGCGATGTGAGAAATGCCGAATAGCGTACTTCTACGGTATCTTTTTTGGTTTTAATTCTGTCTTATGTAAATTGAGAGAAAACCAAATAGCATGAAAACTCACGGGTTGAAAGCCTGGCGTTGCAGACTACGGCAATGCTACTATACCAGGAGTTGTCGCGAATGCTGCTGATATTATACTCCAAGAGGCGTAAGACCTGCTTGAAGAACCAGCTACTGACTGCAGAGTCCGTAAATTGTAATTAATTTTCCGTACTTATTGACTTTCAACAGGGAATTTGTATAGTAAACTGTATCCCATAAAATTGCTCTAGGGGCTTGTGAGTGTACGGTCAAACAACATTCCTCGGCGGGGGATGAAGGTTACGAAGCTAATCGTATGGCCTTGAACTATTGTAGTGAGTACTGTGTGGACAATAGCCAACAAATGCTAACAAAATTTAATACGCTAAGCGCGGTAAGCTACTTACTTTTGTAATTGACACCCAGCATAAGATCTCCTCAAAATCTTTAGAATTATTTAAGCCTGATTGTATCGTCTAGATCAATGGTTAAGTAATAAGATGTATGTACTGTCCATTTTATGTTCATAATACAGTTTAAGCCTTCCAGTTCAAAAGAAACAAAATTGGAAACTCGTGAGGGCACCGACTGTACATATTCTAACTTTCTTTAAAAAAGAA
Source organism: Glaucopsyche alexis (assembly GCA_905404095.1). Classification (NCBI taxonomy): domain Eukaryota; kingdom Metazoa; phylum Arthropoda; class Insecta; order Lepidoptera; family Lycaenidae; genus Glaucopsyche; species Glaucopsyche alexis. Next base: position 9,247,333 of record FR990047.1, read on the forward strand.
CGAGATTGTTAGAGAGAAAGCAGGCGTCAACTGTACATAGTATTGTAACCTCTTTAAAAAGAAAGAGAATGGTAATTATCGTGAGGGCGTCGACTGTACAATAGTAAAAAGAGGTAGAATTTTCAAAAAGAATAAGATTTGTCAATATAGGCTAATTTCTGTGAGGGTACCGACTGTACACATTATTCAATCATTTATCTAAATATGAATAATATAGGTACTGTGTCTAAAGATATAATGTATCGTAAGTTTTATTATAAACCATTATTAAAAAACATCAAAAAAAAAATCTGTAGTCTCGATCTCCTGGATATGTTGTTAGATCTATTTTATCCCCTCCCCCTCTTCCTCGACTTTGAGAAGTGAGGATGGTTCGGGAAATCCCTTGGATCGCTACTTTTATTTTTATTCGAGTACCCACTTTATATTTGCCTACTTTTTATCTACCTAACAATAGCTTGTTAAGTATTCGATATCTATGACCAACATGTATTTTAGAGCTTTCTCTTTGCATTAGGTATGTGTCGCAAAAGTATTTCAGGCGTACTTAACTATTGTTGGAATCGAACAGTCAAGACGCTAATGTATTGAAGGTGTCTGGAAAATTTGAACCTCGAATGCAAACATCGATCTAATTTTCGATCAAATATGTAATAAGTATATTGTATTTTGAATTATATATCTACAGAACTGTACGTACAGGTTCATTTTGCAGTAGAAAAGCGACAACTCTGCTTTGTTATGCTTTAATTTTTAACTACCTGCGTTTAATTAGCATGCGTCTGCAGGCTCTGCACACAACATTCTATATAACGGACGGAAATCCGATTTAAGAATGAAATCGTTGTATAAATACATTGCATGACTATTCGAAATATATAAAGATGGCGGTTTCTTGAAGAGATACGTCTAAATCTAAATAATACGTCTACGTTCGAAAAAATGGCGGTAGTCATAAAAAGTTTAAAAACAGTTTTTTATTACTTCTAAACTATTCGGGTTTCTCACAATGTAATAGGAGGTCACCGAATCAGGTTTTTTAAGTCACGATCACATGCAATTGATCATTATTACCGCATATGAAATGACATGACTCACCAAATGTTGCGGCAAACCTTTTCTTCGGTCCAAATCTTCTTATAAACGCTTCTTACCGCGAACGCGCTTCTGAAGTATGCCGCCGCGTAGCGCCGACAATGAGTTCAAACGACGAACTTTTTACCCGATCGCGTGATTTTCGTCTACCCGATGCTACGACCGCGATAAAGAATACTATAAATGAACTCCAATGACGAAATGTGACGGTTTCACGACTATAATAGACTCATAAAGAAATTTTAAAAGTATTTTTAAAATAAAAGTTAAGTTATAATTGAACTTAAATAAGTCTGTTTTTAGCGACTGCATGGTAGCAAAAACGACGCAACAATGATCAGTTATATCAAATATGGCGGCTTGTGGCTTATCTAGTTCACAGACTTACCGTAAGAGGGAGCTGCGCAGGGAGCTGATCTGTGACGGTAAACGACATCTAGCGGCTCACATGCGGAAAGAAGACGATGTACTCTCATAAAGGACTTTGGACGTCAAACAGAACCATAATAATAATGTAATGGTAAGTAAAAATCGTACTGAACTTTGGTTTTTACAACCAAGCGCATTCGTTATGTTGGTAGGTAATCAAAATCGTGATGTGCACAGGTCACAGGATACTGAAAACCAGAATTATTTTATTGTACCTACGCTAAAAACTCCCGTATTTAATCTTAGAGATCTTTAGGATTGCCAGAGGGCTTAGCTAACATTCTATCGTTAATAGGGAATATGCATAAAATATAAAAATAGCTTAAAATATAATAATATGATACTAGACTGAAAAATAAAGGAAATAGCGAAAAAAATTTCAATATCTGTTGATAAATGAGCAAGATATGAGCGGTCAAAGTTTGTAATCTATCTCTTTCTAGCAAAACGAAATTTAGTATGAACTTTCTATGAAAGTCGTGTTATGTGACGTCACGATACACGTCGGATCTCTCTGTCTAATAGACCACTTTAAACGTTCATATCTTCGTTATTTTTAATGATATCAAAAAACTGATTTTACCATACGGTTTACCAAACAAGATAGATTTATTAAAAAAAATAAAAAAAATACGTGCATATTCCCTATTATTACAATGACCTTAATCTAAGACCTTAATCGAAATTGAAAATAATATGATATGGGATTGACCTAACTAACCTAACGTTCGTGTAAAGGTGCTCCGTCACTGTAAGAGGCTGGAGCATTCGCATGTAATGTAAGTTGTAACGTTAATCGTTATAGACTTTGAGCATTACATTACATACTACCTCCCTGACTGACGAGCATTCGCGTGTAATGTAACGTTATAGATTCGATTTTGAACGCCGAGCGGACGGGACCAATACAAGGTGCGCATTGTAATGCTCGGTTATCCTACACTGATGTATTGTTCGCTTTTTAATATTATACATCTATGTTCGGATAAATAAAGTTTTACGTTACATTACAGTTTACACGCGAATACTCCAGGTAAGAGAGCACTAGACATAGCGCGCGAAACCTACGTCAATACCCTATTCTCTGTCTACGTCAATATCTACCATTGTGTAGGGACACAGGGTAGACCGTTTGGTTCGCACTCGAGAGAGTGCAGGTTCGAATCCCAGGTTGTGGCGTGTACCAATGAGACTTTTTCAGATCTCAAGTACATTATACGGACGCTCTAACGGTGAAGGAAAACATCGTGAGGAAACCCGCACATAGTTGGCCCCAGACGTATTGACTAGTTCATTCCTCTGGACTAGGCTGACTGTGTTGTGAGAATGCCGTATGTGCTTGGGCAACCATACGACAAAAACCAACTGTCCCAGGCACTGCAGTATTTCAAGAGTGGTTACGTCGCTCGTAGAATACTGTATAAATCATCCATTATCGGATGCAAAGGCCTAAGTTTTTTTTAAGTAGGGACACAGAAATAAACGTTGACATGTACTCAATACTTTTTTGTTGAGAATATTAATTATAGTGGCACATAATGAAGTCAAAATAGTTTAGAGAAATAAAATATTAAAATAGATGATAATATAATTAGTTGTTTATTAAATATATTTGATTTTTCGTATATATACACAATCAAACTATAATTTAGCAAAAAAAAATTCTAGTAAGGAATGTCAGATAAGCTTTTAGTAATACTTTCTTTTTTAATTCATAAACCTTAATTGTCAATAAACAATATTTCAGTACAACAGTGGCTGTAATAGACAATTCAACCACCTGTAAAAGGTAATAATATAGATCTAGTTAGTTCCATAGTTTATAATTATGGAATTAGATCTATAGTAATATAATAATTTATAGTAATATGGTGACGAATGAGTCATACTCCTCTCATACTTCAATTATTTACTTGTTACCCTCGTAACTAGCTGATTTCGAAGTTTCTCGAAACAGTGCATCAAGAGAGCTCATCTGCGTTTTCGTTAGTTTAGCGCCTTTCATGTCCAATACTTTGTGGAACTCTGCGACTGTACTTTCGGGGAGTAGCTGCACGAACTGAGCTACGAACCCTTCTACATTTCCGTCTAGAGGCGCCATCACTAGTTTCAAAATCATTTCGGCTTTGGTCATTAATTTTATGACCACTTTTGTGTAGGTCGTCGGCGCTTGCCTCTTCACTTCGGAACCTATGGACGGCAATTCCAGCAACGCAGTCTTTAGCATATGAGTGTCTAATAGTAGCTGCTCTAGACCCACCGTCGAAATCGGCTTGCACTTATAAACATTCTGTATGAACTTAGGTATAAAAGAGTTTGCGAATCTAATGCAGAATTGAGTGAAATATTTTCTCGATGACGCAAGATTGTCCCTCAAATTGGGGACTGTATTTTTGAGATGCATTATTATTTGCGTGACGTAGGAGCTTTGGTCGCCGACGTTCGAGAAGTGTAGCCAGGATATTTTAGTCATAGCTTGCAGGGCCGGCTCGCAGGCCAGCTCAAGGTCTTGGACTAGCAGTTGTATGCAGTTGCTGATCATCTTGTGGAATAGGTCTTGCTCGGGCGCGAGGTCTATTTTGTTGGCGAGCGCTGGAGCCACCTTCTCCTTGAGTTTCTGTTCCAGGTGTATGGTAGTCTCGAGGCAGTACTCCGACGTTGTGATTACGCTGGTGATTTTAGCGATCTCCTGCTTAGTGTACCTAAAAGAAATTAATGTTTCCGATTATGAAAATAATTTAAATAACGAACACAACTCGCTACTTTATGTCTAAAACCATAAGGTTGATAAAATAATAGCACCAACCTCGGCGAGTCGTCCTTTAGGAAAGGCGCGAGGTAGGGCGCAGTGGTGGGCGCGGTTCGGGGCAGCGCCGCCTGCAGCACGCCGCTCGCGTATTCACGCAGGTATTTGCCGAATACGCGAGCCAGTTCTGGTCAATCATAATGAATATTTGAGATCTTGCACTGTACTTACACCTTATCAATTTTGAACGTCAACATGTCAGAGTGATAAAAAAGGGGAGACAGCAATATCCAATAATATGATAACTAAAGCCATCTGTGATCTGTTTACAGTTAGTTTAGTTTCTCGGTAAAGTCACAACATTACTGGGAAACTAAACTAAAGTAAAAACATGATAAATTTTAAGTAGCCACACGAAGAACTTTTTGTAGACACAAAAACAATATTTAATAAGTATTACCTAGCATTGGCTCTCCAGTAGTTAACCGAGCGCATTGCGCCAAACATTTTTTGTAGAACAGGAACAGGTCGGCGCAGCTGGCTATGACGGCGCCCGCGCCGCTGCCGCCCTCCCCCGCGCCGCCCTCCGACTTCGCGTCCTGTCATCAATCATCATCATCGAACACTGACGTCCACACTACTGCGGTATTTCTCCTCACTGTGAGATTTCCCGCATACTACAGACTATCGCTGACAAGATGTAAACGTCAAATTAAAAACATTGAATAATTACTGACTTATGAATAATTAATATGTAAAAAAATATAGATAACTTTGAGAGGTTGCTAAGATTCTTCATAATGGAAAATAGTTTCAATAACAAGGACAGAGCTACCTCCCTAGCCTTTGAACTGAATGTGAGATTCTTTAGTGAAATGTGATTCAGAAATGAGACACACATCACATTTTCTCACTTCTGTATTTAGGACTACATTTGCATTCCACGCTTTGCATTTGCTTGCTATTTTAGCGCTACTTTCCAATTTTATAATCTTTCTTCAAAGGATGTAAGCAAATTCAATATTTTGACGAGCTTTACTTCAATGCCGTGTTGTTTGGTAGTGTTCGATTTGCTACCGTTTGGGGTTTATTGCATGGTTTTGTTTTTTGGTTTAAATTGCAAATGTAATATCATTAGGTATTAACACTTTGGCTTACACTCTTCGTTTTGATTATTTTTACCCGATTACCCGCACGTACGATACAGCACGACTTAGTTATGCGACTGAAGACTACGGAATTTGATTACTCCCTGATACCACAATATTTATGACAAGTTATTTTAAAGCTGGTAGACGGTCAGAGACGCGGTTGTTACCTGCAGGAAGGTGTCCATCAGTCCCCGCAGGTTGGTGTCTAGGCTGGTGATGTAGAGGTACAGGTGCGGCTCGAAGCACGCGCCGATCGCGCCCACCCACGGCGACCCGCGCGCGCTCGCCTCTCCTTCTGCTATCTATACTCGTAGATGGAGACAAATTGGTATTGAAGAAAGTTACTCTGATTTAACATTGTCTTAACTATTCAATAACATAACATACAGGACAATTTGGAGTTTGGTATAAAATTGACGTATGAGACCTATGTTTACCGGGCAATTTCATTTTACAAAATACAAATTCAAATGTCGTTTGTTTAACACAAATATCCCTTCTTTCTAAAAGTAATTAAATAATTAATTGGCGACTATTTTTTAAACCCAGCGGTTTAAAAAATTGGCAACAATTACAAAAAATAAATACAAAGCATCAATATTTCTATATTTATATGAGAGTTTAACCTACCTCTTTACCATCTTCCTCTAAAGCTATCGGCTTAACTGTTGACTCAGCACCTTCAGCTCCCAACTCCGTACCTTAAAAACATTACAAGTACATTTTAGAATAAATAAGACACCAAAAATCATAAAAATAGACTTTTGCTATTATAATTTTATTTAACACGGGCAATTGGCCCACCACACTTTCCCACCACTGCAACTCCTGTGTAGCCAGGATCGACAGTGGTAACCAACCGCAAAAACCCTTTGATATGATCTCAGGGGTGCCCGGGGGACATGCTAAGTCTGTCTTGGAACCCGCAACGAAATTAATCAGAAGATTGAAGGAGGAGTAGGAAGTATTCCAGTTTCCCTCCCCAAGCAAAGCGGGAGACAGCAAAAATTGTTATGACAAAAAAGTCAAAGGGGAAGCACCACGGGAATAACATGTTTTTTTTATGACTACAAGATAGTGTAATTATATGTTTTAATTTATAATATGACAATTATTACAATGGATTTATGATGACAAAATAGTGTTGCATTGTTTCCAATAGTACTTATGACAAAAACGTTTGAAAGCCCGGAAGTTCTTCGCGCAGCCCACGAGATCTTCATAATAGGGTAGTGACCCTAGAAACACAATGGACGCTGTTCAACATTTCGATTCTTTCGTCATACCAGAGATCACACTCCCAGAGTATGTGATGAGCAGTTTGTTCATAAGGGCCGCCTGCGGTCAAACACTCGCATAGCGGAGACGGGACTAATTTAAAACCAAAAAGTTTCGCTTTAAAGTTTCCGTGACCTGTCAAAAATTGTGCGACGTAGTGATCTATTTCTAACCATTGCTTGGAGAGTCGATCGCGCACCGAAGGGAAGAAATTATATAGGTGACGCCCTTTGATAGTGTTGTCCCACCGTTCCTGCCACTCAGAAATTAGGTTCTGTATAGAAATATCTAATGGCTCGAATAATCTAGTTATCTTATTACTCTCTTTCGCGCTTAAAAACTCAGGGTTAGTAATTTCTTTATTTTTATAATATAGTGCTGCACGACGCTGTATCTCTAAATCTACTGGTAGGACTCCGGCTAAGACTGGAAGTGCTTCAGTGCTTACGGTACGGTATGCCTTACATAAAAATATTAAGGCGAGACGTTGGCTTTGCAAAAGTTTACGACGGGCTGCTCCTATTGTAGCCCTATCTGCCCAAGCCGGTGCGCCATAGCATATGCTGCCGAGGTACGTCGCTGTATAAATTATTTTTAATGTTTTAAATGAAAGGCCCCATGTCGACGTTGATATTTTTGTGAAACAATAGAAATTCCTTTTAGCTTTCTCACCGGTCTGTATTATATGTTCCAGGAATGTAAATTTATTTTCTAAGATAAGTCCTAGGTAACAAAGTGACTGTTTACGTTTCACATTGATGTTGTTCAGTTTAATGCAAGGAGTTGATATTAATGAACCTTTTAAAAGTACTTGAAAGGTTTTATGTGCTGCAAATTCTAATCGATTTCTGTGGCCCCAACTTGATATTACGTTGAGGCACTTGTTGGCCTTGTTTTCAATTTCAGATCGCGAATTGGCTTGAATAATAAGAAATCCGTCGTCAGCGTAACCTATCAGAGAGCACAGAGGAGGCAAGGGAACACATAGTAAATCATCAAAACTTATATTCCATATAATTTTATTTAGGCTTAAGTTATTTAAGTTAGAGATGGTTGTATTTTAAATAATGTGTAGGTACCACAGGCGAGGCGTGCATACAAGCCGGCTTCCCCTATGTATATTACTTTAAATCTATTATTAAATAGATATTAATATATAAAATACTATTTGGTTCGAATCATAATGTAAGCGCAATTTTTTGGGTGCATTGGGTGCAAAATATTGTTTTGATTTCGTACTGTATTAAAAAAACTATATATTATATAACATACATAAGGGAAGCCGGCTTGTATCATGTATGCACGCCTCGCCTATGGTAGGTACTAACCTACAAATCGTTTATGCAGCAGTAACTCGAAGTTATATGTCTTCTGTATAGCATATAATAGTAACTTCACATCTAACTCGTTGCGCCTCGCCGCCATGAGCTCGCTCAGATCTTTGCGGGTTACCTGGCAATATTATTAGTTATCAGCTTTTAAACAGTAAGTTACATAGCAAGAAGGCGGCACTGGAAAACTGAAGGAACCTATGATGTGTGGATGGGAGGACACAGTGTCGTTACCTAACCACACTTAATAGTGGCTATCGGATAGTCTTGTGCCTATTGTAGTGTATGACACTTATAATAAATAAATATAAACACGTATACTCGTGGGGAGTGGTATGGTGTTGGAGTGGTGGTAACTGATTACTAGTTATGCACTAGGTGGAGAGCTAAAGCACACACTGCCATTTCAATACCGACCGCCGATCGAGCAGGTCTACTAGACCAACTCGATCGGTGGTCTGTGCTAGCTTCAGTCGAGAAGTGTTTCTGTTACTCACTCCAATCCTAGAGCCTACCAGGATACTGAACAGTTACAGAACATAGCTATGGGCTACCTTGCAGAACTCTATGGCGATGGTCTCGCTGAGGCGCCAGGCGGGTGGGAACACGTTGGCGAGCGTGTCCTCGAACGTCAGCAGGTGGCGCTTGAGCCATGCATACCGCCGCTCCACGTGCCCCACCCACGCGCCCTCTTGCTCCGCACTGAACAGGTGCATGTACTCCTGTAAAATAATGTGATTTATTAAATTTAAAGCCAAAAAACAATAACACTATCAGTGGCGAAGGCTGCTTCTCCTTCATAGGGAAGCCGGAGCCTGTATAATAGGTAGGGATTTCTATGAAGGTTTGCAAAAGGTAAGTGACAAGGGAAGCCGATAGGAATGGAGTTGTAGGAACCCTACGCCACTGAACACTATTGTTTTTAAATAGGTTTAGTCTTTTGTTTAAGATGACATAACTACAGTGGGTAAGGATGGTGAAAAGAGGTGTTCAAGAAATGTATGAGGCCTGGGCCAGCCCTACGTACAGTATATGTAAATATAGCTACTTAATATACCTAGTAACCGTTTCTTATTCTTTATTTTGTTTAATTTCACTTCGTTTCCATGTACATTTAAATTAACTTCGTCAAGGAGAGCAACACAAAGTAAAATAAAACATGGCGGATCAGATCAGAATTAACTAAAGAATGTCATTTTGTCAATGACATGACTTTTGACAAAGAAAGACGTATGACTGTCTACTACGTCAAAAGTCAAGTCAAAACAACTGTCATGGCCGCCCTAAAAATAGTGTTCTCGCAATAAAAAACTCTTCAAATAGTCATTTTTGTACGCATGTACCCTTCAAATTATTTTTTTCGTATTTTTATGATATTCCCATATTTTTTTCCTATTTACCTATGTAGTGTACATATTTATAACTGGCCCAAAATCAAACATCTCTTTTGAACATTTCATTGTCACGTCACTTATCACTATAATATTGTTACGAACACAGAGAATAGCGCCATCTAGCGTCAACCAATGAAACCACTTGGTGTGAACAGGGACAGCGTGGGGCCCCTACTCAGTACTAGATGGCGCTACTGTGCAGACGTTCCAGAATAAATCCAACACGGTCACGCGACTCGGGAACCTTCTGGAGTCGTCTGGGACTCGTATCGACCGGTATAAATACGTCGGAAGAATGCGAGCGAGTTGAGTTCAGTTTCGAGCTACCTTCGGGCGATTTCGAGGCGAAACAGGCGATAAGTTAAAGTGATACCAGTGATTAATACAAGTGAAACCCACGACTTGGCTACGACATAGGATATCGTTAGTGCTTAGTGTTTGGACTTAGTACTCAGTGTTTGGACTTAATGTTTAGTGTTAGACCTAGTGCTTTGTGTTGGACCTAGTGCTAGTGAATAAAGTCTTTCAAAGGAGTCAGCAGGTCTTTTTCTCCAAATCCTTAAACAACCAACACGTAACAACTGGTGTCGGAAGTGAGATTTGGAGATACCATTGACTCCGAGAGAAGATTTCAAGGAGTGCGGCGGGAGGAGCAGCCCTGGTTGAGGAGCGACCCCTGGTGGAGGAGCGACCCCTGGCGGAGAGGAGCGACCCCTGGCGGAGAGGTGCGACCCCTGGCGGAGAGGTACGACCCCTGGCGGAGAGGTGCGACCCCTGGCGGAGAGGTGCGACCCATGGCGGAGAGGTGCGACCCCTGGCGGAGAGGAGCGACCCCTGGCGGAGAGGAGCGACCCCTGGCGGAGAGGTGCGACCCCTGGCGGAGAGGTGCGACCCCTGGCGGAGAGGTGCGACCCCTGGCGGAGAGGTGCGACCCCTGGCGGAGAGGTGCGACCCCTGGCGGAGAGGTGCGACCCCTGGCGGAGAGGTGCGACCCCTGGCGGGGAGGAGCGACCCCTGGCGGAGGCCACACCCACTGGGGACCAAGCTCCGCCCACTGGCCCCGCCTGCTCAAGTCCTTTGGGTCTCTGGGAGGATGATGCTATGAGGGAGGCTCAAGAAAGAGATGACGACCTTCGACACATCGTCACGTGCAAGAAACGGGGTGACGTAAAACTAATCTGGAGTGAGGTTGCACCCACTGGCGCTATCACTAAGGCGTACTAGGCGCAATAGGACAGTCTGATACTTCAAAACGGAATACCCTACCGGAAATAACGGCAGAGAGTTCCGTCTTCAGATAATTGTCCCAAAAAACGAGAGTGCCAGATGTTCTCCGTGAAATGCATGATGGCGTATCAGAAGGTCATCTGGGTGTCAAGAGGGTCATTCAAAGTGGTGCCCATAGATCATCTAGTGCGGTACCATGGCAGTGGCAGCGATGCTCGGGACGAGCATCTCTAAGAGGGGAGTAGTGTTACGAACACAGAGAATAGCGCCATCTAGCGTCAACCAATGAAACCACTTGGTGTGAACAGGGACAGCGTGGGGCCCCTACTCAGTACTAGATGGCGCTACTGTGCAGACGTTCCAGAATAAATCCAACACGGTCACGCGACTCGGGAACCTTCTGGAGTCGTCTGGGACTCGTATCGACCGGTATAAATACGTCGGAAGAATGCGAGCGAGTTGAGTTCAGTTTCGAGCTACCTTCGGGCGATTTCGAGGCGAAACAGGCGATAAGTTAAAGTGATACCAGTGATTAATACAAGTGAAACCCACGACTTGGCTACGACATAGGACATCGTTAGTGCTTAGTGTTTGGACTTAGTACTCAGTGTTTGGACTTAATGTTTAGTGTTAGACCTAGTGCTTTGTGTTGGACCTAGTGCTAGTGAATAAAGTCTTAAAAAGAGTCAGCAGGTCTTTGTCTCCAAATCTTCGAACCCTAACACGTAACAATATGTATTGTACTATATCGACAAAGTTCCTGCTCAACCAGTTCCTAAACATTTTCCTTTGCACTAGGATGCCTCAAAATAGTTATATTAACGCAAAGGAAGTGACTGCAACTGCATACATGTTTGAACTATGTATTTAATTTACATGTGAGTATGTGTGCATGCGCACAATTCAACTCCCCTGTAAAAGGATTTTCGAACGGCAACTTAGTACCTTAAGGGTCAGTTGACACTGCGACGATACGCGGCGCTGCATTTTCAAGATAGCTTCTCAAAATTGAACTTTATCCACTAAGCAAAAAGATGTTTCATAATATGACATCAGTCATACACTACACAGTACACATGCGCTGTGCAGATCTGAAATTCGACTTCTTACAATGAAACATGTATCTATTTATGGAATAAAAGTGTTCAATTTTAAACAGCTATCTAATAAAAATGCAGAGCCATGTCGCGTTTCGTTTACTTTTGGTGTGAATCGACCCTTACACTAATCAATATTGTGTAGAGGCATTGAACATGGTATTAACAGACTAAACTACAGTGCCGGCGGTAGTGTAGTGAGTGTGTACCTACTTGTAATTGAAGGTTGACGAACCACTTGATCAGGTCTTGCTTCACCTTCGGTTCTAGCGCATCCACTACGCCACACGCCTCTGCTAAAGTCCGTTGGGATACACCACTTTTACTACCACCTGCAAAAATAATGATCAGAAAGTTTTAAAATAGAAAAAGTAACACATAAACATAATAACTAACCCAATATCTCCAAAAGAAATAGAATTTGTAAAGGCTTATAATATTCTTAGTAAGCTAGAAAAAACAATAATTACAAGTATTATCATTATTTAACCTGTAAGTGCTTCCTTAAAGTCAGTTAATATTTGTTCAGCGAGCTGTACCCTGATTGCATGCACTTCATCTCTTAGAGTACTCAGCTCTCGAATGTCGCGGTAAGACTCAACTTGCTCCAAAACCTGTTAAAAATTCATAAAAACTATGAATACTGTAAGCATATCAGTATGTCTATTACTGTGTTAAGTCCTAACCAATTCCTTTTATTTACTAATTTAATTTGGTATTTTACCTCTTTCTTAAATCTTAACCTAGCTTTGATGATGAAATGGTTTTCTAAAAGTAGTAATTTTTTTACACTGAAAAAATGTAGTACTTTAAAATACCTCCATTATAGCTTGGAGAGGCAAAACAAGTTCTTTATACTGCCTTCTCTGTGCCAGATCCCTCAATGTGGCAACACCACCGGCCAACATGTGGAGATGGTTTAGTGCCGTAATGGCCGCTGTGAGGTTCCACTTGGCACAGTCCAGCTGTTTGATTTCTGCAGTGATCTCACGAACCATGCTCTCGCTACGTTCAGCCTTCTTGTTAATGTCAGCTACCTGAAATTATATTTTCAAATCTATGAACCAATGTCTAATAAGTGAGTGAAATGACTCTCATATCTAACATTTAAGAGATAAATTATTTGATAAAAATTATTGTTAATTTTATTTGTAGCTATACAATTTCTATATTTCCAAGACCACCTAGTAGATTCTAGTTACTAGGTGGTCCATCGCGAGACAGAAATTTCGGTTAGGAATCATGTCTTACAAGTTTATAATCACTGACCTATATTGGCAGAGGTATAAAGATGACAGCAGGAAAATAAATAGGCTACTTTAATCACAGCAAATGTCACGGTTTCTGTGGGATGGCCTTTTGTTATAAACACCTAGTATAGTACCAAAAAGTAGTACAATTGTAATAAATGAGTGTTATTAACCTGTAATGCCAGTTCAGCAATACACTGTTGGGCTTCCAAAAGGGCTTGTTGTCCGGCAATCCTTTGGTCATGTTGGGCCCGAACTAGCCTCTGTATGTCATGTCTCACACTTGCCAGTCTGTATTCACATCGTGATGCGGCAGATTCTACTCCCGACAGTGACTGCTCTGTGGGGAAAACTCGGTTTATATAGGCCACGGCATCGAACTGAAAAATATTGTAAATTTACAGGTTGATAAATATTCAATGTGGTAATAAAGCTAATGGAATTACAGCTAAACAAAGTTTAACGAACTATATCTTTTTTTACGGTAGGTAACTGTATTTACTTACAAATCAAAATATTTGGCAAAAAAATTAAGTTTTAGTAGGTATATAAATTATTGCTACCTTCAAAGATCATTACAAAATGTAGTATGTGTAGTATGTGTATCTGATAGCGATTGAAAAAGTGGCTCTAGTGAAATTTAACACAAATAATAGAAATAAACCTACTTCATCACTATCGAATTGCTCCGTTCCACCCATCAATTCTTCAATCCTGCACATTACCGAACTTGGAAAGTTCAGTTGCACATCTGGCCCGCTATCCTTATCATCTAAATTTTCTATTGAATCCATTAATAACCTTTTATTGTAGTTGGCAAAGTTATATTTCACACAATTACCCTTTAGGATAATATTAAAGAAGTATTATTAAAAAATATTAATAAAAACAATAATTTATTTCTCCATGATTTTCTACTTCTTCTTTTTGTAGTACTGTCAAATGTCAATGTCATTATTGGAACTTGTCAAATGTCAATACCTTTTTTCTCTTTTTTTGGCGGAAGGTATGGAACATGAAGCATAGATACCAGGAGTCCGAACGGTATAGGCTTTTTAATAATAATTATGTACACAATAATAGGACCAGATCTTAGTTCTCTTTTCTGCCGCTAGGCGTGCGAGACCGACGAGTACCGAGTGTTGCCAATACTATTATACCGAGTGTTGCCAATACTATTATTTATTACAATTATTTTTAAATTACCGTTAGGCAATTACCGTGTTCTACGGTATCTATTTTTCGAGAACAGTTTCTAAGAATTTCCTAAAACTTTTAAATAATAAGATTTCAATCTTTCCAGAGCTGTCAATAGCAACTTTAAACTTCCCGCGTAATTTCAAACGAGTGCATGTCGGACCGTCGCGCGCTCTACCGGCAAAAATCTGTCCCCGTAATTGAGACCATTATTTTAACCACGAAGTATAGATAACAAGGAGTCCGAACGTAAAGAAAAGTGAAAAAAATAATCTGGACTAAGGTGCAAACTTACTGGACTTAAGGACTTTTAAATAGGACTTAGGGACTTTATGCCGGACTTAGGGTTTTTAACCCTAGAACAGGGCCGCCGTAAGCGGGCGTGCAAAGCGTGCACCGCACAAGGGCGGCACGCCCAGGGGGGCGGCAAATCGAGCGACTCATCACGTATTACCTAATTCAAGTCATTGTCATAATACCACCCACCTTAACACGTTAACTGCGTAGGCCCAAATCCTCTACCTAATTTAAGTGAGCACGCCCCTTTATGAAATAAATTATTATGCGTTACGGGTGAAAAAGTGCCCCGTACATCCGACTTCATTTAAACCCCTCTAAAATTGTCAAAAATAGTATTACCATTGTTTTTCTTATACCATTTCAAAGAGCATTAAGTGTACTACACTGTCCTTACTCCGCACGTAGGTACAATAAAAACAAAAATATATATAATGAAAAAAAAAGTGCGGGGTGCTTCTATCCCCGTAACGCAATGAAAATCTAAAAATACGGGATTCCAAAAACCCCTTAACGCACAGAATATATTTTTATCGATAAAATGTTGGTGATGGGAGTAAAAAAAATTAAAACTATCGATATTTTAATAGCATATTCAATTTTTATGTATTTATAATTATTATAATTAGTAAACATATTAATTTATATAAAAAATAAATGTTCTTAGAATTACATAACACTATGTTCATGCGAATAACCGATATAGAAAAAACGAGGACACGACAATATCCTGCAATATTTTTATTTTGGAAGTTTGCGTACTGCTTGATGAATCGTCTAGTTTAGGGTTTTCCGAATTTAATACAAAATTTTGCAATTGCTGATATGTTTGACCAGTACTAGGGCTAGTGATCACATCGTATCTTGGACTTACAATTCGCTGAAGTACCTTGCGGAATAACGGTGATGATGCTGGCTGTCGTCGGGATAATCCTGAAGATGTTGATGCATCATGCTTATCGGCTTCTTCGTTATTTTTACCATAAGATAATTCCAACATACGCCGCGAACGCTTAATTTAAAAAAAAGTCGATACACTTTGCTTCTAAGGACACCCCTACGCAAATGAGCTCATTACCCCGTACGGGGTAAGCAATAATCTGTACGGGGTGATATGGACCCCGTAGACGCACTTAATTACAATTTTTACTCCCTGGTCGCAACGGGGTTCAAGAAACCCCGTAGATTATTTTAACGATTCTCAGTTCAATTTCAAGCAAGGAACATAAATATCTATTCATCTCATTCATACAACAAAAACCCTCAAAAATACAATCTCCGCAAGAGCGAGTAGATACTACTTTTTTAGCACCGCACTGACTGATGTCAACGTACGGGGTGCGAAAGTACCCGTAACGCAGTGAACGTGTTAAGAAAATACATACAATCATTATAGTTTGAAAAAAAATCCGACCGAATGACGTTAACACCGCCATCTATTGGCATCCGTTAAAACAGATACAATACCAAACGTAGCGTGGATGTCTGCCGCCGGGGGCGGATGACAATTTTGCCGCCCCCTTACTTAGGTCTTGCCGCCCTCATATTTAGGTTTTTTGTAAGTATACAGTACATTACCTACCTACAAACGTTAATTCTAGATAACTTTTCGGCACGAACAGTTATTGTTATTTTGCATCTAGATAACTTTTCGGCACGAACAGTCATTGTTATTATACTACGAAAAAAAAGTATGAAATAGGTATTATAATATGACAAACCTAACGTAATAAGTTATTTGTCATCTCTTTTGCAACATCAGAAATTACACAAATTTTACTTTAATTTAAATTATAAAATTATCTTATTTTCAGTCTTTTAGGGCTTAAAATTTGAACAGATTTAACCTAAATATTAAATAGGAAAAAAATTAAATAGGAAAAAATAGGAATAAAATTATCTTATTTTCACAGTCTTTTAGGGCTTAAAATTTGAACCTATTAAATAGGAAAAAAATTTTGCTCGCTCGCTTCGCTCGCTCGCGTTTAACATAAAGAACAATTTATATTATTTAGTAGCGATGTTCTGTTTTAGCCGATTGATTTTATGAAAATTTTCCGAAGTTCACCGTTATTCAGTGCTTAAGTTTATTGTATGAATAGATTTTAGCCTGTAAAATAGGAAAAAAAATTGCTCGATGGGTTCGCTCGCTCGTTTTGGGCTTAAAGAACATATTATTATAAAATTTTGTATCGACGTTTAGTTTTAGACTATAAATATTTGTATTTTTCCGAATGACTTACACAGTATTTCAGGGTTTACAAAATTTTTGAAATAAATGTTTTAACTTCGTAATGTTGTTAAGTTTTTTTGACAAAACTGAGAGTAATTAAGTAATCGTAGGGCGGCATAATCGCTATTGCACGCGGGCGACGAAACAGCTAGCGGCGGGCCTGCCCTAGAACCGTACCCATCGTAGCCGAACGTAAACAGTACACTGGGGTACTCAGGTACCCCATGAAATTAAACTCATTATCGAGAAATGTAAGACATGTTTCAACATCAAAATGTACAATTATGATACTTAATTATGTACCATTTAATTTAAAACTACATTAATTTCATTTAGAATATCTTATAAAGTATTATTATAAAAATCAATTGGTGCGCATAATAAGTGAATGAATCGCACGTCACTTATAATTAGCTTCGAAATATCTGATAATGGGACTATGTCCTTGCAAATATTTGTTTTGTTTAATATTGTAGAAGGATTATGTAAGCATTTGAGCAAATAAAAACCAAATTTAAACATATTTTTGTTTAATTATATATTGCGAATATTGCGTATTTAAACTAACGTTAACAGTACCCTGGGATACTGGTGTACCCCAAGCACTTGTTTCATCATCAAAGAGTTAGTGGAATTAGCTCCCGTTTGGCTTACAAGTGTGTTTTATATCCCTTATAGATTACCAAGAATCTGAAAACAGTCATCTGCATACTTAAAAAGTTATGGCGATTTTCGTTTATTTTTTTTAATTTGTACCTCAGGGTACGATTCTAGGGTTAATACAAAATATTTTGGACTTAGGGTACATTATAAAAAGGAACATTATTTTTTTCTTATAAAAACAGTTAAATAAAAAAATAAAAAGTATTCTCCCTTTTCTTCTTCTTTTATCTTCTTATATATTATTATTTTGGAAATCTTCTTAAATCAATCTTCTTAAATCTTTTTCTTTAAAATGTATGCTTAATATATATATTTTAAATTATTACATTAATTAAACATTTTTTTCTTAATACCTATTCCACCTCTTCTTCATCTTCAGCTGCATGTTCTCCACCTTCATTGTTATTGTTTATTATATTGTAATAAAATTTTCTTGAATGTAAAGGAATATTATATTCCAAGAGTATTTAAAATAAAAGACGTGGACTTAGGGCCTTTTTGGACTTAGGAACTTTTTGAACTCCAGTAAATGGACTTAGGTTTTTAAATGCTTAGCAAATAACATACTTAGGAACGGTTCTAAAATTTTTTTTGTAATACAGATCAATAGAGAATGACTAGCTGATTCAGCAGTGCTGCTAGTGCATAAAATCCCTTAGTGGACTTAGGGACATCTTGAAATTGGCCATTCATTTGGTCTTTGAATGATTAAAATTGGACGTTTGGTTTTGAAGTTATGGCGAAATTAAAATATTACAATAATTTCTGCTGCACCGTGCACGGCCTGTTGCGAAGTGGGCGACATTCTGTAGTATTAGTATCAGTATTGTACCCGTGTGAAGCCGGGGCGGGTCGCTAGTGGATGATATATTTGGACTTGGACTCATGCTTGGACTAGACTGTTCAGCGCCGTTTTTCTAAATCGTCAAAGTCTTTGATGATTTAGAAAAACGGCGCTGAAAACATATAACCTAACCCTAACTAACCTAACCGAAAACTACATTTTACGCCGGGTTTTTGTGAGACCGCGTTATCATAAAAATATTTCTTATTCAAAATATTAATATCAAACTAATATTTAGAAGACCTGTAAAGTAAAGTAGGTAGGTATATATAGTACCTAAACCGCCTTTATTAAAAAAACATAAAATAACCTTCACTGACATTTAATTTTTTTAATAATACTACCTAGGTATGCTTCGTTCCATTTGCACGTTCAAAACGTTATTTTCATTATTTTCATTCACATTCTGTTCCTTTAGCACCACTATGATCATTCGTAACTGTTTTCACCCCTGTTCCACACGCAACTGTCATCTGTCAAAAAACGCTAAGAATGATCACGCCATTTTGCATATTTTTACCCAGCTCCGTACTTGGGTTAAAATTACCACTTTTTGACGTTTTTAACGTCAGCTGTCAGTTGTTCCACTAGTCACAAAAATTGCTAAAAACAAAATTTTCGAAATTTTCATCGCTAAAGAAACACCATTTTGTGGTAAAAAATTATCGTAGCGTTTTGGACAAAATAAGTGCCGTGTGGAACGCGCTAGTAGTTATTTCTGCGCGCTCGGTGTGACTTGACGTGTTTCTAGATTATATGACTGTGATTGTTATGATGAGCGGCCACATCCTTTCTCCGTTTTAAATTTGTGGTGAATTATTGTGATAACTGTTATTCTAATAGTTCAAGTGGAGTGCACCTTTGTCATGGCCCGCTTAACAGAAGAGATGGTGATCGCTAGATCAAAACAATCTGATCTTTCGGCTATAAAGAAACTGAATTGCTGGTAAGTACCACGGAACAGTGACTCATGGTGGATACGCTTAACTTGGAGAGTAGGATTTGAATGGATTCTCATAAATCTCTCTCGCGTTAAAAACCTTGCTTGATTAGTTTCCACATGTAGTTTCAAAAATATTGGCATCAAACAGCTGATTCCAGTAATCATTTTTTCTTATATTAGACTTAACAAAGGTGGACAAGATTCAGATAAAAAATCAGATTCACTATTATTTCTTTTGAGCAGGTAGGTGAAGTTCTTTAGTAGTTAGTTTCGTTAGGTGTTATCAAATTATGATTTAGAGATCCATATAGGTAGATGCTTATTTAGCAATATTATGGTTATAAATTATAACTTAGTTTTTACACAATAATTGATAAATTCATAAATAATGTTATAATCATGAATTCCATAATATTTTCAATCATCAGACTATGTTGTAATGACCTACTTTTCATCTGCCATCTATATAATAATAATAATATCTTTGGATGCTTCACACCACGTCAATCTGGTACCATGGTAAGTTCTCGAAGAACTTGTGTTACAGGTACCAGACAACGGAAATATATTTAATACTTTTATATCATACACTTAATTAAGGTTTTTATTATATACACATATTTAATACACATCCATGACTCAAGAAAACAGAAAATATTTTTGTTCCTTCGGCAGGATTCGCGACCAGCGCTTTGAGCACCAACACGCTCAACGTTTGAGCCACATACCTAGTTCATCAAGATGAAATATCCACGTTTAACATGATATTAAAGTTATTATAATATTTGTTTGTGTGTTTGAGATCAATATGTGGCTACAAAAATTTTGGCTCTGCCATTATCTTTTTTTATAATTATTAAAGTTTCTGTACCTCGGAGCTAGCTCCTCATTGTCTTCAACAGGCACCCAAAGAGTAAATTTATATTAAGGAAAATTATTTGCACATTTTAAATTGATTTTTTTAACTTTTTAGTTGGTTGTTTTTTTTTAAGGCAATTCCCATTTTAGGGTTCTGTAATACTCAAGGATCCCTTATAGTTTTGCTCTGTCCTTTTGTCTGTCTGTCTCTCAGTCTGCCCTTCTAGCTTCTGTAGTTACGTATATAAATTGATAAAATTTGATAAAGTTTATACTTAATGTAACTATATAGATAGCGATTTTGGCATAAAAAATAGTAATAATTTTATATTTAAGAGGTGGCCATACATGTGAAGTCGGGAAGATAAATATTTTTAGGGTTCCGTACCTCAAAAGGAAAAAAACCCTACCCTTACCCTAAAACAAAACCCTTATAGGATCACTTTGTTGCCTGTCCAAATGTCTGTCAAGCCCCTCTCTTCTCAGGAACGAGTGGAGGTATCAAGCTGGAATTTATATCAAATACTAAGGTGTACGATCCCTTGGAGCTGTGAAAAGCCAAACTTCTAAGCCAACGCAATCAAAAGATACAGCTGTTGATGCCACAAATTTTCGACACTCGCAAACACAAAACCTACAGGGTACTTCCCATAAACTCAAAATCTTGAAATTTGGCATGAAACAACGTCTTATAGCACAGATAAAGGAAAAAGTACGAAAACCGTAAATTTTTTGTTACATCATATAATAAAAATATGTTTAATAATTTTAAACTTACTACCCCTTTCCTCATGAACGCATAGAGGTATTAATTTGAAATTCATATCAAATACTCAGGTCTATAATACCTTTAAGCTGTAACAAAATCACTACTGGTCTGTACAGAACCCTCGGTGCGCGAGTCCGACTCGCACTTGGCCGGTTTTTTTTTTCATTCTAACCCACCATGTGGGGTATTGTTGTATAGGTTAGGTTAGGTTTAAAAAATGTAAGCTTTCATATTAGGTATATGAATATTTTACAATGTCCACCATTTGAGTAATTATTGGCCTCCAAAGTGGTTTATAAGTTGGTGTATGGTATGGACTATTGTGTATGGTGGTGGTAATGCCCTGGCATTTCTAAACTACCTATAGGAGATAGAAACTAGTCAATTTTTATATTATTATGATAAATCATGCTAAAACTCTTTTAGAAAAATTATTTTGAGCGAAATTGGACAATAACTTTTGAAGTAACTCAAAAAAAACCTATTTATATACCTACCACATTGATAGTTACGGAACCCTTCTTATATTTGTCCTGACATGGTCTTGGTTAGGTTACTTTGTTAAAAAAGAAAAGACATTAAGTACCTAGATAGGTAGATATAGTTTTTAGTTTCTTTGTGTTTATTTTTATTATAGAACTACCTAGGTAGATGTTGCCCGCGAGGCCGCGACTTCGTGCGCGCAACAGTTAATTTCCCAAACACCGTACATTTTTCCGCGACTGTAAAAAAGTAGCCTATGTCCTTCCCCGTGGTCTACTCTACATCTGTGCCAAATTTCATCAAAATTGGTCCAGTAGTTTCGGAGCCTATTCGATGCAAACAAACAAACAAACTTTCCCCTATATTATATTAGTAGGTATATATTTTTTTGCTTGTAATATGACAATTTATCATGTGACATGTTCTTAAAATTATACTGTCTTTATACATAGCAAAGGATACATTATGTATATATTGTCACCGTAAAATTGTAAAAACCGTTAGATTGTAATATTACTAGAGATATTGTAAAAAGTCGACAGATTGTCAAATAAACATTTCTCCATACAATTGTACGCATTATTTTTCGTTATATTGTAATTTGTAGTATTTACTATTTACCGTGCCGATTGATTAAACGGCAAGAGTGCCCCGCGCCGCCTTTTGTTTGCTTTTTCATAATAATAATTATATCGAAAATTAATGCGTACAATTGTAAGGAGAAATGTTTATTTGACAATCTGTCGACTTTTTACAATATCTCTAGTAATATTACAATCTATCGGTTTTTACAATTTTACGGTGACATATTTATTATACGAAGTTTATCAAGCCAAATAGTTAAGAAATTAAATCCTTTGATAATAAGATATTTTGAACGATATTTTGAACAAAGCAACAAATATAAATGTGGTACTTAGATATAAATCAGATTTTTGAAATACAGTATGCTTCCTCATTCCTGTAATTATGCAGTATGCAGATACTAAACATATTACGCGGGCGAAGCCGCGGCCAAAAGTTAGTAATGAATTGATATTGCTATCTAAAATCGAAAGTATTGACCTCTACAGCTCTCTGCTCTCGCCATTATTGATTATAGTATGAATAACTAAAGCCGCAAAAATCGATAGTTTTCGGGCCAATAAACCTAGAAAGTAATGAAATTCGAGTCTTCAAAAGTTGAAGGATGTAAAAGATAAAAGATAGAAAGTAGAGGCGGTGGCGCGAGTCCGCGGGTTACATAACACTAACCACTAATGTATTAAATTCTAATAACAAACATTCATAATATTATCTTCTAACGGGCCCGGGCGGTAGAAGCGCCAATGGCCAATGCACTTTCTAAACACACATCATCATTGTGATTTGTGACCAAGATTTTTCTAACGAAAGCTCGATATGTGTACCCAATTACACATTCTTAATAGTAATTATCAATCAAAATCTCAGTATCAATTAGGTATTTGGAAGAGTATTTTGTATTAGTTGTATTAGTGATCGAATATTATATTTCTGCTGTAATTATTCTAAAATAGGGTGAGACGGACACCAGGGCGCGATGTGGCGTGCATTTTGAGATAGCAGTTCAAAATTTAAATTTTATGTATGTATGTATTACACAAAAAATACCTACACGTTTTATTGCAATATGTAGTTCAAATATTGTGATTAAAAATTGGCACCCCGTCGCGTGACGTGTCTCGGAGCTCGGTGTACACCGCTTATGTTCGAACTTCGAACAAAAAATTAATTAGTCGCTAAACTATTTACCTAGTTTGATAACATCAGTAACCCTAGGGCATGGACCTTAATTTTTGAAGCTCGGAATGTTAACAAGCCTCTAGGTTTATAACAAGTTTAGGAAAGTTACTCAGGTGCCAATTAAAACAAAAAAAAAATCTCATTTACATAGAACTGTTAAACAATCAAATCATGTTAATGTACAAAGTTATTAAGCGAAGTTGTCGGCTCTACAAACGACACAGTTTCCGTTATCATAAGTTTACCGTCTAACGGTAAAGTTTGAAGTAAAGCAACGATCACACCAGTGGCATTATGCAGAAAGGCGTTTAATCTCCAAAAATTGTAGCAGGTTGTCAATGCGTGTGTGAAGAGAGTGTTATTTTAGTGGTGTAATTATCTATATCTATACATCTATATACAGATAAATAAAATTGAAGTGTCTGTTTGTAATTTCAAATTAACAGCTTTTCACTTAATGCATATGAAATTATATTCGGTACTTACAATGAAATACCAATTTTTAAAATTTTTGTCTGTCCGTCTGTCTGTCTGTCTGTCGGACGGTCTGTCTGTTTGTTCCGGCTAATCTCCGAAACGGCTGGACCGATTTTCGCGGGACTTTCACTGACAGATAGCTGATGTTATAAGGTCTAACATAGGCTACTTTTATTTTAGGTTTCCGTTTAAAAAAATAGAGTTCCGTTTCAGTTAGTTCTATGCAAACGAAGTTGCGGGCATCAGCTAGTTTGGCAATAAGGTTCAAAAGCAGTTTAAATTGCAGAATAGTTGTTCGTCGTAAAATGAGCACAGCACGTCCCTGTCCAAATGACATCAATTCATTTGTAGAGTCTCATCGGATTTCTGACAAAGACGACATTGTTAGCTCAATTTGATTCAAGCATCTTTGTGTTTGCCTCTGCATTGAAAAATGCGGTTTTGAACAGATGTTTATTCGATAGGTGGGAAGTCACCACCAATTAAAAGTCAGATGGGGAAACATGTATGTATTATATTGTATTGTCTATGGGCAGTGGCGTAGCAAGGTGGACAAGGGCCCCGGTGCATAAGGGAAGAATCGGGCCCTCATGCCCCTCATCCCCTCTTTCCGCGTAGCTTGAACTCATATTGACCTTTAAAATTAATCATAGGAATAAGAATAGGAAACAGTGAGTTAAACTTATCCCTAGTAGGTTAAATCCATACGTCGTCTCTATGAGGGGTAGAATCTCTATGTGTTAAATGGAGGAAAATGGGAATAAATAAACAACGACGCACATACATGACGATATAGAATATTTATTATACAGATGACTGATGAGATCAATATAGGGAAAAAAGATTTTTAATAGAATTCCCCGTCCAATTCACAATCTCTTGCGCGCTTTAATTTTTACGAATTCGTCTATAATTTCACTCAAATCCAAGTTTGATGCCGCCTTAAGGGAGTTGATTTTAGAGTTAAGTGTACATATTACATTTGTATGTTGATGCCAAAAAACAAGTTTGTTACTAAATAATAAAGTTTTTACTTTTTTCTTTAAACTTTTCATCTTTACTTATCCTTTATCTAAATTTATCTATAAATAAACAATAAACAGAATTATCACTGTCTGTTTTTTCATATTTAAAGACGTTTTGAACGCAATAAAAATGTTCTAATGTAATTTAGAATTCCTTAGTTGGGGAGAGCTGTGACAACGTTATTTCGCGCCAGGTATTTGTGAGGCCGTGTTACTTTTACGTAAAATAGAGCTCTGCAAAGTTTTTTCACATAAAGCTATGGAAAACAAAACGTAAATGTCACAGAAACGTTAACATGGCCGAATTCCTACACAATTTTCGAAATTGTATTATATTTTTATCTCGAAAACTACGGATCTTGTAATTTTGAAAACTTGCGAAATTACTGCGACAATAAAAGAACTTTAAGCGGTAAAATTACCATAAACCAATTAAAAGTACAAATGTGGGATATTATTCTATAGTTTAGCCAACATATCTAGGGAAATGGAAATTTAGTATGGCAACACCGGCTCACGCACACAATGCATAAAAAACCGGCGTCACTTTCGTTGTTCGTAGAAGTCCGTCTATACTTTTTATATGGTCTGAGATAGTAGCTCATTCTTCAATTTGAACTTGAGTTTAGAAAAACGTTTTTTATTTTTCGTTGTCGATCAAGTTAAAAGTTTGAGAGTTATTATAGATTATACGAATACCGTTGTGCTGCAACCTGTATCCTGTATCATACATGTTTTGTCATCGGAATTTTTTTTAGCGAAAATGATTTCTAGCAGAATATGGTGCCAGATGGATGAATGTGCGGAATAGAAATAGTAGCATTTGCATTAGTGGCGATACTTGATGAAAGATGTAATAAGGCTGGTGCTGGTAGAAAGGTGGTAAAACGAATTACAATGGTCAATGACACACCTAGTCAACCTAGCGTCAACTATTATAGACTATAGTGCATCCAGATCCCAGAAAGTTAAAAACATAGCAATGAATATCATAAATGAGAACTGATGCAAGTCAAGAGGGAATGAAAACTTGACGAAAAAGTTAATATGGGTGGAGTATGGAATTGTCGAATTGATCTCACGACCGTCAAGCACGTGAGCTTATCGCTGATCCAATGTACTACGGGCGTACTCATCCCAACTATCAAATACCAAATAACTGAAATAACGATAACAAATAGCACATGTTCATCGAGGACGCTTAGCGCATGTGTTGAAAATCTTAAATCAGAAGTCTTGTAATTGTTGGTGTTTATTTAACAACATAAAAAAAAAGAAAAAAAAATCGAGCCTCGAGTCTCGAGCCTGCTCACAAGATTTTTTTCCTTTTCTTATATGTTCTTTCTTTCTTCTTCTTTTCTTATATGCTCCTCTCTTCTCAAAGCTGAGGCTAGAGGGCCCCTTGAGCTCCGGGACCCTGGTGCACTGCACCTCCTAGCCCTACGATAGCTACGCCACTGTCTATGGGTAAACTGTGAAGATTGGCCAGGTATGATTTTTTTTAAATATTTCGTATTTTACGAAAGAGATCTTGCCCACTAAACATAATAATCATAAACAAGCTAAATACTAAAATATTTTATTCTAATTTGCCACGGCCAACTCTGCCACCGCGCGCTCATTTGTCAAATCAAATAGCGCGCGCAGACTTTCTGTTACACATTTCTGTCCCATTTCACGAAATCACTTCCACAAATTGCAATAAAGCGAGAGGAAAGATGTTACATATCAAAAAGACTTAAAGGTAGTGTAGTCTACCGAGTTCTTTATTATAAACATAGCAATAGGCTACATTTAGTTCAAATAGACTAAAATTAGAGACTACGTCATTTTCTTGTTTATAAAAGAGTAAACAATGTCTATATTACAATGTATGTACGTCATAAGTCATAACTCATATATGCGAGTATTTATTTCGGAAATCGATACTTCTATGTATTTTGCCCCTTCCAGTTTCAACACATAGAATGTTAATGTGTAAACCGGTAGTCATTAATATCCCACCATAATACAGTCAAGGGCAACATATTTTATACAGGCGGATCGGCCCATTTATAGTTATACCTATACACATTATATAGCATCATCGTCATCAACCACTTACGTGTTTAGTTCCCACTACTAGGACTAGGAGGAAAGGACGCTTTAGTCCTTCCTCGATGTGAAGTCTTAATAGTCAACCGCGAATGTTAATCTTCACAGGCCCACAGAAATTAGACGACTTTAGAAACAAGTTCGTATACCAAGACTCAGAATCCAACCTGCACCCTCTGGAGAGCAAATCAAGCGATCTACCACTAGGCCAAGGTATCTCTATACGTCCTCGGGTACTTCAGTTTACATTTTGCCACGATTAAATTATATCATTGTTGTCATTGTCAGTAGCCTATGTCCTTCCCCGTAAGTCTACTCTATCTGTGCCAAATTTCATCAAAATCGGTACAGTAGTTTAAAAGCCTATTCAATGCAAATATACATACAAACAAACAAATCTTTCCCGTTGTCCTTATTATACTGGTGCAGACTGTAGATAACTAGATAATCATATAACCGTAGATTTTCCCCTCATATTGTAATAGGCCCTTAGCATTTAGTACAAACAATAAAAACTCTATCCACTTATGTGTTTGTTGGATCCGTTTCAGCCTGGTGACGTCCACTGCAGGACATAGGCCTCCCCCATAGATTTCCAGTGCGACCGGTCGCTCGCGGCCTGTATCCACCGACTTCCTGCGACTTTTCTCAGGTCATCTGTCCACCTGGTGGAAGGCCGTCCTACGCTTCGGCGTCCAGTTCGTGGTCTCCACTCAAGAACCTTTCGGCCCCAGCGGGCATCGGTTCTACGGGCTAAATGTCCAGCCCATTGCCACTTTAACTTGCTAATGCGCTGGGCTATGTCGGTAACTTTAGTTCTGCTACGGATTTCCTCATTTCTGATTCTATCACGTAGAGAGACTCCAAGCATAGCCCTCTCCATAGCTCTTTGAGCGACACGAAGCTTTTGAATAAGTCCCGTTGTGAATGACCACGTTTCGGCTCCATATGTCATCACCGGTAACACACACTGCTCGAAAACTTTTGTCTTCAGGCACTGAGGAATTTTTGACGAGAAGATGTTTCTGAGTTTCCCGAACGCTGCCCAGCCGAGCTGGATTCGACGGTTGACCTCTTTTTCGAAGTTGGACCTACCTAACTGGACTTTGTGCCCTAGGTATATATAGTCGTCAATAACTTCGAGCGTAGAATTTCCAACGGTCACTTGGGTGGGTACAACATGGGCATTAAACATAATTTTCGTCTTATCCATGTTCATACTAAGTCCCACCTGTTGTGAAACTCTACGGAGGTCTTCTAGCATAGTGTTAAAGTCTTCCAGAGTTTCTGCCATAACCACGATGTTGGATCATAAACAATATTATTCATGTAATTCAAGTATCCACCTACGCACTACGTTTCCATATAAGGCCGGGACACAGTCGACCCACACGGAGTGCCATTAGCGATCTCGTGTGCCTCTGAGTCTGAATATTCAATTGTTTATTAGCCAGTTAGTAGTAATATTCATATTTCAAGGCGTATAACAATTATCAAGAGAATAGACCACTATAAAGCACATATAAGCCAGGGCTTAACCTTGCAAAGTTATGTTTGTTCGTATAAATTTGTACAAAGTAGATACAGACTATAGTATAAACTATGATTCTGATGCAAATGACGTCATCATTTTTTAAATAAAATATCAGTGTTGTTTTGTGTTAGCACATACGCAATCGTTATCATGATATCAGACTTTTTCACAAGACCTTAGTAATTAGTTCCCCTAACAATTACTGTAATGTTGCTGAGGTTCTGAGAAGCACTAGTAGACCGCTCATTTGGCTACTTCCTTTTATATTCAAGATCGATAAAAATGCAAGAAGACGCGCGCATATCCATCCAAGAATCCACTGCCTAGTGCCTAGCTTATCATCATAACCAAGGAGTAGAAAGTAAAATTGCGATAGCTTTGTACATAAACTTACACCTGTTTTTCACGAGATAAGACTTACGAGTAATCTGTAATGTATAGGTCTAATAAACCAATTTCCTGGAAAACAAATAAATCAATCATTTAAAGTTCAAACCTGTCTGTAAAACGAGTACCATATTTATAAGGGAGTCGCTCCCACAGTTCTCTATTTATAGAACTAACTAGTACAGGTAGGATCAAACCGTTTAGCCATTATTATAGTGTCCACAGACCATGACCGTCAAACGTGGACGTCATAAAACTTGTGTTAATGCCTCGCCTGCCTTGAAACTGGAAGTGGCTTGGTTACCGGCATGTTTCTGGTTCAGTATAAAGTAGTATAAAGTTCTTCCCGTTCCCTTACGTCGTTTCCTTACAAGTTAAACTTGCTTTTATCATTCTATTCACAATAGACGAATAAACTCAACAAAATAATGACTTAAGCCTCACAGGAATCTCATAATCGTGAGCTTGGTGGTTATTATTATTAAGGACCATTTTCGGATGTGGCATTTCTAAATGCTACTTCTTGCATCATCCTCAGCGTTTTTAAAAGTCAAGAGTTCTCGTAGGTCTTCGCTTCCTAGCCAGACGATGTTCGTGAGTCGAAACCATAATACAATTATTGTCTCAATTCGCTGATTCATGAACCAGTGACCTCATGTCCTAGACGTATTATTCTTAGGACAAGGCATGTCAAACATTACTTACCTACATCAGAAAAAAAAAACCGGCCAAGTGCAAGTCGGACTCGCTCACCGAGGGTTCCGTACAAACCTGTAGGTATGTATAAGTAAAAGTTCACCCATCACGACAATCGAGTTATAGTAGTTAGTAAGTTTAAAATTATTAAAAATATTTTTATTATAATATGACATACATACATACATATAATCACGCCTTTTTCCCGTAGGGGTAGGCAGGACCGCCTCTTTCCCGTAGGGGTAGGCAGAGACCACTTCTTTCCACTTGCTACGATCCTTACATACTTACTTCTTTCGCTTCATCCACTTTTATTCTTACCATACATTCCTCCTCTTACATTCAACGTAGCCAAGCGTCTCTCCATGATCCGCTTTTCGCCTCCGCGAGAAACGAGACGTGATGGGTGGCGAACCACATCGCCGCCATTTTGGATAATGAAATTATTTTTGATTATCTATTGCGTTTCCACGGACTGGTGGAGAGGGTAGGAATAGGGAAAGGGAAGGATAGGTGGTGTGGAAAGGAAGATTGGTAAGTTACAGTGGGAAATAGGGAATGTAGGATATTACCGCCCAGGAGGGCAAGGGATAGGACAGTAATAGCTAGGGAAGCCGGGGTCGCATACCCGTATACTATACCACAACTACCGGACAGGTAAGTTGGGAAGAGTATCCCATGACATTATAATATGATGTAACTAAAAATTTACGGTTTTCGGAAGTTTCCTTTATCTGTGCTATAAGGCCTTCGTACCAAATTTCAAGATTCTGAGTTCACGGGAAATATCCTGTAGGTTTTGATTCACGCGTTCCTGAGAATAAGTGTCTTGACAGACAGACAGACGGACGGACGGACAACAAAGTGATCCTTTAAGGGTTCCGTTTTTTGCTTTCGAGGTACGGAACCATAAAACAAGCAAAACTACTGCCATCTGTTAAAAACCCATCGAAGTATCAGCCAGCAGATGTCAACATCAGCCACGATGGCCTCCTTACGGCTTACCAGGCTGTGATATTGTCAAATATAAAATAAGTGCTCATATTGGGGCACTCGAACTAAGAACGTGTTTAGCCTCGATGTGGCCTGTCCCTAGTATGAACGTCTATGTCTCATGTAATTAGCCGTGACCGTACCTCCGATGGTACGCTAATGTCAAGATCGATTTTACGTGTTCGGCTATATTTAGAGCACTCGATATTTTACGGGAGCTCTATAATTGGGTTATTGGATTTCTTATCCGTTTGTTATTGAATATTTAGGCTCTTCCAATTTTATATGTCCCATGCGATTGCATTGCTCAGTAGTCAGGTGGTACCTAATGGATGTTTTATTACAGGCAGAATACATGTTCGCTTTTTATGGATATTAAATCAGTGGTTTGTTTTTATTAGAAGAAAATAGTATTTTGTTACTATTTTCTGACGAAATTAATATTGAAACGAAGAAGATTGATAATTGGTAAATGTTACGAACGCTGCATAAATTTTCGCATTTACATAGGTACTTACATCAAACAATAAAATTATTTTCCAACAAGCTACTTAATATGACGAATCGCTTTCTTGATAAGTGTCGCAGTTTGTTGAACTACGATCAGCTTAACAGTTAACCGAACCATTACCATGTTTATGCGTGGCCCGAGTCGTGGTTCGTGATAGCGGCTCGTGACGGTCCCGTAATTACTAAGTGCACGAGTGAAACAAACCCAACAAAGGGCGCAAGGGTTCAAAGTTCAAATACTCGGCAACTTGGGAGTTGGCTGGCAAACGAGTGTCAGTCAACCATTTTGATATGTCACATTTCTGCCGACAGGCATACAATCTTAGTGTAGCCAATAGCCATACACCATGCTGCCTATCGTCCAATCGGCATGACGATTGAGATTGGATCAGAACTGACCGTGTATGGGCATTGATTGGCATGACAGTATGGATGCTGATAAGCAATACTGTGTCAACCCACAAAATTACTAAAATCAAGATATTGATACTAATCTCTTTCTCAGGCGATAAACTATAATTTTCAAAATAGTGTTATGTGAATTAAATCATTTTCATACTGGAAAACTGATAAAAACCTCATGACTCATAGTTGAAATTCTATGAAAATAAATTTAATTAAACACGATTTTCTCAAAATGAAGATTTTGTGGGTTGACACATTATTGCTTATTAGCGTCCAGTTTATAACTACTGTCGTCAAAATGGAACTGATGCAATCGCACAGTGTTCTATTTGACTCAAAAAATTTCCCTATGCTGTTTATTGCATAAATCGATGAAGAAATGCATTTTAAATGCAAGAGTAAAACACCCACGTGTCTATTTCAAATACTTTTTTTTATAAAAAATAATTTATGTTTCGTGACCTCGACGTAAAAAAAAGACTTAATAAATTCTGTAAGCGTGTCTGATCAATATATATTTTTTTGATTAATATGGTTTAATGAAGGACCTTTAGGCGCATATTTTCCATGTTTTATTTTTTGAAGATCACTTCTGGTTACCGAGTTATTAATTTTTATTCAGTTTTTTGTTTTTATTTTTTTTCTCCCAAATAACTCAAAAGTGCGACTTGTGACTGACACTGAAAGATTGACCTTTAATGCGTCTATCACTGATAAAAAAATCAAGTTGCACTATGGAAGCGTTTGGGAGTTTGAATAAAGGTCAAATGGTACATTTTAGGGTTATCACTAAGGTCAAAAAGTAGGCGATCTGACTTTTTTTTTATTGTATAAACGTATAGTACTCTTAAATATGAGTAATTTCTCAGAAGAAATAGTATATCAAAAGTCAATATTTTGAAAGGTTTGTATATTATGTCACCGTAAAATTGTAAAATAACTCAAGAGATTGTAAAAAATATGTCTA
Source organism: Glaucopsyche alexis (assembly GCA_905404095.1). Classification (NCBI taxonomy): domain Eukaryota; kingdom Metazoa; phylum Arthropoda; class Insecta; order Lepidoptera; family Lycaenidae; genus Glaucopsyche; species Glaucopsyche alexis. The sequence continues at coordinate 9,279,470 of FR990047.1, forward strand.
AAGATTTATAACCATAGTCATAATTGTAAATCATATACAATTTTGTAGTTAAAGAAAAAATTTCATTAATTTGAGCAAAAATGAAAGGTCAAGTTGAATGACACCCCTAACACAATATTTTGAAATTCGATTACTCGTAAACGCTTCCATAGTGCAATTTGATTTTTTTATCAATGATAGACGCATTAAAGGTCAATCTTTCAGTGTCAGTCACAAGTCGCACTTTTGAGTTTTTTGGGAGAAAAAAAAATAAAAACAAAAAACTGAATAAAAATTAATAACTCGGTAACCAGAAGTGATCTTCAAAAAATAAAACATGGAAAATATGCGCCTAAAGGTCCTTTATTAAACCATATTAATCAAATATATATATATTGATCAGACACGCTTACAGAATTTATTAAGTCTTTTTTTTACGTCGAGGTCACGAAACATAAATTATTTTTTATAAAAAAAAGTATTTGAAATAGACACGTGGGTGTTTTACTCTTGCATTTAAAATGCATTTCTTCATCGATTTATGCAATAAACAGCATAGGGAAATTTTTTGAGTCGAATAGAACACTGTGAATCGGTAGCGTCATTCCAATTGGACAAAAGGCAGTATGGTGTGGTTAAAGCTATTGGCTACTAAGTACTGTTAGGAAATGTTCGCCCATCACCTCAGCCGCTGTTCTTAAAAGTAGGTACCTACATAGCTTGAGTAGCGAAGGATGAGAACTGGTTTGTATTCTAAGGACCTTCTTCTCTTTACTTTAAAACTTTTTTCTTTGGAATCGGTTTTCTAATAATAATTCTACGCATATTTAGGGTAATATTGACGTGATATATATTATATTATCTATACTAATATTATAAAGCTGAAGAGTTTGTTTGTTTGTTTGTTTGAACGCGCTAATCTCAGGAACTACTGGTTCGAATTGAAAAATTCTTTTTGTGTTGGATAGTCCATTTATCGAGGAAGGCTTTAGGCTATATAACATCATGCTAAGCTCAATACGAGCGGAGCTCCAATCAATAATGTTTCAAAATCGGGGTGTTTTTTTCCCTTTTGAGAGCTTTCGCTGCGTACGCTGCGGAAACGGTTAAAGTTTCGCTAAAATTATGTATGACAGTATTGTTCCCCTTTAAAAGTTCTAAAAAAAAGTCCGCGACAGTATATGTCTATCTTTTAAGGTTGGTTCACAATAACCTTTTTATGCTAACCAAATTTGTTCTAAAATTAAGCATTATTTGTGAGGGTGTTTTCATAAAGATAATATTAATCCTTATCCAAATAAATACGTTATTCATTACAAGCATTTAATTTAAAAGAAATTTGCCATTTACATTATTTGATTTCAATAAGTATTTCAGAAGATATCGCAGTAATAAAATAATCAGCGCGCAATAATGATGTGCGGCGCGCTGCGGGCAGTCGTGAGTCGCGGGCAAGCGCTCCTTCTTCTACGTAAATGAATTCGTGGGTAAATTTTAGCGATATTCCAAAGTAACTATTCCACGCGGACGAAGTCGCGGGCAAAAGCTAGTAATGTATATTTGTTCTGTATATATTTTTATGTGTGTTTGAATAAATTGATTTGAAATTGATTTGAATATATATTAGCTGTATAGCATAATAGCTGTCACTGTTCTGATATTATAATAGAGCATTTTCACGCCAGACAATTAGAAAGAAACCCAAGCGTGTGCTTTAGCTTGACACACATATTATTGTATATCGATTTTAGAGCGCATGCCACTAGGAATGAAATCATGTCAACCACCAATTTGTGAGATACCAATTTACTATGCTTGTCTACATTTTTTTTACGTTTTTACTAAATAAGTGTCACATAAATGTTTAAAATTCTGCCTTAATAATCATCTTGGTAGATTTGACTCTACGTGTGAGTACTCTACTAGATTTTTAACTTGTAATATTAAATGTATTAGGTAGGGACGTTCAGTCAAGAGTAAAACTAGTTGATATCGTAAACAAATTGAATTGCGTGAGGCACGCCATCACAAACCCACCGCAACTCAAACCACAAGAAGTGCCGAACTTGTGGAGTACCCAATTGCTTTCGGCGCCAGCGGATTAGACAGTTGATTTGTTATTGTATCTAACGAGAGTTTACAAACTAGGATTCGTTTTTTTCATTAGTTCATAAGAGAATAAATCTCAAGTGACTTGTGACTTGTGAGAAGTTCTTGAGAGGATATTATAAAGGGATGTTATTTAAAATGTAACATCTTTGTGCAGCCATCACAGTCTTCTGATTTCCATCAGGTTTCTAAGATGATAGTTTCATAGATATGATATATCATATAACATAAAAATTCAACATAAAACATTTTTGAGATAGTTTTTTGAAAATGTAGAGTTCAGATATTTTGTCTCGGGGCTACTCCTGGGTACGTTGCAATTTTGAAATGTGCGTGAAGCTGCGATTAATACCTCTAGGCTCTATGTGAATAATATAACACAAATGTACCTTAGGCCAGTGGCCGGCGTCGGTGTTGCAACTAGGGAATGTTATTATTCGACCAATTTTACTATTCGAATAATTCGAATAATGGAAAAACACTATTCGAATAAATTCGAATAATTCGAATAATACGAATATTAGTAATAAACTTTAAATACAAGTAATATAATGCGTTTATTTATACCTGCATATTTAATAATATCAAAATGTGACATGTTTCACAAATTACTCTAAAAAAATCAACGTCTTTTTGATAAAAAAAAAATCTTCTTTTAAGTTTCAAACTTAAAATACTAAATCGCAATTACTTTTTTAAATCTATTAACACATGAATGGTCCAGACTGTCTGCTCCAGACCAAATCCATGGTCTGGAGCAGACCATGGATTTGGTTGTCAACTAAGTGGTTTCTTCCAAAAATTAAGGAAAAGATCCTCTAGGCGAGAGAATTTTTGGGGTTGGTTTTCGAGGTTCGTATTTTCTGGTTTTTAATTGAGTTAAGCTATTGATCGATTCAACATAGTCAATCGATTTAAAGAGTCAGACCTACAGTCTGACTTTTTAAATTAAACTTTTGGTAGTATAATTTAATGTATACGTCTATAAAGAACACGAATATTACAGAACATATTTTTTTATTATTTATATGTCAGTTTGTTTAGGATTGGAGAGAAATATATTTGCAGAGTTGGAACACTGCACAGAAATCGGAATGCACTGTAAATAGTGCTCTGTTCTAATATAGTGCAGCTGAAAACTCTGAACACACGAGTATCGTGCTGTCATAATGGTCTGCTCCAGACCTAATCGGTGCATGTGTATATAAACCGTAATAAGTAAATAAGATAAACCGTCAAAATAAAAAACACTCAAAAAAGATTTAATGTTATGTTATCATAACAAAAAAACTTCATAGTTGGTAAAAAGTGGAAGGAAAATCTTTAAAACAAAAATAACCTATTTCCATTTTCAAGTTATCCGTGTTTTTAGTATCTGTAGTTTAGTATATGTTTTCAATTTTTCTTGAACGATGAGCCTTATTACAAAAAGGAAGTTTGAAAACAGTAGATTTAAAAAGTGTATCATAGCCTGAAGAATGTGTTGATGGTTTTTCTGAAAGTAGGCATCAGCGCTGAAGTAGGCATCAGGCGTTGTACTGCAAGAACAGAGTGTGTCATGTTACGAACCGTTCAGAAGATTAAGCGACGGTACAAAGAGACTGAAAAATATTTGACAAAGCCGTGCAAGACTTTGGATTGAATGGCAGACTCAGCGCTGGACAAGACCGTTCCATTGTTTCCACTTGTTGAAAATCAACACTTAAATGCAGTTAAGTTCAGAAACGACTTCTTCAGACCCGAGGGAACTATGTTACTGACGGCACAGTGAAGAAGATTTGCTAAAGTAAATCTGAATCCCTTAAGACCGAGGCGAAGGGCGAGTGGTCTTACCTCGAAACCAAACTCGAGAGCCCTAGTATCGAGTAGCAACACTGTGATACGTCCGTGAACACATACAAAAGGATGAACGAGAATGATCCAGAATTTTAGTCCCAGATGAGTGGATTTACTCACAAACTTCACAAGTTAAAGTGAACTTCTAAAGGGAGGCTAAGTGACCTGGTAGGGGATATCTTCAAGCTTACTTTTCAGATAGAGTCCAGTATGCTCAGGTATAGTACATATATAATGGGCTGGCATACTTTCAGGAATACGCGCTGAGTATGTGGCCACATAATGACAATTGGACCTCTACCCGGAGAAAGATATGGTCAAGAGATTCTTAAAGATTCTCTTTAATGTCCTCACCTCAACCCGATTAAGTATACCCTGAGAAAAGCTTAGAAGGCTAGTCAGAAGCCGCAAATTATTACCTACAGTTAGTACCCTCACAGCACTAAAACACGCCCTGATATAAGAATGGGAGAGAATATTGCATAATTCAGCTCTAAAACCTTTTCAGTATGACAAACCTCCTCCAAGCTGTTGTCAGGCCTCGAGGTGTTATTCAAAACTGCAATTTTATATAACATGTAAATGTAGTCTATAAGACTTTTGTTTAAAGATAAAAATAATATACTGATATATATAATTTATTACTTTTAAAGAATAATACACAATACTTCTTGCACTATTTCCACTTTAATATTAAAGTGGAAATAGTGCAAGAAGTATTGTGTATTATTACTGTGAAACATGAATTTCCACCAAGAACCTACAGTACAATCAATAACACTTTTAAAGAATGCTGATAAATCTTGTTATAATATTTTGAAAAGTATGAAATTTGAAACGATTTGTAATAAGTTTTGCAGGCCAGTGTAATACTGTAATATTCAACTTAACAGGTATCCTTTATCGTTTCACTCTGTTCGTCCACCTGTCTCTCTTTCTATCTGCTCTTCTAGTTATATTGCGTCTAGATATCGGTATTGGTTTGATAAAAAAATATAATTTTATTATATTATAGTTATAAACACTTCACATTTATGGAAAGCCATCCCGGCTTTCCATACATCTGAAGTGTGTGTTGAATATTATTTCTTTTAAAATAAAGGAAAAGTTTTATACATGACATTTACGAAGTCAACCATTTCCAAGCAATCGGCCTCCAAATTGGTTTGACCTCCCTCTGTCATTTCTGAACTATGAAGATTAGGAACTTACAATTTTCCATGCTGATAGATCATGGTAAATTCACTTTAGGAAAGTTATTTTAAACGAAATCGAACAGTAAGATTAAGAAACTAAAAATCGTATTACGCTTTATAGTAACAGAACTCTCCTTAGACACGTCTTAACACGCTCTTGGTTAGGTTAGTTTGACAAGCGTGTGTGTATGGATTTCTTTCGCTGACGCCTGTAGGAAATATTCACCTTAAATATTATTTTATTTAAAATCAGCTTTGTATTCTTTCACAAACAGTGTAGTAAAATCTGTTTTAGGATATTATTGACGACAATATTAATAAATAATAAAAGTAATGTATTAAATAACGAAACATTCCGGTTTATGTACAAGTTTATTACTATTATTAACATATTTTTGATAAATAAATAAAATATTTTTATTATTCGTTTTATTCGAAATATTCGAATATTGAACCCAGTCATATTCGAATAATGAAATCGTCGAATATTCGAATAAAATGAATATTCGAATATTCGAATAATATTCCCTAGTTGCAACAGACAATAGCGTGACCGACGCGCGTTTGCGATAACGTGCAGCCTCGGTGAAGCAATGTTTGGTTGAAGTTTGTTAGTTTTTCTACAACGCATTGGTAAATGGCAAATAATAATTGATTCAAGTACACCGATCAAATAATATTTTAAAGGTTCTCATCCATCTAGAGCAGAGGTTCCCAATTTTATTCCGTTTAACGCCCACTTTGAAAATCAGTTATTTTGTAGCGCCCCCATTTTTTTCACCTTACAAACCTCACTAACATATTATTACCCATTATTACAAAATAAACCAATAATCAACATTGAGCAATAATAATACTACTCACATCAGCGCCCCCTAATTTTTTCTGGGCCCCTTACCGCCCCCCTCTAGGCCTCCAGCGCCCACAAGGGGGCGTTATCGCCCAGTTTGAGAAAGACTGATTTAGAGTATTGGTTCTTACACGCTAGATCAATCCTAAATCTAAAACCAAAGACCAATCAAAACTCCAATGGTTTTCCAAGAGCCTTACGAAAATAAGTCTGATCTTTTTTTAATAGCTCATTATGCTTTCGAAGACATTTTTATTTTACTCTATTTTCAATGTCTTCTGCTTGATAAATGTCCAGTATACTAGGCCACCCCGAATCCCTTTGGCAGTTAGAAGCGTTGTTGCCAGTGTCGACATCCTATCTATTTAAGTGTTGGCTCTTGTATGTGTGTCACAAAACTCACAAATGTAGCATAGTATTAAGTATCGAGGTGAGTGGGTGGCATATTTAAATATATTCAAACACCTGTAGTCAAGAAGTTGGTATAATATTTACGAGAACAAAAGCATCTCATCGTCGCTTCATGGTCGAGTCTGAAGAGGCTAGTTTCTGTTATGAATTGTGATATCTAATTTATTAGATTATCTAGGAGATTATTATTTATTAATTGAGAGCTCCGTGGCCTAGTGAGTAGACCATTTGATTCGGACTCGAGAGAGTGCCGGTTCGATTCCCAGGTTGTGGCGTGTACCTACTACTTAATGAGACTTTTTCAGATCTCAAGTACAAGGTAGACGTTCTAACAATGAAGGAAACCCGCACATGGTTGGCCCCAGACGTATCGACCAGTCATTCCTCTGGACTAGTCTGTGTTGTGAGAATGCCGTATGTGCTTGAGCAACCATACGACATTTAAAAACCGACTGTCCCAGGCACTACAGTATTTCAAGAGTGGTTACTTCGATCGGAGAATACTGTATAAATCATCCAATAACGGATTAAAAGGCGTTTAGAGATTAAGGCAGGTGAATCTCTAAATAAGAATAAGACTTTGAAGGGACATATCACATACCAAACCAATTATTGTACTTGTTTCTAAATTCTTGTGGTCAAAACTTTATGGAATATTGAAATTTGAGTCAAAAACAAACTGCTATGACATCAACTATCATTAAAGTAGGATTACAATGAGGGCGTCAGCGATGACTCGGGGTGACACGCCTTCGAGGGTGCAGGCTGACAAGCCCTATACCACTTACACTTATTACCTAGCCAGTAGCCATATTTAACGTGTGGTGTTTATCCTTCTATTATAAATTAGAAAAAGCTGTTAAAAGCAATTAATTCGTGCGTTTATATTGAAAACTAAAATTGGATTATCCTATTTCAGGACTTTTTACCCTGAAGGTGGTTTTTTCGTTGGCAGATAACGGACACAGTACACACTACACAGTGATTGTATTCCGAACAACTGCAATTAGGAAAAGTCGTAAATGTCCGGAACAGCTACCGCCAAGGTCGCGTGCGTGTGCGTTACGTCTTATACCATAACGTGCACGCGTGCCTTGACTGACAATTAACGCGTGATACGCTTTTCGCATGCCTCAAACACTGGTATAATACCACGGGTAATAGGTGTGATCTATCTATGTATTTAAAACATTATCGATGAATTTTAATGTGATTAGGCTTATCGATAAAGTAAAACGCACGACCTTCGTCTTGATAGTCATTATCTTTTTACGTAGTACGTATTCATTAAAATAACACAAATATGCAAGTGACTTGTACGTTTTGTTTTTATCAAAATCTCGTTACTCGTACAAGTGTCTGTGAGATGTGGTAAACTAAAAAAATACAATTCAATGAGATGAGAATGAGACAGGATTTAAGAGACTTTTGTTTAGTTGCAGCATACGTTAATAGTACTACTTAAGTACTTAGTTAATAAATCAAAAAGACCAAATATAAAAAAAACAGATAATATTCCTATTTTACCGTTATTCGGAAGCAATTCAAGTTTCCAAAATGTATTTAAAATATTTTGTATGTAAATTGTAATATGTTTGTTTAGCTTTACACTATGATTTTTGAGTTTGCAAATCAATTGAAGTATATAATATTAACATTATCTAATACTAGCTTTTGCCCGCGACTTCGTCCGCGTGGAACAATACTTTGGGATATCGCTGAAATTTACCCGCGACTTTATTTATGACTAACGAAAGCGGAATCCTATTTTTTTAAACGGAACCCTAAAATAAAAGAAGCCTATGTTAGACCCTATAACATCAGCTATCTGCTAGTGAAAGTCCCGTGAAAATCGGTCCAGCCGTTTCAGAGATTAGTCGGAACAAACAGACAGACAGACCGACTGACAGACAGACAGACGGACAGACAAAAATAAAAAAAAAAATGTATTTTATTGTAAGTACCGAATATACTTTCAGATTCATTATGTAAAAAGCTGTTAATTTGAAGATACAAACAGACACTTAAATTGTATTTAACTGTATAGATGTATAGATATTATAATGTATTATATTTTAAGATATTATCAATTTGATGTTTATAAAATAACTAAACTATTTAACTAAACTAAACTAAACATTAACCCGCACGCGCACCCCGCCTTGGTGACGCCCACTTCGCAACGGGCCGTGCAGCAGAAATCGTAATATTTTAATTTCGCCATAACTTCAAAACCAAACGTCCAATTTTAATCATTCAAAGACCAAATATTATCTACATAAACTGTACTTAGTGATGAAATAATTTATTTTGATAAGGATTAATAACATGAGTAAAATAAACGCGTTTAAATGTAGTCCAAAAAAAATTCAAGATTTCTAAATAAAAAAATGGTTGTTGTGCCTCACTCGACATAGATAGGTATAGTGTGTCGCGGACTTTTTTGTAGATATTTATAAGATCTACAATTAATTAGAACATTTTATGGTTCTATCTTTTATAGTTTAGGCAGCGTACGCAAAATAAGTAACTTTTCTGGTTGATTTTTTACACCTTGTGTCCGAAAAACCCAAATATCTTACGGAACCCTATTTTTTTCCAAAATAAAATTTAGCTATGTTACTCGTGGATAATGTAGCTTTCGAATGGTGAAAGAATTTTTGAAATCGGTCCAGTACTTTTTGAGCCTATTCATTACAAACAAACAAACAAACAAACAAACAAACATACAAACAAAGTTTTCCTCTTTATAATATTAGTGTAGATATAAAATTTCCATGTCACAATGTTAGTTACCGTACTACTCCGAAACGGCTTTACCGATTTTTACCAAATTTTATATGCGTATTCAGTAGGTCTGAGAATCGGCTACTATCTATTTTCCATACAGAAATAATTTATAAGGCAAAACAACGTTTGCCGGGTCAGCTAGTATAATATAAATTACACGGAAAATACAGTTTGTCACAAACGCCCTTTCCATCTCGAGAAGGTTTTCTATAAATTAAAAAAAAAACGTGGGTGCGTAACCCGCGTAACCCCAGCATATAAGCCTTCCGCTTCATCATCAATACGTCATCTTAACAATGACTAAAAATCTTTAGCCTAATTTTTTTTCTCTTAGACGATGTTTGCCATGTTTAAAGACATAGAAGAAAAATCTTGAGCAATTTACTCATTCCGCAAAGTAATTAGAACTTGAGAGTCCTTCTAAGTAGAGCCAAAGAATATATATTACTAATAGAGCCCACAAACTTAGGCCTTTGCATCCGTTAATGGATGATTTATACAGTATTCTCCGAGCGAAGTAACCACTCTTGAAATACTGTAGTGCCTGGGACAGTTGGTTTTTAAATGTCGTATGGTTGCCCAAGCACATACGGCATTCTCACAACATAGTCAGCCTAGTCCAGAGGAATGAACTAGTCAATACGTCTGGAGCCAACTATGTGCGGGTTTCCTCACGATGTTTTCCTTCACCGTCAGAGCGTCCGTATAATGTACTTGAGATCTGAAAAGTCTCATTGGTACACGCCACAACCTGGGATTCGAACCTACACTCTCTTGAGTGCAAACCAAACGGTCTACCCACTAGGCTACGGAGCTCTTAGAGCCCACAACAATCATTATTATTATACTCCTCAAAACTTTTCTTTAATTGAACTTGTTCGTTTGTTTTCAGGGGCGCAGAGCTAGGTGACGTGAGTCTTCTGCGGCGTATGCCCAACGTGGAAGTGCTGGCGCTGAGGTAATTAAATAATTTAATTCATCATTATCATTTCCTCTCACTTTCTTGCAATTTGTGGGAGTGATTTCGTGAAATGGGAGCGAAATGTGTAACAGAAAGTCCTTATTTAAATTTTAAATTGACGAATGAGCGCGCGGTGGTAGAGGTGGCCGTCGAAAGATTCCAATAAAATATTTCAGTATTTAGACATTGGTTTCTATCACTGCTTAGTGGAAAATTTTTCGTATTTTTTATCGTGTTAGAAAAACGTACTAAACATTGTTTTTTTAAATATTTTCATAACATGTTGCATCACTTACACATCATATGCGACTACAGTGTAAGGCTCGCTCGCTTTTATTTAGTTTTTTACCCGACTACGATCCGAAAAGGAAGGGTAATGATTTTGACAGTCTATGTATGTATTTATTGTATGTTTGTACTTACTATGTATGTATTAATGTATGTAACCTAAACTACTGGTCTGACGTTAATAAATGGGGTGTTAATAGATTCGTAATAACAGCCCGGGTTACATAGGCTATATAATTTATGTAGTCAGGTTTTAGTTGTTAATAAAAAAATGTAGTTATTTTTATAGATTTTGATAGGATTTGTTGGTAACGACGAAAAGGTGTAGACTTTTCTTATACTAAAACCTCCCTAGACCCTAGGTCATGACCTGTCTAGAGTCTAGACTTCAGACATTTTGCTATAGAATACCTATACTTATTTTTATTATTATTCGTTCTTGACTCTATACCACACTAGATGTTGCCGGCGACTTCGTGCGCGCAGAAGTTAATTTCGCAAAACCTTACATTTTTCCGCAATGAAATGTAGCCTATGTCCTTTCCCGTGGTCTACTCTACATCTGTGCCAAATTTAATTAAAATCGGTCCAGTAGTTGCGGAGCCTATTCAATGTAAGCAAACAAACAAACAAACTAGTCCTCTTTATTATATTAGTATATATTTTAAAATTGTAAAAGGTAAATGGCAATAACAAGAAAATTTTAAAAGTAATGATAATTTTGTAACGCTTTGCGGAGAACGTTTGAAACGTTCAACTAGATAAGCAATGTAACTTTTGTTACGATTTCTAATGAACGATTAATTAATAAATTAATTAAAAGAATTCGGAAGTGTTACTTATTAATTGTTGTAACACAATTAAATAATAACTGTTATGTATAATCAATTCCTTCGTTACCACGATTCGAATTATAAACAAGATTTTGCTATGTTAGGATACATATTAATTGAAATAATTGATATTATGCTAGTTTTGAAATCATTGCATTATGCATGTTATACACTTTTAACTCGTAGTTGTTATTATTCACGATTCTGTTGAGGCATAAAATATTATATAGAATTTTCCATTATTGAAACAAAACTTACAAATTGACAAAATTAAGATCTCACTTCACCGGATTTGGACGTGAATAAGCTCAAATTCTGAATAGACAAATAAGTAGATGTTGCCAAAAGTGTTCTAAGTTCGTGAGGAGTGAGGAGTGAGGACTTCTAATGCGAACTGTGATCTCGTGGTGTGGCGCAATGCGGTCTATTATTATATATAGCAGTTAATTTATTATAAGGTTTTGTAAAATCTATTACAGAAAATTTGCCAAGGCTTAGAGCTTTCAAAACGTTTAGTCCAAAAAAAAACCTTTTGAAATCAGCTGTAATGTGAATCAGCTGAAAGTGAGTTCAATAGATAGCGTTAGCGGCGAATACTCGTTTCATTACGTTTTTTTTCGACTTTAAATTTTTTTTGTTACCTTAATAAACCACCTAAAGAAAATGTTCATCAATCACGCGAAAATGTTAAAACATAAAAGTTTTACAGAAACATTTTAAATTATGTTAATTTTATTGATGTATAAAACATAACTTGACCTACATTGAGTTCTTCGTACCTAGTTTAAGTTCGAGCTTTCCATGTTTCAGCTTGTTCTCGCTCTCGAGAAACTTCTTATGAGGTGCCTGATACAAAAACCGAGTGAAAAAATCTCGGAAGTCAAAATCAATTTGCTGATATCGTCCAATGACTTTGACTTTTAACTTGTTTTTGATGTGTAGCTTTGTATAATAATAATAATAATATCTATGGACGCTTCACTCCACGTCAATCTGATCCCGTGGTAAGTTCTCGAAGAACTTGTGTTACGGGTACGGGGTACCAGACAACGGAAATATATTTAATACTTTTATACTATACACATATTTAAGATTTTATTATATTATACACATATTTAATACACATCCATGACCCAGGAACACACAAAATTTTTTTGTTCCTTCGGCGGGATTTAAACCCGCGACCCCTGGCTTAAGCGCCAACACGCTCAACCAACTGAGCCACAGAGGTCGTCTTTCACGATTTTCTGCCCTCTTTTCACCTTCTATTTTCTTCCAGCATAAACAAGATCCGGTCCCTGGGCGACTTCGCGGGCTGCCGGCGGCTGCGCGAGCTGTACGTGCGCAAGAACGAGATACGCGACCTGGCCGAGATCCGCCACCTGCGACACCTGCCCGACCTCACCAGCCTGTGGCTGGACGAGAACCCCTGCACGCACCATCCCGAGTGAGTCATCCATGTGTCACAGAAGACAAGCAAGTTGGATAGTAAGGTAGTAAGCAGCTGCGTGAGCCGAGACCTGTTGCCCACCCGCCCTACGTATCTACTGTAATGAGCCCGAGAGTCGTGAAGCTGTGTTAAAGCGACTTACTCCAAGGAAAATCATGGACGCGCTTTGATACGTTCTTGACTCTTTCAGTGTAGGTTTAAGTGTAGGTCGATATCCAACACAGGCACGTGCTTGCCACACGCTCCAAGCCTGTGTATAGATAAGCCCGAGTAAGCTATCCGTAGTAATCATTAATCAGCTGTATTAGCATAGTTATGCGTGAACAAAAATGTATTGGCGCGTGTTGCGCGTAAGATAATTCCAGTTTTAAATAGGTACTGCCGAACAAGTTCCCGCTCGACCAGGCATAAGATGAAAAGCGCCGTTGAATAGTGGGCTCGAAAACATACTTACGTGTAAATACGTAGTTCAACCTCTTCTGCAGTCGTTGCGGTTACTTCCTTTGCGTTTAAATATTTTGAGGCGTCCTACTCTAGTCGGGAACTTTGTCGGTGGTACATCCAATATTTAACCGTGAATCAATATGCGGGTGAGTGTGACCTTAACCGTTTTAATCTGATTACAGGTATCGTATGACCGTCCTACGCAACCTGCCAAATTTGGAGAAACTCGACAATGTCGTCGTAAACCCAGAGGAAGTAAGTTTTATATTTTATTTTAAGGAAGTAAGTTTTACTCGTAATAAAATTACCTACTTTTACAAGTTTAATTGAGGTTTATTTGTATTTGAGATTTCCGGTGGTTTACTTTACACGGCCACTAGATATATCCGCAAAATATTGAATTACAATGTGTAATTGGAGTAGATATAGAGAAATTACCTACGTCCTTTCGCTAAAGTAGATTAATTATTCGGCGATAATATTATAGTAGATAATAGTAGATTAAAGATCGGCGCTGAGTATGCCTTGGTGTGCTAGCATTGCCGAGCTTGAGCCAATTTGCAACTGCTGATTATTAACTTTTGATGTACCATACTAATAGTTTAAGTACTTAGTTGCAAATAAACTTTATTTATTTATTTATTAATTATAAAACCATCAAACATCGTTTTTTAGACTTCCATAGTACTCAAGGAACTCTTATAGTTTCGTTCTGTTCGTCCGTCTGTCTGTCTGTCCATCTTTCTAGCTTCTGTAATTAAGTATGATAAATAGATAAAATTTGGTACAGTCATATAATGCCAAAATCTCGGCTTTGGCATCATAAAGTAATAATAATTTTGTATTTTTCGAGTGGCTCCCCAATCTCCATACATATGTATGTAGTAGGGATGGAAAACTTTTTTCATTATTGTTTCTACCTTGGTGAATGAAAATTTTGTTTACAAAATCGCAATCGTTTTTTTTTTACTACAATTTACACATTAAAAAAAGTATTTCAGATATAATGATAAAAATTCACCCTATTGACCCCTGTTGGCACCTTATGACGTTGCGCGTGATTGGACTTATACTCATAACTTTTTTTAAGATTTTGTACATTTTTTAATATTCGATACAAAACGTGATTTTTCTCTCGGAATGAATATCTTCTGTTCTCAATAAAAATCACCAGTATACTATTAATTCATAATTATTATTATAATTATTCAGTCATCAACTCATCATCCATTATCTGTATTTTCCAGGTGCAAGAAGCGATGCGGCGCGGGGTCCACATACCCGACTCAGACGACGAGGGGTATCCACAGCAGGTAACATTCCCCTGTTGAAACAACAAAAAATTTTGTTTCCAAGTTTGGTTAGGACAATGCAGGCCTGATCACCTGGTCGTCTGACAAGAAAGATGATCCATGCGTCGGATGGGCACGTAAAAAGTCGGATTTGCACCTGATATCTCGCCGGTTGTGTCGGGTATCCGTCCTACTAGGTTTCGAGAGTAAAGGACTAGCGGTGCTCTTGTGGGCGAATCAACTTTTACGAGGCCAATTTTCTTGTCCCCGATAGAAAAAAAATCTACTATATTTTAGTTTTTTTGTTTACCAGGATCGTTTTTGATGGATATGACTCGGTGAATTATAATCGTATTAACTTTCCCCTGTTATAGATATTTAATGTTTAAGCCAAATTCTAACAAAAGAAGAAATATTCGAAAAATACGACTCCTTAAATTACTATAGTAACGCAGGGGACTTGCAAAGTCCAGTTATTACCGTAATAATGTGGATTTTGTTTAAAAAAACCTCTCATAATGAGCTCCTTAATTGCGGAAAATATCTATATCGATTTCAATGGGCTTTCAAATTTTTATTCCTATGTTATGATAAAATCTAGACAACGTAACGCAAGAGAATTTCCGACTATGAACAACAAAATGTGGTTAAAACTCACATAAATGCATTCTGATATCGTTGTTGATATTAGAATAAATTAATTTAATCAATTATCCGTACGCCACTGTTATTAATAATCAGTAATTTGACAAAATAATAATTTTTAAAAAACTTTTTTGAAACCTCTTTCAAATTGGCCTCGTAAAAGTTGATTCGCCCTTGTGTACTGCGCTCATACTCGAGCACTATAGAAATAACTCCTGCGTACCTGGCCCGGTTTCAATGAAATCTTATAAGTGCTCTGTCGCACTTTGAGCATCATCGTAAATGTTATCTGCATGTCTATATTTAAGCACTTCGAGGAGGAAATTGAGACCCATTTAATATTTTGTGTCGTAATTTCCAGCAGGAGACATACGGCCAGTACAGACGGCAGCGGTCGTGCGAGTCCAGCCCGGAGCGCGAGCCGGAGCCCTATTATGGTCGCGCGCCGCAGCCCACCCAGAGGCATGATCAGGTATTACGTCCGTCTGCGTGCGTTTGTGTGTAGGTACAGTAAAACCACGTTTCTAATGGCTTTCGGCAATCATCGATTTTCATACATCGTCTGTCATGTTCATAGAAAAACGAATATTGCCTAACGACCGGGCCGTTAGCTGTATCTGTAACTATATTTTACCTTATTATTTGCCGTAAAACTTGTGATATTAATTTTTCTTTGGTGTTCATCTCTTAATTAAACGATAATAAACATTCTTCAGTACATTTCTAATTACAAAATTTTCAAATATTAATATAATCATTTAATACATTCAGGCTTTAAATTAAAATTTGACTTAAGTACTTAGTGCATTTTACATATTATGTCTGAAAAGCTAATAATTTATATTTGTGAAGGTATTAAGTGTGTATTAATTGTATGCGAGTCTTTTTTTGTAAAACTGAATGTTTGTTTGTGTGTGAGTGTGTGTAACTAACTAACACGGCAACGCAGGGCAGCGACAGCTCGGCGGAGGTGGAGCCGGTGGAGACGGTGCATACGCCGCCCGCGCAGGTCTGTACTCAATACTCACCCTTATGTACTTACATTATAAGCAGAAATTAGCAAGGAAAAATATATATATATATATATATATATATATAATATCACAGTAATAAATTGTCCTTCTGATTTTTTGGCTCCATAATATTCTGCTTTCGTCTAGATTAATATAATTTAATGAAATCATCATAATACGTAATTAAAAATTGAAAAAAATCGAATCATCTTCTTCTAATAAGTATATAAAAATGGATTTTGGTCTTGAAATATGGTGGATGTTTAGGGAAGGTTTAATCGGTGAGAAGTATTGGAAAAATTGCTGGGAAGATACTAAAAACGATCAATGATTTTTTTCCATACTGGTCACTGTGTTCAATTTGTCACTTGACTGACAAATATAATTAGTTTACCTGTTTGTTTAATTTGGAAAAATCGGCCAGTCCCAGTAGGTTGGTAGGTGTAATGTAGATGTTGTGTAGGTTGTAGGTGTAGGTTTAGTTATTTCTTTATTGCAGTTCAAAGTTCAGACAGAATAACGTGTATCGGGACAACTATTCTATAATATAATGTTACTTAAAATGTTACATTGTGAAATGAGAAAATATACGGCCATCCATAAATAACGTCACACGTTAAGGGGGAGGGAGGGGGTCGACGAAGTGTGACATTGTGTGACAAGGGGGTGGGAGAGGTCCTAAATATTGTGACGTCGCATTTCAAATTCTATTATATTATTATCTAAGTGTTAAAATACGAACTATAAACTTACTTTACGAAAACCTCAAAAACATATATAAAAAATAATTAGAATGTTTGTTACGAATTCCAGTGTCCCGTATCCCCGCGACGCGCATCACCGGAGCCAGACGAGCGGTACGAACATCCCGCCATGAGCTCGTCACACTACGAGGTGAGCCCCCTAAGGAAGAATTAATATTTTCTAACGATATCTTTATATGGAATCTAGGTTTCAATAAAATATATAATCGATTCAGTGATAGATATAATGACGACCTCTGTGGCTCAGTGGTTCAAGGCTCAAGACGGAGGTCGCAGGTTCGAATCCTGCCGAAGGATAAAAAAGTTTTTCTGTGTTCCTGGGTCATGGATGTGTATTAAATATGTGTATATTATAATAAAAATCTTAAATATATGTATAGTATAAAAGTATTAAATATACTTCCCGTTTTCTGGTACCCATAACACAAGTTCTTAGGATACTTAGCACGGGGCCAGATTAACGTGGTGTGAAGCGTCCATAGATATTATATTATAATCATGTTTAGAGCAATAACAAAATTAAATTTCAGCCTCGAGTCGGACCCCGTTCTCCTGAAGCAGCATCGCTAAGGCATTCTGTTTCCGCTCAAAGCGTTAAGGTATGTTTAATTTCTATTCATGGTCTTTTATTTGTATTCATAATCTTAATTTATAAGATTCTACTTACATAACGTATTATATCGTAGGACTACACGTACGCATCTAACGGCGAGTGGCGGCACGGAGGGGGCGCGCCGCACGCTGTGACGTCACCGCATGTACACGACAACGACCGATGCTGCGACAGAGATAGGTGCGCAAGACATATTTCTTTCTTTTCTCTTTTCAATTAAATGTTGTTGTATGTTAATAATGTTTATGTTTGTTATTTATTATATTAATAATTAGTTAAATGTACTACAAAGCTACTACCAACTTACTGTTTTTGTACTATTAAAAAAATATAAATATTATCATAATTAATATTTAACTTTTTTTGAAGAAGTGAAACATACTCGACGCGGGAATGGGAAAGAGATCGGGAGAGGGAACGAGAACGAGAGAGAGAGAGAGACAGCTACCCATCAGCCGTCATGGCGGAACATAGAGGATTTACGAGAAGGCCTGTTGCGAGGGTAAATAAATTCTTTTTTTGGTACTTATTAGTAAAAAGTACTCAGATAGGATTTGACCTACATAATATTTACTTAGTTTTTAGCTCTATGGTGGACCTAAAAATATTGTAAAGTGAATTTTTTGCAATTGAAATTTAAGTGGAATTAGCTTAATTTAGAATTTTTTACAGAACTCGAATCTGCTGTCGGCTGTGCTGTGTCTTGTAAAGGAGTTGGATTATCCGAGTTTAGAAGTCGCCGAAATGGCAGTCAGGTAATTGATAAATACGTTATAGCCTGCCATCCCAGCTTTTCGTAGTGTTGCTGCAATAAAAAAATAATTTTGAAAGTCGGTCCACAGACGGCAGAGTAATCGTTGAACTTATCCAACTGAAGACACACAAAAAATTTCATTAAAATCGATCAGACGTTTATCGCACTGAAGAAATATATGAATAAAAATATATATTAGTCGAACGTATAACTACTTTCTTTATTTGGAAATCAGTTAAAAAATTAATGTTTTCCTGGCCAAGTTTTAGGTTAGGTATTAGGAGGCGATAAATTTAAAGTCTTTGACATTTTGGAATTTGTGATAGGCTAGATTCATTTTTCCTACACGTCAATATTTTTTTCTTCTTCTAGATGTCGTATGGACGAGCTGGCGAACAGTCAGTGACAAAATGCCGACACCGACCGCTGAGTTTGACGGGAAATGCGACCTTACATTCGTACGTTTAGAGCACGTTGCCGCGTGCACGTTTCGTCGCAAAATTCTGAGCGCACAGGTGGTTTGAGTTAGAGACTCTAAATGTATTGTGTGATATTGAAATTGCCCTTGTTATGAGATTATTTGCTCTGTTCCTGCCATTTGTGTTATTGACGTGTTGACTTGATGCAGTTAGGATTTGAAAATAGTGCAAAATGTAATTTGCTTTATACATTTTTTTAATTATGTAGTGGTCACAGAGTGCGTTGACGTAGCGTGTTTGGTGTAGAGAAAGCGTGAAGAATATAGCTATCTCTATCTAAATTGAGGTAACTTTGAATGTAATTTACGAAATATTGCAACAATTAATTAACTGAGCTTCGTAACTCTTTGTAATTAAATATTTCTAACACGTGTTCATCAACAAGTTTTGACTGATTAATGATTAAGGTGAACAATATTTTTCTTTTGTCTTTTATCTACTCATAATCCGTGCTAAGCACAAAAGAGGTATCTAATAAAAAAAAAACTATTTTTTTGTTTTTTATGTCATCGGATAGCCTAAAAAAATATCCATTTAACTAAGCCACATCGCAATATCTTATTTCAAACATTAAAAAACCACTAAGAAAGTTTCATTAAGAAGAAATCACTAAGAAAATTAAAGAATACTGTTTTACAAAATTTTAATTTACTCAAAACTCCCTTTTTTGTAATACCGCTATTGCGCTTAGCGTGGCAATTTATGCATAATAATAACAAAACTATTTGACAAGGTTATTTAGGTATGATAATAATATGTTCGTAATCGCAATGTTAAAATGTTTACACAATGAAATTGATGATGTGCTTATTTAGGCTTATTTTAAACTTTTATACTTTTTTACGAATTTTGTATTACGTTATTAAGTTTTGTACAAATTATATATTTGATTCGTTTAATGCAAGCATGTAAGAGATGTTGATAGTTTGTTAATTTCATCAATGATTTTTTTTTCAAAAAGTTTGTTAACACTTATTTTTAAGTCATTTTTATTCAATCTACGTTTACTAGATTTTTTGTAAGAAAGCTTTAAATTATTATCATTCAAACACACAAGGAAAATCTAATAATATTATAGATCTGTAGAAATTCAATAGAAAAGCAATTTAATGTTTTTAAAATTTCTTAATATTTATCATATTATAATTTTAGAGAAAAGTAAGTTATTAGAGCCGAAATTATTGATATATTGTTGCACGACAAAAGGAATAAACACATATAGCTAAAAGATAAGACCTAACTGGATCGATTTTTCTCCCCAAAACTCCCCTGCATACTAAATTTCATGGTAATACTTGTTTGTAGCCGTTGTCAAGATACCGTTTATATATACAAGATCGTCTCGTTCAAAGTATAAGATAAAACCGGCTTAAGATTGACATGTAGTATAAAATATAAAAATATAAATATGTATAATATTCGATTTGGGAGGCAGCATATAGGAATTATTAGCATTAAGTAATTGTCTACTGTCTACTACTACGACATTTAAAATAGAAAATGCAAATGTTATATTCAAGTACATAATCTTGTTGGCATTAGGTTTTACTAATATAACACTGATATAATATAAGAGGCTTATAGAAACAATTATATAACCCAAAGATTAAAAATCCTCATTTTCATAGTAGCGTTAATGTAATAGAAATTATTAAAATTAATTGTAAATAGACGCCTAATATTGTAAAGAATTGTGTATCGAAATTAGATGTTACGTTGATTGTACGTTACGTAATATTAATTTAAGGTAAAGTATCTATATATTGGCATTCAAAAATGTTTCTTCTTCATCTTTATCAATTTGAACTGAATTTTGGTAGTGTTTACCTTATTTTATAAATATATAAATGCCAATAATGGGCGAATAAATTGTTATAATTCATATAATATATCGTGATTAATTAAAACTAATTAACTGAGTAGCTTTACAAGGAGCGCTTTACGCTGGTTCTTTATGAAATAAGTTTCCAAGTAATCTGCTTAGCATCCTTTAAGATCATAACTCTAATAGAACAATTTTTACTTCCAAAGTCCATAATATAGGCATATTATAAAATATAGTATCTATAGATATAATAATTATATTTCCTTTCTAATAATGTTTATTGTATAGTATGGAGATATTGCAATTTGAATAAAGATGTGAAGTTATAACCTTCACAATTATTAAAGAATTGACCATTTTACATCCTACTAATAATAATAAGTTTGTGAGGATGTATTGATGGATGGATGTTTGTTACTCTTTTACGCAAAATTAACGGATTTCGATGAAATTTTTTAGTTTAGGCTCTGGAACATAGGCTACTTTTTATCCCGAAAAAATACAGTGTTCCCGAGAGATACTGTATTTACGCGGGCGGAGCCGCGGGCATCAGCTAGTATTAATTTTTAAAATGTATAACCTTTCGTACAAATAATATTGAATTTAAATTGTAGCTTACTTCTAAACAAGGCTTACTTCTAATTGCTTCTGGTAGGTATAATATTGGACTTAGCTCATACTAAGCATGGACAGTCTATATTAAAAATATTATTGTAAATTAAAGTTTCTTTTGTAAACTGGCGAATAAAGCAGTCAATTAGAATAATATAGCAACATTAGTGTTAATGACAAGTGGAAACACAATAGTTGTTTTGTCGGTCCATTATTGCAAGCTTGTGAAAATTACTGTAAAACCCGCACTTTAAAATATTGCACAAAAGATTGAGCTATTTTCAGAATTACATTGTGAAATTATTTGTATTGCTGTCAAGCATAATATGCAGAAACGTTAATTTTTGATATTGCATCTCTTTCTTTCTATTGTAATTTGATAAGGATAGACTGCTTATTTTGTGTAACGTTTTCCAAATTTTCCCGTTCTAAAGATTATGTAAACAGTAATAGTCTTACCGCCACTAGGAGAATGTTATGACTCGTGAGGGATGTAAATATTTTTTATTGTTGACAGCAGTTGGGAACTGGGAAGCTATGTACGATAGTTTAACATTAACCGAATACAAATTAACTTGCCGTAACCCAAATGCAGTTTTATTTGCACCCTTACTAATTTAATCGTATCATTTTGTCATACAGACATTCAGAGATTATTTAGTACCTAAAACATCTGGCTTTGATGGCAATCATTTTTGTTTTTGCCTATTACTCCGCTTCAATTTAACACCACTGTCAGGCTGCTGGATTTGCTGGCTGGACCGTGAGGCTGGCCATATAAAGAGCGTTTTCACATTGCGCGATACGATATAGCTTATCGCCTTCTTATCGAAGACATGAGAAATACATGTATTTATGTTTTCAAGGTTTTCAAATATATAGACCTGTCTTTGTCATTTCGAAGACCAAATTGATGTGGTGAGAAATGAGCATAGAAACAGCAATCAAGAAGTATGAATTACAAGAAGCTCAAAGTCAAAGCATTACCTGAAACTGTCAGTCAAGTCAACCGTCACGCTGCCGCGCTGTCAAGAACTCAGGTAAATAACACAAACGTTGCTCTTTGGAGGCTAAATGAAATATTCTTACGTGTAAACATAACAATTCTACTCGCATCATGTTATTACAGTTCCTTATAACACGGTGATTCTAATCTCATCGTTTTACAAAATTTTTGTGTGTTAAATTTTAAGTAAGAATAGTGAGTAGTCTTATGAGCTGATATCTTTGCCTTTATATTTGAAGATATACTGGTTTTTACCTTCTGCAGTTAAGGTCTATAGCACTGTAATATTAAAATCTAACTCTGCTGTTGTTGAGTGTTGCTGGTCTTTCAAAGAATATGAAGCAGTCTTTGAAAGACCAGCAACACTCTTTAAAGGCCACTGGTATTGCGAGTGCCCATGGACGGCGATAATAATTAACTGCTCAATGTTCACCAAGCGGTCTGTGTACTTGTTAATGCCCCATCAAAAAAACCTAAAACGAATATCAAAACTTCAGGAAATTCAGTTCATAAACATTTTTATTTGATTTGACATAGGGACGATGTCTTCGGAGAGTTTCCACGGCAAGCCGGTGGACATCATCGACCTGGACCGCTACATGCGCGTGTCCGTGCCGCCCGCCCGCCAGCGGCAGGTGCAACGTTGGTAAACTCATTTTCTTCATCTTAATAAAAACTAGTTTAATCGAATACATAAGTTACTGATATAGGTAATACCTACATAATTCGTTTTGCCGAGTTTTTTTTTAAATATTTTATGCACAGCTGTACCTATATTATACTCGTGGGGCTAGGGTCAACACATACACACACACACACAAATAAACAGACACACGTTTGTAGTCTTAGTACCTACCGTTGCCGGGTATCCGGTGCTGGGTAGTCGGTCGCGAAGTGTATGAATACGTACAATAGCTTTCACACGTACCGGTGTACATGGCCATACATTTCGCGACCGGTTACCCGGCACCGGCTACCCGGCAACCGTGTGCAACGGCATTTATGGTAATGGTAACACTTACTGTGTTCTTCATTTTTCAGCGGTGACCTAGTTGTGGACGCGGGCGGCGTGGGGCGCGCGCTCAGCAGCGGCGAGGACTCGTACGCGCCCGTGCCCGCGCACCACAAGCGCTACTCGCACGACTCCGGCGTCTCTGACGGCAGCTACATAAAGCGGCGACAGCGACATAAGTATAACTTTATAATGTTACCAGATTTTGCCCGCGACTTCGTACGCGCAAAAAGAAATCCTGCGAGAGTCGTACGTTTTGCTGCTACAAAAATTAGACTATGTGTTTATCCAGAGTCTAAACTGGTATGGTTACCAAATGTAATAAAAATCCGTCCAAACATCGAAACATCCATACATCTTTTTTTACAAACTTTCGCGTTTATTTTAATAATAAGGATCTCCGTCGGAGGTATGTCTCCGTCGCAACTATTTACATATTTCTCATTAATGCGAGCATTTGAAATTATTAAAAGGAAGACTATATTACATTCTTTTTTCACTCAGTCTCCTACGTTACAGACAAAGCGTCGCGAGGGATCAGTCGCGGGAACAAAGCCGATATGAATCTGCGTCTGCTATGTCACAGTTCCGCGTCAACTGCGAGCAGGCGCTTCTAGAGCAACAAAAACAAATCTCCCGGCTCGCAGAACTGTGCGAAAGACTAGTGCCGAAGGCAGAAAGAGATAGTGATACAAAGGATCGCCGAGTTCGGAGCAAAAGCTGTTCGAATAAGGAAAATTCTCGTGGTAGAAAAATGATTCCAAAATCAAAAATAATGTCAACCAACCAACTCATATCAGACTCCAGTGATACCTCAATAAGCAGTGAAAGCAGTAGGGATATCAGGCGGAAGACTCGCAGGGTAAGTAGGTAGTAGGGTGCTACACACATAGATTTAACTGATAATAATGAATAATTATGGTGGTCTTCCGATCTATGCAACTGCGACTTGCAACCGAGACTAGGTCGCGCGACCCACTGCTTAGTATGAATTTATGTGGAGCACTAAAAAAATCTCGCGGCCGGTGGGCGTGACCAGAGAACCTGATACCCTGGTTTGCTAGTCTTGGTCACAAAGATTTTGGAATTCAGAATGCTACCTTTAGGTTAATTGTTATTTTTTAAATTCCTAACTTTGTTTTTAAAAATGTTATTATAGCATATTTTTGTTGTGTACGAGAGATGATGATAACAAGTACAGAGAAAAATATTTTCAAATTTCAGTCGGACTCCTGCAAGACATACAAGATCATGATGGACCGACTTGAAGACTTGAGTCGTGTGTTAACGAACAGGAAACATCAATCAGCAGTCATATCAAAGTCGTACCCGTCCTCTGTGGTGGTGTGCAACAAACTCGTTGCCACAGAACCCGAGAGATTTCGAAAACAGTACAATCCCACAGTGCGGGTAGGTGCTGGTATTTCTATAAAAATTTCGGTATCAAACAGGCAAAATTAGCTCCATACAATACGATTTCTATCGGCCTTCTGAAAATTACATTACGTGTCGTATCTACCTAACCCTCAAGTACCTAAATATCGAGAAAATTTGTGATGTACTCGATTAAGTAGTTGTCTGAATTAACGAAAGCAGACAAGGTTTCCTAGTAAGAACGTAGAAGGTATCTAAAAACCTTTGAAAGTAGCTTTTAATCTACCTCTTGTAAACATTATTTTAAATTACAGAAAATTGTGCGTGAAGATGACGAGTCTGAAAGTCCTGAAACAGAAAGATCTAGGAAAGAAAGACTTTTTGAGGCAACCCGGGCCCAGGTGTTGGACATCACACCTGCTTTGGTCGACCACTCAAACATGGCTACCGAAAGGTAACTATACTTTAAACATGTTTTTAATCTTTTAAGACAAACAAGATTTACCGGAATTCCACAAAGGCAAAGATTTTTATTCAAATTATACACTTTCTGAACCTCGGTATGCATGATGCCTACCACCGGTTCGGGAACTAGCCCGGTGAAAAGAATCGGCGTAAGAAAGTCGCGAGGGACCAAAAGTCTTCTACCAAAAAGTTTGAAAATTGTTATTTTAGAATAAAAAAGTATATACTTAACAATTTTATGTCTAAAACTACATAACAAGAGTACAATCGTACATAGAAATAGCCTTGCAGGTGGCCATCATATTCCCATGGTGTGCGATCGTCAATAAAAACATTGACCCTATGATTCATATTAATCATTTTCGCAGTCATATTAAGTGAATTTACTTATTCTTTCAGAGTAATTCGATGTAGCAGCTCATCCGATGCTATACGCCACTTGGATCTAGATAATCCAATACATGTAAGTTAGCAATTTAACCTTCCCAGTATCAACTACATACAGTAGAACTAGTTCTTAATTATTTTCGACAATCTTCGACGTGATAGATGTATGAAAAACGATGGTTCCCGAAAGACATCAACGAAGTGGTTATATTGATGATAATTCTACATCAAAAACTACAAAATCAAAAAAGTTTTATTTCCATATGGGTTACAAAGTAACGCTTAAAGAATTGTCTCTACTTGATGCCTACCACCGGTTCGGAAACTAACCCGGCGAGAAGAACCGGCGTAAGAAACTCGCACGGGGCCATCTTTTAGCAAAAAGATGGAAAATTGTTCTTTTAAAAAAAATTAAGTTGTTTACAATGTGAAAACTTAGGTCTATATAATATTGACAAAAGTCAGATACATATTATACATAGAAGTAGCCTTGCAGGTGGCCATCCTATTCCCAAGGTGTGCGATCGACAATAAAATCATTGACCTTATAATAGGCTTTTGCACACAAACGTTCTTTAACTACTTTTTTAAATTTATTAATGGAAAGATTTTGAACGTTTTCTGGGATTCTATTGTATAGGCGTATACATTGACCTTTAAATGATTTGCTTACTTTACTTAGTCTGATCACCGGTATATCTAGCTTGTGCTTATTTCTAGTGTTTCTACAGTGATTGTCGCTTTTAGTTTTAAAATTACTAATATTCTTTCTAACATATAATACATTATCCAAAATGTATTGAGAAGCGACGGTCAGAACACCTATTTCTTTAAACTTTTCAAGCCAATCAATATCCATTTGAAAACGCTTTAATTCTTTTTCAGTTTTACGAGCAAGCAAAGCGTTTACAAACTCTACACACGTCGACAAAACGCCACGGAGACCGCGTGACGTCACGCGTCGCCGAAACTGTGGGCGAGCGGGACGCTACGCTCTGCGCTCTCTGTCGCACGTACTGGCGTGCTGTACGCAACTGTTTTGTGCAAACATTTGGAGCGTATTCGTAAATTTTAATAAAATATATATTTCTACTGAACTAGTGTTATTATTTTTTGCACTCGTTTTATTTTATAATCAAAATGAAACTTTTTCTAATAATTCAAGATTTAAACTTCTTTCTATATGACATTTATGATTTAATTTCAAAACATCTAAAAATGTCAATATCATGTAGAAGTTTCGTCGTGACAGAAGAATGTATGAAAAAATTAAAATAAAATTAACAGTAAATATAAAATAGAAATGTAGTCAAAAAAAATCATAAAATTCTACCGGTACCCATAAAAATGAAGAGTGATTATTTTGGGCTATGGTACCTTCTTATTGTTCTATTGATACAGGTAACTTAATATTTGGTCTTATAATAGCCTTTATTATAGCCATAATAGCCATCAGACGAACTTGCATCGCAGCAACCGCACGTATTTGATATTTTAATCAACTGCGTGCAGTTGTAAAGGTCTGTCTGTTAATATACGTTCGACTTTGTTCTTTCGACCTCAACATCACGTGGCCGGCTGCAGTCGTGTGCAGTCAATATTAAGTGCATACAGTCGTGACTTCCAACTTTACGTGGTCGGCTACAGTCGTGTCATCGCTAACCGCATACCTACAGTGTGCAATTAGTCAAGGAGCATAATGTGCGTCGGTAGAAATAGTTGAACAGTCAATAAATATTCATCTTACACAATAGGATAAATTCCATAGCCGAGCATGCTTATTGAAGTTTTTAAATTCGATTACCTACATCGATGGCGGCACCGTAATATTGAGATGACATCTATTTCAACGTTAAATCTTATTTGTTACACTGAGCTCCTGGGTTAGATGCGTACCGTCAACTGCGAAGTCAGATTCGACTGCAGATAACTGCAAGCTGTTAAATATAGTAACTGCGCGTGGTTGCTGCGATGTGTTCCGTTTGGCAGCAATTATCTTGAAGTCACTGGTTCCGATGACTTTGTTTCTTATTATGTATTTATTTGTGATACTTTAGCTTTACGTACCAAGGAGACTTGGTATGGTATTGTTAGTCAATTGGAAGAATTTTTTTAAATAAAGTTACAAGTACGAAATAATTATTAGTCAGCACATGATTTCTTCCGATTTTTGCGAGATGCTTAGGGATATGATCTAAGGGATAAGTACTTTAAATATTTTATACCTTCAGGTTTTCAGTGCACTTGGATGTGCAAAGAAGCCAGCGTGTACTCCTCCACGTTGTCCTGGAGGTTGTAGACCCAGAGTTTAAAGGATAAGAAATTGAATAAGAAAATCATTTACAGTTACAATGGTGATTATGAATGAAAATTTAAAGCAAATATTTTCGATACAGCCATAGACATTCATAAAAGACATTTTTTAGATCTTTTAGTTTTGTAGATGTTGTTAAATAGTTTAATAGGCTCATTTTTACGAACAGGTGAAAGAAAGTGCAATTAATTTTTTGTGGGTCATGGTGTGGTGCCTACTCAGTTTGGTGCTGGGAGCGTATGGCTGTAAACACAAGACCATCTGTAGACCGCCGGTAGATGGAAAGTCAGGTTGTGGTGGACGTAGATAAATTAACAAAGGTATGATAAAAAAATAATAACAGTACTCAGGACAAAATAATAAAAGTTACATAAACTTGTGTACTGTCACCGTAAAATAGTAAAAACCGTTAGATTGTAAAATAATTAACGAGATTGTAAAAATATGTCGAAAGATTTATAACTATATTTTTATAATCTTACGAAAATTATTGTGTTAAATTATAGGCAGAATATTCGCGTCCGAAGTCTATCAACATATTACAATTTCACCAGTTTTATTACAATCTAACGGTTTCTATAATTTTATGGTGACACAGGTACATATTACTTGGTTTCTTTTAAATGTAATAAGAATTTTGTCTTTTCACACTTGTTAATAAATTATCTGCACTACTGTGCTCCCACCAAGACAAGCCAAGCGAAGAGCAAGGTCACTACCAGGCCACCTTTTCTCGAAGCGTTTTGCTCATTTTTTTATTACATCAATTTTTATTTTCAGATTTTGTCAGCAAGTTTGTTAGCTGAATCATAATAAAAGTTTGTATGGAAGACTAAACCTTATATAAACGAAATAAAAGAAAAATGTTTTAAATTTTTTTATTATTTTTTTAATAAATTTTTTCCTTACTTGTTAGACTTCAGTAGTTCCTGAAAAAAAAAAAAAAAAAAAACTTAACACTCAAATTCATTTAAAATTTTTGTTTCTCAGTGTTTATTGAATTTTAATAAATAAACATAGTTTTATTAAGCAAAACATTTTGCCATAAAACAATATTGAATCCCAAAACCCTCATTAATTATGATGATTTTTGCATAGACGTAGAAAAAAAGGCAGACACCGCTTTGGTAATATGCATAGTGAAGCAATCAAAGTAAGCCGACCATATTGTAGTAACACGTGCCGCACACACATATACACATACAGCAAAGTAAGACGATTGGCCACCAGTACGCCAATGGCAATTATCCGTAATCTTACACAAACTTACCATTGTTGTGCTTCACTCAATGCTTAGCTCACCTTCCGTCTGCCTTTTTTTCTACGTCCATAGATTGTTGTTAAATAAGACTTGTACTGTATGTACCATTATTATATTCAAATCCAGGTCTTTATTTACTAAAATTATATCAAAACAAAGTTGGCAACGTTATGTATAATACTTACTTGGTTAAAATACCGTCCCTCTTGGTCAGCCTCACTATACAGTCATCGGACTCTCCCATCCTCCTGATGGCTCCGCAGATGACATACATCTTGCTGGCATCAGTGGCGCGGCCGGTCGCGGGATCCACGTCGGCGATCACAAGCTGCACTGAGGCGTGGTCCTTAGCGTGGATTAGACGGTTACTGGCCGAGCTGTAAAACATTTATGGTGATCTTATTACTTATTATGCTGGTGTCTTTTTATTGTATCACTTTATTATCTGCTGTGGCATCTTATAATAATTTACTATCAGGGAAACTACTAAAGTATAAAATTATGTTTTTAAGTTTGGGGCTCCAGTCTCCACACCTTCGAATATGAAGGAGGTGGTAATAAGGTAATATCATTCGAGGTAACATCATTTGAACCATCCACAGTGGAAGGATTAGTGAAAATTATGCAACAAAAGACAGCAAATGTAGCATTTAATACTCAATCATTCAATACATAGAATTACAAGTAACCTAACACATGGACAAAGGAAGTAGGAACTCACCATTTCCTCGGGCAGTACAAGTCAACAAATTCACCAGCGTCGTTCTGCATTTTGTTTATCTGAAAATGTATATTTTAATGAAAATCACTAGACGTTTATTAATTCGCACTAATATAATAATTATTTTTTACAAATAAACTAACCTACAAAAGCACGCGTATCACGCAAACGTCAGAATTAAAAAGAAAGATGTTTGACAATTGACATTTGATTGTCAGATAAAACAAGATGGCGCAAGATGGCTGTAATTTTTTTTTGTTTTATGAAAAGGCAAGGATTGCTGAAATTAGGAGGATTGTCGTCTCTTATTTTAATTTTAATTAATTTTTTACTAGTATCATACTCACCGTTTAGGCCCACTTGCGCCAATCCGGGTTAAAGTTAACCTTGGGTTAAAATATCATGCTTTCTCTTTCATAAATACGAAGAACGAGAGAGATTGCATGATTTTTAACCCAGGGTTAAAGTTAACCTTGGGTTAAAATATCATGCTTTCTCTTTCACAAATACGAAGAATGAGAGAGATAACATGATTTTTAACCCAGGGTTAACTTTAACCCAGATTGGCGCAAGTGGGCCTAGGTCTGCAAATACAAGACCGCGGACATGTAGGCAAAAATTATTAATGATTGGCACTATTTACACTAATGTTGGTCAGCAGTACCGGTGCTGGATTTGCAGGCTGGACGGTGAGTAAAGCGCCGTATTATACAACTTGTACTCGCAATCCAGCCAGCAAATCCAAGGCCATGGACTTGTAGGAAAAAATTATAAATAATTGAAAATATTGATTACTAAGGCTAGGATTATATTATTATGTTCCGGAATTCGGAACGCCATTGAAAATTCAGGGCACTGAAAATAGATACGCACTAACTCAAAATTAATATTATGATAATTTAATCATCATGCTTATGTTCTAAAGTTTTTTTGCAGTACTGCCTAAATACTTTTCAGCCGTAACATTAATTGTTTTTCATGTAAATATGTTAAGATGACTGTAATCTGGCGTTACTAGCATAATTTTGTTTTTCATGTAAATATGTTAAGATGACTGTAATCTGGCGTTACTAGCATAATTTTGTTTTCCTTGTGTGTTCTAAATACATTCACAGTTTAGTTTAAGTCAAAGAATGATCTCACTGAGATAAGGCCAAATTGTTGATTAATGGTACTTAATTATTAGTATAAAATAAAATATAACATAAAAATGTTTTTTTTTGACTGACTGTGTGATAGCGCATATATTAATTATCTTGATAGCTTAAAATTCAGACTGTTTTATGTTGCGTACACTTACCCGCAATACTGCGCACAGTTACCCCTAGTGTAGGGTAAGTGTAGGTACGCATTTTGACTATGTTTGTTTTGCTTATTTCTCAAGAATATCATTGAATAAGTATTATTTCTGTTTAATTTGTAGATTTATAAATACTCTAACCAAATAACCTCGTTTTGTTTTATTCAACTTAACATTTTTGCTTTTATGATATTTTTGTTTTATAACCTTAAGTGCGCTCGCTTGCCCCACATGACTCTAATCTATAGGTACTAATATTAATAGGTTGGGGAAAAAGTCTTTTCGCATTATAGTATGTATGAACTTGTCATAAAATATCTTGGGCTATACCAATTGTATCTGGCTGATTTTGGTATCATTAAAAAGTTTTAATTTTACAGAAGACAATTCCAAATTCACATTAGGTAAATTTGAGATTTTCATTTGTTTTTCTTATTGTTAAAATGAGTAATTCTTATGAAGAATTTCGATACATTTTAAAATTTTATTACAAAAAAGGTAAAAATGCAACACAAGCCGCGAAAAAAAATTGTGATGTTTATGGACCTAATGCAGTACCTATCTGTGAGAGTAGCGCAAATTTGGTTTAAGCGTTTTCAATCCGGAAATTTTGATATCAAAGATGCACGTCGCTCTGGTCGCCCTGTTACGGACAAAACTGTTGCCATTTTTGAAAAAGTGGAGCAAGATCGGCATATTAGTAGTTACGATGTAGCTGAAGAACTGGGGATTGACCACAAAACGGTTTTAGCGCATTTGAAAAAAGCTGGGTACACAAAAAAGCTCGATATTTGAGTGCCTCATGAGCTCACTGAAAGAAACCTAATGAACCGTGTACTCATTTGTGATTCTTTATTACGACGTAATGGAACCGAACCATTTTTGAAGAAGCTGATAACTGGTGATGAAAAGTGGATCACGTACGACAAGAACGTGTGAAAAAGATCGTGGTCAAAGGCCGGTCAGGCTTCACAGACTGTGGCGAAACCCGGGTTAACTCGCAACAAGGTGATGCTGTGTGTGTGGTGGGATTGGAAGGGCATTATTCTATATGAGCTGTTACCGCCAGGCAGGACCATCAATTCTGAACTGTACTGCGAACAACTGATGAGATTAAAGCAAGAAGTTGAGAGAAAGCGGCCGGAATTAATCAACAGAAGGGGTGTGGTTTTTCACCATGATAACGCTAGACCTCACACATCTTTAGCCACTCAGAAAAAATTACGGGAGTTTGGCTGGGAGGTGTTAATGCATCCGCCGTATAGTCCTGACCTTGCACCTTCAGATTTCCACCTGTTTCGGTCGCTGCAGAATTCCTTAGGCAGTGTCAGGTTGACATCACAAGAGGACTGCCAAAACCACTTGTCGCAGTTTTTTCATCAGAAGCCCCAAAAATTTTATAGCAATGGGATCCTATTATCAATTATTACCTACCAACAAGATGGCAAAAAGTTATCGAACAAAATGGCACCTATATACTTTAGTCACTTGTAAATAAACTTTATAAAAAAACCTTTTGAATTTTTATATAAAATGCGAAGAAACTTTTTACCCAACCTAATATAAAGCTTATGAGTTTGTTTGTTTGTTTGAACGCGCTAATCTCAGGAACTACTTACTGGTTCGAATTGAAAAATTCTTTTTGTTTTAGATAGTCCATTTATCGAGAAAGGCTGGCTATATAACACCACGCTGCGACCAACAGGAGCAAAGAATCAGTGGAAAATGTGAAAAAAAAAACGGGGAAAATTATTCATCTTTGAGGGCTTCCGTTGTTTAATTGAACGCGTTGATCTCAGTAACTCCTAGATCAAATTGAAAAATTATTTGTCGAGGAAGGCTTTAAGCTATATATATATTAAAACATTACACTGTGGTCTGTGACCAATAGGAGCGAAGCATCGGTGAAAAATGTTGCAAAAACGGGTAAAATCTATACTAATATTATAAAGCTGAAGAGTTTGTTTGTTTGTTTGAAAGCGCTCATCTCAGAAACAGTAGTTCCTTTTTTTCAATTCGAAAATATTTTTTTGTGTTAGATAGTCCATTTATCGAGGAAGGCTTTAGGCTATATTATAACATCATGCTAAGCTCAATACGAGCGGAGCACCAATCAGGAATGTTTCAAAATCGTTTTTTTTTCTTTTGCGAGCTTTCGCTGCGTACGCTGCGGAAACGGTGTTTCGCTAAAATTATGTATGACAGAATTGTTTCTCTTTTAAAGTTCAAAAAAAAGTCCGCGACTGTACATGTATATCTTTTAAGGTTGGCTCACAATAACCTTTTTATATTAACAAATTTGTTCTAAAATTAAGCATTATTTGTGAGGGTGATACTAAAAGAAAAAGATGATACTAATCCTTATCCAAGTAAATACGTTATTCATTACAAGCATTTAATTTAGAAAAAAATTGCCGTTTACATCATTAAATTTCAATGAGTATTTTAGAAGATACCTATCGCAGTAATAAAATAATCAAGCACGCATTAATAACGTACGGCGCGTAGTGGGCAGTCGAGAGGAGGTAGCGCTTCTCCTTTTACGTAAATGAAGTCGCGGGTAAATTTTAGCGATATCCCAAAATAACTGTTCCACACGGACGAAGGCGTGGTTTCACATTTGAGGGCTTCCGTTGCGTGCGCTGCGTACCTAAACGGTTTTAGTTACCCAAAAAAATGTTATGAAATAATTATTCCTCTTTAAATGATCTAAAAAAATGTCCGCGACTGTATATTATGTCTATCTTTTAAGATAGACTCACTATAACATTTTTTAAGTCGAAATTAATGTATTATTGCGCCATCATTTGACGCGGACGAAGTTGCGGGCAACAACTAGTGAATTATATATCCTCCTAACGCCCAATGTTCTGTATGTAGTACATAGAGATTAAGTGGTTATATTCTCTTTGGAGATTAAACTATTTTGAACCTTGTATGTATGTTGTTTGTTCCTCAACAAAAAAATAAATAAATGCGCAAGTCGCTCATTCCGAGCGAGTCTAAGATAAAGTACCTATTCCTTTATTCCGAGTAGTATGTTCATAGTAATGGGTGGTGGTGGCGGTGGCTGCTGCAAAACCTGTGGTGGTACAGACCACACTAGAAGGTCATCAAAAAAGTGCAAAGACTATCTACCGCCTATACGCAAACGCAAATTATCCAATGGAGAAGATTTGGAAATTTATAACGTAAAGAGAGGTCTGGAATCCGTACTCTGTCCGCTGTTGGAGCGAGAGAAGAAGCAGCGATTGCTGAGCGAGATACGTCGAGACGTTTTCGATCTGTCGCGAGTGTACGTACGTCTGGGTGTATGGATCAATCACCATGTCAAGACTTCACCCGCTGGTATTGCTAAACTGGATATTTTGAATTTCGTATACGCAATGAAGGGCAAGGGTCCTTACGCTGAAGCTTATCGCTCTGTATTTGGCAGAGACTCTTACTACGACGGCAAATTGCGCTCGTTTGTCATATTCGAGCTGGCCAAGCAGTACGAGACTGTGCTGCACACGAACATCTCCACTCACACTTACGCTAGATTAGCCCGCTATTTCAAAGTCAAACGCAACGATCCCACACTGTATGATGCGTATTTCAAAAAGAAACTACCCAACGACAATCATCATGAAGAGATTCGTCGAGTGTGTTCGGTCATCAATGTCGACAGTGTCAAAAGCTCATTTGGCTGGTGGAAGACTCTACCCCTGTGGCTAGAGATTCAAGAGACTCTCCAAGATTTTCGACTGTTTCCTCAACCCACCCACGGATTGAAACACATAACCTACACGTCAAACGGATGGCACGAATTGATACGAAGAGTAGATCCACCTTCACTACCCAGCGTTTGGTCAAAAATTACTGACCACATGGCCGAACTCTGGTCTCCTTGGTTGAGTATAGATACTAGGAAATTTGGCTGTTGCATACAAACTGAGGGCCGGGCCACACGGCGCGGCGCCGCACCGCACCGCAATACTCCGCACCGCACTGGCGGCCACACGATCAATGCGGCGTCGCCCTGTGTGCACCCCTCCCCGCCTCATCTGTCTCGCCCCGCCTCGCGCCGCTGTCCGGTGCGCCTGCGGTGCGGCGCCGGAGCGGCGCCGGACGCGTCGTGTGGCATACCATACATTTTTATATGTAAAAGACCCGTTGCGATACCGCTCAGGCGCACTATGTGGACGCTCCTAAGAAAGCCGTGCCATAAATGCTTTTTCCAAAAGTCGGCAGAGGTACATGTGTTATACCTCAAATTGTAGACAAAGGACCAATCTACCCAAAAATAAACGATAAATACTTCTGTTTATCCCTATTTTTGAAAAAAATACGCTCAAAATTGCTGAATGGAAATTTGTTAAAAACTATTCTTGAAATGTAGAAGTTTAACATTGATTTTATAGTAGCTTTCCTCTATGGGATATATAAGTGTTGTACCATTTTAGAAAGCTTCAAATATGTTATTTTTTATAGATTAATTAAATATTGGGTTTTTGCATATATGACACCACTAGAGACGTACATCTCGTAGTATGCCATTTTTTCCTATGTTTCATTTTCGACTAGAGTTTTGACAGTTATCGAAATTTGCCGAAGTTCTGTAATTAAACTTATTTTATAGCAAATTTAATGTAGATTTACATGGTAAATTTTTTTGTTGCGGCATCAGTGCGCAACATGTGTGAATATGTAAAAATGTGAAGGTATGTTTTTATACTTTATAGGGTGCAAATGATGAGTTTTTATTTATCGTCTAATTAATATAAGAGAATCATATAAGTATATTCCATTTTAAAATGCTTGAAATATGTTGTTTACGGTAGATAGGATCAATATCATTTTCTTCAATAAATTACACCTCTAGAGACGTAGGTACTGTATCGTTTTGTCTTCTCTTCAATTTTCGACTTGACATTTAATAAAATCTCCTAAAGTTCTGATAATAGTCTTATTTTGTAGTAAATGTAATGCAGATTTACAGAATATAATATTTTTTGCAGTTTCAGTGCGTAAACTATAATATTATACTATAAAATGTGAATGTATGTATGAAAAAATATCAGTCCTACCAAATTTTGGCCATTACGCCTTAGAAATAACACAATTGTATGCTAATTGTGTATATAAATGGTAAATAGCCTTCTTCTATACATAAAATCTTAATTAACGACGAAAGTGTAATACTAAATTTTGCTGTGTTGCCCTTTGGGCAACTCTCCGAAGGCGCCCAGGGAGTTACAGAAAAAATATTAAAATAGGTCTAAACTAAAGTCTGAACTTTACCACACAAGAAATTGCAAGAAATAAGCCACTAACGAAATCATTTTACACATACTTTACTATACTTCGGATATATTTTATACATCGAGTTTAAAGAATCATATTTATAGGTAGACTCAGAGTTCTAGATGGAAGTTGTAATAATTTTAGATAAATTTTGAGCGACTATTTTGTTATATTTATGTCTTAGAATATCATATAAAATTTAAATAATTTCATATTTACTAGGAATTATTGTATTAAACTCGAAAAATATACCCACAAAGACTTTATGTTTTTTCATGTTTTCATGTTTTTTTTTTTTCAAAATTGTATAATTTTTTGTCATTTCATACCTAAAGTATCTTTAAACATTTCATTTTTATAATTTTTTTTTGTAAAATTATCTAAAATAAGCTTAAAATAAATATGAAATTATTGAAATTTTCATTTTATTATTTTGGCGTATTATTTAACGAATTAAAAAAAATAAAATCAAAGTGTACGTCATTTGAAAGTGTATGTATTCAAGAGTAAAATATAAAAAAAATCATGAAAATATCTTGAAAAACAAAAAAGTTACAGATTTATGACACGAAAATGGCCTAAAGTCCACATAGTGAGGCGCCGCGCCGCAGCCGTACCGCACCGTGTGGCCTGGCCCTGACGGCGTGAGCGTTAGTCTATCGATGAATAGGCGGCGTCGGCGTAGCCAAAGTAAAGTTAAGCGATCAAAACAATCGTACGACAGAATAATAGCTGTGGACCCGGGTTCGAGGTTGCCCGTGGCTACTGTGGAGTCTAAATTTGGGCACTTTCAACGCGTCACTCGCAAGTACGTACGTTCTCATACACTCGAGTGGAAGCGGGAACGCACGAGGAATAAACTATTGCGAGACGTAGAGCTGGCCGAGCAGAAGGATCGAGAAACTCACGAAAAACCACCTTCTTCGAAGAATGTCAGTAGAGTCCAAGAGTACACTGCTTTAAGAATAAAATGGTTCGACGCGAGGCAAGAGCCCTTCGAGAGACACTCGAAATTAACCAGATTAGCGTTGGACAGGTATATTAGGAGTGCTAAATGCGAAGAGAGAATAATCAAAGAGGTGTTTGGCACGGTGGAGAATACTCTCGTGCTGTACGGAGCCGGTAGTAAATTCATGAATAGGTACTGCCACATTTAGTGGACGCAAGTTCAAACACGATTCGTTGATCAAGAGATTGAGAAGCAAGAGAAACATCACCGTAGAGATTGTCGACGAGGCGTACACGTCGCAAGCTTGCTCCACTTGCAATCAAAACACTGGAGGATTTCACAAGATTGTCATGAATCATCGATTACGTCGGGGGGTTTGTCCAAACTGCCGTGGCGAGTCTGATTGTGATGAGAATGCCGCAAGGAATATTCTAATCAACTATACACGGTCTACCCTCTGTAGGCCAGGATGTCTCTCTGCTGCTGCTGCTGCGACATCGTAACCTCCTACTATGTTTGTAACTCGAGTCTGCAATAAGGTTCAATTTACCACTGAACGTTATTCGGGCTCGGGCGTTAGGAGGATATATTAAATACCTGCTTACCAAAGTGTAAGCCGTAATAAGAAGTAGGCAGTTAAGTAATTGGTTTTCATTTATTTTATTGTTTTTTTAGAGTTTTCGATTTGTATTTACTTATAATAATTATTGTACTTACCTACCTTACCCAGAAAATAATATAATAAATATAAGAAAATAATGCAACACTGGCATTTTTTTTTTATATTTTTATTTAAAACTTAAAGTTATAACTAAGTATTTTATTTATTATCATGACTAGCTTTCACAGTAACTTATGTATTCTATTAATCGTTCGAAGTCATCAGCTTGCTACGTCAATATCAGCACCAGAAATACAACGAGGATACCGCTCACGAGGCAGATGATCAGGCTTATCTTTTTCTGCAAAAAAAAATAATATATATAATTAAAAACTAAAAAGTTTTAGCGGGAAAGTAAAAATGTTAGTTTTCGGATGCTCAGAATAAATAAAAAGTTAGGGCATTATTATATATTATGTACAATACGGCCGATGTATCTTGGCGAGTCTGAACTTCGCGCAGAAGGTTGTGCAATTAGCAATAACTGTTTCTAAGTGTTTTCGTATTTATTTTATTTGTACTAATTGGTCAACTGTATTAGGGAAATTTTATTAGTACATAGGTATATAAAAATAATACAATAACAGTTTTCTTCACGAGTTGTACATGCGCTAAAGTTCGCAGAGCCTTATGTTCAGACCCGTCAAGATACAGCGGCCGTAGTGTAGGTAGATATTAAAATGTGCGAAGTGCGAAATTAATGGATAAGTTTTAGGTAAGTAGAAATGGTTAACATTAGACCAGAACCTCAATTCTCGTATTTAAAGTAGACAATTTAAAGAGTCAATTTTACTTTGTTTGGATCGAAAGTGTAGCGACATGTTACCGTGAACGGATTTTATGACGTTTCGACCAATCAGAGCGCGTTTCAAGCTGGTTTAACGTTCATAAAAACACCGTTTGGGAGTATAAGAGTATCGGGACTAGATTGTAATTGTATTAATGCAGGTTTTATTTAGCAGAATTGCCCCTGAGCTCGGGCCAGTGGTGCACTTGCAAAGAACTTGCCATTTAGACTTTTGTGTACGACCTAAATTTTCCTAGACAGTTACAATGAAGATACTAGCGTTAATTCATTTTAATAATAAGCAGAAATCAAGTCTCACCTGTCTGCTCTTTTCCGAATAGATTTTACCCTTTAGCAGTTCATGGCCGCCAATCTCCACGAGGTCCGCCGCCTGTCGCGCATAGTACTCCACGCTGTCGACCTGCTCTTGCTGCGATAGACGAATATTTTTATGGTACATTTTTTAATAATTAAGTAATATTACAAACAATAGCTTTTAAAATTAATACCTACTTAGCTAAAAAATACTTAGGTAAAAGGGGAATATTAAGAAACTGTCATTAAAGGTAAATTATTATTATTATAGAACTAGCAATTCAAGAGTCCCGTATATTGGGCTCACCCGTTTAAAGACAATAATCGATTAGGTACATATTAAGCTTTTCACCCGAGCAGCAATCCACCACCACCCACCCTGTACATTAACCTATAGTACTCAGGTGCAGTAGGGACCCACCTGCGCGGCAACTAGATGCGCCAGCTGCAGGAACAGGTCCCTAACGCCGACCAGGGACTGCTCGACTCTCATCAGCTCGTCCCGCCGAGCCTCGGCGTCCCGCAGCGCGCGCCTCGCCTCCGCCGTCTCCGCGCGTAGCTGAAGGGTTACGTACAAATTACAATTCATATTTAAAACATTTGATGCCTTGAATTCCTAAACGATATCTAGGTAAGTAAGGTTAAGCCCTCCACTAATTTTTAGAATTATACAGAATGTCCCAGAAGTCGACGTCGTACCTTCGAAGGCTGATAGACCAGCTCATGACTCACCAGAATATTGTAATATGACCTTAGTAAAAATATTTAGTTTTCGAGATATTGGCACTTTTACACTGGATTACATTACTTTCTATTTATCCACTAATTTGTACAGTGCGATTCAAACGAGAATAGGATAGACTCAGCGCCATATTGTTTTGGATTATGACTAATATGATAGTTAAATTGTTGTATCGTTTTTATTTAAATTCGATGCAAGACTATTATTATTGATATGTAACTAAATAAGTTTTTCTGCAAACCGCTCTTTTCAAGTGATATTTGACAGAAAGAAAAAGGTCATTGACATTCCTATTCTCAGTTGACACGCGTTGTAAAATTCTATACATCGCATAAATCGCGTAGATCCAGGCTATAATACAGCCCATCTACTTCTATTCTCTATCGCTCTAGAAATAATTTGAACATCATGACGTCTTGTTTTTTTAGTACAATTGTTAATATTTAATTAACGTACGTACGTTATCCACAAAAAGCGCTACATTGTTTGTTTCCAAAAGTAGCTCGCATTCTTCGTCAGTTATGCTGAGGTTTGCTGAAATGAAAAAGAACAAGTTTTACAAAATCGTACCTAATAATATTATAAAAATATAACCGATAGTTAATGTGACACATAAGTAGAACAAGAATATGGGGATTTATCTCAAAATATTGTAACACAATCAGAAGTAAGTTATAAGGCTATGACGTATTTGACTATGTTTTGAGATTTGGCCCAATAAAACAGATCATTCTCACGGTGCACTGTGAGCAATAATTTAGCACGTGTTGTTTAACACTCATTTACACTTCAAATGCACTGGCTGGTTCATTGACACAGTTACCCGGTAAATGAGATCGAACTTCAGCAGTTCTAACTGTTTCATAATTCAGATGACGTGTCATAACGGAAACCGAGAAATATTTTAACTGCATTTACAAATTCTTTTAAAAGAAAATATGATTCCTTTTAAACTCTACTGACTGGGTTTCCAAAGGTAAAATCTACACACTGAATGCGGATCGCCTAATGGTAAGCAATTACCGCCGCCAATGGATTAGACCACGGAATTGTTTAATTCGCCCGTTTTTCTTTGCCTACATAGTACAATAGCTTGTAGACACGACGCGACATATTAAGCCGTATTTCGACGGGAATGACTTGATGTCAAACGAGAAAAATGTATGGACTCGAGATATCTATCTTTCTCGACAGAGCGCAACGTATGTTGCCTGACGTCTATTACGCTTTACGCTATTTTGCTGAGGTGCGTCGATTCAAGAAAAAAGGTTTGTGCCAACCAAAAGCCAATCAACCTTATACTGACTGAGTTTGATCTGGTCCTGAAGCAGTCTGTACTGGTAGTCCCTCAGTAGCTGCAGCGAGCGCTGATGCTCCGCTAGCGCGTCAGCGTACAGCCGCCGCGTGACCGCGAACTGCAGCCGCGTCATCCGCGAAACTGCGCTCAGACCGGACGAGCTCCGAACTCGCGCTTCTAGTTGACGCAGCGCACCGCATATCTTCAGGCCGACTGCGTTTGACTGCGTTACGACCGCATCAAGTTGATCTTGAAGGTCTAAAAATGCGATAAAGTATTTTTTAAAAGCGGCCGATTCAATATACGTACCCCGTTACTAATAAACGCTGTACTCAAAGCTTCAAAGCTTGTACAGCATATT
The DNA here is from genome assembly GCA_905404095.1 of Glaucopsyche alexis. NCBI lineage: Eukaryota > Metazoa > Arthropoda > Insecta > Lepidoptera > Lycaenidae > Glaucopsyche > Glaucopsyche alexis. The sequence continues at coordinate 9,320,852 of FR990047.1, forward strand.
TTATTAGTAGGGGGGCGGGGGTAGTGTAGGTATATGTATCACATCGGACCGGGGATCCTTATTACTTAACGCGGCTGACATACGTCTACCGCCGTAGGTAGGTAGGTATAGGTACGACATATTGGCAAAAAAAACTACAATCAAAGCCAACATACTAACCAGCTCGTCCGGTGGCATAGGCCATATAACATATTGATACCCACTATTGGACAATGGTCCAACGACCATGGTAGGTAGAAATATTTCTACTTACGCTTGTTGGTATGATATGTGGGATCTGAATGAAGTCTTCTTATCAACTGAGTGTTTCCGTTTACCTCGTGTATCCAACCACGTATTTGCTCTACCTGAAACAGAATGTCAAATTTTGTTACATTTACTACTACATACTGTACTTTTTCGGGACAAAAAGTTGTCTATGTCTAGAGCCTAAACTAATTCCCATACTGAATTTAATCGAAATCCGTAATGTAGTTTTTGTGTGAAATAGGAACACACATCCATCCGTCCTTTCAGTAGTAGGATATCAATTATCATAATATTCATAGTTTCAATGTAAGTAGGTAATCATAGAATTTATAGTTACCAACTAAAAATCTTTAAACATATTCAAATCAAAACTTTAGATTAACATTCCACAATCAGCTAACTTTATGATTACAAATTGGGATTTGGGTATGCCACAGGGAAGAATTTTTGCATTTGTCTTGGTTGATATGTTAGTCGTTGTCTCGTTGAGTTGCGGACTAAGTTAAAAAAATGGAGTAAAAGGTAACGTAATATAGCTTGGTATATACGAGTACCAAGTTATATTACGTACCCTACTTAGTACCTACTCTACATACCACATATTTTTAATTTAAAGGATTATATCGCTCATAAAAGCTTATCATATTTTAAACAACGTTCGTGATGTCACCGAGGATTACTGGCAGTATGAGCACATGGGACCTTGAGTGTTGCCTAGACCTTCGCACCTATTAGCGTTAGTTTTGTCCACACTCTACTCACGTTAATGTAAACCGACAATATATTGGTAAACATTATGAAAAACTTGCTGTAAAACGAAAACTGACAAGAAATTAAGAGTCGTGAACTTATAATAATACTAACTTTTGCCCTCGGCTCCGTCCACGTAAATCTAGTATCCCACAAGAACATTGTACATTTTCGGAATAAAAAGTAGCCTATGTTTTATTCCAGACCGAAAAAGAGTATCATACCATTTCATCAAAATGTTTCATATCAGTCGTTTTTGCGTAAAAGAGCAACAAACATCCATCCATCCATCCTCACAAACTTTCACATTTATAATAGTAGTAGGATTAACTGTATAATAATTTATATTAAAACACAATTTCTAATTATTATTATATATTAATAAATAGTTTTATCCTAGAATTAGGTACGTATATAGACATTTCACATTATGTCAAATATTGCAGCACGAGAAACCAGCAGGTCTCTCCTCAACGTTTGGGAGGGTTAGGTTTTTCATTTGTTTATTTGGGTTACTCCACTTCGCTAGCTTGTTTAGAGTTGAAAGACTTTACAGGCCCTCGAAGATCGATGTTCTCTATGAGGAAAGACAAGAGCTCCAGCAATGAGGAGTGAGGACGGCAGTCGATGGTGATGAGAGATGGAGAGATCTCTACGTAGAGTAGCTCAGTCTTATTTACATTATATATTTTTGATATTGCTTCCTAGTATTGGGTAATTTGTATGCATCTAATCATCATCCAATAATGTTTTGTGACTTAATCAACATGGATTTTGTACCCGGACGTATATAATTTTTTTGAAAACTTTTTGCCGTCTCAATAATTGCACTGCGGCATGAGACATTGCATCGATGAGCGCGAGGTTAATAGCTCAATGGAAGCATCAGGCAACTGATGCAAAGTGTGTATGCCACTAATTGATGTGCTGTTGTTGCACGTTTGAGATGATAGCATTAATTAGTCATGTCCAGGATTATTGTTATGAGAACAAAACATAATATTTTGATATTATATCATATAAAAACATAAAAAGAATAAAAACACCTCAGTGTCTATTAAGGCACTGAGGTGTTTTTATTTATTTCTTTTACGGCCGCACTCAGAGTCAGCTAAGGTTCGGTTAGGTAAATAGAGTTTTTGACAGAAAATATAAGGACTTTAAAATTAAACATTTCTAAAGTAAGCATTAAATGCCTCTAAGTGCGGCTGTTATAATCAGACATTTAAAAGTGATAGTGATTAGAGGCTTAGGGTGGTTCGTTTCCCATACAAAAAAACAATGGACATTTATTAGGTAATTTCATACTATTACTACATAAATTTATATACACATCTATTTATTTTGCAATACAATTGTCGCAAAACATATTTAAAATACTTTATTTCACACAGAAGTCACATTTTTATTGAATTTTCGACAAAAAGTGACATAAGTTACAAATGTCACTTTTTGTCGAAAATTCAATAAAAATGTGACTTCTGTGTGAAATAAAGTATTTTAAATATATTTTGCGACAATTGTATTGCAAAATAAATAGATGTGCATATAAATTTATGTAGTAATAGTATGAAATTACCTAATTAATGTCCATTGTTTTTTTGTATAGGAAACGAACCACCTTAGGTTCAATAATTGCATCAATAACTTAGGCCTTTTCGTCCGTTATTGGACGATTTATACGTATTTTCCGAGCTTAGTAACCACTCTTGAAATACTGTAGTACCTGGGACAGTCCATTTTAAATGTAGTATGGTTACCCAAGCGCATACGGCATTCTCATAACATAGCTTAGTCCAGAGGAATGACTGGTCAATACGTCTGGGGCCAACCATGTGCGGGTTTCCTCACGATGTTTTCCTACGCCGTTAGAGAGTCCTTATAATGTACTTGAGACCTGAAAAAGTCTCATTGGTACACGCCACCACCAGGGAATCGAACCTGCACTCTGTCGAGTGCGAAACAAACGGTTCACCCTCTAGGCCACGGAGCTACTAATGGCATCAATACAGCGACTATAATAGCGAATTACAAGCTACAATCTCAGTCGTTGCGAAAAAAATGGCTAGTAAGTATTAAATAAATTCTTAATTGCATAACGGTCATACTTTATTAACTGTAGTATAACTATTATACCTTCATAAATCTAGATTAGTTTTATTATCTTTTACAAATAAATAAAATTGAAGTGTCTATTTGTAATTTAATAATAACAGCTTTTCACTAAGTGAATATGAAAGTAGGTATATAGGTACGGACTACGAAACATTAAAAAAAAATGTACTGTCCGTCTGACTGTCTGTTTGTTCCGGATAATCTCTGAAACGGTTGGACCGATTTTCACCGGACTTTTACTGGCAGATAGCTGATGTTATAAGGAGTAACTTAGGAAACTTTTATCTCAGGGTTCCGTTTAAAAAAATACGGATTCGTTTCAGTTATAACTATGCAAACGAAGTTGCGAACACCAGCTAGTATTCCCATAAATATAGAGTTTATTAATATAACCTAGAAATTGTTACAGAATAATGGACAAGGTTGTTCGGTGCTCTTATCTTTTGTGTGCTATTGTTACGTTATATTATTACATGGAAATGACGTTTATTTTACGAAGTATTATGATTAATATTATGATTAAAATTTAATTTGTTCTTGCTGTTTACATATTATAGACGAGGCATGTTAAGGCATAAACTATCTCCAGTTAAATGCCCCAATTTTGTGATTTTGGGGCCACTTTGACAGAAGTACGGTGAAAACAAGATGGCTGACATTTAAATTATGATGAAAACCAAGATGGCGTAACTTTTTCTTGTATGAAGATTTGGTCTGTCAAATGTACGTCATAGCCAAGGAATTTGTAAGTATTATATACAACAGGAAAGAGTACTTCAAACTTTATTTTCTTTTAATTCAATCAAAAATGATCTTTACTACTCAGACTTAAAGCTTATCATGTGCGCAATAAAAAAACCGGTCCCGGTGAGATAGCTATAAGTTATCCCTGTGTCTCGTTCTAACAAGTAACCTAGTGTAGCCAGTTTATATCTTTCCTTAAATTTCAGGTTTGGTAGATTTTATGTGCGATGTGGTGTATAAGAAAGAAATACTAATAAAATCGGTTAAATATTATCTTATTCATCGGTTAAATAAAATCGGTTAAATATTATTGAAAGGGCTTGCTGAGAATAACTCGAAAATCCAACATGAAGGAACATCCAAGATGGCCGACAAGTCATTTTAATGCATTCCTACAATATGGGTATCAAATGAAAGGGCTTGCTGAGAATAACTCGAAAATCCAACATGACGGAACATCCAAGATGGCCGACAAGTCATTTTTAATGCACTCCTACAATATGGGTATCAAATGAAAGGGCTTGCTGAGAATAACTCGAAAATCCAACATGAAGGAACATCCAAGATGGCCGACAAGTCATTTTAATGCATTCCTACAATATGGGTATCAAATGAAAGGGCTTGCTGAGAATAACTCGAAAATCCAACATGAAAGAACATCCAAGATGGCCGACAAGTCAATTTAATGCATTCCTACAATATGGGTATCAAATGAAAGGGCTTGCTGAGAATAACTCGAAAATCCAACATGACGGAACATCCAAGGTGGCCGACAAGTTATTTTTAATGCACTCGTACAATATGGATATCAAGTGGATATCAGTGGTATAGTGTGTTGGGGTTTTTTGAGGTCCTTACTGAGTAGAGTAAATAGTACATATTTAATACTTATCCATGACACGGAACATGGTAAAACTTTTGGTTCCTTCGGTGGGATTCGATCCAAGCCGGTCGGGCTTGATCACCAACATACTCAACCACTAAGCCAAAGAGGTCATCAAACTTTTAATTAGTGTAAAATATACTTTACCACGTGGTAGTGCTCATGATTACAAACTTTCTTTAGAGTTTTTTTAGAGTTACTTTTTATTTAATCCACCTCAACTTAACATTAGGTAGCGAATTAAATAATAAAAAAAAAACGGGTTGCACTCCGGGAGCAAAGAATATATATTACTAACGTCCGCGAGTGCCGGTAGAAGTAAAAAATCTCAAATGTGGGGCCATTTAACTGGAGACACTTCTTTTCTCTATCGTGATTTCACTGTACGTCAAATTTCAAAATGGCCTCAAAAATCTCAAAAGTCGAGCCATTTAACTGGAGACACTTTTCGTGGGGGGACAATTGGAGGTAAAGGTCAATGTAAGGGTAAATGTGATGGGGATGATTGGGGGTCAAGGTCAAGGCCAAAGGTCAATGGTTGGGGTCAAAAGTCAATACGAACTAAAATAGTTTCATGCTCGCGTAAACCAAGACAGCAAACAATAATCGTAAGTTGCATCTTATGACTTTTCGATCAGGGTCACGTGTCCTGCTCGAGTTTAACAGTTTTTACCCATCCAAGTGCACAGCGCCGTTAAAGGAATTTTCACTTATAAAAATGCTCTAAAAAGTTTATTTGGGTAAGTTGTTTGTTATCATGAGCATTATCACGCGGTAAAGTGTTTTACACTTATTAAAAGCACCCTATAATATACCTTTCAGCAACTTGTATTATCATTTATGACTTAAAGTGTTGTAATGTTGTAAAAGATCGATTAGCAAATTTCGACTAATTTATTCCCAAATTTTAAAATATTGTTAGAAAGAGACGGAGCAGTTTTTGTGAGCGATTCGCTGCGGCCCATGGCCAAAAGTGAGTTGCTGGTTTTTAAAGCTGGTAACAAGAGCTATAAGGTTCCTCCTGTGATGCTAAATGGTGCTGCGGTTGCGCAAGTAAAACGTTTTAAATACCTGGGGCACTGGATCGGTGAAACGCTCAAAGATGACGAGGACATGTAATGGGAGCGAAGGGCTCTGTGTGTTAGAGCTAATATGCTATCCCGTAGGTTTGCACGTTCTTCCAGAGCAGTGAAGATAACACTTTTCAAAGCGTATTGTCACTCTCTGTATACGTGCAGCCTCTGGGTGAATTACACTCAAACAACTTACAGGGCCCTGCGAACCCAATATAATAATGCCTTCAGGGCATTGCTGGGGCTGCCTCGTCACTGTAGTGCTTCAGGGATGCTAGCTTCAGCTGAAGTTGATAGCTTCTCAGCTATCATTAGGAAATGTGTAGCATCTCTGATACAGCGGGTGCGTGGCAGCGCCAACAGTCTCCTGAAGACAGTAGCGGGAAGGCTGGACGTGGACAATGCTATCATACAGCACTGGACTCACATCCACCTCACCAAGGATACCAATATCACGTATAATACTTATATTGTACGTGATATTGGTGTCACTCATACAACTAGATTTTAAAAACCAAGTTTCAATATACTAACATAGCTTCTAAGTAAAAATGTTTACTAACACTTATGGCCTGTTGACCGAAATAAAAACATTTTATTTTATTTATTTATTTATTTATTTGTATTGTATCTCCCTCTCGGCACAGATTTGATGTCGAGAGCTCATTCCAGTTGTTTACTTACAAATTCCTTGGATATATTTTGTTTAGTTATTTACGTCTTAAGATCGAATGAATACGCGCGCAGATTCCATTAAGTATCGTCATTAAGATGATGATGATGATGATGATTACTGTAAGTTACAAAGTGGCATATGCTTGCAGTTCTTTAAACAATGCCGAATTTACAAAAGCATATCTTTAAAGACTGAGGAGTTCTGTTCAGTGCTTTTGGATCCAGGGTACACATTGGTACAAAATCTTATTTTTTGGTAGCATAGCATATGCTTGTATTACTTCAGTAAAAGTCAAAATCACTAAATGTGTCGATATAAATTTCGAGGAGTTCCCTCAATTCGTCATGAATCGCATCATCAGGTTTCCACTTTAGTGACTAAAGGACCAATTTCGAATTAAACCCTTTACAATAACAAAATAATTTTGCAAATAGGTCCATAAACGGCAAAGTAATGTTCAAAGATCTCCGTGTTAGTGTAAAATACTATGAGAAGTACCTTTTACCATAATGTGATGATGTATGGTGTGATGGTGGTGGTGATGATGATGATTACTCTAATTGACATGGTAGCATATGCTTGCAGTTCTTTAAACAACGCCAGAATCCCCAAACATGTATCTATAATGAGTCAGGAGTTCTGTTCTATACTTTTGGATCCAGAATATACCTTGGAGCAAAATATTACTTTTTGATAGCATGTGCTTGGACTTCTTTAGAAAAAGTTGAAATCACCATAAATGTTTCCAAACTTCAACTAATTTGTCCTCAAATTAAAAATATTGTTGTCACCCTTGTTAAAAAGAGACGGAGCGGTTTGTATTGTATCTCCCTCTCGGCACAGATTTGATGCCGAGAGCTCTTTCCAGTTGTATATAATACTTACAAATTCCTTGGTCATAGCCTATCTTGTGTTTAGAAATCTTTGTATGTTTAGGTGTGGTAGAGTTGCAGTCCTCTTTTTAATATCATACATCTATGGTTGCAGTAAAATTGGTTTTAAAAGTACAAACCTCCTTGCATAGTTCGTCGATGTCTTCGTGATTTTTTTCATAGCCTAGAGTCGTCTCTACCACCGTGTCGTGGTACACGCCTGCCGAATTCGCCAACTGTAACCCACCAATATTTTGGTTATAGAAATAGTATAAATATTTTATATTTTTAAAGAAATAGGTAGGTAAGGATTAATAATATTAAAATAACGGACAATTATTAGGTATATCGATTTAGAAAAATATTAAACTATGTAACAGTGATAAAAATACCTGTGTGTGCAAATTCATTTTTAATATTATTACAATGTAATAAAATAATAAATAAATACTTTTCAAATTTACAAAGCATTTATGTTGTTGTAGGTTATAATAATATTTAGTTTCCCATCTAATAAAGGCAGTGAAGGGTGAACTTTAAATGAAATGATAATAAATACAGTTAGGTACAAGCCAACTACGACGTCAGACGTGTATAGCGTTTCTTTCTTTCTTACTTTTTAAAGATAAAAACAATATTATCTATGCCAATAGAAATTCAAGTTCTGACTAAATTAACTTATAGATTTTAATATAAAAGAGCAGAGTAGTTGGTATTGCCTTTTGGTTTCACGTACCTAATGGAAGACCCAAATGAGATGGGGGTTTAATTAGACCGTCAACACACATGTGGCATCCTCTGGTGTTGCGAGTGTCCATTGGCGGTCGTTATCTTTTACATAACTAGCTGTTGCCCGCGGCTCCGCCCGCGTAAATATAGTATCCCACGGGAATACTGTACTTTTTCGGGATAAAAAGTTTTAATCCAGAGCTTAAACTACTACCACAGCTACTACCATACCGAATTTCAATGAAATCTGTTCAGTAGTTTTTGCGTGAAAGAGTAACAAACGTCCATTCATCCATCCATGCATTCATCCATCCATTTATCCTCACAAACTTTCACATTTATAATATTGGTAAGATGCTGATTGCCGGTCTTATTCTTCTTCTATTAAAATCAGAAATAATGACTAAACCATCAACTGTATCTCTACAATTGTACCGGTATGTTTTATCTCTTTCAATAGTGACTTTAGTAAGTACAACAAATTGTGAGTAAAGTGTAAACACGTAGAGCCTGTAATTTTACCTTATTTAAGAGATATGTAATTATGAGTTACTTACATATATTTTTATGTGCCTGCCTTAAATTAAATAGGTATATTCTACCCTTTTAACTTTCTTCTTTAAAAATATTTCATTTTCAAATGGGACTTTAAAAATTGCAATGTGGAAATTGAATTTGTTTCGTGATAAATCACTAATGATGTTACTTACGGTATAAAAATATAAAACCGCAATCAGGCAAGTAATTTTCAGACTGAGCACCTAATGTGTGTTAATAATGTGAATAACACGGTAAAGAAATATTATATGTTATTTTGTAACAAAAGAATTGCCTTTTTCAAAAGAAAAGTTTTAGGTACTTTAAAAGGCAATAATTATTAAGAATCGTAAGGATTCAAAAATTATAATTTATAACTTTTAATAGAATATGCCACGTTTGTGTATTTAGATTTTACTCTAGATAGAGTTGAAACTCGAACTAAAACTCGGTACCTACGAGTAAGTACATCCAAAATTATTAAGTTGAACATATTTTGATAAAAATTTTACCTAATTTAATAAATTGACTGTGTATCAAGGATGTTATTTATACCCTATTAAATCTACTTATTTAATATTATAAATGCGAAAGTGTTTCTATCTGTCTGTCTGTCTGTTACCTCTTCACGCTTTAACCGCTGAACCGATTTTTATGAAATTTGGTATAGACATACTTTGGGTCCCGGGAAAGGACATAGCATATCTTTTATCCCGAAAAGGGAGTGCTCCGCGGGATAATGTATTTACGCGGGCGGAGCCGCATGCAAAAGCTAGTTTAATATAAAATTTTCAACTTCTGTGACGTCAATCGTGCATCAGTTTTGGTATATATAGAGGGTTTTTAATGCTCTCCAACGATCTCATTTTTGTGATGACTTTTGTATTTCGTCAACGGTTGATCGTAGATGTGCCATTGCAACCACAATATTTCCTGGCTTGTTATGTACTTTTCGAAAAGCCGATAAAAATAAAACGATGTATGGGGAACATACATCGTTTTTATTTTATACAAAAGAAACAAAGACTACTCGTACATTACATTGTGCCGGCCACTTTATTTTCTTTCATACGTCGTGAATACGAGTGATTTTCAAATTAGGGTCACTGAGAAGTCAAACATTACAAAGAACGTTTTAACAATGCTCGCTCCCTCGCAAAACAAGAATCATTTATATACATTTATAGATACTCAAAGACACTTTTATGTGTTTGTCATGTTTGCACGGTTTATCTCCTAAACAGTAAACTTACTTGTCTGAGTTCATCTAGCCGGTCTTTACTCCGCATGGTTTTTTCTTTGATCACACCACACTGACCGGCGACCTCCTTCAAGTCCTACAACCCACACCAATTTGCACTGACTCCACTTATTCCTTGCACTAGTCTAGATTCTAGGTGTATCTAGGTCTCCCCAGGTTTGGACGCGGCCGTGCGCGGCGGTATCTAATCGCGTACTGATAAGCGACTGATATCACGTTAAGGCGGAGTTGCAGTTCGCGATGCGCTTATTTCTTATTAGTCAGTTTTTGTTTGTGTTCATATTATGATATTTTTTGCATTGTCTTACTCACCTTGTGCTCAGGTACCGTTAGGATCTTTATCCTAACGGTAATTAAAATAATTTATCCTCTTATTTGGCTATTATACCTACATTAGGTACTTATAAAAAAATCACATCATCTATTAAGAATTCCGGAAGCACCTAACTACTTCTATCTGTGATGCAGGAATAAATAGAAATAACTTTTTTCATAAGTAGAAAATAAATATAGGTTTGGTAAAATCACCTTCGGATATTTTGGGTATACGATCTGCTCCTCATATAAAGACGTTTAGGCAAAAAAAATATTGTCATACTCAAAGTAAATCTCATGTATGGGTGACTCTCCGCTCGAAGCAGACTCGCCCATATACAGGAACATTTTTTTGTTCGAGTACAACAATTATTTTTCTGTTTAAATGTCTATACATAGGCAGTAGATCATATGCCCAAAATATCCGTAGTTGATTTTACTTAACCTTGTATATAATTTTGTAGGTTATAACTAATGGTACTATCGAACAAGTTTCCGCTCGACCAGGTATACTTACTAAGTTACTAGCTCCGTTGAGCGTGTACATATTTACGAGTAAATACGTAGTTCAACTACGTCTACAGTCGTTGTGGTCACTTCTTTTGTGTTTAAATATTTTAAGGCATCCTAGTGCAAAGGAAAATGTTTAGAAACTGGTCGAGCAGGAACTATGTCGATATTATACATTAGGTAGGTATATACTACATACTAAACTATAAAATGCATTGCATTAATGCATTATTGTTCAATAATTGACTCGAGACGAGATTAACAAGTTAACAACACGTTTGCAGAGGTCAAAGGTGTTTTCGACCATAAACAAACGATAGCAAGTAATTATTATTAATAATTATCAGCAGCAGTTGTGGTAATAGCTTATTGCATGTTTTTATATTGAAGATGGATACTACAAAAAGTAAATTATTCAGATGCTGTGTGTGTAAAAACTAAAAACTTTGACGTATTGCGTTCATATAGGTACCTAGGTTCTTTTTCGCGATAGCTAGCATAGAAATGTTTAAATCGTGAAAAAAAAAAAACATTAAACTTAAAAATACTGTTATTTATTATCTGATCTGATGGTTACGTACCTTTTTTAAATAAGTGCTCAAAGTAGACATACCTATTTATCTGAAGATGATCAGCGATTTAACAAATTCAAATGTAATAGATACCTATTTTATATTACATTCAAGTATGTAGGTCAAACACAACTTGTGTTTTTATATTGAAAATGTGCAGTTTATGTTTTACATTGTTCTAAAACTTTAGATGTTTTATAAACTAAAATGTGTTGGCTTATAATTTTATTAAATTTATATCCTTGCTGAAATGTCTACTTGATGAACGAGCAAGGAAGTGGAACAATTTTTTTCTTTGACTGGTTGACTCTCTACAAAGTAGAGTACAAAGAGGTGCTTAATTTTGAAAATCATCAATCAAAGTAACCCAAAAGAATCCATGCCTTTTATTTTCTTTTCAGCACATAACATGATAATGTGAATAACGAGTGCTTGGCCTTAATAATGAATTTCAGTCATTAGTTCAATGGCTCAGGTGCTTCGTGTGTAATAGAGCGACGCCGGTAGATACACACTACACAGACGCCATCTTAAGGTCAAACGCGGTCAGGACTTTATGACTAAGAATTACTAATATAAGTTACAACAAACCTGCAGAAATCATAAAGGCAGAACGTGTGTGGATCCATAATGATTAATAATAAAAAAGTGCCGATGCCCTATAAATATATAACGAAGGTTCCATTAGGATATTTATTACAATATTATCGAATAGCTCAAACGCTGAACGATCAGAAACGTGACAAGTTCGATGCCACGTATTTCACGACTTCCGTATTATCCTGATTCCTGAGCTTTTTATAATCCAGTCATTCCCAAATTCAGGCAAATAATACCCCAGTCTCCATGACAACCCTTATTTTTCTATCACATCTGTCATTACTGGCATCGAACAAGTCCAAATAGTAAAACTATTTGACGTCTCCAATCAAAGACAATCTTAGCTTTAACACGCTCCGACACGGCCATTCTGACAATTCGCACGTCCCTGTGCGAAACAAATCCGTTGACACTCCGACAAGATCACCCTGGTGACTCTGAGATCCTTGTGTGAAGAATATTTATGTGCATCAACGCTCCGACACGGCTATTCTGTCCATGCACACGTCCCGGTGTGAAGCGTCTCACGTCTTCGTTTCAAGTTTCTGAAAAAAACATTTGACAGCACAGTAAAAGGTTCTCACTCGGTCAACCTGACCTCGGAAAATTAATAAGAACTGCTTTAATCCATGGACATAACATTTAATTTTATCATATTCTAACACATCAATACCTCCCTCCTGTGTCAATTACACTCTAATTAACATCCTTCATCTAACCTCTATCTAGTGTTCTCAGAGTTAAGTTTTAATTTACATTTTATACTCTCAGATTAAACACACATGAAGTATACAGATACAACACAATATCAACCATAATCTTGCTACCAAATAAATCATGACATGCTTTACCACACACTTCACACTTTACATGTACCAATCTCAATATCGAAAAACGATGCTGTTATATTCCCATCATGTACAATACAAGGCCACCTCCCTCCGGTGCACCTCACTACAAAAAACCACTGGGTTGCCTCCCTCCGGCACCCAGTCACAAGGCCACCTCTCTCCGGTGCCTACTCTCGTCAAGTAATGGGCTGCCTCCGTCCGGCACCCAATCACAATCCTCGCTCGCAATCCACAGTCGCAATTCGCATTCGCAATCTACAGTTGCAATTAACAGGTGCAAACAAAAATATTCACAGTTTACATCTTTTAACAAACAGTTTACAATGTACTTCAAAATCTTAATGTCTTTTGGACCGCTTAGATTATTACCGGATTGAGCGCGCCGAACATCTTGGTGAAATAACTAAACCTACTATTAAACCAAAAGCTAATATCATTTTACTTTAGTGCTAAACAGAGCAGTCGTATTGCATACACGTCACGAACTTTTAACAAAATATTTTTGCATTTAACTTTTTTAATAATTTATACATCCAGAAGCAGAGACGGGCGAGCAAAAAAAAACATTGACCGAACCGGTAGCACATTTACAAGAAATAAATAAAGATTTAGTGCCTCACATGACTATCGACTACTTTAAAAATTATTCCACATAATTCGAAAAAAAAAAATACTGTCGCAAAAATGTTAGACCGGGCAACCCGATCGTCTTTGTTTTAGGCTCAAATTGTAGCTGACTAAATTGTCCAGAGGAATTTTTCGCAAATTTTGAAATAATTCTCCGTTTCCAAATTATCGCGCTCCAAAAAATATAAAAAAGAATCTGAATAAAATTTAATTTTTATTTCACTGTTTCAGCCATAACTTTTTTCGTTTTTTTTTTTTTTTTTTTTGTGAATACGCGTCCTTTGAGCTTTTTTTGAATATCATATCCTTCACAACTCTCCGAGATATAAGGGAATCTTAGTTTTTCATGAAATCGGAGCTTGCACTGGAGCGAACGAAAAGAAAGTTACAATGTCAAAAGTATTTCGTATTTTTTCTAGCTATACACACTGCAATTAATGTTGAAGGGTCAGGTGTTTCACAATACTCCCGCCGAATGTAAGCAGTTGTAACTTGTTACACTAAGTTAACATAACACATATTAGGACGATTACGCTAAAGATTGATATCAATATAAATTTTCAAAGTTTCTGATGGAAATTATACGTTTCTTTCTCATAAATTTAATAATCGTTTGGTCGTAAGCAACTTTGGTGCGTTTATAACGAACGACAAGGGTATTCAACTCGAGGTTCATTTTCACGTTTACAGATGAGCAATCGGATTGTTGATGGAAAATAACCATAGCCGTCGCTTTTATTACCATACCAAAAGACTCATAAATGCGTTGCTAGTCGTTAAGATAATCTTAGGTCTCCTGTCGCACAATTTTTAAGTATTTTTGGTTTTACCTAAGTACCACAATATTCTAGGCAATTTGATTTTAGCATGTGTAACAATATACATTCGAAGCCCACAAAGTAAACCAAAAGGTCGATTCTACTAATCAAATTCCGTAACAGTACAGTTACGATCCAGTCCTGATAATATATTAAAACTGCAAAAATGGCACTCCCACAAACGTCTAACCAACGTCAAACCCGTTTTGATTGGGCACAACTCCAAAAATCAGTTCATGACGTCAGGACTAGTCATCCACAACTCAACAAAAGCAAACTAAAAGTGTAAGTCAACTACGAGAATTGGGGTTCAGAATAACTGATAGTTGACACAGAGATGACTGAATATACCAGTAGTGATAAACCTCCTCCTGACATTTCATAAGCTTACTTCTACATCTGTTACTTTCTGGTCGATATCCTTTAACTTCATTGGAAGTAACTGCAATTTTAAGTCCACGGTTTTAATATGCGCAAGTAAAATTCAGGCTTCTGAAACTTTGCCATTACTTTCTACTTAAAACTTTACCGATCAATAATTCACAATATTTATAAGTACAAATAGCTCATAAATATCAGATAAAGTAAGATCAGGACAAAGATTGGTGATTTGCTTTGATGTTCGTTTTCGCAAACTAGAGTATGTATGTTGTGTCTATATGATGACGTTGCCATAGGTTGACATTTCCGGTTAGGTTCAAGTGGTTCATTTTTCTGAAGGTTTGGGGGCCGTTATACAAAATACTCCATAGACCTTAGGAAAACAATTATTATTAGCAAAATCGGATATTAACCCCTTCATTATGCCTGCTTTTTCTTAAAACAGAAACCTATGTTCAGAAGATAGATGATTCGTCATTTCGTTAAATAATAGTAAAAAAAAACAGTCATTCGTATCGTATCGAAATAAGTTGTTATTTCTTTGTTCTAAGTAAACATTTTTTTCAATGGCTCGGCTCTGATCACTAACATTCCCAACGCTGGGGCTCGGATCTCTCATCAACTGGAAGTTGCATCAGTCCACCACACTACCTAATCACAGAACACTTATTACGGAGAAGAATGTCGACCTCATACAAAAAAAATTGGGACCAGATAAGCGCCTCTAGTGAGCTGCCTCTTAAAAATTTTAACCGCCTTCCAACAAAGGAGGACTACTTAATTGACTATATGAATATGGCGACAAATTTAAGATACGTAATTATAGTTTAAGATATCGTTAAATTCCTCTTTCGAATACAATTTGATATTCCAACAAAACCGATTTACCATCTCCATAAACAATTCATTAATACTGCAGAACAATATATTCATTTTTTTTTTGTTTTTCTTTCGAATGGGGCTACGTTAATGTCATTTAAGTTGTTTTAACTTAATCGGACTGGTGACTGCCATTTGGCTAGTCTTTATGGTACAATACATTAATCACTCGTGAGCCTCATGTACATAAGTCTAGCGTTTTCGATAGCGCGAGGCAGAAGCGACATAGTGTCATCTGTTGTGGTTTTAAGTAGCTTTTATGTAACGTTAACCCTGTAAGACAGAGCGATATATTGAAATGTCGCCATTCTCGTTGCACCGAACTGCCCCCTTGTACCTAATACTAAAACCAAGAGAGAATTTATGCAAACAATAATTATCTGTCAAAATAAAATCATCCCAAAGTACATACGTATCATTCCAAATTAATAAACAATTTCACTTGGTTAGACAATAATCTAGCGCCTGACACATGAATTTTCTACTACTATCTACTATCTATAAGTATCATGTGAATCCTTATTGCAAAGTTAGATTCTGACAAACGGTCAAAACTGTATTTTCAATTTGATCCAAAGGTTGCGAAGTACTATAATTTTATGTTCGTTTTAAATATTCTTTTTACTTTTGTCTCATGAAATCAATTGTAAGTTATTATGTACTCAAATAAAAATGTCATTCGTGAGAACGCGCAAGATCACGCTCCTTCTATAACATAACAAAGATTACTTAAATTTGCAAAATTTAAACAACTATGTCATACATTCTTATAGCATCATTTGCAAAATAGCAGTACACTGTAAAAAGTAAATTATTACACTCATGCACATCGTCTCAGACTTCAACAGGCTACGCGTAGCTATATAAGTAGGTAGGTACACACATATGCAGTCGTTCCATACACAAACTAGTATCTAACCTAAAATCTTAGTTTGAGATGCGCTAACTCGGTTAGACCATGAAGCCATTAGCAACGAGAGAAGCAACATCTTATATGATCTTTATTAGCTAGGTAATTTCGCTATGTGTATCAAAATATGAAAGAGACTTCATAAACAATACTAGATCAATTCTACCAATATTTCGAGAAAAATATCGTAATGGAAGGAATACGCTCACCACAGTTATTGAGTGTCCAAGTTGGAATCTTTATGCCCAATACATTATCCTTTATTCTTATTTACCAACTTAAGAGAGCAGAACTGCATCTGCCACGTGATTTATCGTCAATACCCTCCAAGTATGTCAATAAATAGTGTCCTTGTCTCCCGCTGTAAAATAAAAATAAACAATACATGTCATATCTCAGAATTGCTATTAAACTAGCTTTGATGTTCTGATGCAGCTCAACGTCTTTAACAAAACTTTTCCTTATGCAGGACAATCAATTGACTTGTGTCCCTATCAACCACAAACAAAGTATTTGCGAGCAGTGTGTTGACCACAGGATCTTATATTCTCTAGTTTTGGCTTTCCATCTCTTATGTTTGTTATTATTATATTTTTAGCGATCAATACAATTCAACTTCAAGTCAAGAATCTTGTGTACTAAGTCTCCGCTACGGATTAACAGTAGTAAATACACTCTTCTGACTCTAGTGTCATTCTGATCGGTTTCGATCTAATATTCTATTACTTTCGTCGGACAACTTTTAGTTTTCCCCACGTTTTGGACTCTACGCATTTGTTCATTTGCGATATAAGCAATTTGCTCATCCTGCGTGTCATTCTCATTCTGCCCTTTGCACGTTATGCTCCGAAGGGTCTTTCTATGTGGGTCGTGAGTTTCATCGCACTTCTGATAACGAAGGTTCCATTAGGATATTTATTACAATATTATCGAATAGCTCAAACGCTGAACGATCAGAAACGTGACAAGTTCGATGCCACGTATTTCACGACTTCCGTATTATCCTGATTCCTGAGCTTTTTATAATCCAGTCATTCCCAAATTCAGGCAAATAATACCCCAGTCTCCATGACAACCCTTATTTTTCTATCACATCTGTCATTACTGGCATCGAACAAGTCCAAATAGTAAAACTATTTGACGTCTCCAATCAAAGACAATCTTAGCTTTAACACGCTCCGACATATATATAATATGTCATAGTATACTAGAATGTGTTAGCGACATCTACGAACTTGGTTACAAATTAAAGTATATCAGTCCTTTCAAATAAGTTCTACCCGACGCGGATAGATGGCGCCAAATTAAAAAAGCAAAAGTACTATAATTTTAAAAGCAATGAGAACTATGAAACCGTAACCGGAACCTTTATTATTATCTTAAAATTATGAACTCGCAACAGGGCCATTTCTTTACCTCATTCCCCTCGTTGTTTGTTTTCAAAACTTGCAGTAATAGACCACTAACAAGATTAGAAAAATCATTTTTAAGTAGCTTATATCATAAGAAAACAAATTAATAATAATAATAATTATTAAATCCACACCGTATTGTATTTAAATAGTAAGTTTTTATATTAATTGTATTTACCTAACTACTTATTTTTAAATAAATGTTTTAATCGTTAAAAAAAAAATGTTATAAAAATTTTTTTTTTCAATGTTTAATAAAGATTTATAATTTTTCATCTTAGTAAATTGTTAATAAAAAAAACGAAAATTAACAATGTTTTAATTTTTCTAACGGGAATTTATTCTAAGACCTTTGAGAAATAGCTCCACGAAAGGAAAAAATTCTCAGATTAATAGTTTAACAAATATCGCACTTGCAATGTTAATGTTAATGCTACAAAAAATTGTTAATTAATTAATGGATAACTTATTGAAAAATCGCGATAAAATTTTTTTGACCACGGATTATTGTTTATTGATCTGTCGCCTGAATTTTTATAATTTTTAATTTTCATATTTAATAAGTTTAAATGAATAAATATCATTAAAGGTCCGAAGGGAGCGTGGCTTGCGAAAGCCGGAGTACCTGTTTTCGGGCGTATTTTCAACCGTCTGGGAAAAATATAAATATTTGTTTTACAATTCCGGGATTTAGAAATTCTTTTAGGAAATATCCTCCTCTTTTGAATCTTTTTTCAAATTTGAAAATGTTTTATTAGTTTTTGAGAAATTTGCAAAAAACTAAACCCCCTTTTTTGTTTTTAGTTAATTGTTAATAACTTTTGCAATTTTTGCAAGCGGAACTTCATTTTTTTCAAAAATCATCTAGATGCCATTCCAAATCGAATGATACCTCAATCATAATTTTCGGAGACTGCTGAAAAAAGTTGACCAAGAAGGCACTTGTTGCCTAGACTATAAACTCCTAAGTTCGAAGCTCACTGTGCCTTGGACATGTAAAATTATATGAAATGCACTACATTATACATGTATAGGTTGGTCGCAGCGGTGTACGGATATAGGTACCATTCTAATTTTGACTGATTGTTTGAAAGTAACTATGGGTGTGGCACAAATCACTTCTTTCGAAGCTGCCTTACTAATGGCTTCTCGAGAAATTATACAACTGGGTTACTAGTTTTTTAGCAGACAGAAGCTTAAGGTACAACCTTCCCTCGATTCAACCCTCGAGTCGATGGAGAATGCTCCGAGCTCTGTCGATGCTGGTGTCCCACCAGGTTATATGCTATCGCCTACCTTGTTTATTCTACATATATAAATGACATATTGTAAACCAAAGGCATTCATTGCTTAGTGGATGACAGCACAGGTGATGTCTTATGTACCGGCCACGTAAATATTTCTCGGGAAAACGACATCGACAGTCGAAACAAACTTGTGTCTGAAATTGAGCTCTCGTTGGAGAAAGCCTCAGAATGAGGTAGACTTAATTTAGTCAAATTCAACCCTACCAAGATATAAGTTTTCGTAACTTGTATCCCTTGTATGAAAGCACCCCCGTAACTGCTTCGGCTAGCATTGGACTATCGAGCGAGGTTCAGTTCCGATGTCATTCAGAAGGTATAACTTGTGTCTGAAATTGAGCTCTCGTCGGAGAAAGTCTCAGAATGAGGTAGACTTAATTTAGTCAAATTCAACCCTACCAAGATACAAGTTTTCGTAACTTGTAGGTATCCCTTGTATGAAAGCACCCCCGTAACTGTCGGCCGGCATTGGACTATCGAGCGAGGTTCAGTTCCGATGTCATTCAGAAAGTATGGTTAAGTTAGCGTCCAAGCAGCTTGAAGTTCTAAACCAGGGGTTCCGTAGAATAGGGTTCCACAAAAATTATTTATTATTAGCATTAGATGAAACGATTCAGCCAAAGAATGTTCTGTTATAAAAGACATTGGGAGTACTTTACCTGCTGTCTGAACAAGTAACGACCACAAACCAGCAAAGGTCGGTAGGTACTATGTATTAGATTGTACAAAATGTACCTAATACATATATTTCATTAACGGTAATTATTTTTTAATTTAAATCCATGGAGAAGTGGATAATAATCGATAATCGTTAATCATATTTTATTGAATAGTCGATAATATGTTTTTTTTAATCGTTTCAAACGTTGGATACTCAAAGTTTCAAACATCCGACTCTTTCCATCGCTTTCAATAGGTCACAAAAACTATAGAGCGTTCATGCTTATCAAATATCATGACATTGTTATGCCATGTATATAGGAGGTATTTTAAAACGAGGAGAAATACATAGGATACCTACTTTTTATCCCTTTCCTGAGGGAATCAAAACTCGAGAATGGCTGGACCCGTGAACCGATTTGGCTAATTTTAGTCTAAGTAATTGTGGAAGCTTAGGAAAGATTTAAACAGTGACAAATATTGGTAAAGGCCGTAGGAGTAGGTGTAGGACTAGGACGTAGGTTATTATTCATTCTAGTTCATATTTAAGGCAGAACAACGTCGACACACGTACTCTACGATACGATACAGCTAGTTGGGTAATAAATAAAAGTCGTAATACGTATTCTATCATGTTTTATTGTAACATATAGATAGTTCTACACATCCACCTTACATGCGCATGCGCTAAGTGATATGGGTCTGTACACGGCGCTCGCGCCTCACATAAATAAACTTCACAATATCGTATAATATAAACTTACACTACCACACTACGCTACCTTACGAGCTACACCAGCCGCGCGCCGCGGATGTCGCTGTATCCGGACGACGGACGTTTCGGTTCCGGTGTCGGATACTAGACGACGAATTCTATTACAGTCATACACTATTCACTATGTCCTCCGTACACTAAGTATGATACATAAAAATAATTTATATATTACACAAATGTTATTAAAACAAAACAACATAAATTAAAACTTAATATTTAAAATCAATATAATCGTAGAACTATGGCGTCAGTTACATTCTCTCGTTTTGCAGGAAGTTATCCATGTATAATATAAATTAAAATGCATGGTAAGTATGTACCTAGTAGTCGCGGTAGCATGTAAAAATACCTGCGCGACCGCTTTTCTAAACTTCTGCAAAACGGTCAGATGTAATTGATGCATAAATTAGTATTCAGTTATCGACTGTAGATGGAGCCAAAGATTTAAAACACACGATCTTGAATACAATAGGCAGAAAATCACATTATTCTAAACTTTATGTACCTACTTTCTTAAATCTTTTCAATTTGAAAAGATACTAAAGACCTAGACAATAGTACAAAGTCGTATATCGTATGCTCAATCAGTGGCTTCTATCTCAAACAGTTAATTAAAGAGTTTGCTATATTATAGTATAATACCGAGAAACACTGAATAATCTTTTACTAATTATATACAAATTAACAAAGAAACAATAAAACGGCGTGACATATAACTGTTTCATAAATCTCACGTCTCACACTATCACCTCAGAGATCAGTTCCGAACGCAATAGAGTTCGTCGTCTACCCGCGGCGCACGACCACTTAGAATGAAATTGTTATGTACACAGTCTGTACAGGCGGCGTATTTACACGATATGTTGGCGTCAGTCGCGGGGCGGCCGCGCGAGCAGCGCCAGCGGCTGCAGCGCGGCGGCCTGCAGTGCGGCGTGCGCGGCGGGGCTGTGCGCGTGCGCGTGCGCGTGTGCGTGTGCGTGCGCGTGAGCGTGCAGCGGATGCATCGGCAGCAGCGACCCGCCGCTCGGCGACGATGCGCCGCCCTCACCCGCCGGCGGGTTTATACGCTTCTCCTGTTGAAAAATTACAATATCGTCATTCAGGTAATTCAGATATAATGTAGGTTGCTACTTCCCCCACACTAGTAATTATAACTTGCCCCAAAAATATGGTAAGGTGTAACAAGCTACTTTTTTCTACAAAAAGTGCTATAAATTATAAAAATAAAATATTTCAGGTAATTCATTTCTATATTTCATCAATCTAAGATTCTTGTTTTAGTAAATTCAGAAACGCTTGACGTATTATTGTAATTATTTACGATCAATAATTAATGTACTGTGATGATAGTTATTTGTTTACCTTCTGTCTGCGGTTGCAGAACCAAACGCGCACTACTTCTTTTTCCATGCACAGCGAATCAGCTAGAGCTGCGATCTCTTCGCTGGTCGGCTTCGGGTTGTGCAGGAAGGCCTTCTCGAGAGCGACCCGCACGCCCGACTCGATGGACGTGCGCTTCTTGCGGCGGCGACCCACGGCCTCGGCCAGCCCCGCGCCGAGCGCCGTGGAGCCGCCGCCGCCGCTCAGCGACGAGTCCGCATCCTCCAGCCACTTCTGCAGGAGGGGTTTCAATTTGCACATGTTCTTGAAGCTCAAATTCAAGGCTTCGAATCGTGAAATTGTGGTCTGCGAGAAGTCGTTCCCGTACAGCTTGCCCATAGCGAGACCCACGTCGCCCTGCGTGAAACCTGCAGCAAATTATAGTGGTCGTCAGTTTATTGTTCAACTGTGAATAGCAGCGCTGTGAATGCAACGATTGGGTATTAAAAGTGATACTCACCGAGTTTGATTCTTCGCTGTTTGAAGGTCTTAGCGAAGTGCTCGAGCTCTTCGAGATCGGCTGTGTCGTCGGCCGGGTCGAGCGCGCGCGGCTTGTGCGCGTGCGCGTGGAGCGGGGAGTGGGCGGGCGCGTGCGGCGAGTGCGCGTGCAGGCCGTGCGGGGAGTGCGCGTGCGCGTGGAGGGCGTGCGCGTGCACGTGCAGCGCGTGCGGGGATCGGGCGCGGCCCGGGCCCGGCGTGTGCGGTGTGAGAAACGCACCCGCGCCTGGCGGAGAGCCCCGCGGCGATGGAGATCTGGCTTCTGTAACACAAATTATATTGTCATTCAAATAGGTGAAAATAGATAGTTCAAAATGATAAGTTCATGAACTTACGTCACATCATAAATTAATTAGGTACTTATGTAATATTGCGTTCTTACCGATAGGAGGCTGAGCGTTGGCTCGCGCCTGCAGCTGCTGCAACTGTTGCGCCGCCGCCTGGGCCACAGCCTGCTGAACCTGTAACGGAACGGATTTGGTCAAATATGTTTTTAAGAATTTTTTATAAATTCGACGAGCTTTGCACTTTCCTAAAATTATCTTAATATTTAGGTATAATAAAATTTAAAATGTTCATAAGATCATTAGTTTAGAATTTAGATAGAGGTATATATAAAATTCTCGTATCAGAGTGTTTGTTCAGAACTCCTCCGAAAGTCCGAAACAACTTGGCCACACAAACTTTTCCTCTTTATAATACATGTTATATAGTAGGTATAGATATGATATGTTTACCTGTGTGTGGAGCAGCAGCGAGTGCGCGCCGTGCTGCGTCAGCAACAGGTGCTGAAGCTGCGCCAGCGCGTTGCCCGCGCCCGCCGCGCTCTGTAATGAAATACATGCTGGTTAGCGGCTATTAAGTAAGAAACAACCATTTATCCTGCTCTAAATCTGTGTAAGTAGGCACTAGGCACCCAGGAAACCCTTTGTATCAAAATATTTGAAAATGATGTCTCACTTTCGTTCACAGTTTATGAGCAAATTGGACGAACAGAGGATGCTGACTTTTTTTGCGCAGATCGAGAGTATTTTTTACATTTTATTCTATTTTTTACTGACGCTCTAGTAATAGTATAATGTATTTTCAAAGAGTGATGATAACGATAAATTTATATTATAACCCTATTCCTAATAAAATATTTACAGAACACGTAACTTATTTGAACAAGATTTTAAACTTTTAAATTTATTTTAAAAGAAAAAGTAATTTAAATAAGATGGAAAATTCTTTTAAAAAATATATGTTAGGATGTAACATTATATTATACATAGAAGTAGCCCTGCAGGCGGTCAGCTTTCTCAAGGTGTGCAATCTACTAGTATATATGCTAGTATATAATATAAAAGGCAAAGCTGATTGACTGATGTATCAACGCACAGGCCAAACACTTATGGCTAGAAATTTGTGCACATGTATTTCTCATATGACATAGGCATCCACTAAGGAATATTTTTTTAAAATTCAACCCCCAAGGGGGTAAAATAGATGATAAACGTTTTTATGAATTTTTGTATTCCTTGATCGTTGCAAATAATACGTATGATATTTCGAATTGAGTACCTACGGAAAAAAATAGAATAAATACGTATTTCAGCGTTTTCTAAAATTCAGACCCTAGGTGAGTAAAATAGCATATCACGCGGGCGAAGCCGCGAGCAATTAATGCCAGTAATAGTCATGAATACAATCATTGACCCTTTAAAGCTATATAGCACACTATTTTTTGACAATTTTTAAAATTTAATAGTGGAAAGATTATAACAATATTATTTGAATACTGTAGGTTATTTGTAATTTGTATACTCACCAGTACGGCGGCGGTGGCGGCGCTGGCGGCGGCGTGCGCGGGCGCGCGGGGCGGCATGGGCAGCGCCAGCGGCTCCGACGAGCGCTCGTCGCCGCTGCCGTCGCCCTCGCCCTCGCCGCTCGCCGAACCATCTGGAACATACAGAGTAACGTCAGCACAAGCTCGGGTAGATAGAAGAAGGCGTGACTATAAGGCTGGGACTATATTGTCCGCAATCCGTGAGGCCGGGGTATTTTCAGTGCTCCGAAATTTTCAGCCGCCGGATTTCGGACCATAATTATAGTCCCAGCCTCCGAAGGTGTAATGGCTATTAGGTATCTTTAGTGTGTCTTGTTACTACAGACTAATTTACGAGTAGTATAGACCCCCTACTAATAAAATATTTGATACAACTGATTAGCTATTCAAAATCAAGCAACTTTTCCAAAGTATCAGACAAAGACAGCATTATCGAAAATCTAAAGTCAGTTATGTTTATATTTTTATTAGTATGGGTAGGTATACATATTTTAAGCTCGATGCGAATGGTCGTTATAGTGCGATTCAAATGTGAATAGGATCTAGTCGGCGCCATATTGTATCGAATGTAGACTGTTATGATAGTTAAATTTATGTTTAGATAATTAATTACTATTTAACGTTTTTATTTAAATCGGATGCAAGACTAATTAATATTTATGTGCACATAAGTTTTTCTGAAAATCGCACTTTTCAGGTGATATTTGACAGAAGAAGGTTATTGACGTTCCTATTCTCATTTGAAACGCGTTATATCGTTACACAATGCGTTTTCAGTTGCCGCATAGCGCTACAGTACGTATGTTAGTTTGGTGACCGGTCGCGGTCGTCGGAAGTCAGTCTACACCGATTTTAAAACTCGTAAGCCCAAAAAGTAATTTTAAAGTAATGACCCTTTGATTGTGAAGCAGCTGATGCGAACATTAAATATTCTAAATACTTCTACTGGGAGCTAGATGTCGTTACTGTATATATGTCTCCGTAAAATTGTAAAAACCGTTAAATTGAAAAATAACTAATATAACGAGATTGTAAAAATATGGCGAAAGATTCATTACTATATACATAGATGTAGAATATTAAAAAGAGGACTATATGTATATTTATAATCTAATGAAAAATAATGTGTTATAGGCAGAACATTCGCGTCGAAAGTTTTAAACATTTTACAATTTCACTAGTTATATTACAATCTAACGGTTTTTACAATTTGACGGTGACATATACATATTGTATTCCCTTCACAAAAAAAATCTAGCGAGGTTATAAACCAGGGATTCTCAACTAGTCAGGCGCGTTCCACTTGGGGGACGTAGAATTATTTTGATCATACTATCTGTCTATATGTCTATTATTTTATAGACAAAACGCATTTCTATGGTGGCCATGCTACGCGTGTAGGGTGTAAAGTCGACTCTCTGGTTGGCAGTACAGGGTGACGAAAACTGTGACGTGGCAAATTGCTGATAACTTCTAGTATTTGCACGTTACATATCGGAATACAACTTTCAAAACGTCGGGTGAGGCGCGAAGTAGGTATGACCGAAGTAGGCAGCAGCAGAGCGACGCAACGCGACGCGACGCATCCCTACTAGTAATACCACAATGAAGTGCCGTCTCGCGTAGTTCCACTGCCGCGTAGTGCGTTATGTCTCATGAATACAGTTTCATACAAGGTATATTTGGCCGTGTGTCGTGTCGCGTAGTTCCGCTGCCGAGTAGTTACGACTAGTGCGGTCTCACCTTTGAAGGTAAGTGTAATACAGTAGCGAATAAGAACTTGTTTTGATGTTTAGTTTTCTCTAATTAATTCGAGTTGAGTCATACATTTTGATAGCTGATTTTATCTTCACTTTAATCTGAAACTTATGTTTTTTAACTGACATTGCAAAGACTTCAAATTAAAAAAAAGAATTTTGAAAATCGGTCCACAAACGGTGGAGTAATCGTGTAACATACACACAAAAAAAAAAACATACACACGAATTGTAAACCTCCTCTTGTGTTTTGGGAGTCGGTTGAAAATAGTAGCCAAAGCAGAATATTAATTATTATTAAAAGAATATTAAATATCTTTATACATTTAATAATTGTTTATAGGTACAGTTATTCAAGGCTAGATGTTTCCCGGACTTCGTGCGCGCAAAAGTTAATTTCGCAGAAACCGTACATCTTTTCGCGATAAATAGTAGCTTAGGTCCTTCCTCGTGCCTCTACATCTGTACCGAATTTCATCAAAATCGGTCCAGTATAGTTTCGGAGCATATTCAATGCAAACAAACTTCTCCACTTTATTATATTAGTATAGATAATAATAATCATTTAATTATGAAATATAATATTGTAAAAATATAACATATCGAAAGGCACTATTAAGGCACATGCCTTTATTTACAATTAATTACTAAAACGTATCAGTTGTTTTGTCGTTTGTATACGATTAGGACTATTTAGATAGGATAGCTGTTCAATGTTAAACAGCAGAAATTGATGGGAAATTTTCGATGAATATGAAAACGGTGGTTTGAATAAAAGATGGGGACCGTGAGTGAGCGGCCCGCGCCGGATATTACATGTAGATGGGCCGCATACATCTAGGTACTGGAACTTGGAACGGTACTTCAAGAAGTTTACTGTATCTGTAAATTTGCGTTAAGCTTGAAGTGAGTCATCAGTGCAAATAAAATTTACCAATGACACGACGCGATCATTGAACGGCTTACTTCAATCGGTGAATATTATCAAGGGCTAATCGTCATTGGTCAATTTTGATATTTGCACTGATGACTCACTGCAGACTTGACGTATTCTTAAAACGTCTTTTTTAGTCTTAAACATTAAAAATAGTTATAAGCGCACTTTTAGTTTTTAAAATATTTGGATCTTTTGAGTATTTTTCGCTTACTTGTAGTTTCGGGTTCCGTCGGTGCCTATCATACCCTGCAGATACTTTTTTGAAAAACTCAGTCTGAAATGGCCTAAATATTGTAAGGGTGAAAACGCCAAAACATAAATGTTTTATGATGATTTATAATAATTAATTGAGTCGTTAGCAATGCATTACAGAATACACACTTTTAGAGAAACTTTCAAGACTTTCAAGCTGATTTTTTTATTTTTCAATTAAATTTATTGAATTAATAAATTTTAAGTCGGTATCAATGAGCTTTAAATAATAACATAAATACAATATATCTCGAGCCAAAAACAAACTTCACGCGCTTTCAAGAATTAAGAACACGACAACAGTTTAAGGGTAAGTATCCCCTAAGACTCAGTTGAAATATAATTATAAGATCATTTTTAACGCGTGCAACATTATAGGGTTATCACGATTTTACTTTCTAAAGGCACGTGGTAACCCTTTACCTCAGTTTTTTTTGCAACACGCGCTAGACCTGCTCAACCCTTCGTGTCTCGTGCACAAGTAAAAGTGTTAAGATTAGGGTGTCATAGGAGAATAAAGAAGTCAATATACAGGACTATTTATCAAAGTTACAGATGTTTTATTCGAAAGCAAAGCAAAGGCAAAAAATAAAATAAATAGCTCTCTACATCGATTTCAGTGATGGTGGCCGGTTTCATAGGAACCAGACCTGCTTGCGTAGCATAACCATCGTAGATATGGTTTCTTTCTAAATGATAGATTGATAAAGGAAATCTGTCATTTTATCCATAATATCTGTCAGTACGTCTATTTCTGTGTAAACTAAACGGATTTCTATGTTGGTCATGCTAAACGTGTAGCTTTGCAGAAGTTATTTTATGGTGCCCGAATGTGTGCAATACACAAAGCAAAGCTGAACGGTTGAAGGACTTGAAGCCATAGTCTTACATATAAAATATCATTTTAATATTAAAATATTATGCATTATATTACATAACATGTCGGTAGGTACTTACCGTGGCTGGGAGGCGGGGACGGCGATTTAATCAAATCGCCTGACTCTTCTGCAACAACGGAAAACAACAATTAGATACTTACATACATAAGATACTAGAACATTATTAATCATAATAATATGATTAATTATGTAAATAGTTACTAGCTTTTTCATTTGTTATCTTCTAAGCATAAGTATTAATCTTTATGAAACTGTTTTATTTTTAATCTGTTTTGTTGGAATGATTCGACATCGACAAAACAGTTATTGTCGATGAAACAACTCATATAATATTATGTTAATTGTTTTCAACAATCCATAAAACAAAATGTTTGTTAACAAAAATTAACGTCCCTAAAACCTTAATTATGATAAATTTAATTTATTTGTAATTGCATAATTAGGCACATAAAATAATTTTAAAAAGACAACTAATGAATAAATGTAAATAAATAATTAAAATGAACGTTGATCAGTTCTCCAGACACGCGTGCTGGCTTAGATGTGCATTCATTAAATTTTTAATTTATATTCGTATACTAATGATTTATTGAATTAATAAATAAAATAATCGTTATTTATCTGCGTGCATAACTTCAACATAAATGTGTAATATCATAAATTCATAACATAATATGAATTATGATCCAAATAAAAATTGAAAATGATATGTCATTTTCAATTTAATTTAATAGGTAGGTTATAGAGTAAATACGTAAAGGCTATTTCTTAATAATTTTCTGTCATATTGAGTCTGGACCTTTTTATTGATACAATAGTATTTTGCCTCGATTTTCTTTTTTACTAAACAACCACATTATATTCTATAGGTAACTTTGGAAACTTTTATTATTAGGTATAGCTAATGCCCAAAAACGGTACACAAAAGCATTCTTAAATAGCTTTCTAATAAAGATACTAAATAATTTAGTCAGTTAGGTCTCTCTTCTTCCGATTTAGATTGCTAATTAGGAACTTAACTTCCTAAATTCAATTTCACTTGATTAAATATACAGTAGGACCTCTATAAGTCGAATACGAAGGGAGAAGCCAAAAACTTCGAGTTGTAGAGTTTTCGACTTAAAGTAAAATTCGACTATGCGGATTTTGAATCGACATAAAGAGGTTGAGATTCGTTCTTATTCTTATAAATTCTTCGTCTCGTGATGTCTGATTCATTTTTATGATTGTTGACAGAGTACCCATTGCAGACCAAATTGTTCAGCAACATCATTTTTATTTTGACAGCTTCGAGAACTTTTCAGAGAGACTCTAAAGTTTAATTTTCACAGCACTCATGTGTAGACTACAATTTTATTTTTAAACTGTTGTACAAATTGATGTGTATTGCAGTAGAACCAAACTACTTCTGATAATATTTCACACGACAACAAATTACTTGCTTCGCTAAAGTTCAAATGAAATCAAAAATAATAAAATTAAATATCTGATACCAAGCAAGCAAACACGTGCTTACGTGAGTCATAAATTCGTGGTAATTCAAATTAAATATCTGTAAATATTCATTGTATACTCTTAAATTGCTTTCTAAGAAACAATGGTGTAGGTACTTACACTGTCGGTGAATTCTTAAAGACGGTAACTTATTTTTCTTCGACCTATAGAGGTAGTGAGTCTCAAATAATCGAGTTGTAAAGGTTGTAAAATTAAATACTGCTATGTTCGAGATGCAGAGGTCAAATTTTTATTTTTCGAGTAATAGAGGGAAAATGTGTACTAAAATGGCTTGGAGGGACTCACTGATTATTTCGACTAATGGAGGGATAAGATCTCGAGTAATGGAGGTTTTGGTGTTTGAAGGGAAGGGAACATAACCTATTTTCGAGATGTGGAGGGTTTCAACTTATCGAGGGTCGACTTAAGGAGGTTCTACTGTAATTAGATACTGATACTGAATTTAGGACATCTGCATTAAGTGAGCTATACGCGCTAAAGAAGTGGAAGAATGCTACGAAAAAATTTCAACTACCTTCAGACAAGACACATTAAAATCAGTGAATCACAGAAACCGCTTAGTTTGTAACGCTCATATTGTGTTTATTACTAAAGTCATAGATTATGCAGACATGTACCTACTAGTAACTATTAACTAAAGTCTTGACTGTTCTAAGATACTAATTGATGTGTAGTTAAAATAAGAAAAGTCATATCAGTGAAGTTTAGTTCGCAAGAGAAGTTTTGCGTTATAAATTTTAACATTTTTATATTATTTAAGATTTAAATTATTCAGGCAATCATGAAAACGGCCCATAATTGCTGATTTAGCGCCCCAAAAGCAATTTTGTAATAATTTGATTAATTCCTAAACCGTTTTGACGGCTCATTTTTTATGTGTTGCTATCATAAATTATATATTTATCTCAAGATGTATACCGTGAAGTGGGTAATACATTTGTAAATTATGATAATAATCGTAAATTAACCTGCCTTACGCTTTAATTAAAGCATGACCAATGGTTTTCTGCTGCGAAACATTTATCATAATTAGATACAAATTTTAATATTATTCTAAGTTAAAGACAACAAATAAAAGTTACTATTTTATGTTTTTACGAAATTTTGATTTTCAATAGTGATGTGCCGGATCGTGAAAAATGTATATCCGCGGATACGGATCTGAATACGGATATTTGGTGTCAATATCCGCGGATACGGATACGGATACGGATCTTAACTTTCACGCAGTCGGTGTCGGTGCGCGCGACCTTCACACATGTTTCGACTTGCATTTCACGGTGGTTCTTTCTTTTGTTTTGTTTATAGTTTTGTGTGACACTGGACAGCATAGATAACGCTTGTTTGGTATTGGTACATGAGTTTTAAAAAATGACTACAAGTAAATTTAGTAGTGTAATTTGGAATTATTTTATGTTAGTAAATGATGAATGTGCAAAGTGTAAAATTTGTGATGGAAAATATTCCTGTAAGGGTAAAAGCACAACTCTTTAAAAAATCATTTACAAAGAAAACATCCTCAAGAATATTGAATTTAATAGTTTATATTGCTAGTCGCTACCTTAATCAGTAATCACAAATTCAAATAATTCATCTATAATTTTAATATTAATAAGGTAAATAGATCCGTAAAAGATCCGCCAAATAGTAACGGATACGGACACGGATACGGATCTTTCTTCTGCCTCGGATATCTACGGATACGGATACGGATATCCGGCACATCACTAATTTTCAATAATAGTTGGTACCTATAGTCTACCCTATCTATCTATCTATTTTCTATATAAAATATAAAATTATTATATATTATAATATTTTAGTCACAGGAGAAGTAAAAAAATAGTATTGACTCATACCGGAATTGTGGCTCTTTATAACATTCTCGTTCATCTTTTGTGATTAAATAATAAAACTAAGAAAATTTCTTGATAATATTAAGATTTATATAAAGTTTTTATTATTAATATTCATATTAAGTTTTACGAAACGAAAGTAAGACTAAAAGTCGCTTGTTCGTTATAATGATATTAATTGTACGCGTAAGGATTCGATATATCTCATTAGGATATCGTAAACGTATTAACTATTACTGTAATTTAAGTACGGGATTTTGATATCGAGGCGAGGGCTAACTGGCTTATAATTACCGAATTAGCGGATTATCCGACACGAGCAACGCCTGTCCGAGGTGACGGATCTTGTATAAGAAGCCATTTTTGATACCGCATCAAAATTACGGAAGCTATAATGAAATTTGATACTTAAGTATGAGGCCTTTGACAAAGTTAAAAGTTTTATCTCATTCTACTAATATTGAATATCATGCAAAAGTTTGTGAGGATAGATGAAAGTTTTCTCTATCTACTAATATTGAATATGCAAAAGTTGGCGAGGATAGATGAAAGTTTTCTCTCATTCTACTAATATTGAATATGCAAATGTTCGTAAGGGCAAATTAAAGTTTTGTCGAAGAAAATGGAAAATATCTTATCGCTGAAGTTCATGATTTGCGTAGGTACATTAGGCTGAAAAAAATTAAAGAACTAATAAATACTTATTATAGGCGACAGATTAATAACAATAATTACTTCGTTTGTTAAAAGATTTACACAGAAAACAAAAGATTGTTCAGAAAAAATAATTAATTAAAACCTCAAAAAGCCTCATTTGCCATCAAATCTTTGACTTAATCAAATGTCTGACTAAATATGTCACATGTGGTTCGGTTGATTGAGATGGGTCTACGAAAAGTCCAATCAGAAAAAATACTTTTTGAATTGGTTAACATTTTATGCGTAACATTTTTGTCAGATTGGCAAAACGCATCGTGAGAATTGTACCTGCAAGATACAAGTGAAGAATACAAATGTCTCGGATAAAAAGGATTTGCATTGGGGATAATCTCGCATTCAAATCCGGGCGAGGGACGCGCGCAAAAACTGGCTTAAAAAACTGTTAAAAAGTTCCTGCTTTGTAGGAGTATGCGTTTATTGAAACATCAACTTTTTGCGCAATATCCCGCAATCGAAAAGGGTACAATCGCAGAAATAGACTCGCATTAGATAGGAATATTTTTTGTCGAAGAAAAAAACGGCAGTTGTCCATTTTTTGCTCGAATCCTTCTTTTAACGAAATCTAAAATTACATCGACGTATTTTTTGGTATTCATATATTAAATAACACATGAATATGTTAGTTTTTTGTGGGCTTGAATTATAAAATAGATATACCGTGAATATAATTAGGGAATATTAAAAAATATTATTTGTGTTCATTTATAATGATTAATAATTATTTATCAAGTTATTTAACATCATTTTCCAAATGAGAAATATTATTTAAAATTTTTGCATTTTTGTTTTTAACTAAAAGATACTCGCAGGCAGATTAATAATGATAATATTATAGTTGAAAGGATAATATAGATAGTAAAAACCTTTTAATTATAATTAAATTAGGTTTATAATTCGTCTCACCACATATTTTTTTTGTACCTTAGCATTTAATGTATTTTTGTAGTCGAAAATGTATGAAAAGATTTTTAAGTATTTTTTCAAAAATTAAGGATCTACTTTGATTACTGTTTCCTGAAATATCATTAAACGCACTTAAATCGAAATGTAGCACACGAAGTAAGCATGGTATAACCCCGGAATTTTTATTATGGAAAATATTATGTAACCCGTTCGTTTTCTGCGGTATACTAAGACAATTTTCTATATAAGACAATAGTTCACTTGCAACCCTTGATTTTGCAATGTTTAATATTTTTTTTTTTAGTTTTCATCAATTTCGTTTCCAGTCTTCGAAAGAAGTAAGAACTGAAAAGTAAGTAGGTACTTTTATCTATTTTTTAGTTTCAGATTTGGCCGATCACACCTGCTTTTATCCGAGAAACAAAACAACCTAGACGAGAGAAGGTAAACCTAGATGACCTAGGTCTACTTAACTTCGGTTAAACGTAATATATATTGGGCAAAAATATATTTCACCGTTTATGATTAAAAAATTATATATAGGTACTCAAAATTATTTAAAAATATATTTAAGCTAAAATGCTCAAGATTAGTCCCAGCCGCCCAGGTTAAAATATTAAAAAAATACAAATAACAGTAATAACATAACATGCTCCATTCAATAATCATAAATA
The DNA here is from genome assembly GCA_905404095.1 of Glaucopsyche alexis. Taxonomy (NCBI): domain Eukaryota; kingdom Metazoa; phylum Arthropoda; class Insecta; order Lepidoptera; family Lycaenidae; genus Glaucopsyche; species Glaucopsyche alexis. The sequence goes on from FR990047.1 coordinate 9,354,574, forward strand.
AGGATGTAAAAATTATGAATCCCCGATCAACATCTGTAGTTTTAAAATTGTAAGTCAATGTAAGTATTTAATTTAAAAACACTACTTAGCAATTAATATTATGACCGTAAAACAGTTTAATTAAAAAACTAAATAAAATTATTATTAAAATAAAGAACTGCAGTAGTATTCAGTACTCACGGTAAGATGTGCAAAATGTCCGCGAAGGTGCGCGCACGCACGCCGTCAGAACCATCGCGGTAACGTTCGGTACGATCGACTAAGGTTCGATCACGGAATGCCACGATCGCGATCTGCCCTCGGTCGAAGTCGGGGCGAGACTGAGCGAGCGTAGAGCTACCCCGCGCCGTTCCGTTCCCCGCTCGATTAAAAATTTCAACTTTTTTATCCAAATCCGTTTCTTTTTCCGCCCTTAGTGAATTTTTTTCGCGCGTCGCCATTATTTCGATTACCTGAGATGGAACTTTTTTTTCGATGCGTGTTTAAAAGCTGTTTAATGTTTTTTTGTACGAAAGGGGAGCGACGGGTTCGAACAGCCGATGCGCAAATTCCGATATCGGGTTTGATTATTGAAAAAAATGTCGGTTGAGGCGAAACAGCACGCAGCGTGTGCCACGCGGGGTTATACCACCGCAGTAACACAATAATACTTTCGCTGCTATATTGCTTCAATGACACCAAGATTTTGTTTCGTTGGCAGTTGGCATATAACGACATTTTTTAATCCACACTCTTTAGGAGAAAATTAATTTTACAATAAAGAAAAAATATATCAATCCTTCATCGATTAATCGTTCTGCAAACAAAGTTTGAGACATTACAGAGGTTTTTATATTGCGTATTTATTTTATTGAATACATATAATTTTATCAAGACTAGAAACTTTATGATATATGTAGGTCACTTATTTAGGTAGTTTTATTGTTAAAGGAAGTTATCCTCCCGGTACCTGCCAATAATCACATTAACGGTCAAAATCATTTTGCTGGAGGCTACTCATATTTTTAATCATAGGGTTCAGTCTAAGGGTTCATTCTCCAATCAATGTTAAACTTGTGCTGCTCATAATTTCACTAGTTGTTTCCTGTGGCTACGAGCGCGAATGTAATTTAAAAAAGTTTAAAAAGTTTTACTTCTTCTTATAGAACACTTTTCATTCAAGTTCTTAAGTATGTTTAAATCCGTTATAACTTTTATAGTGCATTAACATTATTAAATTTGAACCTCCTTATCCTTATTTTTATTATAGCTTCATAAACGCCAGTTGAACTTATATTTTTAAAATAGAAATGCGTTTTCAATTTAAATGCGGTGAAGCAGTGGCGAGTGGCCAGCACTTTGACATGTAAATGTGCATGAAACATGTATGCGCCCACTTTGAACTCCGGACGAATGTTTGTTTAGGTCCGCATAACTCGGGAACCGTATCTCTTTGTTTCGCGATGAGATGGTAATGTCTCTTCAGGTCAGTGGTGCGGGATGGAATGATTTGAATATCGATTTTATTGCTTTTTGATGAGAAACTGAAGAGTGCTAAGATTTATAAGAATCAGACCCTCTGTACTAACAGTGTTATCACATTAATTTAATGATTTCGATGTTTCTTTTTTTTGAATTAAATGTTTTCGTCTCGCGACGTCTTGTATATTGTTATCTATACTTATAATATTATATAATATGGAGAACATTTGTTTGTTTGCATTGAATAGGCTCCGAAACTACTAGCCCGATTTTGATGAAATCTGGCACAGATGTAGACTCAACCACGGGAAAGGATATAGGCTACTTTTTATTGCGGAAACAAGTACGGCTCCCACGGGATTACCTTTTTGCGGTCGCGGGCAACATCTAGTATAACTTTTAACATTCTTGTTTAGAAGACTTACTTTATAAAGTTTTAATACTTTTAAATAAGTTTATTGCATAAATTAAACGTAGCACAAGAAAATAATCATTGTTTAATTATAGAATATTAGAATTAATAGCGGATTTCATGTTTCGGAAACATTTGTCATGTCAAAAATAATGCCGTTTTAATATTCAATTACTTGATAATGACCTAAACAATGTAACTGCAATAACTTAACAACAATTACTTTTCCCTACAAAAACTTTATACATTTTAAAATAAATTTACATCACTTGTTATTTCTATATTTTCATGTGGATTTATGTATCCTATACAGCTTTCTATCTATTTATAACAAACAATATAAAGAAAAAACTTTTAAAATCGTTATTTTAGAAAGTCTGCTACGACCGTAGCGGAGTGCTACGCTTTTGCTACGAGCGTAGCAAATAATTAAAAGCTTAAAGTTTTTACTTTTTTTAGTGAGTTAAAGATAACTTTTTAATTTTTTTAGGCTTAGAATTAAGTTTTGTTTCTTTGGTTACGCATAATTACCGTCGTGAATTATTTCATATTATTTTAATATTTCAATTAACTGTATCTTAGCGATGTCCACAGTAGCAGTATAGACATCAAATGTCTTGAAAATCCGACCAATATCATTTTTAATTTAGTCGCTCTTATTTCATAGCACATAAAGTAGAAGAAAGCGACGTTCAATGACAACATTAGACCCTAAACAAGTGAATTTATAACGCCCCCTAACCCCCCGACGCCCGCGTGTTTAATTAAAGGAAGGGTTAGCTACCATAACTCACGGGTAATCGTCGATCGGGGGTGGTATAGTAATAGTAATGATAGATCGTTCGTATTAATATTATAACACGTTATTATATTATAGTGTCACATCGTGATTAGGTAGCTATTTTATTACGGCATAGATTATTATTTTAGACTTGATTGTAACAATCCTCTGACGATTTTCGTTGATATCGCGCAAGGACAGAACGAGCTACGTTGATAGACATCGTTTTAGCCTGGTGACGTCCACTTCGGTACATAGGCCTCCCCCATAGATTTCCAGTGCGACCAGTCGCACGCGGCCTGTATCCACCGACTCCCTGGACTTTTCTCAGGTCATCTGTTCACCTGGTGGGAGGCCGTCCTACGCGTCGACGTCATTCGTGGTCTCCACTCGATAACCTTTTGGTCCCAGTGGCCATTGGTTCTATGGGCTATATGTCCAGCCGATTGCCAATTTAACTTGCTAATGCGCTAGGCTATATCGGTAACTTTAGATCATCTACGGATTTGCTAATTTCTGTCTCTATAACGTACTTACAGAAACTCTGAGCTCTCTCCGTAACTTATTTAGCGACATGAATCTTGTTTTTCAAATATGTGTACCAAGATAATAATAATAATAATAATAATATCTATGGACGCTTCACACCACGTCAATCTAGCCCCGTGCTAAGTATTTGAGGAACTTGTATTATAGGTACCAGAAAACGGGAATTATATTTAATACTTTTATACTATACATATAGTTAAGATTTTTATTATAATAAACACATATTTAACACACATGACCTAGGAACACAAAAAAACTTTTTGTTCCTTCGGCGGGATTCGTACCCGCGACCCCCGGCTGTAGCATCAACGCGCTGAACCACTGAGCCACAGAGGTCGTCAATAAAATTGATGTAATATAATTAAATAGTATAAACTCTGTATTTTAGCTGTGCGACTTAATTTTAAGACCCTTCTTTTCTTATTTACGCCTACTTGTTCACTTTTGCCTGTTCACTTTTTGAGTGTAACTTTTATAATGAAATAGTCCATTGAACGCTCAAACGTGGACTGTGTGTAGCGATATGTGGAGGACATACATCACAGCCCCGAGAGACGGGGCAGAAGTGGACATGCAAAGTGTCGGTTCGATGCTCGTAAATCCACAATCCCAGCGGAGTTGCTGGACAGGTCTAGTTCTATTTAATATATGTTTAATGTACGACTATTTATTAGGGACGTTTCTGAATAATTTATTTTTCACCCAAATATTGAGGAAAACTTTGTTAGTTTTTCGATAAGCTAAGGATTTTTAGAGGCGCGGGACAAATTTTGGACAATTTCTCCTTCTTCAGCTGGCATTTACGCGTTATTGATAAATAATTTTGTTATTCATATAACCTAAAGTTTGCAGTGAGTTATTAGTGCAAATGTAAAAAAAAAAATGGTTTCTAAATTCATTAATGTGAACGGCTTAAGCGTCATTGGTTAATTTTGACATTCGCTCTGAAGACTAAACTATTGCAGAATTTCTGCTTGTGCAATTTTTTCCTTTGTTTTTTCACATAGTATGACAGATTTTTTAATGAATATTTTTATATAGTCGGCGAATAACTACAGAATAGAGCTGTTTATTTCGATTATTACAATTGACTGTTCTGTATCTATTAAAAGAATAAAAACTAGTCACCTTATTTTTCATGTATTCGCGGTGAAAACTCACTGCAAACTTAATTCGTATACACTGTAATAGTAAGTTATAATAATAAGAGGACCAACCGCCACGCTATAAGCTCAAACGTGGAAAAGCTTTTGTAAAATGTGGCCTATATTTGCCTCGTAAATAAAACTACATAAACTAAGTATAAATATTCCTATTTTAAGCCATTTCTAAACATTATACTTCCAGTCAGTCGTAGTTCGACATTTTATGAACTAAACTTACAGGTAGACACGTCCGTTGCCCATAATATGCTCCATAAAAGTGCACGCTATGAATACTACGCAATAATTATAACTACTGGCTTAATTTTATGGGCGATAAATATTAAATTTCATATTAGAGAAATGTGGAATATCGAGTTGACTAAATTGGGACATGCGGCTCGATTACATTAGTGTAACTTGCAGATTCATTTAAAATCAAGCACGTTTCTAATGTAATTGAGCCCTGTTTGATGCAAAACATCAGATAAGGTAAAAGTGGGGATAACGACGTCATTGCAGTACCCCGAATACTTTTCGCCATAGATATATAATATTAAAAAGAGGCTTTTCGCACAATTATTTTACAATCAGTAATGTAGCGGCAATTTTTTGACGTGATAACGTCTTATAAATCGACGAATGCCGACTGTACGCACGAAAAATTGTCACGTTCCACCTGATTATGACGTTCCGTCTGAGCCGAGCGTGCAAGCGAGAGCGCGGATTAAGCGATAGAGAGGCATGATCGACCTAAAATTATCGTTCGTAAAGCGACATAACATACAACCATTTGCTTTAAATTTAAATATACAGTTATATATATTATTGTCAATTATATGTAAACGAAGAAAGGTTATAAGAAATAATGCATTCATCTTATTGTAGTAATGCGTCTGTATAGTGTTTTTTTTTATTTGATATGTACTGCTACTTAACGTAGGCGCACCTTATTCGTTGGCTTGTCGTGCTTAAATTTTCCATAGAAAGGATAAGTGTAAATGTCTTATTAATTTTCTAATAGCGCGTTTATACGTGTTATAGGCTGTTAATAAACTGTTATGAGGCATTGACATGGAATAATTCATGAGGAACAAAAACAACGGGCTCGGGGCGCTTTCACTAACTAGTATCGAGACACATTTCCTGTCGGGTAATACGAGTGCCCATTTATTATTTGTCATTTAGAAACATACATATTTTGTCTTTTTACGTGACAGAATTGTAGTGCAATGCTTAATATCGCAATAACAATTATTTAGCAACAGTGAAGTGGCTATAGGTCAATATGAATCTTATTTTTTTACGTTTGTGTTACATATAGTTTAAAGAATTGGCTATAAAAATAAATTTCAAAAGCAATAATATAACTATGATTTTTAAATTATTCGTTTATCTCATCATTTAAGTTACAGGTAATGAACCAAATACTTCTAAGTCACTATGATTTGCAAAATTTGAAGCGCGATTCTTGACTCAACGCAATGAATGCCTATCACTAAGTAGCGGTCTTTGTGGCTTAGAATAATATTTACTTAAAGTTTATCTTTATTTAAAATGTAAGATAACAATAATAATAGTTTTGAATATAAGGGGCAAGAATAAATTTTATACAAAAGTTCAACTTCGGACGGTTTAACCCTAAAATTATTCTAATCCAAATGAAATCTGTCTGGCTGATTGCGGCCGTAATCGCAATCGATCGGCGGCCATGTTGGATTAGCTCTATTTGCATTTTCAATTCGGCCAGCAGACTGCAGAGGCAAGGGTAGCGCGTGCCCGTAATCCTTTTAGCAGCACATAGCCGTATCAACGCTCGACCCGAGGGGCACCGCTTTAAACTTCCCAATTTACAATTCTCTCGACTGCATTGTTGCGATATAAATGTATATACAGTTGCCGTTGTATTAGGGGAATAAATTTTGTTAGATTACCATTTGAATTTCAAGATCGATTGTTAGCGGATTAGAATATTCGCATTGTGATTGTTATTTTTTCTCGAAATTTGCTGACGCAAGATACGTTACGTAGTTTTTTAATGCAATATTGTCATTCTTGAATAGACGCAGAATGAATTCTTTTATTCGTTTTTTGAGATTCGTTTTTTAAATCTGCATCGCATACACAAAAGAATACTGACATAATGAATTCCCATAAACATTTTTAACGAGTTTCACGTAAAAAGTGTCTCTGACAGTTGAAAATACTTGCACATAGCTAAATAATAATAATTATTGAAAATATCATTATAACATTATTCCACGTTTTCATTCGCTATTACAATATTAATTAAAAAACACATACATTTTTTAACTGTCAAAAGTGTTCAATAATTACAACTTTAATTAATTTATCTAAGTGTCGAAGCCATTGTTGAATCGAACTTTTCAAACTCTACTCATAGATTTATTGCGATAGAAAAGTCTGGAACGTGCGCTTTTCTCAGATAGTTGGAGTCATTAGCGGGGTGGTGCGTGGGCGGCGGCGGGGGTGAGGTAGCGGCGCGCGGCGGGGAATAAGAGGGGGGGGGGGTACAATCAATAGATGCAGCTGCAGGCCGCTAATGCCTTTGTCGCGATGGACTTTACCGGCGAAAATGTAGAGTCATGTTAATTTTGCACTCGTTACCAATATTTTTCTATTTATTTCGGTGTGATATGTGGCGACTGATGCTGTATTGATGTCGTATGAGATAGAGTTCCAACTATTAACCTCATACACAGTTATAAACTAGTGCAGAATTTCTACTAGTGAAATTTTTGCACAAAGTATGACAGGTTTTTTTAACGAAATGTCGGCGAATAACTTCAAAAGGTAGAGCTGTTTATTTTGATTAATTTCATTTAATTAATGTGTATCTATTAAACGAATAGAAACTAGTCACCTTAATATTCATGTATTTATTCATAATTCATAACCTAATATGAACGAAACATATAATTGAATAAATTATAATATATTCCATTAAAAAAAAATAGAAAACGCATTGCATCATGTATTGCAAACAGTTTTAATGACCTGCATTTATTTATAAATTATTATAATTTAATTATTTATCATTATTATGTATCAAAAGGTATAAAGAAACTACCATTGCATTAGGTTTAATAATATGAATAGTAATATGTAGGTTAGCTATAACAATTCAAGTATCATAAGTAACTAAAGTGATTTATCTAAATAACTAAATTATTTTAAGTAACGTGAGTTACGTTACTTGTACAGTATTTTTGTGTTTAAAAATAAAATTGATATCATTAGAAGTTGGATAACTGAGTTTTAAAGTAGTTACAGTAAGTAATTATGTATTTTAAACATGTTTAAGGAATATCAATTAGTGTGGTCTAAAACACTGTAAGCATCTACATGTATATAATAAATTTGTTCCCTTTATATAACACCCCAGACCTTTTTACTCGTATTAACCCTTTAAAAAGCGATTTGAATGCGTCAGGTAAGGGGCGGGCCGCGCATGTAGATCGCGGGATTTACCTACATCTCCATACATTACCATATGCGCCGGGATTGGTGCGCCGCCCCGGAAGGGTTACCCTGATTTGCGTATGGCAAATCTGAATATTACGTCATATGTTTTGTTCACAACGGTTGGGGTTAAACTATGTGATGTATCATGTATTGCATGTTGAAAACTTTCTGTAAATTACATAGTTTCTTTATCATATGCTTTGATTCTTTAACACAATATAATATTTTTATATACTGTAAATTACATAGTTTCTTTATCATATGCTTTGATTCTTTAACACAATATAATAGGTAATAATATAATAAGTAGCTATTCGTTGCTTCCGTGTTCGTTGCAACAAAAATGAATCACATAAAAAGTGTGAGGTGGAGTATAGTCAAGTCAGGTGGAGTTAAGTCAAGAGAAAAATAATCTTAAATATAAATATGGATTGCAATGTACCGATTTGGTTTATTTTGGTCTTGGAATAATTGTGGAAGTTCAAGAAAGGTTTAAACGGTGAGAAATATTGCATGTTTATATTTAAGACAACAACGTGTGCCGGGACAGCTTACGGACAGTCATTAATAAAAGAAAGAAAATAGTTATTATAGATAAAATTTTGGACAGAAAATTTAAAAAAAAAAACATAAAAATTTAATCATAATCAGTTAAACTTCAATAATAGTTGTAGCGTAAAATTTGAACAGAACAGCTTTCAAACAAACTAAGTTGGGATTCGTTTACAACATACATATTTTATTTTATGAATAGACTAGCTTATGCCCGCGACTTCGTCCGCGTGGAACAATACTTTGGGATATCGCTGAAATTTACCCGCGACTTTATTTATGACTAACGAAAGCGGTATCCTATTTTTTTAAACGGAACCCTAAAATAAAAGTAGCCTATGTTAGACCCTATAACATCAGCTATCTGCTAGTGAAAGTCCCGTGAAAATCGGTCCAGCCGTTTCAGAGATTAGTCGGAACAAACAGACAGACAGACCGACTGACAGACAGACAGACGGACAGACAAAAATTAAAAAAAAATGTATTTTATTGTAAGTACCGAATATACTTTCAGATTCATTATGTAAAAAGCTGTTAATTTGAAGTTACAAACAGACACTTAAATTGTATTTAACTGTATAGATGTATAGATATTATAATGTATTATATTTTAAGATATTATCAATTTGATGTTTATAAAATAACTAAACTATTTAACTAAACTAAACTAAACATTAACCCGCACGCGCACCCCGCCTTGGTGACGCTCACTTCGCAACGGGCCGTGCAGCAGAAATCGTAATATTTTAATTTCGCCATAACTTCAAAACCAAACGTCCAATTTTAATCATTCAAAGACCAAATATTATCTACATAAACTGTACTTAGTGATGAAATAATTTATTTTGATAAGGATTAATAACATGAGTAAAATAAACGCGTTTAAATGTAGTCCAAAAAAAATTCAAGATTTCTAAATAAAAAAATGGTTGTTGTGCCTCACTCGACATAGATAGGTATAGTGTGTCGCGGACTTTTTTGTAGATATTTATAAGATCTACAATTAATTAGAACATTTTATGGTTCTATCTTTTATAGTTTAGGCAGCGTACGCAAAATAAGTAACTTTTCTGGTTGATTTTTTACACCTTGTGCCCGAAAAACCCAAATATCTTACGGAACCCTATTTTTTTCCAAAATAAAATTTAGCCTATGTTACTCGTGGATAATGTAGCTTTCGAATGGTGAAAGAATTTTTGAAATCGGTCCAGTACTTTTTGAGCCTATTCATTACAAACAAACAAACAAACAAACAAAGTTTTCCTCTTTATAATATTAGTGTAGATATAAAGCTTCAACTGCTCCCAGCAACTAGATTGGTTAACCCTATAAATGTTTTGTATTCAAATGCCCCATTTACATGTAGACGCTTCCCCCGATTGGTGCGCAGCTGAAGGGTTGAACTGATTTACGATACCACGCGACGTCCCGTTACGGGTTAATTTAAAATATGATGTATGACTCGCACGTGGCGGCCTCGAGCTGTAATATACCGTATTTTATTGCAAATTACAATTACCCATATTAAATAAACCGTTAATTCAAAAAATCAGCGCCATTTTAAATTTAACTTTAAAAAAATATACGATAGAGCAAAAACATCGGCCTTCACCAAAATAATATAACAAAACAGAAAAAAGATGTTATTTTGTTCATATACTTAGGTATCGATAAGAAAAAATTAAATAAGTAATCCTAGAGCGATAGCAAATAGCGTACTTTAACCGTACCTATAAAGAAATTCATTCGAATCTGGTTAAAACCGTGTATTACGCGTGCCGTCTGCGCGTTCTCTTTTAATACGGCGTGTACTATCGCTCTTAATGAACAACAAAGTTAGCGGGTAAATTTATAAATAGAAAGCTATTTTTAGAAATAGAAATTTCAATTTGAATACAAAAAGTTTTAACCTACAAACGAGATTTTAAGTTCTATTTATAGTAATGTCTATTGTCTACAAACTATAATATTTATGCTTTAGATAATTCACCTCTACTTATTTATAGTGCTACGCTAAATAGATTAATAGAGCAAGAAATACATAAGGACGTCTAAAAAATTATGCATGTAAATACGATATTATTATTCGCGTCTTGTGTAACTGTACATTTTAATACATTTTTATGCAAATATAGTTCGGCCGGGCGTAATGTATGTGGGAAATACTGTAAGCACTAATGCAACGGACAGACACCTGTAGCCTATCTAGGTTATTCAGTTAGGACCGGCACATATTTTTTATTAGCTTCTAGGTTAATTGTGCTTAATGACGCTGAATAAAAACTGAATTGATAGTCAATAGTGCATTCGTTACGTATTATGTTATTTATGTCAGTAATAATATGTTTATGCTACAATAGCATCGAGTTAAAAGTCATGCAAACGAAGTACATTTGATTCGAATTACACTATACACATCTTATGACATTTATGATAATACTGAAATAAAATGATACACGACAATGCATTTTTAGGATAACTATTGAAATGCGGTTGCGGTGTGAAATGATCCGTATTATGTTAGGACCATTCAGAGAAGTACAAGTTAAAACAAAATATTGCTTAAACGTGCTCTACTCGTACAATTTTGAGATGGATTATAGTGTAGCGTGGTGTAGGCTGTAGTAGTCCTACTAATATTATAAATGTGAAAGTTAATGAGGATGTATGGATGGATAGATGGATATTTGTTACTCTTTCAAACAAAAACCGCTGAACGGATTTTGATGAAAATTGGTATCATAGTAGTTAAGGCTCTGGATTAAAACATAGGCTGCTTTTTATCCCGAAAAAATACAGTGTTCCCGAGGGATACTGTATTTACGCGAGCGGAGCCGCGTAAATACAGTACAGCTGGTATACAATATTGATGAAATGTAAGCCGGCCTACGCGTTAAAATTCAAACAGCTGTTCCTTATCAGTTATCACAAGCCTGTTCTCTACACATAAGGCGTTTGTCGCAACACTGTAACTCATTATTATTACCTCACGACTCACGAGCTACTCGTACTACGAGTAATTACTGTATCATAAAATTGACCGGTGCCCTTATTCGATCACCGATAAAACCACTCTAAATCCGATGCAAAATTTATGTCATAATTTGTTTTAATTTAAATAAATTTGCAATCACTTGCCAATTATTTTACGAGTATAATTTAACGATTTACTAATATTAGATATTGCGAGAGAACCGTCTACTTTTTCTAAATATTAAATAGCTTTATATCTTTCTTAATCAATTTTGAGCTGTCAAGTCTAGAATTAATCTATACATTATGGTGTTAAAACAAAAACAGACATACAAGGAGTGTAATCAGGGCCTTATTATTCAAGAATCAAGATGCCTTCGATAATTTCGACGGCGAAGTTCCAAAAACATAATGTATGGGATTTGACATGTCACTTAGGGATGTCAAATCCCATACATTATACATTTTGTTTTTGAACTTCGCCGTCGAAATTATCGAATTCATCTTGACTATAGGCCCAGTATTCGATTCTCATTCTAAATAATATGTCAAACATGTGGCCTTAAATTTTGACTAGATTATACCTACTATAAAATATTTAAATTCTATTTATTTAGATACAACATTCAAAGTCGGCACGATGTACGACTGATTGAGGTTATCCATGCATAGTGCCAGTTGTTAGGAAATATTAATCATGTTATATGTTTCTGTAAGTTATGAAAGTTTTATTTATACATCATTACTTATGTACCTAATATTGTAAAAAAAACTGGGTTGTTGGGTATTTCCTTCGGATAAAAAGACGAGATAAAGAGTACGCTGTATAGACTAAGAGTTTTTAAAAAGGAGTTATAACAATGTTAGAACATTAATCGTGTCGTTGGTAATAATTAAATTTTTCCATTCATATATATTTTTCAAATAGAAAATGATTTAAGAAAAGGCTCACCCTAGGGCTTGTATCGGAAAGGCTCGTTATGAATTTATGACAGTCAACAGAAACAAGGTAAATAGTAATATTAGGTAGTAGCCAAACATGAGCAGCGATTGTTTGTGCGGCAAACACGCCCCAGCCCGCACCAGCCCGCCCGCCCCAGGGACACGCTCAAATCAAATTCTGTAAAGTTGTCGACTGGAGCAGTGGAATATTGTTTAAACGTTATTGATTATGTTGTACGATTAATTTTCCTTAGACCTTGGATTTTACGGGTTCTCTGTGGATTGAGAATAGTAGTAGATATTTGTTAATGTTGTTTAATGAGGATTTTGTATAACGATAATAATCATCATTAATTTGCTAGAATGTTTATACATGTAAGATGGTAATAAGAACTGCAACTTTTTGGCAATTTATTATTTAAAAACGTAAAGTTTTAAGTATGAGACAAGTTGAGATTAGCTTTTTAGAGGTTACATGCTCGTAAAATATTCATTAACAATGACTCAACAGTCCCTAAGCTTAGTTTTACCAGCTATTATTTTCTGAATCGCTTCAAATTAAGTAAAACCGTTTATTCAAATTGTATATTTAGGATATAGTCGTATATTTAGTCATTGTCACAATAAATCTCTCTGCGCATCTGCGCCCCGATGGCGCGCGGCGCGGCAGTCGTCACGCCAAACTCTGCCGGATCAATTTATCACGCCACAAATGCTCGAACATCCAACTTATTTCATTTGCCATCAATGTAAACGAGAATATCAAACGTTTTTTGGAAAATAATAATTTAAGTTTGGATTGTAAGACCAATTGCATACTATCATGCAATTCTCTGTTGCTACTAGCTAGAACTTCGAAATGCTCTGTTGGGCAGCGATGGTGTATTATTTGTTATGTAGAATATGGAAGGATTATTATACAATGATTAAAGATCAATGTAAATTAATGAATTTATATTGATCTTTAATCATTGTAAAATAATCCCTAAAATAGATTTTCAAAGTGATTGTTTATAACTTTAGTGGTTTGCCTATAACAATCTGAGCAGGTATCTTTGTAACAAACGTTTAAAACGCTCAACAAATAAGTCATGACGGCTGTGTTTGGTATCGAAAGTACGCTCGTTCCTCAACCCTTTGTGCGTTTTCAGCGAGCACAAAAGGCGAAATCGAATTCGGAAGTGCGCACGCGCAGCGGGGCGGAGCAGGGGATAGCGCGGGCGGCAGCTGCGGGCCACGCGAGCGGCGCGCGTCAACCCTTCCGCCGCCGGCGCGTTAATCGCTCTCTAAACACCTTCGAGATGCGCGATAACGCCGGTCGCCGGGATGCATCAATCTATTAACTTCTCATAACATTTACTTTCGGTTAACGATTCATGATAACATCAGGGTTGCATTCTATAAGACATTTTCAACATACCCAGTTTGGATCATACTTATAGGAAAAAACTTTTGCTAATGCAAAACAGAGCAGTTATGCATAATAAAACAGTTAGGATCTAGAGTTTACGGTAAGTAAGTATAAAGTAAACAGTTAGATGCAGATGTTGTGCAATATCAACTAAGTAACTAGAAAGGCAAATTAAATAGCTCACTGTTAAAAATTGAAATAAAATTTTATTTATTAAATGGTAGGCAACAAATCAGTCGAAAGTAATAAAGATAAAAGGATTTGACATAAAAGGGGTAATGTGATATCAGTTGTAAATACTGGTTGAAGTTTTAATTAAAGTAAAAAGCGGCGTGTGACATGCGGGCCCTAACGACGTCGACGTCGGACGCCGGCGCGGCGGCCACAGCGGCCGGCGACCGGCTAAATTGTCCTAATCGCGTCTAATGACGTCCCACAACCGTACATCATCACTAATGGGTTATGGACCCAGATATCGTTTGATACGCTTTAACTTTATAATATATTGGTTATTGATGATACATATTTAATAATTTCTATGTACTGTGTTTAGTTACAATGGATCAGGGTTAGAGTCACAGTAATCGCTGGTTACATTACGAACCTTTAAGGGAAGACTTTAGTTCCTTACATTTTACTTTGTAATTTTAATATTAGTATAATAATAATAATATCTATGGACCCTTTACACCACGTCAATCTGGTTCCATGGTAAGTTCTCGAAGAACTTGTGTTACGGGTACCAGACAACGGAAATATTATTTAATACTTTTATACTGTACACATATTTAAGATTTTTATTATAATATACACATATTTCATATACACCCACGACCCAGGAATACAGAAAACTTTTTGGTCCTTCGGCGGGATTCGAACCCACGACCCTCGGCTTGAGCACCAACACGCTCAATCACTGAGCCACAGAGGTCGTCAAAGTAGTAACCAGTTATTTCCTGTACATAGCAAGTAAACAATTTCTTACTATTTGAATACCTTTATTAAATTTTGAAGGGTTTGAATGTATTGGGTTCGGTGGTAGAGATAAAACCCAGTGAACCGAGAGAGTGCTCACGACAGCCGCGGCCTGTCGAAGATCAAAGTAGGACGGTACGGCCTCGGGCCTCACTGCTCAGTCCTGCTCCTCTTGCATTACACTTATTATACCTCTTTATCATACAAGTTTGTATGTAATAGTTGTTTGTTAGTTAGGTTGGTATTGGCCGAACAGACTGCTATGTTACTAGAAAATACGACTAAAAAAATTGCAGATATATTAAGCAATAATTTTATTTTATTTAAAAAACGTGCTACTGAAACACCCTAGAGACTAGGAAACGTAATGAAAATAAATTTAGTACCAATAAATTACGTAGGCATCGTCGAGAAGTTCATAGTTTTTAAAATAAAAGTTTCATAAGTACTATGCAAGTTCTTTAAAAAAATAAAGCATACGTTTTTGATCGCCTTTACAACTTGTACTTTCGAAGCGAATGATATGCGATAGGCCCCGGTGCATTATCAACTTATTACTTACCTATTAGTCACCAAAAATAACTGTTAAGTGTTAAGTAGGCATGAATATTGAACGTTCTTTAATTCTTATACCAGCTACTTTTCATTCATGACTACATTGGAATATTACACTTATATTGAAGTTATTTTAATGTAAATAATGCGTTCTTTGTGTTACTTCACTTCGATGGACAGTATGTAAGACGCCCCTTTACAAAAGACAATTTATAAAATGTATTAAGCAACGGCAGTCACTTAGGTAGAAAATGGAGGCACTTGAGTGTCGAGTGCAGGACAAACTCAATATCGGCCCCTTCTGAATATCGGAGGGCGACTTTAAACTCCCGAGTCCGTACGTCCCAAATTAGCTGTTTTGGTAAGAAAGTTTATGTTGAGCAATCATTATTGTTATTCTAATTTTGCTACAATTTGCTATTATAGACAATTATTAATTAATTACTTATGTTAGAAATATGTATCTAAATCCTATTTTACTGATAAACTACTTGGTGCTACGGTTTTGCCCATCACTCTTTCTGAATAACGCAAGCGGATTATTAGGATCTTGCAAAATTTTGCTATATGTACATTGTACAATAGCCATAAAGAATAATATTATAGGAACTAATTTGCAGGATTTTTTATACAAAATAGTGTAAAAAATACCTACATAATATGCTCAAATATAACTTGTTAAAATAAACCATTGTTGTGAACATAATATTTTAATTAATATGTAGGTACCTAATTATTTCTGCTTATTAATCTACATAGTTAAATAGTCTACAAGTTAGAAGCTTTACAACTTGAAATTAAACTTTTAAACCGATTTAAGAAAACCGATTTGCATATTTATTTATTTTTAAGTACCTACCTGAAGAGTTACTATCTATTTATGTTTATTAAGTAATTTGTTTTAATGATCGCAATAACAATTAGTTAAAAGTTTATGGTTAAAATTAAAAGTATATGAAAGCAATTTAAAATGTAAGCTACCCCAGTTTTAGCTCATGTTACAAAATTCGTTATCTGTCCCAAAAGTACTCCAATAAATATTTTACAGCAACGGAATAAACTTACACATGTTAAAAATAATGTTCATGTATCGTTCACGGGAACAATAGTGTTTTTTATATGGAAAGTGTTGCACACACATGGTAGCACGTGCACCGAGGCAGCAGCGAAGGGTTGCGCTTGCGCAGCGACAATACCGTTACCCCTCACGCACACTAGCGCGGCCGCGGTGTGCGCGGTGGGCGGGGCCGGGGGCGGGGCCTAGCCTACTTTGCATACCGCACACTACCGCGACTGTTCACTATGCGGTACGTGGTAGCGCTCATTTACATAATCTAATGAAATATTCGCCAATTAATATGTCGTCGTTGACTTTGTGACTCTCGGCTTGAGTAATGGCTCTTTTTAATTTTCTTGCGTAATTGATTTGTTAGTGATAAGTTATGTTCATTATTCACATGATTTACAGCATCTTTTGTGTGAAGTGTTTTTTCGTCGATAAAGTATCGATAAATGAAGATTTATATCGATATCTTTAGATACTCTTCTATTTGCACATAATGTACTTTTCATAAGCCAATCTTGTTTGTGTTATACCGGTTTAGCAAGTAAATATATTAAACATACTCGTAACTTAAGCTCAATGGCTAAAGAGCACCATGAGCGTTGAAACACTTTTCAGTTGCAAATTGCATTCAATGTCGGTAACCGCGTAGCACATCACGAAATTCGTAGAGCTCTTACAAAAAAGCTTTTGACATGTTGTGGCTATAATATATGGCACACATCAATAGTATCCTTGCTTGCTTATTAACTGC
The DNA here is from genome assembly GCA_905404095.1 of Glaucopsyche alexis. Lineage (NCBI taxonomy): Eukaryota > Metazoa > Arthropoda > Insecta > Lepidoptera > Lycaenidae > Glaucopsyche > Glaucopsyche alexis. The sequence continues at coordinate 9,371,630 of FR990047.1, forward strand.
TAGATATTGCCAGAGACTTCGTTGGCGTAAAAGGAAATGTAAGGTACATTTTACCGCGTAAAAAGTGGTCTATATCCTATCCCATGGTCTACACTATGTCTGTGCCAAATTTCATCAAAATTGATACACTAGTGACATTGTCTATTCAATGCAAACTAACAAATAATCAAATCTATCTCCTTTAAAATATAAGTGGGTATAGAAAAATATGTAAGTTTAACAATAAATATAATTGCATCATAAATAAACTTATTGATAAATTTAATGACAAACACCTTCGAAGTGCAAAGGCGTATCATAATATGCTTAAGTCTTAACGTTTGTAGTTACAGTAGAAAGAACATTCTCGAAAGAGAATTTCACTTCTTTCGTAAACATTTGAATAAAGTGTTTGTTTACTGGCTGGCCTCGCTTCCATCACCTCTGTAATTAGCTGCAGCTACTAATTAGTATGCACGGGAAGAGGTTGGTTATTAACGCTGGCTAATTGTGGCTGACAGAAATCTTGATTATCATCAGGTAAAGGGGGGCTGATAGGGTTGCCACATAAGCGTTTAAAGGAAATTTGTATTCTTACTTAGTGCGAAATTTATATAGAAAAAGGAGTATATGATGTTCATAAAATATGAATCAAAATGTTACTTAACAGACCTAAATCCAACTTCAAAACTCAAAAGCCAATAAAGTAACCAGTTTTTTATTTTAATCGGCTTTTGATTTTTCAGCCTGAATCATAAGTTTAATGAAATCCTTTATTTAACTGTTACTTAAATTAGTACAGTTATGTTATCAAGTTGATATCAACACTGGTTTGTGTCAGCCCTGCGTAGGATTCCCGCATATAGACGGAGGCGGTGAGGCGTGTAAACCAGTCGGAGTGCCACGAGGTGCCTCTTCAACGAACATTTTACAAACTGATTATTTGGCACTTTTTTGTCATAGGAAGCATTTGCACAACATTAAAGGGACCCTGTAATACCATGTGCTAACTCCAAAATAAATGTTATAATAGTATTATATAAACAAAATGAATGAGGTATTTCTCACGTGATACTATTCTATAGTCTAATGTAGTAGGTACTTTCTTACGTAAAATTTGTTTCGAGTATATTCTGTAAAAAGTAAACTTGTGTACCTATCTGAGAAACTCTAGATTATCTTGTAAAAGATACTTTTTTTAAATCTTAAGTTATCTGTCAGGGAATCTAATTCATAAGGAGGTGGAGTATTCACATAATTTATTTGTATTATAATGACGGCAATGCAATTACAATACAATTATCAATGACATGTCAGTTTGATATATATTATAATAATACGATCAAAATATTATAACACCAGTCAACCTGCTTATGAATTAAATTTCCTGATAGTGCAAAAAGAAAACGTCGTCAACTCCATCGTACCTTTTTTAAAATTACAATATTTTATAATAACTAAAAAAAACCTAAATCTATACTGCCATGCAAAAAAAAATAGTAGGTACGCAGTTCCGGTCACCAGTGACCTACACGGCTGGTGTTCAAAGGCATAATATGTAAGAAATGCGCTTAGTTGAAATAGAAATCGTTCTTTTGTATTTAATTTTCTTTGAATTGTAAGGATTTTACCAATTTACTATTATGAAATTACACATGAATATTACTGGTGAAGCTAAACATGATTGTTAGTTAAAATAATTATATCTATATCTCTATTTTGTAAAGATCTTTAATATGTAGAGCGCTGTCGTACTTTCATCATTTTCCTATATCGTCTATATAAAATATTTATAAGTAACTTTGTTATTGTACTACTATATTCTGTATACAATAAGTATTTCCATGCGTAGCGAAATGTCTGTGTATGAAGAAATTGTTTATCATTATTCAGACACAGTGTAAGCATTCTCTATATTATAATATATAACCCTGATAATGGAAGAAATTATTTACTATAAAAGCAAAATACTTATAGTGAATTTATTCAACATTTTATTCATTCAATGTTTTTTGTTCAATTATTTTGAATTTGTCAAGTTTTTATGGTATACAAACGAGAATAACCTTTTTATTAATCGATCCATTGCGTATGGACGTATGATAAAAACAAATGAATATGTATAAGTCCACTACATTCAAGGAAAAGTGCACGGATATGGTTTATACAGTGTTGGGGAATACAGAAAAAGGTATTTGAAGTAAAATTCTCTTTCTACGGTGAGTATTAAAACATAAATGCAATCAGCTCTACCAGCTGGGAGCGACCAGTTTTATAAAGAACTTATACATTGAAAACGTTTTGGCACAACTGTTTGGAATATAAAATAACTAGGTTTTGCTCGCGACTTTGTCCGGTTGGAGTTCAGTTTCCAAAGAAAATTTTAACCCCTTTTTCACCCCCTTAGGGGACGAATTTTCAAAAATTCTTTCTTAGCGGATGGCTTCTCATTACAACTATCTGTATGCCAAATTTCAGTGAAATCCGTTCAGTAGTTTCGGCTGTGCGTTGATAGATGAGTCAGTCAGGTTTATAATAATAATAATAATATCTATGGACGCTTCACACCACGTCAATCTGATCCCGTGGTAAGTTCTCGAAGAACTTGTGTTACGGGTACCAGACAACGGAAAATATATTTAATACTTTTATACTATACACATATTTAAGATTTTTATTATATTATACACATATTTAATACACATCCATGACCCAGGAATACAAAAAAACTTTTTGTTCCTTCGGCGGGATTCGAACCCGCGATCCCCGGCTTGAGCACCAACACGCTCAACCAACTGAGCCACAGAGGTCGTTTGCCTTTTATATATTTAGATTATACATTATTATTAATAATGAACATTATTTCATCATTAACTTAATATTATTAATATTTTAGTAGACATTTGGCACCAGAATAAAGAGCGCATATTCGTGTGCGCGCCGCATGATCGCGCGTCGACGCATACAACATTGTTATAGATGATACACTCATTACCATATTGGCATCCATCAAGATAATTTGCCTATCGTGCCCATCAATATGTATGTTCACGCTTGCGCATTTTAAGTGGGTGTAAAATACCTAATACTTATGAAAAAATGCGTGACAATGTTTCACTAACAGAGAGCGTCGCTAGAGCTAGTTTGTTTCAATTAAGTATTATGAATTAATTAGTGAACTTTCTGGAGTATGTAAAAAATATTTAATTCAGTGGAATACAGATAGTTTTACTGGGTTTAAGATATTATTCTCATTATTAAAGGAGTTTCTAATGTAGATAGGTGGCATCACGAATCAGTATCATTATATTTTACCTACTTCACGTGACGTGTTAGGTGCGTGCGGCGCAGACCATTAGCGCCAGTAGGTCAGTGGCGCGGCAAGGGTTGTCAGGCGTCGCCGTCGTTCGCTCAACAATCGAAGCTAATTCCCCAATTTTTTAGCGAAAACCGTTATTTTACCCATAAATATCACCCTTCCAAAATTTAGAATTTCAATATCCCGGGAACAATGAATGCATCGAATTTTTTACACTCGATGCTTTTTTAAAAATATGGGGTAATGCACTTTTTATTGCAAAAATTGTGAGCTTTTAGCGGAGAGTCGGTCGTTATTCCTTCCCACGGCTGGGAAATGGGTCACCCATTGTTCGGCTCCTTCGTTTTTGCGTTAAAAAACAGATTTCGCCGGAGACGCGGGCCGAGACCTGTCGCCTCCCCGCACCCCGCGCGCCCCTGACACAGTTTTTTGGGGTAAAAACATAAAAATGATGTCGCAGCTTGCGCTCGAGTTTTCTCAGGAGCCGTTTTTTTCGCGATAAATCTAGATGCGGCGTGTAGTACAGGAGGCGTAGCGGCGCAAGGGTTGGCCGACATCTGTCGCGGCTGCGTTTACCCGATTTCAAATAAATTCGAGGGCGAGGGCGAAGGGACGCGAGAGGGAGCAATAAAATGATTAGGTAAACAAAGCGGAGGGCGCGGGTGGGGCGCGCGGGCGGGGGGAGGGTCGGCCGGCCGGAGGAGATTACCTCCGTTTTAACGCGTGAAAGATTTCAAAGGCGACCCCGGCCACTTCACAAATAATCCATCAACATCTCGTCGGCGCCGGCCGAAGGGCGCAAATTCGATTCTGGAGTAGATTGGAGTGCATATTCAGCTAACGAGGTTTGAGAGGAGTGGCCGGTCGACCTGTCCTCGTGTACCTGGCCTCGGGAGCTTCAATGCAATCAGTGGGCATCTTATGGTCACCTTCTGGCCTTCATTCACAAACGTCGTTACAGAAATTCTGATTCCATAAGTCCTAACCAAGATTATTTCTAACGGTGCTAATATTACTAAAGTAATTTCCATAATATTTCTGTTTATAATTTATTCATGGTTATAATGATGAAACTTTTTACATCTATTACAATATCTATTTCATGGTTACTTGATATACCCTTAATAGCAATGATTAATTATGATAATAATATCTAGGTCTTATTTAAATAACAATCATTCAACTTTATTATGTTTTATTTTAATTTAATTCAAATTTGCTCCTTGAATGAGGCATATTTTTTTTATTATTTAGAATCTATGCGGCCAGTTACATTGTGAGAAGTAAATCTGTGACTAGCGGGCTTCCTGCGCACACCTGCGTTTATTCACTAATTTGAAGCTTTATTATATTCGCCGGTACAAAAAATATTAAAATATCGTGTTTCTAGCACAAAAACTCGAACGGTTCACGGTAAAGGTGCATCCATTGTTTTATTAAGAACCGTAAATGGGGAAGAATTAGAAATGAATTAGGTTAATCTAAACTTGCGTTACAATAATAGAACTATTAACTTTAAATTAAAATAAGATGAAATCATTTATTCAAACACTTTCCAGGGTAAATTGTGTTCAAAATGAGCAAAACCTGCTTTATATTTAAGCCTATTTAATATTCTAAACATGGATCCCAAAACAGCTCTGAGAGTATGCTTTGCATTTTAAAAGCTTCAAAAGCTCCTGAAGTTAGATTTAAAGCACATAAGGTAAATAATAATAATAAAAAAGTAAGAGCGAAGTAAGAGTCCATTTCACTTATATGGAATACGAAATGAAGCATCAGGATTGGTACTTACATTAAAATAAAATACTTATTTTTTTAAATGAATGTGTTTGGATTCAACGAAGAAGCATATTAGAATGTGACGAACTCTATTTAGCATTAAATGTCCCAATAGTATTTGCAGTTCCCAGAACTTGTATAAATATGTATGGAGGAGCCAGCTATCCATGACAAACTAATAAATGCATTAATTGAAAAGAAAGTCTAGTGTGAGGTCACGGGAGCTTCCAAGTTCGTTGTGTTTTTATAAAACTTGCCTGGCTTTCATCATTAGTCGTAAGTTATTATAAATACCGCGTTTATATTGATTAGGCGCTGGAAATCTGAGAAATATAAAGTACTAGCTTTTCCCCGCGGCTCCGCTCGCGTAAATATAACTAACCGCGTAAAATGTGAGGATGGATGGATGGATGTATTGGATGAATGGATATACGGATGGATGTTTGTTATTATTTCACACAAAAACAACTGAACGGATTTTTATTAAATTTGATATTATATTGGATTAAACATAGGATTTTCACCCTGAAAAGTACAGTGTTCCCATGGGATACTGTATTTACGCGGGCGAAGACGCGCGATACAGCTAGTAATTGATATATTAGGGAACATGCACAGTTTTTTATTGACTTTTCGAAAAGTAGGTACATTAATAAGCCAGGAAATATTGTTATTGCAATGGAATATCTACGATCAACCGTTGACGAAATACAGTTACCACAAAAGTTAGATCGTTGGAGAGCATTAAAATAGCTTTATCCAAAAAAACTTATTTACTAGTGATGTTACAGAAGTGGAAAATGTATGAACATAAATACTAAATTTATTTTGTTAATTTACATACATACTGCGTTTATTTATATCATTGTACATAATAAAAAAATAAGGATTTGAACAGTATTTTTTTTTCCAAAAATAAGGATTTGAACAGTATTATCATAGCAAAAAAATCGTCGTTCTTTTAGTTATTTTAGGCGGGTAACTTTTTGATTGAGCAACGATTACTTTCATACATACATATACATATTATAATCACGCCTCTTTCCCATAGGGGTAGGCAGAGACCACTTCTTTCCACTTGCTACGATCCTCACATACATGTTTCGCTTCACTCACTTTCATTCTTACCATCCATTCCTCCTCTTACATTTAACGTAGCGAAGCGGCTCTCCATGGGCCACTTTTCGCCTCCGCGAGAACGAGACGTGATGGGTGGCGAACCACATCGCCGCCATTTTGGATAATTAAATTATTTTTATGATTATCCATTGCGTTCTCACGGATTGGTGGAGAGGGTAGGAATAGGGAAAGGGAAGGATAGGTGGTGTGGAAAGGAATATTGGTAATTGAGAGTGGGAAATTAGAAATGTAGGATATTACCGCCCAGGAGGGTAAGGGATAGGACAGTAATAGCTAGGGAAGCCGGGGTCGCGTACCCGTGTATACTATACCACAACTACCGGACAGGTAAGTTGGGATGAGTATCCCATGACTTTCGGTCCATATTTTTTATTGCATTTCGGAAAATATAATAAATTTTCTGATTTACAATATAGCTGTTTTAAATAAGCAAAATATCAACGGGGCGTAAAGTAAAACAATCGAATCCGCCGTGTGCATAATATACAAAATTTGTATATTATGCACACGGCGGATTCGATTGTTTTACTTATATATTATTTTGTATTAGTTTAGTAAGCAATTTATCATTTAATGATAAATTGCTTACTAAACTAATACAAAATAATATATAAGTACGCTTGCTCTACAGCTACTACTGCGATTACAATAACATCCGTGGTTTAGTCCAAACAGCCAAAGACAATTGCGCCCTGCACACGTACAGTTCGGACCGTGCATCGGACTGCGTTCCTAGCCGCGGCGAGATTTGTCCTGCGTCTCACGTCATAGCACGTGTTTAATACTAAAGAAAATGAGCTGTCAATGACATCCCAAACTGGTCTGTGAGCCCGGCGTATTCACACGTTCGTTTCGCCGCGCGGTTTGGAACGGTGCGTGCAATTTCTTGCGGTCCGAACTGTACGTATGCAGGGCGCTAATGTAACGGCGGAGGCAGCGGTCGGAACGGCGCTGGCAGCGACAACAATATTGCAATTACTGCCGCTGTCGCCAGATCTTATCTAGCTACTAATTATACTTCATTAACCTGCGGTTCACGCGCTTATGAACCCTATGCCTCAGGACATAAGGGCGGGAGCCCCGCATCCGCCGCTCCGCGCTGGTGTCATGTGCATTTGCATCGGGCATGCGTGATGCGTTCATATCATTTATTGCGCTTTCTCTTAGAATTAATCCGCTTTATTATTCTTTTAATGGATGGTGGATTCTTGGTTTTTGGAATTCGAGAAGCGGAATTTATTGTTGCAATTATGAACGTAAAATGGAATAATTTTAAATACATAAACATTAAAATGGTTATGCATAAGGATGTACTTACGACGGACAATAAAATGAACTGAGTGGTTTTTAATTATTATTATCGTTAATGTTAAGTTAACTTTATTAAATACTAATTACCTTGGAATTAAGAGGTAATTTTAAAATATTCATGTCCAAATTACTGCTTGCATTTAACAAATTTGCTACAGGGTTGTAGCTCGATTTATTCGCAATGTTACAATAACGTAATTAACATGTGACAAGAATTTAAATGCAGTTTTCGTTCTTAAGTATTGGAGTGGAGACCACGCTTAGACAAATGTAGTGTAGGACGTCGTACGATGGACCGACGATTTGAAAAAGGTGGCTGGCAGCGGATGGATAAGGACTGCCCAAGATCGGGATGGTTGGCGCTCATTGGAGGAGGCCTACGTTCAGCAGTGGACGGCGATAGGCTTATGATGATGATGATGCTTTCGTTCTTATGATGATTCGTTATTGTACTTTATTGCATAAAACAAATATAAAAGCTGTATTGTCAGCAAATCACAAAACTTTTGTGACTGTGAATGTACTCAGACGACATGATATCCTATGGGCGTTGGTCATGCAATAGATATCTATCTGCAGGCTGCAGCATGTTAGTAAAAATGACGTATTACACTGTCATCCACTAATATAACAAAGTTATGTATGCATGTAGTCACTTCATTATTCACTTTTACTCAATTATATTGAAATATAATGTTACCTAAGAAATAGATAAACTGTCGAATACATCGGCTCTAGTTTGATTTGCAGTTACACCAAAGCGCTTTATTCGAGCACGACCAGCTTTAGACAATTAAAACCTACTACTAGGTAGTAGGTAGGTAGGTATACAATCACGATCGACGCGCTTCCGACCGTCGCTCGTTCGAAACCCATTCGATTCCGCTTCGATTCAATTCGGTAATCGATTCCGAGACGCGAAAGAATCCATTGTTCGGCCGAAATATAAAATTACTTGTCATAACGATGGTATCGGGCCATTTTAAACTATAGACTAGGTATTGTCTGTCCGCGCAGAGTTAAGATGTTTATTCAGATTTCTTTGTTTGCATCTAATAAATAGATCGAGCAGATATTTTATCGATGATCGGTATTGCAACACCAATCGCTTAGGTATAAGTCAGTCGGTATGTTTAAGTTGAACTTTTAAACAAAAGAGCTTTTTATAGTTAGATTAGAACTTTCGTAAAGTTGCATTATACACCTTTTACACAAGATACATTAGATATTTGGTTAACCAATCGATAAAAGATAATATTATTATGTTTCTTTTTGTATGGTAATAGTGTCCACAGATTTGAAATTCGGTTTCGTGACACAGAAGTCAAAAACGTACATCTATATATTACTATATATGTAAAAGGCAAAGCTGATTGACTAATGTATCATCGCACTGGCCAGGCTAGAAATTTGAAATTTTGCACACGTATTTCTCATATGACGTAAGCATCCACTAAGGAAGGATTTTTCAAAATTCAACCCCCAAGGGTATAAAATAGGAGATTTCAGTTTGTATCCAGAAACTTTTTATTCCTTGGACATATTATTTGCATAAAATTTCGTATGAATTGAGTACGGAAAAATAATGAATTACGTATTTTAGCGTTTTCTAAAATTCAGCCTCTAGGTGGGTAGAATAGGGGGATTTAAGTTTAAAACCTAATTTCACGCGGGCGAAGCTGCGGGCAAATAATGCCATTCATTTTCAAACAAGATTTTTCACTTTTACTCGCGAATGCGAAGATGTCATTTCTGAGGTGTCGTTCGGGATGGCAAGTCCAGTGGGTCAATATCCGAAATCGATATTGCCGTCAGTGGCGGAGTCATGCCGGCACGAGCGGCGGTCACGAGCCGGGCCCACGACCGAGATTTGAATACTAGATAATTAATATCGCTTTATTAGTGACGCGGTCGATGTCCGATGGCGATAGCTGCTTTGTGCGAGCCGACATTGTCCGGATTTGCATTATTCATCTCTATTTTTGTTAATTAAGAGCTTACAGTTTCAATTTTGTTTAAATTATAAAAATTACAATTGAAACATGCTTGTCATCGAATGTAGGCTTGATATATTTCTCTTGCTAAAAAAACAAGGCAACGTTATATGAAGTTATTGAACCTAACCCCGAATTGAAATTCTCATGACACATGAATACGATCTAAATAATTTAGAATATAAAATCAATATAGTGTTTGCACATAAAATTCTTAACATATTCAGCGTACGTGAATCTCACAACAGGTTGTGCCATCTCGAAATGGCTAACAAGCGTTGAATATAAACACCAATTGGGAGGCATTAGTAAAAAGCACTTACGCATGGAGTGCGACTGCGCATAATTACGTGAGCGTGTGTGTGCGTGGGCGCAGATAGCGATCTGTCGTCGGGTCGGGACTCGGGAGGGGTCGGGAGGGGTGTCGTCAGGTCGCACCGCATCGGGAAACTTGCCGAGATAACATCAGATAGAACCGATCGATCAGGATCTTTTCCTGATGCATATCTAATTATTTTTTTATTGAAAAGCCTTTATTTTAAATTAATTTCCAGCGGCCGCCGCGATAAAAAGATTTATGAGTAATTAAAGATCCTTAGCTGGCGAAGGAAGAGTTCAATTTAGTTTTTAAGACTTTTAAGACAATTGTCGTGAATTATTCAAGTTAGTGATAATCCTTAATTCATTACTCACTTGTATATGCGTCTATAGTCATCTAGTCTAGATTTGATGTAAAATGAAACAATAAATAACAAATAACTGCCGTAAGCAAGTTGCAGACTGTAGTTAAAATAACAGTTTTGCTGCTAAACTAACTGCTTAAGCTAACAACTCTATCTACTTACCTTTGCTACTACACTAACTGCTAACACTTACTATGCTATTTACTTTGCACTAACTATAGTACTAACTTTTGCTACTCAACTGACTGCTAACACTAACTACGTTACTAACTTAATCATAATAATAATATGATATGAGCTGCTTGGCATCCGTAACATAAGTTTGGTGTGAATAACCACATTAAATCATTCAAATATTTGTAAATATGGTTATTGAATTATCAAAGCAGTTGTAAAGGTTCTAACGTAACATCCATCTCTAGTTACACACTTTATTTAACTTTTGAGAAACTAATAAAAATGTAATAAAATTATTATATCATGTGCGTGCGTTGATGTCGAATATTAGTTCATATTTTTATAATGATGCATTATCCAACCAATTCAAATATTTTTTATAGATGATTAATTTGCTTTAAGTTTATATAATATGACTGGCCCGATAGAAATTATCGTGTCTAACTAAACTGTAGGGAGCCTGTTGTACCTTAGTTAGTCAGTTATTTGTTATTTATTCCAATTTGACTTACTGTACAGAAGCTATGTTTGCATATTTTGGAAGGTCGGTTATTTGGGAAAACCTCACCAAAATATGAGAAACGTACATAGCATGCCTACATGGATTTAAGACAAAGAAGGGATGTGTCCCTTTTTTTTGTTGTAAATATGTTTCGAAATATATTTCGAATTATAATCTTTAGAACAACAAAATAATTTTGAAAATAGGTTCACAAATGGCAAAGTAATGTGTCCGTAATCCGTGTCGGTGTAAAATACTATGAGAAATCATCATAATGTGATGATGTATGGTGTGATGATGGTGTTGATGATGATGATTACCAAAAGATAAAAATGTAAAATGTAATCTTCTGTGAAATTTGATACAAAGATATAATGCTTATATCTTTTCTCCACGTTATATGGTACATTAACGTTATAAAATGAAGACATCAAGATGAAATTATGTCGATTGCAGATAATTGTGTTTGAAAAACAATTAATTATTATATAGGCAAACAATTATAAATAATGACATAAAAAGTAACGGATTGGACAGCATATTACTTACTCTATAAGTTATAACGACAATATCTAATACAGAAAATTTTAAGAATCTGGCTGTAAGATTAATTTCTGATCTTATCAGAAATTTAATCTAATAAGCAAACTGTTAAAAATCATGTTATACATATACTATCATATTATATAATATAGGTAAACTTTTGTTTGTTTGGTACAATTCATTTTATAACGTTAAGAAAAGATATATATCTAAGCATTATATCTTTGTATCAAATTTCACAGAAGATTAGATTTTACATTTTTATCTTTTGCTCTTCTATCAAAACTCATTGCAGTAAGTATCTTCATATAAAATTAAATAATAAAATAATTCCAGCGCTACATGAGTATAAAAACATTCCATAATATGTTTTTATGTAAATGAAGGTAGTTATAATTAGAGGAGAGGATTTCGGAGCAATTAGCGGGTGTCTATTATGTGATACATCGGTGGCCGGCGGTGCGGCGCGGCGCGGTGCGGTCGGTCCGGCACAAACCTTGGCATTAATTAATCAATTTGAATGCGCGAGGCTCGCGTGCTGATATACCTTGTTTGTTTTCATAGTCACTAACTTTAATTGCCCGCTCCAACTTGTAATTACAAATAATTCCACCTCTAATCTAAACCCTCCGGGGACGCAATAAGGGCGTCACATTCGGTGCATGAGCGCGATTGTTGGTGCAACAATAGTCCGGATTAGCTGAGGACGGACGCAACTAATAAGACTCCATGACGAGGCTTCTTACTGCATCAAACATTTCTTACTCAATGTTAATAAGATAGAATTTTTGTTATGATCTTGACATGGCTTGATGGGAAGCTATCGATCACAAAGTTAACAAACATAACTTAGCTACTGTTGTTAGAACAATCTTATTAGACAGGAAAATATCTTGATGAAAATTTTGTATTTTAAAATGCTACACAGTTGCCACTTACATTTTTGTTACCAATGAAGTACTACAATAGCTAAGGCGCGTATGCACCGGCGAGTCGGCGTCCACAAAAGGCGCGCGCGCATAATTATTTAACAGGCGATGATGTATCGGGAGCGTGGGAGCGGCGGTGGAGCAGGGCCATTAGCGGCGCCGCGCGGCGGGGTGGCGCACGACCGCGAGCCGCGGAGATGGCCCACCAAGGTATTTGCATGTTATTAATAATATGCTGAGTGCGCACTATGGAATAAATGAAAGTTATCGAAGAAACAAAGAGCATATTGTTCGTCTTGGAGTTGGTACGCCTTTGTCTACTTTTTTGATTGACAATAGGTGAATCCAGATTTGAATGTCTTTTCTTGAAAATATGTTTTAAGTTTTAAGAGCGATAAGTACCTTTATAGATAAATTATGATTTTAGTCCTATAAAGACAAGAAGATGTCCTTGAAATGCACTAGCTCTGTGTAGAGTGAGCCATAAGATCTACAAATGTACAATGAAATTAATATCTTACAAATATTCCATGTATCTATTGTTGTTACAGTACCGCTGGCCTGTAAGGTTCTTATACTATAAGCCGAATAGTAATTTCAATATATAATACTAGCGACCCGCCCCGGCTTCGCACGGGTACAATACTGATACTAATAGTGATATAATAGTAATATGTGTGTTAGTCTATAAGGTATTTATAATATGGGCCTATACCGCCCGAAATAAATGGTACTTATTTAATTTAATTTAATTTATTACTACATAATGTCGATCACTTCGCAACGGGCCGTATAGTAGAAATCGTAATATTTTAATTTCGCCATAACTTCAAAACCAAACGTCCATTTATTTTTTTTGATAAGGATTAATAGCATGAGTAAAATAAACGCGTTTAAATGTAGTCCAAAAAAAAAATCAAGATTTCTAAATAAAAAAATGGTTGTTGTGCCTCACTCGACATAGATAGGTATAGTCTGTCGCGGACTTTTTTGTAGATATTTATAAGATCTACAATTAATTAGAACATTATATGGTTCTATCTTTTATAGTTTAGGCAGCGTACGCAAAATAAGTAACTTTTCTGGTTGATTTTTTACACCTTGTGTCCGAAAAACCCAAATATCTTACGGAACCCTATTTTTTTTCCAAAATTAAATTTAGCCTATGTTACTCGTGGATAATGTAGCTTTCGAATGGTGAAAAAATTTTTGAAATCGGTCCAGTTCTTTTTGAGCCTATTCATTACAAACAAACAAACAAACAAACAAACAAACAAACAAACAAACATACAAAAAAAGTTTTCCTCTTTATAATATTAGTGTAGATGAAATTTAATTAGCGAAAGATACATTATAAAAATGTAGAGTCCGCGGACCGCGGGAGCTCTATGAAATAATTACGCATACCTACAATTCGCTCCCGTTGCGTGCGGGCCAGCCGCTCGCATGCACGCATAGCATTATATAAATAAAATTATGCTTTAATGTCGGCCGCCACATCCGTGCGACCCGACCTGCCCTTTACCGACCTCCGAATTTTCGATTATGCCAATTATTGCCCAAATAAGCCTTAATGGTGTGAAGCTGTCCGCCCTTTCGCCATAGACTATTTCATTTACAAAAAATTTTGAAAGCTCATAACTGCAGGACAAACTATTCTACTAGCACTAAAATACTACTGCTTCAAAGTTCGATATCAAAGTTGATAAATGCTTCTTTTTCAATATCTACTTTATGAAATACGATCCATTTGAAACTATTACATGGTAGCCATCTATTTTCACAAATTGGATTACGGGCTACGGCTCACCTTCATTGGGAATTAAAGATATCATAAATATTATGGTAAGTGCGCGTTCCCACGGCGTACAATATTAAATAACATGACGAGCGGCGAGCGCCGACCGGCCGACTGCCGACGACACAACTCACATGCCGCGGTACACTTTTTCCGCCTATGATTGGTGTAATTTTGTATTAGTTTAAACAATTACTACGCTTCCCTGTTCAGCGAGATTGTAGGTTTTTTATTGCTCACGAATCACGATATTCCAGTTCGTCAGCTGATCACAGCTTCTGATTGATATTGTAAATAAAAAATGGTTACATCTAATAAAGACGTATTTTAAATGATTTATGCATACACGGCAATATCAGTTGTAATTCAGTTGACGCAGATCATTGACCTGCCTCACTGAATGCCTCAAGTTTTGGCAGATGTTTAATTGCAGGCGAGGATGATGATATCTGTCATCCTGCACCGCTGCGGGACATTCCTCAGCCTTATTGGCGATCTTGCTCCGAACTAGCGTACGTGAATCTTTATTATTTTTTGTCCTCGACCCTCGTTGTCTTTGTTTTTGAACGTAATCACCCACGAGAGAAAACCTTTCGGACGTGACTTTTTGCCATATTTTTAAATTTAATCCCCTATTTTCAGGTGGTCGAAGGCTCGTTTGTGGAGATAAAAACCGTTTGGTATTCCGCGTGTCGATCGTGAAATCGTGTGTCAAACGATGGCGCGGGACGAAAATAGTCACTTGATTGGGTTTTTACGCATGGATCGGCGGGACCGCTAGGAATTTGCGGGCCGGAGGGGAGGGCCCCAATTTAAAATTTAGATAAACGGAATAAACGTTCGCCCTCGGAATGCGGCCCCGTGCCCTGTGCCCTGCGCCGCTCATGCAAAGTCGCCGCATCTACCCTCCGCGAGGGTCGCATACAAAAGCAAATCTCATATTTACATGATGCATGTAGTTGACTTGCGAAGTTTGCATTTTAGGGTTAGGTATCGTAGATCAATTTTCGGAGTGCATTTTACAAAATGCTTGCTTGAAATTTATTTGCAAACATCAAAGAAGTTACTAAGGAATTAAGGATAAATAGGTAGTAAAACTTTTTTTAAACTGTGCTCTTAATTTTATAAAAAACTGGATATAAGCGGCCGCCATGTCGTTACAAAAAGTTTGCACATAATTAAGTAGTTAATGTATTTAACGCAATGTCTAACGCTTATCTAATAAGAAAATTTTGAGGCGTGACCAGTAACCACGGAGAAGAGGAAAATTGTAAAGTTATTAGATATTAAAAAAATATGCTCATGTTGATAGAAAAGGTATTACATCTCATTAAAGGCAAGAGTATCATACATCAGTTTCTTAATAATTCTCTTTTTATTATAATAATTTTCTATGGGAAACCATTCTTTATAAGATTATTAAATAGATCAAAAATGGACTTGTTTAATAGTTTTTTTCATAATCGATTTTTCCCTCAAATTGGAGTATGATAGTTCTCATGACCGTTATGTTTCACCTTGGGTATGGTATATCGTCATAAGTGCGTATTTTGAAACGGCATAACGACAGAAGTCGCATTATAAACATGTCGCTTGTTAGTGCTGACGAACGCGCGCCTAATAAATACTATTAGACGATAGGACTGGGTATACTAGAAGCTTCGCAATACAAAAGCTATATACAAATATATATCACTTACTGGACTGAAGTGGTGTTATCGTTTACTCCATAGTTGTATTTAATGTACTATATATATATTTAATGTATTATGTTGTCGTCATTTGTTCGTATTATATTAATATTATAGATTTAAGCTACCAAATTGAAAAGTCATTTACAATTGAATTGTGACTGCATGCCGTCATCATAACACAAATAAATAATATATAAAAATCAAATTTCCCATATAATATTTTGTATCCTTCGATAGATTCTAATAAGATTTTGTGTCCAATAAGTGTTATAAACATAAGAAAAAGGAAATATTTATATTATTAATTGTAATTTTTTTATAGTTTAGTTTTTCATTCATTCATTCCTTATAGCTGTAACATCTCTATCGCATCGCTTTTGATGTACGATGGCGTGAATGCGTTTTGCATTAGCTCCAGTTCGCCGCGTCGCCTCTGTCAGTTAAACTATCACATCGCTAACATAAAAATCCGCTTCCTTATCATATGTTTAACATAGAAAGTTCTCAGGGAAAATACTACACATATTGTTACAGAATTAATAAGTCGTAGCAGTTCCTAAGAGATACCTGTTAATAGTATATCCTACAAAAATTATAAATGTGAAAGTTTGTGTGGATGGATGGATGGATGTTTGTTTGTTACTCTTTCACGAAAATTCTACTAAATAGATTTTAATGAAATTTTGTATGGTAGTAGCTTAAATTCTGGTTAAAAACAAAGGCTACATTTTATTCCGGAAAAGTGTAGTATTCCCGTGGGAATGGGATAGTGTATTTACGCGGGCGGAGCGGTACGCAAAATGATATAATATTAAAGAAGGAATACATAAATTATAGACTGCAATCGAATGTCATGGGATACTCATCCCAACTTACCTGTCCGGTAGTTGTGGTACAGTAATAGCTAGGGAAGCCGACCCCGGCTTCCCTAGCTATTACTGTCCTATCCCTTACCCTCCTGGGCGGTAATATCCTACATTTCCTATTTCCCACTCTAACTTACCAATCTTCCCTTCCATACCACCTATCCTTCCCTTTCCCTATTCCTACCGTCCCCACCAATCCGTGGAAACGCAACGGATAATCATAAAAATAATTCAATTATCCAAAATGGCGGCGATGTGGTTCACCACCCATCACGTCTCGTTTCTTGCGGAGGTGAAAAGCGGACCATGGAGAGCCGCTTCGCTACGTTGAATGTAAGAGGAGGAATGGATGGTAAGAATGAAAGTGAACGAAGCGAAACGAGTATGTAAGGATCGTAGCAAGTGGCAAAAAGTGGTCTCTGCCTACCCCTTTACGGGAAAAAGGCGTGATTATATGTAAGTATGCAATCGAAAAAATAAAAAAAATAAATAAATATTATTATTGTTTTTCTATTCACAGAAAAACAATATTATGTCCCTATTATGTAGGTAGTTAGGTACACGAAGAATGATGATAGAGCTACTGGCTTTTTATTAAGACTCACTTCTTACCACATATATACACCAATATACACCATAGAATAGATATTAGTTACAACCTACACTAAGACTTAAAACCTACATTTTTTATGTGAAGAATGTTAAATTTTAGTTTGAACAGAAATCGAAGTTAAATTATTTAATAAAGTTCATTTTTGAACAGCTGTCTTAAAAATGCAGCGCCGCGTCCCGTATCGTTTCCTTTTGGTGTGAATTTATCAATTTAACCCTAAGTTATAGATTTCTGTTCAAACTAAAATTTGGCATTCTTTGGCTAATGTTCTATCTTATATCTGCTATTTACAGTACATAGGTATTATAATACATATTATATTTTTAACTTTGGTTTACCGTAGTTATATATTCACATACCCTTTTTTCCACCTTTCGATCACGACCTTCAGTTAACTACGTTTTCTGTACTAAATTGAAAACGGCAGGAATTATAATTTGAAGTAATTAGTGTCTGTCATAACGAGTAACACAAATACGCTAATTGTAATAATAATAATTAATTAGCTCGTATTCGACTAGACGAAGAGTTCGTTCTAAGTTCGCTGTGTTAAAATTTTAGTTAAAAACAAAACACTATTAAATTCATATTAAGTAACTAGCTTTTGCCCGCGACTTCCTCCGCGTGGAGTTCGGTTTCCATACAAAATTTTAACCCCTTTTCCACCCCCTTAGGGAGCGAATTTTCAAAAATCCCTTTTTTAGCGGATGCCTACGTCATTACAACTATCTGTATGCCAAATTTCAGCAAAATCCGTTCAGTAGTTTCGGCTGTGCGCTGATAGATGAGTCAGTCAGGTTTGCCTTTTATATATTTAGAATATATATTATTACAAGTATTATACCATATCTAGAAAAGCTTAGGCATAAAAAAGGTTATGCAATAATATATCGTAGTTATCGTAATATTTTAAAGTAAAATTATATCTATTTGCTGTTTCTTGTTAATTTTTTGATGAGTTAATTCGTAATTATTACTTTTACAGGTAACATTACACGATCAGATTTGGATAAATTCGTACATTCTATTACAATCTGCGTCACACTCATGTTACTAACCTCGAAAACATCATTTTTTTTTGTAAAATTTAAATTAAAGGGTTAAACTTGATGAGCACAAAATGTAGCAACATGTGTCGATAGATATTAACATAAATATCACATTATGAATACATTTACCATGCTAATTAGATGTACAATTTGCATATTAATAAAATTAAATAAAGAAGTTATTAAAAATGAGGCGATGGAGTGATATGAACCCCTTAAATTGAGGCTTAATACAGGTTGTATTTGTATCCGTATGAAATATTTAACCTAAGATTAATATTACGTAAAAAATGACAGTATGCATAACTGACAATTTTGCGTAATTAACATACATGATTAACATTTTTTTATATCTATGGACGCTTCTCACCACGTCAATCTGGCCCCGTGCTAAGTATCCGAAGAACTTGTGTTACAGGTACCAGACAACGGAAATATATTTAATACTTTCATACTATACACATATTTGAGATTTTTATTATATTATACACATATTTAATACACATCCATGACCCAGGAACACAGAAAAACTTTTTCTTCCTTCGGCGGGGTTCGAACCCGCGACCCCCGGCTTGAGCACCAACACGCTCCACCAACTGAGCCACAGAGGTCGTCAAACATTTCCTGACTAATCAGTAATCTCACTACGCATGAACACTGTGTACGACAGTGCACCGTGCGTCGCGCCGGCTTTGTAAGTCAAGCTCCCACCGCTGAGTATTGGCCGCGCGTTTCGAATCGAATTTAAGTATTTTATAGGATGACCTGCTCAATATTATGGTCATATGTAATATATTTTTGGACCGAGAATCGAATATTGATTACGCTCCTTGAATATGTATTACTGTTTTAAAGACATACTGTATAATGAATCTCAACGACTACCTAAATATATAATGAGTGTTTCTGGTGAAGTATGCAAATAATAATTACACGCTAATTATTTGTTGCGCTCTACCGCCCTTTCGAAGGACAAGTGAAGGGTTAGTAGGTGTGTTTAGTACGAAGAGGATGGTGTCTGGGCGATTTACCTTTTGCTTTAGGTAGAGGCTAAAACTGAACGGATGGACTGTACCTATTTCAACTGTAAGTACAAAGTTATGTCCTAATGACTTAGATTTTTAAAACCAAAAAAATAAGGTTTGATGATTATTTGGAAAATAGTATAATTACTATTATAGAAGACATTTTTTTTAAATGAAATGAACCAGCAAACGAGCAGACAGATCGCCTGATGGTAAGCGATTACCACCGCCCATGGACACTCGCAACACCAGAGGAGTTATACTTGTAACACCTCTGGTGTGCATTCCTGGTCCTTCCCAATCCCCCCTTGGTGGAAAATTATATTATATCATAATATTAGTATAAATAATAAAAAGAAAATAAACTGCAAGCACTCTTCCACTAAATGTACTTATTAGAATACTTAATATACTTTTCAAATACTTCAGCTCCCCCACGCTAAACGATAGAAAGCCTTTTCAAGAAGTTTAAGGAGCATATGCTACTACTTCAGAACTCTCAATTTATTCGGGGGAAGTATTTGCTTTAAACAAAAAGACTAAATGCTACACTTTAACGCGAAATATTATTATTTTTCCTCTTAATTTTAGTTGTTCACAATCTTAACATATAATGATAAGGGCAAACTAGTTTTATTTTAATTATAATAAGTAACTTTACATATTTTCACAATACAAGTAGAGTACCTAGTGTTTTCTTTATTTAATTCATTTAATTTTAATAAGACATTTATCAAATTACTAGTTGGCCGATCATACGTTGTTCTGACTTGACTATGATTATGGAATAAATAAATAACTACACCTACTGCACACCTAACAACCTACAACCTAAACCTACAAAGAAGGGTAATTGTTCATTAGTAAATATACCTAATAATTTGTTAAATAACACACGAACAGTAGAAGTAAACAATATTATAATATTACTTATTAGACAAACCTCTGAGTTTCATATTATGCAAAGTCAGTGATTTTGGGCTATGCGTTTCGAGTTAAATGGCACCTGACGGCTGACAAGCAATAATTAGTTCTCATTAAACGAGCGCAGTCACGGGGCAAGACTATCACGCATCTACACGAAAATCATTTTAAATTAATGAACTCCTATAAGAGTGTCTTGGGGAAATGTATTAGTTGGTTTACACGGCTTCCTGTTTAGCTTGAGCTATGTTATAAGAATATTCTCAATTAATTTACATACAATTATCTCAGGAAAAGATCGAGCGACACACGATAATCGCAGTCAAAATAATAAAATTCTTATAAGTTATAAGCACTGTTATAAGTTTAAACTTATTAGCCAACCATCAAGCACATACCCAAACGCTCCTGAAAGTCAAGAGCTCCTTAAATCACAGGCTTATTGAAATCACTGTCTCTGCTTAGAATGACCAGGACAGCATGCAATTTAAGAGGTTTCCTGAATTTCGATTGCATTTAAGAATACGGCCACAGCTATTTTATAAATATGAAAGTCTATGAGGATGGATGGATGAATGAATGTTTGTTACTTTTTCACGCAAAAACTACGAAACGGATTTCGATAAAATTTGGTATGGTAGCAGATTAAGCTTTAGATTAACATATAGACTACTTTTAAAGAACAATGTTTCCGTGGGAGCCGCGGACAAAAGCTAGACTATAACTAATATAACTAAGCTGCAATTGATTATTATAACAAAATTTTATGTGTTGGTGACTTATACTTTGTATTCGACCATATTAATACGTGAAAAATGACTTGCAAATTGTAACGATTTACCATCTTGTTTCACAAGAATGCTTTTGGATAACAAAATTCATTTAAATATAAATAGATGGAATTTTTTGTTGTGTATTTGCATAAATGTTATGCTATTTATATGAATACGTAACTAGTTAAGCTCTCATTAGTAAAACAAAACATTAATTAATAACTGTAGCGGGTATTTTGAGTAAATTATGTAAATTGTCCGGGACCCGGGCACTCCGCCGTCAAAACTGACATAATACATGCGGTTAAATTAATTTTTGACCCATTATAGCCAACTTCTCATCAATTAGCTCTATGCAGCAATCAAAGTGATGTATCGTCGGGTCGGTGATTAATTTTAATTTTGATTTAGTAAGGTTGATCCATGCAATACCTATAATTAGGTATATCAGTCTAATTAAACATTGTTTCTAGAACGACTAAAAACAACTTCAAAGATTCAAAGACTTTATTAGCAACCAAGTAGTGTACCCACGTATGATAATACAACTTAATGCCTTGTGCAGGCGTTTGCTTAAATTAAAACAATGAGACTTTTTTAGATTTCAAGTACATTATACGGACGCTCTAAAGCTGCGCGTCCACTGCACCGGAATCGGAGCGGACGGAGCGGATGGAGCGTCGGCATTTACAAAATGCCGATGGGGTGCGTCCACTGCATCCGGATTCAGCATCGGCAATTTAGTTATTTTTAATCCGTCAGCCTGAACGTGCACTTGCATTATGGAGGATAGTGACGAGATATATTGTTGTAATCTCAGACCGAATAGGTTGTAATTAGCTTATTTTATCAGAAGAGGAAAAGAGAAACAAGAGGAAACGAAAGATATGGGTTCATAAATCATAATATAAATTCAAAAAGAATAATTTTTGGAGAATTTCATACATTATATTCTGATTTATTAGAAGATGAAAATAGATTTTTTGGGTACATTCATATGACTCGAAAAAAGTTTTTTGAACTTCACTATATTCTACAATTTTTATTTATTATTTGCCCAATTTCATCCCATATATCGTCTCTCCTCAGTTGGTTAAGATAATGTTGATGTTTTAGATTGTAAAGTTCATCATATTTTTCCACTAAAGTAATTAAAATATCGTCATTCGTCGTGATCGTGAATAAGTATTTATGTATAGCCGTCGCGTCGTCGCAAACACGTCAGAACTTGAAACGTTCGGTATCCGAATGACGGGTTCACTGCCGGTGACGTCATCGGCAAAAATACCGGTCGCAGGCGCAGAAATGCCGGTCCAGTGGACGCAGTACCATAGAAATCCATACAAAGCAACAAATCCGTCCGCTCCGTCCGCTCCGATTCCGATGCAGTGGACGCGCAGCTTAACAGTGAAGGAAAACATCGTGAAGAAACCCGCACTTGGTTGGCCCCAGACGTATTGACCAGTCATTCCTCTGGACTAGGCTGACTGTGTTGTGAGAATGCCGTAAGTGCTTGGGCAACCATACGACGGCCTGTCCCAGGCACTACAGTATTTTAAGAGTGGTTGCTTCGCTCAGAGAATACTGTATAAATCATCCATTAACGGATAGAAGAAAGAAAGGCCTAAGTAGTATTATACTACACAGTACAGACAGCCACACGGCCGAGATGATCTCAGTCGTCAATAAGGGCATCGACAGGAAAGTAGCAAATTGTAGTCGACACGCACCGTCTGGTCTAGCCCACGTCCGAGACAGGGGACTGTTACAGACACTAACTCGAGATATCCACAGGAAATACACTGATAGTAACTAATCGGTATGAAAAGTCAGAAAAGTAAGTACAGTGATTTAGAAAATAAAAAATGTAACTCAAGAAACAATTTTTTATAAATATTTGAAGGTAAGTAATCTTTGCTAAATTATTTAATTCCGATCGATTCCTAATGAGACTAACTTTTAAATTGTATGGTATTTGTATAACTTTTCTGATTAATTTAAAATTCATTAACTATACTTACCGTTTTACTTAACTACGTATCAATATTATTGCTTAAATTTTTAAGTGTAACAAATTTAAATCTATCATAAATTTTAAACATGAAGTAGGTTAAGTAAAAAAACCAGTTAAAAGTAATTACATGGTTGTTACATAAAAACTAATGGGTATAATTAGATTAAACACAAAAACGTAAACAAGAAGTACTAGGAAACGTTTTTGTATGCAAATCAATCATACAGGAGGAAAACATAGTCGGAACGTGTCACTGTGTACAAACAGTTTTAGAATAGCTAACCACTTAATAATAAACAAATATGTACAACCCCATACAAGTAATACAAGTAAGTAAATGTTAGATCAATAGTTATTTAAAGACCAAAAAATTAGTGCAATAGGCACTAGACATTAATCCACAAGTTGCGTAGATAAACCTTTATAAATCTTAAACATATACTTTTTTTTACAAAACAGCATACCATATTACTATACTAGCAAAAAATATTAACTGTTATAAAAAAGGACGACTGAACTTGCAATATTTTATAGTTTGTTGATATTTAAAAGTGAATGAAAAATGCAATCAACCTCGCAGATGCCCCATAATTTACTACGGCCTGCGCACGCGCACCTTAATCTTGAACGATTAGATTAAGACGACCTCGACCTTGCGCTCGCGCGTGCATGTGTGTGTGTACACATGTGTTCATATGTGTGTGTGAGCATGTATACGTGCGTGTTACGTGGCAGGTGCGCAGCGCGTGCATATTACTACTAACTCGAATGTCACTCAACCCCTGTCTATGGACACACCGTTATATCCTAATTACTAATTAATACCGACGATAACGTGTACAAACAAATTGAACAAAACGGCACTGTTTATCACACCGAAGTGTTAATTAACGATTATGACAAAATAGGGGTTGACAATTTATTAAAGGGTTGCGTCACTTACATCTACAAGATTTTACTTTTTGACAAGTACGAATATTAACATTGACGACACAAAAACAAAATGAAATAAGCGCGGAAACCACGTCTACGCATAAGAAAAGGCAACGAAAGCTGGCGTGGCAGGTAGAGCGGGCACGATTCGTGCGTGGTTCGTGCGTGGGAGCGCTGCGCGGGCGCACCGCGCAAGTGGCGATTGGTGATTTGAATGTATCGCACGTATTCTAATAGTGTATTAACGCGGCGGGCATCGATCGGCCACCGCACCCAATCACCGCTGATCGGCCGGCCCCGAGCCCTGTAATAAGGAGATGAGATGCACGTCCGTAATTCCGTTCGTACTTCACTTATTACATTACAACAATTTGGTATCGCGATATTGACGATCAGTAGTAACTATTTTAACACCGTTCCGTGATGTTATTAGAGTGGTCGATTTCAATAATTTCACCTGTGATTTGTGAATGTTATTCTCATCTCGCGTTAACAATACTGGTTCAGTTTTTAAATTATTGAATTCTTATTTTACATAATTCTTATTAGATTAAATAGTTGTAAAAGTAGTCATCCTATATTTTGAAAATCACTAAAAATTGGTTATTGTGTTAAAAAGTTAGATTATAATTATTTTCGCCCGTGAGTTAGATAACAGCGCGAGCCCATTCCGTTAGGGCCGACATTTGGAGCGGCTATTTAATGAATGCGAGCGGCTAGCGGGACCTTAACGTGCGCAGGTGTCCAACGGGACCGGGACGCAAAGGTCACCCTGCATGTGTTACCCCGTTACCCACGCGGGAACCCGGCGGGAACCCGGCGCGCGGCGTCCGCCTCCCCGCGCCGCGATAAATTGCGACGATTTGGTGCGTGCGACCCCCGACGTGAAACATCACATGTTGGGCTTACAGATCCCTAACCTGAAACTGGACCCCACATTTGTTATAGGTAAAGATGGACTAAAAGTTTCGCATTACTAAATCCCACCTCTCAGTCATTGATTTTTTTCTTTGTTTACAGTAAATTCTCTTAAGTAAAATAAAACTATGAGTACAATTTTCGGATAAATAATATCTTCAGTTGCTTTTTATTTCATTATAAGAAATTCCTTGTAAATATTTTACGACGTATGTAGCTCAGTGGTTAGCACGTCGGTGCTCAAGCCGGGGTCGCGAGTTCGAATTCCGCCGAGGGAACAAAAAGTTTTCAATGTTCCTGGGTCATGGACGTTAAATTTATATATGATATAATGATAATAAAATCTGAAATTTATATAGTATAAGAGTACCTTCTTCCCGTTGTCTGGTCCCCGTAAAACTACTTCTTTGGATACTTACCACGAGGCCACATTGACGTGGTATCCATACACATTATTATTATAATATCCTGTCCTATAATACAATTATTAATATTCGCAAAGGTGCCAAAGATAATTCTCAAGTCAGAGCGAGGAGCTTTTTAAATTAATTATGTATTAATGATGACAGGTGACCTGATATAAAATGCCATAATATTTCATATTAATTAATAATATAGTCTAAAAAAAGATGTACAAAAATAACTTTCATAGATAAAAAGTTATTTTTATAGCTTTATTTATTACAGTTATTTTTGTACGTCGCGTCGCGACTCGCGGCGTTTTAAATAGGTTTTAAAGTAGAAAAGTACCTACTATTTGTGAGTTTGTTTTTGATCAATGGCTAGCCGCACACACACCATATTATTGGCAATAATGCTCATATTGACAATAATACTCCTTGTGTGCGGGTCATATTGCCGTTTTTTTTGTATGTGTTGACTAGTATTGACAAATTTATTCTGTCAATAATATTGCACGTGTGCGGTTAGCCATTTATATCTGTCACCGTAAAATTGTAAAAACCGTAAGATTGTAAAATAACTAATGAGATTGTAAAACTATGTCGAACTATTTATAACTATATATTTATACTCTAACGAAAATTATTGTGTTAAATTTTGGGCAGAATATTCGCGTCGGAAGTCTATCTTGATTTTACAATTTCTATAGTTTTATTACAATCTTTTTATAATTTTACGGTTTTTATAATTTTACGGTGACATATCCACGAGTCACGACTCCTAATGCTTAATCATGTTCGTTTCGTCTGGCTGCAGCTGGAGGTTTGTTACGAATACCATCACATTTATCTATAACAAGCGAACCTAATGGCTACGCATATGACTGATTATTACTTTTCATACGCTCTACTTCATAAGTGAGTTACCATAAGTTAAGGAAGTAATCCCACTTGAGATTAATGAGTTTGAATTTTTGCAAAAACCCAGACCTTCTCCAAACGTAACACGAAACAAAAGAAAAATAATGTCTTTCCGCACGAATTGCGCGTACACCATTGGACTGGAGGGAAATAAAAATTGAACAAAATTAACTTTTTTACTTTCACATTTCTTTAAATGATCATTGTTCGAGTGAAAACTTTATTGCATTTATTGTTTGAAACACGAAAATAAACTAAACAATCAAATACGACAAACACTACTAGTTATTGTTCAATACAATTATTAAAAAGCTTAAAAAATATGCACAACGAAACTTATGTTGTTTTGTTGTTTATTACATGCCCATCCCTAACGGTGCTGGATTGTGCAATTTTATTTTTATTGCTTTCTTTTTATTTAAAAAAATGTACCGCAACAACAAATTGGAGAGCGATAGTTACTGTTCTTTGTTTTATTCTATTTTCAAAGACAAAATACTTACTGTTAAAAAAGTTATAAAAGAATTAGTTGTATAATAAGAATGGCTATTTTAATTATGTTGTAAAACGATTCTACGATTCGTAATATAATACTTATGTACTTTTAAAGCATGTTACTTAGTAAGCAGAAAACAAGCGGTAGAGACGAGAGCTTTTAATCTATACTTTTATACTTAAATTATAAAGAGGAAAAGGTTTGTTTGTTGTTTGTTCGCATTGAATAAATAGGCTCTGAAACTAATGGGCCGATTTTGACATATATTGGCACGGATATAGAATATACCACGGGGAAGGAGGCTACATTTTATCTCAGAAAAATGTACGGTATCTGCGGGATTTCCTTTGGCGCGCACGAAGCCGCGGGTAACAACTAGTGTTTTAATATGCAGAATTGCAAAGGCTATATAGACCTGCTAGAGAGATGCAGATGCGTTACCGTTAAGATTTAATTATTGATTGAAAATATTTAAATAAGTGGCCCATGGAGAGCCGCTTCGCTACGTTGAATGTAAGAGGAGGAATAGATGGTAAGAATGAAAGTGGACGAAGCGAAACAAGTATGTAAGGATCGTAGCAAGTGGAAAGAAGTGGTCTCTGCCTACGGCGCGATTATATGCATGAATGTATGTAAATATTAAATTATATACCTTTTTCTTTAAAAGTTCAAAGTCTCATTTACTGAAAAGTCTTCAAAACATAATATTTTATAACAAAGTTGTAAAACAAAGTGTCATGGACAAGGAGACTAATATCCATTACTAAAATATAAAAGTAGAAATAAGAATGGATGTGTAAAACATGGATTTTTTATTAGTTACTGAAATTCATTCTCCTTTATGAAAAATATAAAAATGTTATGGATACTTTAAAATAATATCCAAAGTATCGTCGTATTCTCTACATAGTGCAATGTTATAACTTTGTAAAGTTTGCAAAATTTCTATTATTTCTGTTTATATCATGAAAAACAGCACTTACGATCTAAATAATATTATGAGAATACGAGCTTAATAGAATGCAGGTAACTCATTTATTTATAAGAAAGCTAAGTTATGTAAATGATTAGTTATTAATAGCCGCGACACAATAATTATGTTGAACTTTAAGCGACGCGTCGTATGCGCAAATGACACGTTACTCGTTGTAACTAAAGAGACTAAGACCGTTAGTAATGATATCAACAAAGCTTTAAATAGGATAGAAGTAGTAAATAGGGATTATAAAGTTGACGATGAACAAATAATAGATTATGTGGCAGATTTCGAGTATTTCTGTATCAGAATAGATGTAATAAGTAAATGGACTTTTTTTGTTCAAAGAACCGAAGGCGGTGTATTAGAACGTTAGATTATGAATAAAGGCTAGTATGGAGCTAGAATAAATGAAGTACCTTGTTGGTAAACAGAAATTATCTTTACCAATGTAATTAATTAAGTAGAGGCATGAAATGAGATAGCGGTACCTAAAGATGGCGGCGTACGTAGGAGTGGGGGTAGACTGTAGAAGGCCGTGATATAAAAAAATAGTTTTTCTTAAATAAATTTCGGAAGTCTCTAAGTGATTGACAAACTCCCAGAATTCTGGCGAACTTCAGTGTGTTTGATATAAAATGAAAGCTCTCACCCGAGTCCATTGGGTGCGCTGGCGCAGGCCGTGGACACACGACTGGAACTACCCTCGGCTTAGGCCGTGTACACTGTACTCACCTTAGACAGAAAAACTGAAATGTCAGATAGGGGCCGAGTAACGGGACCTCTCGTGAGCCCTAACGCAAAGGTCAGCGCCGTTACCGTTGCACTTCAAATTAACGCTTTATTATTGTTTTTGTCTGGAACGCGTCGCGTTCAAAAGATTAATTGGCATAAATATATCCGACAATACATAGCAACAATTTTAGAACTTTGATTAGGTTGGGTAGCACACATCATGTCTCTATCATTACTAATCTTCTTTCTCTATCTATCTATTTATATATACAAAAGGCAAAGCTGATTGACTGATGTATCAACGCTCTGGCCAAACCCTTATGGCTAGATTGAAATTTTGCATATGACGTAGGCATCTACTAAGGAAGGATTTTTTTCAAAATTCAACCACTGAGGGGTAAAATAGGCAATAAAATTTTGTAAGAACCTTTTTTCTTCGACATATTTACATAATATTTCGCACGAAATGAGTACCGGAAAAAATAATGAGTTACATATTTCAGCGTTTTCTAAAGTTCAGCTCCTACGTGGCTAAAATAAGGGATGATTTTTAAAAAACCTAATAAGCCCGATGATGATCATGCTTAGGGATTCTAATGACTATGACACGACTAGGTAATTTATCTAACAGCCTAAAAGAGGTAGGCTCGGCGGTCAGCGCGGACGAGCAACAAGCGACCGCGGTATGACCACCTGTTTAAATACTTTTATATGGATTTTACATGGATACACTGCACAGTGCATAGGTACGTGTCGTCACGGCAGCACAAACTGCATCATAATTATTTAGCAGCCGCGATCGCTTGTGGTCCGTCTGCGCCAAGCCCTAATCACTTTTTACCTGACTGTCAAGAAGTTATGTTTTTCGCACGTATTTTGTATGTATGTATATTTGTAAATTCCTTTATTCTCACGTATCTTCCAAACGGCTGAATAGATTTCAACAATTAATGTATCGTTGGATTTGTCTAAATAACCGTATCCTTAGATTACATTAGATAGTTCAAGGAAAAAAATATAAAAAGTCGGAATTTAGCGCCAATAGTACAATTTTTTTTGAACCAAACCTATCGAGTAGGGTACCAAAATAAATAAAATTGAAACAAGATTAAAAAAAAACATACTGCACGATCAGCTGAAACCCTATGTGAAATAATTGACGTTATGTTTGGTAGCAGTCGGGGCCCATATATTTTTGTACGATTTATAATTTGCAAATGGTCAATTATTTCACTTAGGCTTACAGCTGACAGTGTAGTCTGTTTTCTCAATCTTGTTTCGGTGTTTTTAGTGCATTGCTTCGGTATCTGTCTTTTTTGCAGTCGGGATATTTTTAATTATTCACGTTCATCACAACTATTTACGGTAAATCAATAAAAATGCGCCAACCTGTTCATATTTACTTCAATGGATAAACAATCAAAAAGCTTAATATTCAATTAAGTGCAGGTGCGCATTCTCCTCACGATTGTTTTTGCTGTCGGCGAATGCCACGGGCCCTTTGTATCGAATACTTTCATCGGGATGAATTTTAAATAGAATTCGTTATAAAAATGGTACAGTTTATAGAACTTAATTATTATTCTGTTTATGTCTAAAGTATGCCCCAGTTAAGGTGCACGTACACTAGAGACAGGAAGAGATCAATGAAATATAATATTTTTCAACTGTAGTGAAATGAATAAATTTTTTCATCAAGTTGCTGTTTACGTTTCACTTCTAACTACATATTTACTACTCTTGTGCCCACTTGCGCAGATTTGGGTTAGAGTTAACCCTGGTTTAAATAATCATGCCTTTCATAAATAACATGATACTTAAACCAGAATTAAATTTAACCCACAGTTGCGCAAGTGGGCCTTAATGATTTATTAAAAACAAAAGAATAATAGTTTCTATAGACTAACTGATTTTGCTCAATTAATATTCTCCGTCTCTTCAATTAATCTGTCAAATTACAATTAATTAAAAATATATTTTATGTAATATTTCAATCTTATTAAGTAATAATGCTTTTACACTTCATGGCGTTTAAGGGTCAATACACACTGAAACGAAACGCGACTTGGCGCTACATTTTTGAGATAACTATTCAAAATTGAAAATTGAATTTTATTCATAACACAAGAGGATCGATCTTTAATTGTAAGACTTCGAATGTCGAGTTGCACCGCGCTTATGTGCAGTGTATGACTGATGTCATATGAAATGTGTATCTTTTTGTGTGGTGAATAAAGTTCAATTTTGAATACCTGTCTTAAAAATGCGGCACCGCATCGTGTATCGTTGCGGTGCGAACTGATCGACTGACCCTTAGATTGAAAGTGTCAAGATTATCTATCGTCGATTGACTTTTTAGTCAAAACCTTAATTCTCGTATTTAAAGTAGACTTTAATTTTACTTTGATTGTATTATAAGTGAAGCGACATGTTATCATTAACAAATTTTGTGAAGTTTAGACTAATCAGAACGCGTTTTTCGCGAGAATACCGGTTTGGCAGTTTTAGCGTATTGGGACTTGACTGCAATTATTGCAGATTTTATTTAGCAGAATTGACCCTCAGCGCTTAAGAACCGCGTATAAAGTCGTATCTGGGGCTTCGCTCCGCTTGTACATAGACGAGAAACGTCTAAGATAGGATGTTAGCGCATAGTGTGCCTCGTCTCCTGACCAGTCAGTGGCGTGAGGGCATTCCATTAATCGTGTGCGTACGCAAATGAGCAGAACGCTACCGGCGCGCGGCGCGGGCGATGTACGCCGCGCAGATAACAACGTCGTATCTGCATCTGCATCATTTGATAACATGCCCATTGCTAATTACGTGTTTGTTATACTAGATATTTCATACTTTATCAACACTATGAAACAACTATTATAAAGAGTAAAGATTTGAAGAAAATACCCTCCGAAACCACTGGACCGATTTTTGTGAAAAGACACGTTTTGACCCGCTTTATGAAAGTCGCGACCACAAACCAAAATACTTTTAAATTGTACTATTTTTATCCACATTTGCTTTAATTAGTTACATACTAGCTAAAAAGTACAGGTGTCTTTATAAATCAAATAATTTTCTCCATTTCTTAGGGATCCCATCGTCAGATCCTAACTACATAATCATGGGACCAACTTAGTACATTTTTCAAACAAAAATTCGAATTTCTAACTGAACCGATTCGAAATTTGAGTCGATCCTGGTGTTATTGACTAATGCAGTGAGTAAAATTGTACGTAAATGTATGAAATCATTAATATTTAATTATCATTTTCTCATTAACCCCACATCATTGTAATCCAGTTGTAATTACGCTTACATCTAAACTAATTTTATCTTTGGTCGCCGTAGCAAATTTCTCCATACTAAATGCCCCTTTGGCACAGATAAAGGAGTAGACCACGGGACAAATGCTACTTTTTATCGCGGCTAATTATACGGAAGTCGCGGGCAGTATCTAGTATATATTAAAACTCTTTAAAGTCTCATTATTTTAACGATTCGCTTTTTTTCGAACCAACTAGAGCCGAAGTGACTGAAATTAGGTCGGAGTACTGTTTATCTCAATGTGTATCGCAATATTTTATGGCTCAGACCGTTAGCAACATTGAAATTTGATAACAGAATATTATAATTATTAATATTTAGTTACCTGGTACATCGATAGAAAAGATGTACCTACTGCAGTTACTTCATTTTAATATCAAACCAGGAATTGTTCTTTAGACATAGGTCATATTACATACATATAAATAGAGCGAAAATACATCTCTACATACATGAGATACGCAAGCTACGATACATTTTGCACATGTGCTAATTAAGTTGAGGCTGATGATAATGATGTCTAGCACAATAAGCCGTATAATGTATAAAGTACGATGAAAGTGCGCCCGGTCATCCGTAAATCCTGCTTTTATTAGGACCGGTCACCTCTACTACGTTCAGACTCTATATACATATAATATGATAGTCTTGAGTCTTTGATGATTTTGCACAGTATTGTCGTGCTCCATATAATATAAACCCGCTTACTAATAAAAATATTTATGCAGTCTATAAGCTATACAATGTTTTGTCCTTGTCTGTCAAGAAACTTTTCCAACTTATAAGACAATGACAAAACACTGTGTAGCTGTATCTACTGTGTAAATATTTTTGTAAGTAAGGAGGAAAGTGTACAAGTAAATACTTACATAAATTTCAGAGTCATTTACCTACTGAAATTGACTCGACTAAACTAATAAGCTGTTTAAAATTTACCTAGAAGCTTTGAAAGGCCTAAATAGTGATTAAAGGTACATAAGGCATTCGAAATTTAACTTAAAATTTAAAAAGAAAGTTGGTTCTAAATTTTTCGTAGAGGAAGCCTTAAAGTATGTACATAATAAGTTCGTGGTCAAAACCTGAGATCACTTTTATAACGTGTCCGGATAAATCATAGATCAATTTAATGGCATGTAAATTTTCTAAGGTACAATTAGTTCAAAATTCCTTTAGCGAAAAGGTACGATAGTCCCGGAGCCGCGGGCGGTAAGTCGTAAGGCATGATTGATTTTGGGAGCCCGTGAACAAAAACGCGCGCAAAAAATTGTACTAGCCAACGTATGCAAATCTATTGTTCAGCGGATTTTACGTTTTGCACACGACTTTAAACTTAATTTGAATAAACATAATCATCATTTTCGCATATCACCACATTCAATATATTTCCGTGGCCACCTTTAAGACGTAATCTATAATCTTAAGTGCGCTTGTAAACTAAAATATGCATCGGTTTTGCATTTTTGTTATTCCTAGAACCGAACAATAGTTCGTGTTATATCGTGATCGATCGAATACTAACCTTACATGGGGAATTTAATTAATATCTATTCCCATTATTACTACTTATTTTAATGTGAAAGTTGTGAGGATGAATGTGAACGTTTGTGAGGATGGATGAATAGATGGATGGACGAATGAATGTTTGTCACTTTTTCAAGCAAAACTACTGAATGGATTTTGATGAAATTTGGTATGGTAGTAGATAATAAATTAACATGACTTAACAAACTACATGTTGAGATAATATTATTAAAATATTGCCAAAAAGTTTCGTCTTATTATATCTATATATAATATATTTATATTATATGTTAACTGAAGAAGAGTACTGCTGTTTATATTATTTTCTCTAAAGGTTAAAAGAGTGAAATTATGCAGAACTTTTATGGTATTGCAGCGATGGCGGACCTCACTATACAAAGAAATAGTTCTGAATGCACACACATTAATATTGCCATTAAGCGATATCCGAGATCACTATAATAAATCTTTTGCTAAAATTCACAAAATGCAAGCCGTGGTTATTGTGCGTCGAAGGTGAGGCGCAGAAAAAAAAAAAAAACGCGCCAGATGCGTGCGCGCGCAGGTAGCGTCGACGCATGCAAATGTGACCGCTTTCTAGCGCCCTGCCAGAGACACCGTTTTCCCGCGTCGTTTCTTGGCAGGCGCATTTCTTTCACCTCTATGTAAATGAGACAGGAAATGCAAATAATGTGCATTGTACAGGTTGTTCCATTAGATATCAAGTTTTTTATAACGGTACATCATACATGTATGATGAGTGTCAGCTAATGAGACTAGTGGCGTTAGATCAAATCCTAGCCTAAAGATGAATTGATTTTATATAGACAAGTATTTTGTCGTATCTGTTAGAAAATTGGCTATTTCCGACTGGTCTTAAATGTAGTTAGATTCTACGAATAAAAATACTATACACTGACCAGGAAATCTAAGGAAATCTTTTAGTTACTTAAGTAGGTACATAAAATGTAGAGTTCTTAATATTTGTCATAATTACAAGTACTAGGTAAAATTGGTATTTAAAATTATTGTAAACAAGTCCAAGTAGCACCAAAAGTCATTACCATAGAAAATGGCGGATTTTACCGGTGATTATGAAATATATTCAAAAATGGAATCGAATCGAATTTGGGTCATGCGGCGTACACCCGCGCTTACCTGCGCCTGCGCAAAAAACTGCGCCTATTCCGAACTGTGATTTATTTGTGCATGTGCAAATGTACAATAGACATGGCGATGACTAGTCTGCTGAAGATAAAGAGGAGGTACTGACTATATAATATAAAACTAGCTGACCCGGCAAACATTGTATTGCCACATATAAAACAAAGATTACGAGCGATTCTCAGACCTACCGAATATGCAAAAAAAAAATCATAAGAATCGGTCAAGCCGTTTCGGAGGAGTGTGTCCCTATGACACGAGAATTATATAATATATGAAGTACAAAGTGTATACGAGTAATGTGAATGTTAATAAAGGTTAAAGGAAATACCTTTTTATTGTTTTCCGTTACACTTTACCGGTATGTTTATATTACTTATAAAATTTGATGGGTGTACACTGTACAGTATAGACGATGTAAATATAGTCAGTATGTGTTGTCTTGATAATAAAGGCTTGTAACAGCAGATTAAAGAGAGAATATTATTTGCAAAACACGTATTGCGGTCTTCTTTGCAATTTGTGTATTCTTATACTTTCAACAGCTGACTGTCGATGGAAGGAAGGCTTTTTAGACCTTAAGTATTAACAAAATATTGTATGAAACCGATCCAATTAGTAAAATGCCAATTAATAACATCCTTAAAAATTGTATCCCAACTAAAATATTCGCACGTAATTTTAATTGGATTTTACTATTTTAGGTACGCGGTTACCATCTTCGTACCACTAAAATAACTCAACAGAATCGATGATATCTGTTATAATTATATTAGATTATCTCACATCTCATTATTTCAGATGTTTTGAGGTCGATGGCTTATCACTTGGCCATAAAAACCCCGGTACAAAAACCGTGATTACGGAGATCCAGCCACAATAGATTTATGCACGCGCATACTAATAAGTAGCCATTTATGACGCGGAAGTTAATTTTTTGTAATGTTAACAAGAACTGCTTATACTGCCCATTTGATTAGTTGTTACAATTTTAGAGCAGTACAGATATATTAGGGTCAGCCTCACGCCGAAATGAGACACAACGCGACGCGGCGTTGCATTTTCAACTTCATTCACTACACAAGAATATGTAACACGTTTCAATGCAAGAGTTCGAATTTCGTGCTGCACCGGGTCGAAATATTTAAATTTTTTATGAAATAAACCACGAAATGAGTAGGCGGAGCGCCTGATAGTAAGCGATTACCGCCAATCATGGACCATGGTAAAGTGCCCAACCCCCCTTGGGCCTCCGGTAATCTCACTCACTCGGCGAAACGCAACGCGTTTTTTCACGCCGGTCTTCTGTGAGGCCGTGGTATTATGGCCGACACGTTCATGCCAAAGCATGGTTCTCCCACGCGCAAACAAACAAACAAACATGTATCTTCTTGTTTAGTAAATAAAGTTCAGTTTTAAATCGAGCTATCTAAAAAATGCTGTGCAGCGTGAATAGATTCTGAGCTCAATATTCAATTATTTTCTTTTGAATGTAGCCAAATGTCCGAAAAATAAAATTTTACATAGAGCTTTTAAGAGTATAGACAGGCGATCGATCATTTGCCTCAGGATCATTGACATGCATGACGCGCCCCGACGACGACACGTTACGCTGAGTCAGCTGCGTCGCGCGTCGGCGCCGCTCGTGCGGAACACCGGACTTTCCACCGAGACTGTCCTTGTTTTGACTTGCGTTAATAGCTTTTAATCGAATCAGAATAATAAATTCTTGCGTTCATAGTGTCCATTCATTTAACAGTTCAGCTTCTAAAAAAAGCTGAACTGTTAAATATATAGGTAGGTAATAAAGAAACTGGCAACTTAGAAGTCGTATTTGAAATAGTGTACGACGGGGATAGGAGATTTTACTGAGCGTTTGCTAAATCTGTGTTGTTTTTTCGCTTTAGTAATGCCGTCTTTCTGTAAAACTTTTTGCAATTTGAATCTGCATCTAGTATTTTAAAGTTTTGACTATTATTGCGCGATTCGTTCATACTATTATACCTAGTTGTACGCTCCAACTTACAATAACTTTCAACCGCTAATAACTTTTGATCCCGTCATTTTCGTCGTATCAAAATTTCTCTTCTGCGCATTGGTTATTCTATATTATAAA
The DNA here is from genome assembly GCA_905404095.1 of Glaucopsyche alexis. NCBI lineage: Eukaryota > Metazoa > Arthropoda > Insecta > Lepidoptera > Lycaenidae > Glaucopsyche > Glaucopsyche alexis. The sequence continues at coordinate 9,408,250 of FR990047.1, forward strand.
CCGATATTTAATGTATGTGTGACGAAATCTCACGAAGTGTATGTTGATTTGATTGTTTTTACGCTGGGAAAAATGCGGTGCATGGTTCCTCGTTGGCGCATGAAAAACTGTCGCGATCCGGGCAATGTATGCAGCAGCGAATTCGGTGCGCAATGTGGTGGGACAGGCTGTGCAGGGCGGCGTGGGAGCGCTTTTTGTGGGACGACTGACCAAGGAGCACCTTATTACAATTATTATGTATGATAATGGTGTATTAAATCAGATATCTATATTACATTGAAGTTGAGATGAGAATAAATAGCGTCTTTACATATCGTTTTGTACACACTCTTTTATATGTGTGACATAAAATTTTAGATTGTAATTGCGTTATGTTTGAAATCGTGATTAAAGGTTTTATTTTCGTTATCGAAGACAAAGATAATTTTTGGTTGGTAAAGCAAATATTCCTTCGCATACCTAGTCGCTTCCAACGTATCCGTGACACCTATGCTCATAAACTATTTGTTCCTAGACTCCTTCGCCGAGAAGGATACCTTAAGGATTATTGTACCTTTCAAAATACTAATATGTATTTAGTTTCAGTTGTCACCGGTTTGCTATACTCGTAGTTTGCTCTGTAACTTAGATTAAGTTTAATTTTACCAAATATGTTATGTTGTGGATAACGGTGTTGGTTGCGTAATTACTTTTAAGTGTTAGAATTAAGCATATTGCGCAGTTGTTTGTTGTCTCAAAGAAAAGAAAATAAAATAGACTTTAGACATAACCTATTGATAGTCAACCTAGTAGACAGAACGATTACCTACCGTTTATTCAAAATAATAAATAGTAAAAATTCAATTCACCAAATCATCGTGTGATGAACTGTCACGGATGGCTCACAATTCGGTGGCCACGATTTGAATACGCGGTCGGCCATAATGGCGCGGTTCCGTGAAGCACGCGCGACAAAAACCGCTTTGTCCGCACGGCCCATTCACTCCCGTAATTGTGCGACACAAAAAACCCTAGACGAAAATCAAAATGTCTCGCTCCGTAAAAACCTTACCGAACCTCGAATAATTAGATTAGTGGTTTGTCGCGGGTGACCGCTGCTAATTAGTCGGAACAGAGCACCGCTGGTCATTGAGCACGCATCGCTAAGGCGACTTCTACTAGATACTTCTACTAATACTAAAAATCTATTGAAAATCAGCGTTGTAAACTAAGTTCGCAACATAATATAATTTAAGCAGAATGGGCACCTATTTCTTGTATTTTAACAAGAAAAAAAAAATATATATATATATTTTTTTTTGAGTTTTTATCGTAGCGCCTAAACTATTTGTTGGATTTTAATAAATTAGGCGTCAATGGATTCGTAATAAAAGCCCAGATAACATAGGTTACCAATATAATTTACGTAGTCCGGTTAAAGTTTTTTTTGTACTTATATTGGGAGAAGCTTGCGGGCAAGTGATAATGTCTACGTGAAGCACTCATTGTGGTGGTGGTTGACAGGGTAACACGATTATGTGATTCATCGTCACGCCAAATATAAGACATATTTCCAAAGATTTCAACTCAAGATAGGCTATCACGTACATTTAAGCCGAAAAAATTTTCATACAAGAAAAAATTACGCCATCTATGTAAAATCAACGGAACTTCGATGTTCCTTTGATTTTACCATTCCGATGGAACAGTCGCTAGTCGTATGATATAACTTTGTAAGGGCGTACAACGCATACATTTTTTTTTAAATACATATCTTGACTAAAGAAATGTTAATAAAATTGTCCGGCGTATTTAATATAAGTTTAGCTCGCATTAGTACTGGAATTACTAAAATATTAGCAACAATAAATCAATAAGGCTTACAAACAAATATAAATTTTACAGGTACGTAATGTAATTTAAATATTTCATATTTTTTATTACATTACTCTCATTATCATAAAGCATAGACGAGGCGTGTTGAGGCAAAAAGTGTCCACACTTAAACTGCCCCACTTTTGGGGTTTTTTGGGGCAGTCGAGGTTTCATATTTTGTCATCTTGACATTTCGACATTTGCTTTCCGCAGATTTTCAGTCCACATTTATTTGAATAAATCTTCTGAAATCAAGATGGCGTAACTTTTTCTTATACCTACATTATTAATTGTCAAATGTATGCCAAAGATCAGGAACGCACTTTTAACTCCTCTGGTGATTAGTACCCATAGATGACGATAATTACATACTATAATATTATACAGATATTATATCGGTGTAATAGATTAGTGCAATGGCTATTATGGTGTATGGATACTAGATATTTTAACCTAAGCAAGATATTTTAAAGGATTTTACAAGAAAACCAATTTTTTTCTTCTATACGGCGTATGGACCTAGACCAGACAACAAATTTGTTTTTACACATGTGCCGTAGCTCCAGCGGCGCCACAGAAGGGGCGGAGCCGTAGGAGCTGTGACGTTTCACAGCCAGCGCTGCAGCAAAAATTACATACAAATCCTAGTGCAACAGCACTTAATATTCCTTTATTACCTAGATAAATAAAACAAGACTCATTAAAAACAAAACTAATTATATTAAGTACCATAAAAAGAATATTGAATTATAATTTATAAAAACTTATACATAATCTAATTCAGTTTGAAAGTAATAATCTACATCTACACTAATATTATAAAAGAGGAAAACTTTGTTTGTATGTTTGTTTGTTTGTAATGAATAGGCTCAAAAAGTACTAGACCGATTTCAAAAATTTTTTCACCTTTCGAAAGCTACATTATCCACGAAGAACATAGGCTAAATTTTATTTTGGAAAAATAGGGTTCCGTAAGATATTTGGGTTTTTCGGACACAAGGTGTAAAAATCAACCAGAAAAGTTACTTATTTTGCGTACGCTGCCTATACTATAAAAGATAGAACCATAAAATGTTCTAATTAATTGTAGATCTTATAAATATCTACAAAAAAGTCCGTGACACACTATACCTATCTATGTCAAGTGAGGCATAACAACCATTTTTTTATTTAGAAATCTTGAATTTTTTTTGGACTATATTTAAACGCATTTATTTTACTCATGCTATTAATCCTTATCAAAATAAATTATTTCATCACTAAGTACAGTTCATGTAGATAATATTTGGTCTTTGAATTATTCAAATTGGATGTTTGGTTTTGAAGTTATGGCGAAATTAAAATATTACGATTTCTGCTGCACGGCCCGTTGCGAAGTGGGTGTCACCAAGGCGCGAGCGGGAGGGGAGTTTAGATCTATGAGTAACTTTTTTGTTAGGCTCATTTCGTTGTTCTCGAATAAGGCGAGTCCAAATCTCTTTGCGCTCTGGATTATTGGGAAATCTGTAATTTAAATACTATAAATTTCTGCGATGTTTACAACAAATGTTCACTAAATTAGACAAAAGAAAAAAAGAATAAACTAAGTATGCCAAAGTACTCTATTTTGTGTAACTATTATACACTGTTTCTCTTGAAACGGATTAAAAAATCACTCGGTATAAAGGTGCTTCCAGTAACATAGTAATATTTCAGAAATATTACTTTTTTTTCTCCAAAAGTGCATAATGTTAAATCGGCTGGCCCCTGAACATTGTAGGTGGTTGTTTAGGAGTAGAATAGACAGTAGGTGCAGGTTATAGGTGATCTACATCTAGTAGATGTAGCTTGTAGGTTTTTAGTGGGGTAACTACTGTTTACCTATCACCTACCAACTATAGGTATGTAGTAGGTCTAGATGTAGGTTGTAGGTGTAAGGTATGACTTATGGGTGTAGCAACCTACGCTTACAACCTTCAAGTGTAGTTCTCCCGTAGAAAGAAAATTCTCCCGAGCATTTTTTATTCAATTTCATAATTCACAGAACAACGTCTGTCAGGCCAGATAGTAAATAATATTTTTAAATATAATATGTAAAAATCAAATAAATAGTAAGCCTTAGTTTCATTTTATTCAAATTAATCAAAAATGTGAATACTGACGGGTAAGGTTAGGTTTGGTTAGGTACTGAAATAAAAAAAACTGAATCTCTTATTTCTGTAATTTACAATAATAAAAATGACGTCCCTACAAAGTTACCTTTTCACTGTTGCGCATACAATAACCAGTGTTATATTTCATAGTTAGCCGCCATTTTTTGAATATTTATTTAAAATTCCATAAGTATTTTAATTGTAACAAAAAATATTGTGATAATTACCTGTGATAAGATATCCCGTCTATCTTTTTTACACGTTTGTCATAGTTTTTACAGCCTTTAATTACGCAACTACTCGGCATTTTATGAATTATATGCGGACTGGATAAACTGCATATATAGCAAATGTAGAAATGGTAAGATCACAAGTGCCAAACCTCAACTGTCAAAATGGCCCCAAAATTTAAAAATTGGGGCCATTTTACTGGAGACACTTTTTGCCCCAACATGCCTCGTCTATAATATACGTCTATGCATATTTCATAGTAACTGGCTATCTTTCAGAAATGAATTATTTAAAATTATTTATTTTTTTTATTTTATCAAAACAATTCAATTGTAATAAGGAATTAATTATTATTATGGTAAAATAGACTAACTTAATTTAATATTTAAATTGTTTTTATAAGGAGTACATACTTGATGTTTATTATTAATTTTATGGAATTTTTGTTTATTTTAATTTTTTTGATTGAATGTTGTGTATAGTAGTTATAGGACTGCAGTGTAAAATGCTTTTTCATTTATTGTCTCTTGTTAGTATGTAATATAATTCTCATGTATATACATCTCATAATGTAATGTAATATAACTCTGTTGTCTGTTACTATACCTAATAAATAAATAAATTCAAAAATATAGCACAGTGAAGACCGTGGTTTTATATTGCCACGCATTTATAGCGAGCGTTATAATTATATTATTTTATTGTTTTCACGTTTTCAAAATTCTACAATTTTCTTTCTCGAAGCTTACGGTTTAATAGTTTCATATAAATTTTTGAACAGGCCCTCGATCAATTTTCAGCCGCAATTCTATTCTAATAAATACGTCATAATATAATAGTAATCCATCTTGGTTATACGTCAAAGGTTAATGTTATGACGTTAAACATAATTGATAGCTTTTAAAACTGAACAAACGACAAAATTGGATCTATTTTTGATGTGTAACATGCCTCTCTCTTTCTTGCAATTCGTGGAAGTGATTTCGTAAATTACGGGATGGAAGTGTGAAACAGGAAATCACGGAAGCACGCGCTATTCAATTTGACGAATGAGCGCGCGGTGGTAGAGTTGGCCGTCAGATTCGAAAAAATATTTCAATAGTTAAAAAGGTTGACGTTGATTTCTGTCACCACTTAATGGAAAAGATTCCGTATTTTTTTAAATCATATTAGAAAATCGTACTACGCAGTGTTTACTTTACTACCCTTTGGGTATTATGTTGTCTATTCTAATCGATATTACAATACATTTTCTGAACAATGATCTCACTCAAATCCGAAAACATTGTATATGTTCAATGTTCATATTATTGAAATTAAATGGTTTTTTTATGTAATTTTGTTACAATTTGTCGTGACGAATCTGCCGTTCGCGTTAGATGCCGAGGCCCACCTTGTGGAAGCCACGTACAAAAACCTAATGAGATAATTTAGGCATAGCAGCGGTATTCAAATGAGAGAATCTGTCATTCGATTACAAACTGTGAGTACATACCATTAAGGTCGAGCATCATCTGTGTGTTGAAATATCCGCTGACGTCACCGCGGCCCGACACTGCAACAACATTTAATGTAATTAGAGACCACATTTCATTGAGAATCTTACGTCTGTTTGTTGGGGAAGAACCTGAAAATTCTCTTCTTTAGCGATAACAACCATAACAACAAGTGCAGTGAGCATCGTAGGTTTTTTTATTAATCAAAGATACTAGAACAATAAAAAGTTAAAACTTTATCCCGATTAAGCAAATAAGCCTATGTTGCCTGGGCTTTGACACCTTATTCATTAAAATCGGAACAAACATACATAATATATACATATATACTGCCAAAATTCTTCTTTTCACTCCTCCCTAGACGGCTTAAAAAGCAGGGACATCAATAGAAAAATGTCGCCGTTGATTTTTAATAATTTATAATATTTGCGACCGGTCAAAATTCCACCATATATACGACATAGACTTAATATAGCGTATATTTAGTGACTGCAGGATAGCCCCCCCATCACGAATGCCTTCACTGGTAGTTGTACTTGTTGATATGAACTTCTTATCACTGCCGTCCTCAAACTCCCAAACAAAAGACGGTTAAATGGCTCTACCTCAGCTCTACGTCAAAAACGCTTTTTGTCATTTAACCGTTTTTTAGTTTGAGGACGGCAGATTAATTAACACGTTTATGACATACTCCATCTATCTTTAAAAGCATAAAAGTTTATAAATAAATAGGATCGCAAGTGCGTTTATAACCCAGCTTAACACTAAAACTCACTCCGATTATTTTGCATCACACACACACATACATTATTATCTGCGAATAAGCTTTTTATATAAATATTCTGCTATATTCAAATATAGTCACTTTATTTTAATTGAAATGATCTTCAAGACGGCACATTTTACCACAAAAATAATAATTCTTACGAACATTTCTATAATAATATGTAAAATTATCTTGTTTCGAGGAATTAGAGTTGTGGCGTCATAAAAAGTTATAGGAAAAGTACTAAATAGATTGCAAGAAATGTAGGATTTTTGTTCATGAATATAAAGTACTAGGTATATATTTTGAATAATAAATTTCTATTATTATAATAATCTACACCGTGGTCGATGCTTTTACGTAAAAGTAGCAGCTACCCGCTATTACGATCGCATTTATCAGTAAAGTTAATCACTCAATAAATACCCTATAAGCTAAACCTCCTAATATCACATATTAAATTACTACGTGAAGAGAAAACTTCTCTCACCTTTTTTACGATAATGATGCAAAAGGAGGTGTACGGAATTTGGCATTATTAAAGTTTATGTGGAAGAAGGTGTGCAAAAAGTTATTTTTTTAAATAATGCTTAGAAACAAATAAAATATTATATTATTATAATTATAAAAATTACACACATTACCTTAGATTGATAATAATAATATACACTACCGTGCATTTAATATAATTTTATTACATGTTGACATTAATTCCAGTCAATTATTCTGTCATAATATCTATCATAATATTATTATATTAGGTTGGGGAAAAAGTTTCTTCGCATTTTATATAAAAATTCAAAAGGTTTTTTTATAAAGTTTATTTACAAGTGACTAAAGTATATAGGTGCCATTTTGTTCGATAACTTTTTGCCATCTTGTTGGTAGGTACATGATCCCATTGCTATAAAATTTTTGGGGCTTCTGATGAAAAAACTGCGACAAGTGGTTTTGGCAGTCCTCTTGTGATGTCAACCTGACACTGCCTAAGGAATTCTGCAGCGACCGAAACAGGTGGAAATCTGAAGGTGCAAGGTCAGGACTATACGGCGGATGCATTAACACCTCCCAGCCAAACTCCCGTATTTTTTTCTGAGTGGCTTAAGATGTGTGAGGTCTAGCGTTATCATGGTAAAAAACCACACCCCTTCTGTTGATTAATTCCGGCCGCTTTCTCTCAACTTCTTGCTTTAATCTCATCAGTTGTTCGCAGTACAGTTCAGAATTGATGGTCCTGCCTGGCGGTAACAGCTCATAATGAATAGTGCCCTTCCAATCCCACCACACACAGCATCACCTTGTTGCGAGTTAACCCGGGTTTCGCCACAGTCTGTGAAGCCTGACCGGCCTTTGACCACGATCGTTTACGCACGTTCTTGTCGTACGTGATCCACTTTTCATCACCAGTTATCAGCTTCTTCAAAAATGGTTCGGTTTCATTACGTCGTAATAAAGAATCACAAATGACTACACGGTTCATTAGGTTTCTTTCAGTGAGCTCATGAGGCACCCAAATATCGAGCTTTTTTGTGTACCCAGCTTTTTTCAAATGCGCCAAAACCATTTTGTGGTCAATCCCCAGTTCTTCAGCTACATCGTAACTACTAATATGCCGATCTTGCTCCACTTTTTCAAAAATGGCAACAGTTTTGTCCGTAACAGGGCGAACAGAGCGACGTGCATATTTGATATCAAAATTTCCGGATTGAAAACGCTTAAACCAAATTTGCGCTACTCTCACAGATACTGCATTAGGTCCATAAACATCACAAATTTTTTTCGCGGCTTGTGTTGCATTTTTACCTTTTTTGTAATAAAATTTTAAAATGTATCGAAATTCTTCATAAGAATCACTCATTTTAACAATAAGAAAAACAAATGAAAATCTCAAATTTACCTAATTTGAATTTGGAATTGTCTTCTGTAAAATTAAAACTTTTTAATGATACCAAAATCAGCCAGATACAATTGGTATAGCCCAAGATATTTTATGACCAGTTCATACATACTATAACGCGAAAAGACTTTTTCCCCAACCTGTTATTTTATATCTAAAAGGCCTAGGAACCCTCATAAGTTCAAACTTAAAAAAAAAAAAAAGGAATTACTAGCTTTGACCCGCGGCTCCGCCCTCCTCAAAACAGTATCCCACGGGAACACTGTACTTTTTCGGGATAAAAAGTAGCCTGCATAGCGAAGTAGCGAATAGGCTCTTCTGTCCTTCAAAATTTGAAGCTATCGAAAAGTTGGTTGATAGTTCGATGGATCGGCCTTAGAGTAATGATGTAATGAGCAAGTCATCTCGGCCAGTTTTTACGGGGAAATCGCTCGCGTGGATCGCTCGGTTCGTGATCGCCGATAGTCGCCGGTTAGTTAATATTCAAATGACTAGGCTTTGATGCACCGACAGTATCTTGTGGTAACTGTTAGTGTGGATCAAATATTAAGATGGTTTTTTAAATAAAAATTTGTGATTCACTAGAAGGTTGGTCGCTAAAATAATCTTATTCTTTATTTTGTCTATGACGTAAAACAAAACCTAATAGAGATTTAAAACAACATGTCGTTTTGTATTTATTATGCATTATAAGACACTAAACTTATATTTACTTCTATAATCTATTATATTTTATAAAGAGAAAGAGTTTGTTTTTATCTTTGGTAGCACTGATAGGCTCCGAAATTACTAAATTTTGATAAAATTTGGCACATATATGGAGTAGACTACGGAGATGGATATATGCAATATGTACGGTTTCTGCGAAACTTCATCTACGCCCACGAAGTCGCGGGTAACATTTAGGAAATTGATAATCTACTCACTTTCGTCTGAGTTTAACGTGAATTTGTACAAAATTACGGAAATACGAAAAAGCAGTGAATTCTATTGGCTACTTGTTGCAGTAAAATATGTTGTTTTTATGATACATTTGAAGGGACCCTCCGTACTCCATAGGGCTCCCCTAGACTCGCCCTTGGCCTGCTGATAACTGATACTGCTTTACCATTAGCCCTTTTAACAGTACCTCCTGTTGGCTATCAAGTGACTGAACACCGAATGCTGACAGGGAAATTCATATCAAGTGATGTTAAATAGTTTGTATTAATTTTTATAGGGGCTGAGTGATTGGAGTGGGGTAATTTTGATACCATCAAAATTCCAGGCCTTCATAATTCAGATGAAAAAAATGTGAGAAGTGAGAACTAGCTGAGAAGTAATGATAAAAAAATCTGAAACTTTATTACTGAAAGTTCGTACACATAGTTATAAATTTTTGCGCCACTTTGCTATAAAGTCGTAATTCGTACGTCGTATTAACATTCAAAACAAAAAAAAAGGTATTGACTAGCGACTTCTTTCAAGATTTCGGATACCGACGGTCAACGGAACGATCAAACTTTTGACAGGTAAGGACAGTTAGTATGGATTCCCATACTATTAATGATCTATTTAATTGTCGTTTTTATTATTTTCCTCGCATTTTTTCCCATATTTCTTACCGTTCAAACCTTTTCTAAACTTTCACAATTATTTCAACATCAAAATTAGCTAAATCGGTCTAGCCGTTCTTGAGTTTGAGCGAGTCGTAGAAACTGCAATTCATCTATACTATATAATATTATAAAGCTGAAGAGTTTGTTTGTTTGAATGCGCTAATCTCAGGAACTACTGGTTCGAATTGAAAAATTATTATTGTGTTGGATAGTCCATTTATTGAGGAAGGTTTTAGGCTATATAACATTACGCTGCGACCAATAGGAGCGAAGAATCAATGGAAACGGGAAAAATTATTGATCTTTGAGGGCTTTCGTTGTTTGTTTGAACGCGCTGATCTCAGGAACCGCTAAATCGAATTGAAAATTTCTTTTTGTGTTGGATATTCCATTTATCGAGAAAGGCTTTAAGCTAATAACATTACGCTGCGACCAAAGAATTAGTGAAAAATGTTGCAAAAACGGGGAAAATTATTCATATTTGCGGGCTTCCGTTGCGTGCGCTGCGTAAACGGTTCAAGTTACCCAAAAAATATGTATGAAAGAATTATTCATTTTTAAATGATCTAGATCTGTTAACTAATGTGACCCAAAGATTTCAAAACTCAAGATAGGCTATGGATGTATATGAACAAATCTTCATACGATAAAAAGTAACGCCATCTTGGTTTTCACCACACTTCAAATGTCAAAATGGCCCTAAAAATCTCAAAAGTGGGACCATTTACCTGGAGACACTTTTTGAGTCAGCAATCAACAATCAGTATGTTGTGACCAAAATTTGGATATTTTTTTTCAATATTACTGAGTCAATATTGGAGTCGATGATGCATATCCAATATGTGGATAATCCCAGTATTAGCATGCTGCCACTCCGCGCGTACAAAGAATGCACGCAGTTTCTAGCATAAAATTAGCATAGAAATTTCGTAGCACATTGGCAGTTGGTACGCACACAAAATATTTTTAACGCGTTCGTTTTTGTTCGCGTGCAAACGCGGTGATTTACATGAATCTACACAAATTAATTCGAAAGCAGCGCCTTATTTGGACATTATGCGCCCATACAATCGAGTTTCTATATATCGGCTATATGCTTTAGACACGTGACTTTATAAACAAGTTTTGCTGGCCGAGTTTCCGAAAATAAGTTTATTTTGCATAAAATCGTTTCAAGACTGCATACAAATTTGTAATTTTTTGCAGGTTCAAGAGAAAAGTTTGGAGTATTAAAAATATCAAATATACAAAGTATTTGTCTTGTTTTCAAATTTTTTTCCAATTCGCCCAAATTCGATACTCAAAAAACCTCAATACTGAAACTTAAGTTTTGTAAAAAGCAACTAATTCGATTAAGAAACTATGTAAAAACGCTCGAAGGTTTTGTAATAGGAGTTTCACTTTCAGACAACTTTTCGTGAGTAAGACAACATTTTACTACAATAGAAGACTAAAAACCCATTTTAGTGCCTCTGCCAAACAACTCTGACGCGTGAGACTAAATTTTACTTAGTTGGTGGTGGTATGGTGGTGGTGGTATTTATACTAATGAACCAAAACATTAGCTCTTTTCAAAATTATCTGCTCACTCCTGTCTCATCCGAAACGTATCCGTGAAGACAACGCAATGGAAAGCCTAATGTGGGTTAAGAGTATCTGAAAGTAATATCGCTATAATGTGGTCGGCGACCCCTTTAAATTGCGTTTAAACCTGGTGCGGAGCACGGGGTCTCCTGGGCATACTGTACTCGCGTAAGGCCGTATTTCACACGGGGCGATTTATGCGCGGCGCTGAGCGATGCCCGCTGACCGGTCCCTTTTTAATACGATGCTATCTTTCGGGATTACGGGAGAATAGGAATTTCCAACTATTACTTATTCCTTTGAAGTCGAGGCAACAATTCTATTAGTCCGGACCCTTCCCGAGTTTATTTCAAATGAAAATCTTATCGGTACGTTTATTCCTTCAATACTGTTTTGAATGGAAATTGTTGTCGTTACGTTTGGAAATGTCAACTTCAACCCCAAGAACCTCAAAGGCTTTAACATTTAACATAATCTTTTAACGTATGTAGGTAGACTGGTACACATATCAATGGTCGCTATAAAATTTGTGTGTAATGTATCTTTTAGTTTTGTCATTAACAAAATAATATTAATATGTTTTAATGAATAGGTTGCGATGAACCAAATATTTACCTGTTTATTTACACACATTTCTGTAATTAATATAAATTATAATACAAATAAAAAAGTTTTATTGTCGCTGCAAGAAAGACAAGCTTATGTTATTTAAAGAGTAAGTAGTGTAATTATTGGGAAGTAACTTAAGGAGCTTTTATCGATTCAGTTAAAATAATTAGTCTTCTTTCCATAATCAATCAGCAGATGAAAATAAGTTGATAAAGTTTTTTAAACTTAACCGTCAGGTTGTAAAACCATTAATTTTTTCGACATTCTATTTTGTCAGCTGTCGACCGAAGTGTTTTCGCACGAGTTCAAAGAGACGTACAATTTAATAATTCATGTATTTTGGTATATGATAAATATAATAACGTAATTTATATTCTGCAATGGCGTCTAGGACATTGAAATATTCAAAAACACAACTTCAAGACTCGTCTTATGTTAATATTTTTTTATGAGAACTTGAAATGATTATCTGCGACTATTGTACCAGTTATTTTTAATAGAAAGGTCAATTTAGGATTCAAGACATTTATTTATCTATTCAGTATCCATTGTACAATGACGTTTGATGTGTTACAGACCATGTTCATGATAAATATGTAATATGTATTATTAGTCTGTATTATTAGTCTGTAATTATAATATGGGCCTATGCAGCTTGAATTAAACGATATTGATTTATTTATTTAAATGCTAATAGCTCGCGCGACACTCGCATTATGTGTACAGGCCCTAAATTAAAAACTGCATGCAGCGGCTTCAACAATCATCAGCATATTAATAAACCTATACTTTGTAAGAAACCAATAGAATACATCTATATATCATACTACATCCTACTACTATAATAAATGTGTAAGTTTTTGAGGATTGAGGATGTATGCTTGTGAATCTTTCGCCCAAACATTACGGAACGGATTTTGATGAAATTTAGTATAGTACTAGTAGTTTAAGCGCTGGATAAACACATAGGCTGCTTTTTATCCCGAGACAGAATAGTATTCCCGTGGGATACTGCATTTACACAGGAGGAGCCGTGGGCAAACGCTAGTCGTTTATTACAGCATAAAATTTATTTTATTTTAAGAAACATTAAAATATATTAAACTCTGTCTATTTTAATTACTCTAAACGAATAAAGTGCCTATCTAAATAAAATAAAATAATATTATAAGTCAATGAGTAGGTATTTTGTATTTTAAAATATCTACTTAGGTAACTTATAATATAGGTATATGTACAACAATTATTTAGTTTATCTATTTTTGTTTCTACTCAAGGTACGTTCCAATAGTTTTATCATTTAAATTTTATAGAACAATAACAATGATTGTTTAAATTTTATCTAGAAATAAATTGTAATGGGTAGGTATTGGGTAGGTATAGACTATGTAAACTATGACTATATGGTAAAAAATGGTTAACCTAGGTGATGTTATTTTGTTGTCTTTAATTTACATTTATATACAATATATTCGTTTGTACTTATGGCATATTTTAATATTTTTATCTTATACTGTAATTGAGACAATCTTGTGTATATATACAAGATTGTCTCGTTATGCAGCCTGAAATAAAGGTTATTTATATATTTATTTATATATTCGTAATATCGGCAATGACAGCAAGTATTTACATGGAATTTAGTATGCAGGGAGATTTAGGGGAGAAAAATCGGTCTACCTAGGTTTTATCCCTGGGGAATTGCGCATTTTTAAGTTATAGTTTTTTCTTTCGTCGTTCAACAGTATATCAATAATAATTTCGACCGTTTGTCACTCCAATCGGCAAAAAATTAACCTTAATTTTTGCGTTGTTCGGAAATTCGGAATGTGGTGGGTTCGAACTCCGATAAAATATTTTTTTATTTTTTTTAAATCCACTAGTTCCAAGCAAAGTTATGTTACCCAGGTACCTATACATATATGAGTTTTTAATGTTTCATCAATCCTCTCCATTTGCGCAAAAGATAAGTCTGAGACTGCTCTTACATGAAAAACTGTTCTAAAGATGAAGCGCAAGATTTCAGTGATGAAACTAATTTTGGAAGCTGATTGCTGAATGAATATCGATTTGGCACTGAAGGTCACAATTCGCTCTCTTACGATATAGTGAGGTGAAACAACTCGGCTCATCTCATAGAACGCGGGGTGATTGACCGCGGGCGGTTAATTGCGTCTTGCTCGTCTTGCTCCCCCTACGCATCCCCCCTTGCTCCCCCCGCAACCCCCGCGTATACCCCCGCCACGGGGTCACGCAGACCTTCACACGAAGTCGCGCCGCAACAAACATTGCCCTATATACGAAAAATCGATGGCCACGTAACAGGAACAAGTTCAATTGTTTTTTATGATGTGTGCGAAACATGTGACTATAGTCTATTCACGTCAAGAAGACAATAAATGTCAATAAATCACGCGTTCAGATGTCAAAATGACTTAATGTAGTTGGTTAATGTGAACACGGCTTATGCGTCATTGGTCAATTTGGATATATTTTTTAACATTCCACTGTCGCACGGTGGGTCGAAAATCGGCTTTCATAGACATAGAAATGAAATCTCGAAAGTGACAAATTTTTTGATGGATATTGCTTCAGTTTAGTATTCCTATGTAGAAAATGAAGTTTGAGATAATTTGACCCAAAACTTAGGGAGTAATAATTTTTTTACGAAAAACTTGTATGGAGCCAACATGAAAAATTCAATTATTTCAAAAACGGCAAGTTTAACCGTAATATCCTGACATATGGTTATAGTACTAATTATTCATGATTTTTTGGCATACATCATATAACGGTTTTAGCTGCTCTTTTTTTTAAAAAAATCGTCGAAATTTTTTAAAAAAAGTCACCATGTATTATTGCACGATTCGATAGTGTTACTATTAAGGAACAATTTCTGGAAAGTAATGGTATACGGCAAACTTGAGGAAAGTGTTGAATTTTAATAAACTACTTCATATTTTGAACAAATGTATGAACAATTATATAAAATGCTAAAATTAAGCACTTTTCTTAACTTTCTCACATATAGTTACTTCCTAGCAATTGTTATTTACTAGCAAGACTATCGAATGCTGCAATAATACAGGGTGACTTTTTTTCAAAATTAACGGATTCGAATCCCAACCAAGGATGTTGACTTGGCGATAATCTGATAATGCAGTTATATTCGTCGTACACTGTGAAGTGAAGGAAAATTATGTCAGAGTAATTTCTTCCCAAAAATACTGGATTTATAACTTTTTTATAGAAAATTTATATGGAGCCAATGAGAAAAATCCAATTATCTTCAAAACGGCAAGATAAATCCTAATATCCTTACACTTTATTATAGTGCTATTTATTCGTGATTTTTTGACATAGTTCATGAAACGGTTCTATTTGCCATTTTTTTTTTAATCATCGAAATATTAATTTTGAAAAAAAAAAGTCACCCTGTATTATTGCACCATTCGATAGTCTTGCTAGTAAAGAACAATTTCTGGAAAATAATGGTATACGGCAAACTTAAGGAAAGTGTTAAATTTCAATAAACTTCTTCATATTTTAAACAAATGTATGAAAAATAATATAAAATGCTTAAATTTAGTTGTTTCCTCAACTTTCTCATATGTAATTACTTCCCAACAATTGTTTTTTACTAGCAAGACTATCGAATGGTGCATAATACAGGCTGACTTTTTTTTTTCAAAATTAATATTTCGATGATTAAAAAAAAATGGCAAATAGAACCGTTTCATTAACTATGTCAAAAAATCACGAATAAATAGTACTATAATAACCTGTAAGGATATTAGGATTTATCTTGCCGTTTTGAAGATAATTTGATTTTTCTCATTGGTTCCATAGAAATTTTCTATAAGAAAGTTATAAATCCAGTATTTTTGGGAAGAAATTACTCTGACATAATTTTCCTTCACTTCACAGTGTACGAAGAATATAACTGCATTATCAGATTATCGCCAAGTCAACATCCTTGGTTGGGATTCGAAATTCGAATCCGTTAATTTTAAAAAAAAAGTCATCCTGTATTATTGCAGCATTCGATAGTCTTGCTAGTAAATAACAATTGCTGGGAAGTAACTATATGTGAGAAAGTTAAGAAAAGTGCTTAATTTTAGCATTTTATATAATTGTTCATACATTTGTTCAAAATATGAAGGAGTTTATTAAAATTCAACACTTTCCTCAAGTTTGCCGTATACCATTACTTTCCAGAAAGTGTTCCTTAATAGTAACACTATCGAATCGTGCAATAATACAGGGTGACTTTTTTTCAAAAATTTCGACGATTTTTTAAAAAAAAAGAGCAGCTAAAACCGTTATATGATGTATGCCAAAAAATCATGAATAATTAGTACTATAACCATCTGTCAGGATATTACGGTTAAACTTGCCGTTTTTGAAATAATTGAATTTTTCATGTTGGCTCCATACAAGTTTTTCGTAAAAAAATTATTACTCCCTCATTTTTGGGCCAAATTATCTCATACTTCATTTTCTACATAGGTATACTAAACTGAAGCAATATCCATCAAAAAATCTATCACTTTCGAGATTTCATTTCTATGTCTATGAAAGCCGATTTTCGACCCACTGTGTGTCGTCTTAAGGCGAATAGACTATAGTAACTTTGCGTGTCGTTTGACGCGTCTTGGCGGGGGCACTACCGTGCCTCCAGATAGGTGAAAAGCTAGTTACAATTAAGATCAAATTAAGAGCTCTACATCTTTCCACAAAAACTTTAGGTCGATGGTAACTTATGATCGCTATGGAAAATGTTGTTGGTACTGACTTTTTTATAATTTACCAGGGATACCTATATAGTATGTTACATCTACAAATTTTATATATGTCACCGTAAAATTGTAAAAACCGTTAGATTGTAAAATAACCAACGAGATTGCAAAAATATGTCGAAAGATTTAAAACTATATATTTATAATCTAACGAAAAATAGTTCGCGTCGGAAGTCTATCAACATTTTACAATTTCACTAGTTTTATTACAATCTAACGGTTTTTACAATTTTACGGTGACATATACAACAATTCACAACTTGCTGAATACAAGTGTGCGCCATTGGAAAAAAGGATATTTCACCAAAAAATTAAACGTATACTCATAATTTACAAAGTATTCCTATTTAAGCTCTTTTCGTTGAGAATACATAATAGATAAATAATAGATTTACCGTTTAGTCTGTGCCTTTTTATACATAAAAACTCGAATATTGTTATTATGCGTAAGCAATTAAATCAAAACTAGAGGTTCCCCATAATAATTCATATAATTTTCTAATTGATATTATTAGATATTATTTTGTATCTTTGATTAAAAAAAAATATACAAAATAATATGTTGCGAGTTTGCGACAGATTGATGTGTAACAAAATTGTATTTATAAAATTAATATATTATGTGTTATTAATCTGAGGTAGTGTCTTGTTGTTATTTTTATTAATTTTATGTATTTCTAGGCATTATTTTAAAAATATTAGCTACCTGCACACCGTCCTCCACATAAACTTTATCTGTGCCGAATATCATACTCTTCCGTTCGCACGATGCTTTTTAAACTGTACCGAAAGTCGTTGCTTCACGTACTAATATTATAATGATAAATGTAAAAAAAACAATATCAAGTGGTGACGTCAATTCGATCGTAATATATTTAAATTCTTCTAGCATTCTCGCAAAGAATACGTTCCTTAAATGTTCGATTAAATATACCCTTTCTTTGAAAAATGCTAATTACCCGCCATAACACATACCGTTTACCCGGACTGGAGGTTCTGAGTATGTTAATATTTATAGATCAAAGGTATGCTAATTTGAGGGCCCTATGGTGCCCCTGTAAGGAGTCCTTCCCTCGTTTCGCAACTTTACACTGGGACCCTGAACTCATTATGTCTTATGCCTACTTAAAATACCGGTGATAAGATACAATATTATGTCTTCAACTTTGGACTGCATATAGTAATTATCGCCCCATACCTTTTTACATTAGGTACCTCAAATATTGACTTTTTATTTTGACTCTAATAAATTTTATTTTTGTGCGAAAATTTTTACTTTTTTGTTGTTATCAGTTAGGTACTTTAAATAAAATATTCTTTACATTATATTGTGTCAAACTAACACCTACTGTTATTATACAAACGTATGGCAGTGTGTATAAGGTAGGTATGTCATTTTATTAAGTATATAATTTATATTACTTTTTATTTAAGTACCTATTTCTAAGTAGGTATAGTATAGTATATTTCTCATTATACACATTCCTCAACATAAACTTTAACTGTGTCAAATTTCATACTTCTCCGTTCGAACTATTCTCGTAGAACTGTACTAAAAATTTTTGCTTACGTATTAATATATAAATAGGTATGATCATCGAAAAGAAGCTTGAAAAACTTTAATGACGAAAAATTTTACTCGCTCTACATGTTCTAGACAATGACATCAGATTGATACACATTATACAAATTGGCAGTATACGTGAATAGTGAGAAATTTGCACGCCGCACGCCGCCGCCCGCACCGCCCACACGCGCAGGCGACCGACGTCCAGCTCATTATTAGGTATTATACATTAACATTATCTTAGATTTGCCGGCAATGACACAAATTTCTGAATAAGTTCCTTTACCATATTATATTCAGTGAAAATAAATGTAATATTATAATTTATCATTATACCAATGTAAAAAACAAGCATAATTGCTCTACATGTTAATATCATCTTCGTTCCAAGCAGAACTTTAAATATGAATCTTGTAAAAGGTCAATAAAAAATTTTAATAAGCCAAATAAGTAGAATTCAAATTGTATTTTAAAGCTTTATTATTTTAACAAATAACCTATATCTATACTAATAATAAGGAAAAGTTTGTTTGTTTGCATTGAATAGGCTCCGAAACTACTGGACCGACTTTGATAAAATTTGGTACAGATATAGATTAGACCATGGGGAAGGACATTTTTATCACGGCTACTTTTTATCACGGCAAAATTTACGGTTACCGCGGGGTTTCCTTTTGCGCGCACGAAGTCGCGTGCAACATCTAGTAGTAATATAAATATAAGCGTTTACAAGCGTAGAGGCGTAGGTATTAAAATGACATTAATGAAATCAAAGGTGAAATATGGGAGAAATATATGTAATGTAATGTAGTGTAATGTAATATACGGTAGTGTAATGTAATGCAGTGTAATTGGGTTTAATTCGTAGGACAGCGGCGCGGCGGCGAGCGGCGGGCGGCGGGCGCGCACCCGGAACAAAGATTACACGGCTCGATATAATTTCAAGTGAGCCCGGTATTTTAATGATACGCAATAAGTATGATAATGAAAGTAATTATTCAGAATACTCCGTATATCCAACCTCACTAATTAGTGTGGGATTTGTGCGATCTGCCATCGCGGATCACAACACCTGTGCAATCGGAACTCTTAGATTATATACTGTAGAAACGTTTTCTTTCTACGGAGGAATAGACAAGATGACAGTTTGACAAAGGAAAGTTGTAATTTTATCTCTATTATCTGCCAGTAACACTATTATTATGTAGACTAAATGTCTATGATGGTCATGCTAGTGCTATTTGATATTATGTCTAAGAATCAAAAGTTTTATCTTTTATGCAGTAAAAGATTTGAGAAAGAAAAAGTTTAAGCTACAATCTTATGATGTATGTGTTACGAGTGTATCAAATATAAATTAGTAGTCTATTTTATTTGATTAAATCCTCGTTTATTATTTTTAGGGTTCCGTACCCAAAGGATAAAAACGGGACCCCGTTAATAAGACTCCGTTGTCCGTACGTCCGTCCGTCTGTCTGTCTGTCACTATATCATGAACCGTGATAGCTAGAAAGAAATTTTCACAGGTCATGTATTTCTGTTACCGCTATATAAAAATATATAATCCAATATAATATTTTATAGTGGAGCTCCCAAGCCACAAACATCTTTTTTGGCCGTGCTGTAGTGAACCCTACATGCGCTTGTTCGATTTGCACTTGGCCGGTTTTTTGTTTTAATATATTTTCTGTACCTTAGGTAAATTAAAAACACCTATAATTATTATCAATATCAAATATAATATATACATGTGTGTTAAATAAAATTCATTCGGTCATATCAGAAAATCTCATTTTGCCGTATTTTATTTAATACTCGTTTCCTTATCAAAATATTCAAATAATTTATCAATTTAATTTGTGTATCATTTGACGGATTTGATAATATTTTTCTAATATCTCAATTGACTCTACGTTGTCGTTAAAATCGTCGTCATTTAGTGACTAATTCAATTACACGTAGCATCCGGTGATAAAACGGAACCGGATAATGTATATTGGACAGGTGGTCAGACGGTATCCGACTCGGGCTCATAAGGCTCCATTATTTTCTTTACATAATATTAAATGAAGTCGCTTCTCCTGTCTCTTCGCTTAGATTTTTCAAACTTTTTAATGGGGTTTATTGCAGTTTTCAGCAATTGATAGAGTGATTCAAGAGAAAATGTATATTGACACCCGCACCCGGAGCGGATTACTAGTTTATTTATGAAGTTCTCGTGTCTAACGGCCCGTTTTAATAACCTATCTACCAATAACTATTTATTAATAACGTCAAATCTGTATTGCATAATACCGGCAGATTATTGAATGACGACGTTATTGAAACGACCCATTAGAGAATTCCCATGAAACGGCTTGTTTGATTTTTATGAAATTTTGCTTGTGTATTCGGTAAGTATGAATAAGCATTAACCCCTAAGTGGGAGGAGTGGGCCACCCAATTTTTTATGCAATGTTTATTATTTTATGCACTGATACTGTAATAATATTCAACCCTTAGTGGTCGATAACTCTTTCACATATCACTTGTAGTTTATATGTGTAGATAGTAGTTGTAGTTTGTTGTTGGTGTAGAAAAGGAAGTCATTTTTTATTCCAGTTCACAGATAAGACAGAACAACTTGTTTTTAGTAAAGTTAGTAATAGGCAATAATAATAATATCTATGGACGCTTTCATACCGCGTCAATCTGGTCCGAGTGTATTACGGGTACCAGACAAGGGAAATATATATTTTAATACGTTTACCCCCTCACTAATAAACGCTGTATAAGCTTTAAATAGTTATACAGTGTTTTGTTCACATCACACAAGTGACATTTTTAATTCGATAGAAGGAGACAAAACACTGTATAACTATTCAAAGCTTATACAGCGTTTATTAGTAAGGGGGTTATATTATTCATTAAACATGTTATTTGTTTATGACTTTTAAACCTGATGGCGCAATCGCGCCATCGCCAAGTCTATTGTGGTCGAAATATATTTTCTCGGAGCATTTTGTGGCCTAAAGCTTTACAATTTTGATTTTATGTGATATTTTGCAACAAGCGTTTGCATTTTCTATAATATAAGCACGTCTAATTTTCTATATAACAAGCACATTATATATAATATTATATGAAGTATACTTATTCCTTGTTTAATTTAGCTGTTAGAATGTAATTTAAAATTTTTACTTAAAACACAAAAATATGCGACTTTACATTATGTATAAAATTTAAATTATAATTCAAGTTGGCAAGTAACAATGATATTCTACTTACTTAGATTAAGTACCTATTTTAATGTTCAACTAATTAAAATGGCTAAGTTATATTACATATCTGTATTAAATACTTTATAAAAGCTTTCGGTTATACGTAATATACACTAAGAAATATCAAAATAAATAAGCAGCACAGCAAAAAATAAAGGCAAATGCTATCTATTAATTAAAAATAATAATTAATTAACGTAACATATTATAGACGTACTGTTCATTTAAAGAATAAAATAAATTAGGTAAGAAATATAATATCTATGTAAATAACTCAAAACTGAAACTTATCATAACTTTTTCAGATTATTATTAAGTATAATACTTCCGAAAAATTCTCACCTCACGATAAGAGTTAAAGTTTGTGAGTATTTATGGATGGATGTTATTTACTCTATCATGCAAAAACTACTGAACGGATTTTCATGAATTTTGGGGTTACAAGTAGGTACAGTGTTTCCGTGAGATACTGCTTCTGATCCTGCATTTACGCGCTCGGAGCCACGGGTAATATCCATTTAAGCTATTAAAAATACCAAGTAACCTATATTTAGTGACTAACTCTATCTAAATTATAAGCACTGTAACTAACTCTATCTAAATTATAATCACGGCTTTATATTTTTACAGCAGAAATAAAAGTTTTGAGTAACAATAAATAAAATAGTAGAAATCCTACTAATTTCAACATTCATTTAAAAATAATAGGCACCATAGAATATGAAATTACGTCCGATATCTAGTCACGCACAATCTACGGCTCCTGAATGTTTTAGGTAACACCTAGCGAACCTCTAATCAAATTACCCCTAATATGTTTGACATTCAATAGCAGCCGTTAGTTACACACGAAAATACACCGTTTGTCTGTATATTTGGTGTCACAATCGCTCGAAGGCCGGTGTCGTGTGAATTTATCCGTCATTAGGTGAGCTTCAGTGTTTTATTATAATTTGATGATATTTTGATAATGTCGTTACAGAGCTATTGTTTAGATGTAAGCCGTAATAACCGTTGTGATTGCGATCACTACCGTAACTTTGTATTATTATAATCATAGGAAAAGTTACACGGACCGCTTTCACTCGCATTATTTTATTACGTGTGATTGTGATAAGTAGTGTGCTCAAATTGGGCGTCATATCGAAAATGATCACATTAAACATTTTTATTTAAGACATTTATTCCTCACTAGATGTTTCCGCCGACTTCGTGCGCGCAAAATTTAATTTCGCAGAAACCGTACATTTTTCCGCGATAAAAAGTATTCTATGTCCTTCCCCGTGGTCTACTGTACCACGTCTTCTGTGCCAAATTTCAACAAAATCGGTTTAGTAGTTTTGGAGCCTTGTCAATGCAAACAAATAAACTTTTCTTCTGTATTATATTAGTAATATAATAAAGTATAAGAACGAAAGAAAAAAGTATAGTATAAGAACTCATAATAATTCACTTTTTTAAAACGATTAATCTATACTAATATTATAAAGAAGAAAAGAGTTGTTTGTTTGCATTGCTGCGAAACTACTGGACCGATTTTGATGAAAGACACAAATGTAGAGTAGACCACGAGGGTCATAGCGTACTTTTTATCGCGGCAAAATGTACGGTTCCCTCTAAATTTTCTTTGTCGCGATCAACATCTAGCATACTCTGGCCGCCAAAAGTTACTACTAGGTAGGAACAATTAATTTTTTGTTGACCTTTCCTTAGATAGAGATTAAATAAGAACGTTATGCAGAAAATTTTATCAGGTTTCTGAAAGTTGATAAAATTTGATATAAACTTTTTTATTTAAAACCTGTAACTACTACTAAATGGTTTAAAAAAATAATAATAAAAGTGTTTAGTACTTTCTTTTGCAGGCCTTTCTTAGTATAAAAACAATTTCGAAGTACTCATTAATGTTGTCAAAATAGGCTTAACTATTAATATTATCATAAATATTTTTATTTCATAGATAATTTGTTTCATTTTTATGTAAATTTTTAGTACATATAAATTGTTCTTGATTAACATGCAATTGAAATACTCGTTTATGCGATACTCGAAGAAGAATATAACAATGTTACTTTCAAGTTCGGAGTTCCGGCTAAGCCGGAGTTCTACTTCTTCAGTAGGCACATTTGTTTAAGGAAAAATAAGTAGCAGTTTACACATACATGTTTTACTAGCATTTAGCATTTAACAGGCAACTTTGTAATTTATATGGCTTAATAACTCGACGTAGAGTCAATTATGTCTAATAGTGGCTACGTTAAAATGTTTTAATAGTTTAAAATATTTTATTAATAGTTATTGTGAGAGATAAGAGTTACATAAATTAGGGCTAGGCTCTACATTAGTAGTACTAAAGTAAAGCGTAAGTTATTTAGTAGATACAATAATTTATTATTGTGCTGTTTATATAGGTACATGTTTTGGTTGCGTTTTATATACAAAAATCATGCGTTTTACATTTTAGTGCCGTGTCGTAATAAATTAAATATTTATTAATCATATTGATAGAATGTAAATATTTCAAGTAGCTAAAATTATTTTTGATTTTGATTGTTAGGCTAATTTACAAATCAAATGTATAATTAATTAGTTTTAAATGAAATTATTTATAACTAAATTAACAGTGAATTACTTAATTGGATACTTGTCAGAAGTAAAATATATAAAGAGAAGAAAGAGTAAACAGTAACTCGAAATATTGACATATTACTGTACAAGTAACACAATTTGCACATGTAGAGATAAAAGCGATAAATCTCAGTCCACCTGCGAGTGGACTTGGGCCTGGGGGAAGTGTATCAGCAAGTCGCAGGGGACGGGCTTATCAGTGCAGCACGACTCACGAGTCCATCACATCTCGGCTCATATTATTAGAGAAAATTGAATGAGGGCTCCCCGTGGCCCGCGACACAATAAAGAGGTGAAGTACACTCGGGGCGTGTCAAAGGAATCGTTTTGTCGAAGGGGGCAACCCTTTGCCGACCTGCCGGCGCATTACCGGCTTGTTGACACGTCTTCACGTCGGCCGCGAGGAGGGTGGTGAAATATTGTCGGCGAACACATGAAAGGTCAATTTTAATAATACTAAGGACGTAAACAGTCCGAGGGTTCATAAAAAATTGCCCGGATAAAGGGATGACGTTATGGCCCCTTCGACACCTGTTCCTTATTACGCTCGTAATGTGAGTTTACTTGTTTTCAAATAAATGTTCGTATCGTAAAAAGATATGTTGTTTTGCTACATATAGATAGTTATTAAAAATAAATATTTTTTGGATTGTCTTCTAAAGAAGCCGCAATTTTCAAAGTCGCCGCTGCCGAATGGCTAACATAACCGCGTCCGTTTACCGTATTATAAAATATTCTACTTACTTTTCAGAAGCATATCAACGTAATTCATAAAAATGTTACGAATATAAATAAACAAAAATCAACAAACACAACACAAACGCACCGCGGGCCTAGGCCACAACAACGATCGCAAATATATCGGAGTGAGTGTGCACGTGGGGTGTCGTCACGTGTGTCGGGGCTGGTGGCGTGTCGGACTGACCGTGGGCGCGCGGCGGCCAGGCGGGCGGGTCGCGCAGGCGCATGGAGCAGTCGAGCGGCTGGTCGCGCAGGGCCAGCGCGGGCATGGCGCGGCCGCGGCCGCCGGCTGAGGGATCCGTAGCGAGCGTCCGCCCACCGAGCGCGTCCGTGAGGCACTGCCGCGCGCCGCGGCCGCCGGCGACTCGCGCGCGGGGCGGGCCGGCCGCGACCAATGGCGGCGCGCCCACACCGCTACACCCGCTACACCCGCCGCTATTTACGTGCCGTATATTAAAAGGGTTTTCCGCGGCCCGTTATGGATTTTCCGAGCCGCTTTACATACGCCCGCCGCCCGCGCTACCTCGGTTACCTCCCGAGCTCGCGCGAAAACTTTAAACTCTGCCCGCTACCTTTATATTCACACTCATAAATCACTTTATATGCTTTCTTTCTTAAAGCAGTTATTCAGTCTTCTTATTGTGGTCATAAGGAATTTAAATAGATTAATATTTGAAATAAGCAAGACAAAAACTTATCAAGCTACGAATCCAGCTACGAAATATTTTGTGTGCTACGAGGATGTTACCGTATGTCAAATTTTAAGTTACATACTTCTTAAAATTACACAGAAAAAATTATGGTCTAGTAGTTCTTAGATCTGAACATATTTTTAAATATTTTATGTTAACTAAGGAGCTATACGCAACTATTTATTAAGCTTTTAAAAAATCTCCAATCTTTTAGACCTTTGAAAGACTTGTAGGTGATAAACTTAGGTAAGTATATCGTTTTATGTTTTGAAACTCCTGTCGTTTTCATTATATTACGAACTCAATTTAAGTTGGTTCAAAGGTAATAAAAATAGGTGCTGTATTCAAATTTAGTAAACGTTATATCCGCTGTGTTTCAATAATAAATCATTACAAAAAGTAAAGATATTTATTTCTTAGTCGTCAATATAAATTACCACTTAAAAAAATATCACAGAGATCAAAAGCTTAGTATCCATTAATTGTTACAATAATATTCTATTCACTAATTCTGCCTAAAGTAAACAGTGTCGTTGCCCTCCGCCGAGTGCCGACGATTAGCGAAGGTCACCTCAGGGCGGCTCAGGGCGGCTCAGGGCGGCGCAGGGCGGCGTGTTTCGGGAGAGCTTTCTCGGCTGTGTCTTTGGCCGTATCAATAACATTTGTATATTTGTATATATTTTGCTTTTGTTTATATAAATTAAAATAAATTTAAATTTAAATACTTAATACATTGATAAAATATATTAAACTGTGCAAAATTGTGCTGTAAGTTTTAGGTACACTTTCAATCGGAAGGTATTCAAAATTTACAGGTTAATATCAAGATACAACACTCATACTGTACTAAAAATAATTTTAATTGTAGGTTATTTAAAAATATAATAAATTTAATGCATTTTGTGCTTTAGAAGGAAAAAATATGTTGATTTTTCGTTCGCACCTCAATTCCCACCTAATACCTAAATTATCACATTATTTTCTATCTTAAAACTTAAAAGCTTTTTATTTTCCTCCTAAAATAGTAAATGTAGTTTAACAAGACATAAGTGCAAAACGTTTTGAAGATTTTTAATAGTTTAAACGGCATTTAACTAGCTGTACCTGCCGATGTTTTAGAAAATGATTCACTATAAAAACTTGCACAGTTTTTGGTCATTGGTCTTGGGCGTTGAACTTACCACAAAAAAATTACAATGTATTTTTACCTTTGCGCCACTTTTTTATATTATTGTTAAATTGCTTGCAATTTTTTACAATTATCTTATCAAAGAATATTATTACTACTTCTTTAAGATCAACGTTACTTTGTTTCGTCTGTAGCACAAAGTTTGATTTATTTTTCTATGCTTTTGTTTGTATAACATGATTTACTTAAAGTTTATTTATTAGTTCTTATATTATTTTATTTAGTAATTATATAATTGGAAAATGTTCCTAGTTATATTAGAAACTAGCTGTTGCCCGTGGCTCCGACCGCGTAAATATAGTTTTTTCGCGGTCGCGGATATGTGACTGATGCAAAAAATAGATAATAAAAACAATCCTTGATGCGGATTATATATCATGCTAAAATTTCAACTCGATCGGTGCAGACCTTTTTGTGTTTTTGAAGCGTACACAAACCAACATAACATTTTTATATATGTAGATGATACAAATGGACGAAGAACACACGTGTCTAAAGTATATATCAGACTACCTGTCTTATGTCTATTAGATTGAGGATCCTTTCAAAAGGCAAACAAAGTATGTAAGTGCAACAAAACTGGGTAGGATACTAAACAGTCTATAGTAGGCAGATTGTTTGAAATGTTTTAACTACAGCCTAATTATTTTTTAAACTAACGTAAATTAGTAACGTTAGGTAAAGGAGACATCGAAAGTTTTATAAATAAAATAATTCATGATTATCCATGTGCAATATGATTAAACTATATGTAAGATCTACCAATTTGACAAAAGGGTAGTTTAACTTTCGCTAAAATGTAGAGCCGTGTGTGATAGATAACACTAACACGTTTACCGTTTCGAAAGGTTTTATTATCATTTCCAAATGAAATGTGTGTCATTAATTTTAACGGATCGAAGTAGAAATCAACAGAGCATTGTGCGTGGAGTAGCAGTTGACCCGTGCCATACTGTTGCGGGGGTGTGGACTCTATGTGTGTGGGGACAGGGGTGGTTTCGGCCTGGCGGGGGATGTGGGTCAGGGTGACGTCACGGACATCTGCCGCCCCCGCACCTGGCCGCCCTCGGCCCCCGCAGCGCATGCAGATTTATAGCAGCACACAATTGTGACACGCATGTAGAGATGCTGAATGTGGCTTCTTATTTTATTTAATGTGCAACTTGTATGAACTAACAGGTTTAACAAATCACACCTGTGAAATGTAAAATTATATCTACGAGTACCTACTCGTAGATATAATTTTATGCATTACTTTAATGACGCAAAACATAAATTAAAATTATTATCATCACTTTATATTAATTATATTCTCGACATAATTTTGCATTCCATTAATATCTGAGTAAAGTAGATATCCACGGCCCACGGGTGGTCTCGGTAATTTGTAAGTAAATTATTTATCAAATTAGGTACATACTTTTAGATGAGTTTATTTTCTAAATATTATGTATCTCTGATATTTGCTATGTTTTATTTATCTTCTAAAATCTTTTTAACATTACAAACATATTTATAAAAAACTATAACCCGACTACGTAAATTAGATAGCCTACGTTACCCGGGCTATTATAACAAATCTATTGACTCCTCATTTATTAAAGTCGGACCAGTAGTAGTTTAAGTGCTACGGTGGAACAAATATACATACATACATACATAGACTGACAAAATAATTGCCCTTTTTTTGGCTCGCCGCCGTAGTTGGGTAAAAATAGGCTCATCTAGAGATCAGAGATCGGTGGTACAGTCAGATGTGTCCATTTCTCCGGCTGGCGCGCGCTCCCTCGCAAAGGTGTCTCTATGTGAAGAGTAGAGACAACTGACACTTCACAATTAGCTCTACCGCACTATCTCTATTATCTCATGCTGGTGCAATTTATTGTCAACCCCTATCACTAAAATATTTTATGTTTTGATTACTTATCTCTCTATTTGTGTTGGTAGAGTCAAGGATAAACAAAACAAAGTTATCATCATCATCATCATCGATTGACAGCTTTCCAGAAAGCTACGAGGACACGATACTTCACAATATGCTAGCCTACTATAGGTCAAAAAACTCCTTTACTAAATAGGACAATAAGAAAATCAGACAGGCATTTAAAAGCAATTATAGTTCGAGGTATTTGGTATATCTTCTAAAATGTGCGTAACATCGGTGATTTTGATGATACCATTACTATCTAGCTAAGATACCGTCGCTAATTAGACCAACGAGTTAGAAATCCAAAATAATAATGTAGTATTGACGTATTGCGCGCTATATCACTTAGCGAACGTCGAAATTGAAAAAAAAAATTATATACGCGATTGACATATCAATCCCGTATATTTGCAACTTCGAAGATCATCATTGTAATTAAAGATGACATGTTGGCTAATCCCTCGGTTCTAGGTATCAGTTAAAGTGTCATTACGACAACGACATGAATCGACGCACTTGATAGAGCAAGTGACATTTGAAGCGAGCATCGTTGCGTGACTCCAGCAGTCTAGGTCAGGGCCAGGGTCGAGACGTTTACGAGCTCCCGACCTAATCCTGTGATTCTAATTTTGTTTCCTTATGCTTAGCCAGATATAATACTTGGTGTTGTGTTTCCATATGCTTAGCCAAATGTGCTTGGTGTAGTGTTTCCTTATGATTAGCCAGATCTGCTTGATGTAGTGAAAATTTTCCTTGCGCCTGGCTCGAGGTATTCTTAGTGTAGTAAAAATGCTTTTTTCTTGCTTTTAACAAATTTTGTGTAGTGAAGTCGCTTGTATTGAAATATGTCCTGCCGCTTTGTTCAAAAATGGTTACAGTGACAAATTAGTTTTCCAGAATGAGAAGTAAACAGTAATGGAAACAAAATCCTCATATTTTTGGAAGTCGGTTAAAATAGAAATTTTTGAGACTATATTAAAGTACGAGGAGTAATCCATTCTATGACTAAACCCTAATGACAACAACATAACACCTTTTAAGGACATGTAACCTAAAAAGCTGTTAGGTCGTAACTTAATTGTTATCTCTAGATATATAATAATGAAATATTTCTTTTAATAATTGTCGTGAATTCTCACGAGAAACCCGCTGTTTTGCGAATAAGTGTTCTTAATGAATAAGTTGGTAATGCCTCTATAAACATTTACTTCGGTTTGTCTGGGGACGTAATTGCCCCGAATGGCGGTGGCCTTATAAAAATAAAAATAAGTTTCTTAAATAGGATTAAACTAACACTGAAGTGAGTCTAAATTATGAGGACGTGGCGGTCCGTCTGTACAATTTAGTTAATTAAAACAGGAATGAATCCGTTGGCATTGACATCTTAACATACTAAACTACGCTCGTTGCATCGCCTAAAGTGTCTTAATTAGGATTTTTTATATGGACCATTCCGAGCAAAACTATTTTATTGCAGTTTTTATCCTAAGTTAGTCTAGTATGCATTGTTTTTTTATTTTAAAACTAGATGCTGCATGCGACTTTGTGCGTGCAAAAGGGGATCCCGCTGAAACCTAACTTTTCGCTGAAATCAAAAGTAACCACCTTCTCTGTGGTCTACTGTACATTTGTGTCAAATTTCATCGAAATCGGTCGGGAAGTTTCGGAGCCTACAATGCTAACAAACAAATCTTTCCTCTTTATAATAGATGTAAAGAGATCGAAGGATACTTAGTTTTTTACATTAAGCAAATTCTAATAAAATTCTAGATTTTTAGTTTATCTCTGTATTATTCTATCAAATACCTTTATCGCTAAATTACATATTTAATAATCAAAGATTGAAAATTGTTATATAAGGTTAAACTGAACTTAACTCACATACAAATATTAAGCAATTGTGTGACATAAAAAATACCATTTGAGGGTTTTTGTGAGTGGCGCAGTCGGTAGGACGTATATAGCGCGCGGCTTGTACGGCGTAATGATGTGTTTATTGGGTGACGCGGCGGGATGCGTAAGGCGCGGAATGTGCGGCCGCGTGGTCGCTGATTCACGGACTTTCTTGCGATATGCCTGTATATCTTGATTTGACGTGGGAAACGTCGTAAACTGAATTATCAAGTCGAGTTTCATGGGTTTTTGAGTTTCCGTAACGGGCGCTAAATGGCTTCTAAGGCCTATTCAAACTTTTTAAAGACGTAAAAAACTACGTAGTGTCGCCTAATACGTTTTCCAAGCATTCTATATGAGTAGGTTATTTAAGTAGCAGTGTAGTTATTACACTCAATGGGAATACTATGTAAAATACGCAATATACCCATGACTGTCTCCTCCAACATTGGAATACTTGGTGTTAACATATCGAGCGAGGTCCAGTTCCGATATCATCTGGAGGGCAAGGCCAAGTTAGCCTCCAAGAAGCTTGGTGTTCTGAACAGGTCAAAGCAGTATTTCAGTCCGGTCCAACGCCTACAACTCTATAAGGCGCAGGTTCGGCCTCACATGGAATACTGTTCTCATCTCTGGGCAGGGGCACCAAAGTACCAGCTTCTCCCTCTAGATCATATTCAACGTAGGGCCGCTCGAATTGTCGACTGCCATAGTGTTTCAAACAGGCTTGACTCCTTAGAGCTACGTAGAGATGTAGCATCGCTCTGCATTATCGGTTATATTACGGGGAGTGCTCCGTGGAATTGTTCGGACTTATACCTGCTGCAACTTTTCGCCACCGTTCCATGCGACAAAATATTTATCATCCTCATCACCTTGATGAGTGGCAGTCCTCCACCGTGCGCTTTACCCGAAGTTTTTTGCCGCGCACTGTAAAACTCTGGAATGAACTGTCGCCAGCAGTATTTCCGGACCACTACGGCCTAAATAAACCTTCAAGAAGGGAGCGTATTCTCTCCTAAAAGGCCGGCAACGCACTTGCAACTTTTCTGATGTTGCGGGTGTCCATGGGCGACGGTAATCGCTATCCATCAGGTGCTCCGTTTGCTCGTTTGCCTCCTAGTTTTATAGTAAAAAAAAATATATTCCTATCACCTATGATGTGACGATGAATTAGTGTGACGACTAAAATGTTAGAAAACTATAAGCACTATAAATTGCGGCCATGTTTGTAATGGTTTTCGACAGTTGTCATTTTTCATACATCGTCTTTCAATTTCTATAGAAACCGAAGATTGTCAAAACCATCAGCAAATTGGTTTCACTGTACCTGATTTGATGTCATGTATGTAGTCGTGAGGCAGACAGGCGGTGCGCAGGATCCTGTGCAGCCGGGACTCCGGGTACTCCAGCCATGACCGCGACTCCCGTCCTCTCTGAAACAACAAACTTTCAATGTTTCATCAACTCTTAAAAAGTTTAAGCTCCACAGAAAATAGATACAAAAATCAAATATGTGAATTGTAAAAAAATCTGTATATGTGTAAAATAACGATTTTGATAAAACAGATAATTTAATAAATTTATGTTGCAATCGGTATCAATCTAATTGTTAAGATTTATTTGTATCGATTTAACACTACCTCATGTAATTTAAAAACAATCAACTTTATATTTTATTGTTGACGTTCATCACAATAACAGACAACAAACGTGATTTAATAAATCTATTTTCATAATCGTTTCACGCCTATGATAGCATAATCATAAAATTAGAAGTGCTAATGTCTAACAAGAAACTGAGGAGGGTACATAAACAGGCGCGTGGCGTGCTCAGGTGGCGTTAGACGCAAAAAACGTTAGAAAAACCAAGGTCGCGCGCGCAACTCTTTGTCGCTGCACTTTTTGCCACCATTACCACCACCAACCCTCCGGAAACGATTGCGGTTCCCACATCACGCGTATTCTATTATATCTAATTGTGACCGCGACTGGAATGTCGCGCTGTCATTTATTTAATTAATTATTAGAAGATTATGTATTAGAAATGAATGACAACTGATCACTTTAATTGCAAATTGCTTACGTCAAACTTGTTTGACGCAAGGCTATGCACACGCCGACTGATTTTATATATTCATAAAAGCATAATATACAGTATAGTACGTGTACAGAAAACTCATAAAACTCTAAACCTATAAATTTGCTGTACCTACGCAATAAGGAGCTTCTTATCTCACATAATGGGTCTGAATACAAGATGTAGAGTGAAATTTAATAAACGTCTCAAGTGGCAATTGTGGAAGTTAAGTGAATGCGAACTCGGGAGATAGAGGCAGCTTATTAAATAGCCCGAGTGGCATATACACTCCCTTTTTCAGAATGGTAATGTAAAGTGTAAACTACATAGAAGTAGGCGGCGCCGGGACGCTCTCCGTCTCTGTCGGTAATGTATTCACATTTCCCGGCTAGTCATTTTTTATCGCAGTCGCGCGGCGCATTAGAATTTCCAGGCGAGAAAATTTCACGCACACCGACGCCCGTGGAAATCGTTGCTTCGAAATTGACTCTTACCACCTACAACTTGGAAAACATTTCCCACTATGGATTCGATGCCGGGAGGCGAGCTCGGTGTGAGGTGGGCCGGGAGATCCGTACATTGTAAATTCTAGCGGGACGCGCAGCGGGGAGGGCGCGAGGGGGTACGAGGTGGGGCGAGGAGGGGTGTGCGGCTCGATAAGGCTCTAGCGTCTTCCGCTCGGCCGCCGCCTCTATATTGACGTTTCAACTGCAGCGGCGACCGACGACCGGCGCAGGCGGCCGCTGTCACTGCCGAGTATGTTAAGCATAAATGGACTCCAATCAATAACAGACCAAAGACAGATTTAGCGGTCACGTTGTGAGATGAAAGAAGAACCGCCAATCTACACAAAGTTAAGGCCTCATAGATGTACTAGAATAGGAACATGTTTATTTTATCATCACGAAAGAGATATCGAAATGAAATACAGGGTAGTAAATTAAAACTATGTACACATATTATATACCTATCTCATAAATGTTGTGCGTTGCCAAAAATTGACCCTATGTAAGCCTAAGAAACCCTAGGTCTGTTTTTAAGAGTACAAACAGACCTAGGGTTGTTCTTAAATCTTTGAGTCAAAGCTCGTTTATTGAACAAACTGAAACTTTAAGTAAAGTACTAATGAAAATTCAAATCACAAATTTGAAATCACAATAACATGAATATACCTAAATCTTGATAAATAAAAGTAAAGTTTTATCACATCTAAAACCGAGTAACACGGACACTGGACAGTGGAGGGTTAAGTTTCCGCCCTGTCCTGCGTTATCGCGCCACTACGCGTACAATAAAATTTTCCAACTCAAAAAACATTTCCCGCTCCTCGATAGCCGATGATATTGGGGTTAATATGATCACCTTACACGATCTAAGCTTTATTTTATTTAGGGAAAACCAAAATATTCATTAAGAATGTTTTCACAATCGCCTAATAAGTGTCTAATAGCTTATCCGGAAGTTTTGTGGCGGCTTACTTTATACTGAGCGACAGAGACAAAACATGTAAATAAGCTATATGGTTCCTATCAGTAGATCGTAAAACAAACAATGAAGCAATGAATATCAGAGCAAACGAAAACAAAAAAAATATTTATACACCTGTAAAATATACGATAATTATAACATTATTCTAAACGTGTTCTCTAAAGACATACTGTATTTCAGTGGCGAAGGCTGGTTCTTCTTCATAGGGAAGCCGTAGCCTGTATAATAGGTAGGGATTTGGATGAAGGTCTTCAAAAGGTAAGCGGCAAGAGAAGCCGATAGGAATGGAGTTATAGGAACCCCTCGCCACGGCTGTATTTGCTGTAGCTTTGTCAAGAATCAATGATGCAAAACAGCAATCTCTAGAGCTTTTAAACTTAGACGTTTATATTCAAGTAAGCAAATATTTACAACATAAGGTCGATTCTGCCAATTCGTTCGTTCGTTTCAGCCTAGTGACGTCCACTGCAGGACATAGGCCTCCCCTATAAATTTCCAGTGCGACCGGTCGCTCTTGACCTGTATCCACCGACTCCCTGCGACTTTTCTCAGGTTATCTGTCCACCTGGTGGAAAGCCGTCCTTCGCTTCGACGTCCAGTTCGTGGTCTCCACTCAAGAACCTTTCGGCCCCAGCGGGCATCGGTTCTACGGGCTATATGTCCAGCCCATTGCCACTTTAACTTGCTAATGCGCTGGGCTATGTCGGTAACTTAGGTTTTGCTACGGATTTCGTCATTTCTTATTATATCACGCCATCCTGCCAATTAAATCCGATAATAATACAGTTACGATGAAAAATATTATTCTTTTAAATTAATAATCAATATTAATCTCATATTAGAATTAACATCACGTCAATTTACGTCAAGTTTTGTTTGAGAATCTAAGATTGAAGTCAATATAAGATTTTAGATACGTTATTAATTTCAAGCGATAAACGTAAAACCAACTTCAAACCCGTTTTGATTGGTCAAAACCCCAAAAATCTATTAATAACAACAAGACGATTCATTTATAATTCAATAAAAGTTAAATTAAAGTGTAGGTTAATTACAAAAAATGGGGGTTCTGTTGTAATTTTTAGATTGATTACTCAATTCTCATAATTAATCATTATTGTACGCAATATAGAGTGTATTGAGTACATCTATTGTTACATCGTCACCTCGCTTCACACCGATATGATGTGCGATGTGTGAAGTTGAGTCGCGGTGTGAATCGATATTAGTCGATTGTGAGCGATTATCGATTCCCAGAGCCTCTCTGTAATTACACAAGTGCGAGCATCCTGTTGAGGACAACCGGCACAACCAGTGCAGCTGGAATGCTAAAGACAAAGCAGCCGGAACAAAGGCAGCTAATGGATTTTCCCTTTCAAGAATATAATAATGTTATTGTATTTTTTTATTTTTATTTAAGATTGCATTTAGGATATCAGCGACCACTATTACATTATTTAAATTAAACTACATAAATTATAATATTTGAGGAATCTTAGAACATTATCACACGACATAATATGATATTATAATATTATGTCATTTGTAAAGCTAAACAAATGATTTTCGGAATCTTAACTATTGCAACAGGGGATCGGACTACATCTAAAATAATTAGTTTCATTATTATACTCAGAAATATTGAGGCATTACTACTTTACTAAAATATATTATTTTATGTGTAGTTTACTAATTAAATACATCTAAAAAGTACTAAAGTTTTTATTGCGAAATTAGTAAACAAAACCTACATCATTAGTTTACTTACATCATATACAAAAACATGCATTATGGTAAGTATGAACTTAAACGCACAAATATCGAAGATATTTACAAATATGTTCCTGTAGCCGTATACTTCATACATTTTAATTTTTAACCCAAGAGTGACGTCACTCGTGGGTCGACTTTAGTATGGAGCGTTTTTACGAGACTTGCGAAATTTTGTATACAAATCGCTGTTGCTTTGAAAATATTGACTTTTGACTTACTGTTTCTTCTGAGAAGTTAGTAGTTATAATATATTTAAGAGTACAAGGTATTTATGCAATAAAAAATCAGTCCGATTGCCTATTTACCTACAATCCGTTAAAACATTGGTTAGTGAAAATTATTATCCTAGGGGCCAATTCTCGTAATTATTATTGGTTAAATCTCGTTTTGGGTTTTCAGGCCTTTCCACTCACACGCACACAATTTGAAGCCTATGCGAATGAGTCATCGCGTTGATGTAATTGATATGAGAATACTTGGGCTTCTGCTGTTTTTGAGGTTATTATTACGTTTTTTGAGTTCATTACTACGATTTGTAACATTAATTACAGGAACTTTTATTCTGAAAGGAAATTATTTTTTATTTACTACCTATGTAAAGTTTTTTTTTTATATTTAATTGTGCACAAACTGTATACAGTAACTTACAATCTTATAACTTATGCTATACATAGTTAGTTAGTTCTAATAACAAATATTTTCTAATTACAACTAGTACTGAATTGTCACTTGAATTTAACTTTCTTAGATTACTATACATTACGTACCTACTAAGTATAAGTAATAATTTTAACAAGTAGTTTAGGCAGAAAAAAAATCGAAAAAAATCTAGCACCTACTATGACGTAGGTATGAGTCTACGGCGTTCAAAGGTCATTGACCTCACAGAGCAGATTTCAATTGATTGAAATTAAAATGATTAAAATTATTTTGAAATCAGCTGTGAAATTAATGACTTCTTAGCTGGTCAGTGTCGTAAAGAGTAGATTGTAATTTTATTTTGTGTAAAAATCCGCATATTAGGTAAAATTATTTTTCTGCCTAAACGTCTGTACATAAACAATAAATCATTATTTTGCAAAACGTTATAGTAAACGACTATAATATGAAGACACTTAGCTGATGTTGCTACTTTGTACGCTCAAAACAAACCCCAAGAGAACTGCATGTGACATACCGCGATTAAAATTAGCGTGTGTGTATATTCAAAACCTAAACCATTAAAATGATTTTCATTCAAACCAGTTCAGCTCTTTGAGCGGGAAGACTGTGAAACAAATTATTCGGGATACTAAGGAACCTTTGTGTTAATCCAGAACCCAAATTAATACGAGTATTTAAAGATTTTCATTTTACTTTGATTGTATTGTAAGTGAAGCGACATATTATCATGGAATTATTTTATGACGTTTTGACCAATTAGAGCGCGTTTCAAATTGGTTTAACGTTTACGAGACTACTGTTTGACAGTTTTAGCGTATCTTGGTTGTTATTATATTAATGCAGGTTTTATTTAGCAGTATTAACCTTCTGACCCTCAACTTTGCTATATTAAATTTCATTAAAATCAGTTAATTAATTTTTGCGTGAAAGACTACAAACATCTATCAACCCTCACAAACTTTCGCATTTATACCAGTAATCGGATAGGATTAAACGCCAAAATGTTGATGTCAGGTGTTAAATGTTGTTAAAAAACTTAGGGCCCGTTTCATTGTGTTCCAATAAGACGTGTCGGATACCTTTTTCGGAAGTTGTATAGCTACTTATTTTATATCGACCGACGGAGACAAAACATGCAAATATTAAAGCCGTTTATGACTGATCAGTAGATTGTAAAACAGGCCTTAAAGTAATTAACTTTTAATTTTTTTAGACTTCATTAATATTGAGTGCTTTGGGGCCGTCCATTAATCACGTGATGTTTTAACAACTTTTTAGACCCCTCCCTTCCTGGCGATACGCAGTGAGGTT
Source organism: Glaucopsyche alexis (assembly GCA_905404095.1). Classification (NCBI taxonomy): domain Eukaryota; kingdom Metazoa; phylum Arthropoda; class Insecta; order Lepidoptera; family Lycaenidae; genus Glaucopsyche; species Glaucopsyche alexis. Next base: position 9,446,428 of record FR990047.1, read on the forward strand.
TTATACTACCCCCCCTCCCCCACCTAAGATCACGTGTATTTTTTTTACATAGTAAGCAGGTCATGTTTGAAGAAAAACTTTAACTTAAAAAACAATTTAATCGAATAATTAAAGCAATTAAAAACTATACGAGGCATTTGTCTTGTATTTAAACAACACTACGAATCTAGAACCGATTATAATTTCAGTATGCATACACTAGATTCGAAAATTAATACACGTGATGTCTCCTTATACCCCCTCCTCCCCTTGGTGATAATTGGTGATTTTTTTCGGAATCCTCCCTCCTCCTTTAGGCACCACATGATTAATGGACGACCCCTTTTCAGAATGACGTAATGGAAAAAGTAAATCGAAAACTTCCATCTCATAAAGTTAACTTTATAAATAATTACTGGTAAGGAAACTCATCATTGGTTATTTAATATGCAGCTATTCGTTGTAACAATTTCAATTAATTTTTATGACATCAGAGTGATACAAGGTAGTAGGTAGATGTACATTCATACTAACCTGTTTTATATAAATATTAGGTTGGGGAAAAAGTTTCTTCGCATTTTATATAAAAATTCAAAAGGTTTTTTTATAAAGTTTATTTACAAGTGACTAAAGTATATAGGTGCCATTTTGTTCGATAACTTTTTGCCATCTTGTTGGTAGGTACATGATCCCATTGCTATAAAATTTTTGGGGCTTCTGATGAAAAAACTGCGACAAGTGGTTTTAGCAGTCCTCTTGTGATGTCAACCTGACACTGCCTAAGGAATTCTGCAGCGACCGAAACAGGTGGAAATCTGAAGGTGCAAGGTCAGGACTATACGTCGGATGCATTAACACCTCACAGCCAAACTCCCGTAATTTTTTCTGAGTGGCTAAAGATGTGTGAGGTCTAGCGTTATCATGGTGAAAAACCACACCCCTTCTGTTGATTAATTCCGGCCGCTTTCTCTCAACTTCTTGCTTTAATCTCATCAGTTGTTCGCAGTACAGTTCAGAATTGATGGTCCTGCCTGACGGTAACAGCTCATAATGAATAATGCCCTTCCAATCCCACCACACACACAGCATCACCTTGTTAACCCGGGTTTCGCCACAGTCTGTGAAGCCTGACCGGCCTTTGATCACGATCTTTTTCGCACGTTCTTGTCGTACGTGATCCACTTTTCATCACCAGTTATCAGCTTCTTCAAAAATGGTTCGGTTTCATTACGTCGTAATAAAGAATCACAAATGAGTACACGGTTCATTAGGTTTCTTTCAGTGAGCTCATGAGGCACCCAAATATCGAGCTTTTTTGTGTACCCAGCTTTTTTCAAATGCGCCAAAACCGTTTTGTGGTCAATCCCCAGTTCTTCAGCTACATCGTAACTACTAATATGCCGATCTTGCTCCACTTTTTCAAAAATGGCAACAGTTTTGTCCGTAACAGGGCGACCAGAGCGACGTGCATCTTTGATATCAAAATTTCCGGATTGAAAACGCTTAAACCAAATTGCGCTACTCTCACAGATACTGCATTAGGTCCATAAACATCACAAATTTTTTTCGCGGCTTGTGTTGCATTTTTACCTTTTTTGTAATAAAATTTTAAAATGTATCGAAATTCTTCATAAGAATCACTCATTTTAACAATAAGAAAAACAAATGAAAATCTCAAATTTACCTAATTTGAATTTGGAATTGTCTTCTGTAAAATTAAAACTTTTTAATGATACCAAAATCAGCCAGATACAATTGGTATAGCCCAAGATATTTTATGACAAGTTCATACATACTATAATGCGAAAAGACTTTTTCCCCAACCTATTATTCATGTTATTTGTTCAAAGAGACAAATATTTAACCATTAAATGAAACCACCGAAAAAACAAATCTATTCTGATATGCACCAAAAAGTACAAAATATTTTTTACCTTAAAACGATCTCCTTTTCGACGAATCTAAAATTTAATTATTTCCCTACTCAATATTTTTATTTTTTGAAGTCGATACATCTATTTTATAAACAGCTATTGCATAGAAGTTCACAAGTTTTATAAAAGTGGGCTGGTACCGACTTCAAAGTATCATATGGATCTGGAGTTGTTTCGGATTCAGGGTATACCTTGGTACAAAATGTTATGCTTTAGAAGCAATTTTTTTTTGCAGTAACCCAATAATCTAACCATTATTGGGTTACTGCAAATAAAAAATTAATTCGACCTCTCTCGACTTTAGACTCGCAATTTTTTAAGATTTAATTACAAATGTCCAGTTTTCACATGTTTTCTTGTATCTACTTGTACTAATATAATATAATAATTATACTAAGTATAATAATATACGGATGTTACTTGTCAAATGTTATAGTTTTGGGTTAATAGGAAGTATCTTGTGAATAAAAATATTTGTATATTACTATCACAATCATAAGGGGCCATTCATAAATAACGTCACACGCTAAGGGGGAGGGAGGGGGTCGACGAAGTGTGACATTGTGTGACAAGGAGGTGGGAGGGGTCCTAAATATTGTGACGTCACATTTCAAAATCTATTATATTATGTAAGTGTTAAAATACCGTACGAAATATAAACTTACTTTAAAAAAACCTCAGAAACATATATGCCAGTTATAAATAAATAATTTAAAGGAGTGGGTTCAAAGTCCATGGATTGAAGATTATTAAGTTTGTATCTTTAATTTAAAGATAATTCTATTTATATTATTTTGTTTTGTTAATTTCTTTAATTAATATAGTCAATTCGTTTTTTTGTTTTGTTAATTTCTTTAGTTAACATAGTCAATCATTATTTGTTTCGTTAATTTCTTTAATTAATATAATTAATAGGTTTTTGTTTTGTTAATTATTTCATTTGATGTTAACTTTATTTGTTAATGGCAGAAAAGGTCAAGTTACGATACCTAACACCATGAGTTTTGAAGGGATGTCGTCATCTAATGGTCAAGAGATCTGTAATCTTTTTTCCCGGTTTTTTGCTTCGGTATTTGATACAAATATTGATGATGATATAAGTAGAGATGTTTCAACTGATCAGCCAATTGTTAGTAATTGCCTCACTAGAACTCTATCTCAAATATCAATCGATCAGAGGGGTATATTAGTAAAATTAAAAAAAATAGATGCTAATAAAGGAGCAGGGCCAGATTTGTTACCTCCATCTTTTATAAAACGTGTCGCAAATGAACTATCTACCCCTCTGTCTATAATTTATAATAAGTCGTTAGTCAGTGGTATATTCCCTGACCGTTGGAAGACCGCACACATAATTCCCATATATAAAACTGGTGATAAGACCAAATGCGAAAATTACCGGCCAATAAGTATATTATCATGTTTTGGGAAAATATTTGAATCTTTGGTATATAGTTATTTGTATAATCACTTGAAACCACTTCTTTCAGATAAGCAACATGGTTTTGTTAAGGGCAAATCAACGGTTACTAATTTGTTAGAGTATAAAAATTATCTATGCCAGGCTTTTTCGGTTAGTGGTCAAGTAGACACAATATACACTGACTTCTCTAAGGCCTTTGACAAAGTCAACCATCAGCTACTTTATAGCAAACTGGCATCATGTGGCATACATGGTAGCTTATACAGGTGGATTTGTTCGTATCTGAAAAACAGGACTCAGTTGGTCGCACTTAAGGGCTTTGTCTCCTCACCTACTGCAATCACATCGGGAGTTCCTCAAGGTTCCCATCTAGGACCACTGTTTTTTGTTATTTTTATAAACGACTTAGTTTTTAAACTGTCTTGCAATTGCCTTTTGTATGCAGACGACTTAAAAGTTTTTAAAGTTGTATCTAAAATAGACGACTGCCTAAGTCTCCAACAAGATATTGACATAATATCCGATTGGTGTAAAGCCAATCGTATGTGCTTGAACGTTAGTAAATGTTTTATCATATCGTTTACTCAAAAGCGTCACAAAATTAACTGGAAATATAATATTAATGGTCAAGAACTTAGCCGCGTAGAAGTAGAAAAGATTTAGGCATCCTCTTTGATGAAAAACTCTCTTTTCGGGCCCATTATAGTCATATAATTTGCAAAGCAAATCAATTGCAAGGATTTGTTTTAAGAACAACTAAAGATTTCAAAAAACCTAGAAGTACCTTATATCTATACTCAGCCCTGGTGAGAACTATTTTAGAATACGGGAGCCCCGTATGGTCGCCGAATTATCAGGTACATATAGAGGACATAGAGCGCGTTCAGAGAAAATTTCTCAAACTTCTTTGCTATCGCCAAAACCCCGGCCGTTCAAATTTAAAATATCGCGATAGACTTACATACTTTGAAATACAAACTCTTGAAAGCCGACGCATATATTTTGATTTATTATATTTATACAAAATCATACATTATTTTATCGATTCTCCGGATTTACTTTCTAACGTTAACTTTAATATTAAATTTAGTGCTCGTAGAGCTAAACGCACAAATATATTTGCCCTACAAGTTTATAAAAACAACATCTCTTACTTCAACCCATTGACGCGGATGGCCCGGCAATACAATGATTTTGTAAAAGATAATCCAGAATTAGACATCTTTGATAACAATTTCCAATCTTATACAAAAATTGTGAAAGACTACCTCCATAACATAGTTACTTTAAAAGACTCTTGTTAAACTCACGTAGCACGTAAATATAATGCTGTAACTTGTAATTATTTATATTTAATGTAGAGCTATTGTTACCTAATTATTACTGTTTAGTTGTATGCACATAATTGTTACGTTGCGATCCAGCTCAAATAATAATATATTAAGAATTACTTATATTAAGCAATGATTGTGATGTGTATTGTGCATTTAAATAAATAAATAAAATTCAATAATTTCTAAATGTAAATTTGCAAAATATGTGACGTCACACTAGGGAGTCAAAATGTCTCACAAATGTGACCAACTGTGACAAGGAGGGGGTAGGGGTAGAAAATCGTTAAATTCTTGTGACGTTATTTATGGATGGCCCCTAATGAGTTTGTTTGGGGCAATTAAAATACTGTTTACGACATGTTACAATACATAAGATCAATAACGCGAAATAAAACGACTTAAAAAAGGGAACATTGTCAATATAAATAGAAATTCCTGTAGAAAAGTTGAAGACATTTGTTCAGAACTAATAAAATTAGCGGGAAGAGCAAACAATGGTGCAAACATCCCTCATCTCCCCTGCCTCTACATCTGATAAACTTTGTTTATATCGACTGTTTTACAAACACAAGGACTATATTGTAATCACGTAAGTAACGAGCTCTAACGTAGAAAGTGGCAATTTTTATAGTAAATAGCTTACGAGTCACTACTCACGACGCTACTAGAGCTTTGTCGAGCAAAGTTTCAATCGTCATATAACTTTTACCTGAGGAATCTTTGACTTTGACAAATGACAAAAAAAGACAAAATGACAAAAAAAAAACAAAAAAAAATGTACGAAGAATCTGTCAGTCACTTATTTATTCCTCAGGTAATAGTTATCTAACGATTGAAAAATTGGCCCTTAAAAAAATAAAAAGAATCATAAAAATATTTATCTTACCGGGATCCGAACCTACCACATTCGGAATTTCCCAACACAAAAATTACGCATACTCAAATAGTATAATTCCTCCATGCTCTTACTAAACTATAAATCGGACTGACAGCATGTCACTGCAGAGTAGAAATTATTGAAATATTGCACGATGAAAGAAAAACATATATACCCAACTATATATAACTTAAAAATGCACGGTTTTCCAGGGATAAGACCTAGCTAGATCGATTTTCTCATCTAAAATTCCCTGCATATTGCATTTCATGAAAATACTTGCAGCCGTTTCCGAGCCTAATAGGTATATACAAGAATTGCTCGTTTAATTTAAATTATGTATAATATGAACAGTTGCAAATATTGTTTCTTATCCTACGACTAAAGAAGGGTAATGCATATTTGTGCATTATCGATCGCGTTCCACCCTCGTTGTTGAACAAGTTAATTAAGACTTCGTCCGCAAATAAATTGTGTATAAAATATCATAACACATTGGAAGTTGGCAATTTATGCAAAGGGCTGTATAAAGGTCATAACGGGACTGCACAACCTTGGCCCGACCGTTCACTCCAACCCTGCCACTTTTTTCTATTTTCACAAGTGAAAGGTTTTGGTTTCTTTGTAAATAATGTAAAATGATTCACGCACAACTATTTTCTATTCTGTAGGTCGATTCCGCTGATTAAATCTTACAATAATATTATTGTAAGATTTAATCAGCGGAATCGGAAGCGGAAAATTGCTGTTTTGTTGAAACTATATAGTTTCAACAAAACAGCAAAATGGCATTTAATGCGTTTTGACTGGTCTAAACTATGGAGTTTAGACCATTTAAGGAAATTAGTTTATGATATTAAGACGATTCATTTATTATTCATTGAAAGAAAATTTAACGTTTATATTATCTGATAGCGCGGCAGCGCTATCTCCAAGTTTTAGTCTGTAAGCGGCCGTAATTACCTTTTTCGAAGCATTTCGCGGCTTTTTCGTGCCCCCATAATTTTGTTTGTAATAAAACTAGCGGTCTGAATTTTTGACACGGAGAAGTCGTTAGCGGTACAAGCTAATTTTTAAATTAAAAAAAAAGTCGAGTGCATTGTTTATGAAATATTAAGCGGCAAAAAACGTGATTTTGAAAGATATGGATAGAAGGAGGTAGGCAGAATAAGCAAAATTCAAAGCATACTTATAAATTTGCTGTCAGGCTAGGTTATTTATTAGCTACATAAATTAAAATAAAATTGCGAACGAACTTGTAAGTCCTTTGGTGTTGCAGAAGCGACGGTAATCGCATAAATGATATAATAATTTAATTATGGAATAGATCTGGAAACGAGCAAACGCATTGCCTTATGGCAAGTATAAGGCGATCCGTTTGCATACTTATGCATCTGAAACACCAGTGGAGTTACAAGTACGTTCCCGATCCTTGAGTGTGGAACCACCAATCACTGATAGCAAGAAGTTATTACAATTTCCTACCATCCTGCGATCGGCATATTCCATAATAATATTAAAATGATTACCACCACTCATGGACATCCACGTTACCAGATGAGTTATAAGTGCGTTCACGGGTTTTAAACCCCAAGCCCTCAATGCGTTGTGTTTTGCCGTATGAAGAGAGTATCTAAGAAAGATTTTAATTTTTGTGAAATGCTAAGCAAGTTTCGTGGGAAAAATAGATCCATTACAATAGGTATAAAGTGTATGTAAAAGGTATTACGTGGCTGCCTACTAATTTGTTTAACGCTTGTATCGAATTAAAAAAGTGCGAGTTGGACTTGCGCACGAAGGTTTCCGTACAAAATGGCAAAAATCAGGTTTTTTTACGGTACCTCCCTTAAATATTTCTATTATTCTGTTTTTACTATTTGTATTATAGCGGCAACATAAATACATTATAATATGTGAAAATTTAACCTGTCTAAGATCTAGCTAATAGCTATCACGGATAAGAAGATACAGCCTGGCGATAGACGGACATTCAGACAGCGCAGTATCAGTAATAGGTTCCCGTTTTTACGCTTTGGGTACGGAACCCCGAAATTGTAATTGTAAAAAGTAAATTATGTAAGTATAGCTTCAACATTAAGTCCCCGTGAACTACAAAAACATTGGCAGTTGTCGTTTAACGGAACTTAGGTATTCGTTCCTTTAAACCAGTGTTTTTCAATCTTTTTCATGACACGGCCCCTTTAGTATGAATAATAGGCAATCGGTCAATTTTTTTATTGCATAAATGAATAGTACTCTTAAATATGAGTAACTTCTCAGAAGAAACCGTATATCAAAAGTCAATATTTTCAAAGGTACAGCGATTTTTATACAAAATTTCGCGAGCCTCCTAAAAACGCTCCATACTAAAATCGCCACACAAATGACGTCACTATTGGATTAAAGTGTATTAAGTAGGTATAAAGTATACGGCCGCAGGAATATATTTGTAAATATCTCCGATATTTGTGCGTTTAAGTTCATACTTACCATAATGAATGTTTTTGTATATGATGTGAGTAAACTAATGATGTAGGTTTTGTTTACCAATTTTGCAAAAAAAAAAATTTTTTTTGGTATAGGCTCGCGAAATTTTTTATAAAAATCGCTGTACCTTTGAAAATATTGACTTTTGATATACGGTTTCTTCTGAGAAGTTACTCATATTTAAGAGTACTATTCATTTATTCAATAAAAAAAAAATCAGTCCGCTTGCCTATTATTTCGCAAACCAAACCGTTGCTTTCTTCATGAGTTTTATTTTGTGACAAATATTCAATCCAACATATTTATTCATTTTCATAATTAGGGTTCGAATAAATACATACGTACGTACGTAAAATACATTTTTCATTTTTTGTTTATTTGATACAAATGATTAAGATGGAAAAGATCTTATAAGTTATTTTTATTTTTTGTTTATGTGATTCAAATGATTATGTCCTGTACTTACAAATTTTCTTAATTAATCTTTATAAACTTTATTGTTTTTTTACTGCAGTAGCTTTCCCCACATTTTACAACTCCCCTACAGAAGCTTTGCGACCCCCTGGGGGTCGCAACCCATACTTTGAAAAACACTGCTTTAAACTATAGGCTTATCTAGAAATTCCCTTCGCTTAATTAAAGAAGTATTGAAGAAATGTATGTTTGCTTATTAGCGGTGTCATGCGAGATAGTGTCTAAATATGGTTGCTAGTGTTTTGAATATCCGCACGAAATGTCAGTGAAGTTTGCACGCACCGGAATAATTTCCTCGATAAACAAGACGATAAAATATAGCTTTGGCTTCACACCTTGTAACGGGTCACTGTTTCAGGATGTATTTTTAATTAAACAATGCCTAACTATGTTTTACAGCTGGGTTTTGTCGTGAAACTTGGATAAAAATTATAAACAGCAAGGGAATCTGGAGTCACTTCATTTTTGTTTTTTAACCCTTATTTCCTACATATAGGTGTTACAAAAAAAATACGTGGAATTTGTATTTCTACAATAATTGCAATAACCGGTATAATTACACTGAAAAAATAATACCTTAGCTACTTAAACTAAAGTAGTTTTATGCTATTAACAAATTAATCATACAAGTAATTTTAAAAGAAAGGTGTTAATTTTTTAGATCTATAAATCTATAGAAAGATTAGATAGACTTTCAAAAAGACACATAGATTCGTTTTATATTCATACACATTACACAATATCTTAAGCATTGTTTCTAAAACAGTTAAAATAGAATAAAACTTGCAAAAAAGAATTGATTGCAACAAAAAAAATTTTCGTCCACTATTTAAAAAAAATACCATACCTACCTACCTGTCTGACAATAGGGAATATGCACGTAATTTTTTTATTTTTTTATATAGATCTATCTTGTTTGGTAAATCGTATGGTAAAATCTGTTTTTTGATATCATTAAAAATAACTAAGATATAAACGTGTAACATACGTATATTAGACAGAGAGATCGGATGTGTATCTTGACGTCACATAACATGACATTCATAGAAAGTTCATACTAAATTTAGTTTTGCTAGAAAGAGATAGATTACAAACTTTGACCGCTCATATCTTGCTCATTTATCAACAGATATTGACATTTTTTACGCCATTTCCTTTATTTTTCAGTCTAGTATCATATTAATATGTTTTAAGCTATTTTTATATTTTATGCATAATCCCTATTCTACTAATTTTAAAAAGTTTGCTGGTCGTATACTGTCGACATGCCAATTGCCACTTTAAAAGTATTGCACATACAGGATCTTTAAATTGAGTGTACGCATCCCGTACTTAGTTATTGTGTGCTTATTCTTAAAACCAAATTAATTATTAAGTATTATCCATAGGTAATAAATAAATATAAAATAATTGTTGGATTTTGTTGCCTTCAAAATAACACGTACCGAAAAACAGTTATTTATTTTTCAAGCTAGTTTAAATTGTGAAATAATCTCTGAATAATTAATAATAATGTCCCTGACTATGGCATTTAAAATATTTTTTTTATAATAGGTTATTAATATTTATTATCACAAAAGCCTTATTAATATTTGTTTTTGTGAAAATATTTGTAATCACCTGCATTAACAGGTTAATAAATTAAGAGCTACTTATCGCCTATATATATCGCCATATTTAATCGAATTGGACCACTTCTGTGAATTTATAATTATTAAAAACTTGAATTATGCCACCATCTGTTAACTGTCTTCTATTGAATGGTAAATTCTTGTTGCATTTTTCATATTATTTAATTTACGATAAAATAATTTTAATAATGACATTATGAATGCTTAATTATACAGCGTGTTGCAAAAAGTATTTTCAACTTCGCTGTATACATTATTAAGAGTATACTCGTACATAATACATTTTACCCATAAAACTGCTTTCTACAACATGTTGGATTAATTTGATAAATGTCAGATGTATTATAATAAATAATCAATTATTATTATCAACGGTTCTCACACTGTTGGCTGTACATAATTAATTATGTACTAATAATAAACTGTTAGAGCTGTTTCTGAGAAAGAGAGTGGTATAAACGACATACTATCGTCAACTATAGGAAGTAGGAACTGACTTTCATAAATCTATTATTTAATTGATAAGTAGGTATAGAAATTATGTTCTGTTCTGTTTACCTAGGTATTATCGACAAGTTGACGCTAAGATGAAAATCGTTAATACTTAGTTCATCCACGTCTGCAGTCGTTGCGGTCACTTCCTTTGAGGCGCCTTAGTGCAAAGTAGTAAAGTAAGCACTAAGTATATACTATAAAGAGTGGGTGGTGTAGTCGCGGGCGACAAAAATAAATATTTCGCTTTGCTTATTCTTTCTCATTTACAGACAAGTAACTTATTAACTTTAGGATTACGTAAACGGCTAGTATAAAAAAATATTGGCATAAACTTTATTTATAATGCATTCTATCTCAATATTCATGCATCCATTTATGCATGATATTTATTTAAAAATATAGATATTGTTTATTATGTTAATACCATTTATGTAAGATTTGGTTGCGTGCGATCCATAAAATACAGACACAACAAACATCTTAATACATTTTTTATTATATAAAATATCTATTATTCATACAAAGTGAAATGATGTGAAAATACATTGAAATTGGAATTAATCACGCATATCACATCACACGTTAAACTTTAACGTAATATTAAGTATCATCATCACCGATCACCACTACCTCTATCATCCTTGGGGTTTTGATTTTTTTAGGTGAGTATTAGGCTGTATTCTAGCCTACTGTGGTTTAGCAGAGTTTCCTGCACCCTCTCTATTGAAACTATAGGGATGTTATGGAGCTCCGTAACCAAAACTAATGGATATCTAAAATATAAAATATCCGTAACCGTTACCGATTCCGATATGAAAATTTCGGTTAGTTTTGAATACATGTGGAAGTCTAATTTTTCTATTTTACTTTGGAAAATCTCTAAAAAATGTATATCCTTATCCGAAATTAAGGAAATTGATCGATATTGTTAGTACAATATCGACCAAGTTCCTTAATTTCGGATAAGGGACGGTCGGGTGGTACCCGACTGTCCCGAGCCAATATAATATATTCTTTGCCCGAGCCCCAGCACGTAGAGTTCGCTGATGACTTACGAATTTATAATTTCTAAAATTGTAATTTTGTTCCCAACAGCATAGTCTGTTTAGTAGATATTATTTGGTGTACCATGTAGATAGGCTATAACCTATAGTATATAGTCTAAATTTAACTGCCACGGCCTCTGTGGCTCAGCGGTTAGTGCGTTGGCGTTAGAGCCGGAGATCGCGGGTCCGAATCCCACCGTAACAAAAAATTTTTTTGTGTTCCTAGGTCATGGATGTGTATTATACAGTAAAAATATGAAATACCTATGTGTATCTTATTAAATATATTTCCGTCGCCAGGTACCCGTAAGCCGTAACACAAGTTTTTAAAAAATTGGCAAGGGGCCAGATTGACGTGGTGTGAAAGTGTCCGTAACTCCGTAGAGATTAATTAAAAAACTACTGTCTTTTTTACCCACTACTCGTATTTTACACGCATGACATGTTTAGATATTATAAGGCTTATACTTACAATACATAGCCTTCAAATACTAATCAAGGTCCATGACGTTATTTTTCCCAGAATGTCGAACGTCTATTTAGTACCTAGTATTACGCCCCTTAACCTTGCCGTATTAGAATAGAATCGGGGACGTGTCTTAAGTGTTAATAACGAGGAAAAGACCCCCAGCATTGAGGTACGAATATTTTAACATTTGAATCAGCGCCATCCATTAACATACATAATATATTTAAGACGTACAAAACCGACTGTGGGTCCAAACTCTAAGCTTACGTCATAATATCACATAACATTACAGTTCTCAATACATCAAGTTGTGGAGATGATGTGGAACTACTCCGGTAACCTAACGTTCCTCTTCATGCCAACTGAATTTTGCTGATCGTAGCAATAGTAGTCAACTTATGAGCGAATATTAAATACTGGCCAGTGGCCTGCAAAAGAAAATACTACACTTTTAAGTCATTTTTTTTAAACTAGAAGTTCCAGGTTTTTAATAATAATAATGCCTATAATCATTTTGACCACGGGCATCATACCCAAATACCCAAAACACTACACACATCCCTCAAAACACTTAACATATATCCACTATGTATGTACATAACCTGACAAAAAGCAGTCATCCTCATCCTCAATAAACTCATTTTTTTTATTTCCATGTAGGTTATAATATAACACTTATAGAATTGTCCTACATGATGCCTACCACCGGTTCGGAAACTAGCCCGGCGAGAAGAACCGGCGTAAGAAACTCGCACGGGGCCACCTTTTACCAAAAAGATGGAAAATTGTTCTTTTAAAATAAAAAATATAACAATGTTATAACTAAAACTACATAACAAGAGTACAATAGTATAAAGTAGCCGTGCAGGGGGCCACCTCATTCCCAAGGTGTGGTATCATTCATGAAATCATTATTAAGTTTATAATAAGCTTTACCACACAAACGTTTTTTGACTATTTTTTTTAATTTATTGATTGAAAAATTTTGAACGTTTTCTGGGATCCTATTGTATAGGCGTATACATTGGCCTTTAAACGAATTCTTTACTTTACTGAGTCTAGTCACTGGTACATCAAGCTTATTCTTATTTCGAGTGTTTCTATTGTGGTTGTCACTTTTCTTTTTGAATTGGCTTAATTTTTTTTAACATATAATACATTTGATAGAACATACTGAGAAGCTACAGTTAAGATCCCAGTTTCCTTAAACTTATCTCTCAATGAGGTATTGGGGGCCAGCTTGTAGATTGCTCGAACAGCTCGCTTCTGCAGCACAAATATAGTATTTATATCTGCAGCATTTCCCCATAGCAGAATGCCATAGGACATTATACTGTGGAAGTAACTAAAATACACAAGCCTTGCTGTGTTTTCGTCTGAAAATTGTCTTATTTTACTTACTGCAAATGCTGCTGAACTGAGTCTGTCGGCCAACCCAGCAATATGAGGGCCCCACTGAAGTTTCGCGTCTAATGTAATACCTAAAAACACTGCTGTATTTACTAGTTCCATACCTTCCCCATTTAATAGCACATTGGTTTCAGTTTGCCGTACATTCGGCAACGTGAACTTTATACATTTAGTTTTTTTGCTATTTAACAGAAGATTATTGACACTAAACCAGTGTACTATTTTTAAGAGAGCATTATTTACCTCGTCATAACATGAGTTTTGGCGATTCACATTCAAAGTAAGTGACGTATCATCAGCAAATAATACTATCCCGTTTTTTTCATTAATAAGGTATGGTAGGTCATTTATGTAAATCAGAAAAAGAAACGGTCCTAAAATGGACCCTTGTGGGACCCCCATCTCAGTTTTTGTGCCTGTGGATTTTTTCCCATTTATCTCGACTCTCTGAGTCCTATTTGATAAATAGGATTTTAAGAGGACGAGTGCTGGGCCCCTTACACCATAGTGGCATAATTTCCTGATTAATGTTGTGTGTTGCACGCAATCAAATGCCTTAGAGAGATCGCAAAAGACACCTAGAGCATCCTGCGATCCCTCTCAAGCATCAAAAATATAACTAATTAGATCGACGCCTGCATCTGTTGTAGAGCGTCCCTTTGTAAAACCGAATTGTTTGCTATGTAAAATTTTATATATATTAAAGTGTGCTAGCAACTGACTGAGTATTATTTTTTCATATATTTTACTTAATGTTGGTAAAATAGATATAGGTCGGAAGTTAGATGGATCCGACTTACTACCAGACTTAAAGAGAGGTATAACTTTACTGTGTTTCATTAGATCAGGAAAGACGCCACTTTTTATACGATCATTAAAAATAGTTGCTAAGTAAGGTGCAATGATATCGATTATAGATTTAATAACTTTCATAGATAGTCCCCATAAATCTGCAGTATTCTTGATATTTAATAATAATAAATGCCATAGTCCGTAAATTTCTATCAATTAATAATAATTAATAAACACCTTACCTGAACTTTTGTAGACCCCACCCCGCAAGGGAGAAAATAAATAAAAATAAAAAACATAATAATAATAATCAATAATAATAATATTTATGGACGCTTAACACCACGTCAGGGAAACAGAAAAACTTTTTTGTTCCTTTGGCGGGATTCGAACCCTCCTGCTTAAGCACCAGCCACCAACCTCAACCACTGAGCCACAGAGGTCGTCAAAATAATTAAATTTTATCAGATTTCTGAAAAGTGATGAAATTTGCTACGAAAGGTTTTTTATTAAATCTCTAACTTCTATAGTTTTGAAAAAAAAAAAGGAAGTGTAGTACCTACTTTCTGTTACAGGCCAGTGTATAATTATAATTTTTCTAATATCGTATTTTGCAATTATTCTATTATTATTATTCAGATATTCATCGATTCCGCTGAACGTCCAGTGTCCTTTTTCACGTGATCACAATAGATCAATATCTAAATCAGTGCGTGCGCGTGCGTTAGTCCGGCCGGCCGGCGCGCGGCGGGTTCGGGGAAGGAAGCGCTCTCGGAACTCGCACCTGTCCCGCCATTGTGATGCACGTCGCGCCCGTCTAATGGACGTAATCTTCATATTCAATCGATATATTTGTAATGTACGTGATAATGTTGCTATAATATTTCCTATGAAATTAGTCGGTACACTCGTCAAGAAAATTTTGAAAAAAAAAAACACCCTGTAAAATACTAATATCTACATTCGTATTTATTACCCGATGAAATGTACTGACATGCAGAATCTTTCGAAACTAATTTGTATCGTCCTTGTAAAGAAAAAAATAGTCATCGAAATTTTGTACATTTTTAAGTGTAACTATAATAGGGATAAAAGTTACATGATCAGTGTCAATAGCACCTGAGGTTCAACTGGTTCAAGGTCGGGCGTGAGGATTGGAGGACGAATAAGGGATCTGACCATATCGGCCGCACAGGTGTCAGGATGACAGGATGTACCCCAAGCCCCAACAAGGCAGAGGTCTATGATCTATTGAACGCGTCACGTCTACGTGACACAATCATTGTTTTAATTACAATCATAGATGTATAATATTAAAAAGAAGATTACAATAATAAAATAAAATCCTAGTAATATTATATACTACTATACTATACTACGAGTACTATATACTAATACTAATAATATTATAAATGTGAAAGTTTGTGAGGATGTTTGGATGGATGTATGGACGGATGTTTGTTACTCCTTCACGCTAAAACTACTGCACGGATTTTGATGAAATTTGGTATGGTAGTAGTTTAGGCTGTGGATTAAAATATAGGCTACTTTTTATCCCGAAAAAATACAGTGTTCCCGTGGGATACTATATTTACGCGGGCGGAGCCGCGGGCAACAGCTAGTCATTAATAAATTAGTGCTCGGACTTCGGAGGTAACGATAATCCTACTTCTTACTGTTATTATTGTTAAGAAAGATTGTGAGGATGAATGGATGATTGGATGGATGGATGGTTGGATGACCGGATTGATTTTTGTTACTCTTTTTGATGAAATTTGATATAGAGGCTTTGGATTAACTACAGTTAACTACTTTTTATCTTGAAAAAGTACTACAGTATTCCCATGTAATTAATATACTTACCTACTGTATTTACGCAGGCGGAACCGCGGGCAAAAGCTATTAACTAGAACCTAATATACAATTATCGTATTAACGAATAATAATATTAAATAATAATATTACAAAATATAAGAATCTTGGAAACTTGTAAAATTTTACTGAGATCCTATAAGAACCTATTTAAACTGCTTATCACCAGTTGGATTTAATGGTATGAAAACAAATGCTTGAAATTTTGTTGATCATTTATGTCGTGGATTGTACATCGAGTAAAATATAAAATTAGATTTCAATCTATCAATAGTCAATACAAAGTTAAGCCTAAGCAAATGTTTCGGTAGCGGGAACAAAACCAGCAGTACGGCCTCGCGCCTGCGCCCATATCCTCGGCCATGCTTCTCACGAGGCGTGCAGGTGTGTGGCGCGCGCTCAGCATATCAACTCCGCTGGCTTGCACCCGTCGTTGCCACGCCAACATCACCCTTATCACCGCGCAATGAGAGCCACATAAAGTCATTTCAACTAAATATTGTCAATAATGATTTTTTTTTTCAAATCGTCAAGTATCGTCCGTTGCAGATTAAATGTAAACACGCGCTATGAATATGAATGGACGAGATCTCACTGTTTGTTTTTGCGTGCGATTTCATTTGAAATCATTCATTCCATATGATTTGAGTGATGTGATCGGACTGACAATATCGATGATTCAGTCGATACATTGATAGTTGTTTAGTATGTTATCTATTCATCGTCTCCTACTTAAAGACTGCGTAAAAAAGTTTTCTTAGAATCTAAGGAACCTTCCATGCCTCTAGGGCGTTGGACCTTAGATAGAGATCAGTGTCCAAAGTCTTGATGTTAAAGAGTACTTATCTAATTAATATCGAATACTGACAATTTGGGGGCTGTTGGTGATATACAGTAATAGTTACTCTCAATACTTAATCTAAATCGAAAGAGATTCTCATAAACGTATAACCGTCGTGCATATGAATCTCAATATTGCACCCGCTTTATAAGGTAGCTTTATCGGTAAGTTTAACTTATCGCGAATCGATATCGATGTCTGTCACCGCGCTCCAGTTACTGTAGGTATGTTGCGACCACGCCACATCATGTAGATGAACGTTTATTGCCCATTGTCCCCGCACTACACGATGCTGGAAGCTAACAAGACGAACATTAACACTCACACATTGAAAAATGCCATCGAATTATTCCGCGCTATCGAAAAACTCACGCGCATCACCATAACTGCTGATTAATTCACAATTAATATTTAGTTTATACTCTTACATACGAGGACAGGAAATCATTATAATTTTAAGAGCACTTGAACAACCAACAAAAATTTTCATCCAAGATGTATAATGTCATAAATAAATTTGTAATGAAAGTTCAAGAAACTTTATTCCCTAGATTGCAGTTTAAAATCTTTTTGATCATCTTAAACTATTTCGCTAATCACGAGAACTCGTGGGCAAGCTCTCGGTATAAACCAGCCTCTCTGATACCGAGCTTAGAATTACCCTGCGTTATATTATTATAATAATAGCACTATTACTTGGCCCGATCGGAACTCGGGTCCATATCCATTGAAATTACGCTACTAGGCAAATCGGTTTTAATAATACCAATTATTTGGAATGCAAGTTCGCCTATAAGGTTGCGATATAATGAACTTTCCCATCTCGATTGCATCAGTAAATTAGAATAAAAGCTTCTTCTTATTAGGTTTTAAAGAATTCTACCTCTACACTTTTATACACTATTACACTGATTAAATGAAATAACACTCCTTTTTGCTTTTTGTTCTTAAGAAGTTTACTGTTTAGAATGTTAAGGCACTAAAAATAAATCCGACTTGAATAATAGGAATTTTTCGCAGCATAAATCTTTATATATAAAAGAAAGTCGTGTTAGTTACACTATTTATAACTCAAGAACGGCTCAACCGATTTGGCTGAAAATCTCAAAACCAAAGGACATTATGATACTTTTTATCCCGTTCCCGAGGGACTCAAAACTCGAGAACGGCTGGACTGATTTGGCTTATTTTGATCTTGAAATTATTGTGGAAGTTTAGAGAAGGTTTAAACAGTGAGAAATATTGGAAAAGGTGTAGGTTTTAGGAGTATTCATTCCAGTTCATATCTAAGACAGAACCACGTATGTCGAACAACGAAGTTCATAATGAAAATGTCTATCAAATAGGGTGTCTAGAATAATAAATTCCATAACAAAAAATACGTAATTTTAGCGGATTGCATAATCGTGACCGTTCGGTGATGGCGGAGGAGTTATGGGGCAGGCAGTCGTGTGTGATTTATCTGGCGCAGATAGCGTATGACGGCGAGCAGATGGCCCGATATGATATAATTAAAACGCTCTGCGGCGCACGAGCGGGCGAAATATTACCATACCCTGTATCGGCGCGGGCGCATCGCGACTCGCGTCACACCGCCCGCGAGCCCGCGATCACGCACGCTCTATAACGATCGTTTTGTTTATGAAATTGGTTTAGCGTTGTCCTGCAATTTTATAGTGGGAGTCCATATCGCTCGTTGTAAAAACCTAATCTTAGGTTCCCCATCCTCGCCCTTCTTCAATCTAACAAAACATTTTGAAAAGAGCACATAATTCGCATGTCATAAGTAGATTTAGATTTTGCATAGATTCATCAACATAGCCCCAGAAGTTAATATACCAACTTACTGGTTGGTAAATCGAAGTAAAATAATTTTACTCATTAATGTCTGTTTGGCTCGTTTGGCTGTGCATGAGGGAGTGTTGGTTCCGACACTCATGTACGGAAGTGAAAGTTGGGTATGGCAGAAGAAACATGAAAGCAGAATAAATGCAATTGAGATGAGAGCGTTAAGAAGTATGATAGGAGTTAAACTGGTCGACAGGATAAGAAATAGTGAGATAAAGAAACGTTGTGGTCTGAAAGAAGATGTAGTGACAAAAATTGAGACAGGTATGCTGAGATGGTTTGGCCATGTCGAGAGGATGAATGAAGAACGATTGACGGAAAAAGTGTATAAGGCGAGTGTGAATGGAAGTGTTGGAAGCGGTAGACCTAGGCGGACTTTTCAAGACGCCAGAAAAAGCCAGATCAAGAGTACCCTAAACCGAAGAGCATGTATGAAGGGAATAATGAAAGTGGACGAAGCGAAACAAGTATGTAAGGATCGTAGCAAGTGGTAAGAAGTGGGCTCTGCCTACCCCTACGGGAAACAGGCGTGATTATTGTATGTATGTATTAACGGCCGACTAATGAAACGCTAATCAAAACTAAGAGCCCTCCTATTCATAGGCTGTCGCTATATTTGGACAGCATGTGACTTGGACGTCATTTAATTTAACTATCGTTTCAGTATTTGGCCGCAAGCATTATTCAATTGAGCTTTGATTAATTCAACTGACAAAAATATATAAATTGAAAGTTGTTTTTCGTCCGGACCGTAGCCCGTATATGATATAATAATATGGACTCGTCCAAGTGTGTTTGTCATAATATTATTATGAATAATTATTATCAATAAAATCGAAAGGAAGCTCTATACAACCTGCCGTGCTTATCGCACGGACATCGGCGGGTGTCGCCGAAATAAGTCGGCCGCCGTGAGTCGTGACAAACGCCTTTCTCAGGCTCTCTCAGATCCGACCAGATCCGACAGATACCGCATCTACATACTTCCCACGTTATGACACGTGTGCTTCCGTTATCTACGACTACTAAGTACTACGAGTCTTTTAGGCCTAGACCGCTAGCGATTACAGGGCTGGCCAATGTCTCGCAGTCTGCGAACAAATTGGTACTAGAAGTGGTTTTTGTGAAAAAAAAAAAAAAACTCATTTGCACCTCTCGTATCTCGTGCCAGTATTCATATAATTTTTGTAGTAGGTTCATTAGAATGGGAGAAAGGTTACTTTTAATCTATACTAATATTATCTATACTAGTCTATACTAATTTATTAAAGAGGAAAAGTTTGTTTGTTTGCTCAAACTCAAAATTTTTAAACTCAAACTCAAATTTTTTATTTCATTTCCATGTAGGTTATAATATAACGCTTATAAAATTGTCCTACATGATGTTTGTTTGCATCGAACAGGCTCCAAAACTACTGGACCAATTTTGATGAAATTCGGCACAGGTGTAGAGTAGACTACGGGGAAGGACATAGGCTACTTTTTATCGCGGAAAAATGTGCGGTTTCTGCAAAATTAACTTTTGCGCGCACGAAGTCGCAGGCAACAGCTAGTGTACTATAAATGTTAACATATCCAGATAATATATCAAACGGGTTTAAGTGTAAAATAAATATTATAGAACTAGTAACTATAGAACTGAGAACGTGAACAAATAAAACTTTCCCCGTAATGTAATCAGATGCACAGATCTGCATCTAGATCGGGCTGTGACGTGTGACGGCGTGTGACAGCGTGCGACACGCGACGTGATCCGCGTCGGAGATCGTGTCACAATGTGACATAATATACTCACATCATAGAGAACATTTATGTTTTGAAATCACAATTCACACTTAGTTTAATAGTAGAAGAGCTTTTAAGCGGCAAAGTTAACCACGGCCTCACAGAAAACTAGCGTGAAATTGCGTTTTGTTTCGACGAAGGTATCGTATGTCCATGAGTTTCAAACAATGGTAACAATCATAACTACGAGAGGTCATCCTGTTGTCGAAATTTTATAATAATATCTAAGGACGCTTCACACCACGTCAATTTAGTCTCGTGATAAGTATCCGAAGAACTTGTGTTACAGGTACCAGACAACGGGAAGTATATTTAATACTTTTATACTATACATATATTTAAGATTTTTAATATATAATACCTACACATATTTAAAACACATACATGACCCAGGAACACGGAAATACTTTTTGTTCCTTCGGCGGGATTAGAACCCGAGACCCTTGGCATGAGCACCAACGCGTTGTACCACTGAGCCACAGAGGTCGTCGAATTTTTAACTTATTTCATATTATTTAAATTTTTAAGTTCAACTTTTTACTTTTGCCTCTTAGATAGATAGGTACCTACGCAACAAAAAATGTAAATGTTCTCTTTGTATTGTGAATGAAAGATTATATGCTGCTGCTGCTGTTATTATACAAACGCACGGATGTGTGGGTAACTTTATTTTTATTCATTTTATGTATTTCATCATTATAAAAAATGCTTTCTGCATACCTTCCTTCACATAAACTTTAACTTTACCAAATTTCATACTCTATTCGCACAATTCTCGTAAGACTGTACTCAAAGTTTTTGCTTCCAGTATTACCTAAAATGTAATAAAATATTAGTGCGAACACCGTCACAACCGTATCGGCTACGGTGGTGATCACTTACCATCAGTCTGCTCGTTTGATTTGGTATTCTATAAAAAAGCAAAGTAATTCTGGTTTAATTGCTAGGAATACGATTTAACACTTTTAAAATAACTATAATGTAGAGTACAGATATGTCCATAATACTCAAGGAACCCCTGTATGGATAGATCTTAACACTAATAATACTCTTTCCCGCAAAAAAACTGAACGGATTTCGATGAAATTTGGTATTGTAGTAGTTTAGGCTCCGGATTAAAACAAAGGCTACATTTTATTCCGAAAAAGTACAGTGTTCCCGTGGGATACTGTATTTGCGCGGGCGAGGCCGCGGGCAATAGCTAGTCTTTAAATAAAACTTTATATACTCGTATAGACTTAAGACACTAGTCGGTCACGTTGTGTTTGATATATTGTGTACAATTACATGGTAAATACACAACTATGATAAATGAGGCGTGACCGCTTATCCTTAATACTGACGTGATAATTATTATTATTATAAACTGTAAATAGCTGCGTGTAACGTAGTTCAAAGTTATATTTAGAACTGAAAACATGTCATTTTTAGGGTTCCGTAGCCAAATGGCAAAAAACGGAACCCTCATGGATTCGTCATGTCTGTCTGTCCGTCCGTATGTCACAGCCACTTTTTTCCGAAAATATAAGAACTATACTGTTGAAACTTGGTAAGTAGATGTATTCTGTGCACCGCATTAAGATTCTCACACAAAAATAGAAAAAAATAACCTAACCAAGAGCATGTCATGACATGTCTAAGGAGGGTTCCGTAACTATAAACGCGTAATATGCTTTTTTTAATTACTCCAAAAGTTACTGTCCGATTTAGTTCAAAATAATTTTACTAAAGAGTTTTTACCATGATCTATTAGCATGGAAATTTTCAAGTTTCTATCTCCTATAGTTTAAAAATGCTAGGGGGGGGACCAACTTACGAACTACTTTGGAGGCCGATTACTCGAAAATGGTCAACTTTATAAAAAAGTAACGTATGAAACATTACCTTTATTTTAAAAGACCTATTCTATGATACCCCACACGATGGGGTAGAGTGAAAAAATATTTTTCATCCCCACTTCACATGTATGGAGAGCCACCCCTAAAATATAAAATTATTTTTTTTTATGATCCCGAAACCGTGATCTATACACAATCTATAACTGCACCAAATTTCATCAATTTATATTCATAATTACAGGAGCTAGAGGCGCGGACAGACAGACAGACAGACAGACAGACAGACAGACAGACAGACAGACAGACAGACAGACAGACGGACAGAGCGAAACTATAAGGGTTCCTTAAGTATTACGGAACCCTAAAAACAATGAATTTTGGGTGTTCTCCATACTTAGAACTGAAACTCAATTTTTTTTTTCATCAAACCCGTGTGGGGTAGCTATGGATAGGTCTTCAAAAATGATATTATTGAGGTTTCTAATATCATTTTTTTCTAAACTGAATAGTTTGCGCGAGAGACACTTCCAAAGTGGTAAAATGTGTGTCGCCCCTCCTGTAACTTCTAAAATAAGAGAATGATAAAACTAAAAATATTATTATATGATGTACTTACATTACCGTGTAAACTTCCACCGAAAATTGGTTTTAACGAGATCTAGTAAGTAGTTTTTTAATACGTCATAAATCGTAAACAGCAATTTACCTTTCATTCAATCAACTCAAATATAAAAATAAAATTATATATTAAATTTCATAAACATAAACCTTATGCATAAACGGTGAACCATTATTTTTATTACAAGTTTGTATGGAACCCTCGGTGCGCGAGTCCGACTCGCACTTGGCCGGTTTTTATAAGACTATCTGGAGAACTATCGACTGACATCGATAGCCAAAAAATTCATTCGCTTATCACAATCTCAGATCAAATAAAAAACCAAGATAACGCGTGGCGCTTGTTTGAAGTGAAGCCTAAAAAACTACGCTACTTCAATTTTACACACGCGCTCACGTACACACAAGCTAAAAAGTACGCTACTTTTTGACAGTATCGAATGAGTCGTCGCGACGACTAATCTATACTGACAATTAAACAAAAAATTAAACCGACTTCCAAAGTAAAAATACACAAAAAAGTATGAAATAAAACTTATTTTATAAATAATTCCCCTTTTAAATTTGTCTATTTCTCTACTTAATCTTCTTAATTTTGAAGTCGCTACCAGCCCAAATGATATCCTACAATATTTTATAGAACTCACGTTCATATTTACTGGTAACGACTTCAAAATTAAGAAGATTAAGTAGAGAAATAGACAAATTTAAAAGGGGAATTATTTATAAAATAAGTTTTATTTCATACTTTTTTGTGTATTTTTACTTTGGAAGTCGGTTTAATTTTTTGTTTAAAAATAATAATTTCACCCTTTTTAGTGATATATCTTGTTAAGTTATTATTAATACGTCTTAAAAACGTCTAAAATAAACGATCGAATGTATAACTGAATACGTGCCAAGCTTCCATTAGGTATTGTTATTAAGATGATGATGATGATTACTGTAAGTTACAAAGTGGCATATGCTTGCAGTTCTTTAAACAATTCCGAAATTTCCTAACGCATATCTTTAAAGACTGAGGAGTTCTGTTCAGTGCTTTTGGATTCAGGGTATACCTTGGTACAACGTCTTATTCTTTAGTAGCATATGCTTGTGTTACTTCAGTAAAAGTCAAAATCACTATATGTGTCGATATAAATTTCGAGGAGTTCCCTCGATTCCTCATGGATCGCATCATCACGTTTCCACTTTAGTGACTAAAGGACCAATTTCGAATTAAACCCTTTACAACAACAAAATAATTTTGCAAATAGGTACATAAGCGGCAGAGTAATGTTCAAAGATCTCCGTGTTAGTGTAAAATACTATGAGAAGTACCTTCTATATCATCATAATGTGATGATGTATGCTGTGATAGTGGTGGTGATGATGATGATTACTCTAATTGACAAAGTGGCATATGCTTGCAGTTCTTTAAACAACGCCAAAATCCCCAAACATGTATCTATAAGGAGTCAGGAGTTCTGTTCTGTACTTTTTGATCCAGGGTATACCTTGGAGCAAAATCTTACTTTTTGGTAGCATATGCTTGGACTACTTCAGAAAAAGTCGAAACCACCATATGTGTCCATATAAATTTTGAGGAGTTCCCTCGTTTCCTCATGGATCCCATCATCAGGTCACCAATTTTATGAAAATGGGACCAACTTCGGATTATACCTTTTACATCAAAAAAAGAATTTTGAAAATCGGCCAACAGACGGCGGAGTTATCCGCGAACATACAAAAAAAAAAAATATATATATATATACAGCCGAACGTATAACCGCCTCCTTTTTGGAAGTCGTTTAAAAAGTAAAGTACTTTTTTGCTTGTGTGTGCGTGAGCGCGTGTGTAAAATTGAAGTAGCGTAGTTTTTTAGGCTTCACTTCAAACAAACGCCACGCGCTATCTTGGTTTTTTATTTGATCTGAGATCACAATATTTTTCCTTTGATTTTTGAAGTGTAGAGTGGGTAGCCTGTAGAGTTTGTAAAGTAAAGGGTTTAGGGTGTTTATTGAAATTAAGGGATTTTGTCAATACGACTTTAAATGAGAATATTTTGGTGAAATACTGTAACATTTCAAAAATATAAGTGAAATAGAATCTATTACAGTGGCTTCAATTAGCTGTATAGATACAGAGATATTTCCTAGAGGAAATTAACTGAAATAAAGTATGAAATTATATGGTCCACTAGATTTTAGTACAAAAAGCATAATTTGTATCGATGACGTCACAAGTTAATACGATAGTCAATGTGTCAATAAATTAAGTGAAGAGCCATCAAGTTGTGTGCGTTCCGCTGTCCGCCCGCGCTGCGCCGTGTCGTTAACATATCACGAAACTGAATAATGCACCGCATTTGAATAATTGCAAATAAAAATCGGCACGCTCCGGTGGCCCGCCGTAATTGATTAAATCCGCAAAACTAATTAAAATATACTCGCATTATTAACGGCTTAACATAAGATTAAGGATTTATTGCGAAAACAAACATGTTTCCCCAACTAACCAGTTTTTTACAATTTATACGCACATTAATAGCAGATGCTCATCAAAAATCTGAGTTAGTATTTTCATAATGCACATTGAGTACAATTGAGCACGATATCAGTAACTGTGCACAGCTATCGAAATCAGATGTTCTTTTAGTACTGAATAGTCTTTAAGAATCAAAATTTTGAATTTTGAAAAGTCCTTCCTTAGTGGATGCCTACGTCATATGAGAAATACGTGTGCAAAATTTAAAATTTCTAGCCTGTGCGTTGATACATAAGTCAATCAGCTTTGCCTTTTATCTATATATACTGGTAGAAGAAGAAGATAGATAGATAGTTAAATGTCACTACTATAATAATTAGTTACCGATTTCAATTCGATTCCTATTTCTTTTCGCTAAAAAGGAAATTGCAAATAATTGTAGTTCAAAACTGCTGGAATACAAAAACGGTGATTTATGTAGAGCTTCTAGTGACATAATATAGTTTAGTAAATATTTTGTCACTTCAATATTCTCATCGTTATCTTAATTAACATCTCTTCCGATTCAAAATGAGCCCTTCAAATCGAACTCCGCGTGTATCTACACAACAATAAATAAATACTTAATCAAAACGAGCCTCGCGCTCGCCGCCCACCGCGCTCACCTGAACCCCGTATTCAAATCGCGATAACCTACACCCTAGCACCCATAAATATCAAATATACTGCAGACCGTGCACACGAAAATGATATTTATTGCATGTTAATAAGTATTATAATTATCTGATTGAATAAACGTTCTGTCGAGTTGCGTAGAGCCGTAAAGTCGGCTCGCTTGGGTGTCGGAGGCCCTGCACCGGTTTTATTGCTGCTAAGTGCACGGATTATGCACAGGTGAACGGAACGCGTGTTATTATGCCAAATTGGAATACACTAATGATATGCGGCACTTAATCTTTCATCACTTTAATGTCTTCGCCTTAGTGTAAGTGGTTCATTCGTATAAGATTTTAATACAATTTTAATTGTTATGTTTTAAATTTGTTTTAAGATGTTATGTTAAGTAATTGCGGTGAATTTACTGTTATGTCAGTAGTTATGACCGAAAACCAATTATGTAGTTAGTGATTAATAAAATTATATTACCAGGAAAACAGATTATTTGAAGGAGTTAAGTGTGTAAAAATGTAAAGTAAGTAGTAACTTGTTTAATATATTTAACTTCAAAATACACAAATGCAACAGTAGATATAATGGATCATTGAACTATTAAGTGGACACACACCTTAACAAAGCCGATTTTTAATATTTTGTATCGTAGCTTATTCATAGCCTAAGGTTCAGATTTATTAAAAGTCCTCAGCCATCTTCAAACAGCATCTTTTAGCCTAAGGTCCAGTAGTTTATGGCACAGGTGCGAGGGCGTGTGCGGGCGCAGGTGTATACAGCGCACTGCGCAGGAGTGGCCTTGCCGCGGGCACCGTGAACTCTCGCTTATCTTTACAGTTACACTAAGATGTAAAATATGCCGATGGTATTTAACTAAAAATTTTAAATCATTGAGGAAGCATGGCCACGGCGACAAAATTGTGACTTGGCTTAGTGACACTTAGGCCCAGGAGCTTTGGCAAAAGTCTAGGTAAGACTAGGCAAAGTTATGAGATTGATTTTGACCATCATGAAAAGGTAAAAGAAAGTTTTAGCTTAGATAAACACAATATTAACCAACGGTTTCTAGTTCAATTACTTCGACGTTTTTAGCATTGATAGTGATTTCACCTTTTCCTAATAAGGAAAATTTGAATAATATTCAAAAATAATAATTTAAGTTATAGATAGACTAGGTAAAAAATAAATTACGAAAAAACTGGTCCGCTGCTTTAAGATTAATGTTTTTAGATTCGCTTTGATAAAGTGTAACGATATTTATGTGGAACATGGTCTGGTTAATATTTTAATTAAACCCTTTAGTGCCGACCTTGAGCGGCTCAGTCCGGGGAATTTGCGCCTAATGAGATACCAACTTTATTACTAATTTAAACATCGTGGGGGAACTCTTTAAATTAAGGAACAGGAAACTGGATATTATGAACGAAAAACTGTGAATATTAACCTCTAAGTAAACCTATTTAGAGGTTATTAGCCTATAATCATAGGCTAGAACATCTAGTCGGTTACAGGCTAGAAGCTAGATATTCGGTATTTCAGAATTAGGTATTCATACTTCAAGAAATCTTCAGATTTAGACGCAGTTGGTCTCAAAGCTAGCTCTACATAAAGTTTAAGAGTCACAATCAATGACAATTTGATCACTGAATATATTTTAGGTTGTTTATTAACAATATTGTTCTTTTTGCTGCACCATAGGTAATGTTTATTAAAGTTAACGAATATAATTAATTTTATTTGCAATCACCTCGCCATTCGCTCAAATTAATTAGCAATTTAATAATAAATTAATGAAACGGACGGCGGAGGTTATCTGGAGATGTAATCATTTGCATTCGTTAACAAAATGTATCTGGGTCATGGCGTACGACCGCGTCATCTCCGTTTGAACACGACGCTGCTTCTCAAACTTTATCCAGATATTTTTTTAGCGTTTAGTTTTTTTTTCCTCCTTAGCGTGAATATCTGCAATATTCATCTAAAATAATTGTCAAAAAATAGGTTTCCTACCAGTACATTCCATGACCTAAGCGAAGAGTATAAATTCTTACACATCAAAATCAATAAAGGAATGAGATAAAAAACTTTGCGTAGATCAATACTATACTTTAGCATTAGGTATAATGTGAAGAGTGCATTAATTGATTAGTTATAAGTGCTCTCAGCTCCATTATGCTCTATTTGTATGATCAAGCACGTAACTTTCTTTACGCAGTGCGCACTATAAACTTACTTAATGATCACTATCATAATCACGTATTAGCAACGTATATTGTAAAAAAAATAATTTTTTAAAATAAACATAAAGAAATACTTATCTATATAAAATAAAAATTTGGTGCAACTTGTGAATAATTTTCGTCAATTATAATCATTTTTTAGAGCATAAACACTCAATAAATCATTAATCATGTCAGCATAATTTATGTAAAACCAAATGATCGTTACCAAGGAATGTTTGCGTGATACAAGCTGACAGGCTGACAGCAAAACCGCAACAAAGTCTATGTTTACGTCATATGACTTAGTAATAGCTGCCAAGCGCTATTGTTTCTTTATTTAGGCCACACAGTTGACATCCACTGTCCTGTCGGCGGGCGTGACCGCGGAGATCCCACGTCCGGCGCCCGCTCCAATTGTCGGCGCCTTTTTTAATTCCCGCTAACTAATCATTGATATTTATCGCGATGAGGGCTGCCTGGTGTTTGTTTAAGGGCTATTATTACATCACTTAATGAAAATCTATTGATCACGGGCTTAAAGTGACTAGAATATTTTTCGCGAAAAATGAAATTTGAATAAAAAATAATTGGAATTTCTTTAACTTTAAAAATTTTTATTTTGTGTTTCATATATTTTTATACTAAAGAAGTGTTGCCCGCGACTTCATGTGCGCAAAAGTTAATTTCGAAGAAACCGTAGAATAAAAAGTAATAATATATCATATTATTACTTTTTAAAAAGTAGCCTATGTCCTTCCACGTGGTCTACTCTACATTTGTGCCAATTTTTATCAAAATCTTTAAAGAAACATCGAGGGTAAACTGATAGTATGATTTCTATTTTTATCCGAGGCTGATTTTGGTCTATTTTTATACTTAGATAATTTATATCGCTAGTTTTTATGGGTATAATAAAATACATTATACATTTTTATTAAACTAAATTATAAAAAAATATTCTTATATTTTATTGTCAACCCTGAAAAGATCGCGGTGTATGCTGATTGAAACTTAAATGCCATTTAGACCAATTTACTCAGAATACGATAAGAGCTGACCATGTGGGAATATCCAGAACCTCGACAAGTGACAACAAAACACATATCGTATTTGGTTGAAAACAGCAACCGAGGCGTCGACGGTCGAATGTACCTATTGTATGTAAATACCAGACTGTCAGATACTCAAAACTGACCATTAGAGAACGTATAATATTATTTGAGTATCACTTATAGTCATGAAGGTGATGATTAAACACTCACATGCACTCACATGCTTCACACTTACTCACATTGGAACTCCTCAATATTTATAATTAGTTCAAAGCTTTAATAAATGTGTACAAATAGTTTGTATAGTTTCAGGTTCATTTGAGCTATCAGCTCCAGTGCACTGTGCAATGGCAGCAGATTGGAATCAAGAAAAAAACCAGCTCAGTGATACGGCGCCAAATTCAAGCTATTAAAATAACAAAACCCGCGTGGAATATTTAAAATTGATAAAAGCGTTTATTGGTAGTGTGTGAAGGCGACCGCTTCGGTGCCAATTACAGTAGCCACCATCTGATACCGCTAACAAGACGATGCGTATCTGTCGCGCACACGACCACCGGCCGCACATTCAAATTGCGATAGCAAATACACCCCCGCGACATAAATCTCCATGCGACACGTCCAAAACGAACCCTATTAACCTGGGATAGAGCAGGATTTACCGTACACCCCCCATTACGGTCACTTTGCATGATGAACGCCGTGGCGTGAATTACGCGACCGCAGGTCGTTATTGTTTAGCCGGAGCTCAAAGGTAGCCGCAACAGGCAAAAGTGATGCCAATACGGTCGTAATACAGGTGGAAACTTTCGCAACCCATAAGTTTGTAAATAAGCGGAGCATTGTGGCGAAGGTGGAATATTTCACGCAGATGGCACGATAGAGGCGATTGTGCGCGTGCGCAGCGATAGCGCGCTATCACCTGACAGAGAGCAGGAAGGACAAACGGACGCTATGAATCAAGGCGACAATGCGCCGAACAATAACTAGTTCCGCTGGCCGGGAATGCGCTACGATTGTATTCCCTGTCCTAACATTTGTTTATGGGATAAAATGTGTTCGGCGCAGCGTCTCGGAGGCGGCGTCTTTGAATAATTCGCGGGTGATTCCACTAGATTTATAGCCCGTAACCATAGAGCGGCTCGGACGCGAGACAATTAAATAATTTGCGTACGGACCACGGAGCGGTCCGACTTTTTTATTGCCTGATTTGTGGGTTTTCGCCCGGCTCTATTAATCATTCCTTCCTCACAATCTATGTTATAATGCAGGTATAATTCTCTTAATAACATGTAACTTTCTTTATTGCTTTGATGACGCCGCTTGTATAAGTAAATATAAATTTTAAACTATTTGTGCTTTAGAACAAGGAATGGAAATTTGAATTAGAATGTAGTGTATTAATGATTTGAGGATTATTAAGAAATATACCAAATCGTCAGCACTGGCAAAATATGCACAAAAAAGCTTATCTTATCTTTAATAAGATGGCACGCTAAGGGCGGGCCCAGAATTTCCTCTTAAATATCTGGTACCTTAGCCCTTACTGCATATTTTGCTTCTGGTGCTCGATATAAAGGGCTTCACACACG
Organism: Glaucopsyche alexis; assembly: GCA_905404095.1. Lineage (NCBI taxonomy): Eukaryota > Metazoa > Arthropoda > Insecta > Lepidoptera > Lycaenidae > Glaucopsyche > Glaucopsyche alexis. Next base: position 9,477,582 of record FR990047.1, read on the forward strand.
ACAGCTTTAATATATCACGGAATGTAATATACATTAATATTATACATTATAGCTGTCGTGTGTGAAGCCCTTTAAGTAAGCAGCGACAAAACTGGCGACAAAGCTATTTGACACTTATTAGGCGATCGTGAAACAGGCCCTAAGCATAGAAGATTTAATTTTTCAAAAAATGAGAAACTAGAATTGAGACCAACCAATTAGCGGTTCCCATGGATGACCAGCGACCGGCGACCAACTGTGGCCAGCAATTGTATAATTAGTGCACAATCAATAGGCCGCCGTGGGAACTGGGAACGGCTCGCCTCCACACTCTGATGTTTTTTATCCAACAATTTCTCTCATGTTATGAAATCAAATTACACTTGCTGTGTTACCATGACTCAGTACGTCGCGGCGCGACATACAGACGCTAGTGGTAACACTGTGCCTTACAGTGGGGCTAGCACAAACAATTGACACGTACGTATTCGTAACGTTGTTGAAAGAACTGTATGAAAATTATGAAAGCGCCTAATCAATTGGAATTCGATAACGTTACGTCTTACCAATACGTACTGTGTGCTGAGTGTGAGTCCCACAAATTTTTTCGATTACTTTACTACCTTGTAAATCGAGTTAGCGCAAATCGAATCGAAAATTAAAAGCTAACGAGTGCGAGTCATTATCCAATCTAACTAATCGAACGCGTTTCTTCGCCGAGAGTACGCTTTATTATTTTTGTTATATTGGTAGCACGACTTCACTGTGAGATTAACCGTCCAAATTGAATGTCATTTTCACTGTATTATTTTGTTATGAAGCTGCTGTCATCAAGATTGTGACGGGTTATATCGAGTGTTATTGTTTGTGACACTGACATAAGTCGCCGAAATTTTGAATTTTATTTGCAAAGCATTTTACACAATTTTTCATTTCGTTTATAATAAATTGTATTTAAACTTAAAAATAATGAAAACAAGTTTTTCTCAATTTGATATTATAATAACATTCATGGAACAGTAAGTGTGACAATCGGTAAACAATAATGTCCAATAAACGATCGAAAGGTGCACGAAATCTTGCTTCGCGTTTTGCATTAAAACTGCGGTCGTCTTGAGATTGAGCAGCCACAAACATCCTCCACGCGAAAAAAACGTCCTGCCATAGCAAATTAATTGCTAAAATCTTCTTTTATAAATGCTTTCACCGCAATTCACTACCTAGTCACTGAGAAATTGGAAGTGAGCGCGGGGTGACAACTTTTCGACGTCGTTAACTTGTCGTTAACACAAATTTACTATTCGAATGTCAAAATTTGCAACTGGCACTAGCAAGACTTTTGAAACAACCAATCAAAGCGTTGAAACACACACACATTTGAACGTGAGTGTGAGACGACACTCGATTAGTTAAAATCCACAAAACTCACACTCGCTAATTATGTTTCCTATTTTTGCCACTAGGGGCGTTGTTTCGATACCATACAAATATTGTAGTTTACTTTTTCATGTCGAGTAGTGATAAAAACTCGCACTAAGCACACAGGTCAAGTGTTCGTGCTTACCCCTCTTTAGTTTAGTATTTTTACTACCAACGAAAGGGGGGAATCTTACTTAGTAGCTAACAAACTCTAAGTCTGTGACTTGTGCTACATTGTTTATCGGGTATATAGATCGGTAAAAATGTATGTCATCTTAAATGCTAATTTCACCGCCGCCTGTTAAAATTAGTCGTTGATTAAATATCATGTCATCTCTCTCGTTATTCGTATTAATAAAAGAGAAGACATAATTTTAAGATAAACGATTAACAATAACTAAATTAAAGTTAGTGAAATTGGTACTTTAGCTATCAATAATAATCTTTTTGTTTTTTTCGGAGAAGACCTTATTAGACTAACTTTTGTTATCGAAGGGAATGTAAAAGATTATTTTGATCCACAATTGATAACTGCCAAACCTAATAAAGTGTTAGAGATTGAGAATGTGTATCCATTTGTAGATCAATGAAGGTCTTGGGTATGAGAAAACAATTTATTTTTCTTTCAGGAATACAACTGGGTCAATGTCCATCTCACGTTTATGGTAGGTGAGTTATTTTGCGACTTTTAAACTATATTGGTGGACTATAAATTAAACCCTTCTTTGTATACAAGCTTTCCCACCAGAACTGTACATTTTGCTGCGAGTAGCATATTATGTATTAATCCAGCGCCTAAGCTAAATTATTATCATATAAAAATTTTGTCAACATCGATCACTATACTTAGTTATTCCGTCAAAGAGTACCTAATAAACACACATACATCGAACTTTCTTTTTTTTATAGTGTAACTAGATGTTGCCGCCGACTTCGTGCGCGCAAAAGTTAATTTCGCAGAAACCGTACATTTTTCCGCGTTAAAAAGTAGCTTTTGACCTTCCCCGTGGTCTACTGTACCTACATCTATGCCAAATTTAATCAAAACTCGATCCAGTAGTTTCGGAGCCTATTCGATGCAAACAAACAAACAAAAATTTCCTCTTTATTATATTAGTAGGTATAGATAATGGTTTCAAAAATCTTTTGAATGGGTAAGTAGTAGTTAGTGTGCTATAATATATCACTTCTTCATACCTTCTCGGTCTAGCAAATCAAAGTCGTCGTTATATAATTTATAAAGTGAGAGCTCTTTCTCCTCAAATATCTAGTAAGCCCAGTGTTTATAATAAACCTTGTTGAGGGTCATAATATTTAGCTGCATCGCTTCTTATTACCTGTGTAGTGGTCCGCCGTCCGCCGTTCGCCGTGCATCCGTAATGGCCGCCTTATCGCAGATGAGTTACGATTAGTAAATTGGCGAGCGGAGAGGGCGATCGCCTTTCTAATAAATTTAACCCGCTCGAAATTACGGAGCATCTCCTAAGGTACTATTCTGAACGTTTTCTATTTAATTTCAAATAATTATATAGAAAACGTTCTATAATTTAGAATGTTTTAATTTAGAAAGTGACACGCGATACAAAATCGATATGATATTATATGACACAAACTACAACGCTGTATGGAGCTTTGAAACTGAAATATGTAATAATGAAAATCAAACAAACTTACCATTCATGTCACGGCAGCAAAAAGCAGCAATTCGCTCGATTGGTTCTATAAATGGTATCAATGAATCTACGCCCAGTTTCCAGACAAATAGCATATTTTTTAATTAAGTTAATCATACATTTAATAGATTCCGCTTAACTAATATGGTATAAGTGTCTATTCGAATGGGATTTCTGTGAGAATGATTAACAGTTGCGTACAGTATTTATTACACGATCATGCGAAATAATGTCGAGGACTTAGAGAATAGGGCGGCCAGTTTCGTGAGGCGAGGAGATAGTATCGTCTAAAACAAGTAAAATTATGTTGGTGAGGATCAGCGCTGATTGATGCGCGCCTCCTCTGAACGAGATACGCTGGAAGTACCGAGTAAGATAGTTCGTTATTACCGGTCATACGAATAATTATAGACAAATCACTACCTGGTTAGACGGTTTGAATAAAGTGGCTTTTCCTTGTTATGCACAAAGTAGAGTCGAAGCCAGGATACACTGAAAATTGCCTTGGCTACTAAAGTGGCGCCATAATCTGTAGGTTATAGAGTATGCGCTTTAGTATTAGTTTCTAGAGTTTTACATAGGATCGATGGACTTTTGGACCATAAGTATTTGAGGTTAAGATACATAAACTGGCTACAGCTTCAACGTACTAAAACATTGTAAATTTTGTCACCTATTTATTAATAATGTCAGTGATTCATAATTAATTCTTTTATCAAACACTTATAAAATAGTAAGTCGCAACAATAAATAACATTGTTGGAATAACCGCAGCTAACGTGCAAATTGTATTTCAATAAAAGAAGCGTGCTGGCAAAAAGCGCACTCTTAAGAAGTGCTCACCGAGAAATGTATGCTTAATAGTTTTAGAAAATAGATATAATGCGACACACGTGTCATTCATGCAAATGATTGGGCATGGTAGTAATGGTATTATAATGGTGAGGCGAGCAGCGGCCAGTGTGGCGAGATGAAGTGGCAGTGGCGTGTCGCCATTAGAGATTTCACAGAGCTGCGCCCGCGCCGGCCGCCCGCGCTGCACATTATCCAATCATCCTACTTATATTATAAACTAGCTTTTCCCCGCGACTTCATCCGCGTGGAATAGTTACTTTGGGATATCGCTAAAATTTACCCGCGACTTCATTTACGTAGAAGAAGCGCTTCCACCTCACGACTGCCCGCCCGCTCCGCGCGCCTTACTATAGCGCGCATGATTATTTTATTACTGCGATATCTTCTAAAATACTCATTGAAATCAAATGATGTAAACGGCAAATTTCTTCTAGATTAAATGCTTGTAATGAATAACGTATTTACTTGGATAAGGATTAATATAATCTTTATGAAAACACCTTCACAAATAATGCTTACTTTTAGAACAAATTTGGTAAGTATAAAAAGGTTATAGTGAGCCAACCTTAAAAGATAGACATATACTGTCGCGGACTTTTTTTTAGAACTTTTAAAGGGGAACAATTCTGCCATACATCATTTTAGCGAAACTTTAACCGTTTCCGCAGCGTACGTAGCGAAAGCTCTCAAAAGGAAAAAAAGACCCCCGATTTTCTAACATTCTTGATTGGTACTCCGCTCGTATTGAGTTTAGCATGATGCTATATAGCCTAAAGCCTTCCTCGATAAGTGGACTATCCAACACAAAAAGAATTTTTCAATTCGTACCAGTAGTTCCTGAGATTAGCGCGTTCAAACAAACAAACAAACAAACAAACAAACTCTTCAGCTTTATAATATTAGTATAGATGTGAAAGTTTGTGACGATGGATGGATGTTTGTTGCTCTTTCACGGAAAAACTACTGAACGGATTTTGATGAAATTTGGTATCTTAGTAGTTTAGACTCTGGATTATAAAGGCTACTTTTTATGCCGACAAAATACAGTTCCCGAGGGATACTGTAGTTACGCGGGCGGAGCCGCGGGCAACAGCTAGTTTATTAATAAACGAAACATGTTACATGTCTCGACTATTTTTCCTAAGATGTGGAAGCTTTTTGATTTGACACTGACTATTTCTTAGTTTTCTTACGTAGCATACTTTACATTGACCAATTTTCTATTCGTAATTCGTATACGAAAGTAGTGGTAGTAGACGAAAGGACGAATTACAAAGGTCTCATGTCTAATGTCTTATTTAAATTTTATTCCAGGGTTAAGAACTATATAATGACGACGATAAGCAAACACTACTCAAATGGCTAAAAAAATATTGGAAAACTAAAAACCAAAAACCGATATTCAAGGAGCGTAATCAGTATTCGATTCTCGTTACAAAAATATAATATGTGACCATTGAATATTGAGCAGATTATCCTATAAATACTTAAGTTCGATTCATAACTGCGCGGCTGGCGCGTAGTCTTTAAAGCCGGCGCGACGTACGGCATTATAAGGGTGTCTAATATCCATGCGTAGTTAGAGTTTTCAGGAAATGTTAATCATGTGATTTTTCTATAAATTGCGCTTTTTAATTAAGCATAATATATTAAATATTGCAGCCTAATGTTGGGTTGCATATTTCTGAGAACAAAAATGCCCATGAAGAGTATCTGAAAGAGAAAGTGTTTGCCTTAAGAATTTGCCGCAAATTATCAAGGCCGAGATGATCACAGCCTTAAAAGCTCATCGTGGCAATCGAGTCGCTCTCACACGTCGCCTGACGAATGCGCCGGAACGAATGCGCCATCCGCGCCGCATAACGCTCCCTTCACACTTTATTACCTCAAGGGTTTATATTTAATTTTTATGTCTATCGTCGGCCACGCGCTGCAAAAAAATCTTGATTGTAATCAAATAGCTCCACACCACATTACGTTATTAGGTTGAAGTCAATTTATTCAATTGTGACAAATATTATAGATTCTACACGGACTGTCTCCGTGATTGAAGGCAAATTACTACTGAATGATAAATCTACGTGTGGACGATTGAAATAGAAGTGTGCATGGGTAATTTAAATTGCACTATGATCAAGTCGCCGTGAAAAGACATTTTAGATTTTTTAGCAAGCCGTTTTTAGTCTGTTTTGAAATTTCTTGTAAGAAGGTTTGGATGATAATGGGACTTTAAGCCCCGTTAGATTTTAATACTGCAAAATGTAAAAAAAAATCGGTCCTAAAACAGTTTAAGCAGAAAATGAAAGTAGATCTGAAGACGATGTAAATGCAGTTGTTCTATGTGAAGCTGTGGTTCCATTATATATAAAATTAGTAAAATTTACTTCACTTAGGTAATAATAAACTTTTAAGTAGGTATAACACCTCCATGAATCGTGAGTCATAGAAGTAGGATTTGTTGAGTAAAATGATTGAAAAAATCTTTTTTTTTTTTTTATTTCTTAAAAAGTTCTACCTTTCTGAATTTGACCTAAGAACTAGAAAGTTCTACCTATCTAAATTTCTAAATAAATTTAATTTATTATAATTAAACGTTATAAAATTCTTTATGTTTTGGATTTTTCATCATGCTTATTAATTTGAAGCAACGCTAATTAAAAGTTACGTCAGGGTAATTTCTTTTTATTATCTACACTAATATTATAAAGAGGAAAGATTTGTATTTTTGTATGTTTGTAATGAACAAACTCAAAAACTACTGTGCCGATTTCAAAATTATTTCACTATTATAAAGCTACATTCATCCTGAGTAACATAGGCTATATTTTTTTATAGAAAAGATTAGGGATCCTTTCTAAAACTTTAGTAACGTAACCCAAGGTGTAAAAAATGCAATAAAACATATTTCGTAGCATGCGCTGCGGAAACTATTGATGTTAGAATAAAACTATGTTCTATATAATTCCAGTTCATATTCAAGACATTACAACGTCTGTCGGGGTCAGCTATATCTAATATAATAATATTATTATCTGTTTATATTTTATATTTAACCTGTTAATATATTGATAGCTTATTTAAATTCATACCTTATTTTAGACTATAATTTGTTCAGATATCATTTAATCTAAACGTACTTACATTATTTATTGCAATTTACTTACATCTTTATTGCGCGGTAAACAACTGACATTTAAATTGGTAGCAAAATGTGTTCTGTTGTTATCTTCGTTGACGTTTAGAATAATTTGATCTGAACTTCTGTTCAGAGTTCTCCACTTACCATTAGTATAACAATAACTTACGGTTCTTATTATGAAAGGAATAAGAATATTAAGAGGCTATTAAGCGCAACCATGAGCAGACTATTGTCATTTTTAATGAAAATGTATTTCGATATTATTTTTTGTGGTGAAAGCTGTAGTCACATAGTACTTAAGATGTGGCGAACCTTAAAAAATATTAAATCTTTTGTGATGACTGATGAGCAAAAAATGTAGCATCCCCTTTTGTTCATCAAAAGAAAGGCAAGATGTACGTCTGGATATTAATGTATCATGTATGATTAGTAGCCGGGTACGTGTGTCGTCGTGTGTCGCTGCGCGGCGCGGGAGTGGCGGGGGCGTGGCCGCGCGCGCTGCTATTGGCCGTCGCATGCAAATGCGCACGCCGCCTGCGCGCGCGCAATCTCTACCACCATTGTTTAGCGCAAAAACGCGCGTCGAGCTCGCCCGGCCTCGTTTGTCCGCAACATGCGTCGACAAAAACGGAATGCGCATAACAAGATGCGGCAAAAACGTCGGCTTTTTACCGCCGATTTATATCCCTCCCCCCTAATCCCGATACGCGAGTCCCGTCGTCAGTTAAACAATTTTTCTCGCGAGGCAAAAACTTGACGGGCGGCTACTGAACTCCGAGATGCATCGTGCGTCGTTTTTTAATAAACAAATACGCCGAGGGAACGGATAATGACTTGATACAGCGAGCTATTTATATTTCGAAACTGATTGTATATTGAATACTAAATACGGCGGGGCTTCATTTCGACTCTTTTTATGGTCATGTTTTCGTGAGATACCCTCGTAAATCTACTAATTCGTGCTCGCTGCTCAGGATAAATGTACCAATGTTGGCAATTATAAACCAACAGACAGTTTTTTCTGTAACAATTATGTAAAAACGTACCACCATTGGCAATTAAAAAATTGTAAAACTTAAAACAACTGTAACAAACGCAGAAACACTAACCGTAGATAGAACACTCGTAAACAAGCTAATTGCTAAAATTACAGTTGTTATTATTATTATTATTATTATTACAATTAATTCAAAAACGTGAGGGAACCTAATATACTTCTAGGGTAATCAGAGAATTAAAAAGGAGTAAATGTCAAAAGTAAAAGTCAGTAATAGTGTTTTTAGTAAATTGAATATTTCTTAGTGACGCCACGCTTAGTGATAATATTAGATCACGTCAACAATTTGGTTACTTCTAGGAAGAGTTTTTGTTAAATTTAATATCATTCTGGCAGTACTTAATTGATTATAACGCTTACATCGAGCAACAGTTTAAAAGTATCATACTCAGTTTCTCTGTAAAAATCTTCTGGATTAACAGGTAGGCTCTCTTAATATGCAAATATAAAAATGTTCTTGCTACTGGGATCCCAGAACTTGACCAAAGTATTTACTTTGAAGGAGCACAACGTTTGATCTATTGATAAAAACTGAGACATACTTGTGCCTACTCGTTGACTAATATTTCGATAAATATAATCTAGATGAAGCATCTAGCCTGGCACCAGCAACAAAAACGAAGGTATTCGCGAAGCAGGACCCATTAGTAAGGGCTGCATTTACATTGAATGTCCGTCTACAATCGCCTGCACTATTGCTGGTTGATATCCATTATTATTAGCACATTCTAGGTAGCTCTTGTAACTTTTGATGTGCAACATCTTTCCTCTCGCTTTATTGCAGTTTGTGGGAGTCATTTCGTGAAATGGGACGGAAGTGTTTAACAGGAAATCGTGGAAGCGCGCGCTATTTAACTTGACGAATCAGAGCGTGGTGGTAGAGTTACCCGGCAGATTCGAATAAAATATTTCAGTATTTATCTTTTATTAAATTTTGAGGATGATTTATGTCACTCCTTGATGAAAAAGTTTCCTTATTTTTATTATATTAAAAAATCTCATACCTATTAAAAATTGTACTAAGCATTTTTTTTATATTTTCATTTTTTTAGAATATAATTTAAAATTGCTAATTACTTAGATGAGATTTCAAATATTACACATAAAATTTAAAGTCAGTCTAATTTATAAAAAGGATCTAAACATACTCAAAAAGAAGACTAATTTTCGATACCAAAGGGTATTTTCGATATAAAATTCATGCTAAAGAAAACTGCATACCTGCATTTTAAATGGTCAGACACATGAATACCCCTCGCTAAACAAATTGGCAGACATCATGGCCATCCGGCGTTTAACGTCCTGGCACGATGCCAGCTCTAATATAAATATTTCCCTATTCAAATACTTCTATCTGGGAAAAGGTTTGCAATATTAAGATGTTTCAGGAATTTTAAAATGCTTTTCCATTCCACTCCTAGCTATATACTACTTAGGTAAGTACTAGAATTACAAATGAATTTAAAATGAACATTGAATTTTATATTAATTACTTGTATGTGTCTTTAAAATCTACACCTTTAAGTTATTAGAATCTTAATTTTTAGACCATGACTAAACAGCCATATTCACTAAGCCCTTAAGTTGGTGTATTATAATAATAATATTATGACAATAATTATTATAAATAAAAAAATAAAAAAGCTGTTACAATAAAAAAAAAAAACAAGTAAATAGCTAGATAAATTGTATTTAATTAATACTAGTTTTAATGTGCAAGAATCCCTCTACGGTTAAAGGATTGCCAGTCGTCTCTAGATTGGGCTACCGGAACCCACTTGTGGCCGGCTATTCTTCAGATCGTCGTCCCATCTAGATAAAAATTATTCTTCTTTTGTCCTGCGAACCTTCTCACGTGGTCACTGTTTTTGTCCATCTCTGGTCCTGTAGACTTCAATCTCTGTTCAACCTCATCATCTTATGCCAATTATAAACCACCTAAACATTAGTTAACACTAAACTAACAAATTAAAATCTAAACTTGCCAGTTGATTAAGATCTAAACAAGCCAGGCTTTTCTACAATTACTTTACTCTACATTTAATTTGATAATTCTACCTACTTATTATTTTGCTTAAACGTTGGTAGGTACTATTGTTTAAACATATCAATAAATCGCATAATATAGTAGTAGTTACTCGATAACTTCCTCTTAATATGCCTTACGTATGAGGAAGGAGACTGTTAGTAGGACTCACTAATTAATATAATGTGAACAAAACGGTTCTTCGATTAATTAGTGTCATTCTAATTTCCACTGAGCGAGGGAAATGGTGGACAATCTAATGATTTAGACACGACACACTATAGACAACTCTATTGATAAGTTTTAACTAAAATATATCAAATCGTTTTTTGACGTGATTTTTTTTTTCGAAAATTTGTCACGTTCCACCTGAGCCGAGCGTGCAAGCGAGAGCGCGGAACAAGCGATAGAGAGGCACGATCGGTCTAAGCATTCGGCTTGTGATGACGTTATCAGTTATCACTAATTATTATCGTCCGTAAACCGATTCAACAGACAGCCATATTTTTTCCCAAATAATGTCTGTCGTAACAAAACTAGAACCTTCTTTAGTATTATAGATGTCTCTACATATACCAAGGTGAACAGTTTGATCCTCCTCCATGAAGTTCTTAAAAGTCAGATATCAGTATATGCATTATCCAGGAAGTATACAAAAAAGTACATAGATCCATTTAATTCTATCATCCATATTTTAATCATCTGCAGAGACCTAAGTCACGTTTGCCTATAACGTGCAGCACAGGATCAGCGCTCATTACTCTCATCTCGCATTAGATATATCCCGAGTGCGATTCGTATTCAATTATGCGCGCGCGCAAAAACTAGTCGCGCGTTAGACGACGGCGGGCGGGCGCGGGGGACGGGAACGGGGGTCGTTACCGCGCGCCCAATTTACAAATAAAACGCGGGGAACGTCCGGCCGCGCAAAAACTGCCCACACTCCTCTGTGCATATGAATGGGGCACTTTTTGTCGTCAGCGCTAGTAATATGCTGCTTTGGAATCCCACACAATGTGGAACTGCTTTTAAAAGTGGAGAATCATTAAAACACGTATATTAACATACTGTAAAAATAACGACGTGAATTTACAGTGAACAATAAGAATTCCTTATAGTTTTGGTCTCCGTCCGTCTGTCTTACCGCCCCTACCTCCTACTTCTGAAATAGGGTACTTGACTGTAATTTTCAATAAATAAATACCTAAATAGTGCTCTTAAAATAATAAAGTTTACAAAAGCATTAGTATACTAAAGATAAATATTTTAAAAGACACTGCTGATTGTATGAAGCGATTTTGTCAGGTTTGTTATTGCATATAATAAAAAATTACCTATATTTTAGAGTTGGCAGTACAAGTGGGGATAATTTTTTATCGAGCAGAGTATTATCAAATAGGTATTTTTAAGTAAAAGTGAAGTTTAGAATATTACTTATACTTTTATAAAGTGAGCGATTTACAAGTTGATCCCCTCCTCGAATTTCTAAACAATAAGAGGTAGATTCATTATTAGTATCCATACTAATAGTTCATGCTAAATACTCTATAGGAAAATTATTTTGAGCTCCGGTACCTTCCTTTGTCATGTCCTGAGTCCTGACATGCTCTTGGTTATTTTTCCAACTTAAAATATGGACCTATTTTAATTCACCATTCTGTACTAAGCTGCAACTATCAGATGACGAATGGATAAAACTCCTAAAAATAAGCAACCTAATACAACATTAATCAGAGGTAGTTATATGCTCAAAAATTGTTACAAAATGTTGAATTTTATCTACCCAGCATTTTGGGTAGATATGGGTATTTACCGGGTACGTATGGGTATTTACCCGGTAGGTGGGTAAATACCCGGGTACGTGCCCATCTATAGTCCTGACATGCTCTTGGTTATTTTTCCAACTTAAAATATGGACCTATTTTAATTCACCATTCTGTACTAAGCTGCAACTATCAGATGACGAATGGATAAAACTCCTAAAAATAAGCAACCTAATACAACATTAATCAGAGGTAGTTATATGCTCAAAAATTGTTACAAAATGTTGAATTTTATCTACCCAGCATTTTGGGTAGATATGGGTATTTACCGGGTACGTATGGGTATTTACCCGGTAGGTGGGTAAATACCCGGGTACGTGCCCATCTATAGTCCTGACATGCTCTTGGTTATTTTTACAACTTAAAATATGGACCTATTTTAATTCACCATTCTGTACTAAGCTGCAACTATCAGATGACGAATGGATTAAACTCCTAAAAATAAGATAAATTTTAATCGTATCTATTAACATCCCTTTCTTCCTATCACTTTCTAAAAATCGTACCTAGGCTACATTACTAATTAGTGCTTGTTGCTTAAATAATTAATAATTTAGTATGACCTCCACAGTCGATTGCGATGCTTGTCTCCTTGTTTATGTCATGTCATTGCTTTCGTTAATCAGTAGGTATATAAAAAAAAACAAGGACATTTTTATATTATCTCACCGCTCGCAGCATTTTAGTCCTCCAGCGGCGAGCGTCTGATTATGTAAGGAGCTCGGATTCACCGCGCGCCGGGTTTTTGCGCGTCCGAGCGCATGGTGAATGCGCCAGATTATCTCGCGGCCCGCCACAGTCCGCACCATAGATAATACAGATATATATTAGTATAGATGCGCAACTCTAAAATTGAAACTGAGTCTTGCAAAAGTTTCGGAATGTCGTTTTTAGATGGCGTTGTACCGTTTTAGTTACTATCAAACCCGCTAGATGGAAGTAGTACCGCCTGATAATTTTTATTGAACTGAATTATGGACAGAAATTAAGTTTTATCGTAAGTCGTAGACACAACAACGACCAAGTTCCTCTTTAATAGTGGGATATGGTTGCTGCATAGTAACATGTTCGCGAGCCCTTATAAATACGCCTTGTGTTAGCGATAGCGCGATGTAGAAGTCGCTTAGTGGCATCTGTTGTGACTATCCGAAAACTTTCAAACTGTTAGTACCGGATCGTCATTTTTAGATGTCTCTGTTCTCTGTTAATTTGTGCATGTATGAGAGTTTCACCCCCCTGGTCCGCACTCCGCCGCGCGCCGGTCATCGTGCATCATCCAGGTCGCCATCATCATTAAAATATACATTGGTTTCGTTTGGATTATGGAAAGGGTTTTCGATAACCTGCTCTACACGTAACGATAAAACTGTAGAGTTCGAACAGTGATCGGCAATTTGCGGCCCGCAAGCCAACGGCAGTATTTTTTTTGTCAATCCCCGGTTTATGCCGTTAAATCATTACGTGTGTAGTGGGACTTAGATTTGTTTTAAAAACCGTACCTATATCTATCTAAGTTCGTCGGTTATCGTCTATCATACAATGCATTGTATTTTTCATTAATTTATTAAAAAGGTTTAAAAGTTCTCACTTTAAGCTATACTTTCATCGGTTCTAAATCTCAAACACAATTCTCGTATTTAAAGTAGACTTTTATTTTACTTTGATTCTATTATGAGTGAAGCGACTTGTTATCATAAACTGATTTTGTGTCGTTTGGACCAATCAGCGCGTTTCACGTTGCTTTAACGTTTAAGAGAATACCAGTTTGACAGTTTTAGCGTATCGGGACTTGATTGTAATTTTATTATTGTAGGTTGTATTTAGCAGAATTGATCCCTGTTTGTATCTTTCATAAATCTAGATATTATAATTATTCCACTTTTTATGAGTAAAATACAAAATCTCCATTTATATAATTGATTCTAAGCCCACATTTCATTGCCACGTTTAAATAATAAATTAATAGCCTGACCGTCAAATTTGGAACAAGGTATTTGTCTGCTCGTCGATTACTCCTGTCCTTTAAACTTATGTGACATTTAACGCTACATCTGTTGTCGTTCTTAAACTAAAGTTAACCCTATTGCAATGGGAATAAAGTTGGGAATGTGTTTAGTGAATAGTTTGGTTTGTTCAATTAATGATATCGACACGCTTGCTTGATTCATTAGGCGCTAATTTAAATGCTTTTTAACGCAAGGACCTCGTATTCTTTTGTTTAATCTTATATAGTAATTATAATTTTACATGTTTTAGAATTATATAGTAATTCTAAAACATGTAAAATGAGATAAAACATAAGATAGGTAAAGCTGTAGCATAAAATATTATTATATGTTCGTTTCTATGGAAATAACGGATGAGATCGTGGTCTTACTGAAACTAATTTGATTTGAACATAGTGTACAATTAAACGGACATTAAAATAGTAAGTAGAACTCAGAAAAAACTAAGACATGTATGTACTTTATCCTTGTTAAATCGAAAGGGTAGAAAAAAAAAGAATAATAAATGGAGCAAAGCGAAAAACTTGGTAGACATATTATTTTCACATCATTTTAAACATAGTAGGTATTCTGAATGGCACCTGGAACTTACAAAGTTCACTTTCTTTATATTATTAACGTTATCTATACAAATAAATAAAATCGAAGTGTCCGTTTTATCATTTTAAATTAACAGTTTTTTACGGGTAATATGAAAGTTTATACGAGACTTACATTAAAAAATATTTTATTACTATTTTCGTTTGCCGGGTCTGTCTGTCTGTCAGTATGTCTGTTTGTTTTTAGCTAATCTCTGTAACGGCTGGACGGCTGAACACATGACTTTCACTGGAAGATAGCTAATTTATAAGGAGTAACTTAAGGTAACTTAAGCTAATTTAATCATAATTATGATTCTGTTTAAAAAAATAGGGTTCCGTTGCCGTAACTGGTTATTATTATTATTAATAATTATTATTATATTCTGTTTAGTTTTTCTTGACTTTTCGTATTACTCCGCTTATTTAGTTATTTTACCTCTCCTGTGCTGCAGGATTGCCTGGAAGATATCGCTTATAGCGATAAGGCCGCCCTTGCCCACATTTAGATTATAAATTTAGTTTTAGTCTGACGATTGTATTATTTAATGTGAGCAATAAAGAGTTTATCTATCTATCTATCTAACTAACTAACTGGTGCCCGCAAACGAAGTTGCGGGCACCAGTTAGTTAATAAATAATACTGCTCATTAAGGAAAAAGGTGATAAAATAAAAATTAAACTGTAGACAAAGAGTCAGTAATATAAATATGACATGTTAGTGTAAATGTCAGAGAAAGCTCCTGAACTAGTTACTTTTTTTATTTAGACGTTTCTTTTTTGCCGTAACTTTTAATTAGTGAGGGCGTTCACTTTTACCGTTACACAGGGGTTATCGATAAATCATTATCGACGGTCGATAAACGCTGTCGTCTGATCGTCTGACGCTTCTCTGCAACTTCTGTTTTTTGTTAGTTCCATTATACGATATTATATGTATGGTATCCCTAGTATCCCATAACATTATTAATCAATTAATAATGTTATGGGATACTAGGGCAGGTTTAAACTTTTTAGCACTTGTTTACTTCACCTGTACCTATATAACGGATACTTACGATAACAATAAACTACTTAATATTGATAATGAGCTACCACAAGTTTTTTTTTTTGTGTAATGGATATTTTATTCAATTTGAGGGCTTTTTCAAGACAGATTAGTAATTTAATCTATTTGACGGTGTCATCATCATTAACCTTTATAAATACATCTACCCTCTTTCTGCCATTTCTAATTTTAGAATACAATGATTGCTTCTTTTTCTTTATAGGATAATAGATAACAGCCTGTTTCATAATTTTCTGATAAGTGGCGGTTATTTGGATCTTTTGTTGCTGCTTTCTTTATATCGAGCGAAAGAGAGAAAACATGCAAAAAAGCTATCTGAAACTTGTTATTAGATTGTGACACAGACCCATAGTAAACATTATATCATTCGATAAACTCGAATGGAGTTAATATCGCAAACAAATATTATGTAAAGCGAAAAAAGCAAGACGAACCGCGTGCGTGCGCGCAGCGGCCCGCGACCTGTGTCCGTGTCTAGTGAGGCACCACTGACCACTATGACTATAATCTATATCGATAAAAATTTACGTTATAATTGTACAAAACAAATAAAAGTAACAATTATAAGATACTAATACATAAAGTTTGTTTTTTTTTTAACGGGCAATTGGCCCACCACACTTACCCACTACTGCAACTCCTGTGTAGCCAGGATCGACAGTGGTATCTAACTGTAAAAACCCTTGGATATGATCTCAGGGGTGCCCGGGGGACATGCTAAAGCTGTCTTGGAACCCGCAACGAAATTAATCAGAAGATTGTAGGAGGAGTAGGAAGTATTCCAGTTTCGCTTCCCAAGCAAAGCAGGAGACAGCAAAAATTGTGATGACAAAAAAGTCAGTTGTTGTTTGTTTTCTAAAATCTAACTGTTGCTGATGACAGTTTCTTAGTTTAAAATGCATCATGCAGATCTGGGTTAAAGTTAAACCCGGGTTAAAATACTATGACTTCTCATACATAAATACAAAGAAAGAGAGAGATAACATGATATTTAATCAGCAAGTTTAACAAATAATCTTAAACGTTTCTTATTCGGATTTCAAAAATCTACACGAACTTGTCTACAAAGGAGTATAGTATGAGTAAACATTTTAAATTTCTATTGCTTCATTTTTTCTAGAGATATAAACAGTATCAATGGGTCTATTATAAACGGACAACACTAGAAGCAGCGCAGAGGGCAGCGCGAGCTCCTCACATAAAAACCATTGCCAATTACAGTAGCGGCTAGTTTTTAAGCCGCGAGAACTTTCTTCCATCTCCATATTCATTATGAAGAAAGGGTGAAATTATACCGCATGAATATGCTAGTAGCCGGTAAATGCTAAAGTTGAATAACACGGAGCCTGGGGAGTGACTCAATACTGATTAGCTCATATTGAGACTTAACACGTTCAGACCGGGGTGTACCACCGGTGGAGCACGGAGTACTCGCTGACAGGGCGGGGTGTACCACCGGTGGTCACGTCACACCTGACTTTTAATGTACTAAGAAATTCGTGCCGCCTTAAAAGAGAGTATTGTAATTACCGTTCCCGCCCTGGAAAATCGACAAAGTTTCATAGTGTAGCTCAGGAGATGGATATTGTTTTGGGAAGTAAAAAAAAACAGGATTGAAAAATTGTATTTATTAGAGACAAAATTACGATAAATGATACGAAATGCAAATTATTTCTGCTGGATCACATTGAGAAAATGTTATTAATAGGAAAACTAAATCAAAAATGAAAAAAATTGTAAAGATATTGATGGTACAAAACGAAAATTATTTTTGATGAATCGTATAAAAATAATCCAAACCATAGATATATAATATTAATAAGAGGATCCAAACACATTGGTTTGTTGTCACATGCAGAGCAAAAAGTATTCACGCGTTTTGATTTTTTTCTAGCCATAGCCGCAGATTCGGTTGTTGTAATACGGTCGTAACAAGGCCTGCAACTCTCGGGTATTTCTAAGCATTCCTTCGGTTTTCTCTAACTTATGTTTTGGGTTCCGTTGAACAATCGGCTCACCTTCCTCTGCAGCGTCATCGGGTCGATTATCAGTGCTAGAATTGCTAATCATCTCTTTTATAATTTGTTCCCGGAATTCTTAAATACTTAGTTTCTACCTTCTCCAAATTTCTGGTGAATAACCCAAGCATTTACTAACATTGTGCCACAAACAATCTCGATGATAAGTTTGCGGTACCACTTTAGGGTTTTTCTAAGGCTGGCATAGCACGAACTACGAAGCCATCTGATCTGATACATCCGCCCCCTTTTTCGCATTATTATAATCCAAAACAGAGTCCGGTTTCTCCACATATCGTTGGCCGTGTCCACCGGTGGCGCACCCCGCCCGGCAAGTCTTTCGGTTTATGGGGCGGTGATGTACCACCGGTGGCCATATGAAGATTTGCCCCGTTTGGATACCACATACCAGTTCATGAGGTCCCGGTCTGAACGTGTTAATAAATAGAACACAATTTTGTACTATTAATTTTTATAAGTATCTATTTAGATAAAATCTATACAATATGTTGGCAATTTCGTCTCATTTCTGGAGAGATGGAATCAGGGCTAATCCTAATCTCACGTGATCAACAAGATTAAAAGTGCTATTAATAATTTGATTTTACTTATTTTTGAAGTATCTTAATTATTTGTGTCATCTCTTTAGCGACCCTAGTCTGCTCTACATATTATTACGCTATCAGATTAATGGGTTGATGAATTGTAAATTCTGTTTTAATGATAAACACATAAACATAAAACTAAAGTAAAATATTCTAATATATCATATTCTATGTGCTCTATAGTCTATAATATAGTTTCATGATGGCATTCTGCACCTTACATTATTATGATTTAGTGTAGCACAGTTGCACCGCTGCACCCCCCCGGGCGAGCTCGGGGTGGGGTGGGGACGGGGGAGGGGAGGGAGGACCAAGTCAGCGATGGTAGTAATAAAGCCAGCCATATTTCACACTTAGCGCGTAATGAGCGCGCGCCCAAATAATTGGATCACGTACATAACTCATTATTACCTCGCACCTCAGTTCGGCGTACGAATGTATCATTACTTGACCTCTTCTGCCCACTCTACCCCCCTCCCCCTGAAGCCTCCGTCCCCCCACCCCGCACGAAACACAAAGCAACATCGCTGCAATCTAAATGTCCTTATAGTTAAGTAGCTTCAAAGATATTTGCTTTATGGTAGAGTGGGCAAGGGTGGGAATTTATATTGCGAAGCACCGCTTATGTTATGCCTCCAGTATTCTATATCAAAAATGTGTGGATATTTTAGAAATAATGACCAAGTACCGCTACAATGTATGTGTAGCAAAGAAAGTGACGATTAGTATAATTGCAGGCTTGAGGTATTGTAAAGGCAATTATGAAAGCCATGCATACTGTTGTTATAGATGTCAAGAATAGCGTTATAAACACAGTGGACAATGTAAGGGACATTTACAATAATACTTAAACTTGCGTAAAACACGTTTTTATTTTAGGTGCGAAAAAACCGGATATAAATTATATTATGCAAGGCACAAAAATACCAAATCCGGCAACTAAGTAATGCCAGTTTTGTTAACTGAATATTCGAAACCGGCAAAGAAATATTATTTTGGCGAACAAATAACTATATTGGCAACATCTTGAGAGTAGGTACAATTTTATTAAAGAATGGGGTCATATTTTTTTCGTTATGTAGGTTATTCAAAAAACATATTAAGCAGTGAACTGAATGCACATAAAAAACGTAAAGAAGCGTACAAACCTTTTTGAATTTTTCTTAAAGTAGAAAGCTGTGACATAATTACTGTTTATCCTACAACTACATCGCAAAGGTAGAGCTTTCAATTCTTTTGCATGCAAACAGTTGCTATTCAAAATTCTCTAACGAAGAGAAAATAATACAAAAGGAAAAATATTCTCTCTCAATATACAGATTATTCATATACAATAGTATAACTTATAACGGAAAACTACATATAAACACTCGGCTGCAGCGCGACAGGGAGCGCGGGTAAACTCTACCGTCTTCGGAGTTATTCCATTAATTAAACGTGTATCGCGCCCCCCTCCGGACCCCTACTGGGGGGCAGTTTCCCCACTCGCTACTGTAACAACACACTCTCGTTATAATTAATTATATAAAAGCAATTAGAATTGATAAGAATGATTAAAGTTCAAGTAAATGATCATTTTATAGGTAATTTCCGAATAGCTTTTAAGTACTTTTTTCGAAAATCATAGTAGTATTTAGGAATACGAACTGTTTGTCACTTGAGTGTGAAATATTTTTACAGCTTTGTCCAGTAATTTATGTTTGGTTATTTAAAAAAACGCTCGGCCCTAGTAGGTTTGTAGATATAGATGTACCTATCCTAGTTCATAGTTAAGACATACAATATGTGTCAGGACAGCTAGTATATACATCTATTATGAAATTTGCACTAAATGCATAATATGATAGTATATATATATATATATACGGTACCTACACCAGAAAAATATTTAAAAAATATATTTTCTGTCTGTCTGTCTGTTTCTTCCGGCTAATCTCTGAAACAGCTGGACCGATTTTGACCGGACTTTCACCAACAGATAGCTGATGTTATTAACTTAGGATACTTTTATCTCCGTTAAAAAAATTAGAGTTCTGTTTCCATTAATTACTCCTCTCAAACGAAGTTGCGGGCGCCATCCGCCAGTAATAAATAAAACTGATACTCATTTAAAATCAAAAAATTCTTATGCTAGCGACTTCGTATCTTTAATTTGGGCACTGAAGTTTTGACTGCAGAAGAATCCACAAAAGTTATTTCCATTATTTTAAGAAAAAAAACTGTATTTTCATCTGGTACTAAACTAAATGTATTCACTGAAATCCCAACAACTTTTAGATTATAATGTCCAGATACGCTAAGATATTCTTAAAGCCCAGGTTTATCGGTGCCCAGACCCCCGCGGGCGGGCGGGGAGGGTGGGGTCGCACGCTGTTAGAATAAAACATTATTCATAAATAGGATATTGCGGCAGGTGCCGCCCAGCCGCCCAGCAGCCCGCCGCCCGCCCACCACCCGCCGGACGGTGCAGCGCCAACAAAGAGCCCGCTCAAACACACGTTACTGCCTAATATAACTATTTAAATAATTCACTCGTAAACCTCGTATCTGTGCTATGTATTTGAATTAAGAGTAAATTGCTTTCGGTTATATTCTATGTAAATATTGCAGGCAAAATAACACAGTAAAATCAAGGTTCTAATGTCTTTCGGGAATCTTCGTTTCTAATACATCATCAGTCATTTTTATAGCAAAACGGTAATTGTCGAGAACCATTAGCAACTTGGTCGTCATGTACATCCTTATGTGTGTTGATATAAACTCAAAAGTTGCGGACTATGTGGACAACTCAATCTGTACACTAACTGCATTATTAAGATAGCTATTCAAAAATTAACTTTATTTACTTCACTACGCAAAAAGATATACGTTCCATATTACACCAGTCATACACTGCACATCACACATGAGTTGTGTAGCGCGGTGCGACTTGACATTCAAATCGCGTAGGTTTATCCTACTACTATCCTACTTCTATTATAAATGTGAAAGTTTGTGAGGATGGATCGATGGATGGATGGATGAATGACGGTGTACTCTTTCACGCAAAAACTACTGAACGGATTTCACGAATTTCACTAAACGGAACGGAAATTTGGTATGGTAGTAGTTTAAGCTCTGGATTAAAACATAAAATACTTTTATCTCGAAAAAGTACACTGTTCCCGTGGGATACTATATTTACGCGGGCGGACCGCGGGCAACAACAGCTAGTTACCTATATATGTATCTTTATTCTTACCTCCTCTCACTATTGAAAGCTTGCCACGATGTATTTAAAATTTAATATGTCAGTATTTAAAATGTTGGTTGTCATGCGGTTTTCCTTCTCAAGTCTCAACTTCGTGCTTCTCGCTTCCTGCAGCAACACATGCCGTCACAATTACACTAATAAGATCTTATTTAATTACTAATTAGCCCAAAACCGGCCGAACACCGGCTTAATTACCACCTCTATTTATAGCTTAGTTTTTTTACTAACGGATTACAATGCTATTTAATTCAGCGCGAAAAGTCTGGTTTAGCCGCAGGCAGCGGTGCGGCCATATTGAAAAACCTAGTTCGCATGTCAGTCAGGCATTCATCACCCAATGTATGTGTCAGTAAAAAAATAAAACGTACCGACGCACATATCCGACATACTTGCTTTGTGAAATGCTCGACAATCTACATGGCATTTCATAAAACTTTATTTATTCAACAATTAATGACCTGTGTCGTTCGTTAATTGTTGTGTATAGCGCCATCTTAATTCTCAGCTTTGCATAACATTCTTTTGTTTTCTACTTTATAACTTTTTATCTTTGTTCTAGTTAATAGTGACGAGAGAAGACAAGTATAATTCATAACTGGTGCCGGCGTGCAGACTCTATTACCTAAGCCATATTACATGACATTAAATTGAAATCTGATGACTAAGACCAAGGGTTCCACCATTCAATAGGTACAGTAGGTAGCGGGTACAGTGGCGGTTTTACAGATTTGCCGCCCGTAGGCTATTCAATTCTTGCCGCCTCTAAATTTTGATATCGTAGTCCACAATAATATCAATTTTCAATCAATAAAATATCCAACTTTATGATTTGTGCTCCATCATCCTCGAGGATGTTAACGATCGTTACATCAACTTTTCCCGTATAGAATATAGTTAGTATCATTGAGAATTATGGTACCGTATTAGATCCTTGATTATTTTTACAGCAAAGAATTATCAGCAATTTCAGAATATCATTAACAATTGTTTATGTAGAGATGTTGAAATATTTATTATTTAGCACTGTATATTAGGACTATATTTCGATTTTTGTTAAATATTTTAATTTGTCACAACAATGTGTATAATATTTTTTATTTGTAAATCGAAATAAAAAATAAGAACAAAATTTGCCGCCCCTTAAAATTTACCGCCAGAGGCTCCAGCCTACTCAGCCTGCCGGTAAATCTGCCACATATGGATACCATTGTTCACTTAGGAAAAAATATATTTCTAAATGCAACTTAATAAACTTTTTTTCGAAAAGTCAACAGAAAAAAGCTTCCTCCCTAATAAATGTGCTTTTCAATGGTGAAAAGCCCATCCAAATAGTATCAGTAATATTTGAGAAAATCGCGGACAAACATACATACTGTTGCGTCGTTTTGGCGTAACGAGTTTTGTAGCTTTGTGTTCCTAAGTGAATATTGTATTAGTTGTGAAGTTTTAATAAATCTTTCGAGTCAATCGGTTGTTTCTTTTGGGACTGCCCGTAGTAGGCAAAACACATACTGTATACATATATTAAACTGAGAACCTCCTTTTTATTTGAAGTCGGTTTAAAAGACAGCGCCTGTTTACTGTGCAGTGTGCGTATCAAAAATTTTTAAGAGTGATTTGGCTCTTTTGACATCTTTACATAAGCAGTGGATCATGTATTCGAAGTAAATTATAATAAAATTGATTTTCGGAGACATTATCATATATTATTAGCCGCAGTTTCACAGTGACGTGATTCGTGAATAATCAAACAAGAATTATAATGTATATTGATTACCGAGAAAACAGAAGTTCTCACGACAATCACTGCATTGCACCATGACTCATGGGTTACTTAGAATACGCTTCGACTGTGATAAATTATTCCTTATTTAAATACTTCTAGTTCAAAGGATCAGCGCCAACATTACCATACCTAATACGGAGTCTAGAGATCAATGTATATGCGTAACACGCAACATGCGGAGAGGTGACCTTTCGGCTGATCAATGTTTATTCTACTTCTGTATCCGATTATGTGATATTTGAATCTGTTGAGCATATAAAATAGGTTACGAAAAGCAATATATTATAGACTAGCTGTTGCCCGCGGCTCCGCCAGCGTAAATACAGTATCCCTCGGGAACACTGTATTTTTTCGGGATAAAAAGTAGCCTATATTTTAATTTCATCGGAATCCGTCCAGTAGTTTTTGCGTGAAAGAGGAATAAATATCCATCCATCAATACATCCTCACAAACTTTCACAATTATAATATTAAAGTAGGACGTGGCATATCGAGATAAAAGTCTCCACACTTAAACTGCCCCACTTTTGGGATATTTGGGGCAGTTGAGGTTTTATATTTGTCATCTTGACATTTGCTTTCCGCAGTATAATCAGTCCGCATTATTTGACAAAAATCTTCTGAAATCAAGATGGGTATAACTTTTTCTTGTACGAAGTTTTTTGTGTCATATCATAATGCATAGCCCATCCTTATTTTTGAACATCCTTGTTGTCGGTAAACATTAAAAAATTATACATAAATTAAAGCATATTAAAAGCGTACTTTGAGTAGAGTTTTTATCAGTTTTCTTCTTTTTTCATAATAAAACTTTACTTAACTTTAACCAATAACCATAACGTATTCTGAACCTTGAAAAATGTGTATATTGAAGTAGAATATAATGTGTCAGGCGGTCAGAAAGTATGGATTTCATTTCAAATCGAGTGTTTTTTCAAAGTAAATGAAAAAAACAAAAAACAATACATGGAAAATTGCATTAAAAGTAAAAAGTTTCATAAAAAAAGTGTTACTTGTATTTACGTATCAAAATGAAATCATCGATGTATATCGTGTCAGGACAGCGGGTTCTCACGGCACACATGCCCTTAAACAAACTCAGTAATTAATCCTAGCGATCACTCACTGAGCTTAGACCGTGCGCTCGCGCAGATAAATATTCCGACTTTAAAGGCTTTACAGTTCAATATACATGAAACTTTTCGAGTTAAATCTAAATAGTCATGTTAAGCCCAGTCATACTTTTTTGTTTCGGTTATCTACAATTTGTTAAAAGTTGGATATTAAATAACCTCATATTTAAAAAACAAAAACCTCGACTGCGTTTTTTTTTTATGTAGGTACGCAGTGTAGTGCTCACGACTGACGAATCTAAATCTAATCTTCTCAAGCTGAAATGCGACAAGTCGTTTAGGCTCTAGAGTCTAGAGCATGCCAAAGAAAAATACATACATACACTCTAAAAATACAACCTTTCTTCGTCGGTAAGATTGTATAATTATAATTAATATCTCTGATAAAAAAGCAATTTTTTTCAGCTTCTATGAGGTCATCACTAAAAAAATTACATAATCGTATCTTAAAATAATATACTTTACTTCTTATTCAAAAACTTTGCTGAAATCTAATTGTGCATACGTTGTGCATAAATAATATGGAATGATATGCCAGAGCCGTGAGATAATCTCATCATAGATCTCAATCATCAAGAGTGAAGCATTTATCGCTAACGTAATTTATATATTTATGCACAATCTTGATCTATGATAAATAACATCTAAATAAGGATAATGTATCAATATTCAACAAGGATATACCATTAAGATGACATTAAAATATCTGAGCGTGTGACCACGGAGTAGGCGCCATCACTCGACATCCACACAGATTTCCTAGTAGCAATATGATTGACAGACGGATAAAAAATATTATTCATTATAACTACGGGAAACGGGAGGAATTGCGGTAAAAAGTAACAAGCTAACTGCTAACAAGATACCGAGCTCGCGCACTTCGTTGAAGCAGATGTCTGTCCTGGTTAGTGGACTTTGATATGCCAATTGATCTATTTGCCAAAGGTGTTGAAGATAGCTGTTGACTGTAGACTGACAGACAACCGGCTACGTCCTACTTGTAAGACAACATTAATTCAGTTATATAAGGTTTGGAAAAATCAATTATGGATACTTCGGACATATGATCTACTGCTTATGTAAAGACGTTTAAGCAGAAAAATAATTGTCATACTGGAAAAAAAAATTATGGGCGTTTGCGTTTTGCGGAGATTCGGGCATAAATGAGATGATTTTTTTAGTTTGAGCATGATAATTATTTTTCTGAAGTATCCGTAATTTATTTTTGGAGACCTTATTTATTGGAAGAGCCCAGCAGGTCTAAAATGGGCACCCCCCGATGGTTGCACGCCTTGTCGTGGCGTGGGGCTTAGTAACCGTGGACTGGTCACCCACGGTGAAGCTAAGAGGCAACCGGGGCCGGCCTGTTTGCCGCCGGCTGACCCGAGGAGGGCGCTCCCTGAACATGTCCGCTGAGGACGCGCATGGAGGTGGGACCGCAAAAGATGAGGAGTGCCGGTATTACGGTGCGCCGTTCTCTCTATCTTCTGCGGCCATGGAGGGATCGCAGGGGGAGAGGCGTGATGGTATTACGGTACGCCACTCTCGCTACCCCCTGCGAGCTGGCGGGGCCGTTCCGTCAAAACGGCGTTGGTGGGGCCCGCAGAGGAAGAGGCATGTCGGTATTGCGGTGCGCCCTTGCCCTATCCTCTGCGACCGAGGTGTGATCGGTGGCAGAACCACAGACCTGATCTGCCACCGGGTACCGGTTGATGAGGCTGTGATCCGTGGCCTCCTAGTAGTAGACTCGGGGGGAGTCTGCTACAGTACTGGTGGAGATCGAGGAGGGTGGCGCACCTTACCATCTGGTGCGCCTGGGGCCTTCGGGCCTTAGATGGAGCCGCTTGTGGGCGGTTGCCGTTGGCGGGGTCGCGGATGTGTTTATCGTTCCCGTGGCCCCGCCACAGGGCGGCGAGGAGGAAGGTGGGGGGTGGTTTTTAGTGGGTATACCGTGGGTCTAATTAGCCTATACGAGAGTCCCACATCACCACTCGGGTGCCCCCTGCGCCTGGGTGGTATGCGTAATCATTTTCCCCCCCGGAAACAAAAATAAAAGGTCTAAAATGGGTACATTAGGTGAACATTACATGAAAATTAGATTAATCATATGCAATTCATATTATGTGCGCCATTTTACGCATTTCTATTGAAAACTGTCAAAATTGATGTTTTAACTGTCAAAATATATGAAACATAATATATGAAACACCTAAAGTGGTCTTTTTAGACCCCCTGATCTAAAATGGCCACATTTCCTTGAATCGTACGATGAAACATCATCCTTTGAATTTAAATATAATATGATGTTTCATAGTACGAGTCTCATAATGTGCTCCATCACCCTTTTTTCGCATATAGACTGTTCCAGAGACTGATTAGATATTGTGTTTATGTTTATCGTTGCTTTGTAATATTTTTTCTTGTCTACTAAATTATAAATTATATACCTGAGCTTGTGCCTAGAATATAAACCGAACGAATCTTGCACTAAAAACCTCAGGTCCAGACTCCAGCCTCATGGCGATGGCGTCGTAACTTGTGGCTCAATGAACGTATAAAAATGTCATTGATGGCGGGCTGCTTCATAGAACGCGCTGGGAACCGCCACAATTACGCGACGGGTTTTTCTCTGAGGACTGAGGCTTGTGTACATCACATAGGTCATAGACCATATAGTCCTATATAATAGTGTCATATTTGTGTAAACTATCCTATTAATATTTAAATGCTTTTGAGAATCGTAGGTTATAATAAGTTTTTGTTATTTTGTCGATGAAAAACCGCTGAAAAGGTGACGACGAAGTTTTACACAAGTTTATAAATATCGTTCCCGGAAAAACAAGTTCTTTTCTTTGCTATGTATTAAAATCACAGGTAGTCGCAGGTAATTTTTTGAACACCGACATCTACAAATGCTTTTTCACGACACTACACATGTACTGCTATATTGACAAAATTCCTGCTCGACCAGTTTTCTTTTCCTTCCTTTTCCACATTTTCCTTTGCACCCTATATGTGAATAAAAAAATGTTTATAAACTGGTCCTAACGCCTCATCAAAAAGTGACGCAACGCAACGCAACGACTGCAATACCCCAAGCATGAACATTTTGCGGTATCGTTACGTGTACGTAAGCGAGAAATATTGTATGAAAACCATGAAAGCGCCTCTAGCGGACGTAAAAGTAACTAAAATTTTCATACAAAATTTCTCATATTTCTCGTATGGATATGTAAAACCTACGTATTTACAAGTGAGTATGTGTACATGCGTACGATTCAAAGGCGCTGTTAATCAATTTTCATCTTAATCCTAGTCGAGCGGCAACTTGTTCGATAGTACAAAGCGTTGTTACAGATCTGCAGGTCTAAAATGGCCATTATTATATACCATTATTTCTATAGAACATGATGTTTCATAACATACGATTACATACAACATATACGATTCACTTATTGTGGTAATTTTAGACTTGCTGATTGTAAATAAATTGACTACAATTTGACGGTTAGAACCGATTTTTTCTTTCTTAATACTCTTTTGGCTGAAGATCCAACAGGTTTGAATACAAACGATAAGTTTGGTAAAAATTCAACCCGTTCATCTCCTTTGCAATCCATGGGAAACGGCGACTATAAAATCATAAGGAGTCATCTACGCAATTTTCCTACGTCAACACTTCCGTGGTGAGTTATAAACTTATAATGCGAATCGCGGTCCGGTGGCGCGCCAGGCGTACGTCTCTCTGGGAAAGCGATCGGTGACGCCGCACTCACATTCATAACTGCCTTTTTGCTATAGACGCTGTTGATTAGGATCTATATTATTAATTACAGAGCCTTTAGCATCACTTACACGTCTGATCAGCAGGAAGCTATGAGAGATGTTTAATAGCGCCTTTGTGTACAAGCTTTTTGTAGGATACACGGACATTCTAAAGCCTGACCAGCAAAAACCTGCACTAGCTTCATTTATTTATTGCAGCAACAGTACGAAAAGTCCTCTAATACGGTGATGCAAAAAAAATTGAATATTTGACATTAAAGACATTTCAATTTAGTTTCGTGAATTTTCTGCATCATGGAGAAACTACAGTTTGCACCTAGTACTTCTTATTGCCTGTCGGAATAGGACCCTGCTGAATCTGATAATGATTTACTTTCTACAGACAGACGCTCATCGTGACCCTTGCTTTGGCATATCAAGGTCAATTACGGAAATTACGCTATTGACACCTATATTATTATTTGCAGAGGTCGACTGGAGGAAGTATCCTTAGATTGAAAATCATTAAAATCGAAACAAGGGACATCAGAATATTTAATCTTTTTTTAATTACAGTTATCTTTTATACAATTACAAATTATTCTGCTGTAAAAGAAATTAATGAGCATTTTATAACATGAATCGGAGTCAGTGGGAATATGTAGAGACATGGATTATTTTGAAATAGCAGCCCAAACAGCATACGTAGTTACCTACTGCTAATAGGTGTACCTTCACACGAAGGATCAGAACCTCAATTCTCGTATTTAAAGTAGACTTAATTTTACTTTGTTTAGAGTGAAAGTTTAGCGACATGTTACCATGAACGGATTTTATGACGTTTCGACCAATCAGAGCGCGTATCACGGTTTAACGTTCATAAAAACACAGTTTGGGAGTATAAGCGTATCGGGACTTGATTGTAATTGTATTAATGCAGGTTTTATTTAGCAGAATTGCCCCTTAGCTCATACAGACGCGACTCAACTTTATTCTTCACTCAAGAAGTGTATCTTCTTGAGTGAAGAATAAGAATAAAATGCGTTTCATTGCAAGGGCGGCGCACAGTGGAAAATTTGGGTCCGTATCGGATCAAAAATCTGTAACTTCAAGGTTTTTCATCGTATTGTATTGAGATTTGGCACATGTATACAGTGATATACAAAGATTTTAAAAATAATCTATTTTTGTAATTTTTTTTCAATGTATACATATTTATTTTAGGCTAAAAAAAAGAAAAGAGAAAAAAAGTAATACGAGTAGTTCTATGTTTATTTTTTATAAATAAGTAAGTAAAATTAATTAATATGAGTAAAATTAAGAAAACTTAAACAATTACTTATCACACAAGCATAATAAAATACATAAAATTATAAAATCGTATAGTACCTATCTATACCTCACACCAAACTAATTGACCTCAGATTAGACAAATCTTATAATATTATTGGTTTTATATAACTAGGTTTTAGTTACTTATAATGTTATATCTAATTGTTATTATCCTCGCTATTCCTAACTAAAATTACTTCCGATGTAAATGTAGGATCACCTTCAGGTACCACCTTTAAAAGACTTAGTGCCTCTTCGTCAAGATCCTTCACATTTCTCACATAAGGTTTTCATAAACTTGAAATGTATGGATCTGAAGTATATAGATTTAAATACGTCTTCATTTGTAGCTATACGGGAACATTTTCTGGCATGGTGCAGGCGCATATTTCTGTAGTCTTTATTGCGCGACTCTTGTGCATCTTCCGACAGTTGCCCAATAGGAAGAACAGAAAAATGTTTGATGACGTTTTCTCCATGTATAAGTAATTTGTGCACGGAGGATGGCATGTAGTACCAATCATAGTTACTAACATAAATTCGCGCAGTTTCATAAACTCCAAATTTTTCGGGATCGATCATCATTCCAGAAGATAGAGCTTGTAAAATAATATACAAGCGTTTAATCAATGTTTCATCAACACCTGTTATGTTCGCCGAGCAAGTGTAATTGTAAAAGAACCTTCGTGCTGTATTTCCATCACTTTAGTTTCCACTTACTTGACGAGGTTTATCGATAATTAATCCTAGCTCTTCCCTGAAACGTTTTTGAACAAATTCTTCTTTTCTTTCTTCAATTTCTTTTTTTCTTCTGTTGTAGCAGACCAAGTCTTAAAGTCAAGATTGTAGCAAATGTGTAATACCATTTCCATGCTGCGAATCCAGGCATACAATGTGGATAATCCATATTGGTAAGCACTTTTATTTTCAGGTCTAGCAGTCACTTTTAATAGGTCATTCATAAGTCGAGGAGTAGCCCCACATATCGTGCACGTAGAAACCGACGGAGTTTCTGTTAGGACCTGAGCCACCTTACCATCAATCATTGTTAGAAAAAGTTCGTGCTTCACATTTACTACAACACCATCTTTGTTTATTAATGACGGGCGTAAATACTACTACTACTAATTAATATCAATTTTATGCATATTTACTCACGCAGGACGAGTGCAAAATAGATGATAAGGGACCATCCACATATTACGTCACGCAAAATTTCGACTTTTTGAACCCCTACCCCCCCCCCCCCCCCATGTCACGCTTTTTAGTATCCCTGTACCTGTATTTAACATGTACTGTCACACTTTGTATGACCCCCCCCCCCCTCCCCCATCAGGTGTGACGTAATATGTGGATGGACCCTAAGCTATTGCTATCAAAATATTGTGGTTAATATTGTTTTTGTAAATTATGTCAGCAGTAACCGCAAAAGATACCGAATTATCTACTCCGACCTCTATCACATTTTTTCCCATAACTTCCAGGGTCGCAAACTTCCGCAGCTGATTTTTTTAATTTTTCATTTATGAATAGTTAGGCTATCAAATAACACAAAAAGTTGCGCGTGGGGAGACGTGGGTAAATGTGAAAACCTTCGACGAAAAAAAAATAAAGTGAAAAATAGGGTATGTCAATTTTTAAGTACTTACTCAAAAATAAAAAGCATATTAAAAAAAGTTAATAGCTAATTATTAAGAACATTAAATATCCTATTTAAAAATGTATAAAACCGCATGCATGTGCTAAATACTTTTTTCACAATATTCATTTGAATTATGTGTATGCAAACATTTGAATGAGCCATCCGCTACTTCGACTTACTTCAACTCATGAAAAAAAAATATTTATGCAGTTTTAGTACAAAAAAATGTCTGATTAGGATTATTTGGTTATTAGAGTATCGAATGCAATAAATATTTCATTCAAATTGGGATATTTTTAAAAACCATTTATGATATGCTCTAGTTCTACCATTTTCCATAGTGCGGCGCTGCGCTACGCAGTGCAGCTTGAAATTCGATCTCTTACAATTTAATGTGTCTCTTCCATAGACGTATATAATATTATAGATGAGGTATGTTGAGGCAAAAAGTGTCTTCAGATAAATGGCCTCATCTTTGAGAAGTTTGGGGCCATTTTGACATTTGAAGTATGCTGAAAATAAGATGGCTGAGATTTGAAGTATGGTGAAAACCAAAATGCGTAACTTTTTCTTGTATGAAGATTTGTTCTGTCAAATGTACGTCATAGCCTATCTTGAGTTTTGAAATCTTTGGTATCTTGTGAAGTGAATAAAGTTCAATTTTGAATCGCTTTCTTAAAAAACGCAACGCCGCGTCGCGTATCGTTTTGTTTCGGTGGGAATTGATCCTTACTGTGTATATATTATGTGTTTTTATTCAGGTGAACATCTAAAATTCAGGTTGGTGATAGTTAATTTGTTTTTTACTTTAAACCTCATTAAATTGAAATACTTTTTTTACAATACTAGCTTTTGCCCGCGGCTCCGCTCGCGTAAATACAGTATCCCACGGGAACACTGTACTTTTTCGGGATAAAAAGTATAGCCTATCCAGAGCTTAAACTACTACCATACCAAATTTCTCCAAAATCGGTTCAGTAGTTTTTACGTGAAAGAGCAACAAACATCCATCCATCCATACATACATACTGTATACATCCTCACAAACTTTCACATTTATAATATTCGTAGGATTTTCTAATAATACAACAACCAGATTTTACCAGAAGTGGCAATTCTGCTTAATAAAACCTGCATTAATACAATTACAATAAAGCCCCGATACGCTTATACTCTCAAACGGTGTTTTGATGAACGTTAAACTAGCGTGAAACGCTCTGATTGGTCGAAACGTCATAAAATCCGTTCATGGTAACATGTCGCTACTCTTTCAATCCAAACAAAGTAAAATTAAGTCTACTTTAAATACGAGAATTGAGGTTCTGATCTCTACAAAAGCAACAAAAGCTAAACCAAACAGTTCAGGAGCAGTCCCGGTGTAAACAAAGGAGGTCCAGTTTTTGTGGCCTCACCCGAGGCCAGCGCCCATTAGCCTTAATTTATAACAATTACCTCCACAGTCCACACTGATATTCAAATATGACGCCTTCATTAATTCATACCCTCAACAGCCTAATCGCTCTTTTTGTAGACCAATCGTTTTCGGTTTGATTAAAATGCGGTTATTAAAAGCACATTAGATTTATTAAGCGGTACTTTTTATTTAATGTTACAATTTAATTTATTTCATTTGTTCTTTTAGTTTGTTTCATGAGGGTTATGTCTTATGAGCCCAAAGTGTTAATTTCGTAAAAACCGGACACTATTACAAAGACTCAATTGTCCATCTATCTGTCTGTCACCAGGCTATATCTCGTGAACGGTGTTAGCTAGACAGTTGAAATTTTCACAGATAATAATATTTCAGTTGCCGCTACAACAAATACTAAAAACAGAATTAAATAAATATTTAAGATTTCCACTTCCAACACAATAAACATGATTTTTTTACCGTTTGTTACGGACACCTTCAGGCGTGAGGTTTTAATGTATACAAATATCAATCAATTTATCTAGAGATAGCATTTGTTATTTCAAACTTTCAAGTTTTTTCTATTAACTTTTAATTATTTTCCTTTATTGCTACCTAATTATACTATAAGGTTTCGTAAAATCAATTACGGATACTTCGGGCATATGATCTACTGCTAAATGTAGAGACGTTTAATCATAAAAATATTTGCCATACAAACTAAAAAAATCATCTCATGTATGGGTTTTGATTTTTGGAGACCTTATATTTTTCATCGCAGAAAAATATTTTGTAAATTGTTGTCTCTTACGTTAGTTAGAGTCCTGCTGGTTTATCATCTACATTATAGTTGTTACAAGAATTGAACTTGAGACATTTAGAGTCTAGACTTTAGACTCGAGATTTTCATGAAACGGATTCCGGAAAGTTCACGGAAAGATGGGTCTGCGCGAATGCCGTAGCAACACAATATAGTCTTGAATAAATGGGTTATCCCCATATCAGTTGAGTAATCGCCGGAGGGTTGTTGTTTAAATGTTTGACGTAACCCGAGAGAGCCGCGCGTCTCCATCAATCATGTGACCCCACCCGGGGCCGACCTTGCCGTGTTTGACCGATCTCCCGTGTTTTCCTATGAATATTATATCGCTATTAGCCGTTTTACAGGAATAATCTAGTGCTGAAAAGTAAAATAAGGCTTAAATTTTTGTTTACTTAAGCCTTATTTTTCATATTTTTTAAAGTAAACTTCCCGCTAAGACCGTCTCACAAAAGTTATTTCGTAAAGACGCAGAAACAAGATGGAGTACCAATTATTTGACGATCTCTGCGGCTCAGTGGTTCAGCGCTTTGGTGCTCAAGCCGGTGGTCGCAGGTTCGAATCCTGCCGAAGAAAAATAAAAGTTTTTCTGTGTTCCTGGGTCATGAATGTGTATTAAATATGTGTATAATATAATAAAAATCATAAATATATGTATAGTATAAAAGTATTAAATATACTTCCGTTGTCTGGTGCACACAAGTTCTTCGGATACTTAGCACGGGGCCAGATTGACGTGGTGTGAAGCGACAATAGATATTATATTATATTCGGTAGACTAAATTTCGCAGAACATTTATCTAACCATCCTATTTCAAGAGCAGATTTCCAGGATGGGACACCTGTAAGGTGATTATTAATATATTACATAGGAAACAGGCATTTAAAAGTCGGAACGCTGGGCAAAAACCCTTGAGTTTATTGGGCTCGGTAATCGTCCAGCAGCAAGTGTCAAAGAGCTTGCGAC
Organism: Glaucopsyche alexis; assembly: GCA_905404095.1. NCBI lineage: Eukaryota > Metazoa > Arthropoda > Insecta > Lepidoptera > Lycaenidae > Glaucopsyche > Glaucopsyche alexis. The sequence goes on from FR990047.1 coordinate 9,511,938, forward strand.
ACGTGTTCCAGCTCCAAATACACGGGCTGTAATGTGTACAAAACATCCTGCCGACTGCCCCTTTTGGATGAATCGAACAATGGACGGCATAACTTTTTCTCTAATGCCATTATGACACGGAGTTGGCATATAAAATACTAAGCTGTGATTGAATGCCGTGTGGCAATAATATTTTTAATTTTATTTTAATTTATTATAGTAGTAGTGTTATCACCTGTCGAAGATTGTCTACCGCTCGCGTTTGTTTTTAATTATTCTCGCAGTTACCCTGTTCCTCGAAGTCCGTAAGGCAGGCTTTGGCGGATCTCACGGCGATTAATATATTTTAACAATACACACTTTATGATATTTTAAATGCTTGAAATATGAACCATCATAACAACGTATCACACTTCATATCATTTTATTATGCCTTTGTTGTTGATATTAAAAGTACGCCGCACAAAGCTTTGTTTTCAGAGAGACTTTTAAACTTTAAATTAAATTAAAACTTCGATTAAATCCATAACTTTTAAAGAGCATTCAACAGACTCTGTATTTATTTAAATGTAGAACTTTAGCCACCTTTATAAGAACAATTTTGAGCAGTTTCATTTAAGCATACCAAACTCGTAGCTACATTAACCAAATTAACAGCGTCTGACAAAAAATACAAAAATTATACAAACACTAATTTGTAAAACATAATTAGCATAAAATTTCCGAAACTTCTTGAATATTTGTGGTCCGATGTAAAACGTCGTAAAAATGTTTGTCTCCCAACCGAGGAATACCGCGAACTAATCACAGAGAACAGAGGTGATTTTCATCAAACATGGCGCATAATTGATCTCATTAAAATGTACGATTACCTGTAATGTTTATGAGCACCGTCGACGAGCAGATAAGCGTAATTATCGCTGCTACAATTCATCAATCAAAATCGTATCGAGAAAAAGTCGATAAAAATGTCGAATTCATTTCTAATTACTAATTACGTATCAGTGAATGGAGCATCCTGTAGCTGAACCGCCAAGGGCAGATCGTTTGAATGCGCCAGTTTTTATCCGCGGGATGCAAACGCGTCGCTCGCTGAATATTCGCCGGACTTTTTCCGAGTTTTGAATAAATCAAATATTCCTGCAACCGGCGACCGCGACACACTGAGGAATGTGCGGAGACGCGAGATATTTGTGGATTCAAAGTTTTTATTCGTCAAATTATACTTTGAATATCAATAGACGTGGCACAACAATGCATATCTTCCAAATCTGCGACGCATTCCAGTCGACTTTGTGGTCATCAAACGCACCCGCGTAGTAACGAAAGATATCAAATAATAATTAATTATATTGCGGTTGTTGATAAATGTTTTATTGAACATCTTTTTCAAATACACAATGAATTTTGCAGTCAACTTCTCAATAAACTTATAGGTAAACAAGACGAGATGAGTTAAAATTAAACGCATAATTCAAGTAGCGCTTTACATATCTCATTTAATGAGGAGAAAATATTTAAACAGCAGCATCTAAGCTCCCACGGCACAGGAGCGGGGCAAAAACGTCCGGGGCGCGGGCGCGGGGCGGGGGCCGGGATTGCGCGCGCGTCTGCCGCATGCATACTGATGCCGCGTAATTGTCGCACGCAAAAACCGAACGCATGATAATCGAGGAAATGCCGCGCGCGGCCGGCGATATCCCAGATTGTTATCGGCCGGTGTTTACTCGTCATTGCGGACAATTAGCGCGGTGCATACGGAGTGCGCATAATTAGCGGGACCTAATGACACAGACACCTCCGATTCTGTTGACCATGATTCGATGATTTCTATGAAAATAATTAGCTTACGTTACGGTTACGCTTAGCGAGAGTTTAATCGCTCGCGAAAAAGTTCTTACTCATCCTATTAAAATCTAAAAGCTATTAGCTACCTATTCATATATTATTATTCATAACAGCAACAGGTAAGTAGGTACATAAGTACATAAAAAAGTGTCAATTTAAATGATTTTATTAATTTTATATTGTACTTTTTAACCGACTTCCAAAAAAAAGGATACAAACAAAGGGTTATACGTTCGGCTGTTTGTTTTGTATGTTCGACGAGTACTCCGCCGTCTGTGGATTTTTATGTATAGAGTATTATCCCAAATTGGTCCTTTTGACATCAAAGTGGTGGTGACCTGATGATGGGATTCATGAGGGATCGAGGGAACTCCTCGAAATTTATATGGACACATATATGGTGATTTCAACTTTTTCTGAAGTAGTCCAAGCATATGCTACCAAAAAGTAAGATTTTGCTCCAAGGTATGGCTCCAAAAGTACTGAACAGAACTCCTAACTCCTTATAGATACATGTTTGGGGATTTCGGCGTTTTTTGAAGAACTGCAAGCATATGCCACCATGACAATTAGACTAATCATCATCATCAGCATCATCATCGCACCATATATAATCACATTATGATGATATAAAAGGTACTTCTCATACTTACTATTTTACACCAACATGGAGATCTATGGACATTACTCTGCTGTTTATGGACCAATTTCCAAAATTCTTTTGTTTTCTAAAGGTTTATAATTCCAAATTGGTCCTTTAATCACTGAAGTGGAAACTTGATGATGGATCCATGAGAAATCGAGGGAACTCCTCGAAATTTATATGGACACATAATAATATAGTGATTTTGACTTTTTATGAAGTAATACAAGAAGCATATGCTACCAAAAAATAAGATTTTGCGCCAAAGTCCCAAGATTCAAAATATTAGGTTGGGGAAAAAGTTTCTTCGCATTTTATATAAAAATTCAAAAGGTTTTTTTATAAAGTTTATTTACAAGTGACTAAAGTATATAGGTGCCATTTTGTTCGATAACTTTTTGCCATCTTGTTGGTAGGTACATGATCCCATTGCTATAAAATTTTTGGGGCTTCTGATGAAAAAACTGCGACAAGTGGTTTTGGCAGTCCTCTTGTGATGTCAACCTGACACTGCCTAAGGAATTCTGCAGCGACCGAAACAGGTGGAAATCTGAAGGTGCAAGGCCTAATAGTATAAATAATAAAATCTAATATAATCTAATATCAAACGACCACCTCCCAGCCAAACTCCCGTAATTTTTTCTGAGTGGCTAAAGATGTGTGAGGTCTAGCGTTATCATGGTGAAAAACCACACCCCTTCTGTTGATTAATTCCGGCCGCTTTCTCTCAACTTATTGCTTTAATCTCATCAGTTGTTCGCAGTACAGTTCAGAATTGATGGTCCTGCCTGGCAGTAACAGCTCATAATGAATAATGCCCTTCCAATCCCACCACACACACAGCATCACCTTGTTGCGAGTTAACCCGGGTTTCGCCACAGTCTGTGAAGCCTGACCGGCCTTTGACCACGATCTTTTTCGCACGTTCTTGTCGTACGTGATCCACTTTTCATCACCAGTTATCAGCTTCTTCAAAAATGGTTCGGTTTCATTACGTCGTAATAAAGAATCACAAATGAGTACACGGTTCATTAGGTTTCTTTCAGTGAGCTCATGAGGCACCCAAATATCGAGCTTTTTTGTGTACCCAGCTTTTTTCAAATGCGCCAAAACCGTTTTGTGGTCAATCCCCAGTTCTTCAGCTACATCGTAACTACTAATATGCCGATCTTGCTCCACTTTTTCAAAAATGGCAACAGTTTTGTCCGTAACAGGGCGACCAGAGCGACGTGCATCTTTGATATCAAAATTTCCGGATTGAAAACGCTTAAACCAAATTTGCGCTACTCTCACAGATACTGCATTAGGTCCATAAACATCTCAAATTTTTTTTGTGGCTTGTGTTGCATTTTTACCTTTTTTGTAATAAAATTTTAAAATGTATCGAAATTCTTCATAAGAATCACTCATTTTAACAATAAGAAAAACAAATGAAAATCTCAAATTTACCTAATTTGAATTTGGAATTGTCTTCTGTAAAATTAAAACTTTTTAATGATACCAAAATCAGCCAGATACAATGAGGAAGATGTAAATCAAAATTTATTCCCCTTTTTCAGCCCTAACAAGAAATTTAAGCAATAATAAGACTAATTATGAAAAAATTGTGTTGATATCACGAAAATTGAGTTTTTTATAAGCAAATCAATATGGGAACGCGCGAAAACTGATTGCGCCCGTCGAGTAATGGCTGTGACGTCACATCGCCGTGCGTAGCTAGCTAACTATGCAATGTGCATTGTGCATACAGTATGTTTTTGACACGCGCTCTGTAAACCTACCTTCGTTCATTTCGATTAATTTTTATATATTATTATAATAAATATGACTTAATAGGGAAAATTGTTAAATTTAAACAAAAAATTAATACCAACTTTCAAAGTAAAAACGCACAAAAGAGTATGAAATAAATTTTATTTTCTAAAAATAATTCTCCTTTTAAATTCGGCTAAAATTTTAACTATTTCCCTACTCAATCTTCTTAATTTTGAAGTCTGTGCCAGCCCAAACAATATCCTGATAAAACAATATTTTATAGAACTCACATTTAAGTTGGCAACCAACTTCAAAATTATGAAAATCGAGTAGAGAAATCAAAAATTTGAAACTCAAAATGGGCTATGAAGTACATTATTTTGATAGAACAAATCTTTATCAAGTAAAAGTTACGCCATCTTGGTTTTCACAATACTTCAAATGTTAGCCATCTTGTTTTCACCATACTTCAAATGTCAAAATGGCCCCAAAAATATCAAAAATCGGAACATTTAACTGGAGATAGTATACGTCTATGAGAGAAATAATTAAAATTTTTGCCGAATTTAAAAAGGGAATTATTTAGAAAATAAGATTTTTTTCATACTTTTTTGTGCGTTTTTACTTTGGAAGTCTGTTTTCATTTTTTGTTTCAAAATTATAATGTTTTCCATTTTTAGGGCTCCACTTAGGGCACACAAGGAACGCTTATAGTTTCGCTCGCTCCGTCCGTCCGTCTGTTATACTTCCGTAATTATGAATATTGATGGATGAAATTTGGTACAGTTATAGATTGTGTGTAGATCTTAGGTTTGGCATAATAAAATAATAATAATTTTATATTTTAGGGGTAGCTCTGAAGGGGGGATGAAATATTTTTTCATTCTACCCCATTTGTGGGGTATCGTTGAATAGGTCTTTTAGAATTTAAGTAAGGTTTCTTTTAACATTACTTTTTTACAAAGTCGACTATTTTCGAGTAATCAGCCTCCAGTGGTTTGTAAGTTGATCCCCCCTCCCTTAGAATTTCTAAATTATAAGAGATAGAAACTTGTAAGCTTCTATGCTAATAGATCATGCTAAAAACTCTTTAGGAAAATTATTTTAAGCGAAATCGGATAGTAACTTTTGAAGTAACTTGAAAAACCTATTACGCGAGACTGAGTTCTGTTCAATGCTTTTGGATCTAGGGTATACCCTTGGCACAAAATTTTACTTTTTGGTATGATATGCTTAATTTACTTCACATTGGCCAAATTCTTAAAGATGTACCTATACATTTTGAGGAGTTCCCTCGATTCCTCATGGATTCCATCATCAGGTTTCCACTTTAGTGACTAAAGTCTAAAAGGGCCAATTTCAAATTAGGGGCCATCCATAAATAACGTCACACGTTAGGGGGGAGGGAGGGGGTCGACGAAGTGTGACATTGTGTGACAAGGGGGTAGGAGGGGTCCTAATTTTCGTGACGTCACATTTCAAAATCTATTTTAATCTAAGTGTTAATATAGTAATCATAAGTAATAGCTATATGATATTATGATAGCTATTGCCCCAGTGTCGAGACCCCCCAGCCCCAGTGATGTTTAAGAGATCATAATGTTGTTTTTTTATTACATAAGTTATTTTTTTTCGCCGAGAAAATGCGTTTCAGCATCCCACTAGGGGATAGCGGTCCTACCCGTGAGTATGTGAGACTCTGCTGCACCCGAAAAGATGGTGAATGGGCGCAGCCCCTACTCAATAAAAACTCGGCGGTACTCCACTCCATACCACCCTTGGCGGGCCACGGGATCGATCGAAAGACGATCCATGCGTCAGATGGGCATATAAAAGTTGGACCTGTGCCTAATCTCTCGACAGTCGTGTCGGTCATCCGTCCCACCAATTCAAATTATATATATATATATGTCGAAGAGGTTAATATTTTGTTGCTGAATTGACAAGCAAGTCAATAGTATGGAAGTATAATCGACGGGAACACTAGCGCCATGTTGCTTGGTGTTGATAGAATCCGGTCGACCAGTTTGCGCGCTCGGTGTGGTGGGAGTTGTGATCACGTTTTCCCTCCAAGGAATGATCATAGATTATTATGCTACCAACCGTCGTGGCGGCAGGTTCGCCTCGGGGACTATCGGTGTTCTTTTTAAAGTGATAGTGAAATAAGTGCAGAGTCGTTATTATTTTAATAGACAGTGAATTATTATATTAAAACAGTGTGAAGTGCTTAGTTTTAGTACTATTGAGAATAGAGGTGAAGTTCTCTTTTCATTTTGTAACCAACATTACCCACGATAAGCCCACAGTGTTAATTTGAGAGCCAGTACTTTAATATAGTGCGATATTTGAAGCATGTTTATCCCATGTCTTCTACATCAGAAAGTGGGATTCATGTTGGTTCAAGATGAGAATTTCAAGTATTTGTTCAAGTTAAAAAAGTGAGGGTAGTGAAAAAAAAGTGTAATCCTTTGTGCGGCTTACAAAAGTGATAATAATCAGTGCTAATAATGTGGATCAAGTTTGGTAGTGTGTGCAACCATGGCAGCACGCTAAATGTATGGCGTAATTGCGGAAAGATGGGACAACAGCGGGCCGAATTCTCTGAAGAGTGGATCGTGCCGGGAGTTCTACAATGACTGTGCTGCAGTGCCGTGGCAGTGGCAGACTGCGATGTAGTAGTGGCAATAGCTCGGTAAGCTCAAAGATGGGCCGCGGGGCCCCTGACTTATTGTTTTTTAATATGTGCAGGTGTATCTGCTTTGTATTTATTACAAACGAGGGATAGTGGTATAAACCGTGGCTGGTGGTGATGGTATGAATACGTGACGACGGCGGTGTCACGCGCTCTGGACGGTCCAGTGGCCGTGACTGCGGCGGGTCGGAAAGCTCAGCATTGGACTCCGGTGAACTTGGTTACTTTGTAAAAGATTGTAAATGCACTTGTATTCTCCTTTGGTATTATGAGGGTCTAACAGTACTTACATTTTCTTTAGAAAATCTTAGATCGTTAAATTGAAATTCAATTTATTGAATAATGATTTCTACATTTTCCCGTTAAAGTTAAAGAAGTTCTTTAGTAGAACATTATTGTCGTGCCGTTATTTTTATGTGCAGATGGAAGTTCGACGTTCGAGCGGTAACGACAACCGAGTACCGATGGGCTCTCCAAGGTATGCAGCGAGCAGCGCTGTGTGACCGAGCAGCTTGGGCGACAGCTCCAAGTGCACATCTTTAGTGGACTGATCTAGTCGCTTCACAATGATGGGAGATACTTGGTGAAGTTGTTTTGTATCATAATTAGTGGTGCTTAATTATGCTGGATTTATAAGCAAAGGTTTTTAGAAGTTCAAGTAAATGAATAAAAAGGAACGTAAAGTAAAAACTAGTACATAGTACATACATCTTAAAGCCTATTATTATTGTTTGAATGACCGCTGAAGGTCACACCGGAAAATACAGTACTAAAGTTTAATTACTTTATCTTTTGGTAATTACATGTCATTATCGAGATTTCATTTCGTGATATCAAATAATTTGTAACATGGTAATAGATGATAATTGAGACGACTATAGTTTTCAGTTTACAATTTCTCATAATTAAATTACCAATGCTTTTTGTTTTGGGTGTGTCATACATTCATACTGATCTTATAAGAAAGTGAATAACACCTGTCGAGTCGATACTGACTTAACAGACTTCAGTGATTATTAAGTTGGTCCTTAAACAAACTACAACCTATTTATTGGACACACTATAAATCTTTTCATATCAGGCGGAATCGGTAAAGATGACAAATAAGAATTTAACGTTTGATTTTTAACGGTATGATACATGCGGTTGCGGTTAGGTGTTTACACCGGTTGTTTGTTACAATTGTTAGGCGCCTACCGGAGGCGGATCAAATGTTGAGAGCTCCATAGGCAAACATGTCATCGGCGCCCCTGGGGGCGGGGGGTGATCGCCCAGGGCTTCGGCCTTACCGGGTATACCACCTCGCCTGGTCGGAGCGCCCCTTTGTACCCTCGCGCCCCTAGGCACATGTCTAGTTCGCCTTTAGGATAAACCGCCACCGGCGCCTGCAGTTACTTTAATGAAGCTCAAACTTGCTGTTTACTTTTGAAGCATAGACATACAGTTTTAATTCTTTATTGGGGTACTACACATGTAGTAACACAAAATAATAATTGATTATCAATTTCAAAAGTGGACTTTAAAGAACATCGTGTATGTTGGAACTTTTTCCAAGAGTGTTAAGGAACTTTGTCACTTTATCGCTTATGGTAGCCACTCTCGCTACGGTCTACCGTATGACATACTGTTAAAGCACAGTGTGTCTGCTTGTAAGTTAAAGAAAAGCTAAAACTTGTTGTAAACTGTGAATTTGGAATCTTACATACCTACTTTTAGACAATGCTAATTTCAATGATCATAACATTACAATAGTTTGTATGGTACGTCCATGAGTATACACACGATGGGTTACATTAACTATCGGACATCAAAGCTTAATTGAAACAAGACAGAAGAACAATTTTCCCATCTTTTTGCTAAAAGGTGGCCCCGTGCGAGTTTCTTACGCCGGTTCTTCTCGCCGGGCTAGTTTCCGAACCGGTGGTAGGCATCATGTAGGACAATTCTATAAGCGTTATATTATAACCTACATGGAAATGGAAATTTTGAGTTTGAGTTTAATTCACAACAAAAAAAAAGAGGTTAAAAAAAGCGTTCGCGATTTAAAGAAGTTTAATCGAATTAGCATTTTGATTTCCCGGTAGCAGCTTAATAAACAGCAATTATCTTCATTCTCGTGGTAAGCACCACGAGAATGTTCTTTGGCTTTTTGCCATTGCAACGTGGTGCGTACCTACTCCTCCTATAATCTTCTTCTAGTTTCATCGAGGATCTCAAAACAGCTTTAGCATGCCCCTAGGGCACCCCTGAGATCACATCAACAGGTTTTTATTTGGTGGTTACAGCTGTTGATCCTAAAGTTACAACAGTTACAAGAGTTACAATGGTGGAAATATATGGTGTGGTGACGCCCGTTTCAAACGTAATTTGCACTATGCGTTATACGAGTACACAATATTTACGGTATCCCATTACAGCATAGTAGTGATGTTGTTGTTGATGGTATCCCATTACTACATAGTAATGAGTTGATGATGATGGAATTCCGTTGCTGTGTAAGAATGATGTCAAGTATGTACGTCATTACTACACACCAATGATGTTGTTGATGGTGGTATCCTGTCGCTACTTATTAATACACATCGAGTAGTGGCAAAGGCATAATGATTTTGATGGTGGTATCCTGTCACTACTTATTAATACACATTGAGTAGTGACAAAGGCATAGTATTATGCGGCTCGTATTGGTATCCTATTGCTGTGTAGTGACGATGGCATGTAGGTATGTTTGTCGTTACTACATAGTGATGATGTTGCTATTGACGGTACAACGCTATTACTTGCTGTTTGATACAAAGTCATGATGAGAAATGGTATTATTTTTGGGTTTCTATTGTCACTTAGTGACCTTACCTAGTGATGAGGATATAGTAACGGTCACATGTTTTGCGTTGCGTCAAAGAATTACGTTAACATCCTAAATTCGAATGTTTTTAATGCGGTTGGTCTACGGCATAAAAGATATGCGATGGGTGCTATAACTGGATAGGAAACATTGTCCTTAGGTGTATATAAAATAATGGATTTAAGTGGATTTAAGCAACAGCAAATGAGTGAGCAATTGATCTCTCATTCGGTTACCGTAATGTTGTACCTGGGTCTAGCCATTATGTGCGGGAGATAATCTGGTAATAGATTGTCTACAACAAAGTACAGTCAGCTTTATGAATTAAGATAGCGTTCAGTTTGAATCGAGGGTTATAGAATGTCATATCACGTGATGTGATAAAAATGGTCAGGTTGGCCGAGCTAGGGTAAAGCTAATACCTTGGTTTTAGGTTTGGTTACAGGATTTACTCACGAGGACGTGAGTCACGCAGGATGGCCGTGTCGAAGAGGTTAATATTTTGTTGCTGAATTGACAAGCAAGTCAATAGTATGGAAGTATAATCGACGGGAACACTAGCGCCATGTTGCTTGGTGTTGATAGAATCCGGTCGACCAGTTTGCGCGCTCGGTGTGGTGGGAGTTGTGATCACGTTTTCCCTCCAAGGAATGATCATAGATTATTATGCTACCAACCGTCGTGGCGGCAGGTTCGCCTCGGGGACTATCGGTGTTCTTTTTAAAGTGATAGTGAAATAAGTGCAGAGTCGTTATTATTTTAATAGACAGTGTATTATTATATTAAAACAGTGTGAAGTGCTTAGTTTTAGTACTATTGAGAATAGAGGTGAAGTTCTCTTTTCATTTTGTAACCAACATTACCCACGATAAGCCCACAGTGTTAATTTGAGAGCCAGTACTTTAATATAGTGCGATATTTGAAGCATGTTTATCCCATGTCTTCTACATATATATATATATATATATATATATATATATATATATATATAATAGCCCTAACGTATATCCGCCTCCTTTTTTTGGATGTCGGTTAAAAAATACTAAAATATAATAGTCAATCTATGACATTTTGTTCATAAAGTTTTTTGTCGAGATCTCAAACAAGTGACGACACCATAAACATAGTTATAAGCGAGGGGAAAAAGTAGGTAGGGAGTTTTTTGTATTGTCTTATTTCATCTTTTAAGTTTCATTAAATAGATTAAATATATTTTTTAAGTAGGTACCTAACATATCTGCGTGACTCGTGTTTTATTTCTCTATGTAAAACCCATTGTTTAAAATACATTGTCACTAAAATACTGAATTCATTCTGAGCATATTCTATAAACTAAACATTTAGTAATGCAAAAAAAAAATGTAGGTAGATGTTTCGTATTTATTTAGGTACCTACTCAGTACTCACATTAAAATATTCTTCGCAATAAATGTCTACTGATTTTTGTAGCTATAACACTTTTTTCAACACTTTACACAACTAATTTTCTCAGATTTTGTCGTTGGGCACATGAAAAAAGTATTTTTCTGGAGTGCTAACCGTTGTATTATACATAAAGGTGTTATACAATTATATCTATATGTTATTTTATCACCATAATTCCAAAAATTTCAATAAAACTTCAAAATTACTGCACGAGTTCCTTACCGCGGCGGTCAGAGCCGGCGAAATGACGTCACGCGTTGAGCGGTCAAGCTCGCGCTGATTTTAAAAACATCCAACTTTAAAAATTAATAAAAAATTCAGTTTTTGAGATATCGGAAAAATTCTTTCACTAATATTTTTTAGATTTTATTTTTGATTTTTATACATTATAAAATAATTACACTCATCTAGCTCATTGGTATAGCCCAAGATATTTTATGACAAGTTCATACATACTATAATGCGAAAAGACTTTTTCCCCGACCTATTAGGTTATGACGTACATTTAACAGAACAAATCTTTATAAAATAAAAAGGTAAAACCAACTTGGTTTTCACCATACTTAAATGTCAGCCATCTCGTTTTCTCTATTCTTCAAATGTCAAAGTAGCCCCAAAAACCTTTAAATTGGGGCCATTTAACTGGAGACACTTTTTGCCTCAACATGTTTTGGCATTGTTCAAAGAACTGCAAGCATATGCCACTAATGTAACTTACAGTAAGTAATCATCATCATCATCGTATTTACAATATCTAATGGAAGCTTGGCACGTATTCAATTGTACATTCGATCGTTTATTTTAAACGTTCTAAAAATATTTTAATAATAATTTAACAAATATCACTAAAATAAATGGTAAAATGATTATTTTTAAACAAAAAAATAAAACCGACTTCCAAAGTAAAAAAAAAAGTATGAAATAAAATTTATTTTCTAAATATTTCCCATTTAAATTCGGCTAAAATTTTAACTATTTCTCTACTCAATGTACAAATGACAAAGCTTTAGAGAGCCTGCAGTCTCTACAGAGATCTAGTTCCTAGTAGGAACTAGTAGGAAATTTTACGGGTAAGAACTTCCTACCCGTAAGATTCAATTTAACTTTATTCTCTCATTAATTTTCGTAGAGCATGAACAAAATTAACGTAACGTCGAATTAAAGATATTTCTTAAACCAATAACCTGTTGAGTGTCACTTGCCGTGCCACGGCAAGTGACACCTATAGACGCAAGTGTCACTTGCCGTACCACGGCAAGCTCAAGGTCAATCTTCCCGCGTCGTATGATTTAAAGACTATATGGTATAAAGTCTGTGATTTTTTTTTATTATTTTGCTACAGACATTAAAGAAGGCATTGTAGCTTTTTGTTTTTGCCTGAATACGTTCGAATAAAAAAGAAAAAACTTCAAACTATGAGTAAAGAAATCTAATGACAAATGGCATCAGTTGTCATCTGCATTATTTGATATTTATGATAAAAATTATTTACATATTTCAAATTTTTTTGTATAAATAGTTATTTAAACATATATTTAACTAATTTAATACAAACTTAGGTATGTGTGTCGTAGTATTTCGCCATAATTTAGCTTCAAAAACCGAAACCAAAAATGTGAAATTATGTTTGATATTTTGCATGTTAAACGTTATATTTCTTGATATTTATTTAATAAAATGTGTAGTATGTTTATTCTAGTTTCCAAAAATATATAACATGCCAAGGTTTTACTAATGATTAATTAATAAAAATCGAAAAACAAACGCGGATGACGTTTGGCGTGGACAGCCATTCGACACGCAAGGGTTTTTTGTGTAAACATTGCGTTCACATCAAGATTACTTGTATTCATTCAGTATTTTTAAAATTCCAGTTTCGTAGTCATGTAGAGAATTTATTCTAGTTTTTAAATATATGTCATATGCACAGGTCTTAGCAGCAATTTATCAATATAATCTTAAAAATATAAAAAGCGGGAAACCCGCCGCACCCCTCGCCGCCCCCCGGCGACACGTAATCTGTTACAAAATTTTAAAGCGCGACACCTTAGAGGATAAGTTTCTATGCCAGATCACGGTCGGAGTAATATTTGTACGATTTAGTACTGCTACCGCCAGCGTATTTTGCGCCGGGGCTATGCGGTATTGTCGAGGGATTAGTGTGATATTGGCCTGGCCAGGGGTCTAGTGGTTTGGTGGTAGGAGCGTCTTCTCACGCGGCCGCTGAAGTATTGTAATTGCGTGCGGGCCGGGCGCTATAAAGCAGGCATGCAGTTTGAATATCGCTGCGCCCGCGCCGGTTGCGGCATAGTATGTAGTCACCTGCAAATAAAACATTTTGTTAGAGATTTTACCAAAATCTGGGAAAAAGAAGGGGAAGACGAGACATCTTTCTACAAACGTGAAAGTTTGTAAGGGCGAAGGGATAGATGTTTGTAACTACTGAACAGATTTCGATGAAATTTGGCATGGTAGTAGTTTTACGCTCTGGATTAAAACAGGCTGTTTATCACGTAAAAGTACCTACAATGTTCCCATGGCATACTTTATTTACGCGAGTGGAGCCGCGGTCTAAAGCTTATACTAGATAAGGGCCAAATTACCACTATCGGTACCAAAGTACCACTAGTGGTAATTATATTTACCGATAAGTTCCCATAAAGTGTATAAAAAATATAATGGTAGTGCCGTCTGTAATATGTTACCGTGGTGCGCACGCGCAGATTATCTAGTTAAATTTATTTATTGCTGTGCGCGGCCCCACGCCGCTCACAGAACACGCTAGACCATAAGGCCAATATAAATAAATCGATAATCCTCAAGGCTCAAATTGAAAATGAGCTGTGTAATTCTATTAGTTATTAGGTTTATTTCCGCGTTACAGAAGTTGTTCCTATAACGCCTAGGCAACACGTATCTATGAAACGTATCTGTATAACTTTATTTATATAGGTGCCAAGGAAGGTGGTTATGACACTCGAAGAACAAACGCCATAAAACATAATATTATGTATAATGCGATGAACTAAAATGGAAACATGTATGCAATAACCATATGAGAATATTTTACATTCATATTTAATAACACCGATATATGAATAACATCGCAATATGATAAATTGTAATAATTACTAATAATATCTTAGAAAAAGTATATACTTGTGATAAATGCATTAAAGCAGATCAAAAGCTGCTTGTAAACTTAGTAGGACACCACAGTTGACAGTCGAAGAATTTTACCCGTTTACGACGAAGCTAAGCAAAAAGGGTTTCGCAGTATATGTATGTATGTTTGTTCCATAATACCACTTAACTACTGATCCGATTTTAATATGGTATCAAGGTATCAATGGGTTTGTAAATTGTAATAATGGCCTGAGTAACTTAAAAAAAAACTTAGGCCTTTTTATCCGTTAATAGATGGATTTATACAGTATTCTTCGAGCGAAGTAACTACTCTTGAAATACTGTAGTGCCTGGGAAAGTCGGTTTTAAATGTCGTATGGTTGTCCAAGCACATACGGCATTCTCCCAACACAGTCAGCCTAGTCCAGAGGAATGACTTTTCAATACTTTCAATGTACTTGAGATCTGAAAATGTCTCATTGGTACACGCCATAACCTGGGATTCGAACCTGGACTCTCTCGAGTGCGAACCAAACGGTCTTCCCACTAGACCACGGAGCGCTAGTAACTTAAGCTATATAATTTTCGTAGTTGGGTTATAGTTTTAACCTTTGATTATATATATACTTATTTTAGTTTGAATGCTCTTCTGTATACTTTGTTCAGAATGACAATTTTGGTAAATAAATCCTGCAATAATACAGTACGATCCAATCCCGATATGTTCAACCTGCAAAATGGTATTCTCACACCAACTTCAAACACATTTTGATTAGTCCAACTCCAAAAATCAGTTTAAGATATCAAGATTCAACACGATTCATTTATAATGTCTATGGACGCTTACGTACACACCACGGCAATCTGGTCCCGTGGTAAGTTCTCGAAGAACTTGTGTTGCGGGTGCCACATAACGGAAATATATTTAATACTTTTATACTATACATATATTTAAGATTTTTATTACATAATACACATATTTAATACACAATACACATTCCATGACCCAGTAACACAGAAAATTTCGTTGTTCCCTGGTGGGGTTCGAACCCGCGACCTCCGGCTTGAGCGCCAACGCGCTAACCACTGAAACACAGAGAGCGTCAAAGTTTATAAAATGTAAGTTAACGAGAATTGGGATTCAGGAAAAATTCATTTGTCTTCGTATTTCTTTATTGCAGGCACTTTACATAAATTGGTTATAAATTATAACGTAAAGTGTCTTTTTCCGATATTTCTTTTTTACGAAAAGATTAAATAAGATCTAAACTTAGCATACTAGCAATATTGCCCTGACAAGTTAACGTTTCACACACATTATAAACGATACGAAATTAGTCGGAACATATCTTTTAAAATTTTTAAGAATATGTTATTGTGACGACAATGTTATCATTACAGTACATAGTGACAATACTTTGTTACGTTAAATTGTATAAAAATATTTTAGTATAATAATAAAAAAATGAACTAACAATATCAACAGAAGTGATTAATACTACAAACATTCAATATTATGATAATAGATTATTTTGTTCCGCGAAATCAAAGGCGTGTCTCCAAAATTTGACAAACCTGATAAGGCTAAAGAGATATGTTAACTTATTTGAAGTGGATGATTTATTCGTAATTTTATGTAACTAAACTTATACCTATATACAGAGTGTTGCCAAAATAATTTTGGAAAAATGGAAACAATTAAAAATATTACGAACTCTACAAAAAAGTACTAAGTATCTCAAATTTAATCCTTTTTTTTTCTTTTATGGCAAAGTTTTTAGTTCTCGGTCTTTGATTTACCTTTTTAATTAGCAAAAAATGTCTTTATCATGTCGTTTTTTCTATTTATTTGTTTCTTGGTTAGTTGACACCATCTCTACATAACATCTCCATAGATACTTATTAAGGCGAGGTCATAGCCTACTTTGTCATTTCCCGTCACCTAGTCTACCTAGTCAGAGTTCAATTACGAAGTGGAAAAATATGGGTATTTTAACTACACATACACAATCCCTGACAGGGATGAACCTTACACGTTTTGAAAAACAATATAACTTATATATATCCTGAGTTAAAAGATCCTAAAATGTAAAATTTTGTGCAGCACCGTACACTTTTTTTTGTTCGATACTTAATATTTAGGTATATTATATTTCAATTTTAACCGAAAACTATTGTGATTTATACAATATTTCAAAATATGTTTAAAAAATACCTTGCTAACACCGTCCTCTACATAAATATACAAAAAATGCTACGCAAAAAGAATCCTAGTACAATGCATGTATGCATAGTGCATACGCGTAGTGTAAATCATTTTGTTTTTAACCGACTTCCCAAAAAAGGAGGCGGTTATACGTTCGGCTGTATATATTTTTATTTTTTTTGTATGTTCAACGATTACTCCGCCGCCTGTGGACCGATTTTCAAAATTTTTTCTGTGATGTATAGGGTGTAATCCCAAATTGGTCCTTTTGATATCAAAGTGGTGGCCTGATGATGGAATCCATGAGAAATCGAGGGAACTCCTTGAAATTTATATGGACACATATGGTGATTTCGACTTTTTCTGAAGTAGTTCAAGCATATGCTACAAAAAGTAAGATTTTGCTCAAAGGTATACCCTGAATCCAAAAGTACAGAACAGAACTCCTGACTCCTTATAGATACATGTTTGGGGATTTCAGCGTTGTTTAAAGAACTACAAGCATATGCCACCCTGTCAGTAAGAGTAATCATCATCATCATCACCACAATCACACCATACATCATCAGATTATGATGATATAAAAGGTATTTCTCATAATATTTAACACTAACACGGGGATCTTTGAACATTACTCTGCCGTTTATGGACCTATTTGCAAAATTATTTTGTTGTTGTAAAGGGTTTAATTCGAAATTGGTCCTTTAGTCACTAAAGTGGAAACCTGATGATGCGATCCATGAGGAATCGAGGGAACTCCTCGAAATTTATATCCACACATATAGTTATTTTGACTTTTACTGAAGTAACAAAAGCATATGCTACCAAAAAATAAGATATTGTACCAAGGTATACCCTGGATCCAAAAGCAATGTACAGAACTCCTCAGTCTTTAAATATATGCGTTTGGAAATTTCGGCATTGTTTAAAGAACTACAAGCATATGCCACTTTATAACTTACAGTAATCATCATCATCATCTTAATAACAACACCTAGTGGAAGCTTGGCACGTAGTCAATTATACATTCGATCGTTTAGTTTAGACCTTCTTAAGACGTATTAATAATAACTTAACAAAATATATAACTAATAACCTAACCAAGAGCATGTCAGGACATGTCTAAGGAGGGTTCCGTAACTATAAACGCGTAATATGCTTTTTTTTTAAATTACTCCAAATGTTACTGTCCGATTTGGTTCAAAATAGTTTTCCTAAATAGTTTTTAGCATGATCTATCAGCATGGAAATTTGCAAGTTTCTATCTCTTATAGTTTAAAAATGCTAGGGGGGGACCAACTTACCAACTACTTTGGAGGCCGATTACTCGAAAATGGTCAACTTTATAAAAAAATAACGTATGAAACCTTGCCCCACACGATGGGGTAGAGTGAAAAAATATTTTTCATCCCCACTTCACATGTATGAAGAGCCACCCCTAAAATATAAAATTATTATTTTTTTATAATCCCGAAACCGTGATCTATACACAATCTATAACTGCACCAAATTTCATCAATTTATATTCATAATTACAGGAGCTAGAGGCGCGGACAGACAGACAGACAGACAGACAGACAGACAGACAGACAGACAGACAGACAGACAGACAGACAGACAGACGGACAGAGCGAAACTATAAGGGTTCCTTACCTACTTACGTATTACGGAACCCTAATAAAAAGGATGAAATTATTATTTTTAAACAAAAAAATAAACCGACTTCCAAAGTAAAAATACACAAAAAAGTATGAAATAAAACTTAATCTCTAAATAATTCCCCTTTCAAATTCGGTTAAAATTTTTACTATTTCTCTACTCAATCTTATTAATTTTGAAGTCGGTACCAGCAAATATGAACGTAAGTTCTATAAAATATTGTAGAATATTGTTTGGGCTGGTACCGATTTCAAATAAGAAGATTGAGTAGAGAAATAGTAAAAATTTTAACCGAATTTGAAAGGGGAATTATTTAGAGATTAAGTTTTATTTCATACTTTTTTGTGTATTTTTACTTTGGAAGTCGGTTTAATTTTTTGTTTAAAAATAATAATCGAGCTTGGCATTTGCCTTATGCAACAATGAAAAAGGGTACAAATTACAATGTCGCGATAATTTGCATCTATATCAGAAATAATTTTAACATATTGTGTTATTACTTAAGCTGAATTACTAACAATATTGTCCAAGTATATCATTTCACCCACACACATTATACTCTGCATCGACCGGATGAAAGCATTGATTAATATTATAATGAGATCGCTACGGTTCCTCGTGAAAACGTTTGTTATGCGGTGTGTTATATACATTGCTGGTTACGTACTAAGCACGGTAGAAACAAAATTAAAAAAATAAGTAACCCCCGATATATTAAACCGTGAGCGAGCTAATTATGCGAGCTAAGAACGCTCTCGATCATATTAGCTTTCAAACAAAAAATGCTTTTTGGGACCTACGATGCCACGGACAGACACACAGACGTCAAACTTGTCGGGGGTTGAAAAGCTGATTCAATTTACTCAGCATTTGTAAAGTTTTTATTTTCATTATTCTATTATATTACATATATAGAAATTAGAGAAAATCGATAAAGTTGGGCAAACAAACTGACTAAATATTTGTTTAACGCGTTAAACGCGAGTGAGTACAGAACCTCAATTCTCGTATCTAAAGTAGACTTTCATTTGCTTGTATTGTAATTTTGTAAGTGAAGCGACAAGTTAAACTGATTTTATTTGCACTAATAAGAACGAATTTTACGTTGTTTTAACGTTTATCCCCCTTACTAATAAACGCTGTCATAAGCTTTGAATAGTTATACTATGTTTTGTTCCCGTCACACAAGTGACATTTTTAATTCGATTGAAGAAGACAAAACACTGTTTAACTATTCCAAGCTTATGACAGCATTTATTAGTAAGGGGGTACGAGTAGGCAGTTTTAGCGTATCAGGAAAAATTGCCCTGCTGCTCAATGTAGAGCAAGATTTTTCGAATTCTCACCATAGTTATAGCCTAGAGGCCGCGGTAGACTACGGTGAAGGTAGTAATTGTGTATAGTTCGAGATAATAATGTCGGTCGCAGCAATTATGAATGATTTGCGTACGGCCGGTCGCAGCATTATGGGCGCGTAATAACAGCTCTGTGCGGTGCGTGTCGCCACTCGCCACTCGCCATGTACAAGAGTATCATGATACTGTGAGATAAGCTACAAAACAAAATAAAAGAACCTTCAATTTACAATAACTATTAATTGGACTTGGAATGGATCATGGAGTTTAGACTTTAAAATTATAACCTATAACTTTAGATCAAGACAATAACTTTTGAAGTATTTAAATAAAACCTATTCCGGGATCCTTCCTTAGACATATTCTGATATAATCTTGGTTAGGTTATTAATTTTATTGCCAGTTAAAAGTGAATATCTATCACCCTATCCTACGCAATGACAATCACTTCAGTTTTAGCTCAATTTCACTGTCACACGTATTCGGTCCGATTTAGAAATGTGACCGAATGAGTGAACATAATTATTATTGGAAACATAAATCTCATATTCCACCGACATGATGGGCGACGGGCCACGGGCGAGTGAAACGCTTCAGTCATTACGGCATCGCTGAAGTCCACTATTATATTATGCCAGCGCTGTGCCAATACTAGTGATGTGCCCTGTGTTATTAGGCAAGGATTTATTTATGATACACACAGATGTACTTTAATTATAAACTCCACAGTAATAGAGTAGCTACATTTTTACTAAGAACAAGGAATGAGAATTAAGATTTATTCAGAAAAATAAAAATCTCATTTACTGTACGTGTATTCGCCGGAAGGTCGATTCTGCAAATGAAGTCCTGCAATATTATAGTCCCGGTCCAAACTCCAAAAATCAGTTATTTATATATTGTATACATTGTATACCAGTATATGTTGTATACCAGTGGGTGGCGAGTCAAAATCGTTAATAACCTACAAGTAGCTACTTTAACCTAGAGTACCTACGAGTATGAGTACCTACCTACTCAATGTAGGTAATCTTTATAAATCATAGTTAAGATTAGAATACTCGTAGAACTACTAACGAATTCATAAAGCATAGGTACTTATTATTTGTAGGTACACTCGAGTGAAATATCGACTCATCATTACACATCACTACATCGAACATGCGCGGGCGCGGCTGATTGGATTTAGTTTAATAACAATAAAGCACCCGGCTCCGCATGGAAATTGCACAGCACTTACAGACGTACACTTACCGAGAGGCGAGACGAGATTATAGACGGTTCCGGGTCGGACGAGCTGTGTTATTAAAATGTAAGGCTAGTTGATGACCTCTTAAATATAAACTAAGATGATCCAACAGCTCTATAAAGTATTAGATAATTATACGTTTGTTGTTTTACCGGACCTGCAATAGTTACAGCAAAGTCTGCACAGTGCACAAGCTATACTCTGACATTGGCAACTATCTGAGGCTGCCCATTTAAAAGAAAAAGAAGAAGAAATATAAACTAGCTGTTACCCGCATAAATTCATCCACGATATTCTATTGTTATTATTATTCCAAAAAAATATGTTGTCAGTATAACATTTTTTTTGGAAAATTCTCAATTACTCGTATTGAACAATATTGTTGTGGTAGTCTATTGATTTGGAGTTTTGGACTAGTCTATTCATTTGTACAGGTATGAAAGATAAGGAGCAGTATGGCTCCTTAACTTTCATATCCTATACGAGTATATGCACCAGTACCTAGGTAGTAATGGCCGTCATTAGCGTCAATAGTGTCAATCAATTATAATTTTTGCCTACGAGTCCAAGGCCGCGCCTTGGACTTACAGTTTCAATCAAAGGTTTAAATGGTCACTAAGATAGCTCTTTAGTTTGAATTTCAGTAACGTCATTATTGGTTTGGCACTAAAAATAATGACGTTACTGAAATAACCCATGATAGAAATTCTGTTATTATTTTTTCTCGTTATTCTATTATAAAGTCAATTAATTAATACCTACTACAGTTGTTGTAGTATGAATAAAAAATCATTAATATCGATCACGTCAATTTCAATTAAATAAATATCAGTCATCGTAAGTATTACAATTGATACAGAATTTTTATTTATACAACTTAATATTCACTGGCAACAAATTATAAAAAATACTGGTGACAACAAACTCACCAACTTTTCTACCTAACTTTTATCTCTATTAGTTTCATACTTTAATAATACCGAATTATTCTCATTATTTGTACTTAAAAATAATATTAAAAAAATTTAAAAAGTCAATAATGATTGTCTAGTCTAGTCCTCAACTTATCTTTGTTCATTTCTATTTTATATCCAAAATTATTGTTTACTTTTCAATTCTACAATTAATAATAATTGAAAAATAGAGCTGCGCTTCCGTGTAAGTTATCTAATAGGAAGCACCATGTAGACTACTCGAAACCCAGCTTACTCCAGTTCAGAGTGAATGTCCTAATCATAGGTCTTCCAACATCCCCAATGTTTCACTGGCGATTGTTTATGGACCTTACTGGTATTTCAGTCTATAGACATTAGACGGGAAAACTCGATCATTCAATTAAAATAAGAACACGTCTCGTCATTTCCGTGTAGGTATTACTCAAATGACAAATCAAGTATATATTTGAGTCTACCACGTGACGAAAGAAAGTTTGGTTTGAACATGAAGGCTGCAGCGGTATCTAACTAATTATCACCAAAAAATTAGGGTTTACTACCTAATTTTTAAAATATAAACATTTATGATTTTCATGCAGACAAACAAAACTACTAGAATCCTCTCACAGCATCTTTTTCGGCGTCCACGATTATTATTGACGTTAGTAATTTCATCTAGTTACTTGTTTTCCAGTAGTTACTAGTTTCTAATAGTATTAAGATCATTTATTGCAATTAACGATTATTAATAGACCAGCATTTACGTACTTAAGGAAGCACTGTACTTTTTCGGGGTAAAATGTAGCCTATGTTTGAATCCAGGGCCTAAACTACTACCATACCAAATTTTATCGAAATCCGTTCCATAGATTTTGAGTGAAAGTGACATCCATCCATACATTGTCACAAACTTTCGCATTTATAGTACCTAATAGGATTCAGGATTAAACAGACTAAGCTTCGTCGCAACTCTATTAAGATACTATTAGAGACCGTCTATTACGACGTGTGCCTAGGGTTACCATCTGACCGCATTTTAAGGATAAAGACCGGACTCCGCCCGGATTTCAGTCGAGACCGGATTTTTAATAATAAACTATTAAAATTACCCACCTTTGTCACTTTATTCTAATATTTGCAGTATGAAATGATCATTCTTTAGAGGGAGGAGGGGGGGGGGGGGGGGGGGTTCGCCCAGGGCGCTGGCAATACTTGCAAACGAAGACCGGACTTTTTAACAGATGTCAGGTTTTTTAACACTTGCAACCGGATTTCGATTTCAACCCCTGGTAACCCTACGTGTGCCTATCCCAGAACGCTGGACCCCGACAGGTATGTAGGCAAATTCCCTTACCTCAGCCGTTATACGTAATTAATTGGCGAATGGCGCAGAGAATATTTGCACGTACCTAGTTACTCTGTTACGTGAACTATTTTAATCGAATATCCATTATGCTACGCTTTTTATTATCCATGCAAGATGGCAGACGCACCTGATGGTTACAAAATTACTTGCTGCACTAATATTGGGATATTTAAAACCATTTCGTTTCGTCATTTCGTCGTATTATGTAGCAACCAAAGTTGCTACCTACATAATATTCATTTTGCCCTTGGTTGAAACTTTAAGGTAATGTAATTCAACATCTTTGTTATACATTGTAAAGCTCGGCTCAAACGCGCTACTGACGTGCACCACTACATTATTTTTTTAGGGTTCCATGCCCAAAGGGTAAAGACGGGACTATTACCGAGACATCGTTTACACCGTAACTCCTTAACCGTTATAGCCAGACAGTTGAAATTTTCTAACGGTGTATTTCTGTTGCCATTACAATCAAGATACAATTAATAACAATATAATAAAATAAATTTTTAAGGGGGCTTCCATATTACAAACGTGAATTTTTGCAGTTTTGTCCGGAACCCTTCGTGTGCAATTCCAACTCGCAATGGGCCGGTTTTTATAAATTTTTAACAAGATGCAACTCCGGTAGCACGTACAACAGAACTGTTTAAGTGTTCAAAATGTATGAAAATTGTGTAGCACTGAGCACAATACACAATTACGTATTAGCTGTAGCCGGTCGCCCGTGTACGCCGAGTCTAAACACCAAATCATTCATTTGTTGGAATAGTGGAACTCACTGACCGAGTGAGGTTTGGTCAGGTCGAAGCCCACTTGTAAGCATTTCAGACGTTTTAAAAATATAGCACCGAACTGTAAAAACTTCGATAAGGCGATTCAGGATCGTGGGCGCTAGTTGGTCCGTCACATAGTAAATTGTTTCATATATCAAGTATCAATAGATGTGAGTTGTGACAAATGTGGTTGCTAGCAGTGGCGTAACTACAGGGTGGCAAGTCAGCAAAATACCACGGGCCCCCAGCCGGAAGGGGAATTTTGGAATGTTCAAAGGAGAATGACAACTTCCAACGTATTTTATTATAACACATTTAGTAAAAAAATAGTTTTTCTTTAATTTATTTAAGTTACCTACTTACTTGCATACACAAGTAAAATGTATTAAATTTCATTGCATTTGTAGAAAAAACCCAGTTTTAAAAAGAAATGTCAAACTCCAACTAATAATTTCGGACTCTTTTTATTTTGGCGCATCCGATGAATTTGCCACGGGCCTCGAATGGTATAGTTACGCCACTGGTTGCTAAGACGTTTAGGCTCTAAGCATCACGTAATTAGCCTGAACCCCACCGGTTGTGCTTGTGACACGTGGCGATCAAGCCATATTCTTGAATCTATCAATATTCAATATATTAGACGACAGAATTTTCTAGAATTATATCTGATATCTATCGGTTAATGAAAGAGTCTTTATGGTGACCATATTTCTGGAAAATTTCCAAGTTTTGTTCTCTTGGCTTTCTCCTCACATGTTTTGTGCTTGACTTTAACCCCCTTACTAATAAAAATATTCATACAATGGATAAGCCAAGACATATACCCCCTTACTAATAAACGCTGTCATAAGCTTTGAATAGTTAAACAGTGTTTTGTTCCCGTCACACAAGTGACATTTTTAATTCGATTGAAGAAGACAAAACACTGTATAACTATTCCAAGCTTATGACAGCGTTTATTAGTAAGGGGGGTAATGTGTATATATTTTTAATAAGGGGTAGATTTTTAAGAGACTGAAGTTATTTTGTTAGTGGAGGAAAAATGGAGACTACTTAATTATCAAACTCTGATTAAAATATTATGTGCATTGTGCTATAAGAACTATCGAGAGTCTACGATATTTCAATACACAAAAACCACAGAATTGTAGGTACAGTTCTTCCATAGTTTATTATATTTTGGTCACCCTATCTATTTGTGTCTAATTAATGCCAAGTCATAAGTAAAATTTAAAAAAATTCAATTAATCTAACCAACGTGCAAATATCGAACAGATTACATTAATGTTTATACCACAAACTCTAATGAGACATTTGATAGTAGCACAGGTAAGAATTAAACATAAAACATACGTAAGTTTTCTGAAAAAATGTATAGTTAAATTATACTCAATAATAAAATGCTTTATGCGTAATAATATATTTACTGTAGACTCTTTTTAATATAATATCTACATCTATGACTGCAAGGCCAAAATGGCCACATTAAATGAACGTCCATTTTTTTTTAATCTTTATTTAAAGGCTTTTCATCACATAGATTATGTCAGCCTGACTTTGGAATCAACAATTATCTTACATAAATAATTAAATACAACAGCAATATGTATTATGAATTTGAGAAGTTTATGAATTTGAGAAGTTGCTCTTAGAGTAACTTCTAACAATTCTCTTAAAAACAATTACGCAATTCTTAATATGTGTGCCACTTTACGCATTTCTATTGAAAATATACAAAATTGACTAATTACTAAGTGCATGCGCGCACTGGCAGTACAATTGTTTTTGTTGCCCACCATTTGCATTCTGATTATACCTAACCTGTAGCGCACGGAAATTAGAGTTAACTTTTCAGCAAAACATGATGCGTTTTCCTATACGTTCAAGTATTTTGCGGAAAAATTTACTCTATTTCGCGTGCGATAATCAGAATGTAAATTAGAGCAAGATGTCAATTTTGTTGCCTGCGCGCGCATTGCATAATATAATTCTATTTCATCTGACATGTACATACCCATAAATGAAACCAAATTTGAATGTAATACGAAACACTCGAATTGCCCTTTTTTGATTAAAAATTCGAGTGCAGGCATTTTTAGACCTGCAGATCTCTCGTTTTTTAAATCTCTCTCTCATATCAATATCAAGATATTATTATTTTCCTCTCGCATTTACAGCTCAAATTGTACTTGAGCTTGACAAATATTTTTTAGTTAGTAAGTTTAGTTATTTATTTAGTTGACTTCTTTATTTGTTAAAGCAATTGAAACTTCATAAATTCAGATCATAATTCTTTATTAAGTAGATTCAGAATTATAATAAAAATTAAAGTAAAAAAGACAGTATTCACATTAATCTGTTACCTACTATTATCCGCTTTAAATGTATTATTATTTTAAACCATCCATTTTCCAGACCATCTACCCACTGATGTAATATTCTATAGGTATATAAATTCTAATTTCCATCTCGATAAATGTAGTCGAAATGATAAGTTAATCAAACAACTATTTCGAACCGGCTCTATAAGTCTTGGTATTGGAAGCTCCCGTGGCATTTAGGCCGTGGGGACGGACCGCGGTGGTGGGCCATCGTTCCTGGACTTGCCCGGTGGTCACCGTTTTTACCACTACCACCTACCATGACTATCACTTACACTTTTACATTGTCCATGAAATTCGTAAGGTCATAACTAAACTGCTTTAGGGGAGATATTTATTATAGAAGTCCAGAACTGGATAGTAGACACTAGACAATAAGAAAATTAGGTGTAAAAGTACCTACTTCATAAGATCAGCATCCTTTTATAGATCTTTTTCTCTCGATCCACATCGAATTTTTTTGAATAGTAAATCTATCTGTGTACCAGCTACGTGCTGCGTGCATAATATTTCGTTACAAAAGTTTTCTTTCAATTTATTGCTTAATTTAAGTATGAGAATTCTCGCCTACCTTTTAATGTTACTTATATTTTTATTATATTTTTTTGTTATATATATTTTTTTAAATCTTTATATACCTACTTCAGAGATCAGTATATTACATAACCAAGAGCATATCATAAGTATTCCGAGTAATATTCCTAAAGTATAGTAAGTAAGGGTTCCGTAACTGCTAAAGCGCATTAGGTTATAAATTACATCAAAAGCTATTGTCCGATTTCACCTTCAATAATTTTTCGAAAGAGTTTTTAGCATAAACTATCAATATGAAAATTTACAAATTGTTAACTCTTATAGTATAGAAATACCAAGAGCGGGGAACTAACTTATAAACTACTTTGGAGGCTGATTATTCGAAAATCATTGACTTTTTAAAAAAAGTATTAAACCTTGCCTTTATTTAAAAATACCTATTCGACGATATCTCACACGATGGGTTAGAATAAAAAAAATATTTTTCATCCCCACATCACATGTATGGAGAGCCCCACCCCTAAAATATAAAATTATTATTATTTCACGACACCAAAACTGAAATCTGTAACTGTACCCATTTTTTTTTTTTTTGTTCACAATTACAGAAGTTTGAAGGGTAGATAGATAGAAAGACAGAGAGACAGACGGACAGAATGAAACTATAAGGGTTCCCTGTAGTTCTACGGGACCCTAATAAGCGAGCACGTAAGCAGTATAAACAATTAATCTCAGAGTCTGCCGGTGGCAGCTGGTCCGGGAACCGAGCGCAAAAACCGAACAATGTCGCAAGAACCCGACTCCGACCCGCATATTTGAATTGTGAACTGACCACGATTTGCCCACTGTCTATAACTGCTCAATTTTCGACTTTTAAATATTCTTCAATGGACTAAGAATCGTGCTTTGTCAAGAGATATCTTTATACCTAATACTTATTTTAATAATATGAATTTATTACTTTTTACTTACAAACAAATGTTGGTATATACCAAGTTTTTTATTAAATTGAAGGCAGTTCAAAATCGAGCCCTGACGTCATTGCGACCCAAGCGGATATATCGTGATTTTTGGCTTCTTCGCATATAGAACATGCCACAGACATGCTCAGTTTATGAGGAACTGTCAACTGAACGATATGGTCGGTGTTGTTGCCACTAATCTCCTCTGCGGTAGAGTATTCTTGCTGCCCAAGGTATGTACATGTTCCTGTTCTTTTGAAGTGCCGGACAGTCGAGAAGGTGGAAGAGTGTCCGTCCTTCTCCCCGCAGAATCTACAAGTCGTTGTGTCACCAACTCCTATTTTGTTGAGGTGTTTGCGGAGCTTGCAGTGCCCAGTTAGGGTTCTGGTAAGGACTCTTAGTTCATTCCTACCCCATTGAAAGCCCCAGTTCCGCATGCCATTTGTTAAAGGCCGACCGGGATTCCATAGCAAGGCCCATTGCTTTATGCTTAGGCTACGTTATATACCTATACCACAGAATACTTAATAGTAGTGCCTATATAAAAATATACCAATAATCTTCTTCTTTCTTTAATAAATAAGTACCTGGGAAGCTTTGCTCGGAGTTCTAATAAATAAAAAAGAATAAAAAGAATCACAAAAATATTTATCTGACCGGGATTCGAACCTAACACATTTCAAATTTTCGAACAAAGCAAATATTATTCATACGCATACCAAACTGCCAATCGGACTGACATAATGTAAAATAGAGTCAAAATCCTACTAATATTATAAATGTGAAACTTTGTGACGATGGATGGATGGATGGATGGATGTTTGTTAATTGTTACTCTTTCACGTAAAAACTACTGAGCTGATTTCGATGTCATTTGGTATGGTAGTAGTTAAGGCTTTGGATTAAAACATAGACTACTTTTTATCCCAAAAAAGTAGTATTCCTTTGGGATACTTTACAATTGATAATATATTGTTGCACGACAAAAGAAAACATAATATATGGCTTAAAAATGCGCACATTCCCAGGAATAAAACCTAGCCAGATCGATTTTTCTCCCTCAAATTTTTTGATTATATATATACAAAATTGTCTCGTTTAAAGTATAAGATATTGAACTTAGGTACTACAAAAGTTTCAATTTAGCTCTAAAAAAAATCGTTCTATACGGTATTTACTCTATGTGTTCTCTATGTTGTTACAGGCATGATTATAAGACATAAAAACAGCAATTTATTCTATAATTAATAAATTGTAGGTAGGTACTTAATTAATAAGAAATATTCAACTTTTAAGTTCCATACCAGATACTAAGTAGTTGAATGACTTGGTGAAAAGTAATTCATTTGAGAACAGCACAAAAAGACGAGTTTGGAGACGCAACAATTTTAGGACAGCATTAATAAATGCCATTTTTTCGCGTCGGAAATGGAAAACTCGTCCCGACGGTAACGACTCTAAAACTGGTCACGAGTTGAATGAGCCATTCATAATTCTGTTCACTGTCGAGTTTTCACTCGGTTTGCCGACTGTGGCACGACAAATTATTATAGTTGGTGAGTAGTGGTGGCTTTGAGGTAGGTACACACTACAGTTAAGAGCTTAGATATGTTAACAAGGTACCAATTTAAGGTTTTTAATAATATAATCAATGGCACAGGGCACCTTCGTATCGCACACATATCAACGAGCCTGTGGTGCGTAGGTAGGTAGGTATAGGTACATTCTTCGTCAACAATTTTTAGTTTTAATTCTTTTTTATTCGTCAACTCGTTCATTGTAACGAACGACATGATTCTCCCACGCACTCATGATATTAGCTACGCAAAATGCACTTTATTAGGATTCCTTAGTACCTAGTTACCTACCTACTACAAAGAACCCTTATAGTTTCGCTCTGTCTGTCTCTCTGTTCGCCCACTGTTCTGTGATTATGAACACAATATCATCGAAAATAAATTCATTGGTTTCATTTTTTTTTTTTCATTTGGCAGCCAAACACTATCGACGAACATATTTTATTCGTCTTTGAAATGCATGAAATGCTCAATAATAATTAGCGGTGAGTAATGTTCCCGTTCGTATACAAATCTCAGCGGTCTGTGTGGCAGGTTTATTAGCATGAGCGTAATTATACGCGGGTCGGGGGAGCGGGGCGGGGAGCGCAGTCCTGGTGGTCCAGAGTACGTTTATAGAGAGATCTCAGCCTCAAAATTACTTCGTATACTCTTTATTTGTGAGAGATACAAATAGGGTCATCATCGTCATACATCGATCGAGTACCTTATGAAATGGTTTTACAGACAAATATTAAAATAAATAATTTAATTAAAGTAGGTACTAAGGAATCCTATAAAGTTAGGTGTAATTTTAAGTGTATATAAGACTAGACGTTGCCCGCGACTTTGTGCGCTCAAAAGGAAATTTAGAGGGAACCGTACATTTTGACGCAATAAAATAGTAGTAGCCTATGTGCTTTTCTATGGTCTATTGAATAGACTCTATTCTATATCTGTGCCAAATTTCATCAAAATCTGTCCAGTAGTTTCGGAGCCTATTCAATGCAAACAAACAAACAAATAAACCTTGCCTCTTTATTATATTACTACTACTAGATGTTGCTCGCGAGTCGCGACTTCATACGCGCAATAGTTAATTTCGCAGAAACCGTACATTTTTCCGCGATAAAAAGTAGTCTATGTCCTTCCCCGTGGTCTACTCTACATCTGTGCCAAATTTCATCAAAATCGGTCCAGTAGTTTTGGAGCCTATTTAATGCAAACAAACAAACTTTTCCTCTTTATTATTAGTAAAGATTAGTAAAGGTAATTAATACATAAGTTAGGTAAGTAGAAAACATGTAAGACAGAACCGAAATCATTCGGGCTTAAAAATATTTAATTAGAAGCTGAGGCACCGACCACAACGCAAAAAGATTCCTTTGATATTAGTTCATTGAATAAGAATGCATTATCCGTTTCAAACGATCAATAAAACAGCAGGACTATTCGAATTAATTTCAATTCGTTTAATCATGTAATTGTATGTTAAGTGGTCAATTCCTATTGTCACCCCTATCCTATTGTTTATTGATGTTTAATTCAACCAATAAACATTATTAGGCGATTGTAAATGATCAATTACTCGATAGAGATCGTCACAGTCGGTCGCACATCGGTATCAGGTAAGAATTGGTATACGGGACCATTTGTTTCAATTGAAACACATCTGTTGGAGAGGATCTTTGATAATATTAATTGTTGTGCTTTAAATAAGCTGTTGACGAATACTTGACGGCTGTTGACGACCAGTGCCGTAAATAGGGCGGTGCCACCGGTGCCCAGGCACAGGGCGTAGACTCTGGGGGGCGCAAGAATGGCCAGACCAGGCAGGACCAGCCCCGGATCTAGGGCGCATTTATAGAAGCTCGCACAGGGCGCAGAAAAGGCTATTTACGGCACTGTTGACGACCTCTGTGGCTCAATTGGTTGAGCGTGTTGGTGCTCAAGCCGGGGGTCGCGGGTTCAAATCCCGCCGAAGGAACAAAAAGTTCTTCTGTGTTCCTGGGTCCTGGATGTATATTAAATATGTGTATTATATAATAAAAATCTTAAATATGTGTATAGTATAAAAAGTATTAAATATATTTCCGTTTTCTGGTACCCGTAACACAAGTTCTTCGAGAACTTACCACGGGATCAGATTGACGTGGTGTGAAGCGTCCATAGATATTATTATTATTATTATTACTTATGTCGTAAATCGTAATTAAACCTACCTGTAATGTAACTAAGAAATTTACGGTTTTCGCATTTTTTTCCTTTATCTGTGCTATAAGATTGTACCGAATTTCAAGATTCTGAGTTCACAGGAAGTAACCTGTAGGTTTTGGTTCCCTTGCGAGTGTCGAAATTTTGCGGAAATTATCGGCATAAACGGCTGTATCTTTTGATTGCGTTGGCTTGAAGTTTGATTTTTTCATAGCTTTAAGGGGCCCCATACATGGTCCGGTCTACCTTCAGTTCGGCCTGAACGGATGCAAAATCGTATCGTGTGTGTGCAATTTCGAGATCGCATCAGGCGGCCGTACGGACTGAAGCGATTCGTTCCAGTGTTGCCAGCTCTTTTTTTGTGAAACTACTAAACTCGTATCGATTTCTACTAAAACTACTAAAAAACTACTAAAGAGGCTACTTAACTTAGGAATTCCTGAAGCCCCCCAAAAACCACTGCATTTTAGGTTTTATTATATTAATTTTTTTTCATTAATTGAATTTGATTATAAATTTTACCATTAAATTAAAATATACTAGGAAATATTACGTATTTAGTAGCTATTTTGCATATCATTACTGTCTGGCTCTTTCCTACTTAAACACTACTAATAACTAAATTTCTACCAAGGAGGGAATAAAATTCTCAATTTAGTAAAATTTTGTAAAATAACTAAGTTGGCAACATTAATTCTGGCCTGACCGATCGGCCTGAACGCGCGGCCTGTCCTGACCGTGTGTGGACAAATCGCTTCAGTTCTTGCCCGACCCGCTGCCGTGCGGGCGTGTATCTTGTACAAGCGTTGTATGAGTTTTCGCGGTGTTTAAATACAAAATTGATAAACACGACCGTAGCGCGCGGCAAACCAGAATGGACTGATGCGACTGTTCCGTGTGTGGGCACGAATCAGATCAGGCCGAACTGACGTAAATTGGATTGGATGCGATTTTTTCCGTGTGTGTGCTCGAATCCGTTCAGGCCGAACTGACGTCAGTTCCAGCTGAAACGATCGGCCTCTCGTCTGTGGGGGCCTTAAGGGACAGTCGTCAGACAGGGACAGACAGATCTCAGTATTTGATATAAATTCCAAGCTTGATACCTCCACGCGTTCCTGAAAAAAAGGGTCGTGACAAACAGACGGACGGACAACAAAGCGATCCTATAAGGAAAACATTCGATATCAAATAGGTTACTAGGGTTTTGGTATTACTTTATAAAACTAGCCTGTAGCTGACAATTAATCAGATATAATAATAGAACAGCTTTACTTTGTTTCGTAATATCAGACACTAATTACTTAACCGCGTCGTAATGAATAAGGCAAATGCAATATTGTAATTACAGTTGAATAATAAACAGTGAAATTGCGCAGAAGTGACCTATACACGAAGGTAACGTTAAGTAACCTCCGATTTGCATTCAATGATTGCGAATGTTGGAAATGCTGCGCGCGCGCCGCCTAGGCGAGACGCCCGGCCAATGGGAGCTCGGCATTTGAAATAGGAAAATCGTTCGGCAAATGCGCTCGTGCGCAGGCCACGCCCACCTCCCGCGCCCGCACCCCGCACCCCTTGCATATCTAATCAGACTAGTTTTGAAATCTTATGACAAGAACGATCCCACCGGCTCCGACTAGTCCCATATCTTAATCTCGAGTAAGTAATGTCTGTCTGTCTATTAGCTATTCGTGCCTGTATTTAGCGCAAAATGAGAAAGCTCCGTCTAGCCGCCCGGACCTTACAAGGAAACATAAAATATAGGTAACATTCAATATTATGTTCGGAAAACTTTTAACACAGCACCGCTTTAACACTAATTAAAACTAACAATGTAACCTCTCAGTACGCGACTGTTATCTGTTAAGCATGTTAAATAACTCATAACCTACTTTCCAATATTAACTTACACACCAATCAAAATGAAAATCAAATCGTATTATGTAATTTGTACTTAAAGAGGATGGAATAATTATTACTAACCATCATCAAATTTTCATAAAGGGTTCGACAGTTGCTTTTGAAGGTGACGAAGAAATTATAATTAATCATGTTCGCGTGATGTCAGTAAATACGAAATCAGCTAATCGACCGTTTGATACGATAAGGCCGTCAATCAACCCGCTGGCGCCCGCGCGGGTCATTTGCACACCTGCCCAGTGTAGGGTTGCCAACTAATTCCTTTAAAGTTCCGACATGAATTTAAACACAGAAATAGATGGGCGAGACACTAGTCAATAAAATAAAATCCTTTAGTAGTACCTAATTTAATACACCTTCAATAACATATTAAGCATTATTCCAGAACTATAACTAAATTAGCTATAACTATTAACTAAATTAACTAAATATTAACTAAATTAACT
The DNA here is from genome assembly GCA_905404095.1 of Glaucopsyche alexis. Taxonomy (NCBI): domain Eukaryota; kingdom Metazoa; phylum Arthropoda; class Insecta; order Lepidoptera; family Lycaenidae; genus Glaucopsyche; species Glaucopsyche alexis. The sequence continues at coordinate 9,545,810 of FR990047.1, forward strand.
AAATAAACTAAGTTTTAGAAAAAATATAATCTAAATAGCATTTTCCTTGCTGATAAAGGTTCTATTCAATTACATAGCTGAATACAGAGTCAAATAATTAAAAAAAAATAATGCTAATAAAAAGAAGACGTATCTGCAAATATGACTATCAGAAATAGATTGTATTATTCATTGCCAAAAAGTTAAATTTATACTTATATTACTACTGTCACTTATTAATTACGAAACGAATCATGAAATACTTATAAACCACAATATGTCGGTGTACAAATGAAATCAAGCAAAGCATCCTAAGTAGAGTAAAATTAACAATTTAAATAATATCGAACTTTCTCCTAAAACTTCAACTACAAGATTTTTATCTTATTGAAGTGAAACTTTTAGTTATTTTCGAATACTAATGTCGGACACGTGTAACGCAGTTACGTAAGCGTTTGGACTTTGCGTTGCTGAAAAATTGGTTTTGGGTTCGAATCTCGGTCAGACGCAATATTTTTATTGTTTTTATTTATTTTTCTCTTATTTTTATTATTCACTTCTATTGGTAGTCCCGATAACTGCCAATTTTAGCTGACCCCGACAAACGTCGTCCTATATTTACTATTAACATGAATAAATAATAAGTAATTAAATGCACCTACTTTCTACACCTAGCTATCTATACCAATCTACTACCTACCCAATACACATACTACCCACATCTACAAACTATACATAGTACCTACACCCTACATCTGGTACCTACACCTACTACTACGTTTAGGAAAGATTTGACATAAGTGACATTTCAATATAGTTCCATGATTTTTATTACCTGATGAAGATGAAGTCTCTCGTAGTTGCTCACTGTTAGGACACCTCACACCTGCTGCATGCGTGTGTGTGTGTGTATACTTATAACTATTCAAGTATAGTTGTGACAACCCTAACATAAATGTTTTATATGCAAATGGGTTCGATTTGATCACAGCATTTAGAGTGCGCCGCCTTGCGTTGGTATCATACAATATATCGCTTACGTTTTATGGCACGTTTATTCATAATTACCTATAGCTGAGAAAAGGTTTTTTTTTTTGTTTGGTTCCTCTTAGTTGTGCTAAATAAATTTTAATATATCTACTATGTGTCTATCGATAGAAGAATCAAGCCTACTCGTGTCTAAAATTTAGACTCTAAATACCACGGTCTCACAGAAAACCGGCGTGAAATTACATATGCGTTGTATTTCGCCGAGTGAGTGAGGTTACCGGAGGCCCAAGGGGGGTAGGGGACTTTAAGCACCAGGAACGCAACTGCTCAACACCAGAGGAGTTACTATCAGGCGATCTGTCTGCTCGTTTCCTTATCTAATACATAAAAATTTTTGTGTGTCTTTAAATCAGCTTAAGTTGTAATTATTAAGGCTTTAAATATTTTATAAAGATAAGATAAGGTTATCGTGTCTTTTGACCTCTTTTCTATCATACTAGTAAAATAACAAACTTAATTTAGGGGTACCTAAAATTATTTTAAGAAATCCAAATTAGATTTTAAAAATATAAACCTGACTAAATAGATTTAATTTAAACGTGTTCTTTTATCTATATATCTACTAATATAATTAAGAGGAAAAATTTGTTTGTTTGTTTGCATTGAATAGGCTCCGAAACTACTGGATCGATTTTGATGAAATCTGGCACAGATGTAGAGTAGACCATGGGGAAGGACATTGGCTACTATTATCACGAAAAAAGTACGGTTTCTGCGACATTAGCTTTTGAGTGCACGAAGTCGCGGGCAACATCTAGTTGAAAATATTTTTCATAAATTTTCTTAAGCAAATACACTTACGATAGCCTACTTGTTACTCATGAATACATCTAAATAGGTCGCGATATCGTGGGCAAACAAAACTCTTTCGCACATCGGCATCGCGACAAATTCTATGGAAATGTATCGATACATCGATAACGAATATTTTAAAATCTAGATACAGTTAACAGTTAAATGTTTGTACTTACAAAACTTGTTATCGAAAAAAATATACCTACTTAGTTTAATGAAAATAGTGCAAAAAAATGTGAAATAAGTAATATGATTTAAAGCTTACTTCAAAGGCAGCTTGGCTCAGTTAACAAATTAACAAAAAGTAGATACGAGTATAAAAGAGATGTTTGATTTTGGGCCAGCTACACTACACCTACCTAGTTTGAGTACACTACATAGGTAAATAGGAAACAAAATATGGGAATTTCATAAAAATACGAAAAAATAATTTGAAGAAGGGTACATGCGTACAAAAATGGTTATTTGAAGAGTTTTTTTATTGCGAGAACACTATTTTTAAGGCGGCGGTTGTTTTCACTTGACTTTTGACGTAGTTCACAGTTTTAGGAAGAGACGTCTTCTTGAATGTCATACGTTTTTCTTTGTCAAAAGTCATGTCATTGTCAAATTGACATTCTTTGGTTAGTTCTGATCTGATCCACCATGTTTTATTTTACTTTGTGTTGCTCTCCTTGACGAAGTTAATTTAAATGTACATAGAAACGAAGTGAAATTAAACAAAATAAAGAATAGGAAACGGGTAATATATTATGTAGCTATATTTACATGTAGTGTACATAGTGCTGGCCCAGGCCTCAAACATTTCTTGAACGTCTCTTTTAATAAACTATAGTATTCTTAAAGAATTTAAAGATACGTTTCTTTATATAAATAAGTTAATGCTAATCGTAGACAGTAAATGTAAAACAGAATACTTAATAATAAACAGAACCCCAATTCTCCAATTTAATTTACTTTCAATCAAAATTAATTTGAAGAAGAAAAAACTGTTTTTTGAAGTTTGGACCAATCAAAACGTGTTGATTGATTGGACGTTTATGAGAATACAATTTTTGCTGTTTTAACATATATGGAGACCGCATCGAAGCTGTATTATTAGAAAGTTTTATTAGCAAAATCACGCTACAAGCTACAGATAAAATGAAATGTGCCCCAAGATACGGGCAAAAAAATGTATGATTAATATCCTACCTAGCTAATTTCTTTCAGGGTTTTCAAAATGTTATCTTACTCTACAATGTAGACGTACATCATAGAATCCTACCTACCGTATGATTGCGAGTTTTAATATTTAGCAGTAGGTACTTGTTACTTAGATATTTCTTAAGTATATGCCTGTTGAATTAAACTACTTTACATAGGTACCTATTTAGCAAGGATTCGAAGTAAACGTAAAAGAAATTGAACCTGAATAATAGAGCAAAATTGTATTTTTTAATCGACTTCTAAAGGACGGAAATTATATTTAGAAGAAAGTGATAACTGTGAGTCTATCATACATCGATGATCGATGGCGATGTAAATATATTATCGCCTATATAAACACGATAACATCAGGTGTCCGCTATGTGGGTCAGAACCGCACCTGTGTCCCACCGCCCACGATTAGGTACGAGGGTCGTAGTTTTTGTACCATAACGATATTACTATGGCCCTATGGCAATACTAACTAGGGACAAATGCAATTATTATATTCATGAGTTATTAATTTATTATTAAAGACATTGGGAGATTTTTACCGGTTTTCCGGTAAATGGTCGCGACCACAAACCAAAATTAATTGAAAATCATATTTAATATAAATATTCTTTAAAAATTAGTAAAAATATCAAAGTACTTACCCCACTTCCTGTAGATATGCGAACTATATCGTTGTAATGCAGATGCAATATGGGTAAAAATAGGTTAGATACCTATTTTTAACTTTGGCCGTCGTGGATAATTCTTCCATAGTGAACTTCCCCATGTCCTTTCTTTTAGGTAGGTATATATAATAAAATCTCATACGAAGTAGTACATTAAAAGGTCTTTTTTTACACGATTTTATATTAAAATATTTTCAGTAAATTTTAAAAATAGATCAAATAAATCATCTACTATACAACCTACTGCCTTATATGGGGTAAACAATTCTTGCTCAAATGTCTTTCTATGTAGGAAAATCTGTAATATAAAGGAGAAGCAATGGGAAGTGAGAATGTTTCGAAAAAAAAACTCTATTGAAAAACCGTTTTATTTGCCTTTTCGTTATATTATTATTCGTTATATTATCGTCGTTATATTTGTTATATTATATTATTATGTAGTCTACATATTACGGTTACATCATATAGGTACGATGTACATAATTTTATAATATGTAGAAGATAATATTTTGGATGTTATCAAAAATATTATGTTAATTCAGTCGGATGATGTGAAATATACAGCGATAACGAAACATCCGCCAATAGTAAAGGCAACATTGTCTTATCTATGATTAATTTGAATGAATTATCTTCGAGGAAATTTTAATCATCATTTTATTACAAAATATGATTAACTATACCTAGTCATCTAACCTCCTTGGAATTGTACAGGCTATTATAGGTAATCTGTACAAGATTTTTTTCTTATAATTTTATCAACTAGACTTTGTGCGCGCAAAGTAAATACACCAAAGTACATTTTACTGCAATAAAAATTCGCCTACATCCTTACTCGTAGTCTTTTTTAGCACTTTACTATGCAAAATTTTATAAAAATCAGTCCAGTAGTTTCGAAGCCCATTCAATTCAAATATATAGGTAAAGAAATCAATTCTTTCCTCTTTATAGTATGTACCTACTACTTACTAGTATAGAGTGAAGACTATAGTTATTCACCTAAACTAGTCACGAATGTATAATTCGAAATGCCTATTTTACTAGAAATTCCTTGTAATCCTCCAATTCAACCTCAAACTATGGAATTAAATATAATACAAATGTGTGTATTGTTTCAACTAGGTACATGAATACAAATTAGGTATTTATTATATAGATATCTACGGTTATAGGTTAGGTCGATAAGTCGAACCCCTTATAGAATCCACCTTTTAAGGGGTTGTAGTTCTCATTATTTCCAATATTTTTTACACAAAACAATATTAAAAAATAAATATTTTACGAGATTTTTTACTTTTAATATTGTACAAAAATTTATGTTTTTATTACTCTTCTCCATTTTTTTTTTTTCAAAAATTGTGTAGGTATTTAATTTATTTATTTTTATAGTTTTTATATAGCTGATATTATCTTATCATTTTTAATACCATTATTCCCGTTCACTATTAAAATTAACTCGTATATTATTTTTAGGTAGCTAGGTATGCCTCAAATAAAAACTACAAACAAATAAGAAAATAGACATTTTATTTTTCAAACTTTTACTACGGCTTAATTCTCGTAGTTAGCGGCATTATGGTATTAATAATAACGGAGAAGAGGAAAAAGTCGTCAATTTAAAAAAATCTTTAAAGTCCAAAATCTGGTAAAATAATAATTTTTGAATATTACTTTTATTGAATTTTTTTTAAATGATGGGAACTACAACCCCTAAAAGGATCAACATCGAATTTACCTATACCCTGCATATGCATCTACCATGTAGTTTACACGCGATTTTAGTAACTCCTTTAGAATCCTCTCAACTTACTACGACATTTTATTTAATCTAGTTTCAAATCATGATTGTAAATAAAATTTTCACTTTAATTTGATTTTATAAAATTTCGCTGCTTTGTTAGTAGACGCTATCAGTATTATCTTATCAGGGGAAATTTGAATAATTTTAAAGCTACGCAACGTTATTTGATTCAACACGATTACTCTTGAAAATTGTATCAAGTCGTATGACTTTTTTTTTTTTGTTAATTGCATCATTATATTGTTACCTCAGAAATAAAGTTTAAAATTCAGTAAAACAATCAAGTTACGCCCAAGTAAGAAAAACATATTATAGGTTTTCTCCAGAAAATAAAATCTTCCCACTTAAATTTTGGCCTGTTTAGTGTTCATATTTTACCCTAAATCCTAAGCAGTTTAAATTATCACACTATACAGCTCTTTGTTAAAGGGGTTACTAAGGAAATATAAGGTAAAGTGTCTCATAAATTAACCTGTACCTCGGTTTGAAACTGTTAGAAGTTAGAACACATTAATCATTACACTATTGCTAGGTTACTTATTTGAAACTCTAAAGTAAAATTACTATCCTTTCAAGGATGCATATTTAAAAAATATAAAGCTCACCTAATCTGAATGTTGTGTAAGTAGGTACCTACCTAAGGTTTTTATCAAATTTTTGGTTACGACCATCTTCTTCGACAAATCTATGAGCAATGGAGCTTTACTATGAGAAATTGTATAGGTCGATTAACTTTTGTCATGTGTATCAGAAACTATAATATAAAATTAAAATTTGTTAAATGTTTAACGCTCACTTACATTAATCTACAAGTCCTGTTTATTGGATCATAATATATTACATAAATAATGATTTCATAACTTAAGAAACAAAAAATATCCTCAACTGAGTACCTAACGGTAGGAAGTAAAGGAATTTGTATTAAATTTAAACATATTCCATACGTTTTATTTTTATTAATTTGTTTGGCTCTAACGTAAAAAACCAACCTGACTAAGATCCATGATGGATAATCCCGTAACAGCCTCCAACCGATGCACTACACTTTATGAGTTTACAGAGTCCGTCACAATACAAAAAGTCAAGAGCAGGATTACACACAACAAAGTTAATTTAAAAAAAAAAAGGACTATCAAATATTAAAGAATGAATTTTATCGAAATCTATAATTGGCCAACACTATTCCTATAAATAATTATGCAAATGTTCTAGCATTGTCTGATATTTACATCGATAAAGTACAACACTACCCGATATTTCCGTAACGGACTAGACGCGCGTCAACGCGACTTCGCGTAAGTGCACATCGTAATCAAATAAGTACGATATTTGTATGATTTACAATATCTGAAATACAGGTGGGTCACCGATAACCGGGGCTTTAACGGCTAAGTTATGAGACTACTTTTTAACCGACTTCCGAAAAAAGGAGGTGGTTATACGTTCGGTAAAATCAATTACGGATATTTTGGGCATATGATCTATTGCTTAAGTAAAGACGTTTAAGCAGAAAAATAATTGTCATACTAGAAATGCGGAGAGTCACCCATACATGAGATGATTTTTAGGGTTCCGTAATACTTAAGGAACCCTTATAGTTTCGCTGTGTCCGTCTGTCTGCCTGTCTGTCTGTCTGTCTGTCTGTCTGTCTGTCCGCGCCTCTAGCTCCTGTAATAGGCAAGCGGACTGATTTTTTTTTATTACATAGATGAATAGTACTCTTAAATATGAGTAACTTCTCAGAAGAAACCGTATATCAAAAGTCAATATTTTCAAAGGTACAGCGATTTGTATACAAAATTTCTTCGAGTCTTTATACCAAAAAAAAATTTTTTTTTTTTGCGAAATTGGTAAACAAAACCTACATCATTAGTTTACTCACATCATATACAAAAACATTCATTATGGTAAGTATGAACTTAAACGCACAAATATCGGAGATATTTACAAATATATTCCTGCGGCCATATACTTCATATACTACTTCATACTACTTCATATTCAAGTGACGTCATGTGTATATCGATTTTAGTATGGAGCGTTTTTAGGAGGCTCGCGAAATTTTTTATACAAATCGCTGTACCTTTGAAAATATTGACTTTTGATATACGGTTTCTTCTGAGAAGTTACTCATATTTAAGAGTACTATTCATTTATGCAATAAAAAAAAATTTGTCCGATTGCCTATTATGAATTTATATTGATGAAATTTGGTGCAGTTATAGATTGTGCGATCACGGTTTCGGGATCATAAAAAAATAATAATTTTATATTTTAGGGGTGGCTCTCCATACATGTGAAGTGGGGATGAAAAATATTTTTTCAATCTACCCCATCGTGTGGGGTATTGTAGAATAGGTCTTTTAAAATAAAGGCAAGGTTTTATACGTTACTTTTTTATAAAGTTGACCATTTTCGAGTAATCGGCTTCCAAAGTAGTTTGTAAGTTGGTCTAGGTCCCCCCCCTAGCATTTTTAAACTATAGGAGATAGAAACTTGCAACTTTTCATGCTGATAAATCATGCTAAAAACTCTTTAGGAAAATTATTGTGAACCAAATCGGACAATAACTTTTGGAGTAATAAAAAAAAAAGTATATTACGCGTTTATAGTTACGGACCTCCTCATGTCCTGACATGCTCTTGGTTAGGTTATTACTATGACAATTATTTTTTTGCCTAAATTTCATTACATAAGCAGTGGATCATGTGCCCGAAGTATCCGTAATTGATTTTCGAAGACATTATATTTTTTTTGTATGTTCACCATACCTTATTTTGTGTCTGTATCGAATTCAAATTTAAAAAGATTGTGTAGAGAAATAGTTAAAGTTTTATCCAAATTTAAAAGGGGAATTATTTAGAAAATAAGTTTTATTTCATACTTTTTTGTGTATTTTTACTTTGGAAGTCGGTTGAATTTTTTGTTTAAAAATAATAATACATTATATCATAGGAGTACATGGGATCATATAAGCAATAATATATTAATCGTCTTACAATTTAGGTAGGTACTTAATGTAAAGACAATATATGGTATATATGTTACGGGTAATGCTAGAAGACAGAGTAAACCTAGGTTTATTTGGGTTTACCTAGGATTACCCAAGCTTTGTGGATAAAGTCCGAATATTTATTTATATTCGGCGTTTACCCGTATACAACTAAGTTTACCCAACACTGGTTGGGTAATATTCGGTGTTGGTCTGAATAATAATTGAAATACATTTTAATTCGAAATTTATATAAATTTATATACTCACCTAGGTCTACCCAAGACAGGCTGGATAATGGTAGAATAATTAATGAAATTAAAAAACGTACACAAAATAACCATTGCTTTTTTATATATTGGTGATATATTTGCAATGTCAATCAGTTTATCCTGACACACAGAAAACTGGTTCCTTGAGAACATTTCTTCGATAGTTCCACGTTCGTTTCCTAGCTTGTAAAGATCATCAGTAATTTCTATAACTGCCATAAGCACGTTCCGCAAATCTCCTATTCCTCTATCAACATTATTATTACGACCAACACCAAACATTACCCAACCAGTGTTGGGTAAACTTAGTTATATACGGGTAAACTCCGAATATAAATAAATATTCGGACTTTATCCACAAAGCTTGGGTAATCCTAGGAAAACCCAAGTAAACCTAGGTTTACTCTATCTTCTAGTATTACACGTAACATATATACGTATCATACGGGCGTAGCCAGGTGGAGAGGGCCGAAAGTTCAGAGGGTCAATTCTGCTAAATAAAACATGCATTAATCAAGTCTCGATACGCTAAAACTGCCAAACGGTATTCTGGTAAACGACAAACCAACGTCAAACGGGCTCTGATTGGTCGAAACTTCATAAAATCAATTTACGATAGCATGTCGCTTCACTTAAAATAAAATCAAGTACATACAATGAAAATATACTTTAAATAAGAGAATTGAGGTTCTGATATTAACACCTGTATGGGTGTCATTTGTGTCAACTGGCAATAGTGACAATCATTTTAGTCTACTGATTGCTCGGTACTGGATAGGCCGGCTGGTCCATGTGGATGACCCTATACAGTATACACAGGCGTATTTAGAAATTTTGCGCCCCAGGCCAATAGTAACATATTTTGCCGCCCATCTATTTTGCAACATCAGAAATTACACTAATTTTACTTTAATTTAAGTAACAAAATGATCCTATTTTCACAGTATTTTAGGATTTAAAGCTTGAACAGATTTAACCTATTAAAAAGGAAAAAATTAAGCTCGCTCACTTCGCTCGCCGCGTTTAACATAAAGAAAATTATGTTATTTATTACCGATGTTCTGTTTTAGCCTGTTGATTCTATGGTATTTTTCCGAAGTTCACCGTTATTCAGTGTTTATATTTTAGTTTAAGGTTTGAACAGATTTTAACCTGTAAAATAGGAAAAAAATTTGCTTGCTCGCTTCGCTCGCTCGTGTTTGGCTTAAAGAACATATTATACAATTTTGTACCAACGTTTAGTTTCAGGCTATAGATATTTGTATTTTTCCGAATTACACAGAAAAAATGGGGGCCCATTATTCTAATGTGCCCAGGGTAGAGGCAGGTAGATAGAGATTAGTAAATAAATGGTAAATTATTATAGAATACTATTCACTTATTGAAGTCCCTTTGGGCAGTAGCAAGAACCTAACAGGAAACCACCTACTTTTGTCGTGGTTATCCCTTTTTTGTTGTTCAAGCCTCTGGTTGCTACCCTCGCATCGAAAGTTACAAATATTTATAAAGATAACTTTCACTCTAATAATAATAATATATATGTACTGGCACTGGCCCTCGGCTCCGCCCGCGTAAATATTCCGGCATAAAAATATAAATATAAAAATAGCCCATGTGTTAATTCGGAGCCTAAACTACCAAATTTCATCAAAAACATTCATTAGTTTTTGTGTGAAAGAGTCACAAACATCCATCCATCCCCACTAACTTTTAGGTTTTTAATAGTACGTATGAGGTAGGTACTCTAACTAATCCTTCTACTGATGCCAAGTAGAGGGATTAGTTACAGAACTTAGAGAATTTATTGAAGTTTGTTGAAGTATAAAGAAAACCTGTTGCTGATTATGACTAAGCAAACGCTGAGCTATCACGCCTAGGTAATAATATGTTGAGGTAGGTCATGTAGGTACATAGAGTATGTAAGTATGTAGGAACTCAAGTGGAGGCAACAACCGCCGATCGATAGCCGTGTTTACTTTCGAAATAATAACTTGCCTTTCAGATTACTTAGCAATTATAAATATCAAGGGCTCTTATTATACATATTGATAACGTGTCCTCGGCTTAAGGTTTTATTGTAAATAGCCATGATGTAATGTTTATGTCGAATTTGCTTGTTTTTAAACATAAAATTAAAAATTTAAGTCTTATATAATATGGTTTTGTCGTAAATTCTATTGACATGAGATCACACGTAAAGCATCAGCTTTCAAATAAAAAAAGAATTATCAATATCGGTTCCCCCAGTCGAAAGTTCTGAGGTAACAAAAATAAGTAAATTAATATTTAAAAAATTATATAAACTGACTTCCAAAGTAAAAGCAATGACATTCTTATAAATCACCTAAAGGTATAAAATAATACTTACTGTCGAATAGTTCTCCTTTAAGTTCTGCTAAAATATGTGTCCCTATAAATTTTGAGGACTTCTCTCGATTCCTCATGGATCCCATCACCAGGTCTACCATTTGGTGGCAATGGGACCAATGCGGGAGTCTACCCTTCAAAATAAAAAAATAATTTCGAAAATCGGTCGACAAACGGCGGAGTAATCGCGTTACATGCCTACATACAAAAAAACATACACACGAATTGAGAACCTCCTCCTGTGTTTTGGAAGTCGGTTGAAAATACAGAGGAATTGGGGACATCCCTTTTTGAAATTGGTTAAAAAATCCTCATAACGATTGGAAGAAGTTTAACATGTACCTACCTAGTCAGCATTTACTGGTTACTTTTAAAAACTGGCCAAGTGCGAGTCGGAATCGCGCACCGAGGGTTTCGTACAAACCTGTAGTGATTTGGTTACAGCTTAAAGGTATTATAGACGTGAGTATTTGAAATGAATTATTTTAATTTAATACCTCTACGCGTTCAGGAGGAAAGGGGTAGTAAGTTTAAAATTATTAAAAATATTTTTATTATAAGATGTAACTAAAAATTACGGTTTTCGCAATTTTTCCTTTATCTGTGCTATAAGACGTTGCTTCGTACCAAATTTCAAGATTCTTTCACGGGAACTACTCTGTAGGTTTTGATTCCCTTGTGAGTGTCGAAAATTTGCGGCATAAACGGCTGTATCTTTTGATTGCGTTGGCTTAGAAGTTTGATTTTTTCACAGTTTCAAGAGACAGTAGACCTAAGTATTTGATATAAATTTCAGCTTGATACCTTCACGCGTTTCTGAGAAAAAGGGTCTTGACAGACAGTCGGACGGACAACAAAGTGATCCTATAAGGGTTCCGTTTTTTCCTTTCAAAGTGCGGAACCATAATTAATGAAATTTTCAGTATATTTGAATGTATGTATTAAAAATATTTACCTTATGCTTCCTAGAAATAGGTATTTCTGTTACAATAATTATAATCTAAAACATATGTGTACAGATGCAAAACAAAACTCTTAATGTTATCTATTTCATGAACCACGACACTTATTTCGGTAGTCTTCTGTCGAGAACATTCTGGAACTTTTGAATAAATCTTCTCACAGACGTTTTGGCGACGCATCTCCATATCCAACAGACCTGGAACACGGGAAGAGTCACGATTACTGTGTGAACCGCCTCGTCATTGTCCCTCTAAATACATTTCATTCGGTGGGAACTGCGTCAGAACTAATGGCCACTAACAATTTTAAAAATAATTTGTCAAATTGCCAGCACTAATAATGTATTTGTTATAACAAAGCACATAATAACGTTGGCCTTGAATCGATTGTTAATGATTGAATAAATAAAGTTGTTGTCGATTAAAATGTTGATTTCATTGTAAACCTGTATAAACACTATATTATTAGATTATGATTAATGTTATTTACTTCATATCTTCTTCACTTATAAGTATATATGAAAATGGATTGCAGTTTCAATGTCTCGCTAAAACTCGGTTTGGCAGATTTTGGTATTTATTGTTGTAGTTCAGGGAACGTTTAAACGGTGAGAAGTATTGGAAAAATTTCAATGAAAATACCAATACAACAATTACTACTATTACTTCCTGCGAATGTTCTATCTGTCGGTAGCGTACATAAGTTACTTATTTATTCCAGTTCATAATTAAGACAGAACAACGTGTGGCGGGACAGCTATTACATAATATAAACTCTGTAAAAAGTTAACAATATGTTAGTATTTTCTATTAAGCCGTTATTTTCATGTACAAGTTGATAATAAAGTTATTAACTTTTTTTACAATTTAGATATCTGTGATTAATAAAGAAAGTCGACTAGCTATTGTTATTTTACAGAATATTATTTTGCAACAATTTCTCTCTTATTATATGTTGCAAACTATAATTACAAATAATAAACGATACACAATAAAATTTCCATTCTTAAAAAGTAGAGCGTTAAACTATAAGTAATATTATTTACTATCTCAAAAAAATACAAGACGCACTGTTACAATGTTGATGATAATAATAAGAACAGAAAAGTTCTTCAGAGTATTATAATTTTCAGGAAATGGAAGTTCAAGAAAATATATCTTATTATTACGAGCTTAGGTACCTAATAACAGATTGGGGATTTTTCTATCGCAAGAGATTTGATTAGAGTAAATACACATTGAAACCAAACAATACGAGATAAGATACTGATGACCTTCGTGGCTCAGTGGTTAGCGCGTCGCCGCATAAACCGGAGGTCGCGGGTTCGAATCCCGCCGAAGGGACAAAAGTTGTTCTGTGTTCCTGAGTCTTGGATGTGTATTAAATATATCTCCGTTGTCTGGTACCTATGAAGTTCTTCGATACTTAGTATAGGACCAGATTGATGTGACGTGGAAGCGTCCATAGATATTAGATAGCTATTCAAAATTGATCTTTTTAAGTATAATATATTGATTGTAGGTGTTTGAACTTTGTAGTAGATGTAGATGTAGGTTGGTGAATGTAGTTACATACTTATAATGACGCCTCTTTCCCGTAGGAGTACGCAGAGACCGCCTTTTTCCCGTAGGGCAGGGTTTCTTAAAGTGGGGTCCACGGACCACCAAGGGGTCCGTGATATGTGTGCCAGGGGTCCGCAGCGTTCTAAGATTAATGAAAAAAATTTGCAGTAAAGTAACACAACTGATTTAAGATGACTTAATTGACATGAGATCAAAAGAAGTGTGGAGAGCTGAATTTCACGCAAAAGGTCTTGGTGAATTTTGGTGTTCTTTGAGTCAAGCTTACACTCTTCTGGTCAAACGAGCTAGGCTCTAGGCTCTAGTGTCGATAAAAATAAAAAATCGCAATCGATTGAATGTCAAAGGTGACATGCGCCTTGCCTTATCAAAGACAATCCCACAATTTAAAGTACTCATTGAGGCCAAACAACAGCATCAATCTCATTAGCAATTTCTATTTAGCAATTTAATTATTAAGTTAAGCATTAGTAAGTGTGAGATAAAACTCCCCCCCCCCCCCAAGGGGGTCCGTGGCATTCCAGAAATTCTGAAAGTGGTCCGTGACTGCACATAGTTTAAGAACCACTGCCGTAGGGGTAGGCCTCTGCCTACTGCCACTACCACTGCTTTCCACTTGCTACGATGCTTACACACTTGTTTCGCTTCGTCCACGTTCATTCTTACCATCCATTCCTCCTCTTACATTCAACGTAGCCGAAGCAGCTCTCCATGGGCCACTTTTCGCCTCCGCGAGAAACGAGACGTGATGGGTTGCGAACCACATCGCCGTCATTTTGTATCCAAAAGTAAATTATTATTATGATTATCCATTGCGTTTCTACGGATTGGCGGGTAGAAATAGGGAAAGGGAAGGATAGGTGGTGTGGAAAGGAAGATTGGTAAGTTAGATTTGGCAAATAGGAAATGTAGGATATTACCGCCCAGGAGGGCAAGGGATAGGACAGTAATAGCTAGGGAAGCCGGCATCGCACACCCGTATACTATACCACAACTACCGGACAGGTAAGTTGGGATGAGTATCCCATGACATTTAGTTGTAGATATAAGTAGTAGGTATATTTTGTAGTTTGTAGATGCAGCTTTTACTGTGTGTCTGTGTGTGTTATTTATTTATTCCATTTCATAGGTAAAACAGAACGTTTGTTGGGTACAGCTAGTATATTATAATCTGATCGAGAGCAATTTTATTAAGAACAAAAATTATAAACGTCATAAGTAAAAAAATAATTAATATGGATAAACAGATTAATATGGGTTTTAAACATCCTGTGTACGCGTCTATACTACTATAGTAATATATATTCTTTGTATATACGCCCACTGTAGTCCATACACACTACAAAAGTACACACGGAATGGTTTGAGCCTTAAAAAATTAAATAATACAACAAAGTTGCAATTACTACACTAATGAGCACTTATAGCGCGTTACAGCGTGCAACTGTATAACAAAAGTGCAAAAATACACTTATTAATATTAATAAATATTATCAATAAGAATAATACTTAACGACCTCTGTGGCTCAGTGGTGTACGCGTTGGCGCTCGAGCTGGAGATCGCGGGTTTGAATCCTGCCAAGGAACAAAAGTTTTCTGTGTTCTTGGGCATGAATGTGTATTATAAAATAATAATATTAAATTTATGTACAGTATAAAAATATTAAATATATATCCGTTGTCTGGTAACCGTAACACAAGTTCTTCGAGAACTTACCACAGGACCAGATTGACGTGGTGTGAAAGCGTTAATAGGTATTATAATAATTATTATTAAAATATGGTGCAAAACTTATCTACACCGAAACAATTCAGTATGTTAAATTTTCGATCAAAATAGTATCTAGGTATTATTTAAATTATTTTCTTTGTAGCTCGATTTCCTGTGGTACCTAAATATTTTCTGGTATTTATCAGACCTTTCGATTTAATTTTAGGTTATGAAATAAAGCGTAGGTACCTAGTTACTAAAAAAATATTTGAATATAAATAGATGCGACACTGCAACTCACGGATAAAAGCGATTATGCACGAAAGTAAGCCTTGTGAATGACACCGTAAAATTATAAAAACCGTTAGATTGTAATATAACTAGTGAAATTGTAAACAGTTGAAAGACTGCGGACCCGAATATTCTACTTATAATTTAACATTAAGACATTAAGAATTGAGCGAGTTATATTGCATTCTAACGGTTTTTACAATTTTACGGTAGCATATAAAGCTTGATGATCATAATTAACCCGAAGTGTATTTCTGTAAATAACATTTTACTAAATTGCAAGTTTTAATTCGGCCGTGCTCGTAGGGCGATGATAAATTTATAGCGCGGACAATAAAACGACTCATAAAAATATTACCGCCTCGTCCTCCATACACCCCCCTCTACCCACCACTACCCCCTCCCCCCTCGAAAAATAACACACTTTGTCTTCGGCGGGACTCCCTCCCGTGCGATAAAGTTTGCTCTACATCTCCATGTAGAGATATTCAAATGCAATATGCTTACGGCCGCATTCAGAAATGATTCTTAAATTAAGTGGCACTTAAGTCAGAGATAATAACAACCTATGCTTGTGGGCGAGGCCACAACGCTGCGTTGTGACGACTCATTGCCAAAAACGCATCGCTTTGCAATACAATTTGCAAGAATTGTACGACGTCGTTTATGCGATGCGTCGTCGTAACGCAGTATTGTGACCTCGCGGGTGGGTAGACGGGGCCCTAATTTTAAATAGCGTTTCAGGAGATATTTGACTAAAAGTCAGTGATTTTGGCACTGAATGTGGTCTGTCTAAATAAGGGATCATATTGCTCTAATAAAAAGATTTAATAGATTTTTTGTCAGGTTGAGCAGTCTCAAGCGTCCCAGCCCAGAGCCTCTAGTCAAGATGCATGCGATAATATCGACGGTGAAATTAGAAAACAAAAATGTATGGGATTTGACGTAAGTCATCGTTAAGTAATATCATATCTTTGAATATGTCGCTTGCGATGCCTTATGTCAAATTCTATACATTTTATTTTCGAACTTCGCCGTCGAGATTATCGAATGCATCTTGACTAGAGGCTCTGCTGTCCCACGGCAAAATTGTTGTTACTTGCCACATTAATGAGCACCAACACGATCGAAATTACTTGTAATTCCATACCACGCGACACGCATTATGATTTTATTAATATTGTCTAATTAACATAAGTAATATTAAAGCTACAATATACTTATCCATAAAAAATAAGCAGATTGCATAAGTGTATAATTGTAACGACACTGTTGTGACCTTTCATTCAATAATAACACAGCAATAACATGAAATGTAAAGGGAAGTAATAATTTTATAATATACATGGAAAGCAATAATTACAAGTGATATTAAAATCATTGATATGTTACTAAGTGCGCCTAATAACTGTATGCCATACCTATGGTGATTATTTGTGAAACTTTGTTTTAATATTTCACAAATGAATAGAGAAGCAATAGCGACAAGTCTTTAATTTTGAGATGTTCCGATCCAATACTACTTTAACTACTAAAAGTAAATATTTAAATTTCAATTTTAGCCTTTCAATATGTTTACAGGATATTTTTATGTAATACTATGTGCGTCACCGAGTCGGGGGATCGCGGTGTCTTGTTTCTTTTAGCTATAACGAATAGAACATAAAAAAATTCGCAATAAATACTTATAAGGGCTATAACTTTTTAAATCTAGGTATATTAAATATTTCAAACTGGTACCTGCATATTCTCTATTAGTCATACGTAACTAAACAAAAAACCTCTTTACACCTCGTTCCCCCGACTCGGCGACACACATATTAAAAATATCCTTTAAAAATTACTTTACTTTTTATAGTTTTTTGTGCCAAATAAAAAATAAAAATTTTGTTTTTATTTAATAAGAAATGACGCTTTAATTTGAACTAAGTACCTAGCTAAAGTGTAAAAATATATTTCTATCCCCCTTAAAAAGTTTTATAATATTTTTATAGGTTTTACGCAACAAAAATAGGTTTTTCGTTCACATACCATACGTTGGCACTTGGCACATATTTCGCGCGGTAATAGTGGTCTAGTTAGGGCGTTTTTGATATTGTATCTAAATCGAGGATCTACGGGCAATCGGGCGACGCCATAACGTTGACAATTACGGATTACGGAGGCCTCCGCGCCGTTTATACCGCGGCTCAATCTCATTTATCGAGCTCCAATCACAAAAAATACGATACAAATTTGTGGAAATATAATAAAAATAATATCTAAGGACGCTTCACACCACGTCAATCTGGCCCCGTGGTAAGTATCTGAAGAGCATGTGTTACAGGTACCAGATAACGGGAGTATATTTAATACTTTTATATCCTATAGGTACATATTATATCTATTTAAGATTTTTATTATTTTTTAGGTACAACACATAATATTTAATTATTTAAAACTTGTAACTAGTTCAATATCGGTTTGATAATAATTATATTAGTCAAGTCGTCGTGTGTGACTATGATTATTTTATAACTTGCTAGTGGCTAGCTAATTCATAAATCTATAAAAATACTCTAAACTTTTTGCATATGTATATCAAGCCCATGGGGTATACCAAGCTATTATTTTATTGATATATTATAACAGTATTTAATACATATTTACGATCTATTTTGCATGATCGTTAATATCAAACGCAAATTAATATTACGAATGAAATAAAATTTCTACGGGCACTAACTACTAGAATATGAACTGCAATCGAATTCATGGTTAATAACTTAAAAAACGACACCGTGTGACTCAATTTCTCAAATTACAAAGTTTAACTTTTATAAAATTATAACAATCTCATTAACACGCTTTATTTAGCTTCATGTATGTTTGTGGATTTGTATGTTTGTAACCGACTCCTTTGGACCCGATTTTGACCCACTTTAAACGAACAGATTTAATTCAAACTTTGTACACTTATCAAGAATTGGTAACAATACAATAAATTCATAAGTTTATCGCATAAAATTTAAAAAAAATACAATATCATATAGTTAAAAAAAACTAAAAACACACTTTTTAGTTCGATGTGCTTTTAA
Organism: Glaucopsyche alexis; assembly: GCA_905404095.1. Lineage (NCBI taxonomy): Eukaryota > Metazoa > Arthropoda > Insecta > Lepidoptera > Lycaenidae > Glaucopsyche > Glaucopsyche alexis. Next base: position 9,564,556 of record FR990047.1, read on the forward strand.
AGGTGTTTTTAGTTTTTTTAAGTATATTTATTTTATTACAAGATTTTATTTAGTTTCACTAGTCCCTTTGTGTGTAACCAAATGACTGACTGATGAATTCCATTTGACCCCTTCCGATTAAGCTGAAATTTTGCACACACGTATATATCGAGTGACTATATGCAATGATGACAAGGACGTCGCCATAGGAACTCCTCATAAAAACCATGCAACGCCATCGAATTTGGATTCGTGTAATAGGTCCGGAGTCCTGAGGAGTACTTTTACTATTTAGTATTCTGATAGAGTAAATAAATATGATAAAGCTGGAAGATGTTCATAGGAATTCCGTTAAAAAAAGTCTTGTTTTTAACATATATTTTATTTGGAAAGGAAGAAAAATTAAATTAGCTACAATTATATTTTCAATAAAGGTGCTATAGAAGTGATATTGACGTCAGCTCTATTACTTATTTCTGATTGTTCTGCTGTTCCACTTAACAACTTGATTAACCAATAATAATCACGATTACTTAAACATAATTCTTACGATTAATTCTGCCTTATTTTTCTATTATCTTTCAGCTGTTAAAATGTCATGATTTTTTGCGAAAACTATTATAAAGAATGGTAAGTCTAGTAATAATCCACAACAAATTATTAAGAAAATGAAAAAAAAAAAATGATAAAAGTAACATTATCCATTTCGTTGCGTAAAATATATACATAATATAATACGTAATCTTATACTTTAAACGAGTAAAATCTTGTTTATATTATATAATCAGAATCTCGGAAACGGCTTCCAAGTATTTCCATGAAATCTAGTATGTAGAGGCTTTTGGAGCAGCAAAAACCGCTCTTGTTAGGTATTATCCCTGGAAACCGCGCATTTTTAAGTTATTATATGACCCATTTATGTCAGTCCGTTTCGCGCTTTGGTAAGAATTTTTGCGTTGTTGGCAAATCTCAATCAGATGAATATTATTTCAACTCAAACGAATTGATTAACGCCGACATCCAAAGTTTTATGTACAAAAAAGTATGAAATAAAACTTAGTTTATAAATAATTCCTCTTTTAAATTCGGCTAAAATTTAAACTATTTCTCTACTCAATCTTCTTAATTTTAAATTCGGTACCAGCCCGAACAACATCCTGATAAATATTTAAAATAGAACTCACGTTCAAGTGCGTTGGTACTACCGACTTCAAAATTATAAAGATTGAGTAGAGAAAAAGTTAAAATTTTAGCCGAATTTAAAAGGGGAATTAGTTATAAAGTAAGTTTTATTTAATATTTTTTTGCATTTTTACTTTGAAAGTAGGTTTTAATTTTTTGTTTAAGAATTATATATTTTTTCTTTTTATTAGTTATATTTATTATATTATTATTAACACACTTTAAGAAAGTTATAAATACAAAAAAGCTATTCTCCTCTCGGCAAAACAAACTCAAGCGTTATTTTATGCCACTTTTCTGATAGGTCTGATAGGTGACGATGTAAAATACTATGAGAAATCATCATAATGTGATGATGAATGGTGTGATGATGATTACCGTAATTGACATAGCTACATATACTTGCAGTTCTTTACACAACGCCGAAATTCCCAAACTTGTATCTATAAGGAGTCAGGAGTTCTGTTCAGTACTTTTGGATTCAGGGTATACCTTGGTGCAAAATCTTACTTTTTGGTAGATATGCTTAGACTACTTCAGAAAAAGTCGTAGTCACCATATATGTCTATATAAATTTCGATTAGTTCCCTCAATTCCTCATGGATCCCATCATCAGGTCACCTTTTTTTTTTGAAAAAGGGACTAACTTGGCATTATACCCTTTACATTAGAAAATAATTGTTGAAAATCCGTCCACAGACGGCGGAATTATCGTTAAACATACAAAAAAATAAAAATTAAAAATATATTATATATACAGCCAAATGTATAATCGCATTCTTTTTTTGGAAGTCGGTTAATAAAAAGGAAAATTCACCTTCGAATATCGCGACTAATCGTTGTCATTTCTAGACCCAAGAGATTTCAAAATAGAACTTCGTAGCTGGAGCTGGTAGCAGCATCTGAAAATATTAAAATAGATTTATTAAACACTAGCTATCCCGTGCCTACTTCGGTCGTCGCAAAACATTTTTACTCGTGATGACACGAGTGTTTTCGATTAGTACTGAGTACTATTATTTATTTGATATTTCTTGATTGCCTAAAGAAGGGTTATATTTTACACAGCGTGTGTATTTTTGTACCGATTTGTTTGACCTATACTATATTATAAAAAATCAAAATCTACTATTTGTGACATACCTAAGTAATAAAGCACTTGAGACGGTAAAACAACTTATTTTGATAAGAATTCATAATTGTTTATAATATGAGCAATAAACATCCTAACGATTTTATTGATTTTTAAATATCTTTGTACTTTATTCTAGTCATAAATGCTTGTTGTTGTCTATTCTTAGCCGAATCCAAATTAATATTCAACAGTAAAATTTATTACTATACCAATAATCTAAATGTATATTAGAATAAACAGAAATGGACCCTCGCATAAACAGCGTCCCCTTCCAAAACAATAAAGAGATACTAAGTAAAGCTGATCATGCAAAACGGACACATAAAATCACCCACGCCACATAAAACAAGGGAGATTCATAAAAATATGGACACGACGAGAATTAACAACAAACAGTACGACTCAGCTGCTTTCAAACAATAAAATATTTTACTAGCTTTCTATGTAGGTAAGTTTATTTCTGTTGTACCTGGCTGCTGGCAGCTTTTACAACTGAAATCTTACAATGTACTATCGGACAAGTTGCCGCTCGACCAGTCGTGAGATGTAAATTGCTTAACCATACTATGGGTCCATCCACATATAACATAACAGCGCATGCGGGAGGGGGGGTCATACTAAATGTGATAGTGCATGTCAAGTACAGGTACAGGGATACCTACTAAAAAAGCATGAAATGGGGGGGACGTGACACGTCAAAAAGTCGAAATTTTGCGTGACGCAACCTATGTTGAATCGTGCGCATTATGAAAAACATTATGAAAAAAGTTCATTTTAGAGGGAGAGCCTTTAAAATTAACTTTGAAGGTAAACTAGGCATAACGGCTTGTTATAATTTTGTTATTTCAGGAGTTATATAGATCTAACTTGTAAAATGCTCTTACTCGGAAAACTTCACACAAAAATAACGAAATAATAAGTAAAATATTGGTATAATGGTACAGAACCCTTCGTGCACGAGTCCGACTCGCACTTGACCGGTTTTTATAATAATAATATCTATCAACGCTTTCACACCACGTCGATATCTTGTGCTAACTGCTAAGTAACTTATGTTACGACTTACAGGTCGCAGACAACGGAATAATAGTATAATAGGAATAACTTTTTACACTAAACAATTTTGATTACATATTTTACACATATTTAATACACACCCTGGATCACTAAAACCTTTTTTTGTCCTTTGGTGGGATTCGAACCCGCGACCTCCGGCTTGAACACCGACGCGCTCAACCACAGAGCTAGAGGTAGTAAAATTATCATTGGTATATTTTTTTGTGAAGTTATCTCTGAAAGTATCATGATAACCTTTTTTATTGGTCTTATTGTATAATACAGTCGTACAAAATAATGTGCCATAGTTTATTACAATAGTTGTGGCTCTAAAGGAAAATGCATGTTTTATGGAGAACACATTTATGACACGACATTTCTCTTAATTTGTAGTACAAACCTACTTCAAGGATTTAGATTTATCCTATAAAATACAGAAACTGTATAAATTCCATTAAAATGGGGAATAGATATCGTGTCTAAGATCCTCGATAAAATTTAGTAAGCAAATTGTAACCTAACAATAGGCAAGCGGACTGATTTTTTTTTATTGCATAAATGAATAGTACTCTTAAATATGAGTAACTTCTCAGAAGAAACCGTATATCAAAAGTCAATATTTTCAAAGGTACAGCGATTTGTATACAAAATTTCGATCCGCTCCAGTACCAAAAAAAATTTTTTTTTTGCGAATTTGGTAAACAAAACCTACATCATTAGTTTACTCACATCATATACAAAAACATTCATTATGGTAAGTATGAACTTAAACGCACAAATATCGGAGATATTTACAAATATATTCCTGCGGCCATATACTTCATATACTACTTTATACTACTTCATATACAAGTGACGTCATTTTTAGGTCGACTTTAGTATGGAGCGTTTTTAGGAGGCTCGCGAAATTTTTTATACAAATCGCTGTACCTTTGAAAATATTGACTTTTGATATACGGTTTCTTCTGAGAAGTTACTCATATTTAAGAGTACTATTCATTTATGCAATAAAAAAAAATTTGTCCGATTGCCTATTTATGAGAAACTAACTTTTCCCGCGGCTGCGCCCGCGTCAATACAGTATCCCACTGAAACACTACTTTTTCGAGATGAAAGTAGTATATGTGCGTATCCAGATCCTAAACTACCTACTACCATACAATATTTCATCTCAGTTTAGTACTTTTTGCCTAAAAGAGCCATCCATTCATCCGTCTATCCATTTTTCCATCCTCACAAGCGTTCACAGTAATTATAATAGTAGAAAGATATTTGATTATAGGTTTGCTTGCTACAGTTTCCACTCTTATGGTCCCACGAAAATTTTTCAGATTTGAAATGAATCCTAAAAGTGATATTCGGGAACGTGTCCCGGGCGCGCCGGCGGTATGGGCACCACGTTTACGATCCATATTTATGACTCACTCGGCGGACACTTCGTTTTTTACGATATACATAAAAGCCGCCGTGAAAGATTTACGCGAGATATATTCCTAATGCTGATTGTCCTCCCCCCGTTTCATTGTACTAATGCTAGCATGCAACTTACACTTTTATTGCCACTAAAATAAATATATGTAATATCTGCAATAAATATTTAAGTAGCACATTTTTACTTTGGTTTTTATTTTTGTTTGTGGATGTTTACTTATTACTTGCTACATATAATGTAATATCTACTTGCAAGGGATAAAAATGGCATAAAACTAATGCACTATTAATATTGTAATCTTAATATATATAAATCTCGTGTCACAATGTTTGTCCTCAATGGACTCCTAAACCACTTAACCGATTATAATAAAATTCGCACACCATGTGCAGTTCGATCCAACTTGAGAGATAGGATAGTTTAAATCTCAAATTATAGTCGCAATTTTAATTTATTGCTAATTATTTGTCTGTTATTATTTGATGTCGATACCTTTCGACTGGGTTGAGTAAGTAATCAATAGATGGCGCTGCTATGGTAAATCTATGAACGTGTCATATAAGTAGGTAGTAGTATTCTTCAGTATTAGTATCAGTATTGTACCCGTGCGAAGCTGGGGCGGGTCGCTAGTATAATAATATAAAGTAGTTGTCATATTAAAAAGTTTGTAAGGTCCAGATCAATTTTTTGATATGTCAATCGGGAAAGCCGAGTTATTTCTTGGGACAACATTTGATTGTGGTCCGCAAATTGAATTTGAGGCTGAACGTCCGCCCGCGCCCCGCGCCCCGCCCCCGCCCCGCGCCGCGGAGATGAGCCGCCCCGAAATGGAAAGCAAACTCGAACCCAAATAAATATTCGCTCTAGCAACAATCGAGCTCGCAACTCACACAATTACGGCGAAATGGAAAACCTTATATAAATAAAATCGGAAGCGCCCGGGGCGGGGCGGGCGGCTTTTTCCTTAAAAAAAGCGAAGCCAGCGAACGCAAACACGGGGTGAAAGCGAATTTCCAAAGTCCATTCCGTTTATTGACACGGGAGGCCCGGGGAGGTCGGATTCAAATCCCCCCGCCGCGATTTACAATAAATTTCAACCGGAGAATATGTTTGCAATATGTCGCGGGTAGGGCTTCGCCCCGCTCTCGAGACCAATTACTTTGCCCTTTCGCCCTCCGACGCCCCGCGGCGCACCCGCACTCCGTAGCTTTAAGAACCCAATTTTAAACACTTGCTGAGGAATGTCGGCACTTGTTTACAAGGTAATCGAAAAAATTGCAAAGGGGAGCGTCACCCGCTATGCCTAAAGGGATTTAAATGTAGCGCGGTACAGGCGCGCGAATGTTGTTACCGCGCACTTTACTGAACCTCGTGATTCGCATGGGGTTCAAACGGGACGTGTGATGTGATATTCGAAATTTATACAATTTTACATTTATTTCCTTTTGAATTGCTTTTGATGAATACAAATAATAATATTCAGCTATACTACGTACGCAATTACGTGTCTACTACCTAAGTGCGAGTATTTTAACAATTATGTTTCGGTTATATGCGTATAAGACCTTGATGTTGTGACTGCAGCTTTATCTAATTGTTTTTGGTTTAATTAAATATTAGACTGCTAAATAAATCATGAATATGACAAGTAACTATTTAATGAAACAGCCACCATAAATAGAAACTCTTATATGCTTAGATAACAGTGGCGTGGGGTAAATATAACTCCATTCCTATCAGCTTCACATTTGAACCCTTTGAAGACCCTCGTCCAAATCCCTACCCATTATACAGGCTAGGAACTCCATATGAAGAAGAACCAGCCTTCACCACAGTTAGATAACATTAAGAATATAATTTTACGCTCATAATATTCTTTTATGGAAACTTATAAAGGAATATTATGAGCGTAAAAAACCTATGATAATGTATTCATTGTGAGATATATCTGACCCTCTACAGTGTTCACCCGCCGACGATAAAACTCCCCCGCTAAGCTACAGCCCACGCACTTTACGGCAGAATAAAATGCGAATTTCGACATTTCTTTAGCATGGATTTACAGTAAATTAACATGTTACTTTTATATATACATATTAAATATAAAAATTTAATATACATAATATAAAATTTAAAGTTATATTTCACGGAAGAATAAACGAATCTTTAGTCTTTTTTCCCATTATCTGCATATTAAACTCATAACTCTGATTTTGAATTGAAAGGGGTAAAATTCTATTGATAACGCACGGTAAATAATAATAGCTTCCCACACCGATTTCGGTGACGGTGGCCGGTTTCATTGAAACCGGGCTCGGGCACGACTCGGAGGTCGTGGGTTCGATTCGTGTATTAGTACAACAAAAAATGTTGTTGCTAAGTTTGGTTAGGACAATGCAGGCTGATCACCTGATTGACTGACAAGAAAGATGATCGATGCGTTGGATGGGCACGTAAATGATCATGATGCATGTAAGAGATCAGGTGCAGGATTATCCGTCCCACTGGGTTACGAGAGTAAAGGAAGAGAGAGAGCTCTTGTGTACTGCGCACACACTTGGGCACTACAAAAATAACTCCTGCGTAGCTGGCCGGTTTCACTGAAACCGGCCACCGTCACCGAAATCGGTGTGGGGAGCTATTAATATTAATATCGTAGCCTAATGTTGGGTAAAATATTTAATTGGGATAAAAATACACCCCGTATATTTTACTGTCCCATGATATTAACAAAAGAAAATGGTTTGCTTACATTTTCATTTCAAGTAAAATGTCCTCATTACGCTCCAGAGATTCCTCTTTATTTATGAAATAAAAATGAAAACATTCGTGGTGCGCTGACGAATGACCACCCGGCTCCCCCTACCCTCCCCCGCCACCCCCCGACCCTCGTCACTGCGGGGGGGTTGCGACATTATATAATTCACCGTTCGTGTAGGCGTATATTATTTTAAATTATTCCACTGATTTATTGCGTTTTTCGGACCAAAGGAGAAAATAAGAAAATCCGATAGTAGTATATAGATTTTTACTAGGAGTATAAATTATTAATAACACCATAACAAAAGGTATCTCTTAAAAGAACCCTTCCTTAATTTTCTTTTCCAGCAGGTTTTTTGCCTCATAATAACACAGTTATTTTGGTTATAAATAAAGATTTTCGTAGCAGTCTACGAAATATCTGATTAACATTACACAACAAAATGAAACTGACCATTCACAAACAATTTAGCTTAACCAAAGCAATGAAACCTCGCAATAATACTCCCATTGCGAACATAGGTAAAGTAGGTATACGCGACTATTGTAATGTGCGATCGTAGTGCAGTTTAATTTGGCGGGGGGAGCGAGGCATAGGGGGAGGGGGGCTGGCGACTGCTAGGATTTTTCAATTACCAACTTTGTACCGCTCGCTCCAATCTCAGGGAACAGAGCAGTGCGACATAGAGGCTGGTTAAGGCCACATTTATAATAGTGACAAGATTAATGGTGATTAATCTAAATTAATCTAAATATATTAAAGGCAAACCTGACTGACTCATCTATCAACGCACAGCCGAAACTACTGAACGGATTTTGCTGAAATTTGGCATACAGATAGTTATAATGACGTAGACATCCGCTTAGAAAGGAGATTTGAAAATTTGCCCCCTGAGGGGGTGAAAAAGAGGTTAAAATTTGGTATGGCAATCGAACTCCACGCGGACGAAGTCGCGGGCAATAGCTAGTGTAACTATAAAAATATTTGCTATTGTCAATTTTCCTGAAAACAGTGATCATTTTTCAGAAAAAATTATATAAAAAGAATGCGTGACGTTACATAAAGTATTACCTAAAGGCTACATTATATTGTCTATTACAGTGTAATTCGGTGTCAGTGTTATTGAATGAAAAAACAAGTTTGTGACTCCAATGTTCTAAACTATTTCTATGAACTTTCTATTTATTTCCTGATTATTTTTGTTCATCATTTCAAAAACCAAAATAAATGCAGATATTATTATGTACAAATTCTCAAAGTGTTAACTTTGTAGCTGCAATTCAAGTAGCCATAACAGCATTTTATCTCTGTCTTCAACACCCTAACTAATAATAACAAAAAGTAATAAAACTAATTGTTAAAGTACTCTATAGAGAAAGGAATTCTTAATATCAGTGCGCGCTAACTAGGGCCGTATAATATTGGCTGGGCGGAATGCAGTCCCCGCCCGCCCACCGCCCGCCTAAGGCTGAATCTACATTCTTGTTCGGCGTAACACCATACTCGGACAATGTTGTTTATGGCAGTTTTATTGCTTAAAGTTTAGCTATAAGCCGACACATAAAAACGCTTTCAACAAATATATTAAAATAGGTCGGTGTAAATTAAAGTTAGTAAGGTATAAGTTAACAATGTTCTTTAATAGTGTATAATATAATATATTATACACTATTAAAGAACATTGTTAACTAATAGTAACTTTTGATTATATATCCCGTTTCTTAATTATCTTATACTTTAAACGAGATAATCATATATAATCGGTTTCACAAAAACGGCTGCAAGTATTACATTAATAAGTCAGTCCGATTGGCAGTTTGATAAGCGTATGTATAATTTTTGCTTTGTTCGAAAATTCGGAATGATATGGGTTGAAATCTTGGACAGATAAATATTTTTGGGATATTATTAAATGTTTAATCTACTAGAGCTCCGAGCAAACCTCGGTTACCTGGGTTCTTACTAGTTATATCAAGATGGGCTATAACCAATTTAGAAGTGTAGGCCGTATAACTAAAATACAGTATTCGTACTTAATTCTACTTTGAAGTATGTTTATTGTACAAAATCTTGCCTCTACTGTACCAGTCTCCAAAGGCAATAAAGGATATCGAAAGTATTTAATATATTAGGAGGCAATATGTGAGTATAGGCAACCTCACGGCAGTAAACGCCACTTTTAAATTGGATTCCGTCGTCTTTGTTTCGCGTCTCCCCTTCACGAATTATTGACGAGCTCTAGCTAGTGTAGCTCTACTTGATACTATACTGACAGGGTAAGAAAAACAGTCATCTTTCAGTCGGAAGAAGAAATATTTGTCTCTGACATCATCACATTCTTATGCAAGAAATAGTTTCAGATCATGAATACGTTATTATTAGTAAGTTAAACTTTTTCTTATCTATATATATAAAAATGTTATGTTGGTTTGTGTACGCTTCAAAAACTCAAAAAGTTCTGCACCGATCGAGCTGAAATTTTAGCATTAAATATATAATCCGCATCAAGGATTGTTTTTATCTATTTTTTGCATCAGTCACATATCCGCGACCGCGAAAAAACTATATTTACGCGGGCGGAGCCGCGGGCAACAGCTAGTATTTGATAAATTTGTAGGTATAACTGGTGTCTTTATTGGTTTATATTCTAAATATTGATAACATTTAAACTAGGAGACATTATGAAGATACAAGTTTATAGAGATTTATAAGTTTTAACGACGAATAAACCTACGTAAACATTAATTTATTTTTATAATGACACTAAAACTAATCTAACGTGTTATAAAAGGTTAATAAAGTAGAGCGTCGTTTAATATAGAGCTTGCAACTGCGGTTACACTCGATACTGCACTTTATGAAACTGTTTACGAGCTGACTCTATCGTCAAACCAAGTATAATTACTGCTTTCATTTATCCTTTAGGCACGAGGATAAGATCTATTAAAAAATATAATTTATAAAATAACATCAGATAATAAAGATCATGAAATTAAGACACCATGTTTAAAATACCTAGGTAACGCAAAAGTTACACATAAGCATACGAAACTGCCAATCGGACTGATATATTAGCATCGAAGTTTAAAATTGATAATATTAAATTACCATAACATTGTAATTAAAGAAGTAAATACTATGAAGTATATTATACCTACATAAAGTACACTTATAGACCAAAAAAATAGGAAAAATAAAAGAAACATCGTTCTAGATACTTTCAAAACATCAAACCCTCGCCGTGATAGGAATACCGGGTTCGACGCGCGAGACATCGTGATGATGGTGAGGGTGGGCAGTTGGGCACATTATGCATGCAGCGATCGATACTGCACCCTCAGCACCCTCTGTATCGACTAGCGAATACATTAGCTGTATTTGCATAGGAGCATGGGGCGGGGGGTCAAGAAAGTACATATAAGATTATTATTCTGATTAAGATAAGTTTTTATGTACATTAGTCCATAATGAGATGTGCTGCCTAACTTTCTTGGTTTTGTGGATAACACAATTAGGGCCTGTTTTACAATAGCCTAAAGTGACGAATAGCTTATTCGAAAGATTTGTCGCTGCTTACTTTATATTGAGCAACAGAGACCTACACTTTCCAATAAGCTATCTAACACTTATCAGTATATTGTAAAACAGGCCCTTAATATTATAATAATTATATTATCTATAAAGTTAAGTTTGTTAAAACTTGCAAACTAATTTTTTTTCAGAGCTTTTAAATTTGAAGACATGTTATAAAATTAATTGAATAGATACTAGGTATAAATTATACTTAGAGCTAATTAAACAAAATCTATAGTATAAGAGCATTAGGCGCTTTGAAGACTACCAAGCGCCTCGAGATAACCAGCCTTACATGCCACATGGTCACCCGCCTCCCCGGACGATAATTAAGCTGCGACACTCATCTCCTTGTTACGGTAGGTCCGTATTGATTATGTACAGACTACTATATAAACAGGGCCTTTAGTCAAGATGCATTCGATAATTTCGACGGTAAAGTTCGAGAACCAAATGTATGGGATTTGACATAAGGCATCGCAAGCGGCATGTCACTTAGTGATGAATTATGTCAAATCCTATCCATTTTTTTCGAACTTCGCAGTCGAAATTATCGAATCCACCTTGACTAAAGATCCAGAACCGGTAGACCTAAAATTACGGTCACTCAGTTATCTAAAATCCAAAGTCGACGATAGCAGTCTTATTGGAGTAAGTTTAGTTGTAAAACAAGATATTCTAATCTCCCGTTAATTTTAATCTACCACCTACAAGATGGCTCGCAGTCTCTTCTGTGCTTTCAGAACTTTCACGACCTCACTATAAGAAATTCTGCTTTTAAATGGTAAAACAAATACATGTCTTCGTAGTTTACGTGTAAGATATTTCTAAATAATGACAGTACGAACATTAGTATAGCTATAGCAGGATTAATAGTGCGTCGTAGGGGAGGCAATAATTAGGAGCGCGGATTAGAGAGCGATATTAACTGGAAACTCTCGGGCTTCGCCGTTTTACAAGAGAATTGCGCCAGTAATTAACCCAGCCAATTCCGATAAGAGCAGGTATTTGTGTCGCGAACCCTCCCGCCTCCGATCCGACTTATTGGACTCTTGCTAAATATTTCTTCGCAGTAGAAAATTAAAAGAAGCCATTCCCTGTCAGACATAGACGACTAACGTACTTAATTAATGTAACGCAACATTTCCGTAATTAAAACGAAAGTTCGGAACAAAATTCAAACAGAAAGACTGATACGGTCAAAGAACATTCACATATTACTACAATTAAACAGTCTAAAACGAATCAATTTTATTGTCACTCTTTATGTCTGTCTGTCTCACTAAAAGTATTTCAAAAAAGTATTTAATAAGTACTTTTAAAAAGTTAAAAAATTATGTAGTTACTCAAAAACTACGCATGAAATGTAAACGGTCTCCTTCGATAAATTTTTGTGTCTGTGAAACAAATCATATCCCTTTCCTCGCGGCCGGTTAGGAAAAATTCTTTCTTTTGTTCGTCTTTGTCATAAGTTGTAGCATAAAACTCGGTCCAATAATAAAATACACGTATATGAATACAACTCTTGGGTTTAAATATATAGACAATAATGTCTTGAAGGGGATTGCAATATGTGAGACTCGGATGCTGTACAATGACTCGCGTCGGGCGCGCTCTGGAGCGGGGAGGGGGGAGTGCAGCCCGTCGCCATGGCAACCGCCCCCGCCTAATCAATTGCAGAAATATGTACGATCCATCACCAGTGTGACCTGAGCCGCGCCAGTTACCGACCGTATACGACCGCGCGCACACTTTAACAGTATTTATTCTTGCAAACTGCTTCACAATGTGATGATTGCACCTATTGTGTAGAAAGAAAAATCCAACATGACACCACCTTGTTGGAATTTAGTTTCCATGACTGTCCTTTATTATCTACGGATTTATTACTTCTACTCGATAACTATTATTACTACCCGCATTTTAAAGCTTAAAAACTTATTGTTAAACTACTGAAATATCGCGTTTCACGTAACCTAAAAGTCGAATCTGCTAATTAAATCCTGCATTAATAAAGTAACGATCTAGTTTCGATATGTTAAAACTTCAAAATGGTATTCTCATAAACGTCAAACCAACGTCAAAACCATTTTCAATTATCCAAACTCCAAAAATCAGTTTATCAAGACGATTAATTCTTACTTCAATAAAAGTAAAATGAAAGTGTAAAGTAATTACAAGAATTGGGGTTCTGTTAAAAATTGGCCTTCTCAATTCTCATCAGCATGAGTGAACCTATGTACATAATAATATGCAAAACTCAAAAGTAGTAAATACCTAATGAACATAATAAAAGGAGTAAATACCTAATGAACATAATAATATGCAAAACTCAAAAGTAATAGATAGCTTGCTACGATAAAACCGTAGAGCTGCTACGATCATGGATTGCTACGAAAAAATTACCACAATTTTTAAAACGCCTACTTGTTTTATTTGAAACTATGACCATGTTATACAAGTGTTATAATCAAGCTATAAAAATAAAAATCAATCGGTTTTGTAAATGGCTAAATAAAAATATCAATTATTTATATTATATTTTTGAGACGATGGTAAACAAAGATTATGCAATAATAACAAATTGTTTCTTACTATTTGGATCCAATTTCGCGTCAAAGCAAAGTTGAAAAGGAATACACGAGCAGGGCTCAACACGTTCTGGTCGCTTTACGTTAGAATGCCCGACGACATTACGCACACTTTCGAAGCGAAGAAAAGACGTATAACCTTAACTGTGGACACTTATATTTTATACTGCTTAGTGACAACGTATTTTTAATCATCCTTACGAACTGTGCATACCCTTTTCTTATTTAAGGTATTTTAAGGGTGGGACAACGTTTTATTATTTGTATTTCTTAATGCTCCTGTATGGGTTCTGTCTAATAAACTGATCATTAAATTCACAAGTAGGTAATCCAATAAAATATCGCTACAATGAACATAATATGAAAAATCAGCATAAATAGTTATATTACTTACACTGAATATAATTTAGTTTCCTCTTCCCAATAACTTTATTCTGGCACTACTCGTGTGTCGTGTGTCGTGGTATATCGTAGCATCATCATCATCTCCGTTTAGTTTTCCTGGAACTTTTAAGTAGAAACATAAGACATCTTTGTTTACATTACATACATCAGATATTATATTATATGCTTAAGATAATCTAATTTTTTCTTATTACTTATTGCTTCACGTATTATATATGACTAGTTGTCTCGACATACGTTGTTCTGTCGTAACTATGAAGTGGAATAAATAAATAACTACAACCTACACCTAGAGGCTAGAAGTGTAGAAATATTACAATATTTCTCACCGTTTGAACCTTCCCTGAACTTCTACAATTATTTCAAAACCAAAATTATCCAAATCGGACCGTTCTGGAGTTTCAGCGAGACAGTGGAATTGCAATCCATTTTTATAAATGACACCGTAAAATTTTAAAAACCATTTGATTGTAATATTACTAGAGATATTATAAAATTTCAACAGATTGTCAAATAAACATTTATCCTTACAATTGTACGCATTTTTTTACGTTATAATTAGTATTATGAAAAAGCAAACAAATATGGCGGCGCGGGGCACTTGCCGTTTAACCAATCGGCATGGTAAATTTTACAATATAACGAAAAATAACTAAGGAGAAATTTTATTTGACAATCTGTCGACATTTTATAATATCTCTAGTAATATTGCAATCTAACGGTTTTTACAATTTAACGGTGACATAAATAAGAAGAAGAATATTTAACTTTGGAAAGTAATTGACAATTGTATTGTAAATCTGTACCTATGTCGTCATTTTAATAGGTGCAAATTATGAGGGCGCTCTACCTGTTAAAGGATCAAATTCCTTGATAGTAAGTAGAACATATTAAAAATATTTTGTCGATTAATATCGTGTGGCCACCTGCGGCTGATGGCCAACAAATGGGGCAGTATATCACCCAGCTAATAGCTTATTTAATGCGCCCAATGCTCCGTAAACATTAATTACTGACAGCCATATTGTGTACAACCAGATTTAGGTTTCAAAGATGACAATCTTATTCGTATATAATATGACAATCTTGATACCACTAATAAAATCTGCTACTATTATAAATGTGAAAGTTTGTGAGAATGGATGAATGTATGGATTTGTTACTCTTTCACGTAAAAACTAACCTAACAGATTTTTATGGTATTACCTTTGGCTCTGGATTAAAACATAGGCTACTTTTTATCCCGAAAATGTATAGTGCTCCTGTGGGACACTTTATTTCCATGAGCGAAGCCGCGGGCAAAAGCTAATTATTTTATATATATTTAGGGATGCTTTCTCTCCACGTCATGTAGTAAGTATCCGAAGAACTCGCATCACAGTTACCAGATAACGGGAAATAGACTTAATACTTTTTTGTATATAAGTTTGGACAAAAAGTTCGAAATCTGCATAGACAGAAAATGCGTTGTGTTTCGTTATACGTATTCCTAGATGTGTACATTAATATAATAAAATTTGTGTACCTTATTAAAATCATTTTTATTACAATTTTACTGGAAGTAAAGCTGATGACTCGTAGCCCACATCTTGATACATCAAATAAAGCTGGGTCAATCTATTCCATTTGGGTATTTTGAAGAATTTGGCTTTGCTTGGTTGCTGTCCCAAGGAAATTCAGTATGAGCATAAGACGCCATTTATTCCTCCAAGCGTCTGAAATAGTGTAAAATTAAATCATATTACATTTTGCAAACAAAATTTCACTTTATTAAAACATAAAAGTATTTTTATAATATTGCATAGTTTTTGTGGAACATCATAATATAACTGGTATACATTTGCTTAAGGGCTGTAAAATGAACTTTATCGCACGAATGTATTCATGGAGCCCTCACCCTCTACCCCTTAAAATAACTTAAAATGCTCTCACTCCATTATGCAAGTTCAAAATCATATTCAAAATCACCATCGGAGCAAACGACCGTGTCCGCTATTCTATTACCGACCCTTGCCAGAATAAATTCCATCGAAGCGCAATAATAATAAAAAAATGTTGAGAGCTTGTCGCGTGCAAAAGACGTGCGGTCACGCGGTCCTCCGGCCGGCCGGCCCTCCCTACTCCCTCCTTCCTCCACGTTCACCCCGCTAGAATATAATATGCATTATGCGAAATCCGTAACTCTTATGTTGAGTCTGGAGAATAACTTCAATATTTTCGCCAAAAGCTAATATAAACTATGTTATGTTAGGAGTAAGATTCGGTATCGTTTGGCCGACATTTGTGAGTTACGTTATTTCTACATGTGCACTCGTTATGGTTTCCTTAGGGCGGACGAGGCCTGCACTCTAAAGATAACGCCGGGTATTAATCATAGTATTATCGGCCGGTGGCAGCGTCTTTGTTATGACACCGCGTTATTGCAGTTTTTTTCTCTATTTACCCTCGAGTAAGCGATAAACATTAGGAGAGTGAATTTTCCGGGCAGATGTTTCCTAATCCTCTCCTATTATCGCCGCAGCAATAAAATATTCAATAAAATTGAGATACCATCGTAAATTGAATAAAATATAGACAGTAACAAGATAGCTATATTATGTGTTCCTGATCAACATTGTAAAAGTATAGTCAATGAATGATGTGCACCAAATCTGCAATGAAGTTGAAGTAACCAGTACATAATTATAATAGTGTGTAAGAACAGCGCAGTAAATATTTTACACTGTTTTGAAAGTGGTTTTAACTTAAAACAAACTGCATTTTGGATTTCTATGAAGATTTCTATCTACATTTATCGGTTCTATGAATTAGAAAGAAATAATTCTTAAAATAATTCTTTATTTACAGACGCTTCTCGTTCTCTCGTTTTTTTTTCAATATTTTCGTCAATATGTTTTATACTAAAATACTATTTTTTTATCACACGTTCACTATCAGAATATTTGTTGACGCGATTAAAGCAGCACATCAGGGATCATCACTCATCACGGAAGTCGATGTTGTTGAATGGAGTTTTTTCCGGTAAATTTTTCCAAAAGGGCTAAGAGATGACTGGCTCAACTGAAGCTTACATATCTTGTGGGGGACGCAACAATTTGTATGATTAATGAGCGAGGCAGCGCGAACAGGAAATCTGAGTCTCCAGAGGGCGCTTACGTCGTCAACTTAATGTCGCCATTCTTCGCTTTAGAATGGTAAATTATGAGGCTGGAATGGACCGTTGCTGTTACTTAATAAAATTAGAGATAAAAATTTACTTACTAATAATTGACATAATGTGGCTAACATACGATAGTATACCCTGAACTGTAGGCATATTGTTTAAAAAGACAGGTAATTCTGAAACTATCTGAAATCCACATACATATTACCTACTTTTTATTTTATCATAAACAACATAATATTTTATTAAAAATACATCTTTTTATTCGCTATAAACGAGGTATAAAGCTAAGTTCGCAAACGCGTTTCTACATGCGCGCCCAGTGGGATCATTTTTCAAGTTTCATGAAGAGCTCCGGCGCGGGGCAGTGGATTAAAATACATTTCGCTAGTCGCCGGTGATGGATGGCGCTATCCCCTCGGAGGGAAAGGGTTGCCTCCCTCCCTCTCCCCTCTCCCCTCCCGCCCTCCCGACCTCCCGGCCTCGCGAGGGGTCGCAATAAACGAGAAAGCGATGGAGGTACAGTATCAATGAATGTAAAATACGATATCGAATTTGGTTATACATTTGTGGATGTATTTGCTTTAGCAATGTGGTTTTCTTGGATTATCT
This sequence comes from Glaucopsyche alexis, assembly GCA_905404095.1. Taxonomy (NCBI): domain Eukaryota; kingdom Metazoa; phylum Arthropoda; class Insecta; order Lepidoptera; family Lycaenidae; genus Glaucopsyche; species Glaucopsyche alexis. The sequence goes on from FR990047.1 coordinate 9,582,445, forward strand.
ATATTATAGAGCCTATAGCAACATTAAGTTTTATAGCTTTATGTCAGTGCCATACACAAATTTTGCAAATGATAGGGGTGAATTTGACTATGAACGTAAATCGTAATGTATAGGTACTACTGTAATTATAATAATATCTTGCCATCACTATTTTACATAAGCCCCATCTTATAGTAACCGGAAAATGATCTGTTTAATTTAGGTATTTATTGATTCTACAAAATTTAAAATCTATCATAACAACACCTTAACCTATTTTGACAATTACATAGTTACGAAGACTATACTCGTAGCTACTTTTCTCATCAAGAACTACGAATGTATTGCATACGGTATTCTATTTTATGATAACTTATAAGTCCAGTTACGATGCTACACAAAAAAATATCCTAATATCATCGATACAGTAAAATATGTAGGAACACCGTAACTCGATATAGCACAAGAAAAACATAGAGCCCAAACCACAGAGTAAATAATATATACGGTCCAAACACCGCGCCCGTAAGTAAAAGTCAATATGACAAAAAACTTTCAGCCGCTTATTTGCTATGCCATTTGTTACTGCAAACACAACAGAAATATGTTATGATTTCATGTAACAATATTATTTTGATTTCCATAAGTCTTTCTCTTTAATATTTGATTTGCTTAAAAACCACTGAATTGATTACCCGCTTCGCTACATTTCAACCATGTCTGAAATCTATTTATATTCTGGTCCATATTTTTGTTTTTGGTTATCATTTTGAATTAATTGATTACTATCTAATACCAAGAAATAACATTTAAAAAATCTTAATAAGACAATTTAAAAAAGACACCTAATAACAAATTGATGAAACATACACAATAACTGATTTAAGTGAGATAAAACAAATTGTGCCTTCATATGACTTAAAAATAGATCCAGTTTGGCAAAAGCCTCGTATGTCGTGTATAATATTATATTAATTTCTACCACTGCAATAGAACGCCGGATTCTACTAACCTTGCAAACGCTGCATAAATTTTTTATCAGTTTTCTGTCTGTGCATAATGTGCGTAGTTGTTCAGTTTCAGAACCAAAGAAAATTCAGAACTGATTCTTTCTTGACAAGTGCAGTATACCGTAATAGATCATATACTCCCCACACCGATTTCGGTGACTGTGGCCGGTTTCATTGAAACCAAACCATTTACGCAGGGATAATTTTATAGTGCCCAAGTGCGTGCACAGCACTCTCTCTCTCTCTCTCTCTCTCTCTCTCTCTCTCTCTCTCTCTTCCTATACTCTCATAACCCAGTGATACAGATAACCGACACGACTGACGAGAGATCAGGCGCTGGTACGACTTTTTACATGCCCATCCGACGCATGGATCATTTTTTTTGTCAGACAATCAAGTGCTCAGCCTGCATTGTCCTAACCAAACTTGGAAACAACATTTTTTGCTGTCCCAATGTGGGAACCGAACCCATAACCTCCGAGTCGTGAGCCGAGCTCTAACCGCTAGACCACGGCGGCTGTTAGATTATATGATTATACATTAGAACAGGGGGGCAATTCTGCTAAATAAAACCTGCATTAATACAATCAAGTCTCGACACGCTTGCACTCTCAAAAGCTGTTTTTATGAACGTTAAACCAACGTGAAACGCGCTCTGATTGGTCGAAACGGCATAAAATCCGTTCACGGTAACATGACGCTACACTTTCAATCCAAACAAAGTGAAGTTGACTGTTTAAATATTGTTTACTTTAAATACGAGAATTGAGGTTCAGGAATGTATCAGGCCGGGCGGATATTTCATTTCCTACATTAGCGACGTTTAATTTGCCGGCGATCAGGCGATATTATACATGTACTTACTATATTTCCATTTGTATCCACATAGTTTTTTATCCACTGACGACACCAGTCTTATTAGTTATTTTTTACAAGTTAATCTATTAAATAATATGTCTATAGGATTCTATGTACTTATTTTAATCCAATAGTGTTAAATGGATGTATTTTTAACTATTAAGAAGGTGGGGAAAGCCCATCCTATTACTTGATCGCTAATTTATTAGCTGATTGCCGTCATCACACACTGTATATATTTGTTCACCACACCTTATCCACTTAGACACACAACTAAAGACCCGTTTACATTATGAGAAAGAGTAACCAAAAAATAATAAAAATATTAGAGGAGCTAAATATTATTCGAATTCTTACCTTTAAAAACTTTTTTTTATATTATCTGAATGTTAAAGAATAAATTGTGTGTACTTACAATCGTCACAATAACACACAATAAACGTGTCTTTAACTTATTATCGAACTTTATAGTATTGAGTATAAGATATTTTCATTTCATATCACAAACTATCAGTAAATAAAAAAATCAAAAGTGAGCGGCACACGTCACAACTTTGTCACGCGCCGTACAGAACCAGCTGCAAGTAAAAAGCCCAAAAGGGTTGCCAAAGGGTTGGAACCCCTAGTTTTTTATTAAAATAACCCCAACGATAGGCGGGCCAATAAAAAAGCGCGCCACGTGCATGCGCCGTGTGATTTTAAACTCATTTGAATATAGAACATTTACATAGAGCCTAGAGGCCGGTGATTGGCGGGTGATTTGCGTACGGCCAGCACCGACCTGCGCACAGCGACTCTACTTTTTTAAGTCCCCACCAGCTTTTTTATTCGTTGTCACCGGTTATGATTTACATAGGATTCACTTTGCATATAAGAAAGAATAGATACAACCCTTCCCTTAATTTATCATTTGAAAGTTTTAACTGTAAAATTTAGGGTGGGTATTAGTTACGTAGTAACTATTTATTGACTAGCTTTTGCGCGCGGCTCCGCCCGCGTAAATACATTATCCCGCGGGAACACTACTTTTTCGAGATAAAAAATATCATATGTCCTTTTCCGGGACCCAAGTATGTATATTTCACCGTAAAATTGTAAAAACCGTTAGATTGTAAAATAACTAATGAGATTGTAAAAATATGACAAAAAATTAAAAACTATATACCTACATATTTATAATCCAACGAAAAATAATGTGTTAAATTATAGGCTGCTCGCGTCGGAAGTCTATCAAAATTTTACAATTTCACTAGTTTTATTACAATCTAACGGTTTTTACAATTTTACGGTGACATATAATATATTATACCAAATTTGATAAAAATCGGTTCAGCGGCTAAAGCGTGAATAAGTAACAGACAGACAGACAGACACACTTTCGCATTTATAATATTAGTATAGATAGTATAGATCTGTGGTATTGGGTAATATTTAATATAGACTTGCATCTCTAACTTTTAAGTAGGAAGATCTATCATTTGTTACTTTTGTAGATGCAGTGGATATTTCTACGAAGATCATGGAGCTCATAGTAAATGCACGACTCTATCTAAATCAGTGATTAAGTATGGTATTTTTATACAGCAACGAGAAAAATATTTTAACAATAGGGGATCGGACTACATCTAAAATATTTAGTTACATTAATACACTCAGAAATATTGATGCATTACCTACTGCTTGCTAAATGTAAAAAAATATATTATTTTATGTGTAGTACATTAATTAAATACATGTACTTTTTTTTTGCTTAATTAGTAAACAAACCCTACATCATTAGTTTACTTACATCATATACAAAAACATTCATTAGGGTAAGTAAGAACTTAAACGCACAAATATCGGAGATATTTACAAATATGTTCCTGCGGTCATATACTTCATATACTCTAACCCACGAGTGACGTCACACGTGGGTACGACTTTAGTATTGAGTATTTTACGAGACTTGCGAAATTTTGTATACAAATCGCTGTACTTTTGAAAATATTGACTTTTGATATACTATTTCTTCTGAGAAGTTACTCATATTTAAGAGTATTAATGTACTACTAATTTAATCAATTTTAAAAAATTAGTCCGATCCCCTATTAGATTATTATCATTACATTCTAATATTATAAAACCTCTTGTGCCAATAAGTACAAGGTTGGCTAGTCGTACAACTATTACCATGACTATTTAACTTCTTATACTTGAGGCCTTTAGGTACGCTGCAAAAACTGGAAAGTCACGTATGTGAAAATCATTAAAAAAAAAATAAAAAGGTAAGCGAATCGTAAGCGGCAAACAATTCTCTTTTATTCCGGATTGTAAAGGAAAACCTCATTAGGGGAGTTGTCCCTTTGTAGTACAATCAGCGCAACCGTGCTGGGCTCATTATCGAATTGTTTAAAATAACGAGGGGCTTATCCTCCTAGTTAGACGTCTAACGTCTCTTTGTCCAAGGATCACGTTCTGTAGTGCACTAATAAGACATAATATATCATATACTGTTTTCTGTTATGACTGTTAACCGTTTTAAAAAGCGAGATGTAAATTTTGTTCGAAATCGTCACATTATTTACTTTAATAGTTTTTACTTCAACTTAATGCCAATTCCAATTTGATTTAATTCGACCTTAGTATTAACATCTCATTATTTATTTAAAAAACATCTTGACAGATTATTATTAATTATTGTAAAACAGACATATTATACACTTAATTTAATTGAATCTAAAAATGTTTAACCTTAGTACGATATTAACTACATTTTCCTAAACAATTTTATAACTTTTATTAACATATCGACAATTGACATCATTGTTATATTTGTGTTTTTTAATTGAACAGGGTTATGTATGTCTTTAATAGACATACCTTAACATAATAAAACTGTCATTGATGTTAACTATAAATGTTGTTGTAAAATGTGTTTATGTTGTCGTGAATTTTAAATAAAAATATATATATTTTATTTATTTCAACAAACATTTCATTTAGAAATAGTCTACTGTCTATCTACTAATATTGATAGTATTTAGAACATCATGTTAGTCTAGACTTTAGGTCTGCCATAGACACGTAGTTCTACATCAAAAACTAATTGCCTTCATGTTTTGAAATAAACCAAAGAAATAAACTATAAAAACAAACCAGACCACAAATGAGTCTCACATGGTTGGTTTTTGGTGCAATTTTAATTCACTGATTTTAAATGACTACGTAAAAACTTATCTGAAAATAGCCGATTGCTTCGTAGCGAGCATTGATAGAGCATAATGACTCAATCCGACTCAAACCCGCCAGTTCTCGTATAATTTAATATGAAATACGTGCATGTGATGGTTTACGTCAAGACTCAGGAGTGATTATTATTATCACATGGAAAGGCTAAAAAATATGGAATAATTTATCGTTGTAGAAATTGATCCAACACTAAACAGATGTTGAATGTAATAAATTTTTAAGACTGTACATAATATTTCCACGAATTTCCCCGTCTTCTGTCTTCGTTTCGTCTTAACCACTGTAGCCCAAGCAGGAACAATTGACAACTACGTATTCGTAAAGTTTTCGAATGTCAATTGTATGAGCGCTGTCATATCCATCTTATCTTATGGTGTCTACAGACACACGAATTTGGTACGGAGCGTACAGCGGATCTGGTACGCTCCGTACCAGATCCGAGCGTGTGTAGGGCAGTCCGGCGAACATAAGAAGAAGGCGAAGAGTACGCCAGAAGAAGGCGAAGAGTTCGCCGCTGTCCGCATCGGATCTGGTCCGCTCCGTACCAAATTCGTACGTGTGTAGAGCAGTCCGGCGGTTAGGCCTTACAACGGTATCAGTGTTGCCAACTTAGGGATGTACCCCCCAAAATTAGGGAAAATATCTACGGGGGTGTACTAGGGGATAGGATGTTTAGAGTTTACTCCTTATGAATCAATTTGTATGTAATAGGTACTAAAAATTATTTTAATGTGTGTATATAGCCAGGCCCCAGGGATATGAAAATGTATTGGGAGTGAAATCAGATTAAGACAAGTTAGTTTTATGTTATTCACGCGTAAGTCTTTATGTTAAACACATAACCTTTCTTTCTAGCTTATTATCTCTTAGACCTGTCAATGGTATAAGTAATCAGGGGTAAAATTTGAGGAGAAATATTTTTTAAAGGGTTGGTATCACTACCCGTTATCAATGAATTGCGGGAATCATCGTCGTCGTTTAAAAACAGCACTGTAAATAGAACTCTGTGCTAATGTAATAGAGCATAAAATCGAACACACGAGTGTCGAGCGTTTCGCTCCACTGCACCGTACCAAATCCGTGCGTGTGTAGCGACACCGAATTTGGTCTCCAGATATGGTTCGCTGTACGATCCGTACCAAATTCGTGTGTCTGTAGATAGCATTAGATTAATATAAAAGAAAGACGTGTTAGTTACACTATTTATAAATCAAGAACGGCTTGACCGATTTGGCTGAAAATTGGTGTGGAGGTATCTTAAAACCAGGAGAAGAACATAGGATACTTTTTATCCCGTTCCCGAGGGACTCAAAAATCGAGAACAGCTGGACCGATTTAGCTAATTTTGGTCTTGAAATATTATGGAAGTTCAGTTCAAGTTCAGTCATTGGAAAAGGTGTAGGATCTAGGTGTTGTATTGTATGTAGTTATTTATTCATTCCAGTTTATATTTAAGATAGAACAACGTATATCGAAACAGCTTGGAATATATATAAAAGGCAAAGCATCAGCAATTTTGGACACGTATTGCTCATAATTATGACGTAGGCATACTAAGGAAGGATTTTTCAAAATTTAACCCCCAAGGAGTTAAATAGCGGATAACACTTTAAACCTAATTTCACGCGGGCAATTAATGCTAGCTTTTCATACAATCCTCTTTCGAATTTCGATAACGTTCCGAATAATTTACTATTGTTTATTGAAAACGAGTTGTCAATTGTTCCTGCTCACCCCACTGGATCCTTATTTCCTTTTTTAAACAATAGCAATACAATCATTTTCTATAACTTAAAAGACAATATTTCTTGTACCTATCAATCTAATAATGCGTTTTATATTTTGTAAGTAATAAGGTAAAAAGCCCGTCCAAAGTACACAGACGTCATTACCAAGCGTGTTTACATGCTCGAAAGGTCGCGAAAAAAACGCTCCATTTGGTAATTAAATTGTGCCCTAAGGGGGACATGAACTAACTTGTCTGGCAAACAAGGGGCTACCCACTACTGTAACAATGTCCAATATTTGATTAACTGTAAAATCAGGAAAGTAAGGAGCAAAGGAAAGTTATATTATTTCCTAGCTAGATCTTAAATATAGAGAAATTACTTACGCGAAAGAGGTCGCTCCCGCAGTTTATGGCAATTAAGATATTAACTACAAAAACAAGTCTAAAATACATACAAATAATATAATTTTTGTACTCGTTTACTTAATCTTAGCAATCAGTAAAAAAAATTCGTGAAATCTTTTATACAAAAAAAACTATGTATATTTTTTCAAATCAATTTAGCATCAAGTACCTTAACAATTTGGCTATTCAAAAGTATCGAGTCAGACAGTATAGTACGAGTATATCGAATATATTGACGGGCAGAAAGTTTCCTAGTCCAGGTACGTCGGGGTAAGATGAGGGGTCCACACAATGAACGGGGGAGTTACCCCAGTGCTTTTGTCACTCCGGCATACGCTGCGTCCACTATTGATTCACTGGACTCAGAGCACATTGCTAGCCAATAAACAAATAAACAATTGTTTGGTACGGAAAAGATGTAGAAAATAATAGTGACCATATGGGTTAAAACTCATAACACACATCATAATACATAATAATTATATTGTTATCAATTCTGACCAAAAAAAGTGTAACTAAAATTTTAGTATGTATTAATATGGGAAATAATACTTACTAAAATTTTACTTTGACGTGTCTACGCTTTGTATAAATCTGCACCTTGCTAAGCTGATTAGATGATATAGGTAGTATAAATACGTGCCTATGCTAAGATAGTGATAAAATATTATGTTATTAAAGCAATTTCTAAACATATCTATTTTAGGCATGTTCAGAAATTGCTTTCGGCAATAGTGTGCGTGGCGCTTAGCCGTAATTTGCTACATTTTTAAAGAAAAACCTGCCCAGACTATAAATAGATCTGAATCAATAATAACCGCCTTTCACTGTAAAAATAGAGAAATTAATGAAATAGCGAAAGCCTTATTACGTTCATCATAAATGCTATTTTAGTGCAATTAAAATTACAACATAATAAAGAGAAAGTGCAGAATAAGGGTTGGACAAAAAGTTGTAACTAGTGACTGACTCGTTCACACGTAAAGGGCATTAAATGCGTTAAAATACGGGAAACCATTAAAACGACGGTAATTTGTATAAATAACGAATAATAGAAAGTTCATATAGAGTTCCGCTTCATAAAATATGATGTTCTATGATTCAATTTTACAGAATTTTTGCAAATATACAGTATTATAATTAATATAATACCGTTAAGTGAAAATTAAATATCCGTTATTTTCTTTGCTTACACGTCGTATTTTAAAAACGTAATGGAGATTGCCCTGTGGTCGGAATCGGACATAGTAATTAATATATTTTTTAAGTTTGAAGTTTGTATGGGTTCTTATGCCTCTTAGATATAAAAAAATGTAAATGTTGCGACAGATTGACAAGCGACAACGTGTAACAAAATCTATAAAACAGTATAATGTGTGTACCTACCTACTATGTTGTATATTATTTATATAATTTTTATGAATTTCTAAGCATTATTTAAAAAAATATTAGCTTTTTACCGGCCAAATTTCATACATCTCTGGTTGCACAATTCTTGCAAATTCTCAAAAAGTGGACTGGAAGTTTTTGATTTACGCATTAATATAATTACATGTAGTAGCCAAAATATATAACGTGGGTATGAATGTGTAAATCATGAATTATTAATCTAAACACTAGCAATATACACTTACTTAATTTACTGTACTTGATGACAAATTAGCATCTGCCATTAATTTATGCCAATTAAGCGTGAGTCAACTCAGAACTTTAAGCAAAAACCATCTCTATTACAACTACAGACAGTAGGAATAATTTCAATATTAGTTGTTATCAAAATAAAGTTTCTGCCTAGCTACGATAATAGTGAATATGCATAAAACCGAAAAATAACTTAAAACTTAATAATATGATAATAGACTGAAACAAAAAAAAATATATACAGCCGAACGTATAACCGCTTCCTTTTTTTGAAGTCGGTTAAAAATAAAGGAAATCTATTGATAAATGATCAAGATATGAGCGGTCAAAGTTTTAATCTATCTCTTTCTAGCAAAACGAAATTACTTATGAACTTTCTATGAAAGTCGTGTTAATTCACGTCACTCTACACATCCGATCTCTTTGTCTAATAGACTTTAAACGTTCATATCTATGTTTCTTTTAATGATGTCCAAAATCTGATTTTACCATATAGTTTACCAAACAAGATAGATCTATATAAATAAATAAAAAAAATACGTGCATATTCCCTATTTTCAAAGTCAGTTTGGTTTGATGGCGGTGTATTCTTTGATTGTGAAGCTTCAAGGCGAATTTGGCGGCGCCTGGGCTAAGTATGCTAATTCGGGCAATTGAAAGCGGCGGCATACTGATGGGATTAAACGGCGCGCTCAGCCCTCTGATCTATCACTGGCATTCCACTGACGACTCAAATATTCAAGGTTTTAATTCCCCAAACGGCGAATTCCTTATATACTCTTTGTACGCTAAAGGAAAATGAATGTTTATTCTTTAATTTGTTGCTAATTAAAAGCATACTAATTAAATGACGGTTGCCAGTTTTTAACCGACTTCCAAAAAAAGGAGGCGGTTATACGTTCGGCTGTATATATATGTTTTTTTTTTGTATGTTCGCGGATAACTCCGCCGTCTGTTGGCCGATTTTCAAAATTCTTTTTTTGATGTAAAAGGTATAATCCGAAGTTGGTCCCATTTTCAGAAAATTGGTGACCTGATGATGGGATCCATGAGGAAACGAGGGAACTCCTCAAAATTTATATGGACACATATTATGGTGATTTCGACTTTTTCTGAAGTAGTCCAAGCATATGCTACCAAAAAAGTAAGATTTTGCTCCAAGGTATACCCTGGATCCAAAAGTACAGAACAGAACTCCTGACTCCTTATAGATACATGTTTGGGGATTTTGGCGTTGTTTAAAGAACTACAAGCATATGCCACCCTGTCAGTAAGAGTAATCATCATCATCATCACCACAATCACACCATACATCATCAGATTATGATAATATAAAAGGTATTTCTCATAGTATTTTACACTAACACGGAGATCTTTGAACATTACTCTGCCGTTTATGGACCTATTTGCAAAATTATTTTGTTGTTGTAAAGGGTTTAATTCGAAATTGGTCCTTTAGTCACTAAAGTGGAAACCTGATGATGCGATCCATGAGGAATCGAGGGAACTCCTCGAAATTTATATCGACACATATATTGATTTTGACTTTTACTGAAGTAACACAAGCATATGCTACCAAAGAATAAGACGTTGTACCAAGGTATACCCTGAATCCAAAAGCACTGAACAGAACTCTTCAGTCTTTAAAGATATGCGTTAGGAAATTTCGGAATTGTTTAAAGAACTGCAAGCATATGCCACTTTGTAACTTACAGTAATCATCATCATCATCTTAATAACAATACCTAATGGAAGCTTGGCGCGTATTCAGTTATACATTCGATCGTTTATTTTAGACGTTTTTAAGACGTATCTGGGGGCACGGCAGTGCACCCGCCAAGTCGAGCGCGAAGCAAACACTGTCGTACCATCCTTTACTGGAACCATTTCGCCGCATTTTCAGGCCCCTATTTGAGAACCTCTGGATAAGACCACAACGCAGAAATTTTCGTCATCCAGTAAGCTATAATCACATACTTAAAATCCAAAATTTCAAGTCTGTAGGTCATTTAGTTCCGAAGTTAAGCGAAAGCAAAGTTTCGCATTTACGACACTCACTCACTCACTTATACACTCACTCATGATCATCAAAATAGAACTAGTACTTCCCATACACTCAGAGAGCTGAAATTTGGTACAGAGTTAGGGTTTAATGGCCACATAAAGGGAAAACTATAAAAACTAGGAGAATCGATCTGGGGGCACGGCAGTGCCCCCGCCAAGTCAAGCGCGAAGCAAACACTACCGTACCATTATTTACGGGAACCATTTCGCCGCATTTTCAGGCCTCTATTTGAGAACCTCAGGATAAGACCAGAACGTCGATCTGGGGGCACGGCAGTGCCCCCGCCAAGTCGAGCGCGAAGCAAACACTGCCGTACCATTATTTACTGGAACCATTTCGCCGCATTTTCAGGCCCCTATTTGAGAACCTCTGGATAAGACCAGAAAGCAGAAATTTTCGTCATCCAGTAAAGTATAATCACATACTTATAATCCAAAATTTTAAGTCTGTAGGTCATTTAGTTCCGAAGTTAAACGAAAGCAAAGTTTCGCATTTATAACACTCACCCAGTCACTCACTCATGATCATCAGAATAGAACTAGTACTCCCCATAAACTCAGAGAGCTGAAATTTGGTACAGAGGTAGGGTTTAATGGCCACATAAAGAAAAAACTATAAAAACTAGGATAATCGAAGATCTGGAGTACCTGGTGACACTTATTAGAAAACACAAGAGCCCAACCAAACTATTAGAAATCGACATACTGCCTTTACAAAAAATATTCAACTTGGTGGGCAACTTCATTTGATGTCAAAAATCGAAGGTCTGAAGTATCTGATGAAGAACCCTCAGCTGGTCTCAGCTGATTAGAGATATGGCAATGCCCCCTTCTACTATTGGTACATAAAAAAATCGACTGTCATTGCAAAAATCCAGTGAAGTGGGACACATCTTCTAATTTAATCTAGCCGGTAGCGTCTCACTGCTGGGCGAATGCCTCCCCTTCTGCTTTTAATACGCATAAAAATAAAATTAAAGGAAAACTCTGGATAAGACTAGACTGGCTTTTATACTTATACTTACAAGTTTACAAGAAGAAATAGTCGAACAATTAACTTTATTCTACTCGAACATTACACAAATTAAATAAACAAATTACACTAAAATCTAGTAAAATAAATCAATATTCCTACGTTTCTACAAAAAGAAGTGAAATCCCACCAAAAACATTCTGTAAAAAACTAGCCAAGTCTCGATAGAGCTGCTTGTTTATCTCTAAAAAGTAATGAAATCTAGACTAAGTCGTGCCAAGTCTAAGGATCCTTACTGCGATTTATTTATTATTATAGTTAATGTTGTGTGACTTGGCCGTTGAAGAGTACACAAGGGTACAAAAGGGACTCCATGACACCATTGCTCCAATACATGTGTTATACAATCAACAACAGCCTAAAATAAGACACTAGCGTCCAATTACCAATACCAGTATGGGCTATTTTCTCGCTTAACAAACATAGGTAGTTACAACAGAATCTGATATAACATTACGTGTAAACAAAATTGACTTCTAACGTATAAAGAATTTTCAAGGGCCAAGTCACACAACATTAACTATAATAATAAATAAATCGCAGTAAGGATCCTTAGACTTGGCACGACTTAGTCTAGATTTCATTACTTTTTAGAGATAAACAAGCAGCTCTATCGAGACTTGGCTAGTTTTTTACAGAATGTTTTTGGTGGGATTAACTTAACAAGATATATCACTAAAAAGGGTGTTTTTTTTTTAAATTAAACCGACTTCCAAAGTAAAAATACACAAAAAAGTATGAAATAAAACTTATTTTATAAATAATACCCCTTTTAAATTTGTCTATTTCTCTACTTTATCTTCTTAATTTTGAAGTCGGTACCAGCAAATATGAACGTAAGTTCTATAAAATACTGTAGGATATCGTTTGGGCTGGTAGCGACTTCAAAATTAAGAAGATTAAGTAGAGAAATAGACAAATTTAAAAGGGGTATTATTTATAAAATAAGTTTTATTTCATACTTTTTTGTGTATTTTTACTTTGGAAGTCGGTTTTATTTAAAAAAAAAAATAATTCTGAATTCATACAAACTAGAGATATTTTGTTTTAACTTTTGTCAGACGCATTTATGTTCACCTAGCAGCTGATGAGATTAACAAGTAGGTACTTGAACTGGTCTCAGTAAAAATCTTACAAAATTCCTTTAATCGAAGCCGATTACGGTATGTATATAATTAAGTGTCAATTATTTTACATATGGAATCTCAGTAGTTGAGCCGCTGCGCGCTGGCCAGTAATATTTCAGATGGTAAAGGGTTATTTTAACGAAGCAATTATCCCCCAATAATATATTCAGCATTCCATTCAAATGTCCCCACCGTTTTGTTGTGCGTCCGTCAACAGAGGCAGCAACAGTTTTGTTGCATTCCGCGCGGGTCCCGTTACGTTTGAATTTGCTTATAGTGTGTGTGTGCGCGGCGTGCGCATGCGCGTCTCGCAGACTGATGGATGACAGGTGACGTCGGCGCCGCAAACGCACAGGGTTGACCGTTTCATGCGATAAATACTTTGAAGCCAGTTTCAATCATATACTTTTTAAAAATTTGTAGAATTCATGCGTTATTCTCATCATTTCAAAGTGTCATGGCTAAGGCACTGTAGTGGTAGCCCGAAAGTTTCCGGGTTCTTGCAAGGGGTAGGTTTTTATTGCTTGGCTAGCTTTATCGGCTACCGAATGCTACCAAATTTATTCCAGAATAATCAAAAGTTCAAACTATAACCCGACTACATTAAATGGCTATTATAAGGCTATATTACCCGTGCCATTATTACGAATCTAATACCTCATACAATGAAATCGGATCAGTAGTTTATACGCGACGGTGAAACAAACATAGACTTTCAAAATCACTACCGTAATTTTGGCTTTGTCGTAGTCGGGTAATAAATAATAATGTTATCATCATTGATCACCTTCAAATATTCCCATTTCCCAGTGTATTATTTAGAGTAAGCGTCATAAAGAATTTGGAAACAGTCTTGACAAGAAAGGCCGAAAAGGAAAAGGTAGGTAGGCCGTCCTATGGCTCCAGTACACCAGAACCTCAATTCTCGTATTTGAAGTAGACTTAATTTTACTTTGTTTGAATTGAAAGTGTAGCGACATGTTACCATGAACGGATTTTATGACGTCTCGACCAATCAGAGCGCGTTTCACGTTGGTTTAACGTTCATAAAACACCGTTTGAGAGTGTGAGCGTGTCGGAACTTGATTGTAATTGTATTAATGCAGGTTGTAATTTTATTTAGCAGAATTGCCTCTCTGTTCTTATGTATTGGAAACACATCATACTTCTAAACTACGAGGTATCAACCCTGAACCATTGTCGCTCATTAGAAATTCGTAGGCGGCATGCGATGTAGAGGTTCTCTCGCGGCGACACAGAGCCGCTTTAGCTTGAATATTTTTAGCTGTTACACTTCATTACCATGCAATACTAACTTGATAAATTGATTTGGAATGCCAACATTATTTATCCCTTGATCAAACTTATAGTAGCTGTCACATTCTATAGAATTCGATTGCCACAATTTAGTTAATTGAGTTAGTAGTTTGAAGACAGCGATTTCGTAGAAATACATCAAATAATCGCGGGCTGATTACTTTTTTTTATAATTTTATAGCTTTTGTTATCTTATTGAGAGGATCATAGAGCATGAATACTCGACATTTTGCAATAGTCAATGTTACTTTGTCTTATTTACATAAATGAGAGTTCTAGTACGAGTAGAATGGAAAAAATAAGCAGAGGGTAATTTAAAATATTGGTGACTCGAACCCGACTCGAAACATCGACTTTAAAGTTCAACGCACACGCTTCTGAGCCACGCGCTTTGACAATTAGAAAACGAAATAACTTCCCTATATAAACTATCTTATTAAGTTAGGTATAGCTGTTGAATGCGACCTCGTGCGCGCTAAAAGAAATTTCGCGGGAACCGTACATTTTGCCGCAATGAAAAGTAGCCTATGCCCTTTCCCGTGGACTACTCTACATCTGTATGACACAGAATTGATCCAATAGTTTCGGAGCCTATTCGATGCAAACAAACAAACAAACTTTTCCTCTTTATTACATTATAATATATAGTATAGATTACGCAACGAACGAAACTTTCCCAATTAGATCGATTTTACATACTCAAAACCCCTTGTCTACTACATTTCATTGAAATTGTAGAAAGTCGTTTTCGAGATTACATAATATTGACAAACATTTCTCATTTAAAGTATAAGGTTGTTAATAATCAAATTGACATTAACAAATAATCTTTAACAATCAGGCAAGATCGCAATCTATTTAATAATATTATACCTATGTTGTACGTATAAAGTATCGTACCTAAAGCGGGCATCCATAATGCATTTCATACGCTTATCCGGGATAAAAAATACCGCGGCGGGAGATAAGTTGCATCAATTTTTTCGGACACTTTGAAATCCCCTGGCGACGGCTGACCCACGGCTAAAATATTCCCCACGATACGCCGGGAATAACTAAACCGGGATAAGAAAGTGCCGAAGTTAAGCTTTTGTTGAAAACAACACACGGCTTAGGGAAATATAACTTTGTTTAGGTTGTTCGAATTAAATATGATAATGGAAATATAGGTGCATAGATAAATGTCATGTTATAAATGAAATGGTTACTTTTAAAAGATGTGCTGGAATTCCGTATCGTATTGTATAGGTACTCGGATTGTGTCGCCGACACACCTTAGGTACTACATAAGTAAGTACTTAATTATGAACAATTCCGTATATCACCTGTACATAAAATACCTGAGTAGGTATGCAATATGTGCATTAAGATATGGAAGTCAAGTCAAAATATCTTAGTCAGATTAAAAACCATTTCGTGTAAGGAATTTTGATGGCTACATGAAATTTTTAAATACCTAAGTAACCATGTAGTGGGATCGAATACAACATTCTATAAACGACTTTTTAGCCAAAAAGGACAAAGAAGTTAGTGAAAGTTGATAAAAAATGGTTCTCAGTGTCACCACAAAAAGCAAGTTTACGCCATGTTTATTGTATGAGTGAATCTCGAATACTTTTGTATTAATGTGTCTTTAAACTGCTTATGCTTAATGAATAATGTCGGCAAAAAGCCTTTCAATTTACTCGAATGTGTTTATAGCTTTTTGTTGCGTTCTTGAAATGTGTGGAACCATTTTTTAGACAATTTTTTTACCAATATACCTAAACGGTGTAACAGATACCTGGGTAAAAAATATTAGGTATCACTGCATATCAGTAATTATAAATGCTAATAATTTCAAGCTAATAATGATCTCTCAATCTTCTATCTATAAAGTCCATCTAAAATCTATGGTCAAAATATTTATGCTCGGTTTTTGAGGTTTTTTGTCAGTAGTTTATCTATTCAATAGCGTATTTTGATTCACTCCAATTTGATGCAATCAAAAGCGCAATTTGATAGATAAACTACCGACAAAAAACCTCAAAAACCGGGCTTATGTGCTTTAGATATTCAGACAGATCTTCAGTCGCGGGCAACAGATAGGTAAATGACAATACACGTTGCTCCCGAGACTCGACCGCAAGTCATTCCTTCAATATTAATCATGGCTCTTCAGGAAATTTCATAAAGCAACTATGTTAATGGAATTGATTGATTGTCAGTTGCGCAGTCATTCAGTCACTGAGGTCGGCAAAATGGTTCAGTTTAACCTCTATCCATCTTTTGCGCTTATGATATTCATTGTGACGCGCACTTTTTTATCTGTTTAGGAATCGAATCCAAAATCCATTTTCAATATAACTACACTTTGCAAGGTTTTTCTGCTTTTAAAGAATTTCGTTGGGACAGACTACACTACCATCAAAACATTAGACATTTAATACGATCCCGGACACAGTCTGAGCCACGGTTGTGGTGTTACCTACTTTTAAAATCAATCGAACACCTCATATTTAAATACATCACACTTTTCATTCTTAAAACTTAGGCCTTTGCATCCGTTAATGGATGATTTATACAGTATTCTCCGAGTGAAGTAACCACTCTTGAAATACTATAGTGCCTGGGACAGTTGGTTTTTAAATGTCGTATGGTTGCCCAAGCACATACGGCATTCTCACAACATAGTCAGCCTAGTCTAGAGGAATGAACTAGTCAATACGTCTGGGGCCAACTATATGCGGGTTTCCTCACGATGTTTTCCTTCACCGTTAGAGCGTCCGTATAATGTACTTGAGATCTGAAAAAGTCTCATTGGTACACGCCACAACCTGGGATTCGAACCTGCACTCTCTCGAGTGCGAACCAAACGGTCTACCCACTAGGCTACGGAGCTCATTTCATTCTTAGTCACCAAACTATTCTAATAAAGTTATAATATCCGTTACTGTGGTAATGATAAAAGTTAGTGAACATTAGCGGCTAATGCACCATCCATCACTTACCGCCGTCACCTCAACCCTTTGTTTATACACTATCTATCATTTAACGGCGATCGCAATTATCATCAATAATGATATTCTACCTAATATTAGCACATGAATGGTTCTCGACAAACGTCACTCCTAGTAAGTAAGTTTTAACAGCTACAGTTATCACACACTCAATCCAAAGAGTAGAAAAAGTATATACTCGTATATACTTTTGTACAGAGAACCAGCTTTCATAGAACGATCCAAAACGATCGCAGTTTGAAAAATTTTGACGTCCCCTTCAACAGGCCACAATTTTTTCACACAATCTTAGACACACCATATGCTTGTAGTGGAATCAAATCGAAAGCCAACTATGTAGCTGTTTATCTGTTCGTATTTCTTTAATCTGTGTTCAAACTCAACAAATCCCTTCTCGAAATGAAAAGGATATTATAAAACATCCAGATAGTAAAAATTATCGAATGAATCTTGACGATAAGCCCATCTTTTATATAACGATTACAAATCGATCGCAGTTTGAATATTTTGACATCCCATTCAACGGCCCACAATTTTTTTACACAATCTTAGACACACCATATGCTTGTGGTTTAATCAAATCGAAAGCGAACTATGTAGCTGTTCTGTTCGTATATCTTAAATATGTGTTCAAACTCAACGAATCCCTTCTCGAAATGAAAAGGATATAAAACATCCAGATAGTAATATGAAATAATAACCGCGGCCGAGTAATAACTCTCGTACCTTTAATGCGTACTTAACAATGTTATTACACAGCAATGTAGATGCGAATGCACAATAAAAGGTTTACACGTCACGCCGAGCTGTTATTACTGACAATATCTCCCTTACGATTTACAATACATCTCTTTTATTAGGTACCATAGGGCGAGATTCACTAATGTTCAAATGTTGACATATCGAAATTTGAACTTTAAAAGACGTGGGCGTTTATAACCCGCTCTTTAAAAAATGTTTCGACTACAAACCAAAATACTATTTAGATTGTACAATTTTTGTTCACATTTAATTTCCTGTAATTATTTTAATCCAGTACCATGGAGAAGTGGACTTAATAATCAATATATTGTTAATCATATTTTTACTAGCTTTTGCCCGCTACTTCGTCCGCATGGAGTTCGGTTTCCATACAAAATTTTAACCCCTTTTACACCCCCTTAGGCAAGAATTTTCAAAAATCCTTTCTTAGCGGATGCCTCCGTCATTAAAAATTTTATGCCACATTTCAGCTAAATCTGTACAGTAGTTTCGGCTGTGCGTTGATAGATGAGTCAGTCAGGTTTGCATTTTATATATTCATAGAAGATGAATGTTCGTTGAAATTAGTTAAAATGTATGAGAATTTACCCCACCTTCTGCAGGCGACGTGTGCCGTTGTAATCTGTATTGCATCTAGCATAATTTTGTCTTTGGTCGCCGTAGCAAATTGTTCCATAGAAAATCCCAGTGTCCTTTGATTTAAATTACTATTTTTGCTGCACCTAATGACTTTCCTCAAAGGTTTGTATTTATAGACCTCAAAGTCTAAAAACTAGACGAGCTCGCATCTCGCAATAAACTGGATTTTATGTTTAATAAAGTGACAAGTTAAATTTATAATTATTTCGACGTCTCAATTATTATTATTATAAAAAATCTGGTCAAGGTTGCAACGAAATAAACCAAATCCTACCTACGTCTTTTGAAAAAAATAGCACCTCATTTTGGCATTTGGCAAGGAAGTAAAGCCAAAACGAAACGCGATGCGGCGTTGCGTTTTTAAGAAAGCTATTCAAATTTTAATGGTCAAGTTGTACCGCGCTGCACAGCGTATGTGCAGTGTATGACTGATGTCATATGGAACGTCATTTGTGTAGTGATTATTCACTACACAAATGACGTTTAAGTTCAATTTTGAATAGCTATCTTAAAAATGCAGCGCCACGTCTCGTATCATTTTGTTTCAGGGTAAATTGGCGCACAAATGTATTTCCTTTAATAGTCGTCATGGTAACACTCTCTCACTTTGAATCCCAAGTACCGGCAAATTTTGTAATTCGCTATGCGAGCATGCACGGGCCGCTCAAAGCCGTGGAGTAATAAAGTATTTATTGCGAGTTGGCACCGTCTCGCACCGGCCGATTGATTAGGTAATAACACTTTTATTTTTAATTAACATGCACACTGGCAACGAATTAAAAAAACATAATATGAAACTGATGTAATCATACAACTAAAAGTTAGGTACCTATAATAATTATACTAATACGTGAAGCAAAAATTTCAAGTACGGTTTTACGAGATTTGTGCATACGGATCAGTGAGAGATTTGGCACATTTAAAGTTTAAGTGAAGGAAGGCTTTTTTAAAAACATTTTTAAAAATAACGCTTAGAAATACATTAAATTTATCAAAATAACAACAACACACACTACCTCCTCATACTAGCATTTTATTTGATACAATTGTCAATGAGTGTGAGTGTCAATCTTTCTTTCACAATCCTTATACAACATTAACATATTTTTATTGCTTATGTAGGTATCTAAGAGGCAAAAGTAACTTAAGAAAGTTGAAAATTTAAAATTAAAACATGAATTATAGTCGAATTTCGACCACAGAGCGACCTCTAGTTTTAGTTATTTCAGCTGTGTAGCACTAATCTTACACCAAATAACACTACAATTTGTTATCAAAATTATATTAATATATAGTGTACGTTGACGACAAAGGAAATGAAAGTGGACGTCAATAGGTATAGAGCTTCAATCGTTTATTGTCCGTCAGGATGTAGCGCTCATAGTAAAATGATCTTAACAACGCATTACTTTTACAACCGCCATCCGCAACAAAATATGTGCGACTCTACCATCAAACTACCATAAACGTTAATGTTGATGTAACGACGCCCGAATTACTAATAACATTTTTCTCATTATATTTCTAACAAATAGTTTAGCTTGACCTGTAGTAGGTTTATAGAACCGTATTTCGGTGGAACTTTTTATATTACTTACATTTGTACTCAGTACTTATCTAATATAATATATTAAATTAATATTAACAATAGATCTGGGACAGTCAGTGCCTCCCGCCAAGACAAAACCAACGGTCACATATTTTGCCTATGATAGAGTTTGTGAAATAGAGTTTGAGTGTAGTCAGAAGCATGGCTGTAGATTAGATCTGATAACTTTTTGACAATTCGAGTAATTTGGTCTCGACTTGGTATAATGTTACATGAATTTTCAAAGAAATAATGCCAAGACGAGACGAAACCATATTTTATAAGATTCGTTGTAGGCTACCGAAAAACGTAGCAGTGACACTTATCTCACTTATCAAAGCCAAAATAGCATTGCGCATATTATATTTTTTCTACGATAGGTAGGTAGGTACTTAGATAAATACGTACTGCCCTGCTTACAATTACCAGGATAATAAATTGTAAAGTTGGGATCACGTTACAACAGGTGTGTCGTAATTCGTCCTGTCCGTGAATTGACAATTAAATTGGTCACGCCACATTTCCGTCTTTTTATGCTCGTCAGATTTTGATTCACCCGTCAAAACCGCGTATTCCGGCGACAGTATTTTGCCCGGGGTGGACACATGTGCATTGTGCACGCTCCATTATAATGGGCGGTTACATTTTAAAACGAATTTCCATCCCTCTATTAACGAACATTGTACTTCCCCTAATTCCCTAAAAAAACATTTTTATACTAATCTACCTAATCCTTCTTGTTTTTTAATCATAGCTTTAACGCCTTTTTATTAATCCTAACTTAAATCATGCCTATAAAATAGAGTTATTATACGGACATTACGACAGAGCCGTGAGAGATCCTACGAGGATTGCTTTTCGCATCCTAAAAAACAAATTACGTACCTACGCCAATAATAATGGAAAGTCGTTAAATATTAATTCGCTGCGTGACCGTAGAATACTTAAGACTATTAGACTCGGTGGTCATCATTTAAGATTGAGTCATGAGAAAGTCAGTACTCTACGCAAAATATTATATTACCTAGGTAATCTTTGTCTTATTGGAATTACTTACAAGTTTCTTTAGCTTGCCGTTTACTACCAAACTAATGTAAGGTACGAATCATAGATTTTATAAGTAGGTACACTTAAAATAATTTATTAAGTGCGTAGAAGATACTACTTAAATATATAAGGTCTCCAAAAATCAATTACGAATACTTCAGGCACATGATCCACTGATTATGTAAAGACGTTTGGGCAGAAAAATAATTGTCATACTCAAACTAAAAAATCATCTCATGTATGGATGAAACCGCAAAACGCAAACTCGCCCATATAAAGAAAAAAAATTTTTTTGGGTATGCCAATTATTTTTATGCTTAAACGTTTTTACATAAGGAGTAGATCATATGCCCGAAGTATCCGTAATTGATTTTACCAAACCTTATATAAGCAGACGGGCAGACGAAATAGAGTCGGTAGCGGGAAAAGGGTGGCTAGACATCGCAAAAGACAGAGCAACTTGGATTTCATTGGAGGAGGCTTTTACCCTTAGGGGGTCCATACAGAAATGACTTAGATGACTTTGATTGCTAATTAATTTTAAGTTACATATTATTGACATTTTGATATAAATAATTCAATAATTAATAATGCTTGACAATTGTTTATTTACATACTATATGACATTTTTATATAATTTTTATTATGTTTGACAATTGATTATAACTTTTTTTCTAATGACATGGTTAAAAAATGAATAAATTTTAATCATTTTTAAAGGACTATAGTTAGCAAGCTTTCTTTTTCAAAATTATGTAAATAATGATGTATGGAATTTAATAAAGCTTTATTTATACGACGACCTCTGTGGCTCAGTTGGTTGAGCATGTTGGTGCTCAAGCCGGGGGTCGCGGGTTCAAATCCCGCCGAAGGAACAAAAAGTTTTTCTGTGTTCCTGGGTCATGGATGTGTATTAAATATGTGTATAATATAATAAAAATCTTAAATATGTGTATAGTATAAAAAGTATTAAATATATTTCCGTTGTACCCGTAACACAAGTTCTTCGAGAACTTACCACAGGATCAGATTGACGTGGTGTGAAGCGTCCATAGATATTATTATAGATATTATTATTATTTATTTATTTTTTATTTATTGATATAAAAGCGTGATTGATGTTATATTAAGTAATAATACGTGTGGATTATAAAATGAAGTAACCGACTCGGACCGCGCACGTTTTATGGATTTTGGGGAAGTGGAAATTTTGAACAAATCCCATGAGAACTACTGCTGCAGTCAGTGTATTATTTTTATGTGCGGAGAATTATTAAGCTAGAAACTCTAGTGAAACACGATTTAAGTTTATAGGGTGAGGAGTAGTAACTTAGGTGTTTGGTTCGTTTTTGTAAGTTGATGTCAAGTGTAAAAAATCGTCACAGAAAGCCTGAAACTACAAATTATTGGAAACCTATCTTTAGAAATATCTATTTTGAGTTGATACAGACTCAATCTTACCTTATTCAATCTTATTATACACATTTACATTAAACCAAAGAAAAAAAATGGCATATTGGTAAGAAGAACAATATAGCACTATAGAAGAAAATGTTAAACGAAAAACATTAAACCGGATGAAAAGTTCTGAAGGACACGATCCCTCATTTCGAATAGCTCAAATCGGTAAGCACCTCCGCAAATCGTAATCCTCTTAGAAAACATTTCCAATTTAAAAAGAATTCCACCTTTTATCCCTCCGAAGACGGCACGCGTAAAAAATAAAGGGAAAACTGTGACGCGTTCGCTACGTATAGATAAATGTACGGACCCTCGATTCTTTACAGGTCGCTTCTTCCGTCGAAAAAGCATCTATTGAAACTCCACTCAGGCCGTGTTAGCTGCCTATTTAGTATAAAAAGGGTATTTCTCGAGATCCTTTTTTATCCGAAGGTGGGCCCCACTCCAGCTACCTCCTCACCCCTGCCCGCGCCCGTATCATACGAACCTCGCTGTATTTTCACATAAATCTCATAAAATATTACTGTTTAAATGATGTTATGGCCACTCGAAAAAATACATTTCCTTGCGAATTGCGCTACGGATTAATCGAATAAATACTGAAGCTATTCAACCTATATGAAATTTATAGTATCTAAAAGTCCGTATCGGCGAGTCCACAATATCTTAACCAAAAAAAAAACTGGCCAAGGGCGAGCCGGCCTCGCGCACCGAGGGTTCCGTACAAACCTGTAGGTATAAGTTATAAGTAAAAGTTCACCCATCACGACAATCGAGTCATAGCAGGGGTAGTACCTACCTAAGTATAAAATACTATAAAAAATATTTTTATTATATGATGTAACTAAAAATGTACGGTTTTCACAATGTTTACTTTATCTGTGCTATAAAACGTTGCTTCGTACCAAATTTCAAGATTCAGAGTTCACGGCAAGTACCCTGTAGATTTTGACTTTGCGAGTGTCGAAAATTTGCAGAAAACGGCATAAACGGCTGTATCTTTTGATTGCGTTCGCTTAGAATTTTGGTTTTTTCACAACTTTAAGGGACAATAGAGCTGAGTATTAGATATATAAATTCTAGCTTGATACCTCGCCTCGTTCCTGAGAAAAAGGGTCTTGACAGACGGACGGACAACAAAGTGATCCTATAAGGGTTCCGTTTTTTCCTTTCGAGGTACGGAACCTTAAAAACTCCTACTTAATAATATTTTTAATTGACAACATATAGTTTTCCTCAAATTTAATTAGGTATAGGTAAAAAGGTAAATATTATATAGATTGATGTAATAAACTTTTTAGCTAAATAGCTAAAAATTTAGGTAGATATCTACCTACGAGAGTAGGTTACATACCTACTTATTTAAGTAGTCGACATCATTTGAAGAACTCAGACTGTAGTAAGACGATATGAGATCAATAATCAATGTATGTAGGTAACTGTATTGTGTTAACAAAAGTATTTTATGTCCCCTTGAACATTAAAATATTTAAAGGTTCGAATCATGTTCGAATTTGATGTTGGCCACGAAATCGGATCACACAAGCGGCCGCGCGGCCCCGGACATGTTATTTCAATAAAATTAACTTACCCAACCAAATTCGATTTCAATAGATGTAAGTGAACTTCAATTCGTATGTATCAATTCCCTTTTGATTCACAAAAAATTGCGAATGCGGCGATGTTTGTGATTGATAATATCAGTTTTGAGATTCGTTTCGTAGCTTGAATAGAGTACCTAGGTAGGTAGGTACCTAAGTTGTATGTAAGTACCTAAGTAGCTGTTTTTCTACATTAGGCACATATTTATATAAATATTAAACAACTATAATAGAAACCAATTAAAAAGTATTTTGTTTTTGGAACGAAGTTCCTTATCGCGCGTTGTGAAAGGGGCTAGACGGAAAAAAATCTTACGAAAAGTTGTCACGACACTTTTTTAATTACAAAAGATTTTATTTTTTATAAAAATTAAATATTTACGCGTATATATTTATTATACTGATGTATATATGTATGTGTGTGTGTATGTATGTATGTATGTATGTATGTATGTATGTATGTATGTATGTATGTATGTATGTATGTATGTAATGTACGTATGGATAATATCGGTTCGGATATTGTATTATTATTTATTTTATATATACATGTACAATTGTCTGTCTGTATGTCTTTTTCTTTTTTTTTGCTATAGTAAGCTATTGTAAGCTGTGCGGCGTCGCATGTTTCTCTGTCTGTCTCTCTCTCTCTTATAGAAAGCAAGCCAGATATTTTCATCCGGAACTTCGTTCCATCCGGGTGTCCCTTGACACCTCTCAAGTTTTTTTTTATTATTATTAAAAGTAATAATCGATGTTTTAATAGTTATACAGTATACTTAACTACCTATATAATTAAAACCAACTTACGAATACACTATACTTTTTACTTTTTATTGGTTTCCATTTTCCTTATCAGATAAAATTCCAAAAATGACGCCTGAAAGTTCACCACCGGCTTTCCTAGAGAACTAAGAAAATATTAGGTACTATCGAACAAGTTGCCGCTCGACCAGGTATAAGATGAAATCGCTTAACAGTGCTGTTGAATCGTGCGCACGCATAATTCTGCAGTCATTGCGGTCGCTTCCTTTGTGTTCAAATATTTTTAAGACATTTTTTTTGCATAGTGCAAGGAAAATTATTAGAAACTGGTCGAGAAGGAACATTGTCGATATTGTAAATTTTTACCGTGGAATCACACGCCTAAATAGAAGTAACGCATCTAAACTTCTATTCATGCACACGAAAATACACAATATAAATATTTTATTAGAAGCGAATAGAAATTCCAGCATTTCTATTCCTGCATAAGAGAACACTGACGGGAAATTGTCTGGGGATCAGTTAACCTCCGAGCAGGACACGCCCGCGGATCTCCCAGAGGAAGATTCCGACTTTCCACAAAGAAAATAGCAATCAAAATTTGATTTACCGCCACCCGCGGCCATACATCAAACCGCCGCCGTAATCCGCGAACAGAAACAACCAAAATCTAAGGGGATCCACGCTCGAATTGAAACTCCTGTGCCGTTTGTTCAATATTTATGACTATTATTTTTAAACAAAAAATTAAACCGACTTCCAAAGTAAAAATACACAAAAAAGTATGAAATAAAACTTATTTTATAAATAATTCCCCTTTTAAATTTGTCTATTTCTCTACTTAATCTTCTTAATTTTGAAGTCGCTACCAGCCCAAATGATATCCTACAATATTTTATAGAACTCACGTTCATATTTGCTGGTAACGACTTCAAAATTAAGAAGATTAAGTAGAGAAATAGACAAATTTAAAAGGGGAATTATTTATAAAATAAGTTTTATTTCATACTTTTTTGTGTATTTTTACTTTGGAAGTCGGTTTAATTTTTTGTTTAAAAATAATAATTTCACCCTTTTTAGTGATATATCTTGTTAAGTTATTATTAATACGTCTTAAAAACGTCTAAAATAAACGACCGAATGTATAACTGAATACGCGCCAAGCTTCCATTAGGTATTGTTATTAAGATGATGATGATTACTGTAAGTTACAAAGTGGCATATGCTTGCAGTTCTTTAAACAATTCCGAAATTTCCTAACGCATATCTTTAAAGACTGAGGAGTTCTGTTCAGTGCTTTTGGATTCAGGGTATACCTTGGTACAACGTCTTATTCTTTGGTAGCATATGCTTGTGTTACTTCAGTAAAAGTCAAAATCACTATATGTGTCGATATAAATTTCGAGGAGTTCCCTCGATTCCTCATGGATCGCATCATCACGTTTCCACTTTAGTGACTAAAGGACCAATTTCGATTTAAACCCTTTACAACAACAAAATAATTTTGCAAATAGGTCCATAAACGGCAGAGTAATGTTCAAAGATCTCCGTGTTAGTGTAAAATACTATGAGAAGTACCTTCTATCTATATTCATCATAATGTGATGATTACTCTAATTGACAAAGTGGCATATGCTTGCAGTTCTTTATATAACGCCAAAATCCCCAAACATGTATCTATAAGGAGTCAGGAGTTCTGTTCTGTACTTTTTGATCCAGGGTATACCTTGGAGCAAAATCTTACTTTTTGGTAGCATATGCTTGGACTACTTCAGAAAAAGTCGAAACCACCATATGTGTCCATATAAATTTTGAGGAGTTCCCTCGTTTCCTCATGGATCCCATCATCAGGTCACCAATTTTCTGAAAATGGGACCAACTTCGGATTATACCTTTTACATCAAAAAAAGAATTTTGAAAATCGGCCAACAGACGGCGGAGTTATCCGCGAACATACAAAAAAATAATAATAATATATACAGCCGAACGTATAACCGCCTCCTTTTTTGGAAGTCGTTTAATAAAAGACACAAGCGCGAAAGTAATATAGGATAGGTGTGATTAGAAAATGCTTGCAATTTTATACCTAGGTATATACCTACACCTACAGGCTGTTTTTTTAGTCAGTGCCCAAAATAAGTTGAAAAAAGAAATTAAGACCAGGTAGACCAAGCGAAATAGGCATTTAACGCTTCCAAGAGTTGCCCGCAATTGCCGCAAAGCGAGCCGCGCGCCTACGTCGCCGGCGTGAACTTACATGAACCCAAAGTGTTACAGTGTAGTCGTGTCGGCAGTAGGTCAATTTATTTTATTATTTGTATTGAAAAAGATAATAAAATCCAATATCCATAGATAACTGTTTTAATGCAACACATAGCACACATAATTTGAATAGATATTATAGGTAGGTATGTACCTAAGTAAAAAATGCTTAAATTTTATTCAATTACTAGCTGATGCCCGCGGCTCCGCCCGCGTATGTACAGTAACCAATGGGAATCGTATATGTCCCGCGATAAAAAGTAGCCTATGCCCTTCCCTATGGTCTACTTTATGTCTGTGCCAAATTTCATGATGATCGGTTTAGTAGTTTTTTCGTGAAACAGTAAATAAAGTATCCCACGGGAACCGCACATTTCCCCGCGATAAAAAGTAGCCTTTGTCTTTCCCCGTAGTCTACTTTTCAACTGTGCCAAATTTCATAATAATCGGTTTAGTGGTTTTTACGTGAAACTGTAAATAAAGTATCCCATGGGAACCGTACATTTCCCCGCGATAAAAAGGTAGCTTATGTCTTTTCTCAGGCTCTAGAATATCTGTGTACCAAATTTCATTTAGATCGGTTCAGTAGTTTTGGCGTGAGAGACGGACAAACACACACTTTCCCATTTATAATATTAGTATGGACTAGCTGTTGCCCGCGACTTCGTCCGCGTCAACTGATGGCGCAATAATGCATTAATTTCGACCAAATTTGATTACCATAAAAAAGGTTATAGTGAGTCAATCTTAAAAGATTTTTTTACATCATTTAAAGAGGAATAATTATTTTATACATATTTTTTTGGTAACTTGAGCCGTTTACGTAGCGCACGCAACACGCTGTGTTCGATGTGTGCATGGAGACGAGTACCTATCGTTAGCTCGTGTGGTTTCGTGAGATAAAAATACTGTATCAGGTAGGTGCTGACGATTTGATGGTTACTACTTAGGCAGACACTTGCAAAAAATGTATTCCTACTGCCGAGTCCGCACGTTTGCCACTTGCCGCAAAATCCAAACCTCCACAAACGTTTGACTTTTTGAAAATCCGGATTTCCGAATTTTTCTCCCAAAAATCCGGATTATCCGGATATATCAGATTTTTTTATTTTTTTTAAATTTGTTGCATATTTTATAAAACTTTAATGTTTATTTTATTACTATGTTGTAGCAAAACTTACACTCATTAGTAAAAAAAAATAGTTACTTTTTTATAATTTAATTTAAATAAATTCTTATTTTAAGTTGTAAGTATTAGAATTACAATCTGAATAAATAAAAACATAATGAGATTATATCAAAATTATATACTTAATTATATTTATTTTTTCATTTTTAGAAATATTTTTGATTAAGTTTCAAATCCTACAATGTTCAGTTTTATAGTTAGTATATTATTTTAAATAAGGTATGTATATATTGTTATTTACTAAATGTTCCAGCAGAAAGAATTATAAAAAAGTGGAATAGCCTGTGATCTTTTTAACGCTTTTTTTACATATCTACGCCACAGTTCACCACTACCGTTTTCGTAAAGTTCCATTTCTATGTGAAAGTACTAACGTAGGAAAATTAATACAGTTTAATAAAACGTAGGAAACTGAAAATCCTTTAAATCGAGATCCAGGGAGTGAAGACAAATCATTTGAAGCATGGGGCTGAACAAATAATTTTGTATGGACGAAATTAGACCACTTTTGAGTTATTGAAATTAAAAACCACCCACCTGTTTGGGTAATAATTAAACACGTAAATGGTGCTTTTAATTCCCTCGGTAACTAACAGAAGTAAAATAAGCAATTCTAAGCACAATTTAAAATCTATAACTGTTGTAAGATCTTTATTTTAACATTTTACTTACAAATAAACAGTAACATCTTACTCTTCATTGCACTTTGAAGTTTCCGCTATAAGATGAAAACTGCATTACTTAAAAAAATAACTGTGGTTTACACAAATCGTTGGTGCTATTTATGACACCTATATCTTATCTTTAAAATATTATCTAAAAATAATTATTTCTACGCAAAAACAGGAGCGTTGATTTTCATTTAGTTTTGCTACTGACTCGTTAGTTTAGGTTAGTTTAGTTCAATCAAATTAATTTTAATAATAAAAAAAATATTACCTTCATTCATTCGGCAAAACTCTCTCTAATCTTAAACCAACCAGTCAGGTATTATCGACTCCAAAACTTCTTCCTGATATCATAGAGATAAGATTTAGGTATTTGGACTTAGATATTCATTATTTAGAAGATAATTAAATATAGTTAAACCACTACATTTCTTTTTAAGCTGTCATATTAATTTGGCATTCTATGATTGCAGAAATTAAAATTGCAATAATATGTTTCAACTTTCGTTAGTAAGAATTCAATAAATATAAAAATACAAAGCTTTAATTGGGTTTGGATTTGCTTATTATACTTCTTACTACTTGTGCAATTGAAACTGAAACCATATTCAGTGTTTTTATAAATTGGATCACCTATTACTGAACTGTACTACTACTGAAAAAATATAAAATGGTAAGTATCTTAGAAATAGTCCATACATATACATATATAGCGGCCATAATATTTTAGCAGATCTTTATCCCTCGCATCACCATTTAATGGATTGACTATGTTCTACCAAATAACTTGAATAAATGGAAAAATGTGTCAACAATTTCAACAGGACAACAAATAATATTAAATTATCCAAAGGCATGTATTTAAACTCACGACAAAACATATTGATTTCTTATGTTTACGCGAATATTGTTCATTGTTTTAAACACTTACGGATTTTGTCGCGTTACGTAAACGTAACCGTAAAACGTAAACCGCGACAAAATCTGTAAGTGTTTAAAACAATCACGACAAAACAATTAAATTTTGGATGTGAAAATACCGAATATTGAATACTAAATTACCATGTTGGCTAAAGAATGTAAGGAATAAAAAATTACAAATCTGGTGACTAAATAATACCACTGAATATTCCAAACTGGCAGACAGATATTATATTAGCGAACAAATAACCATCTTGGCGACAATATTTTGTGAGTACACATTTAATTTAAGAATAGGTACATATATTTTCCGTAATGTAGGTAACTCAAAAAACATACAAGCAGCAAACCAGCGCACATAAAAAAACAAAGGAGCGTACAAAATTCCCAATTTTTAATTTTCCTCGACTTTAGGGGGGTGCAGATAATATTGTGTAGATTCATTTTGAAATTTAAAAATAACGGTTATTCATTTTTCGCAAAATTAACATAGGTGTCGTTACCAGGTTTTTGGGGGTGCTGGATACGAAAATGACATTCATTTTGAAATTCCAATATGGCGGACATACTTAATTTTATAAAAATAATATGGTTGTCCCTTTGTTGGTTTCTAGGGGTGCTGATTACAAAAAAGTCATCCATTTTAAATTTCCTTAGTAACCCCGCAACCTCAAATTTTCTTCATGATGAAAGAAAAAGAAATTTGAAAATCCTGAATTTTCCAAAATTTCCATAGCTTTATACATCGCTCATAATATCTCAAAGTAGAGCATTGCCATATTTTTTTTCTATAATCACTTCTATCTCAGAAACAGTGCATCTTACTTGAAAAATAATGAAAATTACCTCACCCTTAAAAACCCCGCAACCATATATTTTCTTCATGATGGGAGAAAAAGAAATTCGAAAATCCTAAATATTCCAACATTTCTATAGCTTTATGCATCCCCGGTATCTCAATGTAGAGCATTTATATTTTTTTTATAAAATTGATTCTATCTCGGAAACGGTGCATCCTAATGAAAAATAATGAAAATTTCCTCCCCCTTAGAAACCCCGCAACATCATATTTTCTTCATGATGGAAGAAAAAAAATCTGAAAATCCTAAATTTTCCAAATTTTCTATAGCGTTTTACACCGTTCGTGTCTCAAAGTAGAGCATTATCGTATTTTTTTTCTATAATGGCTTCTATCTCAGAAACGGTGCATCCTACTTGAAAAATAATGAAAATTACCTCCCCCTTATTCTGCACCCCCAAAAACCTTGAAAACGATACCCATACCAAAGAAAAAAAAACCTCCAATAGTATCCAAAACTGGGATTTTCCGTAGCTTGCAAATTAAATTTTTAGCAGCTATTAATTTATCAATCAAATCTTTATTAGCTACTTACATGGTATAATTGCCACCAACTCATCGGTGCTAATTGGATTAAATTTCGCTACTTCTTATCTGCCGATTTTTGTATTTTTTGTCACTTGAGTGATTTCACCAGTTTGGTAATTTAGTCGCCAACATATAAATCCGCTGCCAAATTCAGCAATACAGTATGCTCAACTATTTAGTCACCAACTTATTTTTTGTTCACTCGATTAATTATATCCCTTATTCAAATATTGTACGTCTAGAGTACATACTAATTACAATTAAAATATGTAATTTTCATAGTAGTAACCAAGATTCGAAAAAATCGAAAAATCCGGATTTTTAAATGAAAATCCGGATTTTTCGAATTTTTCGAATTTCGAAGTATCCGGATTGCAACCCCTACTTGCGAGTGACTTGGTGTGTTCTGCAAAGGCAAGCATGACGGATGTTGAGCACGTATCCTTATATTTTATTGTAAATAGAACAGCCTCCGTGGTTTAGTGGTTAGAGCTTGGCTCTCGACTCGGAGTTCGTAGGTTCTAATTTCGATTCCCGCACTGGAACAACAAAAAATGTTGTTTCCAAGTTTGGTTAGGACAATGCAGGCTGATCACCTGATTGTCTAACAAGAAAGATGATCCATGCGTCGGATGGGCATGTAAAAAGTCGGACCTGCGCCTGATCTCTCGTCAGTCGTGTCGGTTATCCGTCCCACTGGATTACGAGAGTAAAAAAAAAGAGTGCCTTTGTGTACTGCGCACACACTTGGGCACTATAAAAATACTCCGCTACACCGAAATCGGCGTGGGGAGTTATTTATTATTATTATTGTAAAAACAGAAATCGAAATAAAAAGAAACGAAAAGTACGGCAAAGAAGATGGTAGATGTTACAAATTCATAAAAACTGTTTACTGGCTTATTCAATAATGTACTAAGGCTACTCCACGCATCAGCTACTTTTTTCTCATAATAAACACAATAATATATCTATGGACGCTTCACACCAAGTCAATCTGGTCCCGTGGTAAGTTCTCGAAGAACTTGTGTTACGGGTACCAGGCAACAGAAATATATTTAATAATTTTTATATTATACACATATTTAAGATTTTTATTGTATTATACACATATTTAATACACATTCATGACTCAGGAACACAGAAATTTTTTTTGTTCCTTCAGCGGGATTCGAACCTGCGACCCCCGGCTTGAGCACCAACACGCTCAACCACTGAGCCACAGAGGTCGTCTCATCTGGCAAAAGCAACGACGTGGCGACGATAAAGTTATTGTGTATGTTTATATGTATAACTAGCCGATGCCCGCAACTTCGTTTGCGCCTAACTGACGGAAGCGGAACCCTATTTTTTAAACGGAACCCTAAAATAAATGTAGCCTATATTAGACCTTATGACATCAGCTATCTGCCAGTGAAAGTCCCGCGAAAATCGGTCCAGCCGTTTCAGAGATTAGCCGGAACAAACAGACAGACAGACCGATAGACAGACAGACAGACGGACAGACATTTTTAAAAATTGGTATTTTATTGTAAGTACCGAATATACTTTCAGATGCATTATGTGAAAAGCTGTTAATTTGATGTTACAAACAGACACTTCATTTTTATTTATCTGTATATAGATTTAGTTCAAAAATAAAAAGAAGCATAAAAAATACAAAACAAACTTTCCTATAGATTTTTATTGTATTATATGTCCATGACCCGGGAACACAGGAAACTTTTTGTTCCTTCGGCGGGATTCAAACCCGCGACCCCCGGCTTGAGCACTAACACGCTCAATCACTGAGCCACAGAGGTCGTCTCATCTGGCAAAAGACACGACGCGGCGACGATAAAATGTAACATGTTATTGTGAATGGTTATATGTATAACTAGCTGATGCCCGCAACTTCGTTTGCGCAGATCTAACGAAAGCGGAACCCTATTTTTTTAAACGGAACCCTAAAATAAAAGTAGCCTATGTTAGACTTTATAATATCAGCTATCTGCTAGTGAAAGTCCTGTGAAAATCGGTCCAGCCGTTTCAGAGATTAGCCGGAACAAACAGACAAACAGACAGACGGACAGACAAAAATTTAAAAAATTGGTATTTTATTATAAGTACCGAATATACTTTTAGATTCCTTATATGAAGAGCTGTTAATTTGAAGTTACAAACAGACACTTCAATTTTATTTATCTGTATAGAATTAGTTCAAAAATAAAAAGAAACATAAAAAAATACAAAACAAACTGACTTTCCTTTAGATTTTTATCGTATTATACATATCCATGACCCGGGAACACAGGAAACTTTTTGTTCCTTCGGCGAGATTCAAACCCGCGACCCCCGGCTTGAGCACCAACACGCTCAATCACTGAGCCACAGAGGTCGTCTCATCTGGCAAAAGCAATGACGCGGCGACGATAAAATATAACATGTTATTGTGTATGATATGTATAATTTAGTTCAAAAATAAAAAGAAACAAAACAAACTGACTTTCCTACACTGCGTTAGAAACGAAAGAATTGTTCGATAAATACGCGGGTAAGGCGTGCGCTAGCAAAACTGACATAGGTCTGTCCTCGTCAACGCCTAGCGGGCGACTGTGGGGCGACTCTAGCGGCTTACGCACGCTGCATTTCAATATTAATTTATTGTTAAAATAATTAAACCAACATGCAAAATGTAACCAGAAATTATTCTTTTTTAAGTTATTAGCTTTTCGTAGATATGATTTTTGAAAGTAAAACTATCATGAACTTCATGAACAAAAAGAAAAATATTCAAATTTAGCCTCCTCTTCGGAATTATTTTTGATCGAGTGAAGTTTTCAATATTATGTTTCGAACCACAAATTGTAAAAGAACATTAAGTAAACAACAATGTGTATTTTTTTTGGCTTTTAAAAGTTACTATTTGTTTGTTTATTATCGATTCAAAGTCATGTAAAATTGGGTCCACACGGCCTTAACTGTTTCCCACAAAATTGCTATGGCACAGATAGAGTATATTCCCTCCAAGGTTGGGCACCGACTGAAAAAAGCTTATGTACCTATACAGGATATTTCTAGCGATATATCCTGTATAGGTACTTGATATTCATAGGAAGTCTTTGCAGGATTATTTTTACCAATTTCAGTATCAGATAATAAGTTGCACCGTCTAACATAAGAACGAATACATATTAGATGACGAAAACGACGTTAATAAATTATCTATCTTCAAATTTTTCTTTACGATGTGCTTTCAACCTACGCATTAATCAATTGATTGAGGTTTCTAAAGCATAAAAATATCGGGACGAAATATTTTACTTCTATCTACGAGGAAAAGTCGTACTTCACCGGCCATGAAAACAGATATTTCAGCAAATGTATGCGTATATATTCACCCATCCCTCAATATTCAGTGGCATATGAAACCGTATCGGACTTTTTGATCAGTCACCGAAATACCCCGAACCCGACCTAATACATACGTAACGAGACGGGACCTTGGTAACGGTCAAATAATACAAACATGAGATATTTCAATTTTGAATATGAGAGACCCTGTATTAGGTACTAGACAGTGCTACAATAATATAATTGAGGCGAAGTCACGCTGCGCGCTGAGGGTTGGGAACTTTAAAAAACTTAAAAAATGTTAAATCTTTATATACTTTCCTTAATAACCTAACCAAGAGCATGTGGTCATGTCTAAAGAGGTTTTTTATGCGTTGATAGTTACTTCAAAAGTTACTGTCCTGTTTTGTCTAAGCAACGATTTTGTTCAAAACAATTTTCCTAAACCTAAAAACAGTCTTATTAATAAAAAATGCTTATTCTTCTCTTACTCCAAAGTTACACCGGGAGTAGTTAATTCTAGATTAGTCACAGAATAGCTACGTGTTAATAACGGTATTAATAAATACGAAGTAGGTTCGGAGTAACAATACAATTCTTACTCTAAGATTAAGCTGTATGTTATGGCAACACACATGAAAAGAATGAACAAAATGAACTAAAATGAATCAAATGTCGATTAAAAAGACACTGACAGTTAGCAAAATTTTGAAATTTGACACTTTTATTTGACAATCTTAACTATCACAAGCGATTCATATGTCAATTCTGTTGTTGAAATCAAAATAGTGGTTTTTGAATTTGTGCTATTTTATATAAAATGTTAAGTTTATATAAAAAGGGTTATTGTGAGGCTTTACAATTTCACATGCCTTATTAATGGTAATATTTCTTCAATTCCTTCTATCATTCTCAAATCGTCAATGAAATAATCTCTATTCATTTTAATCCATAATAATTACAAAATCAGACACTAGTAAGTACTTGAACGAACACCAAACAAATATGAAAATATATTTAGGTATGTTTTGTATATATATCTTAATAGAAGTTGGAAATACAATACAAATCTATATATTACTCAAGCGTTAAACCATGTGGCTCCGCGGAGTAACTTTTACTCCGGGAGTAAATTTTGATTAGTTAACTCCGTCCTTACTCCTAGTTTATTAATACCATTATTGCCTAATCTCTGCGTAAGTCTTGGAGTATAGTTGTTCTGACGCTAATCATAGTTTATTAATAAGGGTAAAAGAGTATTTAGCATGATATAGCAACGATACGATATAGCATGTAAAATTTCAAGTTTTTAAGTCTCATAGTTGAAAATTTCCCGGGGGAAGGACCAACTTATACACCATTTTGGAGGTTGATTACTCGAAAATGGTTTACAGTAATGAAACCGTGCATTTATTTAAAGCTATTCAACGATACCCCACAGTCATGATAGATTGGTATGAAAAAAGAAATCACATGTATGGTATGGGATAGTCTATATCCGCTATCCCCAACCCGCGGCCCGCGGGCCGCATGCGGCCCGCCAGGCCTTTGTCTGCGGCCCGCGTGAAATCTGTAACCGTTAGATAAAGTTGTGAAAAAGCGTTCACAATTCCAAAAATCTCACTGAGTAAACATAATTATTATAATACATATTTGTTATTTTATTTTAGTTTGTGTCGTTAGCTCATCTTAAATGTTTAATTTCACTCTTTTAACTACCTTGTGTTATTCTATTATTAAATCGTTAAAAGAGATGTTCTAGAAATGTATGAGGCGTGGGCCAGCCCTATGTACACTATATGTAAATATAGCTACATAATATAGTAACTGTTTCCTATCCTTTATTTTATTTTATTTCACTTCGTTTCAATGCACATTTAAAATAAATTCGTCAAGGAGAGCAACACAACGTAAAATAAAACATGGCGGATTAGATCAGAATTAACCAAAGAATACAGTCGTACAAGGATCTTTTGGCACTTGGATGGGGGCGTGAGTGTCGCAAATAAGAACAATACTTATTACTAAAAGTGAAATTTTACAAGACGGCGATGTTAGTACTGATTTTATCCACGTGCCAAAAGGTAAGTGTCGCAACTACAAAACAATACATAATATTAAAAGTGACATTTTACAAGACGGCGATGTTAGTTCTGATTTTGTCCACGTGCCAAAAGATCCTTGTCAGACTGTATAATTTTGACAATGACATGACTTTTCACAAAGAAAGACGTATGACACTCAAGAAGATGTCTCTTCCTAGAACTATCAAATACGTCAAAAGTCAAGTCAAAACAACTGTCAATGCCGCCCTAAAATAGGGTTCTCGCATTAAAAAACTCTTCAAATAATCATTTTTGTACACACGTTTCACCCTTCTTCAAATTACTTCTTTTGTATTTTTATGAAATTCCCTTATATTTTTCCTATTTACCTATGTGGTGTACATAGAGCTGGCCCAAAATCAATCATCTCTTTTAAACAACAAACTTTTAAAAACAAAAAAATTTTTTTGCCCCTAAAAATTTTTGGTTGCGGCCCGCGACACCAGGAGTACAACGGGTTTGTGGCCCGCGTAAAAAAAAGGTTGGGGACCACTGGTCTATATCATCTATATGCAATCTATAACTATACAATTTTTTTCTATTTAATATTTTTATCCATAATTACCGAAATTATCAAGTGAGAATACAGACGGACGGATGAACAGAGCGAAACTATAAGGATTTCTTGTAGTTACTATGGAAACCTTAAATTGGATTGCAATTCCAATGCCTTGCTAAAACATGAGAACGGCTGAACCGATTTAGCTAATTTTAGTCTTGAAATAATCGTGAGTAGAGGAAAGGTTGAAACTTTAAACGGTTCCCACCGTTTAAAGTAATACATATTGGAAAAATTGCGGGGAAGACACAAAAAACGACAATTGAATTTTCCCATACTAACTGTTCACTGCGTTCAATTTATCACTTGACTACTATATAGGTATTTATAGGTGCGTTCAGTTTATCT
The DNA here is from genome assembly GCA_905404095.1 of Glaucopsyche alexis. NCBI lineage: Eukaryota > Metazoa > Arthropoda > Insecta > Lepidoptera > Lycaenidae > Glaucopsyche > Glaucopsyche alexis. Next base: position 9,620,473 of record FR990047.1, read on the forward strand.
GTTTCGTTTATTATTTCTTTATTATATCGTATATTAATAAATCGGTCGGCCCCAGTAGTTTGGTAGGTGTAGGCTTAGATGTAGGTTGTAGGTGTCGATGTAGATGTAAGTGTTGGTGTAGGTTTAGGTGTAGGTGTAGTCGTTTATTTATTCCATTCGTAATTAAGACTGAAAAAGTATTTTGGGACAGCTAGTTTTTAATAAAATTAAAAAAGGGAGTTATTATTTACGTACCTATTTAAAAATTCACTAAAACAAATTTCGTAGCATAATTTCGTAGCTCGTAGCGTAAGCGTAGCACCAATTGCCTTAAACCCCTGAGTGCAGCGAACAATAGACTTGATTAGAACAGCCTTCAGGAACGAAATTGTTAATGTCCCTAGTAAGAGGCGTTAACAAGTTGGCTAGAGAATTACTTTGGTCCGGAGCAGTTTTATCGGAGCACCTACTAGGTACCTCACAAGTTTAAATTTTTTTTTAATATTTAATAATTTGTGCCTTATGTGTACCTACTGAGTAATTGTTCAATACTATAAAGTAGAATCATAGTAGAATATATTTCATAGTAGGTACATATTTGTTAACGTACCTACTATAAAATTAATAGACTGTTAAATTGTAAAAATAAGACGCACGCAAAAATTTCAACAAGGGACCATAATTTGTCGAATAAGATGTTCGGTATGGCAATAAAATAAAATTATGATGAAACAAAACTAACGTCCCCTGCGGCGGGAGTAATTTTGCATCGAGATCGATCGAAGGGAGAGGGCCGGTGAGGAATGTCGCATTAGGGAGTTTGCATGGGGTCAACGTAAGCCGTTTCCGATAAGGCCCCCGGACTAGCCCGGACCCCCGGACTCGCCGGACCCCGCTCGGACTCAATACACGCTTATCTGCCTGCCACACTCGCCGGCTATGCACGTGGGATGAATAATGCATCGACAGACGCGCCCCAAATTGAAATCATTTCGCCATTGTAACTAACGCTTCTTGTGTGATTAAGATCGCTTTAGGCGTATCAACATATGTACTTAGCATCACATAGGCTAGAAGTACTTGTACATACAAGTCATGAAAGACATTGAGGTCGTACCTACCAACTGTACCTACTTAAAGATTGTTACACTTTATAAATTATTATTAAATATCAATATTTGAATAATCTTATAGGTAGGTAATATTAAAAACGATTATTAATAATCGGACTTTCTATTTTAAAATAAACAATAACTAGGATTTTTACCCTCGAGACTTTAAGAGCCTTTATTTCACAATCGCGCGCTATAAGCGATACCGTATAGCGTGGTCTGAAAAGAGCTTAAAGCTACCTGAATTCTGACGCTTGTCAGTAGATTGTGAAATAAGCCCTAAATATAAGTTTACTCCTACGCTACATTAAACACCAATAAAGTACAATTATTTATTAGTCGTAAACGACTACGCACAATAAATTGCGCGTACAAATTGTAGTTATTAAGCAATCATTATTATTTAACTCTCTTTACAAACTCTACATAAGGGTTTTTAACACGGACAAAGCAATTAATCTCAGCTAGCAAACCTACTCGTGCCAAGCACCTGAGCCATCTGGGCCGATAACGCGTGGGGTGCAAAAACCATCACGCCACCATAAGATTGAGATCTCGAGGCGTCTCCACATGATAAATAGTATTTTCCCCGCTTTTTACGCGCCGAGGGTGTCACGCAAAAAAATGAATAAGGAAATTTACCTAATGGCCTCGATTCTTTATTCTCTATCTCCATTGTGAAAGGACAATGCCATAATGGAGGGATTACGTGAGTGAACTACGCTGAAAACTCGCCCGTTCCACTGGAAACTATTGTGCTAAATTATATGCTATTACACTAATATAAATACTTGAGGCACATACGCTAATCTTGGGTTCGTTTTCTATACATTCCTACTACTATTATAAATGTAAAAAATGTGAGGATGGATGGATGGTGTTACTATTTTACTCAAAATAAATACTGAAGGGACATGGCAGTAGTTTAAGCTCTGGATTAAAACACTTTTACATAGGCTACTTTTTATCCCGAAAAAGTACAGTGTTTCCATGGATCGAGGGATAGGTACTGTATTTACGCGGGCAGAGCCGCGGGTAAAAGCTAGAATTAGATATGCAAAAGACACCAAGAGACTGGATTATTTACTACATTAATTGGCTTTCGAAATACCTGCCTTTATTGTTTTAATTGATCTTGGAAAATATTAATTAATAATAATCAACTGTCAGCGCACAAGTGCTAATATTAGGAATATATCGTTGCTAAAAAGGTCTATAAAGCTATTATAATATATCAATCAGGGCCAAATCTACCATAAGGCTTTTTTCAGTCCAGGGCCCCGCTCTTCAAGGGAAAGTCAAGTCAAAATCAATAACTACGCACGTCGTTGCCAAATGAACGACACTACCGCATCTATTTGGAATCAAATTGTACAGTCAACACAAGTAAATAGCATCAGCTATCTTAATAAATGTAACTCTTTATATTCATACATAAAAGACCGTCAAAATTATTACTCTTCCTTTTGGCTTCATCGTAGGCGGGTAAAAATAGACGATAATGCGAAAAAATCCACAATTTTATTAAATTCAACAGATCGCAAGTATTTTATTGTATAATATGTTAAATGTTTTCCTATAATTTTAAAAATTAGCTAGGGTCCAGTGGCGTGTGGTTCCTATAACTCTATTCCTTCCGGCTTTACTTACCACTTAGCTTTTGAAGACCCTCATTCAAATCTCTACCTATTATACTGACTAGGGCTTCCCTATGAAGGAGAACCAGCCTTCGCCACTGTTAGGCTCCTAAGTAGTATTAGCCCAGGGCTCCCTAAACTTACGGCCCGGCCCTGCTATCAATGTTCCGTGTTGTGTTAAAAGTAAGTAAATAAAAAATCTGATTTTTCTACGACGAAAAAATAAGAAGAGAAGAAGCAGGCTTTTCTGCTTCGAGAATTAAGGCAACATGACTTTGTGATGTAAGAAATCGGTTTTACTTTAAAAAATCTCAAAAATAAAAATTTGTCAGAAATTCTATCTCTTAGCTAATAGATCATGTGTGTGAGATGAAATTACATCTTTACAACTTATACCTAGAAAAGTAATTAGAATCCGATCATACAAATAGATATAATAAAGCACCAAAGGATGACTTCATTGAAGTTGCTTAATGGTAGTTTTGTTAACCTTCTTCAACAGATAGAGCCCACTCTGTTTTCCATTTTCTTTTAATAAAAACTTATCAAATTTCAAAAAAAGCTGCTCTAAGCTGCTGATGGCACTCCTAGGTAGTCATGACAAGTGGCTGGGTAGCTTACTTCAAGTCCTTATTAAGTGGTTAAGTACATGTATTAAAGAATAAAAAAGTTTTTGTTATCAATTAACCACCGGTAGACCATACACTAATAATATGATAAAAATAAACTGTATGCCTAACAGTGGCGAAGACTGGTTCTCCTTCATAGGGGAGCCCCAGCCTGTATAATAGCTAGGGATTTGGATGACGGTCTTCAAAAGGTAAGTGAAGCTGATAAGAATAGAGTTATAGGAACCCCACGCCACCGATGCCTAAATTTATAAAATCTATGAACTCAAATAAATGCAACAGGTAGATTATAATTATAATAATTTAGTTTATAACCAAATAATTACAATTAAATTATATTAAAATATTTATTCTACGAAGTATAAATTAAAGATGGTTCACCTGTAATATTAAAAAAGTATATCCTGTACGATATTTTGTTAAATCCACAGCATTCAAGTTATTTATCCACCACTAAACTATTTTAAATTTGAATATCTATACAAAGGACTGCCATGCAAATGTAGCAGGCAGGCTTGTAGTCTAAAGTTCAAACGGGTACTGAAAGCCGGAGCAAGCGGAGCACCCCTGGAACGGAGAATCAACAATTGTCCGTCCGAATAATATCTGAATTTTACAAAATACTACCCTGTCATTGGTTAACAAAGTTCAAACCCCTTTTGCGCGTGTGCTAAAAAACTAAAGGGTTAAAAGAACCCCTTTTTATTGCACCCTTTGATTTTTTATCTCTTTCTTTGAATAAAGATAAAAAATGCAACAATGAGGCTTAAGATAGTTTGTATTGTTATCTAATAATATATGTCCACAAATTCATTAATTAATATGAATATCAGCTAACATTAAAAGTATTAATATAAAAAAGTCTAATACCTATAAAACCTAAGTATAGCCTGTATAATTTAACATAGTTATTTTCGAGTATTGATTTTTCTAATAAACCGTTTATTTAAAAGCCAATTCAAGTTATATAAATTTTAATTAAGATTTAAGATGCAAGAAATATAAAAAAAAATTATATTTACAAAAAAAAACAAAACAAAGCATGCATGCTAAACGTCATGATAAAATTGTCAAATGTCAAATGTCATTTTTCAACTGTCATTACATTTTTTTTATTATGGCAGAATCATGGATATAGTACCTATGGATAGAAGACTCCGAATTTTGTAATTGCTAAAAAGAACTGTATTACCTTGGTAATAGAGTGTATTTTACAATTCACGTATCATAGAGGCAAATCCGAGCCGAGCGAGATAGCCAGAAGAGAGGCTGTGTGTCTCGTTCTTGCATGTTGCCAACCAGAAAAATGTTGGTATTTATAAAAAGTAACTTGAAAAATCTTAGATAAAACGAGTGTACTTTATTACTATTTTAACAAATGTTTATAACTATATCACAATCTAATTGCAAAAGTTAGAAATAGTCATATAATACTAAATAAAAATGCAGTTTACATTAAATCCTTTTCCTTCTTTTTTATTAGATGGTATCATTCGCAAGACAATAGATACGCCATTACACATATTTTATGCTGAACACCGGATAATATTAAATTGAAAATAGTTTTTATTTCTTACTTCATGTATCTCCGTAACTATGTTTTTATTATTTATTTGATGATTTAACAGTCAAAATGGTGAAAAAATGTTGTGTATATTCTTGTCGAAGTGAAAGTTATGCTGGTTGCAATATTTCGTTTATTAGTAACATTAGTAAGTTAATTGTGTTAATTAGTTATTCTAGTATAAAAGTGTTAACACTAAAGCAACTGAAGTTATTAAGTGTTATAATTATTGTACTACGTTTTGTTATAAACTAGTCAGTAGCGACTCGCCTAGAATCGTAGTAAGTACTGAAAAAAAAATGTGTGAAGTCGAGTAAGGCCTATAATGATAATATACTTAATACGGTTTTTATAGATTCCCCAACAATGAAGAAATGCGACAAAAATGTCTCAATAGTGTTTAAGTAAGGCAGAGAATTACATAAAAATCTGTTACATATTAATGCAGCCGTCACTTCAAACCTTCTTGATTTTACACTATTCAATCTAGTCGACTTTTAAAGCCTCAGCTGTATGTCATTCAGTATTTCACAATTTGTCTCACACAGCTTTGCAGTTTGCCACAGCAGAAAATATTATTGTCACCCTACTAGAAAGGGACACACGGCCTCTCTTCCAACCTCTCGCTCGGCTCGTTTTTTTGCTCACAGTTCTCGGTCCTGTTGTTATACTAGGTCCATTGGCAGAATAGTATTAAGCTCGAATACAAGTGATGTGAACGCAATGTTCACACAAAAAACCCTTGAGCGTCGCGCGGCTGTATACGGCACACGGCATCCGCGTTTGTTTTTTCGATTTTTATTAATGAATCACTAATAAAACCTTGGCATGTTATATATTTTTGGAAACAGAATAAACATACTACACATTTTAATAAAAAAATATATCAAGAAATATAACGTTTAACATGCAAAATATCAAATATAATTTCACATTTTTAGTGTCGGTTTTTGAAGCTAAATTATGGCGTAATATTACTACACACATACCTAAGTTTTTATTAAATTCGTCAAATATATGTTTAAATAACGATTTATATAAATATTTGAAATCTGTAAATAACTTTTATCATAAATATCAAATAACCATTATATTATCAGTGTTAAGGCTTGGACTATATGCAACGGAATCCGGTAGGCCGTAGAGATTTATGAGCACTGAAAATAGAACTCTGTGCTAATACAATACAGTTGAAAATGGAAGTTTCGAGTGTCGAGTCAAATGTCAATGTCATATATGACAGCTTGACACTCGAAACTTCCATTTTCAACTGTATTGTATTAGCACAGAGTTCTATTTTCAGTGCTCATAAATCTCTACGGCCTACCGGATTCCGTTGCATATAGTCCCAGCCTAAGTTAAAACCCTGCCTGTTACGATTATTAGCCAACTTATATTTAAAAAAAAAACATTTTTTTTAATTATTATTTTTTTTGTGCATCGTTTGCGAACGTTTGTGACACAAATGAAGTCGTAGTAAATGATGAGACTCATCGCATCATTTACTACGATCTCATCATTGCAGTCAATGATTCACATTCAAGACATTGTGGCTGGCAGCTCCTAGAAATAAAAATAATAAGATTATGACAAAAAGAACAATGTCACTTTTTTACTCCTTTTCGCTTTCTTGGTAATAAATGTGTTGTGATCTTGTTGTGATATAGAAACCGTTTTATTTATTAAAACTTATAGTGAGAATACTCCTATAACATCAGTTGATTCAGAAAAGTGGTAGACCAATACCTTCTGGTAGACGCATGAAGCTAGAAAAAGAACAAAAATAATTTGTTCTAGCTACCTTCATGGGTAGACGCTGAAACTCCGGGAGTTTTGGTGAAACACAAATTTTGTGTTTCATTTGTAACAGACTGGCCCACATTTGTGCAGGTTATCGAATATTTATTGGTTTTTATTCTACTAATATGGCACAAGAACCGACATAGCACAGGAAAAATTACAAAACAAACAACGTCCCACTTTCACATCCCAGCCAAAACTGGTATTTTACGAGCAAGAGGCTCATACTCATTTTAATTAATAAATTAGCCAGCAGACGTGCTGCATTCCTTCCTGAATTTAAAATATATTACTACTTCCTGCATCTACTTCTTCTTCACCTGTACGTAAATGGACGGAAAAAAACCTCAGTACTTATGTGAAAAAATAAAAGTGTCAATGTCATTTAGCTGTTTGACTTTGACGTTTCGTTCGGCTTACTCAGTGGTGTCAACCTCAGGGGTTTCCCCCTAAATCTAGGGGGAAAAGTTTTAAAAAGGGGCAATTTTAGGGGCAGAAAACCTTCAGGGTTTTTTTTAGGGGTCTTCAATTCAAACTAAACCTGTATTAATTAAAACTAACAAAATCCTATGCCCTGTGCGTAGAACGGAACGCACGATACAAATTGAACGAAGTGGGGCTCTTTCTTATAACAAGCTCAGTTATGAAACTGTCATCTGTCTTACTTGATCTGAGGTCTTAACAGATAACTGTGTTGAGGGATAGGACATCTCACTCATTCATACATCGTTGCGTTCCGTCCATTCGGTTCGTTTAAAATCTTAAAAATTATTTAGCATCCTTTCGGTTATTTTTTCGGTAATTATTTAGCAAGTTTCCTTTTGTGTATTAAATACAACTGTGTTTGTGCTATTATAAGACAAGAGTGCGAATTTGAGAACAATGCCGAGAGAATATGATAATTATTATTTTTAAACAAAAAATTAAACCGATTCCAAAGTAAAAATACACAAAAAAGTATGAAATAAAACTTATTTTCTAAAATATAATTCACCTTTTAAATTTAGCTATTTCTCTACTTAATCTTCTTAATTTTGAAGTCGATACCAGCCCAAACGATATTCGACTTTTATTTTTATTATATTTATTATATTATATATAATATTCGATATATTTTTACCGACTTCCAAAAAAAGGAGGCGGTTATACGTTCGGCTGTATATTTTTTTTTGTATGTAAATTCTTTTTTTTTTTGATGTAGAAGGTATAATCCGAAGTTGGTCCGCTTTTCAGAAAATTGGTGACCTGATGATGGGATGGGATCCAAGAGGAAACGAGGGAACTCCTCAAAATTTATATGGATACATATGGTGATTTTGACTTTTTTTGAAGAAGTCCAAGCATATGCTACCAAAAAGTAAGATTTTGCTCCAAGGTATACCCCGGATCCAAAAGTACAGAACAGAACTCAGACTCCTTATAGATACATGTTTGGGGATTTTTGGGTTGTTTAAAGAACTGCAAGCATATGCCACTTTGTCAATTAGAGTAATCATCATCATCATCACCACTATCACACTATGATGATAAAGAAGGTACTTCTCATAGTATTTTACACTAACACGGAGATCTTTGAACATTTCTCTGCCGTTTATGGACCTATTTACAAAATTCCTTTGTTGTTGTAAAGGGTTTAATTCGAAATTGGTCCTTTAGTCACTAAAGTGGCAACGTGATGATGCGATCCATGAGGAATCGAGAGAACTCTTCGAAATTTATATCGACACATATAGTGATTTTGACTTTTTCTGAAGTAACACAAGCATGTGCTACCAAAGAATAAGACGTTGTACCGAGGTTTACCCTGAATCCAAAAGCACTGAACTGAACTCCTCAGTCTTTAAAGATATGCGTTAGGAAATTTCGGAATCGTTTAAAGAACTGCAAGCATATGCCACTTTGTAACTTACAGTAAACACAAGGTAACACAAGGTAAGGTACCAGCAAATATGAACGTGAGTTCTATAAAATGTTGTAGGATATCGTTTGGGCTGGTAGCGACTTCATAATTAAGAAGATTAAGTAGAGAAATAGCCAAATTTAAAAGGGGAATTATTTATAAAATAAGTTTTATTTCATACTTTTTTGTGTATTTTTACTTTGGAAGTCGGTTTAATTTTTTGTTTAAAAATAATAATTTCACCCTTTTTAGTTATATATTTTGTTAAGTTGTTATTACCTATTACGTCTTAAGAACGTCTAAAATAAACGATCGAATGTATAATTGAATACGCGCCAAGCTTCCATTAGGTGATGATGATTACTGTAAGTTACAATTACAAAGTGACATAATATGCTTGCAGTTCTTTAAAAAATGCCGAAATTTCCAAACGCGTATTTAATTTTGTATAAAAAAAATTCCACGAGTTTCAATTTTTTTTTTGCCTAAACGTCTTTACACAAACAGTATATGACGTACCCAAAGTTTCCGTAATTGATTTTACCAAACCTTATATAAAGACTGATGAGTTCTGTTCAGTGTTTTAGGATCTGGGGTATACCTTGGTTTCAACATCTTATTTTTTGGGAGCATATGCTTGTCTTAATTCAGTAAAAGTCAAAATCACTATATGTGTCGATATAAATTTCGAAGAGTTCCCTCGATTCCTCATGGATCGCATCATCAGGTTTCCACCTTAGTGACTAAAGGATCAATTTCGAATTAAACCCTTTATAACAACAAAAGAATTTTGTAAATAGGTTCATAAACAGCAGAGTAATGTTCAAAGATCTTCGTGTTAGTGTAAAATACTATGAGAAGTACCTTTTATATCATCATTATGTGATGATGTATGGTGTGATAGTAGTGGTGATGATGATGTTTACTCTAATTGACGGGGTGGCATATGCTTGAAATTCTTTAAACAACGCCGAAATCCCCAAACATGTATCTATAAGGAGTCAGGAGTTCTGTTCCGTACTTTTGGACCCAGGGTATAATCTTGACGCAAAATCTTGCTTTTTGGTAGTATATGCTTGAACTACTTCAGAAAAAGTCGAAATCACCATATGCGTGCATATAAATTTCGAGGAGTTCCCTCGATCCCTCATGGATCCATCATCAGATCTCCACTTTGATATCAAAAGGACCAATTTGGGATTACATCCTATACATCACAGAAAAAAAATTGAAAATCGGTCCACATGCGGTACAGTAATCGTCGAACATACAAAAAAAATAAAAAATATATATACAGCCGAACGTATAACCGCCTCCTTTTTTGGAAGTCGGTAAAAAAATATCAGCAAAAGTATATCAAATCCTGGGAGACAGATCCCGTACTGAAAGGTTGTAAATGAGAGTGAAAGGGGCGACATGATATTATGAAGTTCTAATTTCAGAGTAGCACTTCAGGGTAAATGCATGTGTATTAAATAAAAATGCAAATTCAATAAAAAAATATTTATTTATGAGTTGCGAATAACTTGGACAACAAGTAAAATATCACATTAAAAATATGTTATTAAAGCCTATATTTAGGGGTTTTCAGGGGTATTTAAAATAAAACATGGGGGTAAAATTTGGAACAGGTTGGCAACACTGGGCTTACTGTCATTTGACAGTTGACACTTCTCGCTCTCGGTTTACGGTTGCTTCAAACGTAGTGATTATATTCTCTTTGGTTGCTTCTTTGGTTGCTTCAGATTTGGGAAATTGTAACATAGTTAATACAGTTATATATTAATTGTAATTTGGAAAATATTTTCTAACGAATTGCTATTATTTGTCACATAAAAATCAACATTTAATTACGCAATGACACTATACCATTTTGGGAATTGCCTTGCGTTAGTATATGCACCCTATCATATGGCATATAAATTTGCTGGAATGTAAGTAAACCATTTTATGTATGTAGGTTATATATTTTAATGTAATTAATCCTATTTACATTGAAATGTACTTCATTTTGCAGAGCCGAGTATGCTTCCTTTTCGAAATGTGTCTATGCTGGTATCCTTTACATATTTACACAACTGTGCAAAATGCTTTTATTAGCAACTTTTTTCCCCGATTCTGGTACTGGAGATGGAGAGGAGTATGATGTTTTCCTAGTAAGTAGAAACACGGTTGAATTATCTATAGTTTTTATTTAAAACTTGCGGTAAAAATTTAGGACCATGCCCCCTTATTTAGGGGCGGAGGGGTGGGGAGAGGGGCGAACCCCCCTGAACCAATCTCCCCTCTAGGAGACCCCCTCCCCTGTTTAGAAGTTATTGGTTAAAGTTAATGTTTAAGAGGTGTTATTTCACGCGGGGATTTTGTGAGGCCGTGTTACCACTCCGAAGACGTTTTGAACAAGATAAAAAAGTTCTAACCTAACCCAAAACTACACAGACATTATTTTACGCCGGGTTTTTGTGAGACCGCGTTATCATAAAAATATTTATATCAAAGTAATATTTAGAAGACCTTTCTGCTGTAAAATTACCATAAACCTACTAATAGGATAAATGTGGGGCATGACTCTAAATACTAGCCAAACTTGCTTTCAGACTCTTAGTTTAATTATTATAAAATGTTATAATAATGAATACTACAGTAAGTTATGATCCAATTTAATTTAAACACAAACAATAATATGAAATTCGTCCAAATTAATGTATTATTGTAGTTATTTATTGCATGGTAAATTAGTGACATTCTTTTAATTCTTTGGCTGCCGTGCAAAAAAGTATCTATGTTGTTGCACACTAAGGGTTTCAGAATCTACTGATAAGTGTCAGCGGATAAGTTCAGCGGACGACCTCTGTGGCTCAGTGGTTCAGCTCTTTGGTGCTCAAGCCGGGGGTCGCAGGTTCTAATCCTGCAGAAGGAACAAAAAGTTTTCTGTGTTTCTGGGTCATGGATGTGTATTAAATATGTGTATAATTTAATAAAAATCTTAAATATATGTATAGTATGAAGAGTATTAATATACTTCCCGTTTTCTGGTACCCGTAGCACAAGTTCTTCGGATACTTAGCACAGGGCCAGATGGACGTGGTGTGAAGCATGGCATATATGTATGTTTTGTTTCTGTCTCTCTTTTTTAAGTAAGCAATAACAAAACTTTTGAAAACTATCATACACATTATTAGAAGCTCGTAAGACAAGTCCTTAAATTGATAGCATTATAGTGTACTTTTGTGTCTACTTTTTGTTTATATTTACAATAAGTTGGATCTGAATGGAGTATAACAAACATAAATGTGAGAACATTTTCTTAACACCATATTGTATTCAATTTCAGGAAATATTAAAAGCTACAGTTGATCTTGCAGATCTGATTGGACTTTATTTTGCTCTGAACTCTATTCCTGGGAAAGGTCATGCAAAGATTCTTACAGCAGCTATTGGTTGGGCGAGTGCAGAGGTAAATAATATTATTGGAAATACTCGCTATTCTTAGCCTGGAGCTATAGAAGCTTAATCAACTACTTTTAGTTACTATTTAAGGCTTTACAAGGTTGCAAGAATAAGTGTACTTGATAATTAATATATACTTGCAATCTTCTGTAACGTCTATTCATGTCAATAATGCCAATTACTATTCTTATCTTCATTTATTTGCAGGTGATAGTGACTAGGAGTTTTCCACTATGGATAGGTGCCAGAGGCTCTGAATTCGATTGGCGATATGTACGTTCATGTGCTGAATCTAATGTAGCTCTGCTACAACATATTGCAACCGCTGCTTTGGTGTGGCTTTGGACTCGCAGTGATCTGCCCCAACGACATGTTCCATTAGTGGTAACATTGTTAGCCATTACACCCTACAAAGGATTAATGGAGGAAGCTGCCTCAAGTATTTTGTCATTAAGCCCTTGGTCGCAGCTTGGCCTGCGTGCTGTACACTCCAGTGCTGTTGGCCTCACCGCATTAGCCATGTATGCTGTGTTAGCACAACAAATTGGAATGTGAATTTTATAATACAATAATTATAAATACATATTGAAATAGGTTATTTATTTTAAAGATTAATGATTAAACCATCTAAAATTAAAAATTGTTTTTATTCAAGTTCAAATTAAAAACTAAAATTGTGTTTTAGGAGTTTTTTTTTAAACCCATACATAATAAACTCTGTTCCCATCCAACTTATTAGCACAGAACACTATTACTCGCGGAGAAGAAGGTCGACTTCATACAAAAAAATTGGGACCAAATAGCGCCTCTAGTGAGCTGCCCCCTCAAACTTTTAACCGCCTTCCAACAAAGGAGGACTAAATATTTGATTATATGAATATGGCGGGAAATTGAAGATACGTAATTAAAGTTTAAGTTAACGTTAAATTTCTCTTTAGAGCTAAATTTTGCATTCCAATTTCCAACAAAACCGAACGACCACCTCCACTCACAAATCGTAACTATACGTCACAAAAAATGTTCGTGAGCCGTTAAATACATACGTCTAGTGTTTTCGATAGCGCGATCTAGAAGCGGCATAGTGTCTGTTGTGCGCCATCTGTTGTGGTTTTTAAGTAACTTTTATGTAATATTAACCATGTAAGACAGAGAGCGATATATTGAAATATAACCATTCTTGTCGCACCGAACTGCCCCCTTTTTGGTCCAAGGTCATTCATACAAAGTCGACCACCCCTGCTTATTAGTGCACTTTTAGGGCGCGTGTCGACGAGCCGGTTTCTACCTGGCCCAGGGGGCCTACTACGTAATTTTGCTTGGTTGGTCATGGTCATCATTTTGACATTACAACTTTTTAAAAACACAATTTAAAAAGATAAAATGTCAAAAAAGATTGCGCAAGGCACGAAGCACGAAGTATAGATAACAAGGAGTCCGAACGTAATGTTAAAATAATGGTCTCAATTACGGGGACAGATTTTTGCCGGTAGAGCGCGCGACGGTCCGACATGCACTCGTTTGAAATTACGCGGGAAGTTTAAAGTTGCTATTGACAGCTCTGGAAAGATTGAAATCTTATTATTTAAAAGTTTTAGGAAATTCTTAGAAACTGTTCTCGAAAAATAGATACCGTAGAACACGGTAATTGCCTAACGGTAATTTAAAAATAATTGTAATAAATAATAGTATTGGCAACACTCGGTATAATAGTATTGGCAACACTCGGTACTCGTCGGTCTCGCACGCCTAGCGGCAGAAAAGAGAACTAAGATCTGGTCCTATTATTGTGTACATAATTATTATTAAAAAGCCTATACCGTTCGGACTCCTGGTATCTATGCTTCATGGCACGAAGTATAGATAACAAGGAGTCCGAACGTAATGTTAAATTAATGGTCTCAATTACGGGGACAGATTTTTGCCGGTAGAGCGCGCGACGGTTCGACATGCACTCGTTTGAAATTACGTGGGAAGTTTAAAGTTTCTATTGACAGCTCTGGAAAGATTGAAATCTTATTATATAACCCATGAAGCATATATACCAGGAGTCAGAACGGTATAGGCTTTTAAATAATAATTATGTACACAATAATAGGACCAGATCTTAGTTCTCTTTTCTGCCGCTAGGCGTGCGAGACCGACGAGTACCGAGTGTTGCCAATACTATTATTTATTACAATTATTTTTAAATTACCGTGAGGCAATTACCGTGTTCTACGGTATCTATTTTTCGAGAACAGTTTCTTAGAATTTCCTAAAACTTATACAAGGAGGTCTCAGTGAGTTGCCTATGTGCATAATTTCAATATTTTTGTTTATCATCTCTAGGCATAAGTGATAAGAATTATCTTTTCGTTTGTTTTCGTTTTTCGTTTATTGTATTTCGTTTGACAGTTCGTCATTTCATATATTTAAATATATGTGTGTATGTATGCGGTCGCACATGTCATGTCGAGGTTATAGAGTCCCATTTTTAACCATTTGCATTGGGTAAACCTAAAAATATTTTCAATAATGTATCAGAAGAATATTTCTGTATTATTCGCCAAAGTTATTTACTATTCCACGCGGGCGAAGCCGCGGGCAAAAGTTGATAAAGTACAATAATCGTTAAACATAAAAATATTAATAATAATAAAAAATATTCAGCCGAACGTATAACCGCCTCCTTTTTTGAAGTCGGTTGAAAAGCCATCATGTGTAATAATTTTGAAATGCAATAAGTGTCACTTCACCTCAAAATTGTGAACCATAAAAATGGTTTGCCAATAATAGTAAAAAAAAAACACTCCGGAAGTGCCCTGTAGAAGTGAAAAATGTCAAAAATGGGGCTATTTAACTGGAGACACTTTTTTCTCCATAGTGTTTTCATCATACGTCAAATTTTAAAATGGCCCCAAAAATCTAAAAAATGTAGCCATTTAACTGTAGACACTTTTTCTCCATTGTTTTTTCACCATACGTCGAATTTCAAAATGGCCCTAAAAATCTCAAAAGTGAGGTCATTTAACTGGAGACACTTTTTCTCCATTGTGTTTTCACCATACGTCGAATTTCAAAATGGCCCTAAAAATCTCAAAAGTGAGGCCATTTAACTGGAGACACTTTTTCTCCATAGTGTTTTCACCATACGTCAAACTGCGTCTCGGTACGTTACGGTAACAGTGTCGCGAGTCCAGAGATTTTATCTTATCTAAAAATATGCGTACCGCGCTAAAATAAGTTTTCACTACAAAAAAGAAATAAGAAGATCATTGATTAAATTAAATATTACAATCAGTCATTATAGTCCTATAATCAAATACCGTAAAACGGGGTTAATAGAAAGGATCCTGACTTTCAAACCAACTTTAACAATATAAATTCTATGCTTCTGGCAATAAAGCTGCTTTCATCGTGGGAGTCTTATGATATTTTACAACCTTGATATAGTTTTAATTCTGAATTTTTATTTCCTTACGAGAAAAATCCAATTAAATGTTCAGTTTCTATTTGCCTGGAATGCGGGGTCAATAGATACGACATAATATGGAGTTAATAGAGAAAAGTGATAGGGTTGTCAAAATATTTTATAACTTAAAAGAAGAAAAAGTTTTTCAGAGGATACCTACTTTATTTTATTATATTAGGTATTTTACTTACATAAATATATACAAAAGTGGGTGGGGTTACAAAGTTAGAAGATACCAACAAACATAAAACATAACATAAAAGTTCTGCCAACCCTAACGAAAGTGGTTGTAATAACCCCTTCCGCGTTTCTATTAAACACTTTCCCGTTTTTATTCACCCCTTACCTGTTTCTATTCACCTCTCAATGCGTTTCTATTTACCCCTCAGTTGTCTCTATTCACCTCTTTATCAAAAAATATTTATAAGTGCTGAATTTTTATTTATTTAACCATAAAAAACAAGCAAATCAGAAAATGCCAATATATGCTGTATAGACTTCACTTTCGGTTAAAGTAATTTTAATAATTAAGATACGCCTTTAATTATTACATTTTTTGAAGTTGGCAAGGGCGTAAATCGCATGTAAAAAACCGCTGTACTTTATAGAGACTTTGTTTCGTAAATTGCTAACCTTAAACTATTAAAATGTTGACAGAACAAAGAAAAAATTTGCAAATGTAAATAAAATACTAATATTTGTGACATGACAAGTAATTTTTGGATCAGAGGATTTTAAACTTTTCCTAAGAATATTTCTCATGGGCGTAGCCAGGATTTAGTTTCGGGGGGGGGGGGGGGGGGGGGGGGAAGGGTTCAAGAAAATAAAACGACTACAAGTACATTAAATAACCAGGTTCGTCTTTAACCTATTAGAGGCCCTGGGCATATTAGAATTTTTTATTTTCGTTTTTACCTGTTTAACCTTTAAGTAGTGACGTGGGGGTCTCACAGACGGCCTCGATGCAAAAAACAGTATTGTGCCGTTAATTTTTTAAAGACGCCACCGCCCCTCCCTCTACCTTCGGGTTTCGGTGGC
Source organism: Glaucopsyche alexis (assembly GCA_905404095.1). Lineage (NCBI taxonomy): Eukaryota > Metazoa > Arthropoda > Insecta > Lepidoptera > Lycaenidae > Glaucopsyche > Glaucopsyche alexis. The sequence goes on from FR990047.1 coordinate 9,637,033, forward strand.
GTGATCGGTCAGTCGAGTGCTCGCGCTCGTGGCAGCAACACCTGTGTCTGTACGACCATTTGGTGTCCCTGAGCCGTGAGGTCAGTATTTGCGTATATGATTTATTAGACGTCACCTCAGTATTAGTGTATTTTTTTCTAAGGGTCTCTTATTCGTCACCTCACTGTGTACGTAATTATTTTAGATGGATCAACCTGGACCTTCAGGAAACAGTCGAAAGCAAAAGCGAGTTGCACTGAATACTTCGACAAATGAAAAGACCCTAAGTCAGTGGATAGAGGATGAGTTGGAGCGAGATTTCAGTGATGTGGATGATGAATAAGTGGATACAGATTTCTGTTTGCAAAGTGATCATGACTCAGCTTCAGAACAATCTGAGGATGAAGAAACTCAGGTATCTCAACAACAAACATTACCCAGCAGTTCAGTAGCGATGAAAGATTCGGGTCTACCTCCAATACCCCCACAAGATAATCTAAACGCAGAATCCCAAAGAAACCCAAGATACTACATAGGTAAGAACGGTTTTATAGGCAGTGTGCCAATGTATCAGATATATCAAGAGGACGATTTTTACAAGATCTTGCCCGTGAATTAGTTTTGCCACATTTACAATGACGAGTCTACAATGAAACAGATTCTTGGCGGAGATTTACCACCAGAACCTAGCCGCATTGAGTCAGTTGTTGGAGAAAATGTCAAAAAGACTTGTAAGGTGTGTCCAGCAAGGCTGAAGCGACGCACGAAGTACGAATGTGTGACATGTCATAAGCCTATATGCTTGGGTTGTTCTAAAACAATCTGCAGCGACTGTACTGATTGAGACTGAATTTTGAAGACTAATTCTGTCATAGTTCCTATTTTGTTTTAGTAATTAAGTTGAAGAAGTAAGAAATTTTATGTTTTGTTAAAAAATAAGTCTGTTTGTTTATTTCATAACACTTAAGAAGTTCATCTTCTATAGAATATGATTTTTTCGTAACTTTTGCCAAATGTCCTAATAAATGTTGATTAATGCTTAAATTGGGTTTAATTTTAGTCTATAGCATTAAAAAGAGGATTTTTATTTTGATTATATAGAAAAAAATGTCTAATAATAATTAAGATTATACTTTTGAGCTATATTGCGTAGACGTCTATAAAACGTCACGTCACCATTTATGAATCATTCAAACCACGTCACTACCTAAAGGTTAAGCTTTAAACCCAGAAAGACTATGTAGGTAATTCGGACAACTAGAAATATCTATAGTCTAAAACTAAACGTCAGTACTAAATTTTATAATATGTTTTTTAAGCAAAAAACGAGCGAGCGAAGCGAGCGAGCAAATTTTTTTCCTATTTTACAGGTTTTAACGTTCAAATCTGTTCAAACATTAAACTAAAATATAAACACTACAGTAAATAACGGCGAACTTCGTAAAAATATCATTAAATCAACCTGCTAAAACAGAACATCGATAATAAATAATATAATGGCCTTTATGTTACCCGCGAGCGAGCGAAGCGAGCGAGCAAATTTTTTTTCCTATTTTACAGGTTCAAACGATCAAATCTGTTCAAACGTTAAACTAAAATATAAACACTACAGTAAATTACGGTGAACTTCGTAAAAATACCATTAAATCAACCGGCTAAAACAGAACATCGATAATAAATAATATAATTGCCTTTATGTTACCAGTGAGCGAGCGAAGCGAGCCAGCAATTTTTTTTCCTATATTAAGGATTCAAACGTTCAAATCTGTTCAAACGTTAAACTAAAATATAAGCACTACAATAAATAACGGAGAACTTCGTAAAAATACAATTAAATCAACCGGATAAAACAGAACATTGATAATAAATAATATAATGGCCTTTATGTTACTCGCGAGCGAGCGAAGCGAGCGAGCAAATTTTTTTCCTATTTAATAGGTTAAATCTGTTCAAACGTTAAACCCTAAAAGATTGTGGAAATAGGATCATTTTACAATATAACATGAAAATAATTGACGCCCATTTTTTTCGTTTTAACCTATTTAAGCTATTAAGCATAGTTTTTCAGGGTGTGCCCTGAAAAACTGTGTAATTTGAAAAATACAAATATCAAAAGCCTAAAACTGCACGTCGGTACTAAATTTTATAGTAATATATTCTGTAAGCCAAACACGAGTGAGCGAAGCGAGCGAGAAAAATTTATTTCCCACTCTATAGGTTAAAATCTATTCAATCGTTAAACTTAAATACTGAATAACGGTGAACTTCGGAAAAATATCATAAAATGAACCGGCTAAAACAGAACATCGCTGCTAAATAATATAATATTATGTTCTTTATGTTAAACGCGAGCGAGTGAAGCGAGCGAGCAAATTTTTTCCCCTATTTAATAGGTTAAATTTGTTCAAATTTTAAACCCTAAAAGACTGTAAAAAAAGGATCATTTTGTAATTTAAATTAAAGTAAAAATAGTGGAATTTCTGATGTTGCAAAATAGATGACATATAACATATTATGTTAGGTTTGTCATATAATACCTACTTATTTCACACTTTTTTCGTAGTACATAATTAAAAAAATTTGTGATCAGTGACGTGCCCAAAATATTGTGTCGCATGCTATACGTTAAGGGATTCGGTGGCACGCGTGCCATATAACGATTCGCGATCCCAGTTTTAGGCTATTGATTTTATTGTTTTTTTAAAGTATGTACAACATTCTTTCAGGGCTTAAAGTATAAAAAGATTTTAACAGGTTAAAGCGTAAAAACATCGCTCGCTTTCTCAGTTTGAACGCATTTAACATAAACACATACCTACATATAGAACAAGTTAGTATTCAAGTTCTGTTTTAGGCTGTTGATTTTTTTTTTTCTAAAATAACTGTAAAAATCATTTTTCAGGCGGCAAAATATTTTAATTGGCATGGGGCACAAAATTTCTAAATATGCCTCTGTATATGTTATTATAGGTCATCCATATGGACCAGCCGGCCCATTTCGGGGGGGGGTTTGAACCCCCTAAACCCCCCCCCCCCCCCCCCTGGCTACGCCCATGATATTTCTATTCACCCCGTTTTACCAGTATTACAGGGGAGGCCCGCCGCCCGAGTAGGAATGCTCGATGTTGCAAAAACATCGATGTTGGCATCGATAATGACATCGATAGCTTATCATCGATGTTCGATGTTTATCGAGCTCTAAACATCGATGTCAGGCAACATAGATGTTTTTTTGCAAACGTCTTCAACTCTTCACGGCCGTCCGTCATCAATACATCTATACTACTATTATTATAAATGGGAAAGTGTGTGTTTGTCCGTCTTTCACGCCAAAACTACTGAACCGATTTAAATGAGGTACAAAGGACATAGGCTACTTTTTATCGCAGGGAATTGTACGGTTCCTGTGGGATACTTTATTTACAGTTTGACGTAAAAACTACTAAGCCAATTATCATTAAATTTGGCACAGATATAAAGTGGACCACGGGAAAGGAAATAAGGTAATTGTCTACTTTTTATCACCAGGAAATGTACGGTTCCCATGGGATACTTTATTTACGATTTCGTGTAAAAATTACTAAACCGATTATCATTAAATTTGGCACAGATATAAAGTAGCACATGGGGAAAGACATATGCTACTTTTTATCGCGGGACATATAAGGTTGTGTGCGTGTGGTTTGAGGGACCCACCTGAATTTCCCCAAAATAAGTATAGCAAGTTTTAGTAGAAGTCTAAAAACAATTGTAGAACAAATCTGGGAATTTGTAAAAATATAGTTTAAAAGTTATAGCCCTCAGAGTGTGGTCCCTCAGTTCACACACCGCTATTTTCCAGATCTCGAAAAGTATGTGGAAAATTATGGTTTTTTCACTACAGAATTTTAGTAGAACTTTTATAAAAGTTTTTACAAATTTATCAGATACATAGCATTAGAAATAAAAAAGCTACAACCACCGAAGTGTGGTCCCTCAGTTCACACAAAAATGACATACTCGTTTCGCGATATATTACTGACTTTTTTAATTATTTTTCTACGTAGAGTTTTAGTAGAAAATTTGTAGAATTCATAGACAAAATTTCAGAAGAATCTATCGGCGCATTTGGAAGATATATACCATTATGTTGGGTCCCTCAGTTCACACACTTGTGTATAAGAAAAACTCAAATAACTAATAAACGAGAAAACTAACAGAAAGTCTACTATACTTAAATTTTAGTAGAAGTTTTTTTCTCTTGGATTAGCACATAAAATATTTAATTTCTTACTTCCTAGCTGAGATAATGTTAATTTTTTGATTGTATGAAAATGCAGAGTAGGGTTACCACACAAGAAGCAAAATGAGGACAGTACCAGGCTTGTCTCACTCCCCGTGTAGGTATAGAAAATGCAAGTACGTGCGGCGCCCCACTAGAGCGGGAAATCAGTAGGGAACAGGGGTAGTCGACTTTGTATGAATGACCTTGGACCAAAAAGGGGCAGTTCGGTGCGACAAGAATGGTTATATTTCAAATTTTCAATATATCGCTCTCTGTCTTACATGGTTAATATTACATATTAGTTACTTAAAAACCACAACAGATGGCGAGCAACAGACACTATGCCGCTTCTAGATCGCGCTATTGAAAACACTAGACGTATGTATATAAGGGCTCACGAACGATTTATAACTTAGTAGTTATGATTTGGTCGTGGCGGTGGTTGCTCGGTTTTGTTGGAATGTGAATTTTAACTCTAAAGAGAAATTTAACGTTAACTTCAACTTTAATTACGTATCTTCAATTTCCCGCCATATTCATAAAATCAAATATATAGTCCTCCTTTGTTGGTAGGCGGTTAAAAGTTTGAGGGGGCAGCTCACTAGAGGCGCTAATTTGGTCCCAATTTTTTTGTATGAAGTCGACCTTCTTCTCCGCGAGTAATAGTGTTCTGTGGTAGGGAATCACGCGCGAGTAGTGAGCGACGTACGCGCGAGATTTGTTCGTATTATTTATATTTTATCGTATTATTTTAAAAATGGATAAAAAAACGGCAAAAAGATACTACTATTAATAAAAAGATACTGTGCAGTATTTAACTGTTTAAACAAGGTTAACGATCCAAATTTGAGTTTTTTTTGACAATTGAATAGAAATAGTTTAGTCATAAATAACAACACAATGGTAACACAGTTATTTTTAGTTAATGCTAAAATAGTTATAAAAATATTTCTGCAAAGTTGACCAGCTCAGCAAAAGCTGTGTTAGCCATGAAGACTAATACGGCGCTGGTATTCAGATGACCAATACATTTTGAACATTAATTTTACTTACAAAGTACAGTTCCGTGCTAACGAATGAGGAAAAATTCAAATAAGTAGGTATTTACTTAAAATATTGTTAATAATATACTTATTGCAAATGCATTCCGATCTATGTTCTTAGGAAAAGCGGTTCAGTTTAACTGTGACCACTAGCTTGTAAAATATTCGTTAGTTGGTTGGGTATAATAAATATACATATGAAGTTGAATTTATGATAAAAACTTTATACACGTTAGTGACGTTAGCCCATAAAAGAATATGTTTCTGACTAATGGTAATTAAATAAAAATATAATGATGCTAGCCCTACACGCTGTAACTAGGTATGGCGATCTGAAATCGATTAATCGAAGAATCGATTTTTGGAGCCAACAAGATCGATTTTTTTAAATCGATATGTAGTACTGAATCGATTCGGTGAATCGATATTTCACCCTTGAAAATCGACATTCGATTTTTTTTGGTATAAACCATAAAACTATTTACAATTAATTGAATGTATCCGTATTATAAGAGTGCTGCCGGTTAAAGAATTAATTATTCAAAAACTCGCGAGATGGCTGTATGTTTAGATTTCTTCGCATCTCTTGAATAAAAAAGGTTACGTTTGTAGTCTTTGACTTTTCGTTTTTGTTTGTATCTGTGACTGGACTGAGTTGCGTCATGCCAGCCATAATTTATTTTTGGTATTTATTTCATTTGTTTATTGTTGATTGATTGAGTGATTCTCGTAAAGCGATATAAATACTAATTTTTATGTAGTGTTTGTTGCGGAATAATAACTAATTGAGACTAAGTAGGTAAGTAAAGCGCTTTATTTTGTTTTTTACTTTCGTGCTATTATTTTTAGTTTAATCTATTAGTTGTGATCATTAAATCTAACCATGTATGTAATTCATTTACGTTTAGATACGAATAATCAATATTGGACATTGAAATAACTAATAAGTAAGTCATATGTGGAATTCCTTACTGATAAGAGATCGTTAAATTATAATATGTACCTTGTTTTTAATAAAATATTACATTATAAACGAAAACTTGAAAAAAAGATCGATTTTTCGGAAATCGATCTTATAGACCTCGATTTTTTTGTGAATCGATTCATTAGGTCACGATTCGAATCGATTTAAAAATCGATCTTTTTCGAAAAGAATCGCCATCCCTAGCTGTAACTACACGTCTACTTAGAAACACCTCGCGCATCCGTTAACGAAATATGAATCGTAGTTTACAGCGTTAAGGTTGAAATTCGCACGTTGAACAACTCTGTAGGCATCTAAACCGGTTCGCACTGATTTCCGCCACGAGTGAAATTGAACCTTATTACTGGTAAATAGAGTTTTTATTGCCTAGAATGTTTTATACGAGTGAATCCTCTTCACTTGTGATATTAATTACTCTTTGACAGTACCTAATATTATTGTGTATGTTATACCTTATTAAATTAACGTTTTGCTCGCGGTTTCGCACCTTTTCACTATTTTAGGGGTTCATAGTACTATAAGCAACCCCTATACTTACCGATTGATGTCAAAAATATAACCTCACAGCTGAGTTTCTTTTTTGACAGATGATACGTCAAAACTCTGCTGTAGACAGGACATTTTACAGAAATACCTCTTCTTTTTAATATTTGTAGTACATAGACGTAAATGAGTAAGTATGTTATTTAAAAGCGACAAAATGTTTTCTTTTCCAATCTACATAATCTATATTAAAGGATACTTTTGTAAAAATGACATTTGCACGCTTCATAAAGCAGAACGTTTGCCACTAATGTAGTTTCTAGTTTAAGATCTTTTGTAACCAACATTCTATGCAAATAAACATTATTATTATTATTATGTGTTTTTTTTTTAATTTCTTTTCTCCTTTGTGGGAGTGAGACTGAAGTTGCGGGCTTGTGGCCAAACAACTTCAGATAAAGTGTGAGTTAATTATTATTGATTGATAAAAAATTTCGGACGATGCGGCATGTATTGAGGATGACTGCTTTTTGTAAGGTTATGTATGTGAGTGGGTGTATGTTAAGTGTTTTGAGAGATGTGTGCAGTGTTTTGGGTATGATGCCAGTGGTCGAAATGATTATGGGTATTGTTTTGACTACGTTAACTTTCCACTGCGTTTTTATTTCTATTGTGAGGTCTGTATATTTAGTTACTTTATTTGTGTGTGTGGAAGCGAGATTGTGTGAGTTGGGTATGGCGATGTCAATCAGGTAAACTGTTCTATTTTGTTTGTAGTGAAGGGTTATGTCAGGTCTATTGTGATGTACGGTCTTGTCTGTCAGTATTGTCCTGTCCCAGTATAGTTTGTAGTCAGGTGAGTACAATATGATTTGTGGTGTGTATTTGTAGTATGGTGTTTTCTCTGTGATGAGGTTATGCTTGAGTGCGAGTATCTGGTGTATGATTGCTGCTACTTGGTCATGTCTGTGTTTGTAGTCTGTTTGTGTGATGGATGAGCAAGCTCCGGTGATGTGTTGAATGGTTTCAGGTTGTCTGTGGCAGTGTCTGCAGTGGTCGTTACCTATACCGCTATCCCGGATGATGTATTTTCTATAATTTTTAGTGTCTGTGACCTGATCCTGGATTGCTATCATAAAGCCTTCGGTCTCTGGGAACAGTTCGCCTCTCTTTAACCACGTGTTTGACGCTACCTTGTCAACATTAGTGTCGGTTAAATCCATACGATGGCGGCCGTGTAGGGACTTCTGGGTCCATGAATCTATTTTTTGTTGATTTGAAATGATTGTGATTGGTTTAGTATAATCTGTGAGCATGAGTGGTGTGAATGAGTCTGACTGGCATATGGCATTGTGTATTAATGATTCCTGCGAGCGATTGTAATAGTATGTTCGAAGAAGCGTAATTTGTTTGTTGTATAGGTTTGTGATGTCTATCAGACCTCTACCTCCTTCTATTTTCGGTAGGGTCAACCGTTGGATACAGGCTCTTGGGTGATGTTTCCTATGTTTTGTTAATGCCGTGTTGATAGTTGTTTGCAGTGTTTTGAGGTCAGTTTTACTCCACTTAATGATTCTGAAGGAGTAAGTAAGTATAGGTATAGCAAAAGTGTTAATGGCTTTTATTGTATTTTTCGAGTTAAGGTGTGTATGTAAAATTTTATGTAATCTGTTTCTGAATTTTTCGCGCAATAACTTTTTTGTGTCCTTATGATGTATTGCCTGTGTCTGATTATATCCTTCAGCTTGGTCTACTGATCCTATTATTTCATGACTTTCGAGTTCGTATGATGCCTGCTCTATTTTACCTCTATTAACTGATTGCATCTTACACTTGTCTACTCCGAATTCCATGTAGATATCATTTGAAAACGATTCAGTGATGTCGGCAAGGCAGTGTAAGTCATTAATTGTATTTGCAAAAAGTTTAATGTCGTCCATGTACATAAGGTGAGTGAGACGGGTCTGCTGTGGGTTGTGTTTAATTGTAAATCCTATTTTAGTATTGTTGAGTAAAGATGACAGCGGATTAAGGGCTAGGCAGAACCATAAGGGACTCAAAGCATCACCTTGAAAGATTCCTCTTCTTATAGGAATGAAATCAGAGTTAACAGTATTATTTATGTCGGTACATATTTTTAACTTAGTGTTCCAGCGTGACATAATATTTTCTAAAAATCTAATGATGAGTGGATGTATTCTGTAATGTTTCAAAATGTATATGAGCCAAGAATGTGGTACGGAATCGAACGCTTTTTTATAATCTATAAACATAGTGTGTATGTTTCGCTTCTCTTTAAGTGCTTGGTTCAAGGCTACGGCATCTATTGTAAGCTGTTCTTTGCATCCCTGACTATGTTTACGGCAACCTTTTTGTTCTTCAGCTAAGATATTATGTTCTAGTGTGTGTTTGTATATAGATTCGCTTAAGCATGATGTGATGATTTTATAAATGTTTTGGAGGCACGTAATGGGATGATATTTAGCTGGGTTTTCAGTATCTTTCAGGTCTTTAGGTAGCATATAGGTTATTCCTTGCGTTATGTAGTGTGGCATTCTGTCAGGTGAGTGGATGAATGTGTTAATATGTTTATGTAAAAGATCGTGAGTGCATGTGAGTTTTTTATACCAAAAGTTATGTATATTGTCGGAGCCCGTAGCTTTCCAGTTATGAGTCCTGGCTATTAAACTTTTGAGCATATCCAATCCTATATCTTCAAATTTCATTTCCGTTACATCTCTAAGTTTTTCTTTGTCTTCTTCTATCCAGGAATTTTGTTTGTGCTCAATAGATGTAGACCATATTTTTGACCAAAATTCGTAGTGTTTTCAGTTGAGTCATTATTTTCCTGCTTAGTTAATTTTCTATAGAATAGTTTTTCATTGTTACTAAATACCTTGTTCTGTGTCTTTCTGTTCGTCGTTTCCCTGTATCTTCTCAACCGGTTAGTTAGAGTATTAAGTTTTTGTTTCAAGGTGTCAAGGTAATGTGAAGTTTCTGTATTCTAAGTTTCATGTATCTTATACTGTTGTTTAATATTATGTATATGTTTATCTAATTTTGACGATCGAACTCCTCTTATATATTCAGTAAGTCTTCCTATATTCGCTCTCATATTATTTATTCTTTTTTCCAACCTTTTTTGCCACCAAGGAGCTTCAAATTTTTTATATATCCTGTCTGTATCTTTATATATTCTAGTCCCATTAAATTTCGCTGTAGCATATGCTGCACTGTATATTATAGTTTGCAATGTATGAAAATCTGTATCTGAATTTAAACTCATTGGAATTATTTTAGAGTTTAAGTGGTTTATAATAATTGATAATCTTTTAGATGTTTTTAATTTAGGGATATATGGTCTCTCTGTCGGATCGGTTTCTTTAAATTCATTTATCGTTTCTGTAAGCATTTCTTCTAGTTGTATGGCCATTTCAGGGGATAGAGTGCGAGCACCAGTGTTACGCGATTGTATGATTTCCGGCGTAATTTGATTACTAGTGTCTATTGGGATCATTTGATGTTGCTTATCGGTAGCTAGCGTTTGTAACAGGGATACAGCGGTATTCGGATCCATTTCTGTTTCTTCTGTAACGATTATGTTACTATTACGGTCCAATTTATTTCGTACTTCTTCCTTTAAACGGTTAAGATGATCTACAGATAAAAGTTTGTTACTGACGATAGTTCTCCGTTGATCTGCTATTCGTTGGACAGATAGGTGTGCAAGTTCTGGACATTTAGAAACAACTGCTTGGTGTAGGAGTGGTCTGTATGAAGTGAGGTCCGTTTCTAGTTTCGTGATTCTGTAATAGCTTTTAATGATGAGTTCGTTCGCAAGTTCGCACGACCACTGCATTCTGTGAGTTTGTGTTTGAGGTAAGTTTGTGTCTATGTTTGGTAGTAGTTCTTGGTTTTGTATGAGCCTTTTTGCTTCTTCTTTTATGTCTAATATTTCTTGTTTTGTTAATAAGTTCCGGTAAGTAATAGCTCTTCTTTGATCGCCTATTCGTTGTTTACTTGCTTCCATTTCTGGGTATTTTGTAGTGAAAAGTGAGTGTAGCGGTGTTAAGTAAGATCTTATATTGGTTTCTAGTTTAGTAAGGATGAAATAATGACGCATTATGAAAATATTCATGTCCCTCGTCCATGTTTTGCGTGTGCGTCTTATACCTTGGACGGGTGCAGTAATTTTAGCTGTATTTGCCTCCTGCACAACATCTTTGACTCGTATTGATGAAGAAAAAGTTAATGAGCTGAAAGAAGAACTTGACTCATGTATATCAGCAAAAGATGGTGGTGATGATGGAACAGATGAGAATAATGATAATGTAGGTGATGAATTTAGTGAGCGATGATAACATTGCTCTGCAACAGTACTAGACTGTGCAGCTTGGCGCGACTCGTTGCCCCCCCCAGAATACGAGGGGCAGCCCGAACCCGAAGGCCCGGGGCGGGATTCTCCATCGCGTAACGCTCCGGTACCCGCCTGGGGTATATTTCTATTTCTTAGTCGCATCTCATATGATCTTCTTCTTCTCTTCTGCTTCTTGGGGTTTGGGACCGTTAGTTACGAAGGGTGTAGCTTAAGATGTTAGGAGCTTTTAATTTAAGTGCGGCCGAGATGTTAATGGCTCTATTGACTATTGTTTATATAGTGGTCTAGGTGTTAGTGACCCCTTTATAGTTCGTGCCTTCCATAAGCCCCCCCACCACGTCAAGGTGGCCCCCCGGGGGGTTATTATTATTATTACGCTCATTCAGGGTAACTTTGAATCACGAGGGTAACTTTGACAGTTTGTTCACAAAATTCTTTTCTATAGTTTTATGTGGGAAACAATTGGCGCTTAAAATTTAATAACAATTCGTGTACGTAACATACTTCGTAAACGAAATCTAAAACAAAGCAGCTGTCAAAAGAAGATATAATATCAAAAACTTTTGTTTTTAACCGCGCGCAACATAATGGGTAAAAATCAGTGCAAAACTTTGTTTAAAAATCTCGTTAACTTTGCTGCTATCAAGGTATATAAAAACATATTTAAATGTAATAACTTTATGGTTTTTTTGTCTTGTCTATGACCCCACTGCATCAATATTTGATAAAAACATAAATTATTGTCACCCTGAAGCTGTAAATTAATTAAAAGTTAGTTTGTGTCAAAGTTACCCATTATGGGTGGTAACTTTGACACACGACAAAATTGCCAGTTTTTAATATAATTAGTCATTTTTAAAGACGTTATAAAACTTTATAGCATGAAAACCAACCTGAGAGCACAGATTAACTAAACTCTTTTGACTAATAAAAGTTTGTTTAAAAAATATGTCGATGATGATTCAAAGTTACCCTGATTGACTGTATCAACTATGTACCTATTTGTGGTTTCGCTCTGCCCGCCCTTTTCTCTGTCCGTTCTTGCTAACTCCTTATATATAATTACATATGTATATAATTAAAAAAACTGGCCAAGTGCGAGTCAGGCTCGCGCACAAATAGTTCCGTACAAAACGGCAAGAAAAAAATCACGTTTGTTGTATTGGATCGTTAAAATTTATTTTATTTTGTTTTTAGTATTTGTTGTTATAGCGGCAACAGAAATACATAATTTGTGAAAATTTCAATTTTCTAGCTATCGCGGTCTCTGAGATACAGCCTGGTAACAGACAGACAGACGGACATACAGCGAAGTCTTAATAATATTTTGGGTCCCTTTGGGTATAGAACCCTCATTGAAGAAATTTGATATTTTTATTATACCTATTTTCTATTAAAAAATATAGAAATCTTAGGTCTTTAAATTAATGTCAAGCTTTTATGAAAAGGAAAAAGTTAATTTGTGAGATGTACGGTGTACCTAAGGCTTTTAAATTTTAATAATAATTTTAAGAATTTATTGCTTATAACATGTGATAATTAACTATAATTTATTTATTAAAAAAGTTAAACATAGTTAACCGATTTAACAGTAGGCGTTGAGTTTACGCACGTTACCTCTTTTCAGGTAGGTATTGGTGTCAGAAGCAGCACTAGTTAAAAAACGACTTTATTAGTTATTTAGTGCCCATTATCATTACATAGTATAAAACAAAGTCCCTTTTTTTGTCTGTCCCTATGTATGCTTAAATCTTTAAAACTGCGCAACGTGTTTTGATGCAGTTTTTTTTAACTGATAGAGTGATTCAACGGAAAGGTTTTTAACTATATAACATAGTAGAGGTACACAGATAATTTTAGAGGTTTCTAATGTGTTAAGTAAACACATTTTTTGCGCTTACATTGCAAACGCTGGTTGAATCCTACGAGATAGATCAAAATAATGTACTACAGTATTGTTCATCATAAAAAAGCCTATAAAAAAGTCCGCGATTGCATATGTCTATCTCTTAGAGATAACCCACAATAACCATTTTTTTATCCTTTATTATATATGATTTAATAGCATATTAATAGCTTATTTACGTTTACGAAGCAATACAGCATTAATCTTTACCAATTAAGTACCTTAAATACTTTATGCATTTAATATAGATCAATATGGCCCTGTACGGCATACAATTTAAATATTTTCGAAGATATTACAGATTTAAAATGCAGGGACATAGTTTTGCGGCGCGGTGCGGGTGCTCGCGTTTCGCGCTATCGAAAACGCGGGACGTATGTTTAAGAGGCTCACGAATATTTTCTACAGCAGTAATTATAATTTTTCTATAGATGTAGTTGATCAGTATTGTTAGAATGTCAAATAACAATTTAATGGTAAATAAATTTAACAGTTAATTAGTCTTTATTTACGTATCTTAAATTATCGCCATATTCAATATTCACTACATTCTTCTTTTGATGTTTCCCGCCGGCAAAATGTACGGTTCGCCGCCGCTACAAAAAGTAGCCTAATAATATGTCTAACCTCGTGGTCTAATCTATTATATATCATCAAAATCGGTCCAGTAGTTTCGGAGCCTATTCAATGCAAACAAACAAATCTTTCCTCTTTATAATATTAGTATAGATATACTCATTCTTTTTAATGTATTAATATATCAAGCGATCTCGCACATCGCGTAACGCGTCGATATGATAGGTTCCTGTTTTTACCCATTGGGTACGAAAGCCTAAAAACATTTTCAATATTTTATACATACATACATACATATAATCATGCCTTTTTCCCGTATGGGTAGGCAGACCGCCACTTTCCCGTAGGGGTAGGCAGAGACCACTTCTTTCCTCTTGCTACGATTTTTACATACTTGTTTCGCTTTGTCCACTTTCATTCTTACCTTCCATTCCTCCTCTTACATTCAACGTAGCGAAGCGGCTCTCCATGGGCCACTTTTCGCCTCCTCGTGACGTGACGACTTGATGGGTGGCGAACCACATCGCCGCCATTTTGGATAATTAAATTATTTTTTACAATTATCCATTGCGTTCCTACGGATTGGCGGAGAGGGAAGGAATAGGGAAAGGAAAGGATAGGTGGTGTGGAAAGAAAGATTGGTAAGTTAGAGTGGGAAATAGGAAATGGAGGATATTATCGCCCAGGAGGGCAAGGGATAGGACAGTAATAGCTAGGGAAGCCGGGGTCGCATACCCGTATACTATACCACAACGTATGACAGATAAAAGTACGGTTAGACTTACGATTTTAAATGATTTTAAAATTTTGTAATTCTTCAAGAATGTAAAACAAACTGTGTTATCAATTTAATTTTAAAATTACCACACACGATATTAAAAAACGGAACTGACGGTTGTGTTCCTCAATGTTATAAAATAATATTACGTATAATTTAAAGTTCTGCACAGTAATTCCTATTTGTGTTGTTAAATGTAGGTATGTGCTTTTTTGTGCGCATTTTTTTTTGTAGGTAATGGGGGATTTACATGGGAGACTAAAGCCGCACGATTTCAGCCGCACGGCGAAAATCGACCGTGTAAATGCCAATTCGGCGAGGCCGCAAGTGACTAAAGCAGCAAGCCCCAACTTTTGTAGCGTTTACACGGGTGACTAGCCGCACGATTTCCGCAGCACGGTGAAAATCGACCGTGAAAATTCCAATTCGGCGAAGCCGCGAGTGACTAAAGCAGCAAGCCCCAAAGTTGGGTATCATTCGACTTTTGCAGCACGGCGCGGCGGGCGCTCAGCTCGGCGGAACGCGGTGGGCAAAGAGTAAAAAATATATGTATAGGAACGTATATAGGAACGTACAGGATACGTACAGTGGAACAGCTTTCATAGAAACTTCTAAATCGATACAAATTTTATAAATAAATAAATTCTTTTTGCTTAAAACATTGTAGGAACAAATATTGTTACATATTTATTTTAGTCACAAATGTTTCGTCGTATACTGACATGCAAATATTATATTATTACATGAATATAAATTAAGCCATACAATTATTATATTAAAATAAAATTAACTCATTTCATTACACACAATTTATTAAAATTACCTAATATTAATTACATTTGTAAGGGATGTCATAGAAGATTAGGGTAAATTAAAGTGTAGCGTTAGTACAGAGTTATTGAGAAAGTCTTATACACACCACAACCCAGCATCGAACCTGCACCAGTACGTGTGTGACTCAAGGGGTCTATTCACTAAACTGTAATAATTATAATAAAGCAAGCCTATTATTTTTTATATATTATATGAGACATTTTAAATATTATTTTAATGTTACCCGACTGCGCGACGCAAAGGAGTAGTAATGTGCTTATTAGCCTTCGAATGTATATACCTACATAATATGTGTGTGGATTGTACCTTTGGCCACTATTTAGACCAAACGCGAAGGCTCATTTCTTTACTAACTACCGTATACTTTCTATATATTTATATTTTTTATACTAGAAACTATTTCATTGTTAGGTATTCAATATATATTTAGGTCAAAAGTCCCGACTACTGGACTGACTTTTACTTTTCGTTTTTACGCAGTCGGGTTTTCTTTTAATTTTTCATACACATGCCATTTGCAAATTTTAAATCATATAAAAATATATGATTTTTAGGGCCGATAGTTTAATAAAGCACTTATTATACTCAGATACAAAAAGAGGTCATGTTTAGAATAATTTTTCTGGTCTTATTTGGTGGCTTACTCTGTGGCTCAGTGGTTCAGCGCTTTGGTGCTCAAACCGGAGGTCGCAGGTTCGAATCCTGCCGAAGGAACAAAAGTATTTCTGTGTTCCTGGGTCATGGATGTGTATTAAATATGTGTATAATATAATAAAAATCTTAAATACTTATATGTAAGTATAAAATTATTAAATATACTTCCCGTTGTCTGGTACCTGTGGCACAAGTTCTTCGGATACTTAGCACGGGGCCAGATTGACGTGGTGTGGAGCGTCGATAGATATTATTATTTTTGTTTAAATATACCCAATAACAGCGGATTTATTGACCTTAAAATTGGATAAAAAGAATCTAACGTAAGATAAAAAGTGTTTTAGAAATCCTCAAAATCGGACATTTCTAAACTAAGCCCATAGGTCGATGCCGTCTTGTATTCCAAACTTAAAAGTAGAACACCCGTGTACCAATTCTACTTAGTTTTTGAGATAAATAATTTGGAAGATGGTCATTTTTTCAAGTCATCGATTCATAAAATTAATTTATTACGTCAATTGCGAGGCGTTGTAAACTTGTTATATACTTTGTTCGATACACCAGTTAGATGCGCATTTATTATACTTTATTACGTTTCTACCACTTGAGTCCTTTGAGAGATATTTAATTTTTTTTCACTTTACAAACTTTATTTTTTTTCTTCGATACTAAGTTGTTTCCGCAATTATTTTTTATACTAAACCATACTTTGTCATAGTTTCTTTATTCAGGATTTTTTTCTATTGCCAATCAAACTAGGAATGGGAGAAATAAGCATTCTTTTATTTTTAATTAGCCTTTTAAGAGCATTTTTAAGAGCAAAGTTTCATATACCATAGATTTTACGAAAACAAAAAATTCATAAACTCCGATGAAAGGTTTTGTGAGCCCGGGAAGGGGTCCACCCTAGTTAGGCAATAACTAACCCGTGGTTATACATACAACCCGAAGGAGCGGAGGTGAAGCATCACGGAGCCGATCAGGACCCATGCCGCCGCTAGGCAATATATTGTATATAATATATATGTAATATATTGTAAAGAAAATAAAGAATTTATGATTTTGATTTGATTTTGATTGAATATTAAAAAAAAAAATATTTGTCGTCATGACAACCAACATTAATCAGTTGCATACGTACTTACACATCACAATTCTCAATCTCACATGACACAAGAAAATTTTGCGTACGTAATTCACATCGTGATTGAGGTCATATTGTTTAACTACCATGAATAAAAATAACACCATCGAGTTTTTGGAATGCTATGAAAGGCATCCATGCTTATGGATTGATTGATTTATTTATTTATTTATTTATTATATATATCATAGATATATAATATTAATCACTAATATATATGCAATTATTCAAGCAGTTCTTGAATAATTGCATAAGTACTTAACAATTTCAATTCCGGCACGAACACCCATTCTGCTCAACATTTTCGAAGGAAATAACCAAGCCGCATGCTGCTTTAGTCACCCGTGTAAATGGGCTTGCGATTCGGCGAGGTGAGGCGATTTGGCAGACGGCTCGCCGCACGGCGAAAGCAGTCCCGTGTAAATGCCTCATAAACCAACACACAATAGCATTCCACTTTTAAAATGCAATGGTCGAGTGGTCTTAGTATTTTTTACCACTTCCTAGATGTCCAACAACGAAAGCATGATGCAACGAATGTATATATATTCAAGCGGGACAAATATAATATTATGTATAACAAGCGGTCGCTCATAGCGTGTCGAGGCGAAAGGGTCCAATTTTTAACCATTTGCATTGGGTAAACCTAAAAATATTTTCAGTATTGTATCAGAAGTATTTTGCTGTAAGTATAGACTTAGGGAGTTATTCGCCGAAGTAGTTTTTTCACCAAGAACTCTATTCCATGCCGGCGAAGCCACGGGCAAAAGCTAGTATAATAATAAATATTAGGTGCAGTCATAATATTACATTAAGTATGTATAATCTTTGGTGCTGGGGGCGAGACGACGACGAGACGAGGACGAGGACTCCGATACAACAAACGTTATTTTTTCCGTTTTGTACGAAGCCCTTTGTGCGCTAGCCTAACTCGCACTTGGCCAGTTTTTTATTTATATTCATATGTAATTACATATAAGGAGTTAGCAAGAACGGACAGAGAAAAAGGGCGGGCAGAGCGAAACCACAAATAGGTACATAGTTGATAATCGGTAAGTATATGGGTTGCTTGTAGTACTATGAACCCCTAAAATAGTGAAAAGGTGCGAAACCGCGAGCAAAACGTTAATTTAATAAGGTATAACATACACAATAATATAAGGTACTGTCCTCATTTGTGTGGTAACCCTACTCTGCAGTTTCATACAATCAAAAAATTAACATTATCTCAGCTAGGAAGTAAGAAATAAAATATTTTATGTGCTAATCCAAGAGAAAAAAACTTCTACTAAAATTTAAGTATAGTAGACTTTCTGTTAGTTTTCTCGTTTATTAGTTATTTGAGTTTTTCTTATACACAAGTGTGTGAACTGAGGGACCCAACATAATGGTATATATCTTCCAAATGCGCCGATAGATTCTTCTGAAATTTTGTCTATGAATTCTACAAATTTTCTACTAAAACTCTACGTAGAAAAATAATTAAAAAAGTCAGTAATATATCGCGAAACGAGTATGTCATTTTTGTGTGAACTGAGGGACCACACTTCGGTGGTTGTAGCTTTTTTATTTCTAATGCTATGTATCTGATAAATTTGTAAAAACTTTTACAAAAGTTCTACTAAAATTCTGTAGTGAAAAAACTATAATTTTCCACATACTTTTCGAGATCTGGAAAATAGCGGTGTGTGAACTGAGGGACCACACTCTGAGGGCTATAACTTTTAAACTATCTTTTTACAAATTCCCAGATTTGTTCTACAATTGTTTTTAGGCTTCTACTAAAACTTGGTATATACTTATTTTGGGGAAATTCAGGTGGGTCCCTCAAACCACACGCACACTATAAGGTTCCCGTGGGCACAGAATAGATATTAGTTACAACAGAAGTACCACTTCAAAGATTTATTAGAAGAATTAAATAAAAAATTGAACCGACTTCCAAAGTAAAAATACACAAAAAAGTGTGAAATAAAACTTATTTTATAAATAATTCCCCTTTTAAATTTGTCTATTTCTCTACTTAAGGCGGGTAATTTCGACACGAAACAAGATTTCAGGGGGTGAGGTGTGGGGCGCCGGCAATGCGAATCTGAGACGCGCGGGGGAACTGTCCGCTCGCCCGCTCTCGCCGCGATCACTGTCTTGCGACATTATCGCTACGCCACAGTACAAAATATATTTAAGTAGTTCATTTTTGATTTGTTTCCATTACCTATAACATGTGAAATAATATTATTGTAATAAGAAACAAAAGCAGATGACCGAGTATTATTTATAATTATATACTAGCGTAATTGAATAGTATAATATTAAATGTGTTTCTTCTCGAGATTAAGATATTATTTTATTATATACTCGAGATTAATAAAATTAAATATATTATGTGCATAACAGCAGATAATATATTTAATTTTAAAAACTAAAAAAATTTGAATCAAATTTTTTTTCTGCCATTTTTTTCTTATCTTGTAAATTGTTATTTATCTAACCCGTCTGCCTACAATATGACGTAAAATACAACATCAAAAGTTTGCTCCTTCTACCGACAATCAGCTGTTGAAAGTATTATGAGGAGAATAAAATGAGGATCTTTTGATATAATATGTAATACATAAAATTATTTATTCAGGTTTATTCAACGCAACAAGAAGAACGCAAAACATAAAATATTTGTAATTATTAATATTTGCTTGTAGCTCGGAGGGGTGCGGATTGCACTCCCCAAAAGGGATATTTTTTCGATGAAATTAAACCTTTTATATGCTACTAAAATATCTAAACCTCGAGACGAAATACACTGTATAGTGTGTAAAGTCTCGAGATTAGGATTTTACAAGCAGATACTAAGTGAAAATTTATCGGCAAAACACTTCCTTTTAGGGGTCGCACGTCTTTTTATCGGTTAATTCGAAAGAGTACTTACTTATAAATACCCGAGTAAAACACCCATGAAGCTTGCTTGCATAGTTTTAAAATTATCTCAAAGTGAAAATTGTATCCCGCATTGATAAAAAAGTGAAAAAACGTTTTAATTAAAAATTCTTAAGGAATAGCCAAAAATATGTTATACATTATTTAAAGAACATACAGAAAGCTACATTTTGAACCCTTTTCAAGTCGGCTAAGACTTATGGGGCCATAAAAACAAAGAAAATCGAATTTTATTTTTTATTTTTTTCTGACTAATTTTCGCAAAAGTCGCACCTACAATTTACATTAAAAGAAAGCTAGTGATCACCACTGATAAAATAATCAAATTCTAAAGAGGTGGAGAATCGTAGAAAAATGGTTTTGAAAAAATGCGGGATGCGCGGGATTCATATTTAGAAAATTATATACTTTTTAGATACAGAAACTTCTTTTGGACTGTTCAGAACTTAAATAAGAACAATAAAAATGGGTAATATAGATAAAAGGTCACATTTAAACCCTTTTTAGCGTGTAAAATAAAAACTGGTTATATAATTTTAGTTATTCTTTTTTTCTGAGCAAGTTCCGCTCAAGTAGCAGCTTCAACTAACATTAATATAACGCTCATACTCCCCACTACTATGTTAAGTTCGTTAAATTGGAGGAAGTGAGGTCACAAGTTGCCGTAATATAGTAACTCTTTAATGTTACACCGTTAAAAGGTGTAAAACGTTGAAATTAATTTTCCACATAAACATTTTCTAAAAAAAAAAAACTTATTTTGCATGTGATTCTGTCCTATATTGGATGTGAAGTGCCTTACAAAACGTTACAGGCTATTCATATTGAGAAATAAATATTACATCAAGTCTCCTTGCTTGCTCCTTGGCACAAAACAATAATATAAAGTTGGTTATGATTTCTATCACCTTGTAATGACATTGGAAAATGGGGGGGATTGGGGATTTTAAGGACCAGGAACGCAAGTCGCAACACCAGAGGAGTTACAAGTGTAACTCCTCTGGTGTTGCGAGTGTCCATGGGCGGCGGTAATCGCTTACCATCAGGCGATCCGTCTGCTCGTTTCCTGGCTCATTACATAAAAATATATATATATATATGGTTCTATAAAGAAGTCTTACTCGCATGTTATTTTAGTATAGATATTATAAAACGAACAATTCATGCATATAACGATGTTTTGATCACCACTAACTCTTAACCTGAACATTTTCGTGCTTTTAATATTTGCGTGTATGATGGAAACACAGGACAGTCTCTTTTTTAAATCATATTCTTTATTTACCTTTTCATTTTCACTTGTGGGTACTGAAGAAATAATAGGCGACACTGGAGCAGGAGGGTACAATAGGCCCCCTACCTATTTCGCCAACTGCTTTACTGCTTACCACAAAATATTATACAATTATAATGACAGTGATTTAAAAAAAAATACCACCGAAAAAACTGAAGAAAAAAAACAAAGTGAGTATGAACGTAAGTGGGCAAATTCCTTGCGATTCATTCATTCTCGTCTTCAAAAATATTTATATCCCGATTCCCGAGAAAGAATTATGTTCTGTACCTGCGTCAGATTTTCTTCTGCAAATTCAGCTTCGTCGTCAGTTTCGCTTTCATTTTCGCCTGTGATTAAGTCGGGAGTATCAAGGAGAAGCATATCCCTGAACTGTTGTCGAATATGTATGCGTTTAATATAATTTTGTCGGTGATTTAGGCGAATTTCAGCCAAAACAGGATCAGATGACTGCAAAGCTGGGGTAAACAAATCTCTAATTCTCTTTCGCCTGGTCATCTTTCTAGTATGGTGCTCTCCGCTCTCGGTCACTGCGCCAAAACTTATTCCGCAGTTTGTTCCGAGAGCATGCTGACAGGTAAACCTGAATTTTCAATAATGTCTTTCTCACGAATCAGTATCTTATGTATGGTGACTCTTATGTGTTGCAATCCATAAGTACTTACATATTTTTCTGCAATTTGTGTGCAGTAACTGCCAAACTTAGTACGTATATATTGATATATACTTATTGATGTAAGTCACAACTGAGAGCAACTAACAAATTGTGCATCCCATCTAGCAACCATTCTTCTAATCCTAAAATTTGGGAAACCTTGTGACGGTTCATGGCATGAGACAAATCGCAAGATGTTTAGAAATTAATCTCTTATCTTTAAATACCGCCAAAACACAATATATGTGCTTCAGCATCCTTAACCGCATGCAACCAGACTCGAACTATAGCATAAAAATACACACTTTCCAGCCGATAAATACACACTTACCATGTAACTGTCCACCTATTGTAAAAGTGGATAAAATAAAGTATCTGGGTGTTATAATAGACCAAAGACTATCTTGGCATCCGCATCTGGAACAAGTAGCTAATAGGATAAGGAAATTAACCTGGATTTTCAAAACCTTGAGATATGTAGTTCCTAATCCCAACGCAACGTGTCTTCAAACAATCAGTCCTCTCGAAATGTTATGAAGGAAATATACACAGCATTGGCTGAATCTGTTATGGTCTACTGTATACCTGTATGGGGAGGTGCCAGCAAAACTAAAGTACTGGAAGTAGAGAGGGCTCAACGAGCCTTATTAAAATTAATTCATTTAAAAAAAAGAAGAACTCCAACCGATGAACTATATAGTATCAGCAAGGTCCTGTCGATTAGAAAACTATATATTTTACGAACAATATTAAAAAAACACAAAAATAGAGGCGACAATTGCTGTAAAAGTAAACGTAGTAAACATAAAATTGATATACCTTTAATAAAAACGGATTTTGCAAAAAATCAATATGCCAATAAATCTATTATGCTGTATAATAAGCTCAATAGAATCTTAGACTTTTGGAACAAATCATGTTATGATACAAAAACAATACTAAGTAACTATTTATCTAACTTAAATTATGAAAAAACCGAAAAATTAGTAGAAAACTTTAAATTATAAAAACATCAGAATAATTATATATTAAATTATAAACACATACCTCTTGCATACCCATGGCCACACACACACACACACACAAACACACACACAAACACACTCACACACACACACACAGACACATATACCACACATACATAATTTGTCATAGCTGTATTTTCCCTTTTTAATTTATAAATTAATGTTTTTCTCTTTTGCCTTTACTTTTATTTTGTAATTTAGTATGTAAGTCTCTATTGTAATAGTTGATAAGTCTTGTAATACTAGCGATGGAGGAGCCTAGTCACCTGATACAGGCGTGAGCTTACTAGGTGACTATGTGTTCTACTCAATTATTGTAATTTAAGTCAGAAATAAACATTTATTTATTTATTTATTTTTATTATTATTCTTATCACTGAGAAGGATCCGTGCAGTATTACGGTCATTGGTCGTTCCCGCATTGACCTTGACGACATCGACTAACAATCCTAGTTGTTGCCTAATTTTTCTTTGGATCTCGGTTTTTTTAGCTTGGACGAGTTCTCCTTCTGCAGAGTTTTTCCGAACTCTCCAAGTTTGAACGTCTTTCTTGTAGAAAAGATGCAGAAAAAACTCTAAAACTCTGATTCAGCAGTGGAGAGGTGTTGTGATCCCATATTTAAGGGTGCCTTGATCGCATTTCCTGGATGCAACTAGTTCAAGGTTGTTAAAGTGTGAAGCTGTCACATCACAAATTGGGCATCTTAATTGTGAGTTTGTGTTTGTGATAACATTGAAAACTTTGCCATCTATCAAGCATAATATTAGACGGGAGGTTGTCGTAATAAAAAAAGAACGGCCTAGGTTTTTTTTACCTCTATGTTACTTTTTCAGATAGTTTCCTTGTTGTATTGTATGTGCAATTGCATGTATAAAGTGACTGACTACTAATCCTGTCGAACTCCCAGGAAAAATAATTATACGTAACAACTTCTTAATAACTTATTAATAACTAACAAATTGGTCATCCTATCTTGCAACCATTCCTCTAAATCCTATATTATAATATTGGATGTGAAGTGCCCTACAAAACGTTACAGGCTTGGGTTATTCATCCATATTACAATTTTCTGATCATCGCCAACTCTTAACCTGAACATTTTCGTGCTTTCAATATTATATTCGTTTATGATGGACAGCCTCTTTCTTAAAATCGTAAAATTATTTATTTGCTCTTCCATTTATACTTGTGGGTGCAGAAGAAATAATAGGTGAGAGGAGGAGCAGCTGTCAAAATAGTCTTCTACCTATTTCGCTAACTGCTTGTGATAGTCATTGGTTATGTAAATCATTTTGAAACTTTTTCTTAACATTTTCATAAATATGTCATACTAGATGTTTCCCGCAACTTTGTTTGCACAAAAATATATTATATAATATATTTTTGCATAAAAAGTAGCCACTAGCCTTTGTATACATACGGGCTACAGTCTACCTGTGTGCCAAATTTAGTTCAATTCCGTTCAGCCGCTTAAGCCAAACATGCAAATAAATAAACATACAAACAAACAAACTTACAAACTTTCGCAATTATGATATTAGTAAGATTGTTTATGCAATATAAACAATCTTAGTAATTAATCAATAGTAATTAACTTAGTAATCAATCTTAGTTAACAATAATAGTATTTCACTCATACACAGCGGCTACATATAGACTAGTGCTTTTACCTCTAAAAATGGTTAAAAGTAAAATTAATTTATAGTAGGATGAAACCCATTGTAAAAGGAAGAGAATATAACAAAAATAAAATGAAAAATAATTTACGGGCGATTTGAGGTCGGGAAGTGAAGGGGGTGAGTTTTTAAGGGTAGAAAACGGATTATCTTGATTTCCGGCAAAACTACAAGTCATATGGAAAAAAGGTAAATAGCAAAGTTGTAGGTAATAATAAGTTATACTTTTGTGTTTACACTCTTTTCACATAACCTCAAAATTTATGTGAAATATTCATATAACCAAGTTTTTGGCTTTTTATTTTATTATTGTACAAAACAAATTTTTTTTTCACGACATTTGGTGAAAAGGCAAGTATAGAATATGATGAAAAAACAGAGACTGTCCTGTGTTTCCATCATACACGCAAATATTAAAAGCGCGAAAATGTCTGAACATGTTTTGATCACCACTAACTCTTAACCTGATTTAAGAGTTAGTGGTGATCAAAACATTGTTATATGAATGAATAGCCTGTAACGTTTTGTAAGGCAATATAGGAAAGAATCGCATGCAAAAAAAAAAGTATTATTTTCAGAAAATGCTTTTGTGGAAAATCAATTTCAACGTTTTACACCTTTTAACAGTGTCATCAATCAATCAACCAAATCATTTATTTGCTAGGAATATGGTACAATAAGGCAATTTACATTTCCACATATTCTACTACATGCATAGTGTGCAAATAGGTAAATGTTATTTATTTTAATTAGTCATGAATTTTAAGTGATTAGCTAATAATATAAAATTGTCAAGAAAAAAAAAGTAACGATTACAATTCAATAATTAATACATTACAAACAATGGATACAAACATTTGTTTAACAATCAGAAACAAAATAGAATCAATGCATTTAAGTCAGGAAAATAATATTATCTACACTAATATTATAAAGAGGAAAACTTTGTTTGTATGTTTGTTTGTTTGTTTGTTTGTTTGTTTGTTTGTTTGTTTGTTTGTAATGAATAGGCTCAAAAAGTACTGGACCGATTTCAAAAATTCTTTCACCATTTGAAAGCTATATTATCCACGAGTAACATAGGCTAAATTTTATTTTGGAAAAAAATAGGGTTCCGTAAGATATTTGGGTTTTTCGGACACAAGGTGTAAAAAATCAACCAGAAAAGTTACTTATTTTGCGTACGCTGCCTAAATTATAAAAGATAGAACCATATAATGTTCTAAGTAATTGTAGATATTATAAATATCTACAAAAAAGTCCGCGACACACTATACCTATCTATGTCGAGTGAGGCACAACAACCATTTTTTCATTTAGAAATCTTGAATTTTTTTTTAACTACATTTAATCGCGTTTATTTTACTCATGCTGTTAATCCTTATCAAAATAAATTACTTCATCACTAAGTACAGTTTATGTAGATAATATTTGGTTTTTGAATGATTAAAATTGGACGTTTGGTTTTGAAGTTAAGGCGAAATTAAAATATTACGATTTCTGCTGCACGGCCCGTTGCGAAGTGGGCGACATTCTGTAGTATTAGTATCAGTATAGTACCCGTGCGAAGCCGGGGCGGGTCACTAGTGGTCTATATAATGTCAAATTTCAAAACAGAATAATTACAATGTCACATTACTTTTAATATACAATAGTTAGGTACAAGTGATATGATTATTATCAATGGAAAAATTACATTATGTTTATAATTCAATATTTTTGTCGTCGAAGAATTTATTAATTCAATAATACATTTTGATGAGGAGCCAGGTGTTTAGTTCACTTATATATCTTTGTGTTGTTAGTCCTTTAAAATAGTAAGGTAGTTTGTTAAAGATGCGAACGGCCATACAGTACGCATTTCTGCTAAAGATGTTAATTCTTTGGTAAGGAATAACTAGCTTATGTTCATCTCTTTTAATAGCTAAGCTACACTTTTAAGTAAAGAAGCGATCTATATTTTTATATACAAAAACACACATTTCAAAAATATACTGACAAGGCAATGGTAGTATTTTAAGATATTACGGCAACTTGTGAGCTCACTTGCTCCAATTTAAAGAACTTAGCATAGTAGTGGCGTGTATTGGATTTATATCAATGTTAGTTGAAGCTGCTACTTCAGCGGAACACTCGGAAAAAAATAATAACTAAAATTGTATAACCAGTTTTTATTGTACACGCTAAAATGGGTTGAAATGTGACATTTTATCTATTTTTTATTGTTCTTATTCAAGTTCTGAACAGTCCAAAAGAAGTTTCTGTATCGAAAAAGTATATAATTTTCTAAAGATGAATCCCGCGAATCCCGCATCTTTTCAAAACCATTTTTCTACGATTCTCCACCTCTTTAGAATTTGATTATTTTATCAGTGGTAGTGGTAATCACTAGCTTCCTTTTAATGTAAATTCTAGGTGCGACTTTTGCGAAAATTAGTCAGAAAAAAATAAAAACTAAAATTCGATTTTCTTTGTTTTTATGGCCCCCATAAGTCATAGCCGACTTGAAAAGGGTTCAAAATGTAGCTTTCTGTATGTTATTTAAATAATGTATAACATATTTTTGGCTATTCCTTAAGAATTTTTAATTAAAACGTTTTTTCACTTTTTTATCAATGCGGGATACGAATTTTTACTTTGAGATAATTATAACTATGCAAGCGAGCTTCATGGGTGTTTTACTCGGGTATTTATAACTAAGCACTCTTTCGAATTAACCGATAAAAAGACGATGTCCGATTTTTGATCGAGATTGAACACTGTGGGTAGCGAGTCGCTACCGTCATCCCGCTGATTTACAAGCAATCGAAATTCGAACATATTTAGTTTTGGTTGCTTCCTAACGTTGAATAAAATCTTATAAATAATTTTATTTATTTAGTTTTTGTTCTGTTATTAATTTTGGTAAAACATTTCTGTAATGAAAAATGCAGTATAGTCTTAAACATTCTAAAGGCATCGAAAGCGTCTTCTGAAAGAAGAATGTTGTTTGATGGTTGTATTGTTGACATACCAACAGATAGACATGATAATATATTGGCGGACATCCGGATGGATGAACAGATAGACTTTGGTTTCTATAAGTTTAACACAGAAAACTCTTAAGTTTCACACAGCTAAACAAGCAACACATTGATAAAATTGAAATGTTAAATAAAGTAATATTATTTTGTTTTTAAATTTATTTTTTGTCGTCGTCCTGTGGAAGAAACTTGTCGAATTGCTATCGCATCGTCACGACACAGAACGTAACAGTGTGGATATTTCTATTACGCGGCCTCCCGGTTTTAGAACAATCTTTCACTTCCTCTTGAAGTGCTAAAAACAAAGAAAAAATCGTTTGTTTAGTCGTCATTACAGTAGTCACCTACATAGTAGGTGTAGATGTAGTTGTAGGTGTAGTAACCTATTCTTAGAACTACTAGAGTACCTACAACTACACCTAATACCTAGTAGTTGAAGGAAGTCGGTGTAGGTAGTAGTTAGTGGTAGTAGGTGTAGATATAGTTGTAGATGTGGGTGTAGTTGTTTGTATTTATTAATTTTGAGCCGCTAATAGTTCAGACAGAACAAGTCTGTCGGTATCAGACTGTTCTAATATAAGTATAAGTAAATTCCTTCCGATCGACAGCACCAAATTATATAAATATATTATTTTATTATCTGACCAAATTTTGTGTAGAAAAAGGTACAAGTATAGGTTAGGTTGTAGTAGTAGGTAGTGGGTGTATGTTGGTGTAGATAGTACGTGTAGTTTTAAGTGTTGATATATATGTAGTATGTGCAGATTTAGGAAGTAGGTGTAGGTGTAGATGTAGTCGTAGGTGCAGTTATCTACCCCTAGTATTACTAGAGTACCTACAACTTCTCTTACTACCTAGTAGGGGTAGGTTGTAGGTGTAGGTGCAGTTGTAGGAAGTAGGTGTACATGTTGTTGTAGGCGTAGTTGTAAATGTAGTTGTTGGTAGCTATTTATTTATCCCACTTCATAGTTAAGACAGAACAACGTCTGTCGGGATCAGAAAGTTCTAATATAAGTAAAAGTAAATACCTTCCAATTGACATCACCAGATTATAGGTAAAGGTAAATAATTTGTTTATAATTCTTGATTGTTATCTGGATAAGATTTGTGTAGAGAAAGTTACAAGTATGAGTGTTAACCTAGAGGTTGTAAAGTTAGGTAGTGGGTCCATCGAGCCGTTTAAGCTGTAAGACATGCCAAAAACATACATACATATACCCACATACAAATCACATACCTACACACATACGCTCAAAAAGTATAACACTAAAGGGCCATACTGACTATCCAGCCTGCAAGCTCAAGGCCGCGGATTTGAAGGCAAAATTTTTAAATGATTGACAATATTGACACTAATGACGGCTATTAGTACCGGTGCTGGATTTGCTGGAAGTGCCGTGAGTATGGCCCTTTAGTGAGTGTCCGATAATAATAAATTATATAAAAACTTACCACCACAATTGATACTTTTTATAACTAGACTGTGTCATCGAGTAATTATGTCATGTATTAAAGGTCACGACTATTGCTATTCTAAAATACAAAAAGTGATGTTATTTACATACCTTCTCATGTAGTTCTCTTTTCCTGTTCTTTTTTTAGTTTTTGATAGTGATTTATTCTTCGTTTTATTTATTTTATTGCCCATTTTAAACTTACCAACTTTCTAAAGCACGCTGAAAAACCTAGCACAGGTCCGACGCTGGCAGGCGCCATCGACTGACTATCGGGCAGGCGAGGTTCAAGGTAGGTCCTAATACGCTGGACAATTTGAAAGCATTTTGGAATAACCATCAATTTATGAAATATATGACCCTATAGGATTTAATAAATTACTAAGTTATATTGAGTACTTCAAGATAAATCATTACATGTAAGAATTATCTTGTAAAAATAGTATTTTCCTATGAAGATATAGGATTAAGACTTTTATTTTGGGCTGTTTTCGGGAACTTATTTAATCGAGTGAAAAACATCTAATCGCGTAACAATGTAGTAAGTTATCTAGGCAATATCGTTAGTTAAATTGACTATTTTTTTAAAGGGTTTTCCTTATTTGTAAATACATAAACCATTATATAAAGTAAAACGGTTTCGCTCGCTTGCGCCTCGGTGAACCGCCTTAAGGCGAAAATATACGTAGATGACGTCACAGATTCGGGCGTGGCCTAACACTTCCCGCCGCGCCACCCGCATACACCCCGCTGCGCTAGCGATCTCCGCGCGCGGCCGCGCCGCGACTCAAATTATAAACTGAGGAACGGCCCTTTTATACGACTTTAGGATTGATTTAAATGCAACTTGAAAATATTAATTTATTTCTGGTCTATGAGCAAAGAAAAAACGTAGAATGTATAAGCTGCTTCTCCTTCTTCTGTAGAAGCCGGTCGAGGTTATTCCCGAAATCTAGAAATTATTTGGTAGGCAATGCGGCTTCCAACCCATCACTTTTGATTTCATTTTCGACCTCTACGCCCACCAAAATGCAAATCTTAGTGCTATTGACAGAATCACTAAAATATCCAATAGGAGTTTTTTCGATTTCCTAAGCGACAAAAATACCGAAAATGAGTTATATCAATGAGTTTGTATTTTTTTTTTCTGCGTCGATTGGTCTAATCGTCGTCTTCCTACGACGATTTTTTTGTCGCTTAGATATAGTGAAATTTATACAAAATCATGAATGTTATGTTCACTAAGCGACAACAAAAAGCTATTTATAAAAAAATTCATTTGGATATTTTGAAGAATTTTAAAAATCTACTTATTCTATTTTTCATGTTTTTACTTTTCTTTTGTTTGCACAAAAATATTTTTACTTGTTTAAAAAATTCTTTTCGTGAACACTTTGTACATTTTCTCCATACAAATTATTTGTGAATATAATAAAATGTCCTTACAGTGCATTTAATTTGATACCATTATTTTACGAAAGTGCAACTTGTAGAATTTTACCCATAGTGAAATAAAACAATATTGGCGTAAATATAGTTTTACATATTTCACACAATAACTATTCGTGCTATGTAGATATTTTTACTTGAAAACTTTTGTTTTTAAGTATGTCGGTTAGATATTTTTTTTGTCGTCGGTTAGATAAAATGTAACTAAAAGTATTAAATTTACAGTGTGTGGGAACCTTAATGAACGCAAACATTGCTAAATATATTTCTATATTTATGCGCCTAATGTTTCGCTAGTTAGTCCTGTCGGTAGTAGAAAATATCAATATACTAGGTTATGGGAGTAAACTTTGCGCACATACTTGGACATAATAAAATAGCTCCTATAGCTGGTCTATTTTCAATTAAATTGGCAACAGTCACTGAAATCGGTGTGGTTTCATTATTATTCCTTTTTTAAGGTTCCGTAGTTCATGTCTCAGAATCCTTATAGTTTCGTCATGTCCTTCCGTTCGACCGACCGTCCGCCCGTCCGTCTGTCCATCCAAACGGTGGTGCTTGAAATATGAAACTTTGAATGGCAGTTTCGCTCGACGCATAATAGTGCGTAGACGTATTAATTGCAGCGTGAATGATCAGTGAGTTATTCAGTGCATACCTACTTATCGCGTCGCATCGAAACATAAGCGATCGGGTCGGCCGCGGCCACTCGATGTTTCTTCAAATAATTTTGCACCTTATATACAATGGAGGAAGATTCAATTCCGGATAGCATCGAACAAGTGGAAATTAACTGTATACAAAGCGAAACTGAATCAAACCTTTTGGATGACCTAACACAACTGAATACTTATAATAATATGACTGAAAAAAATGCCGAAAAAATCCAGAAAAGAAGAAGGGACGAAATTGATGATGAAAAAAACACGTGGACTGAAGTAATAAGTCGAAAAAAGAGACAACGGGAGTTAAGACAAAGTGTTGAACTGATAATAACATCTAAGGAAATGTTTCCCAAGCAATTTGCACTCGCAAAATTATTTAAGAGTCAGAACATTTGTAATATAACAAAAATCAAGTATATTAATCCATTTAAAGTTAGTGCGGAATTCGATAACGATGAGAGTGCTGAGATATTAATAAACTCGGATTATTATGTGCAAATGTGTTGGAGGTTTCAACGGCCTTTTGAAGTTGGTTTATCATATGGAATAATTAAAGATATCGAATTAGATCTTTCTGAGGAGGAGTTATTATCATCCATTTCGTGCTCCACTGAAGTAATCAATGTGAAACGTCTACAGCGTAAGAATAAAAACGACGAAGGTTGGTCTAACTGCGAAAAAGTACGAGTGGCTTTCAAAGGATCATCATTACCAAATTTTATATATATTTTCGATATGAGGGTAAGAGTGGAACCGTACATTTTTCCCGTTACCCAATGCACTAAGTGTTGGAGATTCGGCCACACTCGCAGAATGTGTCCATCAACAAATTTTTATTGCCCAAAATGCTGTGGTAAACACGAGAAATGTGATATAACATCGTTTAAATGTATTAATTGCAGGAATAATCATGTCGCCTTTGATAAAAAATGTCCCATTTACTCTAAAGAAAGAAAAGTACGTGAGATTATGGCTGAGTTCAATTGTTCCTACAGAAAAGCTTTGGACTTATATATTCCACCTTTTTCACAACCCAGAAATGATGAAAATAATCATCACAAGGAAGTTAACTCAACAGTCATAAATAATGAAATATATACTCCGTCTACATCTTACGCAAGTGTTGTTAGCAAAAATTATAGGGATGTGCCTAATCAACGCAACGAGGTACACGGTGGCAGTATGACGCAACAAAAATCTATACACAAGAAAGGAAAAGAACAGAAACGAAAATCTACATCAGAAGAAGACATTTTGATGGAAGAGTTTACAAATATGCAATCACAACAAGAATATGCAAGAACAAGGCTTTAGAAGAAAACAGTACACAAAAAAATGTTGACTCCGAGTATTACAGCGTTGAAGATAGGCCTGAATCAGACATAAAAGATTTATCCTTTAAATGTTTGGCGATAAAAATTAAAAATATATTTATGCAGGAACACGAATCGTTTAGAATCAAAATACTTAATTCGATTAAAATATTTGTAGAATGGATCATATCTAAAGTTTTTGAAAATCCGTCGAGTCTGTCTTTTTTATTCAAAATATTTGATGGATAATAACATTAATAAAATTAATATTTTACACTGGAATTCTCAGAGCATTAAACCTAAATTATGTGATTTTGAACAAATTTTGCACTTAGATAAAATTCATATTGCGGCTATTTGTGAAACTTGGTTAAAACCAGAGGTTGATATTTCCATTAAAAACTACAATGTTTACAGAAAAGACAGACAGTCCTGTCTGTCTTTTGGTTGGGGAGGTGTAGCGATATTTACCCACAAGTCGTTAAAATGTCGAGTGTGTCAAGTGCAAAGTAATGCTAATAGTATAGAATATATAAATGTTGAGATTTCTAATTGTAACTATATTAAAAATGTTGTCTGTGTCTATTGTCCGCCGAATATCCAGACTACTCAAAACGACTGGGATAGTGTGTTCTCACAAGTGTCTTCGCGGGCCGTAGTTCTCGGAGATTTCAATGGTCATCATACTAATTGGTCAACCAGAACTGATACTCGAGGTATGCAAATTTTTGATTCTTTAGTAGACAATAATTTAATTACATTAAATAACGGTACCCCTACAAGATTAAAACTGGTTAACGGGGTATTGCAACGTTCGTCCCCTGATCTATCTTTAGTAACCTCAGATATTTTTTATAGATTTGACTGGCTGGTAACTAATGAGAATCTAGGGAGCGATCACCTTATGATAAAATTATGTAACCCTAATAATTCTTTTAGCTCGTTTATTAAGAAACGCAACTTTAAACAAGCTGATTGGCCATCTTATGCGTCATGCGT
This sequence comes from Glaucopsyche alexis, assembly GCA_905404095.1. NCBI lineage: Eukaryota > Metazoa > Arthropoda > Insecta > Lepidoptera > Lycaenidae > Glaucopsyche > Glaucopsyche alexis. The sequence continues at coordinate 9,670,545 of FR990047.1, forward strand.
AGAAAAACTACTTTCAGAAAATAATATATTTGCGCACCTCGATTTACAGTACAATTATGATTGTTTTGTTGACATTCTTAATAAAGCCGCTAATAGTCATATTCCATTTTATAAAATACCTACAGGTCCCACTAATAAATTCCAACCTAAGCCATATTGGAATTCCAGCCTATCGAAGGCAGTGGCGGAGCGTAGAAGAGCTTTATCGCGTTTTAGACAAAACCCAACACCTTATAATTTAAATATACTTAGGGACAAAATAAAAATTGCTCAAAAATTACTTCGGCAAGCAAAAACTGAATCGTGGCGTAAATTTTGCTCTTCTATTGATGAATCTACTACAGTAAATAATATGTGGCATCGTTTGAGATGGTTAAAAGGGTGTAGAAGTCAAAAATTTTCAATAGGAAAAGACGTTGCAGAAAACCTTCTTAAGAATTTATGCCCGGATTACTGTTCCCCACCATGCCCTCAATTTATGTCTCAAAATTCTCAGCTTGAATGTCGAATATCAAAATATGAACTTAAAAAATGTATAAAATCTAAAGATACAGCTCCAGGTTGTGACGACATTTCATTCTCTATGATAAAAAAATTACCAGATATTGGCATTGAAGTTCTTTTAAAATTATATAATAAATTTTTAGCTACTGGATTTGTCCCTTATCAATGGCGTCAAGTGCGCATTACACCAATACCTAAAACCGGGCGAGATCCTTCTACAATATCGTCAATTAGACCCATTTCTTTATTAACATGTATATGCAAAATATTTCACTCGGTTATAAATAACAGGGTTGAATGGTTTATGGAACACAATAACTTATTTATGGAAGAGACCAAGGGTTTTAGAAAGGGAAGATCTACATTGGACAATTTGGCCAGTGTAATATCAGCCATACAATTAGGTTTTTCAAAAAATAAGTTTACTGTTGGATGTTTTATTGACTTAGAAAATGCATACAACAATATTGATTTTATAACTATTTTAAAATATATGGATCAGCTTTGTGTGGGATCAAAAATTTGCATATATTTGTGGAATTTTCTTAGTGAAAGAGTTTTATGTATCGAAGGCCCAGAATACAAAATTTTTAGAAATACGGCTCGTGGCTTAGCTCAGGGGGACCCTTTGTCTCCCCTCTTATTTAATATCGGTACCATTCAGATTTGTAAGGCTATCTTAATTACTAGTTTTTCACAATATGCAGATGACTTTATTTTTTATTATAGTTCAAATGACATAGATGACGCTAGAATAAAATTGCAGTTGACACTAGACACACTAAATAAATTATGTTTGGATTTAAACTTAGACATATCAGCCTCTAAAAGTAAAGTTTGTATTTTTTCTAAAAGACATCGAAATCGCTTTATAAATTTCAATTTATATGTAAACAATTGTACACTTGATGTGGTTGATTGTGTAAAATATTTGGGTATGTGGTTGGACAGTTCGCTTAGGTGGGGAAGGCATATTAATGAAATTTCAACTAAAGTTGTAAAATTTCTTAATGTTTTTAAAATTTTGACGGGACCAGGATGGGGAGTACACCCTAAGCATTTACGTAAGTTATATATTTCTTCCATTCGAAGTCGTATTGACTATGCTTGTTTTTTATATGACAATAGCCCTAAATCATTTTTAATCAAATTAGACAGAATTCAAAATCAGGCAATGCGTACTATTGCTGGTTTCATTAGGACCACACCCATCCACGTGATGGAAAGTGAGCTATACCTCTTACCTTTGTATTTGCGTAGACAATATTTGGCTGGTAAGTTTTGGCTAAAAAATAAATCAATTGAAAACAAAATGCTAAATAAAACTGTAACTGAACTCGCTAATTCAATTAATAACCGATACTGGAATAATAAAAGAAAACCTTTGTTAACTTTAATTCATAACTATTATAAAGATAAAAATATTGACTCGCAAAAAAAATTAGGAATGTTTGCCTTGAATACATGGGTTAATAACATCGATATAGCTAAAAATGTAAATGTTAGTATAGATAATCTTACCAAAACTAAACATTGTTATTATCCTTTACAATTAAAATATATATGTTATGAATTTATCGATAAAAAATATAAACATTGTAAGAAAATTTTTACAGATGGCTCTAAAAATAATGATTGTGCCGGTGCTGCTTTTTATGATCTAAACAGTGACACATGCGCGAAATTCAGGATCAAATCCAAAATATCAATTATGGAGGTGGAACTTATAGCTATCGCTAAAGCACTGTCATATGCAATTTCCTTAGATACCAATAAGATAGTGATAATCACTGATTCTAAAAGTGCTTTACTTCATTTGGCTCGTTGCACCTCGACTTTTCGAGGTACAACGATAGCCTACTCAATTTTGGATTTGATTTTGAAATTCGGGCATCAAAACAAAACCGTAACTTTTCAATGGGTTCCCTCCCACGTTGGCATAGATGGAAATGAAAAAGTAGATAAATATGCTAAAGATGCATGTCTAGATGGAACCTGTATTGATTACCTACCTTCGTTTAGTTACTACATATACTCGCATAAATTATATTGCGAAAATTTATTTAAAGAATATTTTAACGAACTGTTATAACCCTACACTGCTAGCAAGAATGCTTAATTGACATTATCCCTTTTACTATGTCAGCAGGAGATAGCAGGACGGTTGTTGAGCGCTAGAGAAGTTCAGTTCCAGTTCAATCTCTAACCCGGTCGGTCGTAATAATTAATTGTTTAATCTTATGTCATTTTTCTATTTCCTAATAAATAAGTTTAGCAGTAAAACAATTTTTTTTAAAAAGACTTTCACCGGATCCCGTATAATATTTGGTGTTCGCGGTGGGATTCGAAAATCCCGTAAAACGTTAAACCCGAATACGCCCCGATTTGACTGATTCGGCGCAAGTGAAATAACTACAAGTTGGCGAATGTGTGAACTTTCCTAAAGCATATATACATACTAACCAGTGAGTTTGACAAAACTGTATAGAACGTGAATATCGAAAATCATAAATTTCATCAGCATCATCCTGTCTCACCATCAGTAACAACATCCCGCTACGAGGAGTCCTAGAAGATCGACGATGGTTCCAGCAATGATTCCTGTGATCCTGATCTTCCTGTGAGTGAACTTTAATTCTTGCCAATAACTCAGAATCCGTCATTAATTTTATTTCTATATTTTATTTTCATGTCCCTTTGTAGCATGAAACATATACAGAGTTGTTACATTGTAATTCTAAGATAAGCAGGCAGTGACCGGATGGTTTTGTTTACATAAGAAATTCCTTGTCCGCTCAATAAGGCAAGGCGTACACCGAGTCTATCGATTTATTTTAATAATTATATTCAATTTCATTTATATTTTATATTATTAATCAACACAGTAGATAAATCAAAATGACTAGTAAATCGAGAAGCTCGAGCACATCGAGATTATCAACAAAATCTGAAACGGAAATTGAAATTAAGGTCCCAGAAAAAATCGAATTAGGTGTACTTCTAAAATTCATTAAGCCATATGATGGTAGTCGCGAAAAGTTAAATTCTTTTATATCCAATTGCCAAAGTGCATATAATTTAGCTGATATCACACAAAAACCGATAATATTCAAATACATTCTTAGTCAGCTCGAAGGTAAAGCCCAATCCACATGTGACATAAAAGAATTCGAGTCCTTTGATCAATTTACCCAATTTATCAAAAATCAGTTCGGAGAAAAGAAACATTACTCACACCTCCTTTCCGAACTCCAAGAATGCAAACAAAGTCCGTCGGAATCTGTTAGTCAGTTCGCCTTAAATATAGAAACACTTCTGGCTAAATTAATAACAGAAATAAATATATCTAACCCGACAAAGAGGAAAACTGATCTATCCGGACGAGTTGCTACTATACAAGATTTAGCCACACACACATTTATCATGGGGTTACATCCACGAATTTCCCAAATGGTTAGATGTCGTAACCCCGAATCTCTTAACTCGGCGTTAAATTTCGCTATCGCTGAAGAGAAAATAATGTCAAATACAATGAAACGATTCCCACAGGCTAGCTCTGAAAGACCGAGAATTCAACCTCGTCGCGACTTTTCGTTACAACCTCCGCGATTTCAAATGAACCAAAGGCCTCAACTAAATCAGTTCAGGAGACCAATCAATAATACAAATGAGCTAATATGCCGATACTGCAAGAACATTGGTCACTCTATAGAATCCTGTAGAAAACGCCAATATAACAATAATCTATTTAACAATAACAATAACAAATATAAACAGAACTCTAGGGATCAACCGACAGGAATAAATTCAAGATCGACCCCAGGGCCATCTCGAGCAGTTTTTACTGCCAACACAGTTCACGAACCAGTAGCCGACGAAGAATACGAATATTTAAACGAGTAACATTTCCCGGTAGGTATCGGTCGGGAAATTACCCAATTAAATTAAAATACGATACTAAACCCACTGTATCGTTTAATGAGCAGCGCCTAACTTCTAGTTCCACTGTATCGTATAATAGGCTGCGCCAATCTACTAATTCCACTGTATCATTCAACACGCCGCGCCTACCTTCTAGTTCCACTGTATCGTATAATAGGCCGCGCCAATCTACTAATTCCGCTGTATCATTCAACACGCCGCGCCTACCTTCTAGCTCCACTGTATCGTATAATAGGCCGCGCCAATCTACTAATTCCACTGTATCATTCAACACGCCGCGCCTACCTTCTAGTTCCACTGTATCGTATAATAGGCCGCGCCAATCTACTAATTCCACTGTATCATTCAACACGCCGCGCCTACCTACTAGTTCCACTGTATCGTATAATAGGCCGTGCCAATCTACTAATTCCACTGTATCATTCAACACGCCGCGCCTACCTTCTAGTTCCACTGTGTCGTATAATAGACCGCGCCAATCTGCTAATTCCACTGTACCATTAAACAAGTCGCGCCTACCTCCTAGTTCCGCTGTTTCATTTAACGTGCCACGCCTACTTTCTAGTTCCACTGAAACAATTACTAAACCCACTGTATCAAATTATTCACTATACCCAAATCCTGGTTCAAATAAATCTATCAAATCTACAAAACCTAATATATCAACTAAACCTACTACATCTACTATATCTACTACATCTACTATATCTACTACATCTACTACGTTTACTAAACCTATACATACTACATCTGCTATATCTACCATATCTACCAAACCCACTATGTCCACTAACTCTACTATTAATACTTTATCTGTTAAACCTACTACGTATACTAATTCTACTATACCCTCTTATCCTACTATACCTACTACATCTAATACTTTTACTATATCCACTACACATGCTAAACCTGCTACATCTACTAATAATTACACAATACCTGCCATACCTTCTATACCTAACAATTCGAATCCATCTTTATTTGAAGAAACTAAAATCTATAAAATTAATTATAATATTGGGAAAAGATACTTACCTCACGTTAAAATTCAGACATCAATTGCTCCAAAACCACTGTCCCTCTTAGTCGATACTGGATCTTCTATATCACTAATCAAACTTAAATCTATTTCAAAATTCCCACCTCTGAGTAGTAATATGACGCTGGTGATGGAACTACACCTACATTAGGTAGTTTCCATATGCGAATATTTAAAAAGAATAATGAACCATATGTTCATGAATTTCACGTTGTAAAGGATATTAGCCTTGCTCATGACGGAATCATTGGTAATGATTTATTGGAAAATCTAAAATGCCAAATTGACTATAGTAAAAAGATCTTACACATAGGTGATGAAACAATAAATCTTATATTCTCTGCGCCAGTATATACTATACCCCCTAGAACAGAGTCAGTGATAGAATGTACTGTAAAAAATCATAATGTATCTGAGGGCATCATTTTAGACCAACACATCTCCAACACCATACTAATCGCAAATAGCGTAGTTAAAATTAAAGAAAATGGTCGTATTAATATAACAGTGGTAAATATATCTGACGAACCCTTTACAATTAATTCCAATCTCAATCTTGATATAGAACCTTTAGAACAGGAAAAGTACTCCCAACATTTACGCTCCCAGACCAACGTTTCAAAAAGAACACAACAAGTCTTAAATTCTCTTAGAACAGCACACCTTAATGACGAGGAGAAAAAAGCATTGTTCGATATCTGTGCCAATTATTCTGATATATTCTACCTTCCAAACGATTCACTTTCTTATACTACAGCCGTCGAACACAGGATCAGAACTAACACAGACATACCTATACATACAAAATCATACAGATTCCCAGAATGTCATAAAAAAGAAGTCGAAACTCAAATCTCAAAAATGCTAGATCAAAAAATTATATCACCTTCCAATTCACCGTGGTCGTCACCGATCTGGGTGGTGCCGAAAAAACTAGACTCCTCAGGGCAACGTAAATGGCGAGTGGTAATCGACTATAGAAAATTAAACGACATCACCATCGGAGAGACGTATCCTATTCCTCAAATCACAGAGATACTAGATCAGTTAGGAAAGAGCCAATACTTCACGACGCTAGACCTTGCTTCTGGGTTTCACCAAATAAAAATTGCCCCAGAAGACGCTCCTAAAACTGCATTCTCGGTACCACAAGGCCACTTTGAATTCACAAGAATGCCATTTGGGCTAAAGAATGCCCCAGCTACGTTCCAGAAGGTCATGAACACATGCCTCTCTGGCCTTCAAGGCTCCAGATGCTTTGTATATCTAGATGACATAGTCTCATACTCACCAGACCTCTCCTCCCATATTCAAAACCTAATCGCAATATTCGATAGACTCAGATCCTTTAATTTAAAATTGCAACCAGACAAATGTGAGTTCATGTGTAAAGAAGTAGCATACTTAGGTCATCTCATAAATAAAGACGGGGTTAAACCTAACCCAGAAAAAGTAAAAGCAGTTACTAATTTCCCAGTTCCCGGATCACCTAAAGATATTAAAAGTTTTCTTGGTCTCGTCTCGTATTACAGGAGGTTTATCCCAGATTTTTCCAAACTTGCTAAACCATTAACCTCTCTCTTAAAAAAGGACACACCTTTTAAATGGAATAATGAGCAACAACTTGCATTCGAAACATTACAAAATAGATTAACTACAGCTCCAGTTTTGGCTTATCCAGATTTTTCCAAACCTTTCATTCTCACCTGTGATGCCTCTAACTATGCCGTGTCTGCAATTCTATCTCAAGGACAAATAGGGAAAGATAGACCTATAGCATATTCATCCAGAACGCTAAATAAAGCTGAATGCAATTACAGTGTAACGGAAAAAGAATGTCTTGCAATAGTTTTTGGCACTAAAGCCTTCCGCCCATATTTATATGGACACCAATTTACGATAGTAACAGACCACAAACCATTGCAATGGCTCTTCAATTGTAAGGATCCTGGTTCTCGATTGGTTAGATGGCGTCTGAAACTAGAAGAATTTGAATACACAATAGTTCATAAGAAAGGGAAAACTAATACTAACGCTGATGCTCTATCCCGATTTCCCATAAATCCCGTCCAAAATCCACTAATAGATCCCGAACTCGAAAACGATGACGACAGCTGTATTACAAGTCCCTTAGAAGATCCTTTGCTAGAATTACCATCTCATATACCATTCTCTTTTGATGCAGAAGACTTCCTAAATCCTAACATTATAATGAATCCTGAAAGAATACAAGATCCAGTACCAAACCAAGATTTAAATCCTACAACTCCCGATTTAGACCTTATCGATTTAAATGACCTGAATATTAGCCCAAAAAGCACTGACATTGATTTGGATTTTGATAACATACCAATTCCTAGTCCCTTAGCTGAAGCTTCGAACCCAAGTCTTACACCTACTAATGATTCCTACTCAAAATTTTTAAAAGACTGTTCTAATAAAGACAAAACATTTAACACTTCACTTAACGAACACAACGAACACTTGCTAAAAACAAAATGTAATACAATAATAATCCCTACATCTATCGATTTAGACGAATCCAATCCATACATTTCGGAAATCTTGGCAAACGTTGAAGATAAAGAAAAAATAATAAACGAAGAAAAAGAATTACACTCATTCTTAAAAATAACTTATTCAAATGACAAGACCATATACCTAATTTTTACTAAAGTACATTATTTTGACGACTCACCGTATCCCTCTATATATAAATGCCTACAAAACGTTAAGGATGAAATAGCAAAACAAAATTTGACAGATGTTGCCATATCCGACTTTAGAAATCCATTCGAACAACATGCTTATACAAAAATATACAATATGCTTACTTACCTTTTCCAAAACACTAACACTAGAATACACATCTACCTTAATAAAATAAATTACCCAACCTTAAGCGAAAGAGTCAGAATCATGCACGAAAACCACGATATTCCAATCGCAGGTCACCTAGGGTCAACTCGAATGTATAACAGAATCCAGGAACAATATTATTGGAAGGGAATGAGGAGCGACATAGAAGATTTTGTAAAGAAATGTAAACTATGCCAAGAAAACAAAGCATTGAGAAAAATCAACAAAACTCCCATGGAAATTACTACTACATCGACAGCCCCCTTCCAACGTGTAGCGCTAGATATAGTTGGACCTTTACCAGAGTCGGGATCAGCCAAACTTAAATACATTTTAACTTTACAGGATGACCTTACTAAATTCTCGATAGCATATCCCATAAGAAGTACAACGGCAGAAGAAACTAGTGATTGTCTCATACATTTCATATCCCTCTTCGGCATACCAAAATCCATTCTAACTGACCAAGGTACTAATTTCACATCCGACCTTTTTAAAACAACATGCCAATTCCTAAAAATTAAACAAATATGGTCATCACCATATCACCCACAAACTCAGGGCGCATTAGAACGGAGCCACTCCACGCTTAAGGAGTACTTGAAATCATTTGTCAATGAGAATCAGGACAACTGGGCAACATACGTTTACACAGGTATACTCACATACAATACAACAATACATACAACTACTAAATTTTCTCCTTACGAACTAGTATTTGGCAATAAACCCTATATCCCAAACTCACTTTATGAAAGTGAACTGGGTACAACATACACCGATTATATAAGAAAATTACAACACAAACTTAAATATACAAGAGGAAAAGCATTAGAGAACATCTTAAAATCCAAAGAAATATCAAAAACTTATTATGATACTCGAACAAAACCTCCGCCAAAATATAAAACGGGCGACTATGATTACCTTAAAAACCATCTGAGGCTCAGGAAGGCACTATCTCCGATCTGGAAGGGACCTTATAAGATTATTAAAGTAAATAACAATCACACAGCTACTTTGTTGATTAATAGACGACATGTAACACACCATTTCGATCAGCTTAAACCAGCTGATACACGATAACTATAACCTGAAACAGAAGAAAGATTAGTATTAAAATTAGCATAAAATGTTAGATTAAGTGTATTAAGTAATATTTAGAATAGCAATTATAAAATACTTAATAAGCAGCATAAATATAAATGATAAAATAAGGTAAATTATGTTAACTTATCCTATTTCAGCATCCCAGTCGATGCGCAGCCGGATGTTATACAGCCATTCAACCACACTACCGGTATCTTCTTTGATGGGTTAGGAAAACTAAAAGCCATTAATGGACAATTGAATGTTGTAAATTATGTAGATATATCTTATATACAACCACATCTTGTAAACTTAAACGAAATCATAAATACAATCAGCTTTACCTGTAAACAATCGCTACTGCAACAATGTCTAGACACACTATCCCCTTTAGTGGTCCGATATGAAGATTTAACACAGGAATATGAATCCATATCTCATCTCATATCTAAACGCAATAAAAGGTCCGCATGGTTCAGTGCAGTAGGGACCGTATTCAAACACATTTTTGGCACACTAGATGAAGACGATGCTATAAAGTACGATTCCGCAATTAATGAACTCCAAAATGATGAAAAAACTATTGCACAATTGGTAAAAGAAAATATTCTAATTACAAACTCTTCATTAGAGAAATTTAAATATTCCATTGCTAAGCTGAATGAAAATGAAAAACATCTTAACGATAAAATTAACAATATATTAAATATCACTAACCGTATCTATAGTACTTCAGAAGCATTAAAACTAAATTCTAAGGTTCTTTCCATACTAAATTATCTGGAAAGCGCACTCATGACTCTATCCTTCCAACTGGAAGACTTAACCGAAGCTGTCATATTAACCAGGCAAAATATTCTACATCCTACAGTTATTACACCAATGCAACTTTTTAATGAACTAATTAGTAATGATAGATACTTACCAAAACACTCAAGAATTCCAACTATTATGAGCCTAGATAACATTCATTTAATTTTAAGTATATCTGATGTCGCATGTTATTATTATAAGAATAAACTTGTATTTATTTTACAAATTCCACTTGTTCTAGATGATGATTTTATTTTATATCATAGTTTAGCTTTACCTACACCCCATGGTGTAAATAATTCAGATGTATTTAGTATGATACAACCTGATAATAAGTATATTGCTATATCATATGATAAGATTAATTACTGTATACTTGATAACCTAAAATCGTGTAAGACGGTTAATTCTGAGTTATTTCTATGCAAGATTCCAGTGATAATGTTGACGAACAATAATCCTACGTGTGAAAGTGAACTATTAACTAAATCAACCAGTGATATTCCTAAACAGTGTAAAACAAAAACAGTTAAGGGAGATTTAAACATATGGCAACCACTCAAGAACAATCGGTGGCTATATGTGCAAACGGTTCCTAGTAAAATACATATGGACTGCAGTGTTTCAGGAACCAGTGAATTAAAAGTGTTCGGTGTAGGAATATTGAATATTCCTAAAAAGTGCGTTGTGTACACAAAAGGTGCGAAGTTAATAACTTCAGACATTATAACAAACATTACTGTGCTAATTCCTAAGTTAGATTTTAACATTACTAATAATCCTTGCTGTAAGCTAGCTGAGCCAATGAATGTTATTTCATCTGAAGGAATAAACATTATTAATCTGGATGAATTAAAATTCGACAAAGAAAATAATAAGATTCTCTCTGAACTAGATAAGGTAATAAATAAGGAACCCATATTAGTTAAATATGAAAAACACTATCTTATATTCAACGGCATCTTTATTCTTATCGTTATCATTATTATTATAATAATCATTTTCAAAATTTATAATGTCGCTTTAATTGTACCTAGCTTTAAGAAATTGAAAAATAAGTTTAAGGAAGTCCCAACAGGTAATGAGATTGAACTGGACGACATAAAAACAGAATCCGAACCAACATATTCTGCTACCGGACGGAATTTGAGAAAGACGGAATCTGATTCAATAAAGGAACCAAAATTGAAATGTTTTCACTGAAATTCGGTTCAACCCCGAATTTCCGTCTTCCGCGGGGGGTTGTTATAACCCTACACTGCTAGCAAGAATGCTTAATTGACATTATCCCTTTTACTATGTCAGCAGGAGATAGCAGGACGGTTGTTGAGCGCTAGAGAAGTTCAGTTCCAGTTCAATCTCTAACCCGGTCGGTCGTAATAATTAATTGTTTAATCTTATGTCATTTTTCTATTTCCTAATAAATAAGTTTAGCAGTAAAACAATTTTTTTTAAAAAGACTTTCACCGGATCCCGTATAATAGAACGATCAAAGGAAAGAGGTATATGGTATCGCACTGTCCAGCCGCACCCTCCAAAACCACCCTGGATAAATGAATCTAAATTAAATAGAAGGGACGTCGTTAATATTATGAGACTTCGTTCCGGACACATTCCATGCAATAAATTCGCATTTCTTATGAAAAAAACTACTTCACCAAACTGTGATACTTGTAATATTGTTGAAGATATATACCATATCCCACCAAAAACATTCTGTAAAAAACTAGCCAAGTCTCGATAGAGCTGCTTGTTTATCTCTAAAAAGTAGTGAAATCTAGACAAAGTCGTGCCAAGTGTAAGGTTCCTTACTGCGATTTCTTTATTATTATAGTTAATGTTGTGTGACTTGGCCGTTGAAGGGTACACAATGGTACAAAAGGGGCTCCATGACACCATTGCTCCAATACATGTGTTCTACAATCAACAACAGCCTAAAATGAGACACTACTCACTAGCGTCCAATTACCAATACCAGTATGGGCTATTATCTCGCTTAACAAACATAGGTAGTTACAACAGATATACATTACGTGTAAACAAAATTGACTTGTACCCACTTGTAACGTATAAAGAATGTTCAACGGCCAAGTCACACAACATTAACTATAATAATAAAGAAATCGCAGTAAGGAACCTTAGACTTGGCACGACTTTGTCTAGATTTCACTACTTTTTAGAGATAAACAAGCAGCTCTATCGAGACTTGGCTAGTTTTTTACAGAATGTTTTTGGTGGGATTTCACTTCTTTTTGTAGAAACGTGGGCATATTGATTTATTTTACTAGATTTCAGTGTAATTTGTTTATTTAATTTGTGTAATGATCGAGTACAATAAAGTTAATCGTTCGACTATTTCTTCTTGTAAGCTTGTAAATATAAGTATAAAAGCCAGTCTAGTCTTATCCAGAGTTTTCCTTTAATTTTATTTATATGCGTATCAAAAGCAGAAAGGGAGGCATTCGCCCAGCAGTGGAATGCTACGGACTAGATTAAATTAGAAGATATGTCCCACTTCGCTAGGTTTTTGAAATGACAGTCGATTTTTTTATGTACCAATAGTAGAAGGGGGGCATTACCATATCTCTAATCAGCTGAAACCAGCTGAGGATTCTTCATCAGATACTTCAGACCTTCGATTTTTGACATCAAATGAAGCGGCCCACCACCATGTTGAATATTTTTTGTAAAGACGGTATGTCGATCTCTAATAGTTTGGTTGGGCTCTTGTGTTTTCTAATCAGGGTCACCAAGTACTCCAGATGTTCGATTATCCTAGTTTTTATAGTTTTCCCTTTATGTTGCCATTAAACCCTAACTCTGTACCAAATTTCAGCTCTCTGAGTTCATGAGAAGTACTAGTTCTATTCTGATGATCATGAGTGAGTGACTGAGTGAGTGAGTGTCATAAATTCAAAACTTTGCTTTCGCTTAACTTCGGAACTAAATGAACTACAGACTTAAAATTTTGGATTTTAAGTATGTGATTATAGCTTACTAGATGACGAAAATTTCTGCGTTCTGGTCTTATCCAGAGCTCCTCAAATAGGGGCCTGAAAATGCGGCGAAATGGTTCCAGTAAAGAATGGTACGACAGTGTTTGCTTCGCGCTCGACTTGGCGGGGGCACTGCCGTGCCCCCAGATCGACGTTCTGGTCTTATCCAGAGGTTCTCAAATAGGGGCCTGAAAATGCGGCGAAATGGTTCCAGTAAAGAATGGTTCGGCAGTGTTTGCTTCGCGCTCGACTTGGCGGGGGCACTGCTGTGCCCCCAGATTAACGTTCTGGTCTTATCCAGAGGTTCTCAAATAGGGGCCTGAAAATGCGGCGAAATGGTTCCAGTAAAGAATGGTACGGCAGTGTTTGCTTCGCGCTCGACTTGGCGGGGGCACTGCCGTGCCCCCAGATCGATTATCCTAGTTTTTATAGTTTTCCCTTTATGTGGCCATTAAACCCTAACTCTGTACCAAATTTCAGCTCTCTGAGTTTATGGGAAGTACTAGTTCTATTTTGATGATCATGAGTGAGTGTATAAGTGAGTGAGTGAGTGTCATAAATGCTAAACTTTGCTTTCGCTTAACTTCGGAACTAAATGACCTACAGACTTGAAATTTTGGATTTTAAGTATGTGATTATAGCTTACTGGATGACGAAAATTTCTGCGTTCTGGTCTTATCCAGAGGTTCTCAAATAGGGGCCTGAAAATGCGGCGAAATGGTTCCAGTAAAGGATGGTACGGCAGTGTTTGCTTCGCGCTCGACTTGGCGGGGGCACTACCGTGCCCCCAGATATTGATGGAATGTGTGCGGAACAGGTCTATTAGGAATAAAATGATTAAAGAGTTGAACCAAGTAGGTGGTTGTAATAGTGTTCTAGCTTACCCGCTGTCTGAGGGAATTAGAACACTATTACAACTTATCGATAATAATCGACTATAGCTATTGTAAACTGTACTATAGTGCTGCTTATTTACCAGGGCGACTTATTCGCAAAGCGACAAAGCCCTTTTATATAAGAAAAAAAAAAAAAAAAAAAAAAACTTTGAATGGATAAGTTTATTTATCACGTCGACATAGTGCTAAAATAAATGAAGATAATTTTTGGTTACACCTACACGAAAAGGGGAGATATAATTAGGTACATAGACATTATAAGAATAACCTCTCAATAGAGGTTTCTGAGATTATATTTTGATGTACGTACGTATCCGTTTGCGCGATATTCCACTTTTAAGGCGCTCTTACCCTAGAAATGCGCTTCTTTCAAAAATTTTTTGAGACGAATGGATACATTTTAGTGCAGCAAAAAAATATATGTTAATTTTGATCATATTTGCTAGGGGACCTTCATTTTCAAAACACGTTATCTGAAAAATTTCTCGATAAAAAAAAATCATAAAGTTACCATTAAAATAGAAATTCTTGGAGTTGTAACTGTATTATTTGTGAACAGAAATGAGAAAATTATTTGCAGTTTCGTAAAATATAATAAAAGGAAGGGAATTGTTGTTTTGATTTTTCGTATAGAATGTGATATTTGTTAGTATTAATTTATTTCAATGATAAATAATTCGTACGAGTCGAATGAAACATCGCGAAATGGCGACCTGTCATTCCTTCTCTTTCATATCTATTGAATAAGACAGTACCGGCTTAGGCCTCTTGCTAATGAGACGTATGTCAAATTTTTCCCCTCTTTTCTGCTCAAAAATTATTCGAATTTATTGTTGAAAGTCCGTTCAAATTTATTTTACCCCCGAATGGACCTTTATGTCGTCTGCATAAAGGTCAAGTCGGGGTCAAGTCAATATTTACATATTAGTTTTTCTTTCGTCGTGTAATACTTATAATATATACGTAATTTCGCTGTCTGACGTAAGACACTTGGTAGCCCTTTGGCTTTTTGCGTTGTTGCGACCAATTGGTCTCGGGTTCGAATCCCGGTCAGACGATTTTTTTTCTTTTTTTTTTTGTCGCACTATAAAACTCCGAGCGATGCTTGTTTTCGCAGTAATAAAAGTATATGGCTAATTATGTACTTATTTTATTATTAGTTACTTTAAGTTGTTGTTAATATTAGTGTAGATTATATTATATAAAATATGAAAAGATTGATGAATGTCCAAATTTTTAGTCCAAAGTTTTAAGATGGAGGTACAAAAACTCTTTATAAGTAGGTAGGTACTAGGGAGACCGAGCTTTGGTCGTAGTTTTAGTACAACGATAAAAATTAATAAAAAATAAATAAAAAAAATATTAAAGAAAAACAAAGACATTATAAGAATCACAAAAATAATATTTATCTTACCGGGATTTGAACTCACCACCAAAAATCAAACGTCGGTATGCAAACCGAGCTGCCAGTCAGACTGACGTAAAGTAATCGAAATTATTGATATAATTTATTACACGACGAAAGAAAAAACATATTTGATTCAAAATTGACAACATTGATTGACAACAGAATAAGTAAATATAATATATATACCTAAATATTATTATTCTGTTGGTTTGTAAAGTTATATCAATTATTATAATCAATTCTAATTCTAATCACCATGAGCAGATATTAGGAACATGTACTTATTCAGTAATCTACGTTTATTTTTTACTAGCTTTTGCCCGCGACTTCGTCCGCGTAAAGTTCGGTTTCCATACAAAATTTTAACCCCTTTGTTACACCCGTAGGGGGCGAATTTTCATAAATCCTTTCTTAGCGGATGCCTACGTCATTACAACTATCTGTATGCCAAATTTTAGCAACATCTGTTCAGTAGTTTCGGTTGTGCTTTGATAGATGAGTCAGTCAGGTTTGCCTTTTATATATTTAGACTAGGTGTTGCCCGCGACTTCATGCGCGCAAAAGGAAATCTCGATGGAACCGTACATTTTTCGGCAATAAAAAGTATGCCTATGTGCTTCCCCGTTGTCTATTCTATATCTGTCCTAAATTTCATCAAAATCATTCCAGTAGTTTCGGAGCCTATTCAATGCAAACAAACAAACATACAAACAAATAAACCTTCTCTCTGTATTATATTAGTAATAGATTAAATAAAACAATATTTACAATTAATATGATGAAGCCGAAGAGACTATTTGGTTAAACCACAAATGTCAGAAACTAGGTATTTGAAATTGTATTTTTTTTGCTGTCAGATAGCCGAAGTTTCATGTATGTAGAATGGGAATATTTGATAATGAATTTTTTTGTGTATTTATGTATTGTATAAAATCAGTCGATAAAATTTAGCTTTGTGCTACGCGAACGAAGTTGCGGGCAAAAGCAAGTTTAGATTTTGTAACCGCTGAAAAATGCAAAATATATAAAATTTTGAAATGTCGACCTAGGAAGAAACGTCAATGTGTGTGATGTCATAATGTGTATTGTGTAATGGTGTCTACAGACACACAAATTTGGTACGGAGCGTACAGCGGATCTGGTACGCTCCGTACCAGATCCGAGCGTGTATAAGGCAGTCCGGCGAACATAAGAAGAAGGCGAAGAGTTCACCGTTGTCCGCATCGGATCTGGTACGCTCCGTACCATATTCGTGCGTGTGTAGAGCAGTCCGGCGGTTTGGCCGTACAACAGTATCAGTGTTGCTAACTTAGGGATGTACCACCCAAAATTAGGGAAAATATCTCCGGGGTTTACTAGAGGACAGAATGTTTAGAGTTTACTCCTTATGAATCAATTTGTATGTAATAATAAAAAATATTTTAATGTGTGTATATAGCCAGGGATATGAAAATGTATTGGGAGTGAAATCAGATTAAGACAAGTTAGTCTTTATGTTAAACACATAACCTTTCTTTCTAGCTTATTATCTCTTAGACCTGTCAATGGTATAAGTAATCAGGGGTAAAATTTGGGGAGAAATATTTTTTAAAGTGTTGGTATCACTGCCCGTTATCAATGAATTGCGGGAATCATCGTCGTCGTTTAAAAACCGCACTGTAAGTAGAACTCTGTGCTAATGTAATAGAGCATAAAATCGAACACACGAGTGTCGAGCGTTTCGCTTCACTGCACCGTACCAAATCCGTGCGTGTGTAGCGACACCGAATTTGGTCTCCGGATATGGTTCGCTGTACGCTCCGTACCATATTCGTGTGTCTGTAGATAGCATAATGTGTTACATGTTGTAGTGCGTATTCCGCAGTACTTCGACCGCATATTATAATAATACTAGCTATCCCGGGAAACTTCGTAGTCTTCGTACCGCCTTAGAATTAAATTTGTTGACGTTCTGACTACTGACAGCAGCGCCACCTACCAGGTCCAATTGCAAATTTAAACCATTCTCGAATCAACCTGAAGACACACATTTTTTTTTATTAAAATCGGTCCAGCCGTTTAGGAGTTCAGTGACTAAATTGAGCTTTTTTTTTGATTTTTTTACCCTTTAACTACTTACTAAAAAGCTTAACTTTCTCAAATCGCAATGGCTAAATTTGGCACAAAATAAGGAATTATACTTATTATAATTGACCTAAACAGAAAATAGACATTTTGAAATATATTAAAAATTGTAATGAGATTTGAACCTAGACGCTACGCTTTGCTTTAGGCGGGCAAAATACCGCTAGGCTATGAAGCATATTGCAATTTTATCGAAATTACGCTTTTGTACATTATAGACACATCACTTTGACGTAAATCGCATGAAGCCCCCCGCAGTAACGGGGGCGGCACGTCCCCCACTCATCTCCTTCACCCCCTCGAATACTTCATAGTTGACTACTCACAGCGCCTTAAGCGCATTTCTTGTTAAAATACGGCGTCCCCCCCTCTAAAAGCCAAACGGCTGGCTCTAAAAATGTGAAAAATTCATGATGGTAGTCCATGTAATAAACTTTGAACGAAAACTATAACGGTCCAAAAAACTTCATAAATTCAGGAGTTATAGAGACTTAAATTGAATCACTTTAGATGAAGATATCTGTGGCTCAGTGGTTAGCGCTTTAGTGCTCAAGCCAGAGGGCGTGGGTTCGAATCCATAAGAGAATAAAAAGTTTTCCGTGGATTCCTTGGAAAAATTACGTTAACTGGGGTTAAGTTTTAAGAATTAACGCTGCCGACAAAATATGTTACTATGATAAAATTTTAAAGCGATTTTGCCAAGTTGATGTTCATAAAAAAATTATCAGAATATAACAAATATTGTTCATCTCTTTTGTTACATCAAAAGCTGCTATCACCGTACATTTTTAATGACAAATGTATGGCGGTAGTAGCGTTTTTCAAGGCCAGGAAGTCAAATGGACTTCCACCCTTCATAGACAGATGCAATAGTCTCTTCTTAAGACACCTATCATGGCCATGCCATCAGACGATATGATCAAGGTGCATAGCTTCTCAAAGCAACACCAGGTTTTCCTATCGTCTAGGGAGAGTAGAGGATAGGAATCAATGTTCACTCCAATGACATAGTCTGGTACACGGACGGATCCAGGAAAGACAACCGGGTGGTCGGACCTTCTACGGGGGCATGCCACCTACAGGCTTGCCTATATACTTGCTTAGGACAATTTACAACCATGTTTGAGGCTGTGATGAGTTGTTCACTACAGAGCCTACAGATTGTCCTTGTCCATAAAACATCCTAATCTTATAGAGAAGATTAGGATAATTTAGATGATATTTCTGTTACTGTCAATGCTTTCAGCGCAGTCTGTCAGAACAATCACACTGCGCTGAAGGCACTGACAGCAGCAGAAAGAAGAAGGGGCATTTTTGTATGGATCCCGTCCCCACTACTGTAGCACTACAAGACATATATCAAAGGACTTAAAAAGCGTGTAATTTTTTTGTATGACGAAAAATCTCTAAACCATGGGAGAAAAAAGTTAATGAGAGTTATAAGTGAAAAAAAGTTTAAAAAATCATCCTGTATTATTGCACCATTTCATAGTGTTGCTAATAAGGAAAAATTTTCGGGAAGTAATGGTATACAGCAAGCTTCAGAAAAGTGTTATATTTTGATAAATTGTCCCATATTTTGAAGAAATGTATGGAATGATAATAAAATGCTAAAATAAGCTCTTTCCTCAATTTTGTCACATACTTACATTATGGAAATTGTTTCTTACTTGCGATACTATTTAAAGGTGCAGTATACAGGATGTATTTTTTTTTTCATAATTTATGGGTTCGAATCCTGTCTAGGAAAAATGAGTTATCAAAAATGATGCAGTTTAAGTTTTCATCAAGTCGGCCTCGATATTCCGTAGGGCTAAATTGCTATTGCTATTTTTTTTGACTTCTCTTACAACGCCCAGAAGAATAATTCACCATGTACTATATCTTTTTACTTTTTTTCTGTACCTAATCGTTTTAAAATAATTTTTGCTATTTAATTATATGTATTTTAATGTAATTGTTTTATCTGAATTATTTGATTTTACATTAAACCACTTTTCCAGGCCAGGATTCGAATCCGCAAATTAGGAAAAAAATACATTTTGTATTATTGCACCATTCGATAGCGTTGCAACTAAGAAACAATTTCCAGAAAGTAATTAGGTATGTGCGAAAAAATTGAGGAAAGAGCTTATTTTTAGTATTTTATTATCATTCCATACATTTCATCAAAATATGAGGCAGTTTATCAAAATATAACACTTTTCTAAAGTTGAGTGTATACCATTACTTTCCAAAAATTTTTCCATAGTAGCAACACTATGAAACGGTGCAATAATATAGAATGATTTTTTTAAACTTTTTTAACCCTCATCTACCTTTTTCTCCCATGGTTTAGAGGATTTTCGTCATACAAAACAATGACACTTTTTTTAAGCCCTTTCATTTGATATATGTCTTATAGTGCTACAAGGATGGGGACTTTTTGCCCCTTCTTCTTTCATCTAAATTAGTTATGGCTTGTGTTCAAACGCTAAACATGCTAGGACGAGATAACAGCATCAGTCTGGTATGGGTTCTAGGCAACGGCAATATCTCCGGCAACAAAACCGCGGATGAGCTGGGTAGGCTTTGGGCCAATTGTGTCACGGTGTCATGCCCAGAATCGGTATGTGGAATATCTCCCAGCACTACCAAGAGAGAACTCAAGGAATGGGGCCGCAGCTTAAATATAAAGCAATGGGCTGAAATCCTAGGCCTTGAGTTTTTACTTCTATATTTTTTATTATTTCAAGATCAAAATTAGCTAACGTTTTAGCTCGTTTTAGTCAGACAAGGGAACTGCAATTAATTTTTATAAACAAGAAGAAGGAGAATATTGTCAGTTAGGAGCAAAAATTTACAATGTCATTGAATAATAAATTTACTAAGATAACTTTAGCCGTAGAAAATTCTTAATGTAAGCAACATTTATGTAACTTATCTTGTTTTATTTTATAAACTCTTAGGCCATTTAGATGAATACTCCTATAATTTTTTAAAAGTATTTGGAATTAGTTATTTTTACCTGTTATTACAGAAAATGTATCTATAGCTTATCTATTTTTACATGTTGCTGAAAATCTTTAAAATAAAATGTAGGCAAATTTACTTGCTATTACATAACTTTCGTTGATAGCTTAGATAATTTTACCAATTTTTCGAATTAGGACTTTTTTACCTAAGCAACATAAACTGCCTGTAATTCGAAAGCTATATGACTCGTTTTAATATCAAAAATTGCAATAAAAATAAGATACACGTTGTATCTTATTGATATATAGATATATAGATGTATGTTAAAACCATCTAAATCCGACTATTTTGTGATATTTAATGATTTTTTTTTCTAAAAATTTTAACGTTAAATCACTCTTCTATAAAGTTTACTAAATTTATGCGTCATAATATGTGTCTTTCTTTAATTATTATATTTTCTTTAATTATTATTTTTTATCAATTATTATTTTTTAAACTGGAAATATCATAATATGTATTATATAAAATATGAATTTGCTCTCCTACGCTATCGAATTGGATTTTGTCTGTAATGGTAGTTGTATGTGTGTTAAATAAATAAATAAATGTCGCTTAGGCATTTTTACCTCATATACTATATACCTCAAAACGTTGATATACTAAATAGACAATTAAAACAGAAATAATATAATATATCTATGGACGTTTCACACCACGTCAATCTGATCCCGTGGTAAGTTCTCGAAGAACTTGTGTTACGGGTACCAGATAACGGAAGTATATTTAATACTTTTATACTATACACATAATTAAGATTTTTGTTATATTATACACATATTTAATAAACATCCATGACCCAGGAACACAGAAAACTTTTTGTTCCATCGGCGGGATTTGAACCCGCGACCCCCGGCTTGAGCAACGACACGCTCAACCAACTGAGCCACAGAGGTCGTCATAGAAATAGAACTATACACTTTCTGTGAAATTTACAAGTACATAATATTATATAATAAAATATTATACTATAATATATACTATATAATATTATATTAATATATTATTAAAAATTCAAGTAAGAAGTTGATGGAACAAAAAAGTACATTCAACGATCGAACATTTTCATTCTATCGCAGGCAGAGTGCTCGCTAAGGTTTTCATAATTTATTTTTTACGGCATGTTGTTCCCTATTATTTCAAGAGTAAAATAAACGATTGCAAAATAGCGGCACCGCGGAGAGTGACACAACCTCCTCGTACGAAAGTCAGCGGCTCACTGTCCCGCGCGCCCGCGCACGCACCGCTTGCAAATATTTTCACAAAATAATAGTTATTTACGTATATTTAAAAAAAAAACGGTATTTCGAAAAACCCAACGATGAAATGTTAGATAAATATATTCTTCACATTTTCGTAAAAGAACCATCTTTATAGCCGTAGTAGGTAGTAAGTAGATAGAAAAAGAAATCTGAAAACAGGGCTTTTTAATTTTAATTTATTTAATATTAATCTTCGTCTTATTAAAAAAATTAACGATGATATTAAAGATGAAGGATTGAAGTTTGAAATGTATATTTTTTTGAATTTTTTTATTCCCATTTTTCGGAGTAGTTCCGACTCAAACTGAGCGATTTTTAAGCTTTAGGGGCTATTTGCCCCTTAATCTTGTTAATTTTGAAGTCGCTACCAGCCCAAACGATATCCTACAATATTTTATAGAACTCACGTTCATATTTGCTGGTACCGACTTCAAAATTAACAAGATTAAGTAGAGAAATAGACAAATTTAAAAGGGGAATTATTTATAAAATAAGTTTTATTTCACACTTTTTTGTGTATTTTTACTTTGGAAGTCGGTTCAATTTTTTATTTAAAAATAATAATTTCACCCTTTTTAGTGATATATCTTGTTAAGTTATTATTAATACGTCTTAAAAATGTCTAAAATATTGATCGAATGTACCTATAACTGAATACGCGCCAAGCTTCCATTAGGTATTGTTATTAAGATGATGATGATGATTACTGTAAGTTACAAAGTGGCATATGCTTGCAGTTCTTTAAACAATTCCGAAATTTCCTAACGCATATCTTTAAAGACTGAGGAGTTCTGTTCAGTGCTTTTGGATTCAGGGTATACCTTGGTACAACGTCTTATTCTTTGGTAGCATATGCTTGTGTTACTTCAGTAAAAGTCAAAATCACTATATCGATGGCTTAGAGCACACTTGTTCTAATTACAAAAATTGCGATTTTTACTTTTTGACTGAAAACTGTATTAATTGACGTGCTCTACCGTTTGCACATACCCACGTATCGATATTCCGTCTCTTTCTATCAAAAACCCAGTGTCACGGTTGTATTAAGTAAGCTCAGTTTATGTCCAAAAGTATTAAAATCCTTTATTTTTACTAATTTGCTACGAAAAGTCCATAAGTGATTTTAATATTCCCTCCCGCTGTACTAGTTAACGCACAAAAATATTAAGTACCTTTACGACATGTAATCTTACATATTACCAGTGACGGATTAAGACTACTTGATGCCCTAAGCAATCCACACCTCCAATCCCTGTCCGTATGTCAACTATAAACGGTCTTTAAACCTTTTCCGCCTAAAACATTAGTTTTTTGTAAAATAAGATGATGAGATGTAACGTACCTTAGAAGTGGAGTAATTGCGACAACAATAAAAACCAAAGCATAATTTATTTATTTAATGAAATGCGCCTTTTAGTTTCGGGGGGGGGGGGGATGATGAACTTAATTTTATAATATGTTCTTTAAGCCAAACGAGCGAGCGAAGCGAGCGAGCAAATTTTTTTTTCCCATTTTACAGGTCAAAATCTGTTCAAACGTTAAACTAAAACACTAAATATCGGATGAAATTCAGAAAAATACCATACAAATATAACCAGCTGAAACAGAATATCGGTACTAAATAATTAAATATATTTTTCATGTGAAACGCGAGCGAGCGAAGCGAGCGAGCAAAATTTTTTCCCATTTAATAGATTAAATCTGTTTAAACTTTAAACCCTAAAAGACTAAAAATATGATGATTTTATAATTTCAATTAGAGTAAAATTTGCGTAATTTTTTATGTTGCAAAATAGATGACAAAATTAAGTTAGGTTTGTTATATAATACTTATTTCACACTTTTTTCGTCGTACATAATTGCAAAATTTTGTGATCAGTGACGTACCCAAAATATTGTGCTATACGTTCGAGGCACGAAGTATACAATATATGTATACTTCGTGTTCGAGGTAATCTATGCTTCGTGGTTCGAGGATTCGATGGCACGCGTGCCATAGGTTCACGATTCCAGTTTTAGGCTATTGATTTTATTGTTTTTTTTTTGGTACAACAGTCTTTCAGGGTTTAAAGTTTAAAAAGATTTTAACAGACAAAGGAGTAAAAAACATTTGCTCGCATTCTCAGTTTGAACGCATTTAACATAAACACATACTAGTACAAATTAGTATCAAAGCTCCGTTTTAGGCTGCTGATTTTTTTTTTCTAAAATAACTTCAAAAAATCATCTTTCCGATAGGGCGGCAAAATATGTTAATTGTCCTGGGGCGCAAAATTTCTTAATACGCCTCTGTATATATACCAGCCGGCCCATTTTTTGAACCCCCTAAACCCCCCCCTGGCGACGCCCATGACGTCTACGTTTTTATCAGATCGGACTCTATGTATAATATTAATAAATTATCGAGCCTATCTTGTATCATCATTCTCCTTTTTTCATTTTTTAATATTTAAAAAGAACATCCCAAAGAACATAAAACGCGCGAATTTTCAAATTAGGCCTAGAAGCTTTTTTGATGTATTTTTTGGTGACGTGAGAGTAAGACACGATGCCCTAAGGACGGATTTTTTTTGTGCTTATTCTGGTGCCCCCCCCCCCCCCAGACGTGATGCCCTAGGCAATTGCTTAATTTGATTAAGGGTTAATCCGTCACTGCATATTACAGACAATCCAAATAATGTAAGTGCAGTTAATACAAAAACGAATCTAATGCTCCTATTTTTTCGTGCGTGCACAAATGTGCTAAGTCGCTATGATACAAAAATCTATTTTTACAAAATTATCCAAAATTTCATATCTTATACGTGTACACTTAATTCATTTTTGTTTTGTTTCTTTAAATGCTCAAGTAACTGTGGGAGAGCCACGCTTCGGCATGAATGGGCCGGCTCGACCGGGTAAATACCACGACCTCACAGAAAACCGGCGTGAAATAACGCTTGCGTTGTGTTTCGCCGAGTGAGTGAGGTTACCGGAGGCCCATGGGGGGATTGGGGATTTTAAGGACCAGGAACGCAAGTCGCAACACCAGAGGAGTTACAAGTGTAACTCCTCTGGTGTTGCGAGTGTCCATGGGCGGCGGTAATCGCTTACCATCAGGCGATCCGTCTGCTCGTTTCCTGGCTCATTACATAAAAAAAAAAAAAGTATACTAACGTCATTTTAAGTTAAGTGTGCCTTCAATAATCGTTTTGGCGCGTTATTTCTGTACGCGCCAGAGTAATAGTTAGAGCCGTTGTGGAAGCCAATTGGCGAGTGTGGGTGAGTGGAGTGATTGTGTTGTTTCTGGCGGCCGTTGGCGAGCGTGGGGAGGGTAGATACGTATAACGTACGAGGGTAGATAGATATTCTTGCCATTGGCAACAGAAAGTACTGGACTAGCTCCGCGCGCCTGCAGCGACAGGTTTTCTTAGTGTCAGATCAAGTTTACTAATGCATGTTTATTTGTATTTTATTATATTTTTATTTTATTTCTATAGAAAAACTTACAGCTAAACATAATTGAAACAGATAGCCATTGACAAGTTTTTACAGATATGTAACAAACAGTAAGGTGAGTGCTAGCTTTATACAAATGAATAACCTAACCAAGAGCATGTCAGGACATGTCTAAGGAGGGTTCCGTAACTATAAACGCGTAATATGTTTTTTTTTATTACTCCAAAAGTTACTGTCCGATTTGGTTCAAAATAATTTTCCTAAAGAGTTTTTAGCATGATCTATCAGCATGGAAATTTGCAAGTTTCTATCTCCTATAGTTTAAAAATGCTAGGGGGGGGGACCAACTTACGAACTACTTTGGAGGCCGATTACTCGAAAATGGTCAACTTTATAAAAAAGTAACGTATGAAACCTTGCCTTTATTTTAAAAGACCTATTCTACGATACCCTACACGATGGGGTAGAGTGAAAAAATATTTTTCATCCCCACTTCACATGTATGGAGAGCCACCCCTAAAATATAAAATTATTATTTTTTTATGATCCCGAAACCGTGATCTATACACAATCTATAACTGCACCAAATTTTATCAATTTATATTCATAATTACAGGAGCTAGAGGCGCGGACAGACAGACAGACAGACAGACAGACGGACAGACGGACAGAGCGAAACTATAAGGGTTCCTTAAGTATTACGGAACCCTAAAAAGAAGAGGGAATGAAATAATAACAAACAAAAATAACCGAGAAAATTTCAATCAAACCTTTGGATCACTGAACTGATCACACATACCTAATTGATAATAATTAACAGAAATATTCTGTAGTTACAAGCCGAAGAAGAAGATTCAATCAAGAAAGCATCTGCATTAGAGTGATCGCGTAAGAAATCGTTAAATTGTGCGGTAGACCTACATAATATAAACGAATTGCGATGATAATTAGTACTATAGGGTGGGATGTAAAGTGGGACAAAAGTGCGAAAGAATCTAGAGGGTATATTTATTTTAATTTTATTGTGTACGTCGGGGGAGTCTATGACATTTTTAATAATTTTATTCAAGTAGATCAAATCTGAGATGATACGACGGCGCTCTTACGGGAAGAAAATTATATTTTTTACATCTAGTTTTATAACTAATTAGATTATCACCACATTTATATTGTAAGTATCTAATAAACCTTTTCTGTATTGATTCAATCCAGTTTTTGTAAATATCTTAGGCAGGGTTCCAGACTTCAGAACAGTACTCAAGTACACTACGTACGTAGGAACAGTAAAGCGCTTTTATAGGTTTGAGCGTTCTAATGTCTTTGCAGTGCCTGATTACAAATCCCAGGGCCCTAGAGGCCTTTTTAGGGTTCCGTAATACTTAAGGAACCCTTATAGTTTCGCTCTGTCCGTCTGTCTGTCTGTCTGTCTGTCTGTCTGTCTGTCTGTCTGTCTGTCTGTCTGTCTGTCTGTCTGTCTGTCTGTCTGTCTGTCTGTCCGCGCC
Source organism: Glaucopsyche alexis (assembly GCA_905404095.1). NCBI lineage: Eukaryota > Metazoa > Arthropoda > Insecta > Lepidoptera > Lycaenidae > Glaucopsyche > Glaucopsyche alexis. The sequence continues at coordinate 9,697,435 of FR990047.1, forward strand.
TCTAGCTCCTGTAATTATGAATATAAATTGATGAAATTTGGTGCAGTTATAGATTGTGTATAGATCACGGTTTCGGGATCATAAAAAATAATAATTTTATATTTTAGGGGTGGCTCTCCATACATGTGAAGTGGGGATGAAAAATATTTTTTCACTCTACCCCATCGTGTGGGGTATCGTAGAATAGGCCTTTTAAAATAAAGGCAAGGTTTCATACGTTACTTTTTTATAAAGTTGACCATTTTCGAGTAATCGGCCTCCAAAGTAGTTTGTAAGTTGGTCCCCCCCCTAGCATTTTTAAACTATAGGAGATAGAAACTTGAAAATTTCTATGCTGATAGATCATGCTAAAAACTCTTTAGGAAAATTATTTTGAACCAAATCGGACAGTAACTTTTAGAGTAATTAAAAAAAAGCATATTACGCGTTTATAGTTACGGAACCCTCGTTAGACATGTCCTGACATGCTCTTGGTTAGGTTATTCACTGCATAATCAAGGTGCTCATCGAATAATAATTTGTGATCAACAATTACACCCAGGTCTTTGATTTTATTTTTATGCAGTAGGGCCTGATTGTTAAGGGTGTAATTGTACTTAATTACATGGAGTTTACGCGTAAAATTCACTACAAAGCATTTTGATACATTAAGATCCAGTTTATTGTTACGGCAATATTCACTAAACCTATTAAGGTCATCTTAGTTTACTATCATCACTTGAAGTGATACGTTTTATTATTTTAGTGACATCGGCATATAATAAGAAACAAGCATGATGAAAACAAGATGAAACATCGTTCAGAAATATGGCAAATAGAAGAGGCCCGAGTAGCGAGCCTTGAGGAACTCCAGACGGGTCTGACGTCCAGGATGATACGTATCCGCTTAAAGCTACTGTCTGAGATCGATTATTTATATAGGAGGAGAACAACCGCAACAGGTTTCCTTTCCTGCTTGTTGGAGCTTCTCAAGCAGAATGCAATGATCGATATGATCAAAAGCTTCACAGAAATCAGTATAAATAATGTCAACCTGGTTGCTACTAACAAAGTCATACGCAAGGAGAAGATTCGAAGTGGTTGAACGTCCCTTCAAGAAATCATGCTGCTCTGGGATAAACCAAGACTGTATTGTAGCATAGACCTGCTTATACATATACAATTCTTTCAAAAATTTTGGCAAAAATGCTAAGTTTAGAGATAGGCCTGTAGTTCTTAATATTAGTTTTATCGCCATTTTTATGTATTGGAGTTATGAAAGCAGCTTTCCAAGTGTTTGATACGTAACCTTCGTTCAATGAGTGTTTAAAAAGTATACTTAGTGGCGTGACAAGGCTTTTGGCATATTTACGAATATATAATATAATATATAATAGGCTTAAAACATTTATTTAAAAACGTAAATAGTAGGTATTCTGGGATTTGGCATTGTCAGTGTAATTTGACACTTGACAGTTACAATGTTACAAGATACTCTATGGTTACAAGAATGTGACGTCATGACAACTCATTATAGCGTTTTCGCGCCAATAATATTAATTTAAACTTTTAGGCTAATTTGCAAGGAAAAGAAAGAAATTCACAAAGAATGGTTCAAACTGCTAATGTATTTTGGTATTAGGAACAATTTGACATACTTTTCAAAAACTTGGAAAATACCCTAATCTATTAAGAGTAGGTATATGAAATTAAATTATTATTTTTATTCCCTGGGATGCGACTTCCGACACAGTTTATCTATCAGTGTTTGCAGCGCCAGAGCGGAGTGCAGGCGTACCAGTTTGCCATCTCCAATACCAGTTTTCAGCCAGCTCGGTACAAGGATTTCCAAGTGGCGGTCTGACATCCCTGCTGTTTAGGAGTTTTTGCCGGGAAAGTCAATCAGCAATGTTGTGTTTCTGTATTATTTTTCTAAATTCGTGTTAATTCGGTTTTTAATGTGTTATAGTGGTGGAATATTAACCATTAATTATTCGTTGAGGTGCATTAGTGTGGAAAAGTGATACATTCTACAAAATGCGTGCTAAATTGGGTTTCCCTCCAAAACTCCCTAGGAAGTTTCAGTAAAGCGTCTACCACTTTACTGAATCGACTGACTTGACTAATTGACTACCCTGACTACTTATTTCGACTTTGACTAGACTTTGGACTTGACGATTTAGAAATAAGATAAAGCAGTCTCGCGGCATCGGCCGTTGGATGCAGTTGTGGCGCAGGCACTCTTTTCATTGATATCGCGAGTTTTGTAACTACCCTCAACTTTTTTTTTTTGTAATAATGGAAGAAAATGAGACTGTTGGGACTAATTTACCGTGTAGTAGTGAAATTAGTGATGTTATTGCGGATGTACAATGCGTGCGTGAGTTGAGTGAAGTGCTAGAAATGGGAAAAATACTTGAGAAGAATTCTGAGCTAAATAATGTCAGGCTGGTGGAGAAAAGGAAGGAAAGAGAAGAAGATAGCAGCGAAGATGGATTTACTGAAGTTGTTAGGAGAAGACCGAAGAGGTTGATAAGAAGTAACTCGAATAATATTAGAAATATGGATGTAGAAATTCATTTGTCTCAATCTGATTCAACCGAAAGTACATATGAGGTGTGTGTAACATCCTTAAAACCTCTGCCAAAACAGATGGCATTTGCAAGACTACTTAATGAAGAATACATTAAAAATGTAACTAGAATTAAATACAAGAGCTTATACAAAATTTTGGTGCGTTTTGCATCCAGTGAAGATGCTGAAAAATTATTAAAATCTACAAAATTTGCAGAGTTAGAATTTAAATGTCAAATGACGTATGAGACTACTAGATCTTATGGTGTAATTAAAGGAATAGATTTGGAACTAAATGATGAGGAAATAATGAATATTTTACAAAGTGAAGTAAAAATTTTATCAGTAAAATGTCTTAGACGAATCAACTCTGAAGGAAAATGGGTAGACAGTGAAACCGTTCGTCTATGTTTTGAGAGTTCATCATTACCTCGTTTTGTTCGAGCTTACGATTACCGTATCAGTGTTGAGTCTTATGTGTTTCCAGTAACACAGTGTACAGGATGTTGGAAATTCGGCCATACCATTAAATTTTGTCCCACCAAAAAAGTTTTATGCCCAAAATGTGGAGGCGATCATAATAACTGTGACATCAAAAATTATAAATGCCTCAACTGTAAAGGTCTTCATTTTACATTGGACAAAAAATGTCCCATGTTTGTAAAAGAAAAAAATATTCGTGACATTATGAGTACGAATAATATCACGTATCGCAAAGCGCTATTGTCTTATGTAGCCGATCAACGTAAGGTAATGGCCATGGAAGAGGAAAATCGCGATTTTGACAATTCAGAGTTTGTTACCCTGAGAGAGACATCTCAAGAGCCTAACAATAGAGAATCCTATAGCAGCGTAACGGCACGTCGTATTATAAATACAAAAGAAGACCAAGTTTTGTTATCAGATATAGATATGGAAATGCAAAAGAGAAGTGGAAACATACATAAAACTAAAAAGAAAAGTCGAATAAATGAGAAGAACGGAAACAAGAAAAGTGTTACTGCAGACGGAGATGATATTCAAGAATCTATTAATCAACAAACGGAACGGCCTTTAGAGAGCTCGGAAGAAAGCCATAAGGAAAAAAGTGAGAGAATCGACTGGTTAAAGTTATTGATGAAGATGAAACGTGTATTTAACTCTGACTGTAGTGGTGTAGAAAAAATTTATGATATTGTTATGATATTATTAGAGGAAGCGAAAAAGTTCATAATGAGTTATTTATCGAAAAAAAGTTTTATTGATAATGTTTTAAAGGTCTTTAATGGATAGAACATCTCATAGTTTTACGTTGAATATTCTACAATGGAATTGTCAAAGTCTTTTGCCTAAAATCGTAAGTTTTGGAGATCTTTTAAATCAAATGAAAATCCACATAGCTATTCTGAGCGAAACCTGGCTAGAGCCTAGGAAAATATCTAAAATAAATGGATATAATATATATAGGAAGGACCGAAATGATTCATACGGTGGTGTTGCTGTAGTATTGCACAATTCGATTCGGGCCTATGTAAGTTCATTTAATATAGTTAACAATAATGGCATAGAATTATTACATATTAGAATAAATAATTGCTCTAATCTAGAAAATATCGTGTCTGTGTATTGTCCGTCATCGATTCGTACCGAAATTTTTCATTGGGATGAATTGTTTTCAAAATTTCCTAATAAAACATTAATAGCCGGTGATTTTAATGGGCATCATTGTACTTGGTCTACTAAGTCAGACGTAAGAGGTGTTCAATTATGGGATTCAGCTTTAGATAATGGATTTATGCCTTTGAATAACTTTACGGCTACCCGTGTGAAGTTGGTAAATGGTGTTTTACAACAGTCTTCACCTGATGTAACTTTCGTGTCGTCCGATATAGCAGTGTCTTTTGATTGGCAGGTGCTTAATGAAAACTTAGGTAGTGACCACTTGATTATTAAATTAGCAATGAATTATCAGGAACCACTAAATATAATTAGTAAACGCAATATTAAATTTGCCAATTGGGGTGTATACAAAGAAAAACTGACGCAATATTTTACAAATGATATGAGTGAGAATTTCAATATGAGTTTACAAGAGAAATATGATTATTTTATATTACACATTAATAAAGCTGCCGATGAGAGCATTCCATTGATTAAATTGTGTTCTAATCCAACTAGAAATTTTAAACCAAAGTCATACTGGAATCAGTCTCTATCACTGGCAGTTGCACAACGGAGATTATATTTGACAAATTTTAGGAAAAATCCAACACCCATCAATTATGATAGATTTATAGCTAAAGTCAAAGAGTGTAATAGAAAAATTAATGAGGCCAAATCTAAATCTTACCGTGAATTTTGTGACTCTATTGATGAAACAACTACTGCTTCCACCATGTGGAATAAGATGCGTTGGGTTAAGGGTTATAAAAGAAAGAATATAGTTGTTCCCAAAGAAAAACAGGAAGAACTATTGATTAGCCTTACCCCTGATTCAGCCCTTAACAGGGAACCTATAATTTCGCCCACGAATTCTATGATTGAGTGTGATTTTACACTTGCTGAATTAAATAATTCCATAAAGAAAAAAGACACAGCTCCAGGGAGCGACGGAGTGTTTTACACTATGATATATAATGCTCCTGATTTAGTAAAGATTTTTTTGCTTAATATTTATAATCTTATCCTTCGAACTAGTTATGTACCTAATCAATGGCGTAACATCCAAGTTATTGCCATCCCAAAGCTCACTACTAACCAAAATGTAACTGCAAAACTACGACCAATTTCACTCATATCGTGTATTTGTAAAATCTTTCACCATATGTTATGTAAGCGAGTAGAGTGGTACATAGAAAAAAATAAAATTTTATCACCATATACAGTTGGATTTCGTAAGCGTCTATCAAGTATAGATAGTTTAGTTAGAATTATCAGCCAAATACAGATAGGATTTTCGAAAAATATACCAACGTTGGCGTGTTTTGTTGATATTGAAAACGCGTATAATAATGTTTTAATACATAAAATCGTCGAAAGTTTAGATGAACTCAAAATTGGTAATAAAATTTGCAGATATTTTTGGTCGTTTTTAAGTAATAGAAATTTATTTCTTAAGGATGATGATGGAAATTTCATTATGTGTAGGCGTACACATAGAGGATTAGCACAGGGAGATCCGATCTCACCACTTCTTTTTAATATCGTAACTCATAGAGTATTTCAAATTATTCGGAATGTTATGGTGTCTCAGTATGCTGATGACTTCGTGTTATTTTACAGTCATATAGATATTAATATATGTCAAAATAAGATTCAGGAATCTCTTGACGCCCTTGTTCTGATTTTTGATGAACTTGGGTTAAGTATATCACACTTAAAGACTACATTTTGTCTTTTTAGTAGAGGACGTAGAAGGATTCTGCCGCGTCTAAATATTTGCGATAATCCTATATCCCATTCAGAAAACATCAAATACTGCTGAATGTTGCTCGATCAAAGTCTTATGTGGCGTAAACATATTAATGAAATTTCATAAAAATGCTCTAAATACCTTAATCTTCTAAAACTTTTGTCAGGCTCTAGCTGGGGTGTTCATCCTAAGCACTTAAGAAGGTTATACATAGCACTTATACGAAGCAGAATGGATTATGGATGTTTTCTTTTTGATCATTGTGCTAAGTCACACTTATCAAAGCTGGATAAGCTGCAGAATCAAGCCTTGAGAATAATTGGTGGATTTATCAAAAGCTCTCCAATTCAAGTAATGCAGTGTGAATCTGGGGGCACGGCAGTGCCCCCGCCAAGTCGAGCGCGAAGCAAACACTGCCGTACCATCCTTTACTGGAACCATTTCGCCGCATTTTCAGGCCCCTATTTGAGAACCTCTGGATAAGACCAGAACGCAGAAATTTTCGTCATCCAGTAAGCTATAATCACATACTTAAAATCCAAAATTTCAAGTCTGTAGGTCATTTAGTTCCGAAGTTAAGCGAAAGCAAAGTTTCGCATTTATGACACTCACTCACTCACTTATACACTCACTCATGATCATCAAAATAGAACTAGTACTTCCCATAAACTCAGAGAGCTGAAATTTGGTACAGAGTTAGGGTTTAATGGCCACATAAAGGGAAAACTATAAAAACTAGGATAATCGATCTGGGGGCACGGCAGTGCCCCCGCCAAGTCGAGCGCGAAGCAAACACTGCCGTACCATTCTTTACTGGAACCATTTCGCCGCATTTTCAGGCCCCTATTTGAGAACCTCTGGATAAGACCAGAACGTCGATCTGGGGGCACTGCAGTGCCCCCGCCAAGTCGAGCGCGAAGCAAACACTGCCGTACCATTATTTACTGGAACCATTTCGCCGCATTTTCAGGCCCCTATTTGAGAACCTCTGGATAAGACCAGAACGTCGATCTGGGGGCACGGCAGTGCCCCCGCCAAGTCAAGCGCGAAGCAAACACTGTCGTACCATTCTTTACTGGAACCATTTCGCCGCATTTTCAGGCCCCTATTTGAGAACCTCTGGATAAGACCAGAACGTTAATCTGGGGGCACAGCAGTGCCCCCGCCAAGTCGAGCGCGAAGCAAACACTGCCGTACCATTATTTACCGGAACCATTTCGCCGCATTTCAGGCCCCTATTTGAGAACCTCTGGATAAGACCAGAACGTCGATCTGGGGGCACGGCAGTGCCCCCGTCAAGTTGAGCGCGAAGCAAACACTGTCGTACCATTCTTTACTGGAACCATTTCGCCGCATTTTCAGGCCCCTATTTGAGGAGCTCTGGATAAGACCAGAACGCAGAAATTTTCGTCATCTAGTAAGCTATAATCACATACTTAAAATCCAAAATTTTAAGTCTGTAGGTCATTTAGTTCCGAAGTTAAGCGAAAGCAAAGTTTTGAATTTATGACACTCACTCACTCAGTCACTCACTCATGATCATCAGAATAGAACTAGTACTTCTCATGAACTCAGAGAGCTGAAATTTGGTACAGAATTAGGGTTTAATGGCCACATAAAGGGAAAACTATAAAAACTAGGATAATCGAACATCTGGAGTACCTGGTGACCCTGATTAGAAAACACAAGAGCCCAACCAAACTATTAGAGATCGACATACCGCCTTTACAAAAAATATTCAACTTGGTGGGCCGCTTCATTTGATGTCAAAAATCGAAGGTCTGAAGTATCTGATGAAGAATCCTCAGCTGGTTTCAGCTGATTAGAGATATGGTAATGCCCCCCTTCTACTATTGGTACATAACAAAATCGACTGTCATTGCAAAAACCTAGCGAAGTGGGACACATCTTCTAATTTAATCTAGTCCGTAGCATTCCACTGCTGGGCGAATGCCTCCCTTTCTGCTTTTGATACGCATATAAATAAAATTAAAGGAAAACTCTGGATAAGACTAGACTGGCTTTTATACTTATATTTACAAGTTTACAAGAAGAAATAGTCGAATGATTAACTTTATTGTACTCGATCATTACACAAATTAAATAAACAAATTACACTGAAATCTAGTAAAATAAATCAATATGCCCACGTTTCTACAAAAAGAAGTAAAATCCCACCAAAAACATTCTGTAAAAAACTAGCCAAGTCTCGATAGAGCTGCTTGTTTATCTCTAAAAAGTAGTGAAATCTAGACAAAGTCGTGCCAAGTCTAAGGTTCCTTACTGCGATTTCTTTATTATTATAGTTAATGATGTGTGACTTGGCCGTTGAACATTCTTTATACGTTACAAGTGGGTACAAGTCAATTTTGTTTACACGTAATGTATATCTGTTGTAACTACCTATGTTTGTTAAGCGAGATAATAGCCCATACTGGTATTGGTAATTGGACGCTAGTGAGTAGTGTCTCATTTTAGGCTGTTGTTGATTGTAGAACACATGTATTGGAGCAATGGTGTCATGGAGCCCCTTTTGTACCATTGTGTACCCTTCAACGGCCAAGTCACACAACATTAACTATAATAATAAAGAAATCGCAGTAAGGAACCTTAGACTTGGCACGACTTTGTCTAGATTTCACTACTTTTTAGAGATAAACAAGCAGCTCTATCGAGACTTGGCTAGTTTTTTACAGAATGTTTTTGGTGGGATTAAGTTTACCTCCATTACAAATAAGACGGGAATATTTAGCGTATAAATATTGTTTAAAGACACTGTCATGGCAAAATAATGTAACTATTAATATAGTTAGTGAACTACATAGGTTAAGCTTAACTCGATATTGGCAAAATAAAAATAAACCCCTTTTAACACGAATTTACAATGAAACCAAAAATGTCAATGTTTATACGTCATATCCTCTACAAATGTTTATACTAAATACTTGGATGTCCTGTATAGATTTAAAAGAAATAATTAATGTAAATTTAGATAGTATTTTTTTGGCTAAGAACAGGTATGAACCTAATTCACTTAGAGCAAATATTTTAAAAGAATTGTCAACAAAGTATACTGGATGGACTCTTGTATTTACTGATGGTTCTAAAGACGATCGTGGCTCCGGGGCGGCATTTTTTGACGCCTGTGTGGGGTCCTCTGGGTGTTTTAAAATAACGTCTAAGATATCTATTATGTCCACGGAGCTCATTGCGATTTCAGAAGCATTGTCATATATAGGTAATGACTTATTAAGAAGTGCAGATAGCAATATATTAAAGAGAATTGTGATTATCTCGGATAGCAAAAGTGCCCTTCAACATTTGGCTCGGTGCGCTTCTGGACTAAGAGGTGTTCCGGTAGCCTACGAAATTATTAAGAAGATTGTTAATCTTCAAGAGTGCAATTGCATTCTGAGAATGCAGTGGGTTCCTGGACATATTGGTATCAAAGGTAACGAGGAGGCCGACCGATTAGCAAAATTAAGTATTATACATGGTAGCTTTATTAATTATAAACCGGATTATTCTGAGGTTTTAATTTTGTTTAAAAAGAGAAACTATGAACATTGGCGAGAATATTTTAATGAACAATCGAAATTTAAAGGTATTTGGTACAAAACAATGCAATCGGAACCTCCTCGTATACCATGGTTTGTAACGCCGGAGTTGGATCGGAAAATAGTTAAATTAGCGTTTAGACTCCGATCAGGACACATCCCATCAAGAAAGTTTGCTTTCTTAATGAAAAAGGTTAACTCACTTAATAGGGTATTTTCCAAGTTTTTGAAAAGTATGTCAAATTGTTCCTAATACCAAAATACATTATCAGTTTGAACCATTCTTTGTGAATTTCTTTATTTTCCTTGCAAATTAGCCTAAAAGTTTAAATTAATATTATAGGCGCGAAAACGCTATAATGTGTTGTCATGACGTCACATTCTTGTAACATTGTAACTGTCAAGTGTCAAGTGTCAAATTACACTGAAAATGCCATATCCCAGAATAGGTACCTACTGTTTACGTTTGTAAAAAAATGTTTTAAGCCTATTAAAAATGCCTTATATATGGTGCGTAGTGCCAAAATGCACTAATGCGTCTATTAAAACACCGGGGAAAATCTCTGTAACCATACAAAAGAACACTGAAATGCGGAAAAAGTGGCTTTTACTCACTGACGCATGACGTTAATGATTCTGATGCTGGCTATTCTCTATGGAAATCGGGAGGCCATTTAACAAAAAGAAGAAGTACAAGAATATGACGTCACATTCCAATCTCGTGCGTTTTTAGTCACGTGGTCAAACGTGAAATATTCATCATTTTATTTTTGATATTTTATAAAAATCATACATATTTTTGTGTAAAAAGTTGATTTAAGTGGTTTCAATTAATGTTTAGCGATAAAATATTAACAATCTGATGTATATTTTCATCATAGGATAATACCCTATTGTGAAACATGTGATCGGATCGAAGATGCACAGCATATTTTGATGGAATGTGTCAAGTATCGGAGTAAGAGACAACTACTATTCCAAAAATTGAATTGTAATCTGTATGATGTAGGGCTTATACAGGTAATACTTTCCGAACCAGCTTCGGAACAAGCTATTATGCTTTATAGAACTTTTGCCAGTATCGAAGATACTATAATGTAGAGTATATTAAGTATAGGCAGGCCTGTCCCACTCCCCGTGTAGGTATTAAAAATGTAAGTACGTGCGGCGGCCTCCTTAAACGGGCCATTTAAAAGGGACTCGCGCGCGAGCAGTGAGCGACGTATGCGTGAGATTTGTTCGTACCTTACAATCTGTGCATATAATATTACGATAGGTACTGTGTAAGTTAGGTAAAAATCACCCGGCTAGCTATAACTATAATACCATATAACATAATGTATAACAATATTTAAAAATATAGTTTGAGCTACTACTGCTACTGCAATTACTTGATAACCAATATTTAGTGTTTAGGTGTTGGCTCCACAGTCCACTTGAACTATCTGTTCGCGTCTTATGTTATTCCAATGTGATACGATTTGAAGAATCATTTATTGACAAAAGTACCTAGTAGTACCTAACTACCTAGTAGTAAATATAAATAAAAATAAGGCGGCGTGATTCAACTTCTTCGAGTAATATCAGGCCGTGAAGGTATAAAAAATGCTTACGTTTACGCATAAGTATGTATATTATACTTATAGGTATGCGCAAATTTATAATAATAATAATAATAATGTCTATGGACGCTTCACACCACGTCAATCTGATCCCGTGGTAAGTTCTCGAAGAACTTGTGTTACGGGTACCAGACAACGGAAATATATTATATTATACATATATTTAATACACACCCATGACCCAGGAACACAGAAAAACTCTTTCTTCCTTCGGCGGGATTTGAACCCGCGACCCCCGGCTTGAGCACCAACACGCTCAACCAACTGAGCCACAGAGGTCGTCAAATTATTACAGTACTATTAACACCTACCTTAGGTTTATTTGGAAAGCAATTTGTTCAGTAAAGTACAGTAGGTAGGTAGTTACTAGAAAGTAGGTAAAAAAGTTGTAATTAAATATTTATTAAGAAAAAATATATATAATACGTATAACCGCCTCCTTTTTTGGAAGTCGGTTAATAATTTTCTAAAATGAGACAACCCTAATGTCATTAGAAAGGATAAGAATTACGCGATAGAAAGAGACGCAACTTCTAGGTAAATATAATCGTAGGTAATCAAGCGTTGTGTTAGCTGAATTGAACCTTATCGCATCGCAGAAAGAGTCCCTATTTCTTCTAACCATTTGTCGGAGTGGTTCTTCTGTACCTCTAGGTACTATTATTTATTCTGTGGTATAGGGTACAATGGGATTGACATATCTTTAGATACAAATCCCTAAATAAAAATAGATTTAAAAAAAAAAAATAAGATAAAGAAATACCTCAAACTACAGACGAGGCAGTATGGTCTAAGACCTTAGCCTGTTCCATTTCGGGACGAATTAGGCCGGGACTATACGGCACCGGAATCCGGAAGGCCGTGAAAAATTCTGAGCATTGAAATAGATCTCTGCATTAATAATACAATAGAGTTGAAAATCGAACATTTGAGTGTCGAGTCAAATGTCAATGTCATATATGACAGCTCGACAATCTAAACTTCCATTTTCAACTGTATTGTATTAGCATAGAGTTCTATTTTCAGTGCTCATAATTCTCTACGGCCTACCGGATTCCGTTGCATATAGTCCCAGCCTTAAACAAAAAAAAAAAAAAAACGATTACATACTGTTTATTAGTACGTTCAAAGAGAATGTAAAGCTATACTACTTATTAAGAGGTGGCACTCCGAATAAAAAATAATAATTTCGAAATTCAAAACTATACCGTAACTTTTTTACGTATTTATATCTTCTAAAGTGCAAAAGATTCAAACCTACAGTGAAAAAAAATAAAAAAAAATTATACGTAGGTTATTGTTTTCAATTTTGTTTTAGGACCCAATTACTAGGTTAAAAAGGTAAATAAAACAATAAATAATAAAACAATTACTATAATTCGATCGTTTTTATTGCATTAAAAACATACAAAAGTAAGGCTACATTCCCACGAGCGTTTTTATGTGATCACGAGATTCACGACTAATAAACTACACTATAAATAGAACTTTGCACTAATACGACACAGCTTAAAATCGTGTACACTTGACACTTCAATTTTCAGCTCTATCGTAGATTAAGTGCAGAGTTCTATTTACAGTGCAGTTTTTCCTGTCGCGTCACGACTCGCGACCACAAAAAAACTCTCGTGGATACGAGGGCTAAAAGTTGGTAACCAAAATATTTCAGAATACCACATAATTATACGACATACCTAACCGGATTAACTTCAGCGGTTATCCTTTGGTGCAAAATAGATAGGTACATTTTATACGAATGAGAATCTTGAAGTATTTTCATGTTGTCTATTGCGTGTCATTTCATTATTGCGTGCCCTTGAAATTGGAATCCAATACCTGCAAATTATGAATTTATATCACATTTTACTTATTCCTTCTTATTCGCAATACTAACAAAGGTTAAACTAAATGTTAAAATTAGATTAATAAGTATGCGGTAAAACTGTAAATAGTATTAAACATAAAGTACCTACATAATTATTATTAGGTATGCACCTATTTAAAGTTTTAACTGACTGGCAGACATAACAAAATATATTAGGTAAGCAATGTGACTTTGTTTTAAACAATATTGCGTGCCTTAATATCCGTAAACATTCGAATCTTATATTATTAATAGAGAAACTTTACAATCTTAAATCTTAGCATGCATATTAAAATCACTACACAATAAAATTCATTTATTGAAACAAATAATAATAATAATATGTATGGACGCTTCACATCACGTCAATCTGGCGCCGCGCTAAGTATCCGAAGAACTTGTGTTACAGGTAGGTACCAGAAAACAGGAAGTATAATAATTAATACCATGTTAATACTATACTAATTAAGTATATCCGATATACTTTAAAAGCTATTTAAATAAAATATACATTACAACTAAGATTAATTAAACTAATTGTCCCATTAAATATAAAAAATAAATATAAAAACGATTACAGTAAGCTATTCGGTTTATGCAAAATATTGCCCATACACTTAAAATTTAAATATCTAATTCTTGCAGAAAATATTTCTAACACAACACTCATTAAACCTGTAACAGCTAAAATACATCTACGAAAAATGACTCAGAAAAAAGCAGTCACCATAGCAAGTAGTAACAAGTATGGAGAAAGAACAGCAGCGTACATTATACCGCGACTTTACAACGAACTAGGTACCGAAATATATAATTAATAAATTAAACGAACAATATAAAAAGCCCATATTGAAACAGTTCTTTTTAGAGTTTGTGTCAAAGTAATACAGATACAGATAAATCCATACACCCATCATGCATACATCCATACATACTTACATAGAATCCATACCTATAATCCTCTATACCTATAATCTAAACATATATTATTATTAAACATAAATACTTACAAACATACTTACACATATTTTCAAGCATACTCCCAAATGGCTTTATATATAAAACTAGTTGATAATATTATGTATATTAAAACATTATCCCCCTGTATACGCGAACGCCACACCTACTACAATCTACAGGTGCGAGCAGAAACATTACCTATAGCATCTTATAGGTAATGTTTTTGCTCGGTGCGCCGTGCGCTCGGTCGATGCAATATGCATCGCATTCGCCATACGGCCTCATAATGAGCGCGCGCGCGCAATATCATATAAACATGAACGACAATTACAGTATATTGGCTTATTCAATAGTCATGTTCAATGAATAATTTGTGTCCTTACATATAAATATTATGTGATTCATAATGTGAAAGAAGTCATGTTGGTAGATAGGTTTTTTGCTATCTGAGTGTAACTAAAGATGTAACTGTCGAGTTGGTAACAATAGGAACAAGCTATAGGTACTAATACTATGTTACCAAAATATCCCACGAAGCCGTGTTAATACAAACCCATCTCTGGTTTTCTAACACTGTTAAATGTAAAACATGAGAGTATTTTGTATAAATAAATAAATAAATAATAAATATTTAAGATTTTTGTTATACCTATTATACATATCTATAGGTACACATCCATGACACAGGAACACAGAAAAACTTTTTGTTCCTTCGACAGGATTCGAACCTGCGACCCCCGGCTTGAGCACCAAAGCGCTGAACTGCTGAGCCACAGAGGTCGTCAAACAAATATAATCTTTAAATATCTCTTTTTAATAAAACGAGAAGTTAAAATATGGTAAAATTTTATACAAATACTCACCGATATTCTTTGACTTAAAGCATGTTTATATAGTGGTTATATACATGAACCTATTTTATAAAATCACTGTTTCATCATTATAAATATGATTTTCGAGGTCACTTCACTAAAAATTACAGTTTTTTGCAAATAACAAAACATGAGTTAACAAATTTGTAAAAGTTGAAAATAATTTTTCAAAATAATAGAATAGAATTTCGTAGTTTAAAATTTAAAATTAATCCTCTATTTCTGTTAAACCAATCACAGGCGATGTGTGAAAGAGTACACACGATAAAAGAGCGAGCAAGGTATGTGGTTTGCACAGACGATAGACAGGTATAGTTTTGGATTTCAAACGCCAATACTTACGATAGGAAGTTGCGACACCCTGAGTACGTTTATTACATTTATTTAATATATTACTGTTATCCTGTTTGTTGCACAGAAAATTTAATAAATATGAATTATTTCGTCATAGTTTGTTTGTTTTCGTGATATTTCACAGGATTTATAAAGAAATGTGATTGTTGCACTAATTCCAAATAAGTATGTTTTGGTGACTATAACTTTGAGTAGAAGTCTTTGATTTATAAACTGTTTTTGCAAATGTCGTAAATCCAATTACATTTTATTGTGTTAGTGTCGTGAGTTCGTGACGTCCAAACCGGTATAGTACTTGCTGACGGAATAACTCAACAGTTTTTGTGTTGATAACCTATGGCTTATTAGTATGAATGCGAATTTAAAGCATTCTCCGAAGATCGCATAAACATCACAGTATGACGATAATAGTGCTGCTTTATCTTCTTGTGATTCCCGTTTTTGGCTTCGAATACAATGCAACATGTAGCAATGAGTCAAATAAATTAACATTCGTACCAGCTAAAGATGGAGTGGACGGTAGATACAAGGTTGAATGGTGCACCAACTTACAACACTATAATTACACCTGGGACCTTAACTTATTTTACTCAGATGTTCCACCAGAAAAATGTAAAAAAAAACTAATTCGACGTGGCCAGATACACTCTTATGCAAAATTTATAATTAATAATAAGTGTACAAATGTGAGTATGTTTTTTAAATGCTATCTTTATTCAATTTAAAATGACAAAAATTCCTGAAATACGAAATTTTATGTCATTTAAATCAATGTTTTTAACTTTATATTATTACTAGCTGACCCGGCAAACATTGTTTTGCCTTATAAATTATTGTATGTATTTTTTAATGCCACATTATAAAAAAATAAAAACAAAAAAATTCGTCCAAAAATTTAAATAAAAATTTAAGGGTGAACAACCCTTATCACTTAGGGGATGGAAAATAGATAGTAGCCGATTCTCAGACCTACTGAATACGCATATAAAATTTGGTAAAAATCGGTAAAGCCGTTTCGGAGGAGTACGGTAACTAACATTGTGACATGGCAATTTTATATATTAGATTAAGCATATTTGACACAAATCAAGAACAAGTTTGTTTCACAAGCAGGTGCTAAATGTACTTGATAATCATCTTCTGACCTTTTTTTGCACCTTCATTAATGATAACTTATAATTTTCAGACAATATGCTTGACAACTTACGAGGATTTAATATTCAATGGAACATGCTTCCATATACAGACTACTTTAAAAAGTATAAGTCCTGGTCATGACTTAAGTAACCCTGCAGATGATGGTCTGTTCTTTACGGACAATGAATTCCCAAAAGAACAGTTTACACAGAGTAGAACCATCGTATCACATGTGCCATTGGAGTAAGTTGCTGTTTACGTGTTAAATGTTTTTATTAAAGATATAAATATAAATTTAAGTAAAAAATACAAAATATTAAAGTAAACTACCTAGTTATATTTGTAATCAGCTTTATTAAATGTCTGTAATTATAATACTGATACACTTTAAATCTATACTAATATTATAATAAAGCTGAAGATTTTGTTTGAACGCGCTAATCTCAGGAACTACTGGTTCGAATTGAAAAAATCTTTTTGTTGGATGGTCCATTTATCAAAGAAGGTTTAAGGCTATATAACATCAGGCTGCAACCAATAGGAGCGAAAAATCAGGGGAAAATATGGAAAAACGGAAAATTATTTACCTATTCACTATTTACCTTTTTTGGTAATCAAATTTGGTCGAAATTAATGCATTATTGCGCCATCAGTTGACGCAGACGAAGTCGCAGTTAACAGCTAGTAACTGATAAATTGACTTGTAAGCAACTAAACTTTAACAAGCATTTGGTAATTTGGGTGTCATTGTAATTTAAATATATCAAGGCAGTTCATAATAAAAAGCATCAATTCTTAAACAAAATGTTCGTAGTGCATCATAGATATCTCATTAGTTAACAACATAGAAAACATTTATTTAAAAAAAAGTATTTAAGTGTATCTAGATTAGTGTAGTGACACATCTGCTAAACATATCGTGCCAAATGTTCAGCAGCTGAAGTTTCAGTCGTAACAGGCAACACATTTTTAACTGATGTGTCATATGGAACATAATAAAAAGCAGTGTTTACACTGCAAGTGTATTTAACCAATAGTTTGGTGACTTACATTCCGCAGATATGTTGCTACACTTAAGAGCATAATATGATTGTATCAATAAATTATGTTTTAGGGACAAGGACCTGGTTGTTTGGATGACTGGACATGTTCCAGTCATGGACTATGATGTTGAACTATGCACCAGTGAAACGGTATTATTATAAAATATGACATTGTTACATGATGTTTGTCAACACTTTGACATAATATGACATGTAACGTCCAAAATGTCCAAAAGTCCATTTTAGTTATTTTTAGTCCATTTTACTATTTACAATTTTTAATAAAAACAACATATATATTATATACAAAAATTATTCAACTAGAGTTACCCTCTCTATACATAAGAAACTTAATACTAAGGATTTTATATGCAGCCATTTGATAATTAACCTTTTTTTAGCATACTCGGTGTAAAAGTGTGAGTGATAACTGTACCATCGATAAGTTGACTAGCAACAAAGTAAGGTGCTTGCTAGAGGAGCCTGAAGGCTGCTACTATTTGATGTTCAGGCACATATCACCATGGATGGATGCTGGAATTTTTGAATCACAAATAGCCATCCGTTATAATGTCTGTAAGTTTTAAGAAAAATTTTACAGGATAAATTTTTCAACTAGGCATGGTAGGCAAAAACAGTTGCCACCTCTAGCCAGGAACTGAACTGTAAAAATTCACACCTTGTATTACTACACCTTTTGATAACATCACATACTTATAAGAAACAAATAGGGAATATGCATAAAACAGAGAAATAACTTAAAAAATAATAATAATATGATTCTAGACTGAAAAATAAAGGAAATGGCGAGAAAATTGACAATATCTGTTGATAAATGAGCAAGACATGAGCGGTCAAAGTTTTTAATTTATCTCTTTCTAGCAAAATGAAATTATTTATGAACTTTCTATGCAAGTCGTCATAAGTGACGTCACATTACACATCCGCCGTATTACGTAAAAATAGCGATTAGCAAAAATCTTGCATCAATTGCTAAAAGTCGCTGTTGTGTTTGAATGCACTTTGCTTCATTTTTGCTTATTATTTATTGCTAACTGACGCTTTGCTGTAAAAGTCTTACGTACCAACCTAATACAAAAAAATAGACAGCAGTGAAGAGATCAAACGATTGATTGCAATTAGTGATGGGTAAATGCCCGGGCGTTTTGGGCAGATTGGGCAGAATGCCCATAAATGCCCGCCCGTGGGCATTTATCTGGGCATAAATATTTTGTTGGAAAGTAAACTGAATAATTTGATATTTTAATGCCTATGTTGGCCTAAACTATTAATTTACGTTATTTTTTTGCTTAAATTAATTTAAAATATTTTATTTTTAATTAATTTCAGACAATTTAATTATTTTTTGTTTCATGAGATACGACTATATTTAGAACCTATTTCAACGTTTTACCTTTTATCGTTTTAAAATAATAATTTTTAATTTATTTATCTCATAATAAGAAAAAGTACAGCATGAAAATGATATTTTATATTATTATTATTAATTAAAATTGACATAAATATCTTCATACGATATAAAGTTACGCTCTTGATTGTAGAATATTTTGACAAATAATTTATGTGGACTGAATATAACTGCGGAAAGCAAAAAATGTAAAGATGACAAATGGCCCCAAACGACCCTAAAAGTGGGTTAGTTTAGGTGTGGAGACATAACTTCGACATGCCTTCTCTCTCTATAACAATATGGTCAAAAAAAGTTAATTATTTTTAATTAATATTGAAAATTAGCTCTCCCCACTATCCTTGCAACCGCACATTTTCTTCACGATGGGAGAAAAGGAAATCTGAAAATCCTGAATGATTCAACATTTCTATAGCTGTTCATACATCGCTCGTATTTCAATTAGAATTTTTACATTCTTTATAATATCGCATATACCACGGAAATGGTGCATCCCACCAAAAAAATAATGATAATTTCCTCATAAATTTCATTGCCAGTTTGTATTAAATTTCGCCACTTCTTAACTGCCGATTTTTTGTATTTTTGTCACCCGAGTGCCTTCGCCGATCTAGCAATCCAGTCGCCAAGATATTAATTCTGTAATGGTTACGTGCAGTCGTCAGTTAATTATATTTCAATAAAAATGATAATTTAACATGATTTTAAAAAATAATTTTGATAAAGACTAATATAATTATTCAGATTAAAATATGTTTTTCTACTTAACCTTTAATTATCCCACCTGAAAATTAATTAATCCGGCGAGTTTTGACTTCTGAGTCGGCGATCGATAACAATGGGTTCTCGATTGTTTTTAGCTTCTTCTAGCTAATTATTCGAATCAATTTTATTTATGCCCAGTGATTGGACGTTTATCGGGCATAAAAATATAAATGCCCAAAATGCCCGATAAATTCCCAATCTGCCCGCCGGGCATAAAAACGCTGCCCATCACTAATTGCAATTTATAGTTCCTCGTTTGTTCGGTAGAGGCAATACTGTCGCTAGGTTGCTTCTGCTAGGTTTTTGCAGATACCTTTGGCAGATACGTACCTAATACGAATTTGCAATTTTTGCGCAAAAATTGCGCAATTATTGCTATTGCTTGGCTATTGCAAAATACGTAATAAGCCCGCCGATCTCTGTCTAATGTACTATTTTATACGTTCATATCTTTGTTATTTTTAATGATATCCAAAAACTGATTTTACCATACGGCATACCAAACAAAATAGATCTATATAAAAAAAAATGTGAATATTCCCTATTCTAGTACATGCGTCTAACTTAAGGAAAGGATTATTTTTTAACGAATTACGCATTTTTAACGAAAACAGACAGGTGTTATAATTTTACTTGTCTGTCTATGTGTGTGTCTGTCATAGCATCGTAACTGCCAAATGGATAAACCAATTTTAATCTAGTTTTTTTGTTTTTGTTTCAAAGATGACATGATCGAGTGTTCTTGACAATACAAGGGTTACTTAAAACATTTTAAACTTTGTATAATACTTAACAGGTCAATTTATTAATATTATCAAATTTTGACGACCTCTGTGGCTCAGTGGTTAGCGCATTGGCGCTCAAGCCGGAGGTCGCAGGTTCGAATCCCGGCAGGGAACAAAATAGTTTTCTGTATTCCTGGGTCATGGATGTGTATTAACTAATATGACATAATATGATAAAAATCTTAAATATAAGTATAGTATAAAAAATATTAAATATATTTTCGTTGTCTTGTACCCGTAATACAAGATCTTCGGATACTTACGAGACTGACGTGGTGTGAAGCATAGATATTAGGTATTGTTTATATGGAACTTTATGTGATACATATTTGATATTTGGGATAGATATTATATGATCTGAATAAAAGTAATTATGGCATCAAATTAACCCTTATTTATGTTTAAATATTTAAATATTTAAACATAAATTAGTTTCATGTTATATTTCTTCAAAATATGAAGTGATTTATTTAAAGAACATATTTTTCCTTAATTTTTCCGTATTGCATTACATATTGAAATGTAAATATTATAATAGGTTAGTTAACAAGGCTGTAACAAGTGTTTTATACATACTCCTCTTACATTGGCACAATATTATAATATTATAAAATTTACTAGCTGCGAAACCCGGCGTTGCACGGGTTAAAATATACACCGTATGTTTAATGGTGTAAAAAATACATGAAGATACATTTTTGATGTAGATATTATAGATTCCTATCGTAGATATTAAGACTTATTCGACCATTAAACTTACGGTGGATATAGAGTACATCTTATAGACTAATAATTAGCAAATCGATATAATGTAAAGAAAGAATTTAGTAAATATAAAATTTTTCATTTTATTTATATAATTGTCTATACATCATATCATTCATACACAGATTACATAAAACGTTATACACTAATACTATTACATATTTACATTTGTTATTTTAGTTTTATTTTTTGTTTTAAATTTATCTTTATAATATTTGCTTGTACACTACATTTATGGTTCTGTTGTTTGGACTGTAAATAAACAAATGTTGAGGTGATCCAACTCGTGAGCATGCGACATATAGTTGGCCATGTGCAAAGCATGGTTCCTTCAAGTCAACGCCACAGTACTGAAATGTTTGACCTTGTGCTTTATTCACTGTCATACTGTAAGCCAACTTTACCGGGAATTGTAATCGTTCAAAAGTAAAGGGCAATCCATTTGATATCAAAGGTATCCGTGGTATAAATACTGTCTGTCCTTTCTCTTTACCAGTCATTATACTGGCTTCGATAATGTTATTGTGTAATTGTTTGATACAAAGTCTCGTACCATTACACAGTTTCGGCGAGTTCAGATTTCGTAGTAAAATAACTGGTGAACCAATTTTTAATTTAAGGCAGTGTAATGGCATTCCTGGAACATTTAATGAATTCAAAAATTCAGTAGGAAAATTAACGCTTTCTACCTCATCAGTCATTGTATCGATTGACGTGTAAATTTTCTCTTCTCCCGGAATCATTCCCTGGATGATGTTGTTGATGTCGTTGACAATGTCGTTCTTTGTGGCTAGAATAATTCGTTCACGTAACCATTCTGAATGAGTATAATTTTCAGCAATATTTGGATATACTTCATTTATTAGTTTTTCAGGTGTTTCAACGACATTACATAACTCCTTAGTTAATACTATTTGACCAGTATTTTCGTCTACTGGATAGTTGCCTTCTCCTATTTGCAATAGTTTTTCAGAGAATTCCTGTGCCTTTTTATCTCCTGACATTTGCGCTCTCATGTTTGTTGTTAACTTAATAATTTTCACGTGGTCCCATATGAACGATTTCTTCAAGCAAGCATTAATTTCATCAGCCGGCGTCGATTTGGGAATAACAGGCAGAGTTTGACGATAATCGCCTGACAGTATTAACAGCACACCTCCCATTATATTATTATTGTTGCATAAATCTTGAAGTGTTGTATTGAGCGCTTCTAGAGATTTTTTATGGGCCATTGTACTTTCGTCCCATACAATGGATTTGCACTGTTTCAATAATCGTCCACGCGCTGATGATTTTGAGATGTCACATATCGGAAATTCACAGTCAGCTACATTTAATGGTAATTTTAAACCAGAATGTGCTGTTCGTCCACCATCCATAAGAGTAGCCCCGATGACGCCAGGGCGAGAACGATATCTTTATTTGCACGGATTTCAGCTAGAATTAAATTGATTAGAAATGTTTTTCCGGTGCCACCAGGTGCATCTATAAATATTATGCCACCTTGCTGTTTTCTATAATAGTCCATTATTATATCATATGCTTGTTTTTGACTCTGAATTAATAGGGATTTGTTGTGTTGGATGTAATGTTTCAATTCTTCTATATTATAATTTGTTTCTCTTAAAAATTCACTATTCATAGCATCTAAATGACTTCGTTGAGGAGATTGAACACCTAGTTGTTCTAATGTTTGGTTAGATATTGCTAAACATTTGTCTTCTATCAATATCAAAGCTTTGTTAAAAATTTCTTCATTAAAAGTTATTTCTAAGTCCGGATTTTGTCGTCGTAGTTCAGCCAAAATGTCATCGCTCATATATTCTCGATATTTTAGCCATAGTCGATTTGGATTAGAAGGGTTACATGTAGTTATTATAATTGCAAATAGCTCACGAATTTGAGTCGCTGTTGCTGTTTGGGCTGCTTCGTTCATAGCTAACTCCCAATGATTATCGTTTTCTAATAGACCTAGTCTTTGTCATGCCTCACGATATGTTTCACAAATGAAACCATTGACACTTCTGAGGTCTTCAAAACACGTTGGGCCACGAATATTGTGTAGTAATAAACGCAGATAAAAACATTCTGCGTTTTTTGGGTGCACTGTATAGACTCGTCCTATTGCGTTACTTTTAAATATTCCATCATGTCCCTCTACTGGTATTCCACGTTTTCGAGGATTAAATTCTTTACTTGTTGCATTCCACGTATAATAATATTATGGTACCTCTGAATAAAATAAAGTCTTAGCAAATGAATATTTCTGGCATCATTCAAAAAATGCTGTTAAAGTTGTTCTTGCTGGTGGTTCTGTCGCAACTTTCTGTGCTGTTTCTGTAGTAAAAAACACACGTTGTCCATTTTCTAAGTGCACGGATAAATGGAGAACTGGCGGATCTCGATCGTGAATTGGGAAACTTAAAATTCGCCAAACCGCTTCATTAGTATTAATGTAACGACCCATTTGATATTGTACTATTTCATCATGCTGATTTTCATTGGTCACCGTAAAAACAGCCATATCACTGCCTTTGTTAATATACTTGCATACATTTTTAATTGATTTGACAGAACTGCAGTATTCGATATTGATATGGGCATTAAACATTTTGGATAAAAGTGGATTGTATGGAACTACCCATTGATTGTTAATTAGAATTTCTTGATTGCCTCGTATTTTAATTTTAGCTGTAAACCCACCTTGTTATCGACGCCTGTATTTCGGATATCCATCTTCACCCGTAATTGTTTCATTCAAAAATGGCTTTGGATAACGTTTTGTACATGTTTCATATTTCATACACGGAGAACTTTTATTTAGTACACCACACGGGCCATGAATCATATTTCTCACGATTATATTATACAGGTCAGGATCTTCGTCCGGGTTTGGAAATTCAGCCTTGATAATATTATCTATTTGATCCGGATGTATTTTATTTTGAAGCCAAATTAAGTTGTGAGAGTGTGGCAGTCCTCGTTTCTACCATTCGATTGAATACATCCAGCAGATAACAGCACCAAATATTTGATTTTTTACGATGGCATCAATAAACTTAATTTGTTTTTGGCGAAAAACTCGGACAACAATATCATGTCGATCGCTGGCCGTTTGCTTATATTGTAATTCATCTTTGATTTCCACCCATGAAGAATTACATGTAAATGTTATGAATAAATCTGGTCGGCCGTGTTTTCTGACATAAGTTATCGCATCTTGGGCATATTCATGCATGTAACGTGGACTTCCAGTAAACGTAGAAGGCAAGATGACCAATTTTCCCATGTTATCAACGTTTCCATCATTTATCATAGCATCTCTCAAATGAATGTATTCATCAGAACGCAACTTTCGTTGATTGTGGCGAATAAATTGTAATATTTCTGTCTCTATTTTAGCATACATATCCACGATAAACTGCTGAAATAACTGACGACAATTTAAAATATGGTTATATTCATTATTTCTAGTCATAATTCGATATTAGTTTCTACACCTGTAGCCGGATTGAACTGTTGAATGTTAAAGTGATAACCATCTTCACCTTGCCAAAAAATTAACGGGTATTGTAGTGCATCATAACTGCGATGTGTTTCAGCAATACGTTGCAATTGATTACTTCTACGTTGAATAATAATATCACGATGGCTATATTCATTATCAACAATTACTACAGCAACTTCTTCCGTTTGAGGAGCATTAAACCTTCGTTCATGTTGACCGGCTGGTCTTTTATCCGCTCGAATGACGATCTTGTAATTGTCTGCAACCATTTTATCTAATTAAGTTTTAAATACATTGATTAGTTGATTATGATCGTGAAGTAGACACTGTAATTTTTGAATGATGTCTCGTTGTAGCCCCTGAATATGAGAACAACGTTGATCTATTTCAAGCTCTTCGTTACCAATAAAATATACTTGAAGAAACTTTGGAGTTTTGCTCTCACTTGAGGTTTTGTAAATACTTTTTTACGCTTTGGCATTGTGTATATGTAATGTAATAAAATTACACAAAGTCGGTCTCTCGCTTATAACGATGATAACACTAACAAACTCACTAAATTTTGGTATATAAATAATCGAACATGAAAATTTCTAGATTTGGAACACTCTAGAACCATCCAAAAGTTTGTTCTGTTTTATTTGTCAAAATCACGTGAATCGTTTTAAGTACTGGTCACTTTTAATTCTCACTGATCTTCACTGACTACAGACACGATTGAACTAACGAAAAGCTACTGATTTCGGGTTTATATACCGTCAGATATTGAAATTTATAGATTTGAAACACTCTAGAACCGTCCAAAAGTTTATTCTATTTTTAGAACTTTCTGAAACGTTCCAGAATGATAATAACCGATATTATTAAAGAAATTTTCAGAACTTTCCTAAAGTTCTAATGAGTTAGAAAAGGACAGATTATTAATTTCAGTACTTTCTAAATCATTCTAGAAAATATTAGAACTTTCCGGAACATTCTATATCAACTACATTCAGTTTTATACATTTTGGAACGTTCTAGATCATTCTAGAAAATATTAGAACTTTCCAGAACATTCTATATCAACTACATTCAGTTTTATACATTTTGGAACGTTCTAGATCATTCTAGAAAATATTAAAACTTTCCAGAACATTCTATATCAACTACATTCAGTTTTATACATTTTGGAACGTTCTAGATCAGTGTTTTTCAACCTGTGGGTCGCGACCCCCTGGGGGGTCGCGTAGCTTCTGTAGGGGGGTCGCTAGAGGTAGAGAAAACTTTTGTAAAAAACCAATGAAGATTAAAAAGATTGATTTATTACGTAAGAGAATTTTAACAGAAGGATATACTCATAAATCTATCATCGATGTATGTACTTAATTGTAAAATAATGTGTTTGACGTAGGTACTATATTATGTACGAAATATCCGAATCCTAATTATGGAGACACTTAAAAACGTCGTATGGAATAAATAATTGTAACACTGTAACATACACATAGGTACATACATGACAGTGGTGTGGGGTTTCTACTTCCTATAACTCCATTCCTATCGGCTTCCCTTGTCACTTACCTTTTGCAAACCTTCATAGAAATCCCTACCTAAATACAGGCTCCGGCTTCCCTATGAAGGAGAAGCAGCCTTCGCCACTGATACATGATACAAAAGCGAAGAGTCGGCCTCGGGGGGTCGCGAAATATTTTTTCATACAAGGGGGGTCGCATCATGAAAAAGGTTGAAAAACACTGTTCTAGATCATTCTAGAAAATATTAGAACTTTCCAGAACATTCTATATCATCTACATCCCGTTTTGCACATTTTGGAACGTTCTAGATCATTCTAGAAAATATTAGAACTTTCCAGAACATTCTATATCAACTACATTCCGTTTTGCACATTTTGGAACGTTCTAGATCATTCTAGAAAATATTAGAACTTTCCAGAACATTCTATATCAACTACATTCAGTTTTATACATTTTGGAACGTTCTAGATCATTCTAGAAAATATGAGAACTTTCCAGAACATTCTATATCAACTACATTCAGTTTTATACATTGTGGAACGTTCTAGATCATTCTAGAAAATATTAGAACTTTCCAGAACATTCTATGTCAACTACATTTAGTTTTATACATTTTGGAACGTTTTAGAACATTCCAGAAAATATTATAACTTTCCAGAACATTGTTTATCAACTACATTCCGTTTTGCACATTTTGGAACATTCTAGATCATTCTAGAAAATATCAGGACTTTCCAGAACATTCTATATCAACTACATTCAGTTTTGCACATTTTGGAACGATCTAGATTATTTTACAAAATATTAGAACTTTCCAGATGTTTTTAGAACTTTCTAGAACATTCCAGATCGATTGAAACATTTACACACATTCTGGACTTTTCTAGATCATTCCACAAATTTTCAGAACTTTTCTAAAGTTCTCATGTGTTAAAGAAGGACAGATATATATTTTTCACATTTTCGCCACCCACAGCCACCCACTTCCACCCACCGCGCCCAAACTCCCTTACTTTTTTCTAGGACCCAAGGGGTGTCTACCACCACAATGGGGTGTTGATTGGAATTGGTGGTGATATAGAAAACCGGTCACATACATTTTCACCCAAGCATTTTATATATATATATATTAGATTAGATTAGATATTAGATTAGATTTGATTTGATTTACCTACATAATGCAAAACCGAAAGTGTTGAATGTATTGTTTTTTGAAGAAGTCTTACTCGCTTATTATTTTAATAGAAATACTATAAATCGAACAGTCATTACTGAAATAATAATTAACAACAATTTTCAATAATTACTTATTACAGGATGTATTTTTTTAATCAATCTGTTCGTTTCCTGGCTAAGAGAAATTGATTTATCAAAAATCTAATATGTCCTTATATTTTCGGATTTCGCCTACACGCCTAGTTGAAAAATTCATCATGTATAACTAAGATCATATTATATGCCGCATACAATATGCATTTTTTGTCGCTTACATTATGTGCTACAAGAGCCAGAGTAGAGTACCTATACAAATAGGTATTTGGCGATTTGTATAATTTTGAATTCAATTTTTTTTTTTCAAGTTTTTTTCTTTAATTCAAGTTCAACTTTTAGGCGACCGAGTCTGTCGGCGGTTGTATGCGTGATACAAGGGACTTAAATATTATGGTTATTCCAGGCCTTGCAGCAAAGAACGAGTCTATTCATGATGGCGATAACCCGGAGAGTGGTGCTACCGCGGCCGTATTGTGGGGAGGAGCCGCGGTGGTGCTGGGCCTGACTGCACTCGCGCTGGTGGCACTGTTCACCATTCGCACGGCGCGCGTCAAGAAGTTGCACCGGCAAGTCTTGCAACACTGGCTGAACAGGTGATCTGTATAATTTGAATATAGCAAAGATTTTAGGTACCGTAGATTTCGTACGAACGATCGAAATGTATTCTGACTCTAGAGTGCTTAAAATGCGAATATTAGGGGAGTTGGGCTCGGTAAAAAGTGTAAAAATAATACTTAAACTATTCTTAAAAAATATTGAGTACCTACCTTACTTAATGCGTTTGAGTTGGCTAATAAGTTTTAAAACTTAATTAGAATGCTGAATAACGTAAATTCTAAATCAGATGGGTGTCTGGCTGTGGAAGCGACTGTTCCTTTTGTTGTGTCCTGTCCTGTTTATGGTGTGTATATGTGAATAAAATATACTATGAATCATACATCAATAAATATAAGACATTACGGTGTAAGAATTGAAGTCTACAATTGTAATACAATTAACATTGCTGTAAAAAAATATGGCCTAAGCGTCTTTTACACGAAAAAATGTTATATTAGTGAGCGGTAAGGTTAAATATTATCAATAACGTCAAATGGGTGTTATTTCGTCATCTACGTGATAGTTTTTGATATTTAAAATCTTAGATATGATTAACACATGTCGCATACATTGCCCTTCGTAGAAACCCACCCAGTACCTCAAGGCAGTGTGTCTCATGTGAGCCCAAAGACCACAAGAAGTACACTGGTATTCCCCATTATTCTGACCGAATTCTCCGCATATGAGACAATGGTTTCATCAACATTATCTTTATCGTCATCAGTGACGAAAAATTTGTCAGTATCCGAGTCTGTGAATAATGAGTCATTATCTTCATGCAGAACACTCCTTGGAGCTTTTTTAACACAATTCTTTTCCCCTTTACCCCTCCCTTTGTCCCCCCTTTGGCCGTCCCTTTGGCCAATTGACGATATAATAATCAGGCTGCATCGGCCCATACTATAAATACCTTACAGACTAACATACATATTATATACTTCAAAACTATACTTTGTCACGTGTTGACGGCGACGTCGTTCTGGAGTCTCCCCCAGAATAATGATACCAGAACTGATAACGAGTTTCGTTTACTTACTCTGCTAAACACCACAAGCATTCTTCATGGTGGTTCACTGCGAGGGAGTATCTCTTTGGTTAAACGAGCCAATTCCTGCCGAAACAAGGATCTCCCAGTGTATAAACCAGACTTAAACTAGCCTTTTTCCTGCAGCTCCGGCTGCGTAAATATTATAGGTATACTATACATTTTCGGGATAAAAAGTACTTTGTTTTAATCCAGAGCCTAAACTACTACCATACCAAATTTAATCGAAATCCATTCAGTAGTATATGCGTGAAAGAGTAACAAACATCCATCTATCCATCCATCCTCACAATTTTTCACATTTATAATAGTAGTAAGATTTTAATTGGCAACTTAATTCATAGGAACTTTCGATTTTCAGGTCGGAAACAGTAACTCCTCGGAAAGCCGTGCCCGTGGGTACGCGTGTGCTGCTGATATACGCGCGCGACTGTCCGCCCTTTACACGCGCGGTACAGATACTCGCCACGGCTTTGCGTCGCACCGGCTGTCAGGTATAATATTTTACCTAGATGTATGTATAAATTTTCCTTGTTTTCATTGTTATATTATAGCGACATCCTAGAACGAATTAGTTCTAGGACTAGTTGTAAAGACTATTAGAAGGCTACGTAATTACGTAGCCTTCTAATCTGGGGGCACGGCAGTGCCCCTGCCAAGTCGAGCGCGTAGCAAACACTGCCGTACCATCCTTTACTGGAACCATTTCGCCGCATTTTCAGGCCCCTATTTGAGAACCTCTGGATAAGACCAGAACGCAGAAATTTTCGTCATCCAATAAGCTATAATCACGTACTTAAAATCCAAAATTTCAAGTCTGTAGGTCATTTAGTTCCGAAGTTAAGCGAAAGCAAAGTTTCGCATTTTCGACACTCACTCACTCACTCACTCACTCACTCACTCACTCACTCATGATCATCAAAATAGAACTAGTACTTCCCATAAACTTAGAGAGCTGAAATTTGGTACAGAGTTGGGGTTTAATGGCCACATAAAGGGAAAACTATAAAAACTAGGATAATCGATCTGGGGGCACGGCAGTGCCCCTGCCAAGTCGAGCGCGAAGCAAACACTGCCGTACCATTCTTTACTGGAACCATTTCGCCGCATTTTCAGGCCCCTATTTGAGAACCTCTAGATAAGACCAGAACGTCGATTTGGGGGCACGACAGTGCCCCCGCCAAGTCGAGTGCGAAGCAAACACTGCCGTACCATTCTTTACTAGGACCATTTTGCCGCATTTTCAGACCCCTATTTGAGAACCTCTAGATAAGACCAGAACGTCGATCTGGGGGCACGGCAGTGCCCCCGCCAAGTCGAGCGCGAAGCAAACACTGCCGTACCATTCTTTACTGGAACCATTTCGCCGCATTTTCACGCCCCTATTTGAGAACCTCTGGATAAGACCAGAACGTCGATCTGGGGGCACGGCAGTGCCCCCGCCAAGTCGAGCGCGAAGCAAACACTGCCGTACCATTCTTTAGTGGAACCATTTCGCCGCATTTTCAGGTCCCTATTTGAGAACCTCTGGATAAGACCAGAACGTCGATCTAGGGGCACGGCAATGCCCCCGCCAAGTCGAGCGCGAAGCAAATACTGCCGTACCATTCTTTACTGGAACCATTTCGCCGCATTTTCAGGCCCCTATTTGAAAACCTCTGGATAAGACCAGAACGTCGATCTGGGGGCACGGCAGTGCCCCCACCAAGTCGAGCGCGAAGCAAACACTGCCGTACCATTCTTTACTGGAACCATTTCGCCGCATTTTCAGGCCCCTATTTGAGAACCTATGGATAAGACCAGAACGTCGATCTGGGGGCACGGCAGTGCCCCCGCCAAGTCGAACGCGAAGCAAACACTGCCGTACGATTCTTTACTGGAACCATTTCGCCGCATTTTCAGGTCCCTATTTGAGGAGCTCTGGATAAGACCAGAATGCAGAAATTTAAACATAAAAAAATCGACTGTTATTGCAAAAACCTAGCGAAGTGGGACACATCTTCTAATTAAATCTAGCCCGTAGCGTCCCACTGCTGGACGAATGCCTCCCCTTCTGCTTTTGATACGCATATAAATAAAATTAAAGGAAAACTCTGGATAAGACTAGACTGGCTTTTATACTTATACTTACAAGTTTACAAGAAGAAATAGTCGAACGATTAACTTTATTCTACTCGAACATTACACAAATTAAATAAACAAATTACACTAAAATGTAGTAAAATAAATCAATATCAACATTTCTACAAAAAGAAGTGAAATCCCACCAAAAACATTCTGTAAAAAACTAGCCAAGTCTCGATAGAGCTGCTCGTTTATCTCTAAAAAGTAGTGAAATCTAGACAAAGTCGTTCCAAGTCTAAGGTTCCTTACTGCGATTTCTTTATTATTATAGTTGATGTTGTGTGACTTGGCCGTTGAAGGGTACACAAGGGTACAAAAGGGGCTCCATGACACCACTGCTCCAATATATGTGTTCTACAATCAACAACAGCCTAAAATGAGACACTAGCATCCAATTACCAATACCAGTATGGGCTATTATCTCGCTTAACAAACATAGGTAGTTACAACAGATATACATTACGTGTAAACAAAATTGACTTGTACCCACTAACGTATAAAGAATGTTCAACGGCCAAGTCACACGACATCAACTATAATAATAAAGAAATCGCAGTAAGGAACCTTAGACTTGGAACGACTTTGTCTAGATTTCACTACTTTTTAGAGATAAACGAGCAGCTCTATCGAGACTTGGCTAGTTTTTTACAGAATGTTTTTGGTGGGATAGTCTTTACAAAATTAAAAATTTTAAAAACCCCCCGACACAACAAATAAACTCAAAAAAATAATAAATAATATTTTTAAACCTATTATAATTATATTATCACATATAATATTAAGTAAGTTGAAATAATTTTATTTTCCAATCGTCGCCTCGTCGGGGGACCGCTAAAGTTTATAAAGTATTTTTGCAACAACAGCTAATTAATTATTACGAATTACATTTAAGTAGGTATGAGCAAATTTTTTTCGGAGTAAATTCTTTTGTTCATTCTGCGACTACACGTGTTTTTTTCACATAGCGGTCCCCCGACGAGACGACGATTGGAAAATAAAATTATTTCAACTTACTTAATATTATATGTGATAATATAATTATAATAGGTTTAAAATATTATTTATTATTTTTTAGAGTTTATTTTTTGTGTCGGGGGGTTTTTAAAATTTTTAATTTTACTTTTATTTTATCCTTTTTAAAGTATTTTTTTTTTCATTATTATTTTTTACTTTCAACGTCATTGAAGTAACATGGTACCAAATTTCGAATCGATAGGACATGTGGACGATCCCTCATCAACTAATAAAGAAAAGATGATCTTCAAACGTCTAATCAGGTCATGGTTACCTTACCATGTTCTTTAAATATCGTTGAAACAACACGGTACCAAATTTCGAATCGATCGGACATAAGAAAGTTAGTCAGATCCCCTCATTAACTAGAAAAGAGCTGATCATCTTCAAACGGCTGATCTTCCCACCACCAATTTTCTCATCAAATGAAGCTACGAACACTGTCGATTAAGTCATCAATATTATCTTTCAGTGCGCTTTCATTTGAGACCTTACTCGAGTATATTTGCACATTCGGATTTTCTTCCCCGCTTTCACCCCCCACAACTTTTAAACGGCTCAACCGATTTTCATCAAACATGTCTAAGAACACTCGCATGTAAGTCACCTTTAATATAAAAGAAACTAAATTGAAATCGCTTCATCCGTTCGGGAGCTATGATGCCACAGACAGACAGACAGACAGACAGACACACCCACAGACAGACAGACAGACAGACACGTCAAACTTATAACACCCCTCTTTTTGCGTCGGGGGTTAAAAATTGCAATTAATCATGTACCTACCCAAAGGCTATTAGATACTATTGAGAGACGTTAATTAATATTATTATTATTAATGTAATATTTATGTATTCAATATTTAATAATTTTTGATGTACTTATATGTCACCGTAAAATTGTAAAAACCGTTAGATTGTAATTTAACTAGTGAAATTGTAAAATGTTGATAGACTTCGGACGTGAATATTCTTTTATCATATTATTTTTCGTTAGATTATAAATATAATATAATGAATCTTCCGACATATTTTTACAATATCGTTAGTTATTTTACAATTTTACGGTGACAGATATGTATAAATATGTATAAGAAACTGCTGTAAGCAGTAATACAGCCACTTGGTATGTTTTCCTCTAGACCAGCCATGCCCAACATTTTTTTTATAAGGCCCACAAATATGTTTCAATCATGGTGTCCACTGTCCAGGGTCGCAAGCAAAAAGTATTTATTAGGTTTTGATTCAAGCGTAATTCCAACTTAAAATGAATGAAAAAAGGTTTTACAAAGTACCCAACAGACGTTGTTCTGTCTTTGCTATGAATAGGAATAAATAACTATCAACAACTACACCTACAACCTATCCCTACAGTCTACACTTTACAACAACATCTGTAACAAACACCATACACACGAGAATTTGATATGTATATGATTGTTGTGTGTGCAATTAAAAAAATCTGCTATGTGATGGAATAAATTTTCCTTCAACTTATCACTTTCTACATCCGCTTGTAGTAGGTGACAAGTTCAAAATACTTTGTAAACAATTTGTTCATAGAATAATATAAATATCTAATACGTAATAGGTTATCAAACTAATTAAAAAATAAACTCTAAAAAATAATAAATAATATTTTAAACCTATTATAATTATATTATCACATATAATATTAAGTAAGTTGAAATAATTTTATTTTCCAATCGTCGCCTCGTCGGGGGACCGCTAAAGTTTATAAAGTATTTTTACAACAACAGCTAATTAATTATTACGAATGTGGTATAATTCCGGTATGAGCAAATTTTTTCGGAGTAAATTCTTTTGTTCATTCTGCGACTACACCTGTTTTATTCACATAGCGGTCCCCCGACGAGACGACGACGATTGGAAAATAAAATTATTTCAACTTACTTAATATTATATGTGATAATATAATTATAATAGGTTTAAAATATTATTTATTATTTTTTAGAGTTTATTTTTTGTGTCGGGGGGTTTTTAAATTTTTTTTAATTTTACTTTTATTTTATCCTTTTTAAAGTATTTTTTTTCATTATTATTTTTTACTTTCAACGTCATTGAAGTAACATGGTACCAAATTTCGAATCGATAGGACATGTGGACGATCCCTCATCAACTAATAAAGAAAAGATGATCTTCAAACGGCTAATCAGGTCATGGTTACCTTACCATGTTCTTTAAATATCGTTGAAACAACACGGTACCAAATTTCGAATCGATCGGACATAAGAAAGTTAGTCAGATCCCCTCATCAACTAGAAAAGAGCTGATCATCTTCAAACGGCTGATCTTCCCACCACCAATTTTCTCATCAAATGAAGCTACGAACACTGTCGATTAAGTCATCAATATTATCTTTCAGTGCGCTTTCATTTGAGACCTTACTCGAGTATATTTGCACATTCGGATTTTCTTCCCCGCTTTCACCCCCCACAACTTTTAAACGGCTCAACCGATTTTCATCAAACATGTCTAAGAACACTCGCATGTAAATCACCTTTAATATAAAAGAAACTAAATTGAAATCGCTTCATCCGTTCGGGAGCTATGATGCCACAGACAGACAGACAGACAGACACACCCACAGACAGACAGACAGACAGACAGACAGACACGTCAAACTTATAACACCCCTCTTTTTGCGTCGGGGGTTAAAAACAGCACACTTGGAAAGGAATGATTCCCTAGCATTAAAGTTGTTTTATGGTGACTATAATAGCATTGAATAAATTTCTCGCAAGTCGTAAAAATAATTTCAATTACAAAAGTCATTTTTGAGATAAAATATTCGTATCGAAAATCAGAATTTTTGAAGTTTCAAGTCTGATTTTTTATATGAATTTGCAGTTTAAAATTTAAATCTCTAACAGCCGCACTCAGAGACGTTCATTAAATTAGCCCTAATCAGTATTTAACTAATGAACATTAAATATCTTAATGAAGCGTGTCTCCCAGAGTCAACATTTAATGGATCGTTAGCTAATGACAAATTTAATCATTCGTAGGGCGGTGCATCTTCGAAATAAGTTGTCGATTACTTAAAAACTTGGAGAAGATGTAGCCATACTTAAAATTAATTAATATGAAATTGTTAAGTTTGGCTTTAATAAACATCAGAAATCATGTAAAGTAGTAATATAGTTAGAATTTATTTAATTAACAAAGAAAATCGACAAAAAATTATCCAAAATAGCTATTTATCGAATATTTTGGTAAAATAATTTCAATTTTCTAATATGGCATTACAGTTGCTA
Source organism: Glaucopsyche alexis (assembly GCA_905404095.1). NCBI lineage: Eukaryota > Metazoa > Arthropoda > Insecta > Lepidoptera > Lycaenidae > Glaucopsyche > Glaucopsyche alexis. The sequence goes on from FR990047.1 coordinate 9,732,883, forward strand.
ACTGTCAAATCTTCGCGGGCGGCGAGCGTGAATAGGTACCTACCTACCTAATACAAAAAAATCTAAAGTTTAAAGTTTATTGCACTCTACATTTTAGTATTAGTGTAATTTTGAATTGTGTTTCAAATTATAATATTAATATTAAGGTGAATATCCGAATTATGATTACCAAAATTGAAATTCGTTGTTGTTGTGAAGGAAGATTGAAGAAATAAAACAAGAAGCGGAAAAATATTAGAAAAGTTACAAAATAGTAATAAATAAAAGAAATTATTTTATATGTATTGTCTTTTATTAATCAAATCCAAATTCTGCTACATTATGCTTACCACCGGCGAGAAGAAAAATTGTTCTTTTCAAAAAATATTTTTTTACAATATAGTACCATAATCTAAGACAAAAGTCAATATACATAGTAAGTACATACATAGAAGCAGCCTTGCAAGGAGCATCTTATTCCCAAGGTGGTAAAATGATGAAACCGTTGACCTTATATTAAGCTTTGGCACACAAACATTCTTTAATAACCTTCCTTAATTTAATAATGGAAAGAATCTGAACATTTTCTGGGATTCTATTGTATACACCTTTTTGTAATTATTTAAGTATATTCTTTCTGATATACAACACATTGTCCATTGAATTGTGTATTTGTCCAAATGTATTGTGAAGCGACTGTCAGAATACCTATTTCTTTAAACTTATCTCTCAGAGATTCAAAGGAAATTCATGATTTGGTAGCTCGGAATGGAAAGAATGATGACATCTTATAAATAGAACATAGGTATAGCTTGCCTCTGTAGCACAAATATTGTGTATTCTATTTCTGTACACTTCTGAAGTGATTCCTCCAGGACTTTTTATTTTAATAATGATATTTAATTCAATACACCCAATCACCCCAGGAAAGTGTGCAATTTCATAGAACTTTCGTCTGTAACAAGAATATAATATTTAAATTACATAATTATAATATAATGATTAGATGTAGTTTAATTAATATTATAATAATACATTATCTTGGCATACATTTAGTTCAAAATGAATAAAATATATCAGTAGTAGTATCAGTACCTGTACAGTAGCCAGGAACTTGACAAAATCATGCATTTTCATAGCAATTAATGCAGAAACTTTGCTGACAATTCGTGAGACCGATTACTGACAGATATTAATATAAAAATAAGATAGCAACATACAAATAATATTACTTATTACAAGCACATAGTAAACTCTCATGATTCTAGTTTTGTTTATTATTTTAGGTACTATAATTTAGAAACTAACCTGAAAACTGCCTGTAGCTAAATATATTACAGTAAACAGAAGCATTATTTTGGGAGTAGGTAAATGGTAATCCTCTTCTAATAGGTATCTGATCTATTTAAATCTGATTTCTACATACCTATTATATTATTAAGTTTTTTTACAACATAGGACTTCGGAGTGAATCTATATCTAACATGGAATTCTTGGATTGAATATTTTAGTGAAAGGATCCGAATAATGTCTTCTATAGCGTCTTGGTCATCTTGGTCCCACATTTCTGAATCTTAAAGAAAAATTTTCTAAATCTATAAAGTCCATCTGATTAGACATTTTGCATAAAAATGGTAAAAACAACGTAGTAGTAACTGAAATAATAACTACAATAACTAGTAATAGCGTATTATTAAAATTCAAATGTAATTTTTTTTCCAAAAACAAATAAATAACCTCAAATTCGATCGACTTAATCCACAATTAGCAAGTTAAATAGAGGTTTTGCAGTACTTAAATTTAATCATCATTAAGTCACGTTAACGATCCGTTAACTGACTCTGAGAGTGGGATTTTTTAAATCTATACTAAGTAATGGTTTAAGTAACAATTAAATGACTCTGAGTGCGGCCGTGAGTGCTATTTATTACCGACTAGCTGATTATGATGTGTTTGCGGATGGATATAAGGAAATAGTACCTAAACATAATATTATTATTGTGATAAGAATTAGTGAGTTAACTTGTTTGTAATTGTGGTTGAATTTACTATTTGGTTTTATTCACCAATATAACAACATTATGACAAAATGTAGTTACGAAGGATTCTTTGTCTACACAAAAGCATAATACATCAATGCTTAAACCCTGTAACAATTGAACATTCGATTTTTTTGATGATATATTTCAATCTTCAGTCTGTTTCTTTCTTCACCCACTAATTTATCACTATAACTAGTTGTTACAGGTGTAATAAAAAAAACACAAAATTACCGTAACAATAATATTTTATTATTTAAAAAAAAATGACTAGAGAGGGGACGCGGGTTGTCTAGCCGGCGAGTCTGGTTCAGCCTTTGGTAATTCGGGGAGACTTAGGGGCAGATTGGCATACGGCACGTAGCTTGTGAGGAGGTCCGTCTCCAACAGTCCGCAGTCCGGTGTTGAGGGTCTGTCAGCTGCCACAGGCCGGAACGAAAATCAGACCGCCTCGATTTTGTTGCTCCCTGACCGGAACAATGGTCTCAGGCCGGAACGTAGGTAGCCCAAACAGGAGCTTCAGGAGCTTGTACCCGGAACTTAGAACCCTGGAATGATACATCCAGACATGCAGAGCTTGTTCTTCATGCCGCGGCCGTGATTCCGTAGCCTCGAAATCAGGGCCTTGATCCCTCACAAATTATGAAAGGTAGCGAATGTTTAAAAATAATTAAAAGTTTGCAATGCAAAATTACATGATGTACAAAAGTTAGACAGGTTATAATTTACAACAACGCATGGAAATCTAAATATGAACGCGTGTTGGCAAAACATAAGCTTACAATGATTCTAGCATTTAGTTAAACAAATGGGAAACGACCACGTGTTCCACAAAAACAATTTTAACATTTACAATTTTACACCTTGATATAATAGTAATTTGGAATATATAAAGCAAGAATCAGAAATTTACACATTTATAGACACAGAACACAGATAACTCACAACTCACCGTAAAGACGACGGGATTAAAATATTCATAATACACCATTACATCTTGAAAATTATTCCAAACGAATTAAAGACAAAAAAGGAAGTGACATTAGGCTGAGGCCCTTTTAAGGCGTGACTCCTGTTCGAAACATTACACAGAAAACATGAAACAAAAACATTTGTTTTCATACACAAGCTGTCTCCAGCTACAGAAAATGTTTTTGGTCGAAACAAAACATTTTGTCCAGACACGATCTAAGTTCCGACGAGGAAGACGTATTAGCGCTCGCAGTTTTAGTGATTGTAGGTGTAGAATCTAGGAGAAAAGAGGGGTTCTGAAAAGGCCACTTTAGGTGTTTCATAAAAGTATTTTTTTCAACTCATAAATATGTGCGCCATTTTACGCATTTCTATTGAAAACTGTCAAAATTGGTGTTTTTTAATTAAGTCAGGCCATATATTATGAGCGATCACAAAAACAAACACAAGAAACACAACAAGCAAAACTATAACCCTAAAAAACCTGTACCTAGGTGTCATGTGAACGATGTGAACACTAGATAAGAAATGAAACATTTCTTCCCCTCTCTACCTGCGCGGGAATGTTTTCCGTCCGTCTCCGAAAGCAAAAACATTGTCTATTCCTAGACAAATGTGTATAGCCACGCCCCAATGTTTCATGTTTCGAACAGGAGTCACGCCTTTATAGTTATTTATCCTTCGTCTTTTTTTTTTAAATTACAGTAGACAATTAAAAGTAATGAAATTTAATGATTTGCCACAATAGAAATATATCGAGTTATCCAGAATAATAACCTAATAACGCAAAACTAGTGTATTTTAAGTTGTTTAAAAAGATTATTGTGTTTAAATTATATAAATATTTGGTATAAATGAGTAAAATCAAATATTGAATCTATAACCGTAGTTACATCAATACACCATAGATGGCGTTGAGGGTATCGAAATGAACGAAACTAACTACTAAAAATGTTAACTACGTTACATAGTTAGGTGCTGTTGTCAAAAAAAACATCCTTTTATTACTTATTATAAATAAACTAGATGTTACCTGCGATTTCATACGCGCAAAAAGCAGTCCCGCTGTAATTGTAAATTTTTCTGCGATAAAAAGTAGCCTATGTCCTTCCCCGTGGTCTATCTATTCTATAGATAGATTTTGATATGATTCTCACCTCTATATGTGTGCTTTTCATCAAAATCGATCCAGTAGTTTCGGAGCCTAACTCAGCCTATTCAATGCAAATAAACAAATCTTCCCTCTTTATAATATTAGTGTAGATAAATAAATTAATTATAAATAAAAATACTTTCTAGGTGATCGATATATTCAGCACGGAGGCGGCGGTGCAGAGTGCACGCGCGCCGAACGAGTGGCTGCGGCGGCTGGCGACGGACCCGGCCACGCGGCTGCTGCTGCTGCAGTCGCCGGCCGGTCTCACCTTCTACTGCCCGCAACTGACGCAACAGTCGTCACCCACACGTAAGTGTGATGCGTAGTAGTGGCGTGGGGTTCCTATAACTACATTCCTATCGGCTTCACATACTACTTACCTTTTGAAGACCCTCATCCAAATATCCACCCATTATACAGGCTAGGGCTTCCCTATAAAGAAGAACAAGCCTTCGCCACTGATGTGTAGGCTGTATCCACCTGGTTGTGTAGTACCTAACGAGAAGCCTAAGCTAGTTAGGCATCTAATTGAATTGCTGAAAAATAATGTGGCATTGAAAGGAAATGTTTAACGAGGTGGCTGTTGCATTGTAAAGTATGCAATTTAAACTACTTAACAAACTGCATTGAAAATTACGCAGATAGATTTTAAAAATAAAGAGAATTTACCATAAAAGAATCAAGATATTTTAACGCTTACCACTGGTATAGAAACTAGATTGACAATGTATCGTACATAGATTACACCGGTCAACAAAAAAAATTTTTTTTTGCGCATGGGTTTTACTTGATTTATTCTGAATACATAAGCAAATATTTATAAAAAAGTGCAATTACAAATCGAAAATATTTGCTTTTTAAGAAGTTATAGCGATTTGACCATTTATGATTTTTGCTTCCAGTTAAAGTCGGTCTTTGCGCTCTATTCCTGGCGAAAGAGAGGTATGGTATGGGGGTTGTCTTTCTTTCATCCCTCCTTATGTACGACGGTATGACCTCGTATATTATAAAGAAATAACGTGTTTCATATTTTTTTTTTCGCTGTATTATCTTGTACAAAATGGCTTCGAGAAGTTGAAAAGAAGACGGTGACTCGTTTTGCTATATTTATGGTGGATTTATTAAAGTGAGAGAGAAAAAGTGTTATTTAACTACAGATTTAAAGATTTACGAGGCATAACAAGCTTACTTCCATCTACCTGTTACAAATCAAGACCAAAAATGGGCTTATGAAATAAATGTATGAATAAAATAACGAGATGATTCAGATTTTTCTTATCTTCGGCTATAGAATGTCTCTAAAGAGGCAAATGTTCCATTCACATTTTGATAAGTTTAAAGATAATATGGGAGCTTATTCGGAAGAACAAGAGGAAGGATTCTATCGAGATATAGTTGAATTTGAGAGACATTCCCAAAGCCAGTATACATACTGAAAGCATGTTGAGAATTGATGGACTATATTTGGTGGTTAATACTATAACTTCTACTGAACATGACAGGAAAAGCAAAACTGTTAAATTTTAGACATTTTAACACTATTTTAAAACTTATTTTGTAAGATTATATCATAAAATTGATGCTCAGTATCTTTTAATAAATCACCTCTATGTAAATTTTTCATGTATTTTCATTGATTTGAATTTTTCATTTTTTACACTTAAAAGCAAATACAGAACTTTTTTTGTTCTTATTATTATTTCTAGGTTTAGAAGCAATAAAAATAATGTATGTATAACCCGTGCGCCAAAATGCTGTTGACTATTGTTATTGACATTGAATCTTTTTAATTTTCTTAAATTCCCTCAAAGTTCATCACATGGGCTATCAACATATATATTTATTCCGATTTTTCGAGCCAGCCATTTAGCGTTTAGAGATGGGAAGGGGATGCTCTATTATAACAAAGAAATGCGCTTTAAAGTGAAATATCTCGCAAACAAATATCTTAATCTAAAAATCGTCTTAGCATCCTCTCAATTTTTTAAAAATATCTATCTAATGATACCGCATTTCATTATTTTATTTTAGCACTTTGTCTGCTTGGTAAATCCATCCAAAGTTTCATCTTTCTAGCACTAACCGTTTGAAAGGTATTCCGAAGACGAACGGACAGACGTATGGACATGGCGAAACTATATTGGGTTCCGAGACGTCCGAGACCTAAAGCAAATTTTAAAAGTTCCTCTTCTAATTCATGTAAATTACACACAATATGTTATTTAGTTATTCACTAGTTTTTGCCCGCGCTTCGCCCGCGTACTGTTCTTGGAAAAATCTTATTTACAGATAGGACTCAGAGGCTTGAGATAAATGGAAAAAAATCCACAGGTACCAAAATTGAGATGCCACAGTCACTTAAGCCCACAATGATCTAAAGACCCTCCACAATGATCTAAAGTCCTAAAGACCCTCTCTTTTTCTGGTCTATATAAATAACCTACCATACCTTATTAATGGAAAACGGGATAGTCTTATTTGCCGATGACACATCACTTACTTTTAATATTAATTGCCTAAACTCAGGCTATGACGAAAAAAATAATGCTCTCTCAAAAATAGCACACTGGTTTAGTGTTAATAATCTTTTGTTAAATAGCAAAAAACGAAATGTATAAAATTCACGTTGCCGAATGTAAGGCAAATTGAAACCAATGTATTATTGAATGGGAAAGGTATGGCACTAGTAGATACAGCTGTCTTTTTAGGTATAACATTAGACGCAAATCTTCAGTGGGGCCCTCATATTATTGGCTTGGCCGACAGACTCAGTTCAGCAGCATTTGCAGTAAGTAAGATAAGACAATTTTCAGACGAAAACACAGAAAGCCTTGTATATTTTAGTAACTTCCACAGTATAATGTCCTATGGCGTTCTACTGTGAGGAAATGCTGCAGATATAAATACTAGATTTGTGCTGCAGAAGCGAGCTGTTCGAGCAATCTACAAGAAGGCCCCCAACACTTCATTAAGAGAGAAGTTTAAATAAACTGGAATCTTAACTGTAGCTTCTCAGTATGTTCTTTTAAATGTATTAAGTATGTATATGATAAAAAAATTTAAGCCAAATTAAAAAAGAAAAGCGACAACCACAATAGAAATACTCGAAATAAGCATAAGTTTGATGTAACAGACTTACGGTCTTATTCATAAAAATTTATAGAACACCTAAAGTGTTCTATAAGATCACTATAGGAAGATTGACAAAAAATTGTATTCATAACAGCATTATATCAACAAAGAGTTCTATAAACCTACAATAAAGTTATAAAGGCCAGGACCCTACTTTAACAGTACTATAAGATACAAGATGGCCGAACTCATAACAGCTGATTAGAGCTGATTACTAAAAAACTGACATTTGACACAGATATTTTGTCAATGTTATTTTGTAAACAAAATAATTATTTCTGATTTTATAAAATAATGCAAGCTTTACACATCTTTGATGTCATTGAACAACTAGAAAAGAGTACGCTTCGAAGAAAAGTGTACATAGGTAGGGTTGATCCGTTTTCTTTGGACGTCCGTCCTTACTATGGTCCAATTTTAGGTGTATCATATTATATGCCTTTTAACAGTTGAGGTCAATTGCGATGCCATTAAAACTACTTTTATAATAATGTTAGGTACTACAAAAATAAATTCAAATAGGTACGATAAATTGATCGTTGACAACAGTTGACAACTTGAAAGCATTTGAATTTTGACGTTCCGTATTGCGTAGACAACAAATCTTCTACAAATTGTAGTTTTATGGACGTATTTGGACAATCGATACATATTATCTATGATCGGTTCAATATGTTCGTCCAACTTGTTTGCCAACTTCCTAATTGGCAAACAAGTTGGACGTTTTTGCTTAAAGACAATTGTTAGTTAAAGTAGGTTTATAGAAGTGTTATGAATAGACAATTCTATCGAACGTTATATAAGCCTATCGAGCATTTTAACTATTATCCGTTATAAACGTTTTATAAGCTTTTTTATGAATAACACCGTTAGTAAATAATTCGTTTAAAGGCCATTGTATACGCCTATACAATAAGAAAGCATTGAAAATTTTTCAATCAATAAATTTAAAAATTTAGATAAATAACATTTTGTGTGCTAAAATCAATTATAAAGTTAATGACTTTATGAATGATAGCACACCTCCGGAATGAGGTGGCAAAGCTACTTCTAAATTACATATATTATTGTACTCTTGTTATGTAGTTTTAGTTATAACGTTGTTATAACTAAAACTACATAACAAATTTGTTCTTTTAAAATAAAAAAGGTATTATACCTTTTTTATTTTAAAAGAACAAATTTTCCATCTCTTTGCTAAAGCGTGGCCCCGTGCGAGTTTCTTACGCCGGTTCTTCCCGTCGGGCTAGTTTCCGAACCGGTGGTAGGCATCATGTAGAACAATTCTATATTATAACTTATATGGATGTAAAAATGTTGAGTTTTGAGTTTGGGAAAAAACTTAACTCACTGAAATATACTTCTGTATACAATATTGAAAATGTTTTTAGGGTTTCGTACTCAATGGGTAAAATTAATAAATTTCTCGCATTTGGATATGAACTCTACTATATTATGCATGTTATATACATAATAAACCTTCCTCTTAAATCACTCTATCTATTAAAGAAATCCACATCAAAATCCGTTGCGTAGTTTTAAAGATCTAAGCATACATAGGGACAGACGAAGCGACATTTGTTACATATTATGTAGTGATTAGCACGACGTTACTCGTTACAGTGTCGGCGCCGCTGCTGGGCCGCACCGCGGTGCGCCGCACGCCGCACGCCGCGGACAACATGGCGATGATGGCGCTGCGGCTGCTCGGCGAGGCCGCCATACACCCGCTCGCCTACCGCAAGTGTTACGTCGCCACGTGAGTATATACTTGCTTACCGATGATTATGTAGGTAGATAGGTAATTCGTAGGTAGAATATACTAGCTTTCAGGAGCTGATATGGTATTGTATCATTTATTTCATTATACGATATTGTAGACACAGTTAAGACAGAGCGTTTATTTTGTAAGTTACGCCCGAATACTGAAACGGTCTACAAAATTATGAAATATGAGCCCTCCTATTCACAGGCTGTCGCTGTCACTGCTAGCCGAAATGACAAGGACAGCATGTTACTTGAGCGACACTTAATTTAACTATTGTTCCAGTATTCGGCCGTTGGTAATATAAACGCGTAGGTCAGTTTGTTTATAACTCATAAAGAGTTGTTTAAACTTCGGAAGGGATTTTTAAGAAAATTTTACGTATTAATACTTTATAGTGTTGATTCGGATATATATTAAGCTAATTTTTATCCCGCAAATTGTAATATTGGAATACACAAATTTTCGTTCTAAATAATAATTCATTTAATGAGACCGATCGTAGCTTCTCGGACCAATCTTAAGAGTTGTGGCGACCCACGTCGCGTTTTAAAATATTCATGTAAAAATTTGCACCACGATGCATGATAATGCACTCATAGGAAAATCGACCAAATGTGTGTAACGGCTCGATTTTTCAAACGGCGTTTTGAATGATATGGTCCACACAGGCCACAGCTAAACAGCTATTTTATAAATTAATAAATTCGAAATGTATTACTGGTACCATTAAAAATAAAATAAAATATAAAATATGTTAACAGGAAAATAATTGTTTTTCAAGAGTATTAGGACAATGTAGAGTAATCAAAAACAAAATAAAAAATATTTTATTATGAAACTAACTTTTGCGACTTTGTCCTCGTGACCCGACCCCCGTGGGGTATAAATTTAAAAAAATCGTTTTAACGTATGTCTTCGTTAAAATAACTATCTGCGTGCCAATATTCAATGCATTCCGCCTAGTTGTAATAATTGAACTTTTAGCAGGTATCTCTATTTTTTTTTCTAGTAACAAATATAGCCTATGGGAATAATGTTGCATTCTAGTGGTGATTTTTTTTAAAGCGGTCCAATAGTTTTTGCGTGAATCGGGAAAAAAACATACAAAAATAAAATACAAATTTTTGCTCTTTATAATATTAGTAAAGATTTAATGCTAATGGTCAAACGGATTCAGAAAAAATGCTTAGGAAAATAGAACAATTAAAATAAAGTGTAGGGTACTTATAATCGTAAATGAACATTTATATCTGAATATATAGGAGAAACGCAATAAAAAAAACGGTAAAAGTAGTCAATGTCATGGGTAAAATCTACAAAACTAAAATTCTCAGATGTCCTGTAATTTTTCGCTCACAGTATCAAAGGGTTGGACTGTGAAATGGTGCCGGGAGTTACTCCGTTGCGCCGCTACGAGTTGCCCGCTTACGCCGACGTGCTTCTGAGAGACCTTACACCGGGGGCCGACAACGACCTCTCGACTGATGACAGCCTCAACCCCACCAAGGGCTCTGACACTACCGACCTCTTGCAGGACCTCACGGATGCTCTCAACGAGATGTACGAATACGTTCGCGACAATCCGAACTACCTTACCGATGAATTGTTGTATATCTAATCTATCTATCTATAGTCCCCGGCCATAAATAATACACATCGAAGTTTGAATAGATGCAATAGTGTCAGCATTGTAGAGATGTCGTTTAACGTTAACTCTTGCACTATTTGTCATATGCAGTGTTTGACAAAGATGACACTACAAACTGAACTTCTCTTTGCAAAGTTCGATGTGCATCTTTTTCGGCTTTCTGTTTAGTACAGCACAAGAATCTCTTATACATACATAGTTATTTCTAATCAATGCACGTAGAAACTACCTCAAAGCTTTTATATGAAATTAACTATTTGTTATCTCTTACAGTGCCTTGATTTCGGGTGTCTATTTGAAGTTCAGTTTTTGGCTTGCATTGCCTTTTTGTTACCTAAGAAATGTTAATTTGATTAAAGATTTTATAAGTGTATTAAATATTGAATTAAAGAAACAAATAATAATTAGTAAGACTGAAAAAATACACAGACCTACCTCTTACGCAAGCGGACAATTTACGACACCACAATAATGTTTTAGTCTAATATAACGATATTAAACTATATTTTTACTTTTATCGTGATCTTAGGTCAGTAGGACAGTGATGATTTTGCCTTCGATTCGTCGCTCCAGGGTTATCGCAACAGCTACAGGGTCAGCTTTAATTGTTTACACTCATTTAATCTTTTTATCAAAGTTGTTGCGATCAAACCTAAATAGGTGATCGTGATAGAAAATATTAATTAAATTTGAATTTACCAAATTATATTATACTCCAAATAAGAATAAATATTATAATATCATGTAAGAGACGTACCAAACATAACATGACTTTCTAAGCATTTATTTTCAGCTCGAAGTTCATATGAAACTTTTTGATTAAAATATAATGGTATCGACGTTGTAAATATTACTTTACTATTTATGGGCTTTTACTAGTTAATAATAATTTTAACTTTCGTAAAGGGCTTGTCCAAAATTCATACTAAAAAACCCCAGAATCGATATTTATTAATGAAATGGTTAACACTTCAGATGTAGGTCATTTATACCTACTATGATTTTGGATTTTATTCTTGCTCATAACTTAGAAGTTGTGAGCAAGCGATATATATAGGTATAGATACCCGGGGCGTTTTTGGAACTTTTTGGTGACGTCAAATATGATTTAAAGTGAACACATTGGCAACCATTTCGCTTCTGTCGATTCTGGGTCAATTTCCTTACCCCTCAAGCCCTTTGAGTTTTCTGCTGTAGTAGAATACGTAATAACAAGTAGGAGTTACATTTGTACTTATACTATTGTTGAATTTTTATTGTTAATGTTTGTATGTAAAACAGATTGTACTATGTATTTTTGTAGTTTGCATGATGTTGTGTCGTTGTTTTTGTATATTTCTTTTTTTCATAAACTAGTTTTTGTAAACTTTAGAACTTGTACAAAATTACATGGGTGCTATAAAGTTATACTCCTATTAGTATAGTATTAGTTGTATAGAGAAATATAGTTCTATTCAAGGGATTATAATGTCAAATTTTATTGCACAGGCCATTTTCGTGAGATGTGCAATAGTTAGACTATGGATAAATTAGTACATACTACATAATATAAGTACACAATATTTTTTGATATTTAAAACTGTTTAATTAAACTAGCAGTTACTTTTTCTGCCATGATAATATAAATTTTTATATCGAAACTATGTATGTTCTGATTTTTTATATCAGTGAATTTAATAACATTTTTAGTTTATCTCTCTTTCTTTATTTGACAGTTAGTATGAGACAGAGTTATGTTTCAGCTGACACTTTATGTGGCTGGGATTAAAATTAATGTAATACCGTCTTGTAACAAATTGAATAATTGTGAAAATTCCACGATTATTATACCTGAATATAGAGATTACCGTTTTCTTATCCTATAATAATATTTTGTTTACGTATATGTTAATATTGGACTTACCTGTTGGTTAAGTTCAGTCATAATTAAACAAAGTGTTGCGCCCGAAGAATCAGTATAGACAAATAGTGTTTAATTGTAGATGTCGAGAGTAGCTTGTTACGTCCATTAAATCTTAAACTAATTTTTCATCTACCTCCAAAGAAGCTAGTTGTGTCGAAATTATTTGGCCTAAATCAGCCAGACATGTAGCGATTAACTTCTGGCGATTTTCTATAGCGACATCTCTTTTGAGAGCATGTTAATAATGAGCAGAATTTTTAATTTCTGGGTTCAATATGTAATTACAATTAGCGGGTATTAAATATTTTTTCAACATTTCTTTGCGAATTTCTTTGCCTACCCCCGATGTCGCTATATGGTTAAATCTACTTGCAACTTCTTTATTATTATCGGGACCATATTCAACGGAAACGGACGGATCATTCCCCAATATGTCGGTGATATGAGATATCCACCGCGTCATTTTCAGCAACGTCGTCATTGGTGACGTCAATACAATTATGACCTGGTGGCCACAGTATTTGGCTAGGCCCATCCGCCGTAGGATCACTCGTTTCGGGTATTGGCAAGACCCTTTGACGGTTGACCTGAAATAAATATTGTACATAATGTAAAATATATATGTCACCGTAAAATTGTAAAAACCGTTAGATTTTAATATTACTAGAGATACTATAAAATGTCGACAGACTGTCAAATAAAAATTTCTTCTTACAATTTTACACGTTATTTTTCATGCCGATTGGTTAAACGGCAAGCGCCGCAATCTGTCGACATTTTATAATAATATCTCTAGTAATATTACAATCTAACGGTTTTTACAATTTTACGGTGACATATACATCTCCTCCAATTTGGTGTAATAGCGGCGATATAGTTCTATCAATACTAATCTGATGCGTATTACACGAGACAGTACGGTGATATACTCCCAGAGTATTCTGATGCACTTCTTTGACTTTACTTGCAATTATTCACCAAAATTATAGTAGCGGAATTTCTCCAGATTACCCTCATAAAATTATGGCAATTGCGACGAATACGTCGCGACGTATTCGTCTATTATTTCTGATATTTTTTTTTCTCTTCTATACTATAGTGTAACAGTCTAACAGAGGTGTGACCTAGCGTGAGTACAAGTATTTAATATTTGTCTATACTGATTCGAGGACGCAGCACAGAAAATATAAAACAATAAGCAGTAAACTACGTCATATTAAAGTAAGATTAAAAAGTATGGGGTCAAATTGTTTAAATATTATTTTATTATTGTTGTTGTGATTAACTTGGATGTTAGAATGATTGTAACTTTGTATTTTATGATAACATTTACCAAATATCCAGTGTTTTCTTTTAACCGTTGCCAGTCTAAATTTACCGTAACACCGTAATATAAAATACACCATTATAATAATGAGGGTGTTTGATATTTGTTCTGTCGTTAGGGGGCAGTCATCTGGTGGCGTAAGTGGTATCAAAAACGGTCAATAAGAATTTTCGATTCATTTTCTGTCACTAGACGGCGCTTGGTAGCAGGACGGTCCTTGTCGAGACAAAAAACTGTCAGATGGCACGAATTGAAAAACCCACATTATATGGTAATAGCTTTTGTACACAATGCTGTGTGTACAAAAATTATCAAATGTACCATATTAATTATAATATTAAGTAAAGTATGAAACAAGTCGGTTATGTCGGTCGGTTTCAGGCTGATATTTCAAAACAAATTTAAAGTGTAAGAAAATCGAGCCTATACACAACTGTAACTTTAAAATACTTACATCTTATATAAAAATGTTATGTTGGTTTGTGTAAGCTTCAAAAACTCAAAAAGTTCTGCACCGATCGAGCTGAAATTTTAGTATGATATATAATCCTCATTAAGGATTGTTTTTACCTATTTTTTGCATCAGTCACATATCCGCAACCGCGAAAAAACTATATTTACGCGGGCGGAGCCGCGGGAAAAGCTAGTATTATATAATATTCGATTCAGTTCAGTTAATATGAATGATATTAACGATTCGATATAACAACGAAAATATACAGACGACTTGATAATCTGATCCTGTTTTATTAAAATCAGTTTACAGAAAGCTACGTGAATATTTTGAATTTAGCCGCTTAAACGGTGATAACTCCCTCGGCAGAAATCGGCAGCAGTCGGAACATTTACGCAGGTAACAGATATGGCCGCTCTATTCATTATGGCAAGCGATCAAAATCCGACTCGAGACAGAAAATATGGATATGCGAAATCATATTATCAAAGTATATTATTTTTATACTTTGAAAACCTAGAGGGTATGTACATTGGTTTACTGCAACGATTATGTTCAAGTGAACTAAACAATCCTTACCATAAATTATCAGGTTAATTGTTTATGTAAAATCTAACATAATATTTTAATTCTTCTAGTGTCTCTGCTGACACCAGAAAAATCCAGAAAGAAGTGCTGGGCTTTTGACTGACACTTTGACACAGACACAGAAGTGGGACTTTTTGATCACACCTCGGTCGCAGAGGATAGGGCAAGCGGCGCACCGCAATACCGACATGCCTCTTCCTCTGCGGCCCCACCAACGCCGCGCCGTTTCGACGGAACGGCCCCGCCAGCTCGCAGGGGGTAGGGAGAGTGGCGTACCGTAATACCATCACGCCTCTCCCCCTGCGATCCCTCCACGGCCGCAGAAGATAGGGAGAACGGCGCACCGTAATACTGGCACTCCTCTTCTTCTGCGGTCCCACCTCCACGCGTGTCTTCAGCGGACATGTTCAGCCCGCTGGGAGCGCCCTCCTCGGGCCAGCAGGCGGCAAACCCGGCCGGCCCCGGTTGCCTCTTAGCTTCACCGTGGGTGACCAGTCCACAGTTACTAAGCCCCACCGCCACGACAAGGCGTGCAACCATCGGGGGGAAAGGAAGGACAGAGCCCTTATAGTTCCTTGAGTTCAACGGTGAACGGAGCCTAAAAAATCATAGGTATTCAATAGCTTTATTTAATTAAAAACAAGAAAATAAAAACCTATAAAAAAATACCTAAAATCCTTCCCCTTAGGAAACCTCCTATAAAGATCTTTTCACCTAATTTTTAGGGGAAAACCTCATAAGTTAAGGGAAAATCTCGCAGCATTAAGATCGTGGTCCGGCTCCCAACCGTCCACTGTCCACATATTCGGTTTTAGTACGAAGCGAACCGTATCCCATAGATTATACAGATATATTTTCCCTAAAATTTAACGTCAAGTTCTCGAAACAGATATGAGCTAGCTGAAATCCTGGGTACGCCCTTGTACCGTATCCGATGTGGTCTGCGGCTAACTGAATTAATATTAATTAATTATGACAAGTCGGATTTTATCCGAAGCGAACCAAATCCGTGGTCCGCTCCGTACCAAATCTAATCGTCTGTTAGCACTATTACAGTAATGATTTTTTTTGATCCTTCAGCTAGTTCTAATGTTGTAATTTTGTTTATCAAAGATATTTTTATTGATCATCACATCAATAAATCTATATGGCGTATCTACATTTAGCTATCACTTTTTATCAGGCAGAGCTATATTATCAACTCACGGTTATATAACTTGAACGGTGAACCTGTGCTGCTATTGCCATCTCTCTCGTAGCCACAATACTTTACCGATTGTTCGAGACGAGCCTCCATCTCGAGTATCAGAAAGGGACGCAAGATAATGCATTAAATTTCGATCCTATTCTGTAATGTTTGTCCAATCGCGTCCGATCTCTGCGTGTTCCGGTTCTTTGTCATCAATGGGTTGCCGGGCGAGATCATTTTGAGTGCCACTTGAAAACGATTTACACTAAATTTAAGACAGTTAACGATATATGAGTTTTTTACTATTGTTTCAAGGGATAATTTACATATTTTGGCAACAAAATCGCGTCCGAGAAGACAGTATTTGCTATATTTGTTTGTTAGGTCCTTTTGACATTAATGAACCGTACCCACTTCAGCTGACTGCGTCGTACGCAAGGCTACTCCAACTAAAGTAGTAGTAGTCCGGCGATCGACAGAGGCGGTCGAGTGTACGCTCGCGGAGTGATAAGCGGATGTGTTATTGAGTTTTAAGATGGTTTTAGAACGTTTGCCATCGGCGTAGCCGCGTCTCGTTTGCTCGTAAACGTTTTTATTGTCGAAAATTCTGTAACTCTGAGGACGAGTTGGGTGCGTCGCGAGTGTGTGCCGTGGAGGACGACCTGGACGAGCCGAGGCTCAATAATGCTCAAATTCCTGACTCATAAGCTACGAACGCATTCTTTGAATGAGGAGAACGTTTCCGAGAAGGTGGGTGTCGGCGCGGCCCAGCCGGCTTTGCGCTGTGAAGGTCACACCGCCACCAGAAAATGGCCGCCTCGTTCGCGAGAACAAAGGAGCGGAACGATCGCAAGCTTTCGTAGCGAGCGATTAGCTCTTATTTAGTTCAATATAAAGCACAATATTCGGAAAACTATTCAGAATTGGTATAGTTTGAAATTACAATGAAAAATCGGTGGAAAACTACGTAAAAACGGCCTTTTCGGTGACGGTGTGTATGATGGCGGACGCACCGATTGATCGGATGTTTGAGTTGTTTTTATTTGTTTTCAGGTGGAGGAGCGAGACTCCGGCACCGAGTCGGATGACGAGGCGGACCGAACGGACGCCGGTGAGTTCTAGCCTGAGCGAAATAACCGAATCTAGATAAATCAATGTTTGTCATTATCTTACGCACGATCGCGTATACCGGCCGGCGTAGGTTTACGTCAGTTGTCGCTTATTAGTGTTTATATTTTATCAACGTACCTATACAGAGTACTGGTTTTCTGAGTTTCCATCCATGACAATCATCTAAAATCCGTTAAATTACCTCAATGTAAAATGGTGAGGAGGTTTATTGAGATTTCTCAATCGTCATTCAAAAGTAAACAAATCACAAAAGTAACTAAATATTTTATGCCTATAGGCTATAACCGCTTTTGATTAAAACTGATTAACATACTGGTAAAGTGAACTGACCCGATTAGGCTGTTTATTCGCATTGCTCTTTTAGATATTTATTTACAATAGGTTATTCTTATTAGACTTACGATCATGAATCATGATGATCATTAGCACAAAGCAAAATAGGCACCCACCTACATAATAAATCCTTTAACTGTAGTCAGCAGCAGTTATAAAGGACCAATGGCGTATTTCTTTGTTAGTAGTACGACCTTTGATAGTGACCTTGAACTTGTATTACAATAGATTTGGCTGTTAAACCGGTACCTAGATAGTGTTACGCTATACTGTATTAAAAGTAAATATTATATATCAACGTTAGAGCTGCATTTATATTATATTTTTTATTATTATTAATTGCAACCAAGATATGCCGATACTGAAAATTTTCTTGTTGTAGATTAGCCGCTGTTTAGCATTACTTCATAGAAGGATTGTTTTTAAAAGCATCATTAATTATATTGATTTTCATACAACTACATAATATGGTCTATGGATAGGTAGTTGTACGAAACTGTTAGTGTAACCACCCGGTCCACCTGTGTAGTATTTGTGAACAGTGATATTGTATGTTTGTGAGTGGTAAATGTTGCATGAATTTACTGCTTAGCTACTTCGTTCTTCAGAACAAGATTACAGTATTACCACAGTGTAATAAAGAGATACAGTGGTCCAACGCGTTTGAAGTCGCGCGAAATGCCGCTTTTGTGTAGGTATTCGTCATTGCTGCAAGGTTGTCACAATAATGTGTTTTATTATAATCTGTTCTACATTTTGTGTAGGTATTCGTAGTATGTGTATGTAGAGTACTAGGAATAAAACAAAAAAAAATATATAGAAGTATTAATGAAGAGTTTTATTATAAAAAATACAAATGCGTATACAAAAGCTCAGGGTTAGCATGATATATATCAATCGATATAGGTATATCGTATATATATCATGATATATATCAATTGATATTTATGCTTGATATATTATATCAAAATTGATATTGATATTTAAAAATGTAAAAGAATGTTTTAAATGTAAAAAATCTTACATCAACACAGGTCTTATTTTCCGAGAGTTTCACAAGCCTAGGTCATCAAAAACTTGCTATTTGACACGACATTAACTAATCATAGCCGTCGACGCAGCTTGTAACGGCTTATGACACCCACGTGACCCCCTGTTTTTCGGAAGAAAATTCCTTGTTTGTTATTATACTATTGTTATACCATTTATACCATGTGTAAAATTAATTCGACTGATAAAATTAATACATTTTTTTTTCTTCTGGTTATAAACAAAAGTCATTTTATGGTTTTATGGTTTATGAAAATTGATTCTCAAAAGTATCTATCGTTGATTTTTAATTGATTTGAAAACTTTTAATATCAATAATAAATAAATGAGTTTAATTTTACTTCCCTATCTTCAAATTATCAGACATACAAATTATTTCGATTCAACTATTACGAAAAAACATACCGTACCTATGAGATTTGTATGTAATTTTGAAAATATCAAAAAATCAAAAATATCGGATATATAATCGGATATATAATATAATATATATCAAAGATATCTGATATTTTGATATTTATTATAAATATCGGATATTTACGAACCCTGCAAAAGCTACAAATGCGAAACTGAAAGGTATTTTCGACATTTGGATTTACTAGTTTTTAGATTGCGATTGTTGAATTTGACGATGTAGTTAGTAAATTCTCATACGTAGATACAATTTTACTAAAAATTCTGACGGGAAACAGGCGCATGGTTTTATGGTATTAAAATTAATCTTCTTTAGCTGTTCATATAATTGACCATTGTAAATAAGTACCTACATACAATTCAAACGAAACACTGTCGCAAACCACTTAAAACAATCAAATTAAAAAGCGTCAACCCCGGCTGACGTGTCCCAAGTGAGTGTATGGCAGCTTGGGCTCGCTACCGCCCCTCTCTCACCCCGCACGCCCCGCACGATTGCTCTGTCTAGACGTGTCCGTTGGACGACTGTAGGTAATAGTTCTATAGGCTGTGGTATTACAATGTGGTATAATTACTTAAACGCCCCTTTTTCAGCTGTTTTACTAATTACTTGTAACCTGAAAATCACGCGTATAGTAAAATACCTAATACTCGCTACATAGCTGACTCGCTATAACATGCTGCATTGAATCCATTTATAAAAAAAATAGGAATACTAATATAAAAAATATAACACGTAAAAAGGCTTATAGCTATGTACCTACATCACACCCTCATAAGTGGTTTACACTATCGCGCGAGTGGCGAGGCGAGGCCCTCAGTGAGTCGCGAGGCGAATGTGTAAACGGGCATTCGTTCCTCGCCTCGCCATTCACCTCGCCACTCACGACGCTCGCGTCCGGAGCGGTTTTTTGCGCACGAGTCAAAGGACCTCGCGACGAATACGAGCGGGTGTTCACATTCTCGCGTTCGCTTCAGTCTGTTGCTAGTTCTCATGCGCGACAGTTGTTTCTCTCGCACGCGAAATAATGCGTTTCTTAGAACTTTTTCAAAAAGAAAAAGAATAATATATATAGGCTACTTGACTCAAATATTTAATTTCATACATTAAGGGAGTATTTCATTAAGTAGGTACTTGGCTTAGGAAAACGTATTCTAACGATATCATAAATTAAAAACTTAAGATTGATAAATAAAGTTGATATTATATAAAATAAGTATTTTTGTTTTTTAATTTCTATGATAAAAACACCGAAGTTACTTCCGGAAAGGATGTCACGATACAAACACACTAACCAAATATTATACCTTTAAACGAGCAATTCTTGTATGTATAGTCTTATGTTTGGGAAAATGCGTATTTTTGAGTTTTCATGCGTTTTTCTTTCCACGCAGAATATGTTCGCTAATTTCGTCCTGCCGGCCACTGTCCGTTTGGTTCAGGTTCAGGGTTCAGAGGCGGATGGCAAGAAACGAGTGTTACGGGTTCGAACCCCGCTCGGTGACTTACTTTTATATAAATTTACTTTATATAATTTTTTAATTTTCATTGTTTTTAGACAAGTTTAAAAAAAATGATAATGCTTGAGATCAAATACCTGATCTACACAGAAATCGATTGTAAATAATAATAATCTATCAACCAATATGTCGAATTGTGTTTTCGGCTGTTTTTAAAAAGTGTACTTATTTTTAAAAAAATTGTAGGTTTTGACGACCTCTGTGTATCAGTGGTTCAACATGTTGGTGCTATAGTCGGGATCGCGGGTTCGAATCCCGCCGAAGGAACAAAAAGTTTTTCCGTGTTCCTGGGTCATGGATGTGAATTAATATTAATTCATATTATGTGTATAATATAATAAAAATCTTAAATATGTGTATAATAAAGTACCCGTAGCACAAGTTCTTCGAGAACTTACCACGGGACCAGATTGACGTGGTCTAAAGCGTCTAAGATAATATATTATTATTATTTTAGGTTTCAAAATAATGTAATATATTTTTTTTGTGTAATAAAACAATTATGAAACGTTTAGGACTTAAATAAAAACAAGGTCAAGTCGCATAATATATGGAACCCAAAGCATAATTATATTAACCATAAAACTCAACAAAGTTAGACTTGTTGCCGCTAAAACTTCGACGTCCTCCATTGTCAATGGCATACAGACAACTGAACGCACCACGAGAGTGTAAGCACCCACTCGTAGGCGCGTCGCGCGAGGTGAGAAACGAGGCGAAGGGCGAAGTGAGTTGCGAGGCGAGAGTGTAAATCTTATATCACACTAAACAAACAATAATTCTAACAACATTAAACTAAGTAGGGTGGATGTACCAGTCAAACCGATTAAGCAACATTTTGAAAGTAATTTTGATGTAGTGACTAAATTATTACAACAATCATTGTAAAAAAAAAAATAACATACTCCTTGTCTACCGTAGAATCATGTAGTTTATTTTGATTTTCTTAATAGCTGTTAGATTTATTTTTATTTAAAAATGAATTTGGAAAGTCGCAATGTGCCTAAGGTTGACCAGATTGTACCAGCAATAGACCAGACATTGTGCCAATAGTGAACCAGTAAATAAAACGATTGTTTTTAATTTAAGATTTTTTAAATTAATACTAACAAGTTTTGTACTAAACAATCATCACAACTTTTTATCAGTCTACTAGTTTCGAATAATACTTACATGCCACAAGGCTCATAAGGTTGTTTAACTAATTAATTATCTACATAATCATCAAGTGATTCATATCACTTCTTGCAATAAAATATTTTTGAATAATTAATTTATTGGCATCAATTTATTAATTCCAGGAATTATATAAAAAAATTTAAGACATCTTAATCTTTATGATTGAAAAATGTTCTTTTAAGCGGCATTGTGTCTGTAAAAAAACGTACGTGGTCAATTACTGGAACAAACGCATAGTATAGATGTTACCAGTAATAAACCACTGGTCTACAACAGGAACCTAGTAAATATTAAAGAGTTTTTTTATAAAAATTGACTGTAGTTTATAAAGTAAATATAAATGTAAAAGAAAAAATAAACAAATTATCAAAAAACTTAATCACCAGTTGTAGACCAAATGGAATATTACTGGAAAATCATTGAATTTGCGTTCCATTAGTTTACCAATGACAATTATTGATTTAAATTATCATTTTCTGATGAAATAAGAAGTAGTATTATTTCTTTACACATCATATTACGTAGTTAATTGAAAAATAAGTAACAACGATTTATATGAACAAACATTTAAGAAGATTCAAAAAACTGACCGTCGCCAAAGAATATATATTACTAACGTAACGTCGCCGCGTGGCTTACTAATATGGCCGCCCGGAGCGAAGTGAACTAGTGTCGTTTCCAATCATATTATTACGTTTTTTACTGATGTAGATGGTGTGTTATCCGCTTTTATTTATGATTGAATGATTGACAGAAGTACGGCAGTGTTACCAAATGTAAAAAAAGTGGCGGGAAATTCGACAGAAGGTTAATATTTTGATGTAAAGATAGAAATGGTGTACTGCTGGTTCCTGGTGTGGCACTGGTGCACCCACCCTAGGTATCCTATAAACAAAAAAAAACAAAAACAAATTAGTAGCCAAATCTATGGACTATTGGCCTTGTCAGACGTTTGGGCCTGTGTAAGCGCACAGGTGAAACAGACGGTTGTGGTTCCGCTGCAACCGGAACGTTACTCGCGGGCGGTGGTGGCCCCGATACCACCGGGACCTTACTCTCGCCTGCTGCGGGATAGCCATGCCTACATGAGCTAAAGGACCCCAGCATATCCGTCGGTTCTAAAGGCACCTCAGCTGGCTTGATTTGGTCTATGTGCCTTTTAACTGGACCCTGACCCATATAAACCACATAGTGCCGAGAATCTACTTCCTCTCCTACTCTCCCTTGCACCCATTTTTGACCTTGCGCGTAATTACGTACCACGACCTGCTCCCAACTTGAAAGGCCCGCGCTTTACCGCCTGCGACTGTAATTTGCTTTTCCTTAGCTCTCTGGACTTTATCCTCTATAAACCTATCTCGCCCCAAAAGGTCTAACCTGGAGCGTAACGACCTACGTTGCAACAACATTGCAGGCGACGCCCTGTAGTATGGTCCACGTTTCGATATGCAAGCAAGTACGCCTGGAACTGCACTTATTCTTGCTGCTAACAAATTATATTCGTAGCCCCCAAGAATAACCGCCCATTTCTGATTTCTACTAGCCGCCATGACCGGAATACCTGCTTTATCTCCTAAGATGGTGACTAGAGGTTTATGATCAGTTCTCAAAGTGAATATACGCCCATACAAATAATGATGAAATTTTCGTACGCCTAAAATATAGATAACGCCTCCCGCTCAATTTGCAAAAAAAAATTATCTGCCGAGTTTAGCGTTCGCGAAGTGTATGCGATCAATTTCTCCCCTTGAGAAGTAACGTGTAAAATAACTGATTCTATACCGATGCTACTGGCATGTGCTGTTCAAAACAAGTGGTAAATCTAAGGAATAGTGTACCAGGACTTACTAGAAACTAAAATACCTTTAATATTGTTAAACGCCTGTTCACATCGATCCCACATAAATTTACAATTCTTTGTAAGAAGTTCATAATTATAATGGTGCTAAAATAGTGCTTTGGAACAGATTTAGCATAATAAATCACTAATAGATTATTTTTAAATAAAAAATTAAACCGACTTCCAAAGTAAAAATACACAAAAAAGTATGAAATAAAATTTAATCTCTAAATAATTCCCCTTTCAAATTCGGCTAAAATTTTTACTATTTCTCTACTCAATCTTCTTAATTTTGAAATCGGCACCAGCCCAAACAATATTCTACAATATTTTATACAACTTACGTTCATATTTGCTGGTACCGACTTCAAAATTAATAAGATTGAGTAGAGAAATAGTAAAAATTTTAGCCGAATTTGAAAGGGGAATTATCTAGAGATTAAATTTTATTTCATACTTTTTTGTGTATTTTTACTTTGGAAGTCGGTTTAATTTTTTGTTTAAAAATAATAATTTCACCCTTTTTAGTGATATATTTTGTTAAGTTATTATTAATACGTCTTAAGAACGTCTAAACTAAACGATCGAATGTATAATTAAATAGGTACTCGCCAAGCTTCCATTAGGTATTGCTATTAAGATGATGATGATGATTACTGTAAGTTATAAAGTGGCATATGCTTGCAGTTCTTTAAACAATGCCGAAATTTCCAAACGCATATCTTTAAAGACTGAGGAGTTCTGTACAGTGCTTTTGGATCCAGGATATACCTTGGTACAATATCTTATTTTTTTGGTAGTATATGCTTGTGTTACTTCAGTAAAAGTCAAAATCACTATATGTGTGGATATAAATTTTGAGGAGTTCCCTCGATTCCTCATGGCTCGCATCATCAGGTTTCCACTTTAGTGACTAAAGGACTAATTTCGAATTAAACCCTTTACAACAACAAAAGAATTTTGCAAATAGGTCCATAAACGGCAGAGTAATGTTCAATGATCTCCGTGTTAGTGTAAAATACTATGAGGAATACCTTTTATATCATCATAATCTGATGACGTATGGTGTGATAGTGGTGATGATGATGATGATGATGATTACTCTAACTGACAAGGTGGCATATGCTTGCAGTTCTTTAAACAACGCCGAAATTCCCAAACATGTATCTATAAGGAGTCAGGAGTTCTATTCTGTACTTTTGGATCCAGGGTATACCTTGGAGCAAAATCTTACTTTTTGGTAGCATATGCTTGAACTACTTCAGAAAAAGTCAAAATCACCATATGTGTCCATATAAATTTCGAGGAGTTCCCTCGATTCCTCATGGATCCCATCATCAGGTCACCACTTTGATATCAAAAGGACCAATTTGGGATTACACCCTATACATCACAGAAAAAATTTTGAAAATCGGTCCACAGGCGGCGGAGTAATCGTTGAACATACAAAAAAAATAAAAAAATATATATACAGCCGAACGTATAACCGCCTCCTTTTTTGGGAAGTCGGTTAAAAAGAACGTAAATCAGAATCATTAGTAGGTGCCTTTACATTTTTTATTGCTTAAACTTTAACTGGATCTGTGTAACGGAAAACGATCAATCTCTAAACATTTATTTAAAATTAATTTAAAATCACCGCATATTATATACGTATGGCACGGTCCTTTTTCATTACCGGTACGATAGGTGTCGCACAATCCAAACTGGATACAGGTGAGATTACTCCATCTCGTTGTAGCTGTTCGAGACTCCGTTCCACCGGCTCACGTAACGCATAAGCCAGTGGGCGAACACGTAAAAAGATAGATCGTGCCCTCTTTCGAAATCGAAAACCAACTGTTCCACCTGTATACTTTCCAAGACTGTCTGCAAAGAAAACCTGTAACTAAAATTCGCAAAATTAAAATCTCTTCGATCCTCATTAATATTTAACACTTGTGATAACTGATCCCTAGTTCTGTTATCCACTGACGGCCTAATAGATTAGTTTTACCTTATTGAACTATAATATACAAGTTTAAAAATTTCTCACATTTACTGTACAAAACTAGAGGTCTTATTCTACCTATAGGCTCCTTTAATTCCCCTGTGTATGTGTAGTACCTAAGTTTTAGTTCGCTAGGATAAATTTTACAATTCATAAACAGTCTGTCATATTATGTATCCTTATTTACCTACTTAGACATGAAATTACACTCCCTGTATCAAGTTCCATAATTATAGGTTTATTATTAATTGCAACACAAATTGTATAGGGAGGAAAATCCTTTAAACTGCGAGCTCTAATTAAATAATTTAATACCTCCTCACTGTCACTACTTGTAGTGCTGTTGTCTCTTATTGCTCCATCCAAACGATTCAAGTTAGTAGAACCTCTCTTGCGCGGGCACATTCGTTTGAAGTGACCTTCCTTATTACATATTTTGCAAACATAAGACTTAAATTTGCAAAATTCCGGGTTATGTTGATAACCACAAATATAACAATTATTATTATCCATAAATCTAGAAGCTTTAGCATTTTAAACTCGATTTCCATGGAATTCAACATTGGGAAGTTTACTTGTAGACCCCACAAAGGACGATGTATGTGGTATCTCATGACTGCTAACTACAAGGGCCCCACTTTATTCTGCCGTTTCCATAGCTAATGCTATGTTATAGGCTCGATCAAAAGTACCGTCCTCTTCTGTGAATAGCTTCTTTCTGATACCTTCGCTTTTTACCCCACACACAAATTGATATCTTAAGTTTTCCGTTAGAGAATCATTTACATTACAATTTACAATTTTTAGACAATCTCTTTGACGTTTTAACAACTTCTTTTAACTTTATTGAGGAGGAACTTATAACTTTTACCTATGTTGTTTTTTACAACAATTAATGTTGTGAAAAAAGGGGATTTATTAGATTGTAAAAAGAAGAATGGGTTGCTTTTTTAATAGCCTTTACTATCCATTTCGTCGCCCTGGCTTTCCTAGGCCACAGCAGCAGGTACCCACTACCCAGTACTTATTTTTGCTGAACGGTCGGTAGTCGCCAGTCGGGATGTGACTTGATGTGACCCGCCCAATCTTCATTTCAAATAAAAAAAATTGCTGCCCTTGTAAATCTTCATGATCCCTTGAATCGGTAATCTGTTGAATATCCCGCTATCATTCAGATGATTGCAGTTGATTACAATATTCTCACCTTCCGTGTCACTCCGAGGTAGACCCGTTATCTAATGACTGTGATTACCTTTGTGAGTTTTAAAGCTTTTTTGCATTATTATTGTATAATGTATACCTCAACGTTACTAATGAGACCAAACCGTAGAAAGTTTCCTTTTTGAAATGAAAACTACTTTAACGTCTTTCTGATTCGAGACCCAATAAAACGAATAAAACCAACCAAATGCAAAAAGAGTCCGTGTCAATTCGGTGGAAATTTGTTTGCCAAGTGCCAACTGTGCAATTTGTTCCTTGTACTACTGTTTTTTTTTAAATAGTCCTAAAATATTATTAATTAACTTAAAACGAACCCAATCTGCATGGATTGTATAAAGACAAAATTCTAGTAACATTGTTTCCCAGTTTAGCTCTCGCCTATTTGAATTCCGAAACAAGTAATAGATGACTTATATTCGACGTGTGTGGATACGTGCTCTGAGAGATAAATCTGATATAAAACCAAGATATATGTATTTCCTGGTTTTATAATATGGCTATCACAATATTGTGCTTTCCAATACATGTGTATTGTTTATTTTTGTCTTTATTTTGTCTCTTGTCTGTATATTTGTTTAATCTTATAAAAAATTCTCGTGTTACAGTGTTTGTAAGAGAATTTACCCGAAACGGATTGACCGATTTTATGGAATTTTGCAGGTGGTCGGTATGAGAATAGGCTATTTTTCATACCACCTAATTTTTTTCGTGTAATTTTTTATTATTCATCTACTTATATACATAAAAGAATGTCGTGTTAGTTACACTATTTATAACTTAAGAACTGCTGAACCGATTTGGCTGAAAATTGGTGGGGCAGTGGCGAAAGAAGTGGCGAAGGCTCCGGCTTCCCTATGAAGGACTTGTCCTTCATAGGGAAGCCGGAGCCTGTATAATAGGTTAGGATTTGGATGAGGGTCGTCAAAAGGTAAGCGGTAAGGGAAGCCGATAGGAATGGAGTTATAGGAACCCTACGCCACTGGGAGGTAGTTTAGAACCAGATGGACATAGGATACTTTTTATCCCGATCCCGAGGGACGTAACAAAAACGTGGTATTACGTATTTAAATATGGATTGCAATTCCAATGTCTCGCTAAAACTCGAGGACGGCTGGATCGATTTGGCTAATTTTGTCTCTGTCTTGAAATAATTGTGGAAGTTCAGGGAAGGTTTAAAGGGTGAGAAATATTGGAAAAGGTAGGTTGTAGGAGTAGGACTAGGACGTAGGTTTCATTATAAGCGTAGTTATTTATTAATTCCAATTCATATTTAAGAGAGAACAACGTGTGTCGGGACAGCTAGCTGTTTAATAAGTATATTAGTACTGTAATCATTACATAGTATAAAACAAAGTCCCTTTTATTGTCTGTCCCTATCTTTAAATCTTTAAAACTATGTAACGGATTTTGATGCGGTTTTTTTAACAGATATAGTGATTCGACGGGAAGGTTTTTAGGTATATTACATGCATAACATAGTACAGGAACACAGATAATTTTAGAGGTTTCTAATGTCCTAAATTCTTTTTTTTGCGCTTACATTGCAAACGCTGGCTTGAACCCTACGAGATAGATCAAAATAATGTCCTACAGTTTTGTTCATATTAAAGTCTACAAAAAAGTCTGCGACGGCATAATTTTGTGCATTTAATATAGATTAATATGGCCTTTTACAGCATGTAATTTAAATGCATATTTTCGAAGATAATATTACAGATTATAAATGCAGAGACATAGTGTTGCGGCTGCACTGGGTTCGAAAATGCTGGTCGAGACCGCTTGATATATTATAGGACCCTATCATATAGACCGCGTCTATATGATGTTATTACCAATGGGTACGAAATCCTAAAAACATTTTCAATATTGTACCTATACAGAAGTATTAGTCTGAGTCACAAGATCCCTGTCAGAGAATTTCTATCCAAGGGCACCGAAAATGATGATCTAGGGCTCATTCGATTCGGAATGACCTCTAGAAACGTTTTGAAAAATTTCAAGAGAGGCTCGAAACAATTGCAAAAGTTATTTAAACAATTTAGTAAAATACAAAAAGGGGGTATGGTTTTTTGAAAATATCGCGAAAACCATTAAAGAAACTATCAAAATTCGGATATCTTTACGGTTATAATTATATAATTTCTGGTTTCTATATTCCTAAATAAACAAATAATTACATACCTGTACCATACAGTAGTTATTTATATAATATTCCGTATCGCGCCACCAGCGATTTTGAGGCCGATTTTTTTTTACAGTCGCGTTATAATCTGTAAACATCAGAACTAATATTGTTATGATGGCGCATGACCTTTTTTGCAAAAAAAAATTAAAATAAAAAAAAAATCTTGTGTTAATACAGGAGAATCAATTCCGAATGTAATTATATTTTATATATAATGTGATATAGGAAATGTATGAGAACAGTATATAATTCTTAGGTAATTAATAGCAATGTATTACTCCGAGTTGGCCCAATACGACTTCATTGGGTTAGGTTAGATGGCTAAGGCGGGAGCGTAGCGCAGCGAAGCTACCGCCTTAGCCATCGTGGTTATTTTTTTTGTAAACCACCCAGAAGTAGGAGCCCCGCGTAGCGGGGCTCCGTCGACTCATAATTGAAGCCAGTTGTTATTGAGGGCTTATTATAACGCGACTGTAAAAAAAAATCGGCCTCAAAATCGCTGGTGGCGCGATACGGAATATTTTTTTTTTTTTTAGCCAGAAATAGTCATGCGCCATCATAACAATACTAGTTCTGATGTTTACAGATTATAACGCGACTGTAAAAAAAATCGGCTTAAAAATCGCTGGCGGCGCGATACGGAATATTTACCATTTATATAATTAAGTTTATTCTTAAGACAGAACAACGTCTGTTGGATATTGCTAGGATAAGACAAGTTTAAAAATCGCGTGTCACTGTGTTTGATAATTAACTCCTCCAAAACTGCTTAAACGATTTTCATGAAATGTTTAGTGCATATTCAGTAGGTCTAGGATAGGAGAATAGGTAATGAGTTATGACCTAATCTATAACTTAATGATAATTTCGATAGCAGAACAACGTTTGCCAGGTCAGCTAGCGTATGTACGAGTATATATACAATTGACATTTGCGAGTGTGATCACGTCACGCGTGATTATTTCTTTTATCGCGAAAGTCAAACAAAAGTCAAGGTCTTGTCCACATAACAATCATAATATACGAACACTGTGTTGTCATACTTCATAACTCTGCCTAATTCATTTCAAACATAGTAATGGGAGTATCAAGTTACCACTTACCACGAATAACGAATGGTGTCGGATATGCTTGTAAGTTGACTGCTAAGGGGGGACCCCTTAGCAGTCAACTTTTTTTTTTTTTTTTTGGAAATGAATGAAAAGATTTTTGCAGATGAATTCTGAGTAGAACATACATGAGATGACTAGATGAACACAACGTATTTGCTTCTTGAAAAGAAATACGATAAAGAAGCATACTACCATATTAATTTAATGGAAGTTTTATACAATGTAGCAAGTGAATACACACATTTTCTAAAACCAATAAAAACAGGGGACGCAAAATGGTTGAAACACTTGATAGGACATGATGACATCAATGGAAGGAAGTGGAAAGGGAAAGGTCCAGGAAGCACTATTTTCACAGGAATAGAAGAAAAGGCAACGTCATGTCAAGAGTTCTAAATAACAGAGAGGTGTGGCCGCGCAATATTTCCACTTTACAAGAATAAGGCAGATTTACGTATCTCCTCTAAAATAAAAAGAATTAATCTTGACTCGAGTTGTAAGAAGGAACAACTTTCCATTGTTATTTATATTATTTTTATATTCCAAGCACATATTACTCGTATGTATGTCGAAAATGGCAATTTCATGTGGTTTTGTTGGAATGAAAAATAATAATATTGCTATCAGTTGTTGACGACGCGCAGTCTACAGGCGTGACGCATCTACGTCAGCAATATTATACTTTAATAAATTTGTTATTTGAGGTCGGGAAGTGTAAGGGGTTGGTAAAAAACGGTTTATCTCGATTTCCGGCAAAACTACACGTTTTATTGAAAAAATTCAAATAGCAAAGTTGTAGGTAATAAAACCTCAAATCGCCCCTAATTTATTTAACCCATATTTTTTGTTATATTCTCTTCCTTTTCCAATGGGTTTCATTTTGACCATTTTCAAAGGTAATACCCCCTATAGTGTACAAGAGCCCGAGGATTTTTTTTAAATTGGAAGAATAAACACAATTTTGCCACGTCATTACTCCTAATTGTTGATCTATAAATTAGTATAGAAAGTGGAAACATAATTACACAGGATGTCCAGGTACTTGATTTGAAGCTATCTGCCGTCGTACATCCGTCATGAACGTCAATACAATTACTGCCCACTCCAAGTAGTGAGGGTTCTCGTATGTAATATAAACAAACGAGGGAACCTAAAGGTTGCCAACCAATATTGGAGTTGCCAGCAATTCTGTAAATGTTTATTATCTGAAAAGCATTTTTTTCACTCATCGGCTAAATTTAGTGTCATGCAAGGGTTACCGCGAGAGCGATTACTCTCAGTGGCGTCTGTCTTCTCCTATGGGGCTCGGAGGTACATACATCTACTACAAATGGGCGTAGGTATGTAATGTGATAGCATACCACAATTTATCACCTATTACCACCCGGTAAATTATTACAGAAATAATCTTTTGCACTAGCTGAGGCCCATGGCAGAATCCATGTAATTATGAAATTCCTTCGTGCTTCTGATAAAATTACCACAAGAACGTGGAAAATTGTAAATTGGTCTCGGAAGTCTGATTCTCGTTTTTTATGAAGAAATGAAAAACATGGGAATGATACACTTGTATAATAATTGAAATAAGTTGTAGGTTCTGTCAGACAAGTTGCACCGCTTTTTACCTACTTAAGAACAGGTTTTTTAATAATAAGCTTCTTCGCGCCGTCTCTAAAGGGATTCTATGCATTTGTGTTCCAAAAGACCATGCAAAAACTGTATGGATAGTGTCCCCACCCCCCAATAGATTTCAAACCTATCTCAGTTAATAGCTCTTTCCACGCTGATAATAATTTAGTATGGCGACATTCTCCTCAGGAGTGGGGTTTTTACAGTAATTGGAATTTAATTTTTTTATTGTTTTTTATTAGCGACCCACTCTAGCTTCGCACAGGTGCGATGTATTCTATTCGCTATGTTTTCTGTGAATTTCTATGTTCGCTATGAATCACTCTATCCAATGCTGAAAACTGCTTTAAAATCTGTTGCTTAGTATAAAAGATCTTAGCGAACAGAGAACTAAGCGACTTAATTTTATACTGCGATTTACCGGCTCAAAAAAACCATGTTCCATGCCCTGTCTGGGCATGGAAGTTGGAACATGCTACATGGACTCCTTTTAATTGGCCGACATCAGTTGCAAGTGACACGCCTTGCACAAAACAGAACTGGATAATTTCTTGTACTTCCTTTGACCAAAAAGACCTTTAACACTTTACAACGTATAAATATTATGCAGTAGGACATCGTAACTTACATTAGTGGCATTTATCGGTATTTAGTATTTACCCAGGTGCTCCAGATGTTACATAACTAATGCAGTCGCCTGCCAACACAACCGGGCCCATTTACACAAGAACGCCCTTCGATATAGCTTACTGACACTCTTCCTTATCTATATTTGTCATTATAGTAACAGACGGATTGACTGGATAGCACATTTAACTATAATTTATTCTGCGTTATTTTAAATTTAACTTCCTTTTTATTGACGTTAAAAATTATTGCTCAGGCTAGCTTTACTTGCCTTTAGTTCATAGGGATACCCATTTAAAGCTTTAAAGATCAAAGTAATTGATGGTTGAAGCTTCGCAGCGAACTCGACGTGGACACTTCCGCCAGCCATTACCCGCGTCCAGCCAGCTCCGCAGAAGCCCTGAATAAAACATGACTCCAAAACTGGATAAATTAATTGGGACCCGCTTCTACGAACTACACCAGGGTTGTCTGTCACTGTCGGTTTACGCGAATCCTTGATACATAATCTATGCCTAGACCCACATCCACCCTATCCAACCCATGTTTAAAGAGCGATGCCCCAGCATTTTCGTTTCTAAATAAAGAATTGTATAACGCTGGCAGCCCTAATGCAAGTGAATCGCGTATACCATCAATTGGCAATTGCACAGTGAATGGGCCCTCTGCCCTCGCGTCCCAATATGGTGCGACGGGCGACGTCCGCCGCAAAAACCACTCCACGCTCTACACTATACGAGCAGCCACGTTTCTCTCGGCAAAAACTAACGCATCCATAGTAACATTGCTTATGTGAAACTCGCCATTGTCAGCCGACCGGTTTCCGTTTTTATTTCTTGTGATTAAAAAACCTACGGGGAATTTTTACAATTAATGGGTTTCAATTAAATGTTTCTTAGAATATTTTTACAATCAATAAATTATTATTTATTTAAATCAAACAATACTAACATGTAGAGCCCTTAATATTTGAGATTGAAGAATATAGTTTTCATTTATAATTTTTACTGTTAATGTAATAAAATCTATGGTATATGGAAAAGAAGGGGTTGCTTTATGGTTATTTGGCAAATTTTGAAATGGAGTCGACTCTGACATTAAAGCATTGCTAATAGAGTTGCGCAGAGCTCGCTCGGGTTGGTACGACCGTCCTCAAAAATTCTGCCGCAAAGCATTCTGCAGTAGATTATTATCACGTTCCACAACTATATTATGTTATCTTATTATCATGTATAAATGTATTATTCCTTTATCACCAATAAGCGAAAATTTAGAATTCCTGTCTCTATTAATTATGTACCTACATACGGTGTACCCAGTTCTTCGTTAATCACTCCCCACACTGATGTCGGTGACGGTGATCGGTTTCATTGAAACCAGGCCAGTTACGCAGGAGTAATTTTATAGTGCCCAGGTGTGTGCGCAGTACACAAGAGCACTCTCTCTTATTTTACTCTCATAAATCATAATCAAGTGGGATGGATAACCGACACGACTGACGAGAGATCAGGCGCAGGTCCGACTTTTTACGTGCCCATCCGACGCATGGATCATCTTTCTTGTAAGACAATCAGGTGTGACGCCTGCATTGTCCCTACCAAACTTGGAAATAACATTTTTGTTGTTCCAATGCGGGAATCGAACCCACAACCTCCGAGTCTAGAGCTATTAATGCTCTAACCACTAGACCACGGAGGCTGTTCTTAGTTAAGGAAAACCTATGTTGGTTCATACTTCATTATTGGAAACCAGTTTTATTTTCACTATCTAACACATCAAAACAGTGACTGTGAAAACACAGTCTTGTGGGTTTCATGAAATTACTCACATTAAGACTTGATATCAGATGATATATTATAAAAATAGACTGCAATTCCAATGTGTCGCGAAAACTCGAAAACGGGATCGATTAGGCTAATTTTGAAATAATTGTGGAAGTTCAAGGAGAGTTAAAAAGTGAGAATTATTGAATATCTCGCAAACGGATACGTAAATAAAAAAATCGCCTTAGCAATCTCCTAGCGCCTTCTCCGTTTCTGCTTTCTGTTTGGTTTAATAATTAAGTCTGCCCATAAGAACTTGAGTGACTTCAATGGGCTTTCTCCTATTTTCCACTACAGGTCCTTCCAGACCCTCCTGTAGCTGTACCTAACAGTTTCAAGATTGTAGATCGTTGTTTAGTACATATTTGGATGTTCATTAGGTGACATTTTTTCTTTATAGGTATACGCATATAAATGCCTGCCTAGGCAGGCCTAGAGTGCCTACTCGCACACCAGCCTGGCGGTGTTAGGTCGCACCTCTGTACATGTTTAGTTAAAATTCGTTACGCGTTCTACATTACTAGTTTTACCAAACCAGTTTCTGTTTCGCAAGTCAGTTTTTTATTAAGTACTTACTTACATTACAAGTTTGGGCCGTATGTTTTGAGCACAATATGTTGAGAATTGAGATATTATTTAAACATCTTAAAAATTATTTATCATCTCTTTTGTAGATAGGTACGAATTCTAATTAAGTACATTTTTTCTCGAATTAGCTACATGGATTTTTTACATGTCTTATGTTTATTACTCTTCACACTTATTTCACTTTTTTGAAATAATTCTTTAAAAATTTTGTAGTTTTATTCTAATTTAAGCTTGCAGATGTTGAGGTAGAATTTTCTAGAAATACATTTTCCATAACCTATTATATTTTAGGGTTGGCAACTCGACGCTAACGTGGATTGTATAATTTTAAATTGTAGAAACTTTCCGCTGCTAATTTAGCTAACGAAAACGTCACAGTCCGATAGTTCGCTATTTATAGATGCAAATAAACTTATTGATTGTTTAGATACTATCGCTTACTATCTTGTATTGGTTAGTTCAAAACTAGGACAAATGTAACGCTTGATGAATACAAATTTAGACGCTAATTGATCCCAGCAAATTATTTTACTGTATCGAAGTCCAATTACTTGAAACGTCCTTTTTAATTGAAATCGATGAGATGCTGCTTAGTCTGCACGTGCTAGTCTAACGAGGGTTAATGAACTCTGAATCACGTGAAGATCTGCTGAATTTTGTCATTAGTTTGGACGAATGTAACCATCTTATGTTGTTATTTACAGTTAATATCAGCTAATCCAAATGCCATTTACACAATGTATTAGCTATAAGTACCTGTAGGAGATTTTGAAACCAAGTTTTAGTTGATCTTGTTTATAGGCAAGGGAATCTTCTTGAGCCACTTATATCGTGGCAGTGTTAACTAAAACATTCTACACGCATCACAAGAGAAATTTTCAAAGAGTATTTATAAATTTAGTGACCCGATGTATGTTGCGGCCGTTTAGCGTGCGCGCACGCAGTTAACGGCGCGTCAGCCAATCGTAGTGCGGTATCAATGACCGGCCGCCCGCCTTCCCCGCACGACCGGCTTATCAAAATTGATAATTCAAAATTGTACCAATTAAGTAATACCATAGCCATTTCGCTTAAGAAATATATTGGATTTTGGAGTATTACTCAAATATAATAAAAAAAAAGGAAAGAGCGAGTCGGACTCGCCCACCAAGGTTCCTTACAAAGTAAAAACATCAAAGTAAGAGCAATGAGCATCATAAAATATAGTTCAGGAATCGACTCTTGCTGTTTTTGTCGAGTCTAAAAATGGCTGATAAAAGTTTGTATGGAGAAGCTAATATGTATTTTGATATTATTCGTTTTAAATAAAAAATATGCCTGTACCAAAAAAAGTTTTGGAATACTCACATCAAGCTTTTCACACAGGACTTCACAGCCAGTGGGAGGTAAAGAGATGTTAAGGGGAGCAAACCACAAGTTTAATAGGTATTTTTTTATTAAAAATTGTTGACACCGCGTCAGTCGTAATGAGAGTTTTTTAAATTTGTGACATCTGACAGTTTTTTGACACGACAAGGACCGTCGTGCTACCAAGCGCCGCCAGATGACGCTTTGTGTTCGTTGGGTCTGTCCAATAACGGCAGAAAAAATATCAAACACCCTCATTAATTATTTCGGCAAGTTATAATATTTATTTGTTTCTTAGATACAAAAAGAGATTTGTTTGGAAATAAATAAATATCGATAAAAAATCATTTTTTGCAATAAAAATGAAACAGGGGAGCGCCGTAAAAAAACGGTTATGAAGCCCTGTTGTAAGGATTTCGTTTAAAAAATTACTTTTTTCCTTTTGAGGTTCGAAACCCTAAAAAGTGCTCTAAGTGTTTGTACAAAATGTATTTACTATTTACATAATATTTAACCATAACTTAAGTTTATCATTGAAAAACGGATGCTTACCCAGAGGTGGGAAAGTCAGAACTGGTTTAAGATACAGACCCTATGGATTGTCTAGAAATATCTAGTAGGTACTCAAACAAATTAGCGACACTGACTAGATAGACTATACATTTATCGTGAGTTCTTATAATTGTATCTAATACTCCTATCTCTTCTTAATTTTGTAACGATTAGCGACTGATGATGCAAATTACAAAAGCTGGAACAAAAGAAACCGCTCTATTAATATTATAATTAGCTATTTAGCTCTTATGATTTTTATGTATTAAGCTAAAAGTTAAGTATCATATCAATAGAAAAACGCTTCCTTCTTCGGTAGTCAGGTAAAGAGCGGTCTGCTCAGTTTATCTATACCAGTGTTTTTCAACCTGTGGGTCGCGACCCCCTGGGGGGTCGCGAAGCTTCTGTAGGGGGGCGCCGGAGGTCGAGAGAACGTTAGTAAAATAACAATTAAGATTTAAAAATATTTATTTATTAAGTAAGAGAATTTAACAAAAGGATATACCTACTCAAAAATTGATCATCGATATTATCGATGTATGTAGTTGTAAATTAATGTGTTTGATGTACTTTTATCCGAATCCTAATTATGGAGACGCATAAAAACGTCGTATGTATTTATCCGGTGGAGCCGGCCCATTTTTGCCGAAGCGTGGCTCTCCCACAGTAGAATCCCATGATAAAAAAGGTCGGGGGGTCGCGAAATATTTTTTCATACAAGGGGGGCCGCATCATGAAAAAGGTTGAAAAACACTGATCTATACTAATATAATAAAGAGGAAAAGTTTGTTTGTTTGTTTGCATTGAATAGGCTCCGGAACTACTGGACCGATTTTGATGAAATTTGGTACAGATATAGATTAGACCACAGGGAAGAACATAGGCTACTTTTTATTGCGGCAAAATTTACGGTTACCGCGGGATTTTCTTTTGCGCGCACGAAGTCGCATGCAACATCTAGTTTATTATAAAGTTTTAAGTTTTGGTCGAAGGCGCTCTAAAAGAAACTGCTAAAGCATAAGAATTGATTGAACGTTGAAATTGAATCGCTTGAAATAAAGAGAACCGCGTGGTTTCCGTCGACGTTTCTCCCGCTAGGTATATTAACTTGCGCACCGGTTATCGCTAGGAGCTTTTTGCCAGTCTATCGTTTTTAGGGTTCCGTAATACTTAAGGAACCCTTATAGTTTCGCTCTGTCCGTCCGTCTGTCTGTCTGTCTGTCTGTCTGTCTGTCCGCGCCTCTAGCTCCTGTAATTATGAATATAAATTGATGAAATTTGGTTCAGTTATAGATTGTGTATAGATCACGGTTTCGGGATCATAAAAAAATAATAATTTTATATTTTAAGGGTGGCTCTCCATACATGTGAAGTGGGGATGAAAAATATTTTTTCACTCTACCCCATCGTGTGGAGTATCGTAGAATAGGTCTTTTAAAATAACGGCAAGGTTTCATATGTTACTTTTTTATAAAGTTGACCATTTTCGAGTAATCGGCCTCCAAAGTACTTTGTAAGTTGGTCCCCCCCCTAGCATTTTTAAACTATAGGAGATAGAAACTTGAAAATTTTCATGCTGATAGATCACGCTAAAAACTCTTTAGGAAAACTATTTTGAACCAAATCGGACAGTAACTTTTGGAGTAATTAAAAAAAGCATATTACGCGTTTATAGTTACGGAACCCTCCTTAGACATGTCCTGACATGCTCTTGGTTAGGTTATTTATGAGACCGATCCGCAACAGTGTTCCTATCACAAAATAATATTCCCGTAAACATGACACCAGGAAATAGCATTATGGCACATTATGGGAATGTAGTTCTTGGCAGTGGTGCATAGATATGGATTATATTTTGCTAAAACATCTACCCCCTTACTAATAAACGCTGTATAAGCTTTGAATAGTTACACAGTGTTTTGTCTCCTTCTATCGAATTAAAAATGTCACTTGTGTGACGGGAACAAAAGACTGTATAACTATTCAAAGCTTATACAGCGTTTATTAGTAAGGGGGATACTGGATATGAAACAAAATTATCGTAACAATTATATGAATTGATAGGTACTGACTACAGAGTAGATACTTTTGAAAAAATCTAAAACTAATTTACAAAATAAACTCGTGTCTAAAGTAAACTACAGGAAAATATTATCAGGGAAGACGACCATGTGCTCAACTCTATGACGTACATTTGACAGAAAAAATCTTTATGTAAGTAAGTATATGTACAAGAAAAAGTTACGCCCGCGCTATCTAGATTTCAGAAGATTTTGTAAATTTAAATTTGCGGCCTGAAAGCAAACTTCAAAATGTTAAAATTACAAATGCCAAACCTCGACTGCTCCGGTCAACTAATAGGTAACTAAAAGTAGTTAGTAGTTTAAGTATGGACACTTTTTGCCTCGACATGACTCGTCTAAGGATAGACCTTATAAAAAAGTGGAAACAGTAAAATATGAATAAGTACTGTTAACTACCTACGCTACGTTAAAAAATCAAAATCAAATAAAAAAAATTACAAAACTGATAATCTTAGTAAAAAGAAGAATGCTGACGGCGTAAAGAAAGTTACCCAACCCAGCGCAAAACTGAGAGCTCGTCTTTGAGGTTCTCTTTTTCCTTCGACAAGTTCCTCTTCCCTTGTGTGATAACTTGATAGCACTCTAGAGCTCTTACTAAGTATGTAAGATCAGCCACCAAAGAGGTTTGGACTAATGCAATAAATGGTACTACGAAAGTAAAAATGATTCTGATATTATGTTATAAGCGGACTATGCGAGAATATCAATAACCATCAAACAGCTGTTTTTAGATTGCGAGGTCAGCGCTCTTATCGGCCATTTGCTTGTACGTTGTTTGTTCGTAAAAACAGTGTCATACTATCAGCCAAAGTCTGATAACAATATCTAGAAGATCGAACGTTATAAAAACGGATTTTAGGTGAGTTTTTTATTTATAAATTATAAGATAGTGGCTTAGACCTTCATCAATTTTTGCTTAGAATATAATATTACATCCATACTAATTTTATAAATGGGAAAGTGTGTATGTTTGTCCGACTTTCACACCAAAACTACTGAATCGATTTAAATGAAGTTTGGTACACACATAGTCTAGAGCCTGAGAAAGGACAAGGCTACTTTTTATCGCGGGGAAATGTACGGTTCCCGTGGGATATCTAATTTTACAGTTTCACTTAAAAACTACTAAACGGATTATCATGAAATTTGGCACATATATAAAGTAGACCACGGGAAAGGACATAGGCTACTTTGCATCGCGGGACATATACGGTTCCCGTGGGTTACTGTACTTACGCGGGCGGAGCCGCGGGCATCGGCTAGTAACAAATATTTCGGTAACCGAGTCGAGGTCCTGACTACGCATGTACTATGTAGACAGTATGGAAATTGGAATACAGATAATGGCGCGCGTAATGTTCAATGTTTATGACTAGTTGCATGTCAGTACAGTTGTCCTCCCTTGCGTCTTGCGACGATACCGGGGTCTACGTACTCGAAGCATATAAAACCAAATATTATTATGTCATTATGAGTTTAAAAGTCACAGAAACCGTTATGCCATTGTTATATGATGAAAGCAACAGGCATTATGAGAAATGTCATCGGAATCAGCGCGAGCGTGTCTGTGCAGTGTGCAACTGTGCAGTAGGCCGAGCTAGTCTAGAGCGAGGTGCGAGCGCTATGCCGCGGCCATTCACCCCTAAAGCGAAACCGGGTCGCGAAGGTTACCGCCTCCCCCCCTTTGCTTCCAAACAAACTAATCCAGATAGAAACCACCCGGTATCAGTGATTAGATAATGCACGTTCTAAATTTAAAACTAAGTTTTTTTTTATTCGTTGTCGTGCAAGATTGTGAGAGGCAAGTTGTGTTTAGTGAGTAAGTAATGTGGATTAGAAATTGCTGATACGTTACTCGAATGTAAAATTATGTTGTCAGCTCTTTTCATTATAATTGATTTGACGAAAAACATGATTGCTTTGCTTTAGATTAATTAATTGTTATTGAAGAATTTCAATTATTATGCCTCTTTTATGGAATTAATTTTTTGACTTTTCGAACACTTAATGGAAATTTTAATTTCGTCATTATTTAACTGATGTGTTGTTATTAAAAATAGTAACACAACAGTAAAATTATTATATTTATGTATCGTGTATATAATTTAGATCTGCTACTCGTATATGGGGCTGTATAATATGTGGATTTAAAGCATAATCGTTGTATTGAGTTCTTCACACATCTTTAGCAATTAGCATCCTAATTCCTAGCATAAAATTCTTCCTAAATACTTATAGAATTGAAAAGTGTATGTTGTAAAACAGAAAAATGGCAAAGAAAAATGATGAGGCCGATATCGATCGCGCGGAGTCAACAAACATGAACGAGTGATCTGAAAGGTCTGCTCCGTGCCAATTAGAATAATTCATTCAGCTGAATTGGGTCAACGCACTCCGCCACCCCGTTCACGGTTCATGTCCATTTTTACCCGACTGCGCGACGCAAAGGAGTGGTAATGTGTTTATCAGCCTATGTATGTATGTATGTATGTTCCTTTGAAGCACTATACAGACCAAACGCCTGGGCCGATTTTTATGATTCACACGTCAATCGATTCCTCTTAATCCGGCGAGTGTCACTAAAGACATGACGTTAGTGAAAATTCAATATGGCGACTACTGGACGCCATATTGTGAAAATGAAAAAAATGAAAGTCAACAAACTATATCAAGTGGGGTATCGTTGAATAGGTATTTAAAAATAATTGTTAGTTTTCTCTCAATATTTTTCAATTCGACTGACCGTTTAGGATCTATATCGATTTAAAGTTGCGTAACAACCATTCTCACATTCCTTGTGATGTACCTAGTACTGATGCTGATAGGAAATCCAGTCTGGTAAATAGATAGCTAGGTACTCATAAAGTGTAAAATAAAAAAATAATAATTTAAAAAATTTAAAAACCCGACTGCGTAAAAAGCGAATCAAACTAAGTACAGTTTTCAGTTTTAATTATGTACTTAGTTTGATTCGCTTTTTACGCAGTCGGGTTTTTAAGTTTTTTTTCTTCAATCCCCTGCAGTCAGTAATTAAATATATGTACTATCTAATTCGCCCGCAACTTCGTTTACAAGAAGTCTAAATATCGCGAGGAAACCGTGCATTTTTCCGGGATAAATTTTCATACAAAAGCAGTAAGCACTGAAATTGTAATAAACACACAATACAAACTTTCACATAATATATTGCAGTAGTAAGAGGATTTTCATAATTATTTTTAACAGTCATACGTTGTGTGAATTTTATTCGTATCTTTCTGTTAAACTTAAAATAGTTGATGAAAATTGAAATTTTATAAGAGTACTGTCGTCTGTCACTGTACTCTTTACTGATTCATAACGTTTCTTTACCTT
Organism: Glaucopsyche alexis; assembly: GCA_905404095.1. Taxonomy (NCBI): domain Eukaryota; kingdom Metazoa; phylum Arthropoda; class Insecta; order Lepidoptera; family Lycaenidae; genus Glaucopsyche; species Glaucopsyche alexis. Next base: position 9,775,018 of record FR990047.1, read on the forward strand.
GACTCTCAGTTGGAAATTCATAGCGTTTGCGTTATTTTTGGGATATTTAATCGTAAAAACCACCTTAAAAGTAAATAACATTACAGTGACTGGAGTTGTTACAAGATTCGGAGACCAACTAAATCACTTACCTACTTTACGCTGAGAAATGTGCGCTAACCTTTTAGTTAAAATAATCATGGTCAATGTCAAATAGGAAAAATATGCGTCTCTCAAAACGTTTTAGACGGGGTAGTGATCGCTGTACAGTCGTGATCGCTGGTGTTTAAAATTTAATTGATGGCATCATTATTGTTGCGTGCTGCGTATGTCGTGCGCGGCGCGAGCTCTTCTGGCGTTGTGCGCAATCATGTACTGTAGTAGTCTGTACTGTCTGTACTTATTATGAATACTACCAAGAACATTTTCATGTAAAGTGATCCCAAGATCGCACTGTCAAAAAGTTATCAGATCTCATGTAAAACCAAGCTTCTGTCTCTACACGCCTTAACTCTACAAGCCTAACTTCACAAACTCTACACCTTAGTCAAAATGTGACTTGGCCGTTTCGTTCCTAAAAGATACTATTCTTGATACTAGGTACTCTTGTATCAAGATATATCAAGATACATCAAGATACTATACAAGATATATCAAGATACTATTCTTAAATATACTCTGATTAAATTAAAGATAAGTGATAACGCGCTACAAAGGCTGGGGACGATACTATAACGCGAAGGAGTCACAATAGATCCACTTGGGTCGTAGACCGCAATGAACTCATGACTCGGATATGGCCTGCCTTCGATTTAATAAAAAAAAAAGTTCTACAAAGCCGAACTAGCCGAAAACTCTTTCCAAAGGTCAATTTGCATTCTTGTTGGCCAGGTACGATATGCAAGTAAACGAAAGTTTCACCACATATTTAAATAATGTTTTATTTACTTGCCCTATTTTTCTCAGTTATTAGAATGCGTTATTTAATAGATAGGTATGAGTTACTAATAGATAACATTTTATCAATGGTATCTTATCTTAAAGACAAGCAGATAATATGTTGTATAAATAGCAAATCTTCATAATCCTCTATCGTTTATTTTCATTTTCATGATTACAATTATACATAAGCATAATATCCATCGTTGTCAGTGCCAAACTTTTTACTAATTTATCCATTACCTGTAGAATTCATAGAACACAGTAAGTAGACCAAAATGTAGACTTTATTTAAGCATGAGAGTATTACACACACACAGTACAGGAGCAGGTTAGAATTTTTCATTAAAATAGTCTTTATTTGTTCGTCGGGAACGTAATAAAATTATAAATTAGTGAGATGCCAATTATATTTTTAGAGCAAGTTCAAAGTCAATGTGGCCTTTGTTTTATTTAGCTCAGACCGGATGTTTTTTTTAAGTCTGCAATAATATACCCAATAAATACTGACCAAACTACAATGTGCAATCTTCATGTGAACTAATTTTGAAAGTAATTTGCCGTTCAGCCTTTATGGACAAATCCGCCAATAAAATATTATGTCGATCATGTATGTATAATATACGTTAGATCATAGTATCCAGACAGATACTATGTTCTAACGTGTTACCACTGTTAACGTGAAACGTCACATGTACAATGCACACACATACTAAATGCTGATTTCCCAATATGGGTAAGCAGAGATAACCAAGGTCCAAGCACCATACTTCATAGTTAGGGCATCGAGACCGGTTTTACCAGAAACCGAAAACCGAAACCGGGCCTACAAAAAAACCCGGTTTTCAAAATGTTGAAAACCGGTTTTCGGTTTTTGTCGAGCTGTTTTTATTATGAAATTCTACAACAGTTTATAACAGTTACAGTCACAAACCGAACGTTATAGTGGCTTGTGATTGTCAATGTAGAATTTTAGAATAATAGTTATAATGTTTTCATGTTGTATGTAGTACATTTGGGGGCACGGTAGTGACCCCGCCCCGCCAGGACGAGTGAGCGAAGAGCAGGGGCACTACCAGACTACTTTTTCTCGAAGCGATTCGTCAATTTTTTGGACCTTCATAACTTGGTATAATATAATATTCGGTTCCATCAGCGCTCAGAGCGAATTGCTCTCCGTTCCCATGATACCCAAAAGTCGAGTGGGCCTAACGGAATCCGTCCCATTGTGTTGAAAATGTGTGCTCCTTGAGTTGGCACCGGTCTTAACGCATCTTTTTCGGCTCACCTGCTCTTATGGCACAGTCCTGGCATCTTGGTAGACGGCTTTGGTGTGCTATCGCCTCTTCATACTGCATATTAATGATAATATGTGATGTCGACAGTACGGGTGATGCCTTATATACAGGTCGCCGTTGCCCGAACATCTCTCGGCAAAACGTCATTGAGAGTCTAAACGAACTTGTCTCTCAAATTAAGATTTCATTTGAGAAGATCTCTGAATGGGGTAAACTTAGTCCAATTCAACACCTCTAAGACACAAGTTTGCGTGTTCATCGCTAATAAGTTACCGATCGTATGTCCTCGTTTTGAAAGCATACCCATAACTGTCTCCTCCAACATTGGAAATTGGAACACTTGGTGTTAGCATATCGAGCGAGGTCTAGTTCCGATATCATCTGGAGGGCAAGGCGAAGTTAGCCTCCAAGAAGCTTGGTGTTCTGAACAGGTCAAAGCAGTATTTCAGTCCGGTCCAACGCCTACAACTCTATAAGGCGCAGGTTGGCCTCACATGGAATATTGTTCTCATCTCTAGGCAGGAGCGCCAAAGTACCAGCTTCTTCCACTGGATCGTATCCAACGAAGGGCCGCATACTTTACTCCTTAGAGCTACTTACGTAGAGATGAGCATTGAGCATCGTTCTGCATCCTATATTGGTTATATTACGGGGAGTGCTCCGAGGAATTGTTCGGACTTATACCTGCTGCAACTTTTCGCCACCGTTCCAAGCGACAAAATTTCTATCATCCTCATCACCTTGATGAGTGGCAGTCCTCCACCGTGGGCTTTACCCGAAGCTTTCTGCCGCGCACTGTAAAACTCTGGAATGAACTGTCGCCAACAGTATTTCCGGACCATTAGGACCTGCACACCTTCAAAAAGGCAGCGTATTCCCTCCTAAAAGGCCGGCAGGGCACTTCTGTTTCTACACGCCTTAACTCTACAAGCCTAACTTTACAAACTCTACACTTTAGTCAAATTATGTGGCTTGGCCATTTCGTCAGGCAACGTATTTTGACTAAGGTGTAGAGTTTGTGAAGTTATTAATTATTTTACATGAAAATGTTTATGGTGGGGTCACATTTTACCAGTATTACGTTGTAACAACAGAAAGCAGCTGATAAAAGTAAATTTTAGGACATTCCTAACAAAATTCTACAAAATCAACAAAAAACCCGAAATACCCGAAAAAACCCGGGTACCCGGTTTTGAAGATGGCTAGGACCGAAAAACCCAGTTTTTTAAAATGTGTTCGGTTTTCGATCCCCTATTCATAGTAGTAGGCATTAGGCAGCAGTGACGTGGGTTCTATAACTCCATTCCTATATATTGGCTTCACTTACCACTTTACTTTTGAAGACCCTCATTTAAATCTCTACCTATTTATTATACAGGCTTCTCATGGAGGCCATGGGCATAGCCATCAGACATGAAGGAGAATCGACAGCCTTTGCTATTGCTAGACAGAGAGTAGATAAAACAGATCTATAGCCAACATTTCGCCCAAGACACGAAAGTATATAATATCATATACTTTCGTGTATATATTACACCTATATTATTGTCTTTTTCCTTGGTTTCAGGTGAATACTGCGCGGACGTCATCATGAAGTGGAATGACGTCACAGATATAAGTAAGTGCCCTTGTTTTCCATACAATTATTGATTTAATTACCTACTTGCAACTGTCATTAATGATTATTAAATAAAATGAAAGCCTTTTTGGCTTTCATTTTATTTAATAATCATTAGTAACATAACAGTAATTAGTTAATTAAAATGTGTATAAAAAACTTAATTGCAGTTTAAGGTAACCCTAAAATTGCATTGCCTTAATATACTTTAATGTAGAAAGGGTTAAAGAGTAAAAATGTTCAAAAGGCAAATTTTGTTAACATTTTAATGTACCCAAATAATAGTGAATTGTTTTGGCAGCTTACTATGTGTGGCCGTAGCGTAACATACATAACACTATGTTATCATAGACACGTAGTACGGTCGCGGTAGTAGTGTGGGCGTGAAGAATGGGACGCCTTGATGTGTCCCAAATATCTCGGAGAAGATACGAGGGCAAATGAGTATAAGGTTTTTACTTTAATCCCAATGTTGCTGTTCTAAAAAGTAATTGTGTCAGTTTGCAAGAAACGGCTACGAATCCCAACATTTTTGGGAAAGATTCCAAAATAATTTTGAGCTATTATGGAAGTTTATAAATAAAGGCTTTGGAATATGTCCCTTAAACGTACAACGGAACCTAATTCTGCATAACTAAAACAACAATACCTAATGATGATCAACGACAGACGAAACTGATTTGTGGGAAATCCGCCGATTAATTTTTTTCCCTGTTATCCCTCTCCTACTCCTTATCTAGAATTTATAAAGCTTTAACAATAGGCATTGGTAAAATAAATAGCGAAGTAAACCAAGTAAATATTATATAAAAGAAGTAAGTCAAATGCGCCAGACTTCGTGCTGGGCTTCGAGAAACTAATGGATTTTGAACAACTTAACTCATAAATTGCCCTGAATTTATATAATAATCAAGTAAAAGTATCAAGCAACTCGCAACTGCAGTAGATAGAAGTTGGCATTATAAAGATTAAAGCATTAAGATTATATTTATAGATTAAACACATATTTTGAAATTTCTCGTAAAAATACTGTCTCGCATTCTTAGATCTACTTGATATACGGCCGAATACTGAAACGCTAATCAAAATTGAGAGCCCTCCTATTCACAGGTTGTCGCTGTCTCTGCTAGCCGAAATGACAAGGACAGCATGTGACTTGAGCGTTTTTAGGGTTCCGTAATACTTAAGGAACCCTTATAGTTTCGATCTGTCCGTCTGTCTGTCTGTCTGTCTGTCTGTCCGCGCCTCTAGCTCCTGTAATTATGAATATAAATTGATGAAATTTGGTGCAGTTATAGACTGTGTATAGATCACGGTTTCGGGATCATAAAAAAATAATAATTTTATATTTTAGGGGTGGCTCTCCATACATGTGAAGTGGGGATGAAAAATATTTTTTCACTCTACACCATCGTGTGGGGTATCGCAGAATAGGTCTTTTAAAATAAAGGCAAGGTTTCATACGTTACTTTTTTATAAAGTTGACCATTTTCGAGTAATCGGCCTCCAAAGTGGTTAGTAAGTTGGTCCCCCCCTAGCATTTTTAAACTATAGGAGATAGAAATTTGCAAATTTCCATGCTGATAGATCATGCTAAAAACTCTTTAGGAAAATTATTGTGATTGTAACTTTTGGAGTAATTAAAAAAAAACATATTACGCGTTAATAGTTACGGAACCCTCCTTAGACATGTCCTGACATGCTCTTGGTTAGGTTATTTAAATTTAACTATCGTTCCAGTATTCGACCGTAAGATGATGGCTAAGATTGATCATGTTGTAAACTGTATTTTTCCATAATTTATAAACCTGTCAACACAACCTTATAAAAGTTGTGTAGGTACTATTTGCGTAACGAGTTCTGGAAGAATCTACAAAGACTTTTCGATAGCGATTCTAATTAAATGCAATTTGTCATCGTAATAAAATAAACATTATAATGAGTTACTTACTAAAATGATATCTACAGTATCTGGTACGAAACGGGGATAGTTAAAGCGCCCTGCGATGAGCGTTTGGCAGCGTTTGTAATGTCACATTTATGTAATTGTATACAAAGTATGCGTTCTGGCAGCAACTAAAAAATGTATATAGAATTATTTGGCACCGGCTCCAGGAAGACGTACGGGCGTAGTGATACTTATAGCCCGGCCATTCATATAGAAATAGTTCGGCAGCGCAACGCCAAATTCACTAATAGTTCTCGGGTGTAGGAAGTCATTTCCATAATGAAAACACAAGGCATTACTGCATCGTTAACACCACTATTTCCAGTTAACATTTTATTGCCAGTTACTTTAGCGTTTGAAAAATTATGTTTAGCGACGTGAGTTATTTTAAATCCTGAAACCATAATATAATAGAGTATACTAGAGTATATTAGGGGAGAGATGGGCTAGTTGCAACATATTTCCTTTTTTCGGTGGGAGACTAAACTATTGAGAATTTTAACAGAAAAGGGCGTTTAAATGAGATATCATATTACATATATATGTATTTGAAAATATTTTTGCCTGAATTATAATTAATTTATATAATTTGCTCCTTTTAATCGACTTATATTAAGTAATTATTTTTTTAATAATATTTTTATTTGGCATTAACCTACCACACTCAATGTGACAAGCTGCATGATCTCCAAAAATGAAAACAATCAAATCCAACATCATATTATAATAAACAATATTTAAAATAGGTTTTACGTTCAAGTTGTCTGGTACCGACTTCAAAGTAATGAAGATTGGGTCTCGAGAAATAGTTAAAGTTTTAGCCAAATTTAAAAAAGGAATTATTTAGAAACATACTTTCTTGTGAATTTTTACTTTGGAAGTTGGTTTAATATTTTCTTTAAAAATAAAAAAAACCTTTTTAGTGATATGTGTTAAATTATAATTATTAATACATTTTAACAACGTTAAACGTATAAATAAACGTTTGAATGTATAATAATTGATTATTGAATACGCGCCAAGCTTCCATTAGGCATTGTAAATAAGATGATGATGATGATTACTGTAAGGTACAAAGTGGCTTATGCTTGCAGTTCTTTAAACTATGCTGAAATTTCTAAACGCGAATCTTTAAAGACTGAGGAGTTCTGTTCAGTGCTTTTGGATCCAGGGTATTCTTTGGTGCAAAATCTTACTTTTTGGTAGCATTGGACAGTGGACTACTTCAGAAAAAGTCGAAATCACCATATTTGTACATTTAAATTTCGAAGAGTTCCCTCCCAAGAATTCCTCATGGATTATATCATTAGGTCACCACTTTGATATCAAAAGGACCAATTTGGGATTATACCCTATACCAGTGGCGTAGGGTTCCTATAACTCCATTCCTATCGGCTGCCCTTGTCACTTACCTTTTGCAAACCTTCATAGAAATCCCTACCTATTATACAGGCTCCGGCTTTCCTATGAAGGAGAAGCAGCCTTCGCCACTGCCCTATACATCAAAAAAATACATATACAGCCGAAAGTATAACCGCCTCCTTTTTTTGGGAGTCGGTTAAAAAAGTTAATTGATAAACACTATGTCAGCTCATAAATTAATTGAATACTTTATCTATTTCTAACACACTGACAGAAATGAACGTTTATTAAGGATACAAAAATGTGAGGCGATGAAAAAACAAGTTGTGTAGAACAAATAACATGCATTGTTGAGCGAGTAATACGTTATACGACATTCCTTTTAATTGTGTAGAGAAGAGAAGTCATCTGTGCCGTGAAGAGTATATATTTGTTGGATCAAAAAAATCTAGATATTTGCAAATGTAGAGTTTCATACTGTAACTAAGAAACGTTATGCTTACAATAAAAAAGTTAACAGCAGTTTTATTGGTCCATGCTACTTTTGAAATTTACATAAACGGTGTAACTGAGGTGGCAATGAATATCAGGAAGACCAGTTTTTACCAAAACGATTAAAAAAACTTGACATGAAGAATTGGACAAATGTAATGTACAGTTTTATAGCTCTGTAACTGGGGTAATAATACGCGGTTTGTAGTAGATTTCTCGAAAAAATATACCTAGTATCTGAACATTATGTATAATATCATTAACTCCAGAAATAAATACCATATCTCCAATCTTAGATTGACATCAATCTCAGATTTTCAAACGAAAATTAACGTGAAGTCAATCCTAGGATCGTTGAAATGTATTGAAATCTTGATCTCAGATAGCTAAAATGAGATTATGATTGATTATTATTAATTTCGGGCGTTAATTGGTTAATTGGTTTCGCTAAAAAAGGCCACAGCCCACGCTAGAACACTGTTTAGTTTACACGTTGATAGTAAGCATCGTGAAAAAAGTTCAAGTGTTTAGTCAAGTGAGCGTGACCGCGGCCATGTTGCGCGCACGCTGAAATTCTGATTACATCACCGTGCAAAAAATCGCGTGCGCAGGGGGGCACGGCGCTGGCGGGGAGGGGGAGCAGGTCGACCTTGGCCTTGCCCGAGCAAAGCCAAGGCGAACACACCGCAATTATGCTGCGCCCACCAGTCTACCGAGCATCGCATGAAAATTGTCCGAGCAAGACCATGACATTACATACTTTTAATGACATGCACAATTACAATTAAATGTAATTTGTTTATATAACGCTATATTTATTTGATACGCTACAGTTACAGAGTCCAGTCCATCTCCGAGCGAGCGAATGCTACTCTATTAGTTTACACTGCAATTGCTATAGACTATTTTTAAAATAGAATAGAGTATAACAGGTACTTAGTATTTGCTGTATTTGCATTTTGTGTCTAAAATGTGGAGACTTTTTATTTATTGTCCGGCTTTTTGTCAGGACTTTTCAAATTTCTAAATTGTAGCCCTATACGCGACGCACTTCTTTAATGTCACTAAAGACAAGCATACTTTACTTGGAAATGAAGCTTACCACAGTTACTAGGTACAAGCAGAAAATCATATCGTGTTGTCATAATATGTTTCAGGATATATTTAAGAAAGAGAGAAAAATCAGAAGTGTCAAGAACTGTGTGATGTGATTAAAACTTAAATGAGGAATATTGGTTACTCTATATTTTTCGATTAATTTGTTTGTAACTTTGTACCATGTACAAAGTGTCCTATAGTTATTTTAATAAATGAGCTAAAGTTTAGTAATACGATACTAATTAGTATATCCCATCCTTTCGCTGAAACTAAAACATTGGGTCGCGCTCGCGAGCCTACTTGACCCAATTAATATTTTGATGACATTGCTTACGCTTTCCGTGTCTACTTGACGAGTCGATGCGGGGTGCTACACTCTTGTGACCTGTCTCTATAGCGTCAAGCGTGTCACCTGTTTCAAACTTGTCAGATCCGACTTGACTGTGTCATCACGTGTTGCGAACTTGTGACTTGCGAGTGTTTGTGACCAGAGAAAATGCTCATATTATATCATGTATAAAACTGTTGGTTTGTGGAGCGTTTTCAAACGTTATAAGTTTGTAGTTTTCCGTGTGGGAGTATACTGGGTATGAAAGTATGTGTGGTATTTAAGTTTTCATTTGCTATTGAATTGTCTGAAAAAAAAACAATAGCAGTACAATTAATTGAACGCCAGGAGCCCATTGAATCGGTCTTTTATTCTCTTACGAGTTACGACGCGACGGGGTATTCTTTTATTGGTGAGAACCATTGGAATAGACAGTATTGTTAATAAGTATTACTGGTAATTAAAAATCACCTTTTGTAAGAAAATATTTATAGGCAAGTATCGAAGAGAATGTAGTATTAGTTCTTAAATAATCATACGTTATGCGATGTGCAGCAGTATTTGGTGCAGTTTGTATAGAAATAAAACGCACAAAAGTACCTAATATTGAGAATTGAGGGCGTTGTTTAGGTCCCGTAGCTGACCCGTTAATCTCTATCAAATAAATAATAAATAAAATGTCTGAAAAGGCTGCACCGCCGGACCGATTTTCACGGGGCTTTATGGGCAGACAGCTGATGATATAAGGTGGAACATAGGGTACTTTATCCTATGGTTCCGTTAAAAAATAGGGTTCCGTTTCCGTTTTATGCCAACAAATTTGCGGGCCTGTCATTATTATTATCTTCGTTATAAACGTTTTCGTTAAAATGTTGTGCGTACAATAAACACGTCTCCTCTAGCCTCCAAGTGGTAGAGTATACAAGTATACACTATACAACCTTTTCAGTTTTCACACCTTTCCTATTTCACCCACGCACTTCTTAATAACCGTCTCTATTATCAAAAACGCCTTTTACAACTGAGAATATTTTTTTTCTTTTTGTACTTTACGTTTTGTAAAGTTCTGATGGTGTTTTTTTTTCTTGTATTATTTTACAAGGTTTAGTCTACACTCTACACTTAGGTATAATAAAATGACGAAAAGCCCCGACTTCACATGTATGTAAATAAAATAAATGTAAAGATATTAAAAAGCAAGTTCCACTAATCGATCAGTCACATCGGACCATAATAAATTTCTTGATTTACCAAACAAATCCATAAACATGTGAAATCGATAGAACCGCTTAGAGCGAGTGGCGAGCCGTAATCGAATAATAATCGAGATTTAATCACGCTTCGCTCATGTTAAAGATAATCGACTTTGGATGGAGCCAACCCATTTCGAATTGTTTTTATAACCTCAAAACTTGTACAAACAACTGCATCATAAATACTTGTACCTACTACCTACATGATATGCTTCAGATTTGTATTTGTGTATTTTTATTTATTTACTGCCGGAAACTATTTAATATTTTTTTTTAGTTTCTGACACAGATTTTTTTTAATTTGCTTTATGCCAAGTTAGAATCTTGTAATTGGATAGCTTATTCGGAATTTTTGTTTCTGTTTACTTTATGTCGAGCGGCAGAGACAAAACTTAACAAAAAGCACTTATCCGTAGATTGTGAAACAGGCTCTAGTGTATTTTGCGTCCCTATACTCTATTCGCTATGCTCTTGCTTAGACTTATTGTCTTCATGCTTAATGTTATTTAATTAGTCTTTATGTAAGTCCTTTTGTAAAATTGATTTTAAATTCAACTGCCATAGAAGGTTCTAGAATCTAGAATATTCTGATTTCTGACCTAACTTATACGAACTTAATAACTATAACTATACCTATATGTATATTTATAGGAAAATATGCCTTTAACTGGGAAGGTTTAGGGAAATTTTCTTCAGATTACGTGTAAGTTGTAACTGTAATGCAGGCTGCAGCAGATAAGAGTTCGGTTTCTAGTTCGGAATACGAGAGCTAAGAGTTCGGTATCTAGTTCGGAATACGAGTAGAACAAAGCTGGAAGTTGGGACCGAGGGCGGTAACCTTGAGTACGTGCTCGTAGTAGTGGGCTGCCCACGCGGCCCGGTCACGCCGAGACGCGTCGGCCACATTTGCATTGTGGTGACCATTTGTTACTCTCAAACGGGACATGGATGGTTATTATATTATGAAAATACCAGTGGCGAAGGCTGGTTCTCCTTCGTAGCCTGTATAAGGGATTTGGATGAGGGTCTTCGAAAGGTAAGTGGGTAAGTTAATCTGATAGGAATGGAGATTTAGGAACCCCACGCATCTGGAAAATACATAATTATTAATTAATATATTATGATTTATTATTTATATTATGTATACGATAATTTCGTAAGCCAATCTAGATTTAAGGTAACATCGATTTACCTATTTGTAAGTTCTTAGCGTCCTACTTCAGAAGCCAGAACTATCACTGATGTCCGGTTTAATTTTCCTTTAGTTTATTACATAACATTAGTTGCAAAAAAGACGTGTTTTAAGTTCTATCTATAAACCCGACAGAGGACCGTCCTTACTTTAAATTAAATAGAATTACACGACAGCTTTTTGACGTAAACATACATCTCCGAGACCTATGTCCACTCCATTGTACCCGTATAAATAACGTTGAATCATTCAGATGGAAACATGAGAGACACATGCCAACACCCACGTAGAAACCTTTGCGCCAGCAACAAATGATGCTGATGGTAAAAACAAAGTAACGTCAGTAACATAAATATAACCAGTATGTAAAACAGCTGTTATTGTTAGCACTAAACGTGTAGGGCTTTAACCAGTTTTACCTGTTGGGGTGATTACATGTATGTACTGTCAGGGAACCCAATTCATAAGCCGGTTGACCTTCGTTATCATTTGTTCGTATCTTCTTATTACCTTAAACGAGACAATCTATACTAATATTATAAAGAGGAAAACTTTGTTTGTATGTTTGTTTGTTTGTTTGTTTGTAATGAATAGGCTCAAAAAGTACTGGACCGATTTCAAAAATTCTTTCACCATTCGAAAGCTACATTATCCACGAGTAACATAGGCTAAATTTTATTTTGGAAAAAATAGGGTTCCGTAAGATATTTGGGTTTTTCGGACACAAGGTGTAAAAAATAAACCAGAAAAGTTACTTATGACCGGAAACGTATCGGGCGCGGGGTCCATAAACATGTCCCAGGCTGTCCGGGCGGAGGACGACGTATGGCCACCGAGCAGCGGTACGACATTCGTGACTCGCTCCCGTCAACGCCGCATAGGATCTTGATCTCCGCTGCGCGTTGCCACGATACTGCGGACTCGTGAGAGATGAGCGGTACGCATCGATATTTTTTAAGAATGAAGCAAAAAACTTATTTAATAACTACCCTATTATTACTTGTATCGAAACGTAAATGTTGTAAGTAAACTATTTAAAGCCGAAAATGTAGAGACGATTTCGATGATTTAAGGCTATTGGCTAACAAGTTAATTGAATTAACTTTATTCCAGTGGGGCTGGAAAAATATTTTTATAAAGCAAAACGTTATGTAGGTACTTTAAAGACTTAACTACTTACAGAACCCCTAACAAGTTAACATGTACGTGCTCTATTTTTAAACAAAGATCACAAAAACATTTGATTCTACATAATATTATGAATTAATAATTCATAGGTAAATATTTAAATTTGCGTTATATTTGAAGCTAAATTATTTGATTTTCCTGATTTAATATTTATCATTCATTAAAATGAATGAGTGCGTAGGAAAATGGGTATTTTCCGACTTTTTCAATCAGCCGATGCTTAGCTACAATTTATCGATATACTCACTCTGCCGTCTCTATTAGTTTGCTCTGAACTTTTAATTGTCAACCTTAAAATCGGTACAATAAAGCATAGTTTCGTGCTGCAATCTTCTCAATAGAAGATAAGATCATAACGAGAACGGTGCGTCAAGCAGCGAGCTCTCTCAATTATTCAGAAGATACACTGTTATGAGACGTGTTCTGATGTACGGCACAAAAACATTCTGTGCTGGACCTTAATTTGACATCCTTCCGAGGTAAGGGCGCACAACTGTCAAACATGATGGAGATGAAGGTAATCGTTAGAACCAATCAGGTTTTCCTGCGGTTATAACACGCGTTATTATTAGTAGCAGTCAGCAGAAAGGTAAATAGAAAAGATACATTTGTTTTAAATCAGCAAAATTCTTATATGTTCCGAAAGGCAACATATAAATATGGACCGAAAAATACAAAAAGTACAGTAATTTGTGCTGAATTAAAAAGTTACAGGATTTAAAAAAAAAAATTTTTTTTGCCTTGATCGCAAAACGAACGAAATACTGTTCAAATCCTTATGTTATTTGTGTAATTTTTTGTTATTACAATGATATACTTAAACGCAGTATTTAAATTAAAATTATTACTCTGTTATTGATGATATAAACCTTTTATAGAACTGTTATTAGACAAAATATTATAGACCAATTAAGATAAGAATTTAATCCGAAGGTTTTATAAACGATATAATTAAATAACAATAATCATTAAATTATTTGTTTACCAAGATCACGTTTACAGAAATAGAAAATTGTATCGGTATTTTTATTATAATTAAATAATTAGTAACACGAAGAGCTCTGGAACGCGAATTCTTAGTGATAAATGAAGTATGTAGGTACATAAAATCTATCCGTGGTAATAAAAATGTAAAGGAGATGAGAAAATACATTTTATTTTAGTAGATTAACTTATAACACTCTCTCTTCCTTTACTCTCGTAACCCAGTCTTGCCGTAACGACTGGCAAGATATCAGGCGCAGGTCCGACTCTACATGCCCATCCGACGCACGGATCATCTTTCTTGTCAGAGAAATGGTGATCAGCCTTCATTGACCTAACCAAACTTGGAAACATTTCAACTGTATTTGTAAACAAAGAAAGGGTAATGATTTTGGCAGTCTGTGTATGTATATCAAATACTAGCGACCCGCCCCGGCTTCGCACGGGTACAATGTATATATCTGTGTAATCTATGGGTACAATACTGATACTAATCCTACCTCATAGATCTAAACTCCCCTCCCGCACGCACACCCCCGCCTTGGTGACGCCTACTTCGCAACGGGCCGTGGAGCAGAAATCGTAATATTTTAATTTCGCCATAACTTCAAAACTAAACGTCCAATTTTAATCATTCAAAGACCAAATATTATCTACATAAACTGTACTTAGTGATAAAATAATTTATTTTGATAAGGATTAATAGCATGAGTAAAATAAACGCGTTTAAATGTATTCCAAAAAAAAATCAAGATTTCTAAATAAAAAAGGGATATATCATATAATTAATCGAGCGAACAAAAAATAAGATGGCGGCTGCACGTGAGCATGCTGTATTACTGAATTTGGCAGCGAATTAATATGTTGGCGACTAAATTACTAAACTGGCGAAAACACTCGATTGACAAAAAATTCAAAAGTCGGCAGATAAAAAGAGGCGAAATTTAATCCAAATTAGCACCGACATTTATAAGTTGGTGACCAACTCGGAAAGAGTTGGTGACCATTATACCATATAAGCAGCTGTAAAACCAAATTTGGTTGATAAATTAATGGCTGCTAAAAATTAAATTTGCAGGCTACGGAAAAGCCTATTTTTGGATACTGTTGGAGTATGTTTTTCTTTGGCATGGGTGTCATTTTCTAGGTTTCTGGGGGTGCAGAATAATATGAAAATAAAATCTATTTTGAAATTCCACAATGGCGTAAATTTTTGTTATTAATTAATATTAATAAAGTTGTCCTTTTCCAGGTTTCTGGGGGTTCTGATTACAAAATTGTCTTCCAATTTTATTTTACACAGTACCAAATTTTGAATCGATTGGACATTGGAAAGTTAGTCAGATCCCCTCATCAATTAGAAAAGAGCTGATCATCTTCAAACGGCTGATCTTCCTACCATCAATTTTCTCATCAAACGAAGCTACGAACACTCTCGATTAAGTCATCAATATTCTCTTTCAGTGCGCTTTCATTTGAGACCTTACGCGAGTATATTTGCACATTCGGTTTTTCTTCCCCGCTTTCACCCCCCACAACTTTTAAATGGCTCAACCGATTTTCATCAAACATGTCTAAGAACACTCGCATGTAAGTCACCTTTAATACAAAAGAAACTAAATTGAAATCGCTTCATCCGTTCGGGAGCTATGATGCCACAGACAGACAGACAGACACACCCACAGACAGACAGACAGACACGTCAAACTTATAACACCCCTCTTTTTGCGTCGGGGGTTAAAAAAAGAAGTAAATTTTCGAAATTTTTTTTCTCCCATCATGAAGAAAATATGATGTTGCGGGCTTCCTAAGGGGGACGAAATTTTCATTATTTTTTCAATAGGATGCACCGTTTCCGAGATAGAATCAATTTTATAAAAAAAGAAGTAAATGATGTACATTGAGATACGACGGATGTTTATAGCTATAGGAATGTTGGAAAATTCAAGATTTTCGAATTTTTTTTTCTCCCATCATGAAGAAAATATGATGTTGCGGGGTTACTAAGGAAATTTAAAATGGATGACTTTTTTGTAATCAACCCCAGAAACCAATAAAAGGACACCCATATCAATTTTACGAAAAATAAATATCCGCCATTTTTAAATTTCAAAATTAATCTACACAATAATCTACACCCCCCTAAAACCGATAAAAATTAAAAATTGGGAATTTTGTACGCTCCTTTATGTTTTTTTTGTGTGCGCTCGTTTTGCTGCTTGTATGGTTTTTGAGTTACCTACATCAGAGAAAATATATGTGCCTATTCTTAAATTAAATGTGTACTCACAAATTGTCGCCAAGATGGTTATTTGTTCGCTAAAATATAATCTGTCTGCCAGTTTGGAAAATTCAGTGGTATTATGTAGTCACCAGATTTGTAATTTTTTTGTTCCTTACATTCTGTCGCCAACTTGGTAATTTAGTATTCAATATTGGGTATTTTCACATCCAAAATTTAATTATTTGTCGCAAGTTTAAATACATGCCAATAAAAAAATTGTTGTGCCTCACTCGACATAGATAGGTATAGTGTGTCGCGGACTTTTTTGTAGATATTTATAAGATCTACAATTAATTAGAACCTTTTATGGTTCTATCTTTTATAGTTTAGGCAGCGTACGCAAAATAAGTAACTTTTCTGGTTGACTTTTTACACCTTGTGTCCGAAAACCCCAAATATCTTACGGAACCCTATTTTTTTCCAAAATAAAATTTAGCCTATGTTACTCGTGGATAATGTAGCTTTCGAATGGTGAAAGAATTTTTGAAATCGGTCCAGTACTTTTTGAGCCTATTCATTACAACCAAACAAACAAACAAAGAAACAAACATACAAACAAAGTTTTCCTCTTTATAATATTAGTGTAGATTAATAGATTCGTAATAATGGCCTGGGTAATGGCACGAACTCTGACAATTTCTAAATCTAATAGGTACCTAGTGAGTAGGTACTGTATTCTTTAATCTTTATAGGCACCTAGTACCTAAGCCAAAGTAGCAAGCTTAGTAGTATTGTGAAATTAAAACTGTTAGTGAATGTTATATCTTTCATAATTATTATATTCTTATATCCATCCATATTACCATAATTCGTTAAACGTTTAATATACATATTACATTATACATACACGTACAACTCAGTAGTCAGAATAGAACCCTACATGTGCACGTTTTTTTGGATGGGACTCGAGACTGTATTACATACCTACTTATTACATATTTGATGTTGCCCGCGACTTCGTACGCGCAAAAGTTAATTTCGCAGAAACCGTACATTTATCCGCAATAAAAATTAGCCTATGTCCTTCCCTGTAGTCTACTCTACATTTGTGCCAAATTTCATCTAAATCGGTCCAGTAGTTTCGGAGCCTATTCAATGCAATCAAACTTTTCCTGTATATTATATTAGTATAGATATTACACAATATATCTAAGAGGAATGATTTATAGCGTAGTGCGGGTCTGATACCGCGATAGGGTCAGTTTTTGTCTGGTCGGCGGTCCGCTATCGATCACGGCGTTTGGATTACGGGCCACATAAAAAGCCTACATAAAAAAGATTGTATAAGATTACGAGCTCGAAAAGCAATTTAAGTAATGGCACTATTCCTTATAGAAAACTTTATAAGCCTCCGTTTGAAGCCTTAATTTTTGTGTCTTATAATAAAGGCTTCCATAAGATATTGCCTGTCGCCACGTGTATTTATATAACTTCGTTTGCAAAGAACTAACGGAAACGGAGGTCGGAACCCTATTTTTTAAACGGAACCCTAAGATTCACCCACCACCACCCCATTACGTCTCGTTTCTCGCGGAGGCGAAAAGCGGACCATGGAGAGCCGCTTCGCTACGTTGAATGTAAGAGGAGGAATGGATAGTAAGAATGAAAGTGAACGAAGCGAAACAAGTATGTAAGGATCGTAGCAAGTGGAAAGAAGTGGTATCTGCCTATCCCTACGGGAAAAAGGCGTGATTATATGTATGTATGTATGTAACCCTAAGATAAAGAAGCATATATACGAATCTTACAACACAGCTATCTGCCAGTGAAGTCCAGGCGTTTAAGAGTGTACCCGAAACAGACAGACAACCTACAGACAACATTTTAAGAATTGATTTTTTATTGTAAGTACCGTTATTTGCTTTCGTATGCATTACGTGAAAAGCTGTTAATTTTTAAATTACAAACAGACACTTAATTTTTATTTATTTGTAGAGATATGTGACTAAATGTTGCCCTCGACTTCAACACTTCTAACTGTAGCTACATTTTGTCGCTTATTTGTTGATAAAAAGTAGCCTAATGTCCATCCTCATGGTCTACTCTATGTCTGTGCCAATTTTCATCAAGATCGATCCAGTATTTTCGAAGCCTATTCAATACAAATAAACAAACCTTTTCTCTTAATTATATTAGCATAGACTAGCTTTTGCCCTCGGACCCGCCTGCGTAAATGCAGTACAGTATTCTCACGGGAACACTACTTTTTTGAGATTAAAAAAAGGAAAAAAAATCCAGAACTTAAAGCACTAGTTCACTAGTTTTTGCGTGAAAGAGTAACAAACATCCATCCATCCATTAATTCTTCCAAAGTTTCACATTTATAAATACCCTTAAATTAAAATTTTTATGCTTAAAATGTTTGTTTTGACTTTCTGTTCCTTTTCACTTTTGCATTTTCATTTTGAAGATCTTTCCTTTTAAGTTTTTATCCCGAGAGTCGTTAGGGTGTACCTACTTATATGAATAAAAAAGGGGTGAACGTAGATGAAGCGGGGCGTAAAGATCGTAACAGATTGAGTTCTTGTCTACTTGGGTCGAGTGCAGTTGCAACTGTACATACATTAGTATTTACATATCATACTGTATGTGCTAGGTATATAGGTCTTGACTCCTGAAGTGCGTGAGGCTTATCGCCCTTGCAGTGTTGCAGTAGAATTCAACCCTTTTACATTTACATAATCAGAGGTATTACAGTGTTAAAATTCAATTAGGCGTTTGTGTAAGTAAGCGTGAGTGTTTGTATCCATAATGCATGTTAATGACTACGTTTTCCTAATTATCACAAACCCTCAATCAAAGCTTGTATTTCATAATTACCCATAATTACTTCTTGATAGTTTAAACTAAAATTTAATTGCAAACAAACTAAATCCACACTAAATCGTACCGACATAAAATAAGTTGTCATAATTGGGTACACGACTACATCTAAAATATTTAGTTTCATTAATGTACTCAGAAAATTTGAGGCATTACTACTTTGTAAATGTAAAAAATCATAATATTTTATTTATAGTTTAGTAATTAGAAACATCTAAAAAGTACAAAAAAATTAAGTTTTTTTTGCTAAATTAAGTAAACAAAACCTACATCATTAGTTTACTTACATCATACCTATACAAAAACTTTTATTATGGTATGTATGAACTTAAACGCACAAATATCGGAGATATTTACAAATATGTTCCTGCGGCCGTATACTTCATACATTTTAACATGGACGTGACGTCATAGCTACGTACGACTTTAGTATGGAGCGTTTTCACGAGACTTGCGAAATTTTGTAAACAAATCGCTGTACCTTTAAAAATATTGACTTTTGATATACGGTTTCTTCTGAGAAGTTACTCATATTTAAGAGTACTATTCATCTATGCAATAAAGAAAATTCAGTTGTCTAGCCTAATGTTACCCGACTGTTAAGAAGGGTTATGTTTTTCGCGCGTATCTTGTATGTAGGTATGTATATGTATGTATGTATGTTTGTAAATTGCTTTATTCCCACGTATCTTACAAACGGTCGGTCTTTTTTGCAATCGGTTTTTTCTTATTATTCACATATCGATGCATAAGCACGAACGATTTCACACATATTTTTAATTCCCCCGAACTGCATGTTTAATTCCTTTTCTAAGTTTGTTAAGTTGGTACTTGGTATCAATTTAATGGTTATTTATATTTTTAACCCGACATAAAAAGTATAAACTTAATAAATACAGTACTATGAGAAAAAGAATGCGTTAATTTTGTACCGATACATTTGTAAAGTTATTAATAACTGTTTCGCCCTGAACTTGTAACCTTCGACATTTCGACGGAATATGACAACAGACAACATATCAATGTTATGTTGTCAGATTGGGAGCTTTCCATTGTAATAAAATGTACAGTTAAATATGTATATTGTTTACACCTCTTTATAAAGGGTCTAGAATAGCATTTAAAGCTTTCCCGACAGACGTTGTTATATCTCAATAATTAAATAAATAAATATCTACATACACGTATACAGTTTCTACACCACTATTACCACTACTACACCTACAGCTTCCTATACCTCCTACTACATTCTACATATACCTAAAACCTACACCTGCAATGCTTCTTTTTTAGGGATATGGTACTTTTTTTGTTTTTAGGGTTCCGTAATAAGGTCAGGTTGGGAAAGACCGGCATACTTCATTGAAAAATTTACTTAATTTAATAAAACAAATATTTGGTATGTTCTAGACCGATCGATCTTAAGTATTCCATGTCCTGAAACATATTAACAGTAACAATTTTGTGCTACATAAATTACAATATAATAGCACATCTTTCAAATACAAACCCTTTTTTAAAATTCGGCGTGCAGACGGTCTTCCCGTGCTATTGGAGGCAAGACCGTCTATTGACATTTAACACGTCACTTGGTATGTTACATGTATTTATACCAACTTATATCTAAAAAGTGTATTTTACCTTCAAATATGCACTTTAACTGTAGGATAATAAAGTTAAAAGTCATATGAAATTCTTGTTTTCATATTTAATGGACCTTCAAAACCCAAATAAAAATGGCGGCAAATTTTCTCCCATCATAGTGTTGCCAGCGACATCTATGATTAAAAATTTTAACCAAAGTATGATACTGTTTTACCGACTGTCAATTCAAGCTGCATAGCTATTCATAAATATAAGTTATTGCGTGCAGACGGTCTTGCCTTGTAGACGGTCTTCCCCAACCTGACCTTACTTAAGGAACCCTTATAGTTTCGCTCTGTCCGTCTGTCTGTCTGTCTGTCTGTCTGTCCGCGCCTCTAGCTCCTGTAATTATGAATATAAATTGATGAAATTTGGTGCAGTATTAGATTGTGTATAGATCAAGATTTCGGGATCATAAAAAAATAATAATTTTATATTTTTGGGGTGGCTCTCCATACACGTGAAGTGAGGATGAAAAATATTTTTTCACTCTACCCCATCGTGTGGGGTATCGTAGAATATGTATTTTAAAATAAAGGCAAGGTTTCATACGTTATTTTTTTTATAAACTTGACCATTTTCGAGTAATCGGCCTCCAAAGTAGTTTGTAAGTTGGTCCCCCCCCCCTAGCATTTTTAAACTATAGGAGATAGAAACTTGCAAATTTCCATGCTGATAGACCATGCTAAAAACTCTTTAGGAAAATTATTGTAAACCAAATCGGACAGTAACTTTTGGAGTAATTAAAAAAAAAGCATATAACGCGTTTATAGTTATGGAACCCTCCTTAGACATGTCCTGACATGCTCTTGGTTAGGTTATTTTTTTTGTTTGTTTTGTTTTCCGAGCCTTTCTATTTATGTTGCCTATTGACTCTTCTTACGATGATTCTCGCCATATCCAGAAATATTCCCCGTATTTTATCGTCTTGCATGTATCTTAATAATAATATAATATCTATGGACACTTTCACACCACGTCAATCTGGTACCGTGGTAAGTTCTCGAAGAACTTGTGTTACGGATACCAGATAACGGAAATATATTTAATACTTTTGTCTTTTATACTATACATAGATTTAAGATTATTATTATATTATCAAAGATTTCAACTCAAGATAGGCTATCACGTACATTTAGCAGAAAAAAAAATCATACAAGAAAATGTTACGCCATCTTGGTTTTCACCATAACTTAAATGTCAGCCATCTTGTTTTCATCATACTTTGAATTTCAAAATGGCCCCAAAAATTTAAAAATGGGGCCATTTTACTGGAGACACTTTTTGCCTCAACATGCCTCGTCTATAATATACGTCTATGTATATTATACACATATTTAATACACATCCATGACCCAGGAACACAGAAAACTTTTTTGTTCCCTGGCGGGATTCGAACCCGCGACCTCCGGCTTTAGCGCCAACGCGCTGACCACTGAGCCACGGAGGTCGTCAATGTCTTAGGTTATCTCTTTCTATTTTTATTATACGTTTATTTTCTGCTCAGTGTCCATTCTTATGATGTCGTATTTCTACATCTGCAATGCTACAGGCGATGTGTGTAACATGAGTACCTAATATTGACCATTGAGGGCTAAATATTAAATAGGGCCCACTTGCCCAGATCTGGGTTAAAGTTAGCTCTGGATTTAAAAATCATGTTATCTCTCTTGTTATTCGTATTCATGAAAGAGAAGGCATGATATTTTAACCAAGTGTTAACCTTAACCCAGATCTGCGCAAGTGGGCCAAAGAAATTGACCAAAAATTTTTGGGTGTGCCACTCTTATCACCTAAGGCCTAGGTTTATAAAATAGTTTACTGCATTTTCTCAATCCTACCATATTTCACTCCCAAATTCCATAAAAATCGGTCAAGCCGTTTCTCAGGAGCATTATCATATTTTATCATACATTCGAGCGGCCAACATTTCTTACAAGAAAACTTAAAGTTAATTACTTATCTTTATTACCTACGTTTGTGATGGATGGTGTTTTTAGCACTTAAACTTCCAAACTTACGAGCCACTAGTTGTTCAGAACTGGCTCCTCTGCCAAGAGCAGCGCCTCGCAAGAATCTTTTTTATGGCTACCCGAGATAAATTAAAACTTCCTGAAATATGTTTGTGACTGGCTTTTAATGCTCATTTCGTTAATTCCAAGCCACAAAATGAATTATCCCTATGAAGTTTTCTAAGTGAAGATGCATGTAACTTTCGAAGCTTTTGAGAAGATCGACCAAGTATACTGCTTTTCTGTCCCTTGGTTGATTTCCTTAAAAACTCGACATTTATCTAAAATAGCAGTATCCTGTATCAGCCTCGCTTAAGCCTTAATGTAATGCGAACGTAGAGAACAGAGTTAATTATCCTACTTATCATACTACCTACTATTATACCTAAATGTGAAAGTTTGTGAGGGTGGATGGATTGAGGGATAGGTGTTTGTTACTCTTTAACGCAAAAACTCCGGAACGAATTTTGATGAAATTTAGTTTGCTAGTAGTTTGAGCTCTAGATTAACACATAGGTTACTTTTTATCCCGAAAAAGTATAAGTCGATTCCTGTGGGATACTGTCATTACGCGGGCAGAACGCGGGCAAAACTAGTCAGAAATAAAGAGTAAATAAAGAGAGCTACCTATAATGTGTGTAATGTGTTACGAGGTTGAACTTTTTTAAACGCTCAACGTAATGCCTAATCTACAACTACCCAAAATTATGATTATAACATTTCGGGACAAACAATGTCAAACAAAATAATTTTCTCTTGAAAAAGATGAAATGGGCGAAACGTGCGTTGTTTATCAATAATATTAGTGTAAACTTTATACAACATTGTCTAGCGAGAAGCGGCGTGGTGGTGCCGACTGCAATGTCAAGTCCACCCCCTCCCACCACCCCGCCACCCGGGTAACGGCCCCAGACCCCCAGTGCATCGCTAATTCCATACTTCCCATACATCGTTATGCGTTTTTAGGTCACATTTGAGATGGAGTTGTCGTATAAAATAAATATGTACAGTATTTAGAGACGATGTTGGAAACGGATGCCGTGTTCGAATGTTTTGAAGTCTAGCGGTATCTGGGGGGCGGTAGCTTTGAATGCATAGTTCTTATACTATATATTTTATTGATATCTAAAAACCCCTGATTTCGTCACTGACTCGCTGATGATCAACAAAATTATATGGTACTTTCGGATGTCCTAGAAAGCTGAAATTTGGTGCATGAGCTTGATACACAAGTGACACAACTAACATAATAATTGTCAAAATTGGAACTTTTATCCTCCAACTACCTACTTAAACTATGGCATGAAGTTTGTTTAAAAGTGACATCTATCGCGTATATTATAAACTATGTTAGTTATGTCGTCGTTCGTCGCTTGGATTGGAAACTAATTGACGTAATATTAAAATAATTATTTCCCGAGTATTCTGTGGTCCTAATTTCAACGGAAAATCAAACATATAAGTAACAAACAATTTCTTTAAATAAACTCTGTTGTGCAAGAAATATTGTCATAACAACTTACAAGAAGAAGTAAAATCCCACCAAAAATATTTTCATGTAAAGTGATCTCAAGATCGCACTGTCAAAAAGTTGTCAGATCTCATGTAAAACCAAGGCTCCGACTCTACACGCGTTAACTCTACAAGCCTAACTTCACACCTTAGTCAATTTATATAGCCTGGCCATGGGACAAAAAGTAGCCTATGTTTTAATCCAGAGCCTAAACTACTGCCATACCCAATTTCATCGAAATCAGTTTAGTAGTTTTTGCGTGAAAAAGAAAAACATCCATCCATCTATCCTCATAAACTTTCACATTTATAATAATAATAGTAGTAGTAAACCATAAATAGGATTATGGGCGAATTTTGACCACAGGACGACCTCTAGGCTCTAATTTATAGTATAGTACACTGTACAGTAGTGTTTACTAACGAAATGTAACACAGGCTGATTAATAAGTAAAACAGAAAATCGAGGACACGCTAAAATTGGTTTATTAGATGATACAGTTTTAGCCGTTTCGTGACTCTACCATTTGTCTTATGTAACTCTACTATATTATACCTACACTTAAAAGTTATAGCTGAAAGAACATCAAACATTTCTCGAAACTCCAAACAATTACATATTATACACATGTAATTGTTTGGACTATGTACTCATTTTTGATACTGTGTATAATACGACTGGTAGATATTTTTTTGCTACTGTGCGCAAAGATATTAATCGTGCGTAACTTGAAGCCGTCGGAATAGCGGTTTAAATCTGGGGAAACCTGATAAATGAAACGAGTTCTTGACAATATTTTTTGTTAACCCACAGTGGGTGTACAGTTGCTGACTGATATTATCGACGTTTAAATGTGTCAGTAATAATAATCAATACAAAATCTCATGGATACGTCCAGGAGACTTTGTATGTACTATTTAATAATATGAACATAATTTTTGTAAGAAGAGAGGACAACTCTTTCATGTTCACCCATTAAAGGGGAATTAATGTTTATACATCCCTGTTCGTAGCAGGTATCTATTTACTTATAATATGCTGTTATGAGTATTCCTATTAAGCATTACAGAAACCTGATACCATGTCATGAACCCATATCAATATATCACGCGCTTTATATTATCGTCTTCCTTCCCCTAATATTGTCGCCCAGATTATGTACAAAAATAAAACATTATTTTTGCGACATTAATCAAAATGAACAGTGTATTATTAAATTTGTTACGTTTTGTTTTTTTTTTTACTTTGATATAAATTTTTTGTCCCTTATTTCAATTATACACTTTTTATACCACTCAAATACAATGAGTCGAAAGTCGAAACATGAACAGACTAACGATGGTCGGCAAATGATTGTAGAGTAATTTTTATTAGAGTATTTTTATCCAATTAAGTACCTACCTAGTACCTACTAGTTGTTAAAAACTGTTGTTGATGTTGGACAGGAAAGAGAAAACATTGGTATATGTACATGATTAGGTACTTAATTTGTCGATAACATATAGAGCTAATAAATAGAAGAGCGAAAGCAAGATTCGTTTGTGGGAAAGAAGTTCACACATGTTATGAACGTGTCTTACACGTGCACTTAAAAAGCTTAGTAAAAACATTCCTCCCGTCACGTTATCTGGGAATAGGTTGAAGAAACATAACTTACAAACACGGAACACCATACAAATATTTTATTTACACGCGTTATAGAGCCATAAGCATGCCATAACGAACACTTCTTCATTTACAGTCTCTGGAATTCTAATGATGTCTCATCACACATTTATAATAAAAAGTTATTTTACGACCTACTCATATAAACGCTTGTAACATAAACCCTTAACTTTTCACTCCTTTTTTAGAAACTTACGTTAATGCGTATTTATTTGTGGATCTTGCCTAAGTTCCTTCTTTAGGAAATCGAAGTGCAATTATCGTAGTTAACTGCTAAAAAAAACTGTAAAATTGTTCGAGTAGAGGCGGATTTTAAATGTCTTCCTTTTACCTCATCTAAAACTTTTTTACATCAATTGTTACATTCTTTACTCTTATGTCAGTAGTCACTTATTTTAAGTCGGACAATTGGCCCACCACATTTACCCACCACTGCAACTCCTGTGTAGCCAGGTTCGACAGTGGTAACCAACCACCGCAAAAACCCTTTGATCTCAGGGGTGCCGGGGGGACATGCTAAATTTGTCTTGGAACCCGCAACGTAATTAATCAGAAGATTGTAGGAGGAGTAGGAAGTATTCCAGTTTCTCCTACAATCTTCTGATTAATTTTGTTGCGGGCAGTAGTTACTTATGCCGTATACTTTTTAAAAGAGTGTGTGTGGGTTGTCTTGCAGGTGTGAGCGGCGGCGATGCCTGCGCGTGCGCACCGGTACCGCCCCGGCCGGCCGCGCCGGAGCCCGACCACCTATACGACCACCACTCGTCAGAAGAGGAGCTAGAGGTGGGGTGTTATTTGGTATTATGTTCACTGTATATTCTCATCAAACTCATACTTTTGTTTCGTTGTTTGTGTTTTTGTAGATAATATTAGACTCTAGGCTCTACTTTTCATACGGTTTACGTTTTTGTCCCATAAATTCTATTTGTCTCGTTTGTTTTAATTAGGGTTTTATGGTCTCTACAAATGAGTTGCGAAAACGGAAGTTAAAATAAAAACAAATGAAAGAGTTTGTGCCTAATATAAATCTAAATAAAATCGCGAATCTTTTCTCTTAAAAATAGAGTAAAAGAAAGATCTAACAGCGTTTGTCCTGCCTCACCGAAATTACCATTTTAGATTCATAATAAAATTATCAGGCCGCTCGTATATTTTAATTCCATGACGTTTTAATTGTTATTTACTGTTGCAATTGTAACATTTGTCACGTTTTTACTACGCCTGAACTTTATTTAGATTAAGAACGTTTTCGAGATTACAACACTGGCGTGGCCGTGGCTGGGAAAACATCGCGGTGAATTATGATTGTTTTAAATAGAAAATATGAACCAACATCATTAATATCAGATACTAGCTTTTGCCCGCGACTTCGTCCGCGTGGAGTTCGGTTTCCATACAACATTTTAACCCCTTTTTCGCCCTTTTGGGAGGCGAATTTTCAAAAATCCTTTCTTAGCGAATACTTACGTCATTACAACTATCTATTATAAATTTCAGCAAAATCTGTTCAGTAGTTTCGGCTGTGTGTTGATAGATGAGTCAGTCAGGTTTGCCTTTTATATATCTAGATTAAATTTGTACTAAGGCTTATCGTATATGAGTAAAATAGTGGAGTTAAGAATGTAGTGACAAGAATTCCATTCCTTGCAACAAATAGCATTTTACAATTAGGTACATTTGAAAGTAACTTGTTCGGGAACTTTCTACGCAGTTAATTGCTTAATTTCTCGTTCATCATAAGTCGTAACTAAGTTGCCATGTTCCGTAGAATCCCATACGAGAACTTGTAGAAGTTTCAATTTTCTAACGAGCTTGAAGCATCCTGTTTTATTACTTTCTAGCAATGAGTACCTAATCTTTGAATGTAAAAATAAGTTCAACTCTATTATTATTATAATATTGTAGAGAAATGATGAGCGTTAAAATGAAAATATTTATTGAATATTAAATTCCTAGCCCGAGAGCTCCTACCAATTTTATATCAGTTAATTGAAGCAACCTGGCAACTTGTCCTGTACCTCACTTATTACTTACTAGATGTTGCGTGCGACTTCGTGCGCGACAAAAGGAAATCTCGTGGAACCGTACATTTTGCCGCAATAAAAAGTAGCCTCTGTCTATGTCCTTCCCCGTGGTCTACTCTACATCTGTGCCAAATTTCATCAAAATCGGTCCAGTAGTTTACTAGTTTCGGAGCCTATTCGATGCAAACAAACAAACTTTTCCTCTTTATTATATTAGTAGATTATACCCAAGACGGAACCGCAGACCTGGCTAGTCAGTATTGGGGTTAAGTCAATACCAAAATTTAGAAACGTGAGTTTTCTAAAAATTTAAATGTATGACTTAGCCCCGCTGCCGCTACTGACCAGCCAGGTCTACGGTTCCATGTTTGAGGTATCATAGGAGAGGTATAGGACAAGTTACCAGGCTACCTCAAATACCTGCTCTAAAATTGGTAGTAGCTCTCATTTTATTACAGAAAGTTGCTTTTTAACCGACATCATAAAAGGAGGTTCTCAATTCGACTGCATATTTTTATGAATGTTAACTCCTCCGTTTGCAAACCGATTTTCAAAAATCTTTTTTTATTGTTAAGGGTTAAGTTAGTGGGTTAGTCAACCTATAAGTTGGTCCCATTCAAATCCCATGTCCAGTCCCATGGTAGTCAGTGTATAGTCAGTAACTCAGTAGTATAGTGGTTTGCGATGGATCCGCTTCCACACTAGCCTTCAATTCTTCATTATCATCTTTGGTCTCCGGCCGTCCAGAGTGACGAAAAGAAAAAAAAAAACGAAAAGAGGGAAAAACAAATTGATTACGGTTTTCGAAACACAAATGCATGAGTAAATATCGGTATAAATTTGAAATTCCTAACCAAAGAAGATATATTTGAGATCAAAGTGGCCTAATATTATATACGTTTATGGATTGAACACAATAATTAATTATAAGCCGTTCTACCTAATATTACATAGATAGTTTCAATATTTAATATATTTTAAAGTCACGATTTTTTTTATATGTAGCAAAATATAATATGCAACGTAAAATACATACCTAATAGGTAGGTACGAAATATTTCGTTCGTGCTGATGTGATTTGAGAAACGCGAAATGTTGTGGGCGCTTCAGAGCCCAGCTTCCGACTCGGCACACGATTTAATTTTATTATATCCTTGTTTCATCTCCTGTCTCATTCCTGCTTAGGAAATTCACTTCGGTTTTGTTCTAAATTTATCTATGTCTTTATTGTTAAAAACAAAATTTATTACATATTAACAATCATGGGCGTAGCTAGGGGGGGGGGGGGGGGTTAGGGCGTTCAAAATTGTTTTGTTGCAATCTGCGACTACACCTCTTTTTCTCACATAGCGGTCCCCCGACGAGACGACGATTGAAAAATAAAAATATTTCAACTTACATAATATTATATGTGACGATAATAATTATATTAGGTTAAAAATATTATTTATTAGTTTTTTAAGTTTATTTTTTGTGTCGGGGGGTTTTTAAATTTTACTTTTATTTTGTCTTTTTTAAAGTCGGTGTAAATAATGGTTACCTTACCATATACTTTCAATATCATTGAAGTAACACAGTACCGAATTTCGAATCGATAGAACATAATATGGAAGATAGTCAGATGCCCTCATCAACTATTAAAGAACTGATAATCTTCAAACGGCTAATCAGGTCATGGTTATCTTACCATGTTCTTTAAATATCGTTGAAGTAACACGGTACAGTGCGCTTTCATTTGAGACCCCACTCGAGTATATTTGCAGACATTCAGTTATTCTTCCCCACTTTCATCCCCACAACTTTAAAATGGCTCAACCGATTTTTACCAAACATGTCTAAGAACACTCGCAGATAAGTCACCTTTAATACAAAAAAAACTAAATTGAAATCGCTTCATCGGTTCGGGAGCTATGATGCCACAGACAGACAGACAGACCGACAGACACGTCAAACTTATAAAACCCCTCTTTTTGCGTCGGGGGTTAAAAATGATCCTATTTCCACAGTATTTTAGGGTTTAAAGTTTGAACAGATTTAACGTATTAAATAGGAAAAAAATTTGCTCGCTCGTTTGTGGCTTAAAGAAGGTATTATAAAATTTTGTACTGACGTTTAGACTATAGATATTTGTATTTTTCCAAATTACACAGTCTTTCAGGTAAAAACGAAAAAAAATATATTCTAATGTGCCCAGGGGCCTCTAATAGGTTAAAGACGGCCCTGGTTATTTAATGTACTTGTAGTCGTTTTAATTTCTTGAAACTAAAACCTGGCTACGCCCGTGTTAACAATAACTTTGAACTAACTATCTGTATTGTATCTTGTATAACTTAAATGTTTTAAAGAAACTAAATTCTTTATAAGTTCTCAAATAACACATCTGTATTATAAATTACTTATACCTTTTATTTATTAGACATTTATTTGTTGCACAAAAGCTTTTAAAATGTTCTTGGAGTTGTATTGTAAAAATGTCTCTTAGAATTTACTTTTATAGTGGTATAGCTGAAAGTATTCGTGCCTGTTTCTAGTTTTTTTTTTATTGTACGCAATAGACATTTACTTCAAAGACTAACAGGGTTCTCGCTAGTCCAGCAGACATGTTTTTATCATGGAAAATTAGCCAAGTGTTTTATCTTAACATTTTTTTTTTCTTATTTTCCAATAGTGACGCTTTGCAAGTAATGTAGATACTTGTTATACACATAAGTGATATAAACCTTCCTCTTGAATAACTCATTTTTTGGGGTTCTGTTATACTAAAGGATTATAGTTTCGCTCTGTCCGTCTGTCAGTCTGTCTGTCGGTCCGCGCTTCTAGCTTCTATAATTATGAATCTAAATGGATGAAATTTGGTATAGTTAAAGATTCGGTTTCGGGCCCGGTTAAGTATTGTATATATAGATTTCGGTTTTTGCGTCATAAAATAATAACTTTATATTTTGGGGGTGGCTCTCCATACATGTGAAGTGGGGATAAAAAATATTTTTCATTCTACCCTATCGTGTGGGGTATCGTTGAATAAGTCTTTTAAAATAAAGGCCAGGTTTCATACATGACTTTTTACAAAGTCACCAATTTTCGAATAATCGACCTCCAAAGTTTCCATGATGTAATAATAAAAATAGTTTCCTAAACTCCTTCAACTAAACAAAATTTTTAACATAATATATTAGCTTTATATTAAATCTATGCAAGATAGGTTATGTACGATAGATTTTCCTATTTATTTATAATGAAATTTGGTTTCGTCGTGTAGTCTGGGTGTATCTGCTGCAACATGAAAGCTTTCAGAACCTTTGTTGGCATAACTGCGCAATCATGTATGAATATTTGAACAACGTTAAAAGCTGAGCTAAACAAAACAAATCCGATTACAGCCTCCCATCCTTTGTCAGTGCTTTAATTTTAGTGTAGCGTACGAGTATGGAGAACTTAGGAGGTAATCTCGAACATTCACGAACATTTTTCCGCTGAATACCTACTTAACAGTATTTTGTCTGTAAATTTTCTTCTCTCTGTAAAATCTCACCAGGGGGAGGGGAGATCCTCAAAAACGTCTTACGTAATTTATGGACGCCACTTTTTTTGGGCGCCTATTATTTATTCCTATCTACCTACTTAGGCTACCTATAATTAAATAGAAGACATTTGACATCCCGGACTGTTAAGGAATAAAAAGTTCTGAATTTTTTCTAAAATGTTTAATATTAGAGATAAAAGAAATAAAGAACAAGACGTATCGGTTCCACGTAAAAAATCTGTAATATTCGAAAGTCAGAACAAAGTTGAACGCGAACATGTTGCGATAGTTGCGACGGCACTTTTTGCTACTTCATTCGAAACAACTATTCCATTCTATGGAAATTTTCTGAGAAATTATTTATTGAGAATACAAAGCGACTAGTTTATCAATAAGTAGTACTTTATTCCTAGTAGACTGCTAATAATTTATATTTAAACTTACATATTGTTGTTTTCAGACTCGGTGAGAAAGTTTAAATGCATTTTTTATTAACAGAATCACAAAGCACCGTACTTTGCTCCTAGGGTTGTCTAAAAATTACAAACAAAATTGTATTATTCTTTAATATTGTAGGTATACCTAGTCATCTCAGTCACCTGAATTCTGAGTATGTATATTCGAGAAAACCTAAACATAAAATTTTAAGCGCATTAGAACTTAAACATAAAAAAAAATCGATTATAACTACGAAACTTGAAGTCTTGAAGAGCTTATGAAAAATGCATGAAACATTGAAAACGAAGGATCGGATAACAGTAATAATTGGTAGCTTGAAGCGGTGGTGGTAATTGGCTGTCGCTGAACTCTGAAGTGGTCATCGCTTCCCAAACACTTGCCAATAATGATCACAAAACTCAATGAGTTACCAATTTTAATGAATTTGTTAAAACCGATCTTGAATATCTATTTGGTATGCAATATGCATACAACTTGCAGTGGGTACAATATCGACAAAGGTCCTGCTCTACCAGTTTCTAAACATTTTCCTGAATGCCTCAAAATATTTAAACACAAAGGAAGTGACCTCAACGACTGCAGACGAGCTAGAACTACATATGTACACGTGAGTATGTGTGCGTTTGGTGCGTGCACACGATTCAACGGCGCTGTTGAGCGATTTTGATCTTGTGCCTGGTCAAGCAGCTTGCTTAAAAGTACCTACATAATATTTGATGGGCAGGCCA
The DNA here is from genome assembly GCA_905404095.1 of Glaucopsyche alexis. Classification (NCBI taxonomy): domain Eukaryota; kingdom Metazoa; phylum Arthropoda; class Insecta; order Lepidoptera; family Lycaenidae; genus Glaucopsyche; species Glaucopsyche alexis. Next base: position 9,807,372 of record FR990047.1, read on the forward strand.
CTGTAAGTCGTATGAGAGACAATATGCGCATGTAATTCAATATCTTTAATGGCAGTCGCTACTCGCTAAGTTAGTTGTACGGTGTACCTCACGTTGACAACTGGGCAGGCATCTCGCACGCCACATTAATCCCCAACGACTCACCGACACCGCAACTAAATTACACCCCCCTCCTCTTCAACAGCCCACCCGCCCCCTCCGCCGGGGAACTATTATGCAGAGTCTTGGCATCCGCACTGTTCCTGCACGAAAGAGGCAATTCGGAAGGGCTGAGTGTGTAATCAACTCTCGCAAACTTCAATGAAAAGAACCCAACTTTGTCTTTGAGAGACTATTCTGGAAATTTTTAACCCCAGTTCATATTATTAACGGGTCACTGGCCCGCGCTGTAAACGTAAATGGAATTATTGAGTAAACCACGAGTTGTGTCAACGTGTACCTAATGTACAGCCTAGAGCCACGCAATACTAATAAATTTCGCACTTTATGTGTGTTACTGTGTGTGTTAATTTCTAGCCACTGTTCAGAAATCATTTCGTTTTATTACTGCAATTAATAACTAATAATCAACCTGCGTGTAAACATAGACACATCAGTGACACATCATCAGCAGGCTTAGCATGGCGATCCATAGAAATACATTTAAAGTAGAAATATTCTATCCAAAACAGTTAATTGCAAAATAGTTCTTAATCCACGATAACAAGGTCGTCAATAGAAGTCAACATTTCTAAACATCCATATTTTTAAAATGGTTGCCGGGAAATCTTCTGTCAAAAACGAACAAATATTCAAGTAAGTATATGACTCAACGTAAAGAAACTTTTGTCTAGGTCCGCCATGATGTGGAGTGGTTGACATTACTGTGGGACTTTTTGACATTAAATTAAGAAAACGTTTCTACTTTAGCTGTCAAAACAGGCCATTTTGTGCGCTCATGCTCGGGAAGAAAAACGTTATTTCTCATAACGATGATACATAGACCTTGCTACCTTATAATAAGACCTATTTTGCTCCGAATGGTATTAATGTTTCTTCAATCTGTCATATTTTCTATTCTTCGTTGTTTCTTCTTAGCGCATGCTAAGCCTGCAGGGAGACCTTTTCTATTAAATACAGAGAAAGTAATCATTAATTTCTAACCACAGTTTAGAAATGACTTCATTTTACTACCGCAATTAATAAATAACAATTAACCTGAGTGTCGACTGTTGTGCTTAGACACGCGCAGTGACACATGAAGACCTTCTATGGATCAGATACAAACTAATTAAACATCTCATATAAACTCTTACAGTAGAGAAGCATTTTGTAATATTAAATCTTACTTACGCAAAAAGATGAGCAGGTGAATGACCCCCGGCTGCAGGGTAGAGAATATTAGCGGGCAAAAAACGTCGACGAATATGAGTAGAGTTCACACGACTAGTAATTTCCTGCGCCGAGACTCCCGCACACGAATCTCAAATAGTTTTAACACGATTATAAACTGCGTTTTGTTCACTTTTCTTTTATATCCAGTCTCCCGGGACGCTGGGAATTGGGAATTGGGATATATATACGTTCACGTTATTATGTAGGGCCACAAATTTTGTAAGTGAATTATGAAATGTCTGACGACCTCTGTGGCTCAGTGGTTGAGCGTGTTGAAGCTCAAGCTTCAACCAGCTCAACCAGGGGGTCAGGGGTCATGGATGTGTATTAAATAGTGTATAATTAGTATAATAATAAAAATCTTAAATGTGTACTATAGTATAAAATTATTATATCCGTTGTCTGGTACCCGTAACACAAGTTCTGATGTGATGTGAAGCGTCCATAGATATTACCTCAAATGTAGAGTTCATTTAATAAAATGGTTATGTTTTCTTTGCCTAGGTAGGTATTATACAATAGGTAAGTTTATATGTATAATATATATGTACATATTACTAAAAATTGTAAAGAACAAAATAGTAATTTTGATGTTAAGGTTTTGGTAATTTTAGATAGAGGGTCACAACTCACAAGTGGCAAGAACCCTTTATTTTCGGGTAGTCGGCGCGACGTTCTTTTGTTTAACACCTCCAGCACTCCAATGATTAAATAGTGGGCCAGTTACATAATGCACCGTAGTCCGTAGGTATTGCACGGCGTGCGTGCTAGCGACTAATAGCGACAGTAATTATAGCCTCATTAAATAAAACGGCACTATATCGCTTTATAAAACTATGTTTATATAACGAAGGGTTTAAAAAATCAATAGCGCCTTGCACACGTAAAGTTCGGACCGCGGATCGGAATGCGTTCCAAACTGCGGAGGGATCTGTGCGGTTTGGACTGCGGATCGAACTGTCGTGCTAGTTACGACTAAAAATGCGTCACGGCATGGACTGCTGGCGTCCTACATAATATAACATACATATACCTAATACGTCATAGTGGGCGGTTCAAACTTGTGGAAAATGCGGTGTCGTTGGCATGTCAGATCGGACTGCCGGCCCCACGTTACACGTTCAGTACGAAGCGTGGGTTGGAACAGCGCGTGCTATTTCCTGCGGCCAGAAATGTACGTGTGAGGGCCGCTAACATTAGTATAATATGTTTGTTAACAGCCTCCGTGGTCTAGTTGTTAGAGCATTAGCTCTCGACTCGGAGGTCGTGGGTTCGATTCCCGCTTTGGAACAACAAAAAAAAATATTTTCAAGTTTGGTTACATCCATGCGTCGTATGGGCAATATGTACCTATGTTTGTGATTTTTTTGCTTGCACGCGATTAACGCCTAATTTCCTAAGTCTAATTTAATATCAATAAAATTTTTAATTACAGAAAGTATTTTTCTAACTCTAGTCTCTATCCTTCTTTATATTTCTCATTCCTTCTTTATATTTATAATATAAAGAAGGAATGAGACGCGAATTGCCTAGAAATGTCATATTACTGAATACTGACTGAGATTATCAATCTGACATATCTAGTAGATAGTACACTGTATACTAGCTGCATCATGTTATGCACTATGTAGGCACTAGGCGGCATTGAATATTGATTGACCGTTTATTAATTATTATTAACTGGAATAACTTATTTAAAACCACATAGTCTGGCTCAGGAAAATAAAATTCTTCTCAGATTTCATTAAAGTTATTATATTTTTCCTTGTACTTTTCTCTTTGCTTTTGAACTTTCCTCAAGTTGGTTTCTAATTGTAATCAAATATTTTCGATGAAAAGGGGTAGTAATTAAAAATTTCCCCGGCGTGAACTCCAACTTGGTTCTATGTTTAAAAAAATAATATTCTCTCAGCCGGTAAAAAGGAGGAGCGCGACTTCCAAAACAGCAAATTACTAATGTCAAGTAAAATGACGAACAGACAGCTGAATAGCCGCAGACGATCCCCGGAACTGCACCACGAGAATGGCGTTGTATAGATATTTTCGTGTTAATTATGTCAAACCTCCTCCGGCGTGGCTCATCTTCTTTAAAGCTATTTTTCTCGTCGCACAAAAGAAACAAAACGCCGCTTTATCCTTTTTCGTCTGCTTACGTACCATTTGTTTATTTTGTGCTTCACTGGAAATTAGAAATTCCTTTGTCCCAACAATGTTTTAATTGTAACATGTAAACGGACAATAGTTCTCTTGGAGATAAGTCGTGACGTAACTCTAGCAGCAGACAATGCCTAGAAAATAATGTGTAAATTGTAGCAGGTTGAATTGGGCTTCAAAATTTGTAAAAGAATCTATAGGTAGGTGTATATATGTCACCGTAAAATTGTAAAAACCGTTAGATTGTAAAATAACTAACGATATTGTAAAAATATGTCGAAAGATTAAAAACTATATATTTATAATGTAACGAAAAATAATGTGTGAAATTATAGGCAGCATATTCGCGTCGGAAGTCTATGAACATTTTACAATTTCACTCGTTTTATTACAATCTAACGGTTTTTACAATTTTACGGTGACATACACAATGCTATAATTATACCAGAGGTCAATCTTAGGTTAATAGGAAAAGTAATAAATCTGGATGGAGCGGTATAATCGCAGTAATAGCAGTATTAGCTAAAAAAGTATTATTAGCTTTATTAGCTTTAGCAGTAGGTATTAGCTAAAAAAAAGTAAGTAGCAATAAAAGCAGTAATGCAAGGGAAGTAGGGCCCAAAACTAAAAATATAATAATAATCTATACAAATTTTAACGTTCGTAATTTTTATTTAATAGCTTTTCTAAATCCATATTATGTAAGTATATACTACGGTAGGTACCTACTTATAATAATAATAAAAAACAAATTTTAAAATTTTTGACCGTCCGTCTGTCCTTCTGTCTGTTTGTTCCGGCTAATCTCTTAAACGGCTGGACCGATTTTCACGGATCTTTCACTGGCAGATAGCTAATGTTATATCCTTATAGTTATAATACTATAGTATTTTAGGCTACTTTTATCTTAGGGTTCCGTTCCTTTAGTTCTACGCAAACAAATTCGCGCACACCAGCTAGTTTAATCATATAATTACCACGAGTACAAAATGGTTTACCCTCTAACGTCCTATTTACGTAGCCCAAGCTCCGACAAATTCAGCAGAGCATTAAGTCTTAGCTAATTTGGTCGAGTAATTTTTAGCTATCTAAAACTTGCAGTGGGATTAATGTAGCCGGATGATCTCTTTGTAGCGCCGCGAACCGTGAAATTCGGCCGAGACGTCGCCCACCCGGCACCCTAGTAGTTAGTACCTACATGGCACACGCGCTCATTTGTTGAGATGGGGATTGGCTATGTAATGCTTTTTGTTCGTGTGGATCCTTTGTACAGACTACAGCCTTTTTGGTGGTAGAGCCTTATTATTAGCACGTTTTATAGGTAGGGTATTGAAGCTAAGTACTTTGTCTATCTGGGATTATAAATTCTCCAGTGCTTATGGATTAATATGGTCATGGATCCTGTATATTATTATGCCTATTTAAATGTATTATCTATACAAATAAATAAATACAAGTACCTAGTAGTAAGTAGTTAAAGGGTATCCGAGCTTTGATCGCCGCTCTTGTAGATTTAAAAAACAATAAAGAAATCAACAACCATATTTTACCGGGGTTCAAACCTACCACATGCCGAATTTCCGAACAACGCAAAAAATAATCTAACTCACGTAACTGCTAATGGGACTGATATTATAGAGTCGAAATTATTGATATATTGTTGCACGACGAAAGAAAAAACATATGACTTAAAAATGCGTAGTTTCGCAGGGATAAAACCTAGCTAGGCCGATTTTTCATACCCAAAACTACCTACTTACTAAATTTCATGATAGTAATTGCAGGCGTTTTCGAGAAACCGATTTTATGTACGTATAGGTACAAGATTGTCTCGTTTAAAGTATAAGATTGAAGTGTATGTTTGTAATTTTAAATTAACAGCTTTAACACTCAATGCAATAGGCTACACGACAGATTTTTTTTTATTGCATAAATGAATAGTACTCTTAAATATGAGTAACTTCTCAGAAGAAACCGTATATCAAAAGTCAATATTTTTAAAGGTACAGCGATTTGTTTACAAAATTTCGCAAGTCCCGTGAAAACGCTCCATACTAAAGTCGTACGTAGATATGACGTCACGTCCATGTTAAAGTGTATGAAGTATATGGCCGCGGGAACATATTTGTCAATATCTCCGATATTTGTGCGTTTAAGTTCATACATGTCATAATAAAAGTTTTTGTATATGATATAAGTAAACTAATGATGTAGGTTTTGTTTACTAATTTAGCAAAAAAATTATTATTTTTTTTGTACTTTTTAGATGTCTCTAATTACTAAACTATAAATAAAATATTATAATTTTTTACATTTACGAAGTAGTAATGCCTCAAATTTTTTGAGTACATTAATGAAACTAAATATTTTAGATGTAGTCGTGTAGCCTATTCTTTTTTCATTTTCTGTCTGTCTGTTGTTCCGGCTAATCTCTGAAACGGCTGAACCGATTTTCACGGGACTTTAAATGGCAGATAGCTGATGTTATAAAGTGTAACATAGGCTACATTATCTTAAGAGTTCTTTTTAAAAATAGGGTTCCGTTGCCGTTAGTTCAATGTTAACGAAGTTACGGCCACCAGCTAGTTAATAATATTAATTACAGGAATTGGCCATACGAATAATATAAATAATAAATATAGCAATGTTCAGCTACCTACGTAACCTGAGCATTTAATTATGTTTATATATACTGTGTCATGTGTGCTACATGAGCGAATGTTTGATACATCAAAAGATAAAAGTTTCACGTTACAGACTGCCTACTGAAGCGATTTGACGAAGAATAAAGATAAAAGTGATAAGCGCGTGTAGCGCGTCGGAACTCGGAACACCGCGCCGCGCCGGCTCGCACTGAGCGCTATAACGTCTAAACAGCCGATCGAAACAGCTTTATCAGCAGTTAAGCGCACCCCTAATTGCTCGGTAATTTATGCAATCCCATTAAACCGTTGCGGCCCTCGGCAGGAACAAGTCGATGAGGTTTTTTCGCCTGGGCTCCGCATCCATAATAAATGAGCGGTCGCAGCATTAGGCGATTTCGCCGGCTATTTTCAGCCGTTTTTTTTTTCTCGAGAAATCGGAAAGGGCCGAGTCCGGGTATTAATTCAGCCATGTAATGACGCAGCGCTTTGATGGACGAGAATTGTAAGTTCTGCAATTACATGCTGAAATATTCAGCGAAGACGTCGCGGCCGGAGCGCCCGCTTTTAACCACCTTTTCTTTCCTTTGCTGCGCTCCGTTGCCCCCCTACCACCCGACGCGCGGCGCAAAACAGCCTTCATTCACGTTGCACCGAGGGACAATTTTTGTTGTCACATCGCGCCCTGCGCGAGGGTTTCTTCGTCTGCTCGGAATAAATCCCCATCTACCCACTCGTAGCTCTGTTTATTGTTATTTATTTTCTTACTTCATAGCACCTACCTAATGCCTATAGTCGTACCTATATTTGAATAATTGTAACATTTTTACTCTATGAAACCGAAGTATGAAACTGTACCCCAAGCAGGAACATTTTGCGTTATCGTTACGTGTACGTAAGCGAGAAATATTGTATGAAAACCATGAAAGCGCCTCTAGCGGACGTAAAAGTAACTAAAATTTGCATACAAAATTTCTCATATTTACCGTTTACGTACACGTAACGATACCGCAAAATGTTCCTGCTTGGGGTACTGATTATGAATACGTAATGTAACGTAATTATGAATATTACGTTCTTTACCTATTTTTCTTACTCTTTATTATAGATACTCATTCATGAATTCTTTGGGTCCGATTTTGACATACATTTACCGTCTACTTTCGAATTTTACGTTTCGGTATTGTTCTAACTTCTTAGTTCTTATTATACATAACATACTTAAAGTTAGGTCGCCTAAGATCGGATGTGTCATAAGATCGGATGCATGGAATAACTCACAAACTAGGCAATATTTTCTACTGCTGGCAAAACTACTAGATCCGCTATTTTATTCTGCCCCTCTCCTCGTACTGTGGTCTGTGGCCGGCCAGCGATCAGACGGGACTTGCATACAAGTGATTCGGCAGAAAAGGTGTATTTGTGGAATTTCCTGGCCGTAAGTCCGGATGTTTTCCTAATGTGTACTTTATTAATAACCGTATAGAAGTGCAGATAATACATAGTCCGATCTTCGGCTGAAATGTTATTGTCTTCACTATGGTAAATTGAAAAAAGTCTGATTTTTAAACGCTTAAATTGCTTAGAAAGATAGCATCTAGCGCAAACCAAAAAATAGTGGTTAGCCAATATTTTTTTGTCGTCAATTTACAGTAGACCACAACAGAAACACGACATCGAATCAAGAGAAATAAAATAAAAAATGCAGTATCTACTTGCAAAATGTTCGGCTAATGCGTCCGATCTTACGCGACCCAACCTTATAGACACTTTATTTAGAAATTATGCGACAATAGGTTAAAGTTTTTAGATTTAATTAAATTTTTCTGAAGTCAATATATTGCTTATTTCTATATTTCCCTTTTGAAATGTAGTTTTCCTTAATCTAATAATTAAGTCACCTTATTTATTCACAATTCACATTCATTATTATCAAATACATATTATGTAGTAGAGTTTGTAACTTAAGTGCTACTTCACTCATAATATCGACCACATGCGTCAATCAGTAATCAAATCGAGCTACAACGAAGAGTGACGGAAGACTGGTGCAGGTCATCAACGGCAGCCCTGCTGGGTCGTCGGCGGTGACGCCGAGGGGCGAAGGCCGACGGAGGGGCGCGTCGTCGCCCGCGCGGACGGCGCCCGAGAAGCGGCGGTGGCCAGCGGAGCCCTACGAGGACGAGCTCACCGCCAGAGCGCCCTCCTCCGACGACGATGACACAAAGGTTTGCCATTTAACTACCACTATCCATTTCATGAATTAACCTCCATTAAAAATCAGCCAAGTGCGAGTCGGAGTCGATCACGATAGATTCCGTACAAAACTGCAAACAGGTAACTGTAGGTTAAAATAGTTTTCTCAAATGTCGCAACTTTTTAAACGCTATGGAGGTCTCTTCCTAAAAATGTTACCTTTAGCTCGATAAAAGATAAGTTTAAATAAAGATAAACATAATTTAAGCTAATAGTACCTAATAGTCAAAGTCTTGATTAAAATTAAATTGACCAGAATAAGTATTCTGGTAAATTGAAAGTTCATTAATTTGTAAAATTAATGAAATTTGTGTTCCAGTGGAATAGAAAAACAGCAAATTGATTTCAGTATTGGCTATTTATTTTTTTAAACTCATGGAGAAAATTGCAATTTTCTTTATAATAATAATTTCCATAAATACTTAAGATTCTGTTGGCACTGACTCAAAACGCTTCTTACAATCTGGAGTGCCATTTCATGTACTTACCGATTACTATTTAAAATTGCATTATCCGCCACATCCAATTAATCTTAGCTTCATAAAATCTTAACATTAATTATCGGAAATGATGTAAAGACATTTCCAGAGAAAATTATTTATTTGGGAATATTTTTCGTTGGGCTATACTTATAATAATTATTGTGTAAAAGATACATTTCTCGATGGTAAAGATGTTAGATGATAAATAGGTAGGTACCTACAGAATAACAGAACTTAATACCTACTACCTACCTAAATGGACAAATTAAGACAAGTAGCTTATCCTACCAGCACCTAATGTGTAATGGTGTAATTATCTCTAAAAGTAATTAAAATGTGGGGATTGTGGTTGGTACGTCACCATATTTGCTTTCTGCTAAAAAAACTAAGCATTTCATGAAACTTTGGTTTTGTTATGTAGAGAAGTGGACATTTAAATGAAAAACCTACCTACTTGAAAAGAGTTGAAATTAGTCGTTCCCTGAGGATTTTAATTGGGATCAGGAATAAATGAAAAAGGGTTGGTATTGTATATATCAGACATGGGGCGCCGTTGTTCTAAATGTTAATACGGGCCGGTCAAATTAACTGCGTACCGCGGGATGCATTCATTGAAACAAAATAACTTTCAACTGTCGAGTATTTTGAAAATGTTTTCTCTACCCAACGTTACTGTATTGTGGGGTTGGAAGTGAACTTATTCAATCGGAAAAATTTGTTTTCAAATATTTGGTGCACTGCAAAGGGGAGGATTTTTGAACACTATAATGTGCAGTGTGTTTCTTATTCATATATGTTTTTGATCAGTGAAAACCTCGTATATATTAGAAGTTTCTGCTAAGTAAATTTTATTAAAATGTATATCGACGGTGTTCCAGGTGGAGACCCCAGTCCGGTTCCGCACTTCCCCGCCGCTAGAGGCGCTGAAGCCGCGACGTGCGGTCGGCGCCGCGTCGTGTGCGTGCGCGGGCCGAGCGTCGCCGCGTCGTCGCCGGGCGCCGCTGCCGCCGCCGCGCAGACACCGACCAGCGCTAGATTTCGACAAGATGCAACAGGTATGCATATTCTCTCCAGTCTACGTCCACCTAGGAGACCCTGGAGAAGTAGCTAGTCACTACTACAGGGATACCGGTCATTAAAAACTCAACGTGAGGAGATTCGGCCGCAGTGTGTCTGTAGTACGGATACGAAAAATTTTGTGAGGATTTAAAAGAAATCCCCTCAAAATAACTTCAATACCCATTATTAGGTAGATATCATTTACTGTATTCGATGTAGGGAACTTTACAGTTCACAAACAATCCAAAACAAAACGCTCTATCGTATAGAAGTAAGTAATAATGGCCGCCTTTGCGGTGTCTATTCGAAAAACTAGAAAAGGAATCGAGCGTCAATATTAAATTAACGGTTCTCCTCAAAGTATCTGCATATTGTTAGTGTAATAATTAAATAGAGCAATAAATGGGCAATTTGCATAGCCGATACGGCGTACAAAAGTACAACGTGCGGGGCCGGCCGGCCGCATAATTAGCCAGCATGTGCGCCCGGCGCGGCGCCGCGTTCCCACGCCGCGCCGCGTCGCGCCGAACGCGTACACCACCGTCAACCGAACAAACGAGACGTTCACATTACTAGCCCTATAATATCATTATTTTTTTCTCGGTCTAGTGATTTAAACATTGTTTTAAAATCTAAGAAAATAATTTGTGCAAAATAATGTGATAATCACAAATTCCATAAATTTGCAAGTAAGCCTTAATAAATATTTTTAAGGCTTACTTGCAAATTTATGGAATTTTTGTTTTTAAATATTTAAAACAACGGTTTAATTTATTTTATGTAAAATTTGATATAAATTAGCTGTTATGCGGTACATTTTGCGACCATATGAAACCAAATCCTACAAAAGTAACTATAGTCACACATAGAATACTCTTTTTCTAAAAATAGGTTAAATTATTATAAAAAAAATGCATAGCAAAAACGATTTTCCAGAACCTCTTCACCGAAAATTTGCAAATAGAGGTCGTGTTTAGGATAATTTTTCTGCTCTACATAAGTATAGCTTATATTGTGTTTAAAAATACTTACCTAAAGATAGCGGAACTTTAAATTCGACTAAAAAATAATCCAAAAATATTAAAAAATATATTTGGAAAAAGCATAATAAGTCTCCTAAAAAATTTAATGTCTTTTTCTATCATGCATGAATTTTAATTCATTTGTAATTTATGTCACTGTCTGGATTTATTACATAAATCCATTTTTAATATCATTACTCTTCATTCTCGGTAACCGCCAACCGGTCAAACAACTTTTCGTAAACCCTAATACATAAACTAACAATTAAAATGTTTTATTTTCATCATAAAATCCCATTTTAAAAATGGCTAAAAATACATCAAAAACAGTACACACAACCCATGTAAGAATGTTGAGTTGCAAAATTATTAAAAACAAACGCAATAAAAATAATTTTTATTACTCTTTTAATATATTTTTTTCTTTTGGCAAAGAAAAAAATAGTAGATTTTATGCATTAAAATATGTATTCAACATATAAATAAAAAAATACTGGTTAAGTAAGTACCGTACAACTAAAGTACAAACGTCAGAATTCAGATACGTTTGTAGAGATCGTTAAAGCCGGGTTTTCACAATACGAGTACGCTCGGACCGAGTGCGCTCGTACGAGCCTAATCGTATACGAGCCCACTCGGAATTTGGTTTTCACAGTTTTGGTTTTTTGAATCAAAGTAGCATTTGATTTCTAAACACACAAGATGACGACGACTGACTTGTTGCTTCGAGGTGTAGAAATTGTGACAGATATGTTATTGGCTGAAATAGAAAATCACGGGAGGGAAATAAAAAAATATAAAATAACGATTTCGACTCGGAAAAGGTTTAGTTTCACGTTCTGTCCACTTTTTCTTTAGCTCCGTTTCAATTTTTTTAGTTGACGCCATTTTGTTTTTAAAATTTCATCCGAGTCAACTCGTAAAAGTAGAGCCGCGCCCGAGTCGACTCTGATCGGATGCCATCGTCCGAGTGTGCTCGGATCACCTGTTTACACATTACGAGTAGCGTCCGAGTAGCCATCCGAGCGCACTCGGTCCGAGCGTACTCGTATTGTGAAAACCCGGCTTAAGATCGTCTAAGCTGAAATGACGCGCCCCACCTCCACATTTACTCACACAAGCAAATTTCAAAATACACATAAAATGCAATTATTATTGGTCGTTCAGTTGCCAGTTATCAAACGTAGGAAGCACGCATCGTTCTCGGATTTGTTGTCCAACTAGTTTAGTAGATCGTGAACTTGCGATAGGAGAGGACGTCTTGTTCTATACAATGTGACGGCGCTGCTCCATAGAGCGAGCGTTGTCGGATTTATCACCCGACTAGTCGGCCGTCATGTGCACATACAAATCATACTTCACCGAATAATGACACTCCCACACAGATGCAGTGCCGTTATTAATATTCGCACTCACACTTATAAATAAAGTAATTAAGTAGTGGGGCGCGTCATTTTAGTTTAGACAATCTCTACTTTAGTTCATATTTTTAAAAATATACTATTTTTAATTAGCTTTGTAACTTTACGTATTCAAAAAATATCACAGGAGAAGATACGTCCTGTGATATTTTTTGAAATCAGAGGAACATCACTCGCATTAGGTAATTTTATGTGAATATAATATTTATAATATAGAATTTTATAATATTTAAACGAACGTCTTGTTCGGTGTGCCCGCCGACGCGTGGCGGTGTCGGTGTTCAATGGCTGTCAATAGTATTATTGTCCCCTTTATCGTGACTGTCAGCTGTTATCGGATGGCGCAAGTTCGCCGAACCTGTCCGCCATACGGGCTGCCGCTCAGGAGTCTATACTCTATACATACACATTATTTAGCAGTCTAGTGGTCTGTATTTATTACCTGACTAGAAAATTGTTACCTAGAAGTTTTTAGTTAAATAAAAACTTATGCAGAAGGGCATAGCTCCTGATCGTGGCCCCCGCTCAAGGCTCCTTCGTTGGCCCGGCTTGAGAAGACGTAGTAGTTCAAATCTCTGTAGTTCCTATTAAAAGGATTGACGCAAAATATCTCATAGATAATAATTAAGTATTGTATCGAAAAAAGAATTAACCAAACAGGTATGCCGATTATTGGTACTTGGCTCTACTAAATTTCTTACCATCTTGGCAATCTTTAGTTTAATGCTTATTGTAGAAGCATAAAACTGTGACAATCCTTATGAATAATAATTCAGAATCCTAATCGTGCTCAGTAACTACCCTAAATCATTTTATGTTGACAATCGAATATAAAATGATTTAGGGTAGTTACTGAATCTCCAGACTGTGTGCTCTTCTGCTCTCGATTCAAAGTGCATTTACGATTTCCCGAAGTCGACGTTCTGTTGTCTCAACATTATGGAATTACATCACGTCCGCCGTCCGCGGTATTAGCGGACAACCCTGCCGGCTCAATGGGGTGAGCGGTTTTGTTCCATTGAGTTTCTCGTCAATGACGACATTCCTTGCGTGCGCACTCCGCCCGCCGCGCGCTTCCCCCGTCCCAGCCAGACGTGGAATGCAAGCCGAAGCCGGCAGTTTTTGTCGCCGCCACGTATGGTACGAGTATCGTTCCATTATTGATAATGCGTTCCTGTTTCATATTATCCCGCTTTTTATCGAATCGACGTCGCCGGACATGTTTACGAGATCGTTCTACGAATATACGTTTTGAGTTTTGATTGAGACTCGTTCGAGAACGTTCGCCGCATGCAACAGGACCGATACCCGCTTACAAAATATTACACTTGATTAATCTAATGACTTTGATTTGACTTTAAATATCTTTTTATGCAACTCCGTACTGCCTGTATTATCTTTAATGGACGTGATTGATTGGATTTTAATGAATCACTTCTGTACAAGCTAATGATAGCCATACGCCATACAGTATATCGACTTGATCAGTTCGATTGGATCAGTTCCATATTGACATAAACAGTATAGGGTATATAGACTGTCATGCCAATTGCCAATCCACGCCCATACACGGTCGGTTCTAACCGTCGGTAACTAAAAGTCGATTGGACAATGGAGTGTATGGTGTATGGTTATCGTGACCATAATATAAATTACTGTAGTAAAGTTTATGTTATGCAGGTATTATAGAACGATTCTGTTTCCCCGGATCGATTAATTTCATGGGTCGTAGGACGTAGAGGCTATGTTTGATTAGTTATTTCGCAAAATATGCAAACATGATACCTACATAGAATTACTTTTCGATTATAATCGATATTATAAGCATTTGCGCGAAGACCTAGGACTATAACAATTACATTTGTCTTTTTTATGTCGCCAATACTTACTTCAAATTTATTTTACCATGGCACTGGTATCCTAGTTCCCAGTAGTAAAGCCAAGGGTTAAATATTAAAAAGTTTAGCCTTTGCCTTAGTAGGTTTTTACTACTTAAATCAATTTAATCCTCTTTTGATAATATGACTTTACCGTTTTAGCTAAAAGTGGGCGGCGGCGGCGTGCGGTCGTGGCGCGCGGTTGGCGGCGCGCACGGCGGCGAGCTGTCCGTGTTCTGCTGGTGATGCCCGCGCTATCGCCGCGCTGCAGGTAACTCCTGATGGCCTATTATCTCCTGGTACCTCAGCAACAGCTGTGTACGGAAAGTACACAACAGTGATCGGAACACCTGGTACCTCAGTACCTTAGTTGTTGTGAATCCTCATCTCTCGTCAGTCGTATCGGTTATCCGTCCCACTGGATTACGAGAGTACAGGAAGAGAGAGTGCTCTTGTGTACTGCACACACACTTGGGCACTATAAAATTACTCCTGCTTAACTGGCCTGGTTTCAATGAAACCGGCCACCGTCACCGAGATCGGTGTGGGGAGTTATTATGTTGTGAACGGAACAGTAGCTAATATTGACATGTTTTCTGTTGTATTTTCCGGCGCTGTCGGTCGGCGCGCTGCAGGCCGTTCCTGATGCTTATGGGCTTTCTTGTGCCTCTGTTATGAACATGGTAGCTAGATTCTAATAGTTTTCTCTATACTCAGAGGAAAACTAAATGATGGTAGGTTGACTTTGAACATGTATGATGTATCTACTGTGACTTTGAACAACTATTTTTAAAAATACCCCTATTGGGAAATAGGTATGATATGAGCATATTGTATGTGTTTGTGGCCTCCACTGCCCACTGTCGACTAGTCGCCGGCGACTTGGTCGTGGTCTGACATTGACATAAATCTTAGTTTTTGTATTTAAAAAATATTAAATATAACTTTTCTCATTTTCAGAGTATCGGAGCGGGCGAAGGCGCCGCGCGCCGCGCCGCCCATGCTAGCGTCTAACATCGATATAATCGGTGTCCTCGATACATTTCGATGTTCCCAATCGATCCACATCGATGTTCCAGTTCGACTCGAAACATCGGCCGCGAGACGGCACGTGTTTCATGATCTCCTACTCTGTTGTGAATCTCTACGCCCGACGCGCGAGTCGTTTCGGAGATACAGAATATTGCGGAAAACGGTACCTCAGAAACCATTAAGGAGCCTCATATTAGCGAAATTAAATGCATGTGCGTAGATCTTAAAATATACGTACGATTATGCTCCTTGTACTTTAAACTTAAGCGAAGATTGAGGTTAACTCTACTGTTATTATATGTCCCCTATATATTAACTTAATATACTTCGTTGTATTTTATTTTCCGGAAATAGGCGTGGATTTTCTGTCACGTTTGTGTTTAGTTAATATTGAATACTTCGATGTACTAGCGGGGGTCGACAATTTGACAGTTAAAGTACGTTTTATCACATCAATGCAGGAAGATACACACCGTGACAGAGAATTCATATTCAATTGCAGTGTTTGCGGAGGTGGATCAGTTGACGATATTATGTCCTCTGTCCTCTGATATTTTTTCAAACATCTTTATCTTATTTTTTTTATTAACACTTGGATGTATTTTATACTTTTTAAAGTGATATAAACTTCGGGCATTACTTACTGAATCAAAAAATCTTCGAATTCAAAGTTTGTTTACATATCTATATTGCCTGTCTATAGTAGATTTAGATCCACCTCTGATTTGGTCTTTGTTAAATTGGAAAGGGTCCCGGATCCTACATAACTGTAAACGCAGAAAATCTTGTGGAACAATATATTCTAAAGTTAGACGCTGTTAGCCGAGAACTGTCGTTCGCTCCGGTGTTCGAGTTCCTTTTTGCACTCAAATAATGATCAAAGTACAAACTTACTAATACTATTATATTGTGAGCGCGCCGTGTGTACACACGACTACCGTACTGAGGGAACCAGCGCAGGGACGGGTCTCTTAACTACCGTTTACCGTTTACAATTAGCTTTTCCATGCTTGAAAATATGCCTTAGGATCAATTCACACTAAAACGAAATAATACGCGACTTGGAGCTGCATTCTTAACATAGCTATACAAAATTGAACACTATTCATTACACAAGAAGAAGATACTCGAATGTCGAGTTTCATTGCGCTGCAGAGCGCATGTGCAGTGTATCACGTATGACTGATGTATATGAAACGTCTTTTTGTGTAGCGAATAAAGTTCAATTTTGAATAGCAATTTTTTAAAATACAAGCCCGCGTAAACCCGCGTATCGTCGCGGTGTGAATTGTCCATTGTGCCTTCCAAAACTGCCTCGGTTTGTACCTTTAGACTACATGATGTTTTTTTTTAAACCGATTTAAGTTATGGTGCTCCAAATAGCTCGATGATCTTTTAAACATCTTCAACGTACCCCATCTCTCACGCTGGTTCCCTTCCACGTCCCGTGTGCGCTGTCTCCGGTAGTTTTTGGAAGTATTTACTCGTTTTGAATACTGTGTTTAAATTATTGCCACTGTTATAATCAGGTCCGAATGATTGTAAACACGTCGGTCTTTTCGAACGTCCGCATGATATGCGGTGTTGTATTTTGCGAGCATGTCGGGGCCGGCGTCCGCCCCCGGGCCGAAGTATTGTAAGAGGTCAGTGTTAGTGACGTGAAACGTTTACTTTAGTCTTTGTACCATGTTGTATTCGGACCGCATCGGCGCCGATATCGGAGTATTTTTGTAGGGTGCGGGCTTCGAAGCTGTCCAGTATCTTTATAAACTATCGCAATTTTTTATGAAACTATTGCTACGTTTACACCAATAGTCGTAATGTCGCAGCCCGCACCGCGACGGAACATAAGAGGCAGCACGAAAGTGGAGGTGCCTCGACTTTTTGATCTCGAATTGCGACTGAGTCGGTCGGTGTTAGTGTTAAACGAAAATCTTAATCACTAACGAAGCCAAATATTTTCTTAACACGAACACACGGTCCACGCGTAATTCCTTAATAGATTATCAAGATATTTTTATCAGTTATTAAATGTCAATTGGTATGAACGCGATGCGCCGCCCCCTGTGCAATATGAACTTGATGTTTGGATTTATTTTGTATAGGCGACGTGGTCGCCGCATAGTCGTATCGCCCGTAGACACCTCCGTCGCCGTTGTGACGTCATCTGGCGCGCTCGTCGTTCGTACGTTAAATTGGTTGTATCTAGTTGTAACTTATGTTAGTAGTTTATTTAGCAGGGCTAATTCTGTTACTCTTGTTGTGTTATAAACAAAAATGAAAAAAAAAACATAAAATATGTGGTGCGAGTGGAATCAGTGAATGTAAAGACATTTAACAAATTTTCAAATTAATACGGTAAAAGTACTAAGACTTTTTTAAAATCGCTTGGATAAAGATTGTATGTACATAGTGTTAAGTTATGTAGTATAAGTGCAGTTTTAGATGTAGTAGGTATAACAAATTGTATGGCAGGGCGCTCGGCGCCTTTCTTTTGTTAACATTTTTTCTTTTTGTGTTTTATTCCCACTACGGATTCGTTACTGTCCTGTCCATGGTAATTTTTGACTTGTCAGTAAACTGCAAGCTGCGAGCCGAACCACAGGCCGGATCGAGGGGGGCCCTCTTAAAGGCCTCAGGAAGCCAGTTTTTAAATATTTTATGGACGCAATACTCCTTTTTCCGAGCATTGCTTATTATTTAGTGTTGGGTTGTAGAGAGTTGACCGTTGGCCTACTGTACTGTCTCCGGCCCCCCTCCCCGCCACGCCTCTGACCCGCTATACATATCCCTTCACTACAACTGAATATAATTTCAATTTGTATATTTACATGCCACTTTGTATAGAAATTCTGAAATCAGTTGTAGATTTTGTACACGTTAATACGATCAAAAATGCTTATTCGGGTAGTATTTTTGATCGTATTAGGTAAATAAACAAGGCTTGCAGTGGTGTATGTAGCGACAATCAATGGTGATATTTACAAGATAATTTATATTATGTTTTTATATACTGAATTAACAAGCGTAATAAAGAGTGAGCAATGGCACATCTTAAATAGTGTTTTATTATTACATAGAAAACCTTTAACTTTTTGGCACAATATTATAACAACCTCTCGATTAAAGTTACTCCTTTTTCCACGAGTTGAGTAGCATAATATTAGACAAGAAATAGTATTTTGACCACGAAAATATAATTTAAAGCATTCCTATTATACCGTAGTGTTTTTCGCGTTCAGGTGAACATAATAATCATGATCATTGTCATTAAATATTAATACCTATGTGTATAATAATAATCTTTTACGAGAATTGTGCGAACGGAGGAATATTATACTTGGCACAGTTAAAGTTTGCTTAAAAATACCATAGACTAATGATTGGTCTCGCTTGGCGCTCCCAGCGAGACCAATGATTTATCTATGAAAAATACATAAAAATAATAAAAATGACAACAACACACCCTACCTTAGCTTATTAATACACATTACCGTGCGATCGATAGATACAATTTTGATACACGTTGACGTTTGTTAATCAGTCACAACATTATATTTTTTTACTAAAGAGGCATAAAAATAATTAATTGTTGGAAAAAATACGCTTACTTGGTAGTTGGTAATGGTATGGAACCCTAAGTGCGCGAGTCCGACTAGCACTTGCCCGCGGTTTTCTTAAGTTGGAGAAAGTACCTATGAAAACCCCCCGCATAGACCTGCCGCCCAGAGCCTCGCAATGGATAAGGCCGCTGCTCCTGTCACCTTTCTGATACCAAGCGGCACATGTGACTTCTGTACAATGTCCGGCTAACTTTATTATCTGCGAATATTTCAAGTTCGAAATATAAACCATATTATTGTTACTACTTCCGCTGCTCAAGGGTCATGACACTGACGGAAAAAGACCTAATGAAACGATAGAAATAATATTATATCTTTTATTACACCTAAATCACATAAAAGTAGTAAACTTTTTCCTTAATACATAAATCACATGCCATAATCCTTATAAAACAACAATCGTGCTCCACTATCGCGATATCTTCAATAGGTCTTAAATATACCAAGAGAAGGTTATAAGGGAGAATTGATACGTTCGGTAAACAAACTGGGACATAGCATCAGCATTCACACAAATAGTAAGCATTGTGATGAAAACATAATACTTTGTTCTTAACATTACATTTACCAATTATAAATGTTTTGTTGTTTGTTGTTAACAGACATAACTTTGTTCACATACAACGTTTATAAAGATATATTATATTCCCCGAATCCCGATAAGTTTTACAAGAGCATTTTGCATTTTATTACAAGATCCATTAAAATCCATAGATATATAATATCTTTATTAATCAAAGTTAAAATCTTCGAATTTACGAAACATGCAAGTTTGGATACTTAAATGAATTAATATCGCAGATTTTGATTTGTCCGGTGTTCAAATTTTATATGTTTTTTCTAATTACCAGTCATTAATTGCAACTTGAAATCAAATTAATTTACAAATTACAACAGAAACGATTTCAAACTTGAATTTTTGGCCTAATATTACAATAACATTTTTATTTCATTGATAAAAGCATTAAAACACTTTATTGAAATAGTTTATAATTACTAATATTACATACAAATTGTATGTTTAATTTTATCAATAACATGGCAAAATTGTAGGCCGTTAGATATGAGTTGGCGCCTACAACATATTGTATACATGTTACGTTGTGTGCTGTCTATGAATGTATTATGTGACGTGGCACGTTTTGATTATTCATAGACAACACACAACGTAACATGTATACATGTTGTAGGTGCCAACTTTTATCTAACGACCTATACATTCAGTCTCTAAACAACATTGGGTCATTACAGTCCAATTCATAGACTACATCACTTTAAGGCATTTCTCACACTACACCGCAGAGCATGTAGTGCGGGGATGCAGATTCTTACATTGTGTGCCAATTGCAGTGCTGATAAAACAGATTGTTTTTCGTCTAACAGACAAGTCAATTATTAAAATGTAAAACATAAATGACGTAAACCTAGCAATACAAGAAAAAAGAAGTATTTTTTACTAAATATTGGTGGTAAGAACAGCGAAATAAATAATATTAGGTAGCTACACTCCTGCCAAATAATTTGTTGTGATTCAATTTAACCATTTTTTAAGACGCTAACGATTACTTTAGATAGGGCTGACCATTTATGAGCGTGGATTGGCATAACAGTTTATACTGTTTATCAATATGGACGAACTGCTGATTGGATCGAGCCTGCGGCGTCATGCCGATTGGACGATAGGTTGTATGGTATGGGTACGCTTAGAGATTATTTTTTCTTATTAGACACACTGAAGTACTTCAGTAAAGTTCTACTTTTGTTATGTGATTTGGGGGTTTTTTCTGTGGCAGAATTTCTACGAGCGGGTATTTCCTTCGGACTCGATGGGGGCGGGAACACTGTTTTGTCAACTGTTTCAACTTTTCCCTTCTTCTCTCTTACCATTAAAGTCAACCAGTCTGTGGTGTCCTGTTTCTTTTTCACGGGCGACATCAGCCTCAAATGCGGCGCCTCCCCATCCAAAACGAAGTTCGGCAAATTTTTTGTAGGTGTCGTGATACTAATTATTCTAACTTTCGTCGGTGACACTTTTACCGGAGATCTACTCGACCCAGGCGATATTGTCTTTGGACTTTTGGGGGAGAGGACTTTACAATTTTTCTTCTCATAGTTCTTAGTCGGCGTCATAAACGAAGTTCCAGGTTTCGGAGCTAAATACGTCCAATCGCTGGGACCGGGTGTCTCTCCATCTTGGCATATTTTCTTGTTCGGAATAGAAGTGTCTGTACACGAAATTCTACGTTTGGTAGGTGCTGAGGATACTTTTAATTCGTCACCTTCTGGTATGGGAGGCATGTCGAGTTTCATTCTTTTCATACCGTTCTCACTGTCCTCGGCGTCTCTCGTAGCGTTCATCAAGTCTGTGAGGCATCGCTTTGTTCTTCTGACATTTCCGCTCTCAGAGAGGCCGCGTATACGTTTTGTACCATTTGAACTCGGAGTATTAATCATTTTACGTTTAAGTGAATTCGGTGTTTTTTCTAAAGCTCCCCACTGAGGAAGGCTAGCTACCTCCACGTGTGGCACGATTTCCGCTCTTCCCTTTATTTCTTCATCTGTATCTGGAAATTCTCGGCCGATGCGCCAAATTTTGTGCCTCGCGTCGTCGCTACAAGTGACTATTTTTGTGTCACCTTTCTGACACCAAGCGGCACATGTCACTTCTGCCCAATGTCCGGCTAACTTTACTATGGGTTGCGAATATTTCAAGTTCCAAATATAGGCATTCTTATCACTACTTCCGCTGACCAAATACATACTATCGGGACTCAGACTCGTCTTAATGTAAAAGGTATTGTTCTCGTGACCAACGTATCTCCGCTCCGGTAGAGAGTTATAAGTGGATATGTTGAAGCAATAAATAACATTATCCATGCAGCTTGCATACAGTCTCACTCGTGAGCTGTCGATGATAAGATTTGTGTATCCATTCTTAGTAGAGCTTCCGCAGTATGGAATGGAGTGCTTTGGTAGTGGTTCCTTTTTGTAAATATTGTAATTTTTTCTGAGATCCCATACTTTTATATTCCCATCCCATTCTCCACACGAAATCAACGTTGTATCATCTTGAAACACCAAACCGGTTATACTTATAGCTCTTTGATTATCTATTCTAGGTCTCTTACCATGAGATCCTGGAGTTTTGGGCGTGAAGCTGGAGTGGCAATTCATGAGGCAGTTGTCCGGTTTCTGAATGACGAGAGGCTGAGTACTGCTGGTGCGTACGTCCCAGATGAGAATATGACCATCGCGCGCTCCTGTAGCAAATACTGAGGGTTCAGTGGGTCGGAAAACTGCAGTTTTGACTGACCTAGTGTGGCTGGCAAACATGAGTACTCTTCTGGGTGTCGCCTCGCCCACGTCCCAGAGGCATGCTGTATGATCGCCTAGAATAAAAGCATAAAAAATATTAAAACAAGTATATCAGAATATATATAAAACAGTACATATTATACATATAATCACATTCAAAATACATAACACAGTAGGTACATATTATACATAATCACATTCAAAATATATGACAAACAGAAGTTGAAGCTATGTTAAACTCTATTCTAACTTATGATGTTTATGGAATTCATTCAAAGGGTGGGACTATAATTATGATTCGGAATCCGGAAGGGAGAAAATTCAGTGCTGAAAATAAAACTGAATTAATACAATAGTAATATGATTCACAAGATCCATTTCAGTGAATTTCTGTCCAAGGACACCGAAAATTATGATCCAGGGCTCATTCGATTCGGAATGACCGTAGTGCTTTTTGCACTATTCTTACCTCTAAATTTTAATTATAAATATTGGTGATACGAGTTCCGGGAGGTGGGACTTTTTTCTAGGAAATTTACTCCTCTTTAAGGATTTTCTTTTTTCAAAATTCGTATTACTAGTTTCCGAGATATTTTCAAAAAACCATACCCCTCTTTTTTAACTAAATTGTTTATAATAGCTTTTGCAATTTTTTCGAGCCCCTCTTAAATTTTTCGAAAAGTTTCTAGAGGTCATTTCGAATCGAATGAGCCCTGGATCTTAATTTTCGGTGCCCTTAGACAAAAATTCACTGAAATGGATGTTGTGAATCAGACTAGGGCTGGATATCAAACACGCAAGTGTTGTGACTTGTGTCAACTGTCAATGTAATTTAAAACAGCCCGACACTCGACATTTCGATTTTCAATTAGCGCAGACTTCAATGTTCTGTATTTTCGTGGGCTCGCCGGAATCCGTACTTAGTCCACTTAATTATAATTTGCCGCATTTCAAGTTAAAGCTAATAAAAATATTTATCAATAGATAAGCAATATAATGTTTTATTCTTGTCTTATGCGTTGGAAATGTCGCTTGAAAGACAAGGACAAAACATTGTATTGCTTATCTACTGGATAAATATTTTTATTAGTAAGGGGGACAGAGTACAAATAATGAATAACTACCTGAAACTGTGACAAAGTTCATGTTTTGGGGCATCCATGCAAGATCAAACACCGCATTGTTATGACACTGAAAACCTTCCAGGGAGCTTGCGCTTGTGACTGTTGAAGTGTCCTGCAAAATTTTATTTTTACTATTTAGCACTCAAAATTAGATGTTTTAATAGAGATTGTCTAAGGGGTCGTCCATTAATCACGTGATGCCTAAAGGGGGAGGGGGGGGGGTCCGAGAAAAAAATCACCAAGTATCACCAAGGGGAGGCGGGGGTATAAGGAGACATCACGTGTATTAATTTTCAAATCTAGTCTATGCATACCGAAATTATTATCGGTTGTAGATTCGTAGTGTTGTTTAAAATCTTACAAGCCAAATGACTCGTATAGTTTTTAATTGTCTAAATTATTCGATTAAATTGTTTTTTAACTTAAAGTTTTTCTTCAAACATGACCTGCTTACTATGTAAAAAAAATACACGTGATCTTAGGTGGGGGAGGGGGGGGTAGTATAAAACCTCACCACGTATCACCAGGGGGAGGGGAGGGGTCTAAAAAGTTGTTAAAAACATCACGTGATTAATGGACGGTCCCTAAACTGAAATGACGCGCCCCACTACTTAATTACTTTATTTATAAGTGTGAGTGCGAATATTAATAATGGCACTGCATCTGTGTGGGAGTGTCATTATTCGGTGAAGTATGATTTGTATGTGCACATGACGGCCGACTAGTCGGGTGATAAATCCGACAACGCTCGCTCTATGGAGCAGCGCCGTCACATTGTATAGAACAAGACGTCCTCTCCTGTCGCAAGTTCACGATCTACTAAACTAGTTGGACAACAAATCCGAGAACGATGCGTGCTAGGAACGTTTGATAACCCCCCGATGGTTGCACGCCTTGTCGTGGCGGTGGGGCTTAGTAACCGTGGACTGGTCACCCACGGTGAAGCTAAGAGGCAACCGGGGCCGGCCTGTTTGCCGCCGGCTGGCCCGAGGAGGGCGCTCCCAGCGGGCTGAACAGGCCCGCAGAGGACGCGCGTGGAGGTGGGACCGCAGAAGAAGAGGAGTGCCGGTATTACGGTGCGCCGTTCTCCCTATCTTCTGCGGCCGTGGAGGGATCGCAGGGGGAGAGGCGTGATGGTATTACGGTACGCCACTCTCCCTACCCCCTGCGAGCTGGCGGGGCCGTTCCGTCGAAACGGCGTTGGTGGGGCCGCAGAGGAAGAGGCATGTCGGTATTGCGGTGCGCCGCTTGCCCTATCCTCTGCGACCGAGGTGTGGTCGGTGGCAGAACCACAGACCTGATCTGCCACCGGGTACCAGTTTATCTGGTACCCATGGCCTCCTAGTAGCAGACTCAGGGGGAGTCTGCTACAGTACTGGTGGAGGCCGAGGAGGAAGCGCACCTAATACCATCTGGTGCGCCCATCGTGGAGGGCCTTCGGGCTTTCAAGATGGAGCCGCTTGTAGGCGGCTGCCGCCGGCGGGGTCGCGGATGTGTGTATCGTTCCCGTGGCCCCGTCAGAGGGCGGTGAGGAGGAAGATGGGGGGGTTTTTAGTGGGTATACCATGAGTCCCACATCACCACTTGGGTGCCCCCTGCGCCTGGGTGGTATGCGTAATGCATTTTCCCCTCCGGAAACAAAAAAAAAAAAAAAAAAAAGGAACGTTTGATAACTGGCAACTGAACGACCAATAATAATTGCATGTTTATGTGTATTTGAAATTTGCTTGTGTGAGTAGATGTGGAGGTGGGGCGCGTCATTTAAGCTTAGACCAGTGTTGCCATATGTACGGATTTGTCCGTACACGTACGGAAATTGAACATTCTGTACGGATAAAAGTTGCGTACGGATATGTGTACGGATTTCCTATCTACCGATACGTTTCAATATTTTAGTAAGCTACATGCATAACCATTCATCCGTTATTTAAAATAATAATTTAATATTTAATCTACATTATTTCATTTAAATGGTCACACTAAGACGTGGTAGATGGTAGATTTAAGTAGATTTGTTTCAGACCTGATGTGCTTACCACATTCAAGTGCGGCGGTTGAGAGAATATTCTCCGCAATTAATTTGGTGAAAACCAAATTAAGAAATCAACTTTCAACTGAAACTATCGAAGGTCTTCTTCATACGAAACAATGTTAGGGAATAAAATAAAAAATATAAATATATGGAGTTTTAATTTTGAAATTACTTCAGATATGATTAAAAAAATGAATAAAGACATATATAAATAATAATGTTTTTATTTTCACTTTATTTCATACAGATTTCTTTCAAAGTTTTTAACTTTTTTCCATGCGTACGGACTTTGTACGGATTTTTTTGTGAGATGTACAGATTTTTGGTCTCAGCTGTATGGCAACACTGGCTTAGACGATCTCTAATAGATTATGACTATTTAGTTACAAAACTCAGATCAAATAAAAAACCAAATAAAATACTTTTTATTCGAGGTACAAAATAGAATCAAATAACTATACAGTAGGTATATGCACAATGAAAGTTTTCATTTTACAAAACTATTTAAACAGAAAAACACAAGTGTTATTTGATATACATACAATTATACACATGTAAATACACTAAATAATTTGACTGCAGTTACTTATTGCAAAATATAATAACATACAACTTGAAGCAGACCATAGATATTATACTGAAGTTTGAACACATACCTAAATTAATTATCCATGAATATTTATTTTTACGGTTCCACAACACTTAAGTAACCCTTATAGTTTCGCTCTATCCGTCCGTCCGTCTGTCTGTCTGTCCTCCCTTCTAGCTTGTGTAATTATGAATATAAATGGATGAAATTTTATATGGAATGGATGGAATGTTTTGCCTTGCCTTATTACAAGAAGGCAAGACTTCAAACATGACTGAAAGTCAACATTTTTTGAGTAATCGGCTTCCAAAGTGGTTTTTAAACTCCCCCCCCCCCCCCCCCCCCATGGCATTTCTAAACTATAAGAGATAGATACTTTTAAGTTACCTTGCTGATAGATCAGTCGTTGCCCGCGACTTCGTCCACGCAAAAGAAAATCCCTCAGGTACCGTACATTTTGCAACAATAAAAAGTTGCCTATGTCCTGCCCTGTGGTCTACTCTATATCTATGTCAAACTTCATCAAAATCGGCCAAAGTAGTTTCAGAGCCTATTTAATAATATGTAAAGCAAACATACAAACAAATCTTTCCTCTTTATAATATTTATCTGGTGATTAGAGAAATAACATAAACAATACTAATGAAAGTAATCTTTTTAGACAGAATTTTCAAATCCCTTGTAAAGGTTACATTTCTAAATAGTAACTAGGGTTACCATTTAGAAATTTAAAATTCCTGATAGTTCAAAAAAGTCCAGACATTTTAGTCACAAAATGCAAACATTAGGTACCCTAAGTGGGTAACAGACAACAGTGAGCTTACACTAAGCATACACTTAGTTAAGTGCACAGAACACAAAATACTCACAGGGAAGAATGTCGACTTCATACAAAAAAATGTGGACCAAATAGCACCTCTAGTGAGCTGCCCCCTTAAACTTTTAACCGCCTTTCAACAAAGGAGGACTATATATTTGAATAAATGAATATGGCGGGATATTTAAGATACGTATTTTAACATTAAATTTCTCTTTCGAGTTATATTTTACATTCCAACAAAACCGATCAACCACCTTCATGAACATAATCATTACTACTACACTACAAAACGTTCATGAGTCCTTATACATACATATAGTGTTTTCGATTGAGTGTTCCAGAAGCGGCATAGTGTCATCTGTTGTAGTTTTTAAGTAACTTTTATGTAACACTAGCTTTTGCCCGCGACTTCGTCCGCGTTGAACAATACTTTGGGATATCGCTGAAATTTACCCGCGACTTTATTTATGACTAGCGACCCGCCCCGGCTTCGCACGGGTACAATACTGATACTAATACTACAGATAACAGAATGTCTTTAAACCTCTAACAAAACGGGTGAAATTTAGTCAAAACAAACAGAAACAAATTAATATAGGTACCTACTAATACTTAATGAAATAAGTAAGTGGGTATACTTTTATCGTATGAAATACCTACACTTTTCAGAACTAACAATACAACAATCACTAAATAAATAGTTACTCAAGTATCTATCCATCATAGTTACAACGAACACAAAACAAAAAATTTACTCATAGATCTAAACTCGCACGCCTTGGCGACGGCGCGACGCCCACTTCGCAACGGGCCGTGCAGCAGAAATCGTAATATTTTAATTTCGCCATAACTTCAAAACCAAACATCCAATTTTAATCATTAAGACCAAATATTATCTATATAAACTGTACTTAGTGATTAAATAATTTATTTTGATAAGGATTAATAGCATGAGTAAAATAAACGCGTTTAAATGTAGTCCAAAAAAAATTCAAGATTTCTAAATAAAAAATGGTTGTTGTGCCTCACTCGACATAGATAGGTATAGTGTGTCGCGGACTTTTTTGTAGATATTTATAAAATCTACAATTAATTAGAACATTTTATGGTTCTATCTTTTATAGTTTAGGCAGCGTACGCAAAATAAGTAACTTTTCTGGTTGATTTTTTACACCTTGTGTCCGAAAAACCCAAATATCTTACGGAATCCTATTTTTTTCCAAAATAAAATTTAGCCTATGTTACTCGTGGATAATGTAGCTTTCGAATGGTGAAAGAATTTTTGAAATCGGTCCAGTACTTTTTGAGCCTATTCATTACAAACAAACAAACAAACATACAAACAAAGTTTTCCTCTTTATAATATTAGTATAGACTAACGAAAGCGGAATCCTATTTTTTTAAACGGAACCCTAAAATAAAAGTAGCCTATGTTAGACCCTATAACATCAGCTATCTGCTAGTAAAAGTCCCGTGAAAATCGGTCCAGCCGTTTCAGAGATTAGTCGGAACAAACAGACAGACAGACCGACTGACAGACAGACAGACGGACAGACAAAAATTTAAAAAAAAATGTATTTTATTGTAAGTACCGAATATACTTTCAGATTCATTATGTAAAAAGCTGTTAATTTGAAGTTACAAACAGACACTTAAATTGTATTTAACTGTATAGATGTATAGATATTATAATGTATTATATTTTAAGATATTATCAATTTGATGTTTATAAAATAACTAAACTATTTAACAAACTAAACATTAACCCGCATGCGCACCCCGCCTTGGTGACGCCCACTCCGCAACGGGCCGTGCAGCAGAAATCGTAATATTTTAATTTCGCCATAACTTCAAAACCAAACGTCCAATTTTAATCATTCAAAGACCAAATATTATCTACATAAACTGTACTTAGTGATGAAATAATTTATTTTGATAAGGATTAATAACATGAGTAAAATAAACGCATTTAAATGTAGTCCAAAAAAAATTCAAGATTTCTAAATAAAAAAATGGTTATTGTGCCTCACTCGACATAGATATGTATAGTGTGTCGCGGACTTTTTTGTAGATATTTATAAGATCTACAATTAATTAGAACATTTTATGGTTCTATCTTTTATAGTTTAGGCAGCGTACGCAAAATAAGTAACTTTTCTGGTTGATTTTTTACACCTTGTGTCCGAAAAACCCAAATATCTTACGGAACCCTATTTTTTCCAAAATAAAATTTAGCCTATGTTACTCGTGGATAATGTAGCTTTCGAATGGTGAAAGAATTTTTGAAATCGGTCCAGTACTTTTTGAGCCTATTCATTACAAACAAACAAACATACAAACAAAGTTTTCCTCTTTATAATATTAGTGTAGATTAACCATGTAAGACAGAGAGCGATATATTGAAATATCGCCTTCTGGCCGCACCGTATTGCCCCCTTTTTGGTCCAAGGTCATTCATACAAAGTCAACTACCCCTGGATAAGTGTATGCTTAGTAGCAGTATTAATCTCTCATGAAAACCAGACACCAAAGGAAATCAACTGTAGAATTGCAAATGGATGGAAAAAGTACTGGTCGCTCAAAGAAATATTTAAATCTGACATGAGTTTAACCATAAAAAAGAAGGCATTTAACACCTGTGTCCTACCTGTAATAACTTATGGCTGTGAAACCTGGGCTCTTACCAAACAACACAGAGAAAAGCTGGAACGATGTCAGAGATCTATGGAGAGAAGCATGCTAGGTATAAAGAGACAAGACAGGATTAGAAACACCACAATAAGAGAAAAAACAAAAGTAACAGCCATACTTACCCAAATAGATCAAAGAAAGTGGAGATGGGCCGGACACATGTTAAGAGACAAACAAAATAAATGGAGCACAGCCGTCACTTACTGGTACCCAAGAGATGTTAATTGGAAAAGAGGTCGCCAACAAACCAGATGGGGAGACGACCTAGCACTAACAGCAGCAGGCTTAGCATGCGCATAGAAGAAACAACGAAGAATAGAAAATATGAAAGATTGAAGAAACATTAATACCATTCGGAGCAAAATAGGTCTTATTATAAGGTAGCAAGGTCGATGTATCATCGTTATGAGAAATAACATTTCTTTTCTTCCCGAGCATGAGCGCACAAAATGGCCTGTTTTGACAGCTAAAGTAGAAACGTTTTCTTAATTTAATGTCAAAAAGTCCCACGGTAATGTCAACCACTCCACATCATGGCGGTCCTAGACAAAAAGTTTCTTTACGTTGAGTCATATACTTGAATATTTGTTCGTTTTTGACAGAAGATTTCCCGGCAACCATTTTAAAAATATGGCTGGTTAGAAATATTGACTTCTATTGACGACCTTGTTATCATGGATTAAGAACTATTTTGCAATGAACTGTTTTGGATAGAATATTTCTACTTTAAATGTATTTCTATGGATCGCCATGCTAAGCCTGCTGGACACCATTGGAGAAGAGTAGTACTAGACAGAACAGAGTGGAAAAGGCTGGAGGAGGCCTATGCCAAGAGGCACACTGAGCTTCGAGACATTTTGTAGCTTGAAGTCAGAATAAAAAAGGCTATTATATTATATATAGTAGCATACATTTAACTTTATACTTTGTTTTAAAAAGAGCGGGAAAATAACAAAGATTAAAGACTGATTTTATATTACTTAGGAAGTTTTATTACTCATATTCAATTTAAACCAAAAAATCCAGACATATTAACACGCTGGAAAAAGAAAGAAGTCCAACAGCATGTCCAGATAAAACTCTTAAAGTCCAGACATGCTCTGACAAGTATTTACAAATTACAATTACTAACATAAATCATAATATAAGTAGTTAATAGAAACAGGCGTTACTTTGCGGAAATCCATAAAATAAATTTAATAAATGTTGTTATTTTTAGCAATCTTCTGCCAAATAATACCCACAACCTGCAAGCAAATGTGTGAGTGCACGCATAAGCATGCGTAACGCACCTCCCTCCTCCCACACTGCTTATGCGTGCACTCAGATGCAAGATCGTGCAAACACCACCACCACACAAGCAACAATGTCAGCAAGACCGTGCAAAGCCCCACATCACCATGCAGGTTGCAAAACTCGACGCGCGTTTCGCCCTGAACCCGGAGCATCCTCAGGAAGTGGACCTGCGAACAAAGTTCGTTAGTAATGCTGCCAAGCAAACCGCCACCTTATATAGACTACTGGCTACTAGTACCCCCACCAAACATATTAATGAGCGGTGACGTAGTCAATTCATTCAACAATGCAAGTCTATTGTTGTTCTTTTCTTTAATTATTTCTAATTGTTCCAACACGCTCAGTCGAAAGCCTTTGTCACATTTATGTAATACCTTATAGGAATGGCCATCGGGTACACTATGACCACTATCTAAAAGGTGTTTAGCAAAATGTGATTTATCACGATGACCATTTCTATAGGGCGCGATGTGTTCTTTGTACCGAGTCTCAAAGTTACGTCCAGTTTAACCCACGTATACACTATCGCATTCAGGACAATCGATTTTATAGACACCGGATTGGTACTTTAAATCAATCCGGTCTTTATTATGACACAATTGATTTTTTAAGGTATTATTTGTCCTGAATGCGACGTGCATGTCGTTATTTCTCATTATTTTGGATAAACGTGCAGATACCTCACCCATGTAGGTCAAACTGGACTTGTATCTAACTACATCCTTATCAGTAGTCCCTGCGTACAAAAACTTAACCAATTCCTTTTTATTTTTATTATTCAAAATATTATTAATAATTTTGGGATTTTACCCATTCGACTTAGCAATTTGGTAAATTATGTTTAACTCTTTCTGATAATTTTCTTTACTAAGAGGAATGGACACTAATCTGTGAACGTAACTATGAAAAGCCGCGAGTTTATGTTGCCAAGGATGACATGAGGATGCATGAATAGTAGTTTTAGTATATGTCGGTTTGCGAAAGATTCCAAAACTGTGTTTATTGTTGTCTCTAGTGATAGATAAATCAAGGAAATTAAGCGTTTTATTGTCTTCACATTCTAATTTAAAATTAATTTTAATATGTTTTTTATTAAGATTTTTAACAAAAACGTCCAGTTGTCTCTGTGTACCGGTCCAACAAAGGATGCAATCATCGACATATCTATAGTAATATAAAATACTTTTGTCATTAACAATATTTCTTTGTTCAAAATCGTTCATAAATATTTCGGCCAGCAAGGGACTTAGTGGTGAGCACATTGCTAGACCGTCTTGTTGAACAAAGAATTGATTGTTAAATCTAAAGTAGTTTTGTTCCATGCAGATTTTAGTAAGAGCAAGCAATTCCAGACCTTCACCAAGAGGCAAGCATTTTTCCAATTCATTCCCCAAAATACCCAACGTTTCCTCACATGGAACATTAGTAAACAAACTGTCTACATCAAGCGAAACTAATTTGCAACGAGGTGGCAAAGTCACGTTTTTTATTTGGTTTACTAATTGCAAGCTATTTTTAATTGCATAAGGTGGCCGAAATGAAAGCCTTTGTTTAATAATGTAATTTAATGACTTTGCCAACTCGTATGCTGGTGCACCTATATATGAGAGAAATGAGAAATAACGACATGCACGTCGCATTCAGGACAAATAATACCTTAAAAAATCAATTGTGTCATAATAAAGACCGGATTGATTTAAAGTACCAATCCGGTGTCTATAAAATCGATTGTCCTGAATGCGATAGTGTATACGTGGGTCAAACTGGACGTAACTTTGAGACTCGGTACAAAGAACACATTGCGGCCTATAGAAATGGTCATCGTGATAAATCACATTTTGCTAAACACCTTTTAGATAGTGGTCATAGTGTACCCGATGGCCATTCCTATAAGGTATTACATAAATGTGACAAAGGCTTTCGACTGAGCGTGTTGGAACAATTAGAAATAATTAAAGAAAAGAACAACAATAGACTTGCATTGTTGAATGACCAAACATGCTTGACTACGTCACCGCTCATTAATATGTTTGGTGGAGGTACTAGTAGCCAGTAGTCTATATAAGGTGGCGGTTTGCTTGGCAGCATTACTAACGAACTTTGTTCGCAGGTCCACTTCCTGAGGATGCTCCGGGTTCGGGGCGAAACGCGCGTCGAGTTTTGCAACCTGCATGGTGGTGTGGGGCTTTGCACGATCTTGCTGACATTGTTGCTTGTGTGGTGGTGGTGTTTGCACGATCTTGCATCTGAGTGCACGCATAAGCAGTGTGGGAGGAGGGAGGTGCGTTATGCATGCTTATGCGTGCACTCACACATTTGCTTGCAGGTTGTGGGTATTATTTGGCGGAAGATTGCTAAAAATAACAACATTTATTAAATTTACATAATATAAGTCTTTCAGTTTCTATTATTAGGCTTTAATTGATTAATGAAATGGTGAATCTATAATTCCACTTATCATCATATTGTGTGGCTCAGTCTCTACCCCTATCGCAAAATAGGCGTGAGCCAGGGCCGGACCGTGAGTTTCTACAAGTTTCTTTTTATAAATAATCGTAAAAATGTCTACGCAAGACAAGTAGGACTCTGTCAATTGAAGCAAATAAGTTTTTAATTGGATGTATTCATTGACTAAATATTCATCCACATCAGGATAATAATCAATAATCTTACGTGCACTTTTTAAATCTTTACAAAACCGTTAAAAATTTAAATTTTTAACTACATGTCTTATATACTTCACTTCTTTGATTTAATATAAAAGTCTATCCAATGTAATGTTTAGTCTGTCTGTCCACGCTTCTAGCGTTGGGAATTATGAATATAAATTGATGAAATTTGGTATAGTTATAGATTGTATATAGATATCAAATTTGGCATCATAAAATAATAATAATTTTGTTCTAGGGGTGGCTCTCCATACATGTGAAGTGGGGATGAAAACATTTTTTTCCTTATACCCCATCATGTGGGGTATCATTGAATAGGTATTTTAAAATAAAGGCAAGGTTTCATACATAACTTCTTTATAAATTCAACCATTTCCGAGTAATCGGCCTCCAAAGTGATTTATAAGTTGACCCACCTGGCATTTCTAAACTATAAGACTTAGAAACTTGCAATTTTCTATGCTGATAGATCATGCTAAAACTCTTTAAGTAAATTATTTTGAACCAAATCGGACAGTAACTTTTGAAGTAATTTGAAAAAACATATTACGCATTTATATTTACGGAACCCTCCTTTGACATGTCCTGACATGCTCTTGGTTAGGTTTTTTTGGATGTGTTGACAAATTTATTCCGTCCATAATATTGCACGTGTGTGGCTAGCCATTTC
The DNA here is from genome assembly GCA_905404095.1 of Glaucopsyche alexis. Classification (NCBI taxonomy): domain Eukaryota; kingdom Metazoa; phylum Arthropoda; class Insecta; order Lepidoptera; family Lycaenidae; genus Glaucopsyche; species Glaucopsyche alexis. Next base: position 9,841,520 of record FR990047.1, read on the forward strand.
AATTATCAAACACATACCTGTATAGCGACGCGACCATCTTCATTTGCGAGCGCTAAAATATGTTCGCGGCCAGGAGCTTCGCTAAAGCGACAGGCAAATATTGGAGGATCTTGATCAAAGTTGGCAGCTAACACGGAGTTTTGTAATCCATAATAGGATTCTTCGCCATAAACCACAAGCCTCTTTAATATATTATCATAACTAAACCGGGAATCTAGAAATGAAATAGAATGGGGTTATATTAAAAATAAAGACAACTTTACCAGAAACTTTAGTTAGTAAAAAATAATATAAAAGTTTACTCACATATTCCCAATTGCCTATCAATTACATTCTGAATATCATTCATTTTTACCACAAAATAAAACGCATTATGAAAATATTCTAGAAAGCGAATTTTACCCGCAATTTTTGTTTTGATTCGACAGATGACATTGACAGATGTTCACAAACACTATTTTTTTATTATTATTTATTTAAGGCGTCGGCTTATAACCATTTGCCAGTGTCAAGTAAAAAAAAAAGGATATAGAATATTCGTTCAAATTTTCATCACCGTATTTCTAAATCGTCAAGTCCAAAGTGTAGTCAAAATCCAAATAAATAGTTGGGGGTAGTCAATGGCTAGCCGCACACGTGCAATATTATTGGCAATAATGCTCATATTGACAGTAATATTCCTTGTGTGCGTGCCAGATTGCCGTTTTTTTGTATGTGTTGACTAGTATCGACAATTATTTTATTCTGTCAATAATATTGGACGTGTGCGGCTAGCCAATGAAACAAGTCAATCGATTCAGTAAAGTGGTAGGTAGACGCTTTACTGAAACTTCTTAGGGAGTTTTGGCGGGAAATCCAATTTAGGACGCATTTTGTAGTTGTATCACTTACCCACACCTGCGCACGTCTAAGAATAGCTAATGGTTTATATTCTATAAATATTACACATTCAAAACCTAAATAACACAAATTTAGAAGAAACACACATTACTGGTTAACATTCCCGGCAAACTCCTCACACAAATTAAATTCACAAAATTTTTAAATTAATGACACTTATCCCTTTGCGTAAGTTTACGTATGTAGCAAATCCAGCACCGGTACTAATAGCCGTCATTAGTGTCAATCATTTTAAATTTTTGTGAATTTAATATAAGTGAAGAGTTTTACTTGCCGTAAGTAAAACTCTTCACTTTAAATTAAAAAAACACTTTGCTGCGGGTCATTATAATAATATAATAGCTTAGCTCCTATTCTCCATCATAACATTGTTAAAATATTTTATAAATTAATAGGTATAATTTTAAAACTTATATTTGTTGTAGAATAGAATAGATACTTACTATTAATTACCTACCTATAAGTTGGTGCTAACTTGTAATAGCATCTATACAAACCTCTGTGGTTTCTTGATGTTATATTCAGATGTTTTATTTAAACTGTAATAAATGAAAAAAAAAAAAAAAAAAAAAAAAAAAAACTTATGGCCCTAGTATGGCGTGAGTATGGCTCTTAACTTAAGGGCCATACTCACGGCGCATGCTGGATTTGCTGGATGGGCCGTAAGTATGGCGCTAATAGCATTTTTATATTTTTATTTTTTCCAATATGTAGCACAGCCCGTAACCTAATTTTTATTTATTGTCTTTTGGATTTTTTTGCCTCTCCCGTTTACTCACAATGGTTTGACGACCTCTGTGGCTCAGTGGTTCAGCGCTTTGGTGCTCAAGCTGGGGGTCGCAGATTCGAATCCTGCCGAAGGAACAAAAAGTTTTTCTGTGTTCCTGGGTCATGGATGTGTATTAAAATAAATATGTGTATATAATATAATAAAAATCTTAAATATATGTATAGTATAAAAGTATTAAATATACTTCCCGTTTTCTGGTATCTGTAACACAAGTTATTCGGATACTTAGCACGGGGCCAGATTGACGTGGTGTGAAGCGTCCATAGATATTATAAAAAAATAAAAATAAAATAAAGAGCCATACCTACGGTCCAGCCCGTCCAGCCATACTTCTTTGGGTCCAGCCTGCAAATCCTAGGCCTTTAGTGATAATAATTGTATATCATTGATAATAATATTTGCTTACGAGTCCGCTTCAAGGCCACGACAAGATTTGTTATATAAATAATCATTGCAGGCTGGACTGTGTATCTTTATCCTTCAAAGCTTAGATTCAAAGAGAATGTCCACTTGTTTTTTCTATTTTGTCTGTTGTCTTTAATCTATATTGTCTATTGTCATGAAATCTTTGTTTCTATTTTGTCGTTTTTACAATTTTAATTTATTAAAATATCAAGGATACCGTAAAATTAAACAAATTTTGTATGTCAGGAGCAGCATAGCAACTAAAAAGTATATTTCAATAAAGATCGGCAAATTCAGGAACAGGGCATCGTTTGAAGTAATCGCTATTTGCAGTTGTATTAGACCATACATACAACTTATGAACATTTTATGTAATTTTTGCAATGATTTGATTATTTTGTGACTGGCGATAAAAACTATATTAAAAACCCGGCTTACAAGTAAGTATTTCCTCTTTATTTTGACGAAGCGACGGCGTTGAACAATTTTCGTGGTTGTTTGACAGTTGTTGCGAATTGCCAATATGTACAGGATTTAGAATTAGAATTAGTACATAAAAATTGTTCTCAAGTTCTAATATAATTCTTTTTTATTTATAGGTGCATGGAATGTAAAAATGGACAAAAATATCCTACACCGGCAGATATTTTCAGCCGCGAAATCGAATGGAAGCGCCGAAACGCTTATGCAAGGGGGCTGCAGTTGGCTTTCGCTTCTAGGCTGCCTTTTCCGTTCCCTGCACAGGCCATGCGCATTCACCAATATAATTTCCCAGTTTTCCCACCACCCATGCCCCCCTCAACGCGCAACCTGGAGCCCAGTCCCTTTATGAACATGATGGACGAAATATCATATTGGGTGACCACTAAGAGGGCACCTTGCCTTCTTAATTATGATAATGTTATAAAGAGACAAAATGAACAAGCTCACTGTTCAAAAGATACATTGAAATCAACCCCAAATGCTGAGGTTACCCATTCTAAGAATAAAAAGAGGAAATTGAAACTCCTCGATGACTCTGAATCATCGGAGAAGCAAAAGAATGTTTTCTTTGACAAGTCCCTAAGTAAGGATATGAAAGCTCCTAAAAGTGTACAATCTGATTCATTGGCTTCGAGTATTGATTTTAAAATTAAACCAACAATTCAACGTAAGCCTAAAAGACCGAAAGTACAAAAAAAGAACAAAGAGGTAACACCCAAGATAAATAAAGTGTGTACTTCGACACCTAAAACTAATTTAAGAAGAAGCCTTCGCAAAGTTCATCAAACCAATAATAATGATACTCAACTTAATAATTCATTTGAAATTTTAAACGCTAGTGCGATATCCGCACAAGATAAACTTGAAATTAAAGTAGAGCCCAATGAAAAAATAAACTTGCCAGTCCACAGTAAAAATGAAACAAATGGTAACTATAATGATTCAAGTGACGTTTCTGGGTTCACTGCTAACTACATAAGATCCACCAAAGTGCACTCATCTAAAACTGGAAATAAAGCTCACAGTAAAGGAAACAGAAGTCAAATGAAAATTAAAAAGAACACAAAATATGATACTGACAATATAATACTGTGTGTAAATAAATCAGCAAATACAGAAAATCCTAATACTACAGTCTTAAACTGCAGTACTGACTCATCACAAAATATTATTAATTTAGTTACAGTGCAACAGGATACCACTAATAATGTAGATAAAAGTACTTCTCTACTTAAATTTGTGAACATTAAAAATAACCAGGAACCAGGTTCACAAAAGAATGTAAGTAGGCAAAGAAATACAGTTGTTAACCATGAAACATCTTTTCAATCGAGAAGTAGTAATGCCTCAAGGTATCCAACACGGCAAAGAAAAGTATCCATGGTTGACTCAGAGAAAGATGTGCTTAAAGTAAATACTCCTGAAAAAACAACGAAATCCATTATGCCTAAAGGAAGTAAATCAGAGCTCAAAGAAAACTCAGCAAACATGATGTCTAAAACTAGAAGTGGGAGGAGGATAGGAGCTGATGTGGTACCGGAAGTGTCTGCATGCACAAGACTAAATGTTGATAATACCGGTGAACAAGTGAGTTCCAGTCCCACCTTGAATGTAGGAGGCAGAAGATCTAGAAAAAGTAATTCTAGGACTCCTCATAATAATAAAACTTACAAAAACAATAAAAAAGACTTATGTGATGAAAGTGAAAAGAATATAGTAGGTGAATCTTCTTGTGTCCAATTGCGTTCAACTAGAAGAACTAGACAAGTGACAAAAGCGAATAATGAAACTGGACAATCATCACAAAAAGACTCTTTGAGAGATAAAAGTGGTTTTGCTACATGCTTCACGGACAGTGATAGTGATAATGAACCTTTGAAACAGAGAAAGTTTTTCTGTTAATGTAAAATATTTAAACTTTGTTTTATTGTTTTTAATACTTGTTGAAACACTAGTACAGAATAATACCCAATATTCCGAAGTTTGACTATTAGCTTAATATATCATGACAGATATTTAGTACTATGATTGTTTATATAAATTGCGCCAAGATACACGGTGAGCACGTTAGATGTGGCCTGTGAGTGAATGTAATGTATTATATTAATTGATAATGGTGCTTTTTTTAGCATTGGACTATTAAACAATATACTAACATTAATGTATTTAGTCCCTAGTTAATATTTATTGTATAGATGAAATTATTGCACGTATGTAACAAATGAAATTTGTATTATAAAGTGCCATCTAAGGTTATTAAATTGTATTACATTTTCCATGATTGTAACAATGTTATACACTAATTAAGGTTTTGATTATAATTCTTAGGAAAATATTGATAATTTCTTATGAAATTTTTGTGAAAATACATGCTTGTATACCAGGAATTGTAAAGTTTTTGTTTTATACCCAGTAGTAGATACAGATATTATATTATATTAGGCAAACTATTATTTGTAGTTGTAGTTGATTAGCTATAGAATCACTTTTGCAACAGATTGGCAGTTAAAATCAAATATCAATAACTTTTTCTCTGTTTGTCTTATGACAAAAATATTGTTTCATTAGTTCTGAATGGGTTCTTTGCTATACTAATAATAATTTGTAATCTAAAAATATACCTACAATCTAGAGCTTAATAATAAAAAATGGGAAAACATTGAGTATGCTCAATGTTTTCCCATTTATTAACATGTACCATATAGACATAGGTAAATTGGCATACAATATTATTATTCTGATTCTTATGATTTTTTAAGACTATAGATATTATGATGATTGATAAATGATAATATAAAATTTGCAGTTGCAAGGTTAAATTTAGATATTGGCTATACACATCTCAAAATGTCTAATTAACCAGATTCTGTGGCAAGAAATTAATGCACGAGCTTCTATGAAAAATTTCGCGATGAGCAGATTTTTTTTCACACAATTTAACTGAATTTTACATATAAATATTATAAAAGCGCCATCTGATTATAAAGATTAAAATAAATACTTCATACAATGACTGTAAACCAGTACAATCTACTCACCACTAGATGTCAGTTTTGTAGAAAGTTTAATTAGAATAATATCTATTGATCAATAGATGGCGCCTATAGTCTACTAAATTAAAAATATTAAAATTATGTACCAAGAATTAATTAAGCACAATTTTTTCAAAAATTGTGCCCAAGAATTTATCAAAAAAATCCTCAATTCTTGGTATGTAGGTATTTCTTTTTAGATCCAAGGATCAAATATAATATTCACGTCACAAACCGGGCAGAGGTTGTAGTGGCTTTTGATGTTCCAAGGAATTACTAACCTGTTGGCTGTTACGAATGATTTTTTAATTTTTATTACTTTCTTTATGTACATATTAATTACTTTAACAATAGACATGTACTTTGTCCCTACATCTTAAAAAATCAAAAATTGGTCTATATCTTGGTACCTATAGGTACTTAGGTAGGTACTTACCTATTTGGATAGTAACTATGTGGTGTGATCTGAGATTTAATACCTAGTACCTACCTATGTTTTTTTTTGTTATATAGTTCAAAGTCCAAACCAAAGTACTCAAAGTAGGTAGGTACATTAAATAGTTACTTTCTCAGAAACGGCTCCAAAATATATTTAGATTAGTTTAATAAGTAACTAGGGTAAATACGCTAAATGTCGGCCCCTTACGGATTTTCTAGCTTTAGATCGCTCCGGATCCATCAGTTTGCAACGAAAGGATAGCTTGTTATACGGTTTTAGACAGGTTGATAAATCTATTTTATATTTATAGGCATATGGTTGACTTTTCTACTAAACGGAAAAGTATTAAGGTTTAAATGCGTCGAGGACGAAAAAACCTTAAAGTCGGCCGTTCACGGCCCAATGGTCGGTCGCGTTTTTCCCAAATGTCGGCCGGGCATAGGTTACACCTCTTATAATATTAATAAATTATAATAATACATAATTCAATTTTGAGACAGCAAGTTTGATAAATAAATTTATAAATGACTACCCAGTACCTACACAAACAATGAAAAATACAAAAGTGATCAGCCTGTACAGTAGCACTCGATTCTTAGGCTGGCCGACATTACGATCTTTAATATTTCCAAAGTCGGCCCCTGTTTCGTATAGCTTATTTCTCGAGATTCAGCTAATACCACCCCGGCCGGTATTTGGCGGTTGAACGTAAAATAGATTTATTAACATAAAAGCGTTAAATTTTTTACTATTAAGACAATGGAATGGACTTTATAAAACAGACTGCATGTACCTAAAACCAATACGCAAAACGTTGAAAAAACTATCTCAAAATATAGTAAAAATACCTATTTAGTGATATTGATATCACTAAATAGCTAAAAACCAAAAAATGAACTGTCTTACCGTTGTAATATCAATTCCCGAATCGTGGGTATTCACAGCAAGTAAGCTGCTTTAACTACGAACTTCAATGCTTCAACGGCGCTATCGCTACTGACGCTCAGTGAGCGAAGAGCAAATGACGTAATCGGATAGTAACGGTTTGCACTTAAACCCCCTTATTAATAAACTATGATTAGCGACAGAACAACTTTACTCCAAGACTTACGCAAAGATTAGGCAATTGTGGTATTAATAAACTAGGAGTAAGGACGGAGTTAACTAATCAAAATTTACTCCAGGAGTAAAAGTTACTCCGCGGAGCCACATGGTTTAACGCTTGAGTAAGCATAGATTTGTATTGTATTTCCAACTTCTATAAAGATATATATACTAAACATAACCTAAGTATATTTTGTTTGGTGTTCGTTCAAGTACTTACTAGTGTCTGATTTTGTAATTATTAAGAATTAAAATGAATAGAGATTATTTCATTGACGATTTAAGAATGATAGAAGGAATTGAAGAAATATTACCATTAATAAGGCATGTGAAATTGTATAAACCTCGCAATAACCCTTTTTATATAAATATAATATTTTATATAAAATAGCACAAATTCTAAAACCACTATTTTGATTTCAACGAGAGAAATACAGAATTGACATATGTTCGCTTGTTATAGTTAAGATTGTCAAATTAAAGTGTCAAATTTCAAAATTTAGCTAACTGTCAGTGTCTTTTTAATCGACATTTAATTCATTTTAGTTCATTTTGTTCATTCTTTTCATGTGTGTTACCATAACATAACCTAAGTATATTTTGTTTGGTGTTCGTTCAAGTACTTACTAGTGTCTGATTTTGTAATTATTAAGAATTAAAATGAATAGAGATTATTTCATTGACGATTTAAGAATGATAGAAGGAATTGAAGAAATATTACCATTAATAAGGCATGTGAAATTGTATAAACCTCGCAATAACCCTTTTTATATAAATATAATATTTTATATAAAATAGCACAAATTCTAAAACCACTATTTTGATTTCAACGAGAGAAATACAGAATTGACATATGTTCGCTTGTTATAGTTAAGATTGTCAAATTAAAGTGTCAAATTTCAAAATTTAGCTAACTGTCAGTGTCTTTTTAATCGACATTTAATTCATTTTAGTTCATTTTGTTCATTCTTTTCATGTGTGTTACCATAACATACAATCTCAGAGTAAGAATTGTATTGTTACTCCGAACCTACTTCGTATTTATTAATACCGTTATTAACACGTAGCTATTCTGTGACTAATCTAGAATTAACTACTCCCAGTGTAACTTTGGAGTAAGAGAAGATTTATAGTCATATTTTGTCACAGGTATGAGAGATGCTAAATTTGATAAAAGAAACTAATTAAATTATTATCGCCAAAATAAAATTTTCATCCCAACTCAAAAAAAAGGTATCTCACGAATCACGTCACTTAGGTACTTTAACGTTAAAAGGTAGATACCTAAAAGTTAAAATTATGGTGCCATAATTATTAAAAAAGTTTTTCGAGTTCCAAGTTCCAAATGATTAACTTGCCTGCTCTAAAATGACCTAAAGCGAAATATTGTTTTCCGAAAACGGTAGATAACACAAACACCAAAACTGAAAGTTCTAAATCACAACTTTTTGATTTCGTATCTTTAAAAATTGCTAAATTATCACTAAATTTGTTTATCGGATACATATCGAGGTATGAAAACATAATGCCGTAGGTAACTCACAAAAGTCAAACTTTTCACCAGAGCCCGTAAACTATTTCTATTTAATTTACCCGTATCACAAGTTCTTCGAGAACTTACCTCGGGACCAGATTGACGTGGTATGGAAGCGTCCATAACTATAATTGTTGTTATAAACTAGTAGGTATCCCAAGCAAACACTGTACTTTTTCGGGATTAAAAGTAGCGTGTTAAACCACAGCCTGTTAGTTTGTTTGTTTGCATTGAATAGGCTCCGAAACTACTGGACCGATTTTGATGAATACTACTTTAGGCTACTTTTTATTGCGGCAAAATGTACGGTTACTTTTTGCGCGCACGAATTCGCAAGCAACATCTAGTTACTACTAAGTATGCTTTTTGTCCGTTACAGCAAATGAATTTTTTACAGTCCTGATTGCTGATTGATTGCTGTAAGTTAATTATCTATTACAACATAATATTGCAGCATAATTCATAATTCATAATTCATAATTCATAATTTATTTATTCACAAGAATGCAGTACAAAGGATATAAATGAACATTAGATTGGATCTGTACATTCTACCATAACACAATGGTGTGTGAAATTTAAAACATACAATTAAGAAAACTTAAAATATAAATTAATTGATTCAAATTACCAAATTTCATAGTTATTATTTTCAACGTCAAAGTTTTAGTCAGAAAATAAAATAATCATAACATCGTCATTCTACATACACAATAGTCTAACAAATTAATTAATCATTTTTTAATCCTAATAATATAATAATTAAAATTTTGAAACTTTATTTTCATTATGCGTAAAATATTCATTCATGTTGTAAAAACATTTTTCTGCGAGCCATATTGTCAATTTTCTTTTAAACAGGTTATAAGGTGAACCTTTAAATTCGTCCGGTAAAACATTATATATTTTTATTATCTGTACGAATGCATTATCTTTATATATATTTAAATTACAAAGTGGGAAATAGAGTTTAAACTTATGCCTATCATTTTTTCGTCCTAAATCTGATTTGAGTTGAAAGTATTCAGGGTGTAATTTTACAAATGTACAGGCTTCTTTTATATACATGCATGTTAGGGGAAGTATCTTGAATTTTTTGAACAACGGTCTACAACTGTCTAGAAACCATGCTCCAGCAATAGCCCGAACACACTTTTTTTGCAGACGAAACGCCTTATCAATATCCGTAGAATTTCCCCACAGTACAAGTCCATATGATAGCACCGACGATACATACCCGTGGTAAGCACTGAGAGCGGCTTCAGTGCTCACTGTTTGACGTATTCTCTTAATGGCATAGACGAACCGATCTAGTTTAGTACATACATGTTCTATTTGGTCTTTCCAATTGCAATATTTATCTAAAATAACGCCTAGAAATTTTGCTGAATTCACTTCCTCAATTTTCGTATTCTTATGATAAACATTAAGGTGAATGTTTTGTCTTTTATAGTTTTGGAATTGTATTAATTGAGTTTTACTTATATTTATTTTTAAATTATTATTAGTAAGCCAGGTAATCACTCTATCAAGAGTCTCGTTAATGATATTCTCGAAATTTTCAATATCTTCACATTTTATTACAAGTGTCGTATCATCTACAAATAAAATCATTTTATTTGTAGTTACATGTGGCAGATCATTGATATAGAGTAGAAAGAGATATGGGCCTAAGACACTACCTTGTGGTACGCCATATTTATTTATTTTGAAGTTTGACCGGTTCGTAATCTTTTTACCGTTATAAATTTTACTTATTTCCACACATTGATAACGATCAGACAAATAACTCTGTATCCAGTTATTAACTACTCCCCTTATCCCATATTTTTGTAGTTTGTGAAGAAGTAAGGCGTGATTTACATTATCAAAAGCTTTTGACATGTCTAGGAATATGGTAGTAACTGGGATTCTATTATTAAGAGACTCGGAATATTGCAGCATAATATTTGTACATAACTCTTAAGTCTTAAGTGTCGTATTTTTTAAGTTACATACGAAACAACTTTGGAACAAAATACATTGGGCGTTTTAACCCGCTTAATTATAAAATTATTTTTCATCCCCCTTCACATGTATAGAAAGCCAACCATAAAATATAAAATGACTTTATTTTACGATGCAAAAAACCGAGATCTATTTTTAATCCCTATTGTTTTATAATAATAAATCTATAGAGTATACAAGTCTATTAAATTTCATCCATTTGAAGTTAGAAGGGCGGACAGACGGACGGACGGACAGAGCGGACCGACCTGCTGCAGATATACGACCGTTGTAGGTAATCCAGATCATAGATGCAGTGACGCTTACATGTAAAGACTATAATTTTAGTGGACTACATTGTGTTGAGATCAAATAGTATTTATTTAACTAATGGTCTAAGATAAAACTTTATGTAATAAGTCCCCAGGTTTAACTGTCAAGTTTTACGTCTCCTTTTAAGGATTCCGTAGACCGTAGTTCACGTCTCGGAAACCTTATGGTTTCCGTCCCTCCGTCCGCGTCTGTCCGGCCGTCAGCTTAGGTACCGTCCAAAATGTCCAAATGGTTAGTGCTAGAAAAATTAAACAGCACGGCTATGTGCATATTTTACCGCGTCGATCAGAGGGGCAAATCTACTAAATAAAACCTGCATTAATACAATTACAATCAAGTCCCGACCCGCGAAAACTCTCAAACGGTGTTTTTATGAAGGTTAAACCAACGTGAAACGCGCTCTGATTGGTCGGAACGTCATAAAATCCGTTCATGGCAACATGTCGCTACACTTTCAATCTAAACAAAGTAAATTGAAGTCTACGATTCTACTATACGAGAATTGAGGTTCTGGTGCTAAAATATAATCACGAAAAGTAATATTTAAAAATGTCTTGGTGTGAAAGCCCTAAACTGAAATAGCGCCCATTTGCTCTAAGGAGTCTCGAGTGCGATTTTGATAAAAATTAAAACTGCATCATTACATTGATAGAAGTCAATATCCTTAGCCTGGATTGCAATTCGTAGAACGTAGAAACGCATTCTGTATTATTGCACCATTCGATACATAAAGTAAGTAAGGAACGCTAGTATGTAAGTAAGTAAGGCTAGTAAGGAACAATTTCGTGAAAGTAATTTTATAAGAGAAAACTAAGAGCAATACCATTAAGTACTTCCCAGAAATTGTTCCTCTTACCACTATTCAATGGTGCAATGATTCAATCTAAGGGCTGCAATATAACAATTAATAATAATTATATTTTACATACATACATACATGCATACATACATACATACATATAATCACGCCTCTTTCCCGTAGGGGTAGGCAGAGACCGCCTCTTTCCCATTGGGGTAGGCAGAGACCACTTCTTTCCACTTGCTACGATCTTTACACACTTGTTTCGCTTCGTACACTTTCATTCTTACCATCCATTCCTCCTCTTACATTCAACGTAGCAAAGCGGCTCTCCATGGGCCACTTTTCGCCTCCGCGAGAACGAGACGTGATGGGTGGCGAACCACATCGCCGCCATTTTGGATAATTAAATTATTTTTATGATTATCCATTGCGTTCCCACGGATTTGCGGAGAGGGTAGGAATAGGGAAAGGGAAGGATAGGTGGTGTGGAAAGGAACATTGGTAAGTTAGAGTGGGAAAAAGGAAATGTAGGATATTACCGCCCAGGAGGGGAAGGGTTAGGAGTTAGGACAGTAATAGCTAGGGAAGCCGGGGTCGCGTACCCGTATACTATACCACAACTACCGGACAGGTAAGTTGGGATGAGTATCCCATGACATAATTGTTGTCATGACGTAATGATTTGTTTTTAACACGTTAAAAATTTAAAATACTTAAATAAACTAAATTACAACAGTAATGACAATTGATTTTAAATTAATAATATAATTTTAAATTTAATAACCACCAGGTTTTAATAACTACCTACCTATCAAGAGTCGAATAATTCTATCACGAGTCAAATAGATCGCGCGCGAGCGAGACAGCCTGAAAATCCAAACGAGATTAAAATTTAAAACCGATAATAATTACGAAATTCTTGCACCCCAAGACATATGAATTAGAAATTTCAGACAATTCTTCACATGACGTTGTTATAGACATACATAAAATATAAACATACCCTACCTGTTATATACTTATACTTAATTAAACCTTGATTAAACCTCAATGTTATAAACCATAATATTATTATTAATTAGGTAGGTAACTCTATACCTATGTACTATTTAATGCGTTTCAAATGAGAATAGGAACGACAATGACCTTTTTCTGTCAAATATCACTTGAACAGTGCGATTCGCAGAAAAAAAATTGTGCATGTAAATAGGTATTAACGGTCTTGCATCGAATTTAAATAAAAACGTTAAATAAGTAGTAATCAATTATCTTAACATAAATTTAACTATCATAACAGTCTAAATTCGAAACATTATGGCGCCGACTCGATCCTATTTTAATTTGAATCGCACTATACTTTCGGGTTGTTAGTTGTTACCGTGTGTTCACATATTCTGTTTAGGATTTGATGCGTTAAAATTTCAAATCTCTCACCATACATGACTTCGTTTTACACTTGACATTTTGCATTGACTTCTCATCGAACTTGACGTGAATGGGTGCTGGAAGCAGGTATTTTGAAGTCGATGACAATGCACACAATGAGGAGCATTTGTTCGTCAACAGTACGATTATTTCACGTCAATACATCTGTGAAGTCTCGATAGTCCGTGAGAATATATATTTACTGGTAAAGAGTATTTGTGAATATTAAAGGATTTCAATTTTGCAGCGTCCTTATTTGACAGATGGTAATTCTATATACCAAACCTTAGCATTACAAAAACTACCTACAGCTGACTTTTGACTGTTACTAATGAAATAGATTCTTCGTGACAAGTTAAACCACCTGCTTTTTGTAAAATATCACGAAAGTTCGTTTACTTACCTTTTTATATCTACCGAATGCTGGCCATACCTACACGTAACTGTATACGGGATACCTTGCACAGCTGTGCAGGGCCTCTAGTCAAGATGCATTCGATAATTTCGACGGCGAACTTCGAAATCTATGGGATTTGACATAAGTCATCGTTATGTGACATGTCGCTTGCGATGCGTAATGTCAAATCCCATACATTTTGTGTTCTAAGTTCGCCGTCGTAATTACCGAATGCATCTTGACTAGAGGTCCAGGTTTCAATACAGTATCAGCTCAAGCTTACCTGACAGGTATAACAGTGCAGGACAGGCAATCCTGCCATGTAAACCCTTACGTGTCACTGTGTATTTTTTGTCCAAAAAATTGGCCATGCCTTTTTTTTGGAAATCTCATACAGAAATGTTATGTAAATAATTTATTAGTATTTACATGCGTTAATATCTTATTATGAACAATAAAAAAACACTTTTTTTTTTTTCAATAAAATTAAAAATTGCCATAACTTTTTAAATATTTACTTAATTGTCTTCTTGATTATTCTGATCGACAATAATCAAAAAACACACAATTTAACCTGATTTACATATTTCTTAAATAAGTTTTTAAAGATTTATTTACGATTTATGTTTTTTTTTCTTTAATTTTTTATGAACGTATTTCTAAATATTTGGATTTTATTTTTATACAGAATTGTTACTTAAATGTACTAGAATTTGTGTAAAAAAAATTAGGTCCAAATAATAAAGGGCACTGAAGTTAGAGGCTTCTAAAGTTTTCTATGGTAACTATGGTATTAGGGTTGTCAATATTTCTATACCAAATTTTTTTATTCATTTGAACTTTGTTTTTTTTTATTCCTGACTAATACTTAAACAGAAGGTTAGAGAAACTGCATTGAGTCACTAAAGTAACTCGATAAATCGAGAAAATATTTTATTAATGCCGTGAAATATTTTTGAGCAGAAACAAAAAAACGATTACTTTTTATTGCAGTTTTCATATTAATTTGACATGTCAATCCTACAATACTGACTTGGAATTTTTTTTAAAAATTAATACTTTTCTAATGTACACATGGTGACACATTTAAAATCTTTTATATATTTCCGGTATAAAATGGTCTCATATAGGTTTAATTATAACCGGAAATATATTGTTTAATAGGTAGCCGGTGCAGACCGGGTCCGGTTTCGGATTTTATTACCTGGTTTTAGCTGTAACCTAACGAACCCCTTCCCTGCACCACATATTACCTTTCATTGGATTTTAAATAGAATGCCCGTCCGTCTGTTTGTTTTGCTTTTGACTAAATTTTGAAATGGTTGCATGTATTTTTAACCGTGACTTTCACTGGCAGACCGAATTATCAGCATATTTGTTGTAAAAATATTAGGTATTTACAACGCCGGATAATAATTTGTATACAAAATATAAAAAATTATCAGACTTACATTGAATTTAAAATAAATCTTTAGTATTAAAAAAAGGGATATAATTAATCGAGCGAACAAAAAATAAGTTGGCGGCTGCACGTGAGCATACTCTATTACTGAATTTGGCAGCAAATTAATATGTTGGCGACTAAATTACTAAACTGGCGAAATCACTCAGGTGACAAAAAATTCAAAAGTCGGCAGATAAAAAGAGGCGAAATTTAATCCAAATTAGCACCGACATTTATAAGTTGGTGACTTAATTTCCGAGTTGGTGACCATTATACCATATAAGCAGCTATAAAACCAGATTTGGTCGATAAATTAATGGCTGCTAAAAATCCAATTTGCAGGCTACGGAAAATCCTATTTTTGGATACTGTTGGAGTATGTTTTTCCTTTGCATGGGTGTCATTTTCTAGGTGTCTGGGGGTGCAGAATAATATGAAAATAAAATCTGTTTTGTAATTCCACAATGGCGTACATTTTTGTTATTAAAATTAATAAGGTTCCGATTACAAAATTGTCTTCCAATTTCATTTTCCAAAATGCAGAATATTCAATCTTCGTAAAATGAATATAAATACTAAATTAAAAGATCTTGGGGATGCTGATTAGGATTGATGATTATTATTACAGTATGTTATGTAGTTCAAGGTACCAGCTATGTATGGAAATTTTTCAAAATTCAGGATTCATGAATTTTTCTGCTATTCATGAAGAAAATATGCAATTTCCAGGTTTATTAGGGGGAGGAAATTTTCATTATTTTTCCAGTAGGATGCACCGTTTCTGAGATAGAAGCGATTATAGAAAAAAATGGCAATGCTGTACTGAGATACGAGGGATGTATAAATCTATAGAAATGTTGGAAAATTCAGGATTTTCAAATTTTTTTTCTCCCATCATAAAGAAAATATTTTACGGAATTTCTGAGGGGACGAAATTTTCATTATTTTTTCAATAGGATGCACCGTTTCCGAGATAGAATCAATTTTATAAAAAAACGTAAATGCTGTACATTGAGATACGAGAGATGTATAAATCTATATAGAAATGTTGAAAAATTCCGGATTTTCGAATTTTTTTTTCTCCCATGATGAGGGAAATATGATGTTGCGGGGTTCCTAAGGGGGACGAAATTTTCATTATTTTTTCAATAGGATGCACCGTTTCCGAGATAGAATCAATTTTATAAAAAAACGTAAATGCTATACATTGAGATACGAGAGATGTATAAATCTATATAGAAATGTTGAAAAATTCCGGATTTTCGAAATTTTTTTTCTCCCATGATGAGGGAAATATGATGTTGCGAGGTTCCTAAGGGGGACGAAATTTTCATTATTTTTACAATAGGATGCACCGTTTCCGAGATAGAATCAATTTTATAAAAAAAATGTAAATGCTGTACATTTGAGATACGAGAGATGTATAAATCTATAGAAATGTTGGAAAATTCCGGATTTTCGAAAAAAATTTTCTTCCATCATGAGGAAAATATGATGTTGCGGGGTTCCTAAGGGGGACGAAATTTTCATTATTTTTTCAATAGGATGCACCGTTTCCGAGATAGAATCAATTTTATAAAAAAACGTAAATGCTGTACATTTAGATACGAGACATGTATAAATCTATATAGAAATGTTGGAAAATTCCGGATTTTCGAATTTTTTTTTCCCATCATGAGGGAAATATGATGTTGCGGGGTTTCTAAGGGGGACGAAATTTTCATTATTTTTTCAATAGGATGCACCGTTTCCGAGATAGAATCAATTTTATAAAAAAAAATGTAAATGCTGCACATTGAGATATTAGGAATGTATAAAGCTATAGAAATGTTGGAAAATTCCATATTTTCAAATTTCTTTTTCTCCCATCATAAAGAAAATATGAGGTTGCGGGGTTACTAAGGAAATTTAAAATGGATGAATTTTTTGTTATCAGCACCCCCAGAAACCAATAAAAGGACACCCATATTATTTTTATAAAATTAAGTATGTCCGCCATATTGGAATTTCAAAACGAATGTCATTTTCGTAATCCAGCACTCCCAAAAACCTTATAAACTACACCCATATCAATTTTACGAAAAATAAATATCAGCCATTTTTAAATTTCAAAATTAATCTA
This sequence comes from Glaucopsyche alexis, assembly GCA_905404095.1. Taxonomy (NCBI): domain Eukaryota; kingdom Metazoa; phylum Arthropoda; class Insecta; order Lepidoptera; family Lycaenidae; genus Glaucopsyche; species Glaucopsyche alexis. Next base: position 9,858,716 of record FR990047.1, read on the forward strand.
CACAATATCTACATCCCCCTAAAACCGAGAAAAATTAAAAATTGGATATTTTGTATGCTCCTTTATGTTTTTTTTTATGTATCCTCGTTTTGCTGCTTGTATGTTTTTTGAGTTACCTACATCAGGGAAAATATATGTGCCTATTTTTAAATTAAATGTGCACTCACAAATTGTCGCCAAAATTCAGTGGTATTATTTAGTCACCAGATTTGTAATTTTTTTGTTCCTTACATTCTTTCGCCAACTTGGTAATTTAGTATTCAATATTCGGTATTTTCACATCCAAAATTTAATTGTTTTGTCGCAAGTAAATACATGCCTAAAAAAATAGTGTCTGTTTCTGATACCAAAACGATCAAATTAAGAAGGTGCAGAGAAATTGAATGTCACGCGAGCGAAGCCGCGCGCAACTGCTAGGTAATTGAATAAAACTTTGTTTTCACTTGAAATTCCTGAAATATTATTCTACCAAACACACAGTGTTTCGACTAGTACATGCGAACAAGACAATATATTTTTTACTTATTTATATTATTTACGTATATTCAAGGCATGTTAGATTTTTTATGCTGAAATAAATCTGAAAACTTAAATATTTAGACCGATACTTCTTACAAATATGGAACACGGCGGAGGTACATCATATAATATGCAGTATAATAAACATAAATAACCAAAAACAGAAAGGTTCAAACCAAATAGTGACCTTGAGCTTCTCAGTATCTCACTGACTTCAATATAAGAGTGCAACAGCAGTGAAGCAAAAGGGAGCAAAGGTATAACGCGAAGAAAATGTAAACTATGGATAACATAATGAATTTCCACGCGGGCGGAGTCGCGGGCAGCAGCTAGTAAGTAAAAAAGACTATTACTATTAATTGTTTTGTTGAAGTTACGAACTTCATTTGAAAAATCCATACTAATATTATAAATGCGAAAGTGTGTCTGTCTGTCTGTCTGTCTGTCTGTCTGTTACCTCTTCACGCCCAAACCGCTGAACCGATTTTGATGAAATTTGGTATAGGGATACTTTGAGACCCGAGAAAGGACATAGGATACTTTTTATCCCTGAAAAATGTTCGTTCCGCCGCGATAAACGAATTTTGGCGCAACGGAGTTGCGGGCGTCATCTAGTGAGCATATAAAAACCTACTTCAAATATTCAACTATGCGGTGACAACCCTATCCAAAATAATATAAAATTGAATAACTCCGATGCCCCGCCTCATTTGGATCCCATTTTTTTTTGGGTTATAAGTATCAATAAAAAGAATATTTCAGTCTTAGTTTCAAATCCAAATATGAAACGGCATGGCGTTAAAAAAATTAAAACATAAATTTACAAAATCAGTCATAAATACGTTATCTTGAACAAATAAAGCCTAGATGTTTTTCGCTATCGTAGGGCTTTTAAGACACTATTTAGACCAATTAATAAAATCTTAAAAGAATATCAAACTTTTGAACTATAACTGTTTCTATGTTTTTTCTGGAAACCATAGAATTTTTTTTTCAAGTACTAAATTGCATTTTCTATATGAAATGGGCAGTCGGGTGTTCTCGTCCTGCATTTATAATCACAAATCCTATAAAATTAAGTAATAAAAACGGCATGGCCAATTTTTTGGACAAAAAATACACTGTGCGTGTATGGCTCGCTTAATGAATTAATGATAGCTACAACATATAAAAATGTGTAAGCCAGCAACTTCTTAGCATCGAAATTCTAATGAAGTGATTAAAAATATGTCATTTGCAATGTGACTTCCGTATACTCTCGCTACAAAGACATGTTTATTTGGTGGCATGTTACAAAAAGTAGCGTAACAAAATCCACATATTTGTACAACTGTCTCGAGCCGGTGTCTGTAACACTAACAACCGCATACTTTATCTGTAAAAAGTGAGTGGCAGTCGCGGGCCGTCACATAACGTGTTTGTCTAACCATGTTTTACAAACATGTATCAATAACTAGCTATCACTTTCAAGATATATCAGTTACAGTAGGTATCTGACGACCTCTGTGGCTCAGTTGGTTGAGCGTGTTGGTGCTCAAGCCGGGGGTCGCGGGTTCAAATCCCGCCGAAGGGACAAAAAGTTTTTCTGTGTTCCTGGGTCATGGATGTGTATTAAATATGTGTATAATATAATAAAAATCTTAAATATGTGTATAGTATAAAAGTATTAAATATATTTCCGTTGTCTGGTACCCGTAACACAAGTTCTTCGAGAACTTACCACGGGATCAGATTGACGTGGTGTGTAGCGTCCATAGATATTATTATTATTATTATCTATTTTTAGCTACCCATGCGCGTCACAATAGTATCTAAATACTTAATTGTCACTTAATCCCTTTGAGTTTCCTATGGTTGGATACTCAAAGCTTAATCCCTAACCCCCTTACTAATAAACGCTGTCATAAGCTTGGAATAGTTATACAGTGTTTTGTCTTCTTCAATCGAATTAAAAATGTCACTTGTGTGACGGGAACAAAACACTGTTTAACTATTCAAAGCTTATGACAGCGTTTATTAGTAAGGGGGAATAACTATAACCAATTGGTAGATTTGTTGTGGCCTCAGATTATAAAACAATAGGGTTGTGACATGTGGCTATTAACAAATTCGTAGTAAAAAATATTCTATCACCTACGCTATATTTTTGTCGTGTAGCCAAATATTTATATACAAGCCAAGAGTATGTGGAAGTCCCTAACAATTGCCAAAACAGCACAAAACGCGGCACAATTAGTGTCCAAATAATGGGCATAATAGTGGAGGTATCGGGTGACCGGTACCGAGGTGGGAAGGTGATGTCGCAACCCGACACCACCCGACAACACCCGATCCCACCCGATACTGCGGGTTGTCCGACGCTCCAAAGGCTTGTATTCAGTTTTTATTAAAGCGAATGCCGCCGACGCGGGGAAACGTTTTGACAGCTCGTGTAGGTACAGGCTGAATAGCGAAAGGTTAACTCGCAAAGTGCTCATTATAGTGATCATCAACGACATTTACCGAACATGTTCTATCAAGTATCAACAATCATAGAGTAGTGAGTAGCACGACTAGAAGTGGGTGTGAAAGCTGGATTCCAAGTTATATCATTCGTCAGTCGTCACCCTTGTGCTGCGTGCGACTTTTTGTCACTACTTGCCGTGAAAAAGTTAACTACAATTTTGTTGGAATCGAAACAACGCCCCTAGTGGCAAACAATAGGCAATCGGACAATTTTTTTTTATTGCATAAATGAATAGTACTCTTAAATATGAGTAACTTGTCAGAAGAAACCGTATATCAAAAGTCAATATTTTCAAAGGTACTGCGATTTGTATAAAAAATTTCGCGAGCCTCCTAAAAACGCTCCATACTAAAGTCGACCTAAAAATGACGTCACTTGTATATGAAGTAGTATATGAAGTAGTATATGAAGTATATGGCCGCAGAAATATATTTGTAAATATCTCCGATATTTGTGCGTTTAAGTTTCATACTTACTATAATGAATGTTTTTGTATATGATGTGAGTAAACTAATGAATAATGATGTAGGTTTTGTTTACCAATTTCGCAAAAAAAAAAAAATTTTTTTTGGTATAGACTCGCGAAATTTTGTATATTCCTTAGATATTCCTTCAAAACAATGTAAACTCACTATAATAATCAATGAATTATCACTATAATAATAAATTATTGATTATTATTATTAGGTAGGTATTGCTAATAATAATAATCAATAATGAATTAGACTTCTTAGAGCAGAAATATCTACACCTAACTAAGGTAAATGCGTTTAATTACAGTGGCGAAGTTTATTGTTGTATGAAAAAGAATAATAACAATAGAAGAAAATCCTGTCAAGAAGTTATATTCTTGACAGGATTTCCCTTTTCAAACAAACAATGGTTACCTACCAATCTTAATAAATTATGAACTAGGGATATACATTAGTAGCCCACCTGCCAGCCCGTCATATCTGTCATGGCGGGGCGGGGGCGCGGGGGCGTGGGGGCGTGGTCTGCGTTCGCCGGAAAACTCGGCTCCGGTGTCCGCTTCCTCCGCACTCGAGCACTACTGAGAGCCTCGTCGAGCCTCCGGCAAGGATTAATCTTATTTATACCGTACTAATTTTGTTCAATAAATCTATATCTTTATACAAAAAAATGTTATGTTGGTTTGTGTACGCTTCAAAAACTCAAAAAGTTCTGCACCGATCGAGCTGAAATTTTAGCATGTTATGTAATCCGCATCAAGGATTGTTTTTATATATTTTTTGCATCAGTCACATATTCGCGACCGCAAAAAAACTATATTTACGCGGGCGGAGTCGCGGGCAACAGCTAGTAGATATTATAAACGCGAAAGTTTGACCATGTTTAAACATGTGTGTTCATTATTCTTGACACAAAAACATTTTTTAATGGTTAGTTCCGCGACGATACGTTTGTTGCCTTTGTAAGATAGGTATGTATTCAGAATTGAACTTTAATTGACCCTTACAGAAATAATTCACGGTAGCCTCGTGATATTAGAGCTAGAGCTCGGCGTCGAAAATGGGGTCATCCAGAACAAATGTTGTGGTCAATACTTTAGATCGCTAGGGGCCCAGAAGTTCTAAACCTGGCAGATTTTTTTATTGACCAAAATATGTGAAGATTTTTTGAGGAAAATATGGTCATAAGGAACAAGAAAACACCAACTAGAAACCGATAAAAATGCAAGCTCTACTATTGACCAGTTTCCAGCCAGACCGCTCTGAATGTGCAAGAATTTTGGGAGAAAAAAGGTCATAGAGAACAAGTTCACGTTATACGTCAATCTGTTCATCTCCTAATCCTCTATCGAAAACTGTCGGTCTGGCATGCTCAAATCTGTCCAAAACTCAGGCAGACCGGGATAATGCTACCCCATGTGATGCTTAGACACTAATCAGTATCTAAATAATTTGCACTTAATATTTACTTTTGGGTCTCTAGCGACCTTTTCTAACTTAGGTATAAGTTTTCAGACTTCCACATAAAGTAATTACTTATGTCTGGTCATTTGTTTAGATTTATTTTTCAGGTAAACTTATGTAGTTTAACTAATGAGGTATTTTTAAAATTATGTTTTCGAACACTTTATGCTTAGAAAATAATGTGCTACCTACTAATATACCAGTTTTTTATCAAGTCACAAATGATCGTCAAAACAAAAAACCTGAAATTCATAATATATTATCGCTTTCGCTGGTTTTATTACTTATTTACATAAAATATAAAATGGCAATAAACAACAAAGGAATCGGGAGCCGCCAAATTCCATTATTACTCATGAACGTTGAATGCAAAATGTGAAAAGTTCAACATTAATTTATAATCATCTTTTTATTTATTTTAGGTACCTATATCAATTTCTGCTAAGCATTTTATGCGACGAAAAGCAAAATAATGCATATTTGAATAAAGATATGTTTTTCCTTGAAATCTTAACTAGATTAAATAAAACTATTTTAATGATCAAATTTTATTTACGACGTACACTAAAAATATTAAGCTGTCATAGTATCTTTAGGTAGGTATGTATATTGTATAGGAGATGTACACTAGGTATGGCCGATGTATCTTGGCCAGTCTGAACATAGCCCATAGGCTCTGCGAACTTTAGGGCATGTACAACTAGTGAAGAAATCTGTTATGTATTTTTTTATATACCTATGTACGAATAAAATCTCCCTAATACAGTGACCAATTAGTACAAATAAAATAAATAAGAAAACACTTAAAAACAGTTATTGCACAACCTTCTGCGCGAAGTTCAGACTCGCCAAGATACATCGGCCGTAGTGTACATTGATTAAAAATATTATTATAAAGTAAGTTCTAAAATTAAAATGATTCATCAATTCTCTATGTTTAAAGAGTTAAAACAAAGCTGCAGTTAATCTACACTAATATTATAAAGAGGAAAACTTTGTTTGTATGTATGTTTGTTTGTTTGTTTGTAATGAATAGGCTCAAAAAGTACTGGACCGATTTCAAAAATTCTTTCACCATTCGAAATCTACATTATCCACGAGTAACATAGGCTAAATTTTATTTTGGAAAAAATAGGGTTCCGTAAAATATTTGGGTTTTTCGGACACAAGGTGTAAAAAATCAACCAGAAAAGTTACTTATTTTGCGTACGCTGCCTAAACTATAAAAGATAGAACCCTAAAATGTTCTAATTAATTGTAGATCTTATAAATATCTACAAAAAGTCCGCGACACACTATACCTATCTATGTCGAGTGAGGCACAACAACCATTTTTTTATTTAGAAATCTTGATATTTTTTTGGAGTACATTTAAACGCGTTTATTTTACTCATGCTATTAATCCTTATCAAAATAAATTATTTCATCACTAAGTACAGTTTATGTAGATAATATTTGGTCTTTGAATGATTGAAATTGGACGTTTGGTTTTGAAGTTATGGCGAAATTAAAATATTACGATTTCTGCTGCACGGCCCGTTGTGAAGCGGGCGTCACCAAGGCGCGCGCCGTGCGCGTGCGTGGGGGAGTTTAGATCTATGGTATTTCATACTATAAAAGTATACCCACCTACTTATTTCATTGAGTTTTAGTAGGTACCTATATTAATTTTTTTCTGTTTGTTTTGACTAGATTTCGCCCGTTTTGTTAGAGGTTTAAAGACATTCTGTAGTATAAGTATCAGTATTGTACCCGTGCGAAGCTGGGGCGGGTCGCTAGTTAACTAATAAGTATATAATATTGTTGATGTGTAACATCTTTCCTCTCGCTTTCTTGCAATTTGTGGCAGTGGTTTCGTGAAATGGGACGGAAGTCGCCGAAGCGCGCGCTATTTAATTTGACGAATGAGTCAGTTTCAAATAAAATATTTCAGTATTTAGCTTTCTTAAATTTTGAGGTTGATTGATTTCTGTCACTGCTTAATGGAAAGTTTTCGAATTTTTCACTTAAAGGTGATATGTATCATAAGCGACTACTGTAAGGCTCATTTTTTAGTTAGGTCTCTTTTTTACAAGCAAAAAAAAATATTTTTTAACACTATCTGCCTTACTTTTCGATTAATGCTTTCTATTTATTACTTACCCATTTTATATCTATTAAGTTGAGCTATAAATTAAGCAAAACTTTGTTTTAATTATGACTTAAGTTCAATAGACGAACAATGACGAACGTCTCACGGAGTAAACATTGTAAATGTTCCGGGAATATGTCCTGTCGTAGTGTATCATGTCCAGTGTGCTGTTCTTTGTTCTAGCTGCTAACAATATAAACAAGCATTAGGTGACCATTGAGGGCCACTGTGCGGAGAATAAAGCCACATGCACAATGCGCCCGGAACGGAACATACACAGGGTGCTCATAAAATATAAAATATTATTTTATTTTGAATTTGTTATATAACTTATACTTAAGTGGTGTTGATTTGAAAATTGGATAATTTCAAATCCAAAATCCAAATATATATTTTCTACTCATTTCTTATTAATATTTTTCTGCTCATTGCAGAGATATATATGTATAGAGATTTTCCAATCCGACCGTTATGAGTAGTGAAAATTTTATTTAGGTAGTAGGTACCTACTCAAAATTTTTCTTTCTATTTTGTTTCGTCTATTTTGAATAATCAAATGGCCCACCTGTGGCGGACACGGCAAGTTATTACTAGCCACTAAGCTCTGATATCATAAAGTACTGCATCAACACGCTACCTGTCGTAAAATTTGATGTTGATCTCGGAATGTTTACGAGAACTTTTAGAGCATAATTACTACTCAGGTAATTGATAGGATGGCTACCAAATACATCACTGAAGCAAATGAAACGCTAGATCCATAAAATAAGTATATCATGAATTGATTTAACTCATAAATGGTAAAGCAGGAATATTTTTGTCAAATATAATTAATATCTTTACGAAAAAAAAACCTACATAATATACATATTTTTGGTTTCTAGTGTATTATATTAGGACCAACTCTTTTTTAAATACTTTTGTACTCCATTTGATTGTCTTAGATGGCAAAATAACAACAAAGTGCAACACCCGCTATGAGACCTGTCAGAATTCAAAAACAGTATAACGGAACGCATTCCACGACGGACGTCGTAAACCACGCAGTAGCTTGCGTGTGATGGATCACTTTTACTACTTAAACACAAACCTTTTCCAAAAAAATAGCAGCAGGATGCTAAGACAAAGATGGAGGAGACTTCGCGGGGCGCACGCGGACACAATGACGCTCCGATTCACGGAACAAATTTACAGAATAATAGACGTTATTTATGCTTTGTGTTGTCAAGTGTCGCGCAACGCTCATAAAAGCTTGAATCTTTTAATATCATTGTTTTATATAAATTATTCTAAAATCGAAGTGTGCTTCAGACTTTTCCAATTAGGCCACGATCACGACATCGACTGCTATTTCCAGAGAAAAACTAAGGTTGCCAAAGGCCATTTTACCGTTTACCGTAAGGTTTTGTGTAGATATTAAATACAATATACGTGCATGAATTTTTTAAGCAGGCAGAGTTTTAGCTGAGAAGTTTCTAAGAAGGATAAAAATTATCCTATAGTCATAGCCATCCAAATGTCACCAAATTATGACGTCACAGGTCCATTAGGGTTGTAAGCGTGTCTGTCATGATCACAGGCAATACTGTTATTAATTAGTTACAGATTCGTAACAGATGTTGTCACGATAGGATCACACCTTGTAAAACGTACGAGGTGTTGTAACTTGTAACCTACTAAATCGATAAACCACCCAAACTAAGACCCAACAATAAAAACATATTTTTTTCTGTTAACTGCAGTTTTGGGGTTTTTAATTCAGCTGCTGGTTTCATACAGGTCAAAGGTTTATACTACCCTGGGCGAAAAGTTTAGTTGCTTCCAAAAATAAAAGAAAAATGTTGAGTATTCTTTCATTTGCTCTGCACTGGAAGGAACTCGGTTTGTCCATAATTTGGTTAAAAAATAATTTTCACTTCAGTGAGCCATCTCGAATGACGGCAGTTTATAACCGCTACAATTTACCGGCTTAAACTTTCAATAACATAGTTATGATCCACGAATTCCAATGCATCGATAAAAACTAATGAAGACTTAAAATCGATTCGAGACCGATTGAATCGATAAATATCGGCGGGTGACTAATGAGCCGGTAATCAGTACCACACGACGACAACACTAGCACGTAGTAATTTTGATGCACGACCGAGATAAATCTATTAAGAGTTGACAACTACATCGGCCGGCGGCACAGGCGTATTATTATTATTTTAATGTTATTATTCAAATTATTATAATCTCGTCGGCCATATTTATAGCGTTCGTTTAATCCTGTTTGATACGCCGCTTAAGGATGAGTGCGAGAGGCGCACACTGAGGTGCATATTGTGGAAAATTGTACAACCTTGTTTCTCTAGTGACTAGAGTCTAGTCTATAGAGACTAGACTCTAGTCACTAGAGAAACAGTCTTTATAATGAGGTCAATTCACACCGAAACGAAACGATACCTGACATAGCGCTACATTTTTATAAGATATTCAAAATTGAACACTATTAATTACACAGAAGATACACATTTCATCGTAAGAGTTCGAATGTCAAGTACAGTCAGTGCACCAGTGGCGAAGGGTTCCTATAACTCCATTCCTATCGGCTTCCCTTGTCACTTACCTTTTGCAAACCTACAAAGAATTCCCTACCTATTATACAGGCTCCGGCTTCCCTATGAAGGAGAAGCAGCCTTCGCCAGTGCAGTGCACTTATGACTAATGTCATATTATGAAACATGTATCATTTTGTGTAGTAAATGTTTTGAATAGCTATTAGCGTCGCGTATCATTTCGGTACTGACCCTAATTCTTTAAATATCAAAGACTAGATGTTACCTGCGACTTCATGTGCGCAAAAGTTAATTTCCCAAATTTTTTCCACGATAAAAAGTAGTATATGTCCTTCCCCATGGTCTACTCTACATCTGTGCCAAATTTTATTAAAGTCCGTCCAGTAGTTTCGGAGCCTATTCAATGCAAACAAACAAACACACATACAAACAAACAAACAAACTTTTTCTCTTTATTATAATATCATAGATATCATAGATTATAGATGAGAGAATAAAGGCTATTAACATAATGTATCAAGAATTTAACCAGCGGTTTATATTTCAGTTCTCAACCTTAAAGACACTGTCACGAAGAAAACTGATCTTTGATCAGCATATTCTTTTTTGGAGGATTTTTAAGCGGGTGACTCATTATTATGTAACTTTTAAGTGTAGAATAGAATTGAAGTTTAGAAAATCTTTGGTCAACGTAGAAAACTTTAAAATTAAGAGGTAGAAGATAAATCAATTAATTTATATTGTTTTACACCAAGGTTCAATTAAAACCTTTTTTAGTGTGCGTCGATCCTAGAAAGGTGTAAATGCTTTATAAAATACGTGCAGGGATATATCGGAGACAATTTATTTCCAGATACCTTCTCCCTTCTGCGCCGTATTCGTTCCACGCTGTATCACACCGTACTGCGATTACTTTAAAACTCACTTTTATTTGATGTCTTACTTATGATTTTCTGATGTTATCGCATTCAAAATTTAACTCTTATGTCTCTGATATAAGATACATTTTTGAGTGATGTGAATAGAGTTAGATTCCGCATGGTGTTATGGTCCCGTTGATTGCGCGAATAAATAAATAAGTCTCACGTAGAGATGCGCCACTAATTTAGTTGTCACGCCTGAACCGTCTTTTATTTTTGAACGTAACCGCAAAATAAATAATAGCTTAAAACTATAATTTTTTTTACTTTAACATTGATAACCTATTAAAAGATTATTGAAAAGCGTTTACTAGAATCTGATATAAGATGTAGAACAACAAACATTTGCTTAAGGTAATATCAATTAATATAAACGCGAAAGTTTGTATGTATAGATGTTTATTACTCTTTCACGCAATACTACTGAACGAATTTTGATGAAATTTGGTAAGGTAGTCGTTTAGACTCTGGATTATACGGGTTACTTTTTATCGTAGTAAAATTTACGATTACCGGTTTTTTTTCGCGTACGAAGTTGCTGGCAACATCTGATTTTTTATAAAGCGGACTGCTGAAAATATCAGCGTACTAGTTAAGTACCTACGTCTTGAATAAAATAAACAAAAAAATGTATTATGATTTCTTTTAGCCATATTTACGAACTAAAAGTATGCATCCATTTATATTATGTTTGCCATGTGTTTTAAAATTGAACAAAACTTTAAATTTGTAAAACAATTAACAACTCAAAATAAAAGCACGCTCCAGTTGTAAATTTGGCTGGTCACTGTCCCCCGTGGACCTGACGAACACAAATCAAAACAATAAATCAAACAACAATACTCCTAGCTCGTATAACCAAAACAAATTAAGGATCTCTTTGTATCTCTTTTTAGAGACTTTCTTTTGTATAATGGTGGCCATTCAGAGGCATCGTAAAACTAAAGAATCCACACGTAATATACGACGGTTGTAAATCTAGAAAAAAAACGTCCTTCTTATTATTATTTATATATTAAAAAAAGTTTCCCGTAACTCGATTCCTAGCGAGTTTTATTAGACTGTTTACAGCTTACGGATTGATGCGTTTCAAAGTGACAAGTACCTTCCTTTTTATTGCTTTATCTTCTCATCATCTAATCGAACCTTATTGCAATTTTATATTCTGTTAACGTCTTTCTTCTTATTTTATGGCCGATGCAATGCAAAAAAAGATTCCTGAAATACGAATCTAGCCGGAACTCTACATAGAGTATTCCACATTGCTTAAAAAATATGAGAAAGTAAGATTCCACGTATATTTTAATTTATACCATTCCTTTTTTACAATTCAAATAAAAAAATATTTGCCTTACTACCTCATACACATAACATAATATTATTATATAATCTATATATATAAAAGAAAGTCGTGTTAGTTACACCATTTATAACTCAAGAACGGCTGAACCGATTTGGCTGAAAATTGGTAGGGAGGTAGCTTACAACCAGGAAAAGGACATAGGATACTATTTATCGCGGTAAAATGTACGGTTCCCGTGGAATATTGTATTTACGCTTTTACGTAAAAACTACTTAACCGATCATCATTAAATTTGGCACAGATATAAAGTAGACTACGAGGAAGAGCATAGGTTACTCTTTATTGCATAAAAATGTACGGTTCCCGTGGAATACTGTATTTACGCTTTTACGTAACTACTTACCCGATCATCAAGAAATTTTGCACAGATATAAAGTAGAGCACGGGAAAGGGCATAGGCTACTTTTTATTGTAGAAAATGTACGGTTCCTGTGGAATATTGTATTTACGCTTTTACGTAAAAACTACTTAACCGATCATCATGAAATTTTGCACAGATATAAAGTAGAGCACGGGAAAGGACATAGGCTACTTTGTATTGCAGAAAATGTACGGTTCCCGTGGAATACTGTATTTACGCTTTTACGTAAAAACTACTTAACCGATCATCATGAAATTTGGCACAGATATAAAGTAGACTACGAGGAAGAACATAGATTACTCTTTATTGTATAAAAATGTACGGTTCCCGTGGAATACTGTATTTACGCTTTTACGTAACTACTTACCCGATCATCATGAAATTTTGCACAGATATAAAGTAGAGCACGGGAAAGGACATAGGCTACTTTTTATTGTAGAAAATGTACGGTTCCTGTGGAATATTGTATTTACGTTTTTACGTAAAAAGTACTTAACCGATCATCATGAAATTTTGCACAGATATAAAGTAGAGCACGGGAAAGGACATAGGCTACTTTTTTATTGCAGAAAATGGTAAATATATGTACGGTTCCCGTGGAATACCGTATTTACGCTTTTACGTAAAAACTACTTAACCGATCATCATGAAATTTGGCACAGATATAAAGTAGACCACTGGGAAGGACATAGGCATAGGCATTTATCGCAGGAAATGTACGGTGCCTGTGGACAACTGTATTTACACTTTTACGTAAAACAACTTAAACGATCATCATGAAAATTGGCACAGACATAGAGTAGACTACGAGGAAGAGCATAGGCTACTATTTATAGCAGAAAAATATGTTTGGGGATTTAGTAAATAGGGGATTTAGGGATTTACAAATAATGTGATTTACGCGACGATACTCAAAGGAAAATTCGAAGGTGAGGAAGTTCTCATTCCGAAGATCCCGATGATCCCTACCGAATACCGATATGCCGTTTGAGTTCAAACGACTTCAATTTCCGATCCGTCTTGCATTCGCCATGACCATTAATAAGTCACAAGGTCAATCCTTGAAAGTTTGTGGTCTGAATCTACAAAATCCATGTTTTTCACCTGGTCAATTATATGTGGCATATTCACGGATCGGAAGACTATCTGCGTTATTTATTCTTGCGCCTGATAATAAAACGAAAAATGTCGTCTATTACAAGATGCTTTACTGAAGATTGCAACCCATGCAACAAAATACATGGCCCATTTTAACGATCATTAAAATAATTGATTTCTTTTAATTATATCTATTATCCTAATAAAAAATTGCAGTTAATGAAATCCAAAATCTTCTCATTTATTGCCTCTAAGGTAGAACAAAGTTTGCCGGGTCAGCTAGTTTATAATATAAAGTGAACAACAAAATTGGAGTGGTAACTGCAATAAAGCAGCTAGATTCAGTAGGGGCGGCTTATGTTTTAATAAACATGCGCTTAGCCGGGTAATAGCCGGGTAATGGCCGGCTAAGTGACGGACATCTCAATTAGCCGAGCCGACTGTAGCCGACTGAGCCGAAGCCAAGCTGAGAGCTAATCACGATCTACGAGTCTACGACTGCGCCCGCGCACGTAAATCACGACGACGCAAATAATGATCGTATTATGTGTTATTAATTATGTTTCAGATCATAGATTATTTATTTTAATTTTGAAATATTGTTATATGATAATATCGAATAAAATATGTGCTTTTTCTTCACTTTACGGCTTTGAGATAATGTACGTAGGGTTTAATAGAGTAATGATTAAGTTTTAATAGAGTAATGATTTATCATTACTCTATTAAAACTTAATTATAATAGGTAATATGTACACTACTTGGTTGCTAATAGTCTTTGAATCTTTGAATAATTGCATGTTTCGCAATAATTGTTCACAAGTGGGGCTCCACCTTGAAACGACTGCAATTTTTTTTATTGCATATTTTCATTATAAAACAGTATTTTATGCAATATTAAATTAGTGGCGGAAGACAAAAAAAAAATGTAAAATAAAATATAAAAAACATGTCAGCCTCAAAAAAGTATTCCACGGGAACCGTACATTTTCTACAATAAAAAGTAGCCTATGGCCTTTCCCGTGCTCTACTTTATATCTGTGCCAAATTTCATGATGATCGGTTAAGTAGTTTTTACGTAAAAGTGTAAATACAGTATTCCACGGGAACCGTACATTTTTATGCAATAAAGAGTAATCTATGTTCTTTCTCGTAGTCTACTTTATATCTGTGCCAAATTTCATGATGATCGGTTAAGTAGTTTTTACGTAAAAGCGTAAATACAGTATTCCACGGGAACCGTACATTTTTATGCAATAAAGAGTAATCTATGTTCTTTCTCGTAGTCTACTTTATATCTGTGCCAAATTTCATGATGATCGGTTAAGTAGTTTTTACGTAAAAGCGTAAATACAGTATTCCACGGGAACCGTACATTTTACCGCGATAAATAGTATCCTATGTCCTTTTCCTGGTTGTAAGCTACCTCCCTACCAATTTTCAGCCAAATCGGTTCAGCCGATCTTGAGTTATAAATGGTGTAACTAACACGACTTTCTTTTATATATATAGATTGTCAATTAATATTTAACGTAATTTCAATTTATGTTTACACTCTCCTTTTACCTAATACACTCTATTAACGTGGTAGCGCAAGAAGTAGTACATAGATTTCTTCACATTGAAATATAGATATGTCTTAACTCCAACACAGTTAATATTATAATGTTTACATATACAGAACATTGAGTATAGAACACCTGTTGACGGCGGCGGGCGGACATCAGAGGGCTGAGATATAATTGATGGACTCCGGACCCCCGCGGCACCAACGCAGGGTCACCCATCTATGTATGTTACAAGGTAAAAGCTGTTGATATTTTATTTAGGTGCAGCCCTACCGGGGTTTTTAAGATTCAAGAATTATTAAAAGAGAACACGAAGACTCGTTTAAGCTGCTTATTCACGTTTTAATAGGACCCTGAGTTCCAATGTATACTACTGTGGCGTATTTTATACTTATTGGTATGACATCAATTAACCTTCTTTTTTAACATGGGGAAGTGCTTTATGCATCCCCGGCGGACTGGGAAAGCCGGCCGGGGCATGTGGGACTCACCCAGGTGCGAGGTGAGGAGCGCACCCGGGGCTACTCACTAAAACCCCATGGTGCCTGCTTCTCCGCTGCAGTGCTAGGCCGTCGGACTCACAAAAACGATAACAGCAGCGGCCTATTAAGCGGCATCTGCATGACAGCTGCAAAGGTTCTGCAACCTTCGCATGGCAGTTTATCCTGCAATCACTCCGGGAGGGCAGTCCAGTCACTGGACGCTCTGCTACCGGGAGGACTCGTGTAATGGGCGACGGATTCCCCAATCCATCACCCGAGTCCTTATGACATCGATTAATCTAAAGTCTAACCTAATAATGTTAACGATTAATTACAGGAAAACTACGCTAAAAACAGCAACAAAACACGTTTGTTGTATGGGAGCCCCACTTAAATATTTATTTTATTTTGTCACTAGCATTTGTTCTTAAAGCGACAACAGAAATACATAATCTGTAAAAATTTCAACTGTCTAGCTATCGCGGTTTCTGAGATACAGCCAGGTTGTCATCTGGCTGTATCTCACGGACACGGACTGACGGACGGATATCTTAGTAATAGGGTCGCGTTTTTACCCTATGGGTATGGAACCCTAAAAACACCTGTTGCATAATGGCGTAGCAGGGCTGCTACGCCCGCTACGCCAGCGGTAGCGCATAAAATAATAATTGTTGTGGATATTGTCTTATGATAAACCGCATCAGTCTGTAGCTTGTACCACATACCAAATCCCCATGACCGAACTTTACGCTTGCCAAAATAGAACATTAATATCATAATATCTTAATACAATAAGTATGCACCTGCCGACCAAGGTGTATCGCTTCTAAATAATTTACCTACTGCTATCTTAATTACAGGAAAAAACTTAGGGGGTCGTCTTTTCATTATCATATAAAATCATATCTATTTATAATTATAAGTCGAAAATTTCTTTAATTACTAACAATGTTCATTATAAATTAGTAGCAGAATGACAAAGGGTTAATAAGAACATTATCATGATTTTTTTTTATCTCAAATACACCAATGGCCAGGTAAGTGCGGTATATTTTTGGATTACAAACAATTTATTTCCAGTGTCACTTTGCAAATTCATTTGTAATACTAAAATTTTAACGATAGCATCGTTAAGTACCAAAGACGTAAAGCGTAAAGAAGTAAATAGTAATGAGACATAAAGTGCCAACTACCAACCTAAATACAGAAGTCTTGAACGTCGATAGTTCATAAAAATACCAAAACAAAACTTTGAATGCAGCGATAGAATGGAGTATCGTTTACAAAACAGTTTGTTACTTTCAAAGTATCTAATGAGGTGCAGTGTTATTACTATGGAGGGGTGAGCTGGTAAGGAATTACCCATACAAAAGACTCGCGAGACTCCGCGGGGAGCCCATTATACCTCCGGCATCCCATAACGACCTGTCACTGAAACAAAATGAGCAGTATTTTACAGGAATAGAGTTCGATTTTGAATGACTAATGCATTTGATACGTTACACAAATATACGTTACCATCGTCCAGAAAGATGGTTATCGGGTCAATTTTACCCCAGCGATGAAGGGTTAATGTTGAAAAATATCAATCTTCATACAAATAGTACTATGTCACAGTAGTTCCTCACTCACAATAAAAATCATAATAAGATAATATTATTGCCTATGTCGATGATAAAAAAAGTAGACACTATATTTAATAGACACCATACAATGATATGAAGATGCGTTATTAGGGTTATAAATAGGGTAAAATTGTTCAGGTGTTTGTGAATAACTGTGTTTCACGGAAATAGGCGTGTAAGCGCTTGTAAGCAAAATGGCGGTAAGCGCTGTCAATGCTTAATGCTATTTTCCTCTAGGACACGTTATCCTCTAAAAACAATAATAAATTTCAAAATTAATAAGCAAAACGCGGATTATGTTAGCGCTGCTGAAGTTAGTAAACGTGTCTTCTTTTTAGCGCTAGTAGGCGCTAACAAGCGCCATTTTCCGCGAAACATAGCCATTGAGTACATATTATACGACTTATTCTTTTAAATTCAAAATTATAATGTACGAATTGATAACAAAAGAATACCAACTCCATACTTTATGAACTGTTTAATGTATATATCTTGCATCGAAGCCGTATCGGGTGTTGGCGAGTCGCGCATTGCACGTCTATGGCCGGCGCGTTCGGCGCGGGCAGCCATAACTGTCAAAAATTAAAGTCGCTAAAGTCGGCGACACCACCTAATTGATTATGGCCATAACGTTTTTAATGGGAAAGCACAAGTTTATGGAGGCTTTTTCCCACTGTTTCATAATATTTTTATTTACACGAGATCGCTTTGTTAGCCTTTAAGTGTATCTTCGAACGTAATAAAATATTTTACGATTCCCGCTTCTTTACTTGAAAACAACTAAAAAATATATATTTTGATTTCAGCTTCAAAATATGAACGGCTTATGAGGCAGTTAATGTCAATAATATATTACTGCATCAATGCTTTGTTTGAACTCGAAAATGTTAAGCGACTCGTCCAGATCTGGACTCTGGGGATATCTAAATCATCCTTGATTTTAAACTCATAATTCAAACAATATACCTAAGTAGCAGGTAATTCAACTTAGTAAATAAATGTAATTGCAAACTGACTTTGTCATTATTTTATGTTTTAATTTTATATTTAATTAATATGCGATCGATTTTTTTAAAAGTTTATGTAAGGCTAGCCATACACGTAAGGGTGTACCTGACAGGTTTACCTGTACAGTTGAGTTTTACAGGTAAAACGTGTATGTTCTCTATATTCACAAGCTAAACTTTTGTACCTGGAAACTTAAGTGTATTTTACTTTTGAAAATAATCAATTTCTAATACAATACGACGTTAAAATATTGTAATTTAAATGAATATTACAGGAAATTAAATGTAAGTATTTACCGTTCTTTATAAATCATCTATCTTCTACAATGTCGCAATGGGAGCAAAGCCTTTTTACTTATTGGAGTACAATACTATCGGGCTCGGTAATTGTCAATACATATTATAAAACAAAACAGCAGTTAGATAAACACTACACCCTAATTTTATGGCCGATAAAATATTTACGAGTCAGATATGATCCATCCTATATAATTTTAATTGCGGCCTACCGCGCCTTAATTTATATTTTACGAGACTCAAACTATTCTCATTATTTATTACGTGTCTGATGTCTACAAGGCTCGAGAGCATATAGATAGTAGATAAACATAAAATATATTATCTAATGTTTTATATTGTTTGTGGAAATATTATAATAAGTTAGATATAGTGGACCACCTAGTTAAGATTTTTGAAGCTCTACATTGGCTTAGAATAATACTAACGTAAAGAACTGACTCAATAGACTCACAGCTATGTGTGCGTGGCTAGACGCATACGGGAGGTCCGCGCGGAGAGCGGGACGTCAGTTTTTGTAGCTGGTCGCTGGTCGATTTGTGATTGGACATAATTTTAAGTTATTTTACTATACCTACTTGAAATGTCAGCCATATTGTTTTCACCATACTTCAAATGTCAAAATGGCCCAAAAATCTCAAAAGTGGGGCCGTTTAACTGGAGACATTTTTGCCTCAACATGCCTCGTCTATAATATATACGTTTATGTCGTATAAAGTTAAATAGCAATATTGTAAATGCAGCGCCGCGAAGCCTCGCGTATCGTCACGGTCGTGGTGTGAACTGACCCTAAGGGGTGATTTATTGTGAATAGCACAAAGGGTGTCACAGACGGCGAAGATACTATATTATTATATCTTAAATTCCCTGAATACATATATTATATAAACTGTACAGTAATCCCTGAAAATCCCTTAGTCCTACAGCTTTGCCTATAGCCTCCGTGGTCAAGTGGTTCGAGCATTGGCTCTCGACTCGGAGGTCGTGGGTTCGATTCCCACATGAGAACAACAACAAAAAAAAAAAGTTGTTTCCCAGTTTGGTTAGGACAATGCAGGCTGATCACCTGATTGTCTGACAAGAAAGATGATCCATGCGTCGGATGGGCATGTAAAAAGTCGGCCCTGCGCCTGATCTCTCGCCAGTCGTGTCGGTCATCCGTCCCACTGGGTTACGAGAGTAAAAGGAAGAGAGAGTGCTCTTGTGTACTGCGCACACACTTGGGCACTATAAAATCACTCCTGCGTAACTGGCCTGGTTTCAATGAAACCGGCCACCGTCACCGAGATCGGTGTGGGAGTTATTATTATTATTATGTTCAGTTTTGTTACGTCTTATACATCATCATGTTCAAGCGATGTATGTACGACGCTCATTAAATCTTAGATCATACGCGGGGTCAATTGAAGGACTTGAGATGACGAACAATTAGAGTGGAAGCGTGACGCTGGCTGCGCACGCGCCATCCAGCTGCCCGCACCCACTTCCTCTGATCTTTGACTCGGCCAATTGTCAGCATCTGCCGTCTTGAGCACTCGTCATATCTCAAATTAAACCTGAGCTCCCCCTGCCCACTGTTTCAGCGGTGGCGGAGAGTAATAACAGGTCTACTTACTGTGGACAGTGCTGCTCAACTGCAAATATACATTTGCTGTCGACTGAGCGGTATTTGTAAGCGATTTGAAGATACGATCTGCGATCTGGGTGACGCGTTGGTTTGTAAGAATGAGTTAGTCAATCCCGTGTTGGCACGAGATTATGAATTGAAGTGGTTCGCGATCAACTAGGTGTTTCCGTCGCTACAGCTGTTTTGTGATTAGTAAAATTTCAAGATGATAATATTATTGTTTTCGAAAAACATAATTTAAATAAAAACATGTTGAACGAGCTTATAGGGTAGGTATATAGCCTAGTCATTTTGTCTACCAAAATCAATAGGATTTTGTACTTTGGTTGTGATTTTTCTAGATCACGAGACATGTGAAAGTCAAAATTAAATACAATAATAAGCTATAATTACTCAGAAACAATAAAAAATATTATTTTATAATAAACGTTTTCAATTGGTGAATAAATTTGAAAAGTACACTGTGTATATTAATATGGAGAGACACGTAGTGTCTTCTTTGGAAGATAATGATAAAATGGCAATACAAAGGTCCCAAGCAAACAGTTTATTATATTCAAACAGCAATTATCAAGAGTTAATCCAGGGGTTTTCCTCGTTTTACAAGGAATGCATATCATATAAAAACGATAACAAGTAATATGGTAGCCACCAGACTCTAGACGACGGAAGCTGTTGGAGGATAGTTGTAATTCGTAAATTACAACTATCCTCCAACAGCTTACGTCGTCTAGAGTCTGGTGGTTAGAGCTTGGCTCTCGACTCGGTCGTGGGTTCGTTTCTCGCATTGGAACAACAAAAATTGTTGTTTCCAAGTTTGGTTAGGACAATGCAGGCTTGATCACCTGATTGTCTGACAAGAAAGGTGATCCATGCGTCGGATGGACATGTAAAAAGTCGGCCTGCGCCAGATCGTGTCGGTTATCCGTCCCACTGGGTTATAAGAGAAAAGGAAGAGAGAGTGATCTTGTGCACTGCGCACACACTTGGAAACTATTAAAAATTACTCCTACGTAACTGGCCTGGTTTCAATGAAACCAGCCAGTCACCGAAATTGGTGAGGGAAGTTATTTTTTTACATTGCAATGTAAATCTGTGACATATTAAATTGATAGTAGTAACTAGTAATACTTAAATGTAATCTATTTACAGTAGTAACTTCAACAATAGTTAAGAATATATATTACTAACGTATTACAATAGTGTAATGTGGATGGATTGACGATTGAGGAATGATATATTTTCTTCTACTGCTAATAGACGGGTATCTATTCTATTTATAGTTATTAATCTGAGATTATGTCAACCTTGGAAGAAGAATTTACATTGAAATTATTTACAAGAATTTGCACTAAAACGAAGCTGGAAGCTATCTTGACTTACAAATGGCAAAAATCCATAAACACGTTCAAACCGAGACGTGATGCGACGTGCCACTGAATTTTTAAAATAGCGATTCAAAATTAAACTTTATTCACTACACACAAAGAGCTCCGTAGCCTAGTGGGTAGACCGTTTGGTTCGCACTCGAGAGAGTGCAGGTTCGAATCCCAGGTTGTGGCGTGTACTAATGAGACTTTTTCAGATCTCAAGTACATTATACGGACGCTCTAACGGTGAAGGAAAACATCGTGAGGAAACCCGCACATAGTTGGCCCCAGATGTATTGACTAGTTCATTCCTCTGGACTAGGCTGACTATGTTGTGAGAATGCCGTATGTGCTTGGGCAACCATACGACATTTAAAAACCAACTGTCCCAGGCACTACAGTATTTCAAGAGTGGTTACTTCGCTCGAAGAATACTGTATAAATCATCCATTAACGGATGCAAAGGCCTAAGTTTTTTTTTTTTCACTACACAACTCTATGTAACACGTTTAATTGCAAGAATTTGAATTTCGGATTGCATCGAGCTGAAATGAATGAATCTTCTTGATGAAAGTTGTCTTCTTGAGTAGTTCATCGTGTCGCGTCTCGGTGTAAGCTGACTCTTAGAGTGAAAGAGTCCCATCTAATTCATCGTCATCTTTTGGTCACTTTTAAATACGACGTTGGAATGACGACTTTATTGCACTGATAATAAGTATTAATATGTGGCATAAGAAACGCTATATATTTTGCTGTAAGCTGTTGCTGATAGCCGGATATCTATGCTATATTTTTGAGGAATATATACGTTAGAGCTCGTACCCACGAGCATCTTTAGTGGTCATGAGCGCGACAGATAAAATTTCAAAAATAGAACTGTACAACTGTACGCTCAAACAATAGAGCTGAAAAATATAGAGTTGTGAAATCTGACATTTGACATACTTCGATTTTCAGTTCTATTGTATTAGTGCAGAGTTCTATTTACAATACAGATTTTATTGTCACGAACTAAATCCACGTGGCAACGTCAAGATGTCAACATCCTCCTACTGAATGTCAGATGTTATCAGACATGTGAAAGTCAAAATTAAATACAATAATAATCTATAATTACTCAAAAACAATAAAAAATATTATTTTGTACCTAATAAACGTTTTCAGTTGGTAAATAAATTTGAAAAGTACACTGTGCATATTAATATGGAGAGACATGTAGTGTCTTCTTTGGAAGATAATGATAAAATGGCAAAACAAAGGTTCCAAGCAAACAGTTTATTATATTCAAACAGCAATTATCAAGAGTTAATCAAGGGATTTTCCTCGTTTTACAAGGAATGCATATCATACACAAACGATAACAAGCCAATCCTAGAGATACCGGTGTATTCTAATTTTAATAGTAAATCAAAGTGGAATTCTTTATTTCGTGGGAAGGCAAAAAAAATTATGGAAGATCCTAAAGAAACTTATATTTCCAGCTATAGCATAAAAGAATATGATAATATGTGTTACAAAATTCCGAATATTGTGATGAAAAATGTGAGTCATATGGAGTCAAAACTTGTAGGAAGTCAGATAAATTGTTTTGACAGAAGTACAATGACTGCCTCTAGAGCAGATTGTTGTGATGTATGTTGTCCCTATAACCTAGCATTACATAAAAATAATGATGATGATTTCGGAGAAATACAAAGTCTATCGAAAGAACTAAAAATTTTTCAAGATCAAAATTATAATAATCAAAATGGAGGTGATATTATAGAATCTACTAACAATTTGGCTGATAGTGAGAAATTAGATAGAGTTATTACCACAGAGGACACTACAGATTCTGTAGAGGAACCTGAACAAATTGAAACTGAACATCAAACAGACAAAATACTAAATTCTCAAGTTATAATTTGTCCAAAATTTCAAAGAAATGTTAATTCAATATCACCTAAAATGAGATCTCAAGAGTGCGATGACGTTTGTGTTATAAACAAAAATATTGACAGAATATCTCACGGGCATTATACACATTCAAAATATCACGGAAATTGTGGGATTCAAGATGATGCCATGTGTAAATTAGATGCTGGGATAATTGAACATAATATATTCAATAATACCGTAAGAAAAAATATGAATTATTTGAATAAATACGTATGCAAGAGAAAATTGCCAAATATGAGGCCAAACACTAATAAAATCATATTGCCTAAGAGAGTATTGATTTCTGATAATATTTAATAGCAAATTCCTAATAAATTATTTATTTTTCGGTACACACGTGATTTTTTATTACAAATATACTGTAGGGTTAATTTTCTCAAATACTGCCTTACCTTTCATTAATATTTTAGTAAATTAAAGACTTTTTGTCTATAACTGATCAGCCTAATACTCTAATTGTTGATGCTCCATATATTCAAAGTTATTTCTACATAGAAAAAATATCTAGAAAATCAATTTATCTAGAAAAAAATAATAATTACGCAGTTAACTTCTAGCAATGTATCACAAAAATATAGGTTTATGCAGATGGCGGGCGGACAGGAGCGAGGGTAGAGGTCAACAGCTGCGGAGAAAGCATCCTTGATTGGATAATCTGGGAGTAATTGGCTCGCGGATACCGGCGGAGTCGCAAACCATTTTACATTAAAGGTATTGAATATAATAGTAATATGTGGGACTATACCAATATGTAATATGGTAGCCTGTTTTATTGCAGGATATAGAAGAAAATATGTCGAACGTTTCTTAACAATTTTATACAACTGAAGTGTGGAGTAATACGTTCTGGCGGCGAACGTTACGGCGAAGTTCGAAAAAATGTAGTGGAAATGTAAGGCATCTCAAGCGATGGGTCATTTAGCGATGACTTGATGTCAAATCCCATATATTTTGGATTTCGAAGTTCGCCGTCTAAATTATCGAATGCATCTTGACTAGAGGGCCAGGATCCGTACATGTTATTTAAGAATTAAAAGTCGACACTTAAAACTCATGGTGTCAGGTCAAAATTCGTATTTCGTTCTCTTTTTAACCTCTGCGTTACAACGTAATACGGCTCAGTAAGCCTATCTTATAAATACGGCTTAGTAAGCCCATCATGGTAACCTAGTTGGGAACTCCTGGGAGCTGAGGGTCGGCACGCGTCGCCCGCGCAGTGCAATCTGCATCTCTTTCAAGTTTGTTATTTATATGTTTGTCCTTGTTTTTTGCGCGCGTCATCGCCGTATGAATTGAGGCGTTATTTAATTTACAATGATGGAAAAATTTTACACTTTTGTTTTAGCATTTTAAAGCGCTCTATTAGAGGAAGTTGAAGCTGTTTTCTAGTAAACGGTTTATAAACCTATCAACCAAAATGCTTAATAGTAATGAAAATATAATTAATCTATGAAAAAAAACTTTGTTTCATAGATTATATTTTTAATATTAAACGATAATATGACATGATTGTTAAATCTGTATTACTATTAGGAGTGAACTAGGTATAGCACTATGCACATATACTTGTAAAGTATTATGTAATTTTATGATGTTGCCCGCGACTTCCTGCGCTCAAAAGGAAATCTCGCGAAACCCGTGTATTTTGCCACAATAAAAGTGATCTACTCTACGTTTGTTTCAAATATCATTAAACAGGGTCCAGTAGTTTCGGGGTCTATTCAATGTAAAGAAAAAAAATGTAGACACAGTATAGTGGAAAAGCTTTATAGTTATACCCCCACTTTAAAAAACATACAATAATAAAAAAAAAAACAAAAATGTACTTTTTAAAATAATATTTTAACGTGTACATACGAGTAGAAATTACTTTCTTTGTTAAGTTATAAGATTTGCCTCTTAGTGAGCCTTGCCTCTGCTGAATAAAACCTGCAATAATACAATTACAATCAAGTCCCGATACGTTTAAAACTGCCAAACCGGTATTCTCATAAACGTTAAACTAGTGTCAAACGCGTTATGATTGGTCCAAACTTCACAAAATCAGCTTATGATAACAGGTCGCTTCACTTATAATACAATCAAAGTAAAATGAAAGTCTACTTTAAATACGAGAATAGAATTTCTGTTTACAGATTACCAAGCTTCACGCGACCACTCAATGTTGAAATTAAAAAAAAAAACCGCCCAAGTGTGAGCCGGACTCGCGCACCTAGAGTTCCGTACAAACTTGTAATAAAAAATAATGGTTCACGGTTTATGCATAAAGTTTGTTTATGAAATTAAATGTTTTTTTTTTTAATATTTGCAATGATTGAATGAAAGGTAAATTGCGGTTTACGACGTATTAAAAAAAACTACTAACTAGATCTCGTTCAAACCAATTTGCATGGTAATGTACCTACATCATAATTTTTTTTTAGTTTTATCATTCTCTTATTTTAGAAGTTACACACATTAACTTCACTTTACTTTACAGTGTGGTAAAATATGAGGGGGAACACACATTTTACCTCTTTGGAAGTGTCTCTCGCGCAAACTATTCAGCTTTGAAAAAAAATATATCAGAAACCTCAATATCATTTTTGAAGACCTATCCATAGATATCCCACACGTATGGGTTTGATAAAAAAAAATGAGTTTCTGTTCTAAGTATGAGGAACCCCCAAAATTAAATGTTTATTTTTTATTTTTCTATGAAAATCTTAATGCGATTCACTCTACTTACCAAGTTTCAACAGTATAGCTCTTATAGTTTCGGAAAAAAGTGGCTGTGACATACGGACGGACAGACAGATACACAGACAGACAGACAGACACACAGACAGACAGATAGACATGACGAATCCATAAGAGTTCCGGTTTTTGCCATTTGGCTACGGAACCCTAAAAAAGACAATTTTCCATTTGCCTGTAAGGACATAATATCAAACAGGTGTGCATTGGTCTTTACAGGAGTTTGTGTGGTAGCCAACGTAATATCATTATCAGCGCGTCCGATCGTTTCCTCCACCCGGAACTTTTACGAGGCGCTACGCCCCACGGTAGGCCTTAATGTCTTTACGATCCCGTATCTCCACGAATTCGTTTTATTTTTAATTTGATCATCGTTATGACAAAGGAATTATAATTTGAAGTCAAATGACTTACTTTGAATACAGATGTCTACGTAAACTAACGTACAAAATATATTTTCCCCTGAATAATAAGTTTGTAATGAGTACCTATACAGAATTAGACGTAGTAGGTACACCAATTTTGAATACCCAAATAATATTTTTAGTCTATATTTAGCTACATAAATTAATTTATACTAAATGCAATGCTATAGATGGATCAATGGATTTGGGTTATCCGTTTTTTTACGTGATATATAAATCAATAAATTAATCTAATGCTTACCTACATAGGTATTTAAATAACAGCCTGCAAAAGATACATATGACTATTCATACTTCATACGCTACCAATTTTTGCATGCGCGAACAATAATTTGCGATTATTAAAAGAAATTAAGATTCAAATTCGAAATGAGTCTATTGCAAGATTGTGAATTAAAGTACAATTTGAAGATTTCAAAATTAAAAAATAATGAATTGTCTGGATTAAAAGAAGACTGTTTAGATTACTTGAACGGAGTTCCTTTCAGTAACTTATCAAAAGATCAAATTAAAATCGTGGTTTTTTAATGTTAATGATTTGGTTTTCCATTAAAGCTGTTAAACAACGATTTTCTCGCGCGGCAATTAAATAATTTATGAATGTTATAAATTTAATGTCATTTTAATGAACATTTAATCATGAGCTAAGGTAAGTTTTTATTGTTTGATTGTGTTGATAGTTGATACTGTCCAAGCTTGCTGCGGCAACGTGTGGACTGTGGAGTACTAAAATTTCGACCTTTTACGACGGTCATGATGTATAATTTATAATCATGTTTATTTCAAAGTGGACTAAATTGTGATCGAAATCATTTTTTCCATGTTAATGACCATTAATAGAGGAATTTATCTAGCTAACAGAAGTAGAGACCCGAAGTCAATTAGTTTAGTTGAGAGGATATTTGAGAAAGAAACACAAAATTATCTTTTCTGAGCAGTTTTAGAACAAAAAAGCTTAATTTATCCAAGCCTTAAAACATTTCTACAAGACTACTTAGGTACCTACTTAATTGTAAAACAGAACAGATCAGTAGCATATAAAATTAACCCTTAACCGGGTACGGGACTAAATTATTATATCATTAGTACAGTTAAATGATTTTGTTGTTATTTGTCGGTACATATCAAAAGACGTCAAAATCCTGACGGATCAGAACGCTTTGATACGCCGCGCCAGGAGTGGCCAACCAGTCATTTGCATAGAAATAACCTTATTTACAGAGTGTAACTCGACAAGTGACAAGCTAATGGAGACTAATAGTTGATACACGTAAATTCGTATTCATTTACATTTTTTACAATGTAAATACTGTTTGAGAAACAAGTTTAACACGGAAATTTAATTTGGAACGATAACTCACTTAATGATTATAAGGTGTGGTTTTTAGCATTCGTATTTTGTTCAAAACATCCACCACATTTCCATGAAATAGAAAAAGTTTATTGAGCTTTTATTGGACGTGTTTAATTTTTAAGTATGAAACTATGGATAGTTCTTAGTATTCCGTAACACTTGTATTATATTGAATACAAATTTTCTTTTATTGGTATAATATTTAATTTTTCTTGCGTCTGTGAAAATGTTCAAATATCCTGTTGATAGGAAAATCTTTTCTCTGTCAGAGAGTGCTCTACGTCGACTTACTACGTAAAAAGTTTGTGATCCCTGGCGAACATCAACAAATATCTAAGCGGGCTCAATCAATCTCTCATGTCATCGACAGCATCGTTAGCGAAGTGAAGTCGGCCGCGTGCACTAAACAAACAAACATACAAACTGTGGCGGACCAATTATTAGCGCTACATTCCTGAATCGCGCTATCGAAGTTTTCAGTTTATCGTGCATGTATATAGATACAACATCTGAAAACGACTATAGCGATGCCTCAGCCTGACTGAGCATACCAGTTACGACTACCCACTAACCCAGCCCACACTCGGTCGGAGATCTCGCCCTTTGGGACCACTACTATTATAACAAAGCAAACCCCACGATAAAGTCTAGTTTTCAAATTCTGCACTTTCATATAATTTGGAAAATTCTTAATTCAATATTAAATTGTCACAAGACAAGCAGTCTTCAATTTAATATTAGAAATAATCATTAAAGCAAAATTATGTTTTTATTTTTATTTTTTTTTTAATTAATAATAATAGATGTTGCCCGCGACTTCGTGCGCGCAAAAGTTAATTTCCTTCCCCGTGGTCTACTTTACATTTGTGCCAAATTACATCAAAATCGTTCCAATAGTTTCGTAGCCTATTCAATGCAAACAAACAAACTTTTCCTCTTTATTATATAATAACTTCTATACTAATATTAGTATAGAAATATATATAACGATCTTCGATTCAATGCAATTTTATTAATTTTAACTTGAAAAGTTGATGTACAACGTTTCATACATAAAAGCATTACGTACATATTAATAAAGCATCTGAAAGCTCTTAAAGGCTTTATTTCCGTTGCGCCCAACACTCGTCCGATCGCGTTAGTATCATTCGCATATCGTGTTGCATCTTTAAAGAGTGCCTAAACATTTTGATGCCTTTTTCTTCTTGGCCGAGGCTAGCTTTAAGTCTGTCACACAATTGGGTTTGCCTGTAACGACTAAACCGCCGCTCCTTTGATCTCGCCGCTTTCCACAAATTGCGCACGTCAATAAGCGCTCTATCTGTTACAAATTAAGATCCAATTTTGATCATCGATGTAATTGAGAAGGCATTTAATATCTTTATTAATGTGGCCAAACCGAGATGATGGATGATAACTAATTATTAGAAACATTTCGTTGACCATGCGACTTAAGACTCGCAAGCGAGTTTGAACTCTATATACTCGGGAGACAGTCGAAAAGTAGGAGGAAGATAAATTAGCGAAAGATAATAGTCAGTTACTGTGTTTGGTTATCGTTGAAATGGTACCCAGGTAAAGAGTTGGAAGCGATTAGATGAGATTGGCGTACAATTTTAAATATGTATTATATAATTGTTAAATAAATGTAAATACAGGGCCATAACATACAGACTAAGGCTTGGTTTAATCTCCCAAAAACTGCTTTTATAATGTTTAGGAAAAAAAACATGATAATGCAGGTACCTACATAATATTTTGTTATGTAATCTACACTAATATTATAAAGAGGAAAACTTTGTATGTTTGTTTGTTTGGTTGTAATGAATAGGCTCAAAAAGTACTGGACCGATTTCAAAAATTCTTTCACCATTCGAAAGCTACATTATCCACGAGTAACATAGGCTAAATTTTATTTTGGAAAAAAATAGGGTTCCGTAAGATATTTGGGGTTTTCGGACACAACAAACTAGACCACTATGGCGTAAGGGGCACATCACTTACAATGTTAACATCTTATTTAAGTAACAGGACACAAAGGGTTGAAGTGAATGGCAAGATGTCATCTGGAGCCAAAATAGATTTAGGAGTGCCGCAAGGGTCCATTTTAGGTCCTTTCCTCTTCCTGATCTACATAAACGATTTGCCTTATCTTGTTAAAGATATACTAGAGATAGTGTTATTTGCTGACGATACTTCACTTATTTTTAAAGTGAAGCGACAGCAGTCGGACTATGACAGGGTAAATAATGCTCTCTCTGAAATAGTAAATTGGTTTGGTAGTAATAATCTCCTTCTCAATGCATCTAAAACAAAATGTTTAAAGTTTAGTTTACCAAATGTGAGACGTGCACAAACCAACGTACTATTGAATGATGTTAAATTTGACCCAGTGGACTCAACTGTATTTCTAGGTATAACATTAGATTCTAAATTACAGTGGGGTCCACATATTGCTAACCTGGCGAATAGTCTCAGTTCTGCAGCATTTGCAGTCAGAAAAATTCGAAAAATTTCTGACGAAGCATCGGCACGGTTAGTTTATTTTAGTTATTTCCATAGCAGAATGGCCTGTGGTATCCTTTTATGGGGCAATGCCGCCGACATTAATTCTATCTTTGTGCTGCAGAAGCGAGCTATTAGAGCTATTTATAAGATGTCCCCATACGCCTCCCTAAGAGAAAAATTTAAAGAAATAGGGATACTGACTGTATACTCACAATACATTTTTGATAATGTTATGTATGTAAAAAAATATAGTAATGAATTTGATAAAAAATGTGACCAACATAACATCAATACTAGGAATAAGCACAAGCTGGCTGTGCCAGTGACTAGACTCAGTAAAATAAACAATTATTTTAAAGGTCAGTGTATACGTTTCTATAATAAACTCCCAGAAAATGTGAAAAATTTGTCAATAAATAAATTTAAAAAAGTAGTTAAAAGACATTTGTGTGCCAAAGGTTATTATAAAGTTAAAGATTTCATTGAGGACAGCACACCCTGGGAATAAGATGACCCTATGAGGCAATTTCAGTTTTAACTAGTTATACAATGTACTTTTGTACTGTAATATATTGTAATTTAATTTTTTTTGTTTACATGTTTTTTGTTATTGTATTGTATACCTACATGTATTTTTTTTTAAAAAAAAGAACAATTTTGGCTATCCTTTTTACGAAAAGGTGGCACCCGCGCGAGTTTCTTACGCCGGTTCTTCTTGCCGGGTTAGGGTTCCGAACCAGTGGTAATTGTAATTCTTCTATTTTTTTTTTGTTTGACGTTCGGAAAACAAAACCTTGTTTTTTTATTCTGAATAAAAAGATTTTTATTTTATTTTATTTTTATTTACAAGGTGTAAAACATCAACTAGAAAAGTTACTTATTTTGCGTACGCTGCCTAAACTATAAAAGATAGAACCATAAAATGTTGTAATTAATTGTAGATCTTATAAATGTCTACAAAAAAGTCCGCGACACACTATACCTATCTATGTCGAGTGAGGCACAACAACATTTTTTTTATTTAGAAATCTTGATTTTTTTTTGGACTACATTTAAACGCGTTTATTTTACTCATGCAATTATGGGTGATGAATATGAATGTGGACGGATATGTATGCAGAGGAAGGCCGAAAAAGAAATGGATGGATTGCGTGAAGTATGATATGGAAATGAAAGATGTGAATGTAGAATTGACGGCTGATAGGAATGCGTGGAAGGGGAAAACATGTTGCGCCGACCCTACTTAGCGTGGGATAAGGGCAGGAAAATGATGATGATGATGATGCTATTAATCCTTATCAAAATAAATTATGTTATCACTAAGTACAGTTTATGTAGATAATATTTTGGTCTTTGAATGAATAAAATTGGACGTTTGGTTTTGAAGTTATGGCGAAATTAAAATATTACGATTTCTGCTCCACGGCCCGTTGCGAAGTAGGCGTCACCAAGGCGGGGGTATGCGTGCGGGAGGGGAGTTTAGATCTATGAGGTAGCCGCAGTATTAGTATCAGTATTGTACCCATAGATTATACAGATATATTATACATTGTACCCGTGCGAAGTCGGGGCGGGTCGCTAGTGACTAATATATTAGCTACTAGCAGTTACAGGAATGAAACTTCTGTAGTTAATTCTTCGCGAAAACGGGATAGAAAGTTTTTCATAGCATATGAAGTCACTAGAAGAAGAGAATACAGATATTATTAGTACTCCGCGAAAACGGGATAGAAAGCTTTTCATAGCATATGAAGTCGCTAGAAGAAGAGAATACATATTATATTATTAATACTCCGCGAAAACGGGATAGAAAGTTTTTCATAGCATATGAAGTCGCTAGAAGAAGACATAACAATAATCCAAAAGTCAATCGTAATTTCATCGAAAAAGAGATAAGGATAATCTTTTAAACAAGAGGAAACAAAAGAAAATAACTTAAACAAAATCAGGCTTAAAGAAATCTACATGGCTTAGACCAGTTCAGTCTGTTTTGTCTAAAGGAGTAAAATATAATCTTGTGGTCGGGGACAAGGATTTCGTAAGCATTAATAGGAAGGCTCTAAATCTGTTGTTGGTAACAAATAATATATCGTAAGTAGAATACAATGGACCATGTTTTAGAAGTTAGGATTTGAGTTAAGAAAAAATATTTGTCAACACACCTTAAAATATTATTATGATTTCATAATTCTCTAAATACTTAAGAACAATTTGAAGTTGGTTGATGAATTCAGATTATGAGCAGGTAGATTTTGTTCTTTCTCTTGGAACATTACATTGTAGATAGTAATAGTGTTTTTAATAGTAGATAATATATGGAATCTACTGTACAATGAACGTTTGCATATCCGCTATATTATGTCGCTGGCCAATTTTTGTCTACTCATAAATTTATTTTGGCTCATATGCAACCAGGAGAAATCTCCCACAGATCTCTATTGATTCGACAACGCTAGTATCATCGTCTGTATAGAAACCAAGCGTGCCATTATTTTTTCAATTACTGTGACGTCACAAGAGCGATTTAGTGGTGATAACTCCCTGTCCCCGAGTAAACGACACAAAGGCCGTAGCCGCACGCCACCCGCGTTTTCTAGCTTTTTGGTTTTACGTTTAGCACCGAGAATATTCAAGAGGAAATGGGGCTAAAGTAAGTGAATTTCACTCCTCCTTACACGCGAAGTACATACACTTGCGTTGTCTAGTCCAGGGTTTCTCAAACTTTTGGCTCCACGAACCCCTGTTAAAGTTTCCAGATGATAGCGAACCCCTTGATTAACCAATTATATCCCCCAAGGTTGTTGAAGAAAAAAGGTTTTTATTTCAATATAAGGTAACAAAAACAGTGTCAAAATAAATATATTTTTTTATATTACATTTCTGTATTTCGTTTCCATCATGACCAGTGTGAAAACTGAAATTAGACTCTTGAGTCATCAAGCCGCCATTACGTAAATCTTGCCGCGAACCCCCTACCGACGAATGGCGAACCCCTAGGGGTTCGCGTACCCCACTTTGAGAAACCCTGGTCTAGTCAATAGAATTATGTGTAGGTACCACTTTATTCCACGCTCACCATAAAAATGTTACTGGTTTGACTCCGAATCTTACAGAAAACAAGTTTCCTCATGATTTAGTATTTACCAACTTGCGTTAGAATTATTTAATTTGAACGCAGTATAAAAATCAGGACACAGCTGACAGTACACATTTAATATGTTAAAACGATGAAAGTTAAGTTATCGGCGCAAGTCAGGCGTGCGCGCGCGCCGCTCGACATGAAAACTGTTTTAGTTAAGATCTCCTTAATCCGATCCGTCCAAAACAACAAATCGAACCCGCACCAACACGACGGCGAGCTTTGATATATAAATTAAATTATAACTTGTATTCTGTACTTACGTTCACATTTTAATTCAACATTAATTGATCGCTTAGGTGACTACTTTTTTAAAAGAGATAATTTTTTTTTGATTCTATGTAGTATGTACTCTATATTTGTATCGAATATTCTACTATACAGTGTGAAAAAAAAAATGTAGAATAAGGAATGCAATAAACTCATACCGCACTCAAATTTTTGCTATTCTTTGCAGCAATCTGCATCTCAATAATTGTGGTATCCTGAGAACGTACGAGAATGCGAGGCGTGTACGTTTATTTGTGGCAAAGAAAGCATATCCTCTTGACCCGTGTAAGGTCGGCACTTAACACCTCGGGCCTAATTCTCGGCCGCCGAGTGCCGGGCCGCGAAACTCAACGCCACGCCACAGACAAAGCCACTTTTGTGCGCCATCAAAAGCTCTGTATTAGCTTACACGCATAATTGTTTATTAATTCAACAACAGCTTCAGATGGTGTTAAGTTCGCTCCTGGATCGGTTTTGCCGACAAATTTATCTTAAACTCGATTTGTTACTAAGAAAGGTAAAACTATTGCATATCAATAAAGTTTTAATAAGAGTCGCCGGCTAGTGTCACATATCACATTACATTTAGATTAAAATTGTGTAATAGGGCCTCTGCGTGTTGGCTTCGGCCCCACGCATGCCTTCCAAAGGTCCGGGATTTAATTGCCCGTGAGCAAGGAATGCATTGCACAAACATAATAATAATATCTATGGACGCTTCACACCACGTCAATCTGATCCCATGGTAAGTTCTCGAAGAACTTGTGTTACGGGTACCAGACAACGGAAATATATTTAATACTTTTATACTATACACATATTTAAGATTTTTATAATATTATATACATATTTAATACATATTTAATTTAACACAGAAAAACTTTTTGTTCCTCCGGCGGGATTTGAACCCGCGACCGCCGGCTTGAGCACCAACACGCTCAACCAACTGAGCCACAGAGGTCGTCAAAGAGTCGGATTAGATATTTTCTTAAGTAGGTACCTCCTTAACTATAATATACGTACTTAACATTTACCCTGATTAAACGTATTTAATTATTTCGGTTACCTGAACCCAAGATGTTGCCGAACCAATACATTTAAACAAGACCAGCCGACTGTATTTTTGGAAAAATATGATTATTTTTATCCTAGCAAGTATCTAGAATAAGCGTTCGTATTAAGAACTAGGAGACACCTATATAGAACATAATGTACTTATATATCATATAATGTACTTACAAAAAAGTATGAGATCCCACCAAAAGCATTAAATGCAAAAAGTAGATCAAGTCTGTCAGTCGCAACAAGTTTTGAGATCTTCCTGAAGTCAAGTGTAACAGCATTTTTACTAATTAGTTACATATAAATACAGTATTGTGATAGTATATTTATATTTAAATAATATTATAATTATATTATTAACTATAGTGACTTGACAATGGTCACAAAGTAAAAAATATGCGATTTATTCCAATTATGTTATGAAAATGCATTTTATTTCAAAGGTGGTCAAAATTATAGGTAAATACTGAAATCATAGACTCAACTTATTTATACTCGCGGTATCTTGAAAGTGTAAGTATTATACATAAACCGTTAAAAAAGGTAAAAAAAATATAGTTTAATTTTTTTAACGAGGAAACTAAAACATTGATGATTGAAGGCATTATCAGTGTTTTATTATGAACCAAACAAGTCACTCACTTTTGTAAAAATACATAACGGCGATCAACTCAGAAACAGTCCAATATAATATTTTGTCTTCACGTTCGTATGTTCTGGCCAAATTCCCTTTACCAATCGGCAATGTAAACAAATTCTTAGCTGTTTTTTCCGTCATTGAAGTGTAAAGTTCAGATAAATTGCTAAAAAACCTTACGAGCCTACTAGGATTCTATTGTAAGGTACTATCGGGCGATGCACACCGCGCAACAATGGCACTCAGTGTCTTTTGTCTAAGGTTTAGATATTAAAGAGATGCGTATCGCGTTACTCAGGTCACATGTCAAAAGCGCCGAATTGCGAAATCGCGGATTCTGTGAGAAACGCCAACAGGTGAACGGGTAGAGTTCGGCGCGTCTGTAGAGTCGGCCGTAAAAAGTTTGGATACATTGTGTTTATCTATTAGCGGTTATGCGGGCCCAGTGTAGCGACTGCAAAAAATCCATCAATCACAATTCTATATCGCCAACGAGATAATCGAGTTTAGCCCCCATTAATCAAAAACGTATCGATTCCCATTCGTCGAGCGAGGCTATTTATTTTTTAATAATATGACAGGTAAAATGCGCGGCATTTAGTGTACGGTGTTCTCTTTTTTCTAAACTGTTGGAGGCCGGGCGCTGGACGTATGCGGCTCTATCGGAATCGGAATAAGATATAGATTAGTCTGTGTGTTACATCGAATGTTGTTCGAATTTAGTGTTTATCGATATCTTTTGTGGCGGCATGACTCAATTAGAGAGGCGGCGTGTATCGCCGGAATATCTCGATGTCTCGATTCGGGGCCCGATTTATTAATTAATCGATATACAAACAACAGCCGTCATCGTTTCGATAATGTTTGAGATAGATCGGAACGGCATAGATATGCAGTTTGAATCTATTATATCGTTTACTTTCTAAATATTTTAAGTGACTTTATTAAGATTGTTTTAATGGCTAATGACAGTGCACTTCAAATTTTTGAACTAGTATTTATAGTCATCATGATAGACACCTCACGTTTTATTGTTATTCAATCGGCTTCATTTAGTTCAGAATATTTAAGCACCTAAAGAAGTGAAATAGTTTCTAAGCATGGTAGATTTTAGGAACAGCATGGAAAAAATCCGATTATAAGATTTATTTAACCCTCCTACACCCGTCGAGGCATAATAAGCAATATTAAAGATATTGTTAACAGTAATATCATATTTTGTGTTAACAAAGCGCCGTTCCCAAAACACTTAAGTTTTCTTGCAATCCCTTTTATGATGACAGAACAAAGTCGCTAAGCCATTTTTGAGGAAATCTTTTGTAAGAAGGGTTGGGGTAAATAGTGCGTGAAAATTCTAGTGGCATATGCCCGTCATTGCGCAAAGTGTTTAAACGTGTTTTAGATATCTCTCGAAGTATCATATGCGAAATTTATTGTTGACTCTTCTATTTAAAATTGTGGGACAAATCAGAAGTTTAAAGTTACTATTTAAGGTAAATCTCATAGATATATCAATCTATGAGATTATTTATTAAGCATTTATTACATACGCCGTCGACTTTGTGCGCTCAAAAGAAAATCACGCGCGAACCGTAAATTTTCCTGAGAAAAAAGTGGCATATTTTTCCCCATGGTCTAGGTACTCTATAGGTATCTGTGCCAAAGTTCATCAAAATCGGCCCACTAGTTTCAGAGCCTATTCAATGCAAACAAACAGTACCACAAACAAACAAACCATTATAATATTAGTGTAGATGCCAGTGATATAGAAATATATAATTTAATCTGATAATCCCTTCTTGTTTATATTTTACCTAGTTTGTTTTACTACCACAGCCAAGGAATGTAATATTCTAATCGTATATTTTTATAATTACATTACATAGAGTTCTGAAAATCTTGTCTATGTTCTTTAGTTGAAATTGTGCTGAGATGATGGTTACCCTAATATTCGCTTCGAGTTTGTGCGCACCACTGCTTTCCTTTGCATTTATTAATCATATCTTATATCAATAATAAATCTGCTTAGCTCTACGTGACGGGTGCGCCTTATAACGTAGGCATAAGGTGCAAAATCGCGACGTAATCGATGTGTTCGGACAGAGGCTGCGCCAGCGCAGATGTGTTACGTCTTTGTTGTATAATTTGCGTTTTCCGGTTTAGTGAGCTCGTCGAGTGGGATTACTGTGCGGCGGGCTGGAGAGACCGAGGAGCCGGTGGTAGGGTTAAGTTTATTAGATTACGCCCAAGTTCGTCTCAAGTTATTACGAGCCTACTTCAATGTCCCGGCTAAGTGCAGAAAGCATAAATCAGAAACTTGAAGTTTGCATTTACCGCAAATCACAGCTCCTCGTTATAATTATATTAGTTTGTATAAAATACTAGCTTTCTCCCGCGGTTCCACCCGCGTAAATATAGTATTGGGTATCCCACGGGCCACGGGATAAAAGTAGCTACTAGCTTATGTTTTAATCCAAAGCCTAAACTACTAACATACCAATTTTAATCGAAATCCGTTTAGTGGTTTTTGCGTGAATGAGTATTTAAACATATCTACACATCCATCCATCCTCACAAATTTTCACGTTCATAATTGTATAGTAGGATGGATAAAATAGTTACGTAGTATTCTTCGACACTTAGTTTTTAATCTAGAAATAATTTTTTAATATGTAACTTGCACACATTTTTTGACAATGATTTAACTAAAATGAGTCTCGTAGCTGTTTGCTACGAGACTAGCGCTTGTCTCCTCTTCGCTTCTTCTGGGTACTCTATGCCTAAGCCTAAGATATACTGACAAGAAGTTTTCAACATTTTAACTATACCTAATAATAGTGCAGTTTTTATAATATCTTTATAATACTCTTTCACACCACGTCAATCTGGTCCCGTGGTACATTCTCGAAGAACTTGTATTACGGATAACGAAAGACAGTGGAAATATATTTAACGCTTTTATGCTATGTTTAAGATTTTTATTTTTTTATACACATTTTTAATATATTTGCATCCATGACCCATTTACATACAAAACTTTTTGTACCTTCAACGGGATTCGAATCGCGACCTTAGGATTGAGTGCCGACGCGCTTACCACTGACCCACAAAGTTTACAGAGACTAGTAACTCAGATACTAGTGATCTCAGGTATTAATTCCTTGACTCCGGAAGTTGTAAATTATAATATTTGAAATGTAAAAAATCTCTTAAAAACAGTTTATTTTGCGTTATGGACATGAGTTCCTTTTATTGGGGCCAACTATAATTATTGTTAAACAAATTGATCAACACACAACGAACAATCTTATAACGTATGAATTTATACTTGTGAAACAATTAATAAGCAGGGATGAAGTAATTACAAAAAAATAATCGGCCATTATTATAAACTGTATTTTATAAACACATTGTAAAAATAAATATCTACCCACGGAGTTTTATTGTGTTGAACCGAACACATAACATTATATTGAGATGTTAAATAAAGGGAGTAGACTTGTCAAGGTATAAGGTTAACCCTTTCATCTCTCTTCCTTGATTTACAACTACCAATTACATTGTATGGGTACAAACGACCCATGACTGACAAGCATGTGTTTATGTTGTGCCATACCTTCAACCATGGACCCACTCACAGCGAGATTTAATAATTAAATAAATACGCGTAGAAAATTGAAAATGTATATATCTTAATTAGTAAAATAACTTTTAAGCGATACCATAACGCCTCATATTTTCTAGTAGATATTTTAATCGATTAACATTTTTCATTAATGGTTATTACAAGTAATCTCAATTCCTAACAAACCAATAAAAATATCAAATAAGAAAGGAAAATTTTGTTTGAAATACTAATAGGAAAAATGGTTATTCTTAAAAAGCTTTAATTCGTTCTGGTTGATTACGCACGCGCAAAAGTTTTGGCAAGATATGACAAAGAGTAGATGAGTATAGTGTAAATATTATATGTGAGTATTTAATAATATTACTAGCTATTGATATAAAAAAAAGCAAGACAAAGCTTTTAAAAATTGCAAAAACTGTCGCTTCCCAAATGATCATAATTCATAAGGAACAGCGATGTGTGGGAGTTGTCTGGCGGCGCGGGCGCAGCAAAGCCTATCCGATTGAGACATCCGACACGCCATCAAAAGTGCCGCCTTCTATAGCCTTTTACCTATCTCGCAACGGTCTTTTGTACCCCGTCGATAACTTACACGGTTATCTCATATGTCCTTATGTCCATGACAAGAAAGAACATTTTAAAATATTTTTATAATCTATTACATTATTCAACTGAAAATAATAGATTGTCGAATATTATCCGTTCAACCCTTACTATAGCGTATTGTTGTCTGAAATTTGTCAGATGTGAGATATGTATAGGAACTCTTTTTGGTTGTTTTTATATGTTGGTATATTAGGCGTTGTTGTCACTGGGGCCGAGTGCTAATGTGTTGGAGAATGCCTTTGTGCTCTGAATGCATTCTGTGACTCGTGTTCGGCGTCCTTTATCTATTTTCATCTTAAGGGCTATAAATTTTCCAATCATGGTTACGATTGTGTTAAGAATAATAGACACATTAATCACATAAACAAAAAGTAATGTTATAATTTTATGTGCAGTAGATATTTGAAATAAAATAAAATAATATTTTTAATAAACATAAAATTTAGTTTATTATAAATAATTTTACGTGTGAAGGTACAAAAAACACTTTTAGAAACTACAACTGAGCAGTACCTAATAAAGAAAATTGCGCAGACGAAATTTGAGCAAATAGTATCTAGATACAAAATATACTATCAGGGAATCTAATTCATAAGTACTATGTAGAGTATTTTTTATTTATTTAATTTATTTATTGACAGCATGACAATACAATTCAATAACTAGCATTAATTGCCCGCGGCTTCGGTTTAGGTTTTAAATTTTCATCCCCTGTATTACTTCCTTGGGGGTTGAATTTTGAAAAATCCTGCCTTAGTGGATAATTACGTCTTTATGTAATGTACGTCTGTAATGTACGTATGAGAAATACGTACGTAATTTTTTTTAATTTATAGCCTTAACGGTTTAGCCTGTGCGTATATACATCAGGCAATCAGCTTTGCCTTTTATATATATACTAGCTGACCCGGCAAACGTTGTTTTGCCTTATAAAAACACTATAATTGATCAGTTATCGAGCGGGATGAACAATGATTAAATTACTAAAATGGCTATAAAAAAATAGGGGTTGGTGATAAAAAAGTAAAAATTTAGGGTTGTATGTATTTTTAATGCCACATTATAAAAAAATAAAAACAAAAAATTTCGTCCAAAAATAAAAAAAAATAATGGTGAATAACCCTTATCACTTAGGGGTATGAAAAATAGATAGTAGCCGATTCTCAGACCTACAGAATACGCATATAAAATTTGATAAAAATCGGTAAAGCCGTTTCGGGGGAGTACGGTAACTAACATTGTGACGTGGAAATTTTATATATTAGAAGAATATAGACAGATATGTCAGTTTGATATCAGAATATTATAATGCGAACAAATTGTGACAACAGTCCACCTGCTTATGAATTAGATTTCCTGACATAACATTAATCGAATTAGACTATTCTAAATGTATGAGCAATTAAACTCGGAAGTTGGAACGCTAACGATGATAATTGTTATTAAAGTGTTAACATCTCTCCTTGTTAACACTAATCAAGACCGATAGTGTAATGCGGCGCGGGCCGCGGTCACGACCCCTGCTGCAACTGCTTTACTGACACCATTACTATGATTGGGGTATTTTATACCGTCATAGTAGAAACAGTGTTAAGAGTTAGAATACTACTCGGTTACTAATCGAATATTTACGCGTTAAATTGAGCTTAAAACAAAACGTTGCGTTACTCGGTAAAATTGCTGTAGACTTGTCGTTGATTAGATTATTATATTTGTATTATTCGTTTATTATTCGTTTATTATTCGTCGCGAATACTTTATTGTAAAAAAATACGTAGGAATAAAATAGATACATCATTTGTTTATTACACAATCTAACTGTATAACAGTACCTAAGTAGGAAGCGAGTGTGCGCAGGCGCAGCGCGGCGAAGACGGATCGTTCTCAAGCAAGCCATTATGCTTATAAGGATGTGTTCACTTGTCTAACAATTGTTTGCCGGCACTCCTCTAGTACATCCTTCATTCTAGCTCGAGAGTGTTTCCCAATCTGTTTTCATTTGTGTCCTTGTAAAAAATGAAAGCCGACCTTGTCTGAAGACGGACAGATGTTCGATGAAGCAGACAAGTAGATATTAGAGTGGAGACAACGCGTCGGCAAACGTAGTATAGGACGTCTTGCGGTACGATGGACCGACGAAATTTCAAGAAGGTTGCTGGCAGCGGATGGATGAGGGCTGTACGTTCAGCAGTGGACGGTGATAGGCTGATGATGATGATTATGGAAAAATTTTAGTAGGTTCTTGTTTAAGTAGCGACGTATGAATATAACACGATTCACACCGGCTTCACGTTTAATTAAAACCTTATAAGTACAATTTGAAACTTCGTAACCTACAACAATATATTTACGGATACGACAATTTTCGTCCAAGGTACCTACTTTGTTTCTTAAGATAGGTATTAAAATAAGTTCTGCAATTGATTTTACATCTGCGGGCTAGGGCTTCTTTTTGATAGAGAACCAGCCTCTGCTTCCCTGATGTGATTAAGTTGCTATTTTCAAATTACTTCTGATAATATGAACATTGAGCATAAGTCTTTGATTAATTATTACATAGATACGTTATATCCTTACAAAACTGACATTATTTTTGTGCCACGACACACATTGACATGGGACGCGTGTCAATGTGTCAACGTCGCATAGTAACACGGAACACGCTATTACTCGGAGCACACTAACCAAAATTGGCCCGACGTCGGGCCAATTTAGGTCTTCATTTTTTACGCGCAATGCCATGTTTACCTCTTTTCAATATAATACATCTTTGG
The DNA here is from genome assembly GCA_905404095.1 of Glaucopsyche alexis. Taxonomy (NCBI): domain Eukaryota; kingdom Metazoa; phylum Arthropoda; class Insecta; order Lepidoptera; family Lycaenidae; genus Glaucopsyche; species Glaucopsyche alexis. Next base: position 9,901,162 of record FR990047.1, read on the forward strand.
CATAAGTACTATACATAAATAAATTAACACCTTTAAAAAATTACATCTATCAAAGAACTTTGGACACATAATTTTCCATCCACCCTCAAAAGTAGAGAAAATTTATTATTATGGATGACATAACGTACCTATTAAGTTACTCGGATAAAAAATGGGAATATGGAATACTTACCGAAAATAAAATATAATCATAACCACTTATTCTTTATCATACCTACACATTTTATTTATTGATTGTAGAGAATTTGATTAAAATAAAAACGTAGCTACTTGTTGCTGATAGGGCTAAAATAAGCTTGGTAATTTCAAATGTAATTGCAAAAAAAACCGAAATGACTAGCATATGACATAAAAGTAATTTTTCTCTAATCTCTATTTGCCTACATGGTAGGCATAAGCAAAAGGCATATCATAGGGTAAGATTTCAAATACGAACCGGACTCGCACTTGAAGGTTTCCGGACGTAGCTATTTCGTCAAAATCACGTTTGTTGTATGGGAGCCTCAGTTAAATATTTATTTTATTCTGTTTTTTGTATTTATTGTTATATCGGCAACAGAAATACACATTCTGTGAAATTTTAAATTCTCTAAGTATCACGATTCATGAGATACAGCCTGATGACGGACAGACAGTAAAGTCTCGGTAATAGGGTCCCGTTTTTACCCTTTGGTTACGGAACCCTAAAAAAGGACTAAAAATAAAGGAGTTAAAAATAAACAGAACAGGTACGCAAAAGGTACCTTTTGCGTACCTGTTCTGTTTATAATAAGCCTAAAGGTGGAACCGTACTAGGCGTAGCTACGCGGCAGCAGAAATACGCGACGCAACACGGCCAAATATTCTTTGTATCAAATTGTATGAGATATAACGCACTACGCGCCAGCGAACTGCATTGTGGTAGTACAACGAGTAGTAGGGACGCGTCGCGTCGCTCTGCTGCCGCCTAGTGCTGTCTTACCTTAATATAATCTGTGACCCACAGTTTGGGAAGCGGTATGTGTGATTGTCTAATGTGACAACAATCGCGTTGTCGCTGGGGATGTTGTGCCGTGGCCTGTTGCGGCAATTGCCGGCGCACGGCGTGACGCAACCGCTCCACATTATTGCCGCAACAAACAATCACCTACATTATATATCATGTTCTTATGTCGCGTTAGAGAATTTAATATGAATTTATAAAGAGCTTTTTAGCTAAAAATCCTTCTTCTTAGACCATTCAGTCTTAATGTTATCCGTTTTTAACCGACGAAAAAACTGGAGGAGGTTCTCAAGTCAACGCGTATATTTAGCGTTTCGTCGTACTCAAGGAACCCTTATATTCGCTCTGTCCGTCCATCTGCCTATCTCTCTGTCTGTCTGTCTATCTCGGTTTCATAAAAAATAATAATTTTATATTTTAGGGGTGGCTCTCGATACATGTAAAGTGGGGATGAAAAACATTTTTTATTCTACCTCATCGTACCTACTACCTCATCTCGTTGAATAAGTATTTTAAATATAATTTTAAAAATAATATTAAATAAAAGCAAAGTTGCATACATGTCTTTTTTTACACACTCTACCATTTTCGAGCACCGAATCGGCCTCCAAAGTGGTTTATTAGTTGGTCCTCCCCTTGGAATTTTTAAACTATGACACTTAGAAACTTTTAATTTTTCATGTTGATAGATTATGCTAAATACTCTTTAGCAAAATTATTTTGAATGACATCGGAGAGTATAACTTTGAAGTAATCTGAAAAAACCTATTACGTGTTTATAGTTACGGAACCCTACTTAGAGTACTTAGACATGTCCTGACATACTCTTGGTTATGTTGTTTTAGAAAGCAAAGGCATGGTAGTTGCCTGCGAGAATGGTGTGAAAATAAAGTTTTCTAGGTTACAACCAATTGTAGAGACACTGGTGCTGCCTGCTAAGAGCTATATATACCCAAGTAGGGTTTACATGATACTGATTATTATACCGTGTTCACGTCATAGGTAGGTATATGACGTGAATAATTATATTTAATATTATATCTAAGTTAACTTTTCCTCATTTGGAAGTTGTGACGTAGGTGATGCCATATTCAACCACACACTGCACGTTCGCGTAGTCAGTCTCATCGGTAGTTATTAATATTTTATGAATCATAATTAGTGATTAATTTTCGTAATATGCTATTATGTCAGGTTGAGGTTTGTTTGTTTCGGAATAGATGTGATTTGGTAATTGTTTGTTTTGATCGTTTTACGAGCTCCGTGTTGCTAGTCACGTCGCCGACAAAATGGCGTCTATAGGTAATTAATTAACTCAAAAAAAAACTCAAAACTCAAAATTTTTATTTCCATATAGGTTATATTATAACACTTATAGAATTGTCCTACATGATGCCTACCACCGGTTCGGAAACTAGCCCGGCGAGAAGAACCGGCGTAAGAAACTCGCACGGGGCCATCTTTTACCAAAAAGATGGAAAATTGTTCTTTTAAAATAAAAAAGGTATATAACAATGTTATGCCTAAAACTACATAACAAGAATACAATATATGTAATTTCGAAGTAGCCTTACAGGGGGCCACCTTATTCCCAAGGTGTGCTATCATTCATAAAATCATTAACTTTATAATAGGCTTTAGCACATAAACGTTCTTTAACTACTTTTTTAAATTTATTGATTGAAAAAATTTGAACGCGTTCTGGGATCTTATTGTATAGGCGTATACATTGGCCTTTAAACGAGTTCTTTACTTTACTAAGTCTAGTCACTGGTACATCAAGCTTATGCTTATTTCGAGTATTTCTATTGTGGTTGTCGCTTTTCTTTTTGAATTGGCTTAAATTTTTTTTAACATATAATACATTTTCTAGAACATACTGAGAAGCTACAGTTAAGATTCCAGTTTCTTTAAACTTCTCTCTTAATGAAGTGTTGGGGGCCAGCTTGTAGATTGCCCGAACAGCTCGCTTCTGCAGCACAAATATAGTATTTATATCTGCAGCATTTCCCCACAGTAGAATGCCATAGGACATTATACTGTGGAAGTAACTAAAGTATACAAGCCTTGCTGTGTTTTCATCTGTAAATTGTCTAATCTTACTTACTGCAAATGCTGCTGAACTGAGTCTGTCGGCCAACCCAGCAATATGAGGGCCCCACTGAAGTTTTGCGTCTAATGTTATACCTAAAAAGACAGCTGTATCTACTAATTCCATACCTTTGCCATTCAATAGTACATTGGTTTCAGTTTGCCTTACATTCGGCAACGTGAACTTTATACATTTAGTTTTTTTGCTATTTAACAAAAGATTATTAACACTAAACCAGTGTACTATTTTTGAGAGAGCATTATTTACTTCGTCATAGCCTGCGTTTTGGCGATTAATATTAAAAGTAAGTGACGTGTCATCGGCAAATAAGACTATCCCGTTTTTTCCATTAATAAGGTATGGTAGGTCATTTATATAGACCAGAAAAAGGAAGGGTCCTAAAATAGATCCTTGTGGGACCCCCATCTCAATTTTGGTACCTGTGGATCTTTTTCCATTTATCTCAACCCTCTGAGTCCTATTTGATAAATAAGATTTTAATAGGACGAGTGCTGGTCCCCTTACTCCGTAGTGGCATAGTTTCCTGATCAACGTTCTGTGCTGCACGCAATCAAATGCCTTAGAGAGGTCGCAAAAGACTCCTAGAGCATCCTGCGACCCCTCCCAAGCATCAAAAATATAAGTAATTAGATCAACGCCTGCATCTGTTGTAGAGCGACCCTTCGTAAAACCAAACTGTTTATCATGTAAAATGTTATTTATATTAAAGTGTGCTAGTAACTGAATAAGTATTATTTTTTCATATATTTTACTTATTGTTGGTAAAATAGATATAGGTCGGAAGTTAGATGGATCCGACCTACTACCAGACTTAAACAGAGGTAAAACTTTACTATGTTTCATTAGATCAGGAAAGACGCCACTTTTTATACAGTCATTAAAAATAATTGCTAAGTAAGGTGCGATAATATCGATTATAGATTTCATAACTTTCATAGAAAGGCCCCATAAATCTGCAGTATTCTTAATATTTAATAAATTAAAATTTTTAATAATGTCTTGGGGTCCTATTTCTTTAAATCTAAATTCGATTTCACACTCTCTTACATTTTCTTTGAGAAGTAATTCAGCATCAGCAGGAGAGGCATCCAAATTTTTGGTGGTTGAAACTGGAATGTCAGCAAAGAATTTCTCAAAAGCAGTTGCAACTTCACTGTCAGATTTAATTAATTTATTATCTATATTCAATTTAAAATCTGTGTTGCGACTGGTGACTCTTCCAGTTTCATTTGCAATAATTTGCCAAGTTGTTTTTATCTTATTTTTCGAATTCTTTATTTTATTTCTAATGTGAAGAGATTTTGCAGCAGAACAAACTTGCTTAAATAGTTTTGAATATAATCTTACATAATTTTTAAATTCTTCACTTTGATTCATTGTTCTTTCATTATAAAGTTCATACAATTTTAATCTACTTTTTAAAATACCTGCTGTTGCCCATTCACTAAATTTACTTTTATTGTTTGTTCTCACTGTCTTAGAGGTGAAAATAGTGTCAAATTTATGTTTAATTAATTTAAACAGATTACTAAACGACATATCCGGGCTACTATGATACTCTAAATGTCCAATATTAGCTATAATTTCACCTCTAAACTTCTCAATACGTTTGACATTTATTGGTATACATGTGTTTCTGTCCTTGTGTAATTGTTTGCAATTATTATCTATAGGGAAACTGGCTCGCTGTCCACAGTGATCAGAGCTTAGTATGTTAATTACTTCTTTATTTAATGGATCTATGTTGGTAAAAATGTTATCAATGCATGTAGCAGAGCTGTCACTGATCCTGGTTGGTTCAAAAAATAAATGAGTTAAGTTATATGATTTTAACAATGAAGTAAATCTAACAGTGGTGGAATTACTTTCTAAAATATTTATATTAAAATCACCACACAATAATATATGTTTGTTAGATATACTTATCTTAGTTAATAATGTTTCCATTATTTTTTCAAATGAATCATATAACCCTAAAGGAGGCCTGTATACGCTAACAATAATAAAGTGTCCCACCTCTATACAGGCTATTTCAGTTGTTCGTTCTGTAGAGAGGCTTACTATGTCTTTACGTTCTTTATATTTTAAATTATTCTTAATTAATATAAGTGAGCCGCCTCTTATGGCTTTTTCTCTGCAGAAAGAACTAGCCAGCTGGTGCATACCAAGATTTAACATAATTTCATTTTTCTTAAACCAATGTTCAGTTATACATAAAATGTCTATATTATTGTTTAAAAACAATTCAATTTCTAATTCTTTACTAGACATACCTTGTATGTTTTGATGCACCAGCGTAAGTTTACATAATTTATTTTCTTTACTTAAAATACGATAAGATATTTCTATTCATTAACTAGACCTCTACCTGTTTAGGTGATTAATAAAATCGTTGAAGAGATTCTAACAAGTAGGTATGAGAGCGATGAAATTGGTTACAGAGGGAAAATAATAGGTATACCTATATGTACATTCTACTCGCCGGGTTAGTTCCCGGATTAGATTTGATATAAAAGCATTTCAATGATTTTTTAACCTCGTATGTATATCGGCAGGTTATAGTTGGTCCAAAACTAAAGATGTATATGCTCACGCTAAAATAATCTATATTCTGCATTATTTATTGTTTCTTTGTTAGCATTGAATTTGGTAACCGAAGGGAAAGGTCAAAGGATATAGTGGGTGTCATGCGTTGAGCGCTGGCGAACGGACGCGTTCCGCATTACGACACACGACAAAAATATTAATGAATAAAATTTAATATTTCGCGAATCGCGCGGTTATCAGCCGCTACACGTCACCATGGCGCTCGTAGTCAACGAGTTGCTGGCGTTTGTCCAACACGCCATCAACGCCATGGACGAAGACAGCATCGTGCGGCTCTGCATGTCCACCTTCAGCAATGAGGAGATTTGTACGGGAAAGCTGATGCTGGACGAGGCGCTTGGTAAGAAGGCGCAGATGCCATCGCGACGAAGAGATGGTGGCGAAAGAAGCTTGCAGGATATCATCACCCTGTTAAAGCAGACGGGTCCAGGGGCCATACCAGCTTTCGTGGCTAGGGATCTTCACAAGCTACCGGTGGTGACCATGGACCACGTCAATGTCTCCAGCCTGCTGAAGAATGTTTACACCATGAAGGCGGAGCTGGACGAGATGCGAGGTCGATTGAATAGATCGGAATCCACTATCCGTGATTTGCATAAAGAATTATTGCAAATAAAAAGTAATAATTCTTTATGTAGGTCACCCGATCATTCCTTTGATTTCGTAAACACGCGACGACGCGGCGCGCAAGCTGACACATTTTGCTCATCAGCAAAATCCGACGGGTCAACAACCGCCGCCGCCCGCTCGCCGCTTGCGGTCGAGCCGAAACCAAGGACACCAGTGACTCCGAAAAATTACGCAAGTATCGCCGCTGGCCCCACCGCACCCCCGCGAAAGAAGACAAAAGGGGTGGAAGAGCGCCGCAAGGCTGAACCTCCTCGAACCGTCAAGGACGAGAGCAGAAGGTGCGATGAGGAGGGCTTCATACTGGTGGAGAGGAGAAAGAAGAGGAAGCCCGCCGTCCGCAACCACCGCGGCACCGCACCCAGTGAACCCGAGCAGCGCCTACGGTGCGAAGTACGCGCCACACCGCTGTACGTGTCTCGCTTGCACTGGTCGACGAAGGTCGAGGACGTCGTGGACTACATCCGAAAGAAGACGTCTTTCACCTTAAGGGTCGAGCGTCTGGAGTCTCGCCACAAAGTCAACTTTACTTCCTTTGTGGTGAGAGTACCGACGCATCTTTTACCGACCTTCGAGGTGGAGGAGTTATGGCCGACGGACGTAGTCTACCGGAGGTTTCGGGGAAGGCTCCCCAACGAAGCGCGCATCACGTCGCCGAAAAAAGACAATACGTGATAAACTATAGTGTGTGTAAGAGTGAATGTGTATAATATAGAAAATAAGATTTATGTATAGTATTGTATAGTATAAAATTGTGTGTGTGTATAGTATAAAAATATATATCCGTTGTCTGATACCCGTAACACAAGTTCAACTTAGCACGGGATCGGATTTACGTGATATATGTTATATAATAATGTATATTTGTTCTGTATATATTTTTATGTGTGTCTGAATAAATTGATTGAAAAATTGATAGATAACTTTTCACCACGGCAAATTTACGGAGCTAGCGGGATTTTCTTTTGCACACACGAAGTCGCGGGTAATATTTAGTTTTTTATATAATTAGGAAAGACCGTTCCATCCTCGCTGAAAAATAAATAATATTAATTACCTAACTTGCTTTAAAATCTTTTCGGAAAAATAATAATTTTATGAAGGTCATGTACCTAATACTTACTCAATTTTTAAACTCAATCAGTAAAATTAAAGCTAAGACATGACTCTATCTCAACTAACTTGATAAAATATAGGAACAGGGAAGAGGATAAATCGTTACTGACTGAGAATTTAATTAAGAGGAAAACCTTCTGTGACGTATCCAGTTTTACCTGTTTTTGATAATGTATTAATTGTTGTCATCATGCCAACTTAAATTTGCTTGATGACTAATATTATTAGTAAGGTAGCATAGCCTCGAAATGCTGGTAACCCACTCATTGTGATCAACATTTTTTATAAAGGATAATTAGTATCGTTACAAAATAACACTTTCTATATCCTAAAATGATAATCTTGTTTAAGCCACGTACTAATAAATTAATCTGATTTATTGTACAAGAAATGTTTACTTCTACTGCAACACACGAGGCTGTATTAGGAGAGATTCAATAAAATTCATAATATTAATTAGTTGCCGTTGAATGAATGTTCAATAACGTAAACATAGGCAGTGGTATAAATACTAATTTTATGAAATATAGGTAGGTAATACGAAAAAAATCGATTAAGTTTGACACCGATCAGTGCCATATAAACGTAGTCTTCTACAGATTAGAAACCAGTGAAGAAATTCCCACCTCGATGTCTCCCTTGGGAGCGATCACTCCACCTCACCGTGAGGCCACCTCCGAGGCCCATTCTGTGCCTTTCAGCCTGTTGTAAACCGTCGTGCCTATCATTGATAAAAACATGATAAATCACATATTCATCATTTCAATAAATTTAAAATAAGAATTAAGGTTGTACTTTCTTTATGGTAACAGTTTATGTGAATAATTGATCATACCTTACCCTACCAACAAATTATTTATCTAATAGTGTTTGTTAATTTACTTGCTGTTTAATTTCGAAATTGCAAATTACAATAGATAGACATGCACAATTTACAAAATAGTTAAAATTATTACTTGAGTGTAGTTTTTGACACTCCGAACTATCCATACTACACTCATAGGAATTATCCCAACTTTAAAATGGTGTATAAAGTCACCTAGTGAATTGACGGGTCTAGGTCTCGGGTAGTTGACTACAATACGTAAAATATTGAGTTTAATTTATATAATAGGTACTAGCTTTTGGCCGCGACTTCGTCCGCGTGGAGTTCGGTTTCCATACAAAATATTAACCCCTTTTTCACCGTTTTAGGGGGCGACTTTTCGAAAATCCTTTCTTAAAGCGGATGCCTACGTCTTACAACTATCTGTATGCCAAATTTCAGCAAAATCCGTTCAGTTGTTTCGGCTGTGCGTTGGTAGATGAGTCAGTCAGGTTTAGATTCGGAAATATTGAAGTACTTATTTACATTTTATGTGTACCTAGGTTTGTAGTGAGATGGATCTAAAAATTACAAAAAAGTTTCAAAATTGTTTGCCGTAGTAAAAATACCTACATCATTAGTTTAGTTTTAAAATATAAAAAAATATTTAGTAGAGTAAACATAAAATTTTCGAAGATATCATCAATTATGTTCCTGCGACCTTTATATAGGAAGAAGTGACGCCATTGGTTCCGCGACTTTTGTATGGAGCGTTTTCATGTGACTAGCGAAATTTTGTCAAACAAAACACTGTTGGCTGTACCTACCTTTGAAAATATTGATTTTTAATATACCGTTTTTTCTGAGAACTTACTCATACATTAGAGTAGGCACCATTCATAAATTATCTGAGACATAAAACGAAACTAAAAAATAAATATCATTACAAAACAACAATTATGGCAACGAGGACCCGCGGTTTAGCGGTTGATTTTTTGTGAAAATAAGAAATGCCTACCGTGGAATGTTTCGGGGAAGATGGAGACGTCATCGCATGATGGATGATTAACGATGGTGGATCACTGACAACCGAACATGATTGTGTGTTTGTTTGTGTGATTGTATCGTGACGCCCAGGTGCGCAACTGTTGCGGGGAGTGTGGTGTAAGAAGTAGGACCTAGCGGTTTCTTACGCTCAGTCAGGTTGTGCCTTCTTATATTTAACCAAAGAATATATAATATTACAAACGTAACCTAAAACAATATATAAAATAGTGTGCTAGGTGCTGTTATATATTATTTTAAATGCGTATGTTTTCCGAAAAAATAAAATAATGAATAAGCAGTTAAAATAACGGGAAAGATTTCTGAAGATTTTCAGTTAATATTATTCTAAAGTGAGAAGTGGTAGCCACAAAAAAATACTGTTTATACATAATAGCTCTACGGTACTTCTGATGTATAAATGAAGTTTCCAAACAAAAGTTGATATATTCAGTACTAGCAGTTGCCCGCGGCTCCATCCGAGTAAATATAGTTTCCCTCGGGAACACTGTACTTTTCCGGGATAAAAAGTAGCCTATATTTTAATCCAGAGCCTAAACTATTACCATACAAAATTCAGTAGTTTTTGCGTGAAGGATTAACAAATATCCATCCATCCATCCATCCATACATCCTTACAAACTTTCACATTTATAATATTAGTAGGAGTAGGATTAGTTGTTCCTTCTATAAGTTCTCTATTTTATAATTAATAGGTACATCTTTCGACTTTCCGCTTTAGCTACTCTTTCTCCTGTCTTGTCAAAATTGTACCACGCACAATGATAGATGAGCGAGCAATGAATTTTAACACATTGCAGTTTTCAATAGTTGACTTAAATGCGTGGAGAAGCGGCAAGTAGCGAACAGTTTGACTATTGATAGGCTATTATTGCCCGACACACTGATTGCAATATCCTGTTATGCCTATTAGACAATCTATTCTAATATTAAAATATTCCCAAATGATATGTATGAAAAGTAGATACGCATTATATTCAGCTTATTAGGCATCAGCCTAAACAACCATAATATACAATTATTCATAATACACCTAATCAACCAAAAATATTAAGATATTAATAACTTCGGTGGCCTAAAATCAATTTTTAAACAATATTGCGTTGTGCGACGGAAGCTACGAGTGTACCTAAGATATAAAATTCTGATACTTAATGTCTACTCATATTTTAAAATCATTGTTCTATTAGAAACTTAACTAATTTGATATTTTATTAAGAATTCTGTAAACCTGCGTACCTAATATTACCAGTATAGTGAAGACGGCACATAAATTGTCAACAATAGTACCAGTAAGACCTACCATTAATATAGGCAAAAATATTGTATCAATTAAAAAAAATGAGTTTTTTAAAAAGTTGTTTCAGTTAAATAATAGGAAAACTGTTTCACTAGGTGGGTATAAATCACTGTACGTTTAACTGATCTGCAGTATTGCAATATTGGAATTACTTTAGTTATTAGGTTATATATAATATTTATGAGGTATAGGCAATCGGACATTTTTTTATTGCATAAATGAATAGTGCTCTTAAATATGAGTAACTTCTCAGAAGAAACCGTATATCAAAAGTCAATATTTTCAAAGGTACAGCGATTTGTATAAAAAATTTCGCGAGCCTCCTAAAAACGCTCCATACTAAAGTCGACTTACAAATGACGTCACTTGTAGGTTATAGTATATGAAGTATATGGCCGCCGGAATATATTTGTAAATATCTCCCATATTTGTGCGTTTAAGTTCATACTTACCATAATGAATGTTTTTGTATATGATGTGAGTAATCTAATGATGTAGGTTTTGTTTACCAATTTCGCAAAAAAAAAAATTTTTTTGGTACTTTTTAAATGTATTTTATTAGTAGGTAAACTACACATAAAATAATATATTTTTTTAGATTTACCAAGTAGTAATGCCTCAATATTTCTGAATATATTAATGACACCAAATATTTCAGATGTAGTCCGATCCCCTATTGTAAACATAAGTTACAATAGGGGATCGGACTACATCTGAAAAAAACCATTACAAAGTCATAGAACATAAGTTCTATGACTTTGTAATGGTTTTTTTTATAGTTGTTTGTAATATTGTAGGTGTAGTATCATATATAACCGGACATAGGTGTAGTGTTTTTAGTTAAGTTTATAGATGTTAATGTATATATAATCTATATATATAAAAGAAAGTCGTGTTAGTTACACAATATATAACTCAAGAACGGCTGAACCGATTTAACTGAATAGTGGAGAGGCATCTTAAAACCAGAAGGACATAGGGTACTTTTTATCCCGTTCCCGAGGGACTCAAAACTCGAGAACGGCTGGACCGATTTGGCTCATTTTGGCCTTGAAATAATTGTGGAAGTTCAAGGAAGGTTTAAACTGTGAGAAATATTGGAAAAGGTGTAGGTTGTAGAAGTAGGTGTAGAACTATGACGAACGACTAGTTATTTATTCATTCCAGTTCTTATTTAAGACAGAACAACGTGTATCTGGACAGCTAATGTAGCTATAATGTAAAATAATTTTTAAATCATGGAACACCGTGGCAATTCTTTTTTTAATTTAAGTCTTTCAATTTTCATTTATTTTCATGATAGTAATCAATACTGTAAATTGCTTTGAGTATCCAACCATAATAAATTGTGTAAAATCATTTTAATTGTTTAATAATAACTAAGCAGAGAGTAGAGACCTTATATTTTCAAAAGGTTATTTTAAAATAGGTACCTATTTTTCTTTTAAGTTCAAATAGGTATAGTATTCAAATTTAATTGAATATATTATATTTAAATATTTCATAATTAGTACTATAACCAAATATATTATTCATATTTACACAATTATTTAACTAAATTGAGGTAAATGTATTTTTGTTCTGAAGAGGTGGTAAAATTAAAAATAAGATTAAAGGGGGAATAATTTTCATTTATTCAGGTGATACAATTTACTTAAATCCTACATTTAATAAATATTGATCTATCTACAAAAGATTATAAGCTATTTACATTAAAATTAAACAAATTTGTACACATTAACAACCAATTAACATGGAATGCTATTTAATTTAACATTTTACTAGTATTGCAAAGTCCCTAACGCTACGGAGATTTTTCGAATGTCACTGGGCCCTCATCATCGTCATTATTAATCTAAATCACAGATAAATTAAACGCTCAATAGCGAGCTAGCCTCTTCGGAGTCGACGGAGTGGTGTCACTGGCGCGTCAGCACCGTGATTGGCTTGTAGATGTGCGCGCTGAGCGGGTGATGAGAAGGTGACGGTAGGTCGGGACTCGATGAGCCGGATGTCGGCGGAGAGTGCGACATCAGAGGAGGAGACGGAGCCAGCAGCGGAGAGGTCTGAGACAGCATCGCCGACGTTTGCACCAAGGGGGAGTTTTGCAGCAATGGGGATTGCCCCATGAATGGTCCAGTCGGTATTCTATCCGAGCCGTAAAGAGCCGGAGAGTAAGGTAGGCCACTGTATCCCATTTCTCCTCGGAACGCTGGGTGCACTGCGTTGGGTGCGATCGGCGCGGTCTTCATTTGCATTGGCGCGTACCTTTGGTAGAGCAACTGGGAGTATAGGCCTACCAGCTGGGAGTAAGTCGCCGGGGGGTACGGTCCCGCTAGCGGTGCCCCGGGGAACAGGGGCCGCTTGAAGCAGGCGAGACGGGAGCGGCCGTTGAGCGCGGAGCGGCGGCGCAACTTGCCCGTGGTGCCGCCGATGAACACGTCCTCGGCCGAGGCGTCCAACATCCAGTAGTTGCCTTTACCGGGGTCGTCGTAGTGTCGGGGAACTTTCACGAAGCACTTATTTAAACTTAAATTGTGGCGGATAGAGTTTTGCCAACCCTGGCGGTTCTCTCTATAGTAGGGGAAATTGGTCATGATATATTCGTAAATTCCGTTCAGTGTTAGGCGCTTTTCAGGACTGTTTCGGATGGCCATCATGATCAGAGCGTTATAGCTGTAGGCTGGTTTTTCATGTTTCTTATCTTTTTTGTCCTCGTCGTCTTTCGGTTTTGTGCAATCGACCGGTTCGGTTCCGGTTACGTCGAGCTCCGAATCACTGTAATCGTCGTCGTCCGGTATGACGGTAGTGGCCGTCGTGGGCAACGATGGCGATTTATTCACTGCATTGTTCATGAGTATAGCGTTAATGCTGAAGTCTCCTTCGAACTTCACCATATTGGAAACACTTCACTGTTCAACTGTATAAATGCGTGCACTGTCACTGCGAGCGTAGTCAAGACTGATGTGCGCGGAGGCGGACGCCGTTATTTATACCGCGCCGCGCTTCCTCCGCCCACGTAGCTTTACAAACGAGTTTCGACCAATAGCGGGCCGAGCTTTTCTATACATAGGGCTCCGCCCTAGACCCCCGGCACTCCCCGCGCCCCCCGCGCCTGCCCCTCGCTCGCCATTATACCTCATTCGTGTATTTGAACTGGATGCGACAACTTTTCTACACTTTGGCTTTTTAACTCTATTTAACCAAGTAAATTTTTAGTTTAAATTTTTTGTTGTTTGGTTTTGTTTGTTTGTTATTTTTGAGTATTTGGTGTAAATTATTATAGGTACGTATGTACGAGTATTAGGTACAGTTCGGAAGCCGTAAACATTATTGTCGTTCAGAGTTCATTATACCGTATTATGAGCTGGTTTAGTGATAATAATTATTACTATGAGTCATTTAGTTAAGTTGTCACATCAGCGTGATGTTATGATATACCTACATTGATATCTGATATGAAAAATACAAATATTTATAACTATTTAATTAAGTAGAGATTAGCGGTTATATCACATCAATAAAACTGATTATGTTGATTATGATAATATTATGTTAAAAATATAAGTAGTTTTCCTGTTCGTTGTTAGGTAGATTTAAATACATTTTTACCTCTATCCTGTTTATTAAAAAATCTAATTGAGGCAGATACGTAGGAGTCACTAATTAGATATAACTAGGTTATTGTGATTTTGATAATATTTTAAAAACTTTTACACCTTTAAGCAAGGTAAATTTATGGTTGGTTGCACGGAAATTATTATTTTTACCATTAACATAACATCTTTGGTGTTAATTACCTATCTAACAATAGTTGTAGAGACGCATAAAGTCGACAAGCATATTGTATCTAATAGAATACCTATGTAACATTAACAAAATAACGTTAATAGAGTCCGGCGTTACTTTGCGGAAGTCCATAGCATACAACTTAATTAAAATTATATCTAGCAATAGAAAAATAGTTTTCGCGGGATATTGCTAGTTATAGGTACGTAATATTAATTAAATTGTATTAACAAAATATTCAAGAAGTAAGCGATTGCTGTACCTAAGTTAAGGTACAGTCAGCATTAAATAGAGTATTGAACCCTTACATAAAAACAAATAATTCAACACTTAGCTACTTTATCATTACAGTAGATGTTAATGGTTGTCTGGAACTTGTAATTTTTCAAATAAATAATAGAAGGTTTGATCACCAATAATGCACTATTAAATATAATACGAATTCTGTATTCCTAGGTATATTTTGTAGACAATTATCTTTATCTAATATGGAAGTAAGTTTTTCATGATAAAGTTAGGTTAGTTTGTAAACTATCTTTATACATATTAATTCTAAATTAATAGATATGTCAACTGTCATAGACTACAATTATTGCAAGATACCAATACATAAATTTACATCTTGTAACTTCAATTTCTTGGATTACATAAAAGTGAACTAAAACCGGGTATTTATTTGTAAGTAATAACTGATAGGTATTAAATAATTCACTTTTCCGCTCATACATAGGTACTAACATAGGTACCTAAACTTGAGCACTAAAAATGGATTTCTAACTTTAATAATGCCTGTTGTTCTTACTTAAAATAAATTTAAGAGGCAATTATATTCTCAGTATGACGTCATACATAAGCGTGCACTGGCGGAATAAATTTTTGCTGGACCTTGCCAAACAATCATTGGTCTTCTATAATTGACCTAAAATGTTTGATTCGTGAGTCGTAACTGTGAACAGTTATCAGCGCAAGGTCGACTGATACACTATCTACTCTACAATGTTTTCATGTTTCGTTTGTTTGTTGATACTCGGAGAAGCCCAGATTAATGTAATTAATTTTATAGCTTGTAAAAAAAGTTTCAATGTAGGTATGTAGTCTCCAAATATGCTCCTACAAAACACTTGTAAAACATTGTAAAACATTCTAGCCAATAGCATTTTACCGTGCTACAGAATGTTTTGTGTAGCACGATAATGAATTTAAAATGTGTTTGTTTGTTTTGTCGTTGCTCTTTCACGTAAAAACTACTTAATGGGTTTATGTTCATCATGAAATTTGGCACAGATATAAAGTAGACCACGGAGAAGGACACATACTAGGTACATAGGATTCGGATCAGCTGATATCTTTTTGCAATCAATTGAAAATTTGGCATGTTTGTTTTGTATTTGTTTTACGTGCCAACCTATGTTTTATTAATTCAACGTTGAAACATTATCATTAATTCACTTTATTTAGTAACACTAAGTAGTAAATATGCATTTTCGAATCAATTTACTATAATTATTATTTTACTATACACAAAAAAGTATGAAATAAAACTTATTTTCTAAATAAGTTCTCTTTTAAATTCGGCTAAAATTGTAACTATTTCTATACTCAATCTTTTAAATTTTGAAGTCGGTACATGTATCTATGTATCTATAAGGTCCACAAACATGTATCTATAAGGAGTCAGGAGTTCTGTTCAGTACTTTTGGATCAAGTGTACATTGGCACAAAATCTTACTTTTTGGTAGCATATGCTTGACTACTTAAGAAAAAGTCGAAATCACCATATTTGTCCATATAAATTTCGAGGAGTTCCCATCATCAGGTCACCACTTTTTTGCAAACGGGACCAACTTGGTACCCTTTACATAAAAATAGAACTTTCAAAATCGGTCCACAGACGGCGGAATTATCGTTGAACCGCCTCCTTTTTTTGAAAGTCGGTTAAAAATAGCCAAATTTTGTAAACACTATTTACAAGACTGTTTACAACCGTGTACGTATTTTAAAACTCCGAAACGGAACGTGACTAATTGTTTAAGCTAGTTAGTTATAATATTTATATTCTTCGAACTTTTCAGTAGAAAGGGCAACTTCGTAAACGTAATATCATATAGGAAAAGAATCGAATGCACGAGAATAAGGCCCAAGTTCTGCGCGATACCGCTAGCCGGGACTTCTCATAACAATACGAGTAGCGACTAGCGACTAGCTACCGATAGCGGTCGCACGTTTCCCGTATTCCCTATAATAAAGAGGAAATGTTTGTTTTTTTTGTTTGTATTGAATAGGCTCCGAAACTACTGGACCGATTTTATGAAATTTAGCACAGAGATAGACAACAGAAATATGTCCTTCCGACATAGGCTACTTTTTATTGAAGAGATTTCCTTTTGCACGCACAGTCGCGGGCAACATCTAGTGTTTAAATACTTTCTATAAGTTAGCTATTACATCACTAGTTTCTCGAAAGTTACATCACAATTAGTTAGGTACATCACAATTATTTGTCAATATTGTCATGCCCTATACAAGTTCAGTCCTTGAAGATGTAGGTAAGTTGTAAGTACTCCGTACAACAATACTTCTGCGTCATTACACGCGTCCAGTTTGTTCTAAATTCACCTGTGTACTTAAAATCATTCGACACGTGTAAAATCTTTTGTTTTATATTCGTATAACATTTACATTATTTACATATAAACATATTCAAATAATATTTGAGCAGTTGTCTGCTGTATACAAACGTTTAGGGCGCTATTACAATGACCGGAGTGCGACACGTTTCAATATGCAGTCACGGCCACTAATGTAGATACGCGCCTAATCTTATTCTCATACTTTAAATGAGCAATTCTTGTATATTTATAATCGAAATCTCGGAAAATCAAGCTTCTTAGCCAACGCAATCAAAATATACAGCTGTTTATGCCGAAAATTTCCGCATATTTTCGACACTCGCAAGGGAATCAAAACCCCCTGTAGGTTTTGATTCCCTTGCGAGAGACTTCCCGTGAACTCAGAATCTTGAAATTCGGTAGGAAGCAACGTCTTATAGCACAGGTAAAGGAAAAATTGCAAAACCGTAATTTTTTAGTTACATAATCTTCTTACTAATGTTGTGGATTTCATTTTGTAATAAAAATACCATAATTACTATGACTCGATAGTCGTGATGGGTGAACTTTTACTTATATATCTACGGAACGTTTGTACGGAACCCTCGGTGCGCGAGTCCGTCTCGCACTTGGCCGGTGTTTTTTTTTTAAATTAGAACATTAATATGCATTTTCTCTCTGACCTATCTAACCTATTGAATATCGATGTTTTAGTAAGTATAATAGGAAGTAAGTGCATTAATTTCTTCGTATTCTAAAGGCTTGGCTCATACAGGGCTACCAACACACTTAACACAATAATTGTCACAGAATCTAAGTTACTCCGACCGCTACATCGCGACTCCGCATGCGACTAGAATCGATATGTATACGACAATAATTATTGTGTAGCGGACTGCGGAAGCGATCGTCGCCATCGTTAATAGCTCATTTACGCCATGGCTAGAAGGTAAGTAATATAGGCCTTTTCATCCGTTAATGGATGATTTATATAGTATTCTCCGAGCGAAGTAACCACTCTGAAATACTGTAGTGCCTGGGACGTCTGGGGCCAACTATGTGCGGGTTTCCTCACGATGTTTTCCTTCACCGTTCGAGCGTCCGTATAATGTACTTGAGATCTGAAAAAGTCTCATTGGTACACACCACAACCTGGGATTTGAACATGCACTCTCTCGAGTGCGAATCAAACGGTCTACCCACCAGTGGCGAAGGGTTCCTATAACTCCATTCCTATCGGCTTCCCTTGTCACTTACCTTTTGCAAACCTTCATAGAAATCCCTACCTATTATACAGGCTCCGGCTTCCCTATGAAGGAGAAGCAGCCTTCGCCACTGCTACCCACTAGGCCACGGAGCTCAGCAGGTAAGTACTGTTACAATAAAAGGTATTAACTCTGTTCGTGTACAGTCGCACACAGTTGCGTCAACGGGATGACACAGCGAGGCTAATAGGCAATTGATGCAGGTCGAGGCGCGGCCCCACCGACCACTCGCGACCACTGTTTGTGACCCGCACCTTAAGTAAGGTTAAATAATTGAGACGGACGCTCACCCGGCTAGTGATGTGACTCAACGCAGCGTTCATTTTCCATCTAAACATAGATAAGAAAGAGATACTGATAATGGACGATGGAAAAATGACATCAGCTATTTTTGGAATTTAATATAGGTTACGCAGAATCGTAACCAAGGTTTTGCAAAATCTCAAACTTTATGAAATAAGCAATTCCAAAAGCGATATATTTCAATATATTAGGTTGGGGAAAAAGTTTCTTCGCATTTTATATAAACATTCAAAAGGTTTTTTTATAAAGTTTATTTACAAGTGACTAAAGTATATAGGTGCCATTTTGTTCGATAACTTTTTGCCATCTTGTTGGTAGGTACATGATCCCATTGCTATAAAATTTTTGGGGCTTCTGATGAAAAAACTGCGACAAGTGGTTTTGGCAGTCCTCTTGTGATGTCAACCTGACACTGCCTAAGGAATTCTGCAGCGACCGAAATAGGTGGAAATCTGAAGGTGCAAGGTCAGGACTATACGGCGGATGCATTAACACCTCCCAGCCAAACTCCCGTAATTTTTTCTGAGTGGCTAAAGATGTGTGAGTCTAGCGTTATCATGGTGAAAAACCACACCCCTTCTGTTGATTAATTCCGGCCGCTTTCTCTCAACTTCTTGCTTTAATCTCATCAGTTGTTCGCAGTACAGTTCAGAATTGATGGTCCTGCCTGGCGGTAACAGCTCATAATGAATAATGCCCTTCCAATCCCACCACACACACAGCATCACCTTGTTGCGAGTTAACCCGGGTTTCGCCACAGTCTGTGAAACCTGACCGGCCTTTGACCACGATCTTTTTCGCACGTTCTTGTCGTACGTGATCCACTTTTCATCACCAGTTATCAGCTTCTTCAAAAATGGTTCGGTTTCATTACGTCGTAATAAAGAATCACAAATGAGTACACGGTTCATTAGGTTTCTTTCAGTGAGCTCATGAGGCACCCAAATATCGAGCTTTTTTGTGTACCCAGCTTTTTTCAAATGCGCCAAAACCGTTTTGTGGTCAATCCCCAGTTCTTCAGCTACATCGTAACTACTAATATGCCGATCTTGCTCCACTTTTTCAAAAATGGCAACAGTTTTGTCCGTAACAGGGCGACCAGAGCGACGTGCATCTTTGATATCAAAATTTCCGGATTGAAAACGCTTAAACCAAATTTGCGCTACTCTCACAGATACTGCAGTAGGTCCACAAACATCACAAATTTTTTTCGCGGCTTGTGTTGCATTTTTACCTTTTTTGTAATAAAATTTTAAAATGTATCGAAATTCTTCATAAGAATCACTCATTTTAACAATAAGAAAAACAAATGAAAATCTCAAATTTACCTAATTTGAATTTGGAATTGTCTTCTGTAAAATTAAAACTTTTTAATGATACCAAAATCAGCCAGATACAATTGGTATAGCCCAAGATATTTTATGACAAGTTCATACATACTATAATGCGAAAAGACTTTTTCCCCAACCTATTAAAACACGACTATAAATTACAATAGTTTATTTCTTTAAAAAAATGGCTACGGTACGGGTTTATAGTTATAATGCGACATTTCTTTTACGTACGTACGTATATGTTCCTATAAACATATAAAAATTAATGAAAGTTTATTTATTGGAACAGTACTTCTGATTTATTCGCGATATAGTATCAATCATATCTTGTAAGTTCGATTATATTATTATCGGTCCTTCCCTAGCTGTGTTTATACATTCAATTTCTGACTTATGTCAGAAATTGAATTAGTGTCCGGGTCGCGTGGACCTTGTCAGTTCGTCATCTCGGTGAGCGAGCCGTAGTGTAGGGAACACAACTTTAATACCCAGTTCCCATTAGGCTAGTACTTACATTTTTAGTCTGGTAACGAGTTAATTTGTAGCTTAAAACTCGTAACTGCAAAAAAACGTTAGCCACAGTGTACAGCGTTACTGTGTTTTTCAAGACAAGTTTACAACAAAATCAATAAAAATGTTTAATATATCCCCATACGATTTCAGTGGCTCGTTTCATTGTAACCAGAACCTCAGTTCTCGTATTTAAAGTAGACTTTCGTTTTACTTTGATTGGATTGAAAGTGAAGCGACATGTTACCATGAACGGATTTTATAAAGTTTCGACCAATCAGAGCGCGTTTCACGTTGATGTAATGTTTATAAATATACCGTATAAAAACACCGTTTGACATTTTTAGCGTATCGGGACTTGATTGTAATTGTATTAATACTGGTTTTATTTAGCAGAATTGCCCCTCAGACCAGCAACGCAGCAGATAATTCATAGAACCCAAGTGTGTGCGCAATACACAAGCTCACTCTCTCTTTCTCTACTCACGTAACCCAGCAGGACGGATGACCGACACCGGTCGTCGGTTCGATCCCGGTCGTTGGAACAACAAAAGTTTTTGTTTTCAAGTCTGCTTAGGACAATGCTTGCCGATCACCTGATTGTCTGACGAGAAAGATAATCCATGCGTCGCATGGGAATATTACAAGTCGGTCCTGCCCCTGATGACAGATTAGACTTATACTCGCTACTGGACTAAATTAGCCTAATGCGAGGCTTGCAAATCTTAATAATTTAGTATGTCACCTTCAATGTGGGTAAAACGGACGTTACTACAACTGTTTTTTCGTCAATTCAGTTTAGAGTGCTAATCGTAACGAGCCGTTGGATATATTGTGTTATAATTTTATGCATAGAAGTGTCTGCGCGCCGCGGGAGGCATTCGCGGAGGGCGAGGCGCGAGCAACATGTCACTATCGGTATACAGTCATGTTGTAAACGTTTCAACTTTATTTTGATATCTCAATTTGTGTTTTACTGATCGCGACTACCTGCTTGCTTTACCTGTGTTAAAAATAATAATATCTATGGACGTTTTCACACCACGTCAATCTGGTCTTGTACTAAGTATCCGAAGAACTTGTATCACTGCAGGTACTAGACAACGGAAATATATTTAATACTTATTACTCAGGTACTTACTATACACAATGCACATATTTAAGATTTTTGTTATACTATACATATATTTAATACACATACATTAGGCAGGATTCGAACCGGCGACCTCCGGCTTAAGGACGAGTGATCCACAGAGGTTGTCAAATTCGGTGTGTTGAATTAAATATCTTATAAACAACTAGCTGTTGCCCGCGACTTCGTCCGCGTGAGGTTACCTTACAAAATTTTAACCCCCTTTTCACCCCCCCCCCACTTTTTTCACCCCTTTTTTCAAAAACCGTTTCTTAGCGGATGCCTACGTCATTACAACTATCTTTATTGCTAATTTCAGCGAAATCCATTCAGTAGTTTCGGCTGTGCGCTGATAGATGAGTCAGGTAGGTTTGCCTTTTAAATATTTAGAAGATTATTTATTCCATTTAACACTTTGGACTTTAGGAATGGTTCTAAACAATAACATAATTAATGTAGATTGTAGGTCACCTTTTTAATTTGGATTATTTTGAATTTTCTGCACAACGTAACTAAAGTTAAATAACCGAATACACAATGACACCTAGTTTTCATATCTGATGTATTTATTTGAATAATCCTTTAGAGAATGATTTTTAAATTGTGATATCACACGAGATATCACATCATCTGGTTACGATAACCACAGTAGAGCAGTACGAATGTCTAAAATGTTCACGTGTGATTGACACACAGTGATAGTCTAGTGGCAGAGTCGTGAGTATGGAGTTAGGTGTGTCTTTTTGTTGTGACTGTCAGAAATGTTGGTTTACTTTCATATGGCTGGATAAGTGGATAGATAGTTTTGTTGGTTTACCCAATAAAATTTTAAAAATTCAGTTTTGTATGAATAGAAAAATATTCACAAAAACATTTACCTTATCTAATTATAATTAACAATATAGATGATTCATCGGGACAAAATTTGATTATAACGTATTAACCAACCTTATGAATAAAATATAAGTAGTGTCGATGTCCCATTTACTTGTAATAAACACAAACACCAAACACATGTATTTTTATTTGACCGTAGTCGGAGTTGGTAATTTTTTTTCACGAATATCGCGCAGATCTGGATTAAACTTAACCCCGAGTTAAAATATCATAATATTATGTTCTCTTATAAAATTAATAACGAAAGAGATAACATGATATTTAACCCAGGAGGGTTAACTTTAACCCAGATCTGTGTAAGTGGTCTAAGTAATCCCACCAAAAACATTTTCATGTAAAGTGATGCCAAGACGATACCATATAACTTGCACTGTCAAAAAGCTATTAGATCTCATGTAAAACCAAGCTTCTGACTCTACCAAACTTCTAACTCTACACGCCCTAACCCTACAAGCCTAACTCCACAAACTCCACACTTTAGTCAAATTATGTGACCTGGCCATTTCGTAACATTCGCTAAGGTGCTAAATGAAAAAATTAATGACTGTTATTCTGTTATAATATTCTTATAGGAACGAAATGGCCAAGCCACATAATTTGACTAAAGTGCGGAGTTTGTGGAGTTAGGCTTGTAGAGTTAGGGCGTGTAGAGTTAGAAGTTTGGTAGAGTCAGAAGCTTGGTTTTACATGAGATCTAATAGCTTTTTGACAGTGCAAGTTATATGGTATCGTCTTGGCATCACTTTACATGAAAATGTTTTTGGTGGGATTTCACTTCTTTTTGAAAGACAATTTTTAGACCTCTAGAGTAGAAATTTATGTAGGTAAGTCTCTTACAAATTTTCATCCCCTAGTTTAAAGGGTTGGAGGATAAAAGTTTCAAGTTTGTTAATTTTTGTGTTGGTTATGTGCTAAAACTAGCTTACATACCAAATTTCAGCTTTCTATGACATCCAGAAGTAGCCTATAATTTTGTTGATCATCAGTGAGTCAGTGACGAAATCAGGGGTTTTTAGATATCAATAAAATCTAAATTATAAGACCTATAAAATCAAAACTTTAGATGTTTCATTAGTCCGCTACTGGGAACATATCCTGAAAATTTTGTATATCTGGTATAATCCAAACCTAAGTTATGAGGATCCAAAAAATCGACGAAGCGCTTCGAGAAAAGGTAGTCTGGTAGTGCCCTTGCGCTTCGCTCACTCGTCTTGGCGGGGGCACTACCGTGCTCCCAGATAACTCCCCACATCGATATCGGTGACGGTGGCCGGTTTCATTGTAACCAGGCCAGTTTATAAGTAGTAATTTTATAGTGTCCAAGTCTGTGCGCAGTACACAAGAGCACTTTCTCTTCCTTTACTCTCATAATGCAGTGGGACGGATAACCGACACGACTGACGAGAGATCAGGCGCAGGTCCGACTTTTACATGCCCGACGCATGGATCATCTTTCTTGTCAAACAATCAGGTGTTCAGCCTGTTTTGTCCTAACAAAATTTGAAAACAACATTTTTTTCTTGTTCTAATGCGGGAATCGAACCCAAGACCTCCGAGTCGAGAGCCAAAGCTCTAACCACTAGCCTGTGGGCCTAAGTATAGTATAGTTCGCTAAGCGTTGTAATGCCATGTTTGTGTCCGTGTATGTTGTGTGCCGTTTGCGACAAACACCAAACATGCGATTGTGGGGCGTATGTATAGTGGTTGTGGTGCGTTTACTGGAGATGGTGAATGGTGCAGGTGGTCTCTCCCACGTGGGATGACCGGCTGCTCAATAATTCATACCACGATGTGGTAGACCGCCTTATTTGTTGTACAAACTCCAAATAATGTCCACTTACCGTGAATAGTTGAATACATTATCGGGTATAATTTCGAAAATACTAAATTAGTATAAATGGCTAGTTGGCTACATGTAAAATATTTAGTTATTTTTTATATATTTAGAAATATGAATTTATATATACAGAAATATTGAAGTATTGTTACTTGATTAATGTAAAAAGTATTATAATTATTATATTAGGTTGGGGAAAAAGTTTCTTCGCATTTTATATAAAAATTCAAAAGATTTTTTTATAAAGTTTATTTACAAGTGACTAAAGTATATAGGTGCCATTTTGTTCGATAACTTTTTGCCATCTTGTTGGTAGGTACATGATCCCATTGCTATAAAATTTTTGGGGCTTCTGATGAAAAAACTGCGACAAGTGGTTTTGGCAGTCCTCTTGTGATGTCAACCTGACACTGCCTAAGGAATTCTGCAGTGACCGAAACAGGTGGAAATCTGAAGGTGCAAGGTCAGGACTATACGGCGGATGCATTAACACCTCCCAGCCAAACTCCAGTAATTTTTTCTGAGTGGCTAAAGATGTGTGAGGTCTAGCGTTATCATGGTGAAAAACCACACCCCTTCTGTTGATTAATTCCGGCCGCTTTCTCTCAACTTCTTGCTTTAATCTCATCAGTTGTTCGCAGTACAGTTCAGAATTGATGGTCCTGCCTGGCGGTAACAGCACATAATGAATAATGCCCTTCCAATCCCACCACACACACAGCATCACCTTGTTGCGAGTTAACCCGGGTTTCGCCACAGTCTGTGAAGCCTGACCGGCCTTTGACCACGATCTTTTTCGCACGTTCTTGTCGTACGTGATCCACTTTTCATCACCAGTTATCAGCTTCTTCAAAAATGGTTCGGTTTCATTACGTCGTAATAAAGAATCACAAATGAGTACACGGTTCATTAGGTTTCTTTCAGTGAGCTCATGAGGCACCCAAATATCGAGCTTTTTTGTGTACCCAGCTTTTTTCAAATGCGCCAAAACCGTTTTGTGGTTAATCCCCAGTTCTTCAGCTACATCGTAACTACTAATATGCCGATCTTGCTCCACTTTTTCAAAACTGGCAACAGTTTTGTCCGTAACAGGGTGACCAGAGCGACGTGCATCTTTGATATCAAAATTTCCGGATTGAAAACGCTTAAACCAAATTTGCGCTACTCTCACAGATACTGCATTAGGTCCATAAACATCACAAATTTTTTTCGCGGCTTGTGTTGCATTTTTACCTTTTTTGTAATAAAATTTTAA
Source organism: Glaucopsyche alexis (assembly GCA_905404095.1). Taxonomy (NCBI): domain Eukaryota; kingdom Metazoa; phylum Arthropoda; class Insecta; order Lepidoptera; family Lycaenidae; genus Glaucopsyche; species Glaucopsyche alexis. The sequence continues at coordinate 9,926,708 of FR990047.1, forward strand.
AATGTATCGAAATTCTTCATATGAATCACTCATTTTAACAATAAGAAAAACAAATGAAAATCTCAAATTTACCTAATTTGAATTTGGAATTGTCTTCTGTAAAATTAAAACTTTTTAATGATACCAAAATCAGCCAGATACAATTGGTATAAGCCCAAGATATTTTATGACAAGTTCATACATACTATAATGCGAAAAGACTTTTTCCCCAACCTATTATATAAGGTTGAGCTTTGGGCACATGATCCACTACTTATATAAAGACGTATGGGCAGAAAAATAATTGTCATACTCAAACTAAAAAATCATCCCATGTATGGGCGACTCTCCGGAAAACGCAAACTCGCCCATCTAAAGAAAAAATTTTTTTTTCGAGTATGACAATTATTTTACTGCTTAAACGTCTTTACATAAGCAGTAGATCATGTGTCCGAAGTATTCGTAATTGATTTTACCGAACCTTATATATTACTATAATAGTATTTTGTGTTGGAATGAGAACATCTTAATGTTTATATATATATATTTGCCAATATTAACAAAAAACCTACATCATTAGTATACTTATATAATATTTATTACAACAAGCATGAACTGAAACGAACGAATTTCAAAGATATTAGCAATTATTATGTTCTTCGACTACATAATATATTTCATACCACTTTAGGAACGCGTGACATCATATTGTATGGAGCATTATTATGAGACTCGTAATTCTGTACCTTCAAAAATACATATTAATTTTTAATTTACAGTTTTTTTCTGAGAATACACTCATGTTTCACACTAAAATATAATTAATATTAATTAAAAAAAATAAGTAAGTAGTCAACTATTTGATTTATTCTGTAAAAAAGTTCATTTTGTGAATTTATTTTTATGCTAACTACATTTTAAAAGATCTTATTTATTTTTATACTCATCTAGGTATATAATACTGAGCTAAATCAGAGAGCTTAAGTACAAAATCTCACACTACCTAAATAATGGAGTAGTATTCTCATTGTTTAGTAACTAGTATGTAGTTAAAAGTACTAGGATAGCATATTTATAATATTTTTTAATCTTAAACAAAGTAACGTTTACTTTCCCAGTAAAGTACGGCCTTGCGAAGTAACGAAATCAGTTCGGGCACTTGAGTGCCCAAGACGCGGGGGGCCATCTGCCGGCTGCCGCGTCTTACCCACATGAGAATTAACTCACCAGTGGTTCACATAAGCTCATAATATACTTATTACATCTCAGTGAATTATTAAAGTAAATTACATATTAAAGTAATACTTACAAAATCAGCGTATGACATAATTTGAGATAAGAAATTTCCCACATCAAGTATATTTGTTACAATCAATTTGTTCTCGGGACGTTTTTACTAGTCACTAGTTTAGTTTAATAGTCAATTCGATTTGATTTGATTTGTATTATTCGAATATCAGCTATTTAGCTAAAAATGGTATAAAACTCATAGATAATATTATGGATGAGTTATGTCGAGGCAAAAACTATCCCTACGTAAATTGCCCCACTTTTAGGATTTTTTGGGGCCATTTTGATATTTGAGGTATGGTAAAATCAAGATGGCGTAACTTTTTCTTGCATGAAGATTTGTTCAATGAAATGTACGGCATACTTCATAGCCCATCCTTAGTTTTAAAACAGGCGTATATAATATAGACGAGGCATATCGAGGCAAAAACTCTCCCCGCTTAAATGGCCCCACTTTAGATCATTTTGACATTTGAGGTATGGTGGAATTAAGATGGTATGGGATACACTTTCTTGTAAGAAGATTTGTTCTGTCAAATGTACCTACGTCATAGCCTATCTTTAGTTTTGATATCTTTGTCTTAAAATCATTGATAAAACAAATTTATATATATCTTTCATAGTATATACTTAATGTAGATCCAATTTATTCAAAGAGAAGACAACGCATTTCAATGTTACTAATTTGCCGTGAAATAAAGAAATACAATGGTACATTAATGTGGTCAAAATTAATCTTTTCGTTCAGGTTCATATTAATTTGGATCATGGCTGTCAAATGTAGGAACATTTAGCAGGAGCTAGGCATACAGATTAAAATTAATCTGAACCTGAATGAAAAGATTAATTTCGACCACATTAATGTATTATTGTATTTCTTTATTTCACGGAAAAATAGTAACATAAAAAGTTACAAAAAAAAAGTTAATATTCTTCTTCTTACGTTTACGCCGCTGTCAAATATTCCTGCTAGGCCTCCTGAAAGCCGATTCTGCTTATAGAAATCCTGCAATAATATAATTTAAATCCAGTTACGATATGTTAAAACCATGTTAGAACAGCAAAATCTTAGAGAATAAATACCATTTTGCAATTTTAATAATAATATCTAAGGACGCTTTCACACCACTTCAATCTGGTCCCGTTGTAAGTTCTCGAAGAACTAGTGTTACGGATACTAGACAGCGGAAATATATTCAATACTTTTATACCATACATATAACATTTATGATTTTTAGTACACATCAACGACTCAGTCCCAAAAACTTTTTCTTCCCTGGCGGGATTCGAACCGCTACCTCTGGCCTGAGCGTAAACGCGCTAACCACTGAGCCACAGAGGTCGTCTTTTAACGTCGAACTCGTTTTTATTGGTCCAATCTCCAAAAATCAGTTTATGATATCAAGACGATTCATTTATCTACACTAATATTATAAAGAGGAAAACTTTGTTTGTATGTTTGTTTCTTTGTTTGTTTGTTTGTTTGTAATGAATAGGCTCAAAAAGTACTGGACCGATTTCAAAAATTCTTTCACCATTCGAAAGCTACATTATCCACGAGTAACATAGGCTAAATTTTATTTTGGAAAAAAATAGAGTTCCGTAAAATATTTGGGTTTTTCGGACACAAGGTGTAAAAAATCAACCAGAAAAGTTACTTATTTTGCGTACGCTGCCTAAACTATAAAAGATAGAACCATAAAATGTTCTAATTAATTGTAGATCTTATAAATATCTACAAAAAAGTCCGCGACACACTATACCTATCTATGTCGAGTGAGGCACAACAACCATTTTTTTATTTAGAAAACTTGAATTTTTTTGGACTACATTTAAACGCGTTTATTTTACTCATGCTATTAATCTTTATCAAAATAAATTATTTCATCACTAAGTACAGTTTATGTAGATAATATTTGGTCTTTGAATGATTGAAATTGGACGTTTGGTTTTGAAGTTATGGCGAAATTAAAATATTACGATTTCTGCTGCACGGCCCGTTGCGAAGTGGGCGTCACCAAGGCCGGGGTGCGCGTGCGGGGGGAGTTTAGATCTATGGCATTTCATACGATAAAAGTATACCTACCTACTTATTTCATTGAGTTTTAGTAGGTACCTATGTTAATTTGTTTCTGTTTGTTTTGACTAGATTTCGCCCGTTTTGTTAGAGGTTTCAAGACATTCTGTAGTATTAGTATCAGTATTGTACCCGTGCGAAGCTGGGGCGGGTCGCTAGTAATTCAATATAAGTAAAATAAATAAAAATAAAAGTCTAAGGTAATTACGAGAATTGGGGTTCATTTCGAAATATTGGATGAACGGAGGACTTTAAAGTTTAAATAAAAGATTCGTAGGCGCTCGTAGCAGTGCTACGTCCAGCGCGCAGTGCTACGTCAGTGCGCTCGTATAGCAGTGCTACGCGCTGCAGTGGCGTAGTTTGTGCACGATAAAATAGTGATTATATAATTATATTGTTTCTTGTATCACATCACATCCTTGATCCTACTACTATTAGTATAAATGTGAAAGTTTATGAAGATGGATGGATGGATGTTCGTTACAAAAAAGTGATTATATATATTGTTTCTTGTATCACATCACATCCTTGATCCTACTACTATTAGTATAAATGTGAAAGTTTATGAAGATGGATGGATGGATGTTCGTTACTCTTTCACGCAAAAATAACTAAACGGATTTCCGTACCGTACGTATTAGATATTATGCCTAATTTCATGAATATTCATGAAAGTAGGTATGGTAGTAGTTTGAGCTCTGGATTAACACATAGGCTACATGTATCCCGAAAATGTATAGTTTTCTCTAGGGATACTGAATTTACGCGGGTGGAGTCTCAGGCAAAATCTATTTTTTCTATATTATATTAAATAACTATACTTGTGATCGTTATACTTAGTTATTTAAATAACTTTCAAACACACGTAAACTACAGAATAATATTATCATAGCTAAACGGTTAATATGTTTTGTCGAGTTGAAATATGTCCGTGTGATCGTAACATCGTTGGCTGAATTAATAAGTTAGTCGGAACAACTAAATAACAGTTTTGTGTTGTCCCCGTCAAATTACCGAACAATTGGCCGCCACGATGAGGTACGCCGACATTTAATCGCTTGCATATTTGAGCGCGACCGGTACCTACTACTGGGTGAATTTTAAACGCTGTATGTACATTGCTGGTTTTGTTTCAACATTATTATAAGGGTATCGTCTTTATATTTATTTAAAACAGTAAACATTGTTTGTGTTAAGATACCTAATACCTATATCATCTAGGTTCTAGGCCGTTCATTCTCTTTTCGTTCGATAGGTATTATCATTTCGTAATTTATAATAGAATTCATTATTATTTTTCAAAATAAGTTCTTTAATTACATAATATTATTACATTACTTAACCTAACAGCCCCCGTGGTCTAGTGGTTAGAGCATTGGCTCTCGACTCGGAGGTCGTGGGTTCGATTCCCGCATTGGAACAACAAAAAATGTTGTTTCCAAGTTTGGTTAGGACAATGCAGGCTGATCACCTGATTGTCTGACAAGAAAGATGATCCATGCGTCGGATGGGCATGTAAAAAGTCGGTCCTGCGCCTGATCTCTCGTCAGTCGTGTCGGTTATCCGTCCCACTGAATTATGAGAGTAAAAGGAAGAGAGAGTGCTCTTGTGTACTGCGCACACACTTGGGCACTATACAAATTACTCCTGCGTAACTGGCTTGGTTTCAAATCGGCCACCATCACCGAAATCGGTGTGGGGAGTTATTATTATTATTACATTACATAAAGGGCTTGATGTTATTTTATAGAGTTAAAAAACGTACTTTTTACTTTGTAAATGTTGCAAATATTCGTGGTAGGTATAGCTACAATTAAAAAACATTATATTTTGTTTAGTAAATGAAACCAATACCCAATTCCATAATGTTATTGTCTTGTATAGAGCATTCAATGTATGACGTGCAATTGAAGACATACGCTAAATCAAAAATGAGCTGGCGAACAGCGGCCTGAGAAGATCGCCATATGCCACCCCGCCCGCCGGTCAAATGGAAAAAAAGAATTGTTTTAATGTTGTGGTCACGCAGTTTACTTCATTAGCCTCTTCACTTATGCACGCCTCGACCCCACCGGCGGTAATTTGCTATCATTTTTCTATTGATTCCTAAAAGAGACTATCGAACGTTTAGGTATTATTTATTAATTTCTAGCGACCTATCCTAGCTTCACACGGGTGCTATGTAGCATATACAGGGTTATTTTTTCACCGGTACAATAAATCAACATACGTAATAGTTGTCAAAAATAAAAAATACTAGCGATTTTTGTTACTACCCCTTTGGAACAAAAAAACAAAGTTATCAATCCCCGAACTTATCCGCTAAACTAATACAAAATGTGGATACGTTACGCATCTATCGATGCTTTGCTGCAAACTCGTGCGCCGCCCGGCCGATCGCTTAGCCCACCCCGCCGCCCCCTACTCATACCGCACCCGTTGACGCCTTGTAGTTTGTGCGCCCATGCGGTATTAGATCGGTTACAGGATAAAATAATTGAAATGAAAAAAAAAATATTTTTTTTTATTTGTGAAATGTACTCTATTATCGATACCAATGACGTGGTAAAATTTATTGTACCGATGAAAAAGTATTCCTGTATATAAACATTCCTCTTGGATCACTCTATCTATTGCTGAAAACTGCATTAAAATCCGTTGAGTTGAGTTCAAAAGATATAAGCGAAGAGACAGCGGAATCGACTTCATTTTGTACTATGTAAAGACGATGTAATTCCCGCGGGAATTTATTTATCAAAATCCGTTCAATAGTTATAGCGTGCAAGAATAACAATACATACATCCATATATGCAAATTTCGCGTTTATCTGGGGCACGGCAGTGCCCCCGCCAAGACGAGCCAAGCGAAGCTCAAGACCTAACTACCTTTTCTCGAAGTGCTTAGTTGATTTTTTGATCCCTCTTATCTTGGGTTTTTAAATTGTACCAAATAAACGCAATTTTCGGAATGTGTGGCATAGCCTTTTCGTTATTACATGATTATTGTATAACATACGCGCAATGAATAGATAAAATAAATATTTTTTTACCTTACATTTTCACGGTACGTAGCGAAATGGGCAAACCGCAGATTTTGACTAAGAAGTAGAGTTTGAGAAGTAAGGCCTTGTAGAGTTAGAGCATGTGGAGTCAGAAGCTTGGCTCTACATGAGATCTAATAAATTTATTGACAGTGCGAGTCATTTGTTCTCGCATTGACATAATTTTACATGGATGTTTTTTTTTTTTTTGTGAAAGAATATTTAAGGATTATTTAAATTGCAATCATTTAAGTGTTTATCGAACAGTTGCTAAGAAGCAAGAATGTGTTGATAACTTTGCTTGTGACCACAGAGCACTACTTACAGATAATAGAGAATCTTATGACTCGCCGTTGTAAGTGAGAACACTATGCTCAAAAAAGAACTTATGTTGAACCATGTTCTGCAAATGCACGCTTTGATGAGTGCATGACTTGGACTGGCAACACACGCTTTGCCTATGCAAAGTTAACCAGGCGAGTTGTCCTATTTCTTATTTTGTGTATTATTATAATTATTGATACGTAAAGTTAGCGTACGTAATTTTCAATACAGTTTTACGAGAATTGTGCTAAGGAAGGAGTATATTTAAAGATTATGTGGAAAGGAATGTGTGCAAAAAGCTTAAATATTTTTAAATAACGCTTAGAAATATATAAAATTAATAAAAATAATATGATACACGTATTCCATCAATACTGCTAAAGAATGTTTGTGCAAAATTTGAAGTAGAATGGACGAAGGAATCACGTTGCCCAATACAAAATATTCCCCCTTTTTTCTCGCCCTTAGGAGTCGAATTTCGGAAAATTCTTTCTTATCGGATGCCTACTCATGTAAAGGTCTCTACGATTAGCGGTTTTAGCTATGCGTTGTTCTATCAGTCAGTTGATCATTCAGAAGAAAGGATTTTATATGTATAGGTTATATAGATAGATAGATTATTATTTATGAGCGAATTTCGACCACAGGGCGACGTCTAGTATTCATAAATATGTGGAAAAGACAATGTGTGACGTTACCACCTCCTCTCAGCGACCGCAGCTTTACGTATGCACCACTTGCAAGGAATATAATATTATATTACTAACGTATCACTGGCTCCATTGTCACTTACTTTAATACTGATAGTAATGCTCGACGCTCGTGACGCGATGACAATTGGTTATTTTGATAAACCAGTTTCATCTTGGTACTTAATATAGGTATCTTATGATAATTTACGTAACAAACATATTATAGATCGAAAACTGATATTGCCAAAAATATCCGGGTTGCTACTATGTTCGCAGCGAATACTATTGTTTGCAATCAGAAATATTTGTTATTTAAATAATTGAATGTTTAGTAGTTTAAAAAAAGTATTAGTAGTAAAATTACACATATCGTGTGTAGCACTAGCATTGTATGTAGCATTAATGTATGTGTGTAGCATTTTTTTGAGTGAGGTAATATTATAAAACGAGTTTAATGAATGAATTTTTAAAATTAGACAGTATTACATACCATTAAATAAATTGTTATGGCAATGTTTAAAATGTATGTAATTATGAACGTGACACAGTGGCCGAACATACAATTAGACAGCACATACTCGTAACAGACAGACTTAGTAGCAATTAAAATTTAAGCTAGCAACACATCTACCTACTTATTTACTATTTATATATAAATATAAGAAATGATGGATGTGCGTTAAAAATGAACAATAATTTTTTATAAGATTTTTTAAAGTGCATCTTATAAAAATGAATATAGGAATTGAAATGGTGTTTAGTGTAGTCCCGTCCTCATGACGTATGCAAAGATCAAGGCACCACTCCCTACATTGTGGTACAAAATTTCAAATATTAAAAACAGCTTTATCAGGGTTAACGAAAATAGTAACTAGAAATATTTTAAATCATTGAAATAAAAATAGCGAAACTGACTTCCACCTTTCATTATCAGTGCGAAAGGTAAGATAAGCCGGCAGTCGGCACTTCACATGGCTATTGGTATTTCTGTTTTAGGCATATTAGGCAAAGAATTACTACGTATAAAATGTGGACAGTTTATTTAACAATGTATTTGTTAATTTGACAATTAAGTCCAATACCAAATACGCGTTTAACCATGCGATTATCGGTTTATCGTACACATATATATCGTACAATGAGTGTGTGGGAATAGTGATGGCAGGCCCCGGCGAGATCTCCGACCGAGCGAAGTGCTATGCTCGGTCAGGCTGAAGCCCACTGTAGTGGTTTTCAGATGTTGTATATATGTCGCCGATCTTAGAAAACTTCGATAGCGCGATTCAGGACTGTGCGCTAATTGGTCCGCCACAAGTGCAACACAGTGCAAATTGGCAAATACACAAATCCCACTGCAATTTGTAGGCATGCGGTTTGTTAACTGACTGCCATATTGTGGATATATTTGCCTCTATGTACATGTTTTCCTGAGCGTTATAATTCTTGCCAATTGGCAAATAAGTACACAAATCCCGCTGTAAGTTGTAGGCATGCGGTTTGTTCATTGTCTGTCACGTTGTACAATATATTTGCATTTTTTTAGCGTATTTTTTTTTTCTAAATACAACAAACACCCAATAGCGAGTGCAATAAGCCATGTGATGCCAGCCTAATATTCGTGCAGTACGGTCGTAGTTCGTACTGAAGTAGGATTGTAAACTAAAGCAACCCATTGTAATGAAATAAATAGTTTTACACTTTTACAGCATTCAAAACAATTTTTAATAAACTTGTGTCAGCCCTCGCCATGGGAAAATATTATGGTGTGTGGTAGATCAGGGTAATATGTACATTTATTACAGAAGCGAAGCGAGGCCCGCTCAAATATTTAACGGCTAATGACAGGTTGCAGGACGCACAGAATACGACAAAATGCTATTACTGTTATACAGTATTAACATCGGTATTTTATATGGACAACGGAAACTAATAAACATTCAAAACTTTAGGTGGATTAGTATAAAGTATTCTGTTTTGATCTAATTTAATCAAAATGTAAGCAAAAATATTAATTCAGACCAAATTTATTTATTGCACTGTAAAAAATGACGTTTAAAGGCGAAAGTTTAAAAGCGTTTACGAGCATTATATAAATATTTTTTTTAATGAAGTGTCAAGTGATGTATTATATATTATAAGTGAATTACCAGGAAACGAGCAGATGGATCGCCTGATAGTAAGCGATTACCATCGCCCATGGACACTCGCAATACCAGAGGAGTTACACTTGTCACTCCTGTGGTGTTACGAGTTGAGTTCCCAGTCATTAAAATCCCCAACCCCCTTTGGGCCTCCGGTAACCTCACTCATTCTGTGAAACATAACGCAAGCGTTATTACACGCCGGTTTTCTGTGAGGCAGTAGTATTTCATGGTCAGTGGTCGAGTCGGCTCATTCGTGTCGAAGTGTGGCTCTCCCACAATTTATTATATGTGTTATTTAATATTTTGTTCTCTTTGTTAACGTTTGGATTAAATTAGGTAGATCTATACAAAACAATACACTACGTCTTGTTGTAGTTTAATAATATTTTTATTTTTTACTAAAAATAAATTAATTTTAAGTCATTCTTTTTGTTTACTGTTTGTCGTGTTTTTTTTGCCAAGAATGTAATAGTAAGTTAACATAATATTATCTATCGTTATCACAAAATACTTCTATTTACTATCAAAGTTTTTGATATGATTGAAATTCTAAAACATTTTGCAAGTCAGGGGATTTCACAATATTGTGAAACTTCTTCTGTTGGATGAGACAACGTAACGACATTTTTATCTCGAGTAGATCCAATCGCTCGAGTACGAATCATGAGCAAAGTGCACGCGCACTAGAAAAAAGTTATTCATAAAAACGATAACAATTTACCTAAAATGTTCGGTATGAGTATCCTCTAAAATACATGATATAAGAGAAACACTACAGGGCCTGGGCCTCCATGCATCTTGACTAGAGGCCCTATTTTACAATGTACTGATAAGTGTCGGATACCTAATATTGGCAAGTTTTGTTTCTGTCGCTCAGTATTAAAGAAAGGAGCGACAAAACTTTCGAATAAGCTATGCGACACTTACTAGGTGAATGTGAAACAGACCCTGAGACTAATTTACGCAAATAAATAAAGACCAATGACTCGACTATTGGAATCTTACAATTCCTTTGTTTTGGTTTTTTATAAAAAAAAACTATAGTTAGACGTTTGAAGATATCATATTACTTTACACGTACAAACCAAATATGATTGGCAGGCCCAGATTTCACCTAAATAATGTGGTCCTTATGTCGTTGTGATAAGAGTTATTTATGTTTATACCGCTAGCTCTACCTTTCTCGTCTCCCGGTAGCGGTATGCGCGTGAACTGTCCGAGTTATCTAGCCGAAACCACAGCATGAACGTACACTAAACTAAAGGTAACTTATTAATTATTATTTCTTAATGTCTAATTTGAGTTTTACCTGGGTACTACATAATTATTATTGGTAACATATTCTTCATTTATATAAATCATAATAATATAGTTACGATGCAGTTTCGATGACCACAGCAAAATGGTATTCTCATAAACGTTTAAAACCAACGTTTAACTCGTTTTCATTGGTCCAAACTCCAAAAACCAGTTTATGATATTAAGACAATCTATTTACAATTCAGTGAAATTAATTGAAAGTCTCAGTTAAATACGAGAATACACACACTTCTAAGTTCTATTTAAACAGCACCCCGTATTCCGAGATATGTGCAGTTGCCACTGCCTTCTTCTTCTTATTATTATTAAGCCCCTTTATTCTGAATTGGTTATTGTTTTTGTTTTTTTTTTTAGTTTTATAAGATATCTCTCAATTCAGTGTGCCTTTTGGCAAAGGCCTTCTCAAGCTCCTTCCATTGGATTCTATCTCTGGCCACTCTCCTCCAGGAGGATGAACTAAGATTAACAGCAGGTCCTCTGCCTTCTACTAAACTTCTATAATTATTATATACCTACCCCCGTACTATTAAAAATATTTACAAACTGGATTACTATACCATGTTTTGACCTTGTCTTTATATTAGTAAGACATATATAGGGTAATTTAGGTATCTACCACAGATACCTAAATGAACCATAGCACTTTTTTTTTGTTTTAGAAACGAGAAAAATTTTGCCTTTGTGACGCATTTTGATTTTTCTGTCTATCCGTTATGCAATCTAGATAGTTTGCTAGACACGAATAAAATAACTAATTCATATAAATTGCTTTAAATAAGATTCAGTGAGCGTCTATCATTATATTGGAAACCATATCGCATGAAAATGATATTGCTCTACATTGTACATTGTTGTAATACTATTTGTTTATATGTGGTCAAACTGTGCTAGTCGGAGGTCCAACAAGATGGCAAGGTGTGAAAATTTCCTAGGACAAGTATGGGTCAACTTTTTATTACAAGTATATTAAGGGATACCTTCGAAAGTCTTAATTATTAAAGAGAAAATTGTCGTTTCAAACGCATCATACATATTATAAAAGTCAAAACGATAATTGTCATTGAACGTGAGCCATACTTATCTAGTAGATACAAGATTATATAGTTTAAAAACAATTGTGTACTAAATATTAGTTGACATTAAATAGTATCTATATTAAGTAGATAATAAAGATAATATATCTAAGTAGATATAATGTGTAAATAACAAATAAAATAGTTTAGGTGGCGACAAAAGTATTTTCGTTGTCGTTTTCCTGATAATTATAACTACCTTCAATAATATAATATATTCTAATCAGATACCTATAATTAATGAAGTACTCCCTGAAAGGAAAAAGTTTTATTCATAAATCTTATTTGAGAACTTTTATATCCACTAAAATTCCTTAATCGTGGTCACCTCGGGTCAGGTGTCAGAAGTAAGATGGAGTGTCAGATCTGACACCGACTGACGTTAGCGGTCCACCGCTGCTGCGCCCGCGCCCGTGCGGCGAGAGTCGAGACGTTTGGTGCCCCTAATTTGTTCGAACCATTCAACTAAACATGAATCACTTTGATAAATATATTATTATCGATTAATAATATTTACTGCAATGTATTTTGATAACACGTTAATATTGATAAAATATTTTTCCTGTTTGAACGCCACACGACAACGATTAAACATAAGTTGGAAGTTACAGGACGCAGTTTTCTTATCTTATCAATTATTATTTGTTTAGATTTTCCTTAAATGCGAAGTGTATAATATGTAGCTGGCAGTTTTATTGTAAATTCATTGTCTAGATCCAGTTATCACATTAAAAGTAGCCCATGGTTACAATGAAGATACTAACGTAGGCTTAAAGATTCACAACGTATACATATTTCAGGGCTACACAATGATACTTATTAATAATTCACGACATAAAAAATGACATATTATATGGCGAAACTCGATCATAGAACTGGTAGCTTCAGATAGCATCTACAAAGGTATCGTTTTTCACTCAACTACCCCGGACGATGCTATCGCTGTTTGCACAAACTATTGGCGTGAGATAAGCTTTTTTTACATATTGTTCGTGTTCTAATAGCCTTATTGATGCTAAACGGTTCTCTAATGGACGTTTTTGTCTGTTATTAACAAATAACGTAATATTTTTTGCGCCTTGGAAGTTTTATATTGCAAAATGTTTCAAATTTGGGTTACTTTCACTTTATTAGGCAAAGATTTTATATATATCCGTGCTCCTGCATTTAAGTTAGGTGGAAACAGTCTCTTTGAGGATATTAAGAGTCGAATTAAGTCAATAGAGTTCAGAGCGAAAGCGATTTTTTTGTGGCAAAATCTATGCTTGTGATATAGTTCTTTGTTCCTGATAGTCAAAAGTAGAAAAAATATAGTTTTATAAATAGAGGAAAATGCAGTAATTCGAGCTCGGATTTATACCGGACATGACCGCAATCAGGAAGCGATGTCTTTTGAATGTCTCCACAAAAGAACAGTACTTTATTATTTCCCAAACATTCTATGGGATTATCTATTATTTGGTCACCCTGAAAAGATACAATCAATGCGAAATATGATCAGTTTATTATAACGATATTTGCTATTTTTCGGCTTTGCTATTGTTGCAGCGAACATGAATATACAGATAAGATCGGCTTTGTCCTCACGTGGTCTTGGGTTTCGTGATATAGGTGGTTTGTTATTGTATTCTATTTTATTATTATGTTATTTTCGGCCGTTTAGCGCCGCCATCCTATCGATCATCTGTTCCAAATTCATAATAATAATTTAACAAGATAATAAAAAATACTTAACAAATTCTTACAGCATAACTTTTATCTCAATATTATCATGATGTTTAGTAGTAAAAAAATCTAATTTATCAACAACTGTGTTTATCGTGAGCGTGAAATTAAGTATTAAAATGATTAACTGGTAATCTACTGATATACAAAATCACTATAGATGTATTGTGACTTTGGACGTTGATAACACGTTTAATGTCCGGGCAAAGTTCGCCTGCCAACTCACTCGTTGAGGAAATACCACAATAGAAAATCTTACTGCCTAGCTATAGCTATAGTTTCATTGCTTTGCCACATAATAATATTATGAACATTACTATACAGTATACTATAAAAAACACAAATTATTCACATAATAAATTATATATATATATATATATATATACATATATATATATATATATATATATATATATATATATATATATATATATATATATATATATATATATAGTGCGATTCAAATGAGAATAGGAACGAGTCGGCGCCATATTGTGACGTCATAGCTGTCAATTTTACCCAATTAGGTAGGGTGGGCAAAAAAGTATTCTTTTCTTTTAATAAAATTTATTTACAAAATTGAGTGAAAAAAATTTAATCTGAATCTAGCTCTTCAATTCTGCTCATCTCTATTAGTGTCCGAGTAGTCATCGTCGTCGTCATCACCATCATCATCACTACTTTCCGCTATAAAATAAAATGTGGATCATTGTAGAATTTTAATATTTATTATATAATTCCCCTTCTTTTATTTATGGCAATCGCGGATGCAAAGGTTTTGCACCATTCTGCCAGTGTCGAGTATATAAAGAATTATTTCGACTATTATTATTGGCAAATAAGTTTTTCTGCTAACCATACTTTTCACGAGACATTTGACAGATAGAGGTCATTGACGTTCTTATTCTCATTTGAATCGCGTTATACCTAAGTTCGTTGTAGAGTTTGATGAAATACAACCAGGGCCTCTAGTCAAGAAGCATTCGATAATTTCAACGGCGAACTTCAAAATCAAAAATGTATGGGATTTGACATAAATTAAGTCATCGCTAAGTGACATGTCGCTTGATCATATCAAATCCCATACATTTTGTTTTCGAACTTCGCCGTCGAAATTATCGAATTCATCTTGACTAGAGGCCCAGGTAACCTAAGTTTTGTGGTTGTGACTTAAGAAATACCTACCCATTACTAATGAACACAGTGACAGATGTGTGCGAAAATAGATAGTCGCATGTGGTGATAAAACTTTTCACGATATCATCGTTTCACGCCGTTTCCGTCTGTAATTCGGCTGTATGTATAATATACCGTTGCAAGAAAATTGTGTCGTTTTCACAATAGTATTTCTAATCCGAGTAAGTGGTCGGTGTTATGCAAATAGCGTATTGTAGGCCGATCTCACTCGGCCTTTGTGGTAGCAATTATAGTAATTATATTTGTTCTCGCCGCGGCGGTGTGGCGGGTGGAAGGAGTGACGTGCAACTCTCTTTATGTTCACACAAAGGCGCCATTGTTGGCGTTTACAAATTACACCTGACCACTGTTATTTGATACGCAATACTGCCTTTACAAATTGAATTATTAATTTTCTAGGTGTTAAATATTTTTTATTGGATTATTAAAACGCGGAAGATAGTTCTGTAAAGGCCGCCGCTCGTTTGATGATGATGTAGCTGTAGGAGTGAAACTTTAGTGAATACTGTGTATGTACATGCCTAATTGTCTACCTATACGTAGCTTATAGATTACATTTATAAAATGGACGTAGCATTAAAGAAACATTTACATAATATGTCAACTATAAGAAACAGTTGAATTTCGTTAATATTGTATCGTTTGTTAAGAAAAATAATATAATGTTTAGAATGGAAAAGATTTTAATTTTTGTAATAACTTTGTAATTATTTATGTGGTTTTTAGAAAGGCAAACAAAAATTTTATACTTAGATAAAATTATTATCTAGGCATGGCGAATAACAAAAAATCAGCTAATTGGTAATGATATTTCACATTATATTAGGTATCTATAAAGATATTATATCTAATAAAATTTTATTGCCTCGGGCGGCCTGAAACGTTTTTGGGTAAAGCATAATTATTTCAGGTGATGTAACATTGTATTTAATATTGTTACACAATAATGGTAAATAAAGTACCTATGATTTTTGGAAATTTATTTTAAATTTTTTGTAATGTATAAAGTTATTGTTTGCAATAAACAGAGGTGTTTTAATTAAACGGTATCTCATTACCTTTAAAAATCCTTGAACTTGTTAAATACTGTAGCTAACTGTATTATGTTTAATTTTCCATCTAGACTACAAATTGTTCAAAAACTTTTCATCTAACATTAACTCAATTAGCCATAAGCTAGTCCATTGTAAGTCTTAGCTACTAACACACAGTTCTAAATTGTATGACTGTCATCAACGGGTTTTCAAAGTAATATAGGTGTGTATTAAGTAATGATACGTCGAAGCATATAATTTGGTAATAAAACGATGGTTTGGCTCGGCGTGTCCGTGGGGACGCTACGGCGAGTCACGCAGCACTCCGCAATTATGCAGGTGCACACCCTTTCGTCAATATTGGAAAACTTCCTGTGATAGGGAAATCCTACTACTATTATAAAAGTTAGTGAGGATGGATGGATGGATGGATGTGATCTTTCACGCAAAAACTACTGAACGGATGTCTATGACATTTAGTATTGTAGTTTAGTTAAGTAGACTTTGGATTAAAACAT
Source organism: Glaucopsyche alexis (assembly GCA_905404095.1). NCBI lineage: Eukaryota > Metazoa > Arthropoda > Insecta > Lepidoptera > Lycaenidae > Glaucopsyche > Glaucopsyche alexis. The sequence goes on from FR990047.1 coordinate 9,943,122, forward strand.
AGGCTACTCTCTATCCCGAAAATGTAGTGTTCCCGTGGGATACCCGATACTATATTTACGTGGAGCTGCTGAAAAATTTTTGATTAGTGTTTTATAATAAAACCGACGTAATAAAATGCTCGAGCTGTGTTTCACCGCCACACCATGAGGCGACTATCACTAACTCTGGTGTTGCGGGGGTGTCCATAGGCTGCTTTTATAGCCTACCATCAGACAATACATCTAACTGGCCAATGGTATACCATATTAAAATATGTACGGTAACCGGTAACATAGTTAAGCGTCAAATATTAAATCTGGGGGCACGGCAGTGCCCCTGCCAAGTCAAGCGCGAAGCAAACACTGCCGTACCATCCTTTACTGGAACCATTTCGCCGCATTTTCAGGCCCCTATTTGAGAACCTCTGGATAAGACCAGAACGCAGAAATTTTCGTCATCCAATAAGCTATAATCACGTACTTAAAATCCAAAATTTTAAGTCTGTAGGTCATTTAGTTCCGAAGTTAAGCGAAAGCAAAGTTTCGCATTTTCGACACTCACTCACTCACTCGCTCACTCACTCACTCACTCATGATCATCAAAATAGAACTAGTACTTCCCATAAACTTTGAGAGCTGAAATTTGGTACAGAGTTGGGGTTTAATGGCCACATAAAGGGAAAACTATAAAAACTAGGATAATCGATCTGGGGGCACGGCAGTGCCCCTGCCAAGTCGAGCGCGAAGCAAACACTGCCGTACCATTCTTTACTGGAACCATTTCGCCGCATCTTCAGGCCCCTATTTGAGAACCTCTAGATAAGACCAGAACGTCGATCTGGGGCCACGGCAGTGCCCCCGCCAAGTCGAGCTCGAAGCAAACACTGCCGTACCATTCTTTACTGGAACCATTTCGCCGCATTTTCAGGCCCCTATTTGAGAACCTCTAGATAAGACCAGAACGTCGATCTGGGGGCACGGCAGTGCCCCCGCCAAGTCGAGCGCGAAGCAAACACTGCCGTACCATTCTTTACTAGAACCATTTTGCCGCATTTTCAGGCCCCTTTATTCTACTCGAACTTTATTCTACTCGAACATTACACAAATTACACTAAAATCTAGGAAAATAAATCAATATGCCCACGTTTCTACAAAAAGAAGGGAAATCCCACCAAAAACATTCTGTAAAAAACTAGCCAAGTCTCGATGGAGCTGCTTGTTTATCTCTAAAAAGTAATGAAATCTAGACAAAATCGTGCCAAGTCTAAGGTTCCTTACTGCGGTTTCTTTATTATTATAGTTAATGTTGTGTGACTTGGCCGTTGAAGGGCACACAAGGGTACAAAAGGGGCTCCATGACACCATTGCTCCAATACGTGTGTTGTACAATCAACAACAGTCTAAAATGAGACACTAGCGTCCAATTACCAACACCAGTATGGGCTATTATCTCGCTTAACAAACATAGGTAGTTACAAATGTAAACAAAATTGACTTGTACCCATTAAAGTCTAAAGAATATTCAACGGCCAAGTCACTCAACATTAACTATAATAATAAAGAAATCGCAGTAAGGAACCTTAGACTTGGCACGATTTTGTCTAGATTTCATTACTTTTTAGAGATAAACAAGCAGCTCCATCGAGACTTGGCTAGTTTTTTACAGAATGTTTTTGGTGGGATGAAATTGACACTATAGTATACTTGTCGTAGAACGTCTACGTAAAAAATATTATAGCAATGAGGGTGTCTGATATTTTTTAGCGTTAGGCGCACAAAGCGTTATCTGGTGGCGTAGTGGTATAGAAAACGGGCGATAATAAATTTATATTCGTTTCATTTAGAATCAGTCTAGCCCTCTAGCTAGGTCTAGCCGTTCTCGAGTTTTGACACGACTTCCTTTTTTATATATAGAAGTAGTTTATCTATGGGCTGTTTCCCATTGCACTATTTGACTCGGATTCGATAACTTCAACGTTTATACGAGCAAGAGTTAATTGGTTGCGCGGTATCCAAACCAACGGTTGCTCGTATAAGCGTTGGCCAGTTTCCGGTTAGTTTCCTAATCTGGGGCGACGGGAATTGTGAATAGCCCCGCTGCTGTAAAAGAGGGAGCTACGTGAGCAAGAATCGGTGTGCTGAAAATAAGAAACCACGTATTACCTGACCGGCTTCCCTTGCAGCGGTTGACTCACTATTGAGGCGTCCTTATCAGTATCATTATACATTCGATGTGGCGAAGAACGTGCATGATTTAGATAGTGCCAAACACCTGGCTTATTAGCGGTATACTAGTTTCATCCTGCAGTTCCATTTATTGTGGAAATGGTCTTAAACCATAAAATGGGCTTTTTTCTAATACCAACTAAGTACTTAGATTTTGTCAGGTAAAAATTTATGTCGTTCCACCTACTCACAAGAAGACATCTTAATGTTATATGTTCAAGTATTCAAACTTGGTACGTTCCAAAGTCTGAAAAACGAGTTAAAAATAAACTCCCAGAAAATGTCAAAAAATTTGTCAATAAATAAATTTAAGAAAGTAGTTAGAAGGCTTGAGGACAGCACACTCTGGGAATAAGATGACCCCATGAGGCAAAAACAGTTTACTAACTAGTAATGTATTTATTATTATTTATTTAAAAAATACATTTTCGTCGATAGAAAATGAGAATCTTTCAAAATATTAACACAGGTTTAACTTAAAATTGAAGATTCGTATTATTTTTCTGAAAGATATCTTATTCAAACTTTAATTTTTATACGTATTTCAGTTTGTATATATATTTTAGATAGATAATAGAATAGATAGCCAAAATAATCTGCTTAATTTCATAAGTATACTTTATTTATGATTATTTATTTTTATTACTTAGCAAACGAGATATCGTCCAATTAAAGACTGCAAGATTATCATACAGATATATTCTGGATTAATTCAGATTATGTAAGTAGATCCTTAAAGGTGAGTAATGCACACAACCGACATCGATAGTCGATACTTGTGCAGGACGTACAACGAAAGTTTTTTTCAGTCGAGTCTGAAACGTCGATTGTATGATAATTTTTCGAACCGTGTTGTTTTCTGGTATCGTCAATTCACACCGAAATGAAGGGATACGTGGTGCTGCAACAATTTTGAGACAGCTATTAAAAATTGAACATTTGAATGAATAAGTTAGTGCACAAGAAAATATTCGTTCCATGGTAAGAGTTCTAATGAGGTCGCACCACGCCGCACAGCGCTTGTGTATGGCTGATGTCATATGAAATTTAAACGGGCAATTGGCCCACCACACTTACCCACCACTGCAACTCCTGTATAGCCAGATCAACAGTGGTAACCAACCACAAAAAACCCTTTGATATGATCTCAACCTGATTGCTCGAGAGGACGTGCTCGATGTCATATGAAATGTGTATCTTTTTGTGCAGTGAATAAAGTTCAATTTTGAATAGCTATCTTAAAAATGTATGCTAGTATCGGCGCGTCGTCGTCAATATTCCCGTGGTGCTTCCCCTTTAATTCTGACTTTTTGTCATAACAATTTTTGCTGTTCCCGCTTTGCTTGGGGAGGGAAACTGGAATACTTCCTACTCCTCCTACAATCTTCTGATTAATTTCGTTGCGGGTTTCCAAGACAGATTTAGCATGTCCCCCGGGCACCCCTGAGATCATATCAAAGGGTTTTCGCGGTTGGTTACCAGTGTCGATCCTGGCTACAGAGGAGTTGTAGTGGTGGAAAAGTGTGGTGGGCCAATTGCCCGTTTAAAAAAAAATAGTATCGTCGCGTTGTGAACTAACCCGTAAGCTAGCCATACTTATAAGGGATTTTACCTGGCAAGTTTTCCTGCACAGTTATATCTGTCAGGTTGAGCTGATACTGCATGGAAACCTGCACAGTTACGTAATATACCTACACGCTCCGGTTTACCTGTGCAGTGTGCAGGTAAGCCTGCCAGATATATTGTTACGTGTAACAACTAGTAGTAACTAGACTATCTCGTCCGATCTGAACTGCCATACAAAAAGTTTGTTCCTCTTAACTGAGAAAGAAAACAAAGTATACCTTCACTGTGAACTGAATCCCAATTCTCATAGGTAATTATTATCTTACACTTTCATTTGATTTTTATTGAATTATAAATGAATCGTATTTATATCATAAACTGTTTTTTTGGAGTTTGGACCTATAAAAACAGATTTAACGTTGGTTTTATGTTCAAGAGAGTATCATTTTGCAGTTTTAACATATTAGAGAGACTGGTTTGTAGCTGTATTATTTCTGGATTCAATTAGTAGAGTCAACCTCATAAGGTTGATTCTACTTATACTAAACACACTCAGATATCATAATATCTGCGAAATTAACTTTTTATTTTATACACGTGCGATTCAGATAAATAAATTTCTAAAGAAAAACAAAGTCGATACCATTAGTAACAAATATAACAATAAAATACTGTTATAGGTAAGTAGATATTATATTTATATGTTTACTGATTACGAAATGGATTACGATATTTAAAACAATAAAATAACATCAATATAATGTTGTTTAAAGAAAACGGAAAATGTTTTGTGTATTTTTTTCTATGAATTATAATCATTATACATACTATTATCACTTTTGTAAAGGATTTAGATCGATGATTAATTAATGTAATAAATATTTAAAGTAGATTATATTATTTAAGATAATTAATTTAAAGTAGATAGTTATTATTATTTTATTGTAAAATTGTTTAATCTTGTAATAAACTTCAAATTAATGTAAAAAGTGTGTTGGAAATACATCAACTTCAGCTCTACACTACCGCATAAACTACACGTGAATATAAATCGACGAAAAACCTGAAAGTTACTCAGTCGGTGTATAGGCGTTTTGGACTTACACAGCTTTGCAGAGAAATACGGCATCAAATTTGAGCTGGCGGAACAGAACAAACATTTTGTTGGTTTAACCTCTATAAATATTTTATTACAAGTAAATATCTATACTAATATAATAAAGAGGAAAAGTTCGTTTGTTTGCGTTGAATAGGCTCCGAAACTACTGGGCCAATTTTGATGAAATTTGGCACAAATGTAGAGTAGACCACGGGGAAAGAATATACTTACTACTTTTTATCGCGGAAAAGTGGACGGTTTCTGCGAAATTAACTTTTGTGAGCACGAAGTTGCGGGCGATATCTAGTAATTAATAAAAGTAGATAACTTGTTTAAAAACATTTAGTATAAATATAAAATCGTTATCATATTATGATACATATTGCTGTTATGTGTTCTTGTAATCAGATCAAGAATAGTCTTTGTCGCCTACGGTATCTGAATAATAGTCAATAGAGTCGGCACATTAGAAACAGCTCTCCCGATCGCTGTTTTACTTTTAAAAGTCTGGGGGCCTAGTCAAGATACATTCGATAATTTCGACGGCGAAGTTCGAAAACAAAATGTATGAGATTTGACGTAAAGTATCGCAAGCGACATGTCACTTAGCGATGGCTTACCTATGTCCAATCCCATACATTTTTGATTTCGAACTTCGCTGTCGAAATTATCGAATGCATCTTGACTAGAGGGCCTGTTCAGACTCTCGCCGTGAAGACCAAAGTTTGTGAATGTGGATGTATGCCACGATTCAATCTTCTCACTTCTTGCAGAACGACATTTTCGAGAAATTATAATGTGGACAACTGAATGGCGGCGTCAGAGAGAAGACTTCTCATAAGAAATCTCGCCGTAAGTCTCGATGTCGTATAAAAATGAATATCCTGTGGTATTGTGGGTATCCGTGGTCGACGGTAGTCACTATTCCCACGTTTGCCTCCTACAATATTGAGAAACCAAAATTATTGAGTAACCAAAATACTATGGTAACGTAACCGTATACCATATTCTTAGCCAGAGAGTTTGTGGCCTATCGACAATATGCCAATTAAATCATTTACTTTAAGATAAGCAAACTGTTTAAATACTTTGTACCATTTTGATATGCACCATACAGCCTCTGTGGTCCAGTATTTTAGAGCTTGACTCACGACTCGGAGGTCGTAGGTTCGATTCCCGCGTTAAAACAACAAAAAATGTTGTTTCCAAGTTTGATTAGGACAATGCAGGCTGATCACCTGATTGGCTGACAAGAAAGATGGTCCATTCGCCTGATCTCTCGCCAGTCATGTCGGTCATCCGTCCCACTGGGTTACGAGAGTAAAGGAAGATAGAATGCTCTTGTGTGCTGCCCAAGCGTGTGGCAGCAAGCGCTGGTATGGTTTCAATGAAACCGGCCACCGTCACGGAAATCGGTGTGGGAAGCTATTACCATTTTGAACGGGTCTAGTGTTTCAAGCCTCTGATTATATTTGTATATTCAGATAAAATAAGAATTTATTAAACACTGACAGTGATAAGATTCATAAAAGTTTTATATGCTGTGCGAGTATAAAGATTACAAAATAAATAATAACAAATAGGTACAAATGTACCGTCTGTACTTATTCTTCCAAAATATTTTATATAAAAGTTGTCAGGAAAAAGAAAGCGAAGCAAGTTAGGTACATAGGTGGGTGTGTAAGATTAATGTCTATGAGAACCTTCAGGTGATTATGAAAGTTTTTCTCAAATTGTTGAGATACAAATTATCACTATTATAAGTTTCATGATTTTTTAAACACGTAGGTATATTGTTTCATACTGATTAAAATTTACATTTAGAATCGCAAGACGATTCACATAATATTTTATAGTTTTTAACCACAAGATTACTAAATTGGGACATGATTTTAAATTAAAGTACATTATCACATGTCAAAACACTTGGCCATGTCTAACCGGTATTTGTCGGGTTCGTCTCGGCTCACGAGTATTGCTTTAATTTTGAAACCAAAAGTATAATATTTTTTGTTCCATCCGTTACGCATGATACAATTATATACTGCGCTCGCGCATTGGGGACGTCGAAAATATGGCCGCCAACAAATCAAATTCAAAACGGGTGAAATCTTTTGTTAATAATGAAATAAAAATATTTCAAAACTGTAACTATGGTAGGGTGAGGGACCCCTTTTAAGTTTTTTATTATTTGGGAGCCATGTTGGATAACATTGCCAGCGTGACTAAGTAATGGTATAAAATGTTACACTTATTACGTTATTCTGTCAGCTTGTACCGTGTAGAATCGGGACATGTTTTAACTCTGAAGCTCAAGGAAAAAATTAACTCAATTATATTTGGATAGGTACTACTCAGAAGTCAGAACCACTCAGTTTAAACAAAAATATTTTTGTGTAGAATTTATAAAATGTATGAACATTATAGATTTGAACATTCTAGAAACGAATGAACATTCTAGATTTGCATAAACGTAAATAACATTAAAGTGCTTCTTTTACTAAGAATAATTAATAAAATACGATTATAAGTACTATAGTGTTTAGAATATGCAGCAGTACGAGTACATCCACAAAATACATCCAAATGTTTCAAAATCAATACATATTGTGAAAACATTTATTTAAAAAAAGCGCTGAGGGACAAAAGTAAAAGGTTGACATCGAAAAAAAGTTACTTATTAGCTACTTTTTTCCCGATGTTCACCAGTGGTTGTAAAATAGTCGGAGAGATCGGAAAAAGACCAAGAAAATGAAACGGACTACTTTTCAATAAATCTGGATCTAGTTTATTTCTATTCATTCGTGGAATGTCTGGTTTCCTGGTACTTTCGCGAGGACATATTTATTTTTACCCTCCTAATGGCACAGATTGGCTGCTGATGATTTATCGTCGTATATTTCCCACTATTAAACTGTGATCTGTAGCAAATGCGATGTCTCAATTTGCTGGTATTGTCCCGCACAATGTCGCTGCTGACGCGCCCCTCTGTACAGGGAACACGACTTTATTTATTATTTCGCAATAAAACTATTATGGAAAATAAACAGAACCGTTACCTAACTGTATCAGTTAGGTTTGTAGTTAAGATTTATAAAAAATATTACTAACAGACTACCAAAAAGAAAGATGTTATGTATTCGATCCGTGGATTTTTTTTATCGATTTTGAAATGAGCATATTTTATAGGTTAGCCGACAAAACATTAATCGCCAGTTAAAACTTTTCATTTCAGGTTATAATTTACTTTAATAGTCCGTCTTTAGATTACGTTTACTATAGGCAAGTCTACTACTAAACAATAGAGATAGTTATATAGAGTTCCACTTCAAGAATTTATCGTACGTATGATTAAGACAAACGTTTCAAATACAAGATCTCGCTAGAAAAACAAACACTAAATAATTACTATCAAACATAATATTCACACAACACAAATATTTTACAACAGGCCTCAAGCTGAGCTAAACGCACGCTAGATTGAATAAATCACAATAGTTATTAAAATGGGATTGTTATTTTTGGTTTCCCGTGTATTAAAGGTCCGTCAATTTTGTTGCATGTTAAATATTAAAACATTATATTGTAGTCAAATATTAAAAAAATGTGTAGATATCTAAATATGTAGAGTATGGCGTAGACGGTTAAAATTATAAGTAAATGTTATAATGTGCTAGCTAAAAACTTTCTTACCAATTAAAGCATCTACCTTATTTTGAGATTAAAGCCACCAAGAAAATAATTATTTTCATTTTCAGATGTCCTTTCTTCTATTAAGAACTTTTTTTAAATCGATTATTTCTTATACTAAACTAAGTATACTGGTAGAAGAAACCATTAGATCTAACAAAATATTGGATGTACTCGTAAGTCTACACTAATGTTAAGAAGAGGAATGTTAATATTATATTTGTTTCTTTGCATTGAATACGCTCCGAAACTACTAAATTGTAAGTTCCAGAGGTATTTTCTTTTGCGCGTACGAAGAAGCGGTAAACATCTAGCATTTCATAAAAATGTTAATAAACCTAATAATATCACAGCTGTATTTTTATTAGCTGTTACACTTTCAAAGCTTTTTACATCATAATGTTTATAATTTTCATGGACCCTTGTGGACCCCAATAATGACGGTAAAAGCGGGTGCGTACATGTCCCCGCCAAAGTGCTGCTAGCTGTACCCCAAAAGAATAATGCCGGCAAATATTTATAAATGTTTTATTCCAGCGGCGCGGGAGCAGGACCAAGCGGCACAAGCGATGAGCTGAGAGCTACCACAAGGTCGATTCTGCTAATTAAATACTGAAATAATACAGTTACGATCCAGTCCCGATATGTTAACACTGCAAAATGGTGTTCTCATAAACGTCCAACCATCATTAAACTGGTTTTGATTCATCCAAACTCCAAAACTTAGTGAACGATGTCGATATTTGTAATTTAAATAAACATAAAATGAAAGGGGAAGTTATTTACGAGAATTGCGGTTCTGATGTAAATTTGTATGTGTTTAAAAAGTTTGTGATACAAAAGTGTTTAATGCATTATTTGTATTTATTATAATCAAACAATAATTAATTTTATTATTTAAGGCAGCATGTAGATTAGTTTAAATAAATTGATAGCTCAAGTGTATAAAAATTCAATTATTAAAAATCTATTATAAAATACAACGTATATGAGTTCTTAAATTTGTTTGTTTATAAGTAACGTTTGTCGTTAAGTAAGTATCGCTTATCGTTCTCAGAACCGCTACGCTAAAGCTCGTGACGGGCGGCCTCACAATTAGTCCTATTGTGGCATCCCCCAGCAGCTCGTCGTACTGTGTAGCCGAATGTAGATCGAATTATGTTTGCACACATGCTAAGGTGTTGTGATGCCTGTTTTTAAAACTATACACCTATTTTGTAGAATTATATAAAAAAACACATACAATTTTAATAATAAGTTTGTAGTAGGTACCTATTATGTTTGTCGTGGTTGTATAAAACACACAGAATCTTAACGCTACAATTTCTTCTAACTTCGTACAATTTCCTTGAGGCGGGTTAAGGGTGTAGAGAGTGTACCTACCTACTCAACTTAATCTTAATATTTTTTTAAATTCCTAACCGTTAAAACCTTGATATTAGTAAAAATTTTAAAAATATATATAATATCACAATATGGATGATTATAATCCTGGATGTTGTCTGCGACATCGTACGCAAATAAGTAATCATACGGGAAGCGTAAATTTTGCTGCGATAAAAGTACCCTTTAAATAAAATAAAAAATATAAATAGTCCATACTTGTAAGTAACAAAAATCAAATAACTATTTGTTATAAACGTCGTCATTCAATCATTTGCCGGTTTTTCGCAATACAAATTTGACGTTTCTAACAGATAGTTATAGATAGATAGGTTATTGAAACGGGCTGTAAGCAATGAATATAAGAATTATATATTACGTACCGTATGTGCATCTAAACTTCAACCATACCAAACATCAAAATCCGTTTAGTATTTATTGCGTGAAAGAGTATCAAACACCCACACATTCGTACATCTATAAATGCATCCATAACGGCTTTCGAGTTTATAATATTAGTAAGGATAAGGATAGTAAGGATTCATCGCGTTGGCAATTTCAAGTAAGTTCCCAATTCCCATATATGACAACTGTTATAATATGCTAGCGAGTCTCTGCATATCATTTACTTTACAATACATTTATTGAATTAAACAATATACAAAAAAAATATGCCGTTTTTCACACCGCGCTTATAAAAGCGCAACCACGCCATGAATAAGTGAAATAAATGTAACAGAAAAAGATATTTACAATTAGTGTACGCATTCATTTGTGGGGACATGGCGCATGACACCCGACACACCCATCCGAACAATGCTCTGACATCAATGTCAACTAATTCCTTACGCTCTTCGCTTCTTTTCAATGCGCAAACTGACAATAAAATCACTTTACATTACCAACAGAATCTATACCTTATTGTAATAATTTAGAATTGATTTTCCAACTACATAACTTGACGTTAGGGTGAATACATTTTTGACTTCCGCGCGGGCAACCTTACCCACACATTAGCGGTGGAATAAATCCTGCGCTTGCGACGATAACTTCATTAACAAAGTAAAGCTGTGCCACACTGGGCCGTAGCGACACTTCGTAGGCCGTAGCATGATGGCTACATACTTCCTCACAATAATGAGATTAACAAAAGCTTTATTTTAGATGTAGTCTTACAATATTTCGTGTTTTTAGGAATTAAAACTCCTACGAGTTACGACCTTGAGATTAATATAACTTCTAAAATATTTCTTCACTTTAGAAGACACGGATACACGTATTTAAAATTTTAGTGTAGCATATTTTAAGATACAATAAATGTTCTACTAGTTCAAAGAAAGTGTAACTTAACGATAGGTTCGTTAAAGTAACGCAGTGTAAAGAAACTTTGCAGCCCTCTTGCTATTTATATATGTTTGTCTGCTCCGCATCATTATTGTGGAATGTACGGTGTACTACAGCCTTTATTATTAACGCGAAGACTTATTGGGCAGTTAGTTGTTGATAAGGGTCGGACATTAGCATAAAGTATTTAAATGTCCAGCAGAATTACTGAGACGACCTCATTATAATTTTGTTCTTCTTATACACTTAAAACGTTTTATAAATAACCGCGGGAATAAATATGTTTTCGCAAGCTGACGTTTTTGTTTATACTTCTAATAAATTTTTAAATGTTTTTGTTATACCTTCATTTATTTGATTGCGGCCAGTAGATTTTTTTTTTTGAGATTAAATTAATATAATAAACACCTGTGCACTAGTGCTACGATTCAGTAGTATTGCATGTGGTGTTGTTATAAATTATTTATAGAAACGTTCAGATATTTTCTGGAAACAAGTATCGATTAATGATTATGAACTAAACGAAAAACCTGGCAGTGCCCCCGCCAAGACGTGAATATTTTCAGGTGTATAAATGAAATTATTTATTAAAATACTAATCAACCAGTTCTAATGATTATAGATTGAAGTAGCATTTAAAAACTTTTTTGCGTAATTGTATGTAAAATTCAGCCGATCAAACATTAAATGACATTTGATATTTATTGTAAATTCGCCGTCCCGTACGAAACTCAATCCTTAATTTAGTCGTGCTCGAATCTACAATAACTAAGCTCGCCATGGTGGTCTATAATCTTAAGTATTTTATTTACAATAATATCTATTCAAAATATCAAAACGAACTCAAACTGCGTCGGTAATTTGAACTGTGACAATGGCGAAGCTTTGCCAAAACGAGATCAGCCGTGAACGTCCAAAGGGACCCAAAATAAAGCGATTATTGGCCGGCTGTATGCGATGTCCTTTTGCCAAAACTAAATGAAATAAATCCGAAAAGGATAATCCACCATGAATAATAACTAAGATCTCTTTGTCATCTTTGACGTATTGTCTATTGACGTTTCATTTGCGGAACCATTTGCAGGTCTTATTGAGAAGTGCGCCATTTTAATCTTTATCTCAAATGCACAAAGTTATTTTTATAAATCTGCATGTTTTGATAAGTTTGTAGTGAATAGCACGCATTGTACGATATTCAACTCTATGCATTTGGGTTAGAAGCCAAATTCGTGTAATGGGCAAGTTGTCATCGAGTAATCCGTCGGCGCTTAGTTTTGATGTCTGAAGGATATTTTTTCAGCGCGCTCACTTTCTTCGGAACATCTGTCTTCGATAATTAGGTGTGCGTGGGTGGGCTCTTTGCGGTCGTGTTGTACTGCTGTATTATTGTATGTAATAATTCCTTTATGTCCATTGTTCCCTTGTTTTCACTTTCTCAGTAAATCCTTTACAAGAAACGTAAACATCAATTGACACCCTTTGAAATGTCATATTTATCCTTAAAAACTTTGGATTATTTTCTGTGAGGTTTTTCTTTAATCTGGGATAGTGGATTATAATTAAACCGTGGTTGAGATAGGTTACATTCCTAGAATTTATAAGAGCTAAAGATTTTTAAGATTAAAAACGCCTAAAAGGAGCTAAGAGTTTAAGTTGTATTATGTGCCTAATCTTAAGATGAATATTTAAAAACAGCCAAATAAGCAGTTGTTTTTTTTTGTTGTAAAGTTTTAGTTAGTAAAAATTTTTCATACAACTTTCAAAGTTTATCGCTATTTACCCATAGGGAACATACCCATATTATATGACCTGTTTAGGGCGGGTTTCAAAATACTATGCCTGGTTATCGAGTGGGAAAGGGGTTTAGGTTTTTGTCACATAGGTAGTCTAATCTTCTACGAAAGTCTGGCCCGACGGACATTAGTAAAAAATTGGAGAGGGGTGTAAAAATGGGTAAAAACTGGTGACACAGGATATTCCCGATGCTACTCATCGGCATCTACATATACAAATTACAGAGCATGGGAGGAGCCGATTGAATTCGGAACGTTACCAAACGACAGCCCAATAATTTGGGATTTATTAACGGACAAAAGGCTTTGTTTTGTCCGCCATTGTGTGGAAAGGGATCGTGTGAAGTTGATATGTTTATTACAAGGCAGCGGTGGGCGGCGCGCCGCACAGACGCAGAAGCGGCATCGCCGTTACAAAGTGCCGCGGCCGCCTTCCGCAAATAATGTTTAACTGCTGGTTTTTTTTTCTACACTAATTTATTCAGCGCACATGGTCATCGTTTATAATAGGATGCTACGCGTGATGCAACGTAGCACAGCTAGACGCGAAAAAATACATGTTATGAAACAAAATAGTGTTTTCACCATACGTCAAAAAGCGTCCCACGACTAATCCCCTAATCCCCTAAGAAAATTACCCTAAGGTAACGGTGTCGTGAATCCAGAGATTTTATCTCATGTAAAATATGCGTACCGCGCTATAAGAAGTTTTCACTTCAATAATCTCATATAATATTTAAATTTTAATGTTTTTGAACTTAAAAGCGATTGCGATCCATGTAACTGAAAAGTTAAGTCAATCAGCATTTTCATAAAATATACAATCTAAATAAGAATGAGAACCTTAGTGGGGATCTCATATTTGAACCTTTTGGGGTTGAAACCCTAGGTACATGGGGTCCGGGTGCGCACAAACTTTTCAGAGAAATTTCCAAAAAACTCATTGAGGCCACTCGAGACCCCAGAGCCGGCACCTACCTGGCCCAGAGAGTGAGTATCGCAATCCAGCGAGGAAACTCTCTGAGCCTTCTAGGTACTCTGCCTGGTGGGGACGACCTGGGAGATTTCATTTTTTGTAGCCTTTTAAGTTTTGGAGTAGTTATTAATTTTTTTTTTTAGTATTACTTTTATAGTTTGTAAATATTTTAATAGCTAGCTATAGATTAATATTAACCTGTATAGTTTAATGTTCATGAATAAATATAGTGCGTGATATTTTATAATAAGAATACAATATCTGATCTATAATATGATTTATGTAAAAATAAAATTGTACATTGATTCAAATTCGGCATAATACTATGTAACCGCTATAATATATCCACTCTACATCTTATTCTTTGTGCAGGAACGACGCGTCATTCAGTCTAATAAGCCTTCAGATTCGGCAAATAATTGAGTAATCTCACGTAATTACAGTTCTGATACCTTCACAGTTCACAGCTACCGGCCTATTGTAGCCACCTGTCTCGGGCTACGCTATTTCATAATATTACCCCTTATTGTTATATTATAATTAATTTAATATGCGGTTATATCAAATTATTATAACCGATGAGTGAATATTTTATGAAAGCTCATCTTAAGACACGGTGTAAATAAAAAATGTTTTTATTAGACGTGTAAAATTAATTCGTGGTATTAATCAATATATTATAATTAGTAACTATAAGTTTACCATAGTCGTTATAAACAGGATAGAAATATATTTTAATCAAAAATTAAAAATTAACTCACGACATACCCTCCTACACCAGCCACCACCAGTCGTCATTCTTGATAAAAAAATATATTACTGATTTTTTCTCATCTTATCTCTACACTAGGTATGTGTTGCCCGAGACTTCGTATGTGCAAAATGAAATACCGCAGTAAACGTACATTTTGCTGCTATAAATAGTAGCTTATGCGATTATTATATTATTATTATTATTTAGCCTTTCGCGTGATCTATCTGGGCCAAGTTTCGTCAAAATTGGTTCTAAAGGCTAAACGGCTTGCTCGAAAATTAAATAAAAATTCTGATGGTAGTCCATGTGATGAACTTTATAGGAAAACAATAACAGATAAGATACTTTATTAGCTCAGGAATGATACTTTATTAGATGCCTAACTTGTAAAACGCGCTTACTTGGAAACCTTCGTAATAAAATAACAAAATAATAAGTAAACGTACAATATTGGTATAATAAGTACCTTCGGAACCCTACTTGCGCGAGATCAAGTCGCACTTAGCAGCCTTTTTTACTCCTTAAAGACGAGTCATACTTAAACCACACCTATTATTTGTTTAACCATAAACAAAAATATAAAAAAGATTAGAGATAGTGTCAACAAATTGACGCGAAATAAAATAAATTTCTTATATTTTGTTGCTCTTATACTGCATCTACGTGATGCGGCGTCCAATCCACGTTATCGCTTATGTTAAGAACATCCTAATTCCTGTCACGTGGAAATAATCATTATGATATCTGTACGGTGACACCGCAGCATTTTTACTTTAGCTTTGACTTTATACAGTCAGTACACTTTATACAGTTCACAACTAGCAAGCACCGCGCGTGCTCTCCAGTACCTTTATATCATAGCAAAACTTATGTGGGAAAGTGAATAAAATTAATTATTGGGCAAATTCGGTTTTATTAGCCAAACCCCCACATAATCATTATAATCATCATCAATAATCATCAAACATGAATTTCCACCACGAACCTACAGTACAATCAATAACTTATTATAAGTGGTAGATATACTTTGGGACTGTACTTTTTTTTTACAATAATTACAAGTTGTATCTCGCCAAACGAGTGTTTGACGACTTCTAGCGCCTTCGACGAGTAATATGATACCTACATTATCTTCAATTCCAAGTCAGTATGTTGTCATATCTTGTTGATCCTGCATGTGGTATTTTTTGTATTCGGTTCCGCACGGTCGGCGAAGAAGTGTTACCACGTGGCTGCGGCGCAACACGATCGGTATCAGTTGTGACATAAAATCACTAATTGATACATAACTCACATTCAACAGCACGTTTTACACCCCATGTCTCCCTACGTCCTGTTATGGACATAAAATTTGTAAGTTAGCTGAGGTATTATACTTGTAGCTGAGTAGCTATCCTTCAGTACGCTTCACACCACGTCAATCTGGGCCCGTGGTAAGTATCCGAAGAACTTGTGTTACGGGTACCAGACAACGAGTACTGGGTGGTCACTTGGTCCACAATACTTATCCATTTTATGTGGGATGAATTGCAAGGATAAAAATATAGATTAGTTACAACTTTTTTTTTCTAATCGTCTTTTATGTAAAACACAGTTGAAAGCGATAGTTGACAATAGTATCCGATAACAACAAACAAAGTTTAATGTTGCGTTTTTTCCAAGTCGTAGTTGTCCAAAGTGAATCGCCAGTCCGCTTTTCCCCATGAGCGCTCGCCAAAGGACGTTGTTGACTAAATCGTCCTTAGACCGCTGCCTTGTCTACAGTCTATAGCGTAAGTCACAAGCTTTAGCGGGTAATTACTTTGAGTTGTATTGCCAGCTTTTACTGCGTGCTTTTCTTAACGTCCAAATTATTGTGAGCTCATAATTATGTGTTATACATAAGAACTTCATCAAATTACATATTATACATACGGTAAGTTCACACCGTGCAAAAATACATAAGGGTACCTAAGTACACAAAAATATACGCATATGACATCAGTTATACACTGCACGTGCAACATGACATTCCAACTCTTACAATAAGACGTGTATCTTCTTGTGAAGTGAATAAAGTTCAATTTTGAATAGCTCTCTTAAAAATGCAGCGCCGCGTCAAGTTTCGTTTCGCTGTCAATCTAAGGTATTAAATCCATAATTTACTGTTATCTTCTCTTTTCACATCTGTCATAAAGAATGGTAACAGTTTTAGCACGTTTTCACATTACATCTTTTTGGTAAAAGATGGCCCCGTGCGAGTTTCTTACGCCGGTTCTTCTCGCCGGGCTAGTTTCCGAACCGGTGGTAGGCATCATGTAGGACAATTCTATAAGTGTTATTTATAACCTTTATATAATATATATATTATAATTATTTTGTAAAATATTATTACCTAAATATTTTGAGTTTGAGTTTTGAGTTTACGCGATACCATTTCTTATACATTTATTAGACATGTGATACTTCAAATAGACATGAGAAAGACAGGTTTAATACCGGACATCGGATTGGATATTGAAGAAACGCACTTGTGCCAAAGATATAAGAGCATTTTCGGTATGTTATCGGATATCTGTATCGCGCAATGCGAAAACGCTGTTAGATGGTTACGTTAAGTTACACAAACATTGACAGTATTAAATATTGAAGAGGATTTTAATTGTGAAATTTATACAGATTGTAGAAAAGTTACTTTGCAAATCGCTCTCACCGGCACCACGCACCACGCAAATCTGAACCCCCGGTAATCCGTAGTCGGCATCCATTGCTCGAGCCGTCACTAATTGGGCGGCCGGGAACCACCACCCACAGTCAGACCCTCGACTCTATCCACTTAATTATACCATCTCCTGTCATTCTTCGAATATTTCAACTTGTCAACGACACGATTTATGTGCATTGTGATCTAACACCTTCGATAAAGTTATTTGAATTCACTTTCTTCAGACTTAAACTGATATTCTCGTGAATTCCTTATATGACATAAGGAATATTGATTGTTATTCTTTTGCAGAGCATGCAGTAACATTTAATTGTAACTACTTAAACCGCTTCGAGAAATTTATCAAGAATTTAATTGATTGTGTCTAAAGTTATTGCTTTAGATGCTTAGATATTTACAACACTTAAATGGTTGCCATTTTTATTATCCAAGTCGCGTTATTCACAATTTATACCGATGGACGATGTACGATCCTCTTCTACCTTCTCGCAGGGCAAATCTATTGCAGCAAATTCCTTGGTTACTTTGATTAATTATTTAATATTATATATCTATGCTTGGTTATATATCGCTCAGACCTACCAAGCAGTACTTAAATTAATAGTATTTGTGTCTTTGAAATATCCGCTACGAATTTATCACAGAAATGATGCGTATATGGAAAAAGTGCTAAGGCGGCACGAACTTAATGAACAGTTTCACATTCTTAAAATTATACACAAGATTGTAAGCCCTTAACTCCTGAAGAATGTATAGCTTCATGCTGCGTGATCTGAACATAGTCTAGTTTGTATTTAAATTCAATATTTATTTTAGTGGAATAAGATTGAATTTTATCTGGCAAATGATGATGGCATCGCACTAATGAGGCGGTTACCGCTTCGCCGACATGAAGGTATCAAAGTGATAATAGGCAATCGGACAAATTTTTTTTTATTGCATAAATGAATAGTACTCTTAAATATGAGTAACTTCTCAGAAGAAACCGTATATCAAAAGTCAATATTTTCAAAGGTACAGCGATTTGTATAAAAAATTTCGCGAGCCTCCTAAAAACGCTCCATACTAAAATCGATATACACATGACGTCACTTGAATATGAAGTAGTATGAAGTAGTATATGAAGTATATGGCCGCAGGAATATATTTGTAAATATCTCCGATATTTGTGCGTTTAAGTTCATACTTACCATAATGAATGTTTTTGTATATGATGTGAGTAAACTAATGATGTAGGTTTTGTTTACCAATTTCGCAAAAAAAAAAAATTTTTTTTTGGTATAAAGACTCGAAGAAATTTTGTATACAAATCGCTGTACCTTTGAAAATATTGACTTTTGATATACGGTTTCTTCTGAGAAGTTACTCATATTTAAGAGTACTATTCATCTATGTAATAAAAAAAAATCAGTCCGCTTGCCTATTGCTACAAATTAGCTAAATAGGTTTAGTCGGTATAACATAGAAAGAACGAAAATCATTCACTGCTGCTAAAATATAATCTTCCATAATAACAATCAATAAAAAGTTTATATAAAGATCACACACTATGAAGATCATATAGGTACAAGAAAATAGAGATTTTTGATATAATAATAATCAATCGCAGAAATTGAAGAAAACACCAATAATACTTACGACTTTTATTCACAACATTGCTATCTACAGACACACGAATTTGGTACGGAGCGTACAGCGAACCATATCCGGAGACCAAACTCGGTGTCACTACACACGCACGAATTTGGTACGGTGCAGTGAAGCGAAACGCTCGACACTCGTGTGTTCGATTTTATTAACACAGAGTTCTATTTACAGTGCGGTTTTTAAACGATGACGATGATTCCCGCAATTCATTGACAACGGGCAGTGATACCAACACTTTAAAAAATATTTCTCCCCAAATTTTACCCCTGATTACTTATACCATTGACAGGTCTAAGAGATAATAAGCTAGAAAGAAAGGTTATGTGTTTAACATAAAGACTTACGCGTGAATAACATAAAATTGTCTTAATCTGATTTCACTCCCAATACATTTTCATATCCCTGGCTATATACACATATTAAAATAATTTTTATTATTACATACAAATTGATTCATAAGGAGTAAACTCTAAACATCCTGTCCTCTAGTAAACCCCGTAGATATTTTCCCTAATTTTGGGGGGTACATCCCTAAGTTGGCAACACTGATACTGTTGTACGGCCAAACCGTCGGACTGCTCTACACACGCACGAATATGGTACGGAGCGTACCAGATCCGCTGTACGCTCCGTACCAAATTCGTGTGTCTGTAGACACCATAAGTGACATGAGCCTTCATGTGTCATATATACGTTAAATAGAATTAATCACTAGTAGGTTTTCACATTCTGATATTTTCTAACAGTCTAGTTGTTTTACGTGATTGTGCTTTCGAAATTTTAACAATATAAATTTTAATTAAGCCATAGACAGTCATTAATAATGACCATTTCGTTAAAATTGTTTTCTTTCAAATACATCAATGGATTCTACGACTCATTTCTAAAATCATAAAAGCGTAGCAATTTCTTAAAACTCCTTTATTTCAAAGACTTATTATAAAATATGAGTAGTAATATTTGTAATAAAATTTATTTGAAACATTTCCTTAGGATATTTAATTTTCTGATGAAAAATCTACCAATGCATGGGGAGGTAATAAATATTATGTAAAAGATAAATCAGTATTGTCAGTTGGGGAAAGATGTTTTATGGGTAAATTCATGGTAATAATAATAATATCTATAAATGCTTCCACGTCACATCAATCTGTCCTGTACTAAGTATCCGAAGAACTTGTTTCAATTTAATTTTTCATGAATGAAAAATGAAATTGTTTAATACTTTTATACTATACACAAATATTTATAGGTATATTTTATTTATTTTTATACACATAGTTTTTGAAATACATATATTTAATATTTTTATACTATACACAATACATTAAAGATTTTTATTATACCTATATTTAATGCACATCCAAGACCAAGAAAAGCAGAAACACTTTGTCCCTTCGGCTGGATTCGAACCCGCAACCTAAGGCCGACGCGCTAACCATTAAGTCATAGATAGTAGATATGTACTCTTGTCGTGACTAATCTTTACTTACCTATACAATTTTCAAAATTCCGTAAAATCAAAGGGTAAAAACGGGTAAAATTATTTAGATCTCAATAATCGAGACTAAATAATATAGGTTAAGTATTTGTAGTGTAACAACCTAACCTCCACAATGCTAATTGGAGGACGCGTCGCCCATATAAATGAGCGGCCACCGCGAAGGCAGTTACAGTGAGAAATGACGACACGGGAATGTTGATTGTCATTTCAAGTGTTAAAATGACTATTATTCAAGCTAACTGGATTCTTCTGCAGTTAATTATATCTGTGCATCTTAATATAGCTGTTAAAAGGTTCCGCATATTTGTATAACATCTGCGTTTCTAATTATACCGCTGCGTTCGGGCTTAGCGTTTAACAAAGTAAGCAAATCCACATTTTCCATGTAATGAATTAAATATTATTATATACACTAGAAGTACTGTTTTACAGTGGTAAAACATGAGATGAAATTATGCCATTAGTCTATTTTATTGAAGGAAATCTATATTTTTTGTTTTTAATAACCATAAAAAAGAGCGAAATGACCTGTCCTATCTAAATAGATAAAAAGTCTCTTGTTTCTTAATTTTAGGATAACAAGGCATCGACAAGATGTCTCAATGATGTTGCACTCGATGACATCTCAACACATGTTGGCGACCAACCCGTCGAAGCCAACTTGAGTTATCTCGTGATTTGGCTTGATTTATGAACAAAGCCTATGCCACCCACCCCGACGCGGCTCCTTTGACGATAAGGCTAAACATTTTGCTAAGTGTCACTTGTTTTTACGAGCCTTGAGGTTAATTTTGTTTAATCTGTATTATATATAAACGACATAATTTTTTACCAACTGCAGACGTAAGGTTCTATATAATACAATAATTATTTTTTTAATACAGACTTTCTTACATTAAAAATATCGCCTGTTTCTGTTGTTCATTTGGACCAAACCTAATTGTGACTTCATAATTCGTTTTTCAGCTATTTTATTTGGTAAGCTTTTCAACGATTTTCCCTTAACGTACACTCTACATAAAATCAACGTAAATTTTTCGTGAGTATGTCACATTTGTACATAAATATCCTAGTGAACTATATTTTGGCAACACTCTCATAGTTTACAAAATAAAAATAATAAAATATCTCCATTTATCACTTTAAATCCACAAAACACAGACTTTTATTAACGTGGGTGGCGTTTTTTAGCGGTATCCATTTAAAATGGCGCCAAAGACCGCCATCTTTGTTTATACCTTATCTTAGCCAGATAATTGGTGTTTTAGTTTAAATTGATGGTTCATTTTTATGGCGTAAGATGGAAGCAGGATAAGTGCCATCTGCAAAAAATGGTTAGCACTTGAAAATGTGTTTTCGGATAACATAGCCACGTGAAAAATTTGCCATGAGAGATTTGACATTACGAAATCGTACTTTTTAGTGAATTTTGCAAAACTATATTTTGCAATTTTTTTGAATAACGTTTAAATTTCGTGTTACTAAACATGTTCCTATGCCTGCGAGCGGTGTGCTTCACAAACATATTTCGGTTATTTTCGCACGGGCTCAAAACACACGTCGTTCTGCTAATCTCGGCTCCGGGAGTAAATGAAGTGTATTAACATGCCGACTGTTTTGATAAACATATTTTTACTAAACTTAATCCCTCGTTTCACGAAGATTAGCGATGCCTCCAGGGCGGGCCTACGATACTAAACTAACATTGTATTGTTTATGTATATAGAAATATGGATGCTCTTTTAAATGTTTTCTGGGTATTTTAATTTTAACAAATAATGAGGACCCTTAAACTCATACCATTATTTTATCGTAGATATAATACTTGTATTGTATTAATCAAACATAAGCTATTACAAAGTAAGACAACTAGGGTAATCCGTGCTAGTAAGTCAGTAGGTAAGTACTGCATACTAAAACATGAATTAAATTTTTAACGTATAACAGCTACATTTTGCATAAAATCTAGATGAAAACTTTACTCAGCTTTATAATTATAAATAATCACATTTTAAATTGTTAGTAAGCTTTATGTTTACGTGCTTTATCCGTAATCTAGTACCTACAAATGTACCTACTATGCAAGTCATATTCACTTCCAAATATTTGCAATAAATAACAGCGAATATAGATAGATGTACACCTTTCGCGGCAAAAAGTCGTTTCACACAACGCCGACAAAGTTGATCCATGTGAGTGAGCTAGAGTGAGTTTAAAAAGATCCGAGTGCAGCGCGGCCGGTGGTGCGCCGCACAAAAACGTGCCGCTAATGACTGCACCAATATCGACAATTTGCTACGTACGATTGAGCACCATCAATACCGTTTGTACCCCACGTAATTCCTTACGGCGACGATCGTCCGCACGCCATTGTAGCCCTTATCGCCTGATGATACGACCCAAAATTATCGTCACAAAACAACAATGTTTTGCAAAAATGAAGACATAAGCGTCATGTATTGAGGGCGAATGCCATAAAATATTATCATTTATCACCCGGACGTGTTTGTTATTGCAGCGGTTATTGTGGTAAACGTCGGCGTTACCATTATTAATAATGAGCGCTGACATCTGCGTCGTGTGCATTGTTCATGAGCTCGATAAATCTTTAAAAATGCCGTGAAATAAGTACATAGAGGTGTACAATGTACATAGAAGTAATCGGAACCCCTAGAAAATATCTTTAATATTAACAGCGTAAAAATTACGGGTTTCTTAATGGTGATTCGGCGCAACATACAATTTTTGGCATCCTATCATGGTTTGCCTTCAATAATATTATTTTCATAGTTACCTATTTACAAGAAAATATTAAGTAGACATTGCTGTAATTAGAGGGTAAAACTTGGCGTCATAGTGTTTTTCCTCTTCGGTCACTCATTTTAAATACCAAAAGTAATAAATGCGTTGCGTTATTAAATTTATTTCAAAATTATAGCAGCAGCACCAACTTGTTAAACGATATTAAGTTATAAATTACCTACATTTTAGTACTTTTATGACATAAAATATATC
The DNA here is from genome assembly GCA_905404095.1 of Glaucopsyche alexis. Lineage (NCBI taxonomy): Eukaryota > Metazoa > Arthropoda > Insecta > Lepidoptera > Lycaenidae > Glaucopsyche > Glaucopsyche alexis. The sequence goes on from FR990047.1 coordinate 9,966,802, forward strand.
TGCATTTGCAAATAAACTGGGTATGCTAAGGCAGTAATAAAATAACAATATTTTACAACAATGAGAAACTTAATTGTTATCTTTTTATTGTTAACAGACACATAATAAAATATTTGAATATATCATAGAATATTATTTATGCATAATATTAACAAATTTCTAAAACTGTTATGGTTAAAAAATATATTTCCACTTTATGAATTTTACATGCCTTTCTGAAACATATATTTAAAAACACAATAAAGCTACTTTTTGCATTTTAGGGAGTAGTTTGCAAAGATTTGAAAATTGTTTGTTTTAGTAAATAGTTATAATAAAAGTATGTAGTCATTGGCTCTATTATTTCGTAGCGCTAAATAAAGTATAATAATATGATAATTCAAGTAAAATCCTACTCCTAAGTCCTACTAATATTATAAATGAGAAAGTTTGTGAGGATGGATGGATGGATGGATGGATGTTTGTTACCCTTTCACGCAGGAACTACTGAAAGGATACCGATTAAATTCGGTACGGTAGTAGTTTAGGCTTTGGATTAGGACATAGGCTACTTTTTATCCCGAAAAAGTACAGTAATCCTTTGGGATAAGAATATACGCGGGAAGAGCCGCAGGCTCAACAGCTAGTATGATAATAAAGATTCTTTACTAATTATAGAAATTTTAATAAATAATCTATCCAAGAGCATCTCAGGACAGATCTATGGAGGGTTCGGTAGATAACATGCTCAATAGGTTCTCCATTCCAATTAAACCCACGATAATTTCATAAAGACTTTTTACAAGTTTACTCTTATAGTATATAAATACCACTTAAAAGCCATTTTTGAGGCCAAAAAAATTATGTATTAAACTTTGCCTTCATTTAAAAAGACGATGACGATGATACCCCGCACAATAGGGCGGCAGGAAAAAATATTTTCATCCCCACTCTATTTATTGTTTTATGATGCCGAAATCTATATACAATTTATAACTATACCACATTTTATCCATTTACATTCATAATTACAGAAGTTAGAAGGGCGGACAGACAAACAGACGGATGGACAGAGCGAAACTATAAGGGTTCCCTGAGTACTACGGAACCCTAAAAGTAGGTTTAGTCTAGGCTATAAAAGTAAAACATAAATTAAAAAATACCTATTAGGTAAAAAAATACAAAACTTTACAAAAATAACGTAGACTAAACTCGTAGCAAATCCGTAGCACCGTCGTAGCATAACCTACGCAATAATATTTTGAACACAATAATTAAAACGAATTAATTTCTATTTTAGTAAAATTAATTATTTAAACATTCCTTTTCACAGATTATGTTTTTAAATTTGACATATCTAATCTATCGATGAATGGAAACTTTGAAAATGAAAATTTTTAGCTTTTCATGAATATGTAGCTGTATTTCTGATATGACCAGTAAAATACAAAAATATTGTATGAAATATAATGCATTTACCGTTAGCCACGTATTAGGTAAGAAGTTTGGTAAATATTTGTACATTATGCATTTAGCGACAGCGATAAATCATTGTCAACGCGGCAAATAAGTTTATCAAACATGCGCTAATCTACCGTCGTACAATTGAATCCCGCGCAGCTTTGGCGGAATGGTCGCGCTAATGTTGCGAAACATTCGTTTAAATAGGGGCCCGGTGTTTATCGTTATTATTAAGTTGTAAGGGATTCGAATTTGACTTCCGCGCATTCATCCCGTCGTATAATACCGCCGACCGCAGAGCCGAGCGTGCCGAATTCATTATCGCACACAATTTTAAAAATTTGAACTTTTTGTCCACCTTTCCTCTATTGAGTGAATGGCGGCCATGAATGTTTTATTGCGGGTGCATTTAGGGAATCATTGGCTCCCATTGCTAACGTGACGAAGTTTTATGGACAGTGTAAAACAATAAACGGGGTCTTTGTTTACGCGAGTGCGGTCTGCGGCCCCATGCGAGGTGTCCGTCACGCTGCGGCCACAATACGACACTAAAACGATCATGACACAATTGAAATTTCTCAGTATGTCATTGAGATATCGTAATGAATAATTATTTGTCCTCTTGGGGAAAAAAGCTCAACTGGCGATTCGTTAAAGACGGTTGGGGGTTGTGGCATTGTGGTTAAAAATTACTTATTGCTCATTATTAAGATGGACCCGAATTAGACAAGGTTGGAGTAATTGATGGACATACGAGTACTTCTTTGGTTTCATGTGGTTAGCTCATTGCTTGTTTCTTATTTCAAAGTTATAAATTACAAATGACTGTATATTTCTGCTAAAGATTGTCTGTAACATATTTAAGTGAGGTTTTAATTGGTGTCACAATATATTTTATTAATAATTATATAGGTATCTATTATTTTATTGTATTTTTGCATGCACATAAACACTAAATTACCTTACCTACGTATCTAATAGATTTTAAAATATTACATTAATAGAAATTGTACACGGTTTATTTACAGCTTCCGTTGCAAATTGTATAAACTTAGAGATCTGTTGTTTGATAACCATCTTAAATGTTAATTTTATGACTATAGACGGTTTTAACACTTCCATTCAAGCGGCACTCATTCAAGGATCACGTGTTCTCACGATAATAACAGTTAACTATAATCATTTCACAAATAAGTATAATTTGGCAAAGAAAAACTTATACTTAATTTACTGAAACCTAATTTTATCAAGTAAGTATGGCAACTCTGTGTTTCATCGTGTAACAAGTTCGGGGTCGTTTTGTGTCAAAGAAAACGATAAAATATTATACAACCTGCATTAATTCGGCTATATTAAAGCCGTTAACATGATTTTTGTCAGAGACAATGTGTTTAAAAGATTTATTCCTGTTTGCCTCCAGAGTCCAGAACATAAAGAGAGCTTTCACATAATCAGCTTACATTCAAAGATTTATTTAACGTAAATCAAAAGTCAACAGACTCCGTCGGCTTGCACAAAACCACCGGTTTACTAACTGACACTCTAATACCATTGTCATCAACAAACACCTCCCAAAATTAAAATGGCTTATCACCAAACACATATCCATTCGAAACTCCACACTCGTATCGTAGGACAAGGTCTATAATTTATACGACGAGTGTAATATTTTCCGAAAGGTATTAATAGAGACGTTAGAGCCACACTGTGAAGCAAAGCGGCCGACGCAAAAAATGAACAATGCCACTAAGTTTTGGATACAAAGCGACATCGGGAAATAAATTATTTCATCTGCTCAGTCCTTTCATGATAATATTGGCAAATGTTTCCATTTGAGACGAGCCACGCCCCGAAGCTAACCTAACAAGAACCGCATTTCGAGTCGATGGAAAAGCAACCCTAAGGTAAAGTATGAAGGTGTTATTCCCTTCGACAAGTTTCGGCAACCGGAGAGTTCGGCACGTCACAAAGTGGTCCGAAAGTCATCATTTCTTTTACAATTTTTTCACTTAAGCCAACATATATTTTGACTGTGATGTTTTTATTATTTTTGTCCGTGATTCGCTTAGGGATCAATGGCTAACTATCGTCAGGAGTTTTTTTTTTTTAAAGGCGGCTTTTAGCATGTCTAATGCCCGGTTTATTCACGCTGCGTCCATGTGAGCGTTCCGAGAATCGCCGACAAAGCGTACGTAATCATCTAATGGGGTAAAATGTTGATTTTTACATTATTTTGGCTTCCGTGCATGTTTGCCATTAATCAACAACAAAGAGCTTCGGAAGCCGTAGACAATACAATGTTGCTCTTGACAACTGCAGGCCCATTAGTTATTACTGTAGAGTGTAGATAAACAATTAGGCTGGACTTCAGACGTTGTTCGCCAGTTTCCAAAGAAACTATTAATTGGTATTGTTGTTACATAAAATATACTGTACAGAAAAACATTTGAAACCCTAACTAATTACATTGCTAAGTCTAAAAGTAAAGTAATTACATTGCTTTAAAATCCGGCCTACTTTAATATTGTATTAATAATGATAACTCCTCACCTATTTTCGGTGACGGTGGCCGGTTTCATTGAAACCAGGCCAGTTACGCAGGAGAAATTTATAGTGACCAAGTGTGTGCGCAGTACACAATAGCACTCGCTCTTCTTTTACTCTCATAATCCAGTGGGACGAATAACCGACACGACTGACGAGAGATCAGGCGTAGGAAAGACTTTTTACATGGGCATCCGACGCATGGATCATCTTTCTTGTCAGACAATCAGGTGATCAGCCTGCATTGTCCTATCCAAACTTGGAAACAACATTTTTTATTGTTCCAATGCGGGAATCGAACCCATGACCTCTGAGCCGAGAGCCAATGCTCTAACCACTAGACCACGGAGGCTGTTCTCTATTATACTCAATACGAAAAATTTAGATTTAATAAATTTTTCAGTAGTCGGTATTCGGTAGCTCAGTGTCTATTGTAGGTACCGTAGCAAAGTAACGTCATTCATTCAAAATAGTTTATTGGAAAAATATATAGTGCAGTATGTAATAACAGAAATATAACAATATATTATAACTTAAATAAATAGATTATTTTGGCTGTTTTACACGATGTCTTTTCCTAACATAGAACCTACTAGATATGTATTTGATTAAAATCCACGTGTAATCTGAAAATATTGTAACAAACATCATGTAAAAGAAGACTATCACAAAGACGTACTTATCTTTATTACGAATGCAATGGTGACTTTTGTTTTGATGATCGACGTTAGAAGGTGGACAAAAGCAGCACATGCAGCACCCAGCGGCGTTCCGTGTACGCCGGACAAAGCGGCCCGGAAACCGAACGGTAGTGTTGGTGCACATAATTGGTGTTGCATTGCACAAGATGCACCGAGCCGCGGGGCGCAGCCTGCGACATAAATCACACGACAAAGACCCAGTGATGGTGTTTCAACGTTCGTACTTTCTACTAAGCCTTAAATATTTTTTTCTTAATTCCTCTTAATTTTTAATCATTATAAATGAAAAGTATTCCTTAATGGGATTATAAAATTTTCAAATCGATTAAAATCACGTTTATGTTTCAATAATAAAATTAACAGTTTTATCTAATGACACACTGTTAAAAGTTATATAAAGAAGTATTTTATGGGTCCATAAATGAGTCATTAAAATTTTATACACACCGGAACACATAGTTGCCAGTTAACCACCCAGTTAACTTCTTGAAAAAGGGCGGTTAAATACCACTTGCGCTAGATTAAAATGATATTATAATCACGCTAACGAAGTTTGTATTTTAAACTTAGAAAACAAAATTAACACAAATTCTAGCTTGAAATTTGAATTAATTAATTTTTTTTTTTTTTTATGAAATAAGGGGGCAAACGAGCAAACGGGTCACCTGATGGAAAGCAACTTCCGTCGCCCATGGACACTCGCAGCATCAGAAGAGCTGCAAGTGCGTTGCCGGCCTTTTAAGAGGGAATAGGGTAATAGGGGAGGGTAGGGAAGGGAATAGGGTAGGGGATTGGGCCTCCGGTAAACTCACTCACTCGGCGAAACACAGCGCAAACGCTGTTTCACGCCGGTTTTCTGTGAGCCCGTGGTATTTCTCCGGTCGAGCCGGCCCATTCGTGCCGAAGCATGGCTCTACCACGTAAATCTGAAATATAACGTTTAATATATTTGTTTAATAATACTGATGATATAATTTAATTCATTAATACAACAATTACAAAAGAAACATATTGTAGCATGGATATGGATTTATATTGAAGAGCATTTTCAGCGTAACAACTCTCTGATATAATAAGGTGTAACCAGAATTTTGAATATTATATAATAGCGATTGTAATTTAGAAAAAAAGTGAAGAAAAAATTCAGATAGATCCCTTCCGACTTTCTTGTCCTAGGTATATGCCAACCATGAAATATTTAATTTCTAGAATAGTAGAGAATCCTTCCCTAGCATATTTCCCTTTCGGAGGAGGCCAAGGACGCCTGGAGCGCAGATAGTGCTTGTTTCGAATTGACTGTTAACACATATTTCCTAAGGCTCTAGGACAAGGTTTCTCAAACTTTTGGCTCCACGAACCCCTGTTAAAGTTTCCAGATGACAGCGAATCCCTTGACTAACCAATTATATCCCCCAAGGTTGTTGAAGAAAAAAAGGTTTTTATTTCAATATAAGATAACAAAAACAGTGTCAAAAGAAATATTTTTTAATATTAGTTTTAACCTTAATTCTGACTCGGCATCATGTTGATTTCTGTATTTCGCTTGCATCATGACCAGTGTGAAAACTGAAAATCCACTCTTGAGTCATCAAGCCGCCATTACGTAAATCTTGCCGCGAGCCCCCTACCGACGAATGGCGAACCCCTAGGGGTTCGCGTACCCCACTTTGAGAAACCCTGCTCTAGGAGAGTCACAAGCCTCTCTACAGACTGGTGCGGAGTAATCTTCTAAACGTCTTCCAGTCCTGCGGAGCAGGCCCGTTACTTAACTGTAGAAATATGGAAGATGGGCCTTTGGCTACCGTCATCATATACAGGCACATTGCTGGACCGCAGTACATTCCGACTAGAAACATCCAAAAAATTGTTACGCAATCCAAGACTCCAGAGCCTAACCTATCTGGCTCAAAAAGTATCCAACGCCATCCAGCGAGGAGACTCTACAAGCGGCAAACCTATTAGGTAATCTGCCTGGTGGGGATGGCTTAGGCTTTAGAGTATTTTTATGGCTTTGTAGGTTCTTTTTTAAGATATTAGTTTTCATTATAATTACAAACCAAAAGTTTGTTTCTATAAAGTTAATATAATATGTATACTTATAGTAGTTTGCAAATATTTTAAATTACTTTAAATATTATCCTCCTTAGTAAAACATTTGATACATTAGAAGCGAAACAAAGAAATAAACTGAAAAACATTAAAATGAAGGACATTGAACTAGACTATTTTGTAGATTAAAAAATCAGAACTTGTACCTGTCGAGTCCACTGCTAACAGTGAGTTAGTTTTACTCAGATAACCATACTTATGATTGTGAGTATCAGGAAATGCATTAAAAGTCAGGAATATTTTTGTCGTTATGTAAATTATTGTGACTCTACAATCATAGTAAAGACCAAATCCCTAACGTATATTTTACCTTATTCTGTATTTATTTTACTAAAATATTTTTCAAGCATGATGATCAATCAATTTCAGAGTCCAAATAATTAAGCAACAATGCAAGGAGAAACTAAACGCGAGGCTTCGTGGGGCGCGTATCTTTTGCTTCGATCTTTGTGTTCTTTCCAGAACAATGACGTATACAATGTGAAATAATAGAAATGATTTTCAAATTCATTTCAATGTTTACGCGTATTACAGATTGAAAGCGTCATAAAAACGGTAGTAAACAGAAGCACGGACAAAGAAGCGAGACGGATGAAATTAACAGTAACAAAAGACGAACAAACGTACAGACACCCAAGTGGCAATCGATACTGGCATGTCGAATTACATTGTGCGTTATTCGTAAAAACTACGATCATAAACGACCACCTTTAAACTACAAGAAAACCTAAAATACAAAATGACTCCACAAAATCGAAGCCCTTGCTTGCCAAATTAAAATAAGAAATACCTAGACGTTGCGACTTGCGAGATCCTACTAATATTATAAATGTGAACGTTTGTGAGGATGTGTGGATGGATGGATGGATGTTTGTTACTCTTTCACGTAAAGACTGCTGAATGGGTTTCGATGAAATTTGGTATGGTAGTAGTTTATGGATTAAAACATAGGATACTTTTTATCCCGAAAAAATACAGAGTTCCAGTGGGATACTGTATTAACGCGGAAATTATGTAACATACAGGTGAATGATTTTTTATTCGAATGTCCAAATAAGAATAGGAATAAGAATAATTTATTTGCGAAATTTTATCAACATAATATTTTATACACTCATTAATTGTTTAACCTTGGCGCCTGCACTAGGCTAAGCCTGTCCTGCAGATCGCCAACATATTTCTTCAACTATTTATAACAGACAATTGTTAAATGAAAAATAATATTGCGCGATATATTATGTGTGTGTGTTTGTTTGTGTTATGGACATCCGAATAAAATGCATGACATTTTAAAAACGGATTTTTCTTGTTAAAGTAGGACGTTCTTCTCCCCTCTAAAAGCTGAACGGCTAATTAGAAAAATCTGAAAAAAATTATGACGATCGTCCAAGTATTTATATATATATTACCCATACAATACGTAGTCACTATTTAGTAATCTATGCCATACGTTGAACTGTCTAAACACGAGTATTTAATCACAATCACTGTTATAATCATCATGTACTAATGATGATTATAACATACATTAGTACATGATGGTTATAATCATCATGTACTAATGTACATGATGATTATAACCATAGATATAACAATTAGGTACATACCAATGTATTAATATACATTGGTACCTAATTGAGTTCTACACAAATTCTAAAGACATGAATTTTATCTACAATTACAAAAGCAACAAAAATGTGCCGATGTCGAAAATCTTTAAAAAATGTCCAAAACATTTAGTCACGGGTGTACAATAAATCAGACGTCTCGTGAGCACAGACGATGACCGCTCCAGAAAAAAAAAAGAAAAAACTGAACTAAATCAACATATTCAACGGTAGCCGTTTAACTGTTCTCCATAGATTATTATGGTCTTTGTAAAGTGGCATATTAATTATCGCGTATTGTTTGCGACTGACATTTATTTTAGTTTTGCACATTTTGTCTGAAAATTACATGAACAGAATAAATACTTACATTTATAGTCATTTTGTGTTAAGTTGTAAAAAAAACAGTTTTATAATTTTAATCTTTTAGCACAGCTGTAGTTAGCAGTGACTTCAACGTAATCGTGCCATGCTATAAATTTTAACACCTTTAAAAAACATGTAATAGAGCCAATAGCGTGTGCCTAGTTAGCATGCCTTTAGGCAGCGAAAATTATTTGTCGTAGCTTTTAATTGAAAAAGAAAATGTAGTACAGGTGCTAAATTTAATAATTACAGGAGTACCTAAGTATTTTTACAAATATAAAAAAATTACCTAATTTTTAAAAATCAAAAAGGGTGTTTTTTAATATTTTATTGTAAGTTTAATTGACATTGAGAAATAGCCAAAAAAATAAACTTCGTTTGTGCAATTTATACTGTACAATTGTATCATTAAAATAAAACACAGTGTACGGAGTTCACTAATTAGTTAATCTTTATCTCGCCGAGAGCCGCTAAATCGATTACAAGTTTCGCACTGTACGAGGTCGTTTATCAACATTGTAATGAGAAGCTGCGTGTGATCGCGGCTTTATTTATGACAGTTCGATTTGTGGCCCTAAAACACGAAACCTGCGGTTTGTATGGACCTAACGACTCAGCAAACGTGAGATATAAACAAATACTTCATTATCATCTAGATTACAAGTCACCAGTCACAGTCAGCGACCTGTAACAAGACAAAAAAATGCAATCATATGGGGCTTAATTTTGCTATTGCTCACCATATACTATGATCTAAGCGTTTAGGTATAATGTTAGCATTATACCTTTGTTTCAAATATTGTACTGTACCATACACGTAACGGTATACCTGACAGGTGTACTTATACAGGACACAGGTATATTGCATAATAACTGTGCAGGTTTCCATGTAGTATCGGCTCAAGCCTACCTGACTGATAATACGACTTACTACTAGGAGCAAGCGATATAAAAAAATAATTTACCCACCACAAAAATTTCAAAACTCAAGATAGGCTATGCCTATGACGTACATTTGACAGAACAATCTGAAAGAATCTTCATACAATAAAATGTTACACCATCTTGGTTTTCACCATACTTCAAATATCAGCCATTTTGTTTCCACCATACTTCAAATGTCAAAATGGCCCCAAAAATCTAAAAAATTTAACTGAGATACTTTTTGCCTCTACATGCCTCGTCTATAATATAGACGTCTAATGTCTATGACCCATCACGTGTTTGGTATACCTATCTATCGTATTATATTATAAGTACACATCATTTTTATTTTATGTAAAAATCGAAATAGCAAATTGCCAAATAAGGAATTTTAGCTTCAGAATATTCTTATACCTACTTCGCTAGCAATTAAACAATTGTTATTCGTAAGTAGTAAGATAGTAAAATATACTAATATATTCTTCACATGGTTGACAATAAACGAAACGCACGGCCACTTACTAAGTGGAAACAAAAATACCAACCTAACCGTATTAACCAATTTACATACGAATCAGTAGCTGCTCATTTATTTGGAATTTCCAACGAGTTTACACATAAAGGTGAGACAATAAGTCGGTTGGACAACAGTAAATCTTGCTAACAGTGGCGCCGTGAAAACGCGCGCTCATCTGTCAAAATTAGACGCCATTTTGTCATTTTAGACAAGTGACAAGAGCGCGCTCAGTACAATTGCTGTTGCTGGCACGTACCGGAGAAAAACAATCGTAAATAATAATGTGTATGCTCATGTAGTTAAAATGAGCGTTCTTGTTGTGTATGCATTTTTATGAGTTAGTAGGAATGTTTAGAAACTCCCAAATACTCAAAAAATGTTTAGAAACTAGGCAATAATTTGGCAAAAATAAAGTAGAGAAAGCAGATGTCGACCCTGTGATATTACCATTAATGAAAACTAAAATGAAGTAAAGACACCCAGTAGTGTGTCAATAGAATGCAGCGCGACTATCCATCACGATAGCTATCTCGCCGCCGGTGCACCGTTACGAATTATGATCGATTTTGTCATTTCGAATTAGATATTCACGGCCAGAAATACTTATATCAAAAATTTTAATGACATGATAAATGACTATTGGGGTCTGTTTTAAGAATTACAAGATATGGGGAGACATAAAAAACAAACAAACTAATAAACGGTTTCATGAAATTTTGTATGCAGGGAGTTTTGGGAAAAAAACGATCTGCGCATTTTTAAGTAATATACGTATTTTTCTTTTGACGCGTAATAAGAAATAAATAATTTCGATTTCTAAATGGCAAATCCGGTTAGAGGTTTGGTTATCATTGGACTTTTTGCGTTGTTGGAAAATTCGTGTCTTGGGGTCTCCGGTCTTTTATAATTATTTATGTTAACGTTTTAATAAGCCTCCGAGCAAAGCTCGGTCTCCCAGTACTTCTAATTTAACTAACAGCAAAATAAAAGAAGCTTCGAAGAAAACGTTGTTACTAACATGGATAGATAGATAAAATATCGAATTTGCACACATAATAAAATAGATAACAATTAATAATAATAAACTAGAGGAAACTGCACAAAATGGCGTTCGTTAACTGCTTACTTATCAAAAAACATCCAACAGTTTCTTTCAACCAACCTAAACATACTGATCGTAGAATACCTATAACCAAATAGATATATTTAACGAAACGGAACAATATTAGCATTAAATGGCGCTAAACAGCTTGATAAGGAGAACAGAAGGCGGCCGGCTGGTGATCCATCATGTGCCAAGAAAATATTTGTATGGACTGAAATAACAGGCAGCTCTTCCGCTGACCGTATCACTAGATCGCAATATCAATATATACTAGGAGTATTTGTTTGAAAAAAATTCATCTACCCATGAAAATTATTACGATACTAGCCTTATCCCGCGGCTTTGCCCGCGTAAATACAGTATCCCAGGGGAACACTGCACTATTTCCAGATACGAACTACCAAGCATTTCCTAAATAATATGAAATAGTTCATGGAAATAGTACAGTTAAAATTTTAAATTATTACTCTATATCTTCTTAGCCAATCACAGGCGATGTGTAAAAAAGTACACACGTTATAAGAGCAATATAGGTATATGGTTTGCACAAAAATACTTTTGGCACTTTCCTATTTCTCTAGACTCACTAAAATTTATTTTGAATGTAAGTTTGTTTATTATCTTAATGCATAAAATGAATTAAAAAACACAATATTATATTCAACGTATTTAGGTATTAAGCTAGAGTTAAAAACTATAAATAATTTGTGATTTTTTGAAAATAAAAATCATGATATTATGACTAAATCTGTGATAAAAATTCGGTCAACGGGAACAGATTCAAAGCATTAAAATCTTTATATTTATGACATAATTTTTAGAAGGAAAATTTGGTTGCATTTTCGTGGAAATGAGTTTATATACCACAGTGTTGACCATACATATATATGATCTTTGATCGCCGTGGATAATTATTATCGTTCCATAGTAAAATACTATATTTCCTTTACAATACAATATAAATCTAGATTATTTAACCCGTAGAGTGTAGACTCTGTCAAGGTAGGTACGTCACGGTGGTGATCACACTATATTCTCCAAGTTAATTTCTTGTAAAGTATACTCCAACTCATAAAAATACTCCAGTGCAGTACTAAAATAAAACGATTTTTGTTAGAAGACTCAACACAGTTTCTTGTGAAATGCAACTTTTGTAAATCGGATAATGGAAATATATCATTTTAGTATTGATAACGGGATATTCGAAAAGCCTTCAGATTAATTACGTAATACACGTCCGCTGCCGCTGTAGAAATGTCCAAAAATCTCATAGTCGCACAAACATACACAATAACACACAACTAAATCATTCATTTGAGTGTACATTAGACATCTAATTTTCAGTTCACGCACATGTGACAGGCATTGCATCACGTATTTATTATTATTTTGATCTAAAAAAATCCATCATAACAACAAAAGGGTCCGTCTGTCACTTCCGCGTGGCTGCGCGCGCGCATACGGACGGTATAAAAACTGAGATAAACTCATGACGAGGGTAGTCGGAAATTTTAATCAATCTCCATCGCTGTGTGATAATGCTAATAATATTAAAGATCCCGACTTGTCACCTTATCATAGACTTATCGTCTCTTATCTCGTAGGAAATGCAGTTGAAGCCAATCACTCGCATTGTACCTATAACTTAAACTTAAACTATATATTGCTTGAGAACGAAACTATATAATATTATACTAGCTTTTGCCCGCAGCTTCGCTCGCGTTATAGGGAAAGCTTGTTCGGGAAAATACCAATACCAAAATTGAATACATAATGGTGTAGTGTAGGCACTGCACAGCCGTATCAGTTGTATTTTATTTGAATGTTTCCTGCGACTTCGTAGGTACGCTCAAGAAATCTACCGAGAACTGTACCACAAATAAAATTTAATAAGTTGCAAAAAGTATTCTGTGTTAATTCTGCCTAACCTACTACGGGCTACCATTTAAAACTAAACATATTATTATGTACATACAAACTTTCGCGTTTAGGTATAATATTAAATAAGGATTTCCTTGTAGCCGATAATTAGTATTTTAACGATTTCGAAAATCTTTTCAATGGGAAGACGTTGTGGACTTTGAACTTATTAAAAATGATTTGGATTGTGATCGCCCATCCTAGTTGGGACCATGACAGAGTTTGAGAGAGAGATGAGTTAGCAGTACGACCACGAAGCCATCTAGCTTCTCACTTATTCCTCATATAATAATCATGATTAGGAATAACCTAGGTAAAGTTTTAACCAATTCAAATATCTGGTTATTTTATAGCATTTTATACTACGTTATTTTTTAGATTGATAAAACTTTTTGTAGGTATGAAGTATGAACCGATTGAATTGACATACCTACACAATATTCCCTTACGGATAGGAATTAGGAAAGCAGAGCTATCCTAATTCCTATCCGCGTGGAACCCGTAGGTAGTTAGGTAGGTACCCAAAAATTTTCCGCGATAACAAGCGAGTCCTATGTATTTATCCAAGGGCTAAACTACTACGGTAACAAATTTTATAAAAATCCGTTCCGTAGTTTCTGAGATTAGCGCGCACAAACGTACAGATCAAAAATCTGGGTTAAAAACTAAAAACCTATGTATTAAACACTGATAAATCGAGCACAAATAAATTAAATATTACATATTATAACAACAAAAGAAAAAGAAATATAATACCTACACTCAAAGTATTCTACTGAAATCATACATATATAATATTAAAAAGAGGACTGAAATAGTATGTAATATAATAAGTATTATGAATATAATTAATATAGCAATCGCAAATATTTAGGTGCCTAGTTTTTCAAAGAGATTTTCATCAAATTTAACTTTGGCATTCTTGTCAGATTTATTTTTCAACATGATGACAATATATTATGTCAAAATAAAAATAAAGCTTCCCACTCACGGGCTATCGATTGCTTCGATCAAATTAGAAAATAATTCGTATTTGAAAGTAAATTGTTAACGACAAACTATTACACAAAATGATTAGTGTAAGACCTACCAGCTAGTGGAACAAAATTTACTCGTATATATACGAGTTTCATATAAAAAGTATAGTAAGGTGGTCCTAGGATCGCAGACTATATTTAATTTTTATCTAAACCGATTTACTTGCAACTACGAACCCAGTAAATGTTTAAATTGTAAAGACTAAATCGATCGATCGCTTGTGTGTGGGAAGCTTTATATCAAAAGCACTAAGGAGTATTTATATCAACTTAAAAGCAAATCGCTCCCAAGCAACTTTCTTTCCCTTTTTATTCCCGTTAGCGGACGAATTTCAATAAACTATGATACACGAATTCCATCAATTCTGTTACATAATGTTTGTGCAAAATATGAAGTAGATTGGACCAAGGAATCACGTTGCCCCATACAAACTGTTTTACCCCTTTTCACCCCCTTAGGAATCGAATTTCGAAAAATCCCTTCTTATCGAATCCCTACGCATTACAAAGAGCAAGCCCTGCAAGTTTCAGGTCTCTACGATCAGCGGTTTAGGCTGTGCGTTGATCCGTCAGTCATTCAGGACAAAGGATTTTATATGTATAGATATCTACTACAATGTGTAAAGAAAAGTTAGTTACTACATTCACCCGATACATACAACTTCAATACAAAAATACAAAAGTTACTTTAAATGCAGTAAAATGGCAGTAAATGATTGCTTGCCAATATCTTAAAATAATAATTGTACAACCTACATATAATAATAAATGGCTTAAACTTTTTTCCTTAGTTAGTAGGTTTTGCTACCATAAAATTAGATACGTTTGTCAAATGAAAAACCTCAATCAATAAAGTGCTTTTGTTAACATAATATCATCATCCTATTTAATATTATAACGTTAATTGATGAAAAGTTAATAAACAGCGCCTACACTGGCATACATCGTATGACGTGGAATTTAGAAGAAAACTTAGTCGTTTTTAAACACTGGTTTTGGAGACAGTAATAATGTGGTAATAACTAATAAGACTCGTAAAAATGACCTCCCAGTGCGGTATATTTATACATGAAATACGTACTGTAATGAAAACAAAATGGATCAAACGGCCGGCCGTTTACCGAACAGCTATAACACGTAAACATCAAACCGCCACTTCCTGCAATGATTTAATTACACCTGAACCACCTAAACATACGCTTCAAACATTTCTAGCATAAATATTAAAATTGGATTTCAAAAGCAAAACAGAAAAACTACATGTAGATAGTTCGCATGCGATTGAAGTGAACCATTAATAACTACAATTTTTATAAAATAACTATAACCCAACTACGTAGATTATTATATAGCCTATGTTACCCGGGCTACTATTACGAATCTATTGACAAGAGTTAAATGAGATCATTAATTAAAATCGAACCTGTAGTTTAGGCGCTATATACATAGACTGCCAATATTTGTTTTTGGTTTTGCCGTAGTCGGGTAAAAAATATTAGTAATACTTTTTAATGTTCTACTTTTTTCTAATATTTCGCAAATTCTATAACTTATTTTCCTACATTCACATCCAGGACTGAAAAATTTTAATTCACTGTTTATTATCTTTCTGTTCTACCTACAATATTTCTTGCAGTAACGAAACAGCATATGATATTTAGAATAAGGTGTAGAGTTTATGATGTTGGGCCTTTTAAAATTAGGGCGTGTTGAGTCAGAATCTTGGCTCTACATACGATCCTGATGACTTTTTGACTGTGCTGGTCAATGGCGAGACCATTTTAACCAGCACCTTGTCATTATTTAACATGAAAATAATTTAGTGAGACTTCACTTGTTTTTGTTAGTTGCAGACAATGCTTTTTATTAATATTTACAAGAATCTATTTATCAATTGTCAGATCCTTAGCGTCATTTGAGGAAATCTTATACAAACTTCCATCCCCTACTTTAGGGGGTAAAGGGTATAAAAGTTCCAAATTTTCCTTTTTTTTTCTTTGTGTAGGTACTGCTACCCACATAACAAATTTCAACTTTCTAGAACAATAAGAAAAGGCCTAGAATCAGGCGTATTGTGGGTATTATTTGGCGGAAGATTGCTAAAAATAACAATATTTATTAAATTTCTGTTTTAGATGTCAACAAAATCTAAATTATAAGATTATAATTTATAACTTTATAATTATCATGCTTAATAAGTCCATTACTGGGATCATATTTCAAAAAATTTGTTTATCTAGTAGGTATAACTCAAACACAAGTTATGAGGGTTCCAAAAAACCGACGAAGTGCTTCGAGAAGATAGTTTGGTAGTGCCCTTGGACTTCGCTTGGCTCGTCTTAGTGTACCCAGATACTTTGTACTGGCTGCGTTTCGTTTGATCCTTAACTTTTCACGTTGTATTTTGCAATATAAATTTTAGAAGCAACGTAAACTACAATTAATTTGTAAACTTGGCCATATTTTTCCAGAACACGCATTAGAATCGTAAATCTGTCAATACAAACAGATTTCCAGATGAAATGACGAATGTTTCCCAACATCAAAGCGCTGGACCGGACGCGTGCTTTGGATGTGTTATCGAAATCCCAGGGAATTACACCTACCTATTACATTACGTAATCCTATTTCCATTGTAACAAAAGTAGATAATTCAAGTGTAGAAAGATAGATAATATTAGGTCCTTACATATGAAATTGGCGTTTTGTCGTACTGGCCACTTTGATCTCAAATATATAATTATCTTCCTTGGTTAGGAATTCCAATTTCAAATTCATACCGCTATGTACTCATGCATTTGAGTTTTGAAAACAGTAATCCATTTGTTTTGCCCTCTTTTGATTTTTTCTTTGCGTCACTCTGCAAAATGGAAAACTTGAAATATCGCATTATTTTCGAGTACGAGTTCCACCGTGGCACCAGTGCTGCAGAAACGGCTCGAAGGATTAATGATGTGTATGGCGGCGGTGTCGTAAAACACAGTGCGTTTTTGGTTTCAACATTGTCGTTCTGGAAATTTCGACCTGCAGAACAAACCCCGTGGAAGAATTGAAGGCTATTGTGGAAACGGATCCATCGCAAACCACGTCTAAGTTAGCTGCAGGCAAGTGTTAGTGATAAAATTGGGAAGCAAATTGGGAAGGTGAAAAAGCTTGAAAGGTGGGTAACTCATGAATTGAGTGCAGCAAACCGACAAACGCGCGTCGACTGCGTTACATTACTTAACCAGCACAGTAATGAAAGGATTTTAAAATGAATCATTACATATTGTGATGAAAAGTGGATCCTGTACGATAATCGGAAATGCTCATCGTAATGCCTGAACTCTGGCGAACCAGCCAAAGCCCAAGCGAAAATTGACTCAAAAAAAAAGGTTACTTGAGAGTGTTTGGTGGACTAATGCCGGTGTTGTTCACTACAGCTTTATTCAATCTGGCCAGACGATTACGGCAGATGTCTATTGCCAGCAACTGCAAATCATGATGGAAAAGCTAGCTGCTAAACAACCGAAGTTGGGCATTCGCTCTAGGCCACTACTGTTTCAGGACAACGCTAGACCACACACTGCACAACAGACGGCTACCAAATTAGAGGAGCTTCAATTGGAATGTCTAAGACATCCACCGAACTCCCCGGACCTTGCTCCAACAGATTACCATTTTTTTTCGTAATTTGGATAACTTCTTGCAAGGGAAAAAATTCAACTCCAACGTGATCCAAAATTACCTTCAAAGATTTTATTGATTCCTGTCCGAATGGTTTCTTAGTGAAGGAATGAATGAACTACTAATGAGATGGCAATGGTATAATTATACTTTAATTAAATAAATATAATACGTTTAAAAAAATCGACTCCTTGTGATGTGTGAAATGTTCCTTCTTTACAAAACGCCAATTTCATAATATGTAATGACCTAATATCGGTACTATACTAATGTCGGTAAAATCTAAAATTAGTTTGAGTAACTGAAGATTATTTTTGGTTCACAAGAACTGAACACAATGTCTACACTATTAAGGGCGCCACAGACGGCGAAGATACTATAATATTTTATCTTAAGATGCCTGGATACATTTTATATTACAGTACGTAATATGAAAATATATAGTATCTTAGCCGTCTGTGATAGTTCATACAAACTGTATAGCAAGCGATATTTTATCTTAATATAAAATATTATAGTATCTTCGTCGTTTTTGATGCCCCTTATTATTTATTATAAAGAGGAAAGATATTTTGTTTTGTTTTTTTGTTTGTTTGTTTGCATTGAATAGGCCCTGAAACTGCTGGACCGATTGTGATGAAATTTGGCACAGATATAGTGTAGACCACAGGAAATGACGTAGGCCACAGGAAATGACGATGAGCAGTAGCTCATCGTGACTAAATGTATGTTTCCCGCGAGATTTCCTTTTACGATCACGAAGTCGTGGACAACATCTCGTATTGTAAACAAGTGAAGTTATCAATTTGGTTTTCTCGGAAGTGATCACTGTTAATAATAAAGTTCAACAACCGTTGTAAAGTTTGTATATTCGGGGCCACCGCAGATATCAAAATAAACAAACAACGCCTGAATATCCGTAGCACTTCAAAACCAAGTGTGAGACGCGCCTGACGCGGTACAAGTGATGAGATGATGACTTATTGATGGACCTTAAATTTAAAATTAAATGTTACATCGTAACATTGAATCGCGAAAATCAAAAATTTCACATTGAACATAAACACAGAGTGAATGCACTTACTAAACTATTTTTTCTGACCGTTTATTGTTCATTTTAGGTATAGAGTCCATTGTAAATTGTAATATCAAGGTAGGTAGAAAATTACAAAGTTTCTGCTCGACCAGTTTCAAAACATTTTTCTTTACACTAAGACGCCATTAAAAAAAATATTGTCATTTATAAGATGCCAAAACCGAAATCTATACACAATCTATAGGTATCTGCATCAATTTATATTCATAATTACGAAACTAGAAAGGCGGACAATCAGACAGACAGACAAACGGATAGAGGGAAATTACAAGCGTTTCTCGAGTAATACGGAACTCTTTTTTTTTTTTTCAGAAACACAATATCAAGAATTAAGGCGCTCTTACCCTAGAAATACGCTTCTTTCAAAAATTTTTTGAGACCAATGGATACATTTTAGTGCAGCAAAAAAATATATGTTAATTTTGATCATATTTGCTAGAGGACCTTCGTTTTCAAAACACGTTATCTGAAAAATTTCTCGATAAAAAAAAATCATAAAGTAACCATTAAAATAGAAATTCTTGGAGTTGTAACTGTATTATTTGTGAACAAAAATGAGAAAATTATTTGCAGTTTCGTAAAACATAATAAAAGGAAGGGAATTGTTGTTTTGATTTTTCGTATAGAATGTGATATTTGTTAGTATTAATTTATTTCAATGATAAATAATTCGTACGAGTCGAATGAAACATCGCGAAATGGCGATCTGTCATTCCTTCTCTTTCATATCTATTGAATAAGACAGTACCGGCTTAGGCCTCTTGCTAATGAGACGTATGTCAAATTTTTCCCCTCTTTTCTGCTCAAAAATTATACGAATTTATTGTTGAAAGTCCGTTCAAATTTATTTTACCTCCGACTTGACCTTTATGTCGTCTGCATAAAGGTCAAGTCGGGGGTAAATATTAGTTTGTCTTTCGTCGTGTAATACTTATAACATAATATGCGTAATTTCGCGATGTGACGTAAGACGCTCGGTAGCCCTTTGGCTTTTTGAGTTGTTGTGACCAATTGGTCTCGGGTTCGAATCCCGGTCAGACGATTTTTTTTTTCTTTTTTTTTTGTCGCACTATAAAACTCCGAGCAATGCTTGTTTTCCCAGTAATAAAAGTATATGGTTAATTATGTACTTCTTTTATTATTAGTTACTTTAAGTTGTTGTAAATATTAGTTTAGATTATATTATATAAAATATGAAAAGATTGTTCGAGGAATGTCCAAATTTTTAGTCCAATGGATGGAGGTACAAAAACTCTTTATAAGTAGGTACTAGGGAGACCGAGCTTTGGTCGTAGTTTTAGTACAACGATAAAAATTAATAAAAATAAATAAAAAAATATTAAAGAAAAACAAAGGCATTATAAGAATCACAAAAATAATGTTTATCTTACCGGGATTTGAACTCACCACCAAAAATCAAACGTAGGTACGCAAACCGAGCTGCCAGTCAGACTGACGTAAAGTAACCGAAATTATTGATATAATTTATTACACGACGAAAGAAAAAACATATAATTGATTCAAAATTGACAACATTGATTGACAACAGAATGAGTAAATATATATATACCTAAATATTATTCTGTTGGTTTGTAAAGTTTATACATATAATTATATCAATTATTATAATCAATTCTAATTCTAATCACCATGAGCAGATATTAGGAACATGTATTCAGTAATCTACGTTTATTTTTTACTAGCTTTTGCCCGCGACTTCGTCCGCGTAAAGTTTGGTTTCCGTACAAAATTTTGACCCCTTTGTTACACCCGTAGGGGGCGAATTTTCAAAAATCCTTTCTCCGCGGATGCCTACGTCATTACATCTATCTGTATGCCAAATTTTAGCAACATCTGTTCAGTAGTTTCGGTTGTGCTTTGATAGATGAGTCAGTCAGGTTTGCCTTTTATATATTTAGACTAGGTGTTGCCCGCGACTTCGTGTGCGCAAAAGGAAATCTCGATGGAACCGTACATTTTTCGGCAATAAAAAGTATGCCTATGTGCTTCCCCGTTGTCTATTCTATTACTGTCCTAAATTTCATCAAAATCGTTCCAGTAGTTTCGGAGCCTATTCAATGCAAACAAACAAACATACAAACAAATAAACCTTCTCTCTGTATTATATTAGTAATAGATTAAATAAAGCAATATTTACAATTAATATGATGTAGCCGAAGAGACTATTTGGTTAAACCACAAATGTCAGAAACTAGGTATTTGAATTTTTTTTTGCTGTCAGATAGCCGAAGTTTCATGTATGTAGAAGGGGAATATTTGATATTGAATTTTATTGTGTATTTATGTATTGTATAAAATCAGTCGACAAAATTTAGTTTTGTGCTACGCGAACGAAGTTGCGGGCAAAAGCAAGTTTAGATTTTGTAACCGCTGAAAAATGCGAAATATATAAAATTTTGAAATGTCGTCCTAGGAAGAAACGTCAATGTGTGTAAAATGTCATAATGTGTATTGTGTTGTGTTACATGTTGTAGTGCGTATTCCGCAGTACTTCAACTGCATAATATTATAATAATACTAGCTATCCCGGCAAACTTCGTACCGCCATAGAATTACATTTGTTGACGTACTGACTACTGACAGCAGCGCCACCTACCAGGTCCAATTGCAAATCTAAACCATTCTCGAATCAACCTGAAGACACACATTTTTTTTTATTAAAATCGGTCCAGCCGTTTAGGAGTTCAGTGACTTAATTGAGCTTTTTTTTTTAGATTTTTTTTTACCCTTTAACTACTTACTAAAAAGCTTAACTTTCTCAAATCGCAATGGCTACATTTGGCACAAAATTAGGAATTAGACTTCTTATAATTGACCTAGACAGAAAATAGACATTTTGAAATACCTATATTAAATTGTAATGAGATATGAACCTAGACGCTGCGCTTTGCTTTAGGCGGGCAAAATACCGCTAGGCTATGAAGCACATTACGATATTATCGAAATTACGCTTTTGTACATTATAGACACATCACTTTGACGTATTTCGCATGAAGCCCCCCGCAGTAACGGGGGTGGCACGTCCCCCGCTCATCTCCTTCACCCCCTCGAATACTTCATAGTTGACTACTCACAGCGCCTTAAGAAAGAAGTCACAGCTCACAGGTGACGGCAACATTAATGCAACTAGAAACCCGAAAGCGACGACGACGAATATAAAACACATTATAATATCTACTCTGTTTATTCCGGTATATTTGGCCGCTAACCCTAAACAAGTCATATCGGTTGCGTATCGATTTGGCATATTGGCCCAGATGAGTGGGTTTGTTTAGTAGAAAACACAGGCGCACCGAGTACGTAAACAGCGGCCACATCAAAGACGAGCCGATTTTACTGCGCAATAGTCTTGATACTTTTTCAGTATGTAGGTATTTATTAATTAAATTATACTACTCGTATCAACGAATTATCTACTAATGTTTCAGAAAATAGCATCTGCGGCGCTGCTGTACGACGATTTGTATGGATTTCACTATACCATCAAAAAAAGTAGTGATATATAAGAAAAATATCAATATAGGTCAAATTATAAAATAATAATTATAAAATTATGTTATAAGAGTTCCTTTTTTGTTTTGAAGTACGGAACCATTAAAAGCATATTAAATAAAACTCTTAAATACCAGGGCGGTAAGCTAGTGATAAGTGGATATCAATAAAAAAAACTGTGATATGACCAAAAGGCATCCCTCAATTCTCAAAACTTAATTAACTATCAAAACGATTCGTTTTCGCTTGAAAGCACAACGGATTGATCAAAACCTCTTTGATCTTTGAATCACGCGCTCCTTACTTATATTACTAGTGTTTGTTTACAAAAATCCTAAAAACACGTGCTCCTAATACTAATTTCGCCACAAACTTATCAGTTCTACGGACTAATATAGCTTAGCTGGCGTTGCGTATTTACGTCATTATTCTTAACTCACTAGAAGAAAAATAATATTTCAAAATGTCATAAACTAAGACTATTTAACAAGTAGTTATGTACTCTATTACGATAGCACAAGATTTACAATTATCTGGCGGATTTTTTTGGTAGTGGCAGTGCTAGTGTGACCTGTCAAAATGGTGAGTGGTAGCAGGTTCGAGGCGTAAACATTTACAGACGGTCAGTACTCACTACTCAACTGTAGGACTGCCTCATACTAATTTGATATTTACAAACTCTTATAACCGACTCATGTTTATGACCGATAATAACCTTGAAAAGTAGTATTCAAAGTTTTTTTCACAAACGTTTTGTTCACAAAGCAATAAGAAACATTGTAGAGATAAATTCAATATGAAGATAAAGTTACTTACTACTTCACCTTTATATCTACTGATTGATTTCATTGGCAGATTTAGCATATCCCTCGGGTACCCCTGAGATCATGTCAAACAGTCAAAAAGTGTTTGTGCTTGGTTACCTGGTTGGCTACACAGGATGATGGGAATGTTTGAACGTTTAATAGTTTAATGTATTTTTAACTACTAACATGTTTAGGTATTTTAATGTAATTATTATATCACACGTAAATCAATAATTAATTCCAGCTTATAATAATTGATTTACGTGTGATAATCCAACATTAGTGGTGATGTTTGGTGATTGTCATTTTTATCAACACCCTTACTGGTTAGGTATAGTAAAAGTGGTTACACTGTAACAGAAGCTTCCCGAAGAGTTAGTAGTCATTACCGAGGAAGTATAAGAGTTTGGTGAAAACTTTAGATCGCATTCAGGCACAGACGTTCATATCTATAATTTAGTGTAGGTGACTTAAATTTTTTAGTGTTTCGTAACCGTTTCGTAAAAACGAGACCCCATCACATGACTATGATATGACTCCACAGTCTGCAGTATGTCTGTCCGTCTATCTATCACGAGGGTGTACCTATTTATTCATAGCTGCTAGACAGTCGAAATTCACACATGATGTACCTATTTCTGTTTCCGCTATAATAACAAATATTAAAAACAGAATAAATTTGTTATTGTTCAAAATCTATAATATTTTCTTCGTTTTTTTATTTCATCGATCAATTCTGTTGTTGTTTGGTTAGCGACGAAGTCCACTGTCAAAGCCGGTGGTCTTCCGGTGTAGACTTTCGTGCAATTGCTGCCGGGAGCAGCATCCTGCTTAATCCAATTACGGCAATTACCACCAAGACGAACACGACGATAATTTCATTCGGAGAAACTTTAGTTTAAGCAGTTTAGTTGATGCCTAAACTATGTTACGTACGTTACGTTTATTGTGCTGTAACGCATCGCTAATAGATGTTCGCTCCTTTGTGTCGTGAGGACACAAAGGAGCGAAGTGCGAAGTGTTTGAAAATATGATATGTAGTCTTGAATCAGAGCCCTGAATCTCGTAATTAATTTACACTTCCATTTAACTTTTATTGTATTACTAGATGTTGCCCGCGACTTCGTGCGCGCAAAAGCTAATTTCGCAGAAACCGTACATTTTGTCGCAATAAAAAGTATCCAATGTCCTTCCCCTACTCTACTCTACATCTGTGCCATTTTTCATCAAAATTCTTCAAAAGTAGTAAATCATCAAAGTAGTTTCGGAGCCTATTCAATGCAAACAAACAAACAAATATACTTTTCCTCTTTCTTATATTAGTATAGGTATAATGACTCATCTTGACATAAAAAGATTTTTGGAGTTCGGACCCATCAAAACTTGCTTAACGTTGGTCTGAGTGTTGAGAATATTACTTTGCAGTTTTTGTTTTGGAGTGGATTGTAACTGTATCATTGCAGGATTTAATTAACAGCATGTCCCCCGGGCACCCCTGAGATCATATCAAACGGTTCTTGCGGTTGGTTACCACTGTCGATCCTGGCTACACAGGAGTTGCAGTGGTGGGTAAGTGTGGTGGGCCAATTGCCCGTTAAAAAAAATAACAGAATCGGTCTTAAAATCGTACTAAGCTGTGGTATTATACATAGAGAATAGTAGAGACGACTACATGTAAAATGTTTACTACCTACTTGATAAACGTAAAAAGTAGATATACTTATATTTTAATTTTATACATAGTTTAGTAATTAAATACATCATATATCTAAAAATACAAAAAATAAGTAAAAAACCTACTTACATCATTATACGTTCATTTGCATCATTATATACGAAAACATCCTTTACAGTGCCTAAGTATGAACTTAAACGCACAAATTTTGGAGATAGATATTTTCAAATATATTCCTGCGAACTTATATTTCATTCAAATTTACCTAGTCACAGAGGTTACGACTTTGTATGACGCAATTTCACGAGACTTGCGAAATTTTGTAAACAACGCTCTACCTGTGACAATATTGATTTTTATGTACTGTTTCCTCTGAGAACTTACTCATATTTAATACTATAAAGTATAACTAATGCAATAAAAATCAGTCGTCTAGCTCTAGCCAATTACAAGATTCCAACAGCAGCTTCGATAATAGTATCACGATTAACAATCAATACAAATCGCTCTACCTGTGACAATATTGATTTTTATGTACTGTTTCCTCTGAGAACTTACTCATATTTAATACTATAAAGTATAACTAATGCAATAAAAATCAGTCGTCTAGCTCTAGCCAATTACAAGATTCCAACAGCAGCTTCGATAATAGTATCACGATTAACAATCAATTAATCTTTTATTTATTAAAATACATAAAAATATACATTATACATTTTAAAATGATACTAGAACTTTGTTGTGATGTCATTCAAATTTAGCTTTGATCACTGACCCAGAAATAAAATTAAAGTTGAATAGGTACAATTAGGAATAAAAAGCAATTGTATCTAAATTAGTATTATTACAAGTTCCCAAACATTCCCTTAAATGCCCAAAAATGTTGTATTATTACAATAAAAGCAAAGCAAATGGACACAAACAGCCCGCATGCTGTATCAAATCACACTACGTTTATTGTGCACACAAAAATGTTACAAACCAGGAATCAATTCCTGTATCTCCCTGTTCTGACAATTTTATGAATGTTTATAATAATGCGTAATTTGATAAGGCCTTATCCATAATGTTTTTTTTTTCATTAAAATTAAATAGTTGTAAGTAGGTACTTCAGAATTTAATGCATAAGCAGGTTGACAGTTGTTATAATAAGTTATTAATATGTAGGTAATTATGATAGTAACTGACAACAATTGTAGGTATTGTGAGTGCTATGACACAAATAATTATGCGAACACTCTAATTGTTTATAAATTAGAGTACCCGGGTTACGTTAGTAATATATATTCTTTGCCCGGGTACCGAAGTTTGCTCAAAGCTCTAGTAGATTTAAAAAAAAATAATCACAAAAATATTTAACCAGGGTTCGAGTGGTTCGAATCCACCATATTGCTAATTTTTGAACAATGCAAAAAATTTACCAAACTGTAAATCGGATTGACATTATTAGAGAAGAAATTATTGATATTTTGTTGCATAAACAAAGAAAAAACATATAACTTAAAAATGCGCAGTTTTCCAGGGATAAAACCTAGCTAGATCGATTTTTGTCCCCCAAATATCTTGTATACTTACTAAAATTCATGGAAATACTTCCAGTCGTTTTCGAGATTACAATTAAGTATTTAAAAGACTAGCATTAATTGCCCGCGGCTTCGCCCGCGTAAAATTAGATTTTAAACTTTCACCCCCTTGAGAGTTGAATTTTTAAAAATCCTTCCTTAGTGGATGCATACGTCATATGAGAAATATGTGAGCAAAATTTCGAATTTATAGCCTTATTAAGGGTTTGGCCTGTGCATTGATACATCAGTCAATATGCGTTACCTTTTATATAAACTTAATTGTCTAGTTTAAAGTATAAGATACATTATAGTCATTATTTAGCTGTATATTCAATAATATTATATTAAAAAGAAGCTGGTTCCAGATATATTTGTAGGTTCTAAGTTCTAGCTCTATTATCAACATTCAAATCCATAAGAAATAAAGTATCCAGTATTCATCTTTATGTCTCTATAATACAATGTGTCTAATAAGAATAAGATACACCAGTTGCGCATTATGAAGTCAGCTTTACGATATTATCAAGAGAGGACAATTCTGGAGATTGGAGTAAAGTGAGTGAATGCGGGAGGAGGAGGGAGGATGCGCGGAGGGACGAGGGCGGTGTCCTCGTAAATACTAATTATCACACAAGCCCGCACACCAGTGTTGTCCCATAATTATAACAAATTGGAATAATTCGTTTACCTAATCACTATTTTAATGAAACATCGTGTTAATAGTTTAATGTTATGTTTGCCGAGTTCTTCAGATGTTCTTTAATTAACTGTTAATCTAATAAAATGTTTAGTTCCTTACACTTGTTCTAATATCAAATATTGTGTCTTTTGGCTTGTCTACTATGTTGTGTGGGCTATGAGTTTGGGTTCTAGTAACACCAAAGTTTTCTAAAACAAATTTTGGCAGTCTATTCCTGTACTCGTAACAGAGATTCACATAGATATTTCTTGTAGTGCAGTAATAACTAATCAGTTTAAAAACCGAACAAGAGCTAGTGGGATTCGCCCACCGTGGATTCCGTTCAAACTATAGGAGCATCATAAATAATTTTGTCATTTTTTGATTTAAATAAAAACTAATGCGTCGAAGAAAAATAAGTTTTGGAATGCTATGCGTTTATGTCATCAAGCTCACTTAAACTAGTAGATTCAACTTAAAATTTTAACCTCGTCTTAGACTTTAGACCTCCTATTTTTTATTATTTAATTACAAACGTACAGTTTTTAGTTTTTTTCTTGTACCTACTTGTAATTTTTAACGACGTAACTTTTTCTAGTTCTTCTAGGTTAACGGGAAGTTGGTACCTTATGAATTATTATTTCCTTGAGAGATTGTCGAAATATGCGTTTTTGTTGCAAAAACTGCCGTATCATTTTGGGGTTTCGTAGTAACTACAAGGATGAAATAACCCTTATAGTTTCGCTCTGTCTGTCATCTGTCTGTTCGTCTATCTGTCCTGCCTTGCTAACTCCGATAATTATAATCAATAGATAAAATTTGGTAAAGTTATATACCTACATTATTGTTTGCATCCTAAAATAATTATCAATTTTGTATTTTGGGGGTGGAAACGGGTATGATTTTTTTATACTACCCCATTGTATCGTCGAATAGGTCATTTTAAATAAAGGCGATTTTACGGAACCCTAGAAACATTCATAAGTATTTAAAGAACATCTTTATCATTTTCGTAAATGAATGTATTAACGACTACAGCTGTTTCCCGCGACTCCACCCACGTAAATATACTATTGTGTACCCTATGTTTAAAAGCCTAAACTACTACTATACCAAATTTCATCAAAATCTGTTTTGTAGTTTTTGCGTGAAAGATTAACAAACACCCATCTATCCTCACAAACTTTCACATTTTAATATTAGTAGGATTAGAAACAACCTCCGTGGTCTAGTGGTTAGAGCATTGGCTCTCGACTCGGAGATCGTGGGTTCGATTCCCGCATTGGAACAACAAAAAATGTTGTTTCCAAGTTTGGTTAGGACAATGCAGGCGTCGGATGGGCATGTAAAAAGTAAAAAGACCTGCGCCTCATCTCTCGTCAGTCGTGTCGGTTATCCGTCCCACTGGATTACGAGAGTAATTAAAGGAAGAGAGAGTGCTCTTGTGTACTGCGCACACACTTGGGCACTATAAAATGGCCTGGCCTGGTTTCAATGAAACCGGCCACCGTCACCGAGATCGGTGGGGAGGAGTTATTATTAGTAGGATTTTACTTGCAAAACATATTGTGCTAAAAATACTCTTAACTATTTTATAAGGAAGGAATAATAAACCAATTTGAATAATATTGATCAATATATAGAGTAATGTTGTCAGTGGTTCCCAAACAATTGTCCGCAGTTGGTCCACTATAGGGGCCCATTGGCGAGCAATTTGCCGTCCGGCGGGCAACAAAGCGCACATTATACCACAATTGAGCAGCATTGGGAATATCTATAGGCTTTTCAACAGTAATTGTGACAAGTACCTACACAAGCACTTCATCGCTGAGAAATCTGTGTGGCCACACAATGAACATGACTCTACTGACTCATATAATATGTTTTCAAATGACCTCTGTACTCCCTGATATCTACCAAATTGGCACCGGCACTTAATTGTTCCAACATGATTTAAAGTAAATTCTTATATACTAAAAAAAAACAGCCAAGAGTGAGTCGGACTCGTGCACGAAGGGTTCCGTATAAAACGGCAAAAAAAATACGTTTGTCGTATTAAATATGTTATTCTGTTTTTTACTTGTCGTTATAGCGGCAACAGAAATACATCATCTGAGAAAATTTGTTAAGGAGATACACCCTTGTGACAGACAGAGGGACAGACAGATGGACAGACAGACAGAGAGGAAAGTCTCAGTAATAGGGTCCCGCTATTTACCCTTTAAGTACGCAAGCCTAACAAACGTATAAGTAATGACAAATAGGTAATAGCTTAATATTAACAGCTGCTAATTTATAAAAATACAAAAAAGTATTGAGTATATTGTTATAACGCGTTTCAAATGAGAATAGGAACGTCAATGACCTTTTTCTATCAAATATCACTTAAAAAGTGCAATTTTCAGAAAAAATTATGTGCATATAAATATGAATAGTCTTGCATCGAATTTAAATAAAAACGTAAAATAGTAATCAATTATCTAAACATAAATGTAACTATCATAACAGTCTAAATTCGAAACAATATGGTGCCGCCGACTCGATCCTATTCTCATTTGAATCGCACTATAAAACGATTTACAATACTCATTAAGTCTTGCCGTATCGTAATTGGCACCGAATTGAAACCTAAATCATTCAATAATAAAAATAATTGAATAAAGTCGATTTATATAAATTTTGATTTATAAAGGACATAATAGTATTAAATTGATTATTATTAATTGTCGTCCATAGATCAACACTCAACAGCACAAACAGCGGAGGTCGGCAAAGATGACCCACTCGGTTTAAAAGGGGTAACTAATAGTACCAAAACACAAGCGATAGCGTTTTGATACTACACGTGACTTATTAGTTTATCTAATGATATCCTTACTAATGTTATAATTGTAAAAGTGAGTTTGTTTGATTGTTTCTCTATTTCACGTAAAAACTACTCAACCGATCATCATGAAATTTGGCACAGATATAGAGCAGACCACGGTTCTCCGTGGTCTACTCTATACGCGGTTATATACGTCCAAAAGGGCGTATGCTACGTTGCCGCGGCAAAATATACGGTTCCCGCGTTATCTCTTTATACGCGCACGAAGTCGCGGGCATCATCTTATCAAAAATAAAGCCAAATAGAACTTGATTTTTTTTAATAGAACATTATAATATATTGAGTATGTTTTGACTATATTACATACATACGTACATATAATCACGCCTTTTTCCCGTAGGGTAGGCAGGACCGCCTCTTTCCCGTAGGGGTAGGCAGAGACCACTTCTTTCCACTTGCTACGATCCTTACATACTTCTTTCGCTTCGTCCACATTTCTCCTCTTACATTCAACGTAGCCAAGCGTCTCTCCATGGTCCGCTTTTCGCCTCCGCGAGAAACGAGACGTGATGGGTGGCGAACCACATCGCCGCCATTTTGGATAATTAAATTATTTTTGATTATCCATTGCGTTTCCACGGATTGGTGGAGAAGGTAGGAATAAGGAAAGGGAAGGATAGGTGGTGTGAAAAGGAAGATTGGTAAGTTAGAGTGGGAAATAGGGAATGTAGGATATTACCGCCCAGGAGGGCAAGGGATAGGACAGTAATAGCTAGGGAAGCCGGGGTCGCATACCCGTATACTATACCACAACTACCGGACAGGTAAGTTGGGAAGAGTATCCCATGACGTAAGATACGAGCTATTTACAATATAACCGTTTAGTTTTTGGTCAATATAAGTCCATGAATTACACCACGCCATGGGAAGGGTAAACAGTTAAGCGAACTTAAAGCAATCTGTTCCGGTTGTAGTGTGGTGTGATGGTGGACAGCGTGACGGATCCCAATTAGAGGGTTGAGGGCAATTAGGATATTGTTTTTAATACTAATAGTGTTTATGTGAATCTTACGCGATTGGTTAGACCGCGAATGTTTGTGTGATGATGTGATAACACGTCACCAACTTAGCACCGTGATACGTATGAGCTAGTAGACTAAGGGCTGATGATTCGGAATCCGTCGAACCCGGGAAAATTCAAAGCACTGAAAATAGAACTCTGCGCTAATACAATAGAGTCAAAAATCGAAGTGACGAGTGTTGGGCTGTCATATATGACACTGACATTATTTTGACTCGACACTTGTGTGTTTGATTTTCAGCTCTATTGTATTGGCGCAGAGTTAAATTTTCGGTGCTCTGAATTATCCCTCCCGGATCCCGGATTCCGGATCATATAGTCACAACTCACAGCCTTAAACTGCAGACCTTCTTTAAAAATTGCAATCGCTGAGAGACTAATTGTGCCCGTACATACGCATAGACATAATATATAATATTATAGACGAGGTATGTTGAGGTAAAAAGTGTCTCTAGTTAAATGGCCCCACTTTTAAGTTTTTTGGGGCCATTTTGACATTTGAACTATGGTCAAAACAAGATGGCTGACATTTGAAGTATGAAAACCAAGATGGCGTAACTTTTTATTGTATACTGTCAAATGTACATCATAGGCTATCTTGAGTTTTGATATATTTGTGCTACTATCTTCGACAAGTTGGGAGTCACAGATCTTCGTCAGAACTCAGAGTGCTTCGAAGAAAATATAACAATATGTGGCTTGTTTTCGGTAATCGTTTTGACACTTTCCTTCTAATACTCTAATCTACACTTCCGTTGTTATGGTCATAACACTCATAACAATATAAGTGCGAAGTGTGAAATGTGAGTGCGGACAGACGCGGGCACAGTAAACAAACGGCGTGTCCGGGGCCCAATAAGTCGCATTAGAGCATGCGGGCGCCGCACCGCACCGGTCAGCGCGCGGATACTCAACATTTCTACCATCATACAAGAAACGGCTTTCTTTATAGCAGATGGTATCTAAATATATAAAAGGCAAACCTGACTGACTCATCTATCAATGTACAACCGAAACATGCATGTATATAAAGTTGTAATGACGTAGGCATCCGCTAATAAAGGATTTTTGAAAATTCGCCCCCTAAGGGGGTGAAAAAGGGGTTAAAATTTTGTATGGAAACTGAACTCCACGCGGACGAAGTCGCGGGCAAAAGAAAGTCTGCTATAAAGATGGATCCCAGCTGAAAGCTACAAGTTTACTTCTCCCAGCAACAGTCAACAAAGAAAAGCTATGTAGAAACATACCGTAACATATCGAAAGATTCAACAAAAAATGTTTAGTTGATGTGTAACTCGCTTTCATGCAATTTTCGGGGGTTATTTCGTTAAAAAGCTATTTAAAAATAATAAAGTGCACAGTATACTTAGGGCCTGTTTCACAATATTCTAACAAGTGTCAGATAGCTTAGCTGCATGTTTTGTCTCTATCGCTCGAGTAAGCAGCGACAAAACGGCCGGATTTAAAGCTATTTGATAATAATTAAGTTAAGCGTGTATCAGGCTCTTACTATTCAATTTTATGTACATAATAACAGCAGCAGTTTAAGCAGGTTCCTAAATCTACTCGAACTTTTAGAGCCAAATGGTTTACCATATCTGACTTAAAAATTAACAAGCTTAGGGTGCGATGGTGCGAACTAATCAGTATGAGTGGTGTTTAAAATCATTTAATTATGAATAAGTATTATTGAACACAGGTTGAACAGACAGAGTGGAGTTCCTATAACTCTATTCCTATCGGCTTCACTTACCACTTACCTTTTGAAAGCCCTCATGCAAATCCCTATGTACTATACAGGCTAGGGCTTCCCTATGAAGAAGACTGAGCCTTCGCCTTCTGCTAGGGAGGCCGCCATAAAATTTTAAAGTAATTAATATTAATATTCATTTAGATTCACTTTTAAATTAAGCAAATCTGTGAAAACGCCAGATCGAGACCCCAGTGCATAATATTATGACATCATGTCTCGAGCCGATCTCGAGCGATCCTGAATAAAGCCTTATCATACAGTGACTCAAACAAAACATAATATTTGGTGCGGTTTTTGAACATAAGAGTTTAACGTACTTGGGTGTAAATTAACGAAAACTATCGCTCCCAAATAATCTAGACACGGGGTAGCGTTTAGCTTGAGCTAACAGAAATGGCGAGTAGCACTGTGTGTAATATTACACAAAGCATTTAAAGGCACTTTTGACCACCGTATAACTCAAACTATTTCACATAAACATAGCCAACTTGACGCATATATTACTTGCGAGATATTGCTCCAAAATTCATAAACATACCTCTAATGGTTTTTCTTATATTAACGTCCAAAAATCGCAAAATCAAAACTCTAACCTAGTTCCAGCTGGCCTAAAAAAATCTAAATTTAGCATCCAGATTTAGATTTAGAATTTAGAATACAAAGGGAAAAATGAGAAAGTAGTAAATTATCATTTTATTAATTTTTTTCAATTAATTAATTACTTAGCGGACCATGGAGAGATGCTTGGCTACGTTAAATGTAAGAGGAGGAATGGATGATAAGAATGAAAGTGGACGAAGCGAAAGAAGTATGTAAGGATCGTAGCAAGTGGAAAGAAATGGTCTCTGCTTACCCCTACGGGAAAGAGGCGGTCCTGCCTACCCCTACGGGAAAAAGGCGTGATTATATGTATGTATGTTAATTTACTTACTTATAGTGCCAAAATAAAATCCAAATTATCCAAAATGGATATGACGGTCGGTAATGATTTTGATACCAGGTTTAATTTTTTTTAACACGCTTATATTAACTTCACCTGTATGTAAGCTTGTTTGCTTGCTTGTATGTAACTATCAGTACAATGCGGTCGCCAAGCAACCGTTTGAAGTTATTTTTTTTCAAATTTAAAAATATCTGACAGTCTAGAATTGGTCTAGAAGCATAAATGAAATATAAGCTTCTTGCTGACAGTGTTTTCTATAATGTTGCTATTCTATTTCAGTTCATGTGCACAAAAAGAAACTTGGCTTTTTTAACACGCTTATATTAACTTCACCTGTATGTAAGCTTGTTTGCTTGCTTGTATGTAACTCTCTCTTGCTCGCCTGCTGCCTTCCTCGACTCTGGTAGCTTTAAAACACGCTTTTAAAGAATATCTAACTAAAAAGTTGAAAATAAATATAGTTTAAAAAAAAAACTAAAAAAACACGCTTTTAAAGAATATCGAACTAAAAAGTTGAAAATAATTTTAAAATTTTTGAAAATAAACTTAAAACAGTAGTATATAAAAAATACCTACTAGTATAATTGAGGGAAAAGCGTGGGGCGCTTTGTGCCATAATTTTCGTATATCGAGCGACCCACGCTTTTCCCTCAATTATACTAGTATTTTTTATATACTACTGTTTTAAGTTTATTTTTAAAATTTTTAAAATTATTTTCAACATTTTAGTTCGATATTCTTTAAAAGCGTGTTTTTTTTTTAGTTTTTTTAAACTATATTAATTTATATTCAACCATTTCATTTTTACTTGTAACGAGTCTGAACATTGTCGACATTCGTAAAAGTTAATTTGCAGAAACCGTTCATGCATTCATTTTATTTCCTCATAGGTATATTTTAACTAGCATTAATTGTCCGCGGCTTCGCCCACGTGAAATTAGGTATTAAACCTTTATCCCCTTTTTTACCCACTTAGGGGCTGAATTTTAGAAAAGGCAGAAATACGTAACTTATCATATTTTACCGTCCTCAATTCATAAGAAATTTCATGCAAATATGTCCAAGGAATATAAAAATTTCATACAAACTTTTATCCCCATTTCACTTCCTGTGCTAGTGGATGCTTACGTCATAATTATGAGAAATACGTGTGCAAAATTTCAGATTTCCTTGAGGGTTTGGCCTGTGCGTTGATACATCAGTCAATCAGCTTTGGTATTTATATATGTCACCGTAAAATTGTAAAAACCGTTAGATTGTAATATAACTAGTGAAATTGTAAAATATTGATAGACTTCCGACGCGAATATTCTGTCTTTAATTTAACACATTATTTTTCGTTACATTATAAATAATATACTTAGTTAGGAATCTTACGACATATTTTTACAATCTCGTTAGTTATTTTACAATCTAACGGTTTTTACAATTTTACGGTGACATAATATGTATATAGATAGATAGATGAGCCATTTTTTATAATTACAGGAATATTTGAAATACATTGTAATACTCTGACTTAAAATGAACGTAGGTGGCGTGTGGGAGCGAGTTTCATTGACAAAGTGCTTATTAGATTAGATTGTGACCCCTGCGCGGAGGTTAACTCCGGTAATTGGACCTCTAGCCGGCCAGACTGATTGTTATTGACCACAATAAGGGACAGCAATTTACTATTCAAGATACATCATAGAGTATTGAGGTCGAATTACTTATCATTACAAGAATTATATTCGCTTTATGTGGCTCTAGAATG
The DNA here is from genome assembly GCA_905404095.1 of Glaucopsyche alexis. Lineage (NCBI taxonomy): Eukaryota > Metazoa > Arthropoda > Insecta > Lepidoptera > Lycaenidae > Glaucopsyche > Glaucopsyche alexis. The sequence goes on from FR990047.1 coordinate 10,002,432, forward strand.
TTCTTGACCGGTAGACCTAGCAGGAATATTTGACAGCGGCGTAAATGCAATGTTATCGAATGGAATTGTATGAAAATCTGTCAAAACCATGACAGCGCTCATACAAATTTCATTCGATAACGTTACGTTTACGCCGCGCCGCTGTCAAATATACATGGGCATCTAGTCAAGATGCATTCGATAATTTCAACGGCAAACTTCGAAATCAAAAATGTATGGGATTTGACATAAGTCATCGATAAGTGACATGTCGCTTGCGATGTAATGTGTCAAATCCCATACATGTTGTTTTCGACGTTCGCCGTCGAAATTATCGAATGCATCTTGACTAGAGGCTCTGCTAGGTACCATGTACTCAGTACTCACCGATATCGACGCGATCACGCGATGATTGAGCATTGATATTTGTCGTTGTCTAATCTTCATTTATTACCATTTCATTAACACTATAAATCTTTATAGTAATACAGCTGTACTGTATCGGCCATTAAATCTGGCAATAAATTTAAATTCAAGACTTCGTACGGAACTCTTGTCCTTTGAGTTTGCTTCGCACTTGAATTTTTTTTTACTGAATAAAAAAATATCGGATCCATTACCCCTTTTAACCAATCAGAGAGCCACAAAGCGTAATAAAAGCTGGACCCGTTCACTACACAATTCACTTTAACGACAGTAGGTGACAATCTTTACTGGCGATCGATAAGTAGATAGATCGGCAGATAATGGCACCATTAAAATTACTTAAAAATAGTGAATAGACAACACCTACGCGGCGCGTTTGATCTCCGCGGTGCGCTTTGATGTGCGCAAGCGCTGGTTCTCGTTACTTAAAAATTACACAAACAAGCTTTCCGATGAAATGCTGAAAACGGGCTTCATGAGAACATCCACTGAAAGGGTTGGACATTAGTAATCTTGTGTTCTGTACGGAAATGCTATTTTACTGATATTTCAATATCTTTACAAATATAACTATTATGTACAACACTATACTTAAGTACGTATTATTATTACCATAATACACGCGCTTTAGTCACCCTAGTGAGTAAACTTAAGAGATTTTTGTTTTCATTACTTTGCGATCTACAAAAGACCAAAAAATCGAAAGCTATTGTTTGCAACTAAAAGTAAGGAACTTTAGTAAATACTTAATTACAGTTCTGTTTACATTATTATATCAAATATTCGATTACACAACATTCAAACAAGTAAAATACAACAAAGAATTGGAATACAAAACGCACTCAAACAATTATTGTACGAAATAGTAGAAATATCGTATTACGATGTAGAGATAGGTAGAGTAACGAGACACCGGCTAGACTATAATTGCGCATAACATTGCTATCTCATCTCCGAGCTTGCTCTTGTGGAATAATGTCTGCGGTCGAGCTTTCAAGAGCATTGCTCCATGTAAAAAATACAACAAAAACAATATTATGTTAACTTTCACTTCTCTCACTTTGTTTATGTCTATAGTTTATTTATCACTTCGCTATTTTGTTCTATTTTAAGTGGCAACACTGTAATATTGAAGAGGACCAATCAGAAAGACGTTAAGCGGGTTGTTGGTCGGGTAGAGTGGGAGAAGTGGGGGTTGGCAGGCAGATGCTTCCATGTTAGTAGGACAGTCAGTCTGATGGCAGCTTCAGTTGTGAACAGTTCAGAATTTTGATTTGATTACGCTAAAACATTATAATAAAAGTTAAGTGAAGAAGTTTTATCTGTGTATTATTTCTGCACAAGTTAACAACTTCAGAATTGGGATCACTACGCCTAAAAAGGTCAGTAAAAGTGTTTTTTTTATTATATTATGTGGGTTGTATTTTGTTTGTAAGAAAATTTGAATAGATTATTTTATTATTAGCTTTTAATTTGATTAGCTAAAAAACAATGTTTTTTTTTCTCTTTGTTCCTTTGATAACTAATTGTGTAGAGTGAATATAATATACAAGAGTATATTATAGCATTTTTAAGCACGATTTATTGCATAATTGGTTAGGGCACTCCCTAATATTATGCAATAAGGATTGATAGCGATATTTGATAAACATTTGGCTGGGGCACTCCCTAGTAATGTGTAAAAATAAGCGCTGCTTAGAAAAGTATTTATCACTGGAGCGGGGAAATGAAGCATTATTGGAAATAATTGCTAAGTTGTAAGATTTTGCTTTGTGTTGAACGTAATAATTATGTAATTTTATTTTTTTTACTTGATATACCCTGCATTAACAATAATAAGTAAAATCTTGAGTTATCTTTATTTTTCTTTATTTACAAGTAAATCAAAGAGCTGTCATGTCCAGAGTATTGTATTTACATTTCAGGTCGCTAAATGGGAAATGATAAGAGGTTAGAGACACCTGAGCGCCCCAGACGTGGCAACCGATCGCGCAGTCCTACACGCAAGCGATCACGAAGCCGCGGGCGCAGTTCTCATCACAGTAGTGGGTCCAGGGTTAGTGCAAACAGTCGACGTGACAATTTATCGAGTAACCAGAGGAAACGATCACGTGCTGCGAGTCCTGATCGATCTTCACACTCTCAACGACGACTATACAGCCGTAGCAGGACCCGGTCTACGGCAAGAGAACCTCGCGAACGGTCAGTAGTTCTTTGTCAATCTAATATCTTACAACCGAAACAACCCGAAGTAATTCGAAGTGAAAGTCATTGCCGTGGATCAAGAAATCGGTCTCGTAGCCGGTTAGAGTTGTCTCATCATAATAATAATTGTCAAAGTAATGATACGGTACCGAATCAATGTGTACAGCCAATTAATGGCACTGATTCGACTATTTCTTTATTGCATCAAAATAATCAGGACATTGCGACAATTTTTAAAGAATTTATAAAAGTAATGAAAAATGAAAACCTTTCCAAGCCACAAGAGAGGTTTAATTTGACTAATAATAATGCAGTGCCTGAGTTTGATCCAATGAAGAAAAATCAATCTATAGATATGTGGATCACTAAGGTTAACGAGTGTGCTAACATCTATAATTGGTCTGAACGCGAGATAGTTCATTATGCTTTACCGAAATTAACGGGTGTAGCTCAGAGGTGGTATCAAGGCCTGCCCAGCGTTTTGTTTACGTGGGAAGAGTGGCAGAATAAATTAAAAACAGCATTCCCGAGTTCCGAGAATTATGGCCAACTTTTAACTGAGATGTTAGCATTACGCGCTAAGTTTGGTGATTCATTAGAAAATTATTTTTACGATAAAATGATTTTAATTAATAGATGTCGAATCTCGGGAAAAGATGCAGTCGATTGCATACTATTTGGAATTGATGATAGGTCAGTTCGTGCAGGGGCAGAGGCAGTACAGTTTTCAGATCCTGATAAGCTTTTAGTTTATTTGAGGAACGTTAAATCTTTTAAACGACCAGAAAGAAATGTACACACTCGTGCTGCATCTGCCACTGAACAAATAACAAAACACAAGCCACAGAAACATGAACATAAGATACTTAAATGCTATAATTGTGGGCAAGAAGGACACCCCAGTTTCAAATGCACTTTACCTTTAAAGAAATGTGATTTATGTTTAAAACTAGGTCACTTATCTAATGACTGTCCTTCCAAAAATACAAACGTTAAACCGGACAAATCCGTTATGATAGTTTCTGAGAAAGATAATGTGGAAAATAAATTTTTTAAAACAGCCTGCATTAATGGCACTGAGCTACCATGTTACATTGACTTTGGTAGTCAGTGTACTATGATGAGGTTGTCTGAGGCTAAGAATATTATTGGAACTTGGACAGAAGATGATTTACCTCTGTTGCGAGGATTTGGAGATGGAACGGTAAAGGCATTAGGAAAATCTGATATAAAATTGACAATTGATTCAGTGACTGCTATAACACCATTACTAATTGTACCAGATTATACTCTTCGAGTCCCTTTGTTAGTGGGTCAAACATTTACGGAACAAAAACACATAACTATTTTAAAAACCTGTGACTCGTTACACATTTCATCTAGTTCGAGCACCAAAGACAAAATACGATTATATGCAACCCAAGACACGAAGGTTTATGACGTATGTAAAATTGAAGTTTATACTGAGCCAAAATTTACAGGTGAAGTTTTTATCAACCATGAACTAAGACAACAACCAAGAAAGGAATTTGAGATTTTACCGGGGTTTTGTGAACTGACAGAGGGTAAAGGACATTTACTTTTGAGAGGACTTCCAAACCGAGAATTCTTGATATCCAAAGGTACATTAATGACTCGATCTTCAGAAAATGTTTCTTTCATTGTTAATTCAGTATCAGCGAAAAATCGTGATGATGTCAAAGGTGAAATTACTATAGATGATATTTCAGTAGATAAAGATTTGAATCCTAAAATATTATCAAAATTAGTAATATTGATTAATAATTATAGAGATTGTTTCGCTTTTTCAACCAAAGAAATTGGATGCACCAATGTAACTAAAATGGAAATTCATCTCAATGATCCCACCCCGGTTGTTTATCGGCCTTACAGGTTATCCCATACAGAGAGAAACTCAGTCAGAGAAATGGTAAATGATTTAGAATCTTGTGGTATAATCAGGGAATCGTGTTCAGAATATGCGTCACCTATAGTTTTAGTGAAAAAGAAGACCGGTGAAAATCGTATGTGTATAGATTATAGAGCCCTCAACAAAAAGACTGTAAAAGAGCGCTATCCTCTTCCAAGAATCGAAGATCAGATTGATGGCTTAGCCGGAAATAAATATTATACAACTCTGGATCTCGCCTCAGGATATTATCAGATTCCGATGGCTGAAGAATCGAAGCACTTGACGGCATTTGTGACACCGGACGGCCATTATGAATTTAATAGGATGCCGTTCGGTCTAGCAAATGCGCCGTCAACGTTTCAGCGAACTATTAATAAAATTCTCGGTAATATCAGGTTTCAACATGCATTTGCTTATATGGATGATGTTATAATCCCCTCTATAGACGCTGAAACTGGATTAAACAAGTTAAAGACAGTTCTGGATCTTTTGAGAGAAAATGGTTTGACGTTAAAATTATCAAAATGCAATTTTTTTAGGCAAAGAATTGATTATCTCGGTTTTGAATTAAGCTATAACGGAATAAAGCCTGGCTCGAGAAAAATTGAGGCTGTACAAAACTTTCCCAGACCAATAGACCAACACACGGTTCGACAATTCATTGGTTTGGCGAGTTATTTTCGCAGGTTTGTAAAGGACTTCTCTTTAATTGCTAAACCTTTAACTCAGCTATTAAAGAAGAATTCTAAATGGCAGTGGCAAGAAAATGAAGAGAGGGCCTTTACTGATCTGCGAGATGCTCTTGTTGACAGACCGGTACTTGCTCTTTACGATCCGACTTTTGAAACGCAGTTGCATACTGACGCGAGTAAAATAGGAGTGGGTGGCATTTTACTCCAAAGAAAGAGTCCTGACGTACCTTTTAGACCTGTTGCATACTATAGCAGGCAAACCTCACCACAGGAGCAACATTTCACATCATATGATTTGGAAACCCTGGCTGTGGTCTGCTCGTTACAGAGGTTTAGAGTATATTTATTGGGTGTGCCTTTTAAGATCATCACGGATTGTCAATCACTTCGTGCCACGTTTGAGAAAAAGGACATGATACCTAGGGTAGCTCGCTGGTGGAATTCCATGCAGGAATACGATTTTATCATGGAATATCGTCCAGGCTTAAATATGGCTCATGTCGACGCACTTAGTCGAAATCCTACCAAACCTCAAACGTTATTGGATGTCAAACAATCTTATAATATTGCGAATGTTACAGTTGATTGGATCGCTACTGTACAGCAAAATGATTCCGAAATAAGAAAAACACTTGCAATACTTAATGACAAAGATTTGGATAATGTACCTGACATCAAAAATAATTATGTTTGCAGAAAGGGTTTATTGTTTCGTAAGACTGACGAAGGGGAGCGGTGGGTCGTGCCGAAAAGTGTAACTTGGCATATTTTACAAGCCAACCATGATAATATTGGGCACTTTAGCTTTGATAAAACCCTTGATAAAATTAAAAGTGATTATTGGTGGCCGAAAATGCGCAGAACAATAAAAAAATATGTTGAAAGTTGCCTTGAATGTGCTCACTCGAAGGGTCAAGGTGGGAAAAAGCCAGGAGAATTACATCCTATTCCCAAAGAGACTTCCCCATTTCAGACGATCCATTTCGATCATTTGGGACCGTTTGTTCGAAGCAAAAAGAGAAATTGTTACCTGTTTGTCATTATTGATTCCTTTACAAAGTTTATTGTTTTAGTACCAGTGAAAAACACAAAATCATCTACGTCCATTGCAGCACTGCGAAATTACTTCCACTTGTTTGGTGTACCGAAGCGCATTATTTGTGATAGAGGAAGTGGGTTTACATCAAAAACATTTAAAGAGTTTTTATCAAAATTGGGTGTAAAGCAAATCCTCAATGCGGTAGCAACTCCTCGAGCCAACGGGCAAGTGGAAAGATACAACAGGACTATTTTGAGTTCCCTAACTTCGGCAAATTATGGTAAGCCTGAAAATTGTTGGGACGAGAAAGTGTCTGAGGTTCAATGGGGGTTGAACAACACAATCAACTAAGGTACAGGAAAGACACCAGCCCAAGCGTTGTTTGGCTTACGAATGACTGGTATGGGTGATGCATGTCTTACAGCAAATATTCAAGACGATTCTTCTGATGTGGGAAATCTTGAAACTCTGCGAAAAGAAATATCTGAACATGTAGAGAAGAGTCAAGAGCAACAAAAGAAAAGATTTGATAGACATAGAAAACACTTAAAATTTAACACAGGTGATTTAGTTCGAGTTGAGAGGGAAATTCCAGCAAGCGGACAGAGTAGAAAACTAGTAGCAAAGTATCAGGGTCCATATAGAGTCACACAAGTATTAGGTAATGATCGTTATGAAGTTTGTGATACACCACTTTCACGTAAAAATAATAGACCATTTAAAAGTATTATATCTGTCGATAAAATGTTACCGTGGCTTGTATTTAACAGAGAATTTGAAGATGAAGTCAGTGATGTTAGTAGTTAAAATGTACATTACGTTTAATCTAATGTTTACTTAGTGGTTATGTACATTTTATTTTAATTTGAATCCAGTAAAACAGTTTTGGAATGAAATTCATAAATAAATCATTATCAATTAATCAGTGATTATGTACATTTTATTTAATTTAAATCACAAAGTTTTGGTCATGAATTTTATTAAGGATTTATTTATTTCGTACAATTAAAAATTATGTATTTAAGCTAATGGTTCATGATAAATTAAAATGTAGTAATTTAAATATTCTGTTATTACATTTATACAAAGGTAATGGAAACATGTAGGATTTCCTATCAACGTGCTTAAAAATATATATAAGAACCATGAAGGAGTTCCAGTTATTTTTGTTAGTGTGGCGGAAACATGCAGGAGTTCTTGTCACATACAAATGTATAAATAAGATAACGTGACAGAAACATGCAGGAGTTCTTGTCACATAAAAATGTATAAAATAACGTGATGGAAACATGCAGGAGTTCCAATCACATTTGATAGAGCAGAAAATGAATGTTACTTTATAAATTATAATACTTAAACTAATTATGTAAATTTTGTAAACTTTATAAAAAGGGATTTGTTTATGTATAGATTTTGTTTAATAATGAGATTTGTTTTGTTATTTAGAAATGTATTATGTATTGTGTTGCTAATTATGTTCGTTTAATTCTACACGAGGACGTGTAACTAACAGGAAGGCCGATTGTTAACTTTCACTTCTCTCACTTTGTTTATGTCTATAGTTTATTTATCACTTCGCTATTTTGTTCTATTTTAAGTGGCAACACTGTAATATTGAAGAGGACCAATCAGAAAGACGTTAAGCGGGTTGTTGGTCGGGTAGAGTGGGAGAAGTGGGGGTTGGCAGGCAGATGCTTCCATGTTAGTAGGACAGTCAGTCTGATGGCAGCTTCAGTTGTGAACAGTTCAGAATTTTGATTTGATTACGCTAAAACATTATAATAAAAGTTAAGTGAAGAAGTTTTATCTGTGTATTATTTCTGCACAAGTTAACAACTATTTTCTCAAACAAGCACAAAACATCCAAACAACATGATCACAAAACGGCAGACTACTGGAGTCTGAAGTCATATTCATTAACTTTCTTATAATGTAATACAATGAAAAATTATAATTATGTACTTTATCGACAATATAAATGACCTAATGGGTGACTATGTGACCGAACCGAGATTATGTTATAGAAAATAGTTACGGCAATTGAGCTTCTGATGTCAATTAAAAATTGTTTGTGGTTAGTAAATTAGAATATCTTTGTGTGCGGTGGTAAACTGCTTGAAAATATACTTTTAATTTCACGGCCATAACCATCGCGATGGTAAACAAACTTTACTGAGAAGACTGTTAACATCACAAGCACGTAAGATGTTAGTAAACACCGCCCTCATATCGCGGCCACATTAGAGAACACAATTATAAACACACAAACATTTTCATGTTATTTCTAGGTTCACGGTACGATTACCGTACTCTGTAGAAAACAAAAATGTTTCTACAGACAAACGAGCGCCAAGTAATACTCGATACACACCTAACGTTTTATCGTAACGGTGTAAGCCAAACTGTAGTTTTATCTAACGTGTGTAATGTGTATGGCAAATCTTTACAATTCGCTACGATTTGCCATACTCATGATCGATAAAAGTGCACAGATTACACCGTTAAATCGTTACGATTAAGCGGCGTGTTGAAAACTTTGTATCTAATGAGTAACATTAATGAAAAAAAGGCTATGGCGTACGATACATTTGACAGAAAAAAATCTTCATGCAAGAAATAGTTACCACACGCTTCGGTAGAGCGCCCAGCGAGACCAATGATTATTCTGAGTTACCCCAATAAGTTATGTAACCATCTTGATTGAAGATTTTGTCAAATAGGTAATTATGCGGACTGAAAAGACTGCAGAAAGTGAATGTCCGTATGTCAAGATTGCAAATGTCAAACAGCGACTGCCCCAAACAACCATAAAAGTAGGATAGTGTGGACTCTTTTTGCTTCGACATGCCTCGTAATATGAATTTATTTAAATTTCATCATGAGCAAAAGTTGGATTAAGCCTTCTTCAAAAAGCTTTCTATTGGTCCCCGCAATCAGAACCTAAACTACTGAGTACTGCAGTACAAATATCTACCAAAGACAACTTGTAGTATGTGAAAAAGAAAGTATACCTTAGAAAAATTTCGTAGACCAAATTACAGTAATTGTTACTATTGAGTATTACAATATTATAGTCGAAATAAGTATAATAAATGATAATGGACGTATTGTGATGTGACTCCGCGTGAACGAATCGGATTTTGTTGACAAACGCACAATCGTTTGTATTTAGTTTTCATAATTATATTCCAGCAATTGTATTTTGCAAGTAAATCGCAAGATCAACATCCTTCCACTGTAGGGTGTCCAAAGCCCACACAATCCATTGAGAACAGTCTCTGATATAAAATATTTTAGGTAAGACTTATTTATATTTTTAAACAATTTATTAAAAATCAGTCTTATTACCTAGGTAACTGAATGGCTAATTTCTGGACCTTGATAAGGAAAAATCTAAAAATTATGACCATATTTATGAAAGCCAATATTTTTATTAAATATATATTTTTTATACCTTCATTATTACTAAATATTGTAAATTAACTATTATTATCAATCTAGATCCTTGGCTTCCAACTTTTAAAATCTTTCATTTTGTACGTGTAACGTGAAAGGCAGAATATCCGTCAAGATATAAAATAGTGGTGACAATGGTCCAAGCAAAATATTGAGCAGTGTGTATAAATACGATCAGAATGAATGTGAACAAACAAACATAAATGGCGAATATAAACATTTCGACTGACCCGTTTTCTGTATAATCCATTTTTTTGCAGTATCCGTAATAAAGGATTATTATTGTGATTATTTGTATGGAGTCATTCATAACTCCGCCATCCGCAACATTCTACTGTAGACATGAAAAGGATTAGTTATTATCGTATTATTAATTTTATAAATATTCTGTCATCTGTTAAAATATTTTTACTTATTTTGAGCGAGAATTCTGAATTGGAAAATGAAATAAAAAAATATATTGTAGTAGTAAATCTGTTTGTTGGACACAAACGTAATTTTATGTTTTTCTGCATTTAGTCCCTGTTCAGTTATTATTTCATTTTCTGTCCTTTAAATTGACGAAGTTTTTATAACTATTTTTGTACAATTGGGAAAATACAGAATTTGGCCAGCATAGTAGACATTGGCCAAATATCAAGATCTCAATACGGATTAACCTAGTACTTAATTAGTAAGTACTAAAATAGCATGTACTTACATAAAAGTACCACAGATTATAGAATCAAGAACTTTCAGTGCATGTTTGAACATTACATTGTTTTTTATTTTGGGGATTTATTGCTTTTTATATTTATGTTACTTCTCAAGTTACAATATAGTTTAGTGTTAAGACATCATTAACGTATATTTTTAGAACACATTGAGAGAATCAGCGTCAACGAAAATAAATACAAACGCCCAATAAAAACAAAGCGAAATCCGTATTTAGGGTGTCAATACGGCCATATTTAACCTGAGATTAGCGGAATTAAAATGTCGTCACATTGGAAACCAAACGCGTAACATAAAACTGTAAAACGGGTTAATCCGGCGTAATCCTCAAACATATGTATTTGTCGTTGCGTTTTGACGTAGATTTACAATTATTTACAAGAAACCCGGCCGGGCCGCTTGTGTCTCCTCAGCGTAAGCCACGGATTAGCGCCCGCCTTGTTTATGCTCCGCCGTCACCCACTAATTGTCTATGGCCGGGAAATGCCCGAACGTAAATGTAAGATGGCCGATTTATTAACAAGCCGCGCTCGCATTATATGCTCCTCGATATAGTCTCACATATTATGTCAGTCAAGGAATATTCACAAAATTTGGTTCATGTAGTTGCAGAGTTAATGTTAAGCCAATTCTTGCATTTACGAGTACTTCATTGGAAAAAAATATGATCGTAACCAGCAGTACCTAACCTTTGTTACTACAATTCTGTGGGTTGTGTCCTATTACGTGTACAAGTACAAATGATAAAATAATATTATAAACTATATGTAATGAAAATGTCTTAACAAATATAAAGTATTTTTTGTTAAATAATACTCTCAATCTACTCTGTACCTAATTCTTTGTTGAACGCGAAGTATTTTTATGTGTTGCCGCGTTTCACAATATTTCAGGGCGCAACTCGCAAGATGTTTTACGTCGCGGCTGCAGGGCTTACCCGGCTTACCGAATTCCAGCAGTAGGTACACTTGTTTTTGTTGGCTCCGGATCAGAACAACAGGAATCCTCACATTAGTTATTCGCAACGACTCCCCAATAGTGGCTGTAAAAACAAATTCTACTTCTAGTTGAATTTTAACGTGTATGGATCCCGTGGTATCAGTGCGAACTCAAAAGAAGTTTACCAAATCTTACTTCTTACTAATATTATAAATGTGAAAGTTTGTGAGGATGTATGGATAGATGTTTGTTCCTCTTTCACGCAAAAACTACTGAACGGATTTTGATGAAATTTGGTATGGTAGTAGTTTAGACTCTGGATTAAAACATAGGCTACTTTTTATCCCGGAAAAGTACAGTGTTCCCGCGGGATATTCGATAGTATATTTACGCGGGTGGAGCCGCGGGAAACAACTAGTAGTTTAATACGTATGGGCTAGGTATGCAGTATATAACATGTAATTAAAATAAAAAGGTTTACGTGTTGCAATGAAAACGTTCGATATTTTTAATTTACTCTTTAAGAGCATTGATTGGCGCGCGACTCAGATTTCACGAAAAACGCTACTTTTCAAATGCGTCTATATCTAACAAAAACTGGTTATTCTGATTTTTACATGTAGAAAAACACTAGAAAATATTGTATTCTAATTATTCACTTATCATTTATTTTAAAATAATTTCAAACTTTTGAATAAACTGAAAAAACTAACCAGAAGTTTTTACAACTTTAGGTTCAGGGGCAATTTCAAAACATATAATAGCTAAAACCGCTTACATTTTTTAAAAACAAAAAATCTTTACAAACTTGTTGGATCCTCTTCTAGAAGTTTTATTTGTCAGATTATTTTTATATACGTTTCTATCTCATAAAAATAAAATTTAAAGAATGCGAAATTATCAGGAATTATAGTTATTTAAAATGATGATATTTATGTACTGTATCTGACAACAGTGTTTGTAAACCCTCGTGCGCCTCGATTTATTTAGTAGTTTTAAAAATTCATATAAAATTCGTCAAACTAATTTAGTCAAAAATTTAAATAGCATATTAAAGATAAAAGGTTCTTCTCATAGATTATGTAAGTAAGAAACAAAAGGAGCAAGTAAAATACATAAATATCATCATTTTAAATAACTATAATTCCTGATAATTTCGCATTCTTTAAATTTTATTTTTATGAGACAGAAACGTATATAAAAATAATCTGACAAATAAACAATCTAGAAGAGGATCCAACAAGTTTGTAAAGATTTTTTGTTTTTAAAAAATGTAAGCGGTTTTAGCTATTATATGTTTTGAAATTGCCCCTTAACCTAAAGTTGTAAAAACTTCTGGTTAGTTTTGTCAGTTTTATTCAAAAGTTTGAAATTATTTTAAAATAAATGATAAGTGAAAAATTAGAATACAATATTTTCTAGTGTTTTTTACATGTAAAAATCAGAATAACCAGTTTTTGTTAGATATAGACGCATTTGAAAAGTAGCGTTTTTCGTGAAATCTGAGTCTCGCGCCGATCAATGCTCTTAACAAGTTATATCTATATTTGAGCTGCTAGCGGTCCCGGCAAACTTCTTACTGCCTTACAATTAAATTTGTTGACGTACTGACAGCAGCGCCACCTACCGGGTTCAATTGCAAATCCAAACCATTCTCGAATCTACCTGAAGACACAAAACATTTCATTAAAATCGGTCCAGCCGTTTAGGAGGAGTTCAGTGACAAACACACACGGAAGAAATATATATATTAAGATTGGTACTTTAATGACTTTGTTAAGTTGTATAAGTACCCGGGTGGCTGAACCTTCTAACGGAAAACCGAATCAGAAGTTTTCGCAAAACGGTACGCAACATAGCGCTGCATTTTCAACCGACGTCCAAAACAAAGGAGGAGGTTCTCAATTCGTGTGTATGTTTTTTTTTTGTATATATGTTACGCGATTACTCCGCCGTTTGTGGACCGATTTTCGAAATTATTTTTTTATTTTGAAGGGTTGACTCCCGCATTGGTCCCATTGTCACCAAATGGTAGACCTGGTGATGGGATCCATGAGGAATCGAGAGAAGTCCTCTAAATTTATAGGGACACCTATAGTGATTTTGACTTTTTTTGAAGTAACTTGAGCATATACTACCAAAAAGTGGAATGTTGTGCCAAGGTATATCCTGGATCCAAAAGCATTGAACGGTACTCCTCAGTCTTTGAAGATACGCGTTTGGGAATTTCAGGATTATTTATAAAACTGCAAGCATATGTTACTTTTAAATAATCATAATCATCACCACCATCATCATACCATACATGATGATGCTTTGATAAAGGTATTTCTCATAGCCTTTTACACCGATATCGACTTTTTTGTACATTCACAGCTACCAAAAAGTGAAATATTGTGCCAAGGATCCAAAAAAGGAGGATAATACCATGGATCAAAAAAACTGAACAGAGCTCCTCAGTATTTAAAGATACACGTTTCTAAATTTCGGCATTGTTTTAAGAACTGCAAGCATTTTATGTTACTATTAAACAATAATCATCACCAACATCATTACACCATACATAGTTTATCATAATAATATGATGAAATAGGTATTTCCCAAGAGAAATACCTATTTCATCATATTATTATTTCTTTTATTCGATTTCTTTGAACATTGGCTAGTCCCGTTATCATCATTATTAGAGATATCGAATCCCAGTCGGATAAATATTTTTGTGATTATTTTTATTTCTTTTCTTTTCTATTTTTTAATATTTATCATCCTACTTAAACTCTGAGCAAAGCTCGATCTTCCACTAAAAATAAATAAATTAATTAATATTAAAAAAAATATATAAACCGACTTCCAAAGTACAAGCAATGACATTCTTATAATCACTTATAAGTATAAAATAATTCTTATTGTGGCTTATTGGGCTGGTACCGACTTCAAAATTAAGAAAATTGAGTAGAGAAATAGTTAAACTTTAACAGAATTTAAAGGGAAACTATTCGACAATAAGAATTATTTTATACTTAGTGATTATAAGAATGTCATTGCTTGTACTTTGGAAGTCGGTTTATATATTTTTTTAAATATTAATTTATTAAGTTAACTAATCAAAAGAACTTTATTATTTACACAAGAATACAAGTTCATTGTAAGAGTTCGAACGTCAGATTGCACCGTACTAGCGCATGCGCAGTGTATGACTGTGTCAAATGAAACGTGTATCTTATTGTGTAGTGAATAAAGTTCAATTTTGAATAGCTATCGTTGCGGTGTGACTCTTGAAGAAAAATACTTACTTCTTTGTCAGTAAGCTTTCTCACCAACAGTACAGCTGATAAGCCATACATTATATCATTTACTGTATTAAATAAACTGCTATCGGATAGGCCATTAATAAACTTAATTATTTAAATACTTCAACAAGGATTTAATAAATACTTAATCATATTAAATCAGATAAACTCAAAGTACCGCTGCCAGTAATTTGGTCAATAAATAAAAAAGAGGTCGCATTCAACGAAGATATAAGATGGCTTAATAAAGGCATTAATCTACAATTCGCCACGCACGGCACTCGGCGGTGTGTCAGACATTATGTTGAACTATAAAAATAAATAATGTTTTCTATCATCGCAGCTAACTACTAATTATGACAACTTGTTTTGATTTGATCGTTTTAGATTTTATTGGTATCGTTATAAATAAAGATTATGACAGAAACAGTAAAATCAATTAATGTTGTTGTTTAACTGTGTTAATTTACTAATTAAAGTTTTAAAATTGTTGGTGTTCATAATATTGTCATATTGGGCTGTTTGTGGAGACAGGCAAAAACATAAAACTAAATGAATAATTAAACAAAGGAAGAAGTTACGGTGAAACATCACAATATTCTATTATATAATATATATATTAATATTATAAATGTGAAAGTTTGTGAGGATGTATGGATGGATGTTTATTCCTCTTGCACGCAAAAACTACTGAAGGATTTTGGAACGGAAATTTGGTACAGTAGTAGATTAGGCTCTGGATTAAAACATAGGCTACTTTTTATTCCAAAAAAGTGCAGTGTTCCCGTGGGACACTATTTTCGCGAGCGCAGCCGCGGGCAAAAACTAGTTACAAATAATTTAATAAACAGATGTACCATCACTGATACAGCGATTTAAATTGTACTTAAGTATAGAATAAAATATGTAAATATAAGGTTAAATGGTCTAGAAATCGTGAAGTAGCATATAAAATTTCTTATATATGAATTAACAAATTTCTTTTACCTCTTTTAATAGGAAACATGCTTTGTTTTTTTATTGTTTTATTATAATAAGTCAGGAAAGCATATTTATTTTCTTTGCAATGGCATAATTATATTGTTCTTCTTATCAACCGTTGACTTAATACAGTCATCACAAAAGTGAGATCATTGGACAGCATTAAAAACGCTATTCAAAAAATTATGCAGGAGTGACATCACAGAAGGTGAATACAAAATTAATTTTAGTAAATACTGCGTTTATATATATATTATTTTTGTTACAAAAAAACAAAAATAACTATTCTTAAGAAAAGGATTTGAACAGTAATTTTAGTTTTTCAAACAACGAAAAAAAATCGACGTTTTATTTAGTTATTTTTAACCCTGTAACTTTTTAATTTAGCAACTGATTAGTATACTTTTTGCATTTTCGGTCCATATTTATGTTGCCTTTCGGAAAATATAAGAATTATGCTGATTTAAAGCAAATGCATGTTCATTGTTTCCTATTCTACAAGTAATTATAATTTCATTTAGGGCTTTGGTAGGGTTCGCTTATTTTTTAGGGTTTTGTACCCAAAGGGTAAAATCAGAACTCTATTACTGACACTTCTGTCTTTTTGTCCGTCTATCGCCAGGCTGTATCTACTTAACTGTTATAGCAAAACAGTTAAAATTTTCACAGATGGTGTAATTCTGTCTATATATAACAAGAAATACTAACAAAATAAAATAAATTATTTTTTCCTATACAGCAAACGTGATTTTTTTTTGCCGTTTATTGGGGAACCTTTCGTGTGTGATTCCGACTCGCACTTGTTAATAGGTACAATGACCTACCTTACTGCTTACTTTGGGTGCACAAATCAAAAATAACCTTGTGTAATTAACTGCTGCCTGTAGTCTGTTTTGTTTTATTTTATGACTTTTAAAAAGTTCATTGCCTAATTTACCTTATCACTAAAATAGACTAACTCAAACCCAAGGCTTTAAGTATTTTTATTTACTTCCAATATAACTTACATCTAGTTTCTTAAGTTATTATATATTATATTACATTAATAAATAAATAGTGTTACCAATTTTTACAAACATTATACACACATGCTCAAGCTATCACAGTCTGACACTAAGGGGTAGCATTAAAACAATCGAGTCCCGTCTTCTAATCAATATCACGAGGATACAGAGAGAAAACAATGCGATCAACTATGTTTTACTAAATGCGGTTCGGGCTCCCGCTCGGATGGGCTCGCCGGCGGCGTCAGGCCCTGTATCCGGCGGTACAGCTGGTGGTACGGGCTCGGCGGCGGCGGGGGCAGCCTCAGCAGCGGGCTGGGCAGGGCGTACCTGCCGTATACCGACAGCAGCGGCGGATACAAACCGACTAGTGACGCGTACGGATTTCCCAGCATCGGGTGTAAAAATGCACCTCTCTTGAACGCCGCCAGACGTGACCTCGAAGCGGCCGTCGATCGTCGTCGCAGCTTCCCCGTCGTACCACCGATAAAAACGTCATCGGAAGATGGGTCGAGCATCCAGTAGTTTCCTTTGCCCGGATCGTCGTAGTGCCGCGGAACTTTCACAAAACATTTGTTCAAACTTAAATTGTGTCGAATCGAATTCTGCCAACCCTGTTTATTTTCCTTGTAGTAGGGAAAATTCTTCATTATGTATTCGTAGATGCCGTTCAGCGTCAATCGTTTTTCGGGGCTACTGCGGATCGCCATCATGATGAGAGCGTTGTAGCTGTAGGCCGGCTTTTCGTTTTTCTTTTCGTCGGTCCTAGAGGAGCCGGGCGGCGGGGTCTCGGTGCCGGTCACGTCGAGCTCCGTGTCGGACGGCGAGGGCGAGCGGGACGTGGCCTCCGGGAGGAGGTCCCGTATTGCGAAACTCGGAGGACTCATGGCTGTGCGGCATCGCGAGCCGCTCGCCGTGAACTAAGGTGCGAGCGCGACTGCGGCGCGGCCCCGCCTCGGGCCCGCCCCGGCCGCGCCCCTCCCACCTCACGCTCGTGGATGTGTGGACTGTGGAGCGACAACTTTATTATATGCGTTCCGCGGGGCTCGTGTTTATCAAACTTAAAGCGTTATTTGGAGTAGCAAAACATCGGAAGACTCTATAGTGTAATAGTGTAAGGGTTATGTGGAATTGTAGGGTTGATACGGGATGTATTATGAAATAACTCGATTTATCATGGTCTATAAACATTGTTTTTAAATGTTGCACGCTTTGTTTGGAGCTTTATTTAGTGCGACCGGTTTGATCGACTATGGGCGTTGAGTTTTAATTGATGTATACAGTGATGCCGACGATAAATTGCGGCTGAAATTTGTCAGATCGCTACAATAACTAATGATACTAACAATGACTTGGAACTTGCTGATTTATTGTCACTAACGTTTACGCTGTTTTTTACAAAGATGTCTTGCAAAATGAACCTTTTTTTTAACAGGGGGCAAATTTATTGGCTCAATCGTTACATGCTCTTTTGTTGTGTTCTAATTCTAAACCGAATTAAACAGCTGTATGTTCATAATGACTGATGATACTAGCTCATAAAATAGTTTAAAAAACACATTACCTACCTACGTGTAATTTTAATATCATACCAACTATAGATTAATTAAAAAAATATTGCATAGGCACTTTAAGATGTAAATATCAAAAGGTAGCTTCTTACATCCCACATTTATTAGCTTTTTGCATGTTACTTCTGTAACTAAAATAGCTCAGATTTGCACTAAGTGTAATATACAGCCTAAATAAAACACTTTTCACTTATTTTATTGAAATCTTCGTAGCACAACACTATCCCTAAACTTTTTATGCGCCCAAGACTATCATAAAGGAAGCCTCATAATTATGATTAAAACTAAATTGTTTACCTCACACGTAAGCCATATTGGATCCTACAGGTTTAGTTAGTGGTGAAGTCACGTAGCCGCGCTACGCCCCGCCTACGCACCGCCACGCCCCGCTACGTGCCGCTACGCCAAATGTAAAGCTCGCTCGCGCTGTTGTTTTATCCTGTTTACTGACAAACACGGAGAGCTTTCCACACTTATATACAGCGTGTTTTTGTTTTTAATTTCCAGTAAATCTCCCTCAGAAGCTTAATAGATAAAACCGTAAAATATTAAGATTCTTGTGGATATACTACCCACTGATATAGCAACCAACACCTGTTTAGCACTCCTTAAGTACTCCTATCATAGATATAGGGTCTATCAAAATGTAAAATATTATCCACTAAAGATTTTTGCTCTATTTATTCAACACCTTTTAATTTTTATTGACTGACTAATACTAATACTAATATTAGTCAGACTACTGCTATAACTATGACTGCCTATATATACATACATAGTACATAATCCGAGAGTTGGTTAGGATTATATTATAATCCTAACCAACTCTCGGCCTAGTGAATCGGAACAAAAAAATAATAGGTGAGAGTAATTTTTATCACAACGCCTATAAAAGTGGAGTTGAGAATGAAATTACGCGATCAGAATAACTGCAGACAATTTAAATGTTCTCGATATCACAGCGTTGTTGGCCCAAGTTGTAGCGTGTGCAAAACAAAGGACAGAGCTGCAGACGGTACCGACTGCCGGCCTCATCAGCAGAACTGTGACCGCGCGCGTGTTTCTCCACAATTGAACCAATCTCTCACGCTGGACTGGGAACACCATGATGTTGGTGTTTCTATAAACTGGTTTCCTAAAATGGCACAGGAAGACGGTTTGTGCATTACACTACCTACCTATCTTTGTTCTTACCTTATTTTATTGTTTATTTTAATTTGCTTTGATTTTTGTTTAGTTACATATTTTTGTTGTTTAGTTTTTTTTCTCTTCTTTATGTGCAATCTGTTTGTGTTGTTTTTCTCCTTATGTAGTGTGATGCCAAAAACGTCGAATAAATGTTTATTTATTTATTATTTAAAATCTTGTTTTATCGTCGTACTGAAGATAGCTATGTAGTTTAGCTGTCAATAGCTAAGTTTTTACATTTAGATTCAAAAAAGTTTTTTTGTATGTAGTGCGCATGTACGCACTAGGTATACATACACATAAAACCATACGTAGTTTTCTTACATGTGTGTACGTGAAACTGTGTAATTATTACACGGAGAGGCGTAGTTTAACTGTGGGAGAGCCACGCTTCGGCAGGCCGGCTCGACCAGGTAAATACCACGACCTCACAGAAAACCGGCGTGAAATAACGCTTGCGTTGTGTTTCGCCGAGTGAGTGAGGTTACCGGAGGCCTATGGGGGGGGGGGGGGGGGGGGATTGGGGATTTCAAGGACCAGGAACGCAAGCAAGCAAGCAACACCAGAGGAGTTACAAGTGTAACTCCTCTGGTGTTGCGAGTGTCCATGGGCGACGGAAATCGCTTACCATCAGGTGATCCGTCTGCTCGTTTCCTGGTACATTACATAAAAAAAAAGGTTAGACCGGCCTTGCTGAACTCTGTCTTTATGTTTTTATTTGGTCTGAGTATGTAAACTAAATAAGAAGTATCGATCCTGCAATCAGATACATTTTATGTCTATAAAACGTTTACTTGACCTCAAGTTTTGGTCAATACATAGCATATCGCAATGAGAATACACTATGGGCATCTGAACTGTTTACGCTCATATTATAAAGAGGAAATCTTTCCTCTTTATAATCTTAGCGTAACAAATATTTGTTTGTTTGCATTGTAATAGTCTCCGAAACTTCTTTACCGATTTTGATGAAATTTTACACAGATATAAAATAGACGACGAGAAAGGACATAGGTTATTATTCGAGGCGGGAAACTTTCCCGCGAGATATTCTTACGCGTACGAAGTCGCGGGCAGCATCTATCTGATATAAGCAACTGTAGTATAACCTTGTCCCATACTACATTACGTATCATTTGTGGTATTGGGACTGTCCCTAGTAATAATAAGTGTGGAGTCCCTGGCGAGAAGCGTTCAGCCGCGGTCGGCGCTATGTTTAGTCACTACGAACAAATATTTTACTAGCAAACGTAAGCATATGCTTCCAGCGCAAATCCGCTCATTAAAAATGTTACAGTGGGGAGAAAAATACGACGTGTGATTTCGATAAACGTTTTTCCGGTTGTTTCAGAAAAACGACTATAGATTTTAGATAGTATATTTTATACTAAGATTTTATGGTTATATGTACTTTAATCTTTATAGATTTTAGTAATGAAAAATAAAGATTTGGCTCACACTTGTGTAGTGAATAGTGAATACCTACAACCTAACATTAGATCGGGAAATATTACAATATCCGATGAAACTTTTGTCGCCTTGGATACTATTTTTCTAGCTAGCTGCAGGTATTTGTGAAATATCTCGAACTCAAAGGGCTAGCTTGATGCTTGGACATTTTACTTATTTAGAATAATAGACTCGTATGCCGTCCGAGTAATTTCTGCGACGAGTCTATAATTCTAAAATATCTCGAACTCAAAGGGCTAGCTTGATGCTTGGACATTTTACTTATTTAGAATAATAGACTCGTATGCCTTCCGAGTAATTTCTGCGACGAGTCTATAATTCTACTAAAAAACTAACTGATTTTCGTAACTACAAGTAAAACCTGGCACATTGTATAGTGAAGTTTAAAAACAAAGTGTCGCCCAGTTCTGTGTCAGTAAATACATACAAAATAAATAAATAAATACGAGCGCGCGTGTTTTCGCGCAAATTGGAGCAATTACTGTGGCCCCGCGAAACGCTCATTTTTAATGCCAGAACTTTTGACTGTCCAAAAACTATACCTTGATAAAAACCGAAAGCAGTAGCTGTACCAGAATTATGAGTTCTTATAATGATACAGATATTTAGTACCTACAAAGTATAAGAATCTTGCTATATTTATGTTGGAATAAATATAGCAAGAAGTACAAAATTGACATTGATAGATTAGGTAGCTTATTATTAAAATTTGATTTAAGAATATATTTTAAAGATCGCTGAACTGGCCCTTTAGCCAAGATGACATCGCTAATTACAATAACGAAGTTAGAAATCAAAAATGTATGGTATTAGACATATACGTACCGCGTGCTCACTTAGCGAACGTAATTTAAATCTCTTATATTTTCAACTAGCTGACCCGGCAAACTTTGTTCTACCTTAGAGGCAATAAATGAGCAGATTTTGGATTTCATTAAGTGCAATTTTTCATTAGGATAATAGATATAATTAAAAAGAAATCAATTATTTTAATGATCGTTAAAATGGGCCATGTATTTTGGTGCATGGGTTGCAATCTTCAGTAAAGCATCTTGTAATAGACGACACTTTTCGTTTTATTATCAGGCGCAAGAATAAATAACGCAGATGGTCTTCCGATCCGTGAATATGCCACATATAATTGGTGAAAAACATGGATTTTGTAGATTCAGACCACAAACTTTCAAAGACTAAACTAACCTTGTGACTTATTAATGGTCATGGCGAATGCAAGACGGATCGCAAATTGAAGTCGTTTGAACTCAAACGGCATATCGGTATTCGGTAGGGATCATCTTCGGAATGAGAACTTCCTCACCTTCGAATTTGCCTTTGAGTATCGTCGCGTAAATCACATTATTTGTAAATCCCTAAATCCCTTAATTACTAAATCCCCAAACATATTTTTCTGCGATAAATAGTAGCCTATGCTCTTCCTCGTAGTCTACTTTATGTCTATGCCAATTTTCATGATGATCGTTTAAGTAGTTTTACGTAAAAGCGTAAATACAGTTGTCCACAGGAACCGTACATTTCCCGCGATAAAAAGTAGCCTATGTCCTTCCCAGTGGTCTACTTTATATCTGTGCCAAATTTCATGATGATCGGTTAAGTAGTTTTTAAGTAAAAGCGTAAATACAGTATTCCACGGGAACCGTACATTTTCTGCAATAATAAGTAGCCTATGACCTTTCCCGTGCTCTACTTTATATCTGTGCAAAATTTCATAATGATCGGTTAAGTAGTTTTTGCGTAAAAGCGTAAATACAATATTCCACGGGAACCGTATATTTTCTTGCAATAAAAAGTAGCCTATGTCCTTCCTCGTGGTCTACTTTGTACCTATAGCAACTTTCATGATGATCGAGTAAGTAGTTACGTAAAAGCGTAAATACAGTATTCCACGGGAACCGTACATTTTTATGTAATAAAGAGTAACCTATGTTCTTCCTCGTAGTCTACTTTATATCTGTGCCAAATTTCATGATGATCGGTTAAGTAGTTTTTACGTAAAAGCGTTAATACAGTATTCCACGGGAACCGTACATTTTCCCGCGATAAATAGTATCCTATGTCCTTTTCCTGGTTCTAAGCTACCTCCCTACCAATTTTCAGCCAAATCGGTTCAGCCGTTCTTGAGTTATAAATGGTGTAACTAACACGACTTTCTTTTATATATATAGATTTCGAAGATCGTCATTGTAATTAACGATTGGATGTTGGCCGGAGTTTATTGCTATGTAGGTTTTTAAGCTAGCGAGTCACTTTAGACACTAGCAGTGAAATGAATAAAATCTACATTATGGACCACAGAAATAAACTCAATTCAATCAGAGAAGCACTACAGTGAATAAACAAATCATCCCTTATTCAAAACATTGCCACCCTATTCATTATTCACTATATTGATACAACTACCAGATTCAGTCTAGAATTAATGTAAATACAAAGAATCCTTATTTACTCTTGTAAGGATGCCTTATGGGTACCCTTACAGTAATGATAAATGATATTGATAAAGTGATATTATAATGATAATATTGATAATTAATATAATGATAGACGGGGCGTAAGTAAAACAACCGAATCCGCCAAGTGCGCCATGTACACTGATTAGCTTCTCTTCAAAATGATAAATCGCTTGCTTTGCTAAACTTTTACAGAGTATTA
The DNA here is from genome assembly GCA_905404095.1 of Glaucopsyche alexis. Classification (NCBI taxonomy): domain Eukaryota; kingdom Metazoa; phylum Arthropoda; class Insecta; order Lepidoptera; family Lycaenidae; genus Glaucopsyche; species Glaucopsyche alexis. The sequence continues at coordinate 10,025,968 of FR990047.1, forward strand.
TAATGTACGCTTGCTCCTACAGCTCTCAACATCGCTTCACAAAATTTGAACTTTAAATCAGCGGAAGGACTAAGAGTAAAGACCTTCTTGTATGAATTGGATGCAAAGATGTCTAGGTGTAGGTATTAAGTTTAGGTGTGTCAGTTATTGATAGCTATAGCTCAGGTTGGCCAACTCTCCGAACTTAAATAAACTCACTTAAAATGTCGCGAAGATTCTCATTATTGAATAATTTTAATCTTAATAAAATTACATAAAATTGTATAAAGTAGATATTATGCTTAGGCAAGTAGCTGTCTCATCTTAAGGAGGCGCTCGGCTCGAGCTAATGTTGTTGAAATATTGATTAATATTGTCGCCATGTTGGATTGGCCCTTGAGTGCGGAAGTGACGCCGGAAGACAGCGCCCTCTGCCGTTCCGGTATAGATACATTTTTGTCTTCATTGTTGTGAGAGCAGATGAGAGCCCTTCAATATTCTTTTTTGTTACAATATATTTTTGTTTAAAAATGTTAAGAGCATATTTTTACAGCGAAGCTGGATCAAAAGCAGAATATTGTTAGGATTATTTTTATAATTTTGTGATGATGATTAACTACACTTGAGCAGCCAGCTACCAACATATTCATACCACGGTGGAAATTCGGAGATGTTGCAAGTGCATCCCGACTGAAGAATCCAGAAAGACTCTCTCGATCTCGATTCTAGGCTAGATAAAGGCAATTATATAAATTTCTATTCCTATTTCCTACTCTACAGCTCTACAGTTCTTGTACCTATTCATACAAATATGACAACCTCTGTATTTCAGTGGTTAGCGCATTGGCGCTCAAGCCGCAGCTCGCGGGTTCGAATCCCGGTGAAGGAACAAAAAGTTTTCTGTGTTCCTGAGTCATGGATGCGTATTAAATCTGTGTATAGGTATATAAAAAATTATATAACTATACACAGAATATATGTGTCGTACAAAAGGATTAAATATACTTCCCGTTGTCTGGTCCCCGTAACACAAGTTCTACGGGTACTTAACACGGGGCCAGATTGACGTAGTGTGAAACGTTCATAGATAAAGACATAAATAGTTTCCATGTTTGTGATAAAAATTCCTAATAAAAACTATTTCCTGTAAGTTGAAAAGGTTTACTACCTCTCTACAATTTTTAATACATACCTACTCCATAAAAAGGTTTGGAAGTATAGATTATATTAATAAAATTGTATTCGATTTTCAAGTGGTGTTCGGGTATCGCACCTGGCGTTTACAAGCACTGCAGTGTAACTGTACTTCAAAATCACTTCAATGGAGTCGTTATAATTCTAACTGAGAAATAAATTCAATACGTATTTAACAATTTAGCTGAAGCAGTTATATTCAATAACATGAAAGAAAAACAAATGGCTAAACAAAAGGCAAAAAGATTTTTCATTTAATCAAAGACATGTACAATGTACCTGCCTTATTTGTCTTTGTGTGGTTTCCCAGCAATGTAAAGCACTGTTACCTACATAGTATTTAAACTATTTTTTTTAATTAAGTACTACATAGACGTATGTGAATAGATGGCTTTTAATATATTAAGCATGGTGTAATTTTGGGAAAATGTGGTCGTAATAAATACTTCTTTGTACTCAAAGAATAAAGTGATAGTTTCTGCTAAATAAAATGAGTATATTACAATATTTTAAGTAATAATTAAGACTAAATAGAAATTAAATGTTCTTTAAATATCCTGCAAATAAATAAACACAAAACCCAGTGTGAAGGGTGCTGTGGTATTTAATTTGAATCGACAAACGTTATTATAATAGGAGTGAAAAGTGCGTGGAGTGGCGAGCTGCATTGTTTCGGCGCACTGCCGCTGCCGCGCTGCTCAACTGAGCGTGCACGAACCGGTGTGCTTTTAAATATTTCCCATTGTTTAATTATTTCACCACTTCGATGATTACGTGATTTTATTGACAAATATGAGCTGTTAATTAGAAAAGGGTGGGTTGATTTTTGTTAACGAAGCTTTCAGACTTTGCATTAGCTATCATAAATGTAAAGCTTTAACTTCACAAGCTCAAAACTCTTCCAAATATCTGTTTGATTGACCGTCAATCCTCAAAATCAACAAAGATAAACACTATATTCTTGATGTATATCTGTGAAAAATTCAGGTTATACATAAATTATTCTCATAAAAGTTATACATAAATTATTCTCAAGTCCTTGTGTCGTTTTATATAGGTGCGTTATTTAAATTCAATTTAAACTTAAAGAGAATTATTAAACACTACTCGTATAAAGCTTCTAATTGAAATGTCACTTAATTACTGTGCAATGACAATCAATCAACAATAATAATTTGGTTGAATCTTATATTATTGTGTATGTTAAGATTAAATTATACTTATCTGAATTCTGATCAGACTATAAAATAAAAAATATATATTTTTTATTTTCATGAAAAACTTACAAGACTTTCTTATGCCCGATTTCTGGCAAACGCGTCAGCGAATTTAAAGCACTATTGAATAGATAAATTGCCGACAAACTAACCGCGGGCATAAGTAAACCTACAATTGCATAATTTGATTGCTAGTGAAGAAATATAAAAATATTAGCTCTTTTCATTCAGAGACTTTTTATTAAGTTATCAAATAATTGCTTGTAAGTTGTAATCGTGACTTGTATTAAGTGCCTACTCTATGCAATAGCGTGGTTGGTATTTTGTACCCACAATTAAACGAAAAGGACTTTATTGTTTCAAAACAATTGATTTAGTTGCTCAATTGAGCATTCACTATTTTAGTGTATTGTATTTCCTTTTATTAGAATCGACATTTGCAAGGGACTATTTTTTTTTATTCATAAAAGGAATATTTATCTAGATTTTAAGTAGATCAAAACTGAATATAACAAGTTATATATTAGTAAACCAGACTTACATAGTGTTTTACAGCAATCGCTTTACCTAGGCTACTAAGTTGATGATGAAGTTGTTATTATAAAGCTCCGTAGACCGTTTGGTTCGCACTCGAGAGAGTGCAAGTTCGAATCCCAGGATGTGGCGTGAGCGTCCGTATGATGTACTTGAGACTTTTTCGGTTCTCAAGTACATCATACGGACGCTCTAACGGTGAAGAAAACATCGTAAGGAAACCCGCATTTGGTTGGCCCCAGACGTATTGACCAGTCATTCATCTGGACTAGACTGACTAGGTATTTTGTGAGAATGCCGTATGTGCTTGGGCAACCATACGACATTGTAAAACCAACTGTCCCAGGCACTACAGTATTTTAAGAGTGGTTACTTCGCTCGGAGAATAGTAACGGATGAAAAGATCTAAGTGTTATTATAGAACATAATATTAATTGTAGGATTACAAATGTCGGAATTAATGAAAATAAACACGTGCACTGTTTGACGGATTTTTACAATAACAAAAGAGCTCCGGCGAGGTTCGTGCTGGCGACAAACGAATGCAATTAAAAAGTGTAGCGATATTAACGATCTCGACGAAGGCTGTGTGTTGCAGCTTTATTTATACAATCAAATGTAATTCCTTTTATTTATTTAACATTGTACGAATTCAGGTCACGAAGTCTTAGATCCAAACGATTAACACTGTTAAAATAACTTTGATGAGCAAGGCCTATATTAATAGACTCATCATTCTACCAACAATCAACATAATATTTTGCGAAATATTTCTACCATAAATCATAATATATTGCATACATACTACTGTGCTGCTAAATAAATATCGTTTTAAGATGTGTTCAGACAATGCAAGAAAGATGATCCAGGCGCCGGATGTATGAAGTCGGTCCTCCGCCTGATCACTTGCCAGTCGTGTCGGTCATCCGTCCCACCGGGTTACGAGAGTAAAGGAAGAGAGAGAGTGGTCTTGTGTACAGAGCACGCATTTGGGCATTATTCTGCGAAGCTGGCCCGGTTTCAGTGAAACCGGCCGTCTGAAATAAAACTGAAATCGTTGTGAGGAGCTATTATTATTATTGTAGAGTATGGAGAACAGAAGTTATATAGGATTATTAAGGTGAGATGCTAGTGGTCTGGGTGTCTGGGCCCGGGACTATAGACTATGGTGTTTATCTGATACGATGTAGTAAGTAGTAACATGTATCATAAAATTGGCAGACGGTGACTCACCACCTCATTGAAATGGGTCCCTTAAAATGTCCAATGTTCATATACACGGTGGTCGATGCACCAAGGCCGCAACATTACAGAGCATGTTGAGACAGGAGAGGTTGTTGGACTTTAAATGCCGATCATTTCGACCTCAGGGAGTTCCGTTACGTCCTCGTTTCTTATACTTCACATCCTCCCTCCGAGCACGGCACGAAGGTCTCGTGACTGAACTCTGACCGGCCGACGAAGGCGCGTCAGACCAGGATTTTCACCTAGAAGCACTCGGGTACGTTACTCTCTAACAGCTCACCACAAGCTGCCCCCCCCCCCCCTACTGGCTTATTCGTTAGTGCGTAATCCGGCCGACCGACCGGCAAATCGGAGATGAAGACCACACAAGATTTATCATTATTATTATAGCATATTCATATTTCAATACACAGTTACTTACCCATGGATTAGAAACTTAGGTATGAACGAATGGGTTAATTGTATTAAAAAGGAAACCTAAAAAGTTAATCACTTCATCTTATTAAAAAATATTTTCATAATAAGTTTTCATTTTCCCATATCCCATTAGTTGTTTGGTTTTTGACACCGCTTCACAAATTAGCCGTCCCACAATTTGCAGGTCGTCCGTAAGTCCATAATCCACCCTTTTGTGGTCGCTCGATTTCTTCCAATTAACAAAACATTTTGACCTACACCACAATCGCTATAATAAGATTGTGAACAACGAAATACATCTGTCGATGCCTCGTGTCCTCGCGTCCATTTTTTTCTCCTTTGCAGTTTCAACTCGATCCGATTTGCCAACGGGGGGTCCAATTTTACTTACATCTAAGTTATGTTATTTTCTACATTGATAAAATGTTAGAGATCCAGCATTCTATTATTAATGAGAAATAAATAAAAACGATAACATACCTTCTGAATTGTAGCTTCATATTATGCAAATATATGTATTGCAAAATACAGAGAAAGCCAAAAAAAACATAGGTCCTACACAAGTCCTACATCTATTATAATTTGATTTATGTTCTTAACAATAATTTGTCTACCTGCAATACACATTTCTTATGAAGGTATATGAAAACTTTCGTGTCGATATTTTGCTGAGTCTAGTTTATATGATTAGTGATTATACATCGATGTATGTGATCGACTTGTTGTCAATGCTGTTTGGCTGAGAAAGTATTGAGGTTTTGCCAGATAAATGCTATTCTACTGAGTACTGTGAAGTGTGGATTATACTTATTTGAACAGAAAACCTACGGTCTACCTGAAATTTTGAATATAAAATTGTTTTATAAACATTCATCACGTTCCAGAACTTTATATTTTCAACAACGAATATTAGGTACCTACTTAGTATATATTATTATCTACATTTTTTCTGGCAGATTTTTTAAATAGCTCCCTCTTATATCCAAAAGCTTTATGTACCTATAACTAATTAATTAAAATTAGTACTTACCTTACCTTACAACATTGTTGAGCTCCAGTTGTTAAAAGAAAGAAGAAGGGGCATTTTTGTATGGAGCCCGTCCCCACTACTGTAGCACAAGACATAATTATATACCAAATGAAAGGGCTTAAAAAGTGTGTCATTTTATTAAAAGACGAAAAATCTCTAAACCATAGGAGAAAAAAGCAAATGAGGGTTAAAGGTTTAAAAAAAAAATTTAAGAAATCACCTGTTAAATTTCACAATTTCATAGTGTTGCTTATAAGGAACAATTTTTTGTAAATAGGTAATGGTATACAGCAAACTTCAGAAAAGTGTTATATTTTGATTTAATGCCTCGTATTTTGAAGAAATGTAGGTATGGAATGATAAAAAAATCTAAAAATAAGCTCGTTCCTCAATTTTTTCGCACATAATTACTTTCTGAAAACGGTTTCTTACTTGCCATACTATCGAATGGTGCAATAAACAGGTGATTTGTTTTTATAATCTATGGGTTCGAATCCTGGTTAGGAAAATTGAGTTATCAAAAATCTAATGATGCAGTTTGTTTTCATCAAGTCGGACTCTAGATTCCGTAGAGCTAAATTGCTATAGCAAAGAGCAAATTTTTAGCATTTTTTTATAATTTCATACATTTTTTCAAAATATGAGGCAGTTTATCAAAATATTTACAACACTTCATTGAAGTTTGCTGTATACCATTGCTTCCCAAAAATTGTTCCTTATTAGCAACACTGAAATGGTGAAATAATAGAGGATGATTTTTAAACTTTTTTTAAACGTTTACCCTAATTTCCTTTTTTTCTCATGGTTTAGAAATTTTTCGTCATACAATAAAATGATATACTTTTTAAGCCCTTCCATTTGATATATGTCTTGTAGTGCTACAAGGGTGGGGACGTTTTTCCCGTTCTTCAAACCGCAAAAAAACTAAACTGACCATATTAAAAATAAGCAATTACATTTTCAGTCTTGTCCGCAATAGAAAAACATATTTTTTGTCACGCCCATCTGTTAGCGGGCAATCGTGGGCGCCTCTGGAGACTCACCAGGCCTGCATTACATTTAATTAAGTCCTCGCATTTGCGACACGTGAGCCTGAATGGTATTGTGAGCGGCGTCATTGTCGCAGCCAGTGGGAGTCTGTCCCGGATCGCACCTGTCACCTCGGCGAACGACTTTCAACTCTACGTTCGAAATCAAACATGTTTCTATTTATGAGAGCGTGGGCTCCTTACAAATTGGACGTCGATGCTGTTTGCTAGATATTGCGTTTGTTTTAAAAAATTACAATTTAAACTTTCTTTTCAATTTAAAAGTATGAAATTGTTAATTTTGGCACGGTTCTATTTAGATTACTTTTGACAGAAAATTAATTTCCTTATTATTTTCCAGGTCGACAGAATAATAATCGTTTATTACCCTTAAAGTCCTTTACATATCATTAGAAAATACACAGTAATTTAAAAGTAAAAAAATTGTACAGATATGACTAAGTTATAACGCAACCCCTACACTAAGAATATCTTGTGCTGTAAGGGTTGCCGGCTCTTCAATGTACATTAACTAGCAGGTTACAGTATGAAGTAATAAACCTTAAAATTTATAAAACAGACATAATTTTTCCCAAGCATATTCGCATACAACAACTATGACAATAATGATCTATCTTAGATTTCTACACGATGTGGACATGATATCTCCTTTTCAAGTAACATCCACCTACGTGTGACTATAGTACATATAGACTATAGTACATCGATGGGTAGGAACGTCTCAATACGTATATCGCGACGACGTGCTAAGACCCCATTGTGTGTGCTGACAATACTCATAATTGATCGTCTCCTCACCGCTCACGCAGATGTCGGCGCACCCTTTATTTGTTACACATACAAAATTTATCACATTTGTTTAGTGAACACTCAATAAGTAAATCTTTTGACACGGAAAATGGAGCTATCTTGTCTTTGTTAGTGAACCGCAACATAACTTCGGCTTCTCAGAAATCATCGGTTTATATTAGAATTTAATTACTTATCGATTTATATCACAAATTTTACTGTTCGTTACTTAAAACATATAATTTTCAATTTAGGGAGACAATTGCCTTTGCTTCATAAAAGTGTAAGTAACGCATTACCTACACACGACTTGCAATTAGACTTACAGAAATTAATAAGCCATAGGGATAATAAGACTAACATTTTAATTGCTGAAATAACAATTGCATATTATACAGAGTAAATGTAGAGTTGATATAGTGTCAGTTAATTTAGTTTATCGACCAGTATCTGGGATACCGAAATTGACCCTAATCAAATTAAGTAGTACCTACGTAGTAATAAAAACTCAAAAATTCGAGATTTCTCTGGGATATGACTTACCTAGATCGATTTTACATCCCCAAACCCCCCTGCATACTAAATTTCATGGACACTATTAAAGTCGTTTCTGAGATTCTCATTATATATTTATATACAAGAATTGGCCGTTTAAAGTAATGGTTGTAGAGGTTGCAGTTTTAAGAAAATTCATTCATTTCTAAATGACGTAGTACTTGCATACACAGCTAACTTTCATAACTTCAACTGATTCGCACCAAACTCATTCAAAGTTACCTAACCTACCTAACCGAAACTTCTGTCACTAAAAACTAGCAAGTCTCTATTGTTCCGTTACACAATTTATCTACTAAATACAACAGCATGTGTAACAATCGAAGAACAGAACGACATTACCAGCTTGACACAAAGCCAGTTGTTTGTGGAGCGAGCCAAAACAATCCATCACCGGCAACTGTCAGAGCACACCTATGCTACCGGTACCGCTTTGTCCAACGTCAAATAGCTAAGAAACGAAATATGTTTCATAAATATACATAAAAGCAATAGGATGTAAGTAACATAATATGTTTCTGTAATGTATAAGGAACATTTTTTGAACCCGTAACCTTTTTTATCACGATAAATTGGTACAGAAATCTTTTTATTGATACAACAAGCTTTCGCCCCCACAGATTACAAAGAATAAACAAATGCGAAAACAAAAACATTAATCCCGGCGTATTTGAACGAGGGGCACTCATCATTATCAAAACATTAGCGCGCGGCTGTCCGCGGGGTGCCAATTATTCCGCCGGCAACCCCATCATGAGATAGTTACTCGCTGGTAACACCGTTACACTCGTTTATCACGTGGTCAGTCGCGTGCGAGCTGGTCGACACGCGACCCTCTCGGGATTTTTATCTCCGATGCTCAGATGAACACGTAGTCTTGTAATTGCAATATCATTTGAAGCGTCAATTAATTTTATCTTAAAAGTATGGGAGCAGCACTGTTAAACAGCAGTATCCTAAGTACTATTCGGGGAACTCTTAAATCTTTCAGCGTTGATCTTCTCTTTGAAAATCTCTGAATCTCAATCGATCAATCGATTTATTCATAACATAAAACTTTACTTTTTTACTTTAAAAATTATCTCAAGAACCCTACCTAAGCATCCCGTGATTTCTCGTAAGAAAGTACTTACTGAACGAATTTCCTAAAGTCAGTTGAGTGCGAACGGCACTCGACCTTACACTGTTTTAATTCACTGCAAAATATGTTCTCATGAAAAATCGCCTCTCCAGTGTTCATTGCACACTAATCTCGCTAACAAACCTTTTAATCGTGAGCAATTTGTACACAGCTAGTGACTAGTGGAGTGAGCGAGCAGTGAGCAGCGACAATGCCGTCCATGTTTAACACAAATACCGGTAATCTCGGGTCGCGCCGGGCCCCTGTTTAGCTCCGGCTGCCCACCGCTCCCGCCTTTGTCGCCGCCTGTTCACAAATCGCCACTCCACCGCACTCGTAAGAATTCATTTCTTTTCTTAATTGTGGGAAAAGAACACTCGAATATTGCAATATCGATTGTGGGAATATATTTTATTGTTATCGATTTTAGCACTCATTAAATAATAATAGAATCATTCGTGTTAATTTGAACGCAGATTTCGGGAGTCGAGCGTTACTTGCACCTTGCATTGTATTACAGAAGTTTGCTGATTTGCTTTTGTTTGACTTATGCTTCCGTAGTCTTAAAGAGTACGTTTTTTACCTAGCGATAGTTTATTACGAGTATATAATTGAATTGAATTTGTATTAGTAGATAACTTAATATTAATTTTATAATTGTAAAGTACAAAATATTTCTATCTTATTAATTTTGCGTATTATAGGTGATTACCTATAATAAAACCATTTTGCTAATGACGCTCGGCTATCGTCTTTTTTCTATGGAAATGACGAACAATGTAAGAAAAACGACGATTCCCGAAAGCTATTTAGATCGTGGTCATACTGTAGGTAGGTACGATAGTTACGTTTTAATGGCATTTACAGTTTGAATGGCTCTTATTTTCCTGTCGTAAAAAAACGAAGTCAGGGCAGGGAATATAAAATAGAGATTCTTCTATTGTGGCTCAGAACATCACTATTGTTACGCAAAACTCAATCAACTGTTTCTAAAATTACCCTTAAACGACTACATAATAATCCAAAAGAAAAACAAAGCACACAGTGGTATCGTTTACTAACTGACGGTAATCTGTTTTCTTTTTAAGAGCAACGGTGAAGCGAGTGACGCCCGAGGGCTTGACTGCCAACCTCCTGCGCCGAAACAATTAAACGGAAAAAATAAAGAAATGGGGCGATTGATCTCATGGGGCGGCCCGGGGTGAGCCTGTGGGAACGGCACTATTGTTTTTGCACTATCACATTGATATTGCTCATTCGCTTGCCTTCACCCGACGTCAGACAACCGGTGTCGTTTGAAAACAAATCGGAGAGAAACGAACCATTATCATGAATCGGGAGCGGGACGCATATGGCGTTTTTAATAAGCCGTATGTTTGGCACGATTTTTCGCACTTTTTCAAAAATGTAAACTACTAACATTAAATTAACTAACTAATATCACTTATGTAGGTAACTAATATCACGACACTTACACGCGTGAGTAGGTGCTTGATCCCATAAGAGTGGGCTTCCCTCTTACGGGCCTGGCGTGGCGTTGTCACCAATTGACGATATCTTGCACGTACGTCGTAACTTCATATTCCTGTGCATAGTATTATAAAAAAATGTTTGTTGTAAACGGCGACATTCTTTACTTATTGATAATTTTATGTCAATTTCTTAAACTGAACTTGTATGATATCCTCATATACGTGTTACTTCCTTCTTTCTATTGGTATCTATCTATGATGGAAAACCAAATAAGACAATGAAATGTGATAATTTTCCTATCTAGGCAATGTCGCGATGTTCCTAAATAAATTACGGCAATTACAAGTAATTAAAGTAGGTATATTATAAGTTCTTATGTATGGCGACGTAGCTATGTTGTATGTATATAACGTCTTCGAAAATCAATTACGGATACTTCGGGCACATGACCCACTGCTTATGTAAAGACGTTTAACAAAAAATATTTATCATACTCAAAGTAAAAAATCGTCTACTTCGAGTAAACGTCTTTACATAAGTAGTAGATCATATGCCCAAAATATCCGTAATTGATTTTACCGAACTTTAGGTACATAGCGCTTTGCCTGGTCAGTTTTATACAAAATACAGAATACTTAATTATTTTGATATTTTACAACCAGCGAGTCGCGGGCCGCGACTCTAACTATGAAATGTAACGTATCCAATATCTATTTTATAGGTACAAGAAGTGTGAGCTTCTGATGTTACTAGTATGTTTGGGAGTCTGTTATACCTCGGCCTACTTAAAAAATTCTTCGATTTATTCTTACCCACACATTTTCTATGAGCCAAGGTACAACCGGTCGAGGTACAACACTTTATCATCTTGAACAAAACAGTGGATTTTATATAAATATATCTTAAAGTAACTTACCACGCAAGTTTAGTACCTAATACTAGATAAATAAAAGAAACGAACGTATTTAAAATGTATGTAATTATTATAATTTATAACACGTTTCAAACTATCAGACTACCAATAATAAGATTATTATTGGTCAAAATAAAATGTTTGTCCCCCAAAAAATTCAAATGTCGGTAAAATCAAAAAATGGCTTAATGGCGGTAAACAACTTACTCTGTATTGTGATTTGTGGTTGTTAGAGACGTAATTGCGAACACCCTAGGAATTATAATTCAAAAGCTCAGAAAAAACCAAAGCACCACTGGCTCAGAGGTATAACATCTTCCCCTACAGTAAAACCATGTCGCTAAAGGACCTCATCAAGCTGAATGAAAGAATGCGATTTCAAAAAACATTGAGGTCGTGGTCATATACTAGTGTTACTTGTAGCTGCTTGTAGCACCTCTACGGTCTACGCACATTGCTACGTGACGGTCTAACGGATGCAGTGCATTGGTCTGTTATCGCTGCACCGGCTTACTGTCATAGACAACAGTCATTAGACAATAGACAACACACGTGGCTCAATTGGCCGCTGAGAGGTGTCGACCGGTGATTCGACACGCGCGCCGCCCCTCAGCGCCCGAGCACCGCTCACTTAGCACGCGCCACAAAAATCGATGCTAACTGATTGTACTTAGGATGTAGTTACATCAGATAACGGGTAGTTTGGATCATTAAAAATTACTCAGTTCCATTGTAGCAAGCTTAAAATAGAGCCCCATTGATTAATACATAATTATGGGCGCATCCACTAGTTTTTTGTGTTGGCTTCTACTGAACTACCTATCCAAAAATGACCATATTTCATATATATACATATACCTACTACTGCCGTCCTCAAACTAAAAGGCAGTTAAATGACAAAAAGAGTTTTTGAGGTAGAGCTAAAAAACACGGGATAATTTTGAAATTGATGCTAGTGATTTTCTATAAACAATTGTTAATGTTGTCATGAATGTCTTATTAACCGACTTTTAGTTTGAGGACGGCAGACTAACTATCCCGACACCGTTGTTCTATCTTAAATATGAACTGGAGTGAATAAATAACTACACCTAAGATGCAACCTACATCCTAGTCCTACACCTACTCCTACAACCTAATTTTTTTCCAATATTTCTCACTGTTTTAACCTTCCCTAAACTTCCACAATTATTTTAAGATACCTACCCACCAATTTTCATCCAAATCGGTTCAGGCGTTCTTAAGTTATAAATAGTGTAACTAATACGACTTTCTTTTATATAATATATAAGATATTACACAAATTTTTTCTTAACTTTTTTTCAATTATTGCATGTGCACAGTTTTGAGCTGGGCTGGCCTTCAAAGAAGTTTTAATAAAGCTACGACTAGTAGCGCCATCTTGTAGTGAGTAGTGAAACTGCTAGTTGCATATTTGCTAATTTGTTGGACTATGCTAATTCATTAAGTACTAAAGTGTAATAAATTACTTTATCTGTTTATTATTGTAGTGATTTTATAATAAGTTTACTTACTTAACCTTTGGGGTCGAGCTTTGCTCGGAGTTCTAGCACCTAGTACGGAAAAAAAATTACAGATGGCGATTGGTATTTAAAAATTAATAATCATAGAAATAATTATTCCGACCGGGATACGACCCCGTGATACAATTTGCCAACAACGCAAAAAGTCCTACCCGTACACGTAGCTGAGCCACGCGCTTTTACAATAAATAATTAGTTGTCTTATAGCGAAATATTATCTCACGTCATATTAGTTATGACGCAGAAATTCGCGGTTTCTCTGGGATAAGAGTAGATCTATTTTTCATCCCCAAAACACCTGCACAATAATTTCAAGGAAATTGTTGAGGCCGTTTCCGAGATTCTGATTAGGGCAGAGTAGAGACACTTGATCCCCCTTTTGTTTTTTAATCTTAATTACTTTCATACTAACTGGGCGAAGTAACTGGGTGATTGTTTTGTTTCGTTTCGAGAGAAATAGAATATAATAGGTACATGAAATAGAGTACTATGTTTGACCTCCATGGTACTATGGCGTCCTTAATTTAGGTACATTTTTCTGACTTGGTGAAAATTTGTTTCACAGCATGACACTACTAATTCAAAATCAGGATTATGGAACTTATACATTTAAAAGTATTTCAGAAAAAAAATATGGAAAATTTAAAGTACATAATATAATTGTCACCTATTGACTCCTATGACGTTACGCGTGATAGGACGCGGGACATATTTTAAGCGGTATCGGGTGCGGACGAGGTGCGGATGCGGCGCGGACGCGGCACCGCTCATTACATGTTTCATACAAAATGTATAGAACCGGCGCGGCGGGGCGCGGAACATATTATGTGGCGCCCCGTCGTCTTCATGATATTTTCAAGATTTTTCAACTTTCAAATATTCAAGTTTTAACACAAAATAATATGCTGTTGAAAATATTCTATTATATTTTTGATGCAAATTTCTTGCCTTGTTTCTCTCGAAACGGAATAAATAATCACCGAGTATTGGTCCTATTTGAATTATTTTGGAATTGAAGTGGAATTTATCAAGCTACAAGAATCTGCAACAACCAACAGAATATCAGCAGCAGTAATACTTATTTACCTACTAAAATTAAAAACAGGGAATTATACCAAGTGTCCCATTAGGGACCTATATAGGTAATAATAACATCATCTTTATGTAGGAAATAGGTTAAAAAAACAAAAGGGGGATCAAGTTTCCCTAATTCCCCCTACCCATTCTTATATTGTTTATTATTTTTTATTAAGTAAGTGAAGTAACACTTGTGATAGTACCAATATTTTTTCCAATGTTTCCCAAGAGTCTATAAACAAGAAACTCGAAACTCAGTCGCTACTAATATGACCAATTTACTTAGCCCGTTTTTTTTACAACCCCAAATGCACATGACCCCTGTCTGCACACATTTCGGATAATACACGGTTCTTACCTACACTGGCGAGTTACTCAAATTACGAGTAACGACCAACAGAGGGCCAGCAAATATTTGATGTCGGTAATTGTCACATGAGACGCCGACTTGTTTTACATTGCTATTTCTTGTTGACCCTTATAAGAAAATACTTCGTCATTTTTCATCCTTGTAATAATATAATAGCAGGTCGGCATTCAAATTAGACCTAGGGCTTATTTTTATTTAGTAAAGGAATAAGGATTAATGGTTATGTACCTACCATTAATCCTTTACTAAATAAAAATACATAATACTTTGTTGACGACATATTAATTGATAATGTGCTCCTGGCTCAGTGCACACCACTGACCATTCTGTCAGAGAGGTCCTTCACAAGGCGTTAGTGAGAGATAACGGGTTCAAATCCCCCTAAGAATCAAAAGTTTTTAAATATAATAGTTTTTAATATTAAATATACTTACCTACTATGATATAATATTATACAAAGTGTAATAAAAATAATACAATATATATGGCTTTAGTACAGTAATTTGGTAGTTTTACTTGTAACTAATATTTATTCTGTGGGCTATGGTTTTACCTGGAAAGTTTTTCGGGAGTTTTGCAAATCGGCAATTTTATAGATTTTTATGTGCTCTTTTCGATTTTCAACTTTGCCACCTCGTATTTTTGCCGCTCGCGCCGTCATATTGGAAAAAGCAGTTTTTTGTCAATATCTCCTTTCCGACTTATTTTACGATAAAAACAGTTACTTATATACAAAACGAAACTACAGACAATAACCTACAATTTATGTATTAACCCTTTTTTTCCATTAAGTCAATAGTAGTTGGCGTACGAGCGCCGCAAAGTATACTTTAACACCCATTTTGGTCTAAAACTCATTTCCACACCACCCTGAGGTACAGTAATCGGCGCGTTTTTTTTTTTTACAATACGCCGACGTTCTTCTACCTTATTATCACTTTTTTTATTGTACCAGGCTTCCGTTAATAATTTAAATCCTGTATTCCGGAAACAAACCACAGGAGCTTGACCTTCAATTTGGGTCATCAGTTCTTCTAGAGAAAACTGACATTCTTCGAAATTTTGCTCCAGTTAACAAAAAACTGCTTTTAGGCGTCATTTTTTCAATATGGCGTCGCAAGCGGCAAAAATACGAGGTGGCAAAGTTGAAATTCGAAAAGAGTACATCAAAATCTATAAAATAACCAATTTGCAAAACTCCCGGAAAACTTTCCGTAACCACTATTTTTCGAACCAAATGACTGTACCTACTTCTTGTACCTATTAAAATTATTTTATATAACTGGTTGAAAAAAAAATTAGGCAATTATTTGTCATTTAGATTTATTTATGTCAAAGCTGGCTCCTGTCTTGCGATCTAGATTAGTATTATTTAATATTTTAATACGTAAATACGGTATTTTACATTTAGTACAATCATGAATGTTCATAAACTTCGGGAATATAAAGAATATTTAAGTATAAACGGTGTGATGTTGACCACCGAACTCATTTACCAGCTGGAAATCTCCCTAACCCTTCTTCAAGTTGAGAATCATTTTAAAAGTGTTCAATATTGGGGAGACATTTACGCTACAGAGAACGATTACCACATAGCCGTTGGCATTGGAAAAGATGCCCTGAACGATAGAAAGTATTTCTATACAACTGACTTCAAAATCTGGACCTTATTACCTAAACACAAAAAGAAGTACAAATATCTTTCTTTAATCGCACCCTTTCCATTTCGCGGCGACCCATCGTTGAACGTGCAAATTTTAGACGAATCCTTAGAAGAAAATGATACAGAGCGTTATCAGTCAATGAAGGAAGAAAACCGCCTCGCGTCTACCATAAGTAATATTTCTGATGAAGCTGAAATTTGTGCAAGGGGTCAGATTATTAAGCACCCAGATTTATCTGTTGTAATAAATCCACACTTTTACGGGCTAGAACCAGCAGAAGCTAAGCGTCTCAAATCTTACCTACATATTCGACCTGCTCAGCATCGATGGAACACTAATCTTTTGACTAGGCCTGATTACAATTACAGCATGGATTTTTTGGACTCTATTGATATGGACATACCCAAAGGCTGTTGGAATGTATCGTTGGAGCCTTCTGGTAGTGTGGTTTATTTAAAAAATCTCTTTTGGCCTGGAATGATATTTTTTCACAAGATACAAACGGCAGATGCAGGATTTTTATATGCCGGTAACGGTTGTAAAAATCTCGATACGCCATTTCTTATTTGAAATATTATGATTTTATATAATTATATTCAACTTTACAATACGTAATTAGTTATAGTAATTCATTGTTATAACCCTGCAGTTATATAGTTATTTACGATGAAGTCCGTTTTGATAATGAAAAAGAATTAATTAACGCAGAAGGCCTGTGCCATGTAGGTAGATCCTTTGATTAATTATTACATAGATACAGGTCGCGCAACGAATTAAGATCTTTCGACAAAAGTAGAGGGGGTATGCGCAGAAGTCAGTTTTTGGGTGTGTTTGACGGTAGCGGGCTCGGGCGGGGAGGTGTGGATGCGCTGAACGCATGCCGAACGTGGCTGCCGACACGCTATTGGTACGTTAGTAATATAGATTCTTTGCTATTGGTCACATGCGCGAACGATCCCCTCCACTTTCACTGAGCGCTCATAAACCGTTGCGCGACCTATACCTACGTTATATCCTTACAAAACTGACAATATTTCTGTGCCACGACACACATTGACATGGGACGCGTGTCAATGTGTCAACGTCGCATAGTAACACAAAACACGCTATTACTCGCGGAGCACACTAACCAAAATTGGCCCGACTCGGGCCAATTCGAGTCTTCATTTTTACGCGTTTATAACATATCTACCTCTTTTTAATATTATATATCTATGGGTAGATTTAATATGTTGCACACAAAACAGCATGTTTTTCGCTTTTTTCGCAAGCGAAAAACATGCTGTTTTGTGAATCATCACAAGATCTCTGTCAGTGAATTTCTGTCCTAGGGCACCTAACGAAAAAAAAAATTGCAAAAGTTATAAACAATTTAAGTAGTAAAAAATAACCTAACCAAGAGCATGTCAGAACATGTCTTAGGCGGGTTCCGTAAAAGACCTATCCAACAATACCCCATACAATGGGGTAGAAAGAAAAAAAAATATTCATAATTACCGACGCTGTGCCGACGCTAGAATCGCAGACAGACAGACGGACAGAGCGAAACTATAAGGGTTACTTAAGTATTACGGAACCCTAAAAAAGGGGGTATAGTTTTTTTTTAAATATCTCGCGGAAACTATAAGATATTTAAAAAAAGCCTTTAATGAGGAGGAAATTTCCTAAAAAAAAGTTCGAACTCTATGACCAATATTTATAATTTTAAATTATTAGAGGTTAAAGAAGGTGCTAGCTATTTTCACCTCTAAATTAAAATTATAAATATTGGTCATCTAGTAGTATATAAAAAAATAGTAATAAGTAGGTACTCCATAGATGTAGGTATTATATTCACTGAGGTAGGTGGTACTCATAATATTTTTTTAACGAACGTTAACGATCGATCGCATGCAAGTGGCTAGGTAGCTGTCCACTTGCATGCGATTGATATACCTACTGGAAAATGGAAATATTCTGCCGCGGTGCCCCTGAGCGAAAAACGAGCGACCTTATTATGCTCTTATAGGAAATGCGAGCATAGCTAGCGGTTAATTTTTTTTATATTTTACCTGAATGAAACTATACACCCTGAAAGACAGTCTTTCAGGGTGTACAGTTTAATTCAATTACTTTACTTTAGAAAATACAATTAAATCAATAGTCTAAAACCGACTGTCGGTACTAAAGAATTTAATATGTTTATTTAGTTAATAGTTAAACGCGAGCGAGCGGAGCGAGTGAGTAATTTTTTTTCCTATTTTTTAAATTAAAATCTATTCAACTTTAAAATATGAAAGAATGTGAACTTCAGAAAAATACAATAAAATCAACAGATTATAACGGAACATCGAACTAAAATATAATAATAGTATGTTGATTATGTAAAATAGCGAGTGAGCAAGCGATTTTTTTTCTATTTGACCAATACTTTCAGAAGGTATCATAGATGTATTTAATATTAAAAAGAGCACCAAACCTTATTAATTGTAGACAGGATTATGGAAAGTTTAAATTTCCTATTGTTCGATCTATGACTTCGAGAAATATCTTTAAGTGGAGAATTAATTCTTATGTTTGCATTCAAGTAAGAAAAATTGTGGCGTGTAGGTACTTTTGGATTTTCCATACTTTTTAATCATTTTTTTCTGTTAGGCTGCTAGGCTATTAGGTGCGAGGTCTCTTGGGAGCTTTGAGTATCCAACTATGGAGACGCCATTATCAGGCGTTCCCCGCTGCCAAAGGTTAGACCCTCCGGTCGTGAGGGTTATATAAAACTAGTTGCTGCGCGTTTTTGACGTATTCGGAAAATTACAGCGAGGCGGAACGAACCGGAGCAGAAAATGCCGACTTGCTGTATTTTTTCCTGCAAAAACAGATCGGAAACATCAAATAAACAAAAGGATGGTGTTACTTTCCATGTGTATGTATTATTTTGCCTAAATATTAACAATAATTGCGATATATTAGCAAAAATCCAAAAATTTTACTCGATGAACAAATGTTGCTACTAAATCGTACAACATCCAAATTTAGGGTAATATTTAAAAGTAGTAATTTATAAAAACTTCTATTTCATATTCGTTCTTGTTTTTACTATTTCATTATGAAGAAACATGACTAATTAATAAGTACACTATTTACAATTTTGTTTTTCTTCATGATATTATTTCACGAAACACATTGAAAATTTGCAAATTATTATAAAATAATTATTCAATTGTGTTAACAAACTTTTGTTTATATTAATTATTATTTATTACAATAAAATATGTGCTGATAAATTTATCCTGAAATTATGCATTTTTAATTTATAAACAGGCCACACTTCATAAAAACTGAGGGTTGTGACAACGTAAAAGAAATATCGATATCGACTTTATCAGTATGTTATTCTGACCATTATTTTTTTTAGATTTCCTAAAAATAGGATGATTAGGAATGCCTGGGTCCAAGCTTGCGCTAATCATTTTTCTTGGTTTCCCAAACGTACGAGTACAATTTGCTCGGTGCATTTTGAAGTTTCATGTTTTATTGTTCAGACGAACAACAGTAGGAGATTAAAACAGCGCGCTTTGCCAACTTTGAAATTATTAAAGGTGCATTTTATAATTAACTAGTTTTTGCCCGTGAATTTGAACCAATCTTTGAACTACTTATGGTGAACATTGGTAAACATTGAGGTGGAACAGAACTATTATAAATGCAACGTATTTAGGGTGGACCCTATTTATCAAAACGATTCCGCATTTTTACTTAGCTCTACCTTTTTTAACCGACAAAAAACCGAAGGAGGTTGTCAAGTCAACACATACTTACGATTATAGTACGATTTTGGTTTTTTTTTTATTTAATACTATAATATATTTTAAATATAATATATGGATGCTTCACGTCATGTCAATCTGGTCTCGTGGTAAGTTATCGAAGAACTTGTTTTACGTAAGGTAGACCCACGGACTCCTTTTTTTACAACAACAAATAAAAAGCGTGAAGCGTGCTAGATAATGGGTTTCAACACGTATGAGGCTAATTCTTGAAGCTATTATCTATTTTACTTTAGTTATTACGGCTGTTCCACCCGCGTAAATATACTATCGGTTATCCCGCGGGAATACTCTACTTTTCCGATATAAAAAGTAGCCTATGTTTTAATCCAGAGCCTAAACTACTACCATACCAAATTTCATCAAAATCCGTTCAGTAGTTTTTGCATGAAAGAGTAACAAGCATCCATCTATACATCCAACCATCTATCCATCCAACCATCTATCCATCCATCCATCCTCACAAATTTTCACATTTTATACTATTACCTACTAGGATAGGATGTGAAAATTTGTGAGGATGGATAGATGGTGAATGTATGGATGTTCTTTAATATTGTAAAACATACTTTTGTTCTATCATCAATAGTTTCCGCAGCGCATGCGACGAAAGTTGTTTAATGGCATTTTTGACACCTTGGGTTACGTTACTAAAGTTTTAGTAAGAATCCCTAATCTTTTCTAGCAATAAATATAGCCTATTTTACTCAGGGTGAATGTAGCTTTCTAATGGTGAAATAATTTTTGAAATCGGCATAGTAGTTTTTTAGTTTATTCATTACAAACATACACACAAAAATACAAATCTTTCCTCTTTATAATATTAGTATAGATTATTATATACTACCTAGGTTTATAAACAAATATTTTTTTAAACGACGTACAGTCAGATTAGACCGCAAATTAATATTTATCTATACTTTCTCTCATTAGTTATTCTATGTGCTAGTTAGACTAGTTAGACATACAGAAACTTATAAGAGAAAATATAGGTGAAATAACCTAACCAAGAGCATGTCAGGACATGTCTAAGGAGGGTTCCGTAACTATAAACGCGTAATATGCTTTTTTTTTAATTACTCCAAAAGTTACTGTCCGATTTGGTTCAAAATAGTTTTCCTAAAGAGTTTTTAGCGTGATCTATCAGCATGGAAATTTTCAAGTTTCTATCTCCTATAGTTTAAAAATGCTAGGGGGGGGACCAACTTACAAAGTACTTTGGAGGCCGATTACTCGAAAATGGTCAACTTTATAAAAAAGTAACATATGAAACCTTGCCTTTATTTTAAAAGACCTATTCTACGATACCCCACACGATGGGGTAGAGTGAAAAAATATTTTTCATCCCCACTTCACATGTATGGAGAGCCACCCTTAAAATATAAAATTATTATTTTTTTATGATCCCGAAACCGTGATCTATACACAATCTATAACTGAACCAAATTTCATCAATTTATATTCATAATTACAGGAGCTAGAGGCGCGGACAGACAGACAGACAGACAGACAGACAGACAGACAGACAGACAGACAGACAGACAGACGGACAGAGCGAAACTATAAGGGTTCCTTAAGTATTACGGAACCCTAAAAATCGATTTCGAATTGATTTCGCTCAGAATAATTTTCCCTAAGAGTTTTTAGCATAGTCAATCAACATGGGAACTTACAAGTTTCTATCTCCTATAGTTTAGAAATGCTAGGAGGATGACCAACTTATAAACCATTATGGAGACCGATTACTCGAAAATGGTTGACTTTGTAAAAAGGTAATTTATAAATTCTTATTTCAATTTTAAAATACCTATAAACTATACAAAATTTCATTTATATATATTCATAATTACACATGCTAGAAAGACGGACAGACAGACGGATGGTCAGTGCAAATTTATTAGGGTTTCTTGAGTATTACGGAATGCTACAAATTGGTTGTACGCACCAGCCGCTCCGCAACTATGATATTCGCAACACTGCTAAAAATGCTAAAATTCTTCTTCACGCTCGATGACGCTTCCATTTTTGCATGTTTCAACATTTTAATACTTATTTACTTTATGATACTGAGCGAAATTGTAAATTAAATATTGTAGTTAAGATTTAATAGATATAATTTTTAAAATTTACTTTTGCCACATAATTATTACTAGCCGAACTCATCGATAGTAAAACATCGATAGTGTCAAGCACTAGCGGTGCGGTCCCCCCTCCCGCAGAAAGTGGCGAGACTTTTTCGCATAGAAATTAGCTGTCATGTCGTCTCCGTATAGTTGGATACTCAAAGCTTGGGAGGTTTCGCGCGAGGCCGCTTTGAGACTTGCCTGACGTTTGGACTGCCAGGCCGTAGGCGGCCCACACCGCCCTTGCCTTTCATCGCCTCTGCTAATTTGGACTATTAAAAAGCTAGTTAGACACTTATTTTTGTATTCAGAACTGTTTTCTGTACCCCAAGAAGGAACATTTTGCGGTATCGTTACGTGTACGTAAACGAAAAATATGAGGAATATTGTATGAAAATTTTAGTTACTTTTACGTCCGCTAGAGGCGCTTTCGTGGTTTTCATACAATATTTATCGCTTACGTACACGTAACGATACCGCAAACATTGAGGTATATACATGGAGGCGCACTTACAGTTCTTTACATACTAGCGCTTATACAAATATGATGGAAATATGAGACAGACGGTGAAATATCATTTGGTCTCTTTCTGTCTAATGCAATAATTTTCATGATAAAAGAAACAGCAATATTTTTGTTCTTGCTCATTTTAGAAACATTAGACTTCAAAACTTTGACAATTAACGAAATGTGTCCGCCATTATTTGCTCATTAACTGTGGTAGGTCTCCTGTCCAAAAGGTTGTTTAAGTTTTGTTTATTTATGAATTTCCAAGAGATTATAAGGACTTATTCTTTAAAATTTTACTTGAATGTTGTAAAAGTGATAATTAACATGTCTAAACGTTATATTGCGAGGTGCAATGCAATAAAGAGTATAAATCAACCTCAATTGTATTTACGCAGGTAAGTTTACAGTAAGGTTTTGTGCAATCCTATAAACATTTCATGAAATAATTGCGCTGCAATTTGATTTTTTCATTTATTATATTCATATCCACATATATTTCATTAGAACAGTCCTTTAAATTGCATTTTAAGTCATTAGATTTATTTACGTAATTGAAAAGTGTTGTACCCACCGTTTGTAATAGTTATCGATAAAGGTACAAATTATAATTACATCGATAAAAACATAATAATTACATTTGCGTTATGTCTCAAAAAGCAATCTGAATGTATTCGATGTGGTTTTAAAAATATAAGTTTAATAGCTTTTAATAATATTGTTGTGACCAAAATTATTTGACAAATGATAAAACTAATAAGTAATACTTGTTTTTTATAGGTTTCCGAAAAGGGATACAATAAGCAAATTATGGTTGAAAGCTGGAGAAGAAAATATTAATCCCCGGTCAAGAGAATAGCATAGCCAGTTTTTGAAGAAACTTAATTTTATTTAGAAATGGATAGACTTATTCATTTTAATATAAGTGGATATATTCCTTTGTCTTTTATTTCTATTCCACCTTAGATAGTTCAAAAAGTTTTTAGTTCCATCTGTCGATGCCACAAGGACTAATTATTGTCAAGCTGTAAAAATTGTATTAAGTGTAACCATATTTTCACCAAATAAAGCATATTGTCATTATGTAAAAGATTAGGTTACGATGGGACTGACTTACGCTGTACATCAAAAGTCCCTAAATAAAGAATAAAAAAGCACCATTTCATTTCATATACCAATTTATACAGTTGGCTCAGCTCGTATAAAAATAAATATTTAACCATATTATAACCTCTAAGGACCTAGGAGTTAAAGTATCCTTAACTAATAAAAGATAAACGTGTTGACTTCAACAAAGAAATGGCACTTCTTTGATCTTTCCCATGGTAAATAAAGTTAAGTCTTACTTGATTAATAAAGGTATTACAATTTTTTTTGAAAAAATGGTCCAGTTAGAACAAATAGAATAAAACTATCCTCAGCAATCAGCATCGAATACTCATGATGTCGGTTAAAAGATATTATCGATTAATAACGATTAATAAAAGTAGTTAAATGTACAATGTCATTAGTAAAATAAGTAAGTAAGTTTTTTATTTACGTATACATGTAAGTTATTGTAAAACTTATGAAAATTTAAAATATCGATACTGTCGATACCCATAATTGCAACTCTAGTTCGGCAGCCATTTTTTGCTCATAATCAGCTGATAAATTGGACACGTTTTTGTCATAGGTAGGGCCTGTCCTTTGAATTCTTTGGTCATTGTACCGCAAAATGTAGAACTGTACCCCAAGCAGGAAGCTTGGGGTACAGTTCTATATGGATAATACAATAGAGCTGAAAATCAAACTCACAAGCGTCGAGTTTTTTTAATTGCTGTCGTGTTTTCGATTTTCAGCATTATTGTATTAGGCATTAGCGCGGAGTACAGCGCTGTTATTACTATGTATAAATTATTTTTACGCTCACGCGGTCGATGCGGCCGGACAGACGTTGGAGCGCGGGCCCCCCCCAAAGTGCGGAGCCCGTAGCTCTTGCTGCCTCCGCCTATATGGCTAATCCGGTACTGTTGAAATCGCTGTAGGTACTGCTCCTTAGGAAATCGCGGTAAGATGGGGGCCCAGGAAAAAAAGAGCATGAGTCTACATGAGATCGTTATTGTCGGACAGATCTTACGATTTCTGTTTATAACATTTTAAAGCTTTTATAAACAGAAATCGTAAGATCTGTCCGACAATAACGATGTCATATTAATTATTATATTATATGTACAGGTACGACTGGCATGTAAACCCCAAAATTATAAAATTCCCTATATAACAGGCGCCAAGACGATGAGTCATGAGGGTGCCGCGGCCGGGCGGCTAAAACATGAAGATTCGTAAAAATAAGAGGCGCTTCATGGGTTTCGCACACAGGCGCTGCCGGGGGTCGGCACGGCCCTGGCCGGCTTATCCATGTGGATGACCCATATGCAGAGGCGTATTTAAAAATTTTGCGCCCCAGGCCTATTAACATATCTTGCCGCCCCATTAACCCTATCTGAAAGATGATTTTTTAAAGTTATTTTAGAAAAAAAAAATCAACAGCCTAAAATAGAACTTTAATACTAGCTTGTTCTATATGTACGTGTTTTTGTTAAATGCGTTCAAACTGAGAAAGCGAGCGAATGTTTTTTACGTTTTAATCTGTTCATATCTTTTTATACTTTAAGCCCTGAAAGAATATTGTACTTTAGAAAAAAACAATAAAATCAATAGCCTAAAACAGGGATCGCGAACCTATGACACGCGTGCCATCGAATCCTCGAACGTATAGCATGCGACACAATATTTTGGGCACGTCACTCATCACAAAATTTTGCAATTATGTACTACGAAAAAAGTGTGAAATAAGTATTATATGACAAACTTAACATAAGTTATTTGTCATCTATTTTACAACATCAGAAATTACACTAATTTTACTTTAATTTAAATTTCAAAATGAACCTATTTTCACAGTCTTAGGGTTTAAAATTTGAGTAGATTTAACCTATTAAATAGGAAAAAAATTTAGCTCGCTGGCTTCGCTCGCTCGCATTTAACATACAGAACATATTATATTATTTAGTAGCGATGTTCTGTTTTAGCCGGTTCATTTTATGATATTTTTCCGAAGTTCACCGTTATTTTTAAGTTTAACGATTGAATAGGTTTTAACCTATGGAATGGGAAAAAAAATTTGCTCGCTCGCTTCGCTCACTCGTGATTGGCTTACAGAACATATGACTATAAAATTTAGTACCGACGTTCAGTTTTAGGCTTTTGATACAATTATTTGAATTACTCAGTTTTTCAGGGTTACAGTCTTTTAGGGTTTCAAATTTGAGCAGATATTAAATAGGAAAAAAATTTTGCTCGCTCGCTTCGCTCGCTCGTGTTTAACATAAAGAACATATTATATTATTTTGTAGAGATATTCTGTTTTAGCCGGTTGATTTTATGGTATTTTTCCGAAGTTTATATTTTAGTTTAACCTTTGAACAGAGTTGAACGTTTGAACCTGTAAAATAGGAAAAAAAATTTGCTCGCTCGCTTCGCTCGCTCGTTTTTGGCTTAAAGAACGTATTATAAAATTTTGTACTGACGTTTAGTTTTAGACTATAGATATTTGTATTTTTCCAAATTACACAGTCTTTCAGGGTTTAAAGCTTAAACAGGTAAAAACGAAAAAAAATATATTCTAATGTGCCCAGGGCCTCTAATAGGTTAAAGACGGCCCTGGTTATTTAATGTACTAGTAGTCATTTAATTTTATTGAACCCTCCTGTAGTGTAGTGAGTAATTGTCTTTATAATATTCTATGTGTAATTACCTTTATAACTTCTTAGGTCAGCATTTTGTGTATTTTGCGCAACTGTTTCGTTTTATGCTTGTTCATAATAATTATGTATTTTCATCTACACTAATATTATAAAGAGGAAAACTTTGTTTGTATGTTTGTTTGTTTGTTTGTTTGTTTGTAATGAATAGGCTCAAAAAGTACTGGACCGATTTCAAAAATTCTTTCACCTTTCGAAAGCTACATTATCCACGAGTAACATAGGCTAAATTTTATTTTGGAAAAAAATAGGGTTCCGTAAGATATTTGGGTTTTTCGGCCACAAGGTGTAAAAAATCAACCAGAAAAGTTACTTATTTTGCGTACGCTGCCTAAACTATAAAAGATAGAACCATATAATGTTCCAATTAATTGTAGATCTTATAAATATCTACAAAAAAGTCCGCGACACACTATACCTATCTATGTCGAGTGAGGCACAACAACCATTTTTTTATTTAGAAATCTTGATTTTTTTTTTGACTATATTTAAACGCGTTTATTTTACTCATGCTATTAATCCTTATCAAAATAAATAATTTCATCACTAAGTACAGTTTATGTAGATAATATTTGGTCTTTGAATGATTAAAATTGGATGTTTGGTTTTGAAGTAATGGCGAAATTAAAATATTACGATTTCTGCTGTTGCGTAGTGGGTGTCACCGAGGCGCGTGCGGACTGTGGGATAGTTTAAATCTATGAGTAAATTTTTTGTTTTGTGTTCGTTGTAACTATGATGAATAGTTTAGTACTTGAATACCTATTTATTAAGTGTTTGTTGTATTGTTAGTCCTGAAGGTATTTCATACGATAAAGGTATACCTAACTACTTTTTTCATTGAGTTTTAGTAGGTACCTATATTAATTTGTTTTGACTAAATTTCGCCCGTTTTGTTAGAGGTTTAAAGACATTCTGTAGTATTAGTATCAGTATTGTACCCGTGCGAAGCCGGGGCGGGTCGCTAGTTATTAATAAATAAGATCCCGAATCGACTTCACGTTTTTATCAACCCTGAACAATGTGGCCCCACTAAGTCACATCTCCAAGTGTCTACTCCTAGACACATCACATGGCGACCCTGCCATCAACGTAACCTCCAACCGGTAACTCTACCATCAACGTGATCCTGCCATCAACACGACTCAAACGACGGACTTCAAATATTATGGGAAAAACGCAGAGCAAGGAACAAATGATAATTGCGAAGACTGCTGGCGGTGACAACCACGCAAAGGCTGCAGCGGAGCACATATAGACAAACAACGGCCTTCTTCCATCGTATGTGCCTATCTCCTTCAGGCTGTACAAGAGGCTGCACACTGGCTGGATGCAGAAGCAGATGCGGAATGAAGCCCTGGAGCGTGTCCTGTCCCGTATGAGCTACCGTCGTCGCTGGGAAGATCAAGAAGGTGCGATGAATGAGTCAAATTTGTGAATAAGAAGCCCACTAGGTATAAATTATTATGTTTATTTAGAATAGATTTTTTTGGCTATAATAATTATTATGTAGATTATGAGTATAGAATAAGAATTATCCAACATTTATGAAAGGTTAAGTTATTATAAGGATTATATTACTAAACTAGGACCTTCGAGAAGAAAAGGTCAAAATTTTGAGAGTAAGATTTCAGAAGCTCAACTCAAACTCAAACTCAAACTCAAAAATAGAGATTTAAAAAATATTTTGAGTAATTTGTCTGAAGATATTTCTAATGAATTATTAATTTTGCGTTGTTCTATAGAAGAATGCTATACTAAAGTATTAAAGTTTGAAACGGATTCTAATTTAGATCTAGAAAGTAGTATACCAATAAAAATGTCGACTGAAAAGTTTGATTTAAAGACGGCTGTTAGCCTTTTACCAAAAATGAACAATGACGAAAATGTAACTCGAGAATTAATTGACGCGATTGAGTTATATGAATCAATGCTTGATGATAATGGTAAACAGATGTTAATTAAATTTGTCTTGAAAAATAGGTTAAACTATGGAGCAAAAATGCGTTTAGCTACTTCTTATAATTCGGTTGAGTTATTATTAGGAGATATGCGTAAATATTTACTAACTCGCAAATCTGACACGGCCTTACAGTCTAGTTTGCAAAGGGCTACGCAAGGTGAAAAGTCTGTTAAAGACTTCGGGGAAGAAATCGAGAGATTGTTCGTAGAATTAACTATTTCACAGGCAAACGGCGACGAAAATGCCTACAAGGTATTGTGCCCTCTTAACGCTAGAAAAACGCTATTAAATGTTTTTCAGAGGGTTTAAAAAGTCAACGTTTATCGACAATTATAGCAGCACGGAATTTAACATCTTTAAAAGATGCTATCAGAGTAGCCGAAGATGAGACTACTTCAACTGCGGACCACCAGTTTATGTCATATAATAGACAACCACCTCGTTTTTATAATAGAAGTCGTTTTCTTTATAGAGGTCGTGGATTTCGTAGACGAAATTATTATAATTATTTTCCAAGCTACAGGGAAATGTCGCAATCGCATCAATTTCCAACTTCGTCGAACTGCGCGGGGCAAGGAGGCCGCGGTGCCCGTGCTCGAGGCGCGTCGGGTTACAGTGCAAGGTATGTTCGAGGGAATCGTGGACATTTCGCAATACATTAAAGTTGCGCAGTGTAAAGTGACCTTACCTTTGAATTTTTATAATTATAATGTATGCGTAGAACCGCGATGCGAAGTTATTAAATATATTCCTACACGTATTAATCATGATTTTGAAATTTTTCCTAAGGAGATTCGAAAGGGTATATTTTTGGCAAGTGTGGTTGCTAGGCCAAAAAATGGTAAGATCCCCGTACGAATATTAAATACGACTGACGAGGAGGTTTCTTTATGTTTGAATGAGCTCGAGATAGATAAATTAGAAAATTATAATTTTTGTAAATTTGATAGGCCGGATATTAACGTAGAAAGAATAAAAACTTTATTTTCATTACTAAACTTAAGTTCATATTTAAATAAGGAGGAACAGTCAAATTTGAGAGAACAAATTTGCGCGAAATATCACCATATTCGTGTGTCTGTAGATAGCATGGGCGTAGCCAGGTTTTAGTTTCGGGGGGGGGTTTAAAGAAATAAAACTACTACAAGTACATTAAATTACCAGGGCCGTCTTTAACCTATTAGAGGCCCTGGGCACATTAGATATTTTTTTTCGTTTTTACCTGTTTATTTCAGGTAAACCCTTAAACACTGAATAACGGTGAACTTCGGAAAAATGACATAAAATTAATCGGCTAAAACAGAACATCGCTACTAATTAATATAATATGTTTTTTATGTTAAACGCGAGCGAGCGAAGCGAGCGAGTAAATTTTTTTTCCTATTTAATAGGTTAAATCTGCTCTAAACTTTAAACCCTAAAAGACTGTTACCCTGAAAGACTGTAATTCGAAAAATACAAATATCAAAAGCCTAAAACTGAACGTCGGTACTAAATTTTATAGTAGTATGTTCTGTAAGCCAAACACGAGTGAGCGAAGCAAACGAGCAAAAATTTTTACCTATTCTTTAGGTTAATTATTATAACGGTTTGGAAAAATATCATAAAATGAACCGGCTAAAACAGAACATCGCTACTCAATAATATAATATGTTCTTATGATAAACGCGAGCGAGCAAAATTTTTTCTTATTTAATAAGTTAATCTGCTCAAATTTCAAACCCTAAAAGACTGTGAAAATAGGATGATTTTTTAATTTAAATTAAAGTAAAATTAGTGTAATTTCTGATGTTGCAAAAAAGATGACAAATAACGTCATATTATGTTAGGTTTGTCATATAATACCTATTTCACGCTTTTTTCGTAGTACATAATTACAAAATTTTGTGATCAGTGACGTGCCCAAAATATCGTGTCGCATGCTATACGTTCGGGGATTCGATGGAACGCGTGCCATAGGTTCGCGATCCCTGAACCTCAATTCTCGTATTTAAAGTAGATAATTTAAACAGTCAATTTCACTTTGTTTGGATTGAAAGTGTAGCGTCATGTTACGATGAACGGATTTTATAACGTTTCGACCACGTTTCACGTTGGTTTAACGTTCATAAAAACACCTATTGGGAGTATAAGCGTATCGGGACTTGATTGTAATTGTATTAATGCAGGCTTTATTTAGCAGAATTGCCCCTCTGTTTTAGGCTATTGATTTTTTTTTTGTTTCAGGGCTTAAAGTATAAAAAGATTTTAACAGGTTAAAGCGTAAAAACATTCGCTCGCTTTTTCAGTTTGAACGCATTTAACATAAACACTTACATATAGAACAAGTAAGTATTAAAGTTCTGTTTTAGGCTGTTGATTTTTTTTCTAAAATTACTTTAAAAAATCATCTTGCGGATAGGGTTAATGGGGTGGCAAAATATGTAAATTGGCCTGGGGGGCAAAATTTCTAAATACGCCTCTGTATATGGGTCATCCACATGGACCAGCCGGCCCATTTCGGGGGGGGGGGGGGTTTGAACCCCCTAAACCCCCCCCCCCCCCCCCCCTGGCTACGCCCATGGTAGATAGCATTACCGGGTGACAAACTTATGCTATCTACAGACACACGAATATGGTACGGAGCGTACAGCGAACCATATCCGGAGACCAAATTCGGTGTCGCTACACACGCACGAATTTGGTACGGTGCAGTGAAGCGAAACGCTTGACACTCGTGTGTTCGATTTTATGCTCTATTACATTAGCACAGAGTTCTATTTACAGTGCGGTTTTTAAACGACGACGATGATTCCCGCAATTCATTGATAACGGGTGATACCAACACTTTAAAAAATATTTCTCCCCAAATTTTACCCCTGATTACTTATACCATTGACAGGTGTAAGAGATAATAAGCTAGAAAGAAAGTTTATGTATTTAACATAAAGACTTACGCGTGAATAACATAAAACTAACTTGTCTTAATCTGATTTCACTCTCAATACATTTTCATATCCCTGGCTATATACACACATTAAAATAATTTTTATTATTACATACAAATTGATTCATAAGGAGTAAACTCTAAACATTCTGCCCTCTAGTAAACCCCGTAGATATTTTCCCTAATTTTGGGGGGTACATCCCTAAGTTGGCAACACTGATACTGTTGTACGGCCAAACCGCCGGACTGCTCTACACACGCACGGATATGGTACGGAGCGTACCAGATCCGATGCGGACAAAGGTGAACTCTTCGCCTTCTTCTTATGTTCGCCGGACTGCCTACACACGCTCGGATCTGGTACGGAGCGTACCAGATCCGCTGTACGCTCCGTACCAAATTCGTGTGTCTGTAGACACCATTAGTGTTACAAACGTGTATGAACAGTCTATTCATTTAAAAAATAATGCTACGCCCGTATATAAAAAACAATATTGGATTCCATTTGTACAAAAAGATGAACTTAACAAACAAATCGACGATATGTTAAGAGACGGGATTATTGAAAAAACTAGTAGTGAGTGGTCTAGTCCTCTTTTGTTAGTTCCCAAAAAGTTAGATCGTAGCGGCAAACGTCAATGGAGAGTTGTTATTGATTACAGACAGTTAAACGAAAGACTGCAGGATGATAAATTTCCTCTCCCTAATATTACAGACATATTAGAGTCATTATCCGGTGCTTTTTATTTTAGTCATTGCGATTTAAGTCAAAGTTATTTTCAATGTAATTTATCGAAGGAATCTAGAAAGTATACTGCATTTACCACCGACAAAGGTCAATACCAAATATGCAGATTGCCCATGGGACTGAAAATAAGTCCATCAGCTTTCAGTACCTAGGCTAATGACAGTTGCCATGTCGGGTCTCAATTGTGAGAAATGTATCGTTTATCTAGACGATCTGATAATATTTGGTCGAAATTTAACAGAACACAATAAAAACCTAATGTCAGTTTTCTCCCGTTTGAGAAAAGTTAATTTAAAGTTAAACCCATTAAAATGTGAATTTTTAAAGCGACAAATTCTTTACTTAGGTCATACGATATCGGCGGACGGAATTTTACCGAATCCAGAAAAAATACGAGTCATTGAAAGTTATCCGACACCGACATGCGCTGACGATGTCAAGCGTTTTGTGGCATTTAGTAACTATTATAGAAAATTTATAAATAACTTTGCAGCAATAGTTTTGCCTTTAAATAAATTATGTAGAAAAAATGTTCAATTTCAATGGACAACAGAATGC
This sequence comes from Glaucopsyche alexis, assembly GCA_905404095.1. NCBI lineage: Eukaryota > Metazoa > Arthropoda > Insecta > Lepidoptera > Lycaenidae > Glaucopsyche > Glaucopsyche alexis. The sequence continues at coordinate 10,058,576 of FR990047.1, forward strand.
CAAAATGCTTTTGAAACCCTTAAAAAGTTACTTTCTAGCCCTCCTATTTTAGATTATCCTAATTTTTCTAGCGAAAATAATTTTATTTTGCACACAGATAGTTCTGGTTTCGCTATCGGCAGTGTACTTAGTAATTCCAATGGCAAACCAATCGCATACGCTAGCCGATGCTTAAACAAACCTGAGTTGAATTATGCTACGATAGAAAAGTTTGTCGGTAAAATATTTTAGGCCGTATTTATTTGGTAAAAAATTTGTTATTAGAACGGATCATAGACTTCTCCTTTATCTTTTTAATATGACAAACCCGTCGAGTCGCTTAACTAAGTTTCGTCTATTATTTGAGGAATATGATTTCACTGTCGAATACGTTAAAGGGAAGGAAAATGTAGTCGCCGATGCGTTATCTCGTGTATCGATTACATCAGACGATTTAAAAGAAATGAATAGTAAGATAATATGCGTTGTGACTCGCGCTCAATCTAAAAGGATGAATAATAAATTACCGGATTTGACAGATACTTCTTTAGATACCTACTAATAGGTCTCTAAATCAACCTAAAATCGTAGAGGTACTAAAGAAAGGTGATACGGATGTGGAATTAATTATTTTACCTGAAAGAAGTCTACGTAGAATATTAAGTAATAAAGATTTAAAAATAAACTTTTCGCAAAATAATAATTTTAGTTATTGTGAAAATAAAAATAATTTATTTGCAAGCTCATCTTCTTTATCAGTAAACTCGCGAGACGATTTGCTGAAAGAAATGGCATTATTTTGCAGTAAATTAAATATTGAAGAAATTATAATTGTCAAAACAAATAAAAAAAATATATATCGAGTTTTTATCTATTTTGATAAAAACTCGATATAGTTTATTGCGAAAAATCCACGTGGTTTTCCAAGAATTTGTATTGTTAAGGACGTCCAAAGAATTTATTCTGATGATGAAAAGAAAGTTATAATGAACGATTTTCATTTATTGCCTAGTAGTGGCCACGTAGGTGTTAGAAGAATGGTAAATAATATTAAAAAACATTATTACTGGCCGTCATTAGAAAAAGACGTTAGGTCTTTGAGTATATTATAACCACCGTTAGGTTAGGTTAGGGGGCGTTCACAAATTACGTGAGGTGTTTTTTCTAATTTTCTGTCCCTCCCTCCCCCCCTGGTGAGATGTTGTGAGATTTTATTCAACCCCCTCCCCCATCCCCCAATCTCACATGAGATTTTTCAAAATGTGGGTTTCTTATGTAAACGCGTTGGATTGTTATTGTAAAAAGAAAAAAAAAATTGCTTCGTGCTTTTATTTACAACGACCTCTGTGGCTCAGTGGTTCAGCGCTTTGGTGCTCAAGCCGGGGGTCGCAGGTTCGAATCCTGCCCAAGGAACAAAAAGTTTTTCTGTGTTCCTGGGTCATGGATGTGTATTAAATATGTGTATAATATAATAAAAATCTTAAATATGACGGCGCCTGCGTCGTCGTACGTTCCTAGAGCAAGAATTATTGTAAACAGCACCTGCGCCGAGCACGTCATAGCGTTGAGACCGGTCATTTGATTCTCCCCACTCTCCCCACTACGCATCGATTCTCCCCACTCTCCCCACTATGAAGCCTGTTATAAAAGGCGGAGCAAGCCTTGCAAAGGCAGTCTCGGCTCTGGCGAGGCTCGGTGCACTAGTTGTACCTTGCTAGCTTATCCCTGACTCTATAATCTATTACTCTGTGTAATTTAGAAATTATTTAATTATTTAAATAAAATATTAACTGGAATCGGTGTAATTCTTAATCGAGATGTCTGACCCGATTCCTTCAAATACATGTATAGTATAAAAGTATTAAATATACTTCCCGTTTTCTGGTACCTGTAACACAAGTTCTTCGGTGAAGCGTGAAGCGTCTATAGATATTATAGATATTATTATTATTTTATTTACGACTAGTTAAGACTAGTAATCAATATTGCTGAGAAGTTTAATTATAAGTGTAATAAAAATTTAACAATAGAATACTTAAATCGTAACTACTGTGATTAAAAAAAGAATATCTACTCTAATTCAGTCCATGGAGAATCATGCGCGGTCTCAAGAGAGACTATTGGAACCAACATGTCCATATGATTTTCAGTAAAATCATCTGCTCCTTCAATTTCGTTCTGATCTAGCCACTCTACCGTAAATTCAGATTATATTGAGCTATTTGGTATAAAACAAATATGGTGGTTTGACAGTCAGTAGATGTATAACGTCGAAGTATGAATGAAATTATTTTCTTTCGAACGAATTAGTAAATGATCTTAATCGTATTACGATAACGCTTAAGATTAAATCTTAAGCATGTACAATCTGGATTAAATGGACCAAAATAGTATAATTTTTTTTTCCAATCAGAAAAAAAATTGCGTGATATTTGCCGAGACCCCCCCTCTCTCCAACGTAAGATTAGATGAGATTTGACTCGACCCCCTCCCCCCCTTAAACACCTCACGTAATTTGTGAACGCCCCCTTATGTCGTGTATGTATAGGTGCTATGTCGAGAAGTGCAATAAATGTCAAACACAAAAGTATACTAAAATTCATAAACAACCCCTATCTATTACAACGACAGCATAATCGTCATTCGAAAAAGTTTTTTTGGATATAGTTGGACCGTTAGATAGAGATGATTTAGGTTTCGTTTACATTTTAACACTGCAGTGCGAGCTAAGTAAATACGTTGAAGCATATCCATTAAAGACTAAAACAACTACAGAAGTTGCTAAATCATTTGCTGAAAATTTTGTTTTACGATACGGAATTCCAAAAGAAATAGCTAGTGATAGAGGTACCGAATTTATTTCTAAAACAATGTCAGAAATGTGTAAACTTTTAAATATAACCCAAACTATTGCAACCGCGTATCATCATCAAAGCATTGGATCATTAGAAAACTCGCATAAAGTTTTAGGTGCCTATTTACGCATACAAACCAATAATAATCCTTCAAATTGGAGTTCATGGTTACAGTACTGGTGCTTTTCTTATAACACTACAGTACATTCCGAAACCAAGTACACACCTTTCGAGTTAGTGTTTGGTCATTTATGTAGATTACCTACTAATTTAAGTAACGATGTTGAACCATTGTACAATTTTGGGGATTATGTTTGTGAATTTAAATACAGATTACAAAAAGCTCAAAATGATGCAAGAAATAATTTAATTTTAAGTAAGCAACTTAGAAAGTGTAACTATGATTTATCCGTTAATCCCATTTTTTATAAACCGGGCGATACATTGTTATTAAAAAATGAAACTGGAAATAAATTGGATATTTTATATACAGGCCCATATGTTGTAGTAGAAGACCTCGCACCTAATGTTAAAATAAGTTTAAATGGTAAGCATGTTATAGTACATAAAAATAGGACTAAGTTGTTTAAGGAACAGTAGTTATAAGTTTATAAAAAAAAATGTACTTAGGTTATTTTTTTTTTCTCACTAAGGGGGATGGTGTAGTGTAGTGAGTAATTGTCTTTATAATATTCTAACACCCTTATTAATAAAAATATTTACACCATGGATAAGCAAATCCAAATCGCTCTCTTTGTCTATCAAGTGACTGTTCCAAAGTATCTGACAGAGACAGCCATGTTGGATTAGCTAATCCGTGGTGTAAATAATTTTATTAATAAGACAGTATGTGTTTTTATAACTACTTAGTTTAATTACCTTTATAACTTCTTAGGTCAGCATTTTGTGTATTTTGCGCAACTGTTTCGTTTTATGTTTGTTCATAATAATTATGTATTTTCATTATTAATAAATTGGATCCCGAATCGACTTGACGTTTTTATCAACCCTGAACAATGTGGCCCCACTAAGTCACATCTCCAAGTGTCTACTCCTAGACACATCACATCTAGATCGCGCTATCGAAAACACTAGACGTATGTATATAAGGGCTCACGAACATTTTGTAATGTAGTAGTTATGATTTGTTCCTGGAGGTGGTTGCTCGGTTTTGTTGGAATATAAAATGTAACTCTAAAGAGAAATTTAACGTTTACTTAAACTTTAATTACGTATCTTCAATTTCCCGCCATATTCATATAATCAAATATATAGTCCTCCTTTGTTGGAAGGCGGTTAAAAGTTTGAGGGAGCAGCTCACTAGAGGCGCTATTTGGTCCCTATTTTTTTGTATGAAGTCGACCTTCTTCTCCGCGAGTATTATGTGTTCTGTGGTCCTCACGCAGTGACGGATGCGGTGCGACTGAAACGTCTAAAGTTCTAAACGCTATTCCACCTTCCTAAATAGCTTCCTATAGGATGCTAAACGATTTAGTCAGTCAAAAGCCACACTTCTTCCGATTTAGAATGCTATATAATTAGGATGCTAACTTCATAAATGCTATTCCACTTGAGTCTTGACTAAATTAAGTTACTAAATCATTTAGAACGTCTAAATTTAGTACGACAAAACGCCAATTTCATATGTAAAGACAGGTAAAGACATATTATTTATGTTACATTAGGTTTCTCGGTTATCGCTAACTTAGCGTCCCGTTTAGCGTCCTAGAGGAAAATATCATTAAGAAATTGACAACGATCGCCATTTTTCTTACGAGCGCATCCGAGCGCATTTGCGCCAAACAAAGCCAATGGCAAAAATATGGTTTAATGTGGGTTTATACCTCCGTCCATACCTCCGCCATACATTTTTAAAAAATTTGCGATAGTTGTTGGCAACACTGGTTCGCGCCGAACGCTGATTTGTCAAATGTCAATCTAGCAATTTTGTCGTTGTAACCGGCGTTACAAATTGGAATAAAAATTCTTTGTTTTTTAACTAAGTATAAGGAAGATATACAACATATTTTTAACCTTTTTATCCTTATTAGAAGAAAATGGAAGAAAATACTGTAATTTCCGCTGAAGATACTGAGATGGAAGACTGTGACGCCGACGGACAAAAGGTTGTAACAATGATGGACGTCCTCAAAGAACAGGAAGATTTTGAGAATAATGCTAATGCTGTGTTAGGCGCTTCAGATGAAAAGAATTGCACTTACTCTAAGGTAATGGGAATCATTTTTATTAACTTTATTTGTACATAGTTAGCTGTTTATCTTGCAGCATATAATTTTGATAATTATAATATTAGTAATAATTACAATTGGTGGGAATTGTTTTTATTAATTCTGTATAATATATTAGAACTTAGATGTGTTAAACACATACCTAACCCACACTATGCAAGTTAACTAATAATATAAAAATGCACAGAAGTCATGAAATCATTGGTAGTTTATTTTAAAACCCACAATACAGAAATCATCCAGAAACCGTCAAAGCGCTTTAAAGTGAAGCCGTCACGACTACTTCAAATTGGAGTGGCTATCCACATATCCACACATAATATGATGCAACCTTCCACCTCTGAGGACATTTCGCCACCAAAACTGAAACTACTGAGAAGCGGAGGATGCAGCTCCCCTGCATTCTCCTTTGCAATAATCGTATGTATCCCACATACAATTGTTGCAAAGGAGAGTTGCCTGTAAGACTGCGCGTCCATATTTGATGATTAAGATTTAAAGAAATTCCCAAAAATAACATGCCTTTTTAAAATTTGCATGGTATAGATACTAACACTATACTATTTTTAAACTCTCTAATGCAGGTACTTTGCATGTCTATATTTGTATTTGTCATATTTGGCAAACAATTAGCATGTGTGGACATTTTATTTGACAAAGTATTGGCCATTTTTGCCGATTTGGCAATAAAAACAGATGACTGTGTGATTGTAGATTTTAGAAACACATCCATAAGCTTTTGTCTGTGGCTCCGCTATTGTAATTTTTTTATTTATTTATAAAGGACACCAGCATGTATTGTACACTCAGTTACAAATGAATAAATACAATATTCCTGATACATGCACTTTTATAGGTGACACAACATTGACAAAAGTACAAGTAAATTATAATATTATGTTAAATTATCGATTATACCGGAATGCATATGAATAGATAGGTAATTGATGATTTACAATAAGATATAGTTACATAAATTACATGTCATTTAAGTTGAAACAATTATGTATTATATATTATATTGATTAGAGTGTCAGTAAAATTATACAAGTAAATGGATTAATAATTATAGAATCATATTAAATAACTAACCCAAGCTAAATTTAAATACATTGTCACTTAACCCAATTAAACTAAACTAAAGAAAAAAAAACTAAACCACACAATAAAATAATGTGAAACAAAACATAATGATTATTGTTCATTTAAAATAGCTGTTTGATTTTCATGTTATGTCATGCAATTCAAATAAAATTTAATTGAACAAAGAGCAAAGAAGTGAAGAAACATAATATTATAATTAATTTACAGTAACTCACAGGAATACTGTACTTTTTCGGAATAAAAAGTAGCCTTTGTTTTAATCCAGAACTCAAACTACATGGTAGTAGTTTTGTCAAAATCCGTTCGGTAATTTTTGCTTGAAAGAGTAACAAACATCCATCCATACTCACAATCTTTCATTTTTTATAATAGTAATAGAATGTCTTTGTTGTTGTATTGCATAAGTTTAAAATTTAATTTGATAACCAGGAATAATTCAAATATTTTCTAAATTACAGGGTTACATTAAGAGACAAGCAATTTATGCATGTATGACATGCTGTTCCGGAGCTAAAGATGATCCATCTAAAAGGGCTGGGGTTTGCCTTGCATGTAGCCTTACATGTCATGAGAATCATGAACTTATAGAATTGTACACAAAACGAAATTTTCGATGTGACTGTGGAAATCCTAAGTTCAATTCTAACCCCTGCCAATATACATCAACTAAATCTGATCTCAATGAAAATAATGAATATAATCAGAATTTTAGTGGATTATATTGTGTTTGTCATCGTCCTTACCCAGATCCAGAATCTACAATTGAAGATGAAATGATTCAGTGTATTATTTGTGAAGATTGGCTACATGGAACCCATTTAGAAGCAACTGTGCCACCTAATGATCAATATTCTGAAATGATTTGTAAAGGTTGTATGGAAAAGAATTCATTTCTGCATGATTATAGCAGCCTAGCAGTTAATGTTGAAAATGATGATGAAGTAGTTGATACCTCAGAAATTACTAACGTCAATGGCAATCATAAGGATGAGTTGGACATAACTGCACCTCATATGAAAGAAATTATTGATAAAGAAAAGGAGAATGTCTCAAATATGAATGACAGCAATGACTGTAATTTAACTTCTCAAGCTAATTATTCAGAAGATTCCAATGTTACTGCTACAGACTCTAATATGGAAAAACAAGAAACAAGTTCTGATACTACAAAAGACAAGACCCAACTTGAAGATGAATGTATGGAAGAAGATAGATTATTAGCTGACCCTGAGGAAGAAAATAAATTAAAAAATAATGAAATGCCTGAAGATAACCCAGACAAACAAGACAAAAATATTGATACATCTGAGCCAGTTGCAATGAAAGATGATGAAAATAAAGAGCTAGATCAACAACCATCCATGGGTATACAAGAAAATGAAGTGAAAGGTTGTGAAACCAATGGAGATGTCGTAAACAATGCTTGCTCGGAAACAAAGAAAGATGATAATGTAGATATGACTAGTAATGAAATATCTAGTCCCAATGAAAATGAAAATAAAGAAACAGATAAAAAAGTTTCTTCAGAAGCAGAAGTAGACAAATCTGCTGAAAAAACAATAGAAGCAAAAGACTCAGTGGATAATGATTTAAATACTGAAATAAAAAATAAAGAAGATGAAAAAGAAATAATAACATCAAATGCTGTAGAAGTTGCTGCTGAAAAGACAAATGAAGATTTAAATGCAGAAAACACAAAAGATTCCAGTGTAACTTCTAAGACTTCTGATGAAAACAAAATTAATGCAAATAATACAGATATGGAAACTGAAAATACAAATGAAGATACTAGTAAATCTGAGGATACAACATCCGAATATAAAAGGAAACTCCCTATTGAAGAAAACACTGTTGATTCAACAATTTCAGGAAAACGAGTAAAATTGGACTCTTGCATTAGACCAAAAAATGTTAAGAAAATATACAAAGGAGCAACTTTTTGGCCATCTGATTTTAGGCAAAAACTATGCACTTGCAATGAATGTTTAACTATGTATAAAGACTTGTCAGTGCTCTTTTTAACTGATTTTGATGATACAGTTACTGCTTATGAAAGTTTAGGTGAGGAAAAAGAAAGAATTGAAGGTAAACCTGCATCACAGTATGAGAAAGGTCTTCAAGCTCTCTCATCTTTAGATAGAGTTCAGCAAATAAATGCCTTGACAGAATATAATAAAATGAAAGATAAACTTTTAGATTTCCTCAAAACCTTTAAAGAAAGAAAAGAAGTTGTCAAGGAAGAAGACATAAAGGAGTTCTTTGCAGGTATGAAGCCTAAACGTGAACCGGATGGTGTTTATTTCTGCAGATAATTTTTTTTAGTATTTGGTCACTTATATTGTGACATATAAGCTAATGGTTAAAATGTTTGTTTGGTAGTATAAAAGCTGTCATTATTCATATAAGTCTTTTTAACAATATTGATATTAAAAGTCATTCATTTATCTGAACTTCTTTCGAAAAACCCATCCCTCCTATTCCACTAATTTTCAATACAAAAACCTTACACGGGATGTTATAATATTAAAATTGTTATTAAATGTGTGTTAAAACTCACTAGCTAAGCAGCTGCTATAACTGCAATCACATTTTATGAGCAATAATGTGTTTTTTCTGGTCTAAATGTGACCACCATTATGTGGTAGTGGCATAATCGGGAAAAAAAGCTATTTTTCCGATGTGCACTTGGGGACATGGTGAATGGACAGTTTTTCTCCACCACAAATTTAAATGGTGTAGCTAAGACTTCATTAAATAAAGTTTTAGATGTTATTATAATGATATTACGTATATATTTTGACAATGATGATGTAAAAGAATTTATATAAGGGGCCGTGCATTAATCACGTGATGTTTTTAACAACTTTTTAGACCCCTCCCCTCCCCCTGGTGATACGTGGTGAGGTTTTATACTACCCCCCCTCCCCCACCTAAGATCACGTGTATTTTTTTTACATAGTAAGCAGGTCATGTATGGAGAAAAACTTTAACTTAAAAAACAATTTAATCGAATAATTTTTTAGATCATTAGTAATTTAAGCAATTAAAAACTATATGAGTCATTTGTCCTGTAAGTATTTAAACAACAGTACGAATCTACAACCGAAAATAATTTCGGTATGCATAGACTAGATTCGAAAATTAATACACGTGATGTCTCCTTATACCCCCACCTCCCCTTGGTGATACTTGGTGATTTTTTTCGGACCCCCCCCCTCCCCCTTTAGGTATCACGTGATTAATGGACAACCCCTAATGATAGGTTTTTACTCTCGAAAAAGACTTTTTGCTATGTCAATGAACTTAATCATTAATAAGGGTATTAAATAAAGTTTTAGAGGTCAAACGTTCTACTAAAATTCTGTAGTGAAAAAAACCATAATTTTCCACATACTTTTCGAGATCTGGAAAATAGCGGTGTGTGAACTGAGGGACCACTCTGAGGGCTATATCTTTTAAACTATGTTTTTACAAATTCCCAGATTTGTTCTACAATTTTTTTAGACTTCTACTAAAACTTGCTATACTTATTTTACGGAAATTCAGATGGGTCCCTCAATCCACACACATACTAATTTCCTACTTTACCTTAATTAAGGAAAAAAAACAAAAATAAGGTAATATTAAGTTTTATTTTTAAAGTATAATTACAATCATGCATAGAGGATATCATAGTGACCTGGCCGATACAGCAAATTAACTAGTGGCTTGGAACCTTCAGGAAAGTCATGTGCAATTACCTAAAAGATACAAAATAGGATAATTATATTAATAGTCAAAAATAAGTTTTTTTATAAAAAAAATTTAAATAGTAGTGTTATTATACAACTGCAATAGAAAAATCTATTGTTTCCAATCAGGAGACAAATTAATCTTCTATTTTTACATATATAATCACGCCTCTTTCCCGTAGGGGTAGGCAGAGACCACTTCTTTCCACTTGCTATGATCCTTACATACTTGTTTTGCTTCATCCACTTTCATTCTTACCATCCATTCCTCCTCTTACATTCAACATAGCCAAGCGGCTCTTCATGGGCCACTTTTCGCCTCCGCGAGAACGAGACGTGATGGGTGGCGAACCACATCTATTTTTTATATAATATCTACACTAATATTATAAAGAGGAAAACTTTGTTTGTATGTTTGTTTGTTTGTTTGTTTGTTTGTTTGTTTGTTTGTTTGTAATGAATAGGCTCAAAAAGTACTGGACCGATTTCAAAAATTCTTTCACCATTCGAAAGCTACATTATCCACGAGTAACATAGGCTATATTTTATTTTGGAAAAAAATAGGGTTCCGTAAGATATTTGGGTTTTTCGGACACAAGGTGTAAAAAATCAACCAGAAAAGTTACTTATTTTGCGTACGCTGCCTAAACTATAAAAGATAGAACCATAAAATGTTCTAATTAATTGTAGATCTTATAAATATCTACAAAAAAGTCCGCGACACACTATACCTATCTATGTCGAGTGAGGCACAACAACCATTTTTTTATTTAGAAATCTTGATTTTTTTTTTGGACTACATTTAAACGCGTTTATTTTACTCATGTTATTAATCCTTATCAAAATAAATTATTTCATCACTAAGTACAGTTTATGTAGATAATATTTGGTCTTTTAATGATTAAAATTGGACGTTTGGTTTTGAAGTTATGGCGAAATTAAAATATTACGACTTCTGCTGCACGGCCCGTTGCGAAGTGAGCGTCACCAAGGCGGGGTGCGCGTGCGGGTTAATGTTTAGTTTAGTTTAGTTAAATAGTTTAGTTATTTTATAAACATCAAATTGATAATATCTTAAAATATAATACATTATAATATCTATACATCTATACAGTTAAATACAATTTAAGTGTCTGTTTGTAACTTCAAATTAACACCTTTTTACATAATGAATCTGAAAGTATATTCGGTACTTACAATAAAATACATTTTTTTGAATTTTTTGTCTCTCCGTCTGTCTGTCTGTAAGTCGGTCTGTCTGTCTGTTTGTTCCGACTAATCTCTGAAACGGCTGGACCGATTTTCACGGGACTTTCACTAGCAGATAGCTGATGTTATAGGGTACATAGGCTACTTTTATTTTAGGGTTCCGTTTAAAAAAATAGGATTCCGCTTTCGTTAGTCATAAATAAAGTCGCGGGTAAATTTCAGCGATATCCCAAAGTATTGTTCCACGCGGACGAAGTCGCGGGCAAAAGCTAGTAAATAATATAATAGCCCCCTTACTAATAAATTGTTCCCGTCACACAAGTGACATTTTTAATTCGATAAAAGACAAAACACTGTATATCTATTCAAAGCTTATACAGTGTTTATTAGTAAGGGGTATAGTCAACCTATGAAATTGCAGTTCTGCAGTACTGGCCATTTCAAACCAAAATAATTTTTGCTTGGCTAAGAATTCTAATTTCAAATTAATTTAATTTTAAAAACATGTAAAGGTACAGTTACACATGCTAGTTAGTAGCATGCTTTTTAGTATGCTCATTAGCATGCTTGTTTCGAGCATGCTCTGCACTTGTCTACATTTGCTAGATATAAGCATGCTAGTGAGCAAATTGTGCACGCGCACCTGCTGCTAACGACTGATCGATACTACCATGCTCAATAAGCAAACCTGTTCACACACGCTATAAGCACGCCCCCTTCCACCCGCGCTGCAGGTAGCATGCTCAATAATCGCACGACCGTCGATTTTTGAGCATGCTCGAAACTAGCATGCTCATTATTAGCAATGTTTCAATACACATGCTACTAATGAGCATTTGCTCAAAAGTAGCATGCTTTCGTGCTACTAACTAGCATGTGTAACTGTACCTTAATTCTTTTTCCATAAGGATGTAGTCATTTGTTTAATGATTAGTGTTACATTTTCATCGCATTTCAATCTTTTTCGTCATCATGGATACGTTAAAAATTCGAGTAATTATGGAATATGAGTACTGTCGTGACAGCAATGCGGCACGCAACATCAACGACGTTTGCGGAGCTAACACTGCAAACCAACGCACCACCTGTTATTGGTTTGCTCGCTTCTGTTCTGGAAATTTCGACCTGAAAAATGAACCTCGCGGTCGTCCAGTCGTCCAAGTTGCAAAAACTGGAGTTGGAAGCTCTCCATCATCCGCCCTACTCACCAGACCTTGTGCCTACAGACTACTACTTTTTCCAGAATTTGGATAACTTTTTGACGGGAAAACGATTCTATACCCGAGAGGCAGTACAAAATGCCTTTGAAGAATTTGTTGCCTCCCGTCCAGCTGATTTCTTTAAGAAGGGCATCAATAAACTGTCACTGCATTGGCAAAGATGTTGGCATTGATTACATGGGTGATTACTTTGATAATACAAATAAAAAAGGGATATAATTAATCGAGCGAACAAAAAATAAGTTGGCGGCTGCACGTGAGCATACTGTATTACTGAATTTGGCAGCGAATTAATATGTTGGCGACTAAATTACTAAACTGGCGAAAACACTCGGGTGACAAAAAATTCTAAAGTCGGCAGATAAAAAGAGGCGAAATTTAATCCAAATTAGCATCGACATTTATAAGTTGGTGACTTAATTTCCGAGTTGGTGACCATTATACCATATAAGCAGCTATAAAACCAGATTTGGTTAATAAATTAATGGCTGCTAAAAATTCAATTTGCAGGCTACGGAAAATGCTATTTTTGGATACTGTTGGAGTATGTTTTTCTTTGTCATGGGTGTCATTTTCTAGGTTTCTGGGGGTACAGAATAATATGAAAATAAAATCTGTTTCGTAATCCCACAATGGCGTAAATTTTTGTTATTAAAATTAACAAGGTTGTCCTTTTCCCGGTTTCTGGGGGTTCTGATTACAAAATTGTCTTCCAATTTCATTTTCCAAAATGGAGAATATTCAATCTTCGGAAAATTAATATGAATACTAAATTAAAAGATCTTTGGGATGCTAATTAGGATTGATGATTATTACAGTATGTTATGTAGTTCAAAGTACCAGCTTTCAGGATTCATGAATTTTTCTGCCATTCATGAAGAAAATATGCGATTTCTAGATTAATAAGGGGGAGCAAATTTTCATTACTTTTGCAGTAGGATGCACCGTTTCTGAGATAGAAGCGACTATAGAAAAAAATATGACAATGCTGTACTGAGATACGAGGGGTGTATAAATCTATAGAAATGTTGGAAAATTCATGATTTTCGATTTTTTTTTCTCCCATCGTGAAGAAAATATGATGTTGCGTTATTCCTAAGAGAGACGAAATTTTCATTATTTTTTTCAATAGGATGCACCGTTTCCGAGATGGAATCAATTTTATAAAAAAAGAAGTAAATGCTGTACATTAAGATACGACGGATGTATAAATCTATAGAAATATTGGAAAATTCAAGATTTTCGATTTTTTTTTCTCCCATCGTGAAGAAAATATGATGTTGCGTTATTCCTAAGAGGGACGAAATTTTCATTACTTTTTTCAATAGGATGCACCGTTTCCGAGATAGAATCAATTTTATAAAAAAATAAGTAAATGCTGTACATTAAGATACGACGGATGTATAAATCTATAGAAATGTTGGAAAATTCAGAATTTTCGATTTTTTTTTCTCCCATTATGAAGAAAATATGATGTTGCGGGGCTCCAAAGGGGGGCGAAATTTTCATTATTTTTTTCAATAGGATGCACCGTTTCCGAGATAGAATCAATTTTATAAAAAAATAAGTAAATGCTTTACATTAAGATACGACGGATGTATAAATCTATAGAAATGTTGGAAAATTCAGGATTTTCGATTTTTTTTTCTCCCATTATGAAGAAAATATGATGTTGCGGGGTTCCAAAGGGGGGCGAAATTTTCATTATTTTTTCAATAGGATGCACCGTTTCCGAGATAGAATCAATTTTATAAAAAAAGAAGTAAATGCTGTACATTGAGATACGACGGATGTTTATAGCTATAGAAATGTTGGAAAATTCAAGATTTTCGATTTTTTTTTTCTCCCATCGTGAAGAAAATATGATGTTGCGTTATTCCTAAGAGGGACGAAATTTTCATTATTTTTTTCAATAGGATGCACCGTTTCCGAGATAGAATCAATTTTATAAAAAAATAAGTAAATGCTGTATATTAAGATACGACGGATGTATAAATCTATAAAAATGTTGGAAAATTCAGGATTTTCGATTTTTTTTTCTCCCATTATGAAGAAAATATGATGTTGCGGGGTTCCAAAGGGGGGCGAAATTTTCATTATTTTTTCAATAGGATGCACCGTTTCCGAGATAGAATCAATTTTATAAAAAAAGAAGTAAATGCTGTACATTGAGATACGACGGATGTTTATAGCTATAGAAATGTTGGAAAATTCAGGATTTTCGATTTTTTTTCTCCCATCATGAAGAAAATAATTATGATGTTGCGGGGCAAAATTTTCATTATTTTTTCAATAGGATGCACCGTTTCCGAGATAGAATCAACTTTATAAAAACATAGTAAATGCTCTACATTGAGATACATTCCTAGATGTATAAAGCTATAGAAATGTTGGAAAATTCAGGATTTTCAAATTTCTTTTTCTCCCATCATGAAGAAAATATGAGGTTGTTGGGTTACTAAGGAAATTTAAAATGGATGACTTTTTTGTAATCAGCACCCTCAGAAACCAATAAAAGGACACCCATATAATTTTTATGAAATTAAGTATGCCCGCCATATTGGAATTTAAAAACGAATGTCATTTTCGTATCCAGCACTCCCAAAAACCTGGTAAACGACACCCATATCAATTTTACGAAAAATAAATATCCGCCATTTTTAAATTTCAAAATTAATCTACACAATAATCTACACCTCCCTAAAACCGAGAAAAATAAAAAATTGGGAATTTTGTATGCTCCTTTATGGTTTTTTTGTGTGCGCTCGTTTCGCTGCTTGTATGGTTTTTGAGTTACCTACATCAGGGAAAATATATGTGCCTATTCTTAAATTAAATGTGTACTCACAAATTGTCGCCAAGATGGTTATTTAGTCGCTAAAACATAATCTGTCTGCCAGTTTGGAAAATTCAGTGGTTATTATTTAGTCACCAGATTAGTAATTTTTTTGTTCCTTACATTCTTTCGCCAACTTGGTAATTTAGTATTAAATATTGGGTATTTTCACATCCAAAATTTAATTGTTTTGTCGCAAGTTTAAATACAGCCAATAAAAAATACATGAAAAAAATTGTTTAAATTTTTTATACAAAACGGCAATTTCATAGGTGAAGACATAATATTATAGATAAATTAGGCAAAATATGTTTTAAATTTAAAATACAAGTATAATTTTACCTGACTACCTTCTCCACGATCCATGTATTCTACTCTCACTCCCATCTTAAGAGCATTACTAAGGGCTATGATATGAATATGATCTGATTCCTTATACATTGGTTCCACCTCCTGAAATAAAAGAAATATGTAAGTATCAATATCTATTGAATATATGTCACTGTAAAATTGTAAAAACCGTTAGATCGTAATAAAACTAGTGAAATTGTAAAATGATGATAGACTCCCGATTATTCTGCCTATAATTTAACATAATTTTTGTTAGATTATTAATATATAGTTATAAATCTTTCAAAATAATTTTACAATCTCGTTAGTTATTTTACAATCCAATGGTTTTTACAATTTTACAGTGACATATTATACAAATGCATGCAAAAGGATGTAGCTTTAACCCTCCATCCTTGTTTTATTATAATTTACTTTTTTACTTTGTAACAACCAAGGGGGAAAAAACCAAACCTGTCTACAGAAGTCAGTAACAGATCTCGGTCCTTCTATGAAATTTTGGTAGAAGTCATGTTGAGTCTGTAATTGACCAGATGTTATCAAACGAAGATACACCACAATGTAGTCAGAATACCCTTGTTTATTAAATTTATCATGAAGCTCTTCTCTTATGGGTTCTGTATCATCTGGTACACTGCCAGTTTTTTCCCCCACTCTCTGCACCACTTCCATAAACTGAAAATAATATATATTCACTCATTGAAAAAGATTATGAGAGTGCAAAAAGTGAAGTCCCAAAATATGGTATTTTCTTGTATTTTATTTATTAGGTACATAAATGAATGATGCTCTAAAAATAAGACAGTTTACAAAAATAATAAAAATCAATATTTTCAAAGATATTTTGAAGTTGCGGATTGTTTGAAGCACTTTTGTGAGTCTCATGAAAATGCACCATATAAGTCATACAAGTAGGTTACACTCTACTTAAGTTGCTACAAAATGTATGGCCATTAGTACAAAATTTCTGATATTTGATGTAAGTAAACTAATTATGTAATAATTAATCACAGTTTTAAAATAATCCTTGATTAAGGTGTGCTGTGCGTAGGGGAGGGGCGCTATCGCTACATGGGCAGAAAGTGCCGGAGTATTGGATGTATCGGCCTACTGAAGTGCTGGATTAATGAGATTGTATATATTTATTGAAACTAAATATTGTAGATGTAGTCATCGTCCCTATTACCCCACTTTTCAAATCAAGTTTAGTTGCTTCATGTATGGGTGCTGCTCCGACTTCGAGACTTAATAATTTGGTTAATTTTGTTTGAGTATCTTATAGTTTAAACCTTAATAATATGAAACAAAATACGTTTATAAAGTATGCTACCAAATGAGTACTTACTGTTTCATAAAAGTCTTCAACGGTAAATTGAGAAAAGCCTAAAGCAACGAGGACTTCCTTTGAATCTTTAGCAATATCATGAAATTTGTCGTATTCTTTTTTGTCGGTGAGCAAATACTCTAAATAAGCGTAAGAGAATGCACGAAAAAAACAATTTCCATCAGGACGTGTTCTTCGAATATTTTTATACTTTGAGGCCAGATCCTTTATTTTTAGAAGGTACACAGGATCCTCATTATATTCTTTTTCTAAAGAAGATAACTTTTCAAGTTCTCCAACAAGTGGTATAGACTCTGAAATCTAAAAACAAACATAATATCAAGTCATATACTTTTTGTAAAGACCATTCGGCGGTTTCTCCAGGAGTTTTTATGGTTTAACCATTTACCTCTTTTTCAATTTCCCGTTGCTGTTTCATAATTAACTCATCTTGATTTATTGAATTATCACCTAAATTGCCGGTACAACCGCTGCTGCTCGATGCATCGTCCGCCATTTTTTAATTTATTTTTGTTGTCAGCAACTCAGCAGTTCAGCCACACCACCACAGAACACTATTACCATAGTAATATATTATATTCTTTGCTATTACTCCTATAGAGCACAGCACTCACACTCAAGGCGTGTCTCCTGTTCGAAACATTACACAGAAAACATGAAACATTGGGGCGTGGCTAGAGATGGCCGTTTAAACGAAAAGCGTTTAAAAAAGCGTGCTTTTATAAATAAGTTGAAAAGTCGTTTATAAAAGTAAGCGTTTAACACTTATACTTATCGTTTATATCGTTTAAAGTTATTAAGCCATAAGTGTGGTATGAGCAAAGAAAAATAGTTCTTATGACAGCGCATTACGAGTGAAAATTCTTTAATGTAGCTTATCAAATAATTAAAGTTTTAATAAACGGCTTATTTTTTGTACTTATAACTTAAACGCTTTTTCGTGTTTATTTACTTTTTGTTAGTTGCGCTTTGCGGGTTGACGAAAACACGTTATATTATGTTACGCAATAATTCGTATTTTAATCGTAATAGTGGTGTTTTGGTGGCTTACCGTGAACTTTTAATGTAAATAATAAATTTAATATAATAATGGTCCATATGGACGTAATATAAACTTTTCGTGTAGTGTTTTAGTATTAAGTTTATTAAGTTTTTGTCGTAAGATGACGACTAGACGAGGTGAATTGGAACAGTAATTTATGGAACTACTTTGAAAGAAATGAGGTGGAAAAAGTGGCGATGTGTAATGTTTGTAAAAAGTTATTATCCTATAAATCAACTATTACTAATGATAAGCAACATTTAAGATTAATGCATATTATCAACATGTAAAAACATTTTTATGAGTTCATATTATTATATTAATAATTATTCAGATTCCTAAGCCTGCAAAGTACGAAGGAAAGTTAATTTAAATCAGTTTAAGCGATCGGAAAACGTAACATAAGTTCAAAAAACATTATAAGTGGCAATAAGTAGATAAACAAATAAGCAACTAAGCAATTAAGCAACTAAGCAGTTAACAAAAGTTGCTTTTGAATATTTAATAACGGATAAGTTAACTTTTAATTTTAAGCCGTTTATCACATCTCTAGGCGTGGCTATACACATTTCTCTAGGAATAGACAATGTTTTTGTTTTCGGAGACGGACGGAAAACATTCCCGCGCGGGTAGAGAGGGGAAGAAATGTTTCATTTCTTATCTAATGTTCACATCGTTCACATTACACCTAGGTACAGGTTTTTTAGGGTTATAGTTTTGCTTGTTGTGTTTTTTGTGTTTGTTTTAGTGATCGCTCATAAATTCATAATATATGGCCTGACTTAATTAAAAAACGCCAATTTTGTCAGTTTTCAATAGAAATGCGTAAAATGGCGCACATATTTATGAGTTGAAAAAAATACTTTTATGAAACACCTAAACTGGCCTTTTCAGAACCCCTCTTTTCTCCTAGATTCTATACCTACAATCACTAAAACTGCGAGCGCTAATACGTCTTCCTCGTCGGAACTTAGATCGTGTCTGGACAAAATGTTTTGTTTCGACCAAAAACATTTTCTGTAGCTGGAGACAGCTTGTGTATGGAAACAAATGTTTTTGTTTCATGTTTTCTATGTAATGTTTCGAACAGGAGACACGCCTTCAGCAAGACAAAAAATTAATTATGACACTAATGTCGGCTACCTAGTACCGGTGCTGGATTTGCTGGATTTGAAGTGAACATTTAAAATACGTATATGATCTAAGGTTATAAAGCAAAATCATTGAATAAATATATTTCAGCCGTGTGTAACCGAAATAAAAAACCGATAGTTTAATTAAGAAAATACCAGAATAACCAGCTGTTGTCGTTTTGCTAGAAAAAGCAATAGCAAATTATAATTTGTTTACGTTTTTTACCTGTCCCTAAAGTGCATAAATAATAGTCTAGCCAGCAAATCCAGCACTGGTACCTAGGCCGTCACTTGTCGCCTGTCGCTCGTTCAGAATTGAAGTGACTTAATCCAAAAAAACGAGTTTGAGAAAACGTATCACTCTCAGTGATACGTTAAACGAACGCCATTTAAAGTTTGCAAACTTAAATCAATTTCACAATTAGGTCAAAACTCCTAATAAATAAAAGGGCAACATTAATTTCCATCTATAAGTATGAATTTTGTCATAATATTATCAATTATAACCTCTCGGGCGCCCCAAGCTTTGCCTTCGAACTGAAATTTAAGAATCTGAAAGATTAAGCACGTGTTGATTTTTAAGATTGAGGTAGAGATAGTAATCATGTAAAAAGGCAAGGTTTCGCCTTTAATAACCGACTTGGTTCGTATATAAATATATAATAAATTTCCGTATATAATACAAGGCAACACTGTCAGAATGCGGATGACGTCATCAGCATCGTCCGCAGACCGCACCGCACTCATTTAAAAATACGGTTATTTTCACAAACCCAAAATATTTAAATATTAAATGTATATTAACACAGTTTAAGAACGTTTAAAATAAACGATCGAATAAAAAAAACCGGCCAAGTCCGAGTCGGACTCGCGCACCGAGGGTCCCGTACAAACCTGTAGGTATATAAGTAAAAGTTCACCCATCACAACAATCGAGTCATATATAGTCAATAAATTCCCATTCTGACTTACCAATCTTCCTTTCCACAGCATCTATCCTTCCCTTTCCCTATTCCTACCCTCTCCACCAATCCGTGGAAACGCAATGGATAATCCACGAAGTATAAATAACATCAAAAATATTTTAATTATCCAAAATGGCGGCGATGTGGTTCGCCGCCCATCACGTCTCGTTTCTCGCGGAGGCGAAAAGGGAACCATGGAGAGACGCTTGGCTACGTTGAATGTAAGAGGAGGAATGGATGGTAAGAATGAAAGTGGACGAACCGAAAGAAGTATGTAAGGATCGTAGCAAGCGAAAAGAAGTGGTCTCTGCCTACCCCTACGGGAAAGAGGCGGTCCTGCCTACCCCTACGGGAAAAAGGCGTGATTATATGTATGTATGTATAATAATAACTATCGGAGATAAAAACTTGTAAGTTTCTATGCAGATGGGCCATGCTAAAAACTCTTTAGGAAAATTATTTTCAACGAAATCGGACTGTAACTTTCAAGTAATTTAAAAAACCTATTACGCCTACGGAACCCTGAACCCTCCTTAGACATGTCCTGACATGCTTTTGGTTAGGTTATTTTGTGATAAGCAGTAAGCTTTATGTTTTATTTATTTGCTATTAGCAAGCCATAGGTAGATAGTTTTGTCCTTAAAACAAGGCAATTTTCCGGTATAGGTGTACCAGAATCTCATGGCAAATAGGGAAATAAAATTTTGTAGTGCAATACTGGGGAAATTGGATTAAACGATTTTGATACTGGTTAATTTTCAATTATGTCTTTAGTATTATTGAACATGACTGTATGAAGAATGTTCGGTGTATAATATAGAAAACTAGATTTTGCCCGCGGCTTCGCCCGCGTGGAATAGTGTTCTTGGAGAAAAAACGGCGAATAACTCTCTATCTACTTACAGTAATAGGTATACTTCTAATACAATATTGAAAATGTTTTTAGGTTTGCCCAATGCAAATTGTTAAAAATGGGACCCTATCACCTTGACACGACTTGCGCGACCACTTGTTAATATACTTACATAATATTATATTTATCGCACTTGAATATAAATTTTACCATAATCTTATATCTTAGAGACTAAATACTTAAAGACTATTATTTTAAAAACTTGCATCAAAATCCGTTGCGTAGATTTAAAGATCTAAGCATACAATATACTATACCTACATAGGGACAGACAGATAAAGCGACTTGTTTTATACTATGTACTATGTAGTAAGTAAAGTTATTTGACATTCCAACAAAACTGACAAACCACCTCTGGATATTCCATAAGAATTAAGAACTGCAGTTACTATTATGTATTCTGTGCTGCAGTTCAAAATATTCGTGAACCTCTTTATACTGTATACGTCCCGCGTTTTCGATAGCGCGATGTAGAAACGCGAGAGCCCGCGCCGCGCAGCAACACTATACCCTGCATTTGAAATCTGTAATATCTTCGAAAATATTCATTTAAATTACATGGCGTAAAGGGCAGTATTGATCTATCTTAAATTCACAATGTATTTAAGGTACTTAATTGGATAAGGATTATACTGTATTGCTTAAAATCGCTTTGTAAATAAGCTATTAAATTAAAATCAAAGTAAATGATAAATAAATGGTTATTGTGGGTTATCCCTAAGAGATAGACATATGCCATCGCGGACTTTTTTGTAGGCTTTTTTAAGATGAATAAAACTGTAGTACATAATTTTGATCTATCTCGTAGTGTTCAGCCAGCATTTTCAATGTAAGCGCAAAATATGTGATTTTTTAGGACTTTAGAAACCTCTAAAATTATCTGTGTACCTCTACTATTTTATGCATGTTATATACCTAAAAACCTTCCCGTTAAATCACCCTATCTGTTAAAAAAAACGGCATCAAAATCCGTGGCGTAGTTTTAAAGATTTAAGCATACATAGGGGACAGACAAAAAAGGTACTTTGTTTTATACTATGTAATGATAATGATATTTCATGAAAAATAAATCAATCGTGAATTACTTTATATACTTATTTATTACGAATAACATACAATTAAATTGGCAACAGTTTATTTAATGTTGGAATTTCCTTCCGAACTGTATAGAACTCGTTTACTTTATTCCTAATCAACTATAAATCGAAACTGTCTTATGTTGATTTTCTTTTTTCCTCCTCTCCTCCTTTTACCAGGCATGGAAAACAAACCATCATACAATGTGTCAGCTACGATTCACCGTATAGTAATACTGGAAATATAGGTGTACCAGAATCTCATGGCAAATAGGGAAATAAAATTTTGTAGTGTGCAATACTGGGGAAACAGGATTAAACGATCTTGATACTGGTTAATTTTTAATTATGTCTTTAGTATTATTGAACATGAATTATAATAAGACTGTGTGAAGAATGTTCGGTGTATAATATAGAAAACTAGCTTTTGCCCGCGGCTTCGCCCGCGTGGAATAGTGTCCTTGGAGAAAAAACTACTTCGGCGAATAACGCTCTACCTTCTTACAGCAATATACTTCTGATACAATATTGAAAATGCTTTTAGGTTTGCCCAATGCAAATTGTTAAAAATGGGACCCTATAACCTCGACACGACATGCGCGACCACTTGATAATATACTTACATAATATTATATTTATGGCACTTGAATATAAATTTTACCATAATCTTAAAGACTAAATACTTAAAGATTTGCGTAGATTTAAAGATCTAAGCATACAAGATTAAGCATACAATATACTATACCTACATAGGGACAGACAGATAAAGCGACTTGTTAAAACAAACTTTACTTACTACATAGTACATAGTATAAATACTATGTACTATGTAGTAAGTAAAGTTATTTGACATTCCAACAAAACTGACAAACCACCTCTGGATATTCCATAAGAATTAAGAACTGCAGTTACTATTATGTATTCTGTGCTGCAGTTCAAAATATTCGTGAACCTCTTTATACTGTATACGTCCCGCGTTTTCGATAGCGCGATGTAGAAACGCGAGCGCCCGCGCCGCGCAGCAACACTATATCCCTGCATTTTAAATCTGTAATATCTTCGAAAATATTCATTTAAATTACATGCCGTAAAGGGCAGTATTGATCTATCTTAAATGCACAATGTATTTAAGGTACTTAATTGTATAAAGATTAATAAATTAATTGTATAAAACTGTATTGCTTAATTAATCGCTTTGTAAATAAGCTATTTAATTAAAATCAAAGTAAAGGATAAAAAAATGGTTATTGTGGGTTATCCCTAAGAGATAGACATATGCCATCGCGGACTTTTTTGTAGGCTTTTTAAAGATGAATACAACTGTAGTACATAATTTTGATCTATCTCGTAGTGTTCAGCCAGCATTTTCAATGTAAGCGCAAAATATGTGATTTTTTAGGACTTTAGAAACCTCTAAAATTATTTGTGTACCTCTACTATGTTATGCATGTTACATACCTAAAAACCTTCCCGTTAAATCACTCTATCTGTTAAAAAAATGGCATCAAAATCCGTTGCGTAGTTTTAAAGATTTAAGCATACATAGGAGACAGACAAAAAAGGGACTTTGTTTTATACTATGTAATGATAATGATATTTCATGAAAAATAAATCAATCGTGAATTACTTTATATACTTATTTATTACGAATAACATACAATTAAATTAGCAACAGTTTATTTAATGTTGTAATTTCCTTCCGAACTGTATAGAACTCGTTTACTTAATTATTAATCAACTATAAATCGAAACTGTCTTATATTGATTTTCTTTTTTCCTCCTCTCCTCCTTTTACCAGGCATGGAAAACAAACCATCATTCGATGTGCCATCAGCTACGATTCACCTTATAGTAGTACTGGAAACACATTTAAAGAAGTCACAATAATTACCTAAGAAAATATAAAAAAACTAAAAGTATCAAAACAGTTCACTCTAACTTACCGGTCAACTCTACCACAAGCTTTAAATTATAAGATTGAGTTCGATTTACACCTTCTTCTTTCTGTATTTTACTATAGACATAGAAAACAATATTTCTCGCTTGAGTTCGAATTGCCTTTTTGGATATTTTCACAAAAACAACAAATTC
Source organism: Glaucopsyche alexis (assembly GCA_905404095.1). Classification (NCBI taxonomy): domain Eukaryota; kingdom Metazoa; phylum Arthropoda; class Insecta; order Lepidoptera; family Lycaenidae; genus Glaucopsyche; species Glaucopsyche alexis. Next base: position 10,082,675 of record FR990047.1, read on the forward strand.
CAAGAACATAATCACAAAATTTTAACAGCTGTTGACAGATCACGTACTTTGATTTGACGGGTCATACTTGACATTGCCATATGAAAATCACATTTTTTATTTTTTTTAAAATGCCATCAGATTCTGGTAGACCTATACCTTTAAAGAAGTCACAATAATTACCTAAGAAAATATAAAAAACTAAAAGTATCAAAACAACTCACTCTAACTTACCGGTCAACTCCAACACGAGCTTTAATTATAAGATTGAGTTCGATTTACACCTTCTTCTTTCTGTATTTTACTATAGACATAGAAAACAATATTTCTCGCTTGAGATCGAATTGCCTTTTTGGATATTTTCACAAAAACAACAAGTTCCAAGAACATAATCACAAAATTTTAGCAGCGGTTGACAGATCATGTACTTTGATTCGTCGGGTCATACTTGACATTGCCATATGAAAATCACATTTTTTATTTTTTTTAAAATGCCATCAGATTCTGGTAGACCTATAATAAATTCATATGAAATAAATTAGTCGCTCTGCTGGCAACACTGTTATTCTCCCCAAAATTCGGCGCGTATGGCGCGTTCGGCTCCTGCTGCGCGTTCGGCGCGTATTGCGCAGGGCCATCAGAAAATTCGATGACTTCGGCGCGTGCGGCTTCTGCGGCGCGTATGCACCACGAAGTATAGATTCGTCTTTCGAATTGTCTCTTTTTAAGCGACTTCCAAAAAAAGGAGGCGGTTATACGTTCGGCTGTATATATTTTTTTATGTTAGACAATAATTGATAGTCTGTAGACCGATTTTCCAAATTATTTTTTTGGTGTAAAGCTTTGATTAATTACCTCTTTTTAATATTATATATCTATGGTGTAAAGGGTATAATTTGGTATAATCCCAAGTTGGTCCCATTTTAAATAAAGCGGTGAGTGGTGAATGATGGGATCCATGAGGAATCGAGGGAACTCCTCGAAATTTATGGTATGGTGATTTCCACTTTTTCTAAAGTAGTTTAAGCAAATGGTACCAAAAAGTAAGATTTTGCACCGATGTATACCCTGGATCCAAAAGTACTTAACAGAACTCCCGACTCCTTATAGATAGGTACATGTTTCGGGATTTCGGCGTTGTGTAAAGAACTGCAAGCATATGCCACTATGTCAATTACCTACGGTAATTATCATCATCAACACCGTCATCGCGCCATACATCATTACATTATGATGACTTCTCACAGTATTTTACACCGACACGGATATCTTTGAAGTTTGAACATTACTTTGCCATTTGTGTTCTAATTTGCAAAAATCTTTTGTTGTTGTAAACGTTGTAGGTAATTCGAAATTTGTCCTTTAGTCACCAACGGGGTGACCTGATGATGGGATCCACGATGAATCGAGGGAACTCTTCGAAATTTTCTTGGACACATAAGTGTATAGTGATTTCGACTTTTCATGAAGTAGCATTATACAGTGGCGTAGCTAGGTGGACAAGGGCCCCGGTGCATAAGGGAAGAATCGGGCCCTCATGCCCCTCTTTCCGCGTAGCTTGAACTTATATTGACCTTTAAAATTAGTCATAGGAATAAGAATAGGAAACAGTGAGTTAAATCCATACGTCGTCTCTATGAGGGGTAGAATCTCTATGTGTTAAATGGAGGAAAATGGGAATAAATAAACAACGACGCACATACATGGCGAATGACAATATAGAATATTTATTATACAGATGACTGATGAGATCAATAAAGGGAAAAAACGATTTTTAATAGAATTCCCCGTCCAATTCACAATCTCTTGCGCGCTTTAATTCATGAGTTCTTGGTTTTTGGTTTTTACTTTTTTTCTTTAAACTTTTCATCTTTGCCTATCCTTTATCTCAATTTATCTATAAATAAATAATAAACAGAATTACCACTTTCTGTTTTTTTCATATTTAAAGACGTTTTGAACGCAATAAAAATGTTCTAATGTAACCCATTTTTAGGATTCCATAGTTTGGAAGAGTTGTGACAACGTTATTTCGAGCCAGGTTTTTGTGAGGCCGTGTTACAACTTTTACGTAAAATAGAGCTCTGCAAAGTTTTTTGACATAGAGCTATGGAAAACGAAACGTAAATGTCACAGAAACTTTAACATGGCCGAACTCCTTACAATTTTCGAAATTTTATTACATTTTTATCTCGAAAACCACGGATCTTATTATTATGAAAATTTGCGAAATTACTGCGACAGTAAAAGAAGTTTAAGCGGTATTAGTATTAGTTTAGCCATAAACCAATTAATAATACAAATGTGGGATATTATTCTAAAGTTTAGCCAACATATCTAGGAAAATGAAAATTTAGTATGGCAACACCGGCTCACGCACACAATCCATAAAAAACCACGTGACATCACGTGTATTAATTTTCGAATCTAGCCTATGCATACCGAAATTTTTATCGGTTGTCGATTCGTAGTGTTGTTTAAATACTTACATGACAAATGACTCGGATAGTTTTTAATTGCATAAATTATTCGATTAAATTGTTTTTTAAGTTAGTTTTTCTTCAAACTTAGTTCACTATGTAAAAAAAAATACACGCGATCTTAGGTGGTGGAGGGGGGGTAGTATAAAACCTCACCACGTATCACCAGGGGGAGGGGAGGGGTCTAAAAAGTTGTTAAAAACATCACGTGATTAATGGACGGTCCCTTATGTAACTTCAGTAAAAGTCAAAATCACTATAATATGTAATTATGTATCGATATAAATTTCAAAGAGTTCCCTCGATTCCTCATGGATCGCATCATCAGGTTTCCACTTTAGTGACTAAAGGACCAATTTCGAATTAAACCCTTTACAACAAAGTAATTTTGCAAATAGGTCCATAAACGGCAGAGTTATGTTCAAAGATCTCCGAGTTAGTGTAAAATACTATGAGAAGAGCCTTTTAGATCATAATAATGTGATGATGTATGTTTATAAATTACTCTAATTGACGTGGTGACATATGCCTGCAGTTCCTTAAACAACGCCGAAATCCCCAAACATGTATCAATAAGGAGTCAGGAGTTCTGTACCTTTGGGTCCAGGGTATACCTTGGAGCAAAACCTTACTTTTTGATAGCACATGCTTAGACTTGTTCAGAAAAAGTCAAAATCACTATATGTGTCCATATAAATTTCGAGGAGTTCCCTCGATTCCTCATGGATTCCAACATCAGGTTACCACTTTTTTGACAATCGGACCAACTTGGTATTTTACCATTTACATCACAAAAAAATATATTTGAAAATCGGTTCATAAACGACGAAGTTATCTGCGAACAAACATAATATTGATTTTTTATGTCATCTGGAACTGGGTTAGAGTTTTGATCTATAGGTCAGTCAGTGATAAAAATGTCAATTTTTGTACGTTAATATCTAAATAACCGTTTGGGCTCCAAATGGTTCGTGTAATATTACACACGGTGCTGCTCGCCAGTTCTGTTACTTGAACTTGGCTTGACATGCTACCGCGTGTTTAGATTTGTTCATTTAATTACAATTTGTCGAGTAAATTAGACTATTGCACAATATATAATTTTATTGCACACAATATTGTATAAACAACGAATGGATGTCTTCGATTTTTATAGGAAAATCAATTAAAAACGACTCATATCGAAATAATCGACTTTGCGAAAATTATCAAGACCACATAGTTCTTTGATCCTTCCTAGACGTCGCTTTACGCTTATAGGTAACTAAACTATTATCTAAAACATGTAGATGGTAGGTTATGCTGGTTCGTATGCAGGTCCGCCGTAAGCGGGCGTGCAAAGCGTGCACCGCACAAGGGCGGCACGCCCAGGCACGCCGATTTGCCAATCGAGCGACTGATCACGTACTACCTAATTCAAGTCATTGTCATAATACCCACCCCACCTTAAGAAAATACATACAGTCATACCTAGTTTGGAAAAAATCCGATCGAATGACGTTAACACTTTTATTTATTTGTATCTGTTAAAACTAAGATGCAATACCAAACGCAGTGGCGTAGAGTGGGTGTCTGCCGCCCGGGGCGGATGACAATTTTGCCGTTCCTCACTAAGACTCTGTCCAGAAAGTGCGTAAGCCTGCGTAAACCTACGCACGTAGAGATTCTTATCTTATCACAACAAAATTTCTGCCGGTCTATCTGTGATGCCAACTTGGGACTTTTTCCCTAAATTTAGGGAGAAAAGGTATCTGAAGGGGTTATTAGGGGGGGGTTTTATGCTTGTTTTATTTAAATATGCAATTGATTTGCTTGACGATAAGTTATATAATATACTATTATTATTTAATTACAGCTGACCTATCACTTATTGGTATAAAAAAATGTATTGTATAAAAAACCAAAATTCTTATTGCAAGCGTCTACCTGTTGCCAACTTGCCATTAAAGAATCACGCCAAAAACGTCAAAAAATTCACGTTTGTTGTGTCTAAGGAGGGTTCCGTTACTATCAACGCGTAATACGTTTTTCAAATTACTTCAAAAGTCACAGTCCGGTTTGGTTCAAAATAATTTTCCCTTAGTTTTAAGCATTATACATATATCAGCATGGAAACTTACAAGTTTTACCTATAATTTAGAAAACTACTCTACAACCACTCGAAAATTTTGAAAAATGTCATGTATGAAATCTTGACTCTATTTTAAAGCGCTATTCAACGTTATGCAATACAACGGGGTACAATGAAAAAATATTTTTCATCCCCACTTCTCATGTATGGAGAGCCACCCTCAAAATATAAAATTATTATTATTTTACGATGCTAAATCCGAGATAATATAATATACAAAAAACTATACCAAATTTCATCCATTTATATTCATAATTACAGAAGCTAGAGACGTGGACAGACAGACAGACAGAGGGACAGAGCAAAACTATAAGAGTTCATTTTTATTACGAAATCGACTATTTTTAGTAAAGGTTATCTAAAAATTTTAACTGTCTAGCTATCAAGGATTATGATCTCATAGCCTGGTGACATACATACAGTTTTTACCCTCTAGATATCTACGAAATAACTTATAGTCTGTAAGTGTTTAAAAAAGCAGTGAATCATGCATACAAATGTCAAAATTGACGCATTAGCTGTGATTACATTAATTTACCTATTAAAGTAAGCCATTTTGACATATAATATAATAATTATAATAATATAATATATATGGACGCTTCACACTACGTCAATCTGATCCCGTGGTAAGTTCTCGAAGAACTTGTGTTACGGGTACCAGACAACGGAAATATATTTAATAAATACTATACACATATTTAAGATTTTTATTATATTATACACATATTTAATACACATCCATGACCCAGGAACACAGAAAAACTTTTTTGTTCCTTCGGCGGGATTTGAAAACGCGACCTCCGGCTTGAGCACCAACATGCTCAACCAACTGAGCCACAGAGGTCGTCAATAGTATGTAGATACGCATGATTCACTGCCTTCATAACGTGAATAGGCTAAAGTATAGACTTTATATGACACGAATAGGACGCGACCGCGTCATTCAATGTGCTGCGTACAGTGCAACTAACTAATGCCTTCGGCAATCATCGTTTTTCTTTTTCTACGGAAATGACGGATGTTGGAAAGCATGTGTGGGACTTCCGAAAGATATTAGCAAAGTAGTTTTACTGTATAAAGTATATTTATATGTATGTTTTTCTAAAAAAGGTAATACTTACATATTTCGTATGTAACTTTATTTAATTTTTGACGGTACCTATATATTTTATCGTATTATGTAACTTTATGAAGTTTCGATGAGGCATAAGTACTTTAATAATTATATTTGAGAGTATTCGCATGCTAGGTAAAATCCACGGGAACCGTACTATTTGTTTTAGGGTGAAATATTTTTTGAAACTTGGCAACTCGATCTTACTACGCTTTCATTGCACTCCAAAATACAGGGGATGACACTTTTGACTATTTCAAATCGATATCAATTGTGTGTTGAAGGTTTTAACCTGTCAAGCGCCTTGACACTCTTTGACAGGTTATGCAGACAAGCGTCGGGCCTTTTTGCCACCAAAAATTAATTTTCCTTACATTCTCCCGCAATTTTTTTCGCGATTTTTTTTCGCAATTTTAATGTTAATAAGTAAATAAAACCTATGGATGATGTATATATTTAAAAATATAATTAATTTCCTAAGTGATTACGTAATATAGAAACAGATTTATAAATTACAGTTATTAGATTCAGTATAATTAAGTACCTATCCACTTGAAAGTAAACATTTCAAATAACGTAAACACTTGCACTGATTGTTTACTTTTGACTTCGTTATTGACACTCAAGTGGGAACATGCCAAATGATACCTCATCACACACATTACGGAGAGGAAGGAGGAGGACGACCTCATTCCCTCATGACAGACGCACGGAGTACCGACCTCTATAAATCATATGACGTTTCCCGTCGTGTTTTTCTTCAAGATTATAATGTTTTAATGTGAATAAAACATATGCATGTTATATATATTTAGAAAGGTGATTAAATTTCCTAATTGATAATATAATTGGAATTAAGAAAAATACTAGTTTAATAAAAGAAATCTTGATCCAAACACAACACACGACTTTTTCTTATATTTTTATTACAAATCTAAACTAAGGCCAAATTTATGTTTCTATATAGTAAAATTTGCTTAATTTACGTAGGTGCACACATTATATATAAAATTTTAATTCAAAAACCGATATAAAATAAGTTACAGTTACCTACTATAAAATTGTCAGTCTAATTTCGATTCCCGCGATTTTTATTTCTCCAAATTATATTGTTATAATTTATGTACTACCTATGCATGTGATATATATTTAAAAAGTAGAATAGATTTCCTAAGTGATGACGTAAATGGAATTTAGAAAAATACTCATTTAATAAATGGAATCTTGATACAAACACATAAACTTCGTCTTTTTTAATATTTTGTTTTAAAACTCAAATAAATATAAAATGTATGTTTCTATACAGTTATTGTTGCTTTATTTACGTAATTGGATATATTTTACATAAAAATTTAATACAAAAACAGTTGTACTAACAAGGATTGGAGCAAAACTAATTACAATTACTATGAAAAATATCTGACATAGTACATATTTTGATTGCTCAATAAACTGTAACTGGGACATAATTAAATACACATTTTTATATTTTTATACATTTCAGGATGTTAAATATTACAGTAACTCATTATTTTTTTACAATGTACAATAAGGGAACTCCCTCATTGAACCCTCCGAAACTAGGCCTATTTTGACGGTAATGTCTTACAAAAACAATCATAGTAATAAATTTACTTATTCTTATCCATATATTCTATTCGTAGACTCTAGAATAAATACCGTTCTAATAAAATTTCTACTAAAATGTTCAATTCAAAATGCATTTCACAAGAAAATCATAAACTCACTATGAAATAAAATAGCAATAAAAACGTATATTTTTCATTCGATTTTCTGAAGTAATTTGTAGTAGATTTATGGAAAATACTTCGTATATGCATAAAAAACTTAATATTAATTACATAAATGTATAAATTATGTGGTACAAACAAACCACTTATAAATTAGAAATTTATTCTATGGGCGTGCCCACCTTGCCACCAGGCAGCAAGCGACGCGTGAGAGTCATGCTGTCACTTGCTGCAAGGCAGCAAGTGACGCTTGACAGGCTAATATAAAGTGTCTTCAGAAATAATTGGTTTTGACAAAACATTGACAGCACAAAATTTCGGAACACTCTGTAAAGCAAAATGTCAACAATGTCAACCGATCTGAATGCTGTGTAACGAATGAACTGAATACTTCTATCTCACTCTGAATCATACAATCGGAGCGAGAAAAACATTTTTCTTTCACTTTGTGTCTAGCGCGTACTAGAGGTAGCTGCGTATTACTGCGTAATTGCTGCTCCTATTTGAGTCAGGAGCGGAGCACCTATACGTGTAGTATGGGCATACCCACAATCCCAACAGCCTTGTGAGTGCATACTTTCAAGGTCTATTAATTTATAATCAAAATAGGTTCAGTGGGTAGTTGTATTGGTATTGTTAACCTTTTGAGTCTTATCTGGTGCTTTTTACCTGCTGGTCATACTTACATTATTGTTAAAATACATATTTATAGTAGTGGATTTAGTGTTAAGCGGACCTTTAGTCAGGTAGATTGAAGAAAGCGCAAAATTTGTCACCTCTCCATAAATTTTCGACCCTTTTTTATTTACTAACCAACAGATTTAAGAAAAAATAATACTTTGTTTGAACCGATAGGAATTACTCCTGCCGATGTTATATAATCTATAATTTGTGTATGTTTCTATACTATATATGCATATATTTTTTATTTAATTAATTTATAATCTTAGTTGATGTTAATTTGTTTAAGGTTTAAGGTATTGAAAGCTTATTTTTTTTTACCAAACAAAATAATTTTTTTGCTAAATAAGCGAAAAATTTTCTCGCTCACTCCGCGCGTTAGCTTTTAATTAACATAATATTATAAAGAAAATAATACAACTCTTTTTAAAAATTCTAATAACCATGTTATGAAGGAAATAATAAAATCAAAATTTTCGGGCCACATCTTCTTTTGAGAGCTGGATCCGTGCCTGAATCAACCAAAGCGGTTTAATATGTCAATTTTGTACGATACGCGCATAGCTAAAATAATACGCACGTAGCTTCTGGACGCAATGTATGGGGCCCTAGTACCTCGGCTACGTGCGTAGACCTTGCGTGCGTAAGAATACGCAGTTTCTGGACATAGTCTTAGGTTTTGCTGCCCCCTTATTTAGGTTTTTTATATACAATACATTACCTACATACATTACTTCTAGATAACTTTTCGGCAAGAACAGTCATCGTTATTTTGCATTATACAGGTTAAATTTTAAATATAATTATATAATTATTAACTAAGTTTTAAATTATTTTACTTCAACCATTTAGATCCGCTATCCCCAACCCGCGGCCCGCGGGCCGCATGCGGCCCGCCGGGCCTTTATCTGCGGCCCGCGTGAAATCTGTAACTTAAAAATCAGCCAAGGAAAAGCCATTTTAGGAAAAAAAAAATTGTCAAAAATTGTATTTTTTATGAAAACCCCTTTTATATTAATTTTTATTTTGAATTATTATATATTGGAGAAGAAATCAATTTAGTATCTTGTGAATATTTAAAGTATTGCCATCGACTAAAGAAAGGACAAAAAATCGCGTTTTGTTGTCATAAAAAGGGCTTCTCCTTATATTATTTGTTTTATCTTGTTTTTTAGATATGATATTATCACAGCCTATAGAACTATTACCTACAGTCGTCCAACGGACACGTCTAGACAGAGCAATTGTGCGGGGCGTGCGGGGTGAGAGAGGGGCGGTAGCGAGCCCAAGCTGCCATACACTCGCTTGGGACACGTCAGCCGGGGTTGACGCTTTTTAATTTGATTGTTTTAAGTGGTTTGCGACAGTGTTTCGTTTCAGTTGTATGTAGGTACTTATTTACAATGGTCAATTATATGAACAGCTAAAGAAGATTAATTTTAATACAAAACCATGCGCCTGTTTCCCGTCAGAATTTTTAATAAAATTGTATCTACGTATGAGAATTTACTAACTACATCGTAAAATTCAACAATCGCAATCTAAAAACTAGTAAATCCAAATGTCGAAAATACCTTTCAGTTTCGCATTTGTAGCTTTTGCAGGGTTCGTAAATATCCGATATTTATAACAAATATCAAAGTATCAGATATCTTTGATATACAGCGTGTCCCGGCACCTATATCGGAGCCTTTAGTGGTAAAAAATATGGAATTTTTTATCGACAAATTGCCCTTCAAATTTTAGTTTTCTCTCACGTTTGTGAAATGGCAGCCATTTTATTTTTTGGTAACCAAGACCCGGGCTCTCGTACTAATTCGACCACCACTACTCATGTAAATGTCCTAGGAACATAAAAAAGGTCTCATTTGATAGCTAAATATGTGGACAATAATTCACAGTTAAAATGTTTTAATTTTCTTTGAACAGAAAAACAAAAAAGGTAATTAAAAAAATATATATAGTTTTTTTTTGTGATTTTTTTTAATTATTTGCTTTTTGTGAAAAATCTACGCCATTAACCTGCTTGTTTTTTGTTCTAAAACGATAGAAGAGGACGTTTGCTAAAATAAAATACAAACCCCTTTACTCTCAGTGCAATAGTTTAGAAGTTATAACAATTTGTTGGAATCATCTCAGGCAGGGGGCCAGCCAGTGGTGTTTTTCAAATTGTTATAACTTCTAAACTATTGCACTGAGAGTAAAGGAGTTTAGTATTTTATTTTAGCAAACGTCCTCTTCTATCGTTGTAGAACAAATAATAAGTAGTTATAACAATTTGAAATAGACGACTGGCTGGCTGAGATGATACCAACAAATTGTTATAACTTCTAAACTTTGCACTGAGAGTAAAGGGGTTTGTATTTTATTTTAGCAAACGTCCTCTTCTATCGTTTTAGAAGAAAAAATAAGCATGTTAATGGCCTAGATTTTTCACAAAAAGCAAATAATTTAAAAAAATCACCAAAAAAAATCTATATATTTTTTTAAATTACCTTTTTTTGTTTTTTGTTCAAAGAAAATTAAAACATTTTAACTGTGAATTATTGTCCACGTATTTAACTATCAAATGAGACCTTTTTTATGTTCCTAGAACATTTACATGAGTAGTGGTGGTCGAATTAGTACAAGAGCACGGGTCTTGGTTACCAAAAAATAAAATGTCTGCCATTTTACAAACGTGAGAGAAAAATAAAATTTGAGGGGCAATTTGTCGATAAAAAATTCCATATTTTTTACCACTAAAGGCTCCGATATAGGTGTCGGGACACGCTGTATATCCGATATTTTTGATTTTTTGATATTTTCAAAATTACATACAAATCTCATAGGTACTCTGATATGTTTTTTCGTAATAGTTGAATGGAAATAATTTGTATGTCTGATAATAATTTGAAGATAGGGAAGTAAAATTAAACTCATTTATTTATTATTGATATTAAAAGTTTTCAAATCAATTAAAAATCAACGATAGATACTTTTGAGTATCAATTTAAATAAACCATAAAACCATAAAATGACTTTTGTTTATAACCAGAAAAAAAAAGTGTATTAATTTTATCAGTCGAATTAATTTGACACATGGTATAAATGGTATAACAATAGTATAATAACAAACAAGGAATTTTCTTCCGAAAAAAAGGGGGTCACGTGGGTGTCATATGCCGTCACAAGCCGCGTCGACGGCTATGATTAGTTAATGTCGTGTCAAATAGCAAGTTTTTGATGACCTAGGCTTGTGAAACTCTCGGAAAATAAGACCTGTGCTGATGTAAGATTTTTTACATTTAAAACATTCTTTTACATTTTTAAATATAAATATCAATTTTGATATAATATATCAAGCATAAATATCAATTGATATATATCATGATATATATACGATATATATCAATTGATATATATCATGCTAACCCTGAGCTTTTGTATACGCATTTGTATTTTTTATAATAAAACCCTTCATTAATACTTATATATATATTTTTTTGTTTTATTCCTAGTACTCTACATACACATGCTACGAATACCTACACAAAATGTAGAACAGATTATAATAAAACACATTATTGTGACAACCCTGCAGCAATGACGAATACCTACACAAAAGCAGCATTTCGCGCGACTTCAAACGCGTTGGACCACTGTATCTCTTTATTACACTGTGATATTATGTTGTTATAGCGGCATCAGAATTAAGACTTATGAAAATATCAGCTTTCTAGCTAAAGTGGTTCTTGAAATACATTCTACGATGTAATAAGGATAGCATGCAGCGACAAGCCAGCTCTAGATAAAGTTGTGAAAAAGCGTTCACAATTCCAAAAATCTCACTGAGTGAACATAATTATTATAATACATATTTGTTATTTTACTTTAGTTTGTGTCGTTATCTCATCTTAAATGTTTAGTTTCACTCTTTTAACTACCTTGTGTTTTTCTATTATTAAATCGTTAAATTTAAACACCGTATTTTTTTGTCCCTAAAAATTTTGGTTGCGGCCCGCGACACCAGGAGTACAACGGGTTTGTGGCCCGCGTAAAAAAAAGGTTGGGGACCACTGATTTAGATGACATTTCAATAAATAAATTTTATTGAACACTAGAACTTGATTGACAAAAAAAAAATAAGTTAAAAACATTGAGGTAGTTAAAAAGTAGAACCGTTCGGTTCTTCTACTTCATATTTAATTAGAAAATACGCCTACTTTTAATAAGAGCAAAGTATATTATTGCACCATAAATGTTTATGGTATCACACACCTCTTTCTCAATAGTTAATAATTAATATACCTAATACCTAATTGGTTCGACGCACGAGACGTAGTTAGTAGTTAGTTTAATTATTAAAATGTCACATATTCTATGAAAAACAAATAAAAAGTGATAAAGAAATTCTAACCTAACCCAAAACTACACAAATGTTATTTCACGCCGGGTTTTTGTGAGGCCGTGTTACCGCTCCGAAGACGTTTTGAACGTGATAAAAAGTTCTAACCTAACCTAGCCCAACACTACACAAACGTTATTTCACGCCCGGTTTTTGCGAGGCCGTATAACCACTCCGAAGACGTTTTTAAAGGGGATAAAAAAGTTCTAACCTAACCCAAAACTACCCAAACGTTATTTACCACCTGGTTTTTATAAGGCTGTACTGTTACCACTCTGGAGACGTTTTGAATGTGATAAAAAAGTTCTAACCTAACCTAACCTAGCCCAAAACTACACAAACGTTCTTTCACAACGGGTTTTTGTGAGACCGTGTTACCACTCCGAAGACGTTTTGAACGTGATAAAAAGTTCTAACCTAACCCAAAACTACACAAACATTATTTCACGCAGGGTTTTTTGAGGTTGACGTGTGTTTTACAATTAATTTATTTTATATAATATTTACACATATGGGCCATTGTTTAAACTAGCTTGGGAGTAAGTTGAAATTGTTGTAAACAAAACGGGTTTTGTCCCTGACGCCAGGAATTATTACAAAATAACAATGTGAGACCCACTGAAGTGGCTTTTGAAGAGGTGCTTTTTTGGTCCAAAGTTTAAAAATAGGTTCAATGAAAAAAAATTATAATGGAAGGAATGCAATTTGTTTCATAATTTTATAATATGTGTATCATTGTATATAAAAAATATAATAATACATCCAGCAATCGTTTTATTTAATATATATATATAAGAGAATAAATGTTAAATTTTAGGAGACCTATATTATTTCTCCTAGAAAAGTTACAATGCAATTCAAATTTAAGTTTTAGTGATGTAAGAAATTTAAGAAATATATTCCTAATTATAAAATTAATTGTAGTTTTACAAAATAGCAATTAGATTTAAAAAAAAATTGGTTTTTCTAGACCTAGGTCTCAAAATTAGTGCTAAAATCCCGTCTGTTGAAAAGTGCTATAATAGGATCCACAGATTCGAAGGAACTGTAATTTTGACAGCCAACATGTGACTGGTTAAAACGAAATTTATAAATTATTATATTTAGAAGTCAGTAACTTTTGTGAAAAACGTGAAAAATAATATTAAAATTTTAATCAGAAAAATGGTTATAAAAAGTAAAATCTAAAGCCCACCCAGTTTTACACATCAGTAAACAAAAATAATAAGTATTTAATTTTTGAAATAAATGTTTTATCTGCGTTGTTTTTCTTTTTCCCACCATAATGAGAAAACATTCTTTGACAAAACTCAGAGTAATTAAGTAATCGTAGGGCGGCATAATCTGTATTGCACGCGGGCGACGAAACAGCTAGCGGCGGGCCTGTTCGTATGCCATTTCTATTTCATTAATACCTATTTGTTTTATAAATACATTTTGACGAGTAAGTTTATTGCACAATACGCAATTTTATTTTTTGACCACGTAGTTCTTTGAGGGCTTCATAGATGTCGCATTTTCGCCCATACGTATATTGCAGTTCATAAAATTACCAATAGATGTCAGAAAATCATGAATCGAAAGCCAGTTTATTTACTTTTAAACTGACATGGCTAGGTTAAAGTTCCAACTGAATTACATGGCCTTTTTTCCCCAACTCCTTATACATTATATTAACTGTATATCAAAATTTCAAATTGCCTCAAACATGTTTTTCGGGCACTAAAATATGTACGTTTTTCAAAAATTTGTAACTTGGCTAAGTCCGCTTCTGACCAGCCAGGCCTGCATTCTCGTGTTCAGGTAAAATAGAAGAAGTACAGAACAAGGTTTCAACGTGCCTCAAATACCTACTCTAAATTTCTTAGTAGCTCTCCAGCTATTGTTTATTAGGTTCACAGATCGGTAGTGCTTATTTGGGGAAATACCACAACCTCTCAGAAAACTGGCATAAAATAACGATTGAGTTTGTTTTGTCGAGAGAGTGAAAACAGCTTTTTGTATTTATAACTTCCTTAAATTGTGTTAATAATAATATAATAAATACAACTAAAAAGATAAAAATTATTATTTTTAAACAAAAAACTAAACCAACTTCCAAAATAAAAATACACAAAAAAGTATGAAATAAAACTTAATATATAATTCCTCTTTTAAATTCGGCTATAAGTTCCCGTTTCAGCCTGGTGACGTCCACTGCAGGACATAGGCCTCCCCCATAGATTTCCAGTGCGACCGGTCGCTCGCGGCCTGTATCCACCGACTTCCTGCGACTTTTCTCAGTAAGTAAGTAATTTTAACATTTCTCTACTTCATAATTTTGAAGACGGTACCAGCGAACAGAATCTATACAGATAAATAAAATTGAAGTGTCTGTTTGTAATTTCAAATTAACAGTTTTTCACTTAATGCATATGAAAGTATATTCGGTGCTTACAATTTTGATATTTCTATCAATTTTTAAAATTTTTGTCTGTCCGTCTGTCTGTCTGTCTGTTTGTTCCGGCTAATCTCCGAAACGGCTGGTCCGATTTTCGCGGGACTTTCACTGGCAGATAGCTGATATTATAAGGTCTAACATAGGCTACTTTTATTTTAAGGTTCCGTTTAAAAAATAGAGTTCCGTTTCAGTTAGTTCTATGCAAACGAAGTTGCGGGCATCAGCTAGTTTTAAATATTATTTTGTCAGGATGTTGTTCGGGCTGGTACCGACTTCAAAATTATGAAGATTGAGTAGAGAAATAGTTAAAATTATAGCCGAATTTAAAAGAGGAATTATATAAAAAATTAAGTTTTATTTCATACTGTTTCCCGCGGCTCCGCCCGCGTAAATATACTATCAAGTATCCCGCGGGAACAGTGTTTTTTTCGGGATAAAATGTAGCCTATGTTTTAATCCATAAACTACTACCATACTAAATTTCATCAAAATCCGTTCAGTAGTTTTTGCGTGAAAGAGTAACAAACATCCATCCATATATCCTCACAAACTTTCGCATTTATAATATTAGTAGGATATTAGGACTTTTCTGTGCATTTTTACTTTGGAAGTCAGTTTTAATTTTTTGTTTAAAAATAAGAATAATGTGTAATCTGTATTTGTGTGCGTTGCTCGTCCCGTACGATTTACGACTGGAATGACTGGAAGCTAGGACATTCGGGTCAACCACCAATGGTTTTTTGTATCTTTCTGTGGAAAATTAATAAAAAAATCAAAGACTAGATTAAAAAAGTTTATATACTTAACATATTCCTTATTGAATTTGTAATTATATTATAAGCTCAAGTTTATTATAGATTAATCAGCAAACATATCTTCGATTTTCTTTTGCACTTCCTTTTCCGTCTCAGAATTAAGTTTTTCTGGCAACATTTTCATTGCTTCCATGTCTATCTCAGAAGAAGCGTCAATATTTGTAGGTTGTCCCTTTGCCTGTAACAAAAAAACATATTTTATTTAACTAAATTTGATTTTCAAACAAATGCTTATTTTTTTTTTATAGATGACTATCTGGTGCCAACAACTTGGTTTGCATAGAACTAATGGAAACCTATTTTTTTAAACGGAACTCTAAAATAAAAGTAGCCTATGTTAGACCTTATAACATCAGCTATCTGTCAGTGAAAGTTCCGTGAAAATCGATGGAGCCGTTTCAGAGATTAGCCAGAACAAACAGACAGACAAATTAAAAAATATATATATATTGTAAGAACCATAGTATACTATATACTTTCTTAAGCATTTAATGAAAAGCTGTTATTTTAAAATTACTTAATTTTATTAATATTATTATTATTATTAATAAAATAAAATTAGAGTGTGACATCAATTTTATTTATCTGTAAACCCCCTTACTAATAAACTCTGTATAAGCTTTGAATAGTTACACAGTGTTTTGTCTTCTTCAATCAAATTAAAAATGTCACTTGTGTGATGGGAACAAAACACTGTATAACTATTCAAAGCTTATACAGCGTTTATTAGTAAGGGGGATAGAATATAGACCCCTTACTAATAAACGCTGTATAAGCTTTGAATAGTTATGCAGTGTTTTGTCTCCTTCTATTGAATTAAAAGTGTCACTTGTGTGACGGGAACAAAACACTGTTTAACTATTCAAAGCTTATACAGCGTTTATTAGTAAGGGGGTTAATGTATAGATTAAATGGACACACCTTCTCAACTTGTATTTCTAGTTGCATTATAGCTCTTTCAAGTCTGTAGTTGTCAGACACAAGCTGGGCCCAGCGGCGGCGAAGTGCTCTTAATCTTGCACCACTTGCAGTCTGTGATCTCTTCCGTTCCCAATTTACAGCTGCTATTTGTTTTCTTAAAACACAAATAAGGATTTTAATAATTATAAGCAAATAAAATTTCGCACATAACTTCCCTTCCCTTGTCCCTTGATTACTTTGTAACAATCGTTTTTCTCTCAGCTAGCAAGGACTATTTTCCATGGAACACAGCCATTGTTTTTTCCAATTATAGAAATGACATGATGTATGACGATAGGCATGTTGCCTAAAAATGTTGTCTAATAATAATTGTTGTACAACATGATAAAAATCAATCTTAAACCCATTTTTGTAATTGCGAAAAAAATAATGAAAATACAATTTAAATTTGCAATAAGAAAGAGAGTGATAACTGATAACCTAGGATGTCACCAATTGCTACCATCATAATATATATGTTCTAAACAATGTGTCATCATTATCATCATCATCAGCCTATCGCCGTCCACTGCTGAACATAGGCCTTTTTTTTTTGTTTCCGGAGGGGAAAATGCATTACGCATACCACCCAGGCGCAGGGGGCACCCGAGTGGTGATGTGGGACTCCCGTATAAGCTAATGAGACCCACGGTATACCCACTAAAAACCACCCCCCACCTTCCTCCTCGCCGCCCTGTGACGGGGCCACGGGAACGATAAACACATCCGCGACCCCGCCGGCGGCAGCCAATAAGCGGCTCCATCCTAGGCCCGAAGGCCCCAGGCGCACCAGATGGTAGGGTGCGCCTCCCTCCTCGGCCTCCACCAGTACTGTAGCAGACTCCCCCTGAGTCTGCTACTAGGAGGCCACGGATACCAGCCTCCACAACCGGTACCCGGTGGCAGATCTGGTATATGGTTCTGCCACCGACCACACCTCGGCCGCAGAGGATAGGGCAAGCGGCGCACCGTAATACCAACTTGCCTCTTCCTCTGCGGCCCCACCAATGCCGTTAACCGTACGGAACGGCCCCGCCAGCTCGCAGGGGGGTAGGGAGAGTGGCACAACACCACCACGCCTCTCCCCCTGCGATCCCTCCACGGCCGCAGAAGATAGGGAGTACGGCGCACCGTAATACCGGCACTCCTCTTCTTCTGCGGTCCCACCTCCTAGCGCGTCCGCAGCGGACTCCTCCAGCCCGCTGGGAGCGCCCTCCTCGGGCCAGCCGGCGGCAAACAAGCCGGCCCTGGTTGTCTCTTCGCTTCACCGTGGGTGTCCAAACCACGGTTACTAAGCCCCACCGCCACGTCAAGGCGTGCAGCCATCGGGGGGACCTGCTGAACATAGGCCTCCCCCAATGAGCGCCAACCATCCCGATCTTGGGCAGCCCTCATCCATCCGCTGCGTGGCAACCATGCCAACCAACCATCCATGTGTGGCAACAACATAATATGGCAAAAGTTTATGTAAATCATTTTGTGAGGAGATAGGCTATATTTCATTTGTTTATAATTTTTTTAACATGTTAACCATCCACCAACCATCACACCTATGAATTTGTTTTAAATACTTTCATCTTATTTAATTATATAATTCAATTCTATTGTACCAATTGCTATGTAACACAAGAAACATAATTTAACAATAGAGCCAAATAAATAACTAAAAATTAATAGCTACTAATAAAAAGAAGACATCTATAAATAATCTATCTCTAAAAAAGTCTATAAATAGAAAAACTTCCCCAGGTCGTCCCCATCTGGCAGAGTACCTAGCAAACTGATAGCATTGCCTCGTTGGATAGCAATGGCTATCCGTTGTGCCAGGTAGTTCCCGGCTCTGGGGTCTCGGGTGGCTTCAGTAAGCTTTTTGGAGATTTCTTTAAAAAGCTTATGTGCGCCCGGACCCCATGCGCCTAGGGTTTCCACCCCAAACGGTTCAAATATAAGGTCTCCGCTAAGGTTCTCATATTTGTGCCGTTTGAGGTTCTCTGCTTGGTTTGCAGCCGCGCCCGCACAGTTCGAAGTGCCCTGGACATGGGACGGAGCAAGAGTATCGACACAAGTAGCATCCCATACAAGAGCCCGTCCCACACTCCAAGGAACCAGGGTCATTCCATCAGGTCTCTTGCCATCGTCGCGCGCCAGACCGGAGGGCTCCAGTATAGCTGGCACACCGGCGGTGACAAGAGCCCGACGAATGAGGTCATTCAGACTGTAATGCCGGGAAATGCGTCCAGCGCTTTGTGAGCAGCACAGCCCGTGGTGACCGTGACTGTCTACGTTCACGCCGCAAACACACTGATGAGGGACGACATGGGGGGCACCAAGACGCAGGGCAGTAGCTAGCCGAAATGTATTACGGCCCAGCAATGTACTAGTATTGGCTGACGGTAGTGCCTGCAGCCAAACGCCCGACTCCCACTTCTCCACAGCCAAAAGACGAGCCCGCTCTACAGGACTGGAAGACGTGTTAAAAAGTCTATTCCGTACCAGTCTACAGATGGGCTCGTCCCAAAGCCTTTGGGAAAATGTGTTCTCGGGCACATTGCTGCCGGCACTAGCAATGTCCCAGGCGTCCTTGGCCTCGTCCGCAAAAGGGATTACTAACGGACAGGATGAGCGCTCTAAAATTTTCAAAATTACTGCGTGGTTTGCGTGGACTGAGGACAAGAATGCTGGTAAGGCTACGTCAGACGTTTGTCGAATGCCCAGGCCACCGAATCTTACTGGAAGCGTTGCTTGAGTCCATGAGTGGTGGTAAAATTTTATATTATTATTGCTATGTTATTTTGTTTTTATGGTAGTAATGATTTTGTTTTATTTTATTATAAAATGTTATTGTTTGACTTTAGGGCTCAAAAATCAATTGTAATATTAAAGTAATCTAATTATGACACGGTTATTTATATTTTAAATTAAGTATGTTATTTTATTATTTAATTCAATTTTATGTTATTTTGTTCTTATTGTAATAGTGATTTTGTTTTATTGTATTATATAAATTATGGCTTAACTTTTAGACACTGATCAATTTAATATTTTATTTTTACATTTTATTTTTAATTTAATTGTAAATTTAACTTTTCTATATTTTGAAATTGGTTTATATAAAATGATGTAAATACCTGTAATTGGCATGCAAATGTAAAATAGAGTAAGACTATAATATGTAATAGTATGTTTTTGTAATGCTGTTGATGTTTCTAAATAAATAAATAAACAAACCTAAAACCTAACCTTTTTCTATTTGATTGAAGCATCTCTTTTAAAAAATTTAAAAATTTTTAGAAATATGATACTTATTCAACACTAGGCATATAATTCCAAAAAAACATAGTTGTACTTTACATACCTTAACTGTGAATGTACATTCTGTGATCTTGTTACTAGTGCTTGTAATACATTGAGATAAGACCTCCATGCTTCGGTGCTGTACTGGAGCTGAAGTTCCAAATTTAATACTCTTGTGGCTTGATGTGATAATTGGGCGTGGGAATTGTCAACTGCTTCAGTCCAAGCGGCAGGTTCACCCAGTCGTCCTGCTGGCGGTGGTGGCAATTCATATCTAAAATAATAAATCATGCATTACTGACGTAGAAAAAAAAATAGTATGTTCAAAATAGAGAAAGTCCTACTAATAATATTATAAATGTGAAAGTTTGTGAGGATGTATGGATGGATGTATGCATGGATGTTTGTTCTTCTTTCACGCAAAAACTACCAAACGGATTTCGATGAAATTTGGTATGGTAGTAGTTTAGGCTCTGGATTAAAACATAGGCTATTTTTTATCCCGAGAAAATACAGTGTTCCCGCGGGACACTATGATTATGCAGGTGGAACCACAGACAACAGCTAGTTATCAATAAAATCTCTTTAAGTTAACCTTTTCATTGATAATGGTTCCATTGGGAGGCGTTGATGTACACGCTCCATTTCACGCTGAAGAGCTGGTGTTTCAAATGCAGTACTTGGTTCCGGTCCAGCATTTTCCAAATAATTTTTAGTTGGTCTATATCTTCTGCACTCTTCTTCTACCATTGCCAATGCCTTTGTAAGAAACAAAAATTAATTATTGTTTGAAAACCTATCGTTAATTGCATTATTTTGCCTTAAATTGAGTTAGCAACTGTTTTGTATTTAGCTATAAAAAAACTTTTAGGATACCTATCTAATAAATATACAATAAAATAGGTAATACAAAAATCTCACCGCTTCTCTAACTCCTGGATCGTCATAGCCCTGATCAATATATGGCAACGCATCCACAACAACTTCTCCAGCCATTGTATAAAATGATTTTTTGGTATTCTAAAGAATCTAAAGTATCTTTATCAATCTATTTCGATGGTTTATGAAATTGTCTGTTTGGATTTTAGTATTTGAATTTTTTACTGTAAACTGAAACTACTGTAAAAGTGTGAACCATGTAGACGTAAACTGTAAATCTCGTGGTAACTAGCAGACGTAAACTGTAAACTAGCACAGACTACTAATGGCTGATTTACACACGTTAAGTTGATAAGTAGGTAACTAAATTTTAACTTAATTTTAAGTGACTTATATTTAAGTGTATGTCCAAACGTATTTAAGAAATTAAGCTCATTAGTTCATTCAAGATGAGCGCGCAACAACGTATTGAAGTCGTAAATTCTGTACTTGAATTTGTTATTAGTGAGGTTTTGGACGAAGTCGAAGATGAAATTATTAGGGAAATAACTATAACTATACCTAAAATACTGTGGGTGAGAAATTTGATAAATAGAAGAGATCAGTATGGCGCAAGAGTCAATTTGTTTGATATTATAATATTTTAATGCGCTACGGATGACAGAAAACTCCTTTAATTACTTGTTTAATCCGAGAGCGCCACTACACTTATGCACTTAACTAATTTTGTGCATGTCCAAACGTGTCAAGTAGCAAGCCCCGCCCACCAACTTAATCGAAAAATAGAAAAAAATCTAATTATTCAGTTTAGTTGTTAACTAAATTTTAACTTGCAACTTACTACTAAATTTTGCGTTTACGTGAGTATATTGTGTTCTGTGGTTTACATGCAATTTATCACTTAAAACACGAAGTATAGATAACAAGGAGTCCGAACGTAATGTTAAAATAATGGTCTCAATTACGGGGACAGATTTTTGCCGGTAGAGCGCGCGACGGTCCGACATGCACTCGTTTGAAATTACGCGGGAAGTTTAAAGTTGCTATTGACAGCTCTGGAAAGATTGAAATCTTATTAAATAAAAGTTTTAGGAAATTCTTAGAAACTGTTCTCGAAAAATAGATACTGTAGAACACGGTAATTGCCTAACTGTAATTTAAAAATAATTGTAATAAATAATAGTATTGGCAACACTCGGTATAATAGTATTGGCAACACTCGGTACTCGTCGGTCTCGCACGCCTAGCGGCAGAAAAGAGAACTAAGATCTGGTCCTATTATTGTGTACATAATTATTATTAAAAAGCCTATACCGTTCGGACTCCTGGTATCTATGCTTCATGACTTAAAATTAAGTTAAAATTTAGTTACCTACTTATCAACTTAACGTGTGTAAATCGGCCTTAATATAAGATTTACACTCTCGCCTCGCAACTCACTTCGCCCTTCGCCTCGTTTCTCACCTCGCGCGACGCGCCTACGAGTGGGTGCTTACACTCTCGTGGTGCGTTCAGTTGTCTGTATGCCATTGACAATGGAGGACGTCGAAGTTTTAGCGGCAACAAGTCTAACTTTGTTGAGTTTTATGGTTAATATAATTATGCTTTGGGTTCCATATATTATGCGACTTGACCTTGTTTTTATTTAAGTCCTAAACGTTTCATAATTGTTTTATTACACAAAAAAAATATATTACATTATTTTGAAACCTAAAATAATATTAATATATTGTCTTAGACGCTTTAGACCACGTCAATCTGGTCCCGTGGTAAGTTCTCGAAGAACTTGTGCTACGGGTACTTTATTATGTAACACATATTTAAGATTTTTATTATATTATACACATAATATGAATTAATATTAATTCACATCCATGACCCAGGAACACGGAAAAACTTTTTGTTCCTTCGGCGGGATTCGAACCCGCAATCCCGACTATAGCACCAACATGTTGAACCACTGATACACAGAGGTCGTCAAAACCTACAATTTTTTTAAAAATAAGTACACTTTTTAAAAACAGCCGAAAACACAATTCGACATATTGGTTGATAGATTATTATTATTTACAATCGATTTCTGTGTAGATCAGGTATTTGATCTCAAGCATTAACAATTTTTTTAAACTTGTCTAAAAACAATGAAAATTAAAAAATTATATAAAGTAAATTTATATAAAAGTAAGTCACCGAGCGGGGTTCGAACCCGTAACACTCGTTTCTTGCCATCCGCCTCTTAACTCGCTGAACCAAACGGACAGTGGCCGGCAGGACGAAATTAGCGAACATATTCTGCGTGGAAAGAAAAACGCATGAAAACTCGAAAATGCGCATTTTCCCAAACATAAGACTATACATACAAGAATTGCTCGTTTAAAGGTATAATATTTGCTTAGTGTGTTTGTATCGTGACATCCTTTCCGGAAGTAACTTCGGTATTTTTATCATAGTAATTAAAAAACAAAAATACTTATTTTATATAATATCAACTTTATTTATCAATCTTAAGTTTTTAATTTATGATATCGTTAGAATACGTTTTCCTAATCCAAGTACCTACTTAATGAAATACTCCCTTAATGTATGAAATTAAATATTTGAGTCAAGTAGCCTATATATATTATTCTTTTTCTTTTTGAAAAAGTTCTAAGAAACGCATTATTTCGCGTGCGAGAGAAACAACTGTCGCGCATGAGAACTAGCAACAGATTGAAGCGAACGCGAGAATGTGAACACCCGCTCGTATTCGTCGCGAGGTCCTTTGACTCGTGCGCAAAAAACCGCTCCGGACGCGAGCGTCGTGAGTGGCGAGGTGAATGGCGAGGCGAGGAACGAATGCCCGTTTACACATTCGCCTCGCGACTCACTGAGGGCCTCGCCTCGCCACTCGCGCGAGAGTGTAAACCACTTATAAGAGATACTACGTATGTAACTAGCTGTAAGCCCAAACTCCAAAGTGTGTAAAACTGTTTATGCCGCGTCCGCACGTTTGCCAAACCTCGACAAGTCTTCACAAATTCAAACGTGCGGATAGAGCGTTTGCCATGGTTTGTGTAGGCTTGCAAGAGCTTGCGGCCGTTCCGATCGAGTGTCGGTTTTTTGACACAAATCAAAGGGAATTTGTCGCAAGCGCTTGCGATACATCCACACGTTTGCGCGCGCTCCGTCTGGTTTGTGTACTGGAGACGGGCAGACGTGCCTACGCTCGCACAAAATGAGTGGTGATTGGTCAAATAAGACATCTTGTTTTTTCTCGAATGTTATCAGGCTGAACCATGCATTTGGGACCCGAAAAACAAGCATAATTATTGTATCTAAGTGTATAATACACTTAAATAAAAATCTTAAATATGTATATGACACCGTAAAATTGTAAAATACCTTTAGATTGTAATAAAACTAGTGAAATTGTAAAATGCCGATAGACACAATAAAAATCTTAAATATGTACATATATGTCACCGTAAAATTGTAAAAACCGTTAGATTGTAATAAAACTAGTGAAATTGTAAAATGCCGATAGACTTTGGACGCGAATATTCTGCCTATAATTTAACACATTATTTTTCGTAAGATTATAAATATATAGTTATAAATATTTCGACCTATTTTTACAATGTCGTTAGTTATTTTACAATCTAACGGTTTTTACAATTTTACGGTGACATGTATAATATAAAAGTATTAAATATATTTCTGTTGTCTGGTACCCGTAACACGAGTTCTTCGAGAACTTACCACGGGACCAGATTGACGTGGTATGAAACGTCCATAGATATTATTATTATTATGAGAAAAAAGTAGCCGGTGCGTGGCTAAGTACATTATTGAATAAGCCACTATACGGTTAATTTGTAACTTAATCCACCATCTTTTTTGCCGTTTTTTTTGTTTGTTTTTATTTATGTATTTTTTTACAACAATAATAATAATAACTCCTCACACCGATTTCGGTGACGGTTTTATTGAAACCAGGCCAGTTACGCAGGAGTATTTTTATAGTGCCCAAGTGTGTGCGCAGTACAAAAAATCACACTCTCTTTTACTCTCATAATCCCAATGCGGGAATCGAACCTTCTACCTCCGAGTCGAGAGCCAAGCTCTAACCACAAGACCACGGAGGCTGTTGTTTTTACAATAAAAATAACTCAAAGCAAATGCTATAGCCGATACCTACGAGCTCAACGTCCGTCATGCTTGCCTGTTCAGAACACACTAACTCATATATATCTGTATTATCTATGCTAACTCACGTCTCACTCGCAAGCGTGCGGAATTGCGGATGGTGACGTTTGATTCCCTTTTCAAGTCAAGCGTTTGTGGAGGTTTGGAGTTTGCGGCAAATGGCAAACGTGCGGACGCGGCATAAACCAGTATAATATACCTACCTACTTTGTAAACCCCACGAAGTATAGATAACAAGGAGTCCGAACGTAATGTTAAAATAATGGTCTCAATTACGGGGACAGATTTTTGCCGGTAGAGCGCGCGACGGTCCGACATGCACTCGTTTGAAATTACGCGGGAAGTTTAAAGTTGCTATTGACAGCTCTGGAAAGATTGAAATCTTACTATATAAAAGTTTTAGGAAATTCTTAGAAACTGTTCTCGAAAAAAAAATACCGTAGAACACGGTAATTGCCTAACGGTAATTTAAAAATAATTGTAATAAATAATAGTATTGGCAACACTCGGTATAATAGTATTGGCAACACGCGGTACTCGTCGGTCTCGCACGCCTAGTGGCAGAAAAGAGAACTAAGATCTGGTCCTATTATTGTGTACATAATTATTATTAAAAAGCCTATACCGTTCGGACTCCTGGTATCTATGCTTCATGGTAAACCCAAAACATTGAGGTATATACAAAAAAACAAATGACAATGACAAGTGGCAAACTGACAATTTTTTTTTTGTTTAATTCGTCCCGAAATGGAACAGGCTAAGGTCTTAGACCATACTGCCTCGTCTGTCGTTTGAGGTATTTCTTTGTCTTATTTCTAAATCGTCAAGTCCAAAGTCTAGTCAAAGTCGAAATAAGTAGTCAGGGTAGTCAATTAGTCAAGTCAGTCGATTCAGTAAAGTGGTAGATGCTTTACTGAAACTTCCTAGGGAGTTTTGGCGGGAAACCCAATTTAGCACGCATTTTGTAGAATGTATCACTTTTCCACACTAATGCACCTCAACGAATAATTAATGGTTAATATTCCACCACTACAACACATTAAAAACCGAATTAACACGAATTTAGAAAAATAATACAGAAACACAACATTGCTGATTGACTTTCCCGGAAAAAACTCGACAAACTGACAAGTGTAAAGCTGACATTAGACGTACTAGATTATGGATCTAGGAATGTTAGCTGGACCGAGTACTGTGAGCCAAATTGTGAGACATTAGCGAGGCATGGAAGTTGGATGCAAGTTGGATGAGACTGAGAGGCCGTGTGACCCTTTCTAATAGTGTAAAATCATGAAGGTTTGAAGTGACGGCTGCATTAATATGTAATAGATTTTTATGTAATTCTCTACCTTACTTAAACAATATTGAGCCATTTTTGTCGCATTTCTTCATTGTTGGGAAATCTATAAAAACTGTATAATATTATCATTAAAGGCCTTACTCGACTACACGCGTTTTTTTCTTAGTACTCACTACGATTTTATCGGCTGCGTCCGAGAACGCTTCTGAAAAGACATTTTTGCGCCCTTTTGCCATAAATGCTAAAATTCAAAGTGAAAGAAGACAAAGAAGAATTCTGTCAAAAAAAGAACAAATTTTTCAATTAAAATGTTTACCTACGAGTTTTGTTACAACTTACAACAAAGATAAAATATTACAGTACCAATGTAATTTCATATTAATTTAACATTGAAAAATATACATACTAAATAAATAAATAAAATTTGGGCATAGCAAAAATCAGCCCTATGAAAAAAGTAAAAACACTAAGAAAAAATGAGAAACCAGGATACAGAGCCATTGGATTTAACAAAGGTACCATTTTAATTTAATACGTTTCAACAATAAGCAGATAGTAGATATACTATTGAATACCTATTAACAAGATTTTTCAAATCTGAACCCAAAAAGTAACCTGAATTTTCTCTTATTAAATATTTGCTATATTTTGAAAGTCTAAAAAGAAATGTAAGCATAACAAATCTGGGAATTTGTTAAAAAAAATTGTTTTAATATTACCCTCATGCGCAGTCCCTCTGTCCACACACCACTATGATGCTACTGTTACACATGCTAAAAAGCATGCTATTGAGTATGCTCAATATAAGCATGCTTATGAGCTGTTTACATTTGCTATCAATAGGCATGCTAGTTGTAAGTATGCTCCTGAATAAGCATGCTCAAAGCAAACACTCCAATATACATACCATTTTATAGCGTGCTCTCTCGCTCTCTGTCTGTTCAAACAAAGTCATGGACAATCAAACAGCTTCCGTATGGAGCTAAATAAGATCATCCTTTTGCTGGCGATGCAATGCATCCAGAAGCTTATATCAGCTCGGCAAAAAAAGAAAAGAAAGAGAAAGATTTGGGTCCATGATTGGATATCTAAAAGAACAGACTTAGGAGCATGTGCTCAATTGCTTACAGAAATGCGAATAGAAGATGCCGGGGGCTATAAAAACTATTGGAAGATGCTCCCGTATCAATTTGACTTTTTTACTCTCTCAAGTTGCATCCACTCTAGCATGCTCAATAAAACCTGTTCACACGCGCTAAAAGCACGCCCCCCTCCACCTGCGCTGCAGGTAGCATGCCCAAAAATCGTACGATTTTTGAGCAAACTCGAAATGAGCATGCTCATTATTAGCAATGTTTCAATACACATGCTACTAATGAGCATTTGCTCAATAAAAGCATGATTTCGTGCTAGTAATGAGCATGTGTAAGAGTAGCTTTACCCAGATCTCCAAAAGTTTACTTGGACCACATATATTGGTTACTATGTTCATATTGCGTCAATAACTGCTTTTGAAATAGTATCTATTAAAGTCTACTGAATAAGAATTAAATAAGTCAACTATCAAAACTTTTTGTGGATGGAGCCTGTAGGGCTCTAGTTTTTAAATTATTTTTTTACAAATTCCTGATTTAGTCTTCATTTCTTTAGACATTTACAGAAAGTTGCTATATTTCTTTTGGGGAAATTCAGGTAGCTCCCTCGTTCCACTCACATACCACCTTCACCACCTTCTAATAGAAAATACCCATATTAATTGTTTTTTCACTTTTTTACAGATAGCTGCTCTTCAACAAAAAAGAACTTTGGCCTTTGTTAATCATTATACTTTATCAACAATACAGTTCATCAATAACTTTGCTAAACAATGTGAACATAAACTCATGGCCTTTGAGAGAAAATTGGAAAAAATTAATGGCACTATGGTTTTGCTAGAGGCTCGTGTAAGTGATAAAAATACAGTTTACTCAAAAGGCATATATTACTTTAATTGTTTGAATGCATCTTAAAGTCTTTTAGTTACATAGGAAACCATTACCAGAAAATGTCTTTCAAAAATTTTTCTTGGAATTGCATTTTCAATCAGGCAATATTATGTATTTGATTTCAAAATGAAATTTAGTAAATTTTAAATTTTAGACTTGCGAATTTTCTTTGCAGCTCTCATCAATTCCGGAGATTAATAATTCTACTGAACCCACAAATAAACAAGAAGTTATTAATGATGCATCTAATGACAATAACAACAACGAATTAGAAAACACAAACCAAGATATCATTGAGGCAGAACAAAGTCCGCGACAGACAGAAATCAGTCCAGAATATGAAAGGTTTCTTAAAATGGTACATGTTGGAGTTCCAGTAGAAGCTGTAAAATTAAAGTTATCCTTAGAAGGATTAGATACAAAAGTTTTTGAACAAATACTAGGAAAATGATCTCATAAAAGAACATAAAATATATTTAAAACATGGGATATTTATGTAATTATATTTATATGCAAGACAATTTTGCTGATTAAAATATATTTTATGAATTACAACTTATTTTTTTACTATTTAGAATGGCTTGAAATTAGAGGTGAGGTGAAGTATTTATTTTCACAGATAAAACACATATTTCAAAATCACACATAACAGTTGATATAAAGTAAATATACCTGCAGCCACAATTAAAATAACAAAAACAGAATATTACAGTTTAGGCATATATTCTCATACTAGCTTTATCCGCGCTTCGTCCGCGTGGAATACCTAGTGTTCTTGGAGAAACAACTACTTCGGCGAATAACTCTCTACTTACAGCAATATACTTCTAATACAATATTGAAAATGTTTTTAGGTTTACCCAATGCAAATGGTTAAAAAAATGGGACCCTATCACCTCGACACTACATGCGCGAACGCTTGATATACATAATATTATATGTATCGCGCTTGAATATAAATTTTTCGATATCTTAAAGACTAAATACTTAAGGACTTTTTAAAAAACCTGCATCAAAATCCGTTGAGTAGATTTAAAGATCTAAGCATATAATATGCAATACCTACATAGGGACAGACAGATAAAGCGACTTGTTTTATACTATGAAGTGATTAATCATTTAATTTACCATTCAAATGTTATTTGATATTCCAACAAAACTGACCAACCACCTCGGATATGAATCCTTAAGAACTGCAGAACAAAATATTCTTGAGCCTCTTATAAATGAAATATAAATCTAATGCGTTTTCGATAGCGCGATACAGAGTGCGAGCACTGAGTCGCGAGTGCCGTCGAAACGTGTCCCTGCATTTTAAAGTGGCTGGTTTCATAGTGCCAAAGGGTGTGTGCAATACACAAGTGCACCCCTTTTACTCTCGTAACCCAGTGGGATAGATACTGAGTCATTTGACTATCCATCTAACATGGATCATTTCTCTTGTCAGCAGTAGCATGTATTGTCCTAACCAGACTTGAAAAACATTTTTTTTTTTGCTGTCAACGCAGGGATTGAACCCACAACCTTCAGAGTAGTACACATCCAGTTGCAACACAAATTGTAACTGGATGTGAACAGTTGTAAATTATAACTGACTAGCGACCCGCCCCAGCTTCGCACGGGTACAATACACTAATACTACAGAATGTATTTAAACCTCTAACAAAACGGGCGAAATCTAGTCAAAACAAACAGAAACAAATTAATATAGGTACCTACTAAAACTCAATGAAGTAGGTGGGTATACTTTTATCTAAACTCCCCCCCGCACGTGTACGCAACGGGCTGTGCAGCAAAAATCGCAATATTTTAATTTCGCCCTAACTTCAAAACCAAACGTCCAATTTCAATCATTCAAAGACCAAATATTATCTACATAAACTGTACTTAGTGATGAAATAATTTATTTTGATAAGGATTAATAGCATGAGTAAAATAAACGCGTTTAAATATAGTCAAAAAAAAATTCAAGATTTCTAAATAAAAAAATGGTTGTTGTGCCTCATCAAATTCAAGATTTCTAAATAAAAAAATGGTATAGTGTGTCGCGGACTTTTTTGTAGATATTTATAAGATCTACAATTAATTGGAACATTGTATGGTTCTATCGTTTATAGTTTAGGCAGCGTACGCAAAATAAGTATCTTTTCTGGTTGATTTTTTACACCTTGTGTCCGAAAAACCCAATTATTTTACGGAACCCTATTTTTTTCCAAAATAACATTTAGCCTATGTTACTCGTGGATAATGTAGCTTTCGAATGGTGAAAGAATTTTTGAAATCGGTCCAGTACTTTTTGAGCCTATTCATTACAAACAAACAAACATACAAACAAAGTTTTCCTCTTTATAATATTATATTTATTATAATATTAGTGTAGATTGAGTGTACTGTTGGTTCTTGGTGGAAAGTCATGTTCATAATAATATCACACAACTTTTTAAAACACTTTTCCACTATATTTTTTTACTGTTATAAATTGTTTTTTTTTTTTATAAAACTAAACGAGCAAACGGATCACCTGATGGAAAGCGATTACCGTCGCCCATGGACACCCGCAACATCAGAGAAGTTGCAAGTGCGTTATGTCTATTGGCATACTACAGATGTAATATCTGATACACAAAACTATAGTTTTTAACAAAATGTTTAAGTTTAAATAAAATCCCCAAATTTGAATCTTATGTTTATTTCAGCTTAAAACTGGATCATCTGTCCCTTCCTCTTCTTGTCTCCTCCCAGCTCAAAGTGTTTGCACCTCTTGAGTGCCACTTGAGACCTTACTTTGCAGTCTGCACATTCCAGACGGAGCACAATTTTCTTGGTTGTCTTTGCCTGAAATTAAAGAATAAATAAGTATTATAAAAAAAAAACTTAGGCTTTTTCATCCAATAATGGATGATTTATACAGTATTCTTCGAGCGAAGTCACCACTCTTGAAATACTGTAGTGTCTGGGACAATCGGTTTTTAATGTCGTATGGTTGCCTAAGCACATACGGCATTCTCACAACACATTCAGCCTAGTCCAGATGAATGACTAGTCAATACAGACGGGGCCAACCATCCGCCGTATTACGTAAAAATAGCGATTAGCAATAATCTTGCAGTCATCGCGCGATAGACGCGCAATCGATTGCTGAATGTCAAATAAAATCGTATTACCTATGCGATCGATTGCTAATCGCTCGCTGTTGTGTTTGAATGCACTTTGCTTAATTTTAGCTTATTATTGCTAACTGACAGTTCAAATCGCTTGCTGATTGCTTTCGCTTTGCTGTAAATGTCTTACGTAATACGAAAAATTAGACAGCAGTAAAGAGATCGAACGATTGATTGCAATTTATAGTTCCTCGATTGTTCGGTAGAGGCAGTACTGTCGCTAGGTTGCTTCTGCTAGGTTTTTGCAAATACGTAATACGAATTTGCGATTTTTGCGCAAAAATTGCGCAATTTTGGCTATTGCTTTGCTATTGCAAGATACGTAATAACCCCGCATGTTTGGGTTTCCTTACAATGATTTCCATCACCGTTAGAGCCTCAGTATAAAGTACTTGAGATCTGAAAGTCTCATTGGTACACGCCACAACCTGGGATTCGAACCTGCACTCTCTCGAGTGCGAACCAAACGGTCTACCCACTAGGCCACGGAGTTCTCAAGTATTATTATACAAATAGTAACTCAGTAACCATAAATTAAATTTACTATGTATTTTGTCAGCATTTTTAATTCACATAGTCAATATGACAAATCATAGAAACAAAGTTCTGAAAGGACAAACACTAAAGAGAAGTATGTTATTGATTGTACTGTAGGTTCTTGGTGGAAATTCATGTTTTGTATTATTACAGTGACTAAAGAGAAGTCAAGTCCATACCAACTTAATTTATCTAACGTACTATTAATGAGATGTGAATTAATTGCCTAAATTAATTTATCTTTGCACTAGCAGAACGAGAAAGAAATAAACAGGTTATAAATGTATACTTGCCTTCTTTTTGAAGATGGGTTTTGACTGACCACCATAACCTTGCTGTTTACGGTCGTAACGTCTTCTACCTTGGGCAGCATGCCTTTCCTTGGACTTTTTGTATTGTGAAACCTTGTGTACCTTGTGTACTTTGCATTTTTTGCAATAGGTTCTGCGTTGTTTTGGTACGTTCACCTGAAATCAGTTGTTTTTATTTAAAAAATTGAACTACGGCTATATCTTAAAAATAGCAGCGAATCCAATGAGCATAAATTCACAATTTTTGATTATATACGAATAAGGATTTCAGCGGATTAATAATTAAATTGAAACACACCATTTTTACGGATAGTCAGATCGGCTATCTAGAAACTGAAAGACAGACACAGATGACTGATGACAGGACATTTGACAAATGCCAATTGCCTCCTTCTTTTAATAAATATAAAAATAATATTTGCCAGATATTTCGTTAGCATTTTATTAGGCTACGGATACCGTTAAACAATGTGTATTATATATAGTAGTAATTTTTTTTTAAATCCTTTCCTTGCACCTTTACGTTAAATTAATCGTGCTAAATATGCTCTAAAAAAGTCTTTTTAATTTTTATGAATGACGTCAATTAAAGCTTTATGAATTAGGGAGTTTACTAGGTACCGTACTCATTTTTGTGATATTTTTAAGCATTTTTTAAAAATAATCGGAGCCTATGCGGACTGCGAAGTGCGAACTGCGGAGTTTACCACTCTGCTTAAACAATTTGTATTTGTCTTTGACAATGAAAATAGAATTTAAAAAAACGTCGAATGTCAATTTACTTGACAGTTTTACCGGGGTTGTCAATCAGCAATGTTGAATTGCGTTTTGTTTTTCTAAATTTGTGTTATTTCGGTTTCTGATGTGTAATATTGGAAGAATATTAATCATTAGTTACAGGAAGTTTCAGTAAAGCGTCTACCACTTTACTGAATCGACTGACTTGACTCATTGACTACCCCGACTATTTATTTGGACTTGATTAAGAAATACGGTGATGAAAATTTGAACGAAGATTCTATTTCCCGCCTTTTCTACTTGACACCGGCAAATGGTTATAAGCCGATGCCATTTAAATGAAAAAAAAATGAAATTTGACAAACAAAACCGCGCCAAAAGTTGACACAAGCCGGGATATCTTTTTTTGTTTTTCTGTTTACACTACAAATTGTTTCATTTGAATCTATGGAAAAAAATATTAATTTATGTAGTATTTATTTGTATTAATATATTTTGTTCGTCAGTTATAATAAGTTTTAAAAGTTTGCAAAATTATACAACTATTATTCAAGTTTTCTAAATTTCATTATGAAGTTTGCAATTCCTGAAATTTCGTGGCACAATCGTGATCCAGTTCTCAGTGTTGACTTTCAACCCAAAACAGAAATAAATGGGCCTCTACGTTTGGCATCCGGTGGAACAGACAGCCACGTTTTGGTATATTATGCTACAACTCAATATTATCATATTTTATTTATAGCCAAACATTACTTCTTTGTTTTTGTTGTAGATATGGTATATTACCCAAACAGAAAATGGTTCTGTACATTTAGAAATCGCAGCTGATTTAACTAAACATCAAAAAGCTGTGAATGTCGTAAGATGGTCACCAAATGGCCAGTTGTTAGCCTCAGGAGATGATGAATCAATCATATTTGTTTGGAAACAGAAAATTGAAGAGAGTCCTGCGCCCTCAGAGGGAGAAGAACAATTTAAAGAATCATGGGTTGTTCACAAGGTGGTATTTTAGGATCAGTATTTTTTTTTTATAACTAAGCCCATTTTAATAATAAGACCCTTTTATAATTTGTTTAACTTTTTCTATACTTGCATATATCTGCAGTGTAATATAGACGAGTTTGAAATATTTTAAGAAATCGTAATTATGTCATAAAAAATATAACTAAATATGTTATTATTATTATTTATGCACATTTTGTAGTTTTTTAGAGATCTTAAAAAAGTGCACTGCCGTTCAGATAGTTTTTTTATATGTTTCTTAGTTTTACTAAGGCAGTTAAATGCTATAAATATGGAAAATTGTTCTCAGTAGCCCTGTTTGCTCTCTGACAATATTATACTCAACAATTTATTACTTATGTGTAGTCTTTCAGACACACAATTCACTGTTTTAATAGATAAATATAAACAAAATTTGCTCGCTTGCTTTACTCGCTCGCGTTTTGAACATGAAGCAGATATAATTAAATTAATTAGCACCTATATCTATTCAACACTGTCTATTTTCAAGAATGTCTAATATGGACAGGGTTTCTGATAGGATGTTATTAAAATTTATCTGCAATAGGAATCAAAAAAATTCTTGCTTGCAATCTGTTCACTTGTTTTTTCCACAAAGAACATTTTCTGTGCAATGTAAACAGTATTTTAAATTAACCTGTTGCAAAACAGGTAAAATAGCAGAAAAATTGTAACAAACTGTAATTAGCATCTTTTTGTTACATTTAAAAAGATATTGAAAGATACTCAATCAAATTCTTACTTAGTTCTCACCTATACTTTTTTTCATTTTCAACAGTTTTTTTTTTTTTTATACTTGAAAAAACTTCATAGGTCAATATTTTGAACTCCAAAATCCAGGGTTTTCATGCATCCTGTCCTGGGCCCCGATTCTCGTGCTTCGAATATCGGTTCGATTGTCAGTCTGTCCCGCTCGCGCACTTATGATTTGACGCCTGTGTGAATGAGTCAGCGCGAGAATCGAACCGAGATTCGAGGTATGAGAATCGGGGCCCAGGTTGTCAAATTAAAGAGACGGTAACCCTATGTTAAATGTAAAGTACTTTCCTATAGATTCTTCGTGGTCACATGGAAGACATTCTTGATATATGCTGGAACAATACTTCAACACATTTGGCATCAGGATCTGTGGACAACAAGTTACTAGTTTGGGATGTCAACCGCAGCAGTAGACAGACAGACATTATTGACCATAAGGGATTTGTTCAAGGTGTAGCGTGGGATCCACAAGGACAACTCATAGTATCTGCAAGTTCAGATAGGTAAATCAATCAACTGTTAAGGCGAGGTCATAGCCTACTTTGTCAGTTCCCGTCACCTAGTCTACATAGTCAAGAGTTCAATTACGGAGTGGAAAAACAATGTGGGATTTTAGTACACAATCCTTGACAGAGTCTGAACCGTGTATGGTTTAGACCCCGCCAAGGATTTTGTTAAAAAATGATAAAATCACCTCTTAAAAATCACACAATCTCCTAAAACGTTAAATTTTGTGCAGCACTATACATTGCATATAGAAACTAAAATGTTACGCAGAAAATAATCTTATTACAATGTGCATAGACGTAGTGTCAGTCATTTTGTTTTTGAGCTTAAACCTTGCCTTAAAATAAAATCCTCAAAATATTGGTTAATACTTTACAGGATATTGTGGTAGTTACTTTTTTAAGATAAAATTCAAAATTACAGAGTGTTTCGTACCATTGATGTTGCAACTAAAAAGGTTGTATCCAGAAGCAGTAAAGCAATTCTACCATTTCCAAAAGACCATGCTCTTCATGATACAAAAGTTCGGCTTTATCATGATGATACTTTGCAGACATATTACAGAAGACTACAGTTCAGTCCTGATGGTGTTTTAATAGCAGGTACATACTACAAAATATTTATTATATAAAATGTAACTTTATACTAAATATTTTTTTCTATTCGCTATTGGTTCCTTTTTGTCAATTTTAAGTGCCAGCTGGAAGAATAGAACCGGAACAAGGAAAATTAGATTCAAAGCCAATAAATGCAGTGTACATTTATACCAGATATTCATTAAAAGTGTAAGTTGGATTTTTGATACCTATTTTTATTGACTTTCATAAACTTTTGGGTTCTTCTGTTTATAAAATACATAATAATATGTAAAAACTTAATTATAATTTAATTAATAAAAACACTGCAATCCAATCTATAAAGCTATTTTGAAATGATTGGAATCTATATAAATAAAAATTTATTACATGTGCATAACTTCCAAACGACTGCACTAAATTGAATAAATCTTTCTTTTATGTGTTATGAGAGGAGAAAAAGAAAAATGGACAAAAAAATGTGGCGGTACGAAGTTCGCCGGGTCAGCTAGTTTGTAATAAATTAACATTAAGCTTATCTCTAATTTCTTAATTATTTTTTTTTCAATTTTTTTTTTGACACAGGCCAGCGTGTGTGATTCCTTGCGCGGAGCCGGCGTTGGCTGTACGTTGGGCGCATCGGCAGTACGCCCCGCGGCCCCGCCCCGCGCCCGCACTGCGCACAGCGGCGAGACAGATACTCGCTGTCGCTACCCGCCGCGCCGTCCTCTTGTATGACACGCAACAGCGGCCCCCCATCGCTCTCATCTCAGACATACACTACACAAGGTACGTGAAGTCTATGATTGAGTAATCTTGACAGGAAATAAATTGTTATGTGAGGCTCGACAAGCCAAATAGTCAGCAATTTTATTTTATATTAAAAACATAAAAAATAGAAAGAAATATACTATGTATCTATACTTACTTCTATACTAATATTATAAATGCGAAAGTGTGTCTGTCTGTTACCTCTTCACGCTTTAACTGCTGAACCGATTTTTATGAAATTTTGTATAGACATACTTTGGGTCCCGGGAAAGGACAAAGGATATTTTTTATCCTGAATAAGTAGTGTTCCCGCGGGATAATGTATTTACGCGGGCGGAGCTGCGGGCAAAAGCTAGTATTGAATAAAATTACATTGCACTTCTCATGCGTTGAGGAGGTCATTAACCTCACGGAAACAGCTGGTTTAAAGGGGTAGCAATGACTTTGTCTAAATATCAAGTGTGCAGTCAAAGACATTTAATAACCTAACCAAGAGCATGTCAGGACATGTCTAAGCAGGGTTCCGTAACTATAAACGCGTAATATGCTTTTATTTTTATTTACTCCAAAAGTTACTGTCCGATTTGGTTCACAATAATTTTCCTAAAGAGTTAGCATGATCTATCAGCATGGAAATTTGCAAGTTTCTATCTCCTATAGTTTAAAAATGCTAGGGGGGGGACCAACTTACAAACTACTTTGGAGGCCGATTACTCGAAAATGGTCAACTTTATAAAAAAGTAACGTATGATACCTTGCCTTTATTTTAAAAGACCTATTCTATGATACCCCACACGATGGGGTAGAGTGAAAAAATATTTTTCATCCCCACTTCACATGTATGGAGAGCTACTCCTAAAATATAAAATTATTATTTTTTTATGATCCCGAAACCGTGATCTATACACAATCTATAACTGCACCAAATTTCATCAATTTATATTCATAATTACAGGAGCTAGAGGCGCGGACAGACAGACAGACAGACAGACGGACAGAGCGAAACTATAAGGGTTCCTTAAGTATTACGGAACCCTAAAAAATTCATCGTAAATAGAGTACTGTGATTTTATTTAGTATATTTTTTTATCTGAAGTTTTAATTTTTTTTTTCTGCCTAAACGATATAAAGGAGGAGCTACTCTAGTTGTAATTGCTATTAAAGTAACATTTCTTTTGTTTTGAAGGTTGACTGATCTCACGTGGTCGCCCGATGATCGCTTTCTTGTAGCATCTAGTACAGATGGGTTTTGTTCTGTCATTTCATTTGGGGAAGGTGAGCTAGGTACAGTGTTACCTGAAAATAATGCATCTGAACAAACTACAGGTATAATATTTAATTTATAACATAATTTTTATTCTAATAAAATAATAGTCATTTTTGACTGGAGATAACACTAGTCATAATAATATTTTGATCATATGACACTGTAAAAACGACCCAGAGTTTAATATTAAGTTAAATGTAAGTTATCTCAGGCTACAAAGGGCCATATTGACCGTCCAGCCATTAAAAGGATGATATTACGTCATAATGTCATCCTTTTGGCTACTAAGAGACCACTACATACTAGCGTTTTTCGAGCGTCGTCGTTGTGTCTACGCTACTATTTTAATTGACGAAAACAATGGAGGAGATTCTCAAGCCAACGCGTATATTTATCTCAATTTATTGCATAGTAAAGTGCGGCCACCTTAAATTAACTTAAGGCGGCCACGATCTCAATGTCATTCGAGAATGGTCGTTTTTCATACATAATATGTCATGTAAAAACCATGAGTGCCGAGGACCATTAACAAATTGGTTTTACTGTACATATTTTGCTTTTTTATAGATGGAACGGCTTCAAATAATGAGACACCAAAACACGAAGTAAAGAATGGCCATGATGACACTAAAAATCCAATATCAACTACACCGAAAATAGATTCCTTTATAAAGTTTAAAACACCAACTGATAAATCGCCCAAGAAACACAAAGTAGTAGAGCCAAAACAAAAAACACCGGTTAAATTAGATGTGCTAGTTGAGACAGCGATGCAATCCTGGTCTGATAATTCTAGCAATGACGTCATTAAACCAAAGGAAGTGGAGCCAATGGAAGTAGACGAAAAACCCGAGATCATGATAATAGAAGACAGTGAAGATATAAAACTTGTGTATGAGGAAACAGAAGGTATCAAGTCCACTAGTCCTCAAGTGGAAAAAGACCAAATATCTCATGATGGAGCAAAATCAAAGACAGAAAAAACTTCACCTAAAAGAAAAATGGAATCGCCTAAACAAGCTGAGACCCCCACTTCTCAGCATATTTCAAGCAACTTTTTGAAGCAAGCTAAAGTCACAGATATAAAGGAGCCAGTGGCTGTCAAAGCGGCGCCCAGCCCTAAGGCACCTAGAAGAGTCAGCTTTGTGACACTATCAAGCCCCAAAAATAAAAAAAAGTGTTGAACAAATTTTAAAATAATAGGCTTGTAACTATTTTGTATACTGAATTAAAATGTCAAGAAAATTTAAGAGACATCAGAATATTATTATGATAATAAATATATATTAATTATGATAAATAATTTCTTATCATTTTACTTATCTACCTGCAACAACTTGTGTTAAGGTGCTCCCTCACCTGGAGCATTTGCGTAGCGTTACATATCCGAACATTACATCAGTGTAGGATGATAACCGAGCATTACAATGCGTACCTTGTAATGATCCCGTCCGCCGAGCGCCGAGTCAAAGTCGCATCTATAACGTTACCTACATTACATGCGAATGACGTCAGTAGTAGTATTGTAATGTAATGCTCAAAGTCTAATACATAACGTTACATTACACGCGAATGCTCTAGGTGAGGAGCACCTTTAGGCGATCACATAAAAGTGCAAATGAATAAGTGAGGGAGTCCAGAATGCTACGATTTGGTAGATTAGATTTTATTATAAAAAGACTAAAAGGTCCTATAGTGTTTCAACTTTTAGCAGTGGGGGAAGCGTCCCGATATGGTTTTAAAGTTGTAAAAAAAAAACAATGACATGGACATGCTGAAGCACGTCAGATCGTAGTAATTGGTTCATACGCAACAAGATAATCAATATGATTTAACTATTTGCGAGGTGGGTTAAATTGGGTATTGTTAATTCTGGAGGAGTTCGATTTCTGGCTAAGTAATTAATTGATTTATCAAAAATCTAATGATGCACTTAGTTTTTTTTTCATAATCGTGCTCGTAACTCCTTTGAGCATTCTTAGCTCGAAAGATTTTTAGCTATGCCTTAATTTCGGATTGCCTTGGTAGGCAAACTTAACTTTTGCCACAGCTTTTGCATTTGGTTAGGGCTGCGCAGACATGCAACTTTTAGTTAAACAACTATTTTGTTGTGTTTCATAAGTTTATAGCAATATATGAACGTGCGCATACTATCAACTCGAAAGTTGATCGATAAAAAAAAATCAACAAGCCATAGATGTATAATATTTAAAAAGAGGCAAAAAGCTGTATCGATCTTCTTTTGACTAAAAACTATCGATCACGCGCTCATTTTGCATTGGAATGTATTGAAGTGCGCATACATTCGACTAAACAGTCGTACCGCAACTGTTGGACCTTATATTACCGTAAGATTTTATTAAAATTTTCTTTCTATAATATTTGAAAAACTTATCTGGATGCTCATTTAGCTTAGAATGCAACGTATGAAATATACCACAATTGTCACTGAATATAGGATATTAGAAGTCTTTGTAGGATATACACCAAAGATATACACAATACCTTTTTTTTTCTCTTTTAAAACATATATAAAGCAAAGCACAAGCTATAACTTTATGATTAAATGGCATTGTACTTAGCACCTTGACTCGAGCATTGCCTACAGAAGACTGTTGGATTTGTTTAGGAGATAAATCGACTGAAATCGATTGTATGCGTACCTCCATCGACTAAACAGTTTACTCGTGTGGAATTCACGAGAAGTAGGTACACAACTTGACTAAACAGTTTAGTTGATGCAAAAATGTTTACTGTGATGGGTTCCCCTTAGCGAACCCCCCTACATTATACTCGCTGGGAGTACTTATCAATATGTAAGGTATCTTGCATATCCCAAAATCCGCTCTTCGGTTCCCTAATCAATATTATATTCTGGCCCATCACAAAATGGGAAGAATGTATTTGTGGCCTCTACGAAAAATAATTGGCGACAACAAAGTATTCTAATAAAAAATAAAACTTTGGTTAAGATATTTACATTATTTATTAAGACAGTTTATCACATTTGAAACAAAAATGACATGATAATAAAATAGATATACGTTTATGTATATTTTTAAGGTTTTTACTAATCACTGCTTCGTTAACCAAGATATCAAAATCTTAAATCAGTGTATTTTACAGTATTACAAGGTTGCTTACAATTGAACTTAAAACAATTCAATTATGAGATTATTGCTTTTGATTTGTATGTCTATCATTTATACAAATTCTTTTTATTGTTTTGAGTTTTATACATAAACTTATAATATTGTTTCTTCAGTCAAATAGCTTACCATGTTGGGAATTAACACATATTAATATTCACATTCTTATAATATGAGATTTAAAATTAAAGAAAGATAGTTTGTAGACTGCTATAAAAACAAAAAACAAATTAACTTTGAAGTTTAAAACTGAATGAATGCAATAAATAAATGCACTTAAAAATCAGTCATCGCAAGTTGTGGTAGGTAAGCATGTTTATGGATTTAAAAATTCACAGCAAAATTCAGTTACAAAAAATACGTATATCGACTAAGATTAATTTCCCTTTTATAGTTGAATATGACAATAATTATAAAAGATAAGTTGGTTAAACAATATGTAGTTCTTATTACCATATGGAAGTGGCAAACACTGTTACTAAAATTTAGAAAAAGATACATTAGAAAAGGCAATTGCCCTAATTCTTACAACTTGTAAGAGTTTCGGTAAGGTTTATTTTACATTTTATATGTTTTAACAGTTACAACCTTTTTGTCTTATTATTTGATATTTGAAAACTTTATACAATATTTGATACAATATTATAAATATTTCTACACTTATTTTTGTTGTCGTCGTATCTGCCGAAATATGTTCGCGGCTTCGTATAAAGCTAATGTGAGTAACGTCGGTCCAGTTTGGTTGCTCTACCGATATAGTTTAGCGAAATCGCATAGCAGTCGGTACACATCTTTATACGCCTCGGTCCTGTAATAATGAAATAAATTAATTGGACTTTATGTCCGGACTATTTTTAACATTGTCTTTCTGTACTGTTATCGATGCGTACGGGTTCCCTATTTTTTCGCATAAAATCATATGTCATAATTTTACTTGGCATAATTTCATTTGACCTAATAGTAGTTTCGCATAATATTCATTTGGCATAACTCTCTTAGCATAATTTTTTTTCGCATAATTACTAAAAGCATAATAATTGTCAGGCATACTTATTGTAAGGCATACATTTTTTACGCATAATTTTAGTTAAGAATAATATTTTTAAGCATAATATTAAAAAGCATAAATATATTTACGCATAATGGTATTTAGGCATACTACTATATTTACGCATACTTCTTTGAAGCATTTTTTTCACATACTAATGAATGATTAATTCTACTGGATGTGCGAGTTGAGACGTAATTTTCGACTGATTACGAAATTAAACTCGGACAAACAACACGAACTGCTATCTAAGAACATGCCAAGCCATAACCACGAACCCAATGCACTTGAGGATAAAGTAAGTTCTTAAGGATAAATTTTAAACATGTTTGCGGCTTACGGGTGGCCCAAGGGCCACCCCGCCGCAACTTAACCTACTGTTGTACACATGTTACACTAGGTATAATGAGTGTAATACTTGCTTTTAATGTTTCATAAATATGCGTTTAATTACCTTAACCGTGTTACATTATGTCCTTTCATTTTATGAAGATTTGTGCCTTGTGTCAGAATTACTGGAATTTATTATGACAAAAAAATATGCCTAACTAGTTTATGCCAAAAAACAATTATGCCAAAGTATTATTATGACAAGAAAAATTATGCCTTACGAGTTATGCCTCATTAAATTAGGACAAAAAATATTAGGCTAAATGAAATTTATGCCTAATGATGTAGTATGCCAAGAAACCATTATGCCAAAGTAATAGTATGCGTAATAAAATTATGCCAAGTAAGGTATGCCAAATGAAATTATGCGAAGAAAAGGGATCCCATGCGCGTACGCCGTACAGATTTTAACCAGTTTATTTCAAAGTTCAGTTTTCTGTACACATTCCGTCCAGCCTTTTTTCACCTGCCCGTAAAGGGCTTCACACACGGCAGCTATAATGTAAATATGTACCACCGACAAAGTT
Source organism: Glaucopsyche alexis (assembly GCA_905404095.1). Taxonomy (NCBI): domain Eukaryota; kingdom Metazoa; phylum Arthropoda; class Insecta; order Lepidoptera; family Lycaenidae; genus Glaucopsyche; species Glaucopsyche alexis. Next base: position 10,125,822 of record FR990047.1, read on the forward strand.
CCCGCTCGACCAGTCTGTAAACATTTACCTTTGCACTAGGACGCCTCAAAATATTTAAACGCAAAGGAAGTAACCGCAACGACTGCAGACGAGGTTGAACTACGTATTCACACGTGAGTATGTTTGCGAGCCCACTATTCAACGGCGCTGTTGAGCGATTTTCATCTTATGCCTGGTCGAGCGGGAACTTGTTCGGTAGTACATTATAGCATGATACATCTCATTATATTATCTTACCATAGAAATCGTCAGGAGTCCACACATGACAGCTATCTATCACAGAATGTAATGTACATTATAGTTTTTTTTTTCGCCAAGAAAATGCGTTTAAGCATCCCACGGGGGATGGGGACCCTACCCGTTAGTATGTGAGACTGTTGCGGCCGAAAAGATGGTGAATGGGCGCAGCCCCTACTCACTAAAAACTCGGCGGTACTCCACTCAATACCACCCTTGGCGGGCTACGGCATCGAGCCTGCACCGCGACCCCGCCGGAATATACATTATAGCTGCCGTGTGTGAAGCCCTTTATTCTTTACAGCTTGTATATTGTGAGTTATATGTAATCGTAAATCAGTAGCAACGTCAAGAGGTATCAGAAGCAACAACGGCTTGCATTGTTTTACGCTGGATTTCTGCGAGCCCATCGTGCCACCCCTTACCTGAGCACTATCTGGTGGAAGTGGCAACACTGCTGCTCGGTGGCGGCGGGCGGCGCGCGCGGCAGCCGGCGCAGGGCGCTGCCGAGCCAGTCCACGCCGCGACTACGTTGCAGACGAACTAGCTCCACCACTACTTCTGCTACCTGTTGGCAATATGTCGAATTAGATGGGTATTGATTTATATTTCATAGAATATTACTCGAATTAAATAACCATGATACTGTAAAGTTTACAGTATAAATGAAAAGAAAATTATCAACTGTTCCGTGCCCTCTTCGCTGGGCGTAAAACATTCATTACTTATTGTTATTGAAGATACATGGGAATAAAAACATGGGTTATGTTTCTTGACAGTCGGGTAGAAAGAGACCGAGAGAGTTTTGCAACGGAAATCAAGTATCGTCTTACGTCATCGAGCATATAGGCGTGCAGGTGCAGCACCGCCGCCTCCAGCAACGCGTGCATTAGCTGCTCGCCGTACGTGCTGATCGTCTCGTTCACGAGCCCTGGAATTTGTATCAATATTGTAATTCTGGATTACGATCCAAATATTTATTCATTTTGTTTACGTTGAAATTACATAAAATTTTACGCGAGCAATGATCATGCGCTCCAACGTGTACGTACGCTGGACCTCCTGGTCGGTGCGGGCGGAGCGCGCGGCGCACACGAGGTCGTTGAGGAAGCGCATGACGGACGAGTTGGCCTCCTGGTGGTCGAGCGCGCACGCCAGCAGCGCGCACTGCATCACCGCCGGCACAGCACCCGACCGCAGGAACTCCAGCGGTATACGTTGTAGGTACCTAGTTATAATTGCACCAAATTATTTTAGTTACTACTAGATGGTGCCCGCGACTTCGTGCGCGCAAAAGTTAAATTTTTCCGCTAAAAAGGGGAGCCTATGTCCTTCCCCGTGGTCTACTCTACATCTGTGCCAAATTTCATCAAAATCGGTCCAGTAGTTTCGGAGCCTATTCAATGCAAACAAACTCTTTGTTATAATATATAGCACATAACAGCATCCGTGGTCCAGTGGTTTAGAGCTTGGCTCTCGATTCGGGTTCGAACCCGAATCGAACCCGAACAAAAATGTTGTGGTGCTGGGTTACGAGAGTAAAGGAAGAGAGAGTGCTCTTGTGTACAGTAATACCCTGACTTACGCTACCCCGTTTTACGCGAATTCGGATATACAAGGTTTATCTTTTTGATCGTCGCGCGCATCGGCGTGATCGGTTTATGACAAGTGTCCGTGAACTTGTTCCGTGTGGATTGTGAAATGACAATTCCAATTTCGTAAAACATTACGTAGGCAGTGCAAATTTGGTTCATGACAAGTTCGGACGTGTTCCGTGTGAAATTATTTTACGTACGCGTAATTATTTTATGAACCCCGACTTACGCGAGTTCGACGCGGATAGCGCTCGGTCCCACCTATCGCGTAAGTCCGGGGTATTACTGTACTGCGTACACTTGGGCACTATAAAATAACTCATTGGTCGCTGGCCTGGTTTCAATGAAACCGACCACCGTCACCGAAATCGGTGTGCGAAGCTATTGCATAGCACATTTAAATATTTTAACTTTTCTTGCAGCGCATTGGTCGGTCTACGACATTACGTGCCGTAGTGCCGTGCCGCGCCTTGGGCACTAGCGTTTTCGGATATGTTGACTTTTCTTGTGATTCTACAAAATATAATTAAGCTTTTACTTTTCCACACACTTTTTAAATAGGTTTGGCGACTACTTAAATAAAATAAATTGGAAGATGTAAAAAGGTTGTTTTAATTAAATTAAAATATTTAATTACTAAAATTACTGTAACATATTATGTACCTAATAGGTACGTCCGCGTCGTTGTATACAATCCCTATTTCCTAGGCATGGTAAATATCGCAGCCATCTAGTTACATTGGTCAGCCATTTCGACTGACCAATAGTTATTGTGGGTTATCCCTAAGAGATTACATAGTACATTATTTTGATCTATCTTGTAGGGTTCAGCCAGCGTTTGCAATGTAAGCGCAAAAAAAGTATTTATTTAGGACGAAAGAAACCTCTAAATTTATCTGTGTACCTCTACTATGTTATGCTTGTTATACACCTAAAAACCTTCCCATTAAATCACTCTATCTGTTTAAAAAACCGCATCAAAATCCGTTGTGTAGTTTTAAAAACTTAAGCATACATAGGGCCATTAAAAAAAAGGACTTTGTTTCATACTATGTAAAATAGCTGTTTCGTTAAAAAACCCTAGATTATTTGTAGCAATATTATGTTTATTTAATAATATATACTCAAGTATATCATAGAACAGTTTTCAAAATTACTCATCATGCATATTCCTAAGTCATCGTGCCTAAATTTAATCGCCTGTAACACATAGTCCAAATACCTGATGCACAGACGGAAGAGATCGTCGACGGTATCGGGATTGTCGACGACACCCTGCGGCTGCGACAGCATGGTGAGCGCGGGCGGCAGAAGCGCGCGCAGCAGCTGCGCCAGGGCCGGCGCGGTGGCGGGGCCGGCCAGCGCGTCCGCCAGCACGGCGGCCAGGTACAGCACGCACGAGTGCGGCTGGGTCGCGTATAGTGCCGCCAGCGCCGTCGCCAGCGCGGGCAGCGCCGCCGCCGCCCACTGCCCGCACGCGCGCACCGAGAACCGCACGCAGCGACACGCGCGCTCTATCACGCGCCCGTCTTTCACGTACCTACGCCACAACACAATCGTTTTGATCAGTCTTTCCCAAAGTGGGCGATAACGCCCCCCGGTGGGCGCTGGAAGCCTAGGTAAGGGACCCAGAAAAAATTGAGGGGGCGCTGATGTAAGCAGTTTTATTATTGCTCAATGTTGATTATTGGTTAATTTTGAAGAGATAAAAAATGCTCTCCAGGCGAGATTTATATGTTATTGAGGAGATATGGTGAAAAAAGATGGGGGGCACTATAAAAGGACTGATTTTTAAAGTGGGCGTTAGACGGAATAAGTTTGGGAACCTCTGGTTTAGATTGTACTAATAGTAGAAGCCCTCGACATTTTTCAAAACAGTTCTTTTGTAATCAAACCGTAGTCTACATAGTAATTCACTCACTTAAGCATGATCTGATTGACAACAGGCCAAACGTCTTCAAAGGCAGGCATGCAGGGGTGCGCAGCCTCAACCGTATGTGGCGGCACGTCCACCTCGCGAAACAGCGCGGCCAGGCGGTCCAGGTACAGCACGGGGTCCGTGCGCGTGCCCTTGCGGAGCTCCGCGCCGCTCGCCAGCAGCGCGCGCAGCCCGCCCAGCTGCTGTGCAACCGCCTCTTGCATGGCCAACGGCAGCTTTACGTCAAAAATATTAAGTTACACGATACTTTTATTTAAACCATTTTACTTAATACACATTTATACAAATTTACATAATCAAGTTGTTTAAATAATTTTCAATATAGAAATACATACTGCGATATCAGCTCCACAGTTTGCAAATCCGCAAACAATGCGACAAGTTTCAAAGTTTATTTTGTGTTATTGATTTACATTATTATTGTATATTTTGTATCCAACCCTATAATATGTGGTATTGTTATAATCTCACAATACATAAACAACATGAACCAACTTGGTCGTGCGGGAGGCGGCCGGTGGCCGAGGCGAGCGCGCGCAGGAGGGCTGCGCCGGTGTGTAGCGGCAGCTGCAGCTCGTCTGCCAGCGCGGCGGCGCGCAGGAGTGTCGGCACGTGGGCCGCCGCGTGCTCGCGGCACGACTTGCAGATGTGCTGCAGTAGGACATTATCATCAATAGATATTCATAGCAGCAGTGAATACTATAGAATCGTTTTAATAGTATAAAATATGTACATGCTTTATAGTGTTACGTAGTTCACGTCTCGGAACTCTTACCAATTCGTCATATCCTCGGCTTACTTTCAAACTAGAAAGATGAAACTTCACATGGATTTATATATTTACCACGACAATGCGTTTTATGCTAAAATAAAATCACGAAGTTTTTTGTAGGGTGTCCCTATTCATAAAATCGGGATTATTTATTTTCTCGTGTCTACCTCATAGTGTCTGGTATCATTAGATAGGTTGCTACGATGATTTTTCGATTAAGGTATACATTAACGACATACCCTTAAAAAACTCTTCTTTTGATAGAATAGGTCGTCCCTCTCCTCTAAAATCTAAATGGCTGGCTCACAGTGTTTTAGAAATCCTCAAAATCGGACATTTCTAAACTAAGCCCAAAGATCGATGGCGTCTTGTATTCCAAACTTAAGAGTAGAACACCCGTGTGCCAATTCTGCTTAGTTTTTGCGAAAAATAATTTGGAAGATGGGCATTTTTTCAAGTCATCGATTCATAAAATTAATTTATTACGTCAATTGCGAGGCGTTGTAAACTTGTTATATACTTTGTTCGATACATTATTTAGACGCTACCTTTCATCGGAGTTTATGATGGCAGTACATGTGATGAACTTGGAAGGTAAACTAACGGCTTAGATAACTTTGATAGTTCAGGAATTATAGAGGCCTAAATTGTAAAATGTGCTTACTTAGAAAACTATATACGAAAATAACGAATTAATAAGTATACATGTAAAATATTTAAAATAAAATTATAATTGGGTGACCATAACGGAACCCTACTCTATGTGTAGCCAGCAGGCTTAGCATGGCGATCCATAGAAATACATTTAAAGTAGAAATATTCTATCCAAAACAGTTCATTGCAAAATAGTTCTTAATCCATGATAACAAGGTCGTCAATAGAAGTCAACATTTCTAAACAGCCATATTTTTAAAATGGTTGCCGGGAAATCTTCTGTCAAAAACGAACAAATATTCAAGTATATGACTCAACGTAAAGAAACTTTTTGTCTAGGTCCGCCATGATGTGGAGTGGTTGACATTACTGTGGGACTTTTTGACATTAAATTAAGAAAACGTTTCTACTTTAGCTGTCAAATAGGCCATTTTGTGCGCTCATGCTCGGGAAGAAAAGAAACGTTATTTCTCATAACGATGATACATCGACCTTGCTACCTTATAATAAGACCTATTTTGCTCCGAATGGTATTAATGTTTCTTCAATCTGTCATATTTTCTATTCTTCGTTGTTTCTTCTAAGCGCATGCTAAGCCTGCTGATATGCACATAGCCGTTTTTTATGTACAAACAAACTTTTAAGAGAAGTAATATTTTAAATGTAATGTAATAATATTAATATTACTTCTCTCAAATCTTTTCAAGTTTAAACACAAAAACCATTTGAATTTGTTTGAAATTCTACCTGTAATGCTGTAGCAGCTGAGTGTGCCATATTTTTGTCATGAAGAGAGCGAATAAGTAGCTGCAGACAGGGTTCAAGGCATTCGGGGTGTTTCTCTATCCATTCACAGAGCTCCCCTAGCAGCTGAATGCAAGTCTTTCTTACGGCAGGATGAGAGTCTTCGGGCATGGAGAGTATTGCTTCTATAACTTTTGGTACATATTCATATTCATCCCTGCAATGTTAGTTACTATTTACTAAATTAATGAACTAAGAATTTCTCCTGCAAGACAAGATTTACTATTTTATTTACATTAAAGAATTTTATGTTCATTAATTTTGGAGCGTATGTAATGAAGGCAATTGAATACTTACGGTACTATATTTTTGGCGACAGTCCTCATTATAAACAGAGCGGCCTCGGTCTGTTCCCAGGGCATGTTGCCCTGTAGGCTAGCAAACATTTGTTGAAATACTGAACTTGAACCTACTATAAATACAACATCTTTTATAAGTTGCATCACTTTCAGTCTGAAATCCTAAAAAAAATTACATGTTTACATGTAACAGACTAAAGTCTATTGAGCATACATCAAAAAAAATATTCTTTCCCAATGAACTTACAAAAAATTCATCACTATCATCAGGCAAGTTTGAATGGTCTGGCTCACACTGACAATGTCTCGCAAGAGCCTCAATTAAACGTACAATGTGTGGCTTAAAGGAGTCAGTCAGAGGTTGGTAGTCTCGCTCATACACTTCTTCAGATAATCTATACCATAAGTTAAATGTTATTTCTGCTACCTGTAATTAATGTTTTATGACACAGTTTAGAAAACATTTTTTTTTTGTTTTAGAACAGATTACTTTTGTTATAAAACAAACAGAACATTGAGTGGAACACTTTAAAATGTTATATAATAATTTAAATATACCAGTGAAGCATTAAAACTAATATCTAAAAATATTCTGTACATAAACCTTCTTAAACCAAAATTGGGTTTTTAATTTAACTCACTTCATAATCATGATGACCAACACAAACTAACGCCAATTCTAGGGATCTTAATCCATAATGGGTCTCCCCATTCATCGTACTGAGAATAATTTTATGCAAGAGTGATTCAGCCATTTCAGTAAATACTCTAGCATAATTAGCTGCTTTTTCCTCTTCTTCGTGTGCAACGGCCATATGATAACTCTCTTCCAATGATGACACACTATCAAATAAAAGCTTTTGAACATCATCACTCTGGTCTTCTGCTAAGCAATTCAGTATTGAACACACACAGTCAGATGCAGCTTCGTGTAAAAGGTTAATAGAATTATAATCTTTCAGAACTTGTAAACTAAAACCTATGACTGCATTATTAGGTACTTCCTGTGTGCTCATAGCTTTTACGTGTATCCAAGATGTCATACATTTAATAACTTTTAAAGCTACATGTGTATTTGTATTGTTTAAGCATTCTTTTAAAAACATTGTGACAATTTGTGAGTTAGCCCTTAGCTCCATTTTTATCTGTTCGCGTCGATTCTCCCCAAGCTTAAGATTAGATGAGTCAATTTCTTGAGGAAAAACAGTTAACACTTCCAATAAAGCAAAGTCATTTTTGTTTGCAAACAGTTTTATCATATCACTAACACAATCTTGCCATGATATCATTTGCAATACTAGGTCTGCAAATGCTAATGCAAGCTGTGTCAATATAGCTGATGTAGTATCGGGAGAAGTGTTTTCCAAATGTTCAACTAAAGTGTCTCGGAGAGAAATGAGTGATTCCTCAGGCAGCTCTGAAAGATTATGTTGCACTTTTGATCTCATTGTTTGAGCTCCAAAGTAACAAGACTGTACATCTTTTTTTTGCCTTAGCAATTCGTCTGCAACTTTCCATGAATGTATCTAGAACATAAGACATGAATTATTGAGCATGCTTATGTTACTTGCCTCTGCATGCATTAAATGAAGACAAATACTTACTGATTTCTGTATGTCTCCTAACCAAACCGAAGCCTTTTCCTTTTCTTCTCTATTCGGATTATCATATAGAGCACTGATTGCTTGATAAACAGATTCCATAGCAGGAGCCGCCATACTGCCTATTTGATATTAAAAGAACTAAAAATAATTGATATATGCTTCATAAATATTTTCAATCTTTAAATACACTAAACAACATAACCACAAAACCATCACAAAACTTTTCTTTGAAAACTGACTGACAATCGACAAACGACAACGTCAAAACCTGTCAAAAATAACGCTATTCAAAACGCGATGCGGCCATAGAGGTATATGATGCGACCATGGATATAGTACCTATGGATAGAAGATAGAAGATTCCGAATTTTGTAATTGCTAAAAAGAACTGTATTACCTTGGTAATAGAGTGTATTTCACAATAAACGTATCATAGAGGCATATACGAGCCGAGCGAGATAGCCAGAAGGGAGGCTGTGTGTCTCGTTCTTGCATGTTGCCAACCAGAACAATGTTGGTATTTATAAAAAGTAACTTGAAAAATCTTAGATAAAACGAGTGTACTTTATTATTATTTTAAAAAATGTTTATAACGATATCATATTCTAATTAAAAAAGTTAGAAATAGTCATATAATACTAAATAAAAATGTAGTTAACATTAAATCCTTTTCCTTCTTTTTTTATTAGATGGTATCATTCGAAAGACAATAGATACGCCAACCCCGTGGTTATACATACAACCCGGAGGAGCGGAGGTGAAGCATCACGGAGCCGATCAGGACCCATGCCGCCGCTAGGCACGGGTTTTTAGCAATTGCCTAAGTACGGTGGATCCCTTCCCGCGCTACACACAACCTTTCATCGGAGTTTATGAAGTTTTTATTTTCGTAAAATCTATGGTATATGAAACTTTGCTCTTAAAAATAAGTCAGGCGCTAATTAAAAATAAAAGAATGCTTATTTCTCCCGTTCCTAGTTTGATTGGCAATAGAAAAAAATCCTGAACAAAGAAACTATGACAAAGAATGGTTTAGTATAAAAAACAATTGCGGAAACAACTTAGTATCGAAGAAAAAAAATAGAGTTTGAAAAGTGAAAAAAATTAAATATCTCTAAAAGTACTTAAGTACCAGAAACTTAATAAAGTATAAAAAATGCACGTCTTAATGGTGTATCCAACAAAGTATATAACAAGTTTACAATTGGCATAATAAATTAATTTTATGAATCGATGACTTGAAAAAATGCCCATCTTCCAAATTATTTATCTCAAAAACTAAGCAGAATTGGTACACAGGTGTTCTACTCTTATATTTGGAATACAAGACGGCATCGACCTATGGGCTTAGTTTAGAAATGTCCGATTTTGAGGATTTCTAAAACACTGTACGAAGTGAAAGTTATGCTGGTTGCAATATTTCGTTTATTAGTAACATTAGTAAGTTAATTGTTAATGTTAATCTAGTTATTCTAGTATAAAAGTGTTAACATTAAAGCAACTGACGTTATTAAGAGTTATAATTGTACTACGTTTTGTTATAAACTAGTCATTAGCGACTCGCCTAGAATCGTAGTAAGTACTGAGAAAAAAACGTGTGAAGTCGAGTAAGGCCTTTAATGATAATATTGTGGCGGACCAATCAGCGCACAGTCCTGAATCGCGCTATCGAAGTTTCTGAGCTCGGAAAGTATATATATACGACAGCTGAAATGATTACAAGTGGGCTTCGGCCTGACCGGGCATACCACCTCGCTCGGTCGGAGATCTCCCTTTGGGGCTTACATCATTCCCACATTGGTGACCCTCGACAGAACACTCCTTCTAGACATCATCAGCATCACTCCCTACCCCTCCGCACCACGCCAGCCAGCTTCAGCCTCTTCGGGTACCTCGACCAACAGTCGCAACGCAGCGCGGCCTGGTCGAACCCTCATCGGCTTCAACGGGCAGTCCACTACACGGACCGGTCAGCAAGCAGAGCATGAAGCACCTCTCCTGGTCAGCACACGTAGCTACACGATCAGCAACAGAGTACGCGGCACCTCTCCTGGGGGGCAATTCTGCTAAATAAAACCTGCATTAATACAATTACAATCAAGTCTCGACATGCTTACACTCTCAAAAGGTGTTTTTATGAACGTTAAACCAACGTGAAACGCGCTCTGATTGGTCGAAGCGGCATAAAATCCGTTCACGGTAACATGACGCTACACTTTCAATCCAAACAAAGTGAAGTTGACTGTTAAATTGTTTACTTTAAATACGAGAATTGAGGTTCTGGTCGTCACACGTAGCTACAACGATCGGTTAGCAAGCAGAGCACACCTCTCCTGGTCAGCACGTAGCATCGGCCCCGCACAGCAGCACAGTTCCGACTCACTGGAACTCTCTGGCACTGGCAACTCAAGCAAGAAGTCAGAAGACTCAAAAATTCGACCTCCGGTCTTAGGGGGGAGTGATGTGGCGGACCAATCAGCGCACAGTCCTGAATCGCGCTATCGAAGTTTCTGAGCTCGGAAAGTATATATACGACAGCTGAAATGATTACAAGTGGGCTTCGGCCTGACCGGGCATACCACCTCGCTCGGTCGGAGATCTCCCTTTGGGGCTTACATCATTCCCACATTGGTGACCCTCGACAGAACACTCCTTCTAGACATCATCAGCATCACTCCCTACCCCTCCGCACCACGCCAGCCAGCTTCAGCCTCTTCGGGTACCTCGACCAACAGTCGCAACGCAGCGCGGCCTGGTCGAACCCTCATCGGCTTCAACGGGCAGTCCACTACACGGACCGGTCAGCAAGCAGAGCATGAAGCACCTCTCCTGGTCAGCACACGTAGCTACACGATCAGCAACAGAGTACGCGGCACCTCTCCTGGGGGGCAATTCTGCTAAATAAAACCTGCATTAATACAATTACAATCAAGTCTCGACATGCTTACACTCTCAAAAGGTGTTTTTATGAACGTTAAACCAACGTGAAACGCGCTCTGATTGGTCGAAGCGGCATAAAATCCGTTCACGGTAACATGACGCTACACTTTCAATCCAAACAAAGTGAAGTTGACTGTTAAATTGTTTACTTTAAATACGAGAATTGAGGTTCTGGTCGTCACACGTAGCTACAACGATCGGTTAGCAAGCAGAGCACACCTCTCCTGGTCAGCACGTAGCATCGGCCCCGCACAGCAGCACAGTTCCGACTCACTGGAACTCTCTGGCACTGGCAACTCAAGCAAGAAGTCAGAAGACTCAAAAATTCGACCTCCGGTCTTAGGGGGGAGTGATGTGGCGGACCAATCAGCGCACAGTCCTGAATCGCGCTATCGAAGTTTCTGAGCTCGGAAAGTATATATACGACAGCTGAAATGATTACAAGTGGGCTTCGGCCTGACCGGGCATACCACCTCGCTCGGTCGGAGATCTCCCTTTGGGGCTTACATCATTCCCACAATATAATTCCTGCAGTTTTTATAGATTTCCCAACAATGAAGAAATGCGACAAAAATGGCTCAATAGTGTAAGTAAGGCAGAGAATTAAATAAAAATCTGTTACATATTAATGCAGCCGTCACTTCAAACCTCCTTGATTTTACACTATTCAATCTAGTCGACTTTTAAAGCCTCAGCTGTATGTCATTCAGTGACTCACACCCGTATCATTAGTTGTTTCCTCAGATCCGCCTCGACTCAACCTCATCTGAGGTATCCTTGAGAAGTTCCTCGAGTTTGGTATTCTTAAACATAATTTCTACCTCAGCTGTTTGCTCCTCCAGTAAGGTTGAGTAAGGGTATGACATCATAAATAATCATGGAAAAATATATATTTTTTTATGTTCACACCAATAGTAACCATTAAAACTCGATCTAAATCTTACAGAATGATGAATATGTATGCGCTGTATAATTATACGTATTTTCGTAAAGGCAGTGGCGGATTTTCGTAAAATAAAGGTCATCCAAAAAATCCACCATGCTTATCTTTAAATAAGTATCCCTCTATAATTGCGTAATTGCTTCAAAAAAATCCACTCTGTTTGTGAAAAGAATTGATATAAATGTCGGAAATAGACGCTCGAGGGAGCCTCAAGGTACGTCCTGAGGAACCTTAAGTTTGACAGTTGATTCCTCGACTCGAGTAAGGAAATTCCTCAAGTCGAGGACATTTTGTTGAACTAATGATACAACTTTCGTGGATTGAGTTTGAGTCGAGTGGAGGAAATCTCGAGGTAACAACTAACGATATGGGTGTCAGTGTTTCACAATTTGTCTCACACAGCTTTGCAGTTTGCCACAGCAGAAAATATTATTGTCACCCTACTAGAAAGGGACACACGGCCTCTCTTCCAACCTCTCGCTCGGCTCGTTTTTTTGCTCACAGTACTCGGTCCTGTTGTTATACTAGGTCCATTGTCAGTCTATGCAGTATGCTGTCAATGCCAAAGTCCAATGCCAAAAAGTCAGTTGTGAGTTGCCAATGTCAGTCAAATTCCTATCTCGATCATTAAAATGCTTTTTCTCACAAGACCTACAATAGAGCAGAGTTTTAACATTATAAGCACTCTGACATTGGCAACTCACTGAGGCCGCCATTCATAAAAGAAGAAGAAGAAGAAGTGGTCAAATCAAATCAAGATTCATTATTTATTAAACAATCAGCAAGCCAATCAGCAATCGCCGTTTACTAATCGACATTATTTTGAACAAATGTTTTCCACGGTTGTAGTGGCTGCCCGTGGTGTGATTGCAGTGACGCAACAAACTTCTAGAAGGCTTATACATCTAAGTAAAGTGACCATGGCACCTATCAAGGTAATTTTTTATAATAAGCAATCATTATGTAACAACTGGCATGGTTAATTTGAATATATTAAGTAAGTAATCTTCATGTCCAATGTCCAGGTTGGAGACAAATTGCCGTCTGTCGACTTGTTTGAGGATTCACCAGCGAACAAGGTCAATATTACTGAATTGACAGCTGGAAAAAGGGTGATACTCTTTGCCGTACCTGGTGCATTTACTCCTGGATGCTCGAAGACGCATTTGCCGGGATATGTAGAAAACGCTGATAAACTTAAATCTGAGGGTGCCTCAGAGATAGTATGCATTTCAGTAAATGATCCTTATGTTATGGCTGCCTGGGGAGCTCAACACAATACTAAGGGGAAGGTAAGGACATTTTTTGCGATTTTTTTTAATTTGTAGGTTTTTTTTTTTTTTTTTTATTAATCTTTTTAATCTTGCCATCAGTCCACAAACTATGAGCAGATTTGTTGGGTGTACTGTGTCAGGTAGAGTTAGTTTCCCAGTAGAGACTACTCTTTAGGAACCTGGTCGCCTATATTAATTAGGCAGATCCAGGTCTAGTATTTGGCGTCGTTTTAGACGTCTAAATGTCTCAGGAACAGTAAGCTGTACAGCCAAGTGGTTTGGGTGTTTTAATAGGCGATTTTTGTAATTTTTAGTGGCAGATGTAATTTCGTCCTTCACTGTTTTGATATTTAGGTAGTTATGGACCTCTTCGTTTTTAATGAACCAGGGTGCATTTGATATTTGCTTTAATATTGAGTCTTCAGCTCTTTGTATAATTTTAATATTTGAGTCACTGGCTGATCCCCACAATTGAACTCCATACATCCATACAGGTTTTAAGATGGTTTTGTAAATTAGTAGTTTATTATCCAGCGATAATCTACTATTTCTTCCAAGCATCCAGTACAGATCTCGGAACTTGATGTTCAGTTCATTTCTTTTGGTTTGTATATGGTTTCTCCAAGTCATCCGACGGTCTAAGTGCATTCCAAGGTATTTGACTGAGTCATTGTGGGGCAGTTGTTGGTCGCAAAGCCAGACTGGTGGGCAATTTTCTCTTCTCAGCGTAAATGTAACGTGGACTGATTTTAGTGCGCTTGCTTTAATTCTCCACTTTTTGAGCCATTTCTCTATTTCGTTTAGACTCTTTTGTAGTGTGCCTGATGCTTCATCTTTATTTTTATTGGTCGAAAGTATGGCTGTGTCGTCTGCAAACGTTGCTACAGTGACTTCAGGTATCTGAGGTAGGTCGTAAGTGTTAATTAGGTACAGGTATGGTCCCAGGACAGAGCCCTGAGGGACTCCTGCAAGTATCTCATAGATGGCTGAAGTACAATCTTCTTCTCGGACTTGGAAGAGCCGTGTGGACAAGTAAGATTTAAGTATCAGGTAGTATCTGTGTGGTAATATTGTTTTTATTTTGTACAGTAGTCCATCGTGCCATACCTTGTCAAACGCCTGTTGAATATCTAAAAAGGCTGCTGAGCAGTATTCTTTCTTTTCCAGAGATGTTCTTATTACTTTGCATACTCTATGGATTTGCTCTACAGTAGCATGCTCTCGTCTAAATCCAAATTGATGGTCAGGTATGACAGACGTGTCAATCATAAGTCTTGCAAGAAGGATCTTTTCAAATATTTTAGACATTATAGGCAGGAGACTAATCGGTCTATAAGAGGTCCGGTCGTTTGGCGGTTTGCCGGGTTTGTGTATCATTATGATCTGGGAGACTTTCCACAGACTAGGAAAGTGGCTGGTTCTAAGTATACCATTAAAGAGCATTGTCATGTATAAAATTGCTTCCCGTGGGAGCTCTCTAAGTACCTTTTTGTCAATTAAATCAAAACCTGGTGATTTGTTGTATTCCAGATTATTTATATATTTGAGGACTTCTCTTGGTGACGTAGGTTTGATTGGTAGATCTGCTTGAAGGTCTTGATGGAGAACATCTTTTATATCACTTTCGTCAGTTTGTGGATCAGGATCATTGGGGGTGAATATTGTTTTTAGGTGATTAGCAAATAATTCTACTTTTTCTTCTGTTGTTCTTGCCCACTGGCCATTGTTGGTCCTAATTGGAGCCTTAGGTGGTGTCGGTCCTTTAAGAGTCTTGCACGCTTTCCAAAGAGAATAATTAGTGGTGCTAGTTGGCGTTAATGTTTCTAGGTAGGATGCTGTTAATTCATTTGAATATTCATTTATTTCAGCTCTGAGTTCTTTTATTGCTTTATTGTAGGCTTTTTTATCTGCTGGGTGGCGACTGTTGTGCCACACACGCCGCAATCTTCTCTTTTCTAGGATTTTGGTTTTCAGGTGGTCTGGCGTGACTTTTCTTTTTTCTCTCGCTTGGGTGTTTTCTGGAGTGCACTTCCAACAGCAATTTTGTATCACAGTTGTAATTTCTTTCGTGGCACTTTCAACGTCCTCATCTGTTTTTAATGCTGTTTTAAGTTTTATGTTTTTAATTACTAGCTCTCTAAACGCATCCCAGTCCGTTCTTTTGTTATAAAGCGTTAAACGTTTTTCTAGGTGTTCGACTGTCGTGCCAATCGAGAGCATAACGGGGGTATGATCAGATGATCCATCTAGGCATGGTTTAAGGTTGTAGAGTTGTTCTTTGAGCCCTTTAGTTATGAAGAAATCTAGCACATCAGGTAGCCGATTTACATCTGTCGGCCAGTACGTTGGCTCGGCTGTAGCGAGGGGTATAAGATGTAGATTATCAATGGTCTTTTTAAGTTCCCTGCCGCGAGTTGTGATGAGTCGGGACCCCCAATGGACATGCTTAGCATTCCAGTCTCCTCCTGATACAAACCGTTCACCAAGACTGCAAAGGTACTGACTAAAGTGTGCCTCCGTAACTACATGTTTTGGGGGACAGTATACCGATGAGATCTTAAATGGACAATGTTTATCCTCAATCAGGATATTTGTTGCTTGTATGTGGGTGGTACAGAAACTTGGTAGTTCGTGATGCTTTATTGATTTTCTTATGACTATAGCTGTACCACCATGGGATTTGCCGTCCGGGTGGTCAGTTCTATATGTGCAGTAGTTTTTAAAATTTATTTGACTTTTAGTTGTACAATGTGTTTCTGATACCAAGAGTACATCAATATTATGAAGGTTGATAATTGTTTCCACTTCATTTTTATTAGGAGCCAGTCCATTTGTGTTCCAAGTAGCTATATTAATGTTAGTTATTATACCCATTTATGGCAACTTGCTAAGGAGTGTTGTTATGAGGCCCATAAGAGTGCTCATTTGTTGTAGGAGTATGTCGAATTTTTCCGATTGTTTAATTATTAGTTTTTCTAGTTGTAAGTATTGGTTGGGGGATTCTGCTTCTGTCTTATTATTTATGTTGCTTGTAGGATAGCTGGTTACTTCTGCATATGTCTGTTGTTTGTCAGCTTGTCTGTAGTCACATTGACGTATTGTTTTCTTGTCAGTATTTTGTATAACTACTTGCTCACTGCTTTTTTCTACTCTGCGGTGTATCTGTCGTGTTGTCTTTCTAGTCATTATTTCTTTATATATTTCACATCCCTTGTAGTTTGCCGGATGAGGACCTAGGCAAAGAGCGCAAAGTGCTGGTGTGTTGCGGTCTGCTTTCGGGCATTCAGATGTCTTATGTGGCTGTGCACATTTGACACAGCGATATGGTCGCATGCAGTAGTTCTTAGTGTGTCCATATTGCTGGCATCTCTGGCATTGCACAATGGTAGATTTTTTCTTAGGATCTTCGATGATTACAGTTTGGTGGTAGATTACTTTTATGTCCTTAACTGATTTGTTGTTTGGTCCTTGAGTCATATTAACAAAGAAGGTAGATGTTGGCTTCTTTTCTGGTCCATATCGGGCATTGATGATTTCTCCTACTATGGAGTTTCCAGTCTTCTCAATAGCTGCTTTTATTTCTTCATGGGGAGTAGTGTGATGTAGTTTTTTGATAACAACTCTGTAGAACCTCTCGTCTTTCCTTTTAAATGTGTGTCCAATTAGTCCATTCTCTCGGACAAGGGTCATGAGTTTTTTGTATACATCAACATTGGTGCTGAGAATTCTTAGTTGATTTTTATTTACCATTTTGTATGTAAACTCGGATTTGTCAGTAGCCGTTTCGAGAAGTTTTGTTAGTTTATGGACATCTTCAATTCCATAAAGGACTATTGGTGGTGGACGGATGACTTTTTTTTCAAAGCTTTCAGTGTCAGTTAAGTCTATGGTTAATTGACTGAAGCTGTTTGAAGTCTGTATTCCCTCTGATGGTGGTGGAGTTGATAGTTTTCGTTTCTTAGACTTTCTGGCTATAGGCACCTTCTGCCACGCGGGGGGGTTGGTCTCACAGTTAATGTCTTGCAATCTTTCTGAATAATCTTGGCTTGTTTCTTCAGTTATGCCTGTACTGTTCAGTGATTCCTTTGGTTGCGTCTCGGTATTCATATTATCTATATGTTCAGATGAGTCTACTTGTTTTGGTTTTGTATTAAAGAAGCTGGGATGGAATGCTTGTTGCACATATTTTTTAGCATTTTGGTTTGCTTCTGTTGTTAGTGTAGGGTTGAGATTTGAGGATAAATTTTTGCTTTCATTCATTGTTATTCCCACGAGTAGGGTCGATGGTTTTACTTGAAGGGTGACGCCCATTCCTTCAAGCAGGCACTTATACAACGGACGGTTGCCAGTTCCGTCGAGGTTGGCGCTAGCGACTGACTACCCGCAGCCATTCACCCCCTGGCGCGTTCCCACCGTAGGGTTAGGGTAATTTTTTATAGAGGTTGTCTTCCTCGCAGCCCGGGCGGTGAAGCCAGGGCTCCCGGTCTCACGAGACAATTTGTAGGTAGTTATTGTATATATATTATATAGTAGTAATAATATTAGGTCCTTACGTATGAAATTGGTGTTTTGGTCGTCTTGCTTCAATAAATTACCATATTTTTCGAAATTTGGATAACTTCTTGAAAGGGAAAAAATTCAACTCCAACGGAGCAGTCCAAATGTTTTTTTTAGTAAAGGAATACATAAACTGCCCATGAGATTGCAAAAGTGTATAGATAGCAATGGTATAATATTACTTTGATTAAATAAATATATTAAGTTTTAAAAAAATCGACTTTATGTTCCACCTTTACAAGACGCCAATTTCATAAGTAATGACAATTATTAATATATAAGACTTTTTTCTATTTTTTATTGCTTAAAAAACTAAAAATTTTGAAAGTTCTACTTTTAAGTATGTACCTACTTGCCTACTTTATAATATTAATAATTTATAAACATTTTAAGTAGGTATGGAAATATTATTGTAATGTTTTTTCATTTCAATTTTTTATATTATATAATCATTAATTATAAAATTACCTATTGAAAGAAAAAAAAAAGATTTTAGTGAATATATTTAATGTTACTTAGTAATGCTATTGAATCAGTTAACCTAAATGACCCACCTGACCTTGTTAACTTATGCATATTTAAACAACACTGCTTTAATCAATAACAATACATAATTAAGGTGGTTCGTTTCCCATACAAAAAAACAATGGACATTTATTAGGTAATTTCATACTATTACTACATAAATTTATATGCACATCTATTTATTTTGCAATACAATTGTCGCAAAATATATTTAAAATACTTTATTTCACACAGAAGTCACATTTTTATTGAATTTTCGACAAAAAGTGACATTTGTAACTTCTGTCGATAATTGCATTGCAAAATAAATAGATGTGCATATAAATTTATGTAGTAATAGTATGAAATTACCTAATAAATGTCCATTGTTTTTTTGTATAGGAAACGAACCACCTTAAGTTTTGTGCGAAATATGTGTAAATTTTGATCCTACTATTATAAATGTGAATGTTTGTGAGGATGGATGGATGGATGTATGTTTGTTACCCTTTCACACAAAAACTTCAGAACGATTTCAATGAAATTTGGTATGGTTAGTAGTTCAGTCTCTGGATTAAAACATAGGCTACTTTTTATGAGCTGCAGGCATCAGCTAGTTTGTCAATATTTTTAAAGCTTACACCATTTTAGCAAGTATTATTATCAATACAATCAAGTTTTTTACTCTAGTTTACAATATGAGATAACAATAATTGTATTTTATGATTTTTTTTGCACAGGTTCGTATGCTAGCTGATCCCAGTGGAAACTTTGTAAAGGCACTGGATCTTGGCACAAATCTTCCACCATTGGGTGGCTTGCGTTCAAAGAGATTCTCCATGGTCATTAATGATGGTACAGTGGAGGAACTAAATGTGGAACCAGATGGTACAGGATTGTCATGCTCCCTTGCTGACAAGATCAAAATCAAGAAGTAAAAATCACAAATATATTTCCCTTTTCAATTATTATTGAATGTGATAAGTACATTTATTTAGATTATACATGTTAGATTGCCTAAGCACTCCTTGTGATATGTCTAATTGACACAAACAATAATAAAAATTATTATATCACATTCCTTGCATTTAAATTATAGGTCGCGCAACGGTTTATGAGCGCTCAGTGAAAGTGGAGGGGATCGTTCGCGCATGTGACCAATAGCAAAGAATATATATTACTAACGAACCAATAGCGTGTCGGCAGCCACGTTCGGCATGCGTTCGGCATATCCACACCTCCCCGCCCGAGCCCGCTACCGCCAAACACACCCAAAAACTGACTTCTGCGCATACCCCCTCTACCTTTGTCGAAAGATCTTAATTCGTTGCGCGACCTGTATTAGGTTTTAATACCATTGTTGAGTCCAACATAGTAAGAAGTTTAAGACTCATTCATAGCTTGTAAAATAACGAAAAAAGTCTGGCCTATGGGTACAGTGCTGGACTGATTCTCGAAGTCTTAGATTTATTGCAATAATGAGTTTTTCTATCTAAATTCTAAATATATAAAAGGCAAACGTGACTGACTCAACTATCAACGCACAGCCGAAACTACTGAACGGATTTTGTTGAAATTTGGCATACAGATAGTTGTAATAACGTAGGCATCAGCTAAGAATTTCTTAAAATTCGCCCCCTAAGGGGAAAAATAAGGGGTTAAAATTTTGTATGGAAACCAAATTCCACGTGGTGGAAATAAAACAAAAACAAAACACATACAACACATAGGAACTGTACAAAAAGTGCAGCGCACCTATACACGCCGTAGAAGCCACACGCACGCGCGTGCGGCTCCAGCTGCGCGTATAGGTGCGCGTTCATCTTTATAGACTACAGTGTACAGCAGTGAGTAGCTTATATAATTTATATTATAATATAATATTCTATCATTGAGGAATACAACAGTCAGTGTTTGTATGTTATGGATAATTTCTGAAACCTAACAGATTTGAAAAAATCTTTCACTGGTATAAGTGTGATTCAAATGAGAATAGGATCGAGTCGGCGCCATATTGTTTCGAATTTAAACTGTTATGATAGTTAAGTTTATGTTTAGATAATTGATAACTATTTAACGTTTTTATTTAAATTCGATGCAAGACTATTAATATTTATATGCACATAAGTTTTTCTGAAAATCGCACTTTTCAAGTGATATTTGACAGAAAAAGGACATTGACGTTCCTATTCTCATTTGAAACGCGTTATAGAAAAATACTTAATCCCTGAGTGCTATTGTGTACCTACGCTTAGTTACGTGAGAACCTCGCGGGCGGGCGGGCGACATCAGACAGACAGAGTTATAATATTAGAGGTTTATCTATTGGGTTTATCTGTATAGGATGACTTATAATAATAATATTTATGGACACTTCAAAAAATCTAAAAAGTGGGACCATTTAACTAGAGTCACTTTTTTTCTCCATAACGTTTACACAGTACGTCAAATTTCAAAATGGCCCCAAAAATCTGAAAAGTGGGGCTCATGTAAAAGATTAGACTACCTACGGTCTAGCAAATTTCGACAAATTTATCCCCAAATTTTAAAATATTGTTGTCACCCTTGTTAGAAAGAGACGGAACGGTTTGTAGTGTAGATACAGATTCGGCACAGATTTGATACCAAGAGCTCGTTCCAGTTGTTTTGCTTACAAATTCCTTGATTATAACGAAAATGTAAAATATCGATTTAAAAAATAGATTTATTTATGCCGAGGAATCGATTCTTTGATTAATCGATTTCAGATCGACATCCCTAGTAAGTAGTAACTGTCACTGTCATACGTAGTATCTTGTAGTCTGTGTCAACTGTCACTGTCAGTCCTGTCAGTAAATCACAACAAGTCAACAATGCAGTGTTTTATTTTTGTCTAAATTAAAAATTAAATTTAAGCTAAATTTAATTTTATCATAAAAAAATTATCATAAATAGTGCTTTGAAATTATTATTTTAATCTTCATGTTAATATTTTACAATACTTGTAACATTAAGTCGTACGTGAGTAAGAAAGTAAGTTTGTACCATTTTCATATTTCTATTATGTATTTTTTGTATATTATCTAAATATTACACTTTAAAGTTTGCTTTTGTGTACAAAACGGATTTTCGCGATTTATGCAGTCGCTTACATTTTTAAAATTAAAAATCTACCTACTTTTTACAGATTTGCAACTTGCAATGAATAATTATTATTTAATTATTTGCAACTTGTACTTAATTAATGATTTTAGATATATGTTGTGTCTTTGTGTACATTGCCCTATCTACTCTACTTGCATCCACAATTATAGGTTTGCTGGAAGAGATCTCTTAAAGAGATAAGTATGCCAATGTAATGTTTTAAGTAATGGTATAACAATTACGGTTTAAGATCATTTATTTCCTCAAAAAAGAATACAATTCACTTACATTGAGGGAGAATACATTATTAAATCTTATTTGACAGCGGCGCGGCGACACACAACAGTTATTTTTAAGTATTTTTAAAACAATTAAATTCACAATAGCTCAAAATAAATATCACTCTTCAATACTAATTATTATTTTTGCTTGGCAATAGATGTACATTTTATTTTGAGGGTAAATTGAAAAATAATCAAGCGTACCTGGAAGCGACATTAAATTTTAACTTAAAGTATGTACAATGACAATATTGTTGTATAATTGTGTAATTTGTTAGATATTTAGTACCTATATTGTAGAATTAAATGATGAGTTATTCTAACAAGTTAATATTTATTATTTGTATTTATTAGTGTATGGTATGTAGGGTTGGTATTTTCTTAATCTTTATATTTTATATTCTTAAAATTATTACTTATATATTAAATATTTCAAATATTACATTTTATTACAAAATACGTTTAGACTATTGCATTTTTTTTATGAAATAGTAGATAACAAATTAACAATGTTATTCAAATATTAGTTTTAACAACTAATTTTAGATTTTTTTTTTCATAATAAGTTTAATAAAGTACTGTCGTCATAAAGGCAAATCGGTATCTCAAAAATGGACTTTTAATTAAGGTTTGTAAAAATAGTTTTCTTTTTACTTCACAGATAGACTTTTTAGGGTTCCGTTATACTTACATAAGGAACCCTTATAGTTTTCCGTCTGTCTGTCCATCTCTCTGTCCACCTGCCCTTTAGCATCTGTAATCTATATAATATATATACATCAGTGTTTTTCAACCTTTTTCATGATGCGACCCCCCTTGCATGAAAAAATATTTCGCGACCCCCCAACCCTTCGCTTTTTTACCCGATTGCGCAATGCAAAGGTGTGGTAATGTTTTTATCAGCCTATGTATGTATGTTCCTTTGAAGCACTATAATTATACCAAATACCTGGGCCGATTTTCATGATTCGCATGTCAATCGATTCCTCTTAGTCTGGCGAGTGTCACTAAAGACATGACGTTAGTGAAAATTCAATATGGTGACTAATGGACGCCATATTGTGAAAATAAAAAAATGAAAGTCAACAAAATATGTTAAGTATACCCCACTTGGTTGTACCCCTACAGAAGCTTCGCGACCCCCCAGGGGGTAATCTAGTAAACCCCCGTGGGTTTACTAGGGGACAGGATGTTTAGAGTTTACTCCTTATGAATCAATTTGTATGTAATAATAAAAATTATTTTAATGTGTGTATATAGCCAGGGATATGAAAATGTATTGGGAGTAAAATCAGATTAAGACAAGTTAGTTTTATGTTATTCACGCGTAAGTCTTTATGTTAAACACATAACCTTTCTTTTTAGCTTATTATCTCTTAGACCTGTCAATGGTATAAGTAATCAGGGGTAAAATTTGGGGAGAAATATTTTTGAGAGTTGGTATCACTGCCCGTTATCAATGAATTGCGGAAATCATCGACGTTATCAGGCCTGTCCCACTCCCCGTGTAGGTATCAAAAATATAAGTACGTGCGGCGGCCTCCCTAAACGGGCCAATTAAAAGGGACTCGCGCGCGAGCAGTGAGCGACGTATGCATGAGATTTGTTCGTCGCAATGTTTTATGGCTTGGATTTAATACCCATAGCTGGGCATCGTTAATCAAATAGTTAACTTCGTTAATCGTTAATCCGCTACAAAAAAAGTTAGCTTCGTTAAACGTTAAAGCGTTACATTTCGGAAGAATTAACGCAAGTTAACGTTAATCGTTAATCTATACTAATATTATAAAGAGGAAAACTTTGTTTGTATGTTTGTTTGTTTGTTTGTAATGAATAGGCTCAAAAAATACTGGACCGATTTCAAAAATTCTTTCACCATTCGAAAGCTACATTATCCACGAGTAACATAGGCTAAATTTTATTTTGGAAAAAAATAGGGTTCCGTAAGATATTTGGGTTTTTCGGACACAAGGTGTAAAAAATCGACTAGAAAAGTTACTTATTTTACGTACGCTGCCTAAACTATAAAAGATAGAACCATAAAATGTCCTAATTAATTGTAGATCTTATAAATATCTACAAAAAAGTCCGCGACACACTATACCTATCTGTGTCGAGTGAGGCACAACAACCATTTTTTTATTTAGAAATCTTGAATATTGTTTGGACTACATTTAAACGCGTTTATTTTACTCATGCTATTAATCCTTATCAAAATAAATTATTTAATCACTAAGTACAGCTTATGTAGATAATATTTGGTCTTTGAATGATTAAAATTGGACGTTTGCTTTTGAAGTTATGGCGAAATTAAAATATTACGATTTCTGCTGCTCTGCCCGTTGCGAAGTGGGCATCACCAAGGCGGGGGTGCGCGTGCATAGTTTAGATCTATGAGGTACCCGCAGTAGTATTGTACCCGTGCGAAGCCGGGGCGGGTCGCTATCCGTTAATATATTGTGTAAAATTGCATTTTTATATCGATGCGTTAGTGAGTGAACTTATAAAATGGCATGTATTTTAAGCTTGCGACAAAACAATTAAATTTTGGATGTGAAAATACCGAAAATTGAATACTAAATTTCCAAGTTGGCGAAAGAATGTAAGGAACAAAAAAATTACAAATCTGGTGACTAAATAATACCACTGAATTTTCCAAACTGGCAGATAGATTATATTTTTGCGAACAAATAACCATCTTGGCGACAATTTGTGGGTACACATTTAATTTAAGAATAGGCACATATATTTTCCCTGATGTAGGTAACTCAGAAAACATACAAGCAGCAAAACGATCGCACATAAAAAAAATATAAAGGACCGTAAAAAAATTCTTGGTTTTAGGAGGATGTAGATATTGTGTAGATTAATTTTGAAATTTAAAAATGGCGGATATTTATTTTTCGTAAAATTGATATGGGTGTCGTTTACTAGGTTTTTGTGAGTGCTGGATACGAAAATGACATTCGTTTTGAAATTCCAATATGGCGGACATACCTAATTTTATAAAAATAATATGGGTGTCCTTTTATTGGTTTCTGGGGGTGCTGATTACAAAAAAATCATTCATTTTAAATTTCCTTAGTAACCCCGCAACCTCATATTTTCTTCATGATAGGAGAAAACTAAATTTGAAAATCCTGAATTTTCGAACATTTCTATAGCTTTATACATTCCTAGTATCTCAATGTACAGCATTTACATTTTTTTATAAAATTGATTATATCTCGGAAACGGTGCATCCTATTGAAAAAATAATGAAAATTTCGTCCCCCTTAGGAACCCCGCAACATCATATTTTCTTCATGATAGGAGAAAAAAAATTTCGAAAATCCTGAATTTTCCAGCATTTCTATAGATTTATACATCCCTCGTATCTCATTGTACAGCATTTACATTTTTTTTATAAAACTGATTCTATCTCGTAAACGGTGCATCCTATTGAAAAAATAATGAAAATTTTGTCCCCTTAGGAACCCCGCAACATCATATTTTCTTCATGATGGGAGAAACATTTTTCGAAAATCCTGAATTTTCCAACATTTCTATAGATTACATCCCTCGTATCTCAGAACAGCATTGCCATATTCTATAATCACTTCTATCTCAGAAACGGTGCATCCTACTGGAAAAATAATTAAAATTTATTTCCCCACATAAACCTGGAAATCGCATATTTTCGTCATGAATGGCAGAAAAATTCATGAATTTTGAAAATTCTCTATACATAGCTTGGTACCTTGAACTACATAACATACTGTAATAATAATCGTCAATCCTAATCAGCATCCCCAAGATCTTTTAATTTAGTATTCATATTCATTTTACGAAGATTGAATATTCTCCATTTTGGAAAATGAAATTAGAAGACAATTTTGTAATTAAAGTAAAAACCCCCAGAAACCTGAAAAAGGACATCCTTATTAATTTTAATAACCAAAATGTACGCCATTGTGGAATTTCAAAACAGATTTTATTTTCATATTATTCTGCACCCCCAGACACCTAGAAAATGATACCCATGCTAAAGAAAAACATTCTCTAACAGTATCAAAAAATAGGATTTTCCGTAGCCTGCAAATTGAATTTTTAGCAGCAATTAATTTATCAACGAAATTTGGTTTTATAGCTGCTTATATGATATAATGGTCACCAACTCGGAAATTCAGTAACCAATTTATAAATGTCGGTGCTAATTTGGATTAAATTTCGCCTCTTTTTCGGAAAAATATCTGCCGACTTTTGAATTTTTTGTCACCTGAGTGATTTCGCTAGTTTAGTAATTCAGTCGCCAACATATTAATTTGCTGCCAAATTCAGTAATACAGTATGCTCACGTGCAGCCGCCAACTTATTTTTTGTTCGCTCGATTAATTATATCCCTTATAAAATCTGTATGTTTAGGTTCTGGAAGTTAAGAGGTTAGGAACAAAACAAAATACTTGTCTAATTCAAATGTGTAATTTAATCGTCGGGCAATAGGTGCATTTTCCCCTTCATGGACCATGATATAGTTTTAATTACTACTCTGCACAGTACACTTTTTCTATCTAACTAAATTACACTGCACTCTCCTTTATCAACACGCAAATGGTCACTGACAGTAATTTATCCTATCAAGAACATAAACGTGAAATGACAGTCAAGTTCAATAATATGATATAATATGCATTGGTTGTTGATTTCAACGACAAAAGAAACGAGATCTAAATGGGTGCCAAGTTCAATTATGGTCAGTCCTGAAATTTATTTGGCTCCAAATGGTTCGTGTAATATTACACACAGTGCTGCTCGCCAGTTCTGTTACTTGAACTTGGCTTGGCACGCTACCGTGTGTCTAGATAATAACAACAAACGAAACACTCGTCTTTCTAAGCACCGGCACTAAGTAATGAAATTATCAAACGAAACAAATCTCTTCGCAATTTTCTCACTCGCACGCGCCGGCAAAATATATCTATTTTTTTTTTTTGTTTCACTCACTGCCACGCGCCGCGCCGCAGTGCCGTGCGGTAAATAGTAGGCATTGGATTAACGATTAACGGACTTCTGTTCATATTAACGGAAGTTAACGTATCCGTTAACATTTTTAAGAGTTAACTTAAAAGTTAATCCGTTAATCAAAATGTTAACTTCGTTAATTAACGATTAACGGATTAACGAGTTAATGCCCAGCTATGTTAATACCTTATAATCTGTGCACATAATATAACAATACTGTGTTTAGCTTAGGTAAAAATCACCTGGCCAGCTATAACTATAATACCATAACATAATATTTAATAATATAGTTTGAACTACTGCAATTACTTGATAATCAATATTTAGTGTTTAGGTGTTGGCTCCACCTGAACTATCTGTTCGCGTCTTATGTTATTCCGATGTGATACGATTTGAAGAGTCATTTGTTGACAAAAGTACGTAGAAATAGTAAGGTGGCGTGATTCAACTTTGAATAATATCAAGCCGTGAAGGTATCGAAAACGCTTACGTTTACGCATAAGTAATGTACTTATAGGTACCTATGCGCGAATTTATTACAATTATTAAAGTACTATAAACACCTACCTTAGGTTTATTTGGAAAGCAATTTGTTCAGTAAAGTTCAGTAGGTACTCGTAGGTACTAAAAAGTAGGTAAAAAAAAGTTGTAATTAAATATTAAAAAAATATATATACAGGATGTCCCAGAAGTCGACGTCGTCCCGTCGAAGGCTGATAGACCAGCTCATGACTCATCAGAATATCGTAATATGACCTTAGTAAAAAATCTTTAGTTTTCGAGATATTGGCATTTTTAATAATTTCTTTAAAATTACACCTCATGTCAGTTTTTAGACTGCCGCAACTACAATTTTCCGTATTGTGGGATACAAATTTGTATTGCGGAATCTTGACCAGTTCTGCTATTGACCACGGTTATAAACAAAGCTAATAGAGTTTGAACTTTGTAGAAAAAAAGAAAACTTTTCCCTAATCGTGATTTCAAAAACTTTTTCTCCTAACTTTCACTATACATACTGAACAAAAAATACACCACAGTAACCTGGGTTGTTACTTAAAAAAATTGCTCATTTTATGTAGTTTTCAAAATAGTAAAATAGTTGCTATTAAGCTACGTCAAAACATTTTTTTGCTATTTTAAGTGCACAGAGAACACATTTTGAATGTTTTTCTTTAGTTAGAATTTCGAACAAAAACACTCGTTACATTGAAATCACCCAGATGTTTACTTAAAAATTGTACGTTGAAGTGTAAGATGCTTACTAAACTTAGAAACTAAACAGAATACAAGGATTTTTTTTTAACTGTAAGGAGAAATGCAAAGAAGGAGAACATATTAATAATATCATTTAATGAGTTAGACTCATTAGAGTGACTCATTGCATCGTTTTGTTGTTTTCTTACTTTTAACGGATTTTGCATTGTAATTTGGACTTCTTTTGCCTAGTGACTCGGACTTAAGTGTGCTTGGAGACAGTAAAGAACTGACATGGCTCTCTTCTGGACTTTTATGTTTCTGTGATATGCGTCTTACTACCAGTCATTACATTTACGGGGAATACAGAGGCAACGGTATTGCTGCAACTAATCTGTGTCGCGAAAGGTTAAGGTACTCAAGTCCAGATTACAATGCAAAATCCGTTAAAAGTAAGAAAACAACAAAACGTGTATACATCAATAGCGTAACGTACTTGTAACTAATAAACAAACTCATGTATAGAACAAACAAAAGACGTGCGTGTCGTCACATTTTCTCTCACTCTAATGAGTCTAACTCATTAAATGATATTATTAATATGTTCTCCTTCTTTGCATTTCTCCTTACAGCTTAAAAAAATCCTTGTATTCTGTTTAATTTCTAAGTTTAGTAAGCATTTGTCACTTCAATGTACGATTATCAAGTAAACATCTAGATGATTTCAATGTAACGAGTGTTTTTGTTCGAAATCCTAACTAAAGAAAAACATTCAAAATGTGGTCTCTGTGCATTTAAAATAGCAAAAAAATTTTTTGACGTAGCTTAATAGCAACTATTTTACTATTTTGAAAACTACATAAAATGAGCAACTTTTTTAAGTAACAACCCAGGTTAGTGTGGTGTATTTTTTGTTCAGTATGGATAGTGAAAGTTAGGAGAAAAAGTTTTTGAAATCACGATTAGGGAAAAGTTTTCTTTTTTTTCTACAAAGTTCAAACTCTATTAGCTTTGTTTATAACCGTGGTCAATAGCAGAACTGGTCAGGATTCCGCAATATAAATTTGTATCCCACAATACGGGAAATTGTAGTTGCGGCAGTCTAAAAACTGACATGAGGTGTAATTTTTAAGAAATTATTAAAAGTGCCAATATCTCGAAAACTAAAGATTTTTTACTAAGGTCATATTACGATATTGTGATGAGTCAAGAGCTGGTCTATCAGCCTTCGAAGGGACGACGTCGACTTCTGGGACACCTGTATACGTATAACCGCCTCCTTTTTTGGAAGTCGGTTAATTATTTTCTAAAATGAGACAACCCTAATGTCATTAGAATGGATAAGAATTACGCGATAGAAAGAGACGCAACTTCTAGGTAAATATAATCGAAGGTAATCAAGCGCTGCGTTAGCTGAATTGAACCTTATCGTATCGCTGTAAGAGTCCCTATTTCTTCAAACGATTTGTCGGAGTGGTTCTTCTGTACCTACTATTATTTATTCTGTGACGTTGTTTAAAAACAGCACTGTAAATAGAACTCTGTGCTAATGTAAGGGGCCCCATACATGGTCCGGTCTGCCTTCAGTTCGGCCTGAACGGATGCAAAATCGTATCGTGTGTGTGCAATTTCGAGATCGCATCAGGCGGCCGTACGGACTGAAGCCACAGGGGCGACACTCTCTACAAATGACAGTTCGAGCACCGACAAATGTCAGCTATGTTGACTTAAGCCTAGGGTTGACATTGAATTAATTAAAAATATTTTATACGCTCGCGTAAATATAATACTTTTACGCGGACGAAGCCGCGGGCAACAGCTAAAAAGGGAAATCATACCTACCTACTAATTTAATCCACGTATCAGTTATTTATTGTACCTACTGCGTGTGACAAAGGCAAGGGTTAGGTTAGAAAAAATAAGTAATAATTATCGAGGTAGGTACTTACTTTTCTGGATTATTAGGCAAGCGGAAGAAGCTTTTGTCATAATTTTTTTCTTCGGCTGGCGACCAATTATACAACCACAATTAAGCCCACTCATTTTAATGCCGATCAGGAAATTTCTATTATTTTAGGTACACGGTGCGTGCGATTTAAACTTTTGAACGATACTGATATTTACAATAAAAATCAAAATAGTCTCCAAATGCAAACGAATAATAGCCATATTTTTTAATCAAAAATGAACTCAGCCATTGGCCCATAAATTGGAAAAATATACCTTGTGTCCTTAGCAATTGGGTTGAATTTGTACTTAATTCTTAAGTAGTTTAAAGACTATATTTTGAATTATATCAATGCAATTTTAAATTTTTATTACCACTCAATAAGTGTTGTAACTTGTAACACAACTAAGATCGTCGCACAATATCGAAAGGTATCGACATATTTAAATGCGATTAAGTTACTACACGTATTTAACGTAATATTCAATCTAAAATATTATGCGGATATCCTTACTAATATTTTACTACTATTACAAATATGATAGTTTGTGAGGATGTATGGATGGATGAATGGATGGACGGATGAATCTTAAACGGGCAAATGGCACAACACACGTTTGTTTCTCTTTAACGCAATACCTATTGAACGGGTTTTAATAAAAAAATTATATACGTTCGAGGTTAACCTCCTACAAACTTTACTCAACCCAAGCATATTTCGTTAAAAATATCGATAAAATCAAATTATTACATGACTACATTTTTTATAAATGTCGCGATAAGTCTTTCTTAGGAAATTACACTGTCGCGTCGGCGAAACTGCCAGCCCCGTGAACCATAGTCCAGGCTGGGAAAAAGTTACTCCCCACCCGCCCCCGCATTCGCCCAGACACGCACACATAGCTGCGAGCGGTGAGTCGTGTAAATCGGTGGAGTGACGGTTCTTTACGTTAGTAATATATATTCTTTGCTGAAGCGATTCGTTCCAGTGTTGCCAGCTCTTTTTTGTGAAACTACTAAACTCGTATCGATTTCTACTAAAACTACTAAAGAAGGTACTTAACTTAGGAATTCCTGAAGCCCCCCAAAACCACTGCATTTTAGGTTTTATTATATTATTTTTTTGTTCATTATTTGAATTTGATTATAAATTTTACCATTAAATTAAAATATACTAGGAAATATTACGTATTTAGTAGCTATTTTGCATATCATTACTGTCTGGCTCTTTCCTACTTAAACACTACTAATAACTAAATTTCTACCAAGGAGGGAATAAAATACTCAATTTAGTAAAATTTTGTAAAATAACTAAGTTGGCAACATTAATTCTGGCCTGACCGTGTGTGGAAAAAATCGCTTCAGTACGTGGTAGAGCCATGCTTCGGCACGAATGGGCCGGCTCGACCGGAGAAATACCACGGGCTCACAGAAAACCGGCGTGAAACAGCGTTTGCGCTGTGTTTCGCCGAGTGAGTGAGTTTACCGGAGGCCCAATCCCCTACCCTATTCCCTTCCCTACCCTCCCCTATTACCCTATTCCCTCTTAAAAGGCCGGCAACGCACTTGCAGCTCTTCTGATGCTGTGAGTGTCCATGGGCGACGGAAGTTGCTTTCCATCAGGTGACCCGTTTGCTCGTTTGCCCCCTTATTTCATAAAAAAAAAAAAAAAAAAAAAAAAAGTTCTTGCCGAGCCGCGGCCGTGCGGGCGTGTGTCGTGTACAAGCGTTGTATGAGTTTTCGCGGTGTTTAAATACAAAATTGATAAACACGACCGTAGCGCGCGGCAAACCAGAATGGACTGATGCGACTGTTCCGTGTGTGGGCACGAATCAGATCAGGCCGAACTGACGTAAATTGGATTGGATGCGATTTTTTCCGTGTGTGTGCTCGAATCCGTTCAGGCCGAACTGACGTCAGTTCCAGCTGAAACGATCGGCCTCTCGTCTGTGGGGGCCTTATAGACGGGTCGCGCTAGGCGTATTCGAGGTGGTAAGTGGAAAAAATTCTAAAGTCGCTGAATTTTTGTGTGTTGATAAAGTAGTCCCTGGGGAGCTTATCATTAAGTTTTGTGCCATTTCTGCCCACTGCGTTTTCAGCAATTCCATTATTTGTGGTTGATTTTTTTATATGGCTATAAAAGTGGCAATATTGATTTAAAGTTTAAAATATTAATAGTATCTTAACTAGGACAGCTTCCAGAGTATGGAGACTTAATTTGCGTCGTTTTCGTCCAGTAAAAAATGACTTAGGGTCATTTTTTGAAAACAGTACCGGCAAAAATTCTAAAGTGTGATAAACAAATATTCGCTGTCTAAGACCACTAAAATAGGCCTAATTCCAAATTTTGTGCCACATTAAGCGACTGCGATTCCAGAAATTAAGTTTTTTAGTTTCCCTAAGCTAAAAGCGCTCCATAAACACATAATCGTTAAATAAAGTTCACGTATTCAATATTATTAAGTCATAAAGAATCTATATTCCAAGTTTGTGCCTTTTTCATGGAGGGTTTAAATAATAAAATGCAAAAATAATATTATTATAATATGCGGTCGAAGTATTGTGGAATATTCGCGCTACAACATACACATTACACATATTATACGTAAATGTGTGTGATAAAATGTCATTCATTCGACTACATTTCAAAATTTTTATATTTCGCATTTTACAGCGATTACAAAATTTAAACTTGCTTTTGCCCGCAACTTTGTTTGCGTAGCGCAAATGACGAAGCTGAATGTAATTGTCGCCTGATTTTATACAATACATAAATGCACAATAAAATTTGATATCCAATAGGCTTCCACATGAAACTTCGGTTATCTAACACCAAAAAAATTACAATTTCAAATACCTAATTTTAGTTCTTGAAATTAGTCGTTTAACCGAATAGTCTCTTCAGCTACATCATATTTATTGTTTAAATAGTATTATTTAATAAAAAATAAATAAATTATTTCAACGCTTGAATTTTATACGTAGGTTGCTGAATACATATTTCTAATACTCGTGGTTAAGGACTTATTTATTAGGTTATTAATTGATTGTAATAATTTATAAATTTAAATACATTTTACAAACCAACAAAATAATTTTTGTATATATTGTTATTCATCCCGCTGTCAATTTTATATCTAGGGGCACGGCAGGGCCCCGCCAAGTCGAGCCTAGTGAAACATCAGAGCACTACGTACGAATGTGGACCGATCCAAGGTACCTACTGCTTTTCGATATATGTTTACTATGTTTAGCATTAATTTATAATAATGTTAGTCTTATAAAATAATTGATTTATAATACCTTACGTTAGTTTTAATTTAATTTGTAATTTTATTATAATTTTTAATTAGTATTATAAAAAGCATTAATTTGTGAAACTGGAAATAAAAGGTTTTTTATTTTTGAATTTTTATTTATTTATTATTGGTTGTTAGTTTTATGTTAAAACTAGCTGATGCCCGCAGCTCCGCCCGCGTAGGTACAGTAAGTAGTATTAGAAGCTATGATTTTTTTTATCTTTAAGTTATTTTGTTTTTTGTATAACTGACCTTTGATTTACATCAATTTTAACTTTGCTTGCCTTTTTGGGAACACTCCTTGACTTTTTATTTTTTTAAAGTCTCACGTTACGCAGCCACGGAAAAATTAACCATAAATAATCGAATTGCTGAAAAGGCAATAGGCAGACATGGCACAAAACTTAATTATTAACTCCCTAGGGACTACTCTATCAACTACATAATATAGGTACAGAAAAAATTCAGCAACATTAGAATTTTTCCACTTCCCACTAAAAAACAGCTAGCGCGATCCGTCTAATGAGTCAAAATGCATAGCTTGACCGTTTCATTACTTCATGAGCTTTTGTATAAGGCACACCCCACACTAGCAATATTAGAGCGTCGTGCCAGAACATTGTGTTCTATAACAGAAAAGCTATGAACAGTGACTAAAATATTTTTTATCTTAAGCCTATTTTCTACTTTACGAGTTTGTAAATTCAAGCTTTATAGAGTTAGAGAACGTAGAGTGGAGTCAGAAGGTTCTAGACGAGATCTGAAGACATTTTTTATTGGCGAGTCATAATATTCTGGTCTCGTCTTGGCATCATTAAACATGAAATAAATTTAAAATTGAAATTATAAATTTCGCATAATTAGAACATTATTACTTGTCAAGTTGTCACATAAATTGTCATTTCATTTTGTTGTATTAATACGAAACTCGGGCCCCTCCCCGCGTGGCGAGAGGCCCGCACCCCGTATTCGCCATTGATACAATATGATAAAAGTTGGTTTTTTACATTCTAATAAAAAATCCCGCGGATAAACATGGTTAAACTTATAGAAAGTGTTTTGTAACACCATAATCATCATATAGATATGAACTCTACTAACTAAAAGTTTCATTAGTAGTTTTTATAGCGAGTTTGAGGAAAAAAAATGGAATATCTTTATACGAAATTGCCGAATGTGGCACATATTTCTTAAAGACTCAGATATTAACACTCTGAACAGTTTTTTAAGATTTGTCAGACATTAGAATAGTTGTGGGTCTGGTGGGACCATGTTTTATATAGTAGCCGAATACCAGGAAACCCCTGGTTGGATACGACTCAAACTGCATATGTGCATCGGTTACTCTTTCCCTAATATCGTGAAAGTAAAATTTTTAGCTATAATTTACTTTTGGGCCAATATCCATGAAAGACACAAAAACCTAAATTGCTACAAACGCAGCCATCCAAAATGGCACAAAATCATATTTTAGACTAAGAAGAAGGTCCGGAAACTATATGCAAAAAATAAAAGACTTTAGAATTTTTGCACCCTCAAAACTTATCCAGACCCGTCTATTAATAGAGCATAAAATCGAACACACGAGTGTCGAGCTTTACGGTCCACTGCACCATACCAAATCCGTGCGTGTGTAGCGACACCGGATTCGGTCTCCGGATATGGTTCGCTGTACGCTCCGTACCAAATTCGTGTGTCTGTAGATAACATTAGGATTTTTACTTATGAAACTGAAATTATACATTGTTTTTTTCACTTATACACGGCTTATGGTCAAAATGTCAAAAATCTATGTGAATTTAACTTTTACAGGGGATACTGCTGTACTACTTAGTGCTTATAGACATTAAATTTGAGTTACCGCTTTTTAGTGTCCTCTCCTTGAAGGTACATGTTGGAGACATGTAAAAAGATTTTGTTACAGCGCTTCGATGTAAGTATTAGATGTAAATTTTGTGATACCTAAAGTGAATAGTGTGATTATTATCTGCGATCCGGCTATGGATTACGGTTAAAACTGCTTGCTATTTGGACATTTCGGAGTGTTGGAAGACCAGACCTATGTTGGTGTGGAAATTCATAGCGAATAAACTTCCTCAGAGGAAACTGGCGTTTTACACCGAATAATGGACCAAATCCCATAACATTGGTGTCAGAAGTGGGATATGGAGATGCCGCTACTATGGGTATGAGGAAGAGGGAGTCAACGGGCGATGCAGACCACTGCGACAGCAGCTACTCAGGATGCTGAAGAGGCTGCAGCCGACCGAGATGCTGCTCCAGTATCCGTTGCCCCAACCATGGGCTCGAGTTCGGGTTCTGATCAGGCTGCAGCACAAGCACCTTTTGACTTCAGTAGCCTAATGCAGATTTTGCAGTGCATGCGCCGGGAACAAAAGGAAGACCAGGCTGTAGCTACCGCTAACGGGTGGACAAACGAGCACAGCTCTCACTATGGCTCTGCTTTATCGGTTCTGGAGGCACTGCCTACATAAGGCAGTGAATTCAAAGATTTAATAGCGGCACTTGAATCAAGATACGGTGAACGCCACCTGGAACCTGTTTTCCGAGCTAAGCTGCGTGACAGAAGCCAGCGCTCTGGGGAAGGACTGCAACAATGGGTATTAGAACTTGACAAGCTAGTCCGAAAAGTGTTTCCTTCCGAAATAACCTGGAACGGTGAAGAGGAATGTCCTCTGAGAGGAAATGAAAAATATTTTGTAAATGGAATCAGGGACTCTTGAGATAAAGGCCGCAGTATGCTTCAACACCACACCTCACTCCAAGATGCCCTTGCACATGCTCTTGAAGTAGAAGTGGTAAGACATGATATGCGAAAACACAAATTGAGAGAAATAAGTCATAAGTGAGGAGGTTAATGCAATGAAGACTTCTTCAAGGAAGAACAGAACTGGTCGCATGTGCTACAAGTGTGGAGAAGAGGTCATTTGCAGTTCTCTTGTCCGGAAAATAAAAACTGCAAGAGGTTGCGTGGATGAAGAGATGTCAATCAACCCAAGAATGGCTTCATCCAAAGATGTAAAGAATACTTACTGCAATTGATAAACTTCTGGAAGGTAGTAAGAGCAATTTGAACTTTTCGCAATTTACAAAAGCCAAGAAGTTGCTACAGATATATTCTGATATTTTCTCTTCTAAGGAAGTGGATATTGGAAGAACGCGAACGTCATTAGTTCAGCACAGAATCGATACTGGAATTGAAAGACTTCGTCAACGAGCATGACGTATACCCATTGCTAAGGAGAAAGAGGTAGAAGATTTGTTGAAGGACATGGAGAAAAATAAGATTGTAGAACTATCTGCATATCCGTGGTGTTCTCCTGTTGTAGGTACTAGTCAAGAAGAAAGATGGCAGTACTCGATTTTGTGTGGATTATCGCCGATTGAACGATATTAAAGACAGCTATTCTATTCCACGAATTGATGACACATTGGATACTCTTTTGAAATCGGCATACTGGCAAGTGGAAGTTCATACAAAAGATAAAGAGAAGACGGCTTTTTCTAATGGAAAAGGATTATGGCAGTTTAATGTTATGCCTTTTGGATTATGCAACGCTCCACCTACTTTTGAACGTCTTCGCGTCTCGCGTCTACCCCATAGCGTGGGGCCTGGGGTATCATTAGATAGGTCATTTAAAAATTAAAAACATTGAGAGGTTACTAAGACGATTGTTTGATTTAGGTATCCGTTTGCGAGATATGTACAACTTTGAAACACATTTTGTTATAGAAATCTGGCTGGCTTGAAAAATCTGAAAGGAAAACTATAACAGCTTAGATGATTGTTAGTTCAGGAGTTATAGAGACCTAACTTGTAAATTGCGCTTATTTGGAAAACTTCATACAAAAAATATCGAAATATTAAGTAAACATGTAAAATATTGGTATAAAGGCTCCCACAGACGAGAGGCCGATCGTTTCAGTTAGAACTGACGTCAGTTCGGCCTGAACGGATTCGAGCATACACACGGAAAAAATCGCATCCGACCAAACTAGGGTTGCCCCCCGTATTTTATAATAAAGTATTGTACGTTATTTCATTAACCTCAATAACACATTAGTCTCGCCTGGAGTTTAATAAAACATAATATATTCTAAACGAGACTTTTCTTACCAGAGAGAGCAATAATAATTCAACTTTACAATAATAAGAGTATCTTTTAAGTTATACCTATTCAAAATTAACGTATATGTTCCGCGATAAAAAGTAGCCTATATCCTTCCCCATGGTCTACTTTATATCTGTGCCAAATTTCATGATGATCGGTTTAGTAATTTTTACGTGAAACGGTAAATAAAGTTTCCCACGGAAACCGTACATTTCCCCGGGATAAAAAGTAGGCTATGTCCTTCCTCGTGGTCAGTAGATCTTAAAATTGGCACAGATGTAAAGTATTATATCTGTGCCAAATTTTATGATGATCGGTTTAGTAGTTTTTACGTAAAAGTGTAAATAAATTATTCCACGGGAACCGCACATTTCCCCGCAATAAAAAGTTTTTTCCCCGTGGTTTACTTTATATCTGTGCCAAATTTTATGATGATCGGTTTAGTAGTTTTTAAGTGAAACTGTAAATAAAGTATCCCACGGGAACCGTACATTTCCCTGCGATAAAAAGTAGCCTATGCCCTTTCTCAGGCTATACTGTGACTATCTGTGTACCAAATTTCATTTCAATCGGTTCAATAGTTTTGCCGTGAAAGGCGGACAAACAAACACACACACTTTCCCATTTATAATATTAGTTTGGATGATATTACATATGTTACTAAGTATATTATTTAATTTTAGCGACTGTAGAGTGTAGGCACTAATTAGATATTATGTACTACTTTATCAATATTTTATTTAGACAACAGTGCTATCTCCTGGCAAGTGAACTATCAATTACAACAACGTATAAACACAAGTGATAACATTGTTTTATAGATTAAAATGACAATCATATTTAACAAAACAACTAAGTATTAGCGTGGTATTAGCATTCCTATGCACTTTTGTCCCAATTAAGATTAGCGATGTCAAATATTATATAGGATGGTACTAGGTACCTACTTAAGTACCTATTGCGAGAATAAGAAAACAAATGGGCGCTGCGTCAATGATTTTTATAATTTATTTGCATGGACGTAGAAAAAAAGGTTTTTGGTTTTTTTTAGTTCATGTTTATTTCTCATTTTTGGGTTCATGTTTATTTGTAAATAACCTAACCGAGAGCATGTCAGGACATGTCTGGGCTCCGTAACTAAATAAACGCGTAATAGGTTTTTACAAATTACTCCAAAAGTAACTGCCGAAATCGTTTAAAATAAATTGGAGTTTTTAGCATGATCTATCCAATAGTTTAGAAATGCTGGGGCCAACTTACAAACCACTTCAGCACATTACTCGAAAATGGTCGACTGTGTAAAAAAGTCATATTGTAGCCTTTTGTGTCTAATTTTAGTAACTTATTAGTTAATTGATTTTACTTTTTGGTGCGCAATAGAGTGTTCATTCATTAATTCATGTATCAAACCTTGCCTTAATTTTCAAAGACCTATTTGACAATACCCCACACGATGGGGTAGAATGAAAAAATATTTTTCATCCCCAATTCACATGTATGGAGCGAGCCACACCTAAAATATTTATTATTAGGTATTTTATGACGCCAAAAGTAAGATACACATAACACAATACATAACTATACCAAATTTCATCAATTTATATTCATAATTACAGTACCTAGCTAGAAGAGCGGACAGACATGCAGAGAGATGGACGGACAGAGATTGAGTACGACGGAAGTCGGAACCCTAAAAATGAACTTTCAAAAGTATTAAAATAAATATCTATTTTGATTCCTACCTAAAATAGAGCTGCTTAAATAGAAACTATAAAACATTATTTTGTCAGAGACCCAGAGATGTTATAATGACCGTATTGATTTTGAGTTTTGAACCTTACGAAGTGTTTTGAGTTGTAGGAAACAGTATCATAATATTAATCGTGTACTCACCAGTATAGGTGAAAATTTGTGGATTACCTAGACTCTAGAGTGAAAGAACAAAGGCAATGTATGTGTATAATGAAGAGCGTCGGACCGAGCATGCTACCCTGCGGTACGCACCATACACTTGACCCTAGCAGTACTAGCTTACTGCTTACTGAACCCAAGACATCGTCGTAGGGCTAGGGTCCACACACACACACACACACACACACACGCACGCACGCACGCACGCACGCACGCACGCACGCACGCACGCGCACGCACGCGCACGCACGCACGCACGCACGCACGCACGCAAACCAATTTGGAACCCCAAAATAAAAGTTAACTATGTTAAACCTTATAACATCCGCTATGTGCCAGTGAAAGTCCCGTGGAAATCGGTACTGCAGTTTTCAGAGATTAGCCGGTACAAACATACAGACAGACGGACAGTAAAAATTAAAATTGATTTTATCGATACCGTAAGTACCGAACATACTTTTATATGCATTTAGTGTAAAGCTGTTAATTTGAAATTACAAACAGACACTTCATTTTTATTTATCTGTATAGATAAGATATAGATGTACATAGATAGATAACTTAGTACTTAAATACCTACATACCTCAATAATTTTTTAACTTTATAAACTCATACAGCTATACGTAATTAAATATATTCTACACTAGCTGATGCCCGCAACTTCGTTTGCGTAGAACTAACGGAAACGGAACCTTGTTTTTTAAACGGAACCCTAAAACAAAAGTAGCCTATGTTAGACCTTATAACATCGGCTATCTGCCAGTGAAAGTCCCGTGAAAATCGGTCCAGCCGTTTCAGAGATTAGCCGGAGCAAACAGACAGACAGACCGACGAACAAAATTTTCCAAATTTGATTTTGTAAGTACCGAATATACTGTCATATGAATTAAGTGAAAAGCTGTTAATTTGAAATTACAAACAGACACTTCAATTTTATTTATCTGTATGGATTCATGGAAGAGACTTGCCTTCAGGACATAGGGAATCCTAGTGTGATAGACTTAAGATTTCGTGTACTTTTGGGTCAATAAACTTTTATTTTTTAAATTTTTTATGAAGGTATTTTCAGTATTGATAAGAACAATTATCAATACTGAAAATACCTTCTTTGCTGCTGGAACAGTAGGCTAAATGACTGATTTTTTTTATTGCATAAATAAATAAATAGGTACTCTTAAAATATATGAGTAATTTCTCAGAAAAAACAGTAGGTACCTACCCATATCACAAGTCAATATTTTCAAAGGTCTGTGCAGCTATTTGTTTACAAATTTTTGCAAGTACTGATATAGCCAGTACTAAGCTATCTGCTCTTAGCGGCGCCGGCGGCGTCTGTCATACGCCCAGTTGATATCGTGTTCTAAACTAATTATTAAGAGTTTTGAAACTTACGAAGTGTTTGAGT
Organism: Glaucopsyche alexis; assembly: GCA_905404095.1. Lineage (NCBI taxonomy): Eukaryota > Metazoa > Arthropoda > Insecta > Lepidoptera > Lycaenidae > Glaucopsyche > Glaucopsyche alexis. Next base: position 10,166,243 of record FR990047.1, read on the forward strand.
TATAGGAAACAGTATTAGAATATTAATCGTCTACTTAATCACCGACTTGTTTGCAAAAAGGTAATTGTTTGCTTATTTTATCTTCTGTCTATTTTGCTAAGTGTAGCATAAAGTTATTGCAGAAAATTCGAAGACAAATTATTTCGTATTTTGTGCAATATGTGAATAATATGTGAGTTTATTGCTACAATTATTGTGAAGGATTCATCGATCGGATCTGCCTTGAAAGTAACACATTTAAAAAATTACAAATATATAAGAATATTTGAATATTGAGAAGACCTTAATTGCTCCTGGATAGGCTAGATGACTGATTTTTTTATTGCATAAATAAATAGTACTCATAAATATTAGTAACTTCTCAGAAGAAACAGTACCTATATCAAAATTCAAAAGTCAATATTTTCAAAGGTAACACGAGACTTTTGCTGTTTGTACAGCAAAAGTCTCGTGAAAACGCTTCATACTATAGCAGTGTTTTTCAACATTTTTCATGATGCGACCCCCCTTGTATGAAAATATATTTCGCGACCCCCCGACCCTTTGCTTTTTTATCATGTATGTATGTGTATGATACAGTGTTATAAATATTCATTCCATACGACGTTTTTATGCGTCTCCACTCTCCATAACTATTATTCGGATATAAGTACATAATATAGTACGTCAAACACATTATTTTACAATTACATACATCAATGATATCGATGATCGATTTATGAGTATATTCTTTTGTTAAAATTCTCTTACTTAATAAATAATAATAAATAAATAAAAAATCTTCATTGTTTTTTTACGAAAGTTCTCTCGACCTCCGGCGACCCCTCTACAGAAGCTTCGCGACCCCCCTGGGGGTCGCGACCCACAGGTTGAAAAACACTGTACTATAGGATAGGTAAGTCGTATCTAGCTGTGACGTCACGCATAGGTTAAAGTGTATGAAGTATAAGGTCGCAGGAACATGTTTGTAAATATTTCCGATATTTGTGACTTGAAAGTTCATACGTACCAAGTACGTACCATAATGAATGTTTTTGTACCTACCTATATGATGTAAGTCAACAAATTTGCTAGATTGCTCAATATTTTTTGAAAACTTATGCCTAAACAAGTAGCGCAGGTAATAAGGAAATTATGTCTCTAATATATATTCTGTAAAAGCTATTTAATTTTAAATACATACATAATTCCTAATACATAATCTCTGTCTATTTATTTTATACTAAGTAATTAAGCAGTTCGAATTGAAGTTTTGCATGCGGTAGTAATTTATGAATTAACAGGTTTACATAATTTGTTTCAGATTGATGAATAACAGAGTAACCGCTATCCGACATGTCTGCCGAGGAAGACCCGGACGCGCTTAAGTTGTACTGGGATCACTTCTTCAAGTCTGAAACAGGCACTTACGAGGTTCGAATTTATAAACATCGATGCCTAAACTTAAATTCTAGCTAATGATTATAAGTAATTTATTATAAGGATTTTTTTCCTTTACACTTTACAGAAGTCAACGTGGTTAGAGTTATTTCTAGCGGAATTTATTATCCGGCTCAATGATGGCGCAGATGCGAAAAAGCTGATAAATTTTTGGTAAGAAAGACCACTAATTGTATTAAATAATACGTGAAGCAAAAATTTCAAGTACGGTTTTACGAGAATAATTGTGTTATGGTTCATTGTGAAATTTGGCACATTTAATTTTAAGCAGAGGAAGGTCTGCCGAAAGCTAATATTTTGAAAAATAATGCTTAGTTATACTTTAAATTTATAAAAACATCAGCAACTAGGGCTGCCACCTCTCCGGGTTTGATCCGGAGTCTACGGGTTGCATGGTGCATGTCCGGGCTACGGGTTTAACATCGATATCTCCGGGTCACCGCGCGGTAAAGACCGAGCTAATTGTAAAGATTAATTACAATATGAATTGTCAAGAATTTTTGAAGTTTTCGAAGAAACCTGAGCAAGAAGAAATGCTGAAATAATCTTTGCAGAACAAAAAATATAGTTTTAAGTGTCAAGCTGGTTCAAGTCAGCCTAGCACTAGCTAGGTAGGTAACTTATATTTAAAAAAACATTACCAATAGTAATTCACCATATTTTTGTACTTGCCTTAATTCATTAAATACTTTTTAATGCTTAAAACTTAATTTTTTTTTTATTTAGTAAAAAAAATCTATATTTCTAAAACTTCCGGGTCTATTGTTTTTGAAAGGTGGCAGCCCTATCAGCAACACACACCACCTCACTCATACTAGCATGTTTGTATTTCAATGAGTGTCAATCATTCTTTCACAATCCTTAAACAACATTACACATTTTCATTGCGTATCTAAGAGGCAAAAGAAACCTAAAAAAGTTGAAACTTTAAAATTGAAATATGAATTATGGTCGAATTTCGGCCACAGGGCGACCTCTAGTCCTAGCCTATAGTATTATTTTCTATTACTTAGGCCTTTACATCCGTTAATGGATGATTTATACAGTATTCTCCGAGCGAAGTAACCACTCTTGAAATACTGTAGTGCCTGGGACAGACGGTTTTTAAATGTCGTATGGTTGCCCAAGCACATACGGCATTCTCACAACATAGTCAGCCTAGTCCAGAGGAATGAACTGGTCAATACGTCTGGGGCCAACTATGTGCGGATTTCCTCACGATGTTTTCCTTCACCGTTAGAGCGTCCGTATAATGTACTTGAGATCTGCAAAAGTCTCATTGGTACACGCCACAACCTGGGATTTGAACCTGCACTCTCTCGAGTGCGAACTAAATTATTTTGGATTAATAATAATACGTCCTCAAAATAAGCTTATTCTTTATATCTAATTCTTAATACTTTTTCTTAGCCCACTGAGTGGGGTGGTGACTTTAGTGGGTTGCGAGCTGCTGTGTGGCGTGCACCGCGTCAGCTCTTCCATCAACACACCAGGCGTGTCGGTGGTTCGAGATGACTCCTACAACTTAGATCTGACTGACCGTGCGGATCGTCCTGACCGGGAATCTGCAGGTACCTATGTTAATATTCTAGGTAGGTAATGGTAAGCAATTACCGACGTCCATTGACTCCTTCAATACCTCGTGAGATGGCATTGCCTGATGTTTGCGCACCTTAATTGCAAAATCAGCATCAGCAGCACGAGATATCCTATTGCGAGCAAATATTCCGATCAAATCGCGCTTTTTTATGAGCAAAATTTGATGTAAACATCCGCTGCCAATTGGTTTAGCACAGGGGTCGGCAACCTTTTGAGTCGGAAGAGTCAAAAATTACAATTTACAAAATTTCCAAGTTTTTGAAGAGCCACATTTTTTTTTCTTGCCAACAATAAATAAATAAATTGTAGCATTAATAAAGTTTTTTTTTTATAAAAAAAATCTAGTCTATTTGTTCATAAGAACTGGTGAAGACACTATTAAACTGTCTTGGGTTGGAAGTGCTTTAAAACCTACATAGAAACATCATATTTTTAATTACAATGCGAGCGAGGAAATTTTTCGTCTATTTTACAACATTAAACTTTAAACCCCGAAAGACTGTATGTACACTCGGGAAAATACAATAAAATCAACAGCCTAAAACAGAACGTCGTCGATACAAAATAATATAGTACTTATGTTGTTTATATTTATTGTATCAGTCTGCGGGGAAAAGCGATTTTCCCCGCATCCAGCCAGCAGAAGTGGCTGTGAGATAGAAATGATGTCATATCTTCGTTCATCAATTCAGAACCATTTTCAAACTTTTTTTTATAAAATAAACAATATTTGAGTACTTATAGTACTAAAAAGCCGCAGCTCCACATTCAAAGAGCCGTATGTGGTTCGCGAGCCGCAGGTTGCCGACCTCTGGTTTAGCAAGATTATGACTGGTTACTGTATAAGCCGATAACATCCTTCAAATAAGGAAAATAATACAACTCGATTGACTAGTTGCGAGTGCAATGTGATGTTACGTAACAATTAACATTCTTTAGCTAAATTAATACCGGAACGTCGACCGTCGTTAAGTAATTTGTAGAAAGTAATCTAGGCATAATATATGTTTTATTCACATAATATAAATAATTTTTAAATTTTAAGTTAAGGAATTCCTTACACAGGAATTATTATGTAGGTTTTACATAATATAGTGGAAAAGAAAATAAGTTATCCTGAATTATTCTCTAGCCATTGACCAGCAAAATAATGAGGCTCAGTTACATTCATTTGTTGATTTATTTCATATAAACCGCAATTATTCTTAATCGCACATTACCCGCATAGGCGTAGAAGATGGCCGCGGCGACGACAACAACAAGCCGACGAGCTTGTTCTCGCGGAACAACGCGCAGCTGGCCACGGAGACGCTGCGCCGGTACGTACTGGCCGGCGTGCCCTGGCGCTGCCTGCTGCTGCTCAGGGCGCTCGGAGTAGAGGTGAGAGCATCTTCATCATCATCATTGATCTGATCATCATGATGGTGGTTGTGGTCATCATATTGTTGATAGTGGCTTAATTATAACAGAATTACGATTAGGTGTCGTACATACAGCTATACCAGGGTTTCTCAAACTTTTGGTACGAACGAACGAACCCCTGTTAAAGTTTAGACCAATAAATTATCCCCCGACCCCAAATAATAGAATTGACTGTTGAAGATAATAAAATTGTTCAAAGTTTAATGGAAGCAGGTACGGACGGGGATAAGAGAGAGAATATCTTTTTTAGGGTTCCGTAATACTTAAGGAACCCTTATAGTTTCGCTCTGTCCGTCTGTCTGTCTGTCTGTCTGTCTGTCTGTCCGCGCCTCTAGCTCCTGTAATTATGAATATAAATTGATGAAATTTGGTGCAGTTATAGATTGTGTATAGATCACAGTTTCGGGATCATAAAAAAATAATAATTTTATATTTTAGGGGTGGCTCTCCATACATGTGAAGTGGGGATGAAAAATATTTTTTCACTCTACCCCATCGTGTGGGATATCGTAGAATAGGTCTTTTAAAATAAAGGCAAGGTTTCATACGTTACTTTTTTATAAAGTTGACCATTTTCGAGTAATCGGCCTCCAAAGTAGTTTGTAAGTTGGTCCCCCCCCTAGCATTTTTAAACTATAGGAGATAGAAACTTGCAAATTTCCATACTGATAGATCATGCTAAAAACTCTTTAGGAAAATTATTTTGAACCAAATCGGACAGTAACTTTTGGAGTAATTAAAAAAAAAAGCATATTACGCGTTTATAGTTACGGAACCCTCCTTAGACATGTCCTGACATGCTCTTGGTTAGGTTATAATATTAATGTGATAGGTGCTGGTTTCTTGTGCAAATCGGGGATGAATCTTTCACAATTTCAAACTTAATTCTAACTCAGCGTTGAGTCGAATTCTGTGTTTTGTTTTATCAAGTGTGAAAACCAGCCTTCAATGTTGTAGCAAAGGGTAATACCATTTTGCATGAGAGTTCGGGATACTCTTTCTATCTAGCTGCCCAAAAATATATCAACCAAATTGTCTGCCAGTCATCAAGCAACCATCTCGTAAATTTTGTCGCGATCGTCCGTCGTATGGCGACCCCCTAGGGGCTCGCGCACCCCACTTTGAGAAACCCTGCTTTAAAGTAAAACACAACAAATGATAGACAAATAATTAATGAAACAGAACAAATGATTGAAAGTAAAAGTTTTCCCTAGAAGGGAATTACCTACAATAGTTAAAGTAGCTTACTTAACTAAATAGACACATCAAATGAGATTAGCCGTAAAATTGTTATTGATGTAAGTAGACTTAAAATAGTGAATTTGGAATGAGTACTACGTGACGTAGTTGCATGCAATGAAGTAATTTTATAGGACAAGTGTCGTGTGTGATAACCGCAGGTCAGGCTGCGACATCCGATTCCGGCGCATGATGGATTTCTCATAAAATATATTGTTTATTAAGATTGTACATTTCGCATAAAGTGCATTCAGCACCTAGTTACTGTTTAATTAAAAAAAAAATAAAACGATGACGAAAGTAAAATTTAACTGTGCGCATACATTTCGATTAGATTTATTACGGTTTTTTTAAGTTGCTTACAACAACATTAGTAGCAAAGCTTGTATCTGTGAATGCAAGCTTTGCTGCTAATGTTGTTGTATTCACAGTTCATACATATTTTATGTTCATAACCAACTTTTCGAGAGATTTAAGGTCATAATTTTCCTCCAGGGTCTATCGTGCTGTCGTCAGTTAAGTTCTGTGCTGATCTGGCTAGTGGGTGAACTGGGCGCCGTGAGCCCGCCCACCACCAGCGGTACCACCGCTTCAGAAGGACCTGTGTCGGCAAACTTGACCACTGTGTCTATCGGCCATCGTACCCCAATACATGAGCTTTTTTCGCGCGGGTATTTTCGTTTGTATGATTTATAGAAATAGTTATAAATACATTACCGGCTCGAGCGGATAAATACCACGACCCTCACAGAAAACCGGCGTGAAATAACGTTTGCGTTGTATTTCGCCGAATGAGTGAGGTTACCGGAGGCCCAAGGGAATTGGGAATTTGAAGGACCAGGAACGCAAGTCGCAACACCAGAGGAGTTACAAGTACAACTCCTCTGGTTTTACGAGTGTCCATGGGCGGCGGCAATCGCTTACCATCAGGCGATCCGTCTGCTCGTTTCCTGGTTCATTTCATAAAAAAAATACATATTCATACATAACACAAATCGACAAAAATCTACTTTTTTTGGTATCCTAATATTTGGTAATCGAAAACTCAATTTGTATTTAAAAAAGTTTGCTTTGTACGTTTACATGTGACATTGATTCGTAAATTTGACGTTTTTCAAAAGCCTATCGGGACTATCGTTTTAAAAGAAGCGGATAATCCGTAATAATTACATATCCGTAACCGTATCCGTAAGCGGTATAATATTATTCTTTCAGATCCAAAATTTCGTATCCTAAAAATCCCTATATGGGTCTGGATAAGTTTTGAGGGTGCAAAAATTCTAAAGTCTTTTATTTTTTACATATAGTTTCCGGACCTTCTTCTTAGTCTAAAATTTGATTTTGTGCCATTTTGGATGGCTGCGTTTGTAGCAATTTAGGTTTTTGTGTCTTTCATGGATATTGGCCCAAAAGTAAATTATAGCTAAAAATTTTACTTTCACGATATTAAGGAAAGAGTAACCGATGCACATATGCAGTTTGAGTCGTATCCAACCAGGGGTTTCCTGGTATTCGGCTACTATATAAAACATGGTCCCACCAGGCCCACAACTATTCTAATGTCTGACAAATCTTAAAAAATTGTTCAGAGTGTTAATATCTGAGTCTGTAAGAAAGATGTGCCACATTCGGCAATTTCGTATAAAGATATTCCATTTTTTTTTTCCTCAAACTCGCTATAAAAACTACTTATGAAACTTTTAGCTAGTAGAGTTCATATCTATATGATGATTATGGTGTTACAAAACACTTTCTATAAGTTTAACCATGTTTATCCGCGGGATTTTTTATTAGAATGTAAAAAACCAACTTTTATCATGTATCAATGGCGAATACGGGGTGCGGGCCTCTCGCCACGCGGGGAGGGGCCCAAGTTTCATATTAATACGACAAAATGAAATGACAATTTATGTGACAACTTGACAAGTAATAATGTTCTAAATGCGAAATTTATAATTTCAATTTTAAATTTATTTCATGTTTAATGATGCCAAGACGAGACCATAATATTATGACTCGCCAATAAAAAATGTCTTCAGATCTCGTCTAGAACCTTCTGACTCCACTCTACGTTTTCTAACTCTATAAAGCTTGAATTTACAAACTCGTAAAGTAGAAAATAGGCTTAAGATAAAAAAATATTTTAGTCACTGTTCATAGCTTTTCTGTTAGAGAACACAATGTTCTGGCACAACGACGACGCTCGAATATTGCTAGTGTGGGGTGTGCCTTATACAAAAGCTGTATAAGGCACATGAAGTAATGAAACGCTCAAGCTATGCATTTTGACTCATTAGACGGATCGCGCTAGCTGTTTTTTAGTGGGAAGTGGAAAAATTCTAATGTTGCTGAATTTTTTCTGTACCTATATGTAGTTGATAGAGTAGTCCCTAGGGAGTTAATAATTAAGTTTTGTGCCATGTCTACCTGTTGCCTTTTCAGCAATTCGATTATTTGTGGTTAATTTTTCCGTGGCTGCGTAACGTAAGACTTTTAAAAAAAAATAGTCAAGGAGTGTTCCCAAAAAGGCAAGCAAAGTTTAAAATTGATGTAATTCAAAGGTCAGTTATACAAAAAACAAAATAACTTAAAGATAAAAAAATCATAGCTTCTAATACTACTTACTGTACCTACGCGGGCGGAGCTGTGGGCATCAGCTAGTTTTAACATAAAACTAACAAGCAATAATAAATAAATAAAAATTCAAAAATAAAAAACCTTTTATTTCCAGTTTCACAAATTAATGCTTTTTATAATACTAATTAAAATTTATAATAAAATTACAAATTAAATTAAGACTAACGTTAGGTATTATAAATCAATTATTTTATAAGACTAACATTATTATAAATTAATGCTAAACATAGTAAACATAATATATATCGAAAAGCAGTACAAGGATCGGTCCACATTCGTACGTAGTGCTCTGATGTTTCACTAGGCTCGACTTGGCGGGGCTCTGCCGTGCCCCTAGATATAAAATTGTCAACGGGATGAATAACAATATATACAAATATTATTTTGTTGGTTTGTAAAATGTATTTAATTATATAAATTATTACAATCAATTAATAACCTAATAAATAAGTCCTTAACCACGAGTATTAGAAACATGTATTCAGCAACCTACGTATAAAATTCAAGCGTTGAAATAATTTATTTATTTTTTATTAAATAATATTATATATACAATAAATATGATGTAGCTGAAGAGACTATTCAGTTAAACGACTAATTTCAAGAACTAAAATTAGGTATTTGAAATTGTAATATTTTTGGTGTTAGATAACCGAAGTTTCATGTGGAAGCCTATCGGATATCATGTTTATTGTGCATTTATGTATTGTATAAAATCAGGCGACAATTACATTCAGCTTCGTCATTCGTGCTACGCAAACAAAGTTGCGGGCAAAAGCAAGCTTAAATTTTGTAATCGCTGTAAATTTATGCGAAATATAAAAATTTTGAAATGTAGTCGAATGAATGACATTTTATCACACACATTTACGTACATGTGTAATGTGTATGTTGTAGTGCGAATATTCCACAATACTTCGACCGCATATTATAATAATATTATTTTTGCATTTTATTATTTAAACCCTCCATGAAAAAGGCACAAACTTGGAATATAGATTCTTTATGACTTAATAATATTGAATACGTGAACTTTATTTAACGATTATGTGTTTTTGGAACGCTTTTAGCTTAGGGAAACTAAAAAACTTAATTTCTCTAATCGCAGTCGCTTAATGTGGCACAAAATTTGGAATTAGGCCTATTTTAGTGGTCTTAAACAGAAAATAGTCGTTTATCACACTTTAGAATTTTTGCCGGTACTGTTTTCAAAAAATGACCCTAAGTCTTTTTTTACTGGACGAAAACGACGCAAATTAAGTCTCCATACTTTGGAAGCTGTCCCAGTTAAGATACCATTAATATTTTAAATTTTAAATCAATATTGCCACTTTTATAGCCATATAAAAAATCAACCACAAAAAATGGAATTGCTGAAAATGCAGTGGGCAGAAATGGCACAAAACTTAATGATAAGCTCCCCAGGGACTACTTTATCAACACACAAAAATTCAGCGACTTTAGAATTTTTTCCACTTACCACCTCGAATACGCCTAGCGCGACCCGTCTAATAAAGGACATGTAAAATGCGATATGTAAATAAGTCAACTGAGAAATTTTTAATTTAAACATACATAGTATCATTTAGAGACATTAATTTCTAACGATAGACTTACCTAGTGTATTTTATGTCATAAGAAAAGTAATACTATTTAATGTGTTGTTGTAGAATATGGTCAAAGCAAAAGCCTACTGGTAGTTTGAGTGCAAAACAATCTCAAGCTTCCTCAGCAAAAGGTCCATCAGGAAGGTGGGTTATGTTTTTATAAAATTGGTTACACTGGTCATATTTTGACGTGATAACGTCTTATAAACCGATGAGCGCCGGCTGAACGCACGAAAAATTGTCACGTTCTGCCTGAGCCGAGCGTGCAAGCGAGAGCGCGGAACAAGCGATAGAGCAAGGCACGATTGGCCTTAGCTTGTGATGCTGATGACGTTATCACGTAAAATTATCGTCCGTAAACCGCCTTAACAGACAACCATTTTTTTTAATATGTTTATAAAGTCGTATAATATTTTTGACAGGTTGAGGCAAGCCTTTCGCACAAAATTGAGTTTGGATAATTCGAAGCAGAGACTTGAAATGTCTAATCAATCATCGGATTCAGGGGACTCGGGTGACGATTTGCAAGTGATAAATCGTTCAATGTCCATTAAAGTGTGTTCTCGAAGCGACGACTTTGACTATTTTAATTTAGGGAAACGATCTTCTAACGATTATCCCAGTACCCTTTACTCTGACCCATTTTATTCTCCCCGTAAAACCAAACCCAAAGCCGACGACTACATGACTGATAAGCACAGAGAAATTATAAACTCGGAGATAGGAACTTTTGAATTTACACTCATAATAACTGATCTATTGAAGCAGCTGTGCAAAGCTGAAAGTAGTCTCTCCGGTTCAGAAGGATCACAAATCTCTATGCAGTGCATCAACTTCTCCCTTAAAAGTTTGTGCTCCCTTCAATTTGGATCTTTGCCTGATCTGTCATTGGGTCATAGATCACTGGAGATGTCTCGTGTGAAACTTGCTCTTACAGAACTATTGATTGTATCCCTGGACCAAGTGCTTATACATTCCGACCTGTGTTCAAAACTAATTATCAACGGGACACTCCCGATGTTGTTAAGACTTCTCGAAGATGTTATTTGCAAATCAAATGCCAAGCAATCTAATAAACTTGATCGCCAAAATCGTGCCAAAGATTTAGAGATATCAAAGGAGACTGAATCGAAGAATTTACTGTGTTTTGTTTTTGGAATTGCTTATAGCATAACTGCATTTTTTCACTGCCTACTTATGCAATGTAGATCTGTAGATAAACTAAGAGAATTTACGGATCAGTTCAAGTTATATGGAGACTGCTTTAAAGGTGGTCTTCTCAAAGAATGTATTGAATTAATGATAAGGATTCCAGTGACGGATGAAGAAGAAACGGTGCTGCTAATAAAAAAGTTAATAGAATCTATAGGTAGGCTCATTAGTGCCATGAAGCGAGTGAGGAGTGAAGTTATACATTCGGCAGCTTGCCCAAAGAGTAGACATAAGGCGTGCCGCCAGCGTGTTGTGGCGGGAATGCATCATCACCACGACATTCTAGGGGAGGCCGGGTCTGGTCTTCCGATTCCATCGTCTTGCTGCGTTTCTATACTGTACGGGACTTTGGTGTCACTGGTGCCCGACGAGTATATCTCTGCACAAAAAATATTGAGAAACAAAATTCTTAGTGTAATGTTGAAGTGTGGCGTCTGTTGCTGCCTGTCACCAAATTTTCTCATGGAAAGCATAGTCCGGTTAATGCTGACACACCACATGGTCGCATCGAATTGCCTACATTTACTAGAGCACACCGTTTATGGTGATTTAGGAGCCAGCGTGCTCATACCGCGAGTCACTGACCAGCTACCTTGTTCTATCTGCGAACAGAGCGATGGCAATCGCGACCTCGGTAGAAAGTATTGCTCGCATGGCGTCAGTCCTATGGAGAGAAAAAGCGTATGGTCTTTTCTCATACACTACAATTCGCTGCTGCAGCTAGACAACCACAATGACGTACTCCACGCCACCGTTGGACATCTGCTAAAAGTAACTCCAAAGTGCAGAACGGAGATGAAGTATGAGTTATTGTTCAGTGTTATCTACCCGACCTTTATAGTAGCTAAACATCGGTACATAATGAGATCAGAGGAAACAGCGTATTTTCTAACCGCGTCCTGTCTGAGCGTATTTGCTAGTCTCCTTAACACAGTGTCGTTTGCAGAACAATTCATTCAGAAGGGTGGTCTCAGCTACGTTCTTGAGCTTGTCGCTTTACCAGAGTTCTCAAACAGGTGTTGCGCGATTCTTGAAATAGCTATTGTCGTTGAAATCTTCAAGCTCACAAAGGAAAACGAAGAAATGACATACTTCAGGGAGATGAGATCACTTGCTTCAGTCCGAATGCTTGTAAAATCACTTATGAATGTAACTGAGAGTTGCCATAACGTGTATAAAAAAAGAATTCCTCCCGGAATATTCGATGAGCTCTGCGATTTGACAAAAGTAAAGGAGGCACTCGGCTGGGATAATCTATCCGGAGCTGAAGAGGATTCTGCTGATATGTGCATTGCCGAACTAAATGGAGCCGAAACGACAGAAGACGTCATTGAGGTGCTGAAGAATGCGTATACATTCTGGAAGTGTTGTGCGGGGCTGTGCTTGTACAGCCCATGGTTTCGACGCTGGGTGTCGCGCGGCGTGCTTTTACTGCGAAGTTTCGCTCTGCTGCGACTGATTTTGCATCGCATTTGCTCCACTGATGCCGCTGTGGTGCAAGAGCGGGAGGCACGTGCACTCATCAAGATCATGGAAGCTTTGCTGACAGTGCAGTTTGCAGTAGCAGGTAATTATCAGTTTTTTACTCTAATTCCGTCCCGTAGGCTAATCTATAAATTGGATTTTTACTGAGCGAGAAGAAAAATGTTTTTGATTGTGACTGGTACAATATCGGCGATTGTAATAAATAAACTTGCAATAAAATGGCTTGCACCCCGCAAGGTTAAGTACCTACTGTCTGTCGGTTTCACGCGCTACTGGGCATTCGATACTCGATACCTACTTATGCGGATATTATTAGGTTTCCGATGTTTATAAAACACTTATTAGTTTAAAGGACATCATTTATTAGTCCTCATTAAAATTAATGATAAAAGATCACTAATTGCACTTCTCTTTTTATTACATTTTTATTTAAAATCGACATAATATATTATTATAATAACTAATATTACTTACTAGCTTTTTCGCGCGACTTCGTCCGCGTGGATCCTCATTGCATCCCTTGGGGTATGTATTTGAAAAATCCTTTCTTAGGGTTTCGTAATTAATGGATTTCTACGCCATAATAACTATCTGCCTTTACAATCTACAAAATTAACGCCATCCGACCAGTTGTTGATATTTCACTATACAAACTTTGGAACCCCATTTCATCCCTTTAGGCGACGAATTTCAAAAAACTAAATACGTACTCATTAATTTACTACCTCGGATATTAAATTTCTAAAAAATAAATTCGTACAAAACGTTGGTTGAAAGAACCAATATTTTCCACTCTCAGAGGGTAAGTGAGGGTAATAAATAATAAAACCGAAAACAAGTACATACCTATTTATTTAAATGTTTTTAAGAGCATGAATCTCAATTTTCATCAAATCGGTGCAAGTTTAAAGATTTTCCATACCAACTTTTAACCCCTATTTCAGGGTGGATTTTTTCAAATTTCTCTCTTATTGTGCGTCTACGTTATGAATTAAAATAACTGTCCAAATTAGCCACTGTGCTAACGTCTATACGTCAGTGAGTCAGTATTCGTATAATATTATGTAATATACACATATATAGATTGTCAACTCGCCAATTATATTTAGCCTAGCAAATATTATGAATTTAATTATTTCACAACCTACCAAAGTTTATATAATAACTTTCACTTTTTCTATGTAGATAGCACATCGGGCAAATCCAAGGTGGTAAGCTGCGCGGTGGTACGCAAGGCGCTAGCGGCGCGCGCGGCGGCGTGCGATAGTCCAGGGGGCGGGGGGCTGCGGGCACTGTGCGACGCGCTGCTTGCGGTCGCCGTCGCCAGACCTAGCGTCCGACACGCCATGCCGCGCCTCGCGCCATCCAAGGTACACATACTTCAAATCTACACTAATATTATAAAGAGGAAAACTTTGTTTGTATGTTTGTTTGTTTGTTTGTTTGTTTGTTTGTTTGTTTGTTTGTTTGTTTGTTTGTTTGTAATGAATAGGCTCAAAAAGTACTGGACCGATTTCAAAAATTCTTTCACCATTCGAAAGCTACATTATCCACGAGTAACATAGGCTAAATTTTATTTTGGAAAAAAATAGGGTTCCGTAAGATATTTGGGGGTTTCGGACACAAGGTGTAAAATATCAACCAGAAAAGTTACTTATTTTGCGTACGCTGCCTAAACTATAAGAGATAGAACCATAAAATGTTCTAATTAATTGTAGATCTTATAAATATCTACAAAAAAGTCCGCGACACACTATACCTATCTATGTCGAGTGAGGCACAACAACCATTTTTTTATTTAGAAATCTTGAATTTTTTTTGGACTATATTTAAACGCGTTTATTTTACTCATGCTATTAATCCTTATCAAAATAAATTATTTCATCACTAAGAACAGTTTATGTAGATAATATTTGGTCTTTTAATGATTAAAATTGGATGTTTGGTTTTGAAGTTATGGCGAAATTAAAATATTACGATTTCTGCTGCGCGGCCCGTTGCGAAGTGGGTGTCACCAAGGCGGGGGCGGGGTAATTTTTTTTTGTTTTGTGTTCGTTGTAACTATGGCAAAGAATATACCTATATTACTAACATAACTATGGTGGATAGATACTTGAATACCTATTTATTTAGTGTTTGTTGTATTGTTAGTCTTGAAGAGTATAGGTATTTCATACGATAAAAGTATACCACCTACTTATTTCATTGAGTTTTAGTAGGTACCTATATTAATTTGTTTCTGTTTGTTTTGAACTTTTGACTAAATTTCGCCCGTTTGGTAGAGGTTTAAAGACATTCTGTAGTATTAGTATCAGTACCTACTGTACCCGTGCGAAGCCGGGGCGGGTCGCTAGTTGATTATAAAATGTTAGGTTATGTTAGCCTATTTTCGGCTAAGGAATATAATTTTATAAAAATCCGATAAGTTTTAGTTTTTACTCCCACTTGCTCACAAAATTAATTTAATCTTCTAATATATAAAATTCTCGTGTCATAGTGTTAGGGGGCACACTACTCCGAAACGGCTTGACCGATTCTTATGATTTTTTGCATATTTGGTAGGTCGGTCTGGTAGGTCTTATGATTTTTTGAATATTTGGTAGGTTTGGTAGGGAATAGATTACAACCGATAATTTCTGTAGAAATTATCGGTTGTAATCTATTTTATTGACCCCTAAATGAGGGTAATAAGGGTGATCCACCCCTAAATATTTTTTTTAACAATGTTTTTATTTTTATATGATGTGGCATTAAAAATTGAAAATACATATACGTACAATGGCAATAAAATGTTTGCGGGGTCAGCTAGTTTGGTCTATAATAAGCCAAGTACCCAATATCAGTTTTAATATACTAATTTTGTTTTCTAATAAAAGCTTGTAACATGGAAGGAAGTAGTATGTCATGAGTCATGACTCATAAATAAAATTTGCCCTGTTTTAGGTAACTTGATTTTTACTTTTAATAATGTGCTAGCTGACCGGACGGACGTTGTGCTTTCTTAACTATGAACAGAAATAAATTAAATAAAACTAGCTGCCTACGGACCTACATAGATGTACATTATTTAATTCCTATGGCTAACAACTACATATACTTCTACCACCCACCCCATACCTAAGTACCTACACCTAAAAACTACCTCTACAACCTACACCTACAACCTACATCTTCAACATACACATACACCTACACTAACTAGGAAACACGGGGTCGGCCGATTCAACATAAGGGTCAGTTCACACCACGACGCTACGCGGCGCTGCATTTTAAGATAGCTTTTCAAAATTGAACTTAATTCAATACTATTTGTTATTTTTTAATACACTTATTACTTTTCTAGTAATAAGTGTAGCCTATATGTAATTGGAATAATGTAGCATCCTAATGGTGAATATTTTTTTGCAATTGGTCCAGTAGTTTTTGAGGGATTCGGGATTCGGGAACAAACATACAGAAATATAGAAATACAACTCTTTCCTCTTTTTAATCGACTTCCAAAAAAAGGAGGTGGTTAGTAGCGCTAACATTTAGTTGAACGGGTTTGATTGAATATGACAATACTATATCTACTTACCTACCTATAATATAACCTTATATAATATATATACCTAACCATTATGATTGGAATATTAATGCATATTATGCAGGAGCCTTATTATTATAGTCATAGCTGATTTTATCTATACTTACTTATATTATAAAGCTGAAGAGTTTGTTTGTTTGAACGCGCTTATCTCAGGAACTACTGGTTCGAATTGAAAAAATATTTTTGTGTTGGATAGTCCATGTATCGAGGAGGCCTTTAGGCTATATAACATCACGCTGCGACCAATAGGAGCGAAGAATCAGCGGAAAATGTGAAAAAACGAGGAAAATTATTCATCTTTGAGGGCTTCCGTTGTTTGTTTGAACGCGCTGATCTCAGGAACTGCTAAATCGAATTGAAAAAATATTTTTGTGTTGGATATTCCACGTGTCGAGGAAGGCTTTAAGCTATATAACATTACGCTGCGACCAATAGGAGCGAAGCATCAGTGAAAAATGTTGCAAAAATGGGGAAAATTACTCATATTGGACTGATTTTAATGATTTTTTTGTGTGTGTTCAAGTAGATTAGGGAATGGTTTAGATTTGCAATTGGACCCGGTAGGTGGCACTGCTGTCAGTACGTCAAAATTTAATTCTAAGGCGGTACGAAGTTCGCCGGGACAGCTAGTTACCTATAAGTTTTGCGTGACCTACAACAAAATATTATTAAACACTAGCTGTTTCCCGCGGCTCCGCCCGCGTAAATATAGTATCGGGTATCCCGCGGGAATACTAAACTTTCCCGGGATAAAAAGTACCCTATGTTTTAATCCAGAACCTAAACTACTACGATACCAAATTTCATCGAAATCCGTTCGGTAGTTTTTGAGTGAAAGAGGAACAAACATCCATCCATACATCCTCACAAACTTTCACGTTTATAATATTAGTAAGATATACCTGCACCTTAAAGTTGTCAATTACAATAAAAATTTAATTTATGTTACCCACTATTTAATTGTTATAAAAATTTTCATATTTTTTCTCACTTTCCTTAGTATTAACAGTAACATCAATATTATATTAAGTAAATTTTAGGAATTCCGAAAGTTTCAGTTCAAACAAATGAGGATCAATATTCATGAGGGGTTCGCTCACGAGTCACGAGACGACCTCGACCGGCTTAGTCATAGAATAAATACGCGTTATATTGTAAATCTATGGGTTTAGTTACCTAAATACTATATTTTTTTTTGCTTTTTAAATATATTTGGAACAATAGCTAAGATACTACATCACACTGGCTTTTGTATTTTTTATGTTTGGGAAATAAACAAATACTTGTCGCATATTTTTATTCAAAATACCTATCTACATCATATCCTTATTTAACGGAATTGACAAAAAACATGTTTATTAACTAGTTTTATAGATAAATAGATTGGATCATTGGACCGGTTACCTGGCGGCTAGAGATATCCGAAATTCGACTGGACAAACAAGTATCCCATTAGCTGTCGTAGACCGCGGTAGTCCGTAGTAGGGAGGGAGTTCACTAGTCGACGCGCCGGGCTTCGAACGTGCATCGCGTAGCCTTTCTAGTAGGTAAAGTTCGCGATAAATGTTGTGCAACTTAACCAAGTGTTTCGACTTCTTTGAGTGTGACTAGTGAATAAATGTGCTCGTGTGCAAATAAAGTTTCCAATGTCTAAGAGCAATGGACCTACGGATGCCATGCTCTCTGGCACAGTAAGTTTTATAGTAATTATAATAATTTCTTATGATTAAAAAATTAGCAAACACATATTATTATTGCAACCTTGAAATTTAGGGTAACTTTAATAATGTGTAAGCAATGCATAATTAATCATTTTAGTCCGTGCCTAACTTTTTAAAGTTAACTAGTGTTAAATATATCAAGAGGGGTTCGGGTGAGCTCACACCGCGACGATATGCGACACGACGCGGCGTTGCATTTATAGGACAGCTATTCAAAATTGAATTTTATTCACCACACAAAAAGATACACGTTTCATATGACATCAGTCATACACTGCACATGCACAGTGTAGCGCGGTGCAACTTCAAATGAAAATTAATGAAACGTGTGTCTTCTTATGTAATGAATAAAGTTCAATTTTGAATAGGTATCTTAAAAATGTAGCTGCCTGAGATATCGTTTCGTTTCGGTATGAATTAACCCTTACTGGTATGATAATAAATTTTTACTCAACTAAGAGGGTGCGACAAAACGAGTACCAGACAGATATAATATCGTACTACCGCCATTCTGCATATTAAAGTGACTATTGAAAGTAGTAAACGTAATTATTTAAATAGATAAAGAATTTAAAAATATTATTAGAAAATATGCAACACTCATCACGGAGTCATTTTGACACCACTAGGGAATATTATTCGAATATTCGTTTTATTCGAATATTCGACGATTTTATTATTCGAATTTGACTGGGTTCAATATTCGAATATTTCGAATAAAACGAATAATAAAAATATTTTATTTATTTTCAAGAATATGTTAATAGTAGTAATAAACTTGTACATAAACCGGAAAAGTTTCGTTATTTAATACATTATTTTTATTATTTATTAATATTGTCGTCAATAATATCCTAAAACAGATTTTACTACACTGTTTGTGAAAGAATACGAAACTGTTTTTATATAAAAAAATATTTAAAGTGAATACTTCCTACTGGCCTCAGCAAAAGAAATCCATACTCACAAGCTTGTCAAAATAACCTAACCAAGAGCGTGTTAGGACGTGTCTAAGGAGGGTTCTGTTACTATAAAGCGTAATACGATTTTTAGTTTCTTAGTCTTACTGTTTGTTTTCATTCAAAATAACTTTCCTAAAGAGAATTTACCATGGTCTACTAGCATGGAAAATTGTAAGTTCCAAATCTTCATAGTTCAGAAATGACAGAGGTGTGTGAAACCAATTTGGAGGCCGATTACTTGGAAGTAGTTGACTTTGTAAAAGACATGTATAAAACTTTTCCTTCATTTTAAAAGACATAATATTCAACACACACTTCACATGTATGGAAAGCCGGGTGGCTTTCCATACATGTGAAATGTACTTAACTATGTAATAAAATTATATTTTTTATCAATCCAAAACCAATATTTAGACGCAATATAGCTAGAAAAGCAGATAGAAAGAGAGATGGGCGGACGAACAGAGTGAAAAGATAAAAAGGATACCTAGGATTATTACAATATTACATGTCTTTTACACTGGCCTACAAAACTAAGTACAAATCGTTTAAAATTTCATACTTTTCAAAATATTATAACACGATTTATCAGTTTTCTTTAAAAGTAATAAGTTATATATATCAGTATATTATTTTTATCTTTAAACAAAAATTAACCATTTTAATCTTAGTCTTAAATATTTAATTTACATGTTATATAAAATTGCGGTTTTTAACAACTGCAGCTTGGGGGAGGTTTGTCATACTGAAAACGAAGTTTAGGAGCCGAATTATGCAATATTCTCTACTATTCTTATATCAGGGCGTGTTTAAGTGCTGTGAGGGTACTAACTGTAGGTGACAATTTGCGGCTTCTGACTAGCCTTCTAAGCTCTTCTCAGGGTATACTTAATCGGGTTCAGGTCCTCACCTTTCCTGTCCAACATTAAAGAGATTTTTTAAGAATCTCTTGACTATACCTTTCTCCAGGTAGGGGTCCAATTATCATTGCCACATACTCAGCGCGGATTCCTGAAGGTATGCCAGCCCATTGTATATGTACTCTGCCTGAGCATACTGGACTCTATCTGAAAATTAGATTGAATATAACCCCTACCAGGTCACGTTTACTTAGCCTCCCTTCAGAAGTTCACTTTAACTTGTGAAGTTAAAGTGTGTAAATCCAATCATCTGGGACCAAAATTCTGGACCATTCTCGTTCATCCTTTTGTATATGTTCACGGACGTATCACAGTGTTGCTACTCGATACTAGGCTCTCGAGATTGGTCTCGAGGTGAGACCACTTGCCCTTCGCCTCGGTCTTTAGGGTTTCAGATTTACTTAAGCAAGTCTTATTTACTGTGCTGTCAGTAACATAGCCACTTCGGGTCTGAAGAACCTGTTTCTGAACTTAACTGCATCTAAGTGTTGATTTTCAACAAGTGGAAACAATTTAACGGTCTTGCCGATCGCTGAGTATGCCATTAAAGTCTTGCACAGCCTTGTCAAATGTTTTTTAGTCTCTTTGTACCGTCGCTTCATCTTCTGAACGGTTTGTAACATGACACACTCCGTTCTTGCAGTACAACGCCTGATGCCTACTTCTGCACTGATGCCATCTGCCTAACCTAACTTTCTTTTTGTAATAAAACTCATCGTTCAAGAAAAAAATTAAAACAGAGAGACCAAAAACATGGTTAACTTGAAAATGGAAAATGGTTATTTTTGTTTTAAAGATTTTCCACCCACTTTTTATCAACTACGAAGTTTTTTGTTATGTTAACATAACATGAAAATCTTTTTTGAGTGATTTTTATTTAGACGGTTTATCTTGTTTACATAAATAAACTTACAACGGTTTATATACACATATACAGATTAGGTCTGGAGCAGACCATTATGACAGCACGATACTCGTGTGTTTAGTTTTCAGCTGCATTATATTAGAACAGAGCACTATTTACAGTGCATTCCGATTTCTGTGCAGTATTCCAACTCTGCAAATACATTTCTCTCCAATCTTAAAGAAATTGATATAATAATAATAAAAAAATATGTTCTGTAATATAAGTGTTCTTTATAGGTACATTAAATTATACTGACTTTTTGAATGTCTATGTTGAATCGATCAATAGCTTGACTCAATAAAAAACCAGAAAATACGAACCTCTAAAACAAACCCCAAAAATAGTTGGCAACCAAATCCATGGTCTGCTCCGGACCTAAACCGTTCTTGTGTTAAAAGTTTTAAAAAGTTATTGCAAATTAGTATTTTAAGTTTGAAACTTAATAGAAGATTTCTTTTTATTAAAAAAACGTTGATTTTTTTCAGAGTAATTTGTAAAACACTTCACATTTTAATATTATTAAATATGCAGGTATATATAAACCAATTATATTACTTGTATTTAAAGTTTATTACCAATATTCGTATTATTCGAATTATTCGAATTTATTCGAATAGTGTTTAGCCATTATTCGAATTATTCGAATAGTAAAATTTGTCGAATAATAACATTCCCTAGACACCACTGAGCAATAATACGCATTTCATAACTATCCCAGTAATCTCCAGAGATCGACAGTGTGAGAAGATTTCAATACATTTAAAAGTGATTTAAAACGGTCCTAGGATAAACTTTACGGCAATTTTTGTTTAAGAATCTAAGATTTTAGATAGGGTAAATACGCCAAACGTCGGCCCCCCTCCAATCCTCGGCCGTCTGCACATTTTCAGCTTGCATTCATTCAAAAGGTAATTGAGTGGTAATTTTGCCACTGAAATTGCAAGCTTAGTTCATACTCTTTAAGTGCAAACCGTTACTATCCGATTACGTCACTTGCTCTTCGCACACTGAGCGTCAGTAGCGATAGCGTCGTTGAAGCATTGAAGTTCGTAGTTAAAGCAGCTTACTGGCTGTGAATACCCACGATTCGGGGATTGACATTATAACGGTAAGACATTTCTTTTTTTGGTTTTCAGCTTTGCTATCACTAAAAAGATATTTTTACTATATTTTGAGATAGTTTTTTGCGTATTGGTTTTAGGGAAAAATAGGGGGCCGTCATTAGAATACCAGTTTCGACTGAAAATCGGAATCTCGGCCGGGGCCGACTTAAGGTAAATGCAGTATGTTTTATAAAGTCTAATACTACGAATTCCATTGTCTTAATAGTAAAATTTGTAGCACTTTTATGTTAATAAATATATTTTACGTTCAATCGCTAAATAACGGCCGGGGTGATATTAGCTGAATCTCGAGAAATAAGCTATACGAAACAGGGGCCGACTTTGGAAATATTAAAGATCGTAATGTCGGCCAGCCTAAGAATCGAATGCTACTGTACAGGCTGATCATTTTTGTATTTTTCATTGTTTGTGTAGGTACTGGGTAGTCATTTTTTAATTTATTTATCAAACTTGCTGTCTCAAAATTGAATTAAGTATTATTATAATTTAATAATATTATAAGAGGTTACACCCTATGCCCGGCCGACATTTGGGAAAAACGCGACCGACCATTGGGCCGTGAACGGCCGACTTTAAGGTTTTTTCGTTTTCGAGGCATTTAAACCTTAATACTTTTTCCGTTTAGTAGAAAAGTCAACCATATGCCTATAAATATAAAATAGATTTATCAACCTGTCTAAAACCGTATAACAAGCTATGCTTTCGTTTCAAACTGATGGATCCGTAAGTGGCCGACATTTAGCGTATTTACCCTACATTGTTAATTTTATATCCCACATCAGTCTTGTTTACCTAAAACAAAATTTGCGTAGGCTTTGTTATAGGTGTAATTAACCTAGTCGATAGAATACGTACTTATGTATGCTTACGTCGATTAACGGAATTGGAAATTATAAGAGTATTTTATATAAATACTAGCTGATGCCCGCGGCTCCGCCCGCATAAGTACAGTAACCCACGGGAACCTTATGTCTCGCGATAAAAAATGGCCTGTGTCCTTCCCCTGTGGTCTACTTTATATCTGTGCCAAATTTCATGACAATTGGTTTAGTAGTTTTTACGTGAAACTGTAAATAAAGTATTCATCGGAAACCGTACATTTCCGCGCGATAAAAAGTAGCCTATGTCCTTTCTCAGGCTCTAGACTATCTGTGTACCAAATTTCATTTAAATCGGTTCAGTAGTTTTGGCGTGAAAGACGGATAAACAGACAGACACACACACTCTTTCCTCGTTTATAATATTAGTATGGATATTGGATGTATATTATAAAGTCATGCTATCATGGATTTATTTTGTCCCCAATACAAATAATAAGGTATAGTGCACTTATGATTATTATAGAAAATCATGTTATCAAATGACACCTAAAAGGCTAAAAGAAGTACAAGTTACCTATAAAACACAGACTTGCTTTTAGGACAAACATTGTTGCTAATTAGGCAGTAGGTATGTATTTTTTCTGAATTGTTAAAATAATATGATATCATATGAAGGTGTGCATAATGTAATGCATAATAAATACCAAACTAATTTATATAAATTACCATTTAAGTTAACAACTAATATTTTTTAATTAATTCATGCAATTTCGAAACCTATTCCAAGGAATTGTAGAATTCATGTTTTTTTAAAATTGCTTGAATATTATTACCCGATTTCGCTGAAATAATTGATATAGGTAAGCCAAGGAAAGTTTCAACCTCTTATAATTTGGAAATGCTGTAGGAGGGCGGGGAGATGATTAAAGTCTAAATCGCCTTAAAAACTAGAAAGTAGAAAGTGGTTCACTTCATTAAAAAAATCATGTATCAAACCTCGAATTTACAATAAAATACCTATTCGTAATTATGTGTGTATAGAGAGCCAACCTTAGAATATAAAATTACTAGCTTTTGCCCGAGGCTTCGCCCGCGTAAATACAGTATCCCAAGGGGAAGACTGTACTCTTTGGGGATAAAAAGTAGCCTGTTTTAATTCAGAGCTTAAACTACTACTATGGTATGCCAAATTTCATCAAAATCCGTTCAGTAGTTTTTGCGTGAAAGAGGAACATACATCCATCTATCCAGCCTCACAAACTTTCACACTTATAATACGAGTAGTATTATTATTATTTTTTTATAACGCTAAAAATAAAATATATCTTTAACTGTACCAAACTTCTTCATAATATGTTTTAAATTTTAATAAAAAGGAAACTATTAGAGCTTTCATAAATTAATATCCCTAGCCCAGGGGTCGGCAACCTTTTGAGTCGGAAGAGTCAAAAATTACAATTTACAAAATTTCCAAGTTTTTTGTTGTTGGCAAGAAAAAAGAGACACATTGTTTTCTTGCCAACAATAAATAAATAAATTCTAGCATAAATAAATAATCTAATCTAAAAAAAAGCTAATCTATTTGTTCATAAAAACTGGTGAAGACACTATTAAACTAGACACATTAAAACCTACATAATAGGTTGGGGAAAAAGTCTTTTCGCATTATAGTATGTATGAACTTGTCATAAAATATCTTGGGCTATACCAATTGTATCTGGCTGATTTTGGTATCATTAAAAAGTTTTAATTTTACAGAAGACAATTCCAAATTCAAATTAGGTAAATTTGAGATTTTCATTTGTTTTTCTTATTGATAAAATAAGTGATTCTTATGAAGAATTCGATACATTTTAAAATTTTATTACAAAAAAGGTAGAAATGCAACACAAGCCGCGAAAAAAATTTGTGATGTTTATGGACCTAATGCAGTATCTGTGAGAGTAGCGCAAATTTGGTTTAAGCGTTTTCAATCCGGAAATTTTGATATCAAAGATGCACGTCGCTCTGGTCGCCCTATTACGAACAAAACTGTTGCCATTTTTGAAAAAGTGGAGCAAGATCGGCATATTAGTAGTTACGATGTAGCTGAAGAACTGGGGATTGACCACAAAACGGTTTTGGCGCATTTGAAAAAAGCTGGGAACACAAAAAAGCTCGATATTTGGGTGCCTCATGAGCAAAGAAACCTAATGAACCGTGTACTCATTTGTGATTCTTTATTACGACGTAATGAAACCGAACCATTTTTGAAGAAGCTGATAACTGATGATGAAAAGTGGATCACGTACGACAAGAACGTGCGAAAAAGATCGTGGTCAAAGGCCGGTCAGGCTTCACAGACTGTGGCGAAACCCGGGTTAACTCGCAACAAGGTGATGCTGTGTGTGTGGTGGGATTGGAAGGGCATTATTCATTATGAGCTGTTACCGCCAGGCAGGACCATCAATTCTGAACTGTACTGCGAACAACTGATGAGATTAAAGCAAGAAGTTGAGAGAAAGCGGCCGGAATTAATCAACAGAAGGGGTGTGGTTTTTCACCATGATAACGCTAGACCTCACACATCTTTAGCCACTCAGAAAAAATTACGGGAGTTTGGCTGGGAGGTGTTAATGCATCCGCCGTATAGTCCTGACCTTGCACCTTCAGATTTCCACCTGTTTCGGTCGCTGCAGAATTCCTTAGGCAGTGTCAGATTGACATCACAAGAGGACTGCCAAAACCACTTGTCGCAGTTTTTTCATCAGAAGCCCCAAAAATTTTATAGCAATGGGATCATGTACCTACCAACAAGATGGCAAAAAGTTATCGAACAAAATGGCACCTATATACTTTAGTCACTTGTAAATAAACTTTATAAAAAAACCTTTTGAATTTTTATATAAAATGCGAAGAAACTTTTTCCCCAACCTAATAGAAACATCCTATTTTTAATTACAATGCGAGCGAGCGGAGCGAGCGAGGAAATTTTTCGTCTATTTTACAACATTAAACTTTAAACTCTCGGGAAAATACAATAAAAACAGCCTAAAACAAAACGTCGTCGGTACAAAATAATATAGTACTTATGTTGTTTATATTTATTGCATTGTCTGCGGGGAAAAGCGATGTCATATCTTCGTTCATCGATTCAGAACCATTTTCAAACTTTTTTTAAATAAAATAAACAATATTTGCGTACTTATAGTACTAAAGAGCCGCAGCTCTACATTCAAAGAGCCGCCGCAGGTTGCCGACCTCTGCCCTAGCCGTATATTATTATTAGTGATGTGCCGGATCGTTAAAAATGTATATCCGCGGATACGGATATTTGTGGTCAAGATCCGCGGATACGGATACGGATACGGATCTTAACTTTCTTACGCAGCCGGTGTCGGTGCCCGCGACCTTCACACATGTTTCGACTTGCATTGCACGGCGGTTCTTTCTTTTGTTTTTTTTTATAATTTATATTATATTACTATAGTTTAGTGTGGTATACTGGACAGCATAGATGACGTTTTTTTGGTATTGGTACATGAGTTTAAAAAAATGTCTACAAAGAAGTTCAGTAGTGTAATTTAGAATTATTTTGTGTTAGTAAATGATGAATGTGCAACGTATAAAATTTGTGATGGAAAGTATTTTCGTAAGGGTAAAGGCACAACTTCTTTAAAAAATCATTTACAAAGAAAAAATCCTCAAAAATATTTTTTGTATTGAATTTCATAGTTTTTTATTGCTAGTTGCTACCTTAATCAGTAATCACTTATTTAAAGAATTCATCTATAATTTTAAAATTAATAAGGTAAATAGATCCGTATAAGATCCGCCAAAAAGTAACGGATACGGACACGGATACGGATCTTTCTTCTGCCTCGGATATCCGCGGATTAGATATGAGCGCCGATGGGTAGTAGGTCGGCGGCGGCGCGCCGACTATTTTGGGTCGGCGGCGGCGGCGTCCGCGGCGTGACCTTGAAAGGGTTGAAGTTTGTACTTGGTAGTAAAAAAAAAGTGTAGTTTACTTTATTTATTGGGTAACATACAATTACAATGCAATACAATTTAAAGAACTTTTTGTAGTGATGAAAAAGACAACGTAATAATACAATTTGAAACTAGGAACTTCTTTAAAATTCGCAGTTAACAGTGCTTTAATTCAAAGAGCGTAATCACTGTAATCTTTTTCTATTTTCATTTTATAAGCGTCCACATTTCAAGAAATTTCAAGAAAACGAAACCATTTATATAACTGTATGCGTAGGCTCTCTAGTGATCAACTAATGATAGCGGAGATCTCAACCTGAAGCACGGTGCCAAATCTCCCAAACATGATATCTGTCTGTAGGTGGCACGCCCTCGTAGTCAAGCGCCATCCCGGTTGCCTTTACTAGATCTGTCCGTAAGCCAAATTATGTCCTTAAGGTGAACATTAATTGAGACCCAGTCCTCCCTAGAAATTATGAAAACTGGATATAGCTTCTAGAAGCTATGCACCTTGATCATGACATCTGATGGCATGACCATGACAGGTCTCTCAAGAAGAGACTGTTGCAGTTGTCCAAGTAGGGTGGAGGGCCTTTTTATCCTATCTGCCGTCATGGCCCTGAGAACAGACTTCTTAGCCTCTATAATATGAACAAAGAACAGAGGAAGTGGAGTCAGGTGAATCTGGGTTTCAAGTGAAGCGGTGGGTACCGAAGAGAGCGAACCTATGATTATCAGACAGGCCAGCTTCTGTACACTATTTAATGTTTTGATGCAGTTGACCTGTACAATTTTTTCTGCGTAGAGTGGCATATGTGATAATCGCCTGACTATAGCTGTGTATAACCAAGCACAGCATTGCCTTAGACTGAAGGTCTCATTTAGAACTGACAAGTATTAGGCAGGAACACAGAGCACATCTAGCCTTTTTCATAATGTCCTCGATGTGCTTATTCCAAGTAAGTCCCATAATATCTAGGATCACTCCAAGATATTCGACCTCGCTTGTTTTACCGAAGAGCGTTGGGGGTTTTAGTCTCTTCAACTTCCTCTTATTGGTGTTAGGTATCAAGACTGTCTTATTAGCGTTGAAGGTTAGCTTGACTCTTTTGCACAATTTTTGCACCTGATTGCATTATCCCAGCGACTACTAATATGCATTTGTCCACCACTAGTGTCGCTAGGTCGCATTAGAGCTTGGCTCTCGACTCGGAGGTCGTGGGTTTGATTTCCCCATTGAAACAACAAAAAAAGTTGTTTTCAAGTTTGGTTAGGACATTGCAGGCTGATCACCTAAATGTCTGACAGGAAAGGTGATCCATGCATCGGATGGGCAAGTAAAAAGTCGGACCAGCGCCTGATCTCTCGCCAGTCGTGTCAGTTATCCATCCCACTGGATTACGAGAGTGCTTGTGTGCTCTTGTGTACTGCGAATATACTAGGGCACTATTAGAATAACTGCTGGCCTGGTTTCAATGAAACCGGCTACCAACAATCGGCATGGGGAGCTATTATTATTATTAGGTCATCAGCGTATCCTTAAGCATAGAACCTTCTATTGTTCAGTTCTTAGCAGCACATTCACTACCAGGGACCACTCCAGCGGCGACAGTACCCCACCTGTGGGCATCCTTGGGTCAACCTGCTCCTGAGCGTCAAGCCCATGATAGTTGATGACGCTACTCTATTGTTTAACGTAGCTTTGAACCATTCTAGTAATTCTTGAAGCCAGGCTATCATGGCAATAGATCAGGTGTAGTTTTTTCCGAACGCGCCTTCAATATCTAGGAAGGCGCATAGCGCAAAATTCTTATCCTCAATGGCTTTATAAATGCGATCTACTAGCTCGATCTACTCAATCAATCAGTAGATCTGCCTTTCTAGTAAGCACGTCGTTTTTTATGCAGAACTCTTTTTATTGAGATAGGTGTCACTTATCTGAGGATGGGAACCTCCCCGGCTTAGCTAGTCCCGGCGCCGAGGATGACGCTCCAGTTTGCCGTTTAAATCATAAATGAAGTAAGGCTTATATGGGTATATATGTCTTGGGTAATATATATAATGCTCATAGTCACTGACTGAAATTACACATTATGACTATCCCTCTCGCTCACTCGGCGCGCCGATGTATTTTCACGGCGGCGGCGGCGCGGCTAAATCGGCGGCGGCGGCGGCGCGCCGGCGCGGCGCTCATATCTACCGCGGATACGGATACGGATATTCGGCACATCACTAATTATTATATCAAAATATTACAAAAACTTTTTTTTTGTTTTGTAATTTTTTGGCTGTATTTTTTACACCGTTTGATAGTGTTGCTACTTGCTAGTCAGGTTCAAATAAAACTTTTAGGTAACTCTAACCAAAAGTTACATATTTTCAATTTGGTCTCCGAAATTATTTATTAATAACGTACATAGGTACATTGATTTTTTGTTATCTATATAAGTAGACTAGCTTTTGCCCGCGACTTCGTCCGCGTGGAACAATACTTTGGGATATCGCTGAAATTTACCCGCGACTTTATTTATGACTAACGAAAGCGGAATCCTATTTTTTTAAACGGAACTCTATAATAAAAGTAGCCTATGTACCCTATAACATCAGCTATCTGCTAGTGAAAGTCCCGTGAAAATCGGTCCAGCCGTTTCAGAGATTAGTCGGAACAAACAGACAGACAGACAGACGGACAGACAAAAATTAAAAAAAAATGTATTTTATTGTAAGTACCGAATATACTTTCAGATTCATTATGTAAAAAGCTGTTAATTTGAAGTTACAAACAGACACTTAAATTGTATCTAACTGTATAGATGTATAGATATTATAATGTATTATATTTTAAGATATTATCAATTTGATGTTTATAAAATAACTAAACTATTTAACTAAACTAAACTAAACATTAACCCGCACGCGCACCCCGCCTTGGTGACGCCCACTTCGCAACGGGCCGTGCAGCAGAAGTCGTAATATTTTAATTTCGCCATAACTTCAAAACCAAACGTCCAATTTTAATCATTCAAAGACCAAATATTATCTACATAAACTGTACTTAGTGATGAAATAATTTATTTTGATAAGGATTAATA
Organism: Glaucopsyche alexis; assembly: GCA_905404095.1. Classification (NCBI taxonomy): domain Eukaryota; kingdom Metazoa; phylum Arthropoda; class Insecta; order Lepidoptera; family Lycaenidae; genus Glaucopsyche; species Glaucopsyche alexis. The sequence continues at coordinate 10,195,992 of FR990047.1, forward strand.
ACATGAGTAAAATAAATGCGTTTAAATGTAGTCCAAAAAAAAATCAAGATTTCTAAATAAAAAAATGGTTGTTGTGCCTCACTCGACATAGATAGGTATAGTGTGTCGCGGACTTTTTTGTAGATATTTATAAGATCTACAATTGATTAGAACATTTTATGGTTCTATCTTTTATAGTTTAGGCAGCGTACGCAAAATAAGTAACTTTTCTGGTTAATTTTTTACACCTTGTGTCCGAAAAACCCAAATATCTTACGGAACCCTATTTTTTTCCAAAATAAAATTTAGCCTATGTTACTCGTGGATAATGTAGCTTTCGAATGGTGAAAGAATTTTTGAAATCGGTCCAGTAGTTTTTGAGCCTATTCATTACAAACAAACAAACAAACAAACAAACAAACAAACAAACATACAAACAAAGTTTTCCTCTTTATAATATTAGTGTAGACAACTTGTTGATGAACGGAACAAAATAACATACTTATATCTTGAGAAACAGTTACAAAAATAATTATGTTATTACTAGTTCTCACCTTTAATAATGGCGCAATACCTTGTACCTCGCTATGTTAATTATACCAAGTTAAATTATGTTGTAATATAGTTTTACCTCAAGGTTATGTTTATATATATATTTTTTGTTTTCGATTATTCACATCTGCTAATAATCATAATTAGGTACATTATTATTCATAGCAGACGGATTGCCTGATGGTAAGCGATTGTCCGTGGACGGTGGACACTCAAACACCAGAGGAGTTACGCTTGTAACTCCTCTGGAGTTGCGCGCTTGTGTTCCTGGTACTTCAAATAACATCCCTCCCTCGGGCCTCTAATAACATTATTCACTCGCCGAAATACAACGCACGTTGTTTCACGCCGGATTTCTGTGTAGCCGTGGTATTTATCCGGTCGAGCCGGCCCATTCATGGCTCTCCTAAAATGATTTTGATAATATGTATGTATATGATTCGTAATAAGCCTCTTCTGGCTCTATAATATAAGGTTTGGTAAAGTAGGTATAACATCTACTGCTCTTATTCTGACGTTAAGGCAAGCTCAGCCCAAAACATCTGTTGGGAATTGGGTACTACATATTTTATGTGTAGGAACATGTCTTCTATTACAGTTCTAGAGAAATATGAAATAAGCTGCAATTACCGATCCCTACAAACGGATCACCACTTATAGCCAATTGCTTACTCAATTATGGATGCTCCAACTTCCAACCAATTCTTGAAGGTCTGTCTGTATGTGTATCATATTAGGTGTAGTAGGTAACCGGGCTTTGCTCGGAGTTCTGATAAATTAAAAATAAAATAAAAAGAATTACAAAATTTTTATCCGACTGAGATTTGACCCACCACATTCCGAATTTTCGAACAAAGCAAAATATGAAAAGCAAACTGCCTATCAGACTGACATAATGGTTTCGAAATTATTGTTATAATATTATATTGTAACAATAATTTCGAAAACGGAAGAAAAAAACATATTATATAGCTTAAAAATGCGCAGTCTCCCAGGGATTTTCGAGATACCGGTCATATACTTTTACATATACAAGATTGTCTCGTTTAAAGTATAAGATAAGATAAGGTTCTGAGTAGGTCACAATATTGTACGTATTTACAATAGAACCAATCGCATTTATTTCTTTCCTACTTCATAGATGATGAGATAAGGTGTGTGGACTCTGGGGTTTGTAGTAAGTAAATAAAGCTTTCTTTATAAAGTAACCTAATTTTCAAAATCTCTGATGAATTCATTGACTCATCCAGACTAGTGCAATTTGACACATACTATTAAAGAAGAATAAAACATAACCAGCTACCTACATACTAAACTCGCGACTTGATTGTACTACTTACTACAAGAATATTATGGTGAATGTACATGCCCATTAGCCTTCTAAGTCCTTTCGCGTAGGTAGGTACGCGGCATGAGTGGAAATTTCGAAAAAGCCAGTGGACCGTTAAACATTTTCGGATCTCGCTTTACGATCATCATACAATTATAATATTATAATTTTACATTTTAGGGGTGGCCCTCCATACATGTGAAGTGGAAATAAAAATTATATTTTTTCAATCTACCACATCGTGTAGACTGTAGAGTACCTATCATTAAATAGGTATTTTTAAATATTTGCAAGGTTTCATACATTACTTTTTTTACAAAGTCAAACATTTTCTAGTAATCGGCCTCCAAAGTGGTTTGACGGTTTCGAAGTTGAAAGGCATTTCTAAACTATAGGAGATAGAAACTTGTAAGTTTCCATGCTGGTAGATCATGCTAAAAAGTCTTTAGGAAAATTATTTTGAGTGAAATCGGACAATAACTTTTGAAGTGATTAAATGAAAACCTATTGCGCGTTGCTAATTTTTATCGTAGTCTTATACCCAGAGTTAAATGTTCAAGTTTAGATATATCGTGTTTTTATTTTTTTAACCTTCCAATTTACTTTTACACTGGTCTGGCAAGGCTCCGACTAGGATTACCGGGGGTTAAGGTGGTTCGTTTCCTATACAAAAATACAATGGACATTAATTAGGTAATTTCATACTATTACTACATAAATTTATATGCACATCTATTTATTTTGCAATACAGTTGTCGCAAAATATATTTAAAATACTTTATTTCACACAGAAGTCACATTTTTATTGAATTTTCGTCAAAAAGTGACATTTGTAACTTATGTCACTTTTTGTCGAAAATTCAATAAAAATGTGACTTCTGTGTGAAATAAAGTATTTTAAATATATTTTGCGACAATTGTATTGCAAAATAAATAGATGTGCATATAAATTTATGTAGTAATGTATGAAATTACCTAATTAATGTCCATTGTATTTTTGTATAGGAAACGAACCACCTTAAAACCGAAAAGCTAGTTGCAAGTGTTAAAAAACCTGATTTCAGTTATCAAGTCCGGTCCGGTAAAATATGAGCTGGAGAACCGACAACAACAGTTAGGTACTTGAACAAAGTTGTTATTCAAATGTGTGATCAGTGATCATATTGTTACCCATATTTTTAGCAGCCCCTCAAATATTTATATTAGCGTTATCGCCAGTGAAAGACACACACTTTTCTTTTAAATTATACTTTTCAAGCGTTGTCAGTTGATGATTGGCAATGGTTATCATTGACTATTTGTCATGAGTAAAAATCCGGTCTCGAATGAAATCCGGGCGGAGTCCGGCCTATATCCTCAAAATCCGGTCTAGACCGGATTTTTTCGGTCAGATGGTGACCCTAGCCCGACTAAATGACCTGGCTTTTTTTCCCAACTCAAACATCTCAACTCTAACACTTGATCAAAATTTCAAATTGCCTCAACCATATTTTTTGGGGATTAAAAATTCACTTTTCACAAATTTGTATATATTGACATAGCCCCGCTTCCGACCAGCCAGAACTGCAGTCTCGTGTTCAATAGTAGAAGTATAGGAATTAGGACAAGGTTTCAGCTTGCCTCAAACACCTGCTCTAAATTTCCTAATAGCTATCCATCCATATCTTTAATAATAGGTTAGTAAGTTAATATTTAATTTTCTAGTAGGTACGTGTTTTGTTTTATTATTAAGAGCGTCAATGGCCTAACGGATAGATCCCTTGAATCACACACGTGTTATGTGATGGTGCAGGTTTGATGCCGGGTTTTGGTGTATGACCTAAACCACACCACAGACTTAACAAAATTTGCTGCTGTCATAAACAACACCATATTTGAATTCGGAATAGCTACGAAATTTCCTAATAGGTCAAGATACCTAGCGGATATCAACATAAATGAATAAATTATAAAATAAAAATGTCTTGCAGTTTGCATAATTACCATAATTATAATTGTGTTTTGGAATTCTTTACCCACACTGTTCTAGGGATGTGTAAATAGAACCGGTTTGGACGACACCTACGCCTACGTATTGTGATTTGTGAGTGTTACGTTTACGATGGCAATCATAGATATATAATATTAAAAAGAGGTAGATATGTTATAAACGCGTAAAAATGAAGATTCGAATTGGCCCGAGTCGGGCCGTATATTATACTTTTTTTGTCAATCTAATAAGGATGCGTGCATTTCTGGCATAGAGTAAATAGTACAGAAGCGAATGTCGTTAGTTGTAGGTACAGAACTACAAACCGTTCACTTATTTTTATATTTTATTTAGCTTGAAGGATATTTTGATAAGATTGATGAAAATAATGTAATTATATCGTTCAATCAGTTTAATTAATATTATTAACTTTTTAAAATTGTATCATTAACGAAGTAACGAGAAGAAGATTTGAGGGCCTAACAGTAACAATAAAGTAACTGCTGCTTTTATTTGATTTAAGTTCGTCGTTTCGTCGTTCGTCGTTTCAGCCCGGTGACGTCCACTGCAGAACATAGGCCTCCCCCATAAATTTCCAGTGCGACCGGTCGCACACGGCCTGTATCAACCGACTCCCTGCGACTTTTCTCAGGTCATCTGTCCACCTGGTGGAAGGCCGTCCTACGCTTCGACGTCCAGTCCGTGGTCTCCACTCAAGAAGAACCTTTCGGCCCCAGTGGGCATCGGTTCTACGAGCTATATGTCCAGCCCATTTTTTTTTTTTTTTTTTATTTATTATTTTTAATGGAGGTTTTTTCCCAATGGAAAACATCACCCCCATGATACAATCAGACCGACAACATACAGAACATAACATAATTTATCAATAACCTAACGTCGACCAACACAACACTTAAATACTTTATAAAGAGCTTTAGAAGCTGCTGAATTGGGGGACGATAAAATCGAGTTACAGAAACCAACTTCACTATTAAAATTAAATAGATAAAATAACTCCTGTCTCTCAGCCTCGGCCCGAACACACTCCATCAACACGTGATACACGTCCTCCACCACGTCACACGCCACACAGTTAGGACTGGGCGTCTTGTTCATAAGAAAACCGAAAGCGTTCAATGGAATGTGTCCAGATCTTAACCTAAAGGCAATATTGACATCATCTCGACTTAATTTTATGTTCTCGAACCAAGGAGATCTGCACAACGTATGCTGGATAGTCCTGTACCAGATTCCCTTGGTTCGAGACCTTTCATCAAAATATTCGCTCCATAGATCATTGCACATTGACTTGACTACATGCATAAACTCATTATCATAACACAAACAATCTAAGGAGACTCCATCATGAATAGCCTGTTTAGCCAATAGGTCGACTTGCTCGTTACCATCAAGACCAATATGGGCAGGGATCCACTGCAATACAATACGCCTCTCTGCTCTATACAGATCCAACATTAACTGTATACTTTGATAAGCAATCGGTGTTCCTCGAAAAGTCGAGGTACAACGTGCTATATGTTGAAGCGCACTTTTCGAGTCGGACAATATAACTATGTACTTAACATCCAGAGAATTTACATATAACAGTGCTTCATATATAGCAATTAACTCAGCGCGCATAACTGAAATATTATTATTTATTCTAAATCGGAAGTTAATGTTGGCCTGGGGATCAAAAAAAGCGGCGCCAACTAAATTTACATCTTTCGACCCATCAGTAAATATTTTGTAGTAATTAAGATATATTTTATGTAAAGCCTCCTCGCAATTCTTTTTAAGACATGAAGCTGTATAACAACTTTTGCTTTTATCAACATGCTGTATTTGACATCTTATGTCAAGATCTACATTGCTGATCCATGTATCTAAAGAAAAAAGTCCTCTAAAAATATTATTCTTATGCATGCTTAAGTTACTAAATTTTCTATGAATTTCGACTAACAGAGGAACCTTTTTACGACGCCAATATGGGTTATTATGACTAACCTCTGCTAGAATACCTAAAAGCCCAAAACATTCATTATTATTAAACTTACACTTTAACCAGAATTTAGATGCCAAATAATACCTTCTGACAAACAGTGGGACAATACATAATTCATTTTCCATTACGTGGATCGGAGTAGATTTTATAAAATTGCCTACCAAACGCAAGCATTGATTTTGTAATTTATCAATTTTGTAAATATTTGTCTGACAAGTGTTACTATAAAACATCGACCCGTAATCAATTCTGCTTCTAATCAATGCAATATAAAGACGCCTCAAATGTGTGGGGTGTATCCCCCAATTAGACCCTCTTAAAATTTGTAGACAATTAATTAACTTTTGTACTCTGATTAAAGTTTCATTTATATGCTTGGTCCATTTTAAGGAGCTATCTAGCCAAATACCTAAATATTTAATTGCTGGTTCAACTTTTAAAATTTTATTATCTATTTTAATTTTTATTACCTTTTCCTTATATCCTCTCTTAAAAAGACATAATTTAGTTTTAGTACTTGACAATTCCAAACCAACTTGTAACAAAAAAAACTGTAATTTATCAATAGAAAGTTGTAAATTTCGAGTGATCTCAAACATATTACTACCAGAAACATACAAAACAAAGTCATCGGCATATTGGGAGACAGAAACAGAATGAATATACCTACATATTTTGTATGTCGCTAAATTAAAAAGTAATGGCGATAAAGGATCTCCCTGCGCTAAGCCTAAATTTGTGTAGCGTGAAAATACTGTATTTACTACTTTTATTTTTAAAATTCTGAGACTAAGGAAATTCCATAAATAGAGACAAAATTTTGAACCTAATCCGAGGCTATCAAGTATTCCGAGTAAAGATGACACGTTAACGTTATTATATGCATTGTTAATATCTACAAAACATGCAGCAGTAAATTTATTTTCCGAAAAACCAGTTAAAATTCTAGACACTAAACAACCAATATTATCAAAACAAGAAAAACCTTTTCTAAAACCTGTAACACTCTGAGACAGGACACCCCTTTTTTCGCAAAACCACTCAACTCGAATGCTTAAAATAATATGAAATAATTTACATAAGCAGGACATCATAGCTATAGGCCTCAAGGAAGAAATTGATTCAGGATCTCGGTCAGGTTTAGAAATAGGAACAATAATTATATCTCTCCATTGATGGGGGACAAAACTATGTATGTAAAACTTATTAAATAATTCTAATAAAATTTGCTTTCCATTGCATGGAAGATATTTTATCATTACATAAGAGATATTATCGTTTCCTGGAGAAGTATTTTTTTGAGGGATACAGTGATTTAACTCTGACATCGAAAATGGTGTATCGAGAATATCATTGCTGCAAGAAAATTTAGGAGTAGCAGGGGAAACATAGTCAGGAGTCAAGTTATAAAGTAATTCCTTTGCAAGCTTTTCGTTAATATCGTGCCTCATCTGCTTATACCCCTTTATCCATTTCATCTTAGTCCAAACAGTGTGAGCAGAAGTCGTGCAGTCTAACGACGAACAAAAACTTTTAAAACTATCAAATTTAGCCCTACGTAATAACTTTTGAGCCACGCGAATTTTTTCTTTTAAAATATCCGAGTTCCTAGGAGTAGGGTTACGACGAAATTTTGAAAGTGCTAAACGGCGTTCTGCAACAGCTTTGGATAATGTGTCCTTCCAGTAAGGACGAGGAGTAAATTTATTTGTGGTCAGCGAATTAACTTTTATATATGGTATATGAAGATCGGCCGATATATTAATAAAATCAACAAAAGTGTCGTAGTCATTTTGTAAATTAGATGAAGCATTAAAATTGTTAAATAATTTTTCTAAACACATTGTATAGGATGACCACTCGGCTTTATTAAAATTTCTTTTAGAAGACAACACAAGTTCAGGAAAAATAGCGATAAACACTTTAATTATTCTATGGTCACTCCCGAGAGTTTCGTTCATTACGTCATAATTCAATTTAAGCGCTAAGTCCAATGATGCAAAAGTAATGTCAGGCGAATACTGCTGCAAGGAACCATTCACTAACTTGATTCTCGTGGGCTTGGAACTATTTAATGATATGAAGTTTGATTCAGATGAAGAATCAAAAATGTTAATTCCTCTTCTATCCACTTTGTTAGACCAATTTGTGTGATGTCCATTAAAATCCCCAATTATTATAGTTTTAGAATTTGAAATATTAAATAAATTGTCCCACTGTGATTTTTGAGTTTGTACTGAAGGAGGGCAATATACCGCAACAATATTTTTAATTTCATCACAATTAAGTAACTCAATGTGAATAGCCTGAATATTTGAAATTAAATTAGTTATATTACAACGTTTAGCCTTTATTGTAGAATGAACAAAAATCGCTACACCTCCTCGCGAATCATCTCGATCACATCTATAAATAGTATAATCCTTTACCTTTAAATAACTTCGTGGTACTAGCCAAGTCTCAGATATAGCAGCAATGTGGATCTTTTCCTGAATTAAAATATTTTCGAAACTACACAACTTCGGTCTCAAACTTTGCGCATTCCAGTGTATTATCCTCAATTCAATTTTTTTATTTCTACAATCCATTAAAGTATTCTAAGATAAATTTCAACACGGGCCACTCAGATACATTTTCAACTAAGACTAAAATCAACCATTGAACACAAATCTTAAGCATACTTTTAAATTTATCGGAAAAGGTAATGTCTTTTAAAAATAAAATTTCTTTCAATCTTCCAAGTAACTCAGTAAATTTAACAGACTTTTCCTTCTCTTTTACATTTTCGTTATCTTCAACCTTGGTATCATATTGCGACATTTCATTAATCAGTTCACCATAACTTGCTGGGCCATCAACGAAATTATTTTGGTCTTTTTTTGGTTTATGCTGAATTCGGCGTTTCTGTCTAGGATGATGCACGTCGGCTTTAACAGACAATACTTGAGCAAAACTAGGGGAAATTTCTGGGGTCTGATCCATATCCTCGATTGAGTTTGCTAGAGGGGGGAATAAAATATTACCAGGCTGGGAATTTTTAAACATTTTATGGTCAAAATTATGGTGAAGATCTTGAACTGGTGAAGCTGCAACGTGTAAAGAACATGCCTTTCTGTATGTACAGTTAAAATCCGACATTATCTCACGAATCTTTTTTTCTTTTATGTAAATGGGGCAACTTTTACTTAAAGACATGTGATTACCCTGGCAATTGACACAAGAGAAAGATTGTATATCGCAGTTAGCATGGAACTGGCCACACTTAGGACAGACGATTCTGTTAGATGGACATTTGGAAATAATGTGGCCGAACCGCCAACATTTCGAGCACTGCGAAACGGGAAAAATATATTTATCAACCTTAATCCGCAGATGGTTTACCGTTACATGAGTAGGTAGAAAGCTCCCCTTAAAACATAGCCTAACAGATTCGCTGGGTATCCACTCTCCCTCTATATTTCTTCTTTTAAGGCGTAATGCCGAAACTAAAACTGCTCGTTCGTCTGTGCAAATACGATTCATTATCTCCTCTTCTTCCAAGTCCAAGTCAATATCTCTTATAACTCCATAGGAGTGACTCACATTAAAAGCTTCACTGATTTTCCATCCCATACTAATTAGCTTATCACAATTTATCAGATTTTCCATGTCTAATACACTTTCGAATTCCAGTCGGATTTTGTACGGTGACAAATACTTAATTCTCCTAATTTCTTTAACATCTAACTCTTTAAAGAGCTTGGCTAAGGCAAACTGTTTTGGGAATTTTTCTTTACATGATATGTAGACCTCAAGTCTATCTTGTTTCTGCTTTTTCTTTTCTTGAATTTTCCATCCTTCTTCATTCTCGTTTTCATCAGACCATAACTGGTTAAAAACTCTTTTAGAAGCTTCTTTAGGCATTTTTCCACTCTCAATTATATTCTCTTCCGTATTTTTGTTTGAAATATTTTGTTCTTCTTCCCCCATACATATATCTTCTATATTTTGAATGTTCTCGAATAATTCACTATTTTCAATTTCATTTGAGCGACTCGAATCCTTCTGTTTAATAAGCTGATTTAAATAAGCACTTAGACTTCTATCGTTTGTAGAATCATTCTCTTCACCGCGATCTTTAATATTTTCCATTATGTAAACATTACACCATGAACAAAACAACAGTCAATAAACAATGTTATCTACGCGTAGGTATACGCAACGACACCTGCGCGGCAGGGCCGCGGGGCGCGAGGCGACCGGCCGTAACTAGTAAACAACCTATCGATCTATTGCACTGATAAGGGATCAAAGCGCATACGTCCAACTCGCACGCTTACCGACGCGAGACTCATCATATGTCCAGCCCATTGCCACTTTAACTTGCTAATGCGCTGGGCTATGTCGGTAACTTTAGTTCTGCTACGGATTTCCTCATTTCTGATTCTATCACGTAGAGAGACTCCAAGAGATTTAAATCATCAATCTTGAATTTTAAGAGGTACAATTAGTTTTTTTTTTGCCCATAAAAATACCAAATAGTGCCCATAAAAATACCGAATACCTGTTCGAATGTCAAAATTGTCGATTAAATACTGCAAGCTCTACTTCTTATCCTTTATCGTTTCCCAATGCTGGGAATATAAGATCCGGAATCCGGAAGGCCGTAGAAAATTCTGAGCATTGAAAATAGAACTCTGCGCTAATACAATAGAGTTGAAAATTTCAACATAATATGAGTGTCGAGTCAAATTTCAATGTCTTAAATGACAGCTCGACGATCAAAACTTCCATTTTCAACTCTATTGTAGTTAGGTATTATCGCAGAATTATATTTTTAACTTTATAAATTTTCACCGGCAGCGTTCCAGATTTCGATTCCAGCTTAGTGAGGAACAAATTTTTGAAAATAAGCTAACTTTTAACAAACTACTTTTTTTGACGTTAAGGTCAAGGAGTATTTTTTAAAATTAAGTTCTTTCTTCATCTGTACCGTTCTTTATTACTTTGCAGAATTTGTGCCCCACCATCGCACTATAAAATAGTGCAATAATACAAACAAATATCAAGTTTCGATTCCTGTTTGACATTGATAAAAAAACTAAATATATTTATCTAAATAGTAGTAGGCGTTCATGCCATTATTATATAGATTAACCTTACATAAAATTGTTATTTTTGTTCATAGTTACTATTATGACGTAATTTAAATAAATTACCTCTTAATAGTAGGTACCTAACTATGAACGAAATAGAATTTATACGCATTCTGTACCTTCTGCGTCGTTAAATTATTCTTTGGCAGAGATTCCAAATAGTGACAAATACTAGTCATCTTTTTCTTTGCTATTGAATTAGGAATGCCATCCTTGTCACGAATTTTTGCTGTGATTGAAATGTGTCAATAATAAAAAGTGTCAATGTGTATCGCGGCACAAAAATTTTGTCACTTTTGTAAGGGTATAACTTATCCTTAGTTATCACTGATGGCAATAAATTATGTTATGTAATAAATAAGTTTTCGTCCTTTGGTGTAGCGCTTTTCCTCACGGTTCCATTGCTTGGCAAACTTTAATGATATTGTATTCGGTCCCTGTATCTTGACTTATTAGTTATTAGTACTTACGTACGGATAAATTAATAAAATAAGTATTTTTAACCGACTTCCAAAAGAAGGCGGTTATACGTTCGGCTGTATATATTTTTTTTATTTTTTATTTTTTTTTTGTATGTTCAACGATTACTCAGCCGCCTGTGGACCGATTTTCAAAATTTTTTCTGTGATGTATAGGGTGTAATCCCAAATAGGTCTGTTTGATATCAAAGTGGTGGCTTGATGATGGGATCCATGAGAAATCGAGTTATATGGACACATATGGTGATTTCAAATTTTTCTGAAGTAGTTCAAACTTCAAGCATATGCTACCAAAAAGTAAGATTTTGCTTCAAGGTATGCCCCAAAAGTACATAAAAGAACTCTTGACTCCTTATAGATACATGTTTGGGGATTTCGGCGTTGTTTAAAGAACTGCAAACATATGCCACTTTGTCAATTAGAGTATTCATCATCATCACCACCATCATTACATTATGATGTTATAAAAGGTATTTCTTATAGTATTTTACACCGACACGGATATCTTTGAACATTACTATGCTGTTTGTGGACATATTTCCAAAATTATTTTGTCGTTGTGAGGGGTACACTTCGAAATTGGTCCTTTAGTAACTAAAGTGGAAACCTGATGATGGGATCCATGAGAAATCGAGGAAACTCCTCGAAATTTATATGGACATATATATAGTGGTTTTGACTTTTTCTGAAGTAACACAAGCATATGCTACTAGAAAATAAGATTTTGTACCAAGGTATGCCCTGGATCCAAAAGCACTGAACAGAACTCCTCAGTCTTTAAAGATACGCGTTTGGAAATTTCGGTATTGTATAAAGAACTGGCTGCAAGCATATGCCACTATGTAACTTACAGTAATCATCATCATCATCATCTTATTAACAATACCTAATGGAAGCTTGGCGCGTCTTCAATTATACATTCGATCGCTTATTTTAAACGTTCTTAAGATGTATTAATAATAAATTAACAAATATCACTAAAAAGGCTAAAATTATTATTTTTAAACAAAAAATTTAACCGACTTCCAAAGTAAAAATACACAAAAAAGTATGAAATAAAACTTATTCTTTAAATAATTCCACAAATTCGGCTAAAATTTTTACTATTTCTCTACTCAATCTTCTTAATTTTGAAGTCAGTACCAGCAAATATAAACGTAAGTTCTATAAAATATCGTAGGATATTGTTTGGGCTGGTACCGATTTCAAAATTAAGAAGATTGATTAGAGAAATAGTAAAAATTTTTGCCGAATTTGAAAGTGGAATTATATATAGAATAAGTTTTATTTCATACTTTTTTGTGTATTTTTACTTTGGAAGTCGGTTTAATTTTTTGCTAAAAATAATTCAAAATAAAGATATATAATAAGTTCCTACGTCTTTCTTTAGGTACTCCGTACCGTACTAGTCTACTTATAAGGCCGTAGTAGTAGTTTCGTACTTTTAATTTTATGTGTATATTATGTATCTATTAATTCTTGATCTAAATATATAAAAGGCAAACCTGATTGACTCATCTATCAACGCACAGTCGAAACTACTGAACGGATTTCGCTGAAATTTGGCATACAGATAGTTGTAATGACGTAGACATCCGCTAAGAAAGGATTTTTAAAAATTCGGCCCCTAAGGGGGTGAAAAAGGGGTTAAAATTTTGTATGGAAACCGAACTCTACGCGGACGAAGTCGCGGGCAAAAGCTAGTGATTAATAATTATGACCTTGTTATTTACCTGCAGCTTGAAACATCAAGTTGAAAAACATTGTCACAGATTACTTAATAGTTAGATACAATTGTACTATAGGTACGTAAACATTGTATTAGATGAGAATTTATAATGATATTGTGTGTAATCTATCATGCAAATAGGTATCATGCTAATTAAACAGATATAATATTTTTACGAAGACTTAAATGATTTTGCTTGTCCGATCACAAAATCAACGTTTAGCTGGTAGTCAGTGACCTACTTAAGGCGCGTCGTTAATCGTTTATTAATTTAAGAGGTTTCATCCGTATTAGCAAAATATGTAATCTGATATTTTAAAACCATTTTAAGGATGACGACATGCAGTCACTATAACTATTTGATAGGGGGGGTGGGTTAGGTTAGGTGGGTCGAAATTTTGCGTGACATAATAGGTATATGGATGGCCCCTAAGGTTCGTAAAATCAATAACAGATATTTTGGGCATATGATCTATTGCTTATGTAAAGCAGAAAAATAATTGTCATACTAGAAAAAAATATATCTTTATATGGTCCCCCATATAAAGATATATTTGCGTTTTGCGGTTAGAGTTAGAGTCACCTATACATGAGATGATTTTTTACTTTGAGTATGACAATTTTTTTTTGCCTAAACGTCTTTACATAAGTAGTGGATCATGTGCCCCAAGTATCCGTAATTGATTTTCGGAGACATCATAATATAGTCTAGTCAATAGTAGTTGTAGGAGTGCGTGAGCGGGAGCGCTACACAATATGTGGAGCGTGTAGTTTAAAAACGTTTGGAATATTGATAAAGTTATAGATATTTTTATAGGCTTTTATTTTATCTTAGAACATTTTTGATACAATATACCGTTTTTGAGATATTGGCGAAAAATCTTTAAATGAGAACTTTATCCCCCCTCCTCCCCCGGCTCGCCTCCTAGACATCAGGAACTTTTAGTTAAGACTTTTACTTTTAAGTCCTGATGTCTAGAAGGCAAACCGGGAGACCCTGAATAAGTTTCTGAAGAAATCGCTTAGGTTCCTGCTTACGTAGGTACTCTATGTCTATACTCTATATCCATCTTTTGTGTCATTCATTGACTGGACTAAAACGTCTGTGTAGTCTGTAGGTACTACAATACACAATAATTATTATAATTTATACATCTATCTATAGACTGTCCGTGACCTGGCTTAAAGTTTAAGCTGCGCATTTGAGTAGTTAGCAGGCTTCGTCTAACTTTATGGCGAAATGTCTTAATATGGATGTTAACTACTTTTAGGTTGAGATCTAAATCCTCAAAATATTTTTGGACCTGCTTCGAAGGCATAATGTAGTACAGGGTGAATTTATCAATTGGGCATGGTAGGCGAAATCTAAAACTATAAGCATGCTATAAGCAATAACGAAAAATGCAGAAAGGAGCTGTGGGCCCGATTTTGATAATAATTAAAACTGCATCATTAGATTTATGAATAATCAAATTCTCTAGCCAGGAATCGAACCGATTGATTTTGGACAAAAAAATACACAACCTGTATCATCATTGGATAGTAATGCTACTAACCCATTTACCGCCGGGGTACACTTACAAATTTAAGTGTAGAATAAAATTGACCAGAATTAGAGAGATTATTTACAAGTTAGGTATTTTTGATATAAGGATAATATTTAACAAATGGTGACAATAAAATAGGAATATAATTATTTATAATTTATACTTTATTATTATCGCTAACCAGAAACGAAATTGATAGATTTGGAGCTTGTACATGCAAGGTATCTTTTTACCTAATGTTCAATAAATGTTGATGTTACTGTTTTAATTTATAAAATACACCAGAAATCAGAATCTAGAAAATAAACATAAATTGATAGCTTTTAAATTTATATCGGCAAGGATATTGTTTGGGAGTATACAATGGCCGAATACGTAAAAAAAAATTATGGATATTTTTTTTATTATAATATTTTTTTTTATTATTATTGTGGGTTTGTGGTTTATATTTAATAACTTAATTCATATTTTTTGGGTTCCGTACCTCGGAAAAAATCTACCTACAAAGATAGAAGGAAAAAATAGGACCCTTATAGCATCACTTTGTTGTCAGTCCGTCCCTCCGTATGTCTGTCTGTCAAGACCCTTTTCCTCAAGAACGCGTGGAGGTATCAAGCTGGAATTTATATCAAATACTCAGGTCTACTGTCCCTTGGAGCTGTGAAAAAATCAAACTTCAAAGCCAACGCAATCAAGGAATCAAAACCTACAGGGTACCTACTTCCCTCGAACTTAGAATCTTGAAAATTGGTACAAAGTAACGTCTTATAGCACAGATAAAGGAAAAATTGCGAAAACCGTAAATTTTTTGTTACATCATGTAATCAAAATATTCTTAATAATTTTAAAGTTTAAAGTTACTAGTGTTATGGATTTCATTTTGCAATAAAAATACCATAAAGCTATGACTCGATTGTCGTGATTGGTGAACTTTACTTATATACTTACGTTTGTACGGAACCCTAGGTGCGCGAGTCCGACTCGCACTTGGCCTGTTTTTTTGGCCATACAAAGCCGTGCCCCAATCCCCATCAGTAGGCTTCACAGTGGTCGGTGACGGTGATGATGGTTATGTAACGTTAAATAAATTTTGCAGGTGCCACCTCTGTTTTGTCCGTCGGGCGGGAGTTCGGAGTGCTCATCCAGCGAAGACAGCGCCGCGGGCCCTTATGCCAGCGAACACAGCGACCCCAGGGTGCAGCCTGATGATGGATATGAGGTAAAGTGCTTTAAATAACGCCTTCCTTACTGACGACATTTCTATGAGAGGTAGTGATTATGTTTTACCGTAAAATAGACAGCAGAAAGGTCACTTCAATGAGATTATATACATTATGGTCTTATTATGGTAGGAAAATATGGTTGGTATTTTCGGTCCTCCATATAGTGTTGGAAAGCTATTAATTTAAACGGTTTCTCTAAATTGTATAAAAATAAAATATTGATATCACAGTGGTAACTTAAATGTGTATTTGTTGCAGGCGGATGTTGAGATTGGAAAACTAGATTTCCTCGCGTCGATCAAAATAAAAAACGTTATAGATCCCCTGTCAGCCCTCGACGCCGTCACCAGTAAGTGTACCCACTTCCGATATAGTAAAAAATCACAGAATACTGTAATCATCCAGAAACCGTCAACGCGCTTGAAAGTGAAGCCGTCACGACTACTCCAATTTGGAGTGGCTATCCACATATAATACGTTGCCACAGAATAACGGAATATCTTACCCAACTTTTTTTCAATAATTATTTTTTATTGAATACCTAATTGTCGTAACATAATATCGCGCGCGAATTGCTTTGTAAGTGTAAAGAGTAAAAAAAGCGGGCGCGGCGGTGTTTCGTCATGTACCATGTACCTCCGTGGTCTAGTGGTGAGAGCATTGGCTCTCGACTCGGAGGTCGTGGGTTCGATTCCCGCATTGGAACAACAAAGAAATGTTGTTTCCAAGTTTGGTTAGGACAATGCAGGCTGATCACCTGATTGTCTGATAAGAAAGATGATCCATGCGTCGGATGGGCATGTAAAAAGTCGGTCCTGCGCCTGATCTCTCGGCAGTCGTGTCGGTCTTCCGTCCCACTGGTTTACGAGAGTAAAAGGAAAAGAGAATGCTCTTGTGTACTGCGCACACACTTGGGCAGTATAAAAAATAACTCTTGCGTAGCTGGCCTGGTTTTCAATGAAACCGGCCACCAGTCACCGAAATCGGCGTGGGGAGCTATTATTATTATGTACAAATGTGATCGAACACTCATTCTGGATTATTTCTGTATTCTGTGTAAAAATATACTTTTCGTCAGTAGAATAAAAAAATATGACATTGTATCATCACGCGTTTTCAATGCTCAAGCAAGGTGATGTCGCATTGTTAACAACGTGATTGGATTATTTAAATAAATTGTTAAGATTTCAATTTTACTGAAACGGTAATTAAATTCAGGTTCCCCAAATGGTGCTTGTTTCGATGTGGAGTGCCCTGAGTACGACCAGCACGGCGAGCTCGCGCACCCCGAGCTGTGCGTCATCGTCGTCGACATCGTGTCGCAGCTCATTGACGGGTACGTCATACGTGCTTAGTACTAAATGCTTACTGCAAAATATAAGCCATCGCGAGACGGTCTGTGGCGTTTGTATCTCGACAACCGGCATTACAACGTCAGCCGTCATGCCTATCGTTGCAACAGCGAACTAATTACAACAGCGAATATGAATTTATAACCGACTTCCAAAAATAGGCGGTTTCCATATTCGACCCGTGGATATTTAATTCAAAATTGGACCATTGTCACCAAAGTGGAGACCTGCTGGTGGGATCCATGAGGAGTCAAGTGAACTCTTTGAAATTTAGGTATAGGGAAAAAGTTAGACTTTGTGCCAATGTGTAACCGTGATCCAAAAAGACTGAACATATTACAGAACTCCTCAGTCTTTAAAGATGCAATGTTTAAATGCAGGCATTTTTATGTAAAAAAATGTAAACCGACTTTCAAATTAAAAACACTAATATTCTCAAAATTTCACTAAAAAGTAAAAAAATATATTGCTTATTCTCAAAATAGTTTATCTTTTCATAGCAGAATTTTATACTACTTTAGATTATACTGATTTAGTGTATTGTATAGTAAAAGCGTATTTTGTGCATTACACATAACACTTTGCCACAAAAATAAACTTTTTAGTTTGTCCTAATTGAAAAGGAAATATTAAAAGGCTCCAATTGTCCCATATCTTAATAGTTTGTTGGGAGAAACATGTTCCGTTGAGAGTCGAAACAAGAGCGTGGAGGAGTTGGAGCGTGTGTGTGCGGGCCTGGCGCGGGCGTGGGGGGCGGGGGGCGAGGGCGCGGACACGGCGACCGGCGACTCGCCGCCGCTACTGGGCCGGCTGCTAGCGCCCCGAGCTCCCGCCACGCGTTTGCTGTCACAACAGCACACGGATCTACAAGGTAGGACAATGGAGAATGTAATAAATTAAGTCATGCGTAGTAATAAAATAAGAATTAAAATAAATCAGTAGTTAAATTTGAGAAAATGTCATGGCGAGATTCAAAAATATTAAGAAGACAGAAGTTATGATATTATAAGCGTTTTTGGATCTTTATCCAAAAAATTCGTTTCGCGAGTATTTTTTTTATTTTCAACGAAAAATTTACATTTAAAATATGTAAAATACTTTTTTAGAAAAAGTTGACTGCTCTGTATAATGCGATTGTGACATCACAGACTTGCAGCGTGCGGTGCTGTCGCTTGTGGTGGGCGCGGCGAGACGCCGGCTGTCGGCGCGCGAGTTGTCGGCGCTGCTGCGACTCTTCGCTGCGTCGCGTCCGCCGCTGACGCCGCTGCTGCGTGCGTTACAGCGACTGTTGGCGCAGCAGCGACCACACGCCCCCGATCATGAGCTGCTATTCCCCGTCACTTTGACCCCTGAGCCCGGTACGTGTATTTAGAAATTGTAATGTAAATAATATACACAATTGCGATTATAGTATGGTTCGCGTGTTATAGCTATTTAGTAGAGGTTTTATATACGGTAATATTTTTATTTATGATAGTATTATATTTAATTTTTAGATGAATTACCAGTTGACGAGTCGGTCGCGTCTTCCTTCAGTCAGCAGGCAGAAATACAATCTCATCGTCTTCATCTCTCACATTTAAGTGCCGGTGAGTACCAAACACAATATTAATTTATAATCATCATAATTAATACCTATAATTAAAGGCAAAGAATAGGCTATGACGTATATTTGACAGAACATATCTTCATACAGTAAAAAGTTACGCCATCTTGCTTTTCACTGTACTTCAAATGTCAAAACGGCCCCAAAAATCTTATAAGTGGGGTCATTTAACGGGAGACACTTTTTGTCTCAACATGCCTCGTCTATAATACGTAGGTCTTTGATTATATATAGGTCAATTTAATTATTGTCGTTGTCAGGTGTCGTGTCGCCGTGGGCGGTAGGCGCGGCGCGGTGCGGCGTGGACGGTGCGGGCTGGGCGCCCTGGGCGCAGGGTTTCGCTGTCGTGGCCTGGCTTCATCTCCAGCCCCCAACACCAGCTAAAGGTTATGTTCATACTATAACTTGTATGTTTGCACTGGAATTTTTGGTTCAAAAAAACTTGTGCATTGATATCTATTGAGATAATTGCAAACTATTTTTTTTTTAAATTTAAGATGAGACAGAGCAGTGGCTGGATGACATAAACGAGCCAGTAATACGCGGCACGCCGCGTGGCGCCGCTATTCCTTTGCACGTATTCTCAGTGGGTCACGACTCACTTATGTTCGAGCTCTGGACAGATCTTACTACCGGTGAGTGTACTTTTTATAAGTAAATTGAATGAGTTTCCATTTCATTAATCTATAATACGGTAATATTTATTAACACTCCTATATGTATTCGTTAATTATTAGTGTATTTTTAATTTGGCTGTTTAATTTTTTGTAGGAATCCTTAGTGTCCGCTTGTCCCGGCCCGAAGCGCGCCTTAACCGCATCGTGAGCGGCGCGCGCTCCACCTGCGCCCTGCCGCTGCGCCGCACCACATGCCTGGCTTTTGACGTACGTGAACGTGTCACTGGCCGTCGTATCCATTTGCATGTAAGTTTTTTATTTTTATTTTCGAACATGTTAATCGTTACATACACGTAATTCATACCTAATCTAATTTGTAATGTTGTTTTCAGGTAACAGTATATATCGATGGACGGGAGTGCGAAACTATATTGCTACCAGTACAAGGTAACTAGATTTACAGACATTTTTAATATATAGTAGAAAGCCACTATGGTCTTTATATGCATATTAAACAAGTACATAATAAATACATACCTAGAGGCTGCTTCGTGGGATTCTATCTATTTCGGTACAGAGTTAGAGTTTCGTTTGATTCAATATGTATTAACGCCATTTTAAGAAATTCACGATCGTTTCAATAATGTAAATACTATGCCTACTAGAATCTACTCACCACAATAATGCAATTTACAATCCAAATAAGTACACTTCACAATATAAATATAATATTTTACACTACAGTATACACTACAAATTACAATAATACAAGAAACTAGCGAATAATTTATAACGAAATTACAACGCATAATATGGAATGTAGTCGACTGTCATGTCGTTTGCATAAAAATGGCAAAAGAAATTTTGTAATGTTTGGGATTTTCAACCAATGAGAGACCATAACCGGTCTCCGAGCGGCTTATTTAATGATAATTTCGACCAATAAAATTGTACAAATACTTTGTTATTCATTTCCAAAACGTAATAAGAGCCATTAGGCCTACAGTTTGAATTTAACCTTAAAACAAACGAAATAATGACTATTATAGAATGAAACATATATTTCATTACTGAAACCCTCAGACACTGTATTGCGATTTTCAAAATTCGAACTGGCCGTCCAATAGGACGGCATATTTAAATTTCAACTTTATTTCGAACGAAATAAGGTCTTTTATACAATGCGATAAGTCGTTATTCATCGGGTTATGTGATATTGTGATGTCCGTTGCATAGATGGCGCTCGCGCGGCCCTACATCACGCTATAGCTTGTACAATAAGTCATTGCTGTAGTGAATTAGTTTCCGAAATAATTTGTCATAGTTACTGAAATGTATCCAACACAAAAGGGAAGCCGATGGGAATCGGCTTCTATACACGCTTCGCCACTGGACATTAGTATTTAAAATATAACATCGAAAACGCTTTACTAGGCATCCAATTCGCGCAGTTTAAAAATAATTAAGCATGTTGACAACAGGTATCCTGGTACGTAAGCCGACGCCGGTAAACGTGGTGTTCGGTCACGCGAGCGCTGGTGGTGCGGGCGTGGCGGGCGTGGCGGGCGTGGCGGGCACGCTGCGCGTTGCCAGCGTGCGAGTGTACCGTTCGCCCGTACTGTCGCCGCCCGCTGCGGCACACGTGGCGGCCCACGGACCTAACCAGCCCTGTCAGGTAATACTTGCATTTAGGCCTTGGCATTCAATATGTGCAATTAAACAAATATTTTAACGGATTTTTGCCATATTTAGATAAATTGTCAATCAATTTTAATTTCATAGATGTACTGTAATGGTAATAAAAATCCATATTACTCCGCGTGTTTAACGGTCAACAATGTATGCATAGTTCAGTATTTTTCAGGTTGGCTGCGAGTCCCCAGACTTTTCGTCTATTATCACTCCGGAGATTCTCGAAATGGGCCTCGATTGGGATCAGGTAATCACAGCTCTTGTTGGTTAATAACGTTAAAATAATCATAGCTAAGTTAATAACGTTCGTTACGAAAAATGTAAACTTGATTTTATTTATATTGTAGGTATACGAGCTACCGAGTAACACACTTCGTGAACTCCACGAACAACAACTTTTAGCGTTATCTGCTCACGCGCCCGACCACGTTCTCCTGTACCCACAATACTCTCCTGCACCTACAGGTTGGTACTATGAATGTAAGCGCAGACTACATTATGTTATGTCTTTAGTGGTCTGTAAGACGATTAGTTTTAGTCTGTCAGAGGTAAAGTTTCAGAGTAGAATTGAACTGAATTAATATTTTGTCTGTAGTGTGGGGTGGGCGTGCGTCAGGTGGCGGCGCGGGCGAGCCGCCGCGTACGCTGCGCTGTAGCTGGGCGGGGCCGCCGCGCGTCTCCGTGCATCGGGGATTCGCGCCCGCGTTACTGCTTCTCGGTGGACCTGACCTGTTACTGTACCTGTTCGCTAGGGTAAGTTTACGCACTTACTTTTATGGTGTTGGAATTGAATTTCATAATAAATTTATTATTAATACTAGTCCACGTCAAGTCCATAAATAGCGTCCTGGTTGCTAATATACTATCGCGTTTATAATCATCTCGTAAAGTTGCGGATATCTATCTAGACAAGATGTAATGTTTCACTTTTTGTATCAGGTGGTGGAGCTGCAAGGCTCTGCGGATGAGCAGGCTGCGGCTCTGTCGCTGCTGCTGCGGTCGTGCGCGTTGGACGTGCGACTCGCGGCCGCAATGGAAGCCGCGTACTCTCTACGCCTATTGCTGCCGGTGTTCGCTGCACCGCACTGTCGCCTCTCCGCCGCCATGTTGCAGGTACGTTTGTTTATTATAAAAGTTGTTTATATAGTTTTGCTTGAGTACCTATATTTTATCACACATTTTTATATAATTATGTTATCACAACCTAGGTGTTATACCAATTGGGGTAGATTTGATCAATTATAACAAAAATATTCATCTTTATAAACTATCCTCTCGAAATGCTGCATTCATAGTAATGCGTGTTGCTATAGGTGATCCTGAGCGAGGCTTGCAATGCTCCTGTGTTAACTGGAGTGACGGAGCGTGTGTCGGGCGGTACCGTCGAGCGGAAAGCGGGACACGTGGTGCTTAACGTTGATACTCAAGCTCTACTTGTGGAGCCAAGACTCATCAAACTGCTGTTTCGAGCTTGGCGTAACTTCGAAACTGCGCAGGTTGGACTTAATACTAAATTAAAATTATTAAACTAAATTTAAAGGATTTATTACTCACATATAACTGACGACCACTGTGGCTAAGTGGCTTACGCGCATAGCGAGTGTCGCTCAAGCCGAAAGTCGCAGGTTCGTATCTCGCCAAGGAACAATAAGTTTTCTGTGTTCCTAGGTCATTAATTAAATATGTTTATTTTGCCATAAAAATGTTAAATATGTGTATAGTATTAAATATATTTCGTTTGTCTGGTACTCGCAATACAAGTTCTTCGAGAACTGAGCACTGGAATAGATTGACGTGGTGTGAAAGTGTTAATAGATATCATTTATTACTAACTGTCCCGTGTCCACATTATTGGGCGTTAACAAAATTACTTGTGATGAAATTATTAATGTGACTGCTAAGATTTATTTCCTGACTACCACAAGGAGGGTTATATTTTTACTACATGTATATACATGTAGTAAAAATATAAAAAGCAGACTTTACATGCATGTATGTAAAGTCTGCTTTTTATGACTTAAATATAAAAGTCATGATTGATAATATACTAAATGCTATCGGCTATCGCTGACTTTTTTGTAGGCATTAGCTAGCTATAAACTTTTGTCTAGAACTAAGCCTAAAGTTAAGACACCGTTCGTAAAAAAAGTTTCCATGCGACTGATTTTTTTGCAAACCCGACTACACCAATCACAAATAATGAAGCTTTCTATTGCTAAATTAATGTTCAAAATCGGTTCAGTAGATCCAGAGATCCAGAGTTTTTAAATATTTTTATTATCTTCTTAAACTACAACGGAATTACTTTATACAGGTACATAATAACTACAACGGAATTACTTTTTACAGGTGTCGTGGGACGAGGCAGGACAACGTTACAACGGCACGGCTTGGGGCTTGACGTTGGCGTGCGTGCGAGTGCTACTGCGACGAGACCACCCGCACGCTGATTTCAACCGCTACCAAGCGGCGCGTGCCGACCTGCTGCGTCAACTTCTACTTACAACCAAGGTAGATTACTTAAAACTATGTATTTTAGCAGTTTCTTTGTGGATTTCGCAACTATTTGTTTGAATCAGCTGGCAGTGTGGCTGTGACTGGTGACAGTTTCACGATTGCTACTAATTTAATTCTGTATAGGAGCGGTTTTTGAACTCCGAGTGCGGTGGCATGGACGAGCACGCAAGCGACTGTCTAGTGGGCGTGGCGCGTGCGCTGCTGATGGGCTCGACCTCCCCGGCCGCAGCCCCTGCGCCGCCCGCACTAAACGAGCTGGCGCTGTTGGCGGATTTCCTGCTATTGATGCACCAGGTGCGTGTAAATATAAAGTGTGGTAAATGTTAAAATTATTTCTTAACATAATTGAAATTTCTAAATTCCTTATTTAGCTACTCAAAGTAAGTTACGTAAACTAAAACTTATTAAGTCTATAATTATTGGTTACATGTAGATGTGTCACCATAAAATTGTAAAAACCGAATGTAAAATAACTAGTGAAATTGTAAAATGTTTATAGACTTCTGACGCGAATATTCTGCCTATAATTTAACATATTATTTTTCGTTAGATTATAAATATATAGTAATGAGTCTTTCGACATATTCGTTAGTTATTTTACAATCTAACGGTTTTTACAATTTTACGGTGACATATACACCATTATAGCAAATAATTTAAAAATCAATCCTTCTAGGCCAGCGACACGTTCGTGACGCATACGCGTGCGACGTTTTACTTCTTACTGTCTTACGACACACCGGAGACGAGCGAATTTAACTTCATGAAGTTTATTGGCAAACGTGCTAGGACCAACTTTACTGCATCTGAAAATCCCAGCGATCTGCCTTTAATTGATATGGGTGATATGTTGGATCGAAACGCCTACCGAGACAGCGAAAGCGACAAGACGGACGACAGCGGCGTGGAGTCTACTAAACGATTGAAAGGAATCATTAATAAAAAGATAAGAGTGGACAGGTAAGGATGAATTTTCATTTTAATTTTATATGCACATAATGTAATACATAATAATACGAATATTGTATACACATCACAATCATAATTTACAAAACTATTTTTTTTTTACTTTTAGGAGATCCATTTCAATATCCACTTCTGATAACTCAGATAGCGTCCTCGGTAAGTACAAGTTTGTTTAGTAGGTAATATGTTTGTTTTCAGCTATATTTGTTAGTATGTAATTACAAAACCATACTAAAAATATTAGCTTTTCCTGGTAGATAGGTACCTAGTACCTAGTTAGTACTATAATATTTTCATAATTATCCCAATAAGTTAATTAGTTTGGTAGCTTTTAATAAATTAGTAGCCTTTGGAAATTTACGTTAAAGAATAAAATAGTAATAATAACAGTATAAAATAACATTTTCAAAACAGAGGAAAAGAAAGAACTCGACAACGATGTCGAAACAGAAACTGAAGATGAGAGAAAGGACAAGGAAAAAAAAGTTGAGAACATTATCAACAGCAAAGAAGATGTTCTGAATGACTTCGTAGTAGTCAACGAAAATGACTTAAATGAAAAGGGCACCAACGTAAATGAAAGCTTAAATCAACAGGTGAGTGAAATATTCCCCTAAACTTCCTCCTAATATTATGTGGCAGCTACTAAGACGAAAGAATCCTAATTTTGAGGGACATTGGGCGTTTACGACTTGCTGTTTAAAAAAGTGCCGACAACGACCCAAAATAGTATTAGATTGTACAATTTTCACTCCAAAATTCATTTCCCGTAATTATTTTAATTTAATTATATTTTATATGAATATTCGTCGAAATCGGTTAAAATATAAGTGGATTTAATTTTCTTCTTTGGTCTCCCTGGGTCATTGATCCATAGTAAAACGCCACATGTCCTTTTGACTTTTAAATGTTCTTTTTTATAACATAATAATTTTAACTTTAATAATAGTTTTAATGTAAACTGTATGTACTGCCTACTCGTGAGAAACTGTAATTGGATTTCTGTCACCTAGCTTTATTTCTATTGTAACTTAGTTATGCTGTTGGTTTTCCATTATGATAAAAATAAAATAATTTTTTTAACCCGACTATGGCGGAGCCAAAAAGAAGGGTACTGATTTTTATGTATGTATGTATGTTTGTTCCACCGTAGCGCATAAGCTACTGGTTTGATTTTAATAAATGTAGTGTCAATACTTTCATAATAGTCGCCCAGATAACATAGGCTATATAATTTACGTAGTCGGGGTATAGTTTTTAAACATTGTAGTTATTTGTTACATTGTATTCTAGCATTGCATATTTTTTATTAATTTAGGAAAAACAAATATCAATTTATATTTTTGCATAATAGCGCGTGGCCGGTGGCATGAGTGGCGTGCGCGCGGGGGCCGAGCCGGGCTGGCGAGCGTGCGAGGGGCTGCTGCTATTGCTCCGTGACGCCCTCGCGGTGATACCGAAAGACCAACTCGCTCAGGTACAACATTATTCTCAATGTATTAAAATTTATAAAGATGTATTTTTTAACATCACAAAGGCAGCTAGAGATTAATTAAGTAATTACATATATGATATTGTTATAATTTTAGAAACACAGTCTCTTTTTGTCTATAAAGATTTGGTTATTAGATGTTGGCAGTTAGTGTAATGTATTTAATTATTATCTGATGTCCAGGCAACAACTGCTGTGGTGCAGCCGGAGCTAGTGGCAGTTCTGGCCAATCACCGCACGGCCAGCGTGCGCGCCGCTGTCGTGCGAGTAGCACGAGAGCTAATGCGTCGTGCGCCCGTCACCGCCCAAGCTCTCACAACCAAATTGTTCTACTCACACCTTGCTAATCAGGTGCGATCCTAAAAAAACTTAATTATATCCTAGTATAGTATACCTAGCGTCGTTTTTTTCTATTTCGATAGAGAATTGAATTGTTTCTGTAATTAATAAGCTTATAATAGTCCGGAGCTTATGATAATATGTAAACAACTTGCACTTGTGTCTCTCACAGATATCTCTGTACGGAGTGTCGTCCTCATTGGCGGAAGCGTGCTGCACACTCCTCACTGACGTTGACGTGCCGCTATCTGAGCAGCTTGATGTAATTACATTTTTATTTGTGACCTATATAAAACAATATAAAAATAAAAATAATTACTTTAAAAACTGACAATTGACTTGTTATATAGCGTAATTTTTTCCCCATTTGCAGGCAAAAATATGGGCGTCATTTTCTGAAGAAAACGCAATGCGAGCAGCGCCGCTTCTCGCTATGTTACCTTTAGCCATTCGAGACGTGCCTCTAGCTCATAACCTGGTCGCAGTATTGCGCAGATTCGTCGATAAGGTAGTTCTATTTGGAAAGCTTTAGACTATTTAAAAATAAGAGTAGCTTTACGTTACGGCTATTTGACATGTTGTTTAATATCTATACGATTTAACATTCCAGGTATCGACAAAAACGCTAAGCGAAGTTGCTTTGGTTGAAGTTGTGGTTCGAGCTATTCGTGCTTTGGGCCAGGAAGAGCAAGACTACGAAGGCAAGGAGCTAATCTTAGAGGATTTGTCAGATTTGCTCAACAGAATTGCAATAAAAACACTTGCTGGCAACAACAGCATGCAGGTTAGCTCATAATTTCTATAGTCTTTTTACTTGGCCAAATAATAATAATTATAGTTATATATTTTTTTAATTTTATTAAAGTAATAAAATATGATAATTTCAATAATTATTGTCCCTATCAGTCGATACTGGATACGCACCTCCTCTTGCGATATATCGAGTGTGAGGCGGGCGGGGATGAGGGGGCGGAGGGCGGCGCAGACGGGGCGGGCGTGCGCGGAGCAGCGCGTGCGGCGCAGGCGGCGCTGTACGCGGCGCAGCTCGATGCGCTGCAGCAACGCCTGCGCCGCGCCGCGCTCGAGCCCGCGCGACGACCGACGTACTTCACTAATGGTAATTATTGTCATTAAATGACTATAATATTAAATTTTAATACACAAAACTATTTAAGGGGTGTACAATGTAAAATATAAATATTAGGTTAAACGTGTCGATCGCCGTATGTTTTGTCAGCATATACATTCCACATTGTTCAATTCTATCATTTAATAAATCAGTTCAAACAGCACTCGTTGGGTTTGGTCATTTATAATCCCTTCTATTAACTGTAGAAACACTACAATGGGTATTGTGATGGCCAATTTGTTTTTATTTTTTTACTGATACATTTTCACTTATTAAATTGATGGTGACTAATGATTTATTCCAAATTCAGTGCTGTCGTCGGCAGTGGAGCGATCAGAAGTAGCAGACAGCCGCGCCCGTATAGCAGCTGTACAGACCCGCGCCGTTGTATTCCTGACGACGCGCGAGCGCGACCCACCGCAGCCCGCCGAGCGTGCTCTGTTCTGCCGCTTACTCGATATGCTGTTGCACGGTGAGAGACATTTTGATGCAATCTTAAAACGTCAGGGTATTTGATGTTTACGTTGTCAATCCGTAAAAGAATGATTCGGGGCATTTTGAATCTACATCACGATCTAACTGGACAAGCAACGGGCCAGAACATTTTTAAAATTCTCTTGAAATGTTTTGAATTTTTCTGACATTCGCTAGCGAGTGATCTATATTTTTATGGGTTACCAGAGTGCAGCAGTGATAGTGGCGGCGGCGGCAGGCGGGGCGGGGCGAGCGGCGCACTGAGTGACCTATTTTGGTGGGCGGCTACCCCAAGCGTCATTGCGCGTCCCTTGCAGTCGGATTTACTGCGGGCGTTGTATCGAGCTCCACCCATAGCGCTTGCTCATCTTGTGCCACATAATAGAGATCCTACCTCGTTACGCAAGGTATATAATGTTAATAAAAAAATATTCAAAAGTACTTACATTTACGCAAGGAATTTGTAAGTATTATATACAACAGGAAAGAGTACTTCAAACTTTATTTTCTTTTAATTCAATCAAAAATGATCTTTACCACTCAGACTTAAAGCTTATTACGTGCGCAATAAAAAAACCGGTCCCGGTGAGATAGCTATAAGTTATCCCTGTGTCTCGTTCTAACAAGTAACCTAGTGTAGCCAGTTTATATCTTTACTTAAATTTTAGGTTTGGTAGATTTTATGTGCGATATAGTGTATAAGAAAGAAATACTAATAAACTCGGTTAAATATTATGTTATTCATAATCTGAGAGAGAAATGTAAAATAAAAATCACTAGTTATTTAGAACCTACCTACTAACCGATAATTAGAAATTTGTTATTTAATTTTTGATTATTTGCATTTTGATAGAGTAAAATGGAAGAAATGAAAATAGAATAGTTGCAACACAAAACGCCGTGTATTTCCCTTGGAACATTCTAAATATTCGGGTGACAATATGATTTAATAGGGAATATAGGACATTTATATTATTTTACCTACCTTAATGATATTATAAAGAGAAAACCATTGTATGTTTGTATGTTATTGATAATTTCTGAAACCTAACAGATTTGAAAAATTCTTTCACTGTTAGAAAAATTCTTAATCCCTGAGTGCTTATTATGTGCGCATAGTTACGTGAGAATCTCGCGGGCGGGCGGGCGACATCAGACAGACAGAGTTATAATATTAGTAGGTAGGTTTATCTGTATAGGATGACTTATAATATAATAATAACATTTATGGACACTTCACACCACATCAATCTTGTCCCGTGGTAAGTTCTCGAAGAACTTGTGTTTTTTTTTTATAAAACTAGGGGGCAAACGAGCAAACGGATCACCTGATGGAAAGCGATTACCGTCGCCCATGGACACCCGCAACATCAGAGAAGTTGCAAGTGCGTTGCCGGCCTTTTAGGAGGGAATATGCTCCCATCTTGAAGGTTTGCAGGTCGTAGTGGTCCGGAAATACTGCTGGCGACAGTTCATTCCAGAGTTTTACAGTGCGCGGCAGAAAGCTTCGGGTAAAGCGCACGGTGGAGGACTGCGACTCATCAAGGTGATGAGGATGATAAATATTTTGTCGCATGGAACGGTGGCGAAAAGTTGCAGCAGGTATAAGTCCGAACAATTTTATTTTATAAGCTTTTATTTAGTTTCACCTGTCCCATTGTCGGTCTGTAATGGATTCTTGCAAGTTAAATTTGATCCACTTTCCGGTTTCCGATTGAGTTGAAATTTTGCACGAATATGTAAACCGCATGACAATGCAATATTATGATGACGTGGAGCTGATCTGATGATGGAGCTGGAAGGTGGCCACAGGAATTCCAAAATAAAACCACATAGTCCCATCGAATTTGGGCTCATTTAGTTCGTCTTGACAAGTACTTTGATACTATATGGTAACCAGGATCTGATGATGGAGCTGGAAGGTGGCCATAGGAACTCCGTAATTAAACGACGCAACCCCATCAAGTTTCGTCTCGTTTAATTCGTCTTGACGAGTGCTTTGATACTATATGGTAACCAGGGAGCTAGAATATGGCCATAGGAACTCTGTAATTAAACGACGATGGGGTTCCATCTAGTTTGGGCTCGTATGATTCGTCTTGACGAGTATCTTGGTTGGCGTGAATATGCAATCAAATGAAAGGGCTTGCTGTTAATAACTCTAAAATCCAACATGGCGGAACATCCAAGATGGCCGCCAAGTCATTTTTAATGCACTCCTTCAATATGGGTATCAAATGAAAGGGCTTGATGAGAATAACATGAAAATCTAACATGATGGAACATACAAGATGGCCGGCAAGTTATTTTTAATGCACTCCTACAATATGGGTATCAAATGAAAGGGATTGCTGAGAAAAACTCGAAAATCCAACATGACGGAACGCCCAAGATGGCAGACAGTCAATTTTAATGTAATCCTACAATATGGGTATCAAATGAAAGGGCTTGCTGAGAATAACTCGAAAATCCAACATGATGGAACATCCAAGATGGCCGACAAGTTATTTTTAATGCACTCCTATAACATGGGTATCAAATGAAAGGGATTGCTGAGAAAAACCCAAAAACTCCAACATGATGGAACATCCAAGATGGCCGACAGTCAATTTGAATGCAATCCTACAATATGGGTATCAAATGAAAGGGCTTGCTGAGAATAACTCGAAAATCCAACATGGCGGAACACCCAATATGGCCGACAAGTTATTTTTAATGCACTCGTACAATATGGGTATCAAATGAAAGTATGGTGTGTTGGGGTTTTTTGAGGTCCTTACAGAGTAGAGTAAAATTTCTAGGAGGTCTCCTGAAGAGCTTGCCTGTACTAAATTAACCGGCAAACAACCTTGCAACAATGATGCGTTAAATGAGATGAACAGACTGAGAAACCTATCTAGCGATAACTAAAAAGTAAAAAATAAATTAAAAGTAAAAAAAAAAAACTTTTTTAAAAAACAAGCTTTTATTTGAATGCGCTAAAAAAAATAAAATATTTTTTCCTTTAAAACTTTTACTATCAACTTACAACGTAATTACACAATTTATATGATATAAAAGCTTGTCGAGAATCAAACAAATCAAAGAAGTAAATCAAGTAACTTGATCTGATAGATTTATGAGACAATTTATTTGATTCTCGACAAGCTTTTATAACATATAAATTGTGTGATTACGTTATAAGTTGATAGTAAAAGTTTTAAAATAAAAAATGGCGGAATTCGAACCAGCGACCGGCTTGATCACCAACATGCTCAACCACTAAGCCAATGAGGTCGTCAAACTTTTAATTAGTGCAAAATATACTTTACCACGTGGTAGTGCTCATGATTACAAACTTTCCCAAAGGAACTTTTTATTTAATCTACCTCAACTTAACATTAGGTAGCGAATTAAATAATAATAAAAAACAACGGGTTGCACTCCGAGAGTGTCGGTAGAAGTGAAAAATTTCAAAAGTGGGACCATTTAACTAGACACTTTTCTCCTTAGTGTTTTCACTATACGTCAAATTTCAAAATGGCCCCAAAATTTTCAAAAGTGGGGCCATTTAACTGGAGACACTTTTTTCTTCATAGTGTTTTCACCATACGTCAAATTTCAAAATGGCCCCAAAAATCTCAAAAGTGGGGCCATTTAACTGGAGACACTTCTTTTCTCTATCGTGTTTTCACCATACGTCAAATTTCAAAACGGCCCCAAAAATCTCAAAAGTGGGGCCATTTAACTGGAGACACTTCTTTTCTCTTAGATACTGATTTCACCGTACGTCAACTTTCAAAATGGCCCCATAAATCTCAAAAGTCGAGCCATTTAACTGGAGACAATTTTCATGGGGGGACAATTGGAGGTAAAGGCCAATGTAAGGGTAAATGTGATGGGGATGATTGGCGGTCAAGGTCAAGGGTCAATAGTTAGGGTCAAAAGTAAATACGAACTAAAATAGTTTCATGCTCGGGTAATCCAAGACAGCAAACAATTGCAAGTTGCATTTTATGACTTTTCGATCAGATTCACGTGTCCTGCTCGAGTTTAACAGTTTTAACCCATCCCAAGAAAAATGCACAGTGCCGCTAAAGGAATTTTCACTTATAATAAATGCTCTAAAAAGTTTATTTGGGTAAGATGTTTGTTATCATGAGCATTATCACGTGGTAAAATGTTTTACACTAATTAAAAGTCACTCTATAATATACGTTTCAGCAACTTGTATAATAATACAAGTTGTAAATAATAATTTATGACGTATTATTATTTTTAAACAAAAAATTAAACCGACTTCCAAAGTAAAAATACACAAAAAGTATGAAATAAAACTTACTTTCTAAATAATTCCCCTTTTAAATTTGGCTATTTCTCTACTTAATCTTCTTAATTTTGAAGTCGATACCAGCCCAAACGATATTCGACAATATTTTACAGAACTCACGTTCATATTTGCCGGTACCGTGGTGGTGAAGATTAAGTAGAGAAATAGCCAAATTTAAAAGGGAAATTATTTAGAAAATAAGTTTTATTTCATACTTTTTTGTGTATTTTTACTTTGGAAGTCGGTTTAATTTTTTGTTTAAAAATAATAATTTCACCCGTTTTAGTTAGGTATATATTTTGTTAAGTTGTTATTAATACGTCTTAAGAACGTTAAAATAAACGATCGAATGTATAATTGAATACGCGCCAAGCTTCCATTAGGTATTGTTGTTAAGGTGATGATGATGATTACTGTATGATGATGATTACTGTATGTGGCATATATGCTTGCAGTTCTTTAAACAATGCTGAAATTTCCAAACGCGTATCTTTAAAGACTGAGGAGTTCTGTTCAGTGCTTTTGGATCTAGGGTAGAGTAGACCCTAGATCCAAAAATAAGATGTTGAAACCAAGGTATACCTTGGTTTCAATATCTTATTTTTAGGAGCATATGCTGCATTGTGTTACTTCAGTAAAAGTCAAAATCACTATATGTGTCGATATAAATTTCGAGGAGTTCCCTCGATTCCTCATGGATCGCATTATCCGGTTTCCACCTTGGTGACTAAATGACCAATTTCGAATTAAACCCTTTACAACAACAAACGAATTTTTTAAATAGGTCCATAAACAGCAGAGTAATGTTCAAAGATCTCCGTGTTAGTGTAAAATACTATGGGAAGTACCTTTTATATCATCATAATGTGATGATGTATGGTGTGATAGTGGTGGTGATGATGATGTTTACTCTAATTGACAGAGTGGCATATGCTTGCAGCTTGCAGTTCTTTAAACAACGCCGAAATCCCCAAACATGTATCTATAATGAGTCAGGAGTTCTGTTCTATACTTCTGGATCCAGGGTATACCTTGGAGCAAAATATTACTTTTTGATAGCATGTGCTTGGACTTCTTTAGAAAAAGTTGAAATCACCATATGTTTCCAAACTTCAACTAATTTGTCCCCAAATTAAAAATATTGTTGTCACCCTCGTTAAAAAGAGACGGAGCGGTTAGTATTGTATCTCCCTCTCGGCACAAATTTGATGCCGAGAGCTCTTTCCAGTTGTATATAATACTTACAAATTCCTTGCATTTACGTAATTTACCATAAACAATCAAATCTTAATATATTTTTCATGGTGATATCATGCTATGTACGATGCCTTATGACACAGCAGCATTTTTAATTTGACTCTATACAGACAGTACGCGTTAACAATTTTATACCAGAAAAAAATTTATATCAGCACCTTTATATCAGAAAAAAGTTACTTAATAAAATTTTAGTAACGGGCAAATTAATAAAGTTTTATTAGCAATGTTATATAAAAGAAAACATATTTTTTTTGTTTTTCTATTTTGAGAGTATAACTGTAATATACTTAATATAAAAAACGTTGCCATGTTGCAGAAAATTAACGAAACTAAATTGCAATGTCAAATCTCCTAGATATCAACAAGAGGATTTTCGAAATGAATTAAAAAAATGAAGTGAAGGCTTTTTACAATAACGTGAAGTTATATGCAGCTGGCGGTGTATTTGCTGACGCTACTGCGGCACGTGCACCTGGAGACGGAGCGCGGCGGGAGCGGCGTGGAACTGGCGATCACGGACTGGGCGCGGGACTGGGCCGTGGGCTCGCAGGCCACGCTGGCCGAGCGCCTCGACAGCGAGGCTCTTCCGGCGGAGGCGGAGCGACTGCGGCGTGCGGACCGAGCGCGTCGCCTCGCTAATGCGCCGCGTCGCCGTGCTGCCATCGGCAAAGCGGTGTTCGCTCGGGAAGCTCAAGCTCGTGCGCTTGCGGACGCCGCTATGGCAGCTACGCGTCTGGTCGTCGACACTCAGAACGCAGAACGCAAGGCAAGTATTTGGGACACTCTTTACTCTTTCCATTTTACTATTTATGAAACATCTCAGTATGCAAAATAACTGTAGGTGGCATGATAATTTTTACATAGACGTATATAATATAGACGAGGCATATTGAGGCAAAAAGTGTCTCCAGTTAAATGGCCCCAATTTTGAGATTTTTGGGCTCAATCTGACATTTGACGTATGGTTAAAACAAGATAGCTGACATTTCATGTATGGTGAATGGTTTTCATGGCGTAACTTTTTCTTGTATGAAGATTTGTTCTGTCAAATGTACGTCATAGCCTATCTTTAGTTAGAAATCTTTGATTTTTTATTTATTGTATAGGCATTCCTGGAACAACTGAAAGCGTCTAGCGCTGCGGCGGCTACGGCGGCGGCGCGGTGGCAGCGGATAGTGAGCGCACACACTCACGAGCGCGGCGTGTGGTACGACGAGCACGCGGCGCCGGCGTCCTGGCAGCTCGACGACGTAGAGGGCCCCGGTCGTGTGCGAGTAAGGCTTCGGCGAGCACATCTGCGCATCCCCGAACGTTTTCTCAAGCCACCCTACAAATACAAAGCAGGTAAACCATTGAAATCTGTCGATTAATGGAGAATGTTCACTATAGTCTATTCACGTTAAGAAGACAGTAAATTGTCAAGAAAAATAATATTAAATTGACCAAAGACGGATAAGCCGTTGACGACCTCTGTGGCTCAGTGGCTAGCGCGTCGGCGTTCAAGCCGGGGGTCGCGGTTCGGAATCCCATAAGTGTGTATTAAATATATGTGTATTATATTATAAAAATATATGTATAGTATTAAATATATACCGTTGTCTAGTACCCGTAACATAAGTTCCTCGTGCAATTAGCCCGGGACCAGTTTGACGTGGTGTGAAAGTGTCCATACATATTATTATCTCATACTTTAAATGAGACGATCTTGTAAATATATAATCGGTTTCTAGAGAGGATTTTGGGATATGCTCGAGCGCATCATATTGATACATATAAAGGAAGATAAAATTCTAATTATTATTCAAGGGACCATCGTACACTATTATTTAATTCTTAAGATGTTATTAAAATATATTAAAATTTCGATAAAGATTTTTGTCGTTAATAAAGGGTTACATGATTATTTTGTTATATTTTATTATTATTATCGGTTCACACAACAATTTTCAGACCTTTAGCATCAAAACGGACGGATAGAGCGAACTATAAGCATTTCTTAGTTTTAACAAACTCTCTCACGTATCGATTTTTAGTCGCGCCCGCCGCGATTGCCGACCAGCAGCTTCTGTAGAATGCAAATATAAAATATAATTATGTAAAAATTTTAAGCAAAACTCACGACGCGATTTACTCCCGCGGCGTGCGCGATTATTTGCGGGTGTCTCTGCACCGCCAGCGACTAGTAGAATCGCGCCTTTGCACCCGCGCGCTATGCGATCGATTGGTGGGCGAAATTCTTATGTTTAGATTTGCAGTCGCCGGGCGACTCACGATCGTGGCGATTTGTAATCGCGCAAGTAAGCGGTCTCGTGAGTTTTGAAATAAAATCGCATTTCCACGATCGCAGTGCGACTGAAAATCGCTCCGTGAGTTCTTAGCCTTAGAATTCATAGTATTATGTCGACGCAGAGCGCGCGCTGGCGCCGGCGCCGCTGCGGTCGGTGGTCGGTGCGGGCGGCGGCGGAGGCGCACCGGCGCGGCTGGCGGCGGGCGAGGCCGTGCAGCACACGGCGCGTGTGCGGCGCGTAACCGTGGCGCTGGCGGCAGCGGGCGAGTTGCTGCTCACAGACCGCCGCCTGCACTGGGTGCCCGAGGAGCCGGCGGAACCGTTGTGCCTGCCGCTGCGTGCGCTGGCCGCGGTCGCCACGCGCCGCTGGTGCCTGCGCGAGTGCGCGTTGGAGCTGTTTCTACGATCCGGCCGAGCTCACCTCCTCGCCTTCGAAGACCAAGCAGAGCGGTCTGCCTTCCTCAAACAGTTAGCGCGGGCGCACCTACCCGAGCGGTATGTTGTGAAATTATTGGATTGCAATTAAAGAGTTTTGACAACTTAATTTCAAGTCTATTTAAAAAAAAAGTTGTCTCTCGTGTGGGCGAGCATGCGTTAAAAAAGTGTTCAAATGTATGTATTTCCAGGTATTATACGAGTGTCTCGTTTTTGGTGTCGAATGTATCAATTTTTTTCAAAGCTATTCATTAACGCATTACGCATTGGTATTTTTAAGCTCTGTTTTATCTCAATTTTCATTTGAGATACAGATTCAGTGTGTACTAGGGTTTTTTTGCTACGATAACACTTCTATTGCAAATGTACCTAAAATTTTGCAAATCATAAGCCCCTAGTCATGTCTTATTTTTATAATTTTATTTCATAGAAAAGTTTTTGTAGGACTGAGCAAGAGAACCTAACCGATGCGATGAATCAATGGCGTGTCGGTGCAATAACCAACTGGGAGTACCTGATGATCCTCAACGGTTTAGCGGGACGCTCGTACAACGATCTAATGCAGTATCCCGTACTACCCTTTGTCATTGCCGACTATACCTCGAAAATATTAGACCTCACCGACCCGGCCTCGTTTCGTGATCTCAGTCGCCCAATGGCTATACAGAATAGAAACCGAGAACAACATTACATCAACACTTACAACGTAAGTTAATGCATGAAATAAAAAACAAAGCAATTTACAACAATGAGAGAATGAACATGGTACTTGGTAGACTCACTTTACATAATAACTACGAACTAATCTGAGACACGGCATCAGCCGATTCAACATTAGGCACTTTTGACTAAATTTTTTTTTCTTGTGATAACTTCCAAACAAAATGTCCGATTTCGATGAAATAAGGAGTATTTAATTTCCAAAAAAATACTATTCATGAGTAAGCTATTTATTTGGATTACCTTTAAACTAAAGAAATAAAAAGAATGGTCCCTTAAATTTAGGACCGCGCCGACCCCCGGCAGCGCCTGTGTGCGAAACCCATGAAGCGCCTCTTATTTTTACGAATCTTCATGTTTTAACTTTTCGGTGGCGGCCCGCGGCGCCCTCATCGTCTTGGCGCCTGTGTGCGCCGCACACATCGAACACAGGGGCGGCACGGCCCTGCTTAAATTTAATTAAATCTTAGTAGACAAAAATTTGTTTTTCTACCTTAATTGGGTACACGACTACATCTAAAATATTAAGTTTCATTAATGTATTCAGAAATTTTAAGGCATTACTACTTCGTAAATGTAAAAAAATATAATATTTTATTTATAGTTTAGTCATTAGATACATCTAAAAAGTACAAAAAAAATTTTTTTTTTCTTGCTAAATTAATAACAAAACCTACATAATTAGTTTACTTACATCATATACAAAAACTTTTATTATGGTATGTATGAACTTAAACGCACAAATATCGGAGATATTTACAAATATGTTCCTGCGGCCGTATACTTCATACGATTTTACATGGACGTGACGTCATAGCTACGTACGACTTTAGCACAGAATAGATATTAGTTACAACAGAAGCACCACTCCGAAGATTTATTAGAAGAAATAGGGACTCTTACTACGATACCATTAAGTTCAATTCAGCTTGCGCAGCGCGTAATCGCCTACGATTATATTTACCTACAAGTTGCGTCTCTTTCTATCGCATAACTCTTATTCATATCGCATAATTGTGACGAAATCGGGGTTGTCTCCGTTTAGAAAATAATTTATTTAATTACAACTTTTTTTCTAGTACCTACCTACTATACCTACTTTAGTGAACAAATTACTTTCCAAATAAACCTAAGGTATGTGTTAATAGTAGGTAAATATAAGTAGGTACTTATACCTAGGTCTAGGTAGGTACTTATTTGAAATGCGTTGGTTCGTCAAAAGACTTCAGCCTAAATACCTAAATTTTGAACGTGTTGTAGGTATGTAGATAGCTTAAACAAAGTCTTTCAATTTATAGGTGTTACCTAAAGAATTAATGAAATATTATTAGATATGTTTAACAACATAACTATAGCGTAGTTATCTACTGTTAGTACATATGGCATAGTATATATTTCTTTATCCATTATCGGTTTTATTCTAGCGAACAGAAAAACAATCAATGGGCAGGTAGGTTTTTAAAACGAAACACATCGAAATTCCTTTAATTTAGGTAGATATTTGTGAAAGATTAATAATTACACCAACTTAGTATACCTGCCTACATTCCTACTTATTTTGGTAACCCAAAGAATGATAATTTCACAATAATAATAACAATGTTAAAATTATAGATCTTACCTCTCAGCGTCCATAGGGAGCTTGAAAAAACTCAAATTTGGATCGCAATCCTTGTTTAAGCAGTTAAATACTGCACCGTATCTTTTTCCCGTTTTTCTACCCATTTTTAAAATAGTACGTTAAGTAATAATAATTACGAACGAATCTTGCGCGTACGTCACTCACAGCTCGCGCGTAAGTCCCTACTGATTTCCCCGCTAGAGCGGGATGCCGCACGTACTTGCATTTTCTATACCTACACGGGGAGTGAGACAGGCCTGACTTTAGTATGGAGCGTTTTCACGGGACTTGCGAAATTTTGCAAAAAAATCGCTGTACCTTTGAAAATATTGACTTTTGATATACGGTTTCTTCTAAGAAGTTACTCATATTTAAGAGTACTATTCATTTATGCAATAAAAAAAATTCATTCGTGTAGCCTATTGTAGTAGCTGGCTATATAGCCAGCGTCGCGGACTTTTTTGTAGGTACTAGTATGTTCTTTAATATTGTAGAACATTATTTTGTTCTATCATCAAAAGTTTACGCAGCGTTTGCGCTGAAATATATTTTATGGCAATTTTTTACACCTCGTGTTGTAGAAAGAGAAAAAAAAACTTAGAAGTATGGATGAATCCGCTGAAAAGATAAATTACGTTTTAGGACCTCGCAGCGGCCAGACGGGATGGATGCAGCCCGCTGCTGTCACGATGGCCGCACCACTACGCGTCGTTGTACTCTAACTCGGGGGGCGTGCTGCATTACCTCGTGCGCTTGCCACCGTTCACTGAGCTCTTTCTTAACTATCAAGGTATATTTAAACAAATAAAAATATTAAAGATCGTTATTAAATAGGTTATTAAGTTGAGAAAAGATGAAAACAAATATCTTATTTGCTAGACAATAACTTCGACATGCCGGATCGTACGTTCCACTCGCTGGCGACGACGTGGCGTCTCATCACTAACGACTCGCCCACCGACGTCAAGGAACTCATACCTGAACTGTTTTATCTTCCTGAACTGTTTTATAATAATGAAGGTAAGAAGTTGTTTTTTTTTTTGTTATATTTTAGTTCTAAGCTCGACGATATTTTGAACTACGCGTACTTCAGTAGCGACGCGGCATATGCATATTACACGATTCACACTGGCTTCACTTTTAATTAAGATACAATAACTACGATGACTGTACAGTTCGAAACTTCGTAACATAAAACATTGACTTATATATAAGTACTTGTACTAATTTACGAACATGATTTTTTTTACCGCGGTACTAAATTTCTTAATATAGGTATTATATAGGTTCTGCAACTAGCTAGGGCTTTCCTTTGTTGGAGAACCAGCCTTCGCTACTGGCATACTTAACATTCACTGGACGCATGTGTGAGATACACCATAGTGTTAACCTTGAATTGATCGTACATATAAGGTCTGGATCTGGGCGTGCGACAGTGCGGATTGGCGGTGGACAGCGTGCAGCTGCCACAGTGGGCGGCGGACGCGAGGCTCTTCACGCTCGTGCACCGCCAGGCGTTGGAGGCGCCCGCCGTCACCGAGCGCCTGCCGCTCTGGATCGACCTGGTCTTCGGATACAAGCAGACCGGACAGGCGGCCATCGACGCCATCAACGTTTTCCCCGCCTGTGTTAGTATATTAATTTGTCTAATATTTACTATCTATTGTTTTTAATTCTATATTCATAGCAAGAGGATTGATACAGCCTTAGGACAATTTGAGATTTACATTTACATGTTTTTTTTTTCGTGACATTCAGACGTACTACGGCTTCGACCCGTCCGCCCTGGAACACCAAGTGGACCGCGACGCGGCGGACGCGATGGTTCGTACGTACGGACAGGCGCCGCGGCAGCTGCTGCGGCAGCCGCACCCGCAGCGCGCGCCAGACTTAGCTTCGACCACGCCGCTGCCCACGGTACGTACTACACTACGACTTCTCATTGAATTTTGGTAAATAACTCTGCATATTATTTAAAGTAAATGGTCTGAAAGGGAGAAAATAACATCCTTTTAGAAAAAAAAAGTTAATAAAGCTTGTTAGCTTTACATAAGGTTTGGTAAAATCAATTACGGAAACTTTGGGGACGTGATTTACTGCTAGTTTAAAGACGTTTAGGCAAAAAAAAATATACAAATTTAAATTATATTGCAAGAAATTAAATCTTTTGCATTATATCGACTGCGCGCGAACAGCTGTTCAGATATGAACTCGAATGACCTTTCCTGGTGTATGTAATATGTATCGCAGTCTCTTTCGTGCTACATCAGCTGACCTTGTCGCGCGCGGACGCTTTATGCAATAGATTTACAGTAATTTCAAGCAATATAATTTTAATTTGTAATTTTTTCCCCCCGAGTTTCAATTGTTTTTTTTTTTTTGCCTAAACGTCTTTACACAAGCAGTAAATCACGTCCCCAAAGTTTCCGTAATTGATTTTACCAAACCTTATATATAAAAGCTCCAGCGAATTGTACATAAACTCTGCCATTTCGAAACTTCTTGAAATCATCTTGTAACTAAGGCTAAATTAACAGAAGATTTTTTTATTGTTGTCAAATCAGGCGCAGGTTTATGCGGGGGCAGTGGGCGCCCGCTGGGGTCGTTATTGCGGCTCGCCCGAACGCCCCGCCCCGCGGGAGGTGGGGCGTCGCACCTGGTCCGGAGTCACACGATTGCAGCCGCTCGCGCACGCACGCTCGGTCGCCGCAGCGCCATATCACACAATGTTATTGCTACTTCGAGGTAAGTGTAGCACTTAATTTACTTTTTAAAATAGTTTATATTATTTAAATACATGTATATGCTGTGTAATTAAACGTCGTATAACCTGTATAATAGTATCCCACCAAAAACATTCTGTAAAAAACTAGCCAAGTCTCGATGGAGTTGCTTGTTTATCTCTAAAAAGTTATGAAATCTAGACAAAGTCGTGCCAAGTCTAAGGTTCCTTACTGCGATTTCTTTATTATTATAGTTAATGTTGAGTGACTTGGCCGTTGAACATTCTTTATACTTTTGTGGGTACAAGTCAATTTTGTTTACATTTGTAACTACCTATGTTTGTTAAGCGAGATAATAGCCCATACTGGTATTGGTAATTGGACGCTAGTGTCTCATTTTAGGCTGTTGTTGATTGTACAACACACTTATTGGAGCAATGGTGTCATGGAGCCCCTTTTGTACCCTTGTGTGCCCTTCAACGGCCAAGTCACACAACATTAACTATAATAATAAAGAAACCGCAGTAAGGAACCTTAGACTTGGCACGATTTTGTCTAGATTTCATAACTTTTTAGAGATAAACAAGCAACTCCATCGAGACTTGGCTAGTTTTTTACAGAATGTTTTTGGTGGGATTTCACTTCTTTTTGTAGAAACGTGGGCATATTGATTTATTTTCCTAGATTTTAGTGTAATTTGTTTATTTAATTTGTGTAATGTTTGAGTAGAATAAAGTTCGAGTAGAATAAAGGGGCCTGAAAATGCGGCAAAATGGTTCTAGTAAAGAATGGTACGGCAGTGTTTGCTTCGCACTCGACTTGGCGGGGGCACTGCCGTGCCCCCAGATCGACGTTCTGGTCTTATCTAGAGGTTCTCAAATAGGGGCCTGAAAATGCGGCGAAATGGTTCCAGTAAAGAATGGTACGGCAGTGTTTGCTTCGCACTCGACTTGGCGGGGGCACTACCGTGCCCCCAGATCGACGTTCTGGTCTTATCTAGAGGTTCTCAAATAGGGGCCTGAAAATGCGGCGAAATGGTTCCAGTAAAGAATGGTACGGCAGTGTTTGCTTCGCGCTCGACTTGGCAGGGGCACTGCCGTGCCCCCAGATCGATTATCCTAGTTTTTATAGTTTTCCCTTTATGTGGCCATTAAACCCCAACTCTGTACCAAATTTCAGCTCTCTAAGTTTATGGGAAGTACTAGTTCTATTTTGATGATCATGAGTGAGTGAGTGAGTGTCGAAAATGCGAAACTTTGCTTTCGCTTAACTTCGGAACTAAATGACCTACAGACTTGAAATTTTGGATTTTAAGTA
This sequence comes from Glaucopsyche alexis, assembly GCA_905404095.1. Classification (NCBI taxonomy): domain Eukaryota; kingdom Metazoa; phylum Arthropoda; class Insecta; order Lepidoptera; family Lycaenidae; genus Glaucopsyche; species Glaucopsyche alexis. Next base: position 10,238,796 of record FR990047.1, read on the forward strand.
CGTGATTATAGCTTATTGGATGACGAAAATTTCTGCGTTCTGGTCTTATCCAGAGGTTCTCAAATAGGGGCCTGAAAATGCGGCGAAATGGTTCCAGTAAAGGATGGTACGACAGTGTTTGCTTCGCGCTCGACTTGGCGCGGGCACTGCCGTGCCCCCAGATTGGTAAATAATTTTTAGTTTATTGTAAAATCCTATCTACACAGATGAGTGGGCGGCGCCCGGCGATGTGGAGAATGAGACCCTATGCGCCGTTAGCTGGGGCCACGCCGATGGCCTACTGCGGCTGCGACGCCGCCGGGACCTACCGCCCGAACCTCTTCTTCAACTACCCCAAATTGAACAAGTAAGAGTCCGTGCCAATGTCAATATTGAATACCAGATTTTGCCCGCGCCTCCCCTAGCATACAGTATCCCACGGGAACTCTTTATATTTCGGGATGAAATGTAGTATGTGTTTATAATCCAGAGCCTAAAATAACTATCAGTAGATTTTGCGTGAAAGAGGTAAGTGAAAACTTACATCAGAAATCAGGATTTTCCGGAATTGTGTACTTTTGGTAATAAATATATTTTTATTATTTATTTATTTAAACATCCATTCCTCCATCTATCTATTTAAAACAATAGTAAGTAAAGTTAAAACATTAACAACTTTCACATTTAAAACAATAGTAAAATTCTTTATAATGGACATTATTTGATTTTGATATTTCTTACTAACTTTGTAACCGTCTATGTTTAAATACGGTTGTATTTAACTTTTCAGATGCTACTCTTCTATAATTTAATAGCCTTCCTCTGAATATTCTTTAAGTCATCACAGAAATTTTATGCGTTAGGTAACGAGCACTTGCGGGTGGAGCGGCGGCGGCGGCGGCGAGGTGGCCCGCGGTGCGGTGGGCGCATTCGGGCTGTCGTCCGGCCGGGTGCTCGCACTGCGCGTGCGCGGCGGGCCCGTGCCGCGCCTCACCGCACTGCCGTTGCTCGCGCACGCCGCGCCCGTGTCGGCCCTGGCGCTGTGCCCGCGCGCCGGACTTCTGGCGAGTGCCTCCGATGACGGTGTCATCGTTTTGTGGGACCTCGATGAGTAAGTTTCAATACAAAACAATTTATTTTACCGGCTTATTATATAAGGTTTGGTAAAATCAATTACGAATACTTCGGGCACGTGATCTACTGCTTATGTAAAGACGTTTAGGCAAAAAAAAAAAATTTAAACCCGTGTTAAAAAAATACAAACTTAAATTACTAAATTAAAATATTGCAAGAAATTAAATATTTTGCATAAAGCAACCGCGCGCGACAAGGACTGCAGATGTAGCACGACAGAGACAGCGATACATATTACATACACCAGGAAAGGTCATTCGAGTTCATATCTGAACAGCTGTTCGCGCGTGGTCGATATAATGCAATAAGATGTAATTTCCTGCAACATAATTTAATTTTGTTTAAAAAACATTCCACGAGTTTTAAATATATATTTTTTTGCCTAAACGTCTTTACACAAGCAGTATATGACGTACCCAAAGTTTCCGTAATTAATTTTATGAAACCTTATATTTACTGCAACCTATTGGAATGTGTGATACTTGTGTAAACAAAATCATTATCAATAATGTCGTTTGGCAGGCTGACTTATATCCGCACGCTTCCCAACCGCGGGCGCTTGCGTGTGCAGTGTCTAGCAATTAGCGAGACGCTGAGTGATGTGTGTTCGGCGCACGAGCCGCCACCGCCGCTTTCGCGCTCCGCTGAGGACGCGCCTAATTGGCTGTCAGAGGGTGACGCGTACGACACGGACGCTGATGCCGCTCAGCCTGACAACGCGGATTCTGATGCCTACGAACGCGATGATACCTACAAGTACAGAACGCTACTTCGTGTACACACCGTCAATGGAAGATTCGTGGGTACGTTATGAATGCATTACGAATTTTGTTAATGTCATCGACCAATAAATGAAACAGTTAAGGCCTTTGAATTGTCATCACACTTACATTCTTCAATTAATACATATCCGTACGGTTACAGGTAGCGTAAAAGTCATCGAAGGCGTGACGTGTATGCAATATTCTAACGCTCCTGAAGGAGCTAGCGCCAACTGTGTAGCGGCCGCGCTGCGTTCTGGCGGCATCCGACTCTACTCGTCGTGGGAGCTACGGCCTGTCGCATATATACCGCCACCTAACGGAGCTCCAGCGCCTATGCTTAGGTAATTTTTATAATTGCTTAGTACATAATATGGACTATGGGTATTACGGACAGTACGTCTTACAGTCTTTATTCACTTCATCGTCGTAACATTTTTGTTCGTTCGTTAAAGTTTTTCACGTTAAAATGTACTTACATGACTTTGGCAAATTTGAGTAACAAATATTTTGTAATTTAGAAGATCAAAATTATTTATCATTATAAGGAATTTTACGATCCCCTACCCCCCTTCCTTTGGATCCCCTACCTACACAGGAGACATTTAATAGGCTAACATTTTGTAACGTACTAGCCTGGCGTACGGCGGGGACTCGTCGGTGCTGTTCTCGTGCTACGCGGACGGTACGGTGCTGGCGTGGGAGAGCCTGGACGCCGGCGCGCGCCCGCAGCCGCTGCGCATTGTATCCGCGCACGCACTACTGTGACGCGTTACGCAATCTCATTTTTTGGAAAGGAATTACAGAAAAGGCTATTTATAAAGTCGTTCAAAATCAATTACAGATATTTTGGGCATATTATTCTATGTATTATACATTTAGGTAGAAAATAATTAAAAATTAAAAAATATATATCGTAAATAAAATTGCATTGCGCTCGCTAAGGCGCTGAGGTCATTGACGTCACAGAAACAGGTGATTAAAATTTTAAATAGAAAGCACCTAAATAACATCAATGTATCAACTATGAAAGGTCAATTACCTTAATAGCGCCGTGAAGTGTGATTTGAATATTATTTTTTGAAATTTTAATTATTTTTTTAGCCTGGCATATTCTTATGTCAAGACGTCCAATCATAACCCTAAAATATACGTAATAGATTTTAAAGAACCATATATTATATTATTTATATTAGGAATGTCCGGTACTACTAAAACCTATGAGTGATGAGACATTCCTATCAGGAATGTATACAAATAGCATGATTCTTGTAAGTATAAATCTGCATGATTTAATGATATCTTATACAGTAATTTAATCTGTTTTTAATTCAAACTTAAATTTTTATTCTATTGTTGCTTTCAATAAATTGAGAATGTTCTTTTCTTATAAATATTTAATAATAAATAATAAACATATTATGTGCCAATATATTAACTTAATTTAAGTATATTATGTCTATTACAAATAACAATAAAACATGCGTGATAATAAAGCAATACTAGAGTGTAGAAAATAATATAATATTATTCACTTACTGTGTTATAAAATGTTAAATCTAAACCTGTAATACAGTTATAGTGTATTCAACAGCTAAAGCGTGTTTGGACAGATTGAAATTTTCCGCGGATTGCCCCAGAGCAGATTCAAATGGCGAACTTAACAGCTATTAAGTTAATGTAACGAACGAACGACGAACGTAATATTAATTTAAAAGTTTATATAACGATTGTGTGTAATTATGATTCAATTAATATTTTTGTGACATGAAAAAAATTATTACAAACAATTTCTTCAGCATTCCCACATATTACAGAAAATAATGCGCAGCAACGAAGTATGTTGGGATATCTTCCGATTATATGATAGGTTTCGTTTGTGTCCGCTACTTTTCGATTAGCGGGCATAAATTATCCAAAGTCAAAAGAAAGCAGTAATGAAAGCTAATCAGTTGTGTAAATATTTTTAGTATTAAGGAAAGGAAATATTTTTATTAAGATTTTTTTTCCAAACTCGCTTTAGCTTTTGAATGTAACACTAAAATAGTTGTTTTGTTTAATGTTTTGTTTCATTTAGTATTTTTTGCAACAAGTAATTATGCATGCAATGTCTTACAGCCCTTAATGATCTTTATAATTAATTTATATAAAATCATATTTAATATTACATTAAAGATCAGATGACAGATAGATGTAGTTGATAAGTAGACAGCATAGCAAAGAGAGTATGATGCGGTTACAGCAGGAACTAAAACATTTTCGACTGTATCATCTTTTATCCTTGTTAAATGGGGGATTAACTGAATTTCTTAAATTTATTTCATATATTTTATTTAAATTAAATAATATGTCATTTCAATATATCTATCCATACTAATATTATAAATGCTTTCACGCCAAAACTACTGAACCGATAATTATGAAATTTGGCACAGATATAAAGTAGACAATGGGGAAGGACAAAGGCTACTTTTTATCGCGAGACATATACGGTTCCCATGGGTTACTGTACTTACGCGGGCGGAGCTGCGGCCATCAGCTAGTCTATATATTGACTGATATATCAATGTACAATCCAAACCCTACAAATAAGCCTAGAAATTCAAAACTTTGCACACGTATTTTTCATATGACGTAGCGATGACTACGTCATATGAAAAATACGTGTGCACCGAGGGATTTTCCAAAATTCAACCCCCAAGGGGCTTAAATAGAGGATGAAAATTTAAAACCTAATTTCACGCGGGCGAGGCCGCAGGAAATTAATGCTAGTTAAGGATAAAAGCTGATACAGTGAAAAATGTTTTTAGGTACTGTTGTCACCGCGTCATACCTACTCTATTTTACCAAGATTGTACGCCTACATACACATTGTACGCCACAAAGGAAACATCTAAAATAAAAACGTAATAGAACATTAAAGTATTTAGATTTCGTTAAATACTTTAATGTTCTATTACATTTATTATTAAAATTATCACGTTTTGAAAAATACATCTTTATTACATATCATAATAAATGTACCTACTCGTATGTAACATACTGATTTAAATTTCTAATATAAGGAAAATAGCGATCATATTAATTAAAGCTTTAAGTAAGGGTAATGTTTAAAAAAAAATATTATTGAAAAAAACACTTCTTGTAACACATTTTCAGAGCATGCATTAAATGCAACACTAGAGCAGTGTAGTCTAGTTGACAAGTTGAAAATGGTCTAAAATAGAGATAGGTACTGCTCTTGGTAAAATTATGTGTGATAGCTCATTGGATTCGGAATAACGCCTAGAAAAATGTGCTAAAAGCGTGTATCTCGCGCTCGGTCTCCGCGCGACATTTTTAGGTTTCGCGCGCGGCGTCAAAAGCGAGTACGAGTGTTCAGAATACACTGTAATTTTTTCAAATAAAAAAAAATAATATATTTAATACGTACCTAAAATAAATTTAATAAATTAATTGATGTGTCGTACCAGGGCCGAGCCGACCCCCGGCAGCGCCTGTGTGCGAAACCCATGAGGCGCCTCTTATTTTTACGAATCTTCCTGTTTTAACGTCCTTATTTATTATTTGTTAATTTTGACTGAAAGAAAAATGTTCTTCAGTTTAATATACTAGTTTATATATTATCTAAATATTCTTAAAATACGAAAAATAAAGCGCAAATTAAATTGTTACATACTTAGTGTGTATGTATGTGTAAGTATGTAAAACTCTTATAACTTTTGAACGGTTTGACCGATTTTATTGCGGCTGGCGCCATTCGAAAGGACTTGGACAAACTTAGATTTTGAATACAATTTGGACCGATTCGGATAGATTTCAAAAATCTCAAAAATCTGTAAAAAAAAATTGAGTGGTTTTTTTGGAACAACTTTTAATAACCACGTGGATAACCGCTAATTCGTCAAAATCGGTCGGTTCGTTCGAGAGATATCGTGCAGGAAAGAAAACCGAAAAAAGTGTTTTTTCGGAATAACTCCGAAATTTTTCATCCAAAAAAATGTTTGTTGTCGATTCTTTCAAAGGACATAAAAATCTACATCGATTGCTCCTAATCGCGTGAAAATCGGTTGATTCATTCCAAAGGTATGACAGTTTGAAATTTCAAAAAATATTGTTTTATTAAACTTCAAAAACTAATCCGCTCTTAACCTTGAAAAACCACGTCGATCGCCACTAATCCAGTCAAAATCGGTTGATTCTTTCGAGAGATATCGTGAAGGAAAGAAAACCGAAAAAAGTGTTTTTTTTCGGAATAACATTATGACAGTTTAAAATTTAAAAAAAGAGTGTTTTATTAAACTTTTATCAGACAATTTTTAGAAGCCCTTTTAGCTCGATAGGCTTAGCGGGAAGCTGCACTGATGGCCTTTAGGTCAACTGTTTTCCTATTTTTTTTAATATCTATGGACGCCTCACACCAAGTCAATCTGGTTCTGTGGTAAGTTCTCGAAGATCTTGTGTTACGGCAACGGTACTTAATATATTTATTATTTTTATATTATACACTTATTTTCATCATCCATGACCCAGGAACACGGAAAAACTTTTTGTTCCTTCGGCGGGATTCGAATCCGCGTTGAGAACTCAAACCCCCGGGGGGATTGAGTTCTCAACTGAAAAACTGTTATATTGTAATATAACTAGTGAAATTTTAAAATGCTCATAGACTTCCGACGCGAATATTCTGCCTATAATTTAACACTTTATTTTTCGGTACATTATAAATATTTATTAATTAGTATCTAATGAATCTTTCGACATATTTTTAATTATATTATTTTACAATGAATAAAATATGATTGTTCAATTGTTTTGACTCTCTCCTACGTTAAAATCGGGGAAACCCCGCGATCCCAACGCCCGCGCACCCGTGCCACCGCGCTTGCGTCGCATGCATCGCATCGGGATTCGGGTTGCGTTCATGAACACACTCAAAAATACTCACGGCGCGGCGCAGCGCCGCGGGCGGTTATTTTGATTCGCTGAGTAATTAATGTAAAGTAAATGTATTATATGTTTTGTTATTTACAAGGCATATGTTGCGCGCCTATTGTACCTATTTGTTATCGATACTCCACTACAAACAATATGTTGTTGTGTAAGTGTTAAAGTGTAACATAAATAATTTCGGTGGCGGCCCGCGGCGCCCCCATCGTCTTGGCGCCTGTGTGCGCCGCACACATCGCACACAGGGGCGGCACGGCCCTGTGTCGTACTCGCTATTGACGCCGCGCGCGAAACCTAAAAAATGTTGCGTGGAGACCCATTTTCAGCGTTAAATTAAAATTATAAATAATAGAGATTGAGCTCCGGGAAATGGGAGTTTTTTATTGGAAATTTCTTCCTCTTTCAGAATCTTTTTTTGAAAATTCTTAAATATTAATATTTTATGAATAATTAATTGGTAAAAAACGAAATGCCGTTTTTTTCGTCTTTAATTATTGTTTATAACTTTTGCAATATTTTATGTACGCTTTTAGCACATTTTTCTAGGCGTTATTCCGAATCCAATGAGCTATCACACATAATTTTAAGAGCAGTATCTCTATTTTAGACCATTTTCAACGTGTCAACTAGACTAGTGAGTCTTTTTCCTACTGTATCATGTATGCAACTTCGCCAGATTTCAGTCTTCTTAGGACAAGTGTACAATATTTGTAATAGAGCCTACATTTTGTGCCTAATGTATTTACTGTCACGCGGTTGCACACGCGTGCAGGTCTCGGCCGCACTCGGGTCATAGGATGTTACAGTTCGCGCGCGTACTGTACAGGGGTGGTCGACTTTGTATGAATGACCTTGGACCAAAAAGGGGGCAGTTCGGTGCGACAAGAATGGTTATATTTCAATATATCGCTCTCTGTCTTACATGGTTAATATTACATAAAAGTTACTTAAAAACCACAACAGATGACACTATCCCGCTTCTAGATCGCGCTAGCGAAAACACTAGACGTATGTATATAAGGGCTCACGAACATTTCGTGACGTAGTAGTTATGATTTGTGCGTGGAGGTGGTTGCTCGGTTTTGTTGGAATGTAAAATTTAACTCTAAAGAGAAATTTAACGTTAACTTAAACTTTAATTACGTATCTTCAATTTCCCGCCATATTCATATAATCAAATATATAGTCCTCCTTTGTTGGAAGGCGGTTAAAAGTTTGAGGGGGCAGATCACTAGAGGCGCTATTTGGTCCCAATTTTTTTGTATGAAGTCGACCTTCTTCTCCGCGAGTAATAGTGTTCTGTGGTACTGTACCCGTTATTACAAAATATTGTATGAATGAAATAATAGGATGCGAGTAGTCTGAACGAGGCCGAAAGCCGCGTGACTAGAAAAGGACCCTTAGACTGAGACAAATGATCCAGAATCCGGAAGGCCTTGGAAAATCCTAAGGATTGAAAATGGAACTCTGCGCTACTACAATAGAGTTGAAAATCGAACACATGAATGTTAAGTCAAATGTCAATGTCATATATGACAGCTCGACACTCGAAACTTCCATTTTTTCCGGATTCCGGAGCATAATTTAACGTAACTCAAAGTCGTTCTTTATTACTTCCATCAATTGAACATATTTTTATAATATCTAGCGTTAACTTACCAAGATACGAAACTAACCTCCTTGAATACGCAGTACCTCGAATAAAATAAAACTACTTATTATTAAATTAAAGATATTATCAATAGATTTAGTACGACACGATCATGAGCATAGTTTATTTTTTTATCATTGATGTTAAATGTTACTATTTTACACACTTATTGTATGAAATTAAATATATTAATAATTGTTGTTTGTGTATTGTACTCAAAGAATAATACAAGTGTTATTATAGTTTGAGCTCTTAGGGCTTGCAAGTATAAAATACGTACCTACATTGTTTATTTTATGAGAGAAGAATAAAATGAGGCATGCTTACGGAAAAATGGACTGAAATTTAATGTTGACAATAAAAATTATTCTTTTATTAAAACAAATGTTTTAATTTGATTTCTGAACATAAGTATTGATCTGTGGGTTAATTTCTATTTGGAATCACGTAGACACACTAATAAGGAAATTAGAACCCCTAATAGGGTAAAATAGGGGTTGAAGGATGTGGGTGTGTTTTTTTTTTTTTTAAGAAATATGGGGGCAAACGAGCAAACGGGTCACCTGATGGAAAGCAACTTCCGTCGCCCATGGACACTCGCAGCATCAGAAGAGCTACAAGTGCGTTGCCGGCCTTTTAAGAGGGAATAGGGTAATAGGGGAGGGTAGGGAAGGGAATAGGGTAGGGGATTGGGCCTCCGGTAAACTCACTCACTCGGCGAAACACAGCGCAAACGCTGTTTCACGCCGGTTTTCTGTGAGCCCGTGGTATTTCTCCGGTCGAGCCGGCCCATTCGTTCCGAAGCATGGCTCTACCACGTATAAAATATGGAAAAAAAAGTGTATGGAAAATCTTTAATTTTGCACAGATTTCGCTGAAAATTAGGATTATAAATATATTTTTGTGCGCTCTGTGGCCTGTGGGTGTAAAAAAAGGGTTAAAAGATTTTATGGAAAATAATATTTAAAATCTGCTAGATGCATTTTTTCATGAAATTTAATATCTGACCTTATAAATAAAAATTATTGAGCATGTATTTTATGACTTTGAAATTCGTCCCCTGAAGGGTGAAATGGGGGTTCAAAGTTAATATTTACCGAAACCGTACATCTTTCCGCGATAAAACGGCTATGCCTTTTCCGGTGGTCTACTCTATAGCAGTGCCAAATTTCATCAAAATCGGTGAAGGAGCCTGTTCAATACAAACAAACAAATCTTTCTACTTTAAAATAATTAAATTAGAATGAATTGATAGATTTATAAGTAGAAGTGGAAATGTAGATGGAATAAAAACACTAAATTTACACCCCTCTATTTTCGTCAAGGGTTAGAAAGAAGAATGTGCGACGTGGTTGTTTTTGTATTTCTCGCAAATTTTGTGTTAATACAGTTCATAATGGTAATATTGGTAGTATTACTTATTCGTTGGCGTGCATAAGTGTGGGGAAGTGATACAAATCCAAAATGCGTGTTTAATTGGGTTTCCGGCCAAATCTCCCTAGGAAGTTTCAGTAAAGCGTCTATCACTTTACTGAATCGACCGACTTGACTCCATGGCTGTGTTCCGCGGAAAAAACGCTAACAAAAAAAAGCGTAAGCAAAATGGCGACCGCTGGCGTTAAATAAGCAAAATGGCGAATTATGTTAGCAATATTGAAGTTAGCAAACGTGTCCTGGCCTTAGATCGTATACTACTGGCCTTTGAGTATCCAACTATATTGGATACTTAAAGCTACTGGCCGATAATCTGTTTTTTAGTGCTAACAAGTGCTATATTCCACGGAACACAGCCAATGGGTGTATTTTTTTGTTGCGTACGTACGTTTTTCAACTATTTATTTGGACTTTGACTAGACCAAACCAAAGGACTAGACTTTGGACTTGGCGATTTTATATACGGTGATGAAAATTTGAACGAATATTCAATTTCCTGCCTTTTTACCAGGGCTTCAAATATCGTTATTTTTTCATAACGTTACTGCTTCATGGGCAAATATAACGTTATGAAAAAAATAACGATATTAGGAAATAATGATATTAATAACGGTAAATCGAGATTAATAACGGTAAATGTTATATTATAACGATATTTTTTCGTTATGTTACTAGATAACGTTAAAAAAATTACCGTTATCTGGCTAACATTATGAAAATAACGGTACGTAACAATATTTTTCGATATTTTTTCTGCTATTCGATAACGTTATGAAGCCCTGCTTTTTACTTGACACTGGCAAATAGTCCTAAGCCGACGCCATATTTAAATAATAAAAAAAATCAAATGTCAAATCCCCAAATGTCAATGTCATTGTAGCTTGAAAATTGAAATGGCGTATGGCGTTGTAATTTGTAATCATTTCAATTTTCAATATCAAAAATAAACTAAACCAATTTGTATAAAAACTCCAAAACATTCCTTAAAAGAAACATTAATTTATTATAAGTGAATCCTCTTACTACTACCTGTTGGATTAACGTACGGAATGGGATCTAAGAAACACAAGAAAGAATCGAAAAAGAAGAAGCATAGGAGTCGATCTCGATCTCCCTTAGATAATGAGGAAAGAGAACGTAAAAGGCATAAGAAACATAAGGATCGCAAGAAGGATCGTTCCCCTGATGGTGAGTAAATTTTCCTGTTCCTTTTTATGCGCTAAATATCAATGGTGAATTATATATTCAAGATAACCTCCAAAATGAAACTTTGGTAGTGATGATTCTGCTAGTACGTGCAACGACCTTCTATAAAATCAATGAGTACGTGTACAATACGGCCGATGTATCTTGGCGAGTCTGAACTTCGCGCAGAAGGTTGCGCAATAACTGTTTCTCAGTGTTTTCGTATTTATTTTATTTGAACTAATTGGTCAACTGTATTAGGGACATTTTATTAGTACATAGGTATATAAAAATAATACAATAACAGTTTTCTTCACGAGTTGTACATGGGCTAAAGTTCGCAGAGCCTATGTTCACACCCGTCAAGATACAGCGGCCGTAGTGTAAAATGCGTTATGATAATCATACTTTATTTAGTAAGAATTGAATATCGAAGATAGACTTGAATTACAAATCACTGTTGGTATTAGCGTTAAGTACAGTTGACATGATAATGGCATATTTTGGTCGTAATTTCAGACTGGTGGCATTCGAGATGAAAGCGCATCCCGAGTGCTCCTTCACTGAGGTGGGTATGGTGGATCTGCTTCTCTTCAGGGACTTTGTGGATAATAAAAACTATATATGTATATTACAAACTTTGCTACTCTTAGAAATTATGAATTCAAGAAATCTATCTTAAGTATATATCATCAGAGAAATATTATAAATGCAATGTAATGTAAAAACAGCTGAATGGATTAAAATGAAATTTGAAACACAGATGAACTATGAAATATGAGAACTATGAATATCTAGATAGGGGAATTTTATTTTTATGAACAAAGTTTAGACATCATCTACCAAAATAATAACTATATGTATTATCCAATAATCTTTAACATTAGTAGAAAAGCTGAACATTGAAGTGGATTTTTTTATTTAAATATTAAATCGAATGATAATTTATCAGAAGTATTCTAGTTCTGCGAGATAACAGTTATATAATTTTGAATGTAATATTTGTGTACTTATTGTTTAGTTGGTAGCGAAATAATTATGTTTTGGCTATCATTTTACTGATGGAAAAATTAAAATCATGGTATAGCAGTATTCCTTGGAAATGTTTTGACCAAATTGAATATTTTTTTTTGGTATGTGTAATAGGTGGGAGAGTTTCTTTAAATTACTTTACTTCCAAACCCTATCACTTTAAATGATACATAATATTTACCATGCAGTAAATAAATACAAAAACACATTGGCTGTGTTTGGCAGAAAAAGCTCTCAGATGTGCTTGTAAGCAAAATGCCGATGGCTAAGCGCTGTCAACTGCTAAATGCTGTTTTCTTTTAGGACGCTAAGTTAGAATTAACCATAGGTTACTTGACCTTGTTTTTATTTATGTCCTAAATGCTTCATAATTGTTTCATTACATGAAAATAAATTATTACATTATTTTGAAACCTAAAAACCTCCAAAAAAAACAGTCCGTTGTAGTAAAATGGCAGTGTGATGTTCCATTTGATGTTTTGACATAAATAACTTTTTAAGATGTCATGAACTATTTAATTAAAAAACATGTTCTGTTTCACTACTACATAATATGTGTTTAGTGTGTTGTACTATACAAACACACTAAACACATCCTTTCCGGAAGATGTCAGACTACATTTGAATCTTTTTGTTTATGTCAGACTACATTGGATTTGAACAGAGTATAGCTAGGAGTAGATGTAACATATAATAAACTAGATGTTGCCCGCGGAAATGTTAATTTTGCAGGAACCATACATTTTTCATGTAAAATATTGGTGTAATAGTATGGAAGCCTACGTGCGTGAGTTGGTCGCTTATGGCCTGTTTTATCTTGTACAGCAGAAGGTCTTAAAATTATTGTAAGATAGATGTTGCCCGTCACTTCGCGCACGCAAAAGTTAATTTCGCAGAAACCGTACATTTTTCGGCGATAAAAAGTAACCTATGTCCTTCCCTCTGGTTACTCTACATCTGTGTCAAATTTCATCAAAATCGGTCCAGCAGTTTCAGAGCCTATTCAATGCAAACAAAATCTTCCGCTTTTATTAGATAACATTAACACAATATAGACCAGCTTGTAATTTTTAAATTTCCAAGAGATTTACGTCTTTAGTTTTAAAATATAATATTATAGACATTAATACACATTTCCCAGTTTAAAAATAGCATAAATGATGTTTTAATGTCAAACAGTAAATATTTAAAGGTTTCAAGACACCTTAAAAAATCAAGATGTAAATGATCAAGTAATTTCATTTATTGTTTTTTTAATAACTATTATTTATTATGTCCTTCCCTTAAAATGTTGATTAATTATTTGAATATTGTTTTAAAAGATATATATAATATTAGACTAAGGCGTCCCCCACATTTAGGTGGCGACTGACATTGAGTATTCGCTCTATGTAATGTTCACATGAATATTTGTTCGTTGTGAGCAAATGCTCACAACACCTAAATATTTGCGACAAATATTTGCTCGCCTGTGCTCCATCCCATCTATTCAGTTAAGGCAGCGACTGACTTGTAATGTAACATTCAAAGGGATTCGCCAAAAAACCGACAGCCGAGTGGAACGCGCTCGGGCGCTCGGCGTTGGTATCGAGCTGTTCAGCTCGCTGTACTACATGCCGAATATTCGACTTGTAACGTGCTCACATCGAGCGAATATTCAGTGTCAGTCGCCGCCTTGACGTGGGCGCGTTTCTCGGGCGTGTGAGCGAGCCCGCTGCGTAATCGTCACGATTTGCCGCCGTGTGGCCACGTCCGAGAAACGCACACGCCTAACGTGGGGTCAGCCTTAAAGATGGAATTATCATGATTTGGATCTTTGTATTTTAACATTACTACTTTTTAAGTTTGCCTTTCACTTACATACAAACAGCAAATATTTACTCTTGTTACAGTGGAAGAAGTTCCAGTTGACTCACATTTGCATACGTCAAAAGACAATGGCGCTGCGAGGTCGCGCAGTCCCAGCAGCACTAGAAGCCGGGAACATAGAGAAAGAGACAGCAATAGGTAGGTACCCTCTGACTTCATTTCTACAACGCCATAGCTATTCTTCAAGATTTCATATTACAATCAATTAAAGTTTTATATGTATAGAATAGAGTACCATTTTATGATTATTTATTAATGTAAAGCTGATGTATTTTTATTTTTTATTGTTAGCAGGGACAAGAGCCAGGATGTTGAAGTCAGCTCTTCCCCACCATCAGGCAAAGCTCAGGAGAGTATGTCGATTGAAGAAACAAATAAATTACGAGCAAAACTTGGTCTCAAACCACTGGAGGTTAATGAAAAACCTGCAGGTACGTAAACAACTATTAAGCTACTCGTAATACACATGTTCCATGTTCATGTTGCAAAATCAGCAATTTTCTTAATTCACTAAAAGATTTTGCTTAGAGATCCCAGGCATTTGATAAATTATCTAATTATTATGTTACAAATAGATGATGGTAAGATCAAAGACGATCTGGGCGAGTTTTACCACAAGCCAGCTACCAATATATCGAAACAGCGTGCCTCGGAGAAAATACGTGAACGCCTCGAAGAAAGAAAAGAAAAGAGGAAAATAGAGGAAAAGTATGATTTACATACCAATTTGTGAAATTTATTTATTATTTTATGTTATTTTTGGATTGTTCTTTGTATAATTAATACATTATTTTTAGGCTAAAAACTACACTGCTTGCTGACGACTCTGATGGCGAGGATGCTTCTGCCTGGGTGAAAAAATCTAGAGATTTGGATAAACAAAAACAGGAAGCTGCCAAAAGGGTAAGTGTAAGTTAAGTGCGATGAAATGCAAATCTTCCATTGCTTCTGGTTTACGTTACACTTACATATTAATATAATAATTTTGATCTTCATACTTCTCCAACCTTTCTTTTGTTAATTTCGGTGCAGATCCCAAGACAGCTTTAGCATGTCCCTCGGACAGCCCTGAGATCATGTCTAAGGATTTTTGTGGTTGGGAACAGCAGTGGTGGGAATATGTGGTGGGCCAATGCCCATTTAAAAAAATGCGATATAATAATATCTAAAATATTTATTGGGCCTTCTTTTAGGTCTTCTTTTGAATTTCAATGAACATGTAACTTCACTGGTGCTATCATGCATATTTTCTGTTTAATATGCACGATAGCACCCGTCAAGTAAAAATTTTTATTTTTTGTCAGGCGGCGATGTTGGACGAGATGGACGAGGTGTTCGGCGTGGGCGTGCTGGTGCAGAAGGAGTTGTCGGACGCCGCTGGACCCAGCCGCGCGTACGGACACTCGCAGCTGCGGGGGCTGCGCGTCGCACACGACCTCACTGCGGTGAGTGCTTAATTGTCATTCATTATATTATACTTAGCAACCTAAGAGTTTTAAGAAACGAGACCGCGACCCGAGATTGAAATAGTGTCGCGGATCCATAGGCATCACGTAGGGACAATTCCGTATGAGTTATTTAATAACCTAACTTAACCTCTAATGGATTTCACAATACGAATTGTATATTTGATACGATTAATTGCAGCTCCCCGACGAGCGCGAGACAGTCCTGACTCTGGCGGACAAGGACGTGCTAGCCGACGACGCGGAGGACGTGCTCGTCAACGTCAACATCGTCGACGACGAACGATACAAGAAAGTATGTTGTTTTAGAATCTTAAGGACTTAGAAAAATGTTTCAGGTACATAAGTAGTAAAAATCGCCATAGTAAGAATTTCAATACAACGAGAATATTAGTTATTTACTTATAAGCTTTTATTATACTAATTAAACTTTTATTGGTTAAATTGTACAGCTACATATTAAAATAAATATATTGAAATCGTCAGCCAAGGCCTGTCTATACACCTAAATATATAATACATAATAAAGTCAATGTTTTGTAGAACATAGTGGAGCGTAAGAAGGCGGTGGCGGGCTACCAGGCGTACGATGAGGAGGCGGAAATGGCGGCGGCGCTAGGTCAACCGCGCGCGCTGCTGTCCAAGTACGACGACGAGCTGGACCCCGAGCGCGAGAGCCGCGAGCGCGGCTTCCGCATCGGTGACGCGCGCGCATTGCGCGAGCAACGCGAGAGAGAGAGACAGGTAACACTTATCTCTATCTATGAATAAGGCGACTGTCATGCCTCGGGTTTTTATCCTGCGATATTTTTTCATCCCCGGTCCGTATTACTATCGTGATACGCGATAAATTCAAATAAAGCATTCGCCAGACAGTCAAAGCTTTTGAAATTTGTGCCCGAATTTCGGAGATACATTTACTGTAATGAGATTCTTATAAAAACTTGTTTACTAAAATGTATACACCCTAGAATTCATTGTTGCGGTCAAACGACAATCGTCTATGTATCTAATTGATTACTATATTAACCCCCTTGGCCTTTACTAATAAAAATATTTACACAATTAAAAAGCTATTCAATGTAGCTGTCCTTGTATGATTCTTTGGAAAAGTTACTTGAGAGATAAAGACAGAAACATTAAATAGCTTAACTGCTTTGTAATTATTTTTATCAGTAAGGGGGTTAATAAATAAAGGATTAGCGGAGGTAAAACAAAATATCCCACACAACTCCTCGTTTTACAGAGGAAGGAGCTACTAGAGGGCGGGCCGGAGCGGCGCCTCGAGTCGCTGATACTGCCCGAACTGCGCATCGCCTCCGACTACATGGACGAGCACGAGATCGAGGCCAAGTTTAAGAAGTTCAAAAAGAAGGTATACTAATTTACCACCACTAGCGAAATTTACAGATAAAATATGAAGAAGAAAGAAGCAAATGTTTATAATTATTGCCACCGATTTATGTTTTATATTTTTGGAAATTTATATGATATAGGAGGGTCAGGACTTAGATCTGAACCTTCAGACATTATGTGGGCTTAGGTTGTCGTGCAAAGAGATCAAAAATTTTTTAAAGTACGCTTTTTAAAAACCGCCGAGAACAGTATTCGCCATGGTGGTTGATAGATTAATATCTGTGCTGTGACGTCATACTAGTACTATTTGTAATCTATGCTAAAGTAAATTATAGGCCAGCCCCTAGGACTAGCGATTCAGGCGCGAGGATTCAATTAACACGATGGCAGAGGTCTATTTCAAATTAAACAGTTTAGTCTTTAAAACACAATATACTTTATTCAGAGTTTAATCTTTACACTATTATCACACGATATATTTAGAGCTCACTATAACAGGAGCTCTGTCCCGATTACAATGCAACTCTCCAATTTATACTTTCAAAACAAATACTGATTTATTCATTACAACATTATCACACGATATATTGAGAGCTCATAGAGGAGCCCTGTCCCGAAGAGATCACAATGCCACTGACTCTCACATAAAAATATTAGCCCTTATATACAACCCAAAATTGTTTCTAGAACATTCTATGCACCTGACACCTGTCTTTTACCGATTTGTTCGCAAAAGATTTACACACAGTTAAGTTGTGATTTTTACTATCACATACCGCGCACTTAACGTCGCCCGATCGCGGCTGCACAGTGGTGTGCACGCGATGTGTATCGACTTGTCGCCGGTTCGGAACACTATAGCCATGTTTATATACATTATTTACATTCATTTTTCTCTGGTTGCCATCGATATTTAATGGCAAGTAGTACGACGATGCTTTCGTTATGTGACTCAAAAAATCTAATATAATATTTAAATTAGGCGATATGCGATAGTCCTCAGTGCCATATTTTAGCTTCATTACATACTCGCCATACTGCGCTCTCTGGGCGGGCGTGAGCTTACTCAGCAACTCTTGAGTAATCTGTGGGTTATTTATATAACCTTCGGCCTTAATATTTTTGAGAACATATACACAGTTTCTCACGACAGCCGTTATCTGGCGCAGCTCGACGCCGCTGTCGGAGACTCTAGGCAAATTATTTATCTTTTGTATAGCACTCTGTAACAGTAGGTTAGGGTGTCCAAATTCTTCCTCTAACGCTTGAATAATATATACAGATTGAGCGCCTGTACGTAGCAGGTCCTCAACAACGTACCTGGCTTCTCCGCGCAGTGAACGTTGTATTCTCATCGTGTTTTCGTAGTCGTCGTAGTTTGACGAAGACATCTCGTACGCCCTTTTGTACGAGAGCCACTCAACCGGGTTGCCATCATACACCGGTAATTCGTAGTACTGTTTGTTCTGTTTCGTCATACTCGAAACTATGACGTCTGCCAGCCTCAGTATGCTGGAAGGCGTACAATCATCAACAGTAACACGTTCGGGGTCAACGGCCCGTCTCTCAGCCTGCGTGGCCACGGGCTGCACGGCTGTGTAGCGGGGGGCGCGGGCGACAGCGGGGTACTCCACCGCGTCCTCGCAACCAGACCCATTCGGTTGCAGCTCTCCACTCAGCCACTCATTCATTTGTTCGAGAACTGTGTCTCACATAAAAATATTAGCCCTTATATACAACCCAAAATTGTTTCTAGAACATTCTATGCACCTGACACCTGTGTGCCCAGCTGCATAATTTTATCAAAACATGTTGTTGTTTACTACAAATAATTCCCAGAAATATCACGCAGGTGGCTCGTTTACCGACAACGGTTAAAGTGGAGTGCTGATATAATATTAATTATTTTGTTACATACAAATTTTATCTTACATATTTACTATTCTATTTTATACAATTATAAACACAATAACAACATGACAATTTATATTATACAAATAATTTTGTTGCCTACATAAATAGTAAAAAAAGTAAGTAGTAAAAAAATGGCGCTGTGACGTTCCATTTGACTTTTTGACATAAATGTAAATTAAATGTTAAGAATTTTAGAACAAACAGAAAAGAACACAGGAAAACCATTTTGAGCTAATTTAATATAGCATGTAATTAGGGGAAACAAAATACATAAATAATGACTTTATAAGATGTCGTAACTATTGATTTACAAAAACACTTTCTGTTTCACTATGTACTACATGTTATATGTGTTTGTGTTGTCACATCCTTTCCACAACTTACTTCGAGGTGTTTTCATTAGTAGAAATTAAAAAACAAAAATGCTTATTTTTAAATCAACTTTATTTATCAATCTGAAAGTTTTTAATTTATGACATCGCAAGAATTCATTGTTTTAAACACTTACGGATTTTGTCGCTGTGCACTTTTCTTTTGCCCGACGTTTCGGCTACTTTCCAGCAGCCGTGGTCACGGGAGGACTGAGGTATCAGTTGTCCTATTTGTTGAAGTTATTCAAACTACCCGAAGATTCTTCAAGCCTATGCCTAGCCTATATATACATATAAATTTCACATAGGTAGTGAGATAATGTTTAAATCATTTTCATGATTAACAGTTTATTTTGAACACTTTTGAATTTATTGTTACTAGGGTAAGATCCGGAAGAAACCGAAGCAGGAGCCGATCGATGTGGACGAGCACGAGGCCGGCACGGCGCCGCTAGAAACAGACGACACCGGTAACTTCTTTGGCTGTTTAAAACTGCTTGTTTCCTATTCAAAATTTTTACATAATATTAACTAATATACATTTCCACCAAGAAGAGCACAATTAATGCGGTATATAATTATCTATTACATGGTATAAAAATAACACATCATGTATTATTTGTCCATTTGACGGTGACGTGAAAAATTCCGCGCTTCGCAGAGGTGAAGCCCTCGGTACTGGACAGCGCGGTGGACGAGGACGAGGTGGAGCCGGACGGCGAGCTGCAGGCGGCGCTGGCGCGCGCGCGCCGCATGCGTTTCCACCAGAACCAGGCTGCGCTGCCCAAGGTACTCGGGACGTTATCAAATTGTCGTTTTGCAGGCCCTATAAAGTTTAGCATTTATGAGTTGGCGGGAAACCTATTTTTACAATAGTCCAATTGCATTTAACTTGCAACTTCAAACCAACTGCACTCAAGACTGCATTTTGGCTGCACTGCTATAAAACTGCAAAGGAGTTATTGATGGGGCTGTATTTCCAGGTGGAGGAGATCCTGGAGCGTGTGAAGGAGGAGACGGTGGAGATGGACGAAGCGGGTGCGACGGCGGACGGTATGGTGCTCGACGCCACGGCCGAGTTCTGCCGCACGCTCGGCGACATACCCACGTACGGGCTCGCCGGCAACCGCGACACGCAGCCCGACCTCATGGTGAGAGATATTTTATTTATTTATAACCAACCTTAACAGGTTTTCTATCTTTACAGGAGCTTATCCTAATATGACAGACAAGTAACAATAATAAACAATAAACATCAAATCATAATAACTAATAAAGTGAATTTCTTAAATATCGAGATAACAATTCCATATAACTACTGCGACTATTGACTTACTTCAGAAATCTTATGAATTAAAACATACTATAAAATATGCAGCCTTAGTAAAGTCGTTCAGTGAACAATCAAATATATCAGCTTTCTCGTCTACCGCGTTGAGCGTGCGCAGCGCGCGCGTCAGCTGCGCCTGCTGTAAGAGATTGGTGCGTGCTGCTGGCACCGCTAGCATCACACCAGTGGCAAAGGCTCGTTTTCTTTCGTAGCCCTATAGCCTGTATAATAGGTAGAGATTTGGATGAGAGTCAAAAGGTAAGTGGTAAGTGAAGCCGATAGAAATAGTTATAGGAACCCCACGCCACTGCAACACACACGGCATTTCAGGACGCAAGCATTGTGTAAAAATTAAATAAGCTGACAAATAAAATTTGTAACTAAGCTATCCGACACTTTTTAGAATGTCGGTAAATTCTATAAAAGCATGTAGTATATATTTTCTTGTATTCGCGTAAGTAAAATTACGCTATATGACGGTATATTAGATGCACGCTTGATGTTTATGTTACATTTTAGGATTTCGAAAAGGAGGAAGTTGATGCGGAACCCGACGTTGACATGAACGCGGGCGCCTGGAGCCGCGTCGACGTCGACAACGAGAAACCGCCGGATCTTGTAGCCGGTATGTCACATACAATTTATAGTTCAATACTATTTTTCTCTTCAGTAATTTTTTGGTGTCTGAATCCTTGTACTAAAAATATATTTTGGGTTCGATGGTCTTACGTTATGATAATTGTATTATTTGGTGTCGCGGATATCACGTCTAATCCCCTGCTACTACTAATACTACTACTAAAAAAATAAACTACACTGTATAGGCGCAGGAGCGGGTGGCGCGTTAGAGGCCGAGCCGTCACTAGGCGCGGGCGTGGCGGGCGCGCTGCGGCTGGCGTGTAGCAAGGGGTACCTCGAGCGGCCTGGCGCCGCGCCCGCGCCGCGCGCCACGAGGTCCACGCTCCAGCTGCTCGCCGCACGACACTACTGCATCGAGGACAAGAGCCACAGGTATTGCGCACATTACAGTTCCGACAACAGCCGGGATTTCATTGTCGTCGCTACTAAGACAACTATGTGAACTACTCGTAGAAATAAAAGTTGCGAGCTTAGGTAGCTTTGATTTTTTAAAATCAATTTCGATTTTAAAAATAAATGTCACCTTTCAAAAATTATATTTAGTATCCTTTCTGCTATCAATTATATCTTATCAAATAAATACTAAAGGACATTTTTGTATGGTCACTGGCCGGTGTGTTCAATAGAGTTCTTATGTCTGTAAGTATATCGCTTATACCTTATAATTACCGAAACGTATCGCTTTATCTTATGAATCGACCGGATATGTCTTTCACCTTAGAGCGTGACGGATAAGCCTCACTCACAGCCTACAAAGAAATTCTCGCTCGGGTACACTCGGTGGTCCCGAGTTTACCCGATAGAGCCTTTCACCTCAGAGCGTGATGGATCAGCTTCACTTAAAGCCTACGAAAAAATGTGTGTGCAGTGCGCGAAAAGTTTTCACTTCATAATAATAGATTCGTAGTTTAGCTTCAATATTGCATATTGTCCAGAATCTAACAATTAACATACATCGTGTGATCTTATCACAGTACCGAGGACGACAAGTACGGGCGGCGCGAGCGCGGGCACCACTCCGGCCCGCTGTCGGAGTTTCGCGAGAAGAGCAACTTCCGGCCGAACATCAAGCTGGAGTACGTGGACGATGACGGCCGCCCGCTCTGCCCCAAAGAGGCATTCCGCTACCTCTCGCACAAGTTCCACGGCAAGGGGCCCGGCAAGAATAAACAGGAGAAACGCATCAAAAAGGCCGTGCAGGAAGGGGTGAGTTCAACTAGCTAGAGAAATCAAAATAAAATACTTGTCATTTTAATCTAATTTTAACACTACACTTGTATGGTTTAGACTTTAGAGTACCTGACACCAACTCTTAAAAATGTTTCTCCCGAAACTAGTTAGTTATACTATTTACAGGTCTAAGAGATAATAAGCCAGAAAGAAAGGTTATGTATTCAACATAGAGACTTACGCGTTAATAACATAAAACTAACGTGTCTGTCAGACTCTACTCCCTAATTTTGGGGGGAAAACCCCTAAGTTGGCAACAACAACGTCTGTTGTACGGCCTAATCACCGGACTGCTCTACACACGCACAGATTTGGTATGGAGCGGACTAAATCCGATGCGGACAGGACAAACCCGTCCAGGTCTTCTAGTGTGTGGCGTATACTACTATAGTCAATTCGCGTTAAGAAGGCAGTGTACATGCTTACAAATGTCAAAAGTGACCAATAACGCATAAACTGTGTTTACATTAAGTAATTAAAGTAAGCCACTTTGATATATGTACGCATGATACATTGCCTTCTTAACGCAAACAGACTTTAGATTAATTATGTTCGTTATTTTGTACTTGTTAAAGTATTGTTCTAAATGTTTGCTGTAATATTTCAGTTGATGAAGAAGATGAGTTCGACCGACACTCCGCTCGGTACGCTGCAGATGCTTCAGCAAAAGCAAAAAGACACGCAGTCGCCTTTCGTGCTGCTCAGCGGAACCAAGCGCGAACCAAACCACTAGAAGATTTGTTAACATTGCTGCAGGGGGTTGGAGATACCCGGTTGGAAAATTTTTATAATAATATTTATGTTCAGTTCATATTTATACGTAATACTGCAATTCACCTATTATGGATTATGTAATTCTTTATACCTAACATTTACGTTTAAAGTAACAAGTACCAGGGCAAACATATTTAAACCACACTGTAAACCTAACCATTACCGTTAATAAAACTTGTAACTAGATCTAGTTCTATAAAAATAAGAACATATTCAAAACTAAAAATTTTCTTTTATTACTTCATAAATTCATAGACCGATCAAAACTTAAAATATTATAAAATTAAAAAAATATATAAATCTAAATGAGATTGGGGTCAAAGTGCGTGCGCGGCTGTTTGGTCTGCGCCTCGCGAAGCCGCGTGTCGCGCACGAGCGGCGGTGTCTGCGCGCGCCGCACCGCCGTCGTGCCCGCCAGTCGCAGGTGCGTGTACAGCGGGATCTGCCGAAAATATTCTATATAATATGCGTGGCTGGCGTGAATATGTTGATATCTCGACATGTATGTTTTTCTTTTTTTCCTTTAAACGGTTCCCTTGCGTGTGCTTTTATATGATAAAAAAACTCAATCAAATTTTTATTGGTAATTTTTGTAATAATTGCCTCTGGTAATATCTGGATATCTCAATTTTGAAGGTACATAGTGTGACAAAAGGACATATTATATTAACGGTTTATAATATAAACCATTATAACATTGATATAACGATTTATTAACTTATGCTCAAAACGAAACATAAAGAATAAGATTGTCAACATATTCATATAACATTTTATCAACTAACGCTCCACAACGACTATTGTCCATTTGATAATATAACGATTTATCAATATATTATGATTCTCAAAAAATATACTGTCACATTGATATATCGACATAATATCAACTTATGCTTGCTTTATAAAACAAAATACTATAATATTCAACACATTGACATAACAACTTAACAATCTAAGTAGGTACCTATGTAATATTCGCCATATCAATACGTTCACCAGGTTATCAATTATATATTAATCAAATTAAGAGCATTAACGCATAGCGCGTGAAGTCAACTTTGGTGAAAAATATGCACACAGCTGCAGCCTGCAGCGAGCGTCTTTGTGTGCGTGAATAGCTCGACGACTGTAAGCCAACTAACCCACATTGATACTTGCCTTACTTTAATTACTTTACGATAATAATAATAACGATAATAATTATTATTGAATTTTGATTATGGTATACATAATATCATAATAATAATTATATTCTGTGTCATATTACTTAATATATAATATAACATATTATCTACACAAAACATACAATATCAGTAGGTAATGTAATACTAACATAATATTATGGAAAATAAAAATACCTTGAAATAATACTTTTATACTATTTTAATTAATATAATTTAGTTATACAGCTGAAATGTGTTTATTTAAATCTCTTTGATTTTTACCCGACTGTCAAGACGTTATGCTTTTCGCCCGGTTATGTTTTTCGCGCGTATCTTGCATGTATAAATGTATGCATGTATGCAATATGCATACATTACATTACATAGATTCTGGAACACAAAATAAACATTTTATGTTTTAAACAAGACAATTTTATTATGTTTTTCGCGCGTATCTTGCATGTATAAATGTATGCATGTATGCAATATGCATACATTACATTACATAGATTCTGGAACACAAAATAAACATTTTATGTTTTAAACAAGACAATTTTATATACTTTTTTATATTTGTTATTTTTTATGACTAATAATTGTTCCTCTATAATTTTTAATTATTTTCACTACTAAAATTCCGGACAAAGCTCAGTCTCCCAGGTACTTTAACATCTTATATCAAGACGTCAAAATATTTGTGTTTTAAAAATTAAATACGAAATTACCAATTTAGGTGCTATTTTAAAGAAGAAAAGTATTAGTTACTAATACGTATCTAGATGTACTTATCATTTATATATGTCACCGTAAAATTGTAAAAACCGTTAGATTGTAAAAAAACTAGTGAAATTGTAAAATGTTAATAGACTTCGGACGTGAATATGCTGCCTGTAATTTAACACATTATTTATAGTTAGATAATAAATACCTATTTAGTTATGAATCTTTCGACATATTTTTACAATCTCGTTAGTTTTTTTACAATTTAACGGTTTTTACAATTTTACGGTGACATATTATATAAGTTGTTTCTTTTCGAGGCAAAATGATTTGGAAACAATTTTGTTTCTAAATCATAAGCTCGAAATCCAGACTACCGTTTGCCGCATATATGTACCTAGATAAAACTTGGTAATTAAGTAGTTAGTAGTTTTTACTTTGTACATACATACATAAATATAATCACGCCTTTTTCCCGTAGGGGCAGGCAGGTAACACTATTCTTTCCACTTGTTACGATCCTTACAATTTACATACTTGTTTCGCTTCGCCCACTTTAATTATTCCCTTCATACATGTTCATCAACATTCATATTAGTTTCCATGGAAGGTGCCGGATGTTGTACCTGCACTTCCTCTCTTTAAAAAAAACTTTCAAAATACTCTTTACATTTCTTTAACACACGTTCTTCTCCTTTTATAATGCTCCCATCTTGGCTCCTGATTGTACGCAGCTCCGAGTTAGAAGTTTAAGAAGTTTACTTTGTACATACAAATTAAGAATCTACTGCTATCTGAGGGGATTATATTGATTATTAAATACGTACCTCTTCATTTCGAAGTTCTACTTTTTCTGTTTTACTTTACTTGAGTGTTTTGCACATTGTCTGAAGTTAAACCACAAAGCCGTAAACACAAGAATTTTGTTATTTGAAAGCAGATGCATATTAACAATAAAATGAACATGCAAAGTAGTATATTGTTATTATTATGGCTGCGCTAGTCGGTTTTGTCTCCATGCAAACGTTATTGGTGATTTACTTTAAAGTCAAACATTATAGACCCAAAGTTTATGTAATATCGATTTTTATTACACTTATCTTGGTCGGTATGTGCTTATATTTCTAAAATTCAAATAGGGGATCGGACTACATCTGAAATATTTAGTTTCATTAATATATTCAGAAATATTGAGGCATTACTACTTGGTAAATGTAAAAAAATATATTATTTTATGTGTAGTTTACTAATTAAATACATTTAAAAAGTACCAAAAAATTTTTTTTTTTTGCTAAATTGGTAAACACAACCTACATCATTAGTTTACTCACATCATATACAAAAACATTAATTATGGTAAGTATGAACTTAAACGCACAAATATGGGAGATTTTTACAAATATATTCCGGCGGCCATATACTTCATATACTACTTCATACACCTTAACCTACAAGTGACGTCATTTGTAGGTCGACTTTAGGAGGTTAAGGTGTATGGAGCATCTAGGAGGCTCGCGAAAATTTTATACAAATCGCTATACCTTTGAAAATATTGACTTTTGATATACAGTTTCTTCTGAGAAGTTACTCATATTTAAGAGTACTATTCATTTATGTAATAAAATGGCCTGGAAAGAGTACTATTCATTTATGTAATAAATTAGGCCGATTGCCTATTAGTTAAGAAAATAATAGCCTCCAAACATCGGATGTTTAGCGCAAGTTTGACCGTAAATATAAAACAAATCAAGAATGAAAATAAAAAAGCAAGTACATACCGACACAGTTTTATTGTTCAGCAACTGAGATGACTTAAATTCGGACAAAAATATTATATAGATTTTTCATAAAACACGAACAGCCGATTTGGGTAATTTGAGGATACCTTTTCTAAAATACTTTACAAAACAGTATAAATGTGTGCACTATAGTTTCTCATATAAGTATAGATAACTATTTTATGGGTATAAGTATCCTTTTTTCCCAGATATTAGGTGAAATAACAAGCATTTTCCCCTCGCGCCGCACTGAGTTCCAGCCGTTGACTAGCGCTAGAATAAATAAATGTAGACTAACAACAGCGCCATCTACTGGGTCTAATTATGTTAAAATGTACTAAACTTTTAGCAGCTCTTGCCTTTGCCAAGTTTTCAAAATGTGTATGTTTTCTTTTTCGTGCGAACTTATTTTTATCTCCTATTATATTATCTATTATATATGTAAAATAATTTGTTATTACAATAAAAAAAAATTAACTTAAATAACAATATTTATTATTAAATTAAAAAATATATTTTCCAAATATCAAAATCTTTTTATCGGGGTGGATCTCGTACGCACTACAAAGGTCAACAGAGTTCATTGCAGAGCGCGGACCGATACGTCCACCCTCTGGAAAGGCTCACGGCCGTCTGATTTGTAAACGCTCGTGCGCCTGGATTTATACACTAGTTTTAAAAATTCATATAAAATTCGTCAAGCTAATTTACTTAAAAATTTAAATGGCATATTAAAGATAAAACGTTGTTCTTTTAGATTATGTAAGTAAGAAAGAGAAAGAGCAAGTGAAATACATAAATATCATCATTTTAAATAACTATAATTCCTGATAATTTCGCATTCTTTAAATTTTATTTTTATGAGATAGAAACGTATATAAAAATAATCTGACAAAGAGATAATCTACAAGAGGATCCAACAAGTTTGTAAAGATTTTTTGTTTTTAAAAAATGTAAGTGGTTTTAGCTATTATATGTTTTGAAAATGCCCCTGAACCTAAAGTTGTCAAAACGTCTGGTTAGTTTTGTCAGTTTTATTCAAAAGTTTGAAATTATTTTAAAATAAATGATAAGGGAAAAATTAGAATACAATATTTTCTAGTGTTTTTTTACATGTAAAAATCAGAATAACCAGTTTTTGTTAGATATTTTTGCTTTTGAAAAGTAGCGTTTTTGTGAAATCTGAGTCGCGCGCCGTTAACGCTCTTAATAAGAAAAAGTAGTAGGTAGATTACACAAAAAACGTTTTTATTTTTTAATAATTAAGTATAAAAAATCTCGTTTTAATCACACATTAAAATAACTTATGTTATAATGAAATAACTGTTGTTTTTCGTATATTATTTTTAATTTATAATACAAACAAACAGTATCCTTACTAAAAATTATGCAAAACTTTTAGATTTTTAATATACTTAAAAAATGCACCAAAAGGAAAAGTTAGTGTTAATTTTATAAACTCTCTAACTAATATATTGCTGCTGTAAATCAGGGTCGTCTTCATTTATATCTGGATCAGTAGGAATACAAACAGTTGTTTTTAAGTTTATATAAACATCTCGGAAAGCTGGATCAATGAATTCCAAAAGATCCAAAAGATCAATTAATTTCAAAAGATCAATTAATTCCAAAAGATCCATTAAATCCTTCTTTTCGTCACCACAGTGTATTTTTTGTCCAAAAAATTGGCCATGCCGTTTTTATTACTTAATTTTATAGGATTTGTGATTATAAATGCAGGACGAGAACACCCGACTGCCCATTTCATATAGAAGAATGCAAATTAGTACTTGAAAAAATTTTCTATGGTTTCCAGAAAAAACATAGAAACAGTTATAGTTCAAAAGTTTGATATTCTTTTAAGATTTTATTAATTGGTCTAAATAGTGTCTTAAAAGCCCTACGATAGCAAAAAACATCCAGGCTTTATTTGTTCAAGATAACGTATTTATGACTGATTTTGTAAATTTATGTTTTAATTTTTTTAACGCCATGCCGTTTCATATTTGGATTTGAAACTAAGACTGAAATATTCTTTTTATTGATACTTATAACCCAAAAAAAAAATGGGATCCAAATGAGGCGGGGCATCGGAGTTATTCAATTTTATATTATTTTGGATAGGGTTGTCACCGCATAGATGAATATTTGAAGTAGGTTTTTATATGCTCATTTTTCTAATGAAGTTCGTAACTTCAACAAAACAATTAATAGTAATAGTCTTTTTTACTTACTAGCTGCTGCCCGCGACTCCGCCCGTGTGGAAATTCATTATGTTATCCATAGTTTACATTTTCTTCGCGTTATACCTTTGCTCCCTTTTGCTTCACTGCTGTTGCACTCTTATATTGAAGTCAGTGAGATACTGAGAAGTTCAGTCACTATTTGGTTTGAACCTTTCTGTTTTTGGTTATTTATGTTTATTATACTGCATATTATATGATGTACCTCCGCCGTGTTCCATATTTGTAAGAAGTATCGATCTAAATATTTAAGTGTTCAGATTTATTTCAGCATAAAAAATCTAACATGCCTTGAATATACATAAATAATATAAATAAGTAAAAAATATATTGTCTTGTTCGCATGTACTAGTCGAAACACTGTGTGTTTGGTAGAGTAATATTTCAGGAATTTCAAGTGAAAACAAAGTTTTATTCAATTACCTAGCAGTTGTGCGCGGCTTCGCTCGCGTGACATTCAATTTCTCTGCACCTTCTTAATTTGATCGTTTTGATCAGAAACAGACACTTATTTTTTTAGGCATGTATTTACTTGCGACAAAACAATTAAATTTTGGATGTGAAAATATCGAATATTGAATACTAAATTACCAAGTTGGCGAAAGAATGTAAGGAACAAAAAAATTACAAATCTGGTGACTAAATAATACCACTGAATTTTGGCGACAATTTGTGAGTGCACATTTAATTTAAAAATAGGCACATATATTTTCCCTGATGTAGGTAACTCAAAAAACATACAAGCAGCAAAACGAGGATACATAAAAAAAACATAAAGGAGCATACAAAATATCCAATTTTTAATTTTTCTCGGTTTTAGGGGGATGTAGATATTGTGTAGATTAATTTTGAAATTTAAAAATGGCTGATATTTATTTTTCGTAAAATTGATATGGGTGTCGTTTATAAGGTTTTTGGGAGTGCTGGATTACGAAAATGACATTCGTTTTGAAATTCCAATATGGCGGACATACTTAATTTTATAAAAATAATATGGGTGTCCTTTTATTGGTTTCTGGGGGTGCTGATAGCAAAAAAAGTCATCCATTTTAAATTTCCTTAGTAACCCCGCAACCTCATATTTTCTTTATGATGGGAGAAAAAGAAATTTGAAAATATGGAATTTTCCAACATTTCTATAGCTTTATACATTCCTAATATCTCAATGTGCAGCATTTACATTTTTTTTTATAAAATTGATTCTATCTCGGAAACGGTGCATCCTATTGAAAAAATAATGAAAATTTCGTCCCCCTTAGAAACCCCGCAACATCATATTTCCCTCATGATGGGAGAAAAAAAAATTCGAAAATCCGGAATTTTCCAACATTTCTATATAGATTTATACATCTCTCGTATCTCAATGTACAGCATTTACGTTTTTTATAAGATTGATTCTATCTCGGAAACGGTGCATCCTATTGAAAAAATAATGAAAATTTCGTCCCCCTTAGAAACCCGCAACATCATATTTTCCTTATGATGGAAGAAAAAAAATTTCTAAAATCCGGAATTTTCCAACATTTCTATAGATTTATACATCTCTCGTATCTCAATGTACAGCATTTACGTTTTTTATAAAATTGATTCTATCTCGGAAACGGTGCATCCTATTGAAAAAATAATGAAAATTTCGTCCCCCTTAGAAACCCGCAACATCATATTTTCCTTATGATGGAAGAAAAAAAATTTCTAAAATCCGGAATTTTCCAACATTTCTATAGATTTATACATTTCTCGTATCTCAAATGTACAGCATTTACATTTTTTTTTTATAAAATTGATTCTATCTCGGAAACGGTGCATCCTATTGAAAAAATAATGAAAATTTCGTCCCCCTTAGGGAACCCGCAACATCATATTTCCCTCATGATGGGAGAAAAAAAATTTCGAAAATCCGAAATTTTCCAACATTTCTATATAGATTTATACATCTCTCGTATCTCAATGTACAGCATTTACGTTTTTTTATAAAATTGATTCTATCTCGGAAACGGTGCATCCTATTGAAAAAATAATGAAAATTTCGTCCCCCTTAGAAACCCCGCAACATCATATTCCCCCTCATCATGGGAGAAAAAAAATTTCGAAAATCCGGAATTTTCCAATATTTCTATATAGATTTACTAGCTTTTGCCCGCGACTTCGTCCGCGTGGAACAATACTTTGGGATATCGCTGAAATTTACCCGCGACTTTATTTATGACTAACGAAAGCGGAATCCTATTTTTTTAAACGGAACCCTAAAATAAAAGTAGCCTACGTTAGACCCTATAACATGAGCTATCTGCTAGTGAAAGTCCCGTGAAAATCGGTCCAGCCGTTTCAGAGATTAGTCGGAACAAACAGACAGACAGACCGACTGACAGACAGACAGACGGACAGACAAAAATTAAAAAAAATGTATTTTATTGTAAGTACCGAATATACTTTCAGATTCATTATGTAAAAAGCTGTTAATTTGAAGTTACAAACAGACACTTAAATTGTATTTAACTGTATAGATGTATAGATATTATAATGTATTATATTTTAAGATATTATCAATTTGATGTTTATAAAATAACTTAACTAAACTAAACTAAACATTAACCCGCACGCGCACCCCGCCTTGGTGACGCCCACTTCGCAACGGGCCGCGCAGCAGAAATCGTAATATTTTAATTTCGCCATAACTTCAAAACCAAACGTCCAATTGTAATCATTCAAAGACCAAATATTATCTACATAAACTGTACTTAGTGATGAAATAATTTATTTTGATAAGGATTAATAACATGAGTAAAATAAACGCGTTTAAATGTAGTCCAAAAAAATCCAAGATTTCTAAATAAAAAAATGGTTGTTGTGCCTCACTCGACATAGATGGGTATAGTGTGTCGCGGACTTTTTTGTAGATATTTATAAGATCTACAATTAATTAGAACATTTTATGGTTCTATCTTTTATAGTTTAGGCAGCGTACGCAAAATAAGTAACTTTTCTGGTTGATTTTTTACACCTTGTGTCCGAAAAACCCAAATATCTTACGGAACCCTATTTTTTTCCAAAATAAAATTTAGCCTATGTTACTCGTGGGTAATGTAGCTTTCGAATGGTGAAAGAATTTTTGAAATCGGTCCAGTACTTTTAGAGCCTATTCATTACAAACAAACAAACAAACATACAAACAAAGTTTTCCTCTTTATAATATTAGTGTAGATACATCTCTCGTATCTCAATGTACAGCATTTACGTTTTTTTATAAAATTGATTCTATCTCGGAAACGGTGCATCCTATTGAAAAAATAATGAAAATTTCGTCCCCTTAGAAATTCCGTAACATATTTTCTTTATGATGGGAGAAAAAAAATTCGAAAATCCTGAATTTTCCAACATTTTTATAGATTTATACATCCCTCGTATCTCAGTACAGCATTGCCATTTTTTTCTATAATCGCTTCTATCTCAGAAACGGTGCATCCTACTGGAAAAATAATGAAAATTTCCTCCCCCTAATAAACCTGGAAATTGCATATTTTCTTCATGAATAGCAGAAAAATTCATGAATCCTGAATTTTGAAAAATTTCCATACATAGCTGGTACCTTGAACTACATAACATACTGTAATAATAATCATCAATCCTAATCAGCATCCCCAAGATCTTTTAATTTAGTATTTATATTCATTTTACGAAGATTGAATATTCTGCATTTTGGAAAATGAAATTGGAAGACAATTTTGTAATCGGAACCTTATTAATTTTAATAACAAAAATGTACGCCATTGTGGAATTACAAAACAGATTTTATTTTCATATTATTCTGCACCCCCAGACACCTAGAAAATGACACCCATGCAAAGGAAAAACATACTCCAACAGTATTCAAAAATAGGATTTTCCGTAGCCTGCAAATTGGATTTTTAGCAGCCATTAATTTATCGACCAAATCTGGTTTTATAGCTGCTTATATGGTATTATAATGGTCACCAACTCGGAAATTAAGTCACCAACTTATAAAATATGTCGGTGCTAATTTGGATTAAATTCGCCTCTTTTTATCTGCCGACTTTTGAATTTTTTGTCACCTGAGTGATTTCGCCAGTTTAGTAATTTAGTCGCCAACATATTAATTTGCTGCCAAATTCAGTAATAGAGTATGCTCACGTGCAGCCGCCAACTTATTTTTTGTTCGCTCGATTAATTATATCCCTTTTTTTTAATACTAAAGATTTATTTTAAATTCAATGTAAGTCTGATAATTTTTAATATTTTGTATACAAATTATTATCCGGCGTTGTAAATACCTAATATTTTTACAACAAATATGCTGATAATTCGGTCTGCCAGTGAAAGTCACGGTTAAAAATACATGCAACCATTTCAAAATTTAGTCAAAAGCAAAACAAACAGACGGACGGGCATTCTATTTAAAATCCAATGAAAGGTAATATGTGGTGCAGGGAAGGGGTTCGTTAGGTTACAGCTAAAACCAGGTAATAAAATCCGAAACCGGACCCGGTCTGCACCGGCTACCTATTAAACAATAGATTTCCGGTTATAATTAAACCTATATGAGACCATTTTATACCGGAAATATATAAAAGATTTTAAATGTGTCACCATGTGTACATTAGAAAAGTATTAATTTGTTAAAAAAATTCCAAGTCAGTATTGTAGGATTGACATGTCAAATTAATATGAAAACTGCAATAAAAAGTAATCGTTTTTTTGTTTCTGCTCAAAAATATTTCACGGCATTAATAAAATATTTTCTCGATTTATCGAGTCACTTTAGTGACTCAATGCAGTTTCTCTAACCTTCTGTTAGTAAGTAACTAACCTAAGTATTAGTCAGGAATAAAAAAAAACAAAGTTCGAATGAATAAAAAAATTTGGTATAGAAATATTGACAACCCTAAACCCATAGTTATCATAGAAAACTTTAGAAGCCTCTAACTTCAGTGCCCTTTATTATTTGGACCTAATTTTTTTTTACACAAATTCTAGTACATTTAAGTAACAATTCTGTATAAAAATAAAATCCAAATATTTAGAAATACGTTCATAAAAAATTAAAGAAAAAAAAACATAAATCGTAAATAAATCTTTAAAAACTTATTTAAGAAATATGTAAATCAGGTTAAATTGTGTGTTTTTTGATTATTGTCGATCAGAATAATCAAGAAGACAATTAAGTTAATATTTAAAAAGTTATGGCAATTTTTAATTTTATTGAAAAAAAAATAAAAAGTGTTTTTTTATTGTTCATAATAAGATATTAACGCATGTAAATACTAATAAATTATTTACATAACATTTCTGTATGAGATTTCCAAAAAAAAAGGCATGGCCAATTTTTTGGACAAAAAATACACAGTGGTCACTGATCAGTAACGACTCCTTAGAAATTTCTTTTAATCGAAAAACTTCATGCGATCTTCCTTTTTTTCTAAAATTTACGGAGTTTAAATCTGATTCTCGATCCAGATTGTCTTTAAAATTAATTGTGCCGGAATTTGATTTATTATTTGAATAATTGAAAAAGCCAAAAAACGGACAAAAATGAAAATTCACCATTTATATAATTGGGTGTAAGAACATGTCAAGTTCGAAACCACTTTAAAGTTGTTGTTATGACCTGAAACGACTTCTTCGATTTAAAATCGGAGTAAAAATCAAAGAAAGAAACCGTTTTCTTTAAAGAAGAATGATGTTTCTGGAGAAAGATTTCTTTGGCAACCAATAAAATGGTTGCAATATAACAAATCATATTCCAGCACAATTAATTTTAAAGATAATCTGGATCGAGAATCAGATTTTAACTCCGTAAATTTTAGAAAGAGAGGAAGATCGGATAACAACGAAGTCTTTCGATTAAAAGAAATTTCTAAGGAGCCGTTACCGATCAGTGACGAAAAGAAGAAGGATTTAATGGATCTTTTGGAATTACCTAATTGATCCAGCTTTCCGAGATTTTTATCTAAACTTAAAAACAACTCAATCGATACAAGATCCCTACTGATCCAGATATAAATGAAGACGACCCTGATTTAGAGCAGCAAGATATTAGTTAGAGAGTTTATAAAATTAACACTAACTTTTCGTTTTGGTGCATTTTTTTATTTTAAAAATCTAAACAAACTCCAAATTAACTAAAAATTTTAATTACCCATTTGTAAGTACGCAAGTAAGTCTGTGTTTATGTTTTGCATAACTTTTAGTAAAGATACTGTTTGTTTGTATTATAAAATAAAAGTAATATATTAAAAACAACAGTTATTTTAATGTGTGATTAAAACGATATAATTTTTATACTTAATTATTGAAAAATAAAAACATTTTTTGTGTTATCTACAACAACTACAACACTACAACTTTTTCTTATTAATTTGGTTAATATATTGATATCTTACTGGTGAACGAATTGATATGTCAAATATTACAAAAACTGAAACGATTTCAGCTTTTTACTTATCATAACTCAATAGATCTCATAAAATTATCCTAAAACCAACTAAGGTACGTAAGTATAACAAATACCTCGATTTATCATAACGTGTCAAACTTTAAAATTGCGGCCCTGTAAAATTTACATTTTCGACATGTCAACATATTCACGCCAGCCACGGATATATATTATTGTAGTATGTAGATTATAGGTGGTTATAATTTGTTTATGCCAGTTCATACTTCTTAAGACAGGACAACGTCTGACTTGATTCTTCGATATGAAATCACAACGGACATGTTAAAGAATTTTCACTTTAAAAATAGACATCGTGACAAACCGTGGGTAAACTGTCGTTGAGTTCGGGCGGCGGGGTCGGCAGCGGCCGTGGCGGCGGCTCCAGCGTACGCGGTAGCGGCGGACGGGGCAGCGGCGCGCCGTACGTGTGCGTGCACAGCTCGCGCGCCGTCACGTCGCCCGCCGTGTCCGGTGGTGGCCGACCCGGCACGTACCGCGACACCTCCCCGCCTCGCCACACCTGCGTCATATTTCGCTATACAATAATATCGACATAATTGATGAAAACTTTCTATTCAATTATGACAGGTGTTTAGGTGTGCAACATCTATTGGCGAGCGTTAGCTCGACTCGAAGACTCGAATATTGCATTGGCTGTTTTGTCGCTTCTTATATATTTTCGATTTTTCATATCTACTAGGTGTTAGCTACGGCTCATTCACTAGATAACGCTAAAAATAAACGCTCGAAATGTCATCATCATCATAAGCCATTCGTCGCCCACTGCTCAACATCTCCTAATGACCGCAAACCATCCCGATCTCGGACAGCCCTCATCCATCCGCTGCCAGCCTTCAAATCGTCGGTTCATCGTGCCGCAGGACGTCCTACACTACGTTTGCCTAAACCGTCTGTCCGTCTGCAGACGGACGGATGGCCGGCCCACTTAAACTTCAGTGTACTGATTCTTTGAGCAACGTCGGTAACTTTTAGTTCTCTGGCGAATGATATTGTTACAAATTTTATCCACCAGAGATAACTCCAAGTGACATTTAGTGAGATTCAACACTGGACCCCTTTCCTTAATACTACACGTTATTTATCACAGATATTTATGGACACCCTCTAATATATTCACAGCATAATTATTTTATATCTATACGAATGACGCAGGCAGGAAGGTACCTTAAAGGTTGTGAAGCTGGCGACCTTCTTGACGTCGGGTGGGAAGCGCGTCTGTTCGAGCGACCAGGGCGCGTGTCCGCCGAGCGTCTGGAGGTACTCGCCCGACAGTCGCCACACGCGCACGCTGCAGTCCGACGACGCACTGCCAATACACGACAACATACGCCGTTATTGCAGTATGTCCAGTTGTCCACACACAGCTACATAGCTGATAAAACATCATTTTGCCTACTAATACGTAGACAAATAACTATAACTTTTACAGTCGTCCACACGTAGTTACATAGCTGATAAAACATATTCTATTATCTAGTCAAAGAACAACTATTTTTATTTAAAAAAAAACTAAAGCGACTACGTAAATTATATATTTGGACTATTACACTTGAGATATTAATTACTCTTTGCTATTAGCACCTTAATTAGGTGTCAATAGATGCGTACCTAATTGTCCATAATCATTGGTCCAGTGGTTTAGGCGCTACGGTGAAACGAACAAACAAACATACATACATACATAGAATGCCAAAAACATTACTCTTCCTTTTAGCTTCGCCGTTAAGTTGGGTAAAAATGAAAAGTATAACAAGTGCCTGAGTAGTAATTCCATTTCGTCGACGAAAGCGAGAGAGGTGACGCATCGGAGGTGCGCTCTGTAGCTGTTGAGCAGCAGCGGCAGCCGCTGGCCACGCACGCTGCGCTTGGCTCGACCCTCGATGCGGTCGCGCCACAAAAACGGAAACGTCAGGCGGAGTTTCGGCATGCTCACGTGGACCTGAAAAGACAGTAATAATATAAAGTTATATAAAAGTGCTTCAAACGTAGATACCGACTTTGAAGCAAAAAATAAAACAGATCCGGACTCGCCTTCTCGTGGCTTAAGTAGTTGGTTAGCAGCCAGACTTTTATGTAGCCGACTGTGGTGCCGGTGAAAAGGTAGCGGTTGTGGGCGTCGGTGGCGAGAGCGGACACGTAGTCGCCGGCGGCGTGCACGGCGCGGAACGTCCCCTGCAGCCCGCCCGCCGGGTGGTCCGACCAGCACTGCACCTGCCCGTTGTCCAGCGCCAGCACCAGTGAAGCTGCAATATAAATCGTGCTACAGATTTATTGTATAATATTATAAAAAGTGAGTAGGATAGTGTCTGTAAAATAAATAAAAGTAATATGTAGGTTTTCGCACGATAAAGACTCGACTCTCGGGACTACGTTAGGTTATTCACCTCCGTTGCACTACTTCTTTTTAATCGTCTGCAACTGTTAATAGGAAACAGTCACATACCGACGTTCATGCTGGTGGGGCGGGTGACGAGCGCGAGCGCGGCGTGCGCGGCCATGCGGCGCAGGCGCGCGGCGCCCGGCGGCATAGTCACGCTCGACATGCGCTGTGCTTGCGTCTTGCGCGACGCCGAAGACGTACTCAGCAACGACTCACGACCACTAAAGTCAGTAGATAAAGTGATTTAGCAGACTATGTATGTATGTGTGTTTGTTCCACCGTAGCGCCTAAACTACTTGTCCGATTTTATTAAATGAGGTGTCAACAGATTCGTAATAATAGCCCGTGTAACATAGTCTATATAATAATTTGCGTAGTCGGGTTATATTTATTATAAAAATTGTAGTAATACTTTAAAGGCTAATAAATCTCAAAATAATGTGAATGGGAAGTACCTAAGTTGACGAGTTATCGAGGTTCGATTAATCTGAACCGTTGGCGGTTTCTGTGGACCCTGTGATCGCTTGCTGTATATCATCTTGATACGCAGTGAAGGCTCCGCGCATGAAAACTGCCTGCATATTAGAAACATTAAACCATTAATGTAGCTATACAAATATGATAAAAGTTATTATTGACTAGGCCCTACGGGCGATTTTGATTCGGTCAAAATTACGTACTAATGTCTATAGCAAAGCTTCTCAATCCTAATCCTACTTCCTACTAATATTATAAATGTGAAAGTTTGTGAGGATGGATGTAATGTATGGATGGATATTTGTTACTTTTTCACGCAAAAACTACTGAACGAGTTTTGATGAAAATTTAGTATTGGTAGTTTAAGCTCTGAATTAAAACAGGATAATTGTTATCCCAATAAAGTACAATGTTCCCGTGAGACACTGTATTTATGCGGGCGGAGTCGCGGGCAAAAGCTAGTCTAAAAAGCCGTGGTCTTAACCAATCAACGACCCAACCAACACCCACCGGAGTGGGATAACTATAACCTATTCGGAACTCCGAGAAATCGGTGGCTAAGGAAAGGGGAGGAAACTGATTTCCCGAATCTCGGAGCTGTAGGAGGCGGTGGCCAGCACGTCGTGAGTGTGCCGCGTTTCCCACGCCTTGCCTGCCGCGTCCAAACCCGCAGTTATATTTACAGTGCGTGTAGTACCTGTAGGGCTGTCCCGTCTCCAGTTTCCAGAACACGAGCTCGGAGCTGTAGGAGGCGGTGGCTAGCACTTCGTGAGTGTGCCGGGTCTCCCACGCCTTGCCTGCCGCGTCCAAACCCGCAGTTATATTTACAGTGCGTGTAGTACCTGTAGGGCTGTCCCGTCTCCAATTTCCAGAACACGAGCTCGGAGCTGTAGGAGGCAGTGGCGAGCGTGTTCGGGGGGCGCGCGGCGGCGGCCAGCACGTCGTCCGTGTGCCGCGTTTCCCACGCCTTGCCTGCCGCGTCCAAACCCGCAGTTATATTTACAGTGCGTGTAGTACCTGTAGGGCTGTCCCGTCTCCAGTTTCCAGAACACGAGCTCGGAGCTGTAGAAGGCGGAGGCGGTGGCTATCACGTCGTGAGTGTGCCGGGTCTCCCACGCCTTGCCTGCCGCGGCCAGACCCGCAGTTATATTTGCAGTGCGTGTAGTACCTGTAAGGCTGTCCCGTCTCCAGTTTCCAGAACACGAGCTCGGAGCTGTAGAAGGCGGAGGCGGTGGCTATCACGTCGTGAGTGTGCCGCGTCTCCCACGCCTTGCCTGCCGCGTCCAAACCCGCAGTTATATTTACAGTGCGTGTAGTACCTGTAGGGCTGTCCCGTCTCCAATTTCCAGAACACGAGCTCGGAGCTGTAGGAGGCAGTGGCGAGCGTGTTCGGGGGGCGCGCGGCGGCGGCCAGCACGTCGTCCGTGTGACGCGTCTCCCACGCCTTGTCCGCCGCGCCCAGACTCGCAGTTGTATTTACAGTGCGTGTAGTACCTGTAGGGCTGTCCCGTCTCCAGTTTCCAGAACACGAGCTCGGAGCTGTAGGAGGATGTAGCGAGCGTGTTAGGCGGGCGCGCGGCGGCGGCCAGCACGTCGTCCGTGTGCCGCGTCTCCCACGCCTTGCCCGCCGCGCCCAGACCTGCACTTGTATTTACAGTGCGTGTAGTACCTGTAAGGCTGTCCCGTCTCCAGTTTCCAGAACACGAGCTCGGAGCTGTAGAAGGCGGAGGCGGTGGCTATCACGTCGTGAGTGTGCCGGGTCTCCCACGCCTTGCCTGCCGCGGCCAGACCCGCAGTTATATTTGCAGTGCGTGTAGTACCTGTAGGGCTGTCCCGTCTCCAACTTCCAGAACACGAGCTCGAAGTTGTAGGAGGCAGTGGCGAGCGTGTTCGGGGGGCGCGCGGCGGCGGCCAGCACGTCGTCCGTGTGCCGCGTCTCCCACGCCTTGCCTGCCGCGGCCAGACCCGCAGTTATATTTACAGTGCGTGTAGTACCTGTAGGGCTGTCCCGTCTCCAGTTTCCAGAACACGAGCTCGGAGCTGTAGGAGGCGGTGGCGAGCGTGTTCGGGGGGCGCGCGGCGGCGGCCAGCACGTCGTCCGTGTGCCGCGTCTCCCACGCCTTGTCCGCCGCGCCCAGACCCGCAGTTGTATTTACAGTGCGTGTAGTACCTGTAGGGCTGTCCCGTCTCCAGTTTCCAG
Organism: Glaucopsyche alexis; assembly: GCA_905404095.1. Taxonomy (NCBI): domain Eukaryota; kingdom Metazoa; phylum Arthropoda; class Insecta; order Lepidoptera; family Lycaenidae; genus Glaucopsyche; species Glaucopsyche alexis. The sequence goes on from FR990047.1 coordinate 10,279,304, forward strand.
AACACGAGCTCGGAGCTGTAGGAGGCGGTGGCGAGCGTGTTAGGCGGGCGCGCGGCGGCGGCCAGCACGTCGTCCGTGTGCCGCGTCTCCCACGCCTTGCCCGCTGCGCCCAGACCCGCAGCTTCGAACTCAGTCACGTGACGGTTCCACCCCACCGCCAGAATCCTAACACACGTGGGTTCTGTGACTAACTCAATAGTAACAATTATATTCTCGTAGCATCATTCCTTTTTTAACCGACTTCCAAAAAAGAGGCGGTTATGTATTCGACTTTTGGTCGAACTCGAAAATTGGTCCCGTTTTCAAAAAAGTGGTGACCTGATGATGGTATCCATGAGGAATCGAGTCGAAATTTATAGGGACACATAAATGGTGATTTCGACTAATAAGTCGAAATCACCATTTATGTGTCCCTATAAAGGATATCTCCACTTTTTTGATAGCATATGCTTGGACTACTTCAGAATACTGAAGTAGTCCAAGCATATGCTATCAAAAAAGTAAGATTTTGCTCCAAGGTATACCCTAGATCCAAAAGTACAGAGCAGAACTCCTGACTCCTTGTAGATACGTGTTTGGAGATATCGGTGTTATTTAAAGAACTGCAAGTATATGCTACCATGTCAATTAGAGTAATCATCATCATCACCACCACCATCACATCATACATCATCACATTTTGAAGATATTGTTATAAACACACGAAGAGACCAGCGCCATCTAGCATCAACCAATGAAACCAATTGGTGTGAACAGGGACAGCGTGGGGCCCCCTACTCAGTACTAGATGGCGCTACAGTGCGAATCTTCCGGAGTAATCCAACCAGTTCACGCAAGTCGCGAACTTTTCTGGAATGGTCTGGAACTCGTGTCGGCTGGTATAAATACGCCTCAGGGTTGGGAACGAGTTGAGTTCACTTTGAGCTTCCTTCGAAGCGAAACGGGCGATAAGTAAAAACTCCCGATGAGTTCGATTTGAACAGCGAAACAGGCGGTATCGATGTGAAAACTGGTGATCAAGAGTGAAACCGTGAGTGAAACCTACGACTTGGCGTACGACTTAGGACACTGTTAGTGTTTAGTATTGGACTTAGTGCTTAATGTTGGACCTAGTGCTTGAGTAGTGTGTGAACATGATTAGTGCTAGTGAATAAAGTCTTCAAAAGAATCAGCAGGTCTTTTTATCCAAATCCTTCGTACCTAGCACGTATGCAGAGAAGTACCTTTTATATTGTTATAAAAGGTACTTCTCTGAACTTACTATCTTTGATCATTGCCGTTTATGGACCTATTTGCAAAAATATTTTATTGTTGTAAAGGGTATAATTCGGAATAGGTATTTGAGTCACTAATGTGGAAACTTGATAATGGGATCCATGAGGAATCGAGTGAACTTCTCGAAATTTATATGGACACATATAGTGATTTTGACTTTTACTGAAGTAACACATGCATATGGTACCAAAAAATAAGATTTTGTACCAAGGTGTACGTACCCTGGAGCCAAAAGCACTGAACAGAACTCAGTCTTTAAATATACACGTTTGGAAATTTCGGCATTGTTCAAAGAACTGCAAGCTTATGCCACTATGTAACTTACATTAATCATCATCATCACCTTATTTACAATATTAATAATTTAACAAAATATATCACTAAATGGGTGATTTTTTTATATTAAACCGACTTTAAAAGTAAAAATATACAAAAAAGTATGAAAAAGCATCAATACTGTCTAGGGCAGTGGTCCCCAACCTTTTTTTTACGCGGGCCACAAACCCGTTGTACTCCTGGTGTCGCGGGCCGCAACCAAAATTTTTAGGGGCAAAAGATACGGTGTTTAAATTTAACGATTTAATAATAGAAAAACACAAGGTAGTTAAAAGAGTGAAACTAAACATTTAAGATGAGATAACGACACAAACTAAAATAAAATAACAAATATGTAATATAATAATTATGTTCACTCAGTGAGATTTTTGGAATTGTGAACGCTTTTTCACAACTTTATCTAGAGCTGGCTTGTCGCTGCATGCTATCCTTATTACATCGTAGGCTGTATTTCAAGAACCACTTTAGCTAGAAAGCTGATATTTTCATAAGTCTTAATTCTGATGCCGCTATAACAACATAATATCATATCTAAAAAACAAGATAAAACAAATAATATAAGGAAGCCCTTTTTATGACAACAAAACGCGATTTTTTGTCCTTTCTTTAGTCGATGGCAATACTTTAAATATTCACAAGATACTAAATTGATTTCTACTCCATATAATTCAAAATAAAAATTAATATAAAAGGGGTTTTCATAAAAAAAAAATGTCTATTTTTTTTCCTAAAATGCATAGATATATAATATTAAAAAGAGGTAGATATGTTATAAACGCGTAAAAATGAAGACTCGAATTGGCCAATCTTGGTTGGGCCAATTTTGGTTAGTGTGCTCCGCGAATAATAGCGTGTTTTGTGTTACTATGCGACGTTGACATATTGACACGCGTCCCATGTCAATGTGTGTCGTGGCACAGAAATATTGTCAGTTTTGTAAGGATATAACGTATCTATGTAATAATTAATCAAAGCTAAAATGGCTTTTCCTTGGCTGATTTTTAAGTTACAGATTTGCGTCTACCCCATTTTGTGGGGTATTATTAAGAACAGTTTTCTATAGACATTGAGAGATTCCTAGGACGATTACAAAGGAACTTTAAAGCGCATTTATTAATAAAATCGGGCGCTCCCTAGCGGGAGAGCGGGACCCTCTAACATTGAATTCTTGAATTTGATCAGATTTTTCAAGCCCGCCGTTTAGCCTTTAGAGCCTAGAGGGTCCCCTCGGGAGCGCCCCCATAACTTTGTATAAATGTTCAGGACTTAGAGTTGCCTAACTTGTAAAATGCGCTTACTTGAAAATATAACGAAATAATAAGTAAACATTGGTATAATGGTACAGAACACTAAGTGCGTGGTGTTACCCTAATGCTTTAGAATGGCCGATTTTTAAAGCATTTCTTTAGGCCTGCCGCCTGCCTAACCTCTTTAAAAAATACTGAATAGAAAATTGTCATTACAAACCTGGCTTCTACCCAAAAAACGTTTGTCACTTCGCACATGTGCTCAATGGCCATCTTTCTCAAACATTCCGCGGTGTTGAAGTTCCACACCTATAGCACATTTCTGATTGTAAATAAGTACCTATCTATGTATTTGAGAAAAAACTATAAAATTAGATACCTGCTGTACCTATTGTTGGTATCCAAAATTTGATGATAACATGTAGCTAACTTATTTAAATAAGAACAAAACAAAAAGTCAATTCTATTAAGATAAATCAATCTCGAATTAAAGATCCATATCAATCTATCTTAAACTTAACAGTAAATTCGACTTTATAATCGACCGTATACGCAGCCATTATAAGTTTGCAATTTTCTTCCGAAAAATTAATCCGCCACAACTGTACCTAAGACTTGCGGACAAGAGCCCTTCACCTTGAGCGTGCCGTCCCTGGCGCCCGTGAGGAGCAGCTGGTGGCCGGGGTCGAAGCATGCCGCCGTGATCTCCACCGGTATCACCTCGCCCTGCACCAGCCACGTGTGCGCGTCACGCACGATCGCGTTGCGCTTTCCTGTAACACGATAAATTAAATTAAATTAAATACCTACCATTTATTTCGGGCTGCATAGTCCCATATTATAAATACCTTATAGACCAAGATACATATTACTATATTTTATTATATTATATAACTAACATTAAACACGTATTGTCTGCGACGTGGGGCGCAAAATGTTCGGGAGTCGTCCTCTGAATCTTCTGTAGGCGACTCCAATCGGCCAGAACTCCTCCTTCTCGAAGGTCGGTAAACGATGGGTTGGAACTCTCACCACAAAAGAACTAAAATTCACTCTATGACGAGATTCTAACCGCTCGACCCTCAAGGCGAAGTTGGTTCTGCTCCTGATGTAGTCCACGACCTGCTCGACCGTCGTAGACCAATGCAGCCGGGACACGTACAACGGTGTCGCGGGAGTCTCACACCGCAACAGCTGCTCGGGTTCTCCGGGTGCGGTGCCGCGATGGTTGCGGACAACGGGTTTATTCTTCCTCTCGACCTTAATGAACCCGTCGTCATCGCACGTTCGGTCCTTTTTAGAAAAAGGACGCTCTTTTGAAGGGGCCTCCTTCTTCTCTTTGTTTTTCGAACGCGGGGGAGGTGGGGGGGGGGTTCGCTAGCGGCGACACTTGCGTAACTCGGCACCGGCTCCTTAGCGGGCGGGGAGCGGGCAGCGGGGGCGGCAGCAACGATGTTCATTGATCCGTCGGATAATGCTGATGGGCTAAACGTGACCGCCTGCGCGCCTCGACGACGAGTGACGTTTGCTGCATCAGGTGACCTACATATTGAATTAACACTTTTCAACTGTGATAATTCACTACGTAGATCACTTATGGTAGACTCTGATGCCTGCAATCTACCTCGCACTTCGGTCAGTTCTTGCTTCAGGAACATGATGTCCTTCAGTAGGCTGACGACGTCGACGTGGTCCAGTGTCACAGGCGGCAGCTTATATGCAGATTTTTCTCTACAAAAGCTGGCACTTCATCCGGATCCGTCTGCTTCAGCAGGGAGATGACGTCCTGCACGCTTCTTTCGGTTCCATCTCTCCGTCGCGATGGCATGTTCGCGCTCTGGCCGAGCGTCTCGTACAGCAAGTGCTTGCCTTCGCAAATCTCCTCGCTGGTGAAAGATGACTTGCAGATCTGCATTATGCTGACTTCGTCCATGGAGTCGATGGCATGCTGGATAAACGCCAGCAACTCATTGACCACGAGCGCCATGATCACGTGCAGCGGCAATCAGCCGCGCGATTTGCAAAAATATTAATAAAGTCATGAATAAAGTAATTAATATTTGCTGCATGTGTACGTATAACGCGGAGCGCGTCCGTTCGCGAGCTCGACACATTACACGATGAAAATGCTCGTTTTAGGTAGGTACGTACTAACTGACTATGATATCTAATTGTTAAACCTGGTAGTTGATACGTGACGTACCTACAGTTTGATTGAAGCGCATATCGTGGTTTGTATGCCACACCCAAACCATCTAACCACCGTTTGGGAAAGTATCGCGAAAGCAACATCTTAGCTAAGGTCCCGCCTATGTAAAAGTGCTAACCTGTGAGAAGATCCCAGTTGATGATGATGCTGTCCATGCCGACTGTGATGACGAGACGGAAGAGCGGATTGTAGAGCACAGCGGCCACGGCCTTGGCGTGCGTGCAGCCGTCCGTACGATCCGAACGCTCGCGCCGCCCCACCTCCAGCCGCGCCAGTCGCATGCCGCCCAGCAGCAGCTCGCGCGTGCAGTGGCGGTACAGCGTGGCTAGCGGCGCGTGCGACCCCACCTCCGCCGGAACACCCACGTACGTCTGCAGAGACATACACCAATGTCATAAATAGTGAGCGCTATTACATATATTTTGACCACTAGATCCACTAATAAGGTCGCCGACAAACGGTGTACCTAATATTGCCCTAGTAGTAAGTACACTTTCTATCATCAAACCACTGAGAATTATGTATGAAAATATTCAGACTGCTAACCTGAACACACAGTTGCGAGTGCAGATCCCAGACCTTCACGGCGCGGTCACGGGAGACGGAGTAGACCGTGGCGGGGTCGGGCAGCACGAGCGCGACGACCGCCGAGCGGTGGCCGTACAGCTCGGCCGTGGGCCGCGCCGGCACGAACGCGCTCCACACGCGCACGACGCGGTCCAGTCCCCCCGACACCACCACGTGCCGCTGCGTGTCCGCCGCGAAACACTGCACGCCCTGCCCAGTGCCCACCGCACCGTATTAACCAACCCAGTACCTACAATATGTCTCGTCGGGCAGACAATGTAGGTAGGTCATTTTTAATACATTAAAATTTAAAATATTCGTGGTTCTTATGAAATGCTGCTGATTATTCCTTTGATTTCGCTGTGATTAGATAAATGTGTTTATAGTTATGTATTTACTTAACTCAATTGTTCTGTATGTTCTGATTTCGTTACATACCTTTTCAACTCTGAACACGTTGTACACTTTGGCGGCAGTGAGGTCTCGCAGCACCATGGCTTCGGGGCAGGTGGCGCAGGACAGCACGCAGCTCAGCGTGTCGTACCAGCACACCTGCCGCACCCAGTCGCTGTGCACGTTCGCTAGCTCCACTAGCCGCATCGCCGGAACATTTGAGACCTAGCAATGTATTTTCAATTTTGGGATATTAACTTAGTAAAGTATTTACAATTATTGTCATTGCTAACAAAAAGTTATGCGAATTTTTGTATTAACTATCTGACATGGAACAAGCCGCTTTGAATTTAACAGTCAATTACAAAAGTCTTGACACGATAGGTGAATCATAATATCAAAAAATCACAGCGAGTTTTTAGTAACATGACATAAGATGTTTCGACATATATTTACTCGTGTCTGCAGGTCACGATGTCGGATCTGTACGAGGCTAGTGCCGGGCGTGTTGCGGAAGGGGCCGCGGTTCACGGGCGAGAACGTCAGCACGCGGATATTGCCGCCCGCGTCCCCGCAAACCAGCACGCACTCCTCGCTGGGGTCCTGGTGGAAAAAGTAGTCCATGGAGCAGATCTGTAACACACTCAAGTAATAAGTATAATCATTAGAAGTCATGCGTCAACTGAGCGTGTTTGCTGTATACGAAAGCAAGACAGTCATTGCAACTTACCATGTGCTCCCAACTGCTGATAACGAGCCTCAGCGTGAAGGTTTTGGCGGTGCAGTCGTAGAATCGCAGATCCCTCTCAGTGGAGCTGGTGACGATGATGTTCACGTCGGGCATACACGTCATGTCTGTTACCCACGTTGTGCACACCTTTAGACTGTCTAAATAAGAAAGATTTTTTTGATAAGGCGCGTTTTCAGCTTGACGTCACAAGAACCTTTTGTATTAAATATTAATCCTAAGTACGTATACGTAACTAAGTAGGTATGCAACGAATGGACGGTGATAACAATGCGCCTTCCCAAGAACTAACTAAAATAGCAGAATTCAGAACCTAGAATCATTCGTGTGTTTGCAGACTTCTTTTAAAAATCATAACTACTCACGGCTAATAGAAAACGTAGACCTCAACAACGTCACGTCCAGCGACCACCAGTTGAGCATACCATCACGGCTCACCGTAATGTATTTTCCTTGCATGCGATCAGGACTGCGATCCTGTAACACCATTGTAATTTAAGTCTGCTTAAAGTAGACTAAGATATGATATATCAGGTTATAAGCAGTAATTACTAGCCTTAGCAACATCGGGACAGAAACAGATCCTTGTAATTGAATGCCTGTGATGTGATCGGATGACTGTCGGCAGTCCCGTTATTGGTAGCTGAAGAGATGTGCGTTGATTTTCCGGGTCGTTTGCAAAGAATCCCAGCATCAAATGTGCCACGAACTCACTCCAATCAATTCTGCCACTCCGGTTTGAGTTTATCTAAAATGTGGGCAGTGGCGGATTATTCTAAAGGCAAACTAGGCATGTCCCTAGGGGCGCGCGGGTACAAAGGGCGCTCAAGCGGAATTGTAAAATAAAGAAAAATATATTATAAATTATAATACACAAATTTATTGCGCCAGTATGTCACCTATTTACACAATAAAAAATATTATTTTTGCTTACAACCCCAATTTGCTTCAATTATTTATAACAAAAAATAAACTTAATGGATGAGACTGACTAAAACTTCGCCTACAAACAACCTTGTCGGTGGTACATGATCTCTGATTAAAGTTGAAAAATACGACTGCAATGTTCGTCGCGTTCGACCGCGAGTGAGTATCGGACGCCGACGTTCTTGCTTATTGAATTGCGGGGACGAACATGTGCAACACCTTCTGCTTCTAATATCGTAGGTATTGATATGACATGTCAATACCTACGATATCAGAAGCAGAAGGCGCACATTGTGGCGCGGGAGCTAAACGGTCAGGTGCGAACACGGAATATAAAACACAGAAGGAAAGGGTAATTTCAAAATTGATGAATCTGATAAGGTTTCGACCGCCTGCCGCTATTGCCGCATGTCTTTATTTTACAATTCCGCCCTCTCGCCCTTTTGTACCCTCGCGCCCCTAGGTACGTGCCTAGTTTGCCTTTAGGATAATCTGCCACTGGTCGCATAGCAAAGCCACATTTCAAATGTAGTTAAATCTCTAGTAACGATGCCCCTAGCGTCATCTATTAGCTATTACTGCTAGTTATAATAGCTAAATTATACTAGTCGATGCCATCTATTGGCAAAGGTTTATAACTAAAACTTATCCAATACCGCTTTCTATTGGCAATTAGCCTATAGTCTTTAACCGCTAGTTGTCAATTAAAAAAAAACAATAATAGCAGGGGTATATAAGGCCTCGTCCAGACTACTCGCAAAGTACGCCGAGGAAGTCCACCGCGAAGTATCAAGTAACCCCAAGTATAAAAAGGTGAAGCAAAGTGTGTACCCACACTGTCTTATTCGGCCAACCAGGACCGCGCCGACCCCCGGTAGCGCCTGTGTGCGAAACCCATGAAGCGCCTCTTATTTTTACGAATCTTCATGTTTTAACTTTTCGGTGGCGGCCCGCGGCGCCCTCATCGTCTTGGCGCCTGTGTGCGCCGCACACATCGCACACAGGGGCGGCACGGCTCTGCGGCCAACCTCAGCCTACTTCGCGAGTAGTCTGGACAGGGTATGACAGACGTTGCCAGATGACAGTTCTTTTTAACTGAAACCATATTAACGGTTAAATATTAATCAAGTTTTTCTGGATACCAGTGATCTTCCTTAATCCCGTTTTACGGCGAGTTTAACTGTGTTGTGATGTGTTAATTCATTGGGTAAATCCAACACCTACAATAGCCGCGGAGTTGTCAAGATTACGATGTTCAAGACTCGCCATGATTGTACTGCACCGACGCGTGCGCTCGACCGCACGATACTATATAAAACGCTCCCTGCAGACATTGACATTTGACTCGACGCTTGTGTGTTCGACTTTCAGCTCTATTGTATTAGGACAGAGTTCTATTCTCAATGCTCTGAATTATCACTGGTCCGCCGGATTCCGTTTCATATAATCCCAGCCTAAGGCGGGGACTAAATGCTCCGGAATCCGGAACGCCCGTGAAAATTCAGAGCACTGAAAAAAGAAATCTGCGTTAATACAATAGAGTAGAAAATGGATGTTTCGAGTGTCGAGCTGTCATATTATATGAACATTTGACTCGACACTTGTGTGTTCGAATTTCAGCTCTATTGTACAAGAGAAGAGTTCTATTTTCAATGCTCTGAAGTCTCACCGGCCCGCAGGATTCCGGTTCATTTAACGTCCCAGTCTTAGTGCTTAGTGTCGTACCGCTTACCTTTACAGGTCACGAACCCGAAACACACGTAGTAAATTCTACTATGTAATCCTCCTTCAGTATTATGCTCGTCATCTCAGGTCGTGACCTCGCCCTTTCATGACCTTCTTTGATCTTTCTTACGATGGTGCGCCAGTTTCTCCTATTATCAGTCACTCGAAGAGCATAATAGACGGTGGACTCAAGTGTGGTACGGATTTGGTCAGACCAACGCATCGTGCTGCAGCCTCGCGGTCTTTTTCCCTATATTTTGCCAGTTACGATCAGTTTGACTGTCTACTACTTTTCTGACTATGTGTCTTATTCTAGGATACCTTTGAGGCAAGTGGTAGAGAGCCTAGTTTTGATGCTAAGTATTAATGCGTTGGTTCGAAAATCAGTCCAAGGTATTCGGACCGTTTTTCTCCAACACCTAAGCCAACACCACATCTCGAAGGCGTCGATACGTCTGCGGTCTGCAGAGTTCAGGGTCCACATCTCACATCCGTAGATGAAAATTGAGAACACGAGTGTGCGAACGAGTTTGATCTACGTCCTCAACGAGATCTTTCTATCTCTCCAGGTTTTATGAAGCTGAGACATGGTATTTTTCGCCATCCCAATAATTATATTCTCCGGATAAATGGTTCGCAGGAGCCCGTGTTCGTGATTGTGGACCCGAGGTAAACGAATTCTTCGATTATTTAGGTATGTATAAGTTTAGTGCGTCAGTCAAGACTAAGGTGTTATTTCTGTCTATAATCATGATTCTGGTCTTCCTCTTATTAATAGAAAGTCCCAAGCTGTAGCAGGTTTGTTCCATTCTCTCGAACAGCGTGTGAATTTCGGTTTCATATCCAGCCAGAAGCGTATTGTCATCAGCGTATCGGAGGTTATTTAAATTTGTTCCACCGATGCTTACGCCTCCCTCGCACTGGTCGCAGATTTGCCTCAATGTATTCGCCGTATGCGTTGAATAGGACTGGCGAGAGAATACAACCCTGTCGCACTCCTTTTCCAAACTTGAAGTGATGGGACATCATCTCCTGAGTTCTCCTCGATCGTACAGAGACTAGATTAAAGCTGTTAAGTTTCTTGGCACGCCAAGTTCTCCCAGAACTTTTCATAAGGAGTTCCAGTTGACGCAGTCGAAGGCCTTGCAATGCACATGATAACAGCTGTACCTACTTGTAGGCTTTTTCAATGACTTTAAAATTTGTTCATGCGTGCCCCTCCCTTTGAGTCTTTGACAAAGCCTGCCTGTAGGTACTTAAGGAATTTGCCAGTCTACGTAGTAGCGGATACATCTGTTTATAATGTGGAGCAGAATTTTGCTTGCGTGTGAAATAAGGCCCAGTGTGTTTAGTGGAACCTTTCTTATGTAAAAGTAGTTCGATTGACTCTATTCAGTCTTTTGAACACTCTCAAGTAATCCAGACCTTGGAAAGAATTGCACGAAGTGCCTCTATGCCGGCTTCGCTTAGTAATTTTAGATCTTCTGCACATGGGCGTAGCCAGGGGGGTGGTTTAGGGGGTTCAAACCCCCCCCCCCCCCCCGAAATGGGCCGGCTGGTTTATATAATACAGAGATCTGACCAATATACAGAGGCGTATAAAACCTAACGAAACTAAAACCTGGCTACGCCCGTGCTTCTGCAATTATTCCATCAGGGTCCGGAGCTTTTCTTGGTTTAAGGGAATTCATGGCGGCATGTTAGTCTGCAAGGTATTTATAATATGGGCCTATGCCACCCGAAATAAAGGTTATTTAATATTTATTTTATTTTATCCCGAAAAAGCACAGTATTGCCGTGGGATACTATATTTACGCGGGCAGAGCCGCAGGAAAAAACTAGTAGGTACACAATAATTATGTAGGTATAAGCAGAATGTTTATTTGACAATCTGTCGACATTTTATAATCTCGTAAATTAGATAAATTACAATATAACGGTATTTACAATTTTAAGGTGACTTCACGAAGTATACCTACCAGGAGTCCGAACGTAATGTTAAAATAATGGTCTCAATTTAGGGGACAGATTTTTTGCCGGTAGAGCGCGCCATTTCTCAAGAAGTACCAAGCGCGATTCAGGACTGTGCCCTGATTGATCCGCCACAATAGCATCGATACATCCAAAATTCTAGCGCAGCCAATGGCAGAAAATATAACTAAGATCTGGGTTTATTATTGTGTGACATAAATACTATGGAAAAACCTATCGCTACTGGGAACATATCCTGAAAATTTCATTCATCTGGTATATTCCAAACGCAAGTTATGAGGGTTCAAAAAATCGACGAAACGCTTCAAGAAAAGGTGGTTTGGTAGTGCCCTTGCGCTTCGCTTGCTCGTCTTGGCATGGGGGCACTTCCGTGCCCCTGCCCCCCAGATACCGTTCCCGGGACTCCTGGTATACTAGCCCTTGGCATGCCTGGTAGGGTCTGTCAGACCCACACCAACGCGTGGTCCGTTGTAGTTCCTTCAAATTTGAATTGCGCACCTCACCGTTCTCAGTAGCTTAATATTACTAACCGCGAAATGTTTTCTACCCACTTCCCCAGTTCGCAGCTACCTGGGAGCGTAGAAAAATATGCGTAAAGTGCGCGCGGGTCCCATAGACCCCACCAGGCATACGACGTGACATTATTATGTAAGTATTAATTTCTTTTTTTTCTTATGATAATTGGTATTTGTGTGTTAAAATGTTGTAGTTTTTACATATTTCAGATTCAACATGAATAAACGTTAGCCAGATTTTTATTGCAAGAGTTGAATGGGGTAGATGAAATTGTATTTAACTCAAGTGGAGAGAATTTGACATTGCTCTGGAAAATGATGAGGAATCTGATTCTGAGGTGGAACATAATGATAAGATCGCAAAACCTAGTACATTTGTGAGACTTGTAGTAGCCATATTTGTCTTGACCATTCAATTTTTCGATATTCAAAGTGCTATCAAACTAAAGCTGAAGAAGATAATAATGCAAGTGATGCAGACTAATATTTTGTTTGCTACGTTTAAGTATATATAAGTGCCTTACACTTTATGTAAGTCTGATAAAGATCTCTTTATTTTTAATACTTATTATTATTTTACCAAAGTTATAATGTCTAAATTTTGTTTCAAAATATGATTGTTGTTTAACCCTAGGATGGTAACATAATTTACACGACCACGCATAGTAACAGGGGTACCAGGTCACCCCAGTTACTATGAATACATAAAAAACTTTTGTTTAATGAAAAATAAAACTTTTTAATATAAAAACAAAATAAAGAAACACTTTTCTTGAGATCAATCAGTAACTAGACGAAATAAAACTAGAAATTATTTAGTTTTTCTAAATTAAACACAAATAATACAAATTTCCAAGCGGTGTTCAGGGCACGCATATCTTTTGCATTTGGAACAAAAAATCTTGACTTTTTTGTAATTTTTTTCGAGGACACAATGCACATCGAACTTGCTTTGGTAATTTGGCGGGGGATTCGCTTGCTGGAACTTCTCCGGGGACATTTAGAATGACCCTTATATTTCCCGGTAGTAGTACAGATAAATTAGACACTAAACGTCGTTTCATGTGCGGCTCGGTTAGCTGTATTGCTAGTTTTTTTAGGAAATTGCTTCTAAATTTGTTATCTGGCGTGTTTGAATTCTGTATCTTCTAGATAGAGAATCATAGAATTGATTCCTGCTTGATCAAACATGCCAAAAATACCTACGTAAATAGTAACAGGGGTGTCGCATCACCCCACACATACCTGCAGAACGAAGTTGACGTGTTGCTGCTCCCACCGCGCAATGGCTATTGATGACTTACAGTAAAACAAAAGAAAACACATAATGCTAGAGCGAGATAGACAATAATTTTCGAGAAATCGGCGCGTGATTGCTTGCGTGGGGTGTTGGGTCACCCCTGTTACCATCCTAGGGTTAATTTAAAAAATATAAATAAAGTTGGTTAATTCCTAATATGATTTGATTTATTATCGCTTGTTTTCCTTTTAAGCATACTTTTTAACGCATTAAATCAATTTACATAATACAATTTACATTAAAAAAATCAATTCGAAAATCTGGGTCTGACAGACCCACCAGGCATGGCGTGTAACTTTTGACCACCAGGCATGCCAAGGCATGTCACGTACCTATACTTCGTGGGTAACTTAAACAAAAGATGCAGGGAGATTTTATGTTTCTTCTATCTGCCTAATATAATAGTATAATCTATGCAATCTGTTTGTATTTATAATCTGAGATCTAGAACTACTTTTTATAAAAAATTTACCTTCATGAAAAGTATGTTGAATTCATCGTCGTCATATTCTATATTTAAAAGCGTCTGCAATATCTCTCTAAATTGCTTTGGAGTTAACTTATTTCCATATGTTGTCTGGAATGCTTTCTTTAATTTCAACATATCGGTTAAATTACAACGCTCATGTAAAGGTGCATTTCTCCAACGTTGAACTTGTGGAGGTAAAGCTGTACTTTCTTTAGATATTGTCGAAAGGGAGATTTCTATTAATGTGTCGTTATTTTCTACCATTATTTCAAATATGATTTACAATTAAATTAAATTGATGTAGTTTTTACAATTTACACAGAAAATAAAAATAAGAAAAATCATGACATTTTCCTTAGACATTTTCCCGAAATGTTTTTAGAACCCCTCTATGTTTTCTTTAGCAAAGCTTACTATTAGACCATAGGCAAAGACCATGCAAGACAAAAGTGGGTAAAATCTTGGTAAAATCGGTAAAATCCTTTGAGTATCCAACTATACGGGGACGACATACATGACAGCTAATTTCTATGCGAAAAAGATGCGAAAAAGCATGAAGCATAGATACCAGGAGTCCGAACGGTATAGGCTTTTTAATAATAATTATGTACACCACGAAGTATAGATAACAAGGAGTCCGAACGTAATGTTAAAATAATGGTCTAGGGAATATGCATGTATTTTTTTTATCTTTTTAAACGTTTCTACTTGTTATAACATTACCAAAAATATATATAACACATCCAAAATATTATCCATTAAGCTGGAAAAAATGTTTAAAATTCACTATAATTTTTGCGCGGTTTAAACACGCTATTTTCGCGGACTTGGGTTGTGACGTCATCGGACACGAAAAAGACAGTTGACAGTTAAAATCATAGATGAGTCAGAGCTTAAATAAAGTTTTATATTTAAACTGTCGACAGTCTAAATGACGTAATAGACTCATCTGTCATTCTAGATTTCGGCCTAGGTCTAGACGACATGCGAGCAGGTGTCGGATTTCTGTTGCGTAGTTTAGATACATTCGATACATACAATATAATTGAAGATATATATTTTAAATACTATATTTACGTATTTATTTACATGAAAAATTGATTTAGCTCTTAATTAGTATTTTTTTGATGCATTACAATTTTTTTATTCAGGGGAAAAGCGCGGGAAATGGCAGCCGATGTTTTATAAAATTATGAATATATACTTATTTAAACTTAGTTTTATGAAGTTATGAATTTTATATTGTTTGTTACTTTCCAGTTTATGATGAACACATAATTTTATTACAAATAATTAAAGAAAAACACCTAAAACACAAACATAAAAACAATCGAGTCGTTTTGACACACACTCACAGTCGCTTGCGCGGCAAACGCTGGGCCATAGATAAATTATAGGCGATATATTGTGTATCGCCTGATGTTTTTTTCCATCCTTGTCGTATTTCCCGTACGTTGTGCAAGTATGAGCAGGATAGATATTTTCAATTTTAATTCATGACGATAAAATACGGCGGGAAAATTTTTATCTGTCAGACACCTTTTAAAGGTGTCTGACAGATGCGCGTTTTTTTGACAACACCTTTTAAAGGTGTCTCGACAGTCAAGGGCATGAAGCATAGATACCAGGAGTCCGAACGGTATAGGCTTTTTAATAATAATTATGTACACAATAATAGGACCAGATCTTAGTTCTCTTTTCTGCCGCTAGGCGTGCGAGACCGACGAGTACCGAGTGTTGCCAATACTATTATACCGAGTGTTGCCAATACTATTATTTATTACAATTATTTTTAAATTACCGTTAGGCAATTACCGTGTTCTACGGTATCTATTTTTCGAGAACAGTTTCTAAGAATTTCCTAAAACTTTTATATATTAAGATTTCAATCTTTCCAGAGCTGTCAATAGCAACTTTAAACTTCCCGCGTAATTTCAAACGAGTTCATGTCGGACCGTCGCGCGCTCTACCGGCAAAAATCTGTCCCCGTAATTGAGACCATTATTTTAACATTACGTTCGGACTCCTTGTTTTCTATACTTCGTGGTCAAGGGGATAATAGGACCAGATCTTAGTTCTCTTTTCTGCCGCTAGGCGTGCGAGACCGACGAGTACCGAGTGTTGCCAATACTATTATACCGAGTGTTGCCAATACTATTATTTATTACAATTATTTTAAAATTACCGTTAGGCAATTACCGTGTTCTACGGTATCTATTTTTCGAGAACAGTTTCTTAGAATTTCCTAAAACTTTTATATAATAAGATTTCAATCTTTCCAGAGCTGTCAATAGCAACTTTAAACTTCCCGCGTAATTTCAAACGAGTGCATGTCGGACCATCGCGCGCTCTACCGGCAAAAATCTGTCCCCGTAATTGAGACCATTATTTTAACATTACGTTCGGACTCCTTGTTATCTATACTTCGTGCGAAAAAGTCTCGCCACTTTCTGCGGGGGGGACGACCGCACCGCTAGTGCTTGACACTATCGATGTTTTACTATCGATGAGTTCGGCTAGTAATAATTATGTGTGGCAAAAGTAAATTTTAAAAATTATATCTATTATAAATTAACTACAATATTTAATTTACAGTTTCGCTCAGTATCATAAAGTAAATAAGTATTAAAATGTTGAAATATGCAAAAATGGAAGCGTCATCCAGCGTGAAGAAGAATTTTAGCATTTTAGCAGTGTTGCGAATATCTTAGTTGCGGAGCGGCTGGTGCGTACAACTAATTTGTAGCATTCAGTAATACTCAAGAAACCCTAATAAATTTGCCCTGACCATCCGTCTGTCTGTCCGTCTTTCTAGCACGTGTAATTATGAATTTATATAAATGGAATGTTGTATAATTTATAGGTATTTTAAAATTGAAGTAAGAATTCATAAATTACCTTTTTACAAAGCCACCGGCACCGCAGCTTACGTAACGGAACTGCGTCTGCGGTGCGAGGTACCCGCGACGCCGTTGTACGTATCCCGCCTGCACTGGTCTATGCAGGTCGAGGACGCCGTGGACTACATCCGCCAGAAGACGTTCATCGCCTTGAGGGTCGAACGTCTGGAGTCTCGCCACAAGGTCAATTTCAGTTCCTTTGTGGTGAGAGTGCCGACGCATCTTTCGTCGACCTTCGAGGTGGAGGAGTTCTGGCCGACGGGTGTGGTCTACCGGAGGTTCCGGGGGAGACTCCAGAACGAAGCGCGGATCACGTCGCCGTCAACACGTGACAAAGTGTAGTTTTGAAGTATATAATATGTATGTTAATCTGTAAGGTATTTATAATATGGGCCTATGTCACCCGAAATAAATGAAATTTAATTTAATTTAAAAGTATGTTTTACAATATTAAAGAACATCCATACGTCCATCCATCCATACATTCACCATCTATTGTCACGGGGTAAGTCCCTGTACTTCTTTTTCAAGGAAAAAAATGAGAAGTCAGAGACCCGTGCAAAATTTATATTCAAATATTACAATTAAAGAAATAATATGAATGTCGACCTTATATAAAGGGGCGTAAGGTCGGCACTTATCCACTCAGGTCTTATAAATTCGCCCAGGGTAGGCACTCTCCTGGCTGACGGCGATAAGGGGAGAGCGAGGTCAGCCCGAAGGTGGTGGCAGCGTCTGGAGTATATTCGTCCTCCCTCAGCGGCGATGTCCAAAGTGTCGACGCCTTAATTAGGTCCGAAGTCCCAACTTGGAACCCTGGAACGCACCATCAAAACCAATTACGGGCGGTCCAGTGTATTTGGTGACCATCCACCTTAACCGCAGCATAAATGAAAGTGCCTACGTGTAGCCGTGCAGTCGTGGATGGTCACAAATCAGAAACGGAGATTACAATGATTAAGCAATTTTAATATTGATAAAAAAAAATACATGAGGGTAAAATTAAAATCTGATGCAATAATGAAAATGATTGTGCTAGAATGTATTAACCATTGTACATAATGATTGCAAATATATATCTAACAAAACACAAGCAACACCAATCTATAATTAATTTCTAAATTTATAAAAATATGTAATACATAAGCCTATGCAATATAAAATGCACCACTTACCCAATCTGGGGTACAATACACTCGCGATATTTATTATAACAATGTAGAACGCTTAGAGACGTTATTAAAATAATTTTTAATATTCTAAAAAAGAATTATGATGTACGGCGGTTACGTTATAGACGTATATTGACCGGTAATTAAGGTAACGTGCGCCCACTGTTAATTGATCTTCCAGAGTGCCAGCGATGCGTTTGTCACTGCAGTCAATAACTCGTTTTACAAAGGAATGTCGAGTGAGCCCTAAAATGCTGCGGCCTGCGTCCGTGAGCGCTAAGACTGCGCTTTAATACTTATATTGGATTATTTTTTTTTTGTTTAATATTTTATTGAATTTTTTTTTTATTATATATACTGTATATATTTTATTTAGGTGTAGTATTTTATAACAAATGGTAAAAATGTAACCATAACGTTACATTACCCCCCGCGTCTCGGAAAGGGTTTTATCCTCCAATAAAACCCGTCTGACGACTGCTTCTAGCATTTACTCATTCATCCCACTAACATTCATTCACTCTTTCAGAAAAACCTCATCTAAATATGCAACAACAACAATAATAACACTAAGTCGTTGACGCGTCCTGACATAATTTATAAGGCATCAGCTATGCTGAAACTGATGACTTATGCTAAAAACAAGATGTTATTTAAGGGTTTAATTATACAGTTACTTATAGCTAGCAATTTTCAAATCTTTGATATGCCAGACACCAATATTGTTTCCAGACATATCTTCTAAGACATACACTAAAGGTGAACGTTTTTCAATTACTCGACACTTAAGGTATTTTGGTGCTAACTTCTTGCTAAAGAACTTGTCTTTATCGCTTAGAATATAAGTACGTTTAAAGACTATGTCACCAACATTATATTCAGCTGATTTCCTGCGTAAATTGTAGTGCGACGTATTCTTTACATGTGCATTCCATAACGAGGACTGTACATCATTGAATACTGAAGAGAGACAACCTAGGTTCTCAGCGTAAATATCACGTGGCAAAAACAAAACTTCGTCACCCAGATCCACGTCAGTGTAGTGCGATCCACATAACACTAACTCTCTACCGTGTACGAGGAAAGAGGGTGTATAACCGGTGGCTTCGTTTACGGAGTTATTCATGGCGAACTGGATCTTTGGAATAAAAGTGTCCCAAGTTCTATGGTCGTTTTCGACAAATGTGGAGAGACTAGTGACGATGGTCTTATTATAGCGCTCGACCAAATTTATTTGCGGCGTATACTTTGGTGTGAAGTAGATATTGGGCACTTTATATTTTTTAAATAATGCATCGGTAGTAGAACTAATAAATTGACTCCCATTGTCTAAGAAAATGGTCTGTGGAATACCATAAACTAAAAATATTGAGTTTTCCAAAATATTAACAACTGCATCAGCGGTGGCTCGACGTAGTGGAAAAATGTTACAGTACTTTGAAAAACAACAAGTAACGACAAGCATGTAACTATTTTGTTTCCGCGAAACAGGAAGAGGGCCTACAAAATCAATTGAGATCATTTGGTGAGGGCGTGAACATTGCTTAGGACGTCCCATTTCTCCCAATGTAGTGTGATTTTGCGACTTATATGCTAGACAGACGGAACAAGATGTCACAAACTTAACTACGCTTTGATGCATGCCAGGCCAGTAATAACGCAATGCTAGACGATTGTATGTTTTAAATATGCCGAGATGTCCAGCTGTCGGCGCAGAATGGTTTTCAGCTATAATTTGTTCTCGAAATTCACTGGGAACCACTTCTTTCCAAGCGAATTCAGAAGTGAGCTGTGATTTAGTTTTAGAAAGTCGATACAAGGAGTTATTTTTAATCAAAAAATTTGGAAATTGGTTAGGTGTATTAAGACAACCGTTGTAAATATTTTTAAACCAATCATCTTTAGAATTAGCTACAGCGTTCGAAAGAGAGATAGCAGAAATTGGGACAGCACGCGAGAGAGCGTCAGGAATAACATTGTCTACTCCTCGTCGATGCTTAATTTCAAAGTTAAATGACGACAATCTCACTCCCCAACGAGCTAATCTTCCCGTAGGATTATCTAACGATAAAAACCATTTTAATGCAGAATGGTCAGTGTACACTGTAAACGTCTGGCCGTTTTCTAAGTAACACCGCCAGTACTCGAGGGCAGCCAACACAGCGAGGGTCTCTCTTTCTGTGATGCTGTAGTTCTTCTCAGCATTAGTGAGAGATCTACTCATGTAGGCAATAGGGTGTTCTTTGCCATCTATGGTCTGTGTCAACATGGCTCCGATTCCGTAATTACTCGCGTCCGTATGGACCTCAAAAGGCTTAGTGTACACCGGACAAGAGAGGACTGGTGCGGAAACTAAGCAATCTTTTAGAGCATTAAAAGCCGCATCAGCATCCGGCGACCACTGAAAAGGTGGTGCCTTCTTACTATTGGAAGTAAGTTTGTTCAGCGGGCCAGCTACTGTACTAAAATTTGGAACGAAACGGCGGTACCACGTCGCAGTACCGAGAAAGCGTTTCAGTTCCTTTTTATTGGTAGGAACTGGAAAATTTAAAATTGCTTGTACCTTTTCTGGGTCCGTGCGCAAGCCATGAGCGTCTACCACGTATCCTAAATATTTTAGTTCGCTACGAAAGAACTTACATTTATCAAAATTTACAGTGAGGTTTGCCTGCTTTAGTTTATTTAAAACACGCAATAGCCGAGACACATGTTCCTCAAAAGATGAGCTTATAATTATTATGTCATCTAAATAAGCGAAAGTTTTAAACTCCATATCGTCAAACAATAAATCGACTAAACGCTGTTGAGTAGCGGGAGCGTTGGTTAGGCCAAAAGGAGTTGTCTTAAACCTAAACGTGCCTCTGCCTGGTACGTAAAAAGCTGTCTTGTCCCGGTCTGCTGTCTCGATTGGAATCTGCCAAAATGCCTTAGAAAGATCAACGCTTGACAAATATTTAGCATCGCGAAGATTGTCAAGAATCTCTGAAACGTAAGGCAAATTGTAAGCATCACGCTTAGTTACTGCGTTGAGCTTCCGACTATCAAGGCAGAACCTGGGCTGTCCGTCCTTCTTATTTACGAGAAGAACTGGAGAAGACCACGCACTCTCACAGGGCTCGATGACATCCAGTGACAGCATCTCATCGACCTGCTCTATTAGAATGCGCTGTTTTTCTGGAGACATCCTATAGTAGCGCTGTCTAATGGGTTGAGCGTCACCAGTATCTATTTTATGTGTAATTAAATTAGTTCGACCTAAACCTCTCTTTTCCGATGATATAGAATTAAATTGAGCGATAACATTATCAGCAATGGATTTCTGGTTATCCAATAAGTTGTCGTAGGAATTTATGAATGACTCAGTAATATTTAATTTTAATTCAGCTATGGAAACTGCTGACATGGTAATGCTGTTTAAATATTTGGGACATATATTAAAAGCACGCCAGAAATCCACTCCTAAT
This sequence comes from Glaucopsyche alexis, assembly GCA_905404095.1. NCBI lineage: Eukaryota > Metazoa > Arthropoda > Insecta > Lepidoptera > Lycaenidae > Glaucopsyche > Glaucopsyche alexis. The sequence continues at coordinate 10,300,543 of FR990047.1, forward strand.
ATAATAGATGTGTCCACCTCGGGGACAACATAAGCTTTAATTATATGAAATTGGCCTTCGAAAGTGACGGGCAAATTCATGTATCCGATACTTTTTAAGGATTGACCGCCGGCGGCTACCATAGAAATGTGGTCATTCTGTTGCAAAGTGCAGTCGACTAAATGACAGTGTGAGTTGTTTCCTAAAATTGTGACTGCAGCACCAGAATCGAGCAAACCACAGGCGTCAATATTATTAATTTTAATATTTACATAGGGTCTTGAATCATTTATAGGTTTTGAATGCAGAATTGTAGATACTTTATACGTAGAATAAAATTTTCTTATAAAAGCAAGCCAAGTGTCCAAATCTTGTTGATTGAAATAACTACAATTCTGCTTGTTTAGTTTTTTGAATTATTATTATCCTTATTGCATACAGGGCAATCAGGTGTTTTTACATTCTTCAAACCGCATTTAAAGCAAACGACGTCACGTTTAGCTTGACATTGTCGGATGTGGTGTGTGTTATCGCGACACCTAGGACAATATGGTTGTTGTTTATTTGCCTGTACAGAATGTATATAGTTTTGATTTTGATTTTTATTTGAAGTGTATTGTTTATTTTTATTCTGATACTGATTGTAATTAAGATTTTTTGAATATTGTCCTTTATTGTTGTAATTATTGTCGAGTGTAAAATTCTGCTTATTATACGTGTTATTACCAAATTTATTTTTATTTAAATCTTTAGAATAAGCAAATTCGGGTGCAATAGTGTCAGAAGTCGCCCTAGGAGGCTCCTGAAATTTGGAAAGACGAGAATGAATAATCTCGTAGTTACGACATATAGAGCGTAAAGAGTCTATGGTTGTAAGCTGACCAGCTGATGCTGCTAGCGTGCTGGCATAACAAGGTCTTATGTTGTGTAAAAGAATCTCAAGCTGATCGGTTTCACTGGGTGGCGTAGAAAGACGGCAGAACATGCCACTCATAATCGAGAGATAAATGGTTATGTTCTCACGTTCCCCCTGAGTGCGAGAGCGAATCTCTGAAATAAGACGATAATCGTAGTCCGATTGATCGAAATCCTCTTTTAATTTAGCGGCGAGCTCAGGCCAGGACGAAACCTTGTCTTTTATTGAGCGATACCAATGAAGGGCGTCGTCTTGAAAAATTTCGGTTGCGAAGGCTAAAATCTTTGTGGATACAATATTACGCGCAACAATAAATTCGTCAACCCGCTGAATAAATGACCGCACGCACGTTTTACCGTTAAATTTAATTTTATTTAAGTCGGATGCGGAACGATCACAAGTTACCGAAATAACGTTTTGCACTTCCGGCATTTTTGTCACCGACACGCTAGAAGAGCCCTCACCTGAGTAAGATGTACTAGGGATAGGTATTTTTGCTTGAAGAGCTGACAACTTTTGTGTAAGTATTTTATAAGTTTTGGAAATGTCATCATATTCTTTTTTAAATTCGTCTCCACGCGTTATTCTTGCTAAACGATTATGAAGGTGGTTTAACATATTTTGTGTTCTCAAAATAGAAGGTTCACTAGGGTCAGGTACATCTAGATTCATCTGAATTTTTGAGAGAACTTCACAACAACCTTTAAGATCCTGTCGCGTATCTATCGGAGACTCTAATATGTGTTCGGACGGGTATTCTGCTGCTAATTTAACAATTTGTTTACGCAATTCCTCCACTGAAGAAGCAGCGGTAGCTCCTCGAATCCGAACCTCATATTCTAGTTCCGACTTTTGAAGAGAGAGATATTTGACAGGTAACATTGTTGAAAATATTGTAACCGAGAAAAGGGTAAGTGGTGATAAGCAAGTAAGCGACTAATTACTTAAAAACAAAAAACAATAATAATAAAAAAAATAACAAAAATAAAAGAAAGGAAAAAAAACCGTTCTCCGATCTGTTACAAATGTCAATTAAAATCAACGTTTGGTTTTTTTTTTATATAAAGATTAGTAAAAATAAAAAATAAAAAACAGGTTAACAGCAAATAAAAAATAAAAATGCTACTAATGTGTACTTTTCGAAAACAAACAATGTTTCGCCAATTACAATGTAAATTTTACAATAAAATTGCCTAGAATAGAAACCAGAAAAAAAATTAATGAGGGTAGACTTTTCTGATTTAAATTACTAACGGATTTAACAAGATATATCGTGTTAGCGTTAAATAAGTACACCTTAGTAACGATAAAAACCAAAAAATAAAACAAAAAAACGTTTCACAAAAATAAGCCACAAACATACACTAACTACAAAACTGGGGAAAAATTAATAAGACCTGTGTGAATTAACCACGTTGAGGCGCCAGTGTCACGGGGTAAGTCCCTGTACTTCTTTTTCAAGGAAAAAAATGAGAAGTCAGAGACCCGTGCAAAATTTATATTCAAATATTACAATTAAAGAAATAATATGAATGTCGACCTTATATAAAGGGGCGTAAGGTCGGCACTTATCCACTCAGGTCTTATAAATTCGCCCAGGGTAGGCACTCTCCTGGCTGACGGCGATAAGGGGAGAGCGAGGTCAGCCCGAAGGTGGTGGCAGCGTCTGGAGTATATTCGTCCTCCCTCAGCGGCGATGTCCAAAGTGTCGACGCCTTAATTAGGTCCGAAGTCCCAACTTGGAACCCTGGAACGCACCATCAAAACCAATTACGGGCGGTCCAGTGTATTTGGTGACCATCCACCTTAACCGCAGCATAAATGAAAGTGCCTACGTGTAGCCGTGCAGTCGTGGATGGTCACAAATCAGAAACGGAGATTACAATGATTAAGCAATTTTAATATTGATAAAAAAAAATACATGAGGGTAAAATTAAAATCTGATGCAATAATGAAAATGATTGTGCTAGAATGTATTAACCATTGTACATAATGATTGCAAATATATATCTAACAAAACACAAGCAACACCAATCTATAATTAATTTCTAAATTTATAAAAATATGTAATACATAAGCCTATGCAATATAAAATGCACCACTTACCCAATCTGGGGTACAATACACTCGCGATATTTATTATAACAATGTAGAACGCTTAGAGACGTTATTAAAATAATTTTTAATATTCTAAAAAAGAATTATGATGTACGGCGGTTACGTTATAGACGTATATTGACCGGTAATTAAGGTAACGTGCGCCCACTGTTAATTGATCTTCCAGAGTGCCAGCGATGCGTTTGTCACTGCAGTCAATAACTCGTTTTACAAAGGAATGTCGAGTGAGCCCTAAAATGCTGCGGCCTGCGTCCGTGAGCGCTAAGACTGCGCTTTAATACTTATATTGGATTATTTTTTTTTTGTTTAATATTTTATTGAATTTTTTTTTTATTATATATACTGTATATATTTTATTTAGGTGTAGTATTTTATAACAAATGGTAAAAATGTAACCATAACGTTACACTATCCATCCTCACAAACTTTCACATCCTATCCTAGTAATAGTATAAAATGTGAAAATTTGTGAGGATGGATGGATGGATGGATAGATGGTTGCATGTATAGATGGATGCTTGTTACTCTTTCATGCAAAAACTACTGAACGGATTTTGATGAAATTTGGTATGGTAGTAGTTTAGGCTCTGGATTAAAATATAGGCTACTTTTTATATGGGAAAAGTAGAGTATTCCCGCGGGATAACCGATAGTATATTTACGCGGGTGGAGCAGCCGTAATAACTAAAGTAAAATAGATAATAGCTTCAAGAATTAGTCTCATACGTTTTGAAACCCATTATCTAGCACGCTTCACGCTTTTTATTTGTTGTTGTAAAAAAGGAGTCCGTGGATTCCTCATGAATTCTACCACCAGGTCTACCATTTAGTGACAATAGGATGAATTTAGAAGTAAAATCTTTACAATAATAATTAGACGACCTCTGTGGTTCAGTGATTGAGCGTGTTGGTGCTCAAGCCGGGGATTGCGAGTTCGAATCCCGCCGAAGTAAATAAAGTTTTTCTGTGTTCCTGGGTCATGGGTGTGTATTAAATGTGTGAAGAATAAAATAAAAATCTTAAGTATGTGTATAGTATTAAATATATTTCCGTTGTCTGGTACCCGTAACACAAGTTGTTCAAGAGAACTTACCACGAGACCAGATTGACATGACGTGAAGCATCCATATATATTTAAAATATATTATATTATTAAATAAAAAAAATATATTACCAAAAAAGACTTGAGAATCTCCTTCGGTTTTTTGTCGGTTAAAAAGGTATAGCTAAGTTTTTACTTAGCTATACCTTTTTAACCGACAAAAAACCGTCGATCAAATATCAAATCGATTCCGCATTTTTATGCGGAATCGATTTGATAACTAGGGTCTACCCTAAATACGTTTTTTTTTTGCATTTATAATAGTTCTGCTCCACCGCAATGTTTACCAATGTTCACCTTATGTAGTTCAAAGACTGGTTCAAATTCACGGGCAAAAACTAGTTAATAATAAAAATTCACCTTTAATAATTTCAAAGCTGGCAAGGCGCACTGTTTTAATCTCCTCCTGTTGTTCGCCTGAACAATAAAACATGAAACTTCAAAATGCACCGAGCCAATTGTACTCGTACGTTTGGGAGACCAAGAAAAATTATTAGCGCAAGCTTGGACCCAGACATTCCTAATCATCCTATTTTTAGGAAATCTAAAACAATAATGGTCAGAATAACATACTGATAAAGTCGATATCGATATTTCTTTTACGTTGTCACAACCCTCAGTTTGTATGAAGTGTGGCCTGTTTATAAATTAAAAATGCATAATTTCAGGATAAATTTATCCGCACATATTTTATTGTAATAAATAATAATTAATATAAACAAAAGTTTGTTATTACAATTGGATAATTATTTTATAATAATTTGCAAATTTTGAATGTAAAATTTGTTTGTTGAAATTGTAAATAGTGTACTTATTAATTAGTCATGTTTCTTCATTATAAAATAGTAAAAACAAGAACAAATATGAAATAGAAGTTTTTATAAATTACTACTTTTAAATATTACCATAAATTTGGATGTTGTACGATTTAGTAGCAACATTTATTCATCGAGTAAAATTTTTGGATTTTTGATAATTTATCGCAATTATTGTTAATATTTAGGCAAAATAATACATACACATGGAAAGTAACACCATCCTTTTGTTTATTTGATGTTTCCGATCTGTTTTTGCAGGAAAAAATACAGCAAGTCGGCATTTTTTGCTCCGGTTCGTTCCGCCTCGCTGTAATTTTCCGAATACGTCAAAAACGCGCAGCAACTAGTTTTATACAACCCTCACGACCGGGGGGTCTAACCTTTGGCAGCGGGGAACGCCTGACAATGCCATCTCCGTATGGTTGGATACTCAAAGGTAAAATCCTTTTAAAAATCTTTGTGCAACGGCTGGGACACGAAGTATAGATAACAAGGAGTCCGAACGTAATGTTAAAATAATGGTCTCAATTACGGGGACAGATTTTTGCCGGTAGAGCGCGCGACGGTCCGACATGCACTCGTTTGAAATTACGCGGGAAGTTTAAAGTTGCTATTGACAGCTCTGGAAAGATTGAAATCTTATTAATTAAAAGTTTTAGGAAATTCTTAGAAACAGTTCTCGAAAAATAGATACCGTAGAACACGGTAATTGCCTAACGGTAATTTAAAAATAATTGTAATAAATAATAGTATTGGCAACACTCGGTATAATAGTATTGGCAACACTCGGTACTCGTCGGTCTCGCACGCCTAGCGGCAGAAAAGAGAACTAAGATCTGGTCCTATTATTGTGTACATAATTATTATTAAAAAGCCTATACCGTTCGGACTCCTGGTATCTATGCTTCATGGGCTGGGACTAAATTATTATGCTCCGGAATCCGGAACGCGAAACTAAAGATTTCTTAAAAAGAAGAATAAGTATATGACATTGGCAACTCACTGAGGTCGCCATACATAAAAAAAAGAAGAAGACGTGCACATCCCAAAAAAATTTGCAAAATTTGTCTCAAATCTCAATCTCCTTCGTATGTTTCTTGAGCGTTTATCATTTTAAAATGTTTCTTACTGTAAAATTATTAGCAAATAAGCACCCTTCCTTTATTGCGCGTACAGTTTTTGTCAAAAATAACAACGTAGATGATGCATGCAGACTTATAAACAGAATCATGGGCAAAGAAGGTTTATTGGAGCAATTTAGATTAACAAGATATTATGAGAAACCTTTCCAGGTACATATAAATATAAATAAATATAGTTTATATTTTTCAAAATAAATATGTACCTAAAACAATATGATATTTTTGATACTTATTAAATTATTGTAACCAACACTGTCATCTATTCACAACCTTGACATGTTGTTAACAAGTCCCATTTATTAATAATCTTTTACCTATTTTTGTCCTTTTTTAGACCAGAAGGAGAATTAATCACGAAAAGTGCAAGGCTTTATACAATGAGGACATGGAGAGAAAAATACAGTTTGTACTTAGAAAAAATCGGCATGAACCATTTCCTGGATGTCACTGAATGTGATTAAAGGAGATAAAGGTGTTATTGTAATGTATAATTTAGTGATTGTATAAATGTTAAATAAAATAAACATACATAGTATGCAATTTCACTTTATTCCTAACAAAATAATATAGAGTAAAACTTTTCAAAAGATTTAATACTGTATATTGTCAGACACTGGCTTGCAAGCTAGCTTATAATAAAAATACTCCAGCAATAAGACAAGGACTAGAAGAACAGCTTGGCACAGAATATAGCCCAATGGGCTAGCGTGGGGTCACATGTAGCTAATACATGATTCTCGTCTTTTCACATAAAAATGATATCTGTAGCAACGATGACATGTTTTGATGCCACAACGATAGCTCAGACCTCCTTGAGGTTTTCCTTTGCAGTATTTTAATCCACATGGATACCAGTTAACACAAACCTAGAAAGTAAAATTCAGATCAGAGTATTATATCCTAAATTATTCTTAAGTTAAAATTTTCCACAACCCACCATGGTGATGGTATTTACCGCCATAATTATTTAAATAAAATATTACTAACCTCAAGATGACAAATGCATGCTTTGGTAGTATTTGTTTCTGCTACACAAACTCCAACTTCTGGAAATCCATCTGATGTTTCAGATGACAGAGCATTAGCAGGAAATGGTGTAACTTCTGCTGTGTATGACTGTTCAACACCTAGCAAAATTATAAGTTATATTATTTACCATCAAGTCATCAGTAGGTACATAACATGGTTATTTAATTTGATATTTAAAACTAGCTGTTGCCCGTATACATATAATATCCTATGGGAATACTGTAGTTTTTCAGGATAAAAAATATCCTATGTTTTAATCCAGAGCTTAAACTACTACCATACCAAATTTCATAGAAATCCGTTTGGTAGTTTTTGCACAAAAGAGTTAGAAACATCCATCCATATAGCCTATGTCACTCAAATCATGTCGCCTTCTATTTGTAAAAGAATTTTCAAAATGGGTTCCGTAAATCTAGTGATTACAGGAGGTAATGCTGGATCTATGGAACCCTCACAATAGGCTTGTGTCCACTAAGAATTAATCAGTGTGATTGTAGTACCTATAGATTCATTATTATTTGTAGATTTCAATGAATTATATCAATATAAAAGTTAAGATTAATGTTATTTTCAGGGTTTTAAATATATAAATAATCAATTTATTCTTGTGACAGTGAACACCAATCGGAAAGCATTACGTCACACAATGCGCCCGCCATTGTTGTTGTTGACGTTTTAGTAGTAAATACAACTTAAAACGTCAAACTTTGTACCTGTAACCGAGTTAAATCTTTTTGATTTTTGCATTTAGAGCTTCAAGTTGACCAGATTTGCCAAATATTATATTATGTATAAAATAATAAGCGATGGAGGCCGGATTTAGTAAAGCAAATTCAGCGGATCTACCGAAAATTATCATTATCCATGTCATTACACTTGTGCTTTTACACTTGGGCACTACACAATACTTGTAAAACGTAGAATTCATTTTTAAATTAAATATAACAAAATAAATTGTATATAAAAGTAGGTACATCAGACCACACGTCATTCACAGTTTGTTTTGTTGTGCACTTCGTAACGTCACACAACCGCCATGATAGTTTACAGCGTTTTCGCGTCAAATTCAAATGGGTTTTTAAAAAACCATAATTAGTCTTGTGCTGATCGATTTTTGAAGAAAAATTCAGTTACTTCCGTTTAACATTGTAACAAAGGAACAAATCAATCACTAATTACATTTTAGGACACAAGCCTATTCACAAGCTTTACCTCTTTATAATATTAGTATATATTTAGCAATAACTTATAAGATAAAGTATAAATATTAATAATATAATCTAACCAGGCCGTGGTGCCCATCTAGTGAGGTCTGAAGCACGCAAGTAAACTTTATCCCCAGCTGGTGCACAATGTCGAGTGGCCGCAGGTGACAGTAAGCGGATTGCGCGGCCAGCCCAAGCTGTTGCTGTTGTTTGCCGCCAACCTTTGTCTTCCTCTGCTACTCTTACAGTTCCCGGATTTTTCTATTAAAAAGGATTTAATTTTTATAACACTAAGCCAAGAAAATAAATTTAGCTATTCCTAGTCCAACAAACCTCCAAAACAAGTGGTAGTGACAATTTATAAGATCAAAAGTGAAGTTTACTTCTCATAGAGTCAAAATAATCAAACAATGGATTTTACATTGTTTCTATTATACCTGTCGTAATTTAGCCATAGCATCAGGTGCTATAAAATCAGCCTGTGCAGCATGAGTCAAGAAACAAAGAGTTTGATAACCCATTTGTCCCAGCTCTTCTTCACCAGGAATAATAACTTTCATTGCTTCAACTTCCTACAAGGACATAATATATTATTGTAATATTTATATTATTATTACACTTACAATAGTGATGAAAATGTGTCAAAAAAATAAAAGTGATTACGTACATTGGTGAAATCGACGAGTTGTGATACAAATACTCCATCTAAGCGTAAAAATTCTAGAGTTACTGTATCCTCTGAAACATTTGCCGTTATTGCTTCTTGCATGACATCGCCACCCTTATGATTTACAGAACAGACTAATTAATAGTTATCATATTAAGATATAAATACAAAGTTTTGTTATCATTTAAATTACCTACCTGATTCTTCACATTTATCAAAAGCTGTAAATTCGTTTGTTGGAAAAACATGTACAAAATAATTACTCTTGTTGTAATTTTGTCCATTTTGCTATGCCAAATGTTTCCTGGACTTATGAATTATATGTTTTAATCATTCTTATGAAATTCGCTTGCAATTTATATAAATATGAGCTAAAAATCTAAAATAAACAATAACATTCTGCAACATGCAAGGTAGGTACCTAAGATTACAATTTTGAATTTACAGATTTTGACAGCTGACATTAGAAATGACTAATGAGTAATGACATTGACGTCACATTTTACGCAACACAAAAAAATGTGTACAGCTTCGGGAAAGGAAAATAAATAAAAACTTTTGAAAAATTACTTTATATGTTTAAAAGTCTTATTAAATGTAAGTAGACTTTCATAAAGTCGTGTCTTATTTTTAAATACAGAAGGAAATGCAATTAATTCGTCATTTCAGTAATGTTTACATTCTACTATTCACGGAAATCTATATCAGATTTTAATGGCGTAGAGGTATAAAGTGTTTAGTGTTGTAGGTAGCTCAATTTTCTACTTTCACTCACGACTAGGAATTTTATTTTTACCGTAATTATTTTAGAATAACTTTTTGTGTAATAAAGTATTGAAGACAATAATTTTAATACGATTTTACCCGATTACCATCCGAATAGAATACGAAGATAGCTGTACGAAAAGAAAGAAGGGCGATGTTGTTCTAGCAAGGATAGACAGCTGTCGAACAATTTTCAGCTGATTTTTGTGTACGTTACAGAAGCTTCTCGTTTTTCTTGTCTCGTCCTAATTCAGTGATAGCTTTTGATAACTTGACAAACAAAAATCAAAGAGTGTCGCGAGAACAATCGAAAAAGACTCATAAACGAACAAAGAAAAATGGTTTATTGAGTGCGGGTGGCGAGCAGCGAGCGTGACGTCACGCCGCGACGAGGCCGATGCGGCGGGGATCGTGACTGGAGGAGCGCGGCGAGCACGCGCATCGGAGTGGGCCAGCCTGGCCTCCAGTGACTCCGGGGACGAGGGCCAACGGCCGCCGCGCAAGCGGACGCGCAGGCTGTCGCCGGAGCCGACCATGCACCAGCCGTGCGCCAACGGTGCTCACATCAACGGCGATGCTGCCCATAACGGGGACCTGCCACCTGGCCTTCGCATGGGCCAGACTGACCAAGAGATTGTCCGTCTTATAGGACAACACCTGCTCTCTGTAGGATTGGAGTGAGTATTTCGTATTGATGAAAGCTCTAAATCTTCAAAATCTAAGACTCAAAGCTTTTGGTTTTTAACATAATTTATAAAATATAATTATTATGTAGGTATGTATTATATTACTTTTTTTCATGTCATGCAATGTTACATTATAATATGCTTATTCATTATTGCACATATTTTAAAGACAAAAAGTACCTACCTTCTTCAATTTCATAATTCATAATAATTTTATGTATCAATACATATTAAAATGAAAAATAATTTTAAGAAACAATTGTAGATTTAGGCAATTATCAATATCATTTTAACATAGTAAAATTATGATGCTGTTTTAATCCATTTTCATGAGAAAATGAAGATTAGCCTTTGTTTACTTGTGGTATCAATAAAAAAACAAAGGTGTTGTTTCTAAGAAAAATAATTAAAACTACACAAATATTTTACACATTAAAAGTTACTTTCATATTTTGTAGATATTTTATATACTTTAGCCAGGTCGCCCAGGTACGGAATATGTAATAGCAAGAGTTTAAAAAGTAGTTAATTCTTTTTGTTCATTGTGAACTCTTTATGATGCTTGTAATAATAATCATTGCTATATTTACATTTCTTTGTTAACTTTGGTTTAATTATGATGGTTGATTTCTATTATACTAAGGAAATGTTTCACAATTACCTAGTGTCTAATAGCTTATCTGGAACTTTTGTCGCTGCTTACTTTATATCGAGAGACGGAGACAAAACATGCAAATAAGCTAACTGTTGCTTATCAGTAGATTGTGAAACAGACTCCTAGCTTTACATTTTCTAATATTTGTCTTTACGAAGGACTGAAAGTTATGGGCTTTTGAAAATACACATTTTACATAGTAGAAACCAAAACCACTTCCTGCTTTTGTAATCTGAATACTTGACTCTCAGTTTTGATTAATAATAGTAGAGAGATTCAAGAGGAAGGTTTATTAAAAATGTAAAATAATATGCTTGATAAGGAGAAACAGAATTTAATGCAAGTGGAAAAACCTAGTTGATAATATTTAAATTATTATTATATTTAGGCTTCAAGACTGTTTATGAACATATTTTTAGCCATAAATATTAATTTAATTTTGCAAGCAATGGGCAATTTTTTATGCTTATAATTTTAAATTGTGTCAGACTACTTAAATAATTTTAAAATTTTAAATAACTTCTAAATCTTTATTCAATAATTTTAAATAACTTCTAAATCTCTGTTCAATAATTTTAAATTTTAATTTTTAAAAATGTGATATTAGACACTAGGCAACATCCCTATTGATAACCTAAGTTTTAAAATCATAAAATACCTATTTAACATTGTACAAACTTAATCTGAGAGTCACCTTTGGGATCGTCCATTAATCACGTGATGCTTAAAGGGGGAGGGGGGGTCCGAAAAAAAATCACCAAGTATCACCAAGGGGAGGAGGGGGTATAAGGAGACATCACGTGTATTAATTTTCGAATCTAGTCTATGCATACCGAAATTATTATTGGCTGTAGATTTAGTAGTAGTGTTATTTAAATACTTACAAGACAAATGACTCGTATAGTTTTTAATTGCTTAAATTATTCGATTAAACGGTTTTTTAAGTTAAAGTTTTTCTTCAAACATGATCTGCTTACTATGTAAAAAAAATACACGTGATCTTAGGTGGGGGAGGGGGGGGGGGTAGTATAAAACCTCACCATGTATCACCAGGGGGAGGGGAGGGGTCTAAAAAGTTGTTAAAAACATCACGTGATTAATGCACGGCCCCTTTGTTATTATAACAGTCACAAGTATGAGGTAAAGTTATATTTTCCTTTTGTCTGATAAAGTCTTCTACAAGGTCTCAATACTGATTACTGATACAATCTAAAGAATATTTAAATAACAATTAACTCTTATTATAAACACTTATTATAAACAATTATAAATAAATTGGTATATTATTACTATTTTGAATAACACTTATCTCTCTACTAGTTAATATACAATAAAATTTGTGATAGGCCCTAGAATATTTGATTCTGTTTTTGCTTTGGCCATATTCTTAATGTAAAAAAACATTGGGAGTTTTTGACCTGCTGATTAAAACCATAAACCAAAAAACTATTAGATTCTACTATTTTCATTTAAATTTCATTTTCGTAATTATTTTGATCCATGGGGAAGTGGAGTTATTAAAAAATTGTTTATCATATTTTTTATGAATATTCATTGAAATGAGTTAAAATGAGTTGTAGGAGCTGCTTACTCAACTACACCTTTTGTTGATATTGATAAGTAAAAGTCCTTGATATGATATTGATATTTATTAACACGAATACTAGTCGCTAAAATGATTATGAGTGCGCGGTATGATTGCTTGATGCGGACTGGGCCCGACAGCGTGCACTTTGCCGCACAATGCAAATAAATGATGTAGAGTCAGCAATGTACGTGCTAGCTCGTACATGCTCCCGGGCCGCATGATGATGATGATACAAGGTGATAGACAATAGGTCCTTAAACTAACTTAAAGATAAACACTATTTGTCGGCAATTGTCACAAACGAGTGAAGTATGGGTGAAGTGCCTCGACTTTGCCTGCTAGGGCCACACACTTTGTTGTCACTGAGTGTTTGTACCACTTCCCTAAAACACTGATCACTTTTTGGTGAGTGAGACATCACGATATCACCACGAGAAATCATTTCTATTCCACCAGCTTCCCTTTCCACCACGGGAGGTGTTGATCTAACAATCTTTATCCTGCATTTCCATAGTAAATATGATCCGATTATCAAAATTAATGCTGCTATAACATAGATTGCGGTATAATGATGTATGTCATGATACGAAAAGCTTTCTAGTGTGGGATCATTCTGCTTTAAGTCGTCAAGTTGTTTCTGTAATACCATTAATTGTTCTTTATGTTCAGCTGACTCATTGTAATTGAGCGCTATTGATGAAGTTTCCGGGAACGACATATTAAAAAGATTATTGATAGGAGCGATATCTCCGAGGGACACCTGATGCTTTACATGTAATATGCTTGTGTCTTCTTTATGCGAGTGAACAGAAAAGTCTTTTGACTTAATTATACATCCTTGCTTGACGCTAATCAATCCAGACTGAGACAATTGAATTGCATTTATTTCATCATCGCAAAGTAGTTTCAATGAGCAGTTTTCACAACAAAAATAAAAGTACGTGTTGATTTTATGAGTATCTACCCATACGTTATCACACTGATCGGTGATGAAGTGACAAGTCCCAGTTATTTTATTTCGCTTGCATAGACTTTCATTATCCTTCAGATGATATTCAGGTTTGCTTAAGCGACACAACAACGATTCCGAATTTTGGTTCAAACATTGAAGCAACTCCGTATCAGTCATGATTATAAATGTGTCTTTCTTTAAATTAATTGCTAAATATTTTCCAATTGGAGTAATGCATTTCATCGCGTTATTTGCTTTTTCGGGGATAGGATAAATTCCATACAACTCGTACGAGTCGCTGGCTATCAATGGAATAGTTATTTCAAATAGTAAATAATTAGTACTAATTCGCATTCTCACTTTTAGCAAATTATATAATTGAGATAAATCTGTATAGTAAGGAATAGTTAAGTCTTTAGACAATAATGATGATATCTTTTGTAATTCTAGCTTAAGCTGCTCAGGCGTTAATATGTGTACATTAAATTTCCCGTCGTACACATTAGTGATAGTATCAAGTAAGTTGTCTTGTATATAATGTAAATAATGTATCAAGTTACTAGCTGTTAAGGATGATAAAATAAAGTCGCTAATATAAGATATGTTTTGTATGTTACCTTTTAAAGCATTAACAGAGTTATCGATGGCGCTTATTTTCTTAAAAATAGACTTGTGTTGTTTTTCCATTACAGACTCACTTCTTTTTATATAATTAAATTCTGCCTCTACTAGAGAGGTTTGATTTTTCCATAATAATGCTAAATGATTTTGATTTTGTCGTATTATGTTTATATCTTGCTCATATTTATCCGCGAAATTTTGATCTAAAACGCCAAATAAACTGTTCGCAATGTATCCTACGCCATTTATTAGTCCCCTTCTCTGTCTAGTGCGCGCAGCAAAATGCTGGTCTAATAGTAAACTATTATAGTATTGCAACTCATTAAAGGTGTGATTCAATTGTAATAAGACACTGGCGCAATGAGACACTGTGCTTATCTCCGCGCACGCGCTGTCAAGATAAACAATATGCTTTTTGCATGCCGCAACGCCTTCCCAGAACGGCTGCATGTCATAATATACGACAAGGCGCCAATCATCTCTAATTACATGCATGTTATTTATTTTATCAAAGTAAAGTGCTTTATTATTTAAAGGAGTATTGTTATAAAATGAGCCATTGGAAGAAGCAATGAGGGTCATAAAAAATAACAAAAAAGCTGATATGATAGTAGGCAATCTATTTCTTTTTCTGGTGCTTCTTTTCACTCTATCACCTAATAATTTCGGAGCTTGTTGCTCTGATTGTGCGGTAGAGTTCAAATGATCATTTTGAGACTCATTAACCGGGAGAACTGATAATTTTATTATAGGACGTTTCATATATCCATTTTTTGTCTTTAGAGTAACGACTCGAACGTACCCGTCACTTCCGGGGTGCAATTGCACTACTCTACCTAATGCCCACTTGCCTGCTGGAAGGTTGTTGTCGTGGATGATAACAATGTCATTAATTTTAATATTCTCTAAGGGCTTTCTCCATTTACTACGTGCTGATAAATTAATTAAATATTCATGTTGCCACCTTTTCCATATGTTATGAAAAATATTTTGTGTTAAATGCCATCTAGTTCTTAAATCATGTTCTGTTTCGTAAATAGTTAAAATCGGTCCGGACGATAGAAAATGAGATGGAGTTAAATAATTTAGATCTTCCGGGTCCTCGGTCATCGGACACAAGGGCCGGGAGTTGAGACACGCCTCCAGCTGGGTACAAAGAGTGTTGTATTCTTCATACGTCAGCTTTTGGTAGCCAATTACTCGTTTTAAGTGGTGCTTAAGGCTTTTGACGGCAGCTTCACAGAGACCGCTAGCCTGTGGCCATGACGGGGCATTAAAATGCCAGCTAATACCCATTTCTGCTATTTCACTATAAAGATTACTATCCATAAATATTTTTTGCAATTCGACGTATTCCTGCTGAAGTACCTTACTGGCACCTAAGAAGTTTGTACCGTTATCACTAAAAATTTTACGAGGCGTCCCTCTACGAGCGGACATTCTACGTAAAGCGGCTAAAAACGTTGAGGTAGTTAAATCTGAGACAACCTCAAGATGTACAGCCTTAGTAGACATACATACAAAAACTGCTACGTAACCTTTACTGGTTTTGATGCCACGGCCTTTGTTACTTTTGATCATTATGTGACCGGTGTAGTCTACCCCTACTGATTGAAAAGGCCTAGAAGGGTTGACTCTAGCTGCTGGTAAGTCACCCATTAACTGTTGATGTTTGCTAGGGTTGTGTCTTCTACACGTGACACATAGTCGAAGGCGTTTTTTGGTAGCCCTGTTACCACCGATCACCCAATACTTTTGACGCATAAACGCAGACGTAAGACGAGGTCCACCGTGAAAGGTGAGCTCGTGGGCCTGGTCTATGATAAGATCTGCTAAACGACTATTATTAGGTATTAAAATAGGATGTTTCATGTCGGGATCTAAATTGGCATGTTTTAACCGACCACCCACTCTTAAAATGTCATTTTCATCTAGGAAAGGATTAAGACTATAAATTATGCTATTAGATGAAATTTTATTTTTATGTTTTAAATGTTCTATTTCTTTATTAAAACTTAAATACTGTATATTTCTTACGATAATATTTTTTGCTTTGCTTAGTTCTGATAATGATAAGTGCTTTGCTTTTATATTATATTTTTTGTATGTTGCGAATCTTAATATATATGCTACTATTCTAACTACTTTATTTAGAGAACTAAAATTCATAAGTAATTGTAATATGATACAATTGTCACGGTATTCCTGCGTGACTAAGTTAACTAATGCAGGAACTTTAAGTTCTAATTTTGTAAAATATGATTGATAAGTCTGTTGATCACAGAAATTAGAGAGCCAGTTTGGACCCTGCCACCACAAAGAGTGGTCAATTAACTGTGATACAGTCAGTCCACGGCTTGCTGAGTCTGCTGGATTTTCATCTGATTTTACATAGCGCCAGCATTCAATTGGCATAATTGATGATATTTCGCGAACTCGATTAGCCACGAAAACGTTCCATCGCGTGGGGTTTCCATTTAACCAGCCTAAAACTATCATGGAGTCGACCCAACCGTATGTTTTTATATTGTAACTGCTGAGGCAAGTTTTAACTTTATACATTAATTTAGACAGTAAAAGTGCCCCACATAACTCTAATCGGGGTAATGATATTGTTTTACTACTAGGCACGAGCCTCGTCTTACCAACTAATAATGCTATACGGGACCCTTCAGTTTGGTTTATACGACAATATATTACACAAGCGTACGCCTTTGTTGACGCATCACAAAACCCGTGTAACTCGATGCATTCGTTTTCTTTAGTACCGATCCACCGCGGTAAGTTTATTTTATTAATGTTACATAAATCGACCTTGATTTTAACCCATTCCGCGTAAATATCCGCCGGTAGCTCATCATCCCACTTAATGCCAGCTAGCCAAGTACTTTGAAAAATTATTTTGAGTTTTGTTGATACGGGTGAGAGCCATCCTAAAGGGTCAAACAGTTTAGATATTTCAGAAAGTAATGTACGTTTTGTTACTTTACTCGAAATATTAGAGTCAATCTTTGACTGAAAAGAAAAATTATCATGACTTGGGTTCCAACTTAAACCTAATATTTTGCTTTGCTCTTGCTTAAAAAAGAAACCAGGAGCGGTTTCAGTGTCGACATTTTCTAACAATTCAGGTGCATTTGATTTCCACTTTCTAAGGTGGAATCCCCCTGACTTCAATAACTTGATAAGGTCCTGCTGTAGCTGCCTAGCGACTGATAAATTATGCTGACCATGCACTAAATCATCCATATAAAAGGATTCCTCAAGGACAGGGATAGCCGCGCTGTTTAAGTAGTTTTCTTTTTCATCCGACGCTAGCCGTTTTAACGTCATCATTGCGAGGAACGGTGCGGCCTTGGTACCGTACGTCACCGTCTTTAACTGATAATCTATGATAGGTCCGTTTGGAGCGTTTCTCCACACTATTTTTTGATATTTTTGATCATCATCATGGACCCATATCATCCTGTACATTTTCTCTACGTCCGCAGTAAATCCAAACCTATACTGTCTCCATTTAATGATAAGAGACTGGAGATCCTGCTGTAAGTTGGGTCCGGACGCCATTAAATCATTAATACTTAACCCTGATGTAGTTTTACAAGACGCGTTAAAAACTACCCTAAAGCGTGTGCTCGTTGAGTCATCACGTTGAATACCGTGATGAGTATTATAATATGATGATATATAATTATGTGTCGCGGGTTTCATATGACCAAGCTTACAATACTCTTCCATAAATTGAGTATACTCCTGATGCAAGTTGGAATTTTTACAAAACCTTTTCTCCAATGATAATAATTGAGCAACGGCCTTTGGTTTTGATAACCCTAGTCTATTTTCAAAATCAGGCTCAAAAGGTAACCGAACAACATAACGACCGTCTTCTTGTCGCGTTGTGGTCTCATTATAATACTCTACACATTTTTGATCATTAACTGATAATTTAGAATTTTCTGAAATGTCCTCAATTTCCCAAAATTTTTCTATTTGACTTAGATCGCTTAAAACTACATTGCATTGAATAGTTTTAACGTTGCCTGTAAGGATCCATCCTAATGAGGTATTTTGGGCAATAGGTTTAAAATTATCTACTTTAAGCACACCGTCTAATAAAATAAAAGCGTATATGTCGGCTCCCAGCAGCAGGTCCACTGGGCGACTTATGTTAAAGTTCGGATCGGCTAAAGAAATATTTTGTATAAATGGCCATGAAGGCTTATCAAACGAAAAACTTGGTAAATTTTTAACAAGACTCCTCATGATAAGTGCATCCGTTTCAAATTTAAAATCGCCATTTATTGCTGCACAATTAAGAGATATTACACCCTTACAACTGCTTTCCTTGGCACCGACACCAGATACGATACCCTTGCATTTCTTTCGCGGTAAATTTAACAACTGAGCTGCATGCTCGGTAATTAGAGATATTTGGGAACCTTGATCTATTAAAGCACGCATTTGAACGTAAGTCCCATCTAATCTTTGCACGTTGATGATGGCTGTTGCCAAAAGGATTTCTGGAATCCCACGTTGCAGTGAAACGTGAGAGCTCATTTGCGTTGGCTCGTGTTTAGCTTGTTGCGCAAACGCTTCGTGCAAAAGAGTGTTATGCTTTTCATTGCATTGTCTGCAACGTTTAATAGAAAAGCAAGCTTTATTGTTATGACAATAAAGGCAATTTTGACATATGTCATGCTGTTTAATGATTTTACGCTTTAAGTAAGGCGGCATTTCGTCAAAGCGCGGGCAACTAAAAAGAGCGTGATCGCTCGTGTTACATACGGGACATTTATGCAATTTAACAGTTGAAGCATTTCTATCATGCGAAAACGATTGCGAAATTTTATTTTGCGTCGGAAATGATTGTTTAATGTTAAAGTTTTTATGCATGTTATAGCTTTTAGAATTATTATGTGCAATCGTATTTTTATTACTAGGTGCAATATAGCGATTATATGATTTTGATGCACCATTATCATACTTTCTTCTAGAAGACTCTAAAGTAGTAAATTTGCTCTCTAAAAATATTAAAAAATCTTCAAGATTTGGCAATTCACGTGGATTTTTTACCGATGCCAAATACTCGCTATGTAATTCTGAATCTAACTTTTGCGACAAAAGATATACTAGTAAAGGATCCCAAGATGAGATATCAATTTCTATATTTTTTATAGCGTTTAGAGTCTCTAAAGCGGTATCATGAACGCGTTTAATATTATTTATTGATAAATGATGAGCAACTGGCATGTTAAGTAAAATATCAACGTGAGAGTTAAAAATTAATCTTTTGTTATTATACCGATGATTTAAAATGTTCCAACAGATAGTGTAATTATCTGAGGAAATATTAAGGTGTTGGATGAGACTTGCTGCCTCCCCCCTAACTTTAGTTTTTAAGAATTGCATTTTTTGCGCACTAGACAATGATGGGTTACTATGAATAGTCTCTGTAAATAAATCCTTAAAAGAAGTCCACTGATTATAAGTGCCATTGAAAACAGGAATTTCTATTTGTGGAGTTACTTGTTCCCTATGAGAATTTGACCATAACTTCCGGTTGATAGCCTTGACTACGTCGTTGTATTCTGTTTCTATTTGGTAAAATGTCTGCTCATACTCCATATTCCTACCCCCTAGCTCACTGTCTAACTCCCAGTGTAGAGAGTCTATTGCTGTCCAGCGAGACTGAATATTTCGGAGCAAATGTTCAAATTCCCATTTTTCGTTGATCATATCTAAAGCAATGTTAGCTATTGTATGACGAAAAGCTTTAAAATTACTATTCTGACGCCTTAATGATTCGTCAGTTCTACTATTTGTGCCATGAGATTGAGTTCCTGGCAATGGTGATGGCTGGCGTGACGCTGCTGCGTCACCCAGAGGTGTCGCAGGTCTAATTAGCGGGGTGGATGGTCCAGCCCTCGCTGACGCCGGCGGCTGATAGTTGGCTATGGCAGATCGAATCTGCTGAAATCTTTCTTTTGCTGCCTCGAATTGATTATTTTTAAAATACGTGAAGGACTGGGCAAACTCGTACGTACATAATTTTTTATGATTGGTTTCAATTTCAGCCCAATATTGATCTAGGACGTGTAATTTTGTTTGGATGTAGTCCGGCGTTTTACGGTCCGCGCCGTCCTTTTTAAAGTTCGTGTATGATTGTTCTACTTGGTTTACCAGCTGCTGCTGGTTTGCTAGAATTTCCTCCACGCTCGACATGATTGAATCGAGAAAACGAGGTGTTGTAAAATTAGAAAGATCTTACTTGGAGTGCTGCTACGTTTGATTTGACTGTGCTGAGTGTTGATGCTGATTGATGATGTTGATGATGATCACTACTGCTGCTTGATGATTGTTATACACTGATAGTTAATAGTTACTAACGACAATTATAATAGTCACTGATAAATTGATAGTCACTGATTTCACTGATTAAAAGTCACTCGAAGGACCAAAAAAGGATGTAGGAGCTGCTTACTCAACTACACCTTTTGTTGATATTGATAAGTAAAAGTCCTTGATATGATATTGATATTTATTAACACGAATACTAGTCGCTAAAATGATTATGAGTGCGCGGTATGATTGCTTGATGCGGACTGGGCCCGACAGCGTGCACTTTGCCGCACAATGCAAATAAATGATGTAGAGTCAGCAATGTACGTGCTAGCTCGTACATGAGTTAAGTTATAAAGTATTTACCCCACCCACTGCAGACCGACAAAGCGACCTAGGTGCATGCCGTTGTAATACAGGTCTGTGTAATTACGCTTACATCTATTAAAGCCATTTTATCTTTGGTCTGGTCAAAAATACTTAGAAAAAAACAGAGTCGACAGCAATGAAATGGTTGTCGATGGGTTCACTTTAAATCATATTTGATGTTACCAAAATGGCAACCCCGAAAAATGCCAGGTATAGAAGTTTCCACTCTCCCCCCTCTTGGTAACAATCCGTAATATATATGCTGAAAATTTGTGAAAAGGACGGTTATTAACCTCGCGCGACGGCTATTAACGATATACGTGAAAAATATCGTTAATAGACGTCGCGCGAGATTTTCCTAGAAGATTTTCTTAGACAATAGACAAAAACCTAAACCATTTCATTGCTGTCGACTCTGGGTTAATTATTTACCATCACCTTTGTAACAGTCATTGTAAAGGGAGCAAAATAATTATTTACATAGTAGAATTACGATCTTATTAAAAATTCACTAACGTTTTTGTCTTGCAACTCTGTTTTGTCATAGTACCATGAGTCATGACCATCATATACCTTTATACTATGGCAATGAAAAGCACTACATCGCAAATGCTGCGATAGAACATAGTGCACTGAGTGATTTTGTTCCCTGTGTCAGGCGTAGCGCGGCTCTGCTGATGGAGGAGTCGGGGTTGCACCTGGAGCACCCGGCGGCGGCGACGTTTCGCCAGCACGTGCTTGCCGGCGACTGGGGCAAGGCCGACCACGACCTGCGCGCTCTGCACGACCTGCTGCGCGACTCGCCGCACGTCGACCCGCACAACCTCGCCGTCAGTACCATAAACTTTGACAATTACAACTGTTAAGGCTATATTGATTTTTAAAACAATTTAACGTATGAACGCGATTGATACAATTACAATGTACGATTAACGCAGGAGATGAAGTTCGTGGTGCTTGAGCAGAAGTACCTGGAGCACCTGGAGGCGGGGCGCGCGCTGGACGCGCTGCACGTGCTGCGCAACGAGCTCACGCCGCTGCAGCACGACACGGCGCGCGTGCACCGCCTGTCCGCGCTAATGATGTGCGCGGACGGCGCGGAGCTGCGCGCGCGCGCCGCATGGCCCGGCGGAACCGCTTCCCGCGGCGCGGTGCTTGCGCGCGTGCAACAGGTCAACGATCTTTAGCCCCCTAATATAAAATGTCTATGGTAGTACAACGGCGTAACGTCATAATATAGTAATTTTTGGTACATTTGAATGGTATGCAATAGTTTTATTAATTTCTTTTACATTGATGGAAATTCTCACATATTATTAAATGTTTTCTAGATATATTATGGCATATAAACAACGTGACGTCATAGGTGCTGCCGCCGGCGCTGATGATGGCGCCGGGGCGGCTACGTGCGCTGCTGTGGCAGGCGGCGCAGCAGCAGGCGGCCCGCTGCCGGTTCCACGCCGCGCCGCGCCCCGTGCCCGCGCCCGGCGACCGCGTGCCTTTCTCTCTGCTCGCGGACCACTCGTGCTCCGCCGACGAGTTCCCGCTGCATCCGCTACAGGTCAATTGATTTTTTAACTTCTTTAGCTGCTTTGAGTGATTTCTGTAGAAGAACCCAAGAAGAATATGCGTTACAGGCTATTATACTCCATTGCGATTCATTCTGACCCAATCGTAAATAAACCGAATTCACGAAAATTCTCACACAATCACTCGTTGTATCCACGTAGCAACACGTTTACCGGAATCTTTATAAGGATCAAATGAGAGGCGTATTTAGAAATTTTGCACCCCGGTCCAATTTATTAATTAATCTTACAGATGTTTAAGGCGAGCGTGAGGAGCGAGCGACGTAATTTTTTTTTCTATTTTACCTGCATAATCGGATTAAACATTAAACCTTAGACTGTGTACTTCGGTAAAATGCAATAACATCAATAGCTTATAGCGGAATTTGGATAGTAAGTATTAATTCAATTCAAATCGAAATATTTATTCAGATAAATAATTGTGCATTATAATGTTTAATATAAAGTATGTACCTAAAAACTATCTTATGAACTAACTTGACACATATCTAGGTTGACCTGTGTTTCAGGCGAATGGCTAATAAATACAATAAGATACTAAATAATCACTGATAAGATTATGTGAGCATATTTTTTTACAATGTTAATAAATTGAATTGAGTAATTCATTAAAACTAGGACAAATATCAAAATAAGAAAAACATTTAAACATTTTTGTTTATTTACAAACTAATAATAACATTTAGTGTCATCATAAGATAATATACTTTATAAAATGTTAATTACAGTCAACAGTAATCGAATCGTTTGAATCCTTTTACAATTCGCTGTATGTTTTCGCATCACTAAACAGTCGATAGTCGGGTCTATGGGTTTATTTACGTTTGGGTCAAAATAAATCTAAACTGAGTATAAAGTGATTCGAACAGTGCGTGTGATGTGGACGTGATTAGGCCAGATAGTATTGCGTAGTGGCCAGTCCTTATGACTGTCTATTTTTTATTTGGAAGCCTTGCTACTGAATTTTGCAGTTGTGAATCATCTAGAAATAATGGAGCTAATTTGTAGGTTCTATTTA
Organism: Glaucopsyche alexis; assembly: GCA_905404095.1. Classification (NCBI taxonomy): domain Eukaryota; kingdom Metazoa; phylum Arthropoda; class Insecta; order Lepidoptera; family Lycaenidae; genus Glaucopsyche; species Glaucopsyche alexis. The sequence goes on from FR990047.1 coordinate 10,324,101, forward strand.
TAGAATAATATAGCAGTTACAATACTTCTAAACGAAAAAAATAATATTTAGTAACTTTGCTATAGGTTTTGCTTTACTATAAATTATAATAAAATTATTTCAGGTCCTCAATGAGCACTGCGATGAAGTGTGGTATTGCAAGTGGTCTCCGGACGGCTCAAAATTGGCATCCGGCTCTAAAGATAACACAGTCATGATATGGGATTTCGATCCTGTAGCCAAGAGATTATCATTTAGGTAAAAATAGACTAATGGTCAGTTCATACCTTGACGATATCCGGCGCTGCGTTTTTAAGATATTCAAAATTGAACATTATTCGCTATACAAAAAGATACACGTTTTGTAGGGCATCAGTGCACTTCACTTGCGCTGTGCAACGAGGTGCAATCTGACATTCGAACTCTTACAATGAAATGTGTATCTTCTAGTGGAAATCGAGATGTCATAAAGCGACACATTAAACTAGTTGCGGGGCGCGTGCGCTGCGAATGCGTCGCGAACACACCGCGGCTGCACAGCGAGAACGTCGCGAACAAGTGGCAAATATGTAATGTTTTCGTCGTGTGTTTGTAGCGAGTTAAATGGCGTTATACATGGCGGCCACGCAGCTAATCGCGGCCATCTTGTTGCGCGTCCGAAATGAATTAGCTGCGTATACGCGGCGTGTTCGTTGCGCGCCCGCTCCGCTTTGAAGATGCTTGCAATCCGCTAGTATGATAACGTCCTTACACTGAGACGCGACACGCACTTTTTAAGATAACTTTTTAAACTACTGTAAGGTCTCTGTCGCACTTTAAAACTTTTCGAACCTCACAAGCTTATCGCGGCAAAACGTACTAGCGGGAATGATACGAGCTATTATTTACTGAATAAGACAAAACAACTTATTGTTAACGATAATATTGCAGGAAGTCTTTAGAAGGACACTCGTACGGCGTGTCGTTCCTGGCATGGAGCCCCGACGGTCGCTACCTCATTGCTGCCGGCCCCGAGGACTGCCCAGACCTCTGGATATGGAATATGGAGGTTTTTTTAAATTCTATTTTTAACTTCGAGGAACTCCGTGGCCTAGTGGGTAGACCGTTTGGTTTACACTCGAGAGAGTGCAGGTTCAAATCCTAGGTTTAATTATGGCGTGTACCAATGAGGCTTTTTCAGATCTCAAGTACATTATGCGGACGCTCTTACGGTGAAGGAAAACATCGTGAGGAAACCCGCACATGGTTGGCCCCAGACGTATTGACCAGTCATTCCTCTGGACTAGGCTGACTATGTTGTGAGAATGCCGTATGTGCTTGGGCAACCATACGACATTTAAAAACCCACGGTCCCAGGCACTACAGTATTTCAAGAGTGGTCACTTCGCTCGGAGAATACTGTATAAATCGTCCATTATGTATGTAAAGGCCTAAGTTTTTTTTTATATTTTGAACTTCGTATATTTACACTACAGCTGTGGAGGTTCAGTAGTGCAGTCAATACATATGATTAAAATTATATTGTAAGATTCATTTTGCCATTTTAGCGTTGTATGCTAGCTAAACTAATTTTTGCCGTAGCAAATTGCTCCATACAAAATTCCCAGTGTCCTTTAGTATTATTATTATATTAATACGTGAAGCAATTATTTCCTTAGTATTTCGGCAACGTATGTTGTTATGACTCGTCATGGGCGTATTCCGTAATATAACTCATCATACTGGCCAGTGCTAATGACATCATGAATCGACGCCTTCGTTCCGAAATATTGACATCAGCTACTTAAAAACTAGATAAATTAACTTAATTCGCGGCAGGCCGAACTACGCGACACGCCACGGCGCGTCAAACTTTGTCGCGCAGTGCGCGTCGCGTAGTTTCGCTGCTGCGTAGTGCGGTATATCTCATACAATTTCATACAAAGAATATTTGGCCGTGCCGTGTCTCGTAGTTCCGTTGCCGCGTAGTGCGGTCTCACCTTTAATGTCATTAAAATTTAAAACCCTGAGTTAAGTTGACCTTGACGCCGCGTTACAGACTGAGCAGTTGCACCTGAAGATGACGCACTCGCAGGAGGACTCGCTGACGGCGGCGGCTTGGCATGCCTCCTCCGACAAGTTCGTGTGCGGCGGCGCGCGCGGACAGTTCTACCACTGCGCGCTCGATGTGAGTTGTCTTTGCTTTATTGTATTTTTTTAATGTGGGTCTTTGTCATGAGCCCGTCTTTTATACGTGAATACGTCGTCTGTAATAAAATACTAGCTGTTTCCCGCGGCTCCGCCCGCGTAAATACTGTATCGGGCATCCCGGGGAATACTATACTTTTCCGGGGTAAAAAGTAGCCTATGTTTTAATTCAGAGCCTAAACTACTACCATACCAAATTTCATCGGAATCCGTTCGGTAGTTTTTGCGTAAACATTCTTCCATCCATACATCCTCACAAACTTTCACAATTATAATATTAGAAAGATTGACATACGTCATAATTATAGTAAATGGTAATGGTAGTATTGATGCTCCTAACCCTGCTGAGCGCGGTGCTTCAGACGGTTAGTGTTATCAATAATTTGATCAGCGGTTCAATTGATTTCGGGCTCACTATGGGAGCAACATTAAAGCAGTAAATCGATTAAAGAAGTGCTAATCCCTTATCCAAAACTGAGTATAAGAATGTAACAATGTTATGTACGATCAGGGCTCACTGCTGAACAACTGGGACGGCGTGCGCGTGAACGCGCTGGCGTGCCGCGGCGACGGCAAGGTGCTGGCGGCCGACACGCACCACCGCGTGCGCGCATACGACTTCGGCGACCTCTCCGATCGCAACCTGTGAGTATATATGTCATCGTAAAAACCGTCAGATTGTAATAAAACGAGTGAAATTGTAAAATGTTGACTTCCGACTATGCTGCCTATAATTTCACATATTATTTTTCATTAGATTATAAATACCTATATAGTTTTTAATGTTTTGACATATTTTAACAATCTCGTTAGTTATTTTTCAATCTTACGGTTTTTACAATTTTACGGTGACGTATACATATAGAGGAAAATATAATCATTATCAACACCACTGACCACTTAGCATTGAGAAAAATGGTGGTACACGCCGAGGCAGTACTCCACACTTAACAGAATTCGAATAAATATCTGAGAAAATAAAATATTTTTTTATTATTATTTCATATGATTTAAAAATTAAAATTGGACAATGATTTGTTTCCAGAATCCAAGAGGAGCACGCGGTGATGGCGATGACGCTGAACGCGGCCGACACGCTGCTGCTGCTCAACGTCGCCAACCAGGGCGTGCATCTGTGGGACATACGTGAGTTGCTTATACCTAAATAACTTGTTTGTAAGTAATCTAAGGCTAATCATATATTTGTGTAGTCATTCAGACGACAAAATATGTCCTTTAACATTCTTAAAATAAGATTAAATGTTGGTTAATTCCAAACCGAAGTTAAAGGAGGATCCTCAGAAGCCTGAGCATTCGGAATGTTAGTGATAGGTGGAAGCTTAATGATCACACCATAATGTGAGAACTTAAGTAAATAATTTATTTATTTACGCACTCTTATATTGCAGGCGCCCGTGCGCTCGTGCGACGTTTCCGTGGGCTGTCACAGGGCCACTTCACGATACACGCGTGCTTCGGCGGCGCGCACCAGGACTTCATCGCCTCGGGCAGCGAGGATAACAAGGTTGGTGTTCTTGTTTTCTTCTATACTTGTATACTAATATAATAAAGAGGAAAAGTTTGTTTGCATTGAATAGGCACCGAAACTATTGGACCGATTTTGATGAATTTGGATGTAGAGTAGACCACGGGGAAGGACATAGGCTACTTTCTATCGCGAAAATATGTACGGTTTCATTTTACAGGAGAAATACAATCGCGTCAGTGCAAAGTGGCGTGCAATAGCTGTAACGATTTTTAACCGTCAAGCCTTTTAAGTATTGCGCGTGTCCACGTGCGTCTCTCATCCGTCATCGCTCACCATATTGTGATAGGGATCATTTTCGCAAGTCTGTTTCAACCACAGACATCTATTGACTAGATAACGCAAGTCTCATCGTCTGTATAGAAACCAAGCGTCATTATTTTTCTACCTACTGTGACGTCACAAGAGCGATTTAATGATGATAACTCCTCGTAAACTATTCAAATGTAGCCTGCGCGCCGCCCTGTCGCGTTTTTTAATTTTCGTTTGACGTTTGGCACCGAGAATATTCGAAAGGAAATGGCGCTGAAGGAAGTAATTTTCAATTCTCTTTTACACGCGAAGTACATACACTTGCGTGGTCTAGTCAATAGATGCCTGTGGTTTCAACCTACTTGGTCTAAACAATTTGGTCGGTCGCAGGTGTACATCTGGCACATGAACGGCGAGGAGCCGGTGGCCGTAGTGGCCGGCCACACGCGGTGCGTGAACGCCGTCGCATGGAACCCCGTGCACCACGACGTGCTCGCCTCCGCCTCCGACGACTACTCCCTGCGGCTGTGGGGCCCGCGCAGCCACCAGTCCTAGCCCGCACCAGGTACCACACCGCCCCCTTACGCCCTGATGCCCTGACTCAACACCGCCGTGAAATTGATTCAACTCTCCTCTGGCGAATAGAATATATATATAACGTCTCCGAAAATCAATTACGGATACTTCGGGGACATGATTCACTGCTTGTGTAAAGACGTTTAGGCAAAAAAATATTTGTCTTACTCAAGTAAAAAATCACCTAATGTATGGGTGACTCTCCGCAAAACGCAAACTCGCCCATTTAAAGTAAAAAAACATTTTTTCGAGTACAATTAATTTTCTGCCCTAACGTCTAAGTATACATAAGCAGTAGATCAAATGACCAAAATAATTTTTCCAGGTGCATTTTCGCCCTAGACGGAGGACGGCGCCGCGAGCGTGTACGTCGATCTAGCCGCCTCGGCTGTTGCGAATATATACGAACGGAGCTATACCACTTGACCTCAACGATGGTATTTTAACAATCAAAACAATATGAACTTATCGAAAAAATTATAACATTCAGAGTAGTATCTCTATATTTTTTTTTCCTGGGATATTATAAAAGTGTATTGTCATCGCGTTTTTCCTAAAACACTTATTATTCTCTCTCCATGTCGTGTATCGCTCTTAGGATTTTATCTTATACTTAACAATATCTGCATTTTCTATTATTACGGAGATACTACTTTGGTATGTTTATAATAAATAGAGATCTGTGATTACATATTTTAAACGAGATAACAAAACTTCATTAAATATACATTATTTACTGAATTGATATCCACAAGTTGCCTTCAAAATACACTTTTAACTCGAACAAAGTAACTACATATATATAATACAAATTAAATTTTAGTATGTTTAACTCCTTTGCACTAATATTTTGTTATTTTTATGGTGTAGTTCAAACTACCACGCACTAAGACTGGGGAATCATGAGATGCATTAATTTCTATTTATAGTGTTTATGGATTAAAGATCTTTTGATATAGATTATTTCGTCCGATTCCACAGGTGTAAATAAATATATACATAGGTATATTATATTTATGTACGTTTTAGATTTTATTTAGTACTAGGTCTGTTCCCGGTTTTCTTTAGTGAAATTGTTTGTGACAAAAAAAACAATAGAAGATTTCCGAAGATATATAATTACGCCCGAAATTAATGAATTGATCTCAGATGAGATCAAGTTTTCAATACATTTCTCATTTCAACGATCCTAAGATTAAATTCACGTCAATTTACGTAAATTTTTGTTTAGAGAATCTAAAATTGTAGTCAATCTAAGATTTTAGATACCTTATTTATTTCGGGCGTTAGGCTTCCCACACATAACTGCGAATTTACGTCGCATTCGCGAGATTGTACGAGTATACGGCCAGGCCGTAGGTGCGAGCGAGAGATCGGCGTCGCATCGCATGGCATCTCGGTTTTCTGTGAGAGCCGTTAGAGGATATTGAAAAAAATATGCCTGCTATATCTATTTATATATATATATATATATATATATATATATATATATATATATATATATATATATATATATATATATATATATATATATATATATATATATAAAACATTTTTGCTCCTATTGTTTCAAGGAATAGAGGGTGCAATTATGTGTAGTTTTGATAAAACATGTAGCATCTTTGATAAAACATACAATGTCCATCTCATTTCAAAATATGAGCTTTGTTTACTACATTAATAAAACGAGTTATCTTTTCACTGGGAAAAAGAACACGAGAATTGGGGTTTATGCTCACACTACACAAAAAACTAGTTTATCATGATCACACCGCAACACACTACGTTTTTGCTCAAATATCTTACGTGAAAAAATTGGATATCACTTGTGATGGTCCTATGACCTATCACACATGACAATGTATACTTAATGAAGACATACAATACTCCGGCTAGCGGAGTCTTGCTAGGATTTTTTAGACCTGTACTGAGGCTGATGACAATAACAACTTTCAGTGTCGGTTTTCACTCATCTGTGTCGTCTGTTGTGTCTAACAGACATTTTTCTAATACTTAAATTGATCGTAACACATAGTTGCATAAATATTCTGGTGTAAGACAGACTTCGTAATAACCGATACATGTAATTTTATGATCTAACTCCATTATGTATTTTGTACGGATGTGACGACCGTTGTGACTGGAATGCATCTGGGCCAGCACTGAGGGGCGGGCTGGCGCTTAGTGTTCGGCAAAGGCGAGACGTCGCAAAGTTATACTTTAACTTAAAGAGTGGCACACCGCACAACAACAGATTTAAAACTAGGACTATTAAAAAGTAAACCTTGTTCAAAGTGTCAATAGAAAAATAATATTACAATATGAAAACAATGAATTATTTTTATACTTTCTAAAAACACAAACATAAAGAAGAATACAGTTGTTATTTAAAGTAAAACTTTGCGACGTTTAGCCCGTTAGTGTTAAGATCAGTAATCGGTAGGATTTTATTGTTAAGGTATCCAATTGTAAGTCGCGCCGCCCCGGGCCCCAGTGAACCGATACGATTTAAAAACTTATTTAGGGTATTTCGATTGTCATAAATTAAGTCCTATGCTTAGAGTGGCGTATCTAAATATATTTTTGTATACCCCGTGGTAAACCCTTCGACTTTTAAATCATATACGAGAATGTGTTTGTGGAGGATTCGTTTCGCCTGTTGTGCAATATTGTTCAAAGATGTTTAATATTGGATGCTCGTTTCGTACAGTTTGAAATAGTGTATTACAAAATATAATGTAATGGGTCCAAAATTGTAAGCCAAAGTCTTATCAACCCCACTACAACCATAGATGATATTGCGATTGAGCTCTGTAAGCCATCCTAATATATTTCTACCCACCTTGTTTTTCTAACTAACATCTCTTGTATGTAAATCCATTTTGCTGAATAATCAAGCACGATACTTTTTCGCAAATAATGATGCTTTGGCTTGTTTCCTGTGTGACTCGATCTGACGACCTCAGTACGTAGTCGACGCTCACCAGCCATGGCGGCAACAAATTCAAATAGAAAACCATTTGGCATACTTTTGTTATGAGATTTAGTATTTATTTTATTATATACATATTTGGCGAGAACAATAAAATTAGTTACGTTTTAAGATGGATTGTTCTGTTTTCAAATTGTTGGGTGGTTGCTATTGTGGACGTCTATAAGCAATGCATAGGTTAATTTGGGTGACTAATTAGATTTGGAGCGGCAGTATGTGTGTTTGTGATAGTGTAGTGAAGTGCGGGTCCGCCCCAATTCTATTGTTATATAGAATTATTATATATCAATAAATTTTTTAAGTAAATTTTTGTATTTTTTATTGTTCCCATGTTTGAAATTCATGTTGATAACAAAAGAAATGATAAAATAGTTCTACGTACCAGAACGCTAGTATACTCTGATTTGTACTCTCAGGCAGGAATGAGAAAAATTACTGATTTATTCACCAATAATTATTATTGATAATCCCAAAGAGATTAGACTCTAGATTAGACTAGAGAGAAGAGACTCGATTATCCAGAATAATTATTGTTGTCTATGGGCAAAAAAAAACTCAAAAAAAAAAATGCTAGCTACACAAGAGTATTATAACTGGACAAGATTCAATGTTTTATACAGTACACACGAGCACTACCCTTATTTTACTCTCCTAACCCAGCGGGATGAATGACTGACTGACTTGGCTGGGGAGAGAGATCAGGCACTTGAAGAACTGTATTACATGCCCATCCAATCTTATCAGACAAGTGATCAGCCATACCCATGACTTCTAATGAATGGGGTTGTTATATAAAATAGCTAGATGTCATTCAGGGTCTGTTAATGGTGCCGGAAGGTTAGCAATAGGAACCACATTATATACTGACATAACAATATTGAGCTTGTATATTCAACTTAAAAGGTTAATAATAAATTTGTTTGATCACAGTAGTGGTAGTCCAGATAATCCTGAATTTGGATAACTGAGGTCCGGATAATCAAGCCTCTACTGTAGTACATACATACAATTTTAATAAAAAGGGCAATAATGATTTCTGTTTTTATTGTCTAAGTAAAATTAACATAAAGTAACAAAAAATTAAATATTATGGAATACATTTTAAATAGCTTTTCTAATTACTGCGAACTTAAAACTATAAATTAGCAGTTCCTGACTTCTCAACTAGTTCCAGTAGGGTATGGAGTGATGTATCAAATAACTCACATCTGATTGGCATTTCCAAAGAATAGAACGGGTTCTTTAGAGCATAGTCTGAGTATAGTTCATAAATTCTCTTCAACACCACATCGGAGCCCTGCATGTTCACATCAGTGACTATTATAAATTTCACACCTGTAAATTATTTATTAATATAAGTGTTTTTATAAGAACTGCAAAATGAAATTACAAAGCTGGTGGACATTGTCAAGATTCAAAATAAAAAGGAAGATATATTATATAATATTCAATAAGAAGTATTTAGAAACTCATCAGTCTATTTAATTCGAAATTAATAAATGAAGATAATGTACCTGTTAATGTTTGAAAGCAAGAGAGTTTGAAGGTGTCTGCATTTAGAGTTTCAATCCCAGAAGATTTAGGAACAGGGCTTAGTTGTGAGGCCAATGCAAATAGTGGGTAGAACATACTGGCTAATACTATTTTTTCATTTGTTGTAGCTCTTTGGCGGCCAAATTTTAAGCTTATTGGATAATTTTCCTAAAAATATATCAATATTTAATAAAAATACTTATGTGTAAGTTAATAAGCCAAAACAATAATGACCAGATCATTTAAATTAACATGTACAAAACTTTGTCATAAGTTTTTGTAATTACCTTGGCAGATATTAAATCAAAAACATCTTTGCCATCTTCTGTCGTGCGACCATTTACAGGAGATCCATTCACAGAAAGAAGTACGTGTCCAACTACAATAAAATTCAAAATCATTGAATCTAGAAATTTGGTACCAAAATAAAAAAAAATGTCGATTACATACCATTTATTCCATCTCTTTGGCCAAAGACTACTACCACCTTTTTGTTTTCATACTCTAGTTTAATATCTAACGGATATCCAAAGGTTTTTTCGGTTTCCACCCGAGGAATATTGTGATCATAGTTGAAAATCAGTCCCCCAGATTTACTAACAATGTAAACTCCGTAAATAACCATACCGATTACTTTATTAAGCAAAACGAATATAAGGTATTGTCACTATAATTTTAACATTATTAAAAAAGAGAACTGTGTCTTTTGACGAACATATTTTCTAATTTTTTCGCCCCTTTTGCAAAAAACAAGAATTTCTTTGTTTTGACACTTGACAGTGAAGTGACAGTTGGTGTTTTTTTTTTTTAATTTAGACCCAATAAACCAAAGAAATATTTAATATACATAGAAGGGTTTTTTTTTTCGGCGGGAACTGTTGAATAAGAAAGGCGCGCTTTTCTAAACTTTTATTTTGAAAAATAATTTTTGCATTGTTTTGTATATAATTTTGTACATATTATATAAATAAAAAGACTTCTATGTAAGCTTAAAAGTTTGCGAAGATGGGGGGTAGTAAAAGACGGAAAAAAGATGATGACAAAAGTGATGATAGTTCAGATGATGAAATGGACTTATATAAAGTTTACAGAGTGGAAACATATAATAGAAAGTACCCAGAAAATTCAAACAAGACTGAATTCATCGTTTTCTTAAGTCACAAAAAAGAAAACACACCTTTTACTGATAAGGACCGTATTAAAATATCTCAGGCTATTAGAAAGTATTGTGTCACAGGAATCTTACATCTTCGATCTATTAATAAATATAAAGTCGGCTTAACGTTCGATTTGTCGAATAATGCCAATGTTTTTCTAGAAAATAAAAAATTTCTTGAAGAGTTATCCCTCACTGCATCTATTCCTGCAGCGGATACTGAAGCTACTGGTGTAGTAACTTCAGTTCCTATTTCTATGAGTAATAAAAAAATATTTTCTCTGATTGGCAGCTCGAAAAATATAATACAAGTTCGGCGTTTTATGCGGCGTGTTCGAGGTGATGGTGGTGCGGTTTCGTATCAGCCAACCCAGACTGTTGCGGTAACATTTGCTTCCACACAGCTACCAGACTATGTGTATTTAGACAACTGGAGACACGAGGTCAGTCTGTATGTTCCTCCCGTTAAACAATGTCTAAAATGCATGCGATATGGGCATATTGCAAAATTTTGTCGTAATGGCGATGTTTGTTCGATTTGTACAGAAAATCATAATTTTCGGGTATGCACTAGAAATACTCAAGATGCTAAATGTATAAATTGTAGTGGAAACCATGTAGCGATTTCAGCTTCTTATCCTATTAAAAAACAAAAAATTGAGGAAAATAAGGTCAAGTCACGAGCAGTTCCGTATTCAAATTTATTTAATGAAAATTCATTTCCCCTACTTACATCAAAATCCATCGAAACTCATATAAGTAATTTAACAAAATCAGATTTTTTTATGTATTTATTAGTAGAGTCCATAATGAAAATAATTTCAAACAAAAATGTCCCTATAAACTCCGCATCTATCAAGGAGAGTTTGCGCTCTACTTTTAGTAAAACCCCTCCAAAGAATTAAAAATGGCTAATTTAAACATTGTACAATGGAATGCGCAGAGTATAGTAAGCAATAGGCATATATTAACAAATTTTCTCCATGTTTATAACATTCATATAGCAATAATTTCGGAAACCTGGTTAAGACCCAATCAGAGGTTTAATATTAGAGGATATAATATCGAGAGAAATGATACTGGTAATAAACATAATGGTGTAGCTATTTTAATTCATAACAACATTGTATATTCCAAAATCTCGACATATTTTGATAATTCATTGCAAAATATATGTGTACGTATTATTATTGGTAAAAAAGAATTTAGTATAGTAAGTTTTTATAGTCCGTCAAATTGTGACCCTATATTCAATAAAAATAAATTTGATGCCTTAATAAAATCTATTCCTGGTCCAATGATTTTTGCTGGAGATTTCAATGCCCATCACATACTTCATGGGGTTGTGTATCAACTTCCGCTCGAGGTAGAGACGTTTTAGAAATCATTGATAATAATGATTTGGTTTTGCTTAATGATGGTCAATCAACAACAGTCGGTTCTTTAACTTGGCGTCCAAATGCATTAGATCTGTCTTTAGTTAGTTCTTCATTAGCATTGTCTTCAGAATGGTCGGTGCATAATGATCCGCTTGGCAGTTATCACCTGCCAATAATAATAAAATTAATTTTAGAGAATGAAAACCATTCAAATGTTAGTTGTAATAGTAATATGGTAACCTTTCCATCTTTTTTAAATTATAATTTGGTTGATTGGAATGTGTATCAACAAAATGTTGAAAGACTCCTAGTACATTTCCAAATGCTGTCATCTCCTCCTTTAGAAGCATATAGTTTATTTTGTAAAATTCTTAGTAGTGCTGTTGAATCCTCTTTGATAACTCAAAATACTTTTTCACAAAATAAAACTTGTCCTAACACAGCCCTAAAACCGAAAAGGCGCCCTTTACCTTGGTGGAATGAGAAGTGTGAATTAGCAGTTAAAAATTCTAAATTAGCCTACATTCACTTTAAGAATAATCCATCAGAGCATACATACTTGGAATTTAAAAAATTACAAGCTCTGAAAAAACTAACTTTAAAAATAGAGAGGTCCATTAGTTGGGCATCTTTATGTAAGGGGCCGTGCATTAATCACGTGATGTTTTTAACAACTTTTTAGACCCCTCCCCTCCCCCTGGTGATATGTGGTGAGGTTTTATACTACCCCCCCTCCCCCACCTAAGATCACGTGTATTTTTTTACATAGTAAGCAGGTTATGTTTGAAGAAAAACTTAAAAAACAATTTAATCGAATAATTTAAGCAATTAAAAACTATACGAGTCATTTGTCTTGTAAGTATTTATACAACACTACGAATCTACTACCGATAATAATTTCGGTATGCATAGAATAGATTTGAAAATTAATACACGTGATGTCTCCTTATACCCCCTCCTCCCCTTGGTGATACTTGGTGATTTTTTTTCGGACCCCCCCTCCCCCTTTAGGCATCACGTGATTAATGGACGACCCCTAAGACTTTTCATCGTTGTAGGTACTCCTATTTCAGTGATTTGGAAATATATGAGAAAATTCAATAAAACTTTCGTTTCAAATAATAATGAAAATGATGATTGGATTTATGATTTCTTAAAAAAGTTCACTCCAGATTTTGTCAACAATAATGCTTTTGTTTCTAATAGCAGCTGTGCAATTAATCCCACTAATTCATTTCTGTTAGCTCCATTTACTTTACAAGAATTAATATCAGCTGTTTCTTCCAGAAAAGATAGTGCTTTTGGTCTTGATGGAATACCTTACAAAATGATTAAAAATCTTAATATTAAATGTTTAAAATACTTTCTAGACTTACTAAATTATCTTTGGGCAAATAATGAGATACCTTCATGTTGGAAAACAGATTGTTTAGTACCCATTTTGAAACCAGATAAATCCAGATTTAATAAAGATTCCTACCGCCCTATTGCTCTTACATCCTGTCTTGGTAAAATATTTGAACAGTTATTGAAACAAAGGTTAGAATTTTATGTAGAAAAAAATAATTTATTACCTTCTAATCAATTTGGGTTTAGGCGAGGTCGATCATCTCGTGAAAGCATTTGTCAGCTTCACCTGGATATTCAAAAAAATTTGGTTAATCGTAATTCTACTGTAGCTGTATTTTTTGATGTAGCAGGCGCTTTCAATAGTGTAAATATTGATATTCTTTACAGTGAACTACTTTCTGTTGGTTTGCCGCAGAAACTGGTTCAGTGGATTAGAATATTTTTGTCTGAAAGAAAGGTGTTTGTTAAACATAATGGTTATCTCTATGGTCCTAGATTTGCTTCTCTTGGAGTTTGTCAAGGTGGAATATTGTCATCTCTCATTTTTATTTTATATATTCGGCGTTTGAATTTGATTCTTGGCTCTAATGTCAAAAATCTGCAATTTGCTGATGATCTTGTGGTTTATGCCTCTGGAAATAATTTATGTCGTGTAACTGATCATATAAACAGAGCTTTAATCAGTTTAAGACAATACTTTGTATATTTAAACCTTGATATTAATCCATTGAAATCAAAGTTACTTATATTTGGAAGGAACAGTCTCTCAATGCCTAATGTTTATTATAACAATACTGCCATTCCAGTTTCATTAGAAACAAAATTCTTAGGAGTACTATTAACTCATAATCTTTCATGGAAAAAATATATCCATACTCCATACTAATATACTAATATATAATATTATAAATGCGAAAGTGTGTCTGTCTGTCTGTCTGTCTGTCTGTCTGTTACCTCTTCACGCCCAAACCGCTGAACCGATTTTGATGAAATTTGGTATAGGGATACTTTGAGACCCGAGAAAGGACATAGGATACTTTTTATCCCGGAAAAATGTACGTTCCGCCGCGATAAACGAATTTAGGCGCAACGGAGTTGCGGGCGTCATCTAGTTGATAATATAACAACAAGAGCAAATAAAGCATTTAATATTTTAAAATCTTTAGCTTCAACTTATTGGGGAGCTGACCCCAAAATTTTACTTCTTTTATACAAATCATTAATTCGTTCTCATTTTGAATATGGTTTCTTCTGTTTTGGTAAGGCGATACTAGTGGTGGGCAAATGCGCATCATTAGTCACTGGGCTTATGCAATCAGGTGCAAAATTGGTGCAAAAGGGTCAAGATAACCGTCAACGCTAATAAGACAGAAAACAGTCTTGATACCTAACACCAATAAGAGGAAGTTAAAGGGACTAAAACCCCATACACTCTTAGGCAAAACAAGCGAGGTCGAATATCTTGGAGTATCCTAGATATTATGGGACTTACTTGGAAATTGGAATAAGCACATCGAGGACATTATGAAAAAGGTTAGATGTGCTCTGTGACCCTGACCAAGACTTGTCAGCTCTAAATGAGACGACCAATGCTGTGCTTGGTTATACACAGCTATAGTGAGGCGATTGTCAAATATGCGTAGTGTGATATGCCACACTTCGCAGAAAAAAGCTGTCAGGTCAACTACATCAAAACATTAAATAGTGTATAGAGGCTGGCCTGTCTGATAATCATGGGTGCGCTCTCTTCAGCACCCACCGCTTCACTTGAAACCCTGATTCACCTGACTCCACTTCTTCTGTTCCTTGTTCATATTATGGAGGCTAAGAAGGTTGTGCCCTTTTATCATACCTCGTCGTGCCCTCATGGCCCTGAGGCCTCCACCCTACTTGGACAACTGCAACAGTATCTTCTTGAGAGACCTGTTATGGCCATGCCATCGGACGCCATGATCAAGGTGCATAGCTTCTAGAAGCTACCCAGTTTTCATAACTTCTAGGGAGGACTGGGTCCCAATTAATGTTCACCTTATTTTGATAATAATAATTTGGTTTACGGACAGAAGACAACCGGGATGGCGCTGAACTACTTGTTTGGGAGGTTTTGCACCATGTTTCAGGCTGAGATCTCCGCTATCATTGGTTGATCACTAACGGCCAAAATTAATAACGTATCTACAATCTTAGATTGATTTCAATCTTAGATTCTCAAACAAAAATTGACGTAAACTGACGTAAAGTCAATCCTAGGATCGTTGAAATGTATTGAAATGTTGATCTCAGATAGCTAAAATGAGATTAGGATTGATTATTAATTTCGGGCGTTAGAACCTACGTAGTCAGTTATATAAATGGCTTCCACGTCAGTTCTTGAAAATATGGACATTTATAAAACGAAGATAGAAAAATATCACAGTGTACGTTTGTGCTTGACTGCCAATTCCAAAGTAGTAGTTCCTACTTTGAAATTGTATTATTATGTTGTCTTTTCGTCACTACACAAAGTTCCATAACTTGTATTGCATTGTAATTGTATGTTACCCAATAAATAAAGTACCTAAACTACACTTTTTTTTACTACTAATGTACAAACTTCAACCCCTTCAAGGTCACGCCGCCGACGCCGCCGCCGCCGACCCAAAATAGTCGGCGCGCCGCCGCCGACCTACTACCCTAACTACTATGTACTAACTGCTTAAGTAGGTACTCCGAATATTTTAAATACTGGGGCCATAGTCCAAAAGAAACGTAAATCTCGAAATAAGAGATAACAAGACTTTTGATTAATACTTAATAAGAATTTAGCCATCCATGTTGAGCTTTCTTTAAATTAAATCGGAACGCAGTATAGGCCATCGGTCGACCTCCTCTAATGCTCGGGCTCGACAACATAGTAGGTAATCTGTGACAGCAGTCAGCATGTCGCCCATTTGAAACAAACCCATAGATATATAATATTAAAAAGAATAATTAATCAAAGAACAAACCTAAGGAAACAAACTCAATCTCATGATGAGACCGAGTTTGTTATGAATTTATGATAGAATATGGATTTAAGTGATCGATGGGACTCTCATCTCGACTCTCAGCCAGGACATTGTATAGCTTATCCATTGTGTAAATATTTTTATTAGTACATAAGGGGGGAAAAGTTTTACTAATTTTAAAGAAATTAGAAAGGCTTCTGTAAAATGGCATTATGAATCATTTATAATTAGTATGAGATAGAGATAAGGCAATCGAATATATCGGATTGTCTAAGATAAATAAAGTACTCCAAAGAGCCGTTGACTCATAAGTCATACCACAACAGTAATCTCAAATCTCTATTTAATACCTATTATCGCTAATATTTTGGTATTATTGATATTAACACGTGGATGATAAATATCTAATAATAAAACGTCTAAAGAGGCCGTCCGCCTGTTCACCATTTTACCCGACTGCGCGACGCAAAGGAGTGGTAATATGTTTATCAGCCTATGTATGTATGTATGTTTGTATGTTTCTTTGAAGCACTATACAGACCAAACGCCTGGGCCGAATTTTTATGATTCACACGTCACTTGATTCCTCTTAGTCCGGCGAGCAATAAAGACATGACGTTAGTGAAAATTCAATATGGCGACTACTGGACGCCATATTGTGAAAATGAAAAAAATGAAAGTCAACAAACTATATCAAGTTGGATATCGTTGAATAGGTATTTAAATCATTTTTAGTTTTGTTTCAACATTTTTCGATTCGACTGGCCGTTTAGGATCGATATCGTTTTAAAGTTGCGTAACAACCATTCTCACATTCCAGTGCAATTGTGATAGGAAATCCAGTCTGGTAAATGGCTAGCTCATGGCATGGCAGGTAAATAGGTACTCATAACTAAAAAGTATAAAATAAAATAAATTTAAAAAATTAAAAAACCCGACTGCGTAAAAAGTGAACCAAACTAAGTACCTACATAATGAAAAACTGAAAAGAAAGAAACAATCACTTAGATGTCCGGTGGTCTAGAATTCTATAATATATTATTAAATGAATACTATTTAAGAAAATAAAATAAAATCTAATAATGGAACATTACAACTGAACACTCGGGATCCATTATTCGACAGCCAATCTAATTTTATATGGGTCCTGACTGTTTAGTTGTTATGTTCCATTACTAGATTATATTTTATTTTCTTGAATAGTATTCATTCAATAATATATTATAGAATTCTAGACCACCGGACATCTCAGTGCTTGTTTCTTTCTTTTCAGTTTTTCATTATGTACCTACCTACTTAGTTTGGTTCACTTTTTACGCAGTCGGGTTTTTAATTTTTTTTTTGTAGAACATAAACCAAGTCAGTTTTCACTTTTCTATTTTTATTTTTTACAACTAGGTACCTATTAAAGGCGTACTAGCCAAGTAGCCACACATACATATTAGTGATGTAACGAATATTCGCATTCGCATTCGCATTCGCGAATATTCGCACATTTTTGTATATTCGCATTCGCATTCGCATTCGCAAAATTTTTGCGAATGTTTTGCGAATATGAATATCAGAAAACAAAAGCAAATGTGCGAGTTTCTTACGCCGGTTTTCTTGCCGGGCTAGTTTCCGAACCGGTGGTAGGCATCATTTAGGACAATTTTATAAGCGTTATATCATAACCTACATGGAAATAAAAATTTTGAGTTTAAGTTTGAGTGAGCGGAGCGGAATGAATGACGCTTTATTTAGATCATAGATGTGTTCGTATGAACTCGGCAATATTCGGAAGATACGAACGTAACGAACCCATAACGAACCTTGCCCGAACGCGACTGCCGCCAAGCCATAGACAAATTGGCGCCAAATATGAACAAAAACTGAATATTCGCATTCGCATTCGCGAATGTCGGTAGCAGATATTCGCATTCGCATTCGCGAATGCTAAAAAATAGACATTCGTTACATCACTAATACATATGCTACATTACGGCACAGCGTATTAAACATACAGTGGGACAACGCGTTTGAAGTCGCGCGAAATGCCGCTTTTGTGTAGGTATTCGTCATTGCTGCAGGGTTGTCACAATAATGTGTTTTATTACAATCTGTTCTACATTTTGTATATTCGTAGTATGTGTATGTAGAGTACTAGGAATAAAACAAAAATATATATATAGAAGTATTAATGAAGAGTTTTATTATAAAAAATACAAATGCGTATACAAAAGCTCAGGGTTCGCATGATATATATCAATTGATATATATCGGACTAGCGACCCGCCTCGGCTTCGCACGGGTTTATACTGATACTAATACTACAGAATGTCTTGAAACCTCTAACAAAACGGGCGAAATTTAGTCAAAACAAACAGAAACAAATTAATATAGGTACCTACTAAAACTCAATGAAATAAGTAGGTGGGTTAAATTCATATATAAAATATGTGTCTATACCTCGTTAAATTATTTTTGTACTAGATAAGAAGAGAAGGTATTGAGTCATTGGCTTATCAATTACCATTGATTACAGAAGCTATGAACGCGGACGGACAGAGCGAAACTATAAGGGTTCGTCAAGTATTACGGAACCCTTAAAACGGGATCCTATTACTAAGACTCCATTGTCTGTCTATCACCTGGATGTATCTCATGAACCGTCATAGCTAGACACTTGAATTTCTATTGCCGCTACAGCAACAAATACTGAAAACAGAATAAAATAGCTTCTACAATGATACCGCACAATAAGTCCGAGTCGCACTTGTCCCGTTTTTTTCGTGTTAAGGACCGTATTCGGAGACGCGCCGCGCGAAGTTTAGGTTTTTAGCGCTACTCTAACAACGATCGAGCCTCGCGCCACAGTATAAAGAACAGTAAGCCATCTGCATACAAACGTACCGCGTTTCGGTTTAAATCCGCAATTCCGCACGCATGCACACACTTCGTATAATAATTTTCAAGAACACCAGCCAGCGGGCTTAGCATGGCGATCCGAAGAAATACATTTAAGGAAGAAATATTTTATCCAAATAGTGAGTTGCAAAATAGTTCTTAATCCTTGGCGACAAGGTTGCCAATAGAAATCAACATTTCTAAACAGACATATTATCTAGTTTTAAAATGGCTGTCGGGAAATCTTCTGTGAGAAAAGAAAGAGAAAATTCGGGAAGAAAAGAAAGATTGTTTCCAAACGACAATGCATCGACCTTGCTGCCTTAAAATAAGACCTATTTTGCTACAAATGGTATTAATGTTTCTTCAATCTCTCATTTTGTCGACTCTCCGATGTTTCTGCGATGTGCATGCTAAGCCTGCTGCTCCTTAGCAGAACCGGTAAACCTTCAGGTACCATCGACGAAGTGTCCCAACCCAACACCATACATTTTTTGACCAGACCAATTGTCGTCACCAATACCCCAAAGACTTCGAGAGTCAAATTTCAAAATGGCCCCAAAAATCTCAAAAGTGGGGCCATTTAACCGGAGACACTTTTTTCTTCATAGTGTTTTCACCATACGTCAAATTTCAAAATGGCCCTAAAATTCAAAAGTGGGGCCATTTAACTGGAGACACCTCCATAGTATTTTCAATTTCAAAATGGCCCCATTCACCATACGTCAAATTTTAAAATGGCCCCAAAAATCTCAAAAGTGGGGCCATTTAACTGGATACACTTTTTTTCTCAATAGTGTTTTCACCATACGTTAAATTTCAAAATGGCCCTAAAAACCTCAAAACTGGTTCGCGGAAATTGAACGAACGACACATGCTTAGTGCACAACGCCGACCGCATTTTCCTGTCCTGTTCTGTTCTGTTGACCTGTCGCGAGTTTAAGTCGAGTCACTAGTCCTGATCGAAATCCATTCCACAAGTCCAAAAACAATTTTCGAAAGGTTTCGTGAGAAGGCTATTGGAGGGGTAAAAAAAAAATTTGAGGGGGGGGGGTGTCTTGACGTTTTTGAGTTATTTAGGGAATCTACTGGAGCCAAATTATAGGGCTTGTTCTCCCGATTCCAATGATACCTCACTCGGGGGGTCTAGGGGTCCAGATGACTGAGATATGCCTCGAGGGGATTTTGGGGGGGGAGGGGAGGGGAGGGGGAGGGGGGAAGGTTTCGTGAGAAGGCTATTGGAGGGGTCAAAGTTTTTTGAGTGGGGGAGGAGGGTTCTTGAGATTTTTGAGGTATATCCCGGGTCCCGTTGGGAATTTAGGGGATCTGATTTAGCCAAATTATAGGGCTCGTTCTCGCGATTCCAATGATACCTGACTCGAGGGGTCTAGGGGTCCAGTTGACTGAGATATGCCTCGAGGGGAATTTTTGGGGGGTGGGGGGATGGGGGGAGGTTTCGTGGGAAGGCTATTGGTAAGGTCAAAAAATTTTAGAGGGGGAGGGGGGTTACATTGTATAGGGGGTGGGGTTTTTGGTGTGGAGGGTTGTTGGGTTTGGTTGATTGATGATGAGAGAGAGAGAGAGAGAGAGACAGAGAAACACACCGCACGGCTTACAACTATGGCAAAAAGTGTCGTTACAACTTTTGGTCTTAATTTTTTCCGTCTCCCTTTTGCAACGCGCCATAAGGAACTTCGTTCCAAAAGAAATATTTACTTGCTCAACAGAACAAATGTACCTACTATTATTAATTATACTGTGGTTCGATCGCGATCTGTGGATGCGGCGTAAAGCGACGTGCTCTCTCCTCGGAGTTGCGTGGCGTACTGACCGCAGCGGGCGCTCGCACATGTATTTGTGGAAACTTGCCAGTTCATAGTAATTTGTATGAAGAATTTGAGCGAAAAAATTGGGCAAGTTTATGATTTCTTAACACAAAATAAGAATATATTTACTAAGAAATAAAGATTTCATTTACTTCTTTATAGTTTTAACTTTATTATTTGATAAAATTAGTTTAATAATTCTTGATAATTACGACTCAGTTATTATAATACGGGAGTGCGATTTACACGTTTTCAGTGATATTCAGATTTTTTTTTACACTTATCCATAAATATTATCTTAAATTCGAATGTTTCAGCGGCTAGTAACATTCATTAACTAGCCGTGTGATTTTTTTCAAGGTTGTGGAGTATCTTTTTCTGTATAATTCTCTTATATTCCCGACCCTCGATTGCCGTATAGGGCCCTTAAGCCCGAGACTAAACTACAAGCATACAAAATTTCATTAAAATAAACCCAGTAGTTTTTGCGTGAAAGACAGTCAAAAATACACCTCACATTAAATAATTATAATTAATCTGTTATCTGAGACATAAATTATAAATTACAATGTCCCGTGGGAACGCGGTAGGTACTTACTTTTCTTTTACTCGGTACCTACTTTACTCGAGGTAAAAAATAGCCTATGTGCATTAATCCAGAGCATAGTTATGAATATTTGACATATTTTTACAATCTCGTTAGTTATTTTCAATATAACGGTATTTACAAATTTTTCATTTCCAGATTTGATTTTAAGAGAAATATCAAAGGCATAAACAATATAGTATAAATATTAACTAATATTAGTAATATCAAAATAATGAAATAACAATAACATGAAGTAAAAAAAAATCGCTGAGGACAGGATTCGAACCTGCGCGGGTAGAACCCATTGGATTTCAAGTCCAACTCCTTAACCACTCGGACACCTCAGCTGATAGTTATCGCGCGAAATTATCAGTCGGATAATGCAATGTTTTAGTATGCTACTATATTGTATACTATGAGTTACGTACACGTATATTATGAGTCATCAGTCATCACCCATCATGACATGATAATAATAGTATTATTTTGGTGTTAAAATGGTAGATATAAATGAATTAAAATATGACAATCGTGAATGTATTTTAGAGTAGGTAAAATGTAATTTAGAGGGGCATATTACATTATGATGAAGACATGTCCGATACATTATTAGGTAGGTAATGATAATAATGGCTTATTTATTCCTGACAATGAAATTGACATTTACAGTTCCATTTATTAGGGTTCCGTAATACTTAAGGAACCCTTATAGTTTCGCTCTGTCCGTCTGTCTGTCTGTCTGTCCGCGCCTCTAGCTCCTGTAATTATAAATATAAATTGATGAAATTTGGTGCAGTTATAGATTGTGTATAGATCACGGTTTCGGGATCATAAAAAAGTCATAATTTTATATTTTAGGGGTGGCTCTCCATACCTACATGTGAAGAGGGGATGAACAATATTTTTTCACTCTACCCCATCGTGTGGGGTATCGTAGAATAGGTCTTTTAAAATTAAAGGCAAGGTTTCATACGTTACTATTTTATAAAGTTGACCATTTTCGAGTAATCGGCCTCCAAAGTAGTTTGTAAGTTGGTCCCCCTCTAGCATTTTTAAACTATAGGAGATAGAAACTTGCAAATTTCCATGCTGATAGATCATGCTAAAAACTCTTTATGAAAATTATTGTGAACCAAATTGGACAGTAACTTTTGGAGTAAGTATATGAGAAATAAATTAGATTTCTCCCATTCTACAGGTTTAGACTTATTGTCTAGTATCTATCCAGTATCCTATTGAATAAATTGGTCAAAAGTGGTACCAATACATGTTCACCTGCTTTGACCTCGTTTGCTATACCATCTGGCTCGCTGCTTTTGCCATTCTTCAAAGATTTTATTTTTGTACAGATTTCCTGTCATGTAAATTTTTGTAGAGCGGTGATATTTTCTTTTTGCACTTGGGTCACATTGTTAGGTACTTAATACCATATATCATTGTATGTCTACAGAGTGGGATATCGCTACCGTTGCGGCTTATTATTTTCAAATTATTTTAATAAGCGTTTGTACCTAAATCATGATGGAAGTTCATATTAATAACATTTTTTTTTTGTGATAAATGGATCATAATAATATAGGTACATATAAGTTTTATAACAAAACTATTTTTTTATTTTTATTTTTGTATTAAATATCAATATTATTAATAACAAAGTTTTAAAATACATAAAAAAATCTATAAGTATATAATTTTTTCAAATTTCCAATATAAATTATGACCTCCCATTATGACTTTATTTCTTATATTTACTCAAACTGCATTTAGATATCTATAATTTCAATATTAGTTAAGAAAAATATAAAAGTTCAACACGTTGGATGCGCGAGCGCAGCTTCCGAGAATGCGTTTTCCTCCTGCGGCCGCGGTTCTGACAAATCTCGCGACGTCACAGCGATGACGCGGCGCCGCACGAATAAAAAGCAAATGTAATTCGCGGCGCGCGTTATAGTGACATGTACCTCTGTGCTAGCAAGTGATAGTGCTAGCTGCTAGTGTGGTGTATAGTGTCGTGTAGTGTTAGTGTAGTATACAGTGCAACCCTGGCGCCTCGCCATGCTTGTATGGAGCCCGCCCTCCCCGCGCCAGACGCCGACTCCGACTCGGGGGATGAAACCGTACCCGCCGGTTTGTGATTCAATGACTTAATTTTGGAAATTACATGTACCGTATATAGTTCGGGGTTAATCAAAAAATGTTTTCCTAGTTTATGAAAATCTGCAAATTCTAAAAAAGCATCGTGAACATTTTTCTTTAGGTTACTTTCTATACTCCAACCTAAAATAAGGCTAAATTTACATCAATTTGTCAGAAATGTAACTTTTCCAATGTGGCTTACATTTACTTACATTAGGGGTTGGTAAATTTTTATTAACCTACTTCACAGTAAACAGTAAGGTTACTCTACCTGCCTACAATTGACTCCAGCCGCGCGCCGCGCCGCGGGCTCTACATAATTTATTAAATCATTCAAAATATAAAACACATTTTTATTAATTATACCCCCCTTACTAATAAAAATATGCATACAGTGTATAAGCTATACAATGTTTTGTCCTTGTCTGTCAAGCGACTTTTCCAACGTGTAAGCCAAGGACAAAATATTGTATAGCTTATCCTCTGTGTGAATGTTTTATTAGTAAAGGGGATAGTAATTAAGGTAAAATAATTTAACATTTTAATAGATACGGATATATATCCTACTACTATTATAAATCTGAAAGTTTGTGAGGATGAATGGATATATGGATGGATGTTTGTTACTCTTTCACGCAAAAAATACTGAACGGATTTCGAAGAAATTTGGTATGGTACTTAGTAGTTAAATTAGACTCTGGGTTAAAACATAGGCTACTTTTTATCCCGAAAAAGTACATAATTCCCGTGGGATAGTCGATATTATAGTTACGCGGGCGGAGCTGCGGGAATAAGTTAGTATTGTATGTATTTAAAAGCAATACCTTAGTTAGTTATTAGGAACCTTTGTTGAAGCAGTATGGTAGAGCGGCATTTGGCAGTACCTACTATATTAGTTAAAGGTAGGTACATTTATCAGCGCGAATAGGCCTAAATTTACTACACCGACATAATCTACTAGAACTTGCTGTAGATCATGTCTTGAAGTTAGGTAGGTACACATTATTTGATTTGTTTTTAATTCATTGCAAAGTGGAAAATGTTAGTAAAAACACAAACATTAATTTAACTTCTGAATTTTAAGGCCTAACAATTGGTAGGTTACCTAGGTAGGTGTACACTGTACACATTTTGTACGTAGGTACTAGGTAAAAATTTTTTTGTCTTGGCTAGGGGGGGGGGGGGGGGGGGGTGTATTATTAGTGTTCTGTTGGCTCTCCGTACATGTGTAGTGTACGTGTAGTGTAGTCTACCCCAACGTGTGGGGTCGACTGTCGAATAGGTCTTTTAAAATAAAGGTAACATTTTACTTACATTTGCGACTAATCAAACTCCAGAGGTGCTTACTTACCTACACTTTAATTTGTAGTAAAATAACTACATTTTCATTAAAAAAATATAACCCGATTACATCAATTACATAGCTTTTGTTACCAGTGGCCAGAGCTATTATTGCGAATCTACCACATTTATTTAAATCGAACCAGTCGTTTAGGTGCTACGTTGGAACAAACATACATACATAGACTACCAAAATCAAATTACCCTTCCTTTTGGCTTCGCCGTAGTCGGGTAAAATTAAGAGTTAAGTGACAAAGTAGAGCTACCTACATAGGTACTAAGGCAGAAATTATATGTAAAAGTTTTTTCTTATTTTCTTGAATGCCTCTGTAATCTACACCAATATTATAAAGAGGAAAGGTTTCGTACTAATCTACACCAATATTATAAGGAGGTTATGTATCTTTGTTATTGATTTACTCAAAACTGTAGACTATGAGTATCTTTTCGTAATAAGCAGATTATAATAACCAGTCACATTTAACGCGGGCGAAGCCACGGATAAAAGCTAGAGATAAAAAATAATATTATAATAATTTTCAAAACAGAAGAATATCATGTCGTCGGTATTATAGTGATCACAACCATGAATCAATAAAAACGCACAACTTAAATAATATTATTATGTCTGTCGAATAAACAAAATACAATAATTAGGTATAATATCTATTAATTTCAAGTGTTCAGTTTCTTAATATGTATGTACTTATTCATATATGTAACCGTTTTGGACTTTTGGTTGCCCAAATAGGTATTTCAGTTTCCTAATTTCTCTACCTACTACCAGGCCTGTCCCACTCCCCGTGTAGGTATCAAAAATATAAGTACGTGCGGCGGCCTCCCTAAACGGGCCAATTAAAAGGGACTCGCGCGCGAGCAGTGAGCGACGTATGCGTGATTTGTTCGTCGCAATGTTTTATGGATTTGATTTAATACCTTATAATCGGTGCACATAATATTACAATACTGTGTTTAAGTTAGGTAAAAATCACCCGGCCAGCTGTAACTATAATACCATAACATAATATTTAATAATATAGTTTGAACTACTGCAATTAACCAATATTTAGATATTTAGTGTTTAGGTGTTGGCTCCACCTGAACTATCTGTTCGCGTCTTATGTTATTCCGATGTGATACGATTTGAAAAGTTATTTGTTGACAAAAGTACCTAGAAATAGTAAGGTGGCGTGATTTAACTTCTTTGAGTAATATCGTCGTGAAGGTATCGAAAACGGTTACGTTTACGCATAAGTATGTATATACTTATAGGTATGCGCGAATTTATTACAAGTAGGTAGGTACTAAAAAGTATGTAAGAAAATATATATATATATATATATATATATATATATATATATATATATATATATATATATATATATATATATATATATATATATATATATATATATATATACATACGTATAACCGCCTTCTTTTTTGGAAGTCGGTTAATTATTTTCTAAAATGAGTCAACCCTAATGTCATTAGAATGGATAAGAATTACGCGATAGAAAGAGACGCAACTTCTAGGTAAATATAATCGTAGGTAATCAAGCGCTGCGTTAGCTAAATTGAACCTTATCGTATCGCAGTAAGAGGTCCTATTTCTTCAAACCATTTGTCGGAGTGGTTCTTCTGTACCTCTAGGTACTATTATTTATTCTGTGCTACTACTAGAACCGAGCTGGATCCGATTTATAGATACGAATCTGAAAATCTTATTTGGACTATTCTCTACTGCTACATAACACATAAGTCTGTAAAAATCGAAAATTCTTGTCTGGACTATATTCTCTACCGCATATCTAACAGAATAATCTATACTAATATTATAAAGCTGAAGAGTTTGTTTGTTTGTTTGTTTGAACGCGCTAATCTCAGGAACTACTGGTTCGAATTGAAAAATTCTTTTTGTGTTAGATAGTCCATTTATCGAGGAAGGCTTTAGGCTATATAGCATCATGATAAGTTCAATACGAGCGGAGCACCAATCAAGAATGTTTCGAAATCGGGGGTTTTTTCCCCCTTTTGAGAGCTTTCGCTGCGTACGCTGCGGAAACGGTTAAAGTTTCGCTTAAATGATGTATGACAGTATTGTTCCCCTTTAAAAGTTCTAAAAAAAAGTCCGTGACGGTATATGTCTATCTTTTAAGGTTGGCTCACAATAACCTTTTTATGCTAACCAAATTTGTTCTAAAATTAGGCATTATTTGTGAGGGTGTTTTCATAAAGATGATATTAATCCTTATCCAAGTAAATACGTTATTCATTACAAGCATTTAATCTAGAAGAAATTTGCAGTTTACATCATTTGATTTCAATGAGTATTTTAGAAGATATCGCAGTAATAAAATAGTCCAGCGCGCAATTATGTACGGCGCACGGCGCGGGCGGGCAGTCGTAAGGTGGAAGCGTTTCTCCTTCTAAAGGTCCGGACGCACTAGGCGGAACTGAACTTCAGCGGAACTGCGCGACACGTTTTGGTAAGTCGCACTGCAACTGCAGCGGCGCTACAAAAATATATTTAGTAGCTAGGCAACCTCCGAGCAAGATGGGCGAATGGACGATTGAAATTTAATGTTTTTTTTTAATAAATATGTACCTACCATGGACGAATAAAACTATAGACCTACAGATCCCATACATTAAAACGTACGACGTTTTTTAATTTTCTTATTGACCGTTATAGCCCAAGAGCTACTGAGAAATTTAGAGTAGGTATTTGAGGCACGATGAAACCTTGTCCTGTACTTCTCCTATTGTACCTCAACACGAGAATGCAGGCCTGGCTGGTCAGAAGCGGAACTTAGCCAAGTTACAAATTTTTGAAAAGTACATTTTTTAATGCCAAAAATATATGTTTGAGGCGCTTTGAAATATTGATATACAGTTAGTATAATGTATAAGGAGTTGGGGAAAAAAAGGCCATGTAATTTAGTTGGAACATTTAACCTAGCCATGTCAGTTTAAAAGTAAACTGGCTTTCGATTCATGATTTTCTGACATCTATTGGTCATTTTATGAACTGCAATATACGTATGGGCGAAAATGCGACATCTATGAAGCCCTCAAAGAACTACGTGGTCAAAAAATAAAATTGCGTATTGTGCAATAAACTTACTCGTCAAAATGTATTTATAAAACAAATAGGTATTAATGAAATAGAAATGGCATACGAACCAGCATAACCTACCATCTACATGTTTTAGATAATAGTTTAGTTAACTATAAACGTAAAAGCGACATCTAGGAAGAATCAAAGAACTACGTGGTCTTGATAATTTTCGCAAAGTCGATATGAGTCGTTTTTAATTGATTTTCCTATAAAAATCGAAGATATCCATTCGTTGTTTATACAATATTGTGTGCAATAAAATTATATATTGTGCAATAGTCTAATTTACTCGACAAATTGTATATAAAAAACAAATCTAGACACGCGGTAGTGTGTCAAGCCAAGTTCAAGTAACAGAACTGGCGAGCGGCACCGTGTGTAATATTACACGAATCATTTGGAGCCCAAACGGTTATTTAGATATTAACGTCCAAAAATCGTCATTTTGATCACTGACTAACCTATAGATCAAAACTTTAACCCAGTTCCAGATGACCTAAAAATTCAATATTATGTTTGTTCGCAGATAACTTCGTCGTTAAGAACCGATTTTCAATTTTTTTTTGTGATGTAAAGGGTATAATACCAAATTAGTCCGGTTGTCAAAAAAGTGGTGACCTGATGTTGGAATCCATGAGGAATTGAGGGAACTCCTCGAAATTTATATGGACACATATGGTGATTTTGACTTTTTCTGAACAAGTCTAAGCATGTGCTACCAAAAAGTAAGATTTTGCTCCAATGTATACCCTGGACCCAAAGGTACAGAACAGAACTCCTGACTCCTTATAGATACATGTTTGGGGATTTCGGCGTTGTTTAAAGAACTGCAAGCATATGCCACCATGTCAATAGGCATGTTGCCGAAAAAAAATTTTTTTAGACAACATGTTAATAAACAATCCAGAACCCATTTTTGTATATCTGAAAAAATAACTTAGATACAAACCATTGAAATTTACAATATGAAAGAGAGCGATATATTGGCCTGTGACGTCACAGCCTGCTACAGCTATACATTTCTCATAAGTCATAACAAAATTTATGGCGGTAGCAGGTTGTGACGTCACGAATCGTTTTGCGAGAAAGAGATGGACAATAATTTTTATTTGCTTATATTTTTAATCCCGTCACTCTAAATACCTATTTCTTTCAGATTTATGTATCTTTAATCAACAATTTTAAAATTTAATTTGTATAACTGTGAAATTCCACACTAGGCAACATCCCTATTAGAGTAATTTAATACATCATCACATTATTATGATATAAAAGGCTCTTCTCATAGTATTTTACACTAACTCGGAGATCTTTGAACATAACTCTGCCGTTTATGGACCTATTTGCAAAATTATTTTGTTGTAAATGGTTTAATTCGAAATTGGTCCTTTAGTCACTAAAGTGGAAACCTGATGATGCGATCCATGAGGAATCGAGGGAACTCCTCGAAATTTATATCGGTACATATAGAGATTTTGACTTTTACTCAAGTAACACAAGGCATATGCTACCAAAAAATAGGATGTTGCACCTTGGTGCTTTTGGGAACTCCTCTAAATTTATATCGACACATAGTGATTTTGACTTTTACTGAAGTAACATCAGCATATGCTACCAAATAATAAGATGTTGCACCTTGGTGCTTTTGGATCTTTTGTATAACCTGGATCCAAAAGCAGTGAACAAAACTCCTCAGTCTTTAAAGATATGTGTTTGGAAATTTCGGTATTGTTTAAAGAACTGCAAGCATATGCCAGTTTGTATCTTACAGTAATCATCATCATCTTATTAACAAATTAGTGAAAACTTAGCGCGTATTCAGTTATACATTCGATCGTTTATTTTGGACGTTCTTAAGATGTATTAATAATAACTTAACAAAATATATCACAAAAAAGTATGAAATTATTATTTTTAAACAAAAAATTAAACCGACTTCCAAAGTAAAAATACACAAAAAAAAATGAAATAAAACTTACTTTCTAAATTATTTCCTTTTTAAATTGGGCTAAAACTTTAACTATTTCTCTACTCAATCTTATTAATTTTGAAGTCGTGTACGTACACGTAAAGTTGTACGTGGTAGAGCCATGCTTCGGCACGAATTGGGCCGGCTCGACCGGAGAAATACCACGGGCTCACAGAAAACCGGCGTGAAACAGCGTTTGCGCTGTGTTTCGCCGAGTGAGTGAGTTTACCGGAGGCCCAATCCCCTACCCTATTCCCTTCCCTACCCTCCCCCATTACCCTATTCCCTCTTAAAAGGCCGGCAACGCACTTGCAGCTCTTCTGATGCTGCGAGTGTCCATGGGCGACGGAAGTTGCTTTCCATCAGGTGACCCGTTTGCTCGTTTGCCCCCTTATTTCATAAAAAAAAAAAAAAAAAAGTCGGTACCAGCAAATATGAACGTAAGTTCTATAAAATATTGTAGAATATTGTTTGGGCTGGTACCGATTTCAAAATTAAGAAGATTGAGTAGAGAAATAGTAAAAATTTTAGCCGAATTTGAAAGGGGAATTATTTAGAGATTAAGTTTTATTTCATACTTTTTTGTGTATTTTTACTTTGGAAGTCGTTTTAATTATTTTTTTTAAATAATATGCTCCAGAATCCGAAACAGCGGATTAAAATTCAGAGAATTAATTAATTAAAAATAGAACTCTGTGCTAATACAATAGAGTTGAAAATCGAACACATGAGTGTCGAGTCAAATGTCAGTGTCATTAGTCATATAATATGACACACGAAATCCTTTTTTATCTCTTTTGTTACACAGACTACCAGCAGGCTTAGCATACACATTGGATGTGCATGCATGCTAAGCCTGCAAGAAATACCGAAGAATCGACAAAATGAGAGATTGAAGAAACGTTAATACCATTCGGAATTCAGAATAGGTCTTATTGTAAAAAATATTTCTTTTCTTCCCGAGCATGAGGTCCAAAAATGTCCTCTTTTGACAACTAAAGTAAAACTTTTTCTTAATTTAACGTCAAATACTCTATACTAATATAATAAAGAGGAAAAGTTTGTTTGTTTGTTTGTATGTTTGTTTATTTGCATTGAATAGGCTCCGAAACTACTGGACCGATTTTGATGAAATTTGGTGCAAATATAGATGAAACCACGGGGAAGGACATAGGCTCCTTTTTATCGCGGCAAAATGTACGGTTACCGCGCGATTTCCTTTTGCGCGTACGAAGTCACGTGCAACATCTAGTCTTACAATAATGTCAACTACTCGACATCATGGCGCTCCTAGACAATTAGTTTCAGTCTTTATATATAGAATATTTCTTCTTTAAATTTATTTCTTCGGCTCGCGTCGCTGCGTGATGCTAAGCCTGCTAGTACGAGGAAAAACTTTGGAAAAACTTAAAACAATCTTATGCCAAAGCATAGAGCATGCGGACAGATACGGTGTATCATTTTCAACCTTATACCTTAGCAATAAGGTTCAAAATAAAGTTCACCTGATCTGTCCGCGACTGCAAAATGACTTGTCAATCGTAATTTCAAACATTTTTGATTTTCATTGTGGTTACTTATCGTTTAATTCAATATTCTAATTAAGTTACACTTTGATTTCGTGTAGTTTTCTATTTAAATAGGTAGGTATTTTAAGCAAAATACGATTTCTTGGTATTTTAAAGAGTTGTATTATTTTTTATGATAGGTAGGTAGGTACATATTTAGTTTTGTTTTCATAATAATTAAGGTTGTCTTTTTATCCAACCGCGATAACCCATATTCACGCGAACGAAGTCGCGGACATCACCAAGCTACAATAATTATTATGATCAATATCTACATTATACAACATTGTATTGTACCTGTTTATATAAGTAGGTACCTACTTTTATTCGATGCTTTTGCGCGCCATCTCGTGATCACATGTGGTACCCTAATACTACGCCATCTACCATAATTGTCTAAAAACAAGCTACTGAGGTCATTTTTTGGATTTAGAGACAATTATCAAATATCCGCCTATGAACTTTAAAATCACACTGGAAAGAGACGGAAAAATATTTTTTCTTGTTTAAAAGAGAACTTAATTGATTTACTTCGCTAATTTGTGCAATTTATTGATTTTCGTGCTAGTAACTAACGCCATCTAGAGCTAAGCAGAATCCGGACCTTTATTTTGTGTATGTTTTAATGTATGGGATCTGTCAGTCTATACTTTTTTATTCGTCCATGGTACCTACATACCTACAATCTAAATAATTTACATACGACCTCCGTGGCTCAGTGGTGAGAGCAGTGGCGCTTTAACCGGAGGTCGCGGGTTCGAATACCGCCAGGGAACAAAAAAGTTTTCTGTGTCTTGGGTCATGGATGTATATTAATGTGTGTATAATAAAAATCTTATATTAAAGTAAAGTATAAAAAGTATTAAATATATTTCCGTTGTCTGGTACCCGTAACACAAGTTCTTCGGATACTTACCACGGGGCCAGACTGACGTGGTGTGAAGCGTCCATAGATATTATAATTATTATAATTTTCACTATGAAACCAACATTAACATTGGAAAGGTCGTCGTTCATCCACAGGAAAAAGAAATAAAAAAATTAACTTACCATTTATTCCCATTTCTTGAACTATTTAATAATAATATCTATCTATGGACGCTTTTACACCACGTCAATCTGGTCCCGTGGTAAGTTCTCGAAGAACTTGTGATACGGGTACCAGACAACGGAAATATATTTAATACTTTTATACTATACATATATTTAAGATTTTTATTATATAATACACATTTATTGCACATCCATGATCCAGGAACATAAAAAACTTTTTGTCTCCCGGTGGGATTCGAACCCGCGACCGGGCTTCTTGAGCGCCGACGCGCAAACCATTGAGCCACAGAGGTCGTTTCACTCCAAAGTTAGTTTTTTTTTCATAGAAGTGTTCATGTACCTACTTTTTATGCTGGACGTCATAATATTATTATGTCTCCGGATACTGGCCCACGAGTACAATAAATTTTATTCATCTATCGACATTTTTAACGAACGATTATCGCGCTCCCAAGTATCACGGTTGACTGACTATGAAAATGAAGTTGGCCAAACCGAACTGCAGTTCGCGACACTTTTTGACAGTTGATCAAATTTGTCTTGCAGTTCGCTGCAGTGTAGTTCCGTTACCGCTTAGTGCGTGTTATCTCATATAATTTCATATAAAGAATATTTTGACGCGACGTGTCGCTCAGTTCCGCCGAAGTGCAGTTCCGCCTAGTGCGGCCGTACCTTAAGTAAATGAAGTCGCGGGTAAATTTTAGCGATATCCCAAAGTAAATGTTTCACGCGGACGAAGTCGCGGGCAAAAGCTAGTTAATATTATATGTATATTATCGTTTGTTAATTTTTTTCGAGTTTGTAATATTTTTTAATATTTTTGGGATAACGAATCTGAAATTCTTATATGAAGGGAATATGCATGTATTTTTTTTATTCTTTTATACGTTTCTACTGGTTATAACATTTCAATATATATATATATATATATATATAAAACACATCTAAAATATTATTTATTATCCTGGAAAAAATATTTTAAAATCACAATCATTTTTGGGCGACTTAAAAACGCCATTTTCGAGCGCTTGATTTGTGGACTATGACGTCACAACGTCATCGCACTTGGAAAGTCAGTTGACAGATAAAATCATTGTTTGACTTTTTTTTTATTATTTATGGCCGCGTCGGCTTATCACCATTTGCCAGTGTCAAGTATATTTTCATCAACGTATTTCTAAATCGTCAAGTCCAAAGTCTAGTCAAAGTCCAAATAAATAGTCACGGTAGTCAATCAGTCAAGTCAGTCGATTCAGTAAAGTGATAGACGCTTTACTGAAACTTCCTATGGAGTTTTGGCGGGAAACCCAATTTAGCACGCATTTTGTAATTGTATCACTTTTCCACACGTCTAGTGCAAATATATGTAATAATAACGAATAATTAATGGTTAATATTCCACATTCCATATTACACATTAAAAACCGAAATAACATTAATTTAAAAAAATAATAGGTACAAAATTATAATTGAAAACAGAAATTTTCAATGCTCAGAATTTTCTTCGGCCTTCCGAATTCCGGATCATATTAAAGTCTCTTATATGAAATTTCTGTTTCACTTGACACAATGAAATTTTTCACATTGGTAATGGTTTAATACCTTCCCCCTTAAATAAAAAAAAAGTTTTGAAAGTTGACACACGTCCGTGCGGTCTATGACGTCACGTTTTGTTCAGCCAATAATGGATATTATTTAATATTTTATAATTTTGAAATTTTCGCGGAATTTTCAAAAACAATACTTTTTGATGATTAATTTTCACTATTAATTCACGATAAATTAAAAAAAACAATTGTACGGGTATGTTTCTTTAGCGATAAAGATTACAAATAAAAATATTTTATCCATTTTGGTGTCACATGCATATTCCCTATTGTCTACTGCTAAGTGCTAGTTGTTACTTGTTAGTTAATGTATCCTACTACTATAATTATAAATGTAAAAGTTTGTGAGTATGGATGGAAGGAATATATTAGGTTGGGGAAAAAGTTTCTTCGCATTTTATATAAAAATTCAAAAGGTGTTTTTATAAAGTTTATTTACAAGTGACTAAAGTATATAGGTGCCATTTTGTTCGATAACTTTTTGCCATCTTGTTGGTAGGTACATGATCCCATTGCTATAAGATTTTTGGGGCTTCTGATGAAAAAACTGCGACAAGTGGTTTTGGCAGTCCTTTTGTGATGTCAACCTGACACTGCCTAAGGAATTCTGCAGCGACCGAAACAGGTGGAAATCTGAAGGTGCAAGGTCAGGACTATACGGCGGATGCATTAACACCTCCCAGCCAAACTCCCGTATTTTTTTCTGAGTGGCTAAAGATGTGTGAGGTCTAGCGTTATCATGGTGAAAAACCACACCCCTTCTGTTGATTAATTCCGGCCGCTTTCTCTCAACTTCTTGCTTTAATCTCATCAGTTGTTCGCAGTACAGTTCAGAATTGATGGTCCTGCCTGGCGGTAACAGCTCATAATGAATAATGCCCTTCCAATCCCACCACACACACAGCATCACCTTGTTGCGAGTTAACCCGGGTTTCGCCACAGTCTGTGAAGCCTGACCGGCCTTTGACCACGATCTTTTTCGCACGTTCTTGTCGTACGTGATCCACTTTTCATCACCAGTTATCAGCTTCTTCAAAAATGGTTCGGTTTCATTACGTCGTAATAAAGAATCACAAATGAGTACACAGTTCATTAGGTTTCTTTCAGTGAGCTCATGAGGCACCCAAATATCGAGCTTTTTTGTGTACCCAGCTTTTTTCAAATGCGCCAAAACCGTTTTGTGGTCAATCCCTAGTTCTTCAGCTACATCGTAACTACTAATATGCCGATCTTGCTCCACTTTTTCAAAAATGGCAACAGTTTTGTCCGTAACAGGGCGACCAGAGCGACGTGCATTTTTGATATCAAAATTTCCAGATTGAAAACGCTTAAACCAAATTTGCGCTACTCTCACAGATACTGCATTAGGTCCATAAACATCACAAATTTTTTTCGCGGCTTGTGTTGCATTTTTACCTTTTTTGTAAGAAAATTTTAAAATGTATCGAAATTCTTCATAAGAATCACTCATTTTAACAATAAGAAAAACAAATGAAAATCTCAAATTTACCTAATTTGAATTTGGAATTGTCTTCTGTAAAATTAAAACTTTTTAATGATACCAAAATCAGCCAGATACAATTGGTATAGCCCAAGATATTTTATGACAAGTTCATACATCGATGGCTTAGAGCACACTTGTACTAATTACAAAAATTGCGATTTTTACTTTTTGACTGAAAACTGTATTAATTGACGTGCTCTACCGTTTGCACTTACCCACGTATCGATATTCCGTCTCTTTCTATCAAAAACCCAGTGTCACGGTTGTATTAAAGTAAGCTCAGTTTATGTCCAAAAGTATTAAAATCCTTTATTTTTACTAATTTGCTACGAAAAGTCCATAAGTGATTTTAATATTCCCTCCCGCTGTACTAGTTAACGCACAAAAATATTAAGTACCTTTACGACATGTAATCTTACATATTACAGACAATCCAAATGTTGTAAGTGCAGTTAATACAAAAACGAATATAATGCTCCTATTTTTTCATGCGTGCACAAATGTGCTAAGTCGCTATGATACAAAAAAGAACTATTTTTACAAAATTATCGAAAATTACATATCTAATACGTGTACACTTAATTAATTTTTGTTTTGTTTCTTTAAATGCTCAAGTATACTAACGTCATTTTAAGTTAAGTGTGCCTTCAATAATCGTTTTGGCGCGTTATTTCTGTACGCGCCAGAGTAATAGGTAGAGCCGTTGTGGAAGCCAATTGGCGAGTGTGGGTGAGTGGGGTGATTGTGTTGTTTCTGTCGGCCGTTAGCGAGCGTGGGGAGGGTAGATACGTATTACGTACGAGGGTAGATAGATATTCTTGCCATTGGCAGCAGAAAGTACTGGACTAGCTCCGCGCACCGGCAGCGACAGGTTTTCTTGGTGTCAGATCAAGTTTACTAGTGCATGTTTATTTGGATTTTATTATATTTTTATTTTATTTCTATACAAAAACTTACAGCTAAACATAATTGAAACAGATTGCCATTGACAAGTTTTTACAGATATGTAACAAACATTAAGGTGAGTGCTAGCTTTATACAAATGAAAAAGAAAAGGGAATGAAATAATAACAAACAAAAATAATCGAGAAAAATTCAATCAAACCTTTGGATCACTGAACTGATCACACATACCTAATTGATAATAATTAACAGAAATATTTTGTAGTTACAAGCCGAAGAAGAAGATTCACAATCAAGAAAGCATGCAGTGATGCAAAGTGAGCAAATGCAAAGCAAACAGTGATCGCGTAAGTAATCGTTAAATTGTGTGGTATACCTACATATAAACGAATTAGTATTATAGGGTGGGATGTAAAGTGGGACAAAAGTGCGAAAGAATCTAGGGGGTATATTTATTTTAATTATATTGTGTACGTCGGGGGAGTCTATGACATTTTTAATAATTTTATTCAAGTAGATCAAATCTGAGATGATACGACGGCGCTCTAAGTGAAGGAAATTATATTTTTTACGTCTAGTTTTATTACTAATTAGATTATCACCACATTTATATTGTAAGTATCTAAGAAACCTTTTCTGTATTGATTCAATCCTGTTTTTGTAAATATCGTAGGCAGGGTTCCAGACTTCAGAACAGTAAGAACAGTAAAGCACTTTTATAGGTTTGAGCGTTCTAAAGTCTTTGCAGTGCCTGATTACAAACCCCAGGGCCCTAGAGGCCTTTTTCACTGCATAATCAAGGTGCTCATCGAATAATAATTTGTGATCAACAATTACACCCAGGTCTTTGATTTTTATGCAGTAGGGCCTGATTGTTAAGGGTGTAATTGTACTTGGAGTTTACGCGTAAATTTCACTACAAAGCATTTTGATACATTAAGATCCAGTTTATTGTTACGGCAATATTCACTAAACCTATTAAGGTCATCTTAGTTTACTATCATCACTTGAAGTGATACGTTTTATTATTTTAGTGTCATCGGCATATAATAAGAAACAAGCATGATGAAAACAAGATGATACATTGTTCAGAAATATGGCAAATAGAAGAGGCCCGAGTAGCGAGCCTTGAGGAACTCCAGAGGGGTCTGACATCCAGGATGATACCGCTTAAAGCTACTGTCTGAGATCGGTTATTTATATAGGAGGAGAACAACCGCAACAGGTTTCCTTTCCTGCTTGTTGGAGCTTCTCAAGCAGAATGCAATGATCGATACAATCAAAAGCTTCACAGAAATCAGTACAAATAATGTCAACCTGGTTGCTACTAACAAAGTCATACGCAAGGAGAAGATTCGAAGTGGTTGAACGTCCCTTCAAGAAACCATGCTGCTCTGGGATAAACCAAGACTGTATTGTAGCATAGACCTGCTTATACATATAAAATTCTTTCAAAAATTTTGGCAAAAATGCTAAGTTTAGAGATAGGCCTGTAGTTCTTAATATTAGTTTTATCGCCATTTTTATGTATTGGAGTTATGAAAGCAGCTTTCCAAGTGTTTGATACGTAACCTTCGTTCAATGAGCGTTTAAAAAGTATACTTAGTGGCGTGACAAGGCTTTTGGCATATTTTTGAATAAATATTGGTGGAACGTCATCAGGGCCGGCGCCTTTGTTCAAGTTAACAGATTCTTATAGTTTAAGGAGCTCGTGAGTATTAATATTGAATAAATTTAAATGTTATCGAATTATAATTTATGTCTACCTAAAAGGTAATGAAAGTAAGTAATGAAAGTAAGTTAGCCCAAGATTGAAAAAAACTTTAGATTATGATCGAACTAGTAAGAATATAAATTGGCGAAATTTTGGAAACTTAACAAACCGTTTACGTTAGTTACTCGTTAGTTTATAATCTGATAAATATATAGCTTTGAAATGTAAATAGTTTCTTTGGTTCAGAATTTTTCGACAACTTCTAATCTCACGAGTCATGTGATAGGCTTAAACGTGGAGTTTTTAAAATCTAAGGGTTTCTAAAATTAAAGTCTGATGGTCAAATAACCTATATTTTATTCTATAAGAATACATTTTTATTCTATATTACATACGGATTTAACGAAACTTGGATAAATACTTTCTCTAATTTTATAATTAGTGTTTAAGAATGACTGATTTAATGAGTACTTTAGTAGAACAAAACTTTAATAAATGATTTCCTCTTATGCAATGTTGTATTGATTTGCTATTTAACAATATTATTATTATTTTATGTTCTAACGTGCACAAAAAAAAAATATCTTGAGTCGGTATTCTGTGGTATTTTATAAAATATATCTAATATTTTTATTTTGATATGTAGGTACCTGTTTCTCTACTAGAATACTAACCCCGCTCACTTAGTACATTTGTGCATTCAAATTACTAAATTTGAGGGTTCAAATGTACTAAGTAAGGGGGGTTAGCTAGGAATTCAGCTGATTTTGTTATCAATTTGACGTAATTTCGTTATGAAATTTACTTTTTTGAAGAACCAAAGAATAAGTCTTATGAATAAACGTAATTTGAATTCCATATCATATACAGTTTTTGTATAATTCATACTTCAACTTTAAAATGCTCTCCTGAAAAATCAACTTTTTGTAATTAGAACAAGTGTGCTCTAAGCCATCGACATACTATAATGCGAAAAGACTTTTTCCCCAACCTATTATGAACGGATGCTTTTTACTATTTCAGGCCATAACTAGGTACTGAACGGATTTTAATGAAATTTGGTATGGTAGTAGTTTAGGCTGTGAATTAAAACATAAGTAAGCTATATTTATTATATAGTATAGTGTTCCCGTGGGATATTGTATTTACGCGTGTGGAGCCGAGGGCAAAAGCTAGTTACGAATATAGTTGACTAATTCTCTGTAATGTAATTTTCAGACCCGGAGAAGTGGTC
This sequence comes from Glaucopsyche alexis, assembly GCA_905404095.1. NCBI lineage: Eukaryota > Metazoa > Arthropoda > Insecta > Lepidoptera > Lycaenidae > Glaucopsyche > Glaucopsyche alexis. The sequence continues at coordinate 10,363,489 of FR990047.1, forward strand.
CCGCGGCGACGTGGCGCGGTGCGTGCGCTGGGTGTCGCGTACGTTCAGCGTGCCCGCGCCGCGCAAGCACCTGCTGCCCGCCAGCGGCGCCGCGCTGCTGCAGCTCAGCGAGGACCACTGGCTGCAGGTGAGACCGTGACCAAGTTACACGTAGGTATATAAGTTATCGTGACTGACATGACGTCTTACGAACTGTCGTGGGTAGCCACGACAGTTCGTAAGACGTCATGTCAGTCACGAGACCGAAGTTTATATTCTTATTCGAGTGGACGATAATTCGGTTAGTGCATAGTTAGGTTCGTTTGACTGTGGTTTTTGTTGTTGAGGCCAACAAGTTGACGCCCGACGAGGTGATGAAAAATATGTAACAACTAACAGCGCTGTTGTATCGAGCGCACGCAAACACACACGTGTAAATACGTAGCTCAACCACGATTGCAGTCGTTGCGGTCACATACTTTGTGTTTAAATATTTTAACCCTTAACTGTAGTGGTGCAAAATAGTCACACTTATATAGTCGTGGGTCCACGGGACCCGCCTATTTTTGATTTAAAATAAAATAAAAATGCATTTCCGTTTTAAGTTTTTATTTTTATTCAACTTTACATTTAAAAATTAACAAACGTTAATGTTAAACAAAATCAACAATATAAACTATTATTCTTATCTACAATGACACTTCTTTAAATCAGTCGTTATTTACTTATAAAATATCATATAAAATTTAAAAACGCAATAAAAAAATAACTGCAACTCGTTTCATGTACAAAAAATAATATTTTAAAAAGAGTTAAAACAAAAACAAAAAAACTTCTTCCAAAAAATTTTTGACATTGTAAACTGATGATCAAGTTATAAGCATGAATTGCATACCGTTTTCCCGTAAAAACATCCGGTAGAACTGGTCTGTATATCCACTTCTTTATCTTGGTAAGTGTCTTCACTTTCAGACAATTCAGAGTTTGAGTCATGATCACTCGTCATTTTCTGAGTGGTGGAGGTGAGAGCACTATTTCGAGATGTCGGTGAATTTCTACCGATTTCATCTTCATCACTGTCTGGTTCGTTTAACCAGTGCTCTATTATATCAACTCTATCTGCAGAACTATTTATTTGGTTTGCCATCACAAATAAATAAAAAATAAATTAAATTAATAATGAACAAAAACTAAAAGAAAGTTACGCAACTATATTGGTGGGTCCGTGGGACCCACATGCACACCAATACTCACCTTTGTAGTAGCGAGCGAAGCACGTCCGTTCCTCTCAACGCGCTCTGGCGTACTTTCGGAAGGTACCTAGGAGCGGGAGGCGCTGAGGCACACGCTTTGTTTTTTACACGCGTTCAAAGATTAAACATGGGTCCACTGGACCCACGACTACAGTTAAGGGTTAAGGCATCCAAGTGCAAAGGAAAATGCTTAGAAACTGGTCGAGCAGGAACTTGGTCCATATTTGAGGTCAGGCATATTTGTATGATGCATCGCTGTAGCATTTTTTTTACCCGACTGCGCGACGCAAAGAAGTGGTAATGTGTTTATCAGCCTATGTATGTATGTTCCTTTGAAGCACTATACAGATCAAACGCCTGGGCCGATTTTTATGATTCGCATGTCAATCGATTCCTCTTATTCCGGCGAGTGTCACTCAAGACATGACGTTAGTGAAAATTCAATATGGCGACTACTGGACGCCATATTGTGAAAATGAAAAAAATGAAAGTCAACAAACTATGTCAAGTGGGGTATCGTTGAATAGGTATTTAAAAATCATTTTTAGTTTTCTTTCAACGTTTTTCGGTTCGACTGACCGTTTAGGATCTATATCGATTTACAGTTGCATAACAACCATTCTTACATTAAGCCTATATGTTAGTGTTCGTATCATGGTATTTTGATTTAAATCGACCAAACGTGTGTTGGTTAAACTAAAAAATCTAAAATAAAATATTTAATAGATAAAATTAAAAAACCCGACTGCAAAAAAAAGACAGATACCTAAGCAACGCACTAAAAAGACCGAAACAAGATTGAGAAAACAGACTACACTATGAGCTGAAAGCCTAAGTGAAATAATAGATGTTCACTTAGGCTTTCAGCTCATAGTGTAGTCTGTTTTCTCAATCTTGTTTCGGTCTTTTTAGTGCGTTGCTTGGTTAAATTTTGTGGATGGTGGACAGGTTAAACTACGATGATCGTTTCAGGCCCAACGAAATCGTGTACAATAGTTACTGTTATAGGTGTGCGACGGCAACAGTCAAGCGGCGCGGATATTCCACGCGTACTTGAAGCACGCGCACGCGGCTGCCAAGGGCCGGCCGCCGCCGCCGCCGCTGCCGGAGCACGAGGCGGCTTCCACCACCAGCACACAACGTGAGTAACAACTTTACGGGGAAGTCGGTTTAGTACACGGCCTTGAGTGAAGTGTATGACGGGGTCCACCGAAACGTTTGGCACAACACCTTCCTAGAAAATGGCAATGTCGGTGATGATCACCTTTAAGAATATCCAGGCCCTCTAGTCAAGGTGCATTCGATAATTTCGACGACGAAGTTCGACATCAAAAATGTATGGGATTTGACATAAGTCATCGCTAAGTGACATATCGCTTGCGATACCTTACGTCAAATCCCATACATTTTGTTTGAGAATTTAAAATTATTGTCAAGAATGTATCTTGACTAGGCGCTCAGTACCTGCAAATTATATTACATAGACATACTTATTACAAATTTTATATAATTATTATGTTATGGTAAAACTGTTCAATAGTAATAATAGTATATTGTAATTAAGTATAGGTACCTACAAATATACTTAGATTTAACCATAAAGTTTTACTGGCGAGAGAAAACGTAGGTGTCTATATTCTATAGATACTAATATAATGAAGAGGAAAAGTTTGTTTGTTTGTTTGCATTGAATAGCCTCCGAAACTACTAGACTGATTTTGATGAAATTTGGCACAGATGTAGAGTAGACTACGGGGAAGGACATGGCGGAAAATGTGCCTATGATTTCTGCGAAATTAACTTTTGCGCGCACGAAGTCGCAGGCAACATCTGGCATTGATATATTTTGTCACAGAAGTAGAGTAGACCACGGGAAAGGACATAGGCAATAAAATGTTCATACTTAAAGTAAACAAATCATCTCATGTATGGGTGACTCTCTCCTCAACGCAATCTCGCCCATATAAACGAATATTTTTTTTCGAGTATGACAATTATTTTTCTGCCTAAACGTCTATACATAAGCAATAGATCACCTGCCCAAAATATCTGTAGTTGATTTTACCGAACCTTATATAGTACAATCTACACAAACATCTACACTTACAACCTTCGATCAATATAAGTACCTAGATAATATGTCGATGCTTACAACTACAACCTACAACAACATCTACTAGCTATAACCAGGCCCACCGCTAGCTGTTTAGTCGCCCGCGTGCAATACCGATTATGTCGCCCTACGATTACTTAATTACTATAAGTTTTGTCAAAAAAAAAAAAGTCGATTTGCCGACCCCTGGGCGTGCCGCCCTTGTGCGGTGCACGCTTTGCACGCCCGCTTACGGCGGCCCTGGCTATAACTACAACCTACACCTACCGCATCTACACCTAAAACTACACATACCTACACCTACAATCTACTGGGGCCCAGCCGGTTGATTGACGTTAGCACTAGCAGTTTTTTTTTTTTTTTTATAAAATAAGGGGGCAAACGAGCAAACGGGTCACCTGATGGAAAGCAACTACCGTCGCTCATGGACACTCGCAACATCAGAAGAGCTGCAGGTGCGTTGCCGGCCTTTTAAGAGGGAATACGCTCTCTTCTTGAAGGTTTGTAGGTCGTATAGGTCCGAAAATACTGCTGGTGACAGTTCGTTCCAGAGTTTTATAGTGCGCGGCAGAAAGTTACGCGAGAAACGCACGGTGGAAGACTGCCACTCATCAAGGTGATGAGGATGGAATATTTTTCGCGTGGGACGATGGCGAAAAGTTGCAGGTGGTATGATTCCGAACAATTCCTCAGAGCACTCCCCGTGATACAACCGATAGAGGATGCAGAGTGAAGCTACATCTCGGCGTAATTCCAAGGGGTCCAAGCTGTTTGAAACATAATGACAGCCAACAATTCGAGCGGCCCTTCGTTGGATACGATCCAGAGGGAGCAGTTGGTATTTTGGTGCTCCTGCCCAGAGATGAGAACAATATTCCATATGAGGCCGAACCTGCGCCTTGTAGAGTTGTAGGCGTTGGTCCGGACCGAAGTACTGTCTCGCTCTGTTGAGAACACCAAGCTTCTTCGAGGCTAACTTGGCCTTACCCTCTAGATGATATCGGAACTGGACTTCGCTCGATATGCTAACGCCAAGTATTTCAATGCTAGGGGAGATGGTTAAAGATGTGCCCTCAAAACGAGGATGTACGACCATAGGTGACTTTTTAGCGGTGAACGCGCAGATTTGTGTCTTGGCGGGGTTAAATTGGACTAAGTTACGTCTACCCCATTCAGAGACTTTCTCCAATGAATTCTCTATTTTAAACACAAGTTCGTTTCGACTCTCGATGACATTTAGCCGAGAAATATTAGGGGAGCCGGTATATACAGCATCACCTGTACTATCATCCGCATAGCAATGAATGCCGTTGGTCTGTAACATGTCATTGATATGCAGTATGAATAGGGTAGGCGATAGCACACAGCCCTGAGGGACACCAGCATCAACTGACTGAGTTTCCGAGCATTCGCCGTCAACTACGACCTTTATGCTTCTGTCTGCTAAGAAACTTGTGACCCACTTGCATAATTTCTCGGGCAGCCCGTATGATGGAAGCTTTGAAAGCAACGCTTTATGCCAAACCCGATCAAAGGCCTTCGCAATGTCCAAACTAACAGCCAATGCTTCTCCCTTCGACTCAATTGCCTGAGCCCAACGATGAGTTAGGTACGCCAAGAGATCACCAGCCGAGCGACCCTTACGGAACCCGTATTGTTTGTCGCTTAGTAATCCCTGGCCGTCCAAGTATCGAAGAAGCTGGCCATTGATAATGGATTCCATTATCTTTGAGAAGAGAGAGGTTATGGCGATTGGTCTGTAGTTGGAAGGATTTGAGCGATCACCTTTTTTGGGGATCGGGTGCACCAAGGCTGTCTTCCAAGAAGCCGGGACGATGCCAGAGGAATAGGAGAGCCGAAAAAGGCGCGTCAAGACCGGAGCCAACTCTGGAGCACACTTTCTCAACACAATAGGAGGGATTCCGTCAGGCCCACTCGACTTTTGGATATCAAGGGAACGGAGAGCTTTTCGCACTGAGCGCTGATGAAACCGAATATCCGACATGAAGCTCGTGCATCGCGGTATGGTCGGCGGTTTCTGCCCCCCGTCATCTAGGGTCGAGTTAGACGCAAAGAGCTTGCCCAGAAGATCGGCTTTGTCTTTTGCGTCCTGGGCTAACGATCCATTTCCTACGTGTAGGGATGGTAGGGTTGGCTTGCAGAAATTTCCCTCAATAGCTTTGGCCAGAGACCAGAATGCACGGGTTCCCGAGGGGAGGCGCTCGAGTCTCTTGCCAATTCTATTGACGTGCTGTTTCTTTGCCCAAATGATCTCTTTCTTGAGGGACCTAGAGGCATGGTTGTACTCCATTTTATATGTGCTGGTATTTAAATCTCGAGTAGACACTGCATTGGCTCAGGATTGGTAAGCCTCCTGCTTCCGGCGAGAAGCTTTTTTGGAGGATGAACCAAACCAGGGACGAAATCTGCCGCCAGTTGGCACTACACTACCACATCGGCAACAGAGTTGGCAGTGTTGTCGGGATCATCCGGCGAGAAGCACACGTGCCCCCAAGGATAGGATGCAAAAAACGACCGCATCCCATCCCAGTCTGCTAACTTGTAGTGCCACACACGACGGTATTTAAGAGCACGCTGTCGTAACACCGTCGTGAGTGGCACAGAACTCCTGACAAGGCAATGATCCGATGAACCAAGTGGAGCGGTTACGGATATTTGGTAGCCATCAGGATTTGAAGTCAGCAGAAGGTCCAACAAGGAAGGATTCTGACCGTCCACATCTGGGATTCGCGTAGGCGTAATAACCAGTTGTGTTAGGTCGTTCGCAAGGGCAAAGTCGCATACAGATCTCCCCGCATGATCAGTTTTACTGGAATTGAGCCAGTCGGCGTGGTGGGCATTAAAGTCGCCAAGTATTATGATCTCTGCGGATGGGATCTGCCGCTGTACAAAATCTGAAGCAGCTTGCAGGTGTTCCAAGAGTCGGTCCGTCTCGGTGTCACCACTATGGGACCTATATAAGCACGCATAGACGCGAGGGTGGTCGTCGCAATCTATGCGGAGCCATAATGTTGACAGGTCCCTGTCCTCAAGATTGCTGAGGCGGCGAGAGCTGATATCATCTCTGATATACACACACACTCCAGCTTTGGGCAGAAAGGAGTGCTCGAGATAATACCCTGGGTGGGAAAGGTATGATGTGTCACTCGGAGATGATATCTGCGTCTCGGTTAAAAAGAGCAAAGCCGGCTTTGCCGTCTCAAGGTGGTAATGGACGGCATTAAGGTTGGAGTGTAATCCCCTGATATTACAGAAGTCCATGCCTAATATCGAGGGGGGTGCCTTTGTGTGTTTGCTCTTGCCCCGAGCAGATTGTAGCGCAGTTTTGCCCTCCCCAGAATACGAGGGGCAGCCTGGACGTCCACGCTCAGTTCCAGGGGTCCCTGAGTATGGACATCCAGAGAGGGATTCTCCAACGCAGTTGGTACCCTCCTGGGGTAACAAATTGTTTTTCAACTGCGGCATTTCTAGGGGGGTAGGGGATTGGGCCTCCGGTAAACTCACTCACTCGACGGAACACAGCGCAAGCGCTGTTTCACGCCGGTTTTCTGTGAGCCCGTGGTATTTCTCCGGTCGAGCCGGCCCATTCGTGCCGAAGCATGGCTCTCCCACGTTAAGGCCGCGTGGTCCCAATTTTACATGACTTTGAATCGATAATAAACAAACAAATAGTAACTTTAAAAAGCCAAAAAAAACACATTGTTGTTTACTTAATGTTCTTTTACAATTTGTGGTTCGAAACATAATATTGAAAACTTCACTCGATCAAAAATAATTCCGAAGAGGAGGCTAAATTTGAATATTTTTCTTTTTGTTCATGAAGTTCATGATAGTTTTACTTTCAAAAATCATATCTACGAAAAGCTAATAACTTAAAAAAGAATAATTTCTGGTTACATTTTGCATGTTGGTTTAATTATTTTAACAATAAATTAATATTGAAATGCAGCGTGCGTAAGCCGCTAGAGTCGCCCCACAGTCGCCCGCTAGGCGTTGACGAGGACAGACCTATGTCAGTTTTGCTAGCGCACACCTTACCCGCGTATTTATCGAACAATTCTTTCGTTTCTAACGCAGTGTTTGTTTTGTTTCTTTTTATTTTTGAACATATCATACACAATAACATGTTATATTTTATCGTCGCCGCGTCATTGCTTTTGCCAGATGAGACGACCTCTGTGGTTCAGTGATTGAGCGTGTTGGTGCTCAAGCCGGGGGTCGCGGGTTTGAATCCCGCCGAAGGAACAAAAAGTTTCCTGTGTTCCCGGGTCATGGATATGTATAATACAATAAAAATCTAAAGGAAAGTCAGTTTCTTTGTATTTTTTTATGTTTCTTTTTATTTTTGAACTAAATCTATACATCTATACATCTATACAGATAAATATAATTGAAGTGTCTGTTTGTAATGTCAAATTAACAGCTTATCACTTGATGCATATGAAAGTATATTCGATACTAACAATAAAATATCAATTTTTAAAATTTTTGTCTGTCCGTCTGTCTGTCTGTCTGTCTGTTTGTTCCGGCTAATCTCTGAAACGGCTGGACCGATTTTCACGGGACTTTCACTGGCAGATAGCTGATGTTATAAGGTCTAACATAGGCTACTTTTATTTTAGGGTTCCGTATAAAAAATAGGGATCCGTTTTCGTTAGTTGCGGGTAACGAAGTTATGCAAACGAAGTTGCGGGCATCAGCTAGTTATACATATAACCATACACAATAACATGTTACATTTTATTGTCGCCGCGTCGTTGCTTTTGCCAGATGAGACGACCTCTGTGGCTCAGTGATTGAGCATGTTAGTGCTCAAGCCGGGGGTCGCGGGTTTGAATCCCGCCGAAGGAACAAAAAGTTTCCTGTGTTCCCGGGTCTTGGACATATCTTCTATACAAATAAATAAAATTGAAGTGTCTGTTTGTAACTTCAAACTAACAGCTTTTCACTTAATGCATCTTAAAGTATATTCGGTACTTACAATAAAATACCAATTTTTAAAGTTTTTGTCTGTCCGTCTGTCTGTCTGTCGGTCTGTCTGTCTGTTTGTTCCGGCTAATCTCTGAAACGGCTGGACCGATTTTCACAGGACTTTCACTAGCAGATAGCTGATGTTATAAGGTCTAACATAGGCTACTTTTATTTTAGGGTTCCGATTAAAAAAATAGGGTTCCGCTTCCATTACTTCTGCGCAAACGAAGTTGCGGGCATCAGCTAGTAATACAATAAAAATCTATAGGAAAGTTTGTTTTGTATTTTTTTATGCTTCTTTTTATTTTTGAACTAAATTTATACAGATAAATAAAAATGACTTGTCTGTTTGTAACTTCAAATTAACAGCTTTTCACATAATGCATCTGAAAGTATATTCGGTACTTACAATAAAATACCAATTTTTTAAAATGTCTGTCCGTCTGTCTGTCTGTCGGTCTGTCTGTCTGTTTGTTCCGGCTAATCTCTGAAACGGCTGGACCGATTTTCGCGGGACTTTCACTGGCAGATAGCTGATGTCATAAGGTCTAACATAGGCTACTTTTATTTTAGGGTTTCGTTTAAAAAATAGGGTTCCGCTTCTGTCAGTTAGGCGCAAACGAAGTTGCGGGCATCGGCTAGTTATACATATTATAACCATACACAATAACATTATCGTCGCCACGTCGTTGCTTTTGCCAAATGAGACGACCTCTGTGGCTCAGTGGTTAAGTGTGTTGGTGCTCAAGCCGGGGGTCGCGGGTTTGAATGCTGAAGGAACAAACATTTTTTCTGTGTTCCTGGGTCATGAATGTGTATTAAATATACTAAATATACTAAAAATCTTAAATATGTGTATAATATAAAAATTATTAAATATATTTCTGTTGTCTGGTACCCGTAACACAAGTTCTTCGAGAACTTACCACGGGACCAGATTGACTTGGTGTGAAGCGTCCATAGGTATATTATTGTGTTGTGTATTATGAGAAAAAAGTAGCTGATGCGTGGAGTAGCCTTAGTACATTATTGAATAAGCCAGTAAACGGTTTTTATGAATTTGTAACATCTACCATCTTCTTTGCCGTACTTTTCGTTTCTTTTTATTTCGATTTCTGTTTTTACAATAATAATAATAAATAACTCCCCACGCGACATCCGAGTCGAGAGCCAAGCTCTAACCACTAGACCACGGAGGCTGTTCTATTTACAATAAAATATAAGGATACGAGCTCAACATCTGTCATGCTTGCCTTTGCAGAACACACCAAGTCACTCGCAAGTAGGGGTTGCAATCCGGATACTTCGAAATTCGAAAAATTCGAAAAATCCGGATTTTTCGATTTTTTCAATCTTGGTTACTACTATGAAAATTACATATTTTAATTGTAATTAGTATGTACTCTAGACGTACAATATTTGAATAAGGGATATAATTAATCGAGTGAACAAAAAATAAGTTGGTGACTGCACGTGAGCATACTGTATTGCTGAATTTGGCAGCGAATTAATATGTTGGCGACTAAATTACTTCAATCAATCTTGGTTACTACTATGAAAATTACATATTTTAATTGTAATTAGTATATACTCTAGACGTACAATATTTGAATAAGGGATATAATTAATCGAGTGAACAAAAAATAAGTTGGTGACTGCACGTAAGCATACTGTATTGCTGAATTTGGCAGCGAATTAATATGTTGGCGACTAAATTACCAAACTGGTGAAATCACTCAAGAGACAAAAAATTCAATTTGCAAGCTACGGAAAATCCCAGTTTTGGATACTATTGGAGGTTTTTTTTTCTTTGGTATGGGTATCGTTTTCAAGGTTTTTGGGGGTGCAGAATAATATGAAAATAAAATCCGTTTTAAAATTCCAAAATGGCGTATATTTTTTTTTTTATTAAAAATGGATGTCTTTTTCCATGTTTCATATGCTGATTATAAAATTGTCTTCCAATTTAATTGTACAAAATTGGGACTATCCAATCTTCGTAAAATTAACATGTAGTTTGTAGAGGTACCAGCTATGTAAGGTATAGAAACTTTTCGAAATTCAGGATTTTATAATTTCTTTTTTTGGCATTAATGAAAAAAATATGCGATTTTCGGGTTAAGGGGGAGGAAATTTTTATTATTTTTCAAGTAATAGTATTATTTTTCCGTTTCTAAAATAGAAGCGATTTTAGAAAAAAAATATGGCAATGTTCTACTTTGACACGAACAGTGTATAAAGCTATAGAAATTTTGGAAAATTCAGGATTTTCAAATTTCTTTTTCTTCCATCGTGAAGAAACTATGGTGTTGCGAGGTTCTTAAGGGGAGGAAATTTTCATTATTTTTTCAATAGGATGCACCGTTTCCGAGATAGAATCAATTTTATAAAAAAAAATTAAATGCTCTACATTGAGATACGAGGGATATATAAAGCTATAGAAATGTTGGAAAATTCAGGATTTTCGAATTTCTTTTTCTCTCATCTTGAAGAAAATATATGGTTACGGAGTTATTAAGGGAGAGGTAATTTTCATTATTTTTCAAGTAGGATGCACCGTTTCTGAGATAGAAGCCATTATAGAAAAAAAAATTATGATAATGCTCTACTTTGAGACACGAACGGTGTAAAACGCTATAGAAAATTTGGAAAATTTAGGATTTTCAGATTTTTTTTCTTCCATCATGAAGAAAATATGATGTTGCGGAGTTTCTAAGGGGGAGGAAATTTTCATTATTTTTCATTAGGATGCACCGTTTCCGAGATAGAATCTATTTTATTAAAAAAATATAAATGCTCTACATTGAGATACCGGGGCCGGGATGCATAAAGCTATAGAAATGTTGGAATATTCAGGATTTTCGAATTTCTTTTTCTCCCATCATGAAGAAAATTTGAGGTTGCGGGGTTACTAAGGAAATTTAAAATGGATGACTTTTTTGTAATCAGCACCCCCAGAAACCAACAAAGGGACAACCATATTATTTTTATAAAATTAAGTATGTCCGCCATATTGGAATTTCAAAATGAATGTCATTTTCGTATCCAGCACCCCCAAAAACTTGGTAACGACACCTATGTTAATTTTGCGAAAAATGAATAACCGTTATTTTTAAATTTCAAAATGAATCTACCCAATATCTACACCAAGTCGAGGAAAATTAAAAATTGGGAATTTTGTACGCTCCTTTGTTTTTTTTATGTGCGCTGGTTTTGCTGCTTGTATGTTTTTTGAGTTACCTACATTACGGAAAATATATGTACCTATTCTTAAATTAAATGTGTACTCACAAATTGTCGCCAAGATGGTTATTTGTTCGCTAATATAATATCAGTCTGCCAGTTTGGAATATTCAGTGGTATTATTTAGTCACCAGATTTGTAATTTTTTATTCCTTACATTCTTTAGCCGACATGGTAATTTAGTATTCAATATTCGGTATTTTCACATCCAAAATTTAATTGTTTTGTCGTGATTGTTTTAAACACTTACGGATTTTGTCACGGTTTACGTTTTACGGTTACGTTTACGTAACGCGACAAAATCCGTAAGTGTTTAAAACAATGAACAATATTCGCGTAAACATAAGAAATAAATATGTTTTGTTGTGAGTTTAAATACATGCCTTTGGATAATTTGATATTATTTGTTGTCCTGTTGAAATTGTTGACACATTTTTCCATTTATTCAAGTTATTTGGTAGAACATAGTCAATCCATTAAATGGAGATGCGAGGGATGAAGATCTGTTAAAATATTATGGCCGCTATATATGTATATGTATGGACTGTTTCTAAGATACTTACAATTTTATATTTTTTCAGTAGTAGTACAGTTCATTAATAGGTGATCCAATTTATAAAAACACTGAATATGGTTTCAGTTTCAATTGCACAAGTAGTAAGAAGTATAATAAGCAAATCCAAACCCAATTAAAGCTTTGTATTTTTATATTTATTGAATTCTTACTAACGAAAGTCGAAACATATTATTGCAATTTTAATTTCTACAATCATAGAATGCCAAATTAATATGATAGCTTAAAAAGAAATGTAGTGGTTTAACTATATTTAATTATCTTCTAAATAATGAATATCTAAGTCCAAATACCTAAATATTATCTCTATGATATCAGGAAGAAGTTTTGGAGTCGATAATACCTGACTGGTTGGTTTAAGATTAGAGAGAATTTTGCCGAACGAGTCAGTAGCAAAACTAAATGAAAATCAACGCTCCTGTTTTTGCGTAGAAATAATTATTTTTAGATAATATTTTAAAGATAAGATATAGGTGTCAAAAATAGCACCAACGATTTGTGTAAACCACTGTTATTTTTTTAAGTAATGTAGTTTTCATCTTATAGCGGAAACTTCAAAGTGCAATGAAGAGTAAGATGTTACTGTTTATTTGTAAGTAAAATGTTAAAATAAAGATCTTATAACAGTTATAGGTTTTAAATTGTGCTTAGAATTGCTTATTGTACTTCTGTTAGTTACCGAGGGAATTAAAAACACCATTTACGTGTTCAATTATTACCTAAACAGGTGGGTGATTTTTAATTTCAATAACTCAAAAGTGGTCCAATTTCGTCCAAACAAAATTATTTGTTCAGCCCCATGCTTCAAATGATTTGTCTTCACTCCCCGGATCTCGATTTAAAGGATTTTCAGTTTCCTACGTTTTATTAAACTGTATTAATTTTCCTACGTTAGTACTTTCACATAGAAATGGAACTTTACGAAAACGGTAGTGGTGAATATGTAAAAAAAGCGTTAAAAAGATCACTGGCTATTCCAATTTTTTATAATTCTTTCTGCTGGAACATTTAGTAAATAACAATATATACATACCTTATTTAAAATAAAATACTAACTATAAAACTGAACATTGTAGGATTTGAAACGTAATCAAAAATATTTCTAAAAATAAAAAAAAATATATAATTATGTATATAATTTTGATATAATCTCATTATGTTTTTATTTATTCAGATTGTAATTCTAATACTTACAAGTTACAACTTAAAATCAGAATTTATTTAAATTAAATTATAAAAAAGTAACTCTTTTTTTTACTAATGAGTGTAAGTTTTGCTACAACATAGTAGTAAAATAAACATTAAAGTTTTATAAAATATGCAACAAATTTAAAAAAAATGAAAAAAATCTGAATTATCCGGATAATCCGGATTTTTGGGAGAAAAAATTCGGAAATCTGGATTTTCAAAAAGTCAAACGTTTGTGGAGGTTTGGATTTTACAGCAAGTGGCAAACGTGCGGACTCGGCAGTAGGAATACATTTTTTGCAAGTGTCTGCCTAAGTAGTTACCATTAAATCGTCAGCACCTACCTGATACAGTATTATTATCTCACGAAACGACACGTACTTTAGTGACCACACGAGCTAACGATAGGTACTCGTCTCCATGCACACATCGAACACAGCGTGTTTTTATACTTGTAACAGAACACACTGCATAGAAACTGTCAAAATAATTGAATATAATTTAAGCATTTTTTACTTAGGTAGGTACCTACCTATAATATCTATTCAAATTATGTGTGCTATGTGTTGCATTAAAACAGTTATCTATGGATTTTATTATCTTTTTCAATACAAATAATAAAATAAGATGACCTACTGCCGACACGTCTACACTGTAACACTTTGGGTTCATGTAAGTTCACGCCGGCGACGTAGGCGCGCGGCTCGCTTTGCGGCAATTGCGGGCAACTCTTGGAAGCGTTAAATGCCTATTTCGCTTGGTCTACGTGGCCTTAAAAATACGTATTTAGAACTTTACATGTGTTTGGCACGTCAACAAAGCACATACTAAAATAAAATCACGTAAATATTTTTTGGGGTAAGTTCTTCCACTACACTTAATGGGGTAAAATGTGTGGGGTATTCTTAGATAGGTATTTTTAAAATATGAGAGGTTTCGAAGACTTTTTTTATTTAGGTATCCTTTTGCGAGATATTCAATTAAAATTTGAATGCCGTTAACATATTTATTAATTAAAAACATTCCTTTATTTATGCACCGTGTAATAAAAAATATATTAATCATCTTAAAAACTAAATCACAATGTTCAATATTAAATGTATCAGCGCCATCTAGCGGTGAGTTGCGTTAACGAGCGCGGGTGAAATCTCGCGCCAAAATTATATGAATGGCGGCGATGAATCACGCGCCCCCCGCGCGGGCGCGATGGCCGCGAGCCGCGGCACGTTCCATTCATGCGCAGGGCGTTGAGTCAGGTGATTCTCGGAAATTGAACGATTTGTGGAGAACTTTGGCTTTTGTAGCTTTGGTTAGACGTAGTTAAACCTTGTAGGTACTTTTTAAATAAATAAATAAATCTACTATGTACGTGTTTGACGGTCACTATTACTATTCATTGATTCAATTTTCATACGACATTAAATTACAAAAAAATATCTTAGGGAAGTTATAAGTACGGCTATTTTATCATAAAGACTATTACTAAGAATTACTACTCATAGCTTTTGGAAGTATAAAAAGTCAAGGTTAATGTTGAAATCGTTTAGGCAGCAGGCGCTCTGTCATCGCGCGCCAATTTGGAGCAATCCGCGAGTCCACCACGCTGGATCTGTCAAAACAGTCGCTACTCCGGCCAAACACATTAGCGGTTCGCGGAAAAGTTTATGATTACGAATATAAGTTTAACGATAGTGATATATAACACACATATTGTAACAGCTGTAGAGGAGCCAATTCAGAACAAAAGTATACCTACGTAATGAGTATGCTGCCACGTTTAATTTGTAAGATATTCTTTTAGGTAGCCAAGGGCGGATCCAGGGGGGGGGTCATGGGGGTCATGACCCCCCCCTGAGCTGGTTCCAGGACTTAGGTGGATCACTAATTTAATTGAACATAATGATTTTATTTATATATTTTGTCACCATACAGATTTTTTGTAACTACCTTCAATATTTAATTAATTTAATATAATATAATAACTTTGTATGATGGCAAACGTTTGGGAACGAACGCATCGAAAATTTAAAATTTAAATCGTGGAAGTAAGATCTTCAATGGTTGAAGATCGCCTAACCGGACTGGCATTTCTCCACTTTATTAAAAACGTACCCATTGACTTTTGCGGAGTTTTGCGTCATATAGTGCGATTCAAATGAGAGTCGGCGCCATATTGTTTCGAATTTAGACTGTTATGATAGTTTTATGTTTAGATAATTGATTACTATTTAACGTTTTTATTTTAATTCGATGCAAGACTATTAATATTTATATGCACATGAGTTTTTCTGAAAATCGTACTTTTCAAGTGTTATATGACAGAAAAATGTCATTGACGTTCCTATTCTCATTTGAAACGCGTTATACCCCTCGATATACCTCTAGCTTTTATGACAAATCATTCACCATGGTTATGGAATATAAATAGGCTGCCTCATTCCGTGCGTGATAGTGCTTCTCTGGATGTCTTCAAGAGAAGATGGCAATATGTACGTGTATGTACTATGTACAAGTTATTAAGTTAAGTTTTTCAAGTGTATAATAAATAATAAATATTGTTAAGTACAGTACTTACGTACATCCATAAAATAAGTACATTTTACTTGTACCTATTGTTATCAAAATTAAATTATAAGTTCTTGACTTGACCACGACTATGTGACCCATGGGCGTAGCTATATGTATTTGTGTTAAATGCGTTCAAACTGAGAAAGCGAGCGAATGTTTTTACGCTTTAAGGCTGCGCTAGTCGGTTTTTTCCCCATACAAACGCTGTTGGTGATTTACTCCAAAGTCAAACATTGTAGACCCAAATTCTAGCGTAATATCGATTTTTATGACACTTATCTAGGTCGGTATTTGCTTATATTTCTGAAATTCAAATTAGTGTAGAAGATAATAGCCTCCAAACATTGCATTTTTAGCGCAACTTTGAACGTAAATAAAAATTAAACGAAGAATGATAATAAAAAAGCAAGCTAATACCGACATGGTTCGATTATTCAGCAATTGAGATAATTTTACTTCAGACAAAAATATTATATAGTTTTTTCATAAAACACCAACAGCTGAGTGTCGATTTGCGTAATTTGAAGACGCCTTTTCTAAAATACTTTACACAGCTGCATAAATGTGTGCAGTATAGCTTCTCTTATAAGTATAGATTACTATTTTATGGTTATATCCTTTTTTCCCCAATATTGGGTGAAATAAAAAGCATTTTCCCCCCGCGCAGCACTGAGTTCGAGCCGTTGACTAGCGCACTCTTAACCTGTTAAAATCTTAGCCCTGAAAGAATATTGTACTTAGGAAAAAACAATAAAATCACTAGCTTAAAACAGGGATCGCGACCCTATGGCACGCGTGCTATCGAATCCTCGAACGTATAGCATGCTACACAATATTTTGGGCACGTCAATTATTAATTTATACCTAAAATTTTGTAATAATATACTACGAAAAAAGTGTAAATTGGTATTATATGACTATAAGTTATTTGTCATCTAATTTACAACATCAGAAATTAGGTACACTAATTTTACTCTAATTTAAATTACAAAATGATACTATTTTCAGTCGTTTAGGGTGTAAAATTTGAGTAGATTTAACCTAATAAATAGGAAAAAAAATTTGCTTGCTCGCTTCGCTCGCTCGCGTTTAACATAAAGAACATATTATATTATTTAGTAGCGATGTTCTGTTTTAGCCGGTTGATTTTATGATATTTTTCCGAAGTTCACCGTTATTCAGTGTTTAAGTTTAACGATTGAATAGATTTTAACCTATAGAATGAGAAAAAAATTATGCTCGCTCGCTTCGCTCACTCGTGTTTGGCTTATATAGACATATTACTATAAAATTTAGTACCGACGTTCAGTTTTAGGCTTTTGACATTTGTATTTTTTTAATTACAGAGTTTTTCAGGGTAACAGTCTTTGAGGGTTTAAAATTTGAGCAAATTTAACCTATTAAATATGAAAAAATTTTGCTCGCTCGCTTCGCTCGCTCGCGTTTAACATAAAGAACATAATATTATATTAGTAAGTAGCGATGTTCCGTTTTAGCCGGTTCATTTTATGATATTTTCCGAAGTTCACCGTTATTCAGTGTTTAAGGGGAAACCCTGAAATACTGTGTTTTAAAGCATAAACAGGTAAAAACGAAAAAAAAAAATGGGCGCCCATTATTCTAATGTATGATCCTATTTCCACAGTATTTTAGGGGTTAAAGTTTGAACAGATTTAACCTATTAAATAGGAAAAAAATTTTCTCGCTCGCTTCGCTCGCTCGCGGTTAACATAAAGGCCATTACATTATTTATTACCGATGTTCTGTTTAAGCCGGTTCATTTTATGGTATTTTATTATAATTTAGTTTAACGTTTGAACAGAGTTGAACGTTTGAACCTGTAAAATAGGAAAATTTGCTCGCTCGCTTCGCTCGCTCGTTTTTGGCATTTTTGGCGCTCGGTAAAGAACGTATTATTAAATTTTGTACTGGCGTTTAGTTTTAGACTATAGATATTTGTATTTTTCCGAAATACACAGTCTTTCAGGTTTAAAGTTTAAACAGGTAATGAAAAAAAAATCTGATGTGCCCAGGGCCTCTAATAGGTTAAAGACGGTCCTGATTATTTAATGTACTTGTAGTCGTTTTATTTTCATGAACCCCCCCCCCCCCCCCCCGAAACTAAAACCTGGCTACGCCCATGATGTGACCCCCTCCTGGCGCCAAAGCTGGATCCGCCCTTGTAGGTAGCCAGATAATATCAAAACCTATTTGCTTTGTTATTATGTGAAGTGTGACTATAATAAAATGCAATGCCTGGTTACCGAGCTTTGCTCGAAGTTCAGATAAATAACGAAAAAAAAATACAAATAAATTATCTGGCCGGGATTTGAACCCACCATATTCCGAATTTTCAAACAAAGCAAAAATTATAGGTAGGCATACATGAATATTTATGCATACCAAACTGCCAATAGGACGGACGATGACGTCTGCCATAGTAGTGTCGAAATTTGTATATTGTTGTACGACGAAGTGACAAACATGAATAGGTATAACTTAAAAATGCGCAATTTCCCAGGAATAAAACCTAGCTAGGGCATTTTTTCTCTCTCAAAACTTCCTGCATACTAAATTTCATGGCAATACTTACAGCCGTTTTCGAGAGACCGATTATAAATATATACAAGATTGACTCGTTTAAATTATAAGATTTATTTTTTCCGATAGCAAGTAGATAGATAATGAAATTGAGTCAAAGTTAACCGCTCCTGCCGGTATGAGGTGAACGCTCGACCAGCAATGCGATCAGGGAATGCGACTTTTTGTTTTCATTTTAATAGTAAACACGATTCTCACACGCATTCCTTATACGTGACGTATTGCCAAAATTTTATTGAAATTATAGCAGTATCAGACCAAACTAGCTGTACCTATGTTGAGATAATGCAGAGAAAAGTAATGTCTTTTCATATTAAAAATAATATAATATTCTTCGTTATATAAGAGCCCTATTACGCGCAGTAGTTCGGACGGCCGGTGCATCGCATTTTGTAGTAATTTTGCAGTTGTATTTATCGTTTCTATTGAAATAGTAAAATAAGTTCATGCTTTAAAATTATACAATCTTTATTCCTCATAAAGTAACAATTGTTCTGGTATAAATTTTGCTTAATAATATTATCGTAGATAGGAGTAATTCACAGTTAACTTAAAGCTATTTTCGAAGTTTTTTTTTAGCTTAAATTAAGATTTTTTTCTATATTAAATCAAAAATATTTCAAAATTCTAAGGCCGCTACGAACTATATGACTATATAGGAGATAACATTCTCGTTTTATTATTTTATTTGCTTAGAACTACTAGTTCAATCCAGTGTGTGTGACTCCAAAAAGTGACTTGACTTCGCGCATTTTATGAAAATGTTTCTCTGCAATTTTGGGTTTAATTGAAAAGTTAAGCAAAATTTACAAAAAGAGAGGCCGCTACGAACTAGACCAATAGCTATTCTGCACTATTCAATATGTCAAAATTGTTAACGTATCTTTGTTTCTGAGATCAGTACCTCGAGCAGGGACATTTTGCGGTGTCGTTACGTGTACGTAAACGAGAAATATGAGGAATATTGTATGAAAATTTTAGTAACTTTTACGTCCGCTAGAGGCGCTTTCATGATTTTCATACAATATTTCTCGCTTACGTACAAGTAACGATACCGCAAAATGTTCCTGTTTGGGGTACAGAACGCCATAATTGGCCATTTTACGGAAAAATCACAGTCGAGATGTAATATGCCTCTTAAGTAAGACTCTTAAATCTAGGGCTCACGTTAGCGGCCATACTATACTTTTGAAATTCGGATCTTTGAAAAGCCGACTGATTCATTGCAGACTCACCAACAGAGCAGCCTGTCTATTCTCTAAGAACATTTTCAAATCTCGAAAGCTGAATCCGCGGTGAATGTCAAATTTTTATATGATATTTGACACTCTCCGCGGATTCAGCTGTCGAGATATTTGAAAATGTTCTTAGAGAATAACACTGCAGATCCGCATAACCTAGAATGAAGCTGTAGGTACTTTCGATTTTCAACGTACTAGGCGAAAGATTTCATTTAAATTAGTTCATTATATTTTGTAAATTAGTAAGTAGTCTATACTAATATGTACCATATTAGTATAGACTAGTATAGATAATTTACTTATAGACTAGAGATAAACTAGAGAAAATTGTGATCTGCTGTAATCCTTTTCAAGAACGATCAATGCGTTTCCAATTCCCTGTCTCATTGGTTATGTAATCGTTGAGGAAGATCTCCGGACTCCGGGTAATGGTTCCAGTCACATTTATTACTGTCCCCTGAGAGATAACCCTCATTTACAAAATTATCTTCTTTAAATAATATCACTTATCTAAGAATAATATTTAGAACTAGCTGATGCCCGCAACTTCGTTTGCGCAGAAGTAATGGAAGCGGAACCCTATTTTTTTTATCGGAACCCTAAAATAAAAGTAGCCTATGTTAGACCTTATAACATCAGCTATCTGCTAGTGAAAGTCCCGTGAAAATCGGTCCAGCCGTTTCAGAGATTAGCCGGAACAAACAGACAGACAGACCGACAGACAGACAGACGGACAGACAAAAATTTTAAAAATTGGTATTTTATTGTAAGTACCGAATATACTTTAAGATGCATTAAGTGAAAAGCTGTTAGTTTGAAGTTACAAACAGACACTTCAATTTTATTTATTTGTATAGAAAAGAAAACCTATTATTTAGCATAAAAAGCTATTATCAAATATTATTATCTAACAGATCATCAGATCTTCTGATCTACTGATCATGTGCCCAAAATATCCGTAATTGATTTTGAACAACCTTGAATCTCGTTAAAACTCGACAACGGCTGGACCGATTTGGCTAATTTTGAACTTAAAATAATTGTGGAAGTTCGGGATCGGGAAATAAATTCTATAGTATAAAAATGTAGAAATATTTCAAACATTGCGGGGAAAATACTAAAAACATCGATTGAATTTTCGTATGTAGGTGTATGTTGGTGTAAGGTGTAGGTGTACGTTGTCGGAGTGGCCCCTAAAGGTCCGGACGCACTAGGCGGAACTGAACTTCAGCGGAACTGAGCGACACGTTTTGGTAAGTCGCACTGCAACTGCAGCGGCGCTACAAAAATATATTTAGTAGCTAGGCAACCTCCGAGCAAGATGGACGAATGGACAATTGAAATTTAAAAGGTTTTTTTTAATAAATATGTACCTACATACCTACAATCTAAATAATTTACATACGACTTCCGTGGCTCAGTGGTGAGCGCAGTGGCGCTTTAACCGGAGGTCGCGGGTTCGAATACCACCAGGGAACAAAAAAAGTTTTCTGTGTTCCTGGGTCAAGGATGTGTATTAAATGTGTGTATAATATAATTATAATCTTATATATAAGTAAAGTATAAAAAGTATTAAAAATATTTCCGTTGTCTGGTACCCGTAACACAAGTTCTTCGGATACTTACCACGGGGCCAGACTGACGTGGTGTGAAGCGTCCATAGATATTATTATTTTTATAATTTTCACTATGAAACCAATTAACATTGGAGAGGTCGTCGTTCATCCACTGGAAAAAGAAATAGAAAAATTAACTTACCATTTATTCCCATTTCTGGAACTATTTAATAATAATATCTATCTATCGACGCTTTTACACCACGTCAATCTGGTCCCGTGGTAATTTCTCGAAGAACTTGTGATACGGGTACCAGACAACGGAAATATATTTAATACTTTTATACTATACATATATTTAAGAATTTTATTATATAATACACACTTATTGCACATCCATGACCCAGGAACATAAAAAACTTTTTGTCTCCCGGTGGGATTCAAACCCGCGACCGGGCTTCTTGAGCGCTAACCATTGAGTCACAGAGGTCGTTTCACTCCAAAGTTGGTTTTTTTTCATAGAAGTGTATAATATCACGTCATGTACTTTTTATGTTGGACGTCATAATATTATTATGTATGTAATATAAATTTTATTCATCTATCGACATTTTTGACGAACGATTATCGCGCTCCCAAGTATCTCGGTTGACTGACTATGAAAATGAAGTTGGCGAAACCGTACTGCAGTTCGCGACACTTTTGGTCAGTTGATCAAGTTTGACGCGCAGTTCGCTGCAGTGTAGTTCCGTTACCGCTTAGGGCGTGTTATCTCATATAACTTCATATAAAGAATATTTTGACGCGACGTGTCGCTCAGTTCCGCCGAAGTGCAGTTCCGCCTAGTGCGTCCGGACCTTTATTGTGGTGGAAGTCCGGTCCCTGGGGAGACCGGCCGGTCGCGTGGGGTGTCCTATGTTAGAAAGATCCGGGACACTCCCCTTCACAGCGGCTGATGGCAATCCGCAGGTGGTTTTGTGGGTTATCGGGAGTCCCATATGTGGCCCCTATTTGTGGTGGAAGTCTGTCCGTTATTGTGAAAACCCTGTCCAAATAACATAATTAGTTTTTGAGAAAATTACGAACAAACATACATCATACATGCGTTTTTGTACACATGTCAAACAGAGAACCTTCGTTTTTTTTAAGGTTGGTAAAAAAAGTTAAGGCCGAGAAAAACAGCTGTCGCGCGTCTTCACTTAATGTTAGTTTTTGAAGAATTCCATGGTTTATATCCGAAGATCTATATCTGACCTTGAAATGTGGTATGGTAATGACTAATGACCTTCCTTGATAAATGTGCTATTAAATGGTGAAAACCCCGTCCAAATAGCATCAAAAGAAAAAAATTAAGGTTGATCAAAGCAGCAGTCGCGCCTCGCATGGTGTTGGTTACTGAAGTATTCAATGGTTTATCTCCGAAGATCTTAATTTGACCTTGAAACGTTGTATCGCAATAACCTTTCCTGATAAATGTGCTATTCAATATTGAAAACCCCATCCAAATAGCAGCAGTGGTTCTTGAGAAAATCGGGGATAAACATACATACATACAAACATACAGGTCAAATTGAGAAAATCTTTTTTTGAAGTCGGTTAAAAATAAGAAACAAAAATCCTACATTGGTCTCACTCTAAAGAAGGTACATACTTACTCGTATTTTTTTCGTTGACGAATCTACATTAATGTAGGTGCGTTGAATTTTACTAAATAAAACACTCAAATCGTAAATTACTTAGCAATTTAGATCCCGGGCCAAAGCAAATGAATCACAAAAATGTGTGAGTAACGTTACGTGGTCAACTGCCAAAATTTTGAGGCGCCATCTCAGGCATCCCAGCTATGGCGCAGATATGTACGCATTCTCAGGTGCTTGTCATGATCATACTCATATATTTATGTCTGATATCATTTCAATAAAATATACTAGGGTAAATACGCCAAACGTCGGCCCCCCTCCAATCCTCGGCCGTCTGCACATTTTCAGCTTGCATTCATTCAAAAGGTAATTAAGTGGTAATTTTGCCACTGAAATTGCAAGCTTAGTTCATACTCTTTAAGTGCAAACCATTACTATCCGATTACGTCACTTGCTCTTAGCACACTGAGCGTCAGTAGCGATAGCGCCGTTGAACCATTGAAATTCGTAGTTAAAGCATCTTACTTGCTGTGAATACCTACGATTCGGGGATTGATATTACAACGCTAAGACATTTCTTTTTTTGGTTTTTAGCTTTGCTATTACTAAAAAGGTATTTTTACTATATTTCGAGATAGTTTTTTCAACGTTTTGCGTATTGGTTTTAGGGAAAAATAGGGGGCCGTCATTAGAATACCAGTTTCGACTGAAAATCGGAATCTCGGCCGGGGCCGACTTAAGGTAAAAGCAGTATGTTTTATAAAGTCTAATACTACGAATTCCATTGTCTTAATAGTAAAATTTGTAACGCTTTTATGTTAATAAATATATTTTACGTTCAATCGCTAAATACCGGCCGGGGTGGTATTAGCTGAATCTCGAGAAATAAGCTATACGAAACAGGGGCCGACTTTGGAAATATTAAAGATCGTAATGTCGGCCAGCCTAAGAATCGAATGCTACTGTACAGACTGATCATTTTTGTATTTTTCATTGTTTGTGTAGGTACTGGTTAGTCATTTTTTAATTTATTTATCAAACTTGCTGTCTCAAAATGGAATTATGTATTATTATAATTTAATAATATTATAAGAGGTTACACACTATGCCCGGCCGACATTTGGGAAAAACGCGACCGACCATTGGGCCGTGAACGGCCGACTTTAAGGTTTTTTTCGTTTTCGACGCATTTAAACCTTAATACTTTTTCCGTTTAGTAGAAAAGTAAACCAAATACATATAAATATAAAATAGATTTATCAACCTATCTAAAACCGTATAACAAGCTATGCTTTCGTTTCAAACTGATGGATCCGGAGCGATCTAAAGTTAGAAAATCCGTAAGTGGCCGACATTTAGCGTATTTACCCTACTACTACCAGTGGCGTGGGGTTCCTTTAATCTATACTACAAGTATATATGTCACCGTAAAATTGTAAAAACCGTTAGATTGTAATAAAACTAGTGAAATTGTAAAATGTTGGTAGACTTCCGACGCGAATGTGGTGCCTATAATTTAACATTATTTTTCGTTAAATTATAAATATATAATTATGAACCTTTTGACATATTTATCAATCTCGTTAGTTATTTTACAATCTAACAGTTTTTACATTTTTACGGTGACATATATACTATAATATTATAAAGAGGCAACTTTGTGGGTTTGTAAGCTTGTGACGTTGTAAGGGGGTAAACTCTGGATCTACTGAACCGATTTTGAAAATTCAAAAGATTTTTTCGTGGTAGCCGGATTTACAAAGTCAGAAAAAACGGTCGAAAGAAAACGTTGCTTACGAACGCTGCCTTACCGATGGTAGATACCTAACTTTTTTATCTAAAAAGTAATATTTTATATTAAATTATTTTTGAACAAAAAATTAACCCGACATCCAAAGTAAAAATACACAAAAAAGTATGAAATAAAACTTATTTTCTAAATAAGTCCCCTTTTAAATTCGGCTAAAGATTTAACTATTTCTCTAATCTTCTTCATTTTGAAATCGCTACCAGCCGAAACAATATCCTACAATATTTTATAGAACTCACGTTCATATTTGCTGGTACCGAGTGAGGTACCTCAGGAGTTCTATTCAGTGCTTTTGGATCCAGGATATATTTTGGTGAAAATTCTTATTTTTTGGTAGCATATGC
The DNA here is from genome assembly GCA_905404095.1 of Glaucopsyche alexis. NCBI lineage: Eukaryota > Metazoa > Arthropoda > Insecta > Lepidoptera > Lycaenidae > Glaucopsyche > Glaucopsyche alexis. The sequence continues at coordinate 10,388,591 of FR990047.1, forward strand.
AGTTACTTCAGGAAAAGTCTAAATCACTATATGTGTCCATATAAATTTCGAAGAGGTGGCTCGATTCCTCATGGATCCCATCATCAGGTCACCACTTTTTTGAGAATGGGATCAACTTGGGATTATACCCTTTACATCAAACCGCCTCCTTTTTTTGGAAGTCGGTTAAAAATAATTGAAATCGTTAGGCTATGTTTATTGGTCAATATTAAGCAATATACATTATACACTTAAATAAGCAGTTAAAATAATATATAATTTCAACACAAGTAAATAAGTAATAATGTTTACCACCCAACGAAGTGGGCACAGGTCTGCTAGTATAGTATAAATATAGAATAGGCTCCGAAACCACTGGTCCGATTTTGATGAAACTTGGCACTTAGTACAACTTTCCCGTAGTCTACTCTATGTATGTATATAGAGAGGACTACGCTACTACGGACAGGACTATATGCTACCTTTTATCGCATTAAATGTACGGTTCTCGCGGCTTTCCATTTAGCGCGAACGAAGTCGTGGGCAACATCTAGTACATTATACAGACGCTCTTAAACATATAAAATGCAAGCCAAGTCGCAGTAGGCGTGGTACTGCAGCTTGGCTTACTACATCCTTATCCTCCTCTCATTCCTCTCCCTGAGTACAGACAGATTATTATCAGAAGCGGGGACGTTATAATAAATAAATAAATAATCATTTATTTCGCATATTGAACATCCAGAAATCTTAGTTGTTATGGTCGGTGATGATGATTATGTATATTAGTTGAGTTTGTTGCCGGTCATAGGTTTTTGCCCTATATTATTTTGTAATTTATGAGAATTGGCAATGGAGGCCAGCACGTGGCGCTAAAATAAGAATTGTTACGTTGTGCGAACATAATTGGGACTTGGGCTCCCGCACCGGAAGTGAGTCAATATTTACTAGAACTCTGATTCATAGTTCCGGATTGACTCAGAGCGTCTTGAGATTTATCACACGAAGAAATTACACTTTTCTTATACCTCTTAATAACGGTACTTTGACAACTTTGTCTGTTTGTTTGATTATGTGACATTTTGATGTGACGCCATGGTTTTATGTTTCTGAGGCATATCGGTACAGAAGTATAGGTCTCTCATAACTCATAATATATCAAAGTAACAAACTAATCAGCTACACGCAGCTTATTTTAAGTGGTGTATTTTTGGGGCTAACTTTGCATAGAATAAAGTTTTATATTACTTAAATTTCACATAATATGTAACATAATATTACATGTCCTAAAATGGTAATTTGTTTAATTTTATTAATTTATAATAATTACGTAAATCAAGAGATATAAAAATATCAATATGGTTAAGTATTTATTATTTCTATGGAATGCATTATATCAATTAATAATATTATATGTGCGGCGCCTCTCTTAATTTATGAGTCGGGCTTTGGACGGTGGTCTTGTGGGTTGAGTTTTTTTATTACAAATAAAACCTAAACATGACGCTTTATGTTTTATGTGTCGTCTTTTAAAGGATCTTAGGTATGATTGGTTCTTGGCTGAAAACTTAGCCACTCCTACATGGTGATTTGAGCAATCTATATTAGCGATATAATAGTCATCCAAAAGACATTGGGAGGTGGGCGTTTTTTATCAGCTTTTTGTCTCGGCCGCAAATTAAAATATTGTCCAATTTTTATCCACATTTAATTTACGACAATTATTCTGCAGGTCTAAAATGGCCATATTCCGTCCCATTTGGGCTTAATCCCATTTGGGAGCCGTTTTTAAATTTTGGTAAAACTCGGCGTGGTGTTTTTATTAGTATATAATATTTTTCAAAAATATAAAGGTAACAACACGCCGTCAAAAATGGAAAATTTCCTTGAACAGTAAGTACAGTCGGGTCGAAAAAAAGAACATGAAAATTTTTAATTAAAAGCGTTCTTAGCTTTGTTGTATAAATGTTCGGATGTAAGGGGTATAATCTCAAGTTGATCCCGTTGTCACCAAATTGGTATTGGTGACAACGGGATCAACTTGATGATGGGATCTGAGGAATCGAGGGAACTCCCCGAAATTTATATCGACACATAATATAGTAATTTTGACTTTTTATGAAGTAACCAAGCATAATATGCTACCAAAAAGTAAGATTTTGCACCAAGGTATACCCTGGATCCAAAAGTACAGAACAGAACTCCTGACTCCTTATAGATAGGTACATGTTTGGGCATTTCAGCGTTGTTTATAGAACTACAAGTTATCACTATGTCAATTAGAGTAATCATCATTACCACTATCATCACACCATACATCATCACATTATGATAATAATACTAGCTGTTTCCCGCGCCTCCGCCCGCGTAAATATACTATTGCGCATCCCGCGGGAATACTGTACTTTTGCGGCATAAAAATTAGCCTATGTTTTAATCCAGAGCCCATTATACTACTACCATACTAAAATTTCATAAAAATCCGTTCTGTAGTTTCAGAGCCACCGCAAACAAACAAACAAACAAATGTTTCCTGTTTTTTATTATTAGTATAGATTAAGTATCTGAAAGAATTATTCTAAGTTGCTTACCATGAATGTTTAATAATAATAGATCTATAAATACTTTCCATCATACATACCTATCGTGATGCAGAATAGCTTCGACATAATATATAATAGAAGACTAATGTACTTATTGTATATGAAAGAATAAAGGAAACGTCACGCCGAGTTTTATCAAAATTTAAAAACGGCTCGTGATGAATGCAATATAGGTATACCTATTACATTAGGTTACCAATGAGTTCTAAAATTGAAATTAAAAAAAAGGATTTAATAACAGTGTTTCTAACTGACCAGTTCTTAACATTTTCAGTGTTACCCACGTATACTTTAACATAGAATCTTAGTTCTTGCGGGCGTCCGTACCCAAAGGGTAAAAAGGTACTGAGACTTTGCTGTCCGTCCGTCTGTCCGTCTGTCTGTCACAAACTCACCACTCACCAGGCTCATGAGCTGTGATAAGCTATTTAGGTAATTGAAACTTTCACAGAATATCTCTAAACAAAATAAAATAAATATTTAAGGAAGGCTCATGGGAGCCTGTTGTATGGACAACAAACATGATCTTTTGCCATTTTGGACGGATCCCTTCGTGCGTGAGTCCGATTCGCACTAGGCTGGTTTTTAATCAAGCAGTTAATTCTTAGAATTTATGCCAAGTCCCTATAACATTTTTATGGTCATGTTAAAACTAGATCATTTTAAATAACTTATTTTTAAGTAAGTACCTATTTTAGCTATACATACAGCTAAGATCATAAATATTAAATATAGTTTGTCAGTACAATTTCAACTCGATATTTTAATATAAGACACTCCCTAAGCTGGACTACTTAATATCTCACCCTCTCACATGCAGGTTTTATGACATTGACGCAGTCATTTTTAGGGTTCCGTAGTTTACGAACCCGGTTTCGTCATGTCGTCCGTCCGATCGTTCAAAAATAACGAAATAGTAAGTAAACATGTAAAATATTGGTGTAATGGTACGGAAGCCTACGTGCGCGAGTCGGTCGCATATGGCCTGTTTTATCTTGTACAGCAGAAGGTCTTAAAATTATTGTAAGATATATGTTGCCCGTCACTTTGTGCACGCAAAAGTTAATTTCGCAGAAACCGTACAATTTTCGCGATACAAAGTAGCCTATGTCCTTCTCCGTGGCTACTCTATATCTGTGCCAAATTTCATCAAAATCGGTCCAGTAGTTTCGGCGCATATTCAATGAAAACAAACAAACAAACAAATTTTTCCTCTTTATTATATTAGTATTTAGTAGATAGGTATATAATATAGATGCTCTAACTTTAACTATATATAGATACATAGTTAAAGTACCTATTTTTTTTAAACATATTAAATAGCAGATTTATCAAGTAAAAAGTAAAAACCGTATTTTACCATTTCAATATATTTTTTACATCTTTAAAAATCATTCCGTGAATTGATTCAGCAAAGTCAAAGGGACAAGTAGTTAATAAGGAAAAGTCATAGGGCTGCAGCCCAGCGGGTCGCCATTTGCAAGTCAATGCGGATCTCGGGGCTTACGAGTCGGGAGGTCACGACGCTTTTGATGGGGAAGATTTATTTAATTTAATTTAGTGTATGTCTTATAGTCAAAGCTCCGGCGCTCCTAGGTTTGACTAGTTTGACTTGACGTCTTAGTCAAAGTCCAATTAATTGAAGTTTTCGGCCTTTGACACAGAAATATTTGTATCTAACTGTACGTTATCAATTAAAAAAGTTTAGTAGATGTATCTACTAAACTTTACGTAGACGTACGTACACGTTATCAAATGCGATAAATAAAACATAAGGTATTACGTTTTGTATAGATACATTATAATATCATTGATTAAGTACTTACTATTTACTTACCTACTTACATAGACGTATATTATAGACGAGGCATGTTGAGGCAAAAAGTGTCTCCAGTTAAATGGCCCCAAATTTTAAATTTTTGGGGCCATTTTGAAATTCGAAGTATGGTGAAAACAAGATGGCTGACATTTGAGGTATGGTGAAAACCAAGATGGCGTAACTTTTTCTTATATGATTTTTTTTCTGGTAAATGTACGTGATAGCCTATCTTGAGTTGAAATCTTTGCCTACTTATGAATCATTGCAATGTTTATTTTTAAAATAAGTAATAATAATAAAAAATTCTTTATTTGAACTCAAAATTGGCGGCCTTACTGCTGAAGCAGTTTCTTCCAGGCAGCCATTTTTTCATGTGATTCAAATTTAGAATCCTGAGCGTAGTGACGGACTCAACAGCACGAGATGCAAAAAACTCTCGTGTAGCACACATAACTTTTCACCTCAGCAGAGAGAACACATATTACTTAGGAGACATAGAAATGAACGGGAATAGATTGAAATAACGTATAGCACGTTACGCTATACGCTATCAGCATCAGCGAAATTTTTATTCCCGCTATTTTTTAAATCGCGTTTTGATACAACTTCCCTGATGTTTATTTTTTAAATGTATCATTGTTGAAATTTCAATTAAAACTGTATTGGTTAAATGCCAATTTTATACTATTAATTAGACTTATTTTTATTAAAATCCAATAATAAATTGAACATATAAACAATAACATTAAAAAAACGTAATTTCTTTATTACAAATATCTTTATTTATTACGCGTTTCTGAACGGGTTTTCTTTGAGGTCGAATTCCAAAATCGAATTCGAAGGGGTTTGTTTTTTTCACTCACTTTTTTATATACATGTGAAAGAGACAGAGCACAGTAAAATTCAAATGTTTCAAATTTATGGCTGAACAGTGTCAATTCGTGGCACTGAAGATTGTGAAATTAGAAAAGCTACTTTGACCCACGCTCGAATCAAAATCGCGTTTTGTTCACTGTTGTCTCGCAGCAAAAGCGGCATGTTTGAGCTGCTGAGGTGAAAATAATATTTAATTTGTATTTTGTTGTAGCTGAAATACTTGGATACAATTAGATGAACATGATAATTGCACATGTCGTGGGAACCGCTGGCCGCTTTCACATTCCCGCCCCGTGACTCACGCCGTAGACCCACTCACTGGTCTTACCGCTCTTTCAGTGCGATCACAGATAAAATAATATTATGGTCCCCATACTATCTTCGCTTCATCTTCACTACACAATATACTTCATTATACTTGGTTAGGATTTGGGAACTTAAAGCGGTTTGGCGTTCGCAAAATCAGATTTCGCGGATTAGCGGGGCGTGAGAACCGCCTTATAAGGCAATTGTGATAATATAAATTGTAAAATGTATTTCATAAATATAAATCGTGTCATACCTTGTCTGTATTAGTACACTTACCTACTTTTTTATAGTAAAATAACGATTTAAAAAAAAATTGATTTATTTGACGCAACTATTGATTCCTTCGGTCATAGACGTATATTATAGACGAGGCATGTTGAGGCAAAAAGTGTCTCCAGTAAAATGGCCCCAATTTTTAAATTTTGGGGCCATTTTGACAGTTGAGGTTTGGCACTCGTGATCTTACCATTTCTACGTTTGCTTTATCCAGTCCGCATATAATTCATAAAATGCCGAGTAGTTGCGTAATTAAAGGCTGTAAAAACTATGACAAACTTGTAAAAAAGATATCTCATCACGGGTAATTATCACAATATTGTTTGTTACAATTAAAATACTTATGGAATTTTAAATAAATATTCAAAAAATGGCGGCCAACTATGAATTAGAACACTGGTTATTGTATGCGCAACTGTGAAAAGGTAACTTTGTAGGGACGTCATTTTTATTATTGTTTTATTAGTACAGAAATAAGAGATGATTTTTTTTTTATTTCAGTACCTAACCAAACCTAACCTTACCCGTCAGTATTCACATTTTTGATTAATTTAAATAAAATGAAACTAAGGTTTACTATTTATTTGATTTTTACATATATTTAAAAATATTATTTACCATCTGGCCTGACAGACGTTGTTCTGTGAATTATGAAATTGAATAAAAAATAACTACACTTGAAGGTTGTAAGCGTAGGTTGCTACACCCATAAGTCATACCCTACACCTACAACCTACATCTAGACCTACTACATAGCTATAGTTGGTAGGTGGTAGGTTGGTAGGTAAACAGTAGTTACCCCACTAAAAACCTACAAGCTACATCTACTAGATGTAGATCACCTACAACCTGCACCTACTGTCTATATCTACTCCTACAACAACCACCTACAATGTTCAGGGGCCAGCCGATTTAACATTATGCACTTTTGGAGAAAAAAAAAAAGTAGTATTTCTGAAATATTACTAAATGAAATGTTACACAAAATAGAGTACTTTGGCATACTTAGTTTATTATTTTTTTCTTTTGTCTAACTTAGTGGACATTTGTTGTAAACATCGCAGCAATTTATAGTATTTAAATTACAGATTTCCCAATGATCCAAAGTGCAAAGGGCGAAATTTAGTAAAAACAAACAGAAATAAATTAATATAGGTACCTACTAAAACTCAATGAAATAAGTAGTTGGGTATACTTTTATCGTATGAAATACCTTCAGGACTAACAATACGACAAACACTAAATAAATAGGTATTCAAGTAAACTATCCATCATAGTTACAACGAACACAAAACAAAAAATTTACTCATAGATCTAAACTCCCCTCCCGCACGCGCCTTGGTGACACCCACTTCGCAAAAGGCCGTGCAGCAGAAATCGTAATATTTTAATTTCGCCATAACTTCAAAACCAAACATCCAATTTTAATCATTCAAAGACCAAATATTATTTACATAAACTGTACTTAGTGATGAAATAATTTATTTTGATAAGGACTAATAGCATAAGTAAAATAAACGCGTTTAAATATAGTTCAAAAAAATTCAAGATATCTAAATAAAAAAAATGGTTGTTGTGCCTCACTCGACAAAGATAGGTATAGTGTGTCACGGACTTTTTTGTTGATATTTATAAGATCTGTAGTTAATTAGAACATTTTATGGTTCTATCTTTTATAGTTTAGGCAGCGTACGTAAAATAAGTAACTTTTCTGGTTGATTTTTACACCTTGTGTCCGAAAAACCCAAATATCTTACGGAACCCTATTTTTTCCAAAATAAAATTTAGCCTATGTTACTCGTGGATAATGAAGCTTTCGAAAGGTGAAAGATTTTTTGAAATCGGTCCAGTACTTTTTGAGCCTATTCATTACAAACAAACAAACAAACATACAAACAAAGTTTTCCTCTTTATAATATTAGTGTAGATTATTATTTTCAAACTGAATTAGAATATGTGTAAGTTTTTATAAATTATAATTCAACTTTTTTTATGGTACTTAATATAATTAGTTTTATTTTTAATAAGTCTTGTTTTATTTATTTAGGTAATAAAGGAATATTAAGTGCTGTTGCGCTAGGATTTGTATGTAATTTTTGCTGCAGCGCTGGCTGTGAAACGTCCGCCCCTTCTGTGGCGCCGCTGGAGCTACGGCACATGTGTAAAAACAAATTTGTTGTCTGGTCTAGGTCCATACGCCGTATAGAAGAAAAAATGGTTTTCTTGTAAAATCCTTTAAAATATCTTGCTTAGGTTAAAATATCTAGTATGCATACACCATTAGCCATTGCACTGATCCATTACACCGTTATAATATCCGTATAATATTCTAGTATGTAATTATCGCCATCTATGGGTATTGGGTACTAATCACCAGAGGAGTTAAAAGTGCGTTTCTAATCTTTGGCATACATTTGACAAATAATATATAAGAAAAAGTTACGCCATCTTGATTTCAGAAGATTTTTTCAACTAAATGTGGACTGAAAAATCTGCGGAAAGCAAATGTCGAAATGTCAAGATGACAAAATATGAAACCTCGACTGCCCCAAAAAAACCCCAAAAGTGGGGCAGTTTAAGCGTGGACACTTTTTGCCTCAACACGCCTCGTCTATGCTTTATGATAATGAGAGTAATGTAAAAAGAAATATGAAATATTTAAATTACATTACGTATCTGTAAAATTTATATTTGTTTGTAAGCCTTATTGATTTATATATTTTAGTAATTCCAGTATTAACGCGAGCTAAACTTATATTACGCTGGACAATTTTATTAAAATTTCTTTAGTCAAGATATGTATTTAAAAAAAATGTATGCGTTGTACGCCCTTACAAAGTTATATCATACGACTAGCGAATGTTCCATCGGAATGGTAAAATCGTAAAATCAAAGGAACATCGAAGTTCCGTTGATTTTACATAGATGGCGTAATTTTTTCTTGTATGAAAATTTTTTCGGCTAAATGTACGTGATAGCCTATCTTGAGTTGAAATCTTTGCCTTCGGTATTCAAGTTTCCCTATAGCCAGAGGACACAGCATGTTCATTAAAAATGTTTTGAAAATGCACACACATTTTAAAGTAGGTAATTGGTAAAGTTTGGGTGCTATCAAAAAATTTGGTATTGTAACGAAATGAAATGGTTTTTAGCAGGTCCTCATACTCGTATATTATTTACATATTTTTTTCCACAGCGCTTACCTATATATCACTAATAGTGCTGACGCCGTATGATTCCTTCGTTATCCACTCGCTATCTGTCAAAGATTTCAACTCAAGATAGGCTATCACGTACATTTACCAGAAAAAAAATCATATAAGAAAAAGTTACGCCATCTTGGTTTTCACCATACCTCAAATGTCAGCCATCTTGTTTTCACCATACTTCGAATTTCAAAATGGCCCCAAAAATTTAAAATTTGGGGCCATTTAACTGGAGACACTTTTTGCCTCAACATGCCTCGTCTATAATATACGTCTATGCTATCTGTCGCGATCACAAGTGCGGTGGGCGGCCACGGCTACGCTCCGCCTTGTACGCCCTCTTATACAGCCTGTGCCTTAAGTTATAACATCCTTGCCAGTTAGGTACGCTTAGCTATAGCTGTACCCCCTTACTAATAAACGCTGTATAAGCTTTGAATAGTTATACAGTGTTTTGTGTCTCCTTCTATCGAATTAAACATGTCACTTGTGTGACGGGAACAAAACACTGTATAACTATTCAAAGCTTATACAGCGTTTATTAGTCTGGGGGTAAGAGTTTATAAGTATTTTAGGAATATAAAAATTCTATTTTTGACATTACTTTGAAAAAACTTCAAAACTATAAAACTTTAGTACCTAACTAAATTCTTATTAAACATAAAAGTCCCATGGCTTATAGGCCTTATTAGGCCTGTTAAGCTATTGTTTTTGATGGCTGTTGCAAATTATAATATTTTACAAATCGTGAATTTAATTTTGTCTTCCTAATTTTGAAAGCGGGACACATTTTCGCAAACACATTTTCGCTCGCTTTCTCCTGTGGTTTAGGCCGAGGCTTGTGGTTTGCGGTGTGCGCCATTGGAGTTTCCACGAACCCGTCGAGACGCTAGACGATAATTTATCGAGGCGAGACAGCACAAGTCACCGCAATCGCATAAATTAATACAATTGTCTTTTCGTCCTTCACAATTTAGACCGGCAGATTTGCGGGGCGAAAATAATAATTAGATGAAAGTTAAACAAATACCCCCTTACTAATAAACGCCGCATAAGCCTTGAATAGTTATACAGTGTTTTGTTCCCGTCACACAAGTGACATTTTTAATTCGATTGAAGAAGACAAAACACTGTATAACTATTCAAAGCCTATACAGCGCTTATTAGTAAGGGGGATAGACTATTAATAAGTGACGATCTGGGAAGGAATATGCCTCCTTTTTCGGTTTTTCTTCCAGTGGAAGTAATCCTTTCGATGCCAATTATATTTGCAACCTTTTTATCACTGTCACTGACCTTATTATCGACGTCAAAGACTGACTGTGCGACAGTCAGTCTTTGACGTCGATAATAATTTCCAAGACAAATAATAGTTAAATAAGTTATCAAAACATTTTGAGTCGAAAAAACAATAAATAATATATAGATCTGGATATAAAATGTTGGGTAAAAGTAATGGCGTTTTAATATTATTGACCCCAGTATTATATTAACATTAGGCGATATTAGGGTTGAAAACTATTACAGAATATTCAAATAAATACATTCATAGCATACTAGAAAGAACATTTGGAACAGTTGACAACCCTGAGGTCTAGGGCGGGCGGCGCGACGGGTAGTCCTGCATTATGCATGCGGAGGGCACGCGGAGGGCGCGTGTCTTCTATTAAACCTGTTAAAGGAGTTTACTTAAGTCCGAGGATTATAGCGTATTGATAGTAGTTCTCATGAATATATTGACGTTCTATATTAACATTGAATATTTTTACGCGTTTTGCTAGATTTTTACTGCATATTGAAATGGTGCTACAATTTATTTTAATTATTTTTTTACTCCAATATAAAATAAATATACGAGTTTCTAGCACGAGTATTGAGCTACAACTCTTGCCACTTAAGAACCACAAAATTGTACATAAAAATAGGAACCTAAGTGAAGAATACGCTTGCAATACGCATTATGCATAGTCCATAGAATCCATTTATTTACAGAATAAATGGATTTATTCTGTAAATAAATGGAATCTATGCATATATTTTCAGAATAACGATCTATACATATCTATAAAAATAAATAAAATGTCTGTTTGTACTATTAAATTACCGTTTGTACTATTAATTGAAACATACCTAGTTAATTTTAGCCCAAGCTATTGTAATAATTATACTCCAGTCCCTATAAACAAAAGAAGCAATTAAAATATTTGTTCTCCAGAAGAACGTAGGTAACTACCTACTGATTGTCCACGTGTTACTTTTTTATAAATAGTAATAATCTGATTTGAAAAAATTACAATCGTGAATGTGAAAACATATATTTTAAATATCGACGATTGTAATAGGTAATAATTATAATAGTACTAGCGCTAAGGCGAAGTTATTAAATGCACTGGCATACTCTTGTTAAAAGTCCTCTAAATTGTCACCTTGAGTGCACAATATGAAAAAACATATATTAGCTACTTCAAGTGCTTTCGTTCTCGTCTTGATAAAAGAGATCGCGAGGTTTGAGCGTGTTGAGTTGAAACGAGGGGCGGGGCTGGGGCCGGCTCGGGAGCCACTTCACCGCTTCCGGTCGCGCATCCGGACGCATATCCGGATTACATCCGCCTTTAAAAAACGAACAAGTTATTTTACTAACAGTTCTATAAGAAAAAAAAAATAGATAAAATTGTGATAAAAATTAGAAAAAGACAAAAGGATGATAATGTGATGTGAAATTTTATTATAGTGTTTTGTTTTTTAAGTATTTAATCATGATAAAAAAATAAAGTGATAGTTGAAGTGAATATGTTGTGGCTGAGCGCGAACGAGCACCGTCGGATACAGCGACTGTACCATGGTCTGAGATCTTGATAAATAAATAACACACCCAGTTGTTAGATAAAGTATGCAAATAGAAATAAATGACTAGTTATAAGACTTACGGCTGCACTCAGACTTCAGAGTCAATTAATGTTTAAGTACTGTGTTCCTAGGTCATGGATGTGTATTAAATATGTGTATTATATAATTTAAATACTAAATATAATATATATTATAGTATAAAAGTATTAAATACATTTCCGTTGTATGGTACCCGCTACACAAGTTCTTCGAGAACTTACCACGGGTTCGGATTGACGTGGTGTGAAAACGTCCATTGATATTTTTAAAGAAATTTTAATTAAAGGAGCGCCGCCAAATTTCAGTTCAATTTGAGAGTAAAATTATAAAGCGACGAACTAACAACACATGTAAGATCAAGACGTGTTTTTATGCTTCGATTGAAGTCATGAATCATGGGATTTGACTCACAAGTTGTGATTCACGACGAGGCGCCAAGATGCTGCCTCTATCACTGTTTCTATAAGAAGAGAGATTCTATCTTACTGTAACATGGTTTAAGTATAATCTGTGTGATAGATAGTCTATTCGCGTTAAGAAGGCGGTAAATATTAATAAATTACGCGTTCATAATTATTATGTTAAAATACTTACATACTTACAAATATGGTGTATTCCAGATTTTTCAAAACTGCTTATTTTAAAGATTGGGACGAACGATTTAACAGAAAAATAAAAATAAATTACTTAATTGATTTCTATTTTTCTGTTAAATCGATCGTACCAATCTTTAATTAATATACCTAAGTACATAAGCAGTTTTAAAAAAAATGGAAAATACGACGTACGAAAATTTTTAAATACAAATGGAAGTATTGTAATATTTTTTTGGAAATATTGTCATATTTCTAAAAAAAACAAGCATATCTACATAACTGTTTAAGTGAGCAAATTGTAATATTTTTTAATTTCCAGAGCCGTACGCGGCGCTGTCGGCGTGCGGGCGCGGCGGCGGCGGGCAGGTGCAGCTGTGGCAGTTCCTGCTGGAAGAGCTGGCGGCCGGCGCGCCCGGCATCTGCTGGGAGGTTAGTTCTTAACTTCCTACTTTTTTTTTATGGCGACTAGCGTAAAGCTATTGTCATTGTCAAGTGTTAAAGGTGAGGAAACGAATCGCGGTAAAATAAAGGAGCAATGGAATGAAAGGACGGAAATTTTGATATAAGGATACCATCAGGGAAATAATATCATAACATATAAACTTCCTACTTATTACGCCCAGCGCAGACGAGCTAGGACTAAGGACTAAGAACCAGCCGCCCCCGCTGCACAATAGGGAAGATGAAAAAGTAAATATTATATTGTAATTAAAATGTTAAATATTATAAAAGTAGCACTGCATTGTTTTTATTTTACATAACTTAATAGTTTTTAACGAGTCACGAATTAAAAGTAACATCAAACAAAACTTATTGTCAACTTCTTTGATGAAATTCGGCACAGATATAGAGTAGACTACGGGAAAGGACATAGACTACTTTTTGTCGTGGAAAATATATAGTTTCCGCGAGATTACTTATGCGCGCACGAAGCCGCGGACAACATCTTGTATCTAATAAATACATAGATCTAAATTATAAATCAACACGGAGTTTACTGAGTAAACAAAAAAAAATATACTAATTTCTCCCACATTACCAAAGAGTAATTAATATCACAAGACATTACAAAATATGAGTACAACAAACGATGTTTTTACAAAATAGTACCTAATGATGGTGAGTGGTGACTGGTGCCCTAACTAGGTTGACCTGTGTTAAGGTGTCACCAGTGCCCCTCTCGGAATTAGACAGACTGTGACTGTTCTATAGGGTCCCCCCGGCGATGGCGAGTTCCGGCTGTCGGACCCGGACGAGGTGGCACGGCGCTGGGGCCGGCGCAAGCAGAAGCCTAACATGAACTACGACAAGCTCTCCCGCGCGCTGCGGTACTACTACGACAAGAACATCATGAGCAAGGTACAATAGCCTCCTGTATTATGTAACAAAAACTTTACCGAGAGCACGTCAGGACATATCTAAGGAGAGTTCCATAACTATCAACGCGTAATAGGTTTTCTTTGAATTACTTCAAAAGTTATTGTCCGATTTCGCTCAAAATAATATTCCTAAAAAGGTTTTAGCATGATCAAAAGCATGGAAACTTACATGTTTCTCTTATAGTTCAGAAATGCCAGGGGGGCCACTTATAAATCACTTTCGAGGCCGAAAACGGTTGACTATGTAAAAATACATGTAGCTACTTAGGTATACACCTTTCCTTTATTTAAAAACGACGTTTTTAAATAAAGGAAAGGTTACAGTTCACATGGAGAGCCACCCCTATAATATAAGTGTTCTTTATAGTACTACGGAACCCTAAAAAGTTATAATATTATAGTTAAGTAGGCCTCAATAAACATATTTTATTTTGTAGCTCATTATATTATAATATAGGTTAGGTACATATAATTGAATTTTTTTAGATAGAACTGAGATCTAACTGCTAAGCCCGTTTTGGAAGTGACGTCCGGATTCTGTTAAACTTGTGACTCAGACGAACAGTTCCTCTCCTCTCCCATAGTCACGAACTTCTGATGACCTACTTTCTACATAGCCGTCTGACATGACGTGATGACTAATGACATCAGAATGTAATATGCATGTATGTTCATTAGTTATTAATGCCATTATCATTGACAAGGCGTGAAATTATTAAAAAAATGCATCTTTATATTATACTAGCTTTTGGCCCGCGACTTCCGCGTGGAGTTCGGTTTCCATACAAAATTTTAACCCTTTTTCACTACCTTAGGGGGCCAATTTTCAAAAATCCTTTCTTAGCGGATGCTTACGTCATTACAACTATATGTTTGTCAAATTTTAGCGATCCGCTCAGTAGTTTCGGCTGCATTGTTATCAACACACAGCCGAAACTACCGAATGAGTCAGTCAGGTTCGCCTTTTATACATTATATTTAGACTAGCATTATTTGGCCGCGGATTCACCCACGTGAAATCAAATTTTGAACTTTCATCCCCTATTTTACCCCCTTGGAGGTTGAATGTTGAAAAATCATTGCTTAGTCCTATGAGAAATTTCAAATTTCTAGCATTAAGGGTTTGGCTGATACCTATCATTAAAAATGTATCGATAATAACTGTTTATCATTTTCCCATCCCTTTTTAGTGTGCCGTAATACTCAAGGAACCCTTATAGTTTCGCTCTGTCTGTTCGTCTGTCAGTCTGTCTGCCTGTCCGTGCTTCTAGCTTCTGTAATCGTGAATATAAATGTATGAAATAATAATAATGAGGAGAGCCACCCCTAGAATATAAAATAATCATAATTTTATATTTTAGGGGTGGCTCTCCATACATGTGAAGTGGGGATGAAAAACATTTTTTCATTCTACCCCATCGTGTAGGGAATTGTTTTTTAAAATAATGACAAGGTTTTTTAAAACAAAAAAAAATCTTTTACAATGTCGAGTAATTGGCCTCTAAAGTGATTTTTAAGTCCCCCCCCCCCCCCCCCGCCATTTCTAAACTATAGGAGATAGAAACTTGTAAGTTTCCATGCTCATATATCATGCTAAAAACTCTTAAGGAAAATTATTTGGGGCGAAATCGTTTCAAAGTGCTTCACTTTTAAATCACCGTTTTAAAGTGCGCGGTACAAGACAATTATTTATGTTTGCTTATATTTTCTAAAATAAGATTTCTATTCAAATTCTGCTTAAAAATAGTGTTGGTTATATTATAACAATACTGAATAATCGATAAAAATCAGTTTATTAACAAATTCCATCAATTTAAAGGCATTATTATCTAATCAGTATACAAGGCTATAATGTACAGTAGGGTCCACCTACACAAGGATCCACCTACACAAGGATCCACCTGTAATTGTACCCACCGCTATCGATTTGTATAGCACCAACTGAAAAACCATAGTTGTAGGTGCCGCCGCGACAGTGTTAATCCTACTAATATTATAAATGTGAAAGTTTGTGATGTATGGATGGATGTTTCTTACTCCTTCACGCAAAAACTACTGAACGGATTTTGATGAAATTTGGTATCTTAGTAATTTAGGCTCTCGATTAAAACATAGCCTATTTTTTATCCCGAAAAAATACAGTGTTCCAGAGGGTTACCGTATTTACGCAGGCGGAGCCGCGGGCAACAGCTAGTACCTATCTTATAGCACCAAACTTACACGTTTCTTTTCCCAGGTGCACGGCAAGCGCTACGCGTACCGCTTCAGCTGGGCGGGACTGGCGGCGGCGTGCCAGACGCAGGCAGCCGACGCGCCGCCCTACTGGCACTACCTGCCGCCCGCCGCCCTCGCCGGGGCCCACCTCGCCCCGCAGGCACAACCCGCCCCTGCGCCGCCGCTCCCCCAGCACCCAACTCCGTAGTCGATAGTTCATGTGAATGTGAGAGTGGTTGTGAGTTGTGGGATAAGATACAGTTCAAGAATTTAAATCGTTCTAGAACATGAAATTAAGGATGCGATTTATCAATTTGTAATGTGTGTAAAACTAACAAAGTGATTATTACTGTAGTTCCTAATGAACTAGTTAGTGGAGTTTGTGATTGGACGAATCGTATCACACGCGTGACCGTTTTGTTTTCATTAACGGGCTCGCTATATTGTAATGTGAACTATAGGGAGTTAAATTGTTTAATTATAAGGTGTTCTGAAAATCGATAAAGTTTCTTCATTAAGGTGGCTAATGTTTTTATAAATAACTATATTAGAAAAACTATTTTGTTCTGTTCTATTTATAGTAGATACAATTAATATTTCCGTGTTAATTTTTTAAGATTGTATATTGTGGTACAATAACAATTTACTTATGAATACACAAATAACAATGTTAATATTTAGAACATGATAATTAATATAAGATACTCGCATGTAAATTGTAAAATATTTAACACGCTCACCAAAACTACAATTACGGTCCTTAAATAACTATTGAAAATAAGTAGTCTTTTAACTAAAAGACTATTTTCAATTAGAATTTATAGAAACAACCTTATATACTTAATATATTCGTTACACTAATTCTTTCAATAATTCCTTTTTTTAATTTTATGGAGAACAATATAAGATAGTTTGTATGTTTTAATGTAAGGTGTTTTTTATTTTTTAGGTATTAGTTTTACTATGCGGTTTTCACAATAATTATTGTAATGTAAAGAAATTGTAACTACTAAAGTTCAAACTTTTTTGTCAACGGTGGACTATAATTATTATTACTTTACCTGTGACTGTTTTTTTATTAACTCGTGCTTAGTCTCCTTTGCCTCTAGTCAAGATGCATTCGATAATTTCGACGACGAACTTCGAAAACAAAATGTATGGGATTTGCCATAAGGCAAGCGAAATGTCACTTATATATGACTTGTGTCAAATCTCTTACATTTTTGATTTCGAAGTTCGCCGTCAAAATTATCATCAGTAGAATGCATTTTGACTCATTCATCTCATCAGAGGCCCAGGTGTATTAGTAGGAAAACATTTTGGGAGCTCAGACCATGAGGGTTCTGTTATTCAAATCATGCGAATTTATTAATGTTTTAAATGATTTAATATTACAAAAGTATTTTTAGTCGATATACCTCTTGAAAGCTTCTCTACTTGGCATTTAACTTAGTTTTGTTATCACTATTTTATAATTTTTATAATGGAATATTCTTGGCATACTTGTAAGCTTAATGCCAAAAATATTATATTACAAAATTTAATAAATGATTATTATTAATGAATAAAATTGTAATGTTACTAACGGACGCGCACCTGTGTAGCACCTCTACGACGTCTACAGTTCTAAACCGGCTACGTAGGCGCTACGTCTTCGCTAAAGCTACGACACGTCTACGCTCGGCTACGGAGCGGCTACGTCACTTCCTTGTAAATGTCAACGTCATTTCCTTATTCTTATTTAAGTACGAGTTCCTTAATAATGGAAACATAAACATAAAAAGTACTTTATAAGATAAATTCTTGTAAATATTACATAAAAAAATCTCCGAAACGACTTCAACAATTTCCATGAAATTTAATATGCGAGGATAGATGGGGGTGAAAAATCGATTTAGCTAGGTCTTATCCGGTGATATAAAAAAAAATATATACAAACATAAAAATTCACAATTTCTCGGTAGAAATTGTGAATTTTTATGTTTTTATATATTTTTTCTTTCGGTGCCTTATAAGATATGAATTATTTCACAGGTAATAATTGTCAAAGCGCATAGTTAAGCTACGTAAGCGTTACACTTTTTGCTTTATTGGCAAATTGAGTTCTAGAGTTCGAGACCGGGTCAGACTAATATTTTTGTAATTTCCTAATACCTCCTATCGCCATCTTTTATTTTTTTCAGTACTACTAGAACTTCGAACAAAGCTCGGTCTCCCAGGTACTGTAGATTATATCTAAAATAATACGCTCCTTAAACATTTTTACATAATATTAAGTACAGTTTAATATGTTTACTGTTTACGAAGACACGAATTGAACATAATATTGTGTAAATTAGGGGAGGGGAGGCGCTCTTAGGGGAGAGCGGGTACAAAAGTAACGGCGGGTCGAAATGCTCTCTATGTTTATCCAATGGGCGAACACGAAATATTCGGAAGTTGTATCTCGCATTAAGTTGCTGCGAGCTGGTAGGTTGTGTGACAGAACGCAACGTGTTTTCATAAGTTAAAAGTGAGTTTTTCGACGTTTTTTTTATTAAATGTTTACGTAGTCGTAAAGGGATGATAGTAATCAGGGCCTCTAGTCAAGATGCATTCGATAATTTCGACGGCGAACTTCGAAATCAAAAATGTATGGGATCTGACATAAGTCATCGTTATGTGACATGTCGCTTACAATGCAATATGTCAAAATCTATACATTTTGTTTTCGAACTTTGCCGTCGAAATTATCCAATGCATCTTGACTAGAGGCCCTGAATGTTTGCATATCCATTCTTGATTAGATAGATTGTACATTGCTTAAATTCGATTTTGTCTAGCACGTTCTCACGTTAAGGTTATATTACATGTTTTAACAAAAATTAGGAAGAGAATACACTACTGAGACTAGAAGAATAATACTGAATAGTCTGATTATAAAAGAGTGATTAGCATTCTTGCATTAATTAATCTCATTACTCAAACTAAGATTAAATTCTATTGATTTGTTGTCTTAAAATAGATAATTTTTCAGCATTTAAAATGCTGAAGTTTGTTTGTGTTATTAAATACAAAGTTTTTAAATTAATAATTTGTTGATTTAACGTGTAATATTGTTTATCAACCCCCGTTTCTTGTTACTTTTTGACCCACAACTGACGATTACTTTAACTCTCTGTTATTCATATATAACACACCATAATAAAATAAATCGAGTTACCAGTGTCAAGAACATAAAATGAATTTGTATGTGGTTATATAAATTTAATGACAATAATAACACCCAGCTAGAAATTAAGGTGAAAATACAAAGTGTACCCACTCTCCCCTACGTTCATTTAAAATTTATTAAAGAATATAAATAGTTTTATTAATAAAATAGTAGGTAGAACCACACCGCTCCATCTTGTCGCTCGAAATCTACATTTTACTTGATATTCAAATGAGTAGTATTTAGGCGTAGTAGCCATAAGGAATAACCCATTTTTATTAACCTTTCACCAACTAACTAGGTTTTGCAAAGACAAGGTATCAAAGCAGAGCGTAAATAATAGTATTTATCTATTTTTAATCAAGTCCAGTGCTATTATTTTTTAGTTTTAAGCAATCGTGTTATATTTTTATTGTTTTTTATCCTGTTTAGTTGTTTGTTAGTCCTCAAATGTTGCGGTGGTCGATGTTTGTCGTTACCAACAGCATATTTTGTTTTGTTACAAATTACAATATAAACTATGTTGCATTACAATAAAGTTCCTTTTTATAACAACTTGTTGTTTTATGTTCTGCGTTGATGATTTTGATTGAATTGAGGCAATCTGTAGATAATAGTCATGATGACTAATTTTTTTTATTGCATAAATGAATAGTATTCTTAAATATAAATAACTTCTCAGAAGAAACAGTATATCAAAAGTCAATATTTCGAAAGGTACAGCGATTTGTATACAAAATTTCGCAAGTCTCGTGAAAACGCTTCATACTAAAGTCGTACATAGCTGTGACGTCCTAGGTTAAGGTGTATTATGTATAAGACCAAAGGAACATATTTGTACGTTTAAGCTGTTAAGTGTTAATACTTAATACATAATTAATGTTTTTGTATATGATGTAAGTAATAATATAGTTAAATTTTTAGTTATAGGGCCCCAAGATAGATTTAGCATGTCCCTCGGACACTCCTGAGATCATATCAAAGGTTTTTTTGTGATCCGTTACCAATTTCAATCAGGAGTTGCAGTGGTGGGTAAGTGTGGTGGGTCAATTGCTCGTTTAAAAATATGATGTAAGTAAACTAATGATAAAGGTTTTGATTACTAATTTAGCAAAAAAAAAATAACTTTTTTGTACTTTTTACATTCGCTACAATGTAGTGTAAGTGGGCGATAACTGCAATTAAAAAATATTTTAGCTGGGTAATCCAGTATTTTATGACGAACAATGTTGCCCTTGCGGCGCCGGACGTCGGTGTGATAGCGGCCTACGCACCAGCGAATAGCGATCCCCAAACTGTGGCAATACATGACAATTAAATTATATCAGCAACTTGCCTAAAGGCAAGTGGTTGTTACGTGGTAGAGCCATGCTTCGGCACGAATGGGCCGGCTCGACCGGAGAAATACCACGGGCTCACAGAAAACCGGCGTGAAACAGCGTTTGCGCTGTGTTTCGCCGAGTGAGTGAGTTTACCGGAGGCCCAATCCCCTACCCTATTCCCTTCCCTACCCTCCCCTATTACCCTATTCCCTCTTAAAAGGCCGGCAACGCACTTGCAGCTCTTCTGATGCTGCGAGTGTCCATGGGCGACGGAAGTTGCTTTCCATCAGGTGACCCGTTTGCTCGTTTGCCCCCATATTTAATTAAAAAAAAAAAAAAAAAAAGGCTCTCGGAGTTTTGGGACCATTAAAAGTTTTAGTAATAAACCACAAAAAATATAAGTGACAAGATAATATTCAAAGCTTAGTTCCTCAAATACGTTTTGTGGTGGATAGGTATATTATAAGAGCTGGCATGAGCGACACATTGACATGTTTCGTTGTGTGCTGTGTGTGAATAGAGCATTACGTGACCTGAATTATCTGTTATGAAATATCTCTCGCCTGGCTATAAAAAAGGAACTGGCGCACAAACCATCCTTGGCGCATAATCGATATTTCAATGAATCAAGATAAGTCGTTTTCAAGACATTTCATGAACATACAACAATTCTTAAATTTTTGGGTTTCTAAATTATATAGATTGAGTCCAGATAAATAGCTTAGCCTTAGCACATACAAAACAGTTAAAACATTTTAAATATATAAAAAAGACGTATTTATTAATTCTTACTAATTTTGTTTAATTTATAGAAAAAACAAAATTGTTACGACACTTCAAACCGCAATGTTGAGAATATCTGCCTTAACATAACTTAGGAATCAATGATAGTAGTTCAACAAAAATGTTCTCGACGGTCGTGTTGAAAGCTCTCTATTTTATTATCGGTAAAAAAATTATAATACCTGTATTTTGCGCCAAGTGTATAATAACAAAATATTTCAATGGTGTTTCAACTTTAAAAATGTCCAGATAGATACAGAATAAAATCCATGCTATTAGTGCGCCGAGTGACATTACTTAATATGGTTAAACATCAAGTTAATGCTTTATTTATTTATTTTTATATAATATTATGCATTTTGTAAGCGAAAATCTTAATGCCTTATTGCATTCTCTACCAGTCAACTCGTTATACTTACAGTTTATTACTAAGACAGTTTACTATGCAAATAAGTATACCTAAATAAATAGTTGTTAAAATCTAGGGACTTTTTTAAATTGACGTGGCGATTAGGTACCTAATTATTTACTTCGACCGTAGGTTTAACCCAAGTGCGGGCAGCGTGTGACAATGTGACGTTGTTTACGAAGCAAGTGGACACGCTGCTAGCGGAGTACGACCGCTCCAACCCCCCCGCCGTGCCGGTGAAGGTGTTCGCGTCGCTGCACGTGAGACACGCCAACATATACGAGGACACCGCCTCCGTTAGGCTCCTGGCTAACTTACACTTGGTAAGTCACGGCTGCTGTAAACTGGGCTAAGTAAATCCTTAAAAACTTACCTACGCAAGGCGTTTTTAAAGATTTAAAAGTATTATTTGGTATGTTCCGCTTGCACTTCCTCCCCTGAATAATTCATCATGAAAATTTTACCTAATATTTCTTATTTAAACTAGTTCTGGGTTTCATATATTATTAGGAAGAATCATAAGTGTGTTTCCATAATCTATCATATCATACGCAGACTCTTATATATGATTCAATAATACATCTACATTAAAAAAGTTAATTTTGTTTGGACACAGAATTGGCAAGATTCGCGTTTAGCGTGGAACGCGAGCGCGTGGGGCTGCGATCAGGCGCCAGTGGCGTCAGAGATGCTGTGGTTGCCGGATGTGACGCTGCTGAGCGCGGCGACCAGCAGCAGTGACCCCTCCGACACCTCACTCAAGGCCAGAATAACTAGCGACGGTCAGGTCAGCTGGGTCACGAGGCTGGACGTCCACGCGCCGCTCTCCATGGACCTGTACGCGTGGCCGGCCGACGAACACGAAATAATCGTCAAATTCGGCTCCCGAGGGCACTCGATTGATGAGATAGATTTAGTACTGAAAGAAGAGAAGGTATATTCTTGTGTCTGTAGTAGTATGTAATCATTAATTTTATGATTTGCATTATAAAAAAATAGCTATCGTACGTCTGTTAACTACATGCATCATTGGTGTGACTAATGATAGATGAATTAGTTCTACTGGGCGTTATTCCTGAATACATACATATAAGGTTCGGTAAAATCAATTACGGATATTTTGGGCATATGATCTGCTGCTTATGTAAAGACGTTTAAGCAGAAAAATAATTGTCATACTCGACAATTTTTTTTTTTCTTTATTTATTTATGGGCGAGTTTGTGTTATGCGGAGAGTCACCCATACAAGAGATGATTTTTTACTTTGGGTATGACAATTATTTTTATGCCTAAACGTCTTTACATAAGCAGTAGATCATATGCCCGAAGTATCCGTAATTGATTTTCGGAGACCTTATATATCTAACGACCATAACCATTAAGGTAGCCTTTCGAAGCGAGCGTCAGTGTCGCCGCGGCACTGACGCTCGCTTCGAAAGGCTACCTTTAAGCATAATATATTAATGTACCTACAGAAGGCGCTGATGTTCGAGTCGAGCTCGTGGGAGGCGGTGTCGGTGAACTGCTCGGAGGAGAAATGGGAGAGCGAGGGGGTAGTGCGGGGCGTGGTGTGGTACGGCGTACGCCTGCGCCGGACGGGTCACGCACACAGGCTGGCGCTGGGCGCCGTGCTGTCGACCACAACGCTACTGCTGCTCGCCGCCGCCATGTTGCCGCCCGACTGTCGCCCCGCGCTCTGTGCCGCGGCCGCGTTCACTTCTGCATTGTGGTCAATATGTAACATTGAATATTACGTAGATACGAGTAGAACATAGACTTAGACATGCACTCTATTTAAAATTGGATTTGAATTTCCATTTGAAAATAGAACACAAATATTTACTGATATAATAGCTGATGTATCTTGGTGAGTCTGAACTTCGCGCAGAAGGTTGCGCAATGACTGTTTTCGTATTTATTTTATTTGTACCAAGGAATTTGTAAGTATTATATATACTTACAAATTCCTTGATTTGTACTGATTGGTCACTTCAAACTTATTACGGAAATTTTATTCGTACATAGGTAGGGTAGACCGAGGCGAATCGGATCACAGGGCGAATCGGATCAATCGGATAAGAAATCGGTTGATAATTCAAATATCGCATTCACATAGAATACACTCAACCGTCGTTTTGCGGTCCTCTCACCCCTCACCTCCGACATAGGCAGTATTTCGATCGCGCTTGTGAATCACTGTCAAAGCCGCTCGTCAGCAACTCTGTCGTTTATGTATTAGGTTGGGGAAAAAGTTTCTTCGCATTTTATATAAAAATTCAAAAGGTTTTTTATAAAGTTTATTTACAAGTGACTAAAGTATATAGGTGCCATTTTGTTCGATAACTTTTTGCCATCTTGTTGGTAGGTACATGATCCCATTGCTATAAAATTTTTGGGGCTTCTGATGAAAAAACTGCGACAAGTGGTTTTGGCAGTCCTCTTGTGATGTCAACCTGACACTGCCTAAGGAATTCTGCAGCGACCGAAACAGGTGGAAATCTGAAGGTGCAAGGTCAGGACTATACGGCGGATGCATTAACACCTCCCAGCCAAACTCCCGTAATTTTTTCTGAGTGGCTAAAGATGTGTGAGGTCTAGCGTTATCATGGTGAAAAACCACACCCCTTCTGTTGATTAATTCCAGCCGCTTTCTCTCAACTTCTTGCTTTAATCTCATCAGTTGTTCGCAGTACAGTTCAGAATTGATGGTCCTGCCTGGCGGTAACAGCTCATAATGAATAATGCCCTTCCAATCCCACCACACACACACAGCATCACCTTGTTGCGAGTTAACCCGGGTTTCGCCACAGTCTGTGAAGCCTGACCGGCCTTTGACCACGATCTTTTTCGCACGTTCTTGTCGTACGTGATCCACTTTTCATCACCAGTTATCAGCTTCTTCAAAAATGGTTCGGTTTCATTACGACGTAATAAAGAATCACAAATGAGTACACGGTTCATTAGGTTTCTTTCAGTGAGCTCATGAGGCACCCAAATATCGAGCTTTTTTGTGTACCCAGCTTTTTTCAAATGCGCCAAAACCGTTTTGTGGTCAATCCCCAGTTCTTTAGCTACATCGTAACTACTAATATGCCGATCTTGCTCCACTTTTTCAAAAATGGCAACAGTTTTGTCCATAACAGGGCGACCAGAGCGACGTGCATCTTTGATATCAAAATTTCCGGATTGAAAACGCTTAAACCAAATTTGCGCTACTCTCACAGATACTGGATTAGGTCCATAAACATCACAAATTTTTTTCGCGGCTTGTGTTGCATTTTTACCTTTTTTGTAATAAAATTTTAAAATGTATCGAAATTCTTCATAAGAATCACTCATTTTAACAATAAGAAAAACAAATGAAAATCTCAAATTTACCTAATTTGAATTTGGAATTGTCTTCTGTAAAATTAAACCTTTTAATGATACCAAAATCAGCCAGATACAATTGGTATAGCCCAAGATATTTTATGACAAGTTCATACATACTATACCTAATGCGAAAAGACTTTTTCCCCAACCTATTATGTCGCAATTTTGGTGCTCATCTAAGGTACGTACTTACGATTTATTTGTATCGTATTACGGATTTGTGTTAAAACTCAACTATATTGGTTTATATTGCTAAGCAAGGTGTCTATATTAGAGAACCAATTCGCTTTTGAGTATGATCTTAGAGGTTAACGTTTAAAATATTTATTTCAAAAGTCTTAATTATGGGGCTAATCGGATCATATCGTCAGGGGCGAATTGGATCATACTTTTAAACTGATTTATTACATGTTCGAGGTTATTGATTCATATCTATTTTATTGTAGATGGTTCGCATGTACAAAAAACACACTGATGCCGAAGAATGATCTGAAGAAAAATTAAAGAGGATGTAAATAAAGTCCAGAACAAAGAGTTGACATTACGTCAGGCTGCTGAGATTTTAGCAGTACCGTTCACGAGCTTACAGAGAAGAGTTACTTTATCCAGGGTTATTATTAAGCGTCGAGGTGGACAGCCAGCTTTAGATGAGAATCCAAAAATAAGTATGCTGACCATATAATGTAGTATAAAAACCAAGTAAAATAGGGAAAAGGCTGTGGGCAAAGAAAATAATATGAAGAAGATTGGCACTGCATTTACTGTTTGGAAATATTCCTTCATCCACCATTTAAGGATTGGATTCAGTGCAATGCCTTCGAATAATGGTGCCACGAAAGTAGTGATGTTATGGGGAAAAAAAGGACCATATATATGTGATTTATGTGCTGATAGTTAAAATTGGTCTCATTATTAATTTTTTACTGATTCTAAAGCTATATTGTTAAGAAACTAAAAATTTTGGTACATTTTGTGTATGATCCGATTCACCCCGAAAATTGGAGCGATTCGGATATTTTTCTTTTTTAGTTTTTAATGGCTAATTAAGAGAATATATGGATGATTTAAGTTTTTAAATGTTTATTTCATAGCTGATCGTTACTTCTTACATTTTTATTAATAAAAATAACAGTATATAAAACTTTAGTATGATTTGTTGAACTTCAAAGAAAAAGTGATCCGATTCGCCTCGGTCTACCCTATGTAAAAAATACATTAACAGTTTCACGAGTTGTACCTACACGCGCTAAAGTTCGCAGAGTCTATGTTCAGACTGGCCAAGATACATCAGCCATAGTGTAGGTGCCACTATTTATAAGAGAAAGAAACACTATTTTTTATAAACTGCATAATCATGTGAACAGGTTGATATCATCGGCGCCGAAGCTATCCGTGTCAGCGCGCGTTCCGCTGCCGCTGTCATTGGTGTGCGTGCAGTGCGTATGCGCGAGTGTATGTGCGGCGGCGGCGGCGCTCGTGCGGCGCGTGTCGCGCTGCTCCTCTCCGCCTCCGCCCCCGCTGCGCGCCCTGCTCACCGCCACGTCGCAGCTCTGCCGGCTTACACCCACCGAGGTATGTTTACAAGTCTAACAAGCCGGCATAATTTATCCAGATTTCCCTTATATTCTTACTGATAAAATGTCTACTATAAAATGTATGTCATATTGTACTATTAGTTGTGGACAATGAACGTTTGTATATCCGCCAGATTGTGCGGACTGCGGTGGGCCAATTCTGAGGTACAGGGCAAAAGGAAATAAAGAATATGTAATACATAAAAATAACACAAAATTGTTTACACCATGATTTTTTGTTTTTTTTTTTTTATTTTTGTTAGTAATAAAGATTGTTTTTTTTTTTACTTTAAGGTAGAATAAGTTTTAGTATTTTTTTTGTAAAAAAAAACCCTTAGGTGCGGAGGGGTTGCATACTATCTTTTTCGGGGGAGATGTAGTATGTAGTGTGTGTATGCCTTTATAAAATAATATTGTATTTCGTTTCGTTTTGCACTATTCCCATAATGCTGATGTGTTAATATGTTTCTCGTGTGAAAATATTGTAAAACTTATGGACTGATTAAACCTCCGTCTAAGGGACGAGTTGTGTTTTATTATGGGATATAATAAATCGAGCGAACAAAAAATAAGTTGGCGGCTGCACGTGAGCATACTGTATAACTGATTTTGGCAGCGAATTAATATTTGGCGACTAAATTACTAAACTGGCGAAAACACTCGGGTGACAAAAATTTCAAAAGTCGGCAGATAAAAAGAGGCGAAATTTAATCCAAATTAGCACCGACATTTATAAGTTGGTGACTCAATTTCCGAGTTAGTGACCATTATACCATATAAGCAGCTATAAAACCAGATTTGGTTGATAAATTAATGGCTGCTAAAAATTAAATTTGCAGGCTACGGAAAATCCTATTTTTGGATACTGTTGGAGTATGTTTTTTTTGGCATGGGTGTCATTTTCTAGGTTTCTGGGGGCTCAGAATAATATGAAAATAAAATCTGTTTTGAAATTCCACAATGGCGTAATTTTTTGTTATTAAAATTAATAAGATTGTCCTTTTCCAGGTTTCTGGAGGTTCTGATTACAAAATTGTCTTCCAATTTCATTTCCCAAAATGGAGAATATTCAATCTTCGTAAAATAAATATTAATACTAAATTAAAAGATCTTGGGGATAATTAGGATTGATGATTATTATTACAGTATGTTATGTAGTTCAAGGTATGTATAGAAATTTTTCAAAATTCAGGATTCATGAATTTTTCTGCCATTCATGAAGAAAATATGCGATTTCTAGGTTAATAATGAGGAGGAAATTTTAATTATTTTTTCAATAGGATTCACCGTTTCCGATATAGAATCAAATTTATAAAAAAAGAAGTAATGCTGTACATTGAGATACGACGGATGTATAAATCTATAGAAATGTTAAAAATTCAGGATTTTCGAGTTTTTTTTTTTCTCCCATCATAAAGAAAATATGATGTTGCGGGGTTCCTAAGGAGGACGAAATTTTCATTATTTTTTCAATAGGATGCACCGTTTTCGAGATAGAATCAATTTTATAAAAAAATGAGTAATGCTGTAAATTGAGATACGACGGATCTATAAATCTATAGAAATATTGGAAAATTCAGGATTTTCGAAATTTTTTTTCTCCCATCATGCAGAAAATATGATGTTGCGGGGTTCCTAAGGGGGACGAAATTTTCATTATTTTTTCAATAGGATGCACCGTTTCCGAGATAGAATCAATTTTATAAAATAAGAAGTAATGCTGTAAATTGAGATACGACGGATGTATTAATCTATAGAAATGTTGGAAAATTCAGGATTTTCAATTTTCTTTTTCTCCCATCATGAAGAAAATATGAGGTTGCGGGGTTACTAAGGAAATTTAAAATTGATGACTTTTTTGTAATCAGCACCCCCAGAAACCAATAAAAGGACATCCATATCAATTTTACAAAAAATAAATATCCGCCATTTTTAAATTTCAAAATTAATCTACACAATAATCTACACCCCTCTAAAACCGAGAAAAATTAAAAATTGAGAATTTTGTACGCTCCTTTATGATTTTTTTGTGTGCGCTCGTTTTGCTGCTTGTATGTTTTTTGAGTTACCTACATCAGGGATAATATATGTGCCTATTCTTAAATTAAATACTTAGATTCTGATAAAATATTGATCTTATTTTTTGGATTCAGAATAACGTAAGGAACAAAACTTATTAAAGTAATTTTTCTCACAATTATAAAGGTTGGATTAATTATATAGGAAATATAAAGGTTAGAAGTTTAATGATTTTACATGGATGATTTTCCACTTTTTATTTTTATAAAAACTAGACCATAAAAATAAGTAATCCGTGTAAATTTCACTTTATAATATTCAAATGTCATTATTTTACTATAATAATCGTTAGAGTCATTTCAAAGGCTGTAAGAAAAGTTAGTACAATTTTTTGTACATTTGGCGCCCTGTACCTGGCTTGCCCACCACACAATGTGGCATGTACTTATACAAACGTTCATTGTACACAACTAATACTACAGTAGTCATACTGTAGTATTAGTTGTGTAGTTGTGTTTTATTAATAAAATGTATGTATAATGTAGGGGAGTCTGGCAGGGTCTATTAAACTAATAATACAACACGTTATGTTGCAGAGTGGCGAGGGTGAGAGCACCGCGTGGCCAGCGGCGGCGCAGCTACTGGACCGCACGCTGCTGCTGTTGATCCTACTCACCGTGCTCATCGTGCACTGCATTTATTTGTTCCATTAACCTTTTGATTGACTTGTAAATATTTTACTGTATCGAAGTTGGAATAAGTATTCGAAGACAGATTTAAGAAAACACACAAATATGTTTTATAATACAGTTAAAATAAAATAAAACATTAAAGCACTTCATCTTTATTTAGGTAGGTTATGATAAAATTGGCGATACAATATTTGCGCTATTCTAGTACCTAAATAATCGCGGCCTATTGGCTATTGCGGCATACCTACAACATTGTCAATAATTCATGACATCGCGGTATGATAAGGTATTGCGGTACAACTTGAGATTAACGATTATTGACCAATTCTACACTAAGTTTCTTAATGAGGTATCCATTAATTTTAATTAGTGAACAACTCTGCCCCTATGGCATCTCGCGTGCGCGATCTCGAGCAGCAGCAACGCGGCAGCGAGCGCGGCGCCGGCGAGCAGCGCGTGCGCGGCGGGCAGCACGTCGCCCAGCACCACGCTCACGAACCCGCCGCCGCCGTCCGCGCACACCGGCCGCCCCGTCATCCACACGCGCCGGCTGCGGTCCATCAGGCCCACCTCGCGCTGCCACCGCAGTCTGTGCGGACAACACAAATATAGGAAACACTACTGTTACCCGCGGCTCCGCCCAGTAAATAATATAGTGTTCCCGAGGGAACACTGTATTTTTTCGGGATAAAAAGTAGCCTATGTTTTAATCCAGAGCCTAAACTACTAAGATACAAAAATTCATCGAAATCCGTTGAGTAGGTTTTCCGTAAAAGAGTAACAAACATCCATCCATCCATCCATACATCCTCACAAACTTTCACATTTATAATATTAGTAAGTAGGAGTAGGATTAATTCAGTATGTTTGAAAAAAAAAAATATAGGCGAGACCAGATACAAGAAACGGAACCCATATCACTATCTTTAAAAAAAAGTTGGTGACAGTCAGACCAAAAACCGCAGCCAATGTAAACAGCTTTGTTTTAGGCATTCCTTAAGTTGAGCTTAGGTTTACGGTAGTAGGTAATAGGCATGGTGCAAAAAATATATTTTATAAATTGTTTTAATAAACAACATGATAATAAACAATCTAAAACACATTTTGTAAATCTTAAAAAATGAGGAAGATATTTAAAACAATTGAAATTAAAAAAAAAAAAGAGAGAGAGCTATATATCGTCACAAAGTGCTACAGTAGAGTACAGTACAGCCATGTCACTAAACAATATTATATATGGCGGTAGCATATTGTGACGCACAAACCGTTTTGCTAGAAAGAGATGAGCAACGTTTTCTATTTGCTTATAATTTTTAATCGCGTCAACATTAATAACTTTTTCTA
Organism: Glaucopsyche alexis; assembly: GCA_905404095.1. Classification (NCBI taxonomy): domain Eukaryota; kingdom Metazoa; phylum Arthropoda; class Insecta; order Lepidoptera; family Lycaenidae; genus Glaucopsyche; species Glaucopsyche alexis. The sequence continues at coordinate 10,419,442 of FR990047.1, forward strand.
TTATATTTATGTATCTCTATTCAACAGTTTTAAAAATTAATTTGTAAAAATGTGATATTCAACACAAGGCAACATCCCTATTCAGTCCCTTTCAGTGATAGTATAAGCATGAAGCATCGTACATACCACAGATTATACAGATATATAGGTACCTAGCACCGAACAGGTCTCTGTAGCCGGAGTGCTTGCGCACGGGCACGGCCACCATGGGCAGCGTGAACGCCTTGATCTCCTTCAGGCCGCACTTCTCCCGCTCCGTGTACGTCTGGCTGATGATGTCGTACGCTGAACTCTGTTCCACCTGTGAATAAACGCGTTATAAGTTAGTTAAATATCTTTCATAGGTATTTTGTGTCCTGTTTATGTCAATTCCTTAATGGAAATAGAAGAGGCTGCAGAGCGGTGCAACTTGACATTCGAACGACAATGAAACGTGTATATTTTTTTGTAGTGAATAAAATTATTTTGTAAATAGCTATCTTAAAAATGCAGCACTGCATCACGTCGCGTATCGTCACGGTGAGACTAACCCTTAAGAAGTAGAAACGATTAAACCCCCTACCCACTACAGGCAACTTGGTTTTGTATAGGTGTGACATAACATATAACTTCATTTTTTTTACTATATTTCGACTACGTAAATTAATCCATAATTATTATTACGAATCTGTAGACATCTCATTTATTAAAAATGGGACCAGTAGTTTAGACTTTAGGCGCTACCATGGATCAAACACACATCCATACTAATTATTACACACAGTCTATAGTGTCAAAATTACCCTTCCTTTTGATTTCGCCGTAGCACCGATTAATAAAATATAGTTACGTATAAAGTCGGGTAAAAAGGAGACTATAGTTCTAAGTTCATAGCATTTTTGGGATAGTAGAAGCGAGCGAAAGTGGGTGGCGGTAATCGCTTACCATCAGGCGATCCATCTTCTCGTTTGCGGTCTTATTCTAAAGTACCTGAAAGGCGAAGAGACCAGTGCGCACACGGGCGATGCCGTCGACGACGCTGAGGTAGGCGCGCTCGCCCAGAGGTTGCAGCTTGCGCCGGAACAGCGCCTGTGTGGCCGGGTCTGTGCTCTCCTGCAACATAACACAATTTTTTTTTTATGTAATGAACCAGGAAACGAGCAGACGGATCGCCTGATGGTAAGCGATTACCGCCGCCCATGAACACTCGCAATACCAGAGGATTACACTTGTAACTCCTCTGGTGTTGCGACTTGCGTTCCTGGTACTTAAAATCCCCAATCCCCCCATGGGCCTCCGGTTACCTCACTCACTCGGCGAAACACAACAAGCGTTATTTCACGCCGGTTTTCTGTGAGGTCGTGGTATTTACCCGGTCGAGCCGGCCCATTCATGCCGAAGCGTGGCTCTCCCACAGTTAAATATTGGCACACAATATCAAACAATTTAAAGTCATGGTTAAATCTTCTGGAACAAGCATCATCTTTCAATCTTCTTGGCCCGCGGGCCTTTGCTAATTGCTGCCCCTGAGCTAATTGTGCGGTCGACTCATAAAAAATGGCAAGAAACCTTGAAAAGGTTGGTCGTACCTGTTCTAGAACTTCTATAGTAATTTTTAATACTGTCTCATTAAATAAAATAAATAAAGTAAAAATAATGTCATTATTTGAAATCTATTTACTGCATTTAGTAGAAAACTACGGACTATGACTACGGATATGTAGAGATGAAACGCGACTATAAATAATGCTCTTGAGTCTAGCACCACAGAGTAAATAATAATTCCTTATACTTATATAAGGACTACGTTTTGTTACTGTTTGATGCTCCAGCCAGGATCTCTATGTTGAATATCTTGGGGATTCTTCTTATGTTACATGGAGATACAAATGATACAAATCATAGCATCACAATATGTTGATTTATTACTACACGTACAACAGATACAATTAATATATAACTCATATAACAGAGGAGCATACTAATACATGTCTATACTATACATAGCCTTTCGGCTAACTGAATAAACTATCACAGGCATCAAAGTGACAGTAAGAAGTTTGGCGTTGACATAACATGCTCAATAATTATCATGTTATGTAACAGCACAGAATTACAGAAAAAACCTTTTTTCTGTAATTCTGTGTGTAACAGTTACAAATAGATGGGATATGCATTAGCTATTACGCGACAATAGTAACTGCGCCGCCATACGATTACCTACTGCGACAATAGTAGCCGCGTAAGCTATTAACTAATATCTATTGTAATACAGAATAACGATATTAGGTATATTCTTATTGCACTTAGCGTCATCTATTAAGTAATATTCATAAGGGAAGCCGATATGATGTCGAGTTGTATACTGCGCAACATAGTTATACGCGGAAGGTAATAATAAGTATTTTATTGTAATTTGTACCAAAGGAAAAGTCAATAAATGACAGAGTCAACTTACAGCAAAGTACACTTTCTTATAAGTAGTTTCTTGTACACCCATTTCCATAGGCGAGCGCGTCAAGTCTGGTATAGTCCGGATTGCGTTGCTGGGCGCTTGCAGAATGGCTACTACCTTAGCTGAATATGACGTGAACGCGAAGAGAGATGTTAACAGCGTGCAGAACATGAGTAGACGCACCGACACCAACAGTGGCGAAAGGTCGGAACCTGAAACAGATTTTTGTGGTCATCAATAACATAGGCAAGTAGGTACCTACCTAAGTACCTACTTAAACAAAATGTTATATATAGTGTACCTACCTAATTCTACAAATTATATATTATCATCTATCAATTTATATTTTGTAACTAGCTTTTGCCTGCGGCTCCGCCCGCGTATTACATTATCCCGCGGAAACACTAATTTTTGGGGATAAAAAATATCCTACGTTCTTTCCCGGGACCCAAAATATGTCCATACCAAATTTCATAAAAATCGGTTTAGCGGTTAAAGCGTGAAGAGGTAACAGATAGACAGACTATATAATATTAGTATAGATAGAGCACAGACTTATAAGTTATAACCCATTACAAATTATTTTATACGAGTATTAACTAACAGCCTCCGTGGTTTAGAGCTTGGGTCTCGACTTGTTGTCGGTCTCGAAATGTTGTTTCCAAGTTTGGTTAGGACAATGCAGACTGATCACCTGATTGTCTGTCAAGAAAAATGATCCATGCGTCGGATGGGCATGTAAAAAGTCGATCCTGCGCCTGATCTCTCGCCAGTCGTGTCGGTCAGCCGTCCCACTGGGCTACGAGAGTAAAGGAAGAGAGAGTGTTCTTGTGTACTGCGCATAGTTGGGCACTATAAACTGCGTACAGCGGTTTCAATTAAACTGGCCTCCGTCACAGAAATCGGTGTGAGGAGCTATTATTATCGTATTATTAGGTAAGTTTTGAGTATGTAGACAGAATCTAAATTAGGTACCTTGTTGGCAGACGGTACCGATAGCGTAGGTGAAGCTTTCGGCAAAGGTGAGGCGGACAGTGACGGGGTCTGGCGAGTGTCTGGCGAACCTGCCGGCTACTGGCAGCAGCACCGCCGCGGTACCGAATACGACCAGACACGCCGCCCAGACTCCGCGAGAGAACGGCAGCAGGAACACGTTAGATACTGAGGCCCGAGACGGCTGGCGGAATAAGAATGCTCCTCTGGAACAATTTAATTGAATTTAAAACATTATCTATACTTTTATACTAGTCTATATCTATAAATCTATATTAAATAATAAATTCGAAAGTTTGTCGGTCTGTCTGTCTGTCTGTCCTCTTCACGCTTTAACCGCTGATCCGATTTTTATGAAACTTTTATATAGACATTTGGGTCCCGGAAAAGGAAATAGGATATTTTTTATCCCGAAAAAGTAGTGTTCTTATAATTAAAATAACTCTACAGTATGTAATATTATTAGATACTGTAGAGTTGTAATATTATCACATGCTGTAGAGTTATTTTAAACTAGCTTTTGCCCGCGACTTCGTCCGCGTGGACATCGCTAAAATATACCGGCGACTTTATTTACGTTGAAAGAGAAGCGCTTCCCTGCCCGCGACTGCCCGTCCGCTAGGATAATAGTGTTCTGTGGCGCCGCGCGCCCCATTATTTTATTACTGCGATATCTTCTAAAATACTCATTGAAATCAAATGATGTAATCGGCAAATTTGTTCTAAATTAAATGCTTGTAATGAATAACGTATTTACTTGGATAAAGATTAATATAATCTTTATGAAAACACCCTCACAAATAATGCTTAATTTTAAAACAAATTTGGTTAGCGTAAGAAGGTTATTGTGAGCCAACCTTAAAAGATAGACATGTACTGTCGCGGACTTTTTTTTAGAACTTTTAAAGGGGAACAATTCTGTCATACATCATTTTAGCGAAACTTTAATCATTTCCGCAGCGTATGCAGCGAAAGCTCTCAAAAGGAAAAAATAACCCCCGATTTTGAAACATTCTTGGTTAGTGCTCCGCTCGTATTGAGCTTAGCATGATGTTATATAGCCTAAAGCCTTCCTCGATAAATGGACTATCCAACACAAAAAGAATTTTTCAATTCGAACCAGTAGTTCCTGAGATTAGCGCGTTCAAACAAACAAACAAACAAACAAACTCTTCAGCTTTATAATATTAGTATAGATTAAATTTTTATTTATTGGTCACTAGTACCAAGGCCAAGAGCAACAAATAACCCAAGTAAGCAATGGCTTAGATACTTGGTTTATTTGTTGCTGTTGACCAATGAGTGACTTATGAACACAACTGAGTTCGATGCTAGTGACGGATTACGGATAAGGATGTCGTATGACGGTGACGGACTGACTGCGGCTAACTGATTATTAGACTAGGGTTACACGGTCAGTCTGGCATCAGTTCAGTCCATCAGTCTCAGACTGACGCCAGAATGATGGCCGGATAGTAAATAATAAAAAAATTATCAGTCCGTCAATCACACGGTTACACGATCATTCTTTCGTCAGTCTGGATCAGGCGGATGGACTGAACTGATGCCGGACTGACTGACTGAAATGACGGATGACAGCGCCACCATCAGACGACACCGCTATCTGACGGTAACTAAACATACTTGAGCTCGATGGTCTCGGCGCTGTAGTGCAGCACGCGCCACCTGTCGGCGCGCATGAACATGGAGGTGATGCCGACCTCCAGCTCGCCGCGCTGCATGCGCCCCACCAGGCCGTCGAACGTGCCGTTGCGTTCCTCGCCATACAGGTCCACTTGCTTCAGGTTGTACCTTTAACAGGAGTTAACATTGTGGATATTAGCACCCACACGTAAAGTTCGGATCGCGGATTGGATTGAAGAAGCCGCGGAGGTAACTGTGCGATTTGGACTGCGGATCGAATTGTTGCGCTAATTAAGACTAAAATTCGACACGGTTTGAACTGCCCGCATCTTACTTACTTCAATATAGGTACCTACGCATAGGCGTAGCTAGGGGGGGGGGGGGGGGGGGGGGCAAGGGTGGGCAATGCCCACCCTAGAAACTTCTTTGCCCACCCTAAACCCTAGACAGTGTTAATGAATTACTAACTTAAATAACACCCCCCCCCCCCCATGCCACGGACGGCTGCCCCCCTGGATAAAATCCCTAGCTACGCCAATGTACCTACGTCAAACCTAGCGCGCGGTTTTAACTGTGGAAAATGTGGTGTCAAATCAATATGCCAGATCGGACTATCGGCCCGCACGTGTAAATACGTTCATTTCGGAGCGCGAGTTGGAACGGCGCGTGCTTTTTCCCGCAGTCCGGACTGTACGTGTGCGTGTGCGTAGCGCTATTTTGTCTGCGAAGAGACGCCTATAATAATAATATAACGCGCAGCAATGCAAATTGTTTCATTACGGTATTTAATTATTTTTGTAATTAATTATTTTTGTAAGACCTTATGTATACCACATTCTTACTGTATTAGTAAGGGCTAAGGCACATCTCTGAGACCTTTAACACACAAAGTAAAGTACAAATGCACAAAAAAGTATGAATTTAAACTTATTTTCTAAGTAATTCCCCTTTTAAATTTGACTAAAATATTAACTATTTCCTCTACCTACTCAATCTTCATAATTTTCAAGTCGGTACCAGCCCGAACAACATCCTGACAAAACAATATTAAAAAAAATTGAACTCACGTTTAAGTTGGCTGGTGCCGACTTGAAAATTATGAAGAATGGGTAGAGAAATAGTTAAAATTTTATCCAAATTTAAGAGGGGAATTATTTAGAAAATAAGTTCTAGTTCTATTTCATAGATACTTTTATGTGTACTTTTACTTTGGTAGTCGGTTTAATTTTTTGTTTAAAAATAGTAATTTTTCGCTTTTAAGCTTAGAGAATCAAACCAAAGTTGGATGCTTTTAAGTAATATTTGTTAAATTAAGTATTATTAATAAACTTTAAAATAAACGATCGAATGTATAATTGAATACGCGCCAAGCTTCCAATAGGTATTGTAAATAAGATGATGATAATGATGATTACTGTAAGTTACATAGTGACATATGCTTGCAGTTATTTAAACAATGCACAAATTTCCAAACTCGTGTCTTTAAAGACTGACGAGTTCTGTTCAGTGATTTTGGACCCTGGGTATACCTTAGAGCAAAATCTTATTTGTTGGACTACTTCAGAAAAAGTGAAACCACCATAATATGTCTCCATATAAATATCGAGGAGTTCCCTCGATTCCTCGTGGATTCCATCATCAGGTCACTTTCATGTCAAATAGACCAATTTGGGATTATACACGATACATCAAAAAAAGAATTTTGGAAATCGGTCCACAGGCGGCGGAATAAAATATCGTTGAACATACAAAAAAATATAATAAAGTATATACCTACAGCCAAATGTATCAAGTTAAAAATACTGAATTCTGTCAAGTTTAACATCGCAAAGGCTAAAAAATAAAATTGACGGGACATGGTATTACCTGAAATTCAAGTCCTCTGCAGCGAGCATGAGAAGCGGGTACGTCAGCTTGGGGAACGTATCGATTTGACGATTAGTCAGGTCCGACCAGCCCTTGAAGTGCTGCGGTTGGCTGATCTTTACGAACCAGAAAAAAAAACCTATAGTTTATGAACCTATATAAAGTACCTACACTTTTCAGTTTACATATCTAAGACAATTTTCTTCGCAGCTTTTTTTATTCAATATGTACTTACATATACCAAATTTTGTCACGATTCTATTCCTTTTAAAATAAACAATTAACTCTACTACGGGGACTCTTCATTCATTCTGGATATAAGATAGGTTGCCTGTTTATTCGCTAATAACTCCAATAGGTACCTAAGTATGTACATAGAGCATCGACATTATCGAAGACTGATTAGCGCATAATACTTATCTGGGGGCACGGCAGTGCACCCGCCAAGTCGAGCGCGAAGCAAACACTGCCGTACCATCCTTTACTGGAACCATTTCGCCGTATTTTCAGGCCCCTATTTGAGAACCTCTGGATAAGACCAGAACGCAGAAATTTTCGTCATCCAGTAAGCTATAATCACATACTTAAAATCCAAAATTTCAAGTCTATAGGTCATTTAGTTCCGAAGTTAAGCGAAAGCAAAGTTTCGCATTTACGACACTCACTCACTCACTCACTCACTCATGATCATCAAAATAGAACTAGTACTTCCCATAAACTCAGAGAGCTGAAATTTGGTACAGAGTTAGGGTTTAATGGCCACATAAAGGGAAAACTATAAAAACTAGGATAATCGATCTGGGGGCACGGTAGTGCCCCCGCCAAGTCAAGCGCGAAGCAAACACTGCCGTATCATTATTTACGGGAACCATTTCGCCGCATTTTCAGGCCTCTATTTGAGAACCTCTGGATAAGACCAGAACGTCGATCTGGGGGCACGGCAGTGCACCCGCCAAGTCGAGCGCGAAGCAAACACTGCCGTACCATCCTTTACTGGAACCATTTCGCCGTATTTTCAGGCCCCTATTTGAGAACCTCTGGATAAGACCAGAACGCAGAAATTTTCGTCATCCAGTAAGCTATAATCACATACTTAAAATCCAAAATTTCAAGTCTGTAGGTCATTTAGTTCCGAAGTTAAACGAAAGCAAAGTTTCGCATTAATGACACTCACCCAGTCACTCACTCATGATCATCAGAATAGAATTAGTACTTCCCATAAACTCAGAGAGCTGAAATTTGGTACAGAGGTAGGGTTTAATGGCCACATAAAGGGAAAACCATAAAAACTAGGATAATCGAAGATCTGGAGTACCTGGTGACCCTTATTAGAAAACACAAGAGCCCAACCAAACTATTAGAGATCGACATACTGCCTTTACAAAAAATATTCAACTTGGTGGGCCACTTCATTTGATGTCAAAAATCTAAGGTCTGAAGTATCTGATGAAGAACCCTCAGCTGGTCTCAGCTGATTAGAGATATGGTAATGCCCCCTTCTACTATTGGTACATAAAAAAATCGACTGTCATTGCAAAAATCCAGTGAAGTGGGACACATCTTCTAATTTAATCTAGCCCGTAGCGTCCCACTGCTGGACGAATGCTTTTAATACGCATATAAATAAAATTAAAGGAAAGCTCTGGATAAGACTGGACTGGCTTTTATACTTATACTTACAAGTTTACAAGAAGAAATAGTCGAACAATTAACTTTATTCTACTCGAACATTACACAAATTAAATAAACAAATTACACTAAAATCTAGTAAAATAAATCAATATTCCTACGTTTCTACAAAAAGAAGTGAAATCCCACCAAAAACATTCTGTAAAAAACTAGCCAAGTCTCGATGGAGCTGCTTGTTTATCTCTAAAAAGTAATGAAATCTAGACAAAGTCGCGCCAAGTCTAAAGATCCTTACTGCGATTTATTTATTATTATAGTTAATGTTGTGTGACTTGGCCGTTGAAGAGTACACAAGGGTACAAAAGGGGCTCCATGACACCATTGCTCCAATACATGTGTTATACAATCAACAACAGCCTAAAATAAGACACTAGCGTCCAATTACCAATACCAGTATGGGCTATTATCTCGCTTAACAAACATAGGTAGTTACAACAGAATCTGATATAACATTACGTGTAAACAAAATTGACTTGTAACGTATAAAGAATTTTCAACGGCCCAGTCCCGTACACAACATTAACTATAATAATAAATAAATCGCAGTAAGGATCTTTAGACTTGGCGCGACTTTGTCTAGATTTCATTACTTTTTAGAGATAAACAAGCAGCTCCATCGACACTTGGCTAGTTTTTTACAGAATGTTTTTGGTGGGATACTTATTACACATATCTACACGTTTAGGTACGTCGTAACGTACGATTCCCGTGAGATACCTTTTCATTTTAGACAAACGATGTCGCAGTCAAAAGCTAGAACTTACAAAAATTTCATGAAAATTGGAAGTATTGGACTTTGCACTGTGGGTGTCCAGACAGTGCTTTATTATATTGAAACAAAGTAGGGACGGACCGTCTGCGGACTGCGACTGGCCGATGTCAATGTATCATGAACTTTGGCCTTGTCGTTTTAGATCATTATCGAGATACAATATTTCTATCGAGTTTATTGATGGAGCAAAAATATTCCACTATTCACGAATAAATTGTACCTAAGTATATAGTATGTATTCCACAATATTAAGTGAAAATGTTAACGACGTGGTGAAAAAGAACCTTTTTCTCATTTACTTGTAAAGTAGTTTAATTTTGAAAAGTCGGTAGTCTTAATTATTAATATTTACCTTATATTAATTAAACGGTATTTGTTAATTGCATTTGTCCGGAACATTGTTTTGTTATGGACATAAATTCCATCCACTCCATTAGGTATTACTTGGTATTATTGCATTGCATAACAACATTAGTTACGTCTGAATAGAGTTAAAACTGTCGTAAAAGTCTAAAAGAGCTATTAAAATATAGAGATTCCATAGGTTTTCTCTAGTAGGTTTTCTATGTAGGTAACTAGGTACTGTCAGTTTAACAGCCTCCGTGGTCTAGTGGTTAGAGCATTGGCTCTAGACTCGGAGGTCGTGCGTTCGATTCCCGCATTGGAACAACAAAAAATGTTGTTTCCAAGTTTGGTTAGGACAATGCAGGTTGGTCACCTGATTGTCTGACAAGAAAGTAAAAAGTCGGACCTGCGCCTGATCTCTCGTCAGTCGTGTCGGTTATCCGTCCCATTGGATTATGAGAGTAAAGGAAGAGAGAGTGCTCTTGGGTATTGCGCACACACTTGAGCACTATAAAATTACTTCTGCGTAACTGGCCTGATTTCAATTAAACCGGCCACCGTCACCGATATCGATGTGGGGACTAGTTATTATTGTTATTATTACTGTCAGTTACTTACAATGGTAGCGGAGTTAAGATACACGTTATTGAGGTTTTTTCTTCTCGTTACAGCCGTTGGTAAGCTGTTCCACAGGTTTTGCAGTTCCTCGCGAGTCTCCTTCCTTTCTAAATGGGAGACAACAAGCGGCTGGTCCTTCTTAATCCGATACACATCCACCATCGCATCAGTCGACGCCCAGATCACATCAGCGTCCGGATAAATCGCAAAATTCGACAATTTCTCTTCCAAATACGACACGTTAAAGTTATTTCTGTCTAGAAACAGCCAAGAGTATCTTAAATTAAACGCTCTGCTCTCGGAGGCCTAAAAATAAAAAAATATATATTTTAAAATTAACTTGCTCGAAAGCGGATTTTTTGATGGATGAAGTTAGCCCTAAGCCTTGACTTATTAATAAATATAAGTAAATTCTAAGAACGCACAGAACACAGTAACAGTTTTAACAGCCTCCGTGTAACGTGTTCAAGTTTCAGAGCTTGGCTGTATACTCGGAGGTCGTGGGTTCGGTTCCCGCGTTGGAACAACAAAAAATGTAGTCTTGAAGTTTGGTAGGACAATGCATTCTGATCAGTGATCACCTGATTATCTGACAAGAAAGATGATCCATGCGTCGGATGGGCATGTAAAAAGTTGGTCCTGCGCCTGATCTCTCGCCAGTCGTGTCGGTCATCCGTCCCACTGAACTACGAGAGTAAAGGAAGAGAGAGTGCTCTTGTGTACCTACTACACACACACTTGAGTACCTGCTAGATATAAATTAACTCCTGCGTAGCTGGCCTGGTTTCAGTGAAACCAGCCACCGTCACCGAAATCGGTGTGGGGGCTATTATTATTATTCTTATTAATTCTGACAACGTACTTTACTAAGAACTTTTTCGGCACCATCACAGCCTACGTCGAGAAGAACGCCTTCCCGGAAGTCGCGGTAGGGGGGCAGCTCGGTCATGTTGTGCAAGTTGTTCACACTGAGGCGCACTCCCGCGCCGTAGCCCTGCTGCATCAACTGTTTTACATCATCTGTTAAAATTACAATTCAGTTTGTTATTCTTTTGATACCTATATAAAATACGAATTGATAACCTGCTCCTTTTTGGAAGTCGGTTTAAAAATTTTATTGCATCCATTCGTTATACTGGGATTACCAACTACACTAAAGTAGATGCGTTTCGAACTTTGATGATGATTTTTTGATAATAATGATGATTATTTCCTGACTGTGCCAACATTACCTAAATGTTCATAATCTATTAGGTTCACCTACTTACCAGGTCGAAGACAGAGAAATGCAGTGAGCATAGACAGGTTTTTAGATGTAAAGAACGATATAATGAATGGTACGACATCCATGATGGAGTCTCAAACCTACATCAACCTCAGCTGGCAACTTAGCAATGAAACACAGCAATGTTTGCTCAACTTGACCTACGTTTTAAAATACACATCATTATAATCTTTAATTTGTTTGAGCTATTAGCGATCATTCTACTTCTGATTTTGCTTATTATCATTCTTAATGGCAAATAGCTGCCATTGCTTAGTGGGTAATGTTGAAAAGCGATAAAAAATACGCGCATTGGTAAAAGTTAAGTAGATAGGGGTTTGATACTTTTCTGCCGCCAGGAAGAGTTAAAAGCTACATGGAGGTTATAAGTTATAACTTAGGAATAACTTCTATCCACTACGAACGCTTCATCGCCAACAAAAAGCTCTTTGTAAGAAATACAAATTAACTACTTACTTTGAAATCTTTGAATGGACATAAAGGGGCCCGCGTAAAAAGTAAGAACTAGCATAGTGACCTGGCGGCTGGCACCATTGATTAATGGCACATATTAAATCGAAAGGGGCCATCCATAAATAACGTCACACGTTAAGGGGGAGGGAGGGGGTCGACGAAGTGTGACATTGTGTGAACATTGTGTGACAAGGGGGTGGGAGGGGTCCTAAATATTGTGACGTCACATTTCAAAATCTATTATAATAACTAAGTGTTAAAATACGAACTATAAACTTACTTTATAAAAACCTCAAAAACAAATTTGCCAGTTATAAACAAGTTAAAGGAGTGGGTTCAAAGTCCATGGATTGAAGATTATTAAGTTTGTATCTTTAATTTAAAGATAATTCTATTAATATTATTTTTTGTTTTGTTAATTTCTTTAATTAATATAGTCAATCGCTTTTTGTTTTGTTAATTGCTTTAGTTAACATAGTCAATCATTATTTGTTTCGTTAATTTCTTTAATTAATATAATTAATCGTTTTTTGTTTTGTTAATTGTTTCATTTGATGTTAATTTTATTAAAAATAATTTAAATGGAAATAAAACTGGTTTCGCAACCAATATTTTTATTCAATAATTTCTAAATGTAAATTTGCAAAATGTGTGACGTCACACTAGGGGGGGGGGGTCTCACAAATGTGACCAACTGTGACAAGTGTAGGGGTAAAAAATTGTGAAATTCGTGTGACGTTATTTATGGATGGCCCCAAATGACGAATTGATGATAGTCGGGATCAATTTTCGAATAGTAATAGTAGTTAAAATATTATCTAAATTATCATGCCTTCTATAATTTCATAAATGCGAAACCTACATGATAATTGATATTAAAAACCCAGGGTTAACTTTAACCCATATGTATCTGCGCAAGTGGGCTTAGTGACCGTGTGTACCTACTATGTAGACTATGTAGTCACTAGTCGACCGTGATCAATAAACGCGGCAGACTGTTTGTAGAACAATCAAGAAATTACTGCGACTCAGTGACTGTAGAATAAATACTCGCCAATTGCTCTCGATACTCAAGTTCACTTGTTACTAATAAACACGAATTTTCATGACTACTGACTATGTTTCATTTTGCGGTTTTCCTACAAGTTTAGATGGCGTATATTCTGTGCACATTCAGCGCTTTACCGAGCTGGAAAAATCTTATGGGTAAAGGTTTAATTTTAAAAATAACAATTAAAAAAGTAAAAAACCTGACCGCAGACCCGAGCAGGCACCCTTAAATTTTTGTACGATTTATAATTTGCAAATGGGTCCCGCCTGCTACCACGATAGACTTCCGACGCGAATATGCTGCCTATAATTTAACATAATTTTTCGTTAGATTATAAATATGTATATAGTTTTAAATCTTTTGACATATTTTTACAATCTCGTTAGTTATTTTACAATTTAACGTTTTACGGTGACAATACACATACAATACGTATTAATTACAATTAATACAAAACAACTGTTGAGTTGGGTCTGTTGGGTACAATAGTGTCGATGACATTTTATTATAAATTTTAAAGTAATTAAATAAAACAAGAACAATTATTAAGTATAGTTTATTGTCAACGCATTTGAGACAGTCAACAACGATAGGATAATAAACTTTATAAATAATAATAATTCAACATCTGTTTAAATTCATTTAATATATATATATATATACATATACATATAATAATACATGTGTTTTATTCCTTAGTTTGTAGGGGGTACGGCAACAAACAAAGTTATTTCTACCGTATATATGTGTAGTAGGTACAATGTACGTACTACATAGACATAAATAAATAACAATTTTTATAACAGATCTGATTACAATTTAATCCATAATTTGATCAATAATTTAAATAAAACTTTACAACCTTGTATCTATTGCGTGTAGGTACTAGTTACCTAAAACGGGCTTTACGTAGCCAGTAATTTACTAGTAAGTATTTTGTACTCTGCACTAGGTGCAAAATACCTACATTTTACCTACCATTTTAAGTCAAAACTAAACTGGGTATTTTTGACGAGTTTTTCAAAATTAAATAGGAAATAATAATATAACATTATTCTCAATAATTAAAAAATGTCTTGCACATAGGTACTCAATATTGTCATAAAAACCAAACATACAATATTTGCCTATTAACCTAGTATTTAAAATTTAAGTAACAATTTCGATATTTATTTCTTATGTTTACGCGAATATTGTTCATTGTTTTAAACACTTATGGATTTTGTCGCATCCGTACCCTTTACCTTAGGGACCGTCCATTAATCACGTGATGTTTTTAACAACTTTTTTGACCCCTCCCCTCCCCCTGGTGATACGTGGTGAGGTTTTATACTACCCCCCCCCCTCCCCCACCTAAGATCACGTGTATTTTTTTACATAGTGAGCAGGTCATGTTTGAAGAAAAACTTTAACTTAAAATACAATTTAATCGAATATTTTAAGCAATTAGAACTATACGAGTCCTTTGTTTTGTAAGTATTTAAACAATACTACGAATCTACAACCAAAAATAATTTCGGTATGCATAGATTAGATTCGAAAATTAATACACGTGATGTCTCCTTATACCCCCTCCCCCCCTTGGTGATACTTGGTGATTTTTTTTCGGACCCCCCCTCCCCCTTTAGGCATCACGTGATTAATGGACGGCCCCTTAGTCATGTATGAAACCTTCCTTATAAACTTCCCTATGTCGGGGAAAATCATTTGTTTAAAACAATTAACAATTTCGAATTATAAAGATCAACATTTTGGCGTCTACCTTAGCAGATAACAAATATACTATACAAATATCTGTAAGATCATAACGCACACACCTTCTTATGTATGTATTTAAATAATAATTTAGGTCCAAATTAAATATAAGGAATTAAATACAGTCATTGACCCAAAACGATAGAGCCCATGAAGTTCTAGTTCGGTAGAGCACAAAAATATAGAAACATCATTTATACTTATCATCCCAAACAAAAAGCATTTCAACTATGTAGGTATTGTATTTCTACAGATATACATTTGGGTATAATATGTATAATAAACAGCTCAATAGTGTCTGTTAAATAAAACACGAACATAATTGTCAAGGAGTCCAGTAAAAAAGGAATTGTCATAATACGAATATATTATCTATTTAAAATGTGTCTAAATACCCGACAAATCGGTGACGAGTATAACAACATCACAGCCTCCTCTGGTATACTGCGATATTATACTATCTTAACTCTAAAACAGCTTACACGTAAGTACAAAATTATAACTTATTTCAGCCATTTGCATTGCCTATATCTAGTAAGTTGAGGATTCTGTCAAACCCTGGTCAAAAGCCGGCATTTAAGCGCAACTGCTTATTTTTCAAAAGCCAGATAAAATTTAAATAATATAACAAATCTTATACTTTTTGCTTTTTTATAGCCAGCATACATATCTAGTTTTTAATTTATTTACTATTTTTTGTCGGAATATTTGATCATGTATAACATTAAAATTCATTTGAGGCACAGCACAATAATTTTCCACGTCACTTTACAGTTTAGTTAGTTACTGTGAGTGTAGTTTTAGCTACTGCCACCAATTGTCTGTTGCTCTTTGGATGTGCTAGACAGCCGAGTTGGGACAGACGGGCGAGGGCGCTTGAGTGAATAGGTCTGCGACGTTTATGAGCAGGAAGCTGAGCAGCGAACCGAGAGCTGAGCCCGCCTGTGTCGCGACGCCGCACGCACGCATGCCGCGCGCGCCGCCGCGCCGCGCCCACCCGTATATCCACATGCGCGCGTACGACACGCACGCACTCACGCACACCCACGACACCACCTGCAAATTAAAATTATTTAAAAATACGTTCTGCAGAAGGTTAGGAAGACGAATTGCCACAAAGCTTTATCATCATTAATAACTGTACTTAACTACTTAGCATCCGTATTACCGTGCTTACAAGCGTTTCGGGTCGGAATTCATAGATATATTTTTTGGAAAAAGACACCGAACGCTGCTTCAATCATAATTAATATTATAATATTTTAAATTCTCGTGTCATAGTGTTCGGGGACACACTCCTCCGAAACGGCTTGACCGATTCTTATGAAAAATTTTATGCATACCTATTCGGTAGGTCTGAGAATCGGTCATTATCTATTTTTTCAACCCCTAAATGGTAAAAATAATATATATGGCAAAACAACGTTTGCCGGGTCAGCTAGTATATTTATTATATGTAACATATAGATGTAACTCAGCCTTACCACTAAAATGTGCCCTTACAAGTAAAACAGCAGTGTTTGTAGGAGATAATAATATTGTAACATCTACTTACACAGCGTAGCTGATAAGTGATAACATTGTAAGTCGGCAAATAACTTATGTTGTGAGTTGTGACCGATAAACTTAAGGACCTTAATAGAAAAGTGAGAAATATATTATGGGAAAAGTGTCTAACCGAAGATTGGCCATAATATTGTTTTTTCATTTTCTTTCACATAGTCGAGAAGGTAATAAAATGATGTTTCATTTTATGTAAGGATTTGTTATTACAAAGTGCAAATTGCTATTGAGGCTGGAATAAATGTATGTATGTTAATTTATTGCTTGCAACTAGGCGAAGGTTATGAACATAAATAAGCGTCGAAGGAAGAATGTGTGTGTGGATTGTATAAGCAGGATCAATAAATAAAGTTGTAATGACTCACCACGAGCGCCTCCCCGGCTGCGGTGTGGGCGAGCGGCGGCGCGGGGCTCATGGCGGCGGTGGTCAGCACGTAGGCCAGCGGCAGCGCGGCCGCCGCCAGCAGAGCCGCCAGCACGCGTGCGCGAACCGGCCGCAGCCACACGCCCGCCAGGCATGCCGCCGGGTTGGCCATCGCACCCAGCGACACTGCCAGGTGGTACGCGCGCGTGCCGTACGGCATGCACGAGTACGTCTGGATGGACGGCATCACGCCGTTCATTAGCGCGTTCAGCACGCCCATAAGTGCCAGAACCGACACCCACGTGGGCCGGCACAGCGGCTCTCGCGGCGCCGTGGCCTCGTCCTCCTTCGCCACCTCCGTCGGCTTCACGTGCTCCGACCGGAATGCCGGGTGGTTGTCCAGGAGCGAGAAACTCGCTAAGCTCAGCGCCGAGAGGCAGCCGAGCAGAACCAGAAACACCGTCGTGCTGAATCGGGCCGGGGAGCACTCGTCGCCGGCCCCCTGGATCAGCGAGAGGATGCTGGGTATGAAGCCGCTGAGACCCTCGCCGACTAGATACGTAGCGAGATACACGTCTCTAAAGTATCTCAAGTACGGATAGAAGAGCACCGAGCTGGTGCAGCCGACCAGCGCAGCGAAAAAAGTCAGCGTCAGATACGCGAAAGATCGCTCCGAGCCGCCGATCGTCACCGTGTTCGTGTATAGGAACGCGTTGAGGACGAGCGCCAATGTCCCTATCGAGAGAAGCGCGTGGACGTAGAACGAGTCGGTCAGCCTCGTGAATAGTCTCTTCAACGCCGCATATACCACTAGTCCGATGTTAGCCAGCTGAATAGCTAGCACCATCCAGGAGGCGAGGGTCCAGCTCTCGGGCAGCTGGTTGACGAGCAGGGGCAGCTGCACGTACAGGCCGTTGACCCCGAGCCACGTGCCCAGGCCCCAGCAGGCCATGAGCACATCCACGAGCACGCGCCGCTGCGAGCCCCACATCTTGACCGTGGTGTCGCTTTCGCTCAAACACGGCGCTTCCTCCTTCTCCTCGTTCAATCTACACAAGAAGATTACGATTACTGGTAAATTTCGTGGAGCAAGACGGCCGGGTCTCTGTTGTAAGCGTTAACAAATTCGCGTTATGTACGCCGCGTTCCAAGTAATCTTTTCCTTTATCTGATAGCGTTATTTTTGATTATGATTTGTGTAATTGTTGCAAATGACATTAGATACGGAGCGAGAGCGCGTATCACTTGTGATTTGTGAGTTATGACACAAACACAAATTCTTAGTTCTCAAATGAACACAAGTACTCGGGCGCGGAGCGCAGGCGACTCGGCGCGGACTGCGGCGCACCACGTCGCGGTCGCGTCATAATATTATGAGCCTCGGTATTCGGTAGGTATAACATACTTTGTATTTTATTTGCATACTATAACTATTTTGCCTCGCCGACTTTTTATTATCGACTCGAATTACAAGACTTAGTTGGTGTCTTATGATTACAGCCAATTTATTACTTTGGTCAGACTTAATGGTTTTATGAGGCAATCCTATAATATTTATATTGATGTTTAATAGATGTAGGTATATTAAACACCAATAAGTAATAAAATCTTGAATACTTCTACAAAGCAATTAACGGCTGTAATAAGCGCCAGTACCATAGTAATTATAAACAAAATTATTTTTGTAGTTACAGTAAAACCACGTTGCTAATTGTCCTCGGGAATCTTCGTTTTTCTATAGATATTGGAAACGACAGACTATGTATGAAAAACGACGACTGCCAAAAGACACTGAGATCGGGGTCGTACTGTGTGTAATTTAAAATATTATAATATTTCGAATCCATATTCCTTTATTAAGCTTTAAGCATAAGCTTTTTTAAGCCCAACCCTTTCAAAATAGAGCAAGTACCTACTTAATTAAATAGGTATGTTAGATAAATTAAAAACAAAGTTTTAATAGCATGTTTTAGTTCTAATACAAAATTTAAATAAAATTAACCAATTTAAGCACTTTCTGAGGCATGGATGAATGAAGACAGGGATATTAAAGTAAGTTATTTTCCTGTTTTGTGAGTCGTGAGTCTAATTATCTAATACCTCGAAACTCATTTTGAAATCATACAATGTGGTTTTCCCATAAACTGTAGGCAATTTTATATTCTTATTTTAAATTTGAGAATATTGAATGAATCATTGGGTTTTAACGTCAGTCCTTTTTTTTTTTTTTTTTTTTTTTTTTTCCGGAGGGGAAAATGCATTACGCATACCACCCAGGCGCAGGGGGCACCCGAGTGGTGATGTGGGACTCCCGTATAGGCTAATGGGACCCACGGTATACCCACTAAAAACCACCCCCCACCTTCCTCCTCGCCGCCTTATGACGGGGCCACGGGAACGATACACACATCCGCGACCCCGCCGGCGGCAGCCAACAAGCGGCTCCATCCAAGGCCCAAAGGCCCCAGGCGCACCAGATGGTAAGGTGCGCCTCCCTCCTCGGCCTCCACCAGTACTGTAGCAGACTCCCCCCGAGTCTGCTACTAGGAGGCCACGGATACCAGCCTCCACAACCGGTACCCGGTGGCAGATCTGGGCTATGGTTCTGCCACCGACCACACCTCGGACGCAGAGGATAGGGCAAGCGGCGCACCGTAATACCAACTTGCCTCTTCCTCTGCGGCCCCACCAATGCCGTTAACCTTACGGAACGGCCCCGCCAGCTCGCAGGGGGGTAGGGAGAGTAGCACAACACCACCACGCCTCTCCCCCTGCGATCCCTCCACGGCCGCAGAAGATAGGGAGTACGGCGCACCGTAATACCGGCACTCCTCTTCTTCTGCGGTCCCATCTCCTAGCGCGTCCGCAGCGGACTCCTCCAGCCCGCTGGGAGCGCCCACCTCGGGCCAGCCGGCGGCAAACAAGCCGGCCCTGGTTGCCTCTTCGCTTCACCGTGGGTGTCCAGTCCACGGTTACTAAGCCCCACCGCCACGTCAAGGCGTGCAACCATCGGGGGGTTAACGTCAGTCCTCGCCTACGTAAACCAACCCTCTGCCCCCGATAGTAAGAAGGGCGCATCTAACAAATTTGTCAAAATTGAGTTATATATATTGCCGGAATCAGGAAGAAAAGGCGCATCTTTCTGTATTTTTACTTTTTTTCTATCTAGTGCCATTTCGATTTTACCATAACGAAATAGGTCGCTTTTGTATGCATGTTTATACCTGTTTTAAGTTGAAAAGACGTTTTTATATAAAACTTAATCAAATAGTCGTATTTACACAAATATGTCTATTTCCGTTATGATTCCTCTAGGAGTTCGGTAATTAAAAAGTCGTATATTATATTGTAAGTTTCACACGCAATTGAAAAGGCGCAAGTAACCATTTGTGGCTTTATACTCTTTTTGGAAACTTATCTTTTACTAAGTAAGTACGTCTACATCTACCATAAGCGCCCTTTCTATTTCGAATGATTATTATGGTCGAGGCACATTTGCCATATGCGTCCTTATACCTTATTAAAAGATAAAAAAGTAATAAACATACTAAATAAATAAGAAGTAAATGCACAGAAACGCCCTATTTATTAAGTTTCGTGAAAACAGTGCGGAGTGCGGGGGGGGTGTAATAAATATCGGTGCCACGTTTTTGAGTCAGTTGCGCCCTCCGCGAGTATAAGTATAATATATAGGATGGGCGCGCATATATATTTCGGCATAGATATTTCGGTAAGTATAATTTTATAGCATTTAATAAACGGTATTCTCAGTTTGCATGATATTGTGATTTTTTTTGATGTTATCCTATTTCATAATACTAAATTATTGAAAACGTTATATTAACTTAATTATATGTATTAGGGATTTTTAATTATATGTTATGCTCTAAAATATTTGTTGTTATGTTTTTCTATTACTTAACATAACAAGCATTTATTTTTTACAAGTATAGGTCAATCTTGTATTTATGTACGTATAATTAGTAATAATTAATGGATGTTTTTTTCATTTATTAATATGTCCTCAAGAAGACGTAACGGATGTACCTAAATAATTTATATTTTTTATTAAAATAGATTATTATAGCCTGGAATGACAAAACTACTTTTCGTACTAATAAATAATACGTGGGCACAAGTCTATATAATTATCGCTTACACTCTGTTGCTATATTTTTGTTTCAGAAAAGAATAACATGAAGTCAGGTCAAAGTTTTGATTTAATAACCAGAGCTTTAGCTTCTAGCGATATGCAAAGCACACCACGTAATAATTCCGTCCCAAATACAGAGACGTCAGTTTGTCATACTACATATTAACAACGACAGGCATGAGGACAGCACCATGACCACAGAAGCAGCTGTAAGCGATAGGATTGATATTATCAATTTTAATTAAAAAAAAATGCCGGTGAAGATTGTCCTCAAATTTCTACTTTAAATATGAATGATAATAGTGTATCAAATAGTACTTACCTTGTTTTTTTAGAAATATTTGAGTTTGTTTAATTATATTTTTTGAGACTGATATTTGATTTATGGTTCCTAAAAAAGTTGGTATAGAACCTACGTTTTAAGATATAATATGTGATTCTACAATGAAAGATAGTTTCTAAGAATACATAACTGAATAAAACAAAGTTGCTATATTTTGTTATGATTCAAAATAATTTTTATGAACATTCAAGGACTATTTTATAAGACTAATTGTTTTTAATTTTATATAAGGATTACTTTGTTAAGTTTAAAGATTTTTTTTTATTTCATTTTCATAGTCACATAGATAGAAAACTAAGTGGCATGTTTTGTTGCATTAAGTTTAGCTTAAAATGAATATTGTGCCATAGATAAGCACTTTTTAAGATTTTTAAAAGTAAATGTTGATTTAATGTTGGTGTTTGGTTTTATTTAATAGTAATTTACACAGAGGTGCAAAATTACATACATGTTATTAGGAATATTTAATTAAAAGAGGCTTACAGAATATCATTAAGTATACCAAAGCTACTTTTGAACTTAAAGAAATTTAATATATTTTGCTATGAATACTTATAAAAATAGGCACATATAACCATATACGCCCTTTTTTTATAAAAACATTTAAAAATATAAAGTAGAAAAAAGACATTTGAGGATGAAAGGGCACATATGGCTAGATGCGTTTATTCAACCTAGGTTGTATAATTTATTATAATGGTTTTTGCTAAAAAGAAAATGTTTTTTCGAGTTTTTAATTAAATAAATTAAAAATATTATTAATTTTATTAATTATTATTAAAGACAATCAATATGGCCACAATTTCCAATTTGATTTTTTAAATTATCTTATTAAACTCAAAGACAGCAAACGATTTCCCGTTTCGTTCACTTAAATGCGTTTTTCTCGGTTTTAACTTTTTGTTAGATGCGCCCTTCTTACTATCGGGGGCAGCCCTGTTGACCTGTGTTTTCCTTTCCTAAACTAATGAGGATAGAGAAAATGGAAACTAAGTGGTCACAGGAATGTCTTGTAAGGCTTATGTTTCATGAATACATTCAATATCGTAAGCATGTACTTGATTATACATAAAACAGTGTTACCGGAATTCGTAAATGATATTGAAAAAATATGTCTGCGCTTGCGCATCATTTTCACATTATTGTAAGGTGTCTAAAATATGATTCCAAAATTTTATTTTATTGTAAGACAGTATATTAGTCTAGGGTTTCGTTCTCACACAGCATAACTAATACCTAATCGTGATTTTAAAGTAAATCGTTAATTAGTGTAGGTAATCGGTGACGATAAGCGCAAGGTAGATACTGTAATAATTAATCATAGGTACGTGACATACAAAAGGTAAGTGCTTATAAATATGAAGTAAGTAGGTATATAAGCCTAGAATAAATTATTTAACAATTTAAAATAAGTACTATAATAACTCAATATTAGGTATGTAATGGCTGCATATTGAGACTAGAATATTGAGGAAAGAGATAGAATCAGCTAGGGAACAGAAAAAAGATTCAGCTTAATTTTTTAAATATTTTTCCAAATAGAACTAAAATATAGACCACTTACATAATTGATGTAACATGAATATAAAATAATAGAAGCGGCTTTATATTTGTTTTATTGTTTAATTTAATTAAAATAACTGTTCTATTTTTTATTTAATGTTCAATCAACTTTTATTTATTCTGCAGAGAAATATTTTATTTTGTACAAATTAATTAATTAGGTAAAAATACGTGTTTACTTACTTATTTATTTCTTATGTTTACGCGAATATTGTTCACTGTTTAAACACTTACGAATTTTGTCGCGGTGCACTTTTCTACTCTCGACGTTTAGAAGCCGAAACGGCCTGACTCCTGAGAGTCCTCCCGTGACCACGGCTGCTGGAAAGTAGCCGAAACGTCGGGAAAAAGAAAAGTGCACTGCGACAAAATCCGTAAGTGTTCAAAACAGTGTTTACTTACCGCTTCGCGATGGGCCTGTATTTTTTATTATTTAGTGTTATTTAACCTAATCTTAACATCAAACAATAAGAACAAAAATACTTGTTTTTGTGCAAGGGTTTTACAGATGGTACCTACTGACAAAGAGTAAATATCTACAAGTGCCTGGCTACGTACGTAGGTACGCAGCTGTACGTCTCGTAGCACGCAAAGCTACGGTAAGCTCATGATTATTTTCTTAGCTTCAGTTATTGGTAATTTTTTAAATGTGACTAAATAAAAATATAACATTAACAAAATTATGATGGTACCTCAGATGATACCGAACAATTTTTCAAGAAGCTATAACATTAAAATAATTATCGACCACTTTAGAAGTTACATTAACTGCACTTTTTCATTTTCGATAATTTTCGAAAAAAAATATTATTATTCTATATTTTACGCTTAAAGAAGCTTTTTTTTAAAAGCTTTTTACGTAAATGTTACTAAAACTTAATCATTTAATAAGATACACAAGACTTGTCACGAAATTACTTGAAATTATGTTAATTAAAATAATATTCGTACCTGTCCACCGCTAGCGACATGGTGCGACACAATGCGGCCACCACGCTCGCATCTCTAGCGCCGCCCGTCTCCGCCGTAGACATCCCTACGTGCACACACTACAATCACTACAGAGAAGACCACTAACGTGACCACTCACTACATGGAACATCAATTGTTTATTTACTCTACAATCAAGATTGTCTTAAACGTTTAGAGTGTGTACATCAAAAGCAAATATTTTCCTTTTGATAAAAAGTTTTCATACTTTTATCTTATTAAATTATTGTTATTTTCCAAGGAATTCTAATAAATTCCCAATAATCTTTTTAACCCCCGCTGCAAAAAGAGATCTGTGTCAACTGTCAAGCATCAAGATGGTCTGATCATCATTCATCATTGCTTACTGCTTGACACAAATGCCATACTCCAGCCTGCAAATCCTTGGCATTGAAGAGGCCATAAAGGCAAAAATTATAAAGGATTGACACTAGTGACATAGCTGGACAATTAAAAATGGATTTTTTTGCTGATTTGTGCACGAGTCTGACTCGCACTTGTTTTTTAAAACACTAAGCCACTGAGAATTTTTTAAATGCCAGAAACAATTTGCTAAAACATTATTTGGTATGATTAAAAACCATGTCTAAGATTTATTGTAGTAATTTTAATATCATATTTTTAAAGTAAATAGAAACCCATTAAATAGGGTTATTATATTTTGCTTAATTTTTTTTTATTGCATAAATTATCTCTGAAAAATAAGAAAGTTTACAAAAAAATTATATTATTTTCAAAGAAGTTACAGATTTTTTAATGACTCTTGTGAGTCCTATGAAAATGCATAATATAAATGACATCATACACCTGTACAACTTGGGCAAGTTAACTAGACCCCTGGCTCGAAACTCAAACTCCCGCTTCCCCGCACAGGCTCCGCTCCCACTATGTGAGTCCAGTAGTATTAGCATATCTGTTACTGGCGACTGGTGCACACATCCTTCAGTTTGCGTTTCAAATTCATTAGCTATATATGTCACCATAAAATTTTAAAAACTGTTAGATTGTAATAAAACTAGTGAAATTGTAAAATGTTAATAGACTGCCGACACAAATATTCTACCTACAATTTAACACATTATTTTGCATTACATTATATTACATTATAATATATGTATAGCTGTTATGAATCTTTCGACATATTTTTACGATAGCATTACTTATTTAACAATCTAACGGTTTTTACAATTTTACAGTGACATATATATATATATATATAATATATGAATTTTTGACAGCTAGAAGTACAGTTTATTTATATGTATATAGTTCGTAAATATTTATATGCTTTATTTATTGTAAAAAAAAAAATGCATTTTACTTTATACAAACATCAGACGAACCAGGTGTCGAGTTTAGTCGCCCGAGTTATAAGTTGCTACAGAATAGATGGTCATATTATGCTCCAGAGTATGTGCATTTATGTTCATATTTACAATAGTAATACTTTAGATTACACTGTTGTAAAACAATATTCCAAATTCCAATGCTCCTATTTACAAAACTACTTATAATATCATAATAATAATTATTATTTTTACTTTTAATTAGTTATAATACCTAATTATTTCTGAATGCTTAAATTTTTACATGTAAGCATTTACCCAATTATTGATTGGGTGTCAGGTACTGACTACTGACATAGAAAGGCAAATATAAGTAGGAATGTTTTAGTGTTCTCATGTTATTTTATCTTATCATTTGATTTGTATGAAAATGTTTTAATTAATGTTGACAAGACCTAATTTAGGGATTCAGATAACAAAAACAAAATGTAAATAATAAAACTTAAGTACAAACTGATATGGTTACAAAATAAATAAATCCATGTGTCTTAAATTAAGGTCAATTACTCCTTAACCTTATATTCAATTCACCATAAAATACAATGTGTTAATGCGCTCCCAATATTTAATAACCTTTGATTAATTATTACATAGATACGTTATATCCTTACAAAACTGACAATATTTCTGTGCCACGACACATATTGACATAGGACGCGAATCAATGTGTCAACATCGCATAGTAACACAGAACATGCTATTACTTGCGGAGCACACTAACCAAAATTGGCCCGACTCGGGCCAATTCAAGTCTTCATTTTTACGCGTTTATAACATATCTACCTCTTTTTATTAATATTATATATCTACGTTAATAACCTTTTAATTTTTTAGTGACCATCAAATATATTAGGCATATTATGTTATTAATATGTGGAGGGATGTGGTTAGTTGCATCATAGAGGAATATAAAAGCCGAATGATCAATGTCTTTATTAGTTATATTAAATATCACCTACGTCATACGACGGCTGCAATATCAGATTGAGAGTCCACTAACATAGAAAAGTTGCATTAGACCCTGAAAGGCACATACATAACTAAAAATCTACTTAGGTAACGTAACTGCAGCAACATGAAAATTTATTGCGAAATATTGTTATTTTCAGTGACAAGAATTGAAGGTTAAGGTTTAACGCTTACCTTGATAAACTGCTCATTTTAACATTGCTTATTTTACTCAATTTAACTGTTTTGCTTGATCAACTTTGTAGGAAGTGTACGTAATAATGTATTATAAGTTAATATAATTTAACTTCAAATAAAAAATCCTATAGGTACACAGAATGATCTTGTGATACTTTATGCTTATCCGCTTATTAGACTTAGTATTTCATTAAAATTCGAACTAAACTTTATAATAAATTTTATCAAACATTCTACTTTGGACTATGCCAATTTGCGAATTGAAAATTTAAATTCGTGATTCGTGAAATGTCAAAATCATATGGAGACATTTTTTTTGTATTTATTGGCGTCGGCTTATAAAACCATTTGCCAGTGTCAAGTAAAAAAGGCGGGAAATAGAATATTTTATATTCGTTCAAATTTTCATCACTGTATTTCTAAATCGTCAAGTCCAAAGTCTAGTCAAAGTCTAAATAAATAGTCGGGATAGTTAATGAGTCAAGTCAGTCGATTCAGTAAAGTGGTAGACGCTTTACTGAAACTTTCTAGGGAGTTTTGGCGGGAAACCCAATTTAGCACACAATTTGCTGTTGTATCACCCAATAACACGTCTTGTGCACGTCTAGGAATAACCAATGGATAATATTCTACCAATATCACACATTAAAAACCGTAATAACACAAATTTTGAAAAAAAAAAACAAACACACAACCAGGATGGGTCAATTCTGCATAATAAAACCTGCATTAATACAATTACAATCAAGTCCCGATACGCTATTCTGTCAAACGGTATTCTCGTAAACGTAAAACCAACGTGAAACGCGCGCTCTGATTGGTCGAAACTTCATAAAATCAATTCATGATAACATGTCGCTTCACTTACAATACAATCAAAGTTTAATGAAAGTCTACTTTAAATACGAGAATTGAGGTCAGATTGACGTTCCCGGCAAAACTCCTGAGACAAACTTAGACAATTAATGATGACCATCGCAAACCACGTCCGAGTTAGCTGCAGGCTGCGGTGTTTTATCACTTTTATCAGTAACAAATAATAAAACTGTTTAATAAATATACTGATAAAAGTGATAAAACTGTCCACTTGAAACAAATTGGGAAGATGAAAAAGCTTGTTTGGTACCTACCTCATGAATTGAGTGCAGCAAACGACAAACGCGCATTGACTGCTGCGTTACATTAACTGCATTAACTCAACCGGCACAATAAATAATAATGAATGGATTTTAAATCGAATCATTACCTGTGATGAAAATTGGATCCTGTACGATAATCGGAAACGCTCATCGCAATGGCTGAGCCCTGGCGAACCAGACAAAGCCTGCCCCAAGCGAAAATTGACTCAAATAAAGTTACTTGTGAGCGTTTGGTGGACTAGTGCCGGTGTCGTTCACTATAGCTTTCTTAAATCTGGCCAGACAATTACGGCAGATGTCTATTGCCAGCAACTGCAAATTAATCATGATGGAAAAGCTAGCTGCTAAAAAACCGAGGTTGGTCATTTGCTCTAGGCATTTGTTTCAGGACAACGTTAGACTACACAGTGCACAACAGACGGCTACCAAATTAGAGGAGCTTCAATTGGAATGTCTATGACATCCACCATACTTCCCGGACCTTGCTCCAGCAGATTACCTTTTTTTCGGAATTTGGATAACTTCTTGCAAGGGAAAAATTCAACTCTGATGGGGCAGTCCAAAGCGCCTTCAAAGATTTTATTGATTCCTGTCCGAATAGTTTTTTAGTAAAGGAATCAATGAACTAAGTACCCATAAGATGGCAAAAGTGCGTAGATAGCAATGGTAGGTATATAATATACTTTGATTAAATAAATATATTGTCTGACTTAAAAATCGTCTTTATGTTCCTCCTTTACAAAATGCCAATTTTATATGTATGTACCTAATGACCTAAGTAATATATTATTTTTTTTAAACAAAAAATTCAACCGACTTCCAAAGTAAAAATAAGTACCTACCTACCTATACAAAAAGTATGAAAAATTCGGCTTAAATTTTAACTATTTATCTACTTAATCTTCTTAATTTTGAAATCGGTACTAGCCCAAACAATATCCTACAATATTTTATAGAACTCACGTTCATAAAATTTGTCGGTAGTTGGTACCGACTTCAAAATTAGGAAGAATGAGTAGAGAAATAGGTAGTTAAAATTTTAGCCGAATTTACAAGGGGAATTCCGAATTATTTAGAGAAGTTATATTGCAAACTTACTTACCTACCAACTTATTTTTACTTTGGTAGTCACTTTAATTTTTTGTTTAAAAATAATAATTTTACCCTTTTTAAGTGATATTTGTTAATTTATTATTAATATCTACATCTTCTAAGATCTAAGTAGTTACCTACGTATAAAATAAACGATCGAATGTAGGTATAATAGGCAAGCGGACTGATTTTTTTTATTGCATTAATGAATAATATCTAGTATTCTTAAATATGAGTAACTTCTCAGAAGAAACCGTATATCAAAAGTCAATATTTTCAAAGGTACAGCGATTTGTATACAAAATTTCGCAAGTCTCGTAAAAACGCTCCACACTAAAGTATGGTTACAAGTGACGTCACACTTGGATTAAAGTGTATGTAGTATCATGGACCAATAAAATTACCTATTTATTAGTCCATGGTAGTAGGTATGTAGTATAACTTATAAGTAGGTATGAAGTATACGGTCGCTGGAACATATTTGTAAATATCTCCGATATTTGTGCGTTTAAGTTCATACTTATTAATAACGAATGTTTTTGTATATGATGTAAGTAAACTAATGATGTAGGTTTTGTTTACCAATTACGCAAAAAAAATGTACTTTTTAAATGTACATATTTAATTAGTAAACTACACATAAAATCATATCTTTTTTACATTTACCAAGTAGTAATGCCTCAATATTTCTGAATATATTAATGAAACTAAATATTTCAGATGTAGTCCGATCCCCTATTGAAGACGCGCCAAGCTTCCATTAGGTATTGTAACTAAGATGATGATGATGATCACTGTAAGTTACATAGTGGCATATGCTTGCAGTTTTTTAAACAACGCCGAAATCCCAAAACATGTATCTATAAGGAGTCAGGAGTTCTGTTCAGTACTTTTGGACCCAGGGTATACCTAGGAGCAGAATCTTTCTTTTTGGTACTACATTTTGATTTATAATGATAATTCTTACAGTATTTTACACCAACACGGAGATCTTTAAATTTTTATTTTATTTTGCTGTTTAGCCGGCAGAGTAGAGAAATAGTTAAAATTAAGAAGATTGAGTAGAGAAATAGTTAAAATCATAGACGAATTTAAATAGCGACTTATTTAGAAAATAAGTTTTATTTCATACTTTTTTGTGTATTTTTGCTTTTTGTCGCCAACGTTTTGCCGGAACCAATTCTTAAAGTAATTTTATATTAATTGACGGTCCTTTATACATTAAAAATATGCTTCCAAAAGTTTATTTTAACACGTTGACTTTTCAAATCGCTTGTCGATATAACGGTTCAATAGCATAATTTAATTAAAATAAAAATAAGAAATAAAATCCCGCGATAACCCACTGTAGAAGCTTTCACGACTATACAGACGGATGAAGGTCGTATCCTAGCCTGTAAGTAAACATAGAAGGTGCAGAAGAAAATATGTTGGATAGTAGAAAAAATAACAAAAATCTTAATTTATAAATATTTTAATAATCAAAAAATGTATAGGCAAATAAGTATTTATCATCTAAACGAGAACAAACACGAAACGACCACGGCCGTACACAACATTTTGGCAAATAAAAATATTTACAATTGCAAACAGCGCGCTTACAACGCGTTAAATAACATCTCAACTCGAAATGAAACTAGGTAGGTAGGTTCGAAAGGTATTTTAATTTAAAATTTCAAAAAAGCAAATACAATAATCTCCGCGCGACTCTGCTCGCGAGTCCCTCATAAAGCTTTACACGTAAAGTATTTATTCATTAATATTACAATATAATAATAAATATAACAAAGTGTTGGGCCGCCCTCTACTTGTCCTTGTCGCTGTCGCTGCGTCGGCCCAACGGCACTGCGGCGCGAACTCTGGAAAACGAAAACGATCCTTGTAGTCTTTTTCAGGCTTTAGCATTGGTAGTAACTCTACATACAGTCATTATACTAAAGCTGGCGCGTACAACATAATTATTATACATATTATGTTAGCTTTACCAGGCGAGAAACAGAGACAGACAGTGTGCCTCTCGCTTGGTCAAGCTTTTGATTATGAAGGGGACAATTATTGATTTGTTATTGCTACTTTTTAACCAAAGAGATTATAATATAAATGGAAATGGTTTTTCTTCATTCTCTGACTTTTCCACCGTTGACATAATATTAATCCTACTAAAGAATAGGATATGCACTTATAAGGGCCAAGCAAGGCACAAATGCAAATATAACAAATAACTACTGAAAGAATTGGTTCCGGCAAAATTACACACTGTTTTTTAAATTGTATATGTGTAAGTATTGTGAAGGCGCCAGCTTTAGTATAATGAGCTACGCTGTATGCATCATCATCATCATCGTCTACCATTTTGCTTTACACACATGCATAAAGGTGCTTCATTGTAGATACATAAGTTATTTAGTAACTGTAATAGTAGAAATAGAAAGTCTCTTATTTTTCATAATTGATGATGTTTACTTACTTGGCAGAGATTTCGTTGATCTTAGCGCGTGCAAGCTCTAGGTTGGCGTCGACCTGGGCTTTGTTCATTTCGTACGCCTTGGGCAGGGAGAACAGGGCTATCCATCCTGAAAACGTGAAAGAAAATATTAACACAAAATTCCTTTGTTTCCACACAATCCTAGTATCTAGCTCCGGTCAATGCTTCCCTTAAAAAGCTGTAGCCTGTATAATAGGTAGGGATTTGGATAAGGGTCGTCAAAAGGTAAGCGATAAGGAAAGCCGATAGGAATGGAGTTATAGGAACCCCTCGCCACTGGTGGCTAGCTAAGATTGGGGGCTCTTACAGTCTGTTATTTTTCCTTAATATACTAACCGAGAATGATAAGTGTCATGCCGTTAAAGCAAGCGCCGACGTATGTGAGACACCACAGCAGCACGCCGAACTTCAGCGAATCCACCAAGTCTTCCACCAAGAATAATCTGGAACGTAGAATTAATAAAAAATTAAGAATGTTTATGCACTGGTGACATTTTAAAATAATTTACACTTTTAAATAAGTTTTGAAATAGATCCTAATGCCGGTTTCAAAACATATTTTGATTTATGAACGTTTATAACTTTATAATATGACGTGATCAATATTATGTTAACGTCGACGGAGCCGCAGGCTTAAGCTGCTGGTGTATGATAATAGGATTCTCGAAGGTTCTGTACCTGCGCAACTCAGCCAGTGCCGCGTTGAGGTGGGCGGTGGCGGCAGCCGCCAGCGACTGTGCGCGCTCCGCAGGCACGCTGATGTCTTGCTCCAGGAGCCATCTGCAACGTGATAATGTTTAATGAAGTTAGAGGTTTGTTTAAAAAAAAAATCGCTTTTACCCAACTAGCCTTAATTAATGTATACCTAAATTTGTTTAAATGGTAGGACTGTAAGAAGTCGCCCAAGAAAGACTTTTAAGGATTCCTTAATGTTCCTAAAAAGGCTAGGCCAAGAAACCTTTCGGTGCGTGTTGCATGTTTGTCACTCAGCCATCCCTCAGCCCGTGCCAGCACATGTTGCACTGTACAATAACAGACGTCACTAACTTGAAGGGGTGTCCCTCGTTGGTCTTCTGCACGGCCTGCAGCACGTTCTTGTATATGCGGAAGCCGACGGCGGCGGTGAGCAGCAGCAGGGAGGAGTAGGCGAGCACGGAGACTACGGAGCAGCAGGCCAGAGCCACCAGCAGGGCTAGACCAGCGCCCAGCGCCGCGCCCGACCGCGGCGCGCTTCGCCAGTAGATCAGCGACTCCACTGGAACATAGCAAAATAATATATTCAAGCTTCATTGATTACACACGAGAAAAATAAATAAAGATTTACTCAGTCAGTCAGTCTTTCCCTAATTATTATTATTAATCAGTGTACTAATAATGTGCAATAGAACGATGTCATCTTAAAATTCGAAAGAGCCTTTAATCAAAATAATGAAATAACTAACCTAAAAACAGCCTATAGAAATAAAGAAAAAAATATTTCCTCCAGATAAAACAAAACATGAGAGTATAAAAGGAACGGTCGGCTGATTTACTAGAACTCTATTGCTGTCGACAGGTAGAGAACAAATCAACCATTTGCTCTACTCCCTCTAGAATAATATTATATTTTTGTTTTTTACAAAGCAAATGCAGTGAAAATGGAATGCCTATGTAAATATGACTGTTTACTTTCGTTCGTAGCGCTACTATTGTAATTAACAGCATGTAGAGCGTAACTCCGATTATCTTATAGCTTAAACAGCATATTTTATACAAAATCTTTACTTGTTTGGGAATTGGACTATCAATTAATAATTAAACAATAGTTTTGAACGTTCATACGAATAATAAATTAGACACGAGATTTATTGAAAAAATAATATATTACGTACCTTCTCGATATATTAACAAGGCCTAGTTCCTAATCAGAAAACTCTTTAACGTGTTCGTTAGAACAATATTCCGAACGTATATTTCTAGTTTCTATAATATGATATACCTAAAAAGTAACTATGTAAGTGTATGAAGAAATTACCTAGCAGTAGTGACATTTTTAACCTCCAATCCTCCTCTAACGTTGAATTAGTTAAAATATAGAATATAATACTCGTACTTTATTACATACTTTATTGTATGACATGAACAAGGTATTATTAGTTTATTAAAATAATTACTATACAACACGAAATTTTCATAAGGACATTGTAGTCTGGATTTTTATTTTGTAAAATAATATTCATATCAACATTTTTTCAAAATAAATATCTTACGCGAAGGAGAGCTTTTATTAAATATTCATAAGTCATAAAATATATGTAAATCAAAATAAAATATATAATAATGTTATAGTTGTTATGTAATTCGACATAAATTTTATTCATGAATCAAGATCGAAGCTAAAAGTAATTTACAAATAAAAACTGGTCTATTTGATGATCAATATTCACCGCGACGCGACATTAAAGTGTTTAGATTTTGCTACTCTACAATTTATCAATAATTACTTGAATGCCAAGGTCTACTTTTTTCAGACACTGGTGATAAAAATATGAACACAACATGCATAATAATTATTTAAGTCCGAGTTAGTTTTGTAACTGCAAATTCAGGAAATATTACGACACGTGCACACGATTTCTACTCAGTCCGCCAATTTATAAAACGTCGCAACTGTAGACGGATCCGATTCACGTCGGTTCTTTAAAATTTATTCGAAAGTGATTGCCTTTTTTGCCTTTCCTATGACCGAGAGTAACCAAATGGTTACTCTCGGTCATAGGAAAGGCAAAAAAGTAAGGTATCACTTTCGGATGTAGAGACGACGAGTTTCCGACAATTTCTAAAGCAGTTTCTTTCTAAATCTCTTTTTTTTGTCATGAATACATTAATAGTAGGTAAATTAGTAACGTATAAAAGTCAAAGATTTGAATATGACTAAAAGATATTAAATTAAAAGTTGTATAAAACGAAGCCTTCTTGTTGAACCGGTACATCCGACACCCGAAACGTCCCGCCTACGTGACTCGCTTACATCAATACGGTGACTTCACTTACCTATTTACTATATTCTTGTGTGTTCTTACTTATTTAGTAATGTTAAATTAACTACGAACGAATTAAATTAGTAACCTTCAAGTTTTAACATCTGCATTATCAACACGTTTGCATAAAATAGAGCGATTAAGACTTACACTTTACAATTAGCGTTAAAAATTAAGTAACTATACATAGGTATTACAAAAAGTTCGCGAAATATAACACAAAATGCATGAATGAAACACGACATATTATAACATAAAAAACACAAATAACTAATCAGTATTTGAAATGAAAAGCTCTACGATAATCATCAAAACCACTCGTCTACATACAATATCCACGGTGCCGCGGTAGGAGCGTCTTAACAACGTAAAGGGCCGAGTCACTGCACTGGGAGGTATGAGGTACCCGACGCGACGGGATGAAGGGAGGATTTGTTACCTGGCCCGCGGGGAGGGAGCTCGACGTAGTTCGCGTGGCGACCCGACTGCCTGGGACGCGTCATGGTGGCGGAGTGGCGGAGAGCGCGCCGGGCGCCCGCGTCGCCCCGCGTGCTGCCACGCCGCTACCTTTCTACACACGTCACCGCCACGCTACTGACACCGTGCCATCGTCGTCCCGCGGACCATCAGTTTATCACTTTTTCGCGTTTAAGATTTCAGTCAGTCTATAATACGGTTTTTATCACCAATTATTGAAAACGCGATGCTACTTTTCGAATACGTCAGATGGTAATGAGAGCTCAGGGATAGTTTAATTTCATTCAGTTCTCACAACACAGGATATCCTAGTGTGAGAGCTACAGGCTACAGCTAATCTCAATTTAAGTTAAATTAAAATAAGTTAAAAAAAATTATTGTGATTATACCTATTTGTAAGCACTGTTTTTCTGTTTTGGCTGAAACAAAGTTTAGTTTATTATTATTTATTTATTTATTTGCTAACTCAACGATAATGGTAAATATCCATTAAGATTATTAGGTTATTACTTATTAGCGATTTGCATCGCGATTCGCGATGAATATTTTTTATTTCCCAAAATGTATTTGCTTTTTATTGTATAGTTACGACGCGCGACGGTAGAGATAGCTAAATTATGCTACGTTATCAAGGCGTAATGTTCATATCTTGAGTTTTCTTAGTTATCCAAATATTTATTTATTATATTTTAGTAACAAAATAATAGGATCAAACCATTGATCAAACATAAAAGTTAACATATCATAGAACGACACGCTTGACTCTATTTTCATCATAAGCGTTGCCACCCTACACAAATGACAGCTTACCAGCTGGATAAGAAAACACGCTGATAAATATTACGCGTGGCGATTAAAATGACCTGAACTCTAAGAAATACTATGTTTAATTTAATAATAGCAACATTGCAACACAGAATCATCAAATCTAAATAATATAGAGCTGGAGTCCTATGCAAGCTACTTTGTACTATACAAGCTAGTAAGCTGCCACATAGTCCAATGAGTTTTGTAACAGTCCATAATTTTTATTAGTTTAAAGATATTAAACCCAGAAAATATTATAATTCTTTAATTCTGAAAAGAATATAAAAATTAACAAACCTTGAGTGTTTTACTTTCACAAAAAATTACCTCTATAATATTTGTGCGAATAAAATACTCTCTACCTAATTTCATCGGATTATATTCTACGCCGGATATAATTTTAGTACATGCCATTCACCTGGAAGACTAGCAGAAGCCCTAGAAATGTGCAAATTGCGAGTCACGAGTTCACAAGTTCACGGTTGGCTACACTGTACACTATAGAGATCATCGATTACGGTTAGCTCTACAAGTGTCGTCCTGCGTCGACCTCTCAAGTATAGGGGAAAAGCTCAAAAGCCTAATAGTACGATTCTGGGCTTCCTTATTACTATGAAAACAGAAAAACCATACATTATTATGCAAAAATGCTAAATGAGACACGAGCTCTAATTCGTCGTTTATGTTAAAATTAATGATTAATCTTGAAAACTCCGTCTTCAAAATAAATAATATTTGTTAACATAAACCTGTCGAAATGGACTAATTATATATTTGTAATGCTATATGAATTGGACTTTGGTAAAATGTCTGGTAAAATAATCTGATTTAATGAATGAGGAAAAGTACATGACTCTCTTCGGTCATGAATCAATGAGGCTTTGGTGAAGAAAACCGGTATCTGGTTACAATATGTGCCCGTGGACCTCAAAAGCGAAAGTTACCACAAGTCTACACTATACGTTTTATGCAGTTCATTACTGTACTCTATACTCTACAGCAGCGATACTCAACCTTTTTTTTATAGGGGCCAAAAACACAGCAATGGACCATGGTGTTAAAGGGCCGCAAGCAAAAAACTTAAAACTGTTTAGGTTTTGATTGAAATGTAATTCCAAGTTAACGATGAATAAATATACTGTTTTAATGCGATTTTTGAAATTATGAACACTTTTTAAAAACTTTAAATGTCCCATCACATTTCATAAATAAATAATAATCCTACTACTAATATAAACTAGCTTATTACCGCGGCTCCATCCGCGTAAATATTGGAATTCTCACGGGAATACTTTTTCGGGATAAAATGTAGCCTACGTTGTAATCCAAAGCATAAGCTACCGCCCGCGTAATACAGTATTCCACGGGAACCCTGTACTTTTTCGGGATTCATGTGATTCATGCCTAAGCTATGTTTTAATCCAAAGCTTGAGCTATTACCATGCCAAATTTCATCAAAATCCGATCAGTAGTTTTTGCGTGAAAGAATAACAAACATCCATCCATCACTTAGTACAAATCCCTGTCCTTAGTTTAAGTAGGCAAATTTGAATCTTTTTTACTGATATTCTATTGGTTGTAGCAGATTCCTGTAGCCAAATAAATTACACATATTTCTGTACCAAAATTTTCCAATAGGACCTATTTGTAGGAAATTAGGCTTAAAAAAGTGAGGGATCAAATGTTCCCAGTTTCCCTATAGGTACTGGCTGTGAGTATATTTTATTGTACTCTTTAAGTGTATCTACTTTAAGACTACTTTTGATTATTATGAAATAGTAATAAAAATGCATTTCATTGCTTACCTAAAATATAGACACAATCACTTGGTTTACTTGTCGGACTTATATTGAGAAATCTTATACGCATTGCTGTAATGAGACATTGCTAATGCTAAGAAGCAGGCATACAGTATCATTAGTATCGAATAATGAATATCGATAATATTATTATCTCGATCTGGTTTATGGTTAAGGTGCAAATTCATAATACATTTCTTCGTATAAATTTATGAGAGAACGGTCAACGTTGAGCTAAAAGTCGCAGAAGAATTTTGTAACATTTAATTATTAATAGCTAATACCTTAGTGCCACATCTGACCAACAGATGTCCATGTCACCGTAAAATAGTAAAAACCGTTTGTAATAAAACTAGTGAAATTGTAAAAAGTTGATAGACTTCCGACGCGAATATGCTGCCTATAATTTAAAACATTATTTTTCGTTAGATTACAAATATATAGTTTTTAATCTTTCGACATATTTTTACAATCTTGTTAGTTATTTTACAATCTAACGGTTTTTACGCTTTTACGGTGACATCCATAAAAGTAATATGATTCATTTTTGCCTAAAGGTACATACATAATTGTTTTAGTAGAATCGTGCGGGTACCTATTTATGGCGGATTTTTGAAAATGTAGGACATAACACTCACGGTACGTTAGTAATATATATTCTTTGCTCACGGTTTTAGAGAAAAATGTGAATCGCCCGAAGTCCAGAAAATAATTATTCTTATTTTTATAGAATATCAGTGATAGCTGAGTAGTGACTGATTACAAGCACAAGGTCACCGTTATCAACAGTAACTTTTATAATTGCCTATGACATAAATACTAACGAGCTGATAATTACAAGTGATTGACCTGACTAATGCGATGTCTCCATTGGTCGCGCAGATAAAAATAAACCTTAAAAGTTCAATGATAATACATCATATTCATTATTGGGGCTGATTTAGACAGTAACTAACGGAGGCAGATACATAAAACTTTTAATTCGTTTGGGTATTGAAATTTTTAAGTTACAAGTTTCAACACACAGCGAAACTTTAAGTAGAGAAAAAAGACTTTGTATACATACATCTCTAGACTTTTTGCATCTAGGTATATTACACAAATACTAGACGAATCGAAACACAAACATAACTTGTCACCCTTGTATGCGCAAATGTGATGAAATTCAAAAATTCAAAGAAAGATTCACCAAAAGCAACAAATTGCAGTGCAAAATTGTCAATTTTAGGTAGGAAAATTTTGGACCCTACATTATTAGCTTCAATTAACTACCTTTATAAAAAAAGTTCTAAAAGAATGCATTTTGCAGCTACCAGTATAAACACAAGCCACAAACGAGTCGCCAGATCGAGCGTTACTATCCTTAAAATATTGTTCTCACAAAGGTTGGTGACCAGTGATAACTAAATATTATGTACATCTATGTTGGTGACATTAATATGTCCATGACGATATAATTATATATATAAATTTTTTGCTAACAGCCGTAACCTATTGAATTTTTGGCACATAATCTACTCGTACAATTTATACAAGACACTGAAATCGTACAATTCTGAAATTATGAACGAAGAATAAGGATTTATTGGGATACAAATGCCAACAACCACGTTATTTCAATAAAACGAAGGTGAGCTATTTTAACAATAAAATTTGTTGGTACTCATATAAATAATAAAGAAGATTAAAATGCAATTAGAATCTTTTTTATAGGCGGCTAGAAGGTTTGTAAAAATGATGGTCTATTTTGTTTATTACTACATAATATATGCATTGCTGAATTTGAACGAACATAATACATAGTAGATTCATAATTCAATCTTTCTTATTAAAAGTTA
This sequence comes from Glaucopsyche alexis, assembly GCA_905404095.1. Taxonomy (NCBI): domain Eukaryota; kingdom Metazoa; phylum Arthropoda; class Insecta; order Lepidoptera; family Lycaenidae; genus Glaucopsyche; species Glaucopsyche alexis. The sequence continues at coordinate 10,458,472 of FR990047.1, forward strand.
AGTCAACAACATACGAGTAGAACATTTTCTTTGCATATTTTTTTCAAGGCTTTGGGTTAATGATGAGGTGGCGGCTGGCACCGACTTCCATAAAAAGATGGATACTGTACACACAGCTACTTAGTCGTGATTCGTGAATTCATGGCAAGTGGCAACTTATTAGAATTTGGAACTCGGAAATGATTTTATTATTCGGTTGGGATTAAATAATTATTATCATTCTGAAATATAATCGGTCAAGCCGTTCCGGAAGAGTTCTGTAACAAAAACTATCGACACAAGAATTTTATCATTTCATTAAAAAAAATCGGAACATCGTTTTAGGAGCTACGATGAAACAAACATACATACAATATACATATTAAATACATACATAGATTGCCCAAATCATTACTCTTCCTTTTAATCATTAGCTTCGGTTTAGTCGGGTAAAACGAAACATTGACCTGTCTGTCACCTGACCCAGTTACAGTGTGTCCGCAAATTAGTGCGCCAGGAGCTGAGAGTTATCTGCCCATCTGAGATCAAAAATACCACACGTGAATGCGGGATCAAGTCAGCCTGCAGTAGAGCAGCGGGCCGTTCAAACAGAAATACAATGAGACGGCCGCGTGTCTCGGTAAAAATATCACATGCCTCCGAGTATCGGCGCGATGCGACGCGACGCCCGACAGATTTTCCATTTCCCACATGACGCATCCCTTACGTACTTTCTGAGTCTTCACTAACCGGTAGTAATATATAATGTCTCCGAAAATCAATTACGGATCCTTCGGGCACATGATCCACTGCTTATGTAAAGACGTTTAGGCAAAAAAATAATTGTCATACTCAAAGTAAAAAATCATCTCATTGCGGGTGACTCTCCGCAAAACGCAAACTCGCCCATATAAAGAAAAAAAAATCTAGTATAAAAATTATTTTTCTGCTTAATCGTCTTTACATAAGCAATAGATCATATTATGCTCAAAATATTCGTTATTGATTTTACCCAACCTTATGTATATTCTTTGCTAATAGCCCGTTTCTATAACCTATAGATACCAATAACTATTTGTTAAAAACATAAAATTTGTATCGCAAAAAACCGGCAAATGATTGAATGACGACGTTTTTAACAAATAGTTATTGGTAGATAGGTTTTTTTTTATTGGGCCCATTACTGGGCCTGCTTGTTCCCCCAACCGAGTGGCTAGGACAATTATTTTCTTTTACCCTTGTTACATGTATATTCTATTTATATATTATATTTGTTATTCCCTTTTCTAAAATATATCTAGCATACATATATATCCAAATTCCAAAATTTTACTTAAATTTTTACTTTTCTCTTCTTTGACGTCGACTTATTTTAACTTTAGGTCTTTATTTTAGGAATGCATACTTGGCTTCATAGAAATTATGTAAATTAGGATTTACATAATTTAGTAGAATAATCCTCATTATATTAATTTTGTGAAATTTTAGTAATAGGTTTCTTACATATGATGAAAGTTAATGTGTAATTCAAATAAAGGTTAAATTTTAAACATTTTCCTAATGTGAATTTCCGCGCAGATGCAAATTTTAATTTTTCGGTTTTTAATTAAAAAATGGAGCTATTTTTATGGCCTAATTTACGGGTAAATAGGTAAGTACCACAGACTTCTGTGTAAGTACTAAAAACTTTCCTGCTAATACCAGTACATGTTATTAGCTACAATGAAGTGTTAATTTACCAAGAATGTATTCACTCTTCATCCATAAATAAGGCCTAGTAATTAAACCTAGGCTAAAGGCAGCCGAAAAATCGGATAAATTATCCCCTGTTCGAGCTGTTGAGCTGGTGAAGTGGTAACTCAGCGCCAACACGCGATTAAAATGTTAATGGGCCGAATACTACTTACTAGACATTATCAGTCGGCACGCTTTTAACAAAGAGCACTTTGCATTGCGATTAACGTGTAAACCTAGGGAAATCACAAATAAAATTAATGACAATGGCAGTTAGATACTTGCTGAATTCATTATAGATGTTGACTTTATTATATTTACTGTTCTTAGCTTAGTTCTTTAAGTTATCTGTTGCAATGGTTTTAAATTATTAATAACTGTGTGTAAAGAATTAAAATATGACTAGAAATCGCACCGTGGTCGAAATTCGCCCATAATAATTCATTGAATTTTTAAGTTCGAACTTTATAAGGGTTCTTTTGCATCTAAAAAATTAAAATGTGGTGACAGATTGATGAACGTCAACGTGTAAATAAATTTTATCTATCAAATGCACGGTAGTGTGTGTTAATAATCGGTGGCAGTTTGTTGTTGTTATTTTATTCCTTTTTTATTTAAAAAATATTAGCTTTCTGAACACCTTCCATCACATAAACTGTAACTGTGTGAAATATCAAAGTCCTCCATTCGCACAATTCTCATAATAATTACTCACCAGATGTTTTAAGATTTTTATTAATCAGAAAATATTCTGTTATAATGCGTTTTAAATGAGAATAGGAACGTCAATGACCTTTTTCTGACAAACATCACTTGAAAAGTGCGATTTGCAGAAAAACTTATGTGCATATAAATATTAATAGTCTTGCATCGAATTTAAATAAACACGTTAAATAGTAATAAATGATCTAAACATAAATTTAACTATCATAACAGTCTTAATTCGAAACAATATGGCTCCGACTCGATCCTGTTTTCATTTGAATCGGATTGTACAAGACAAATAACATGAAGTAAACATGGGGTGTATGTAGGTACTGAGTTTGTGCACTTTATAGGAATGAATAATGTACAATCATACAATGTACATAGTATATGCATTATATCTATGCAGGGATTATAAATTGTGCGCAATCCAACTAGAACTGAGAGGAAACGACTCATTGGCTAGTGTTTTACCGTTTGTTGTCATGTAATAATCATATACTCACATCATCATTTACAAAACACAAACATTTTAATTAATTTGGAATTTAGTACTGATCTTTATCTTATACTTTAAACGAGACAATCTTGAGTTTTCGTTGAGCAGATATTCACCCATCATGAGAAGATTTTTTTAACTTTGAGTGACAATTATTTTTTTGACTAAACCCACATATTTATATGAGCAGTAGATCATACACCCGAAATATCCGTAGTTGATTTTACCAAACCTTATCACAGGCGAGGCGTACATACAAGCCGGCTACCCTTATGTATATTAATATATATATTTTTTAAATACGGTACTAAACCAAAACAATATTTTGCGCCCAATGCACCCCAAAAATTGCGCTAACATAATATGTGACAAACCAATTATGTATTTTAAAAATTAATATATATTAAATAATAGATTTAAAGTAATCAACATAAGGGAAGCCGGCTTGTATGCACGCCTCGCCTGTGAACCTTATAAATCGGTTTCTCGACATCGGCTACAAGTACCTACAACCATGTTTAGTATGTAGGGACTTAGGGAATTTTGGGCGAGAAACATCGATCTAGCTAGGTCTTCTCGGGGAAACTGCGCATTTTAAGCTATATAATATAATATATATGATTTTTTTCGTCGTACAAAAATATATCAATAATTTTGACTCTATAAAGTCAGTCCGATTAGCAGTTTGGTATGCGTATGTATAATTTTTGCTTTGTTCGAAAATTCGGAATGTGGTGGGTTCGAACTTCGAAGCACAGTAAAATATTTTTGGGATTCTTTTTTATCTACTATAGCTCCGAGCAAAGCTCGGTTACCCATGTACTAATTACTTATTGACTTACAAAAATTTTAAAACAAATATTGTATAAGTAGCTGCTTGTCTAACTAGGAAACAGTCTACTAAGGGCATAATTACAGTATGTATAAGGTATAATTATTATAGTGTTGAAAAGTAACAAAGCATTGTAAATATTCTACTATTAGGTATCGCTAAACATAAGTATTAACAAGGTATTATTGTTAGCCAGGAGACGCGACGCTTGAGATTGACGACGCTGCACAAATTGTGGTGATGCAATATCGAGTATGGCGCAACTCAATTGTCAACAATGATTTTATATCAGCAAACACGTATAGATACCGTTCACAGGTAGATATAATATATCTATTTCGTAATTTCTTTGACAGACAGAATAAGTACAAAGTTTTTGCTTCACGTATTAAAAGTGAAGCAAACACTTTGTACTGCGTTTTCTGTTTTACGAAAATTATGTGAACGAAGGAGTACGAAATTTGGCACGGTTAAAGTTTATATGGACTATGGAGTGAACAGCACTTATATTTTTTTGTAATAATGTTTAAAAAATACATTAAATTATTAAAAATAACAGTACACACACTGCTTTAGATTAATAACTCACAAATGACAATACCATGCGTAGAGAGCTTTTGGCAACATTTTCATTTTCCCCCACGAAACGTCTTGTTTTTTTTTGGTTCTTTTGTCGGTTCTACTCTAGCATTTTATTCTAAATCAATATATTGAATCAATCTTAAGTCAATAAAATATGGATGCCACTTTTATGAGCAAAAAAACACATGCAAGTGCAACAAGTTTCACACAATTTTGTCACACGTTTGTCAATATGTTATTATGTGTATAATAATATAATAGAAATCTTATTTATAATAATAATTTATTATCATTAATGACCTTTCTTTCAATTAATGGTAGAAAAGACAAATGAAAATGATACTTAATGATTCAGTTACCAGTTGATTTACAGAACTCTGTAAGAATTGATATTATGTCTAATGTCTATGTACTTAGTATTTATATAAAAATAATAAAGTACAATCGAAATTCGAATACAATATGTTCATAGGCGTAGTCAGTGGTGTGACGGACGAGTCAGATTACCATAAAACGAGCTTAATTACAAAGAAAAACCATTTCCTGAAAACAATCAGAAGCTGCGAGTGCTGACGTTAGAAATCATGACTAAATGTTAATTTAATTAGTGTTTCTCAAATGTTGAAATCACGTTTAAATGTTAGTGCTAATCATCTTATGATGAAATGCGCGGCTTTTAGGAAACAAAAAGGCATAAATCATATATGCGATTGGAATTATAAATTTGTTTACAACGAAAGTATTTACGCGTAAGTTGTACGTTATGTACATAATATGAATCCGAAATAAAAATGGAAATTCTATGAGAAGGAAAAGAAAAACCAAAAACAATTGTGTTATGTTTTTAGGAAGTTCTACTAAAAAATAATAAAAAACAAACAAAACTAAGTAAAAGATATTTAACGTCCTTCTTTTTAACAAAAAAGGACCGCCGTCATAAAACCCACCCACAAAAAAGCTCAAAAATAATTCGATTTAAATTAAATTTTACGTTTAATTTTTTTTATTTTATTTATTAACTTTTTTAAACTCTTTGAAGTCGGTGTCTTGACGTGTGGCGCCATCTTTTAAGTAGTTTAAGAACTAAATTTGATTTTTACATTGGGAGAACTCACAAAAAAGTTAAGGCTGATCATAGCAGCATTCGCGCGTCATTTTGGTGTTGAAACGTTGTATGGCAATAAATAATAATCTTTCCTGATAGATGTGTTATTCAATGGTGAAAACCCCGCCCAAATAGCATCAGTAGTTATTGAGAAAATCGCGGACATACAAACATACAGGTCAAACTGAGAACCTCCTTTTTGAAGTCGGTTACAAAAAGATTAAACAGAAACAGTATCATTTCAGCAAAGCTAAATTCGTCTAGAGGAGTAATAAAATAGTTGAAATTGTAATTAGGTAATTGACATTTCAGCACAAATGGTGTACATACCGAGACACTCTTGTTGTCACAGCAAATGTTGTGTTCACGCGCCAAGTGATCCCCTTGATACAATGGGTACAATACACCCGCTACTAATCTAGCTAATAGTAATGAAACTGTTCAATTAGCACTTTAAACTTTTGGCGATGGATCAATGGATGAATTTAATTTTAACACCTTGGGTGCCTATTCTAGACATCAAAGCATTTTAAAGATTCAAATTTTAAAAATGTTATGAAAAGATTACATCCGTCTTAAAATTTGGTCTCTGCTTATTTTTATTTATAAGAAACATTTTTATTTACAAGGAACATTAATCTGACTGTGTGTCATAAGAAGATAAATTAATGCGTGTTAAGAGTGACGAGCTACAAATGACACTATGACACTGTAGTTGTGTCGTGCCAGAGTATCATGCAATGCACCGGGGTTAGTAGTAAAGTATTGGTCGGCAGGTGGTTTATTGTCGGGGTCCGCAGCCGGGCTGCCGACTCACCACCACGATCGATCGTTTCGCAAATCGCAGTTCGAGTGGGCCACTCGGCTGCAGCACTCCGCAAAAACACTTATCGAGTCGCCCGCCTCGGACCGACTGCGCTCCCGGGCGCGACCTACGACCTCCGCGCACATATAAACGTAATTCGGCTCACCCTTAACTTCACTCACCTTCGGGATGTAGCCTCTGCGGGTCGAACCAAGCATCTGCAATAGAAGGCTCGCGTTAGCGGGTTAGTTGCGACAGGATAGATAAGCGGGCGAAGCGAAGCTGCCACCAACACTTACATGGATTAAGGACACTGCAGAGGGAGGGCCCGGAGCAAGCCATCGCGATATTTTACGTAATATTAAAATCCAATGAGAAGCGGCTGATTGAGCACATGCCGCGCCCGACACTCGCGTCGATACTGGCGCGCTCGGCGCATGGCCCTCCGCCCTCCTCCCCCTGCGTCCTCCCGCACCCCCTATCCCGCGCATGCGCGCTGTTCTGTCACCATCACTGCGCACCTTCTAGTCCATATCGGCCAAATTACCATACCACCACCACACCCACCACACTGAGCGACATAGGACTGCCCACCCGCTTATAAAAGTGTGTTATTGATACAATGATGCAAGCACACAAGAGAAAAAAAAATTGTTAGTTAGCAGCACCCATTAGCCAGTACCCATAAAATATTTGCAATGAGGTGTCTACTATATGATTTGACTGAGATGTGTCAATGTAAAAAACTGAAAAAAGCTGATTTGAAAAAAATTAAAAGACTTATCAGCCAAATACATACAAATAGGTAGTAAATTATTGTGTATAGTATTCAAGTATTCATTGAAATATTCTATTGTGCCTACTAAAACTTCAATGCATGACATTAAAATTTTATGTAAAACAATAATTATTCGAACTTGGTGTGCAAATAAATACACCTCGGATTAACTGAAACCAATACTTTTAACGTAGAGGACGTTAAAATTTCAAACATAATGGAATGTAATTTTTTCCAATACCATTATTGTTATCCAAATGATAATGAAGTCGTTCTATTTATAACAGTAATTACCAATAAAATTGAGAAATCTCATGAGCAAAAATATAAAACTCTGTGCTCAAACTGTTCAAAACACGAAGACGTGAAGTGATTCACGGTGTAAAGTGTAAATTCGCATTATGTTGTCGTTGGATAGGTGTATGTCTAGGTGATTAGATAAATGACGGTTGGCCTAAAATTCAACGAAACTATTTTGACCCTTGATAACACTTAGTTCACCTAAGATTGCTACAATCGTATCGTAAATGGTCGGTTTTTTTAAATGATTGATTAAATACAATTCGAAAGTAAATAATAAGTCACGGTATTTGAATAGTGTTTTTATTACCTGTTTACAAACTTGGTTATTGAAATTAAATATTCGATCCTTATGGCAGGTGTATTGGGCAGTGCAAACACCTTTAAAAACTTCAAATTTCAATGGAAAAGCTACCAAGGCCTTATGCCCAGCAATTAAACTATAAAACATTTTATCCATTTTTAAAGGTGATGAAGGAAAATCTGAATGATTGTATTATTATCAGATCAAGTCCAGTGAGTCACCAAACTTAGCATTGTTCACGGAGACCTTGGCTGCAACACCGCGATAATGACGCCACCAGACTGACTAGGGAGTTCAAGGCTGTTGGCCATATAGGAAATCTCGGAGCTCAGAGCTGTGTCCAATTGGCTCTCATTATAATACAACAATTCGACGAAACGATACATATCAATACAGACCAGTTCGCATCAAAATTCAAAAATTCTTGCTCTTAAATAATTTCCATTGTAAAAGAGATAGGTAAAATTGATAAACCTATCTTATCTAAGACATTTTATACAGGCTTATGTAGACATTAAAATAATAATGTGTTAGCGTAACGTTTTATGATGGGGTTTAAATGAGGGGAAGTCGAAATCACGTGTCCATGGATACCAAAATGTGCAAAACAGCATGACTCACTTTATATCAAGTCGTGATCACTTGTCGACTTGTCGATGTCAATTTATAATGAAAACAAAATCAGGGGCTTCGTTTTAAATATTAACGCAAAATTTTCATATTTTCTCTTCAGTTTTATAACTTAGCGTCAGAGTCGCCACTGAATTTATATTTTTCGAGTTATAACGATAGTCTACAAAATCATGACAGTGGACTGTTTTCGACGTTTGTGCACTCAAAAAATCTGCAAAAAGTAGAAATAAACTAATGTTTTGAAATTACAGTAGGTAATAAGAGTTCAAGTAAAACTATCTATAAATTGTTTTTAAATTCGGCTAACTTTTTAACTACTCTCAAGTGTCAACACAATCTTCATTACTTTAAGGGCCCTATACGGCAATCGAGGGTCGGGAATATAAGAGAATTATACAGAAAAAGATACTCCACAACCTTGAAAAAAATCACACGGCTAGTTAATGAATGTTACTAGCCGCTGAAACATTCGAATTTAAGATAATATTTATGGATAAGTGTAAAAAAAAAACTGAATATCACTGAAAACGTGTAAATCGCACTCCCGTATTATAATAACTGAGTCGTAATTATCAAGAATTATTAAACTAATTTTATCAAATAATAAAGTTAAAACTATAAAGAAGTAGATGAAATCCTTATTTCTTAGTAAATATATTCTTATTTTGTGTTAAGAAATCATAAACTTGCCCAATTTTTTCGCTCAAATTCTTCATACAAATTACTATGAGCTGGCGAGTTTCCACAAATACATGTGCGAGCGCCCGCAGCGGTCAGTACGCCACGCAACTCCGAGGAGAGAGCACGTCGCTTTACGCCGCATCCACAGATCGCGATCGAACCACAGTATAATTAATAATAGTAGGTACATTTGTTCTGTTGAGCAAGTAAATATTTCTTTTGGAACGAAGTTCCTTATGGCGCGTTGCAAAAGGGAGACGGAAAAAATTAAGACCTTTTAAAAGTTGTAACGACACTTTTTGCCATAGTGTGTTTCTCTGTCTCTCTCTCTCTCTCTCTCATCATCAATCAACCAAACCCAACAACCCTCCACACCAAAAACCCCACCCCCTATACAATGTAACCCCCCTCCCCCTCTAAAATTTTTTGACCTTACCAATAGCCTTCCCACGAAACCTCCCCCCATCCCCCCACCCCCCAAAAATTCCCCTCGAGGCATATGTCAGTCAACTGGACCCCTAGACCCCTCGAGTCAGGTATCATTGGAATCGCGAGAACGAGCCCTATAATTTGGCTTAATCAGATCCCCTAAATTCCCAACGGGACCCGGGATATACCTCAAAAACCTCAAGAACCCCCCTCCCCCTCTCAAAAAATTTTGACCCCTCCAATAGCCTTCTCACGAAACCTTCCCCCCTCCCCTCCCCCTCGCCCCCAAAATCCCCTCGAGGCATATCTCAGTCATCTGGACCCCTAGACCCCCCGAGTGAGGTATCATTGGAATCGGGAGAACGAGCCCTATAATTTGGCTCCATCAGATTCCCTAAATACCTCAAAAACGTCAAGACACCCCCTCCCTCCAAAATTTTTTTTGACCCCTCCAATAGCCTTCTCACGAAACCTTTCGAAAATTGTTTTTGGACTTGTGGAATGGATTTCGATCAGGACTAGTGACTCGACTTAAACTCGCGACAGGTCAACAGGACAGAACAGGACAGGAAAATGCGGTCGGCGTTGTGCACTAAACATGTGTCGTTCGTTCAATTTCCGCGAACCAGTTTTGAGGTTTTTAGGGCCATTTTGAAATTTAACGTATGGTGAAAACACTATTGAGAAAAAAAGTGTCTCCAGTTAAATGGGTCCACTTTTGAGATTTTTGGGGCCATTTTGAAATATGACGTATGGTGAAAACACTATGGAGAAAAAAGTGTCTCCAGTTAAATGGCCCTACTTTTGAGATTTTTGGGGCCATTTTGAAATTGAAAATACTATGTAGAAAAACGTGTCTCCAGTTAAATGGCCCCACTTTTGAGATTTTTGGGGCCATTTTGAAATTTGACGTATGGTGAATGGGGCCATTTTGAAATTGAAAATACTATGGAGGTGTCTCCAGTTAAATGGCCCCACTTTTGAATTTTAGGGCCATTTTGAAATTTGACGTATGGTGAAAACACTATGAAGAAAAAAGTGTCTCCGGTTAAATGGCCCCACTTTTGAGATTTTTGGGGCCATTTTGAAATTTGACTCTCGAAGTCTTTGGGGTATTGGTGACGACTATTGGTCTGGTCAAAAAATGTATGGTGTTATGTTGGGACACTTCGTCGATGGTACCTGAAGGTTTACCGGTTCTGCTAAGGAGCAGCAGGCTTAGCATGCACATCGCAGAAACATCGGAGAGTCGACAAAATGAGAGATTGAAGAAACATTAATACCATTTGTAGCAAAATAGGTCTTATTGTAAGGCAGCAAGGTCGATGCATTGTCGTTTGGAAACAATCTTTCTTTTCTTCCCGAATTTTCTCTTTCTTTTCTCACAGAAGATTTCCCGACAGCCATTTTAAAACTAGATAATATGTCTGTTTAGAAATGTTGATTTCTATTGGCAACCTTGTCGCCAAGGATTAAGAACTATTTTGCAACTCACTATTTGGATAAAATATTTCTTCCTTAAATTTATTTCTTCGGATCGCCATGCTAAGCCCGCTGGCTGGTGTTCTTGAAAATTACTATACGAGATGTGTGCATGCGTGCGGAATTGCGGATTTAAACCGAAACGCGGCACGTTTGTATGCAGATGGTTTACTGTTCTTTATACTGTGGCGCGAGGCTCGATCGTTGTGAGAATAGCGCTAAAAACCTAAACTTCGCGCGGCGCGTCTCCGAATACGGTCCTTAAAGTCGGTACTAGCCCAAACAATATCCTCACCTGATAAATAAAACAATATTATATAGAACTCACGTTTAAGTTGGCTGGTACCGACTTCAAAATAATGAAGATTGTGTTGAGAAATAGTTAAAAAGTTAGCCGAATTAAAAAGGGGAATTATTTAGAAAATAACTTTATTTCATACTTTTTGTGCATTTTTACTTTGGAGGTCGGTTTTAATATTTTGTTTATTGTACACTGGATGTGTCTTCGACTGCACATTGGGTGTAAAACAACCTTTAGATACACAATGGTCATAATAATAATAATTGGTCAGTGGTCAACCTTTTTCATATTTTGTTACTCTAATGCCCCATCCAGACTGCTAGCGAAGTAGGCCAAGGAAGTGCTCCGCGAAGTAAGCCGAAGTACGAAAAGGCGAAGCAAAGTGCGTGCCCACAACTGTCTTATTCGGCCAACATGCACAATGCATATTATGTGACCAAAAAAAACATGTGAGCAGCGACAGTGACGAGTTAAAAATACTTGGTCGTGACTCGTGAGCCGAGAGAGCGGACGACATCAGAATTCAATGTTCTTATTGGTGCACGTCAATTAATTACGCCCAGTTTTACCAACTCCAAAGTTATGATTAACCTAGAGTCTATGAGGACCGTTTTTATTATGTATTCGATTAATTATGCAATTAACAAGGAGATATTTAGTATAATTTTTATTTTACAGAAACTCTTCAATGTATTAAACTACATATTAATTTAGCTGCTTAATACGGACGCGACGCGACGCCCGCATAATAATGACACATTACGGGATCAGATGACCTTCGATGTTTACGTGCATGACGTAAGTAAAGGACAAACTTCCATTTTAAGAACACCTTGCAATGGTCGGAAGCCTGTTTAAAAATATATTCAATCTTTCTTTAGAAAGGGCGGCTGAAATCCCTATCTTAAGGCTGTGTAGACCCAATTTTACATGACTTTGAATCGATAATAAACAAACAAATAGTAACTTTAAAAAGCCAAAAAAAATACACATTGTTGTTTACTTAATGTTCTTTTACAATTTGTGGTTCAAAACATAATATTGAAAACTTCACTCGATCAAAAATAATTCCGAAGAGGAGGCTAAATTTGAATATTTTTCTTTTTGTTCATGAAGTTCATGATAGTTTTACTTTCAAAAATCATATCTACGAAAAGCTAATAACTTAAAGAAGAATAATTTGTGGTTACATTTTGCATGTTAGTTTAATTATTTTAACATTAAATAATTATTGAAATGCAGCGTGCGTAAGCCGCTTGAGTCGCCCCACAGTCGCCCGCTAGGCGTTGACGAGGACAGACCTATGTCAGTTTTGCTAGCGCACGGCTTACCCGCGTATTTATCGAACAATTATTTCGTTTCTAACGCAGTGTAGGAAAGTCAGTTTGTTTTGTTTTTTTTATTTTTGAACTAAATTATACATATCATACACAATAACATGTTATATTTTATCGTCGCCGCGTCATTGCTTTTGCCAGATGAGACGACCTCTGTGGCTCAGTGATTGAGCGTGTTAGTGCTCAAGCCGGGGGTAGCGGGTTTGAATCCCGCCGAAGGAACAAAAAGTTTCCTGTGTTCCCGGGTCATGGATATGTATAATACAATAAAAATCTAAAGGAAAGTCAGTTTGTTTTGTATTTTTTTATGTTTCTTTTTATTTTTGAACTAATTCTATACAGATAAAAAAAATTGAAGTGTCTGTTTGTAACTTCAAATTAACAGCTTTTCATATAAGGAATCTAAAAGTATTTCGGTACTTATAATAAAATACTAATTTTTAAAATTTTTGTCTGTCCGTCTGTCTGTCTGTCTGTCTGTTTGTTCCGGCTAATCTCTGAAACGGCTGGACCGATTTTCACGGGACTTTCACTAGCAGATAGCTGATATTATAAGGTCTAACATAGGCTACTTTTATTTTAGGGTTCCGTTTAAAAAAAAAGGGTTCCGCTTTCGTTAGATCTGCGCAAACGAAGTTGCGGGCATCAGCTAGTTATACATATAACCATACACAATAAGATGTTACATTTTATCGTCGCCGCGTCGTTTCTTTTGCCAGATGAGACGACCTCTGTGGCTCAGTGATTGAGCGTGTTAGTGCTCAAGCCGGGGGTCGCGGGTTTGAATCCCGCCGAAGGAACAAAAAGTTTCCTGTGTTCCCGGGTCATGGACATATTATAATACATTAAAAATCTATAGGAAAGTTTGTTTTGTATTTTTTTATGCTTCTTTTAATTTTTTAACTAAATCTATATACAGATAAATAAAAATGAAGTGTCTGTTTGTAACTTCAAATTAACAGCTTTTCACATAATGCATCTGAAAGTATATTCGGTACTTACAATTACAATAAAATACCAATTTTTTAAAATGTCTGTCCGTCTGTCTGTCTGTCGGTCTGTCTGTCTGTTTGTTCCGGCTAATCTCTGAAACGGCTGGACCGATTTTCGCGGGACTTTCACTGGCAAATAGCTGATGTCATAAGGTCTAATATAGGCTACTTTTATTTTAGGGTTCCGTTTAAAAAATAGGGTTCCGCTTCCGTCAGTTAGGCGCAAACGAAGTTGCGGGCATCGGCTAGTTATACATATAACCATACACAATAACATTATCGTCGCCACGTCGTTGCTTTTGCCAGATGAGACGACCTCTGTGGCTCAGTGGTTGAGTGTGTTGGTGCTCAAGCCGGGGGTCGCGGGTTCGAATCCCGCTGAAGGAACAAAAAAAAATTCTGTGTTCCTGGGTCATGAATGTGTATTAAATATGTGTATAATACAATAAAAATCTTAAATATGTGTATAATATAAAAATTATTAAATATATTTCTGTTGTCTGGTACCCGTAACACAAGTTCTTCGAGAACTTACCACGGGACCAGATTGACTTGGTGTGAAGCGTCCATAGATATATTATTGTGTTGTGTATTATGAGAAAAAAGTAGCTGATGCGTGGAGTAGCCTTAGTACATTATTGAATAAGCCAGTAAACAGTTTTTATGAATTTGTAACATCTACCATCTTCTTTGCCGTACTTTTCGTTTCTTTTTATTTCGATTTCTGTTTTTACAATAATAATAATAAATAACTCCCCACGCCGATTTCGGTGACGGTGGCTGGTTTTATTGTAGCCTAGCCAGTTACACAGGAGTATTTTTATAGTGCCCAAGTGTGTGCGCAGTACACAAAGGCACTCTTTTTTTTTACTCTCGTAATCCAGGGGGACGGATAACCGACACGACTGACGAGAGATGAGGCGCAGGTCCGACTTTTTACCTGCCCATCCGACGCATGGATCATCTTTCTTGTCAGACAATCAGGTGATCAGCCTGCATTGTCCTAACCAAACTTGGAAACAACAATTTTTGTTGTTCCAGTGCGGGAATCGAAATTAGAACCTACGACCTCCGAGTCGAGAGCCAAGCTCTAACCACTAGACCACGGAGGCTGTTCTATCTGTACAGATAAATAAAATTGAAGTGTCTGATTGTAATTTAAAATTAACAGCTTTTCACTTAATGCATATGAAAGTATATTCGGTACTCACAATAAAATACCAATTTTTAAAATTATTGTCTGTCCGTCTGTCTGTCTGTCGGTCTGTCTGTCTGTTTGTTCCGGCTAATCTCGGAAACTGCTGAACCGATTTTCATGGGACTTTCACTGGCAGATAGCTGACGTTATAAGGTCTAACATAGGCTACTTTTATTTTAGGGTTCCGTTTAAAAAAAACAGGGTTCCGTTTTCGTTAGTTCTATGCAAACGAAGTTGCGGGCATCAGCTAGTTTACAATAAAATATAAGGATACGTGCTCAACATCCGTCATGCTTGCCTTTGCAGAACACACCAAGTCACTCGCAAGTAGGGGTTGCAATCCGGATACTTCGAAATTCGAAAAATTCGAAAAATCCGGATTTTCATTTAAAAATCCGGATTTTTCGAGTTTTTCGAATCTTGGTTACTACTATGAAAATTACATATTTTAATTGTAATTAGTATGTACTCTAGACGTACAATATTTGAATAAGGGATATAATTAATCGAGTGAACAAAAAATAAGTTGGTGACTGTACGTGAGCATACTGTATTGCTGAATTTGGCAGCGAATTAATATGTTGGCGACTAAATTACCAAACTGGTGAAATCACTCAAGTGACAAAAAATACAAAAATCGGCAGATAAAAAGTAGCGAAATTTAATCCAATTAGCACCGATGAGTTGGTGACCATTATACCATGTAAGTAGCTAATAAAGATTTGATTGATAAATTAATAGCTGCTAAAAATTCTATTTGCAAGCTACGGAAAATCCCAGTTTTGGATACTATTGGAGGTTTTTTTTTTCTTTGGTATGGGTATCGTTTTCAAGGTTTTTGGGGGTGCAGAATAATATGAAAATAAAATCCGTTTTAAAATTCCAAAATGGCGTATATTTTTTTTTTTATTAAAAATGGATGTCTTTTTCCATGTTTCATATGCTGATTATAAAATTGTCTTCCAATTTCATTTTCCAAAATGGAGACTATCCAATCTTCGTAAAATTAACATGTAGTTTGTAGAGGTACCAGCTATGTAAGCTATAGAAACTTTTCGAAATTCAGGATTTTCAAATTTCTTTTTTTGGCATTCATGAAAAAAATATGCGATTTCCGGGGGAAGGAAGGAAGTTAAGGGGGAGGAAATTTTTATTATTTTTCCAGTAAAAGTATTATTTTTCCGTTTCTAAAATAGAAGCGATTATAGAAAAAAAATATGGCAATGTTCTACTTTGACACAAACAGTGTATAAAGCTATAGAAATTTTGGAAAATTCAGGGTTTTCAAATTTCTTTTTCTTCCATCGTGAAGAAAATATGGTGTTGCGGGGTTCTTAAGGGGAGGAAATTTTCATTATTATTTCAATAGGATGCACCGTTTCCGAGATAGAATCAATTTTATAAAAAAAAATGCTCTACATTGAGATACGAGGGATGTATAAAGCTATGGAAATTTTGGAAAATTCAAGATTTTCAAATTTCTTTTTCTTCCATAATGAAGAAAATATGAGGTTGCGGGGTTACTAAGGAAATTTAAAATGGATGACTTTTTTGTAATCAGCACCCCCAGAAACCAACAAAAGGACAACCATATTATTTTTATAAAATTAAGTATGTCCGCCATATTGGAATTTCAAAATGAATGCCATTTTCGTATCCAGCACCCCCAAAAACCTGGTAATGACACCTATGTTAATTTAGCGAAAAATGAATATCCGTTATTTTTAAATTTCAAAATCAATTTACACAATATCTACACCCCCCTAAAATCGAGGAAAATTAAAATTGGGAATTTTGTACGCTTCTTTATGTTTTTTTTTATGTGCGCTGGTTTTGCTGCTTGTATGTTTTTTGAGTTACCTACATTAGGGAAAATATATGTGCCTATTCTTAAATTAAATGTGTACTCACAAATTGTCGCCAAGATGGTTATTTGTTCGCTAATATAATATATGTCTGCCAGTTTGGAATATTCAGTCGTATTACTTAGTCACCAGATTTGTAAATTTTTATTCCTTACATTCTTTAGCCAACATGGTAATTTAGTATTCAATATTCGGTATTTTCACATCCAAAATTTAATTGTTTTGTCGTGAGTTTAAATCCATGCCTTTGGATAATTTGATATTATTATTTTTTTGTCCTGTTGAAATTGCTGACACATTTTTCCATTTATTCAAGTTATTTGGTAGAACATAGTCAATCCATTAAATGGAGATGCGAGGGATGAAGATCTGCTAAAATATTATGGTCGCTATATATGTATATGTATGGACTGTTTCTAAGATACTTACCATTTTATATTTTTTAGTAGTAGTACAGTTCAGTAATAGGTGATCCAATTTATAAAAACACTGAATATGGTTTCAGTTTTAATTGCACAAGTAGTAAGAAGTATAATAAGCAAATCCAAACCCAATTAAAGCTTTGTATATTTATATTTATTATTAATTGAATTCGTACTAACGAAAGTCAAAACATATTATTGCAATTTTAATTTCTACAATCATAGAATGCCAAATTAATATGACAGCTTAAAAAGAAATGTAGTGGTTTAACTGTATTTAATTATCTTCTAAATAATGAATATCTAAGTCCAAATACCTAAATCTTATCTCTATGATATCAGAATAAATTCTTAAAAAGTTTGGGAAGAAGTTTTGGAGTCGATAATACCTGACTGGTTGGTTTAAGATTAGAGAGAGTTTTTCCGAATGAATGAAAGTAATATATTTTTTTTTATTATTAAAATTAATTTGATTGAACTAAACTAACCTAAACTAACGAGTCAGTAGCAAAACTAAATGAAAATCAACGCTCCTGTTTTTGCGTAGAAATAATTATTTTTTAGATAATATTTTAAAGATAAGATATAGGTGCCAAAAATAGCACCAACGATTTGTGTAAACCACTGTTATTTTTTTAAGTAATGTAGTTTTCATCTTATAGCGGAAACTTCAAAGTGCAATAAAGAGTAAGATGTTACTGTTTATTTGTAAGTAAAATGTTAAAATAAAGATCTTACAATAGTTACAGATTTTAAATTGTGCTTAGAATTGTTAATTGTACTTCTGTTAGTTACCGAGGGAATTAAAAACACAATTTACGTGTTTAATTATTACTCAAATAGGTGGGTGGTTTTTACTTTCAATAACTCAAAAGTGGTCCAATTTCGTCCATACAAAATTATTTGTTCAGCCCCATACTTCAAATGATTTGTCTTCACTCCCCGGATCTCAATTTAAAGGATTTTCAGTTTCCTACGTTTTATTAAACTGTAATAATTTTCCTACGTTAGTACTTTCTCATAGAAATGGAACTTTACGAAAACGGTAGTGGTGAACTGTGGCGTAGATAATTATGTAAAAAAAGCGTTAAAAAGATCACAGGCTATTCCACTTTTTTATAATTCTTTACTGCTGGAACATTTAGTAAATAACAATATATACATACCTTATTCAAAATAAAATACTAACTGAACATTCTAGGATTTCAAACGTAATCAAAAATATTTATAAAAATGAAAAAATAAATATAATTAAGTATATAATTTTGATATAATCTCATTATGTTTTTATTTATTCAGATTGTAATTCTAATACTTACAACTTAAAATAAGAATTTATTTAAATTAAATTATAAAAAAGTAACTGTTTTTTTTACTAATGAGTGTAATTTTTGCTACAAAATAGTAGTAAAATAAACATTGAAGTTTTATAAAATATGCAACAAATTTAAAAAAAATGAAAAAATCTGAATTATCCGGATAATCCGGATTTTTGGGAGAAAAAATTCAAATTCAATTCGGATTTTCAAAAAGTCAAACGTTTGTGGAGGTTTGGATTTTGCGGCAAGTGGCAAACGTGCGGACTCGGCAGTAGGAATACATTTTTTGCAAGTGTCTGCCTAAGTAGGTACCATCAAATCGTCAACACCTATGTATCTGATACAGTATTTTTATCTCACGAAACGACACGTACTTTAGTGACCACACGAGCTAACGATAGGTACTCGTCTCCATGCACACATCGAACACAGCGTGTTTTTATACTTGTAACAGAACACACTGCATAGAAACTGTCAAAATCTATACTAATATTATAAAGCTGAAGAGTTTGTTTGTTTGTTTGAACGCGCTTATCTCAGGAACTACTGGTACGAATTGAAAAATTCTTTTTGTGTTGGATAGTCCACTTATCGAGGAAGGCTTTAGGCTATATAACATCATGCTAAGCTCAATACGAGCGGAGCACCATTCAAGAATGTTACAAAATCGGGGGTCTTTTTTTCCTTTTAAGAGCTTTCGCTGCGTACGCTGCGGAAACGGTTAAAGTTTCGCTAAAATGATGTATGGCAGAATTGTTCCCCTTTAAAAGTTCTAAAAAAAGTCCGCGACAGTATATGTCTATCTTTTAAGGTTGGCTCACTATAACCTTTTTATACTAACCAAATTTGTTCTAAAAGTAAGCATTATTTCTGAAGGTGTTTTCATAAAGATTATATTAATCCTTATCCAAGTAAATACGTTATTCATTACAAGCATTTAATCTAGAAGAAATTTGCCGTTTACATCATTTGATTTCAATAAGTATTTTAGAAGATATCGCAGTAATAAAATAATCATGCGCGCTATAGTACGGCGCGCGGCGCGGGCGGGTAGTCGTGAGGTGAAAGCGCTTCTCCTTCTACGTAAAGAAAGTCGCGGGTAAATTTTAGCGATATCCTAAAGTAACTATTCCACGCGGACGAAGTCGCGGGGAAAAGCTAGTAATTGAATAAAATTTAAGCATTTTTTACTTAGGTACCTATAATATCTATTCAAATTATGTGTGCTATGTGTTGCATTAAAACAGTTATCTATGAATTTTATTATCTTTTTCAATGCAAATAATAAAATAAATTGACCTACTGCCGACACGACTACACTGTAACACTTTGGGTTCATGTAAGTTCACGCCGGCGACGTAGGCGCGCGGCTCGCTTTGCGGCAATTGCGGGCAACTCTTGGAAGCGTTAAATGCCTATTTCGCTTGGTCTACCTGGTCTTAAAATAGGAAATAGATGCACCAGCGAGTATTCAATGACCTTAGCATGTTAAAAGTCTAAAAATAATGAGAGTAATTTATTCGTTAACTTCGGACCCTCTTGCAGTTAAGTACCTACATAATTACCATGGAGGTATAATAATATATAATAGCTACATAACTAAATTTAAGAAACTAGAAAATGAAAGCTTGATATACAAAGTTCTGAAATATCTTGTTACTTTAGAAACAAACTACCTTTTTATCAGACCAAGTTTGTGAAAAAAACAGGGAGTGAGAAAGTAAAACCTGTGAGTACTTAAATATTTATTTTTACCTAACTTATACCGAAATTATTTAATTTTTAATTGATAGGCATTCTAAAGATAGCTCTATTAATTACTTCCGGTCTTCGGAATACTATTTAATATATTTTGGTATGGGTAGAAATTAGCATAAAGTATTTTTTGTAAATTACATATTAAAGCATTTGCAAACGGTTTAAAAAATATCCAATGGATGCTTAAGCATATTATAGCAATAATTGAGTAGATACGTAATGTACGTTTATTATGCGTAGTAGCCAGTAGGATCTTTATTTCTGCGCAAAATGTTGATAGCAGCCCCTCGGTAAAAGGTAAACATAGACCCAATAAAGTTTCCAATGAGTCATTTGAGCTTACGCCAACGCCACACAAAGAAGCCTTACGGACATATGGATACTGCAGGAATAATTAAAAATGTTAATAGTTTATTAGTACTTCACTCTATCTCAACATACAAATTACTAAAGTCTATTGTAGGAGTCAAAAATAAAGGTGAAAATTGGTAAAAGTAGGTTATGTAAATAATTGAACAAAGCTGCAGCAAAGGGGCATGTATGCTTTATTATGAGCACGAGAATTTAGTTAGGGAAGATCTAGGCACAAGGGCCTGCTTCGCATGTAAAGTAGCGGAATCGTATGGAGCTTGACATGAATATACCTAGTAGACAGCATGTCTGTAGAGGAGGGAGTACATTTTATCGATCGGGGCGAGCGACCTCCCTGCGTGAATCGGCAATGCGGCCTCTACTCGACATGTCTGGCTGGACTTGAGTGACAGTCAAACAAATTAATCTGATATTTTTTCAAAAAAAATACATTTTTACTAAGAAAACAATTTTCATATAATATAGCCACTTTATGAAAATTGCTGAAAAGAAGAACAGCTGTTTCTAATATTACAAGAATAGGCTTAATCTTGTATTTTTGAAAGTCTGTAGAAAAAGTAATACTTTAAATATAGGTATTTAAGGTAAAGTATTAGGCTTAAGTAAAGATACGTATATTTACTTAATCCTAAAAATTTTAACTTACTTTAGAGTTTTCGCCAATTTGTTATTTGGGATGTAACTGAAGCAACAGTTTCTAACGTAAGAAAAATTTGAACGTGCTTAGAGTTGAAGACTAATGATTTAATTACTAAGTTAATACACTAACTTATTTCAAGTCCAACTTCTTTGTGATGAATATTTATGATAATACTAGCTGGTGCCCTCAACTTCGTCTGCATGGAAATAGTAAATGGAATGGGAACCCTTATTACCCGACTACGGTGCAGCCAAAAGGAAGGATAATGATTTTGGCTGTCTATGTAATGCACCTGACTGCAGAAGGTGTTTGGTATCAAAATAAAGAGCTTGAAGAGACCATTCCAAAAATAAAACACATATGGTAAAATGGGAAAAAAAGACATTCATACCCCCCGTTCATCCCTTTAGAGGGTGAATATCCAAAAATCATTAAGCATATTCGTATTTATTTTCTTTTATAGGACTACATTTACAAAGTTTCAAGCCGAAATGCTAATTTAATACTTTTTTTCCATACAAAGTTTAGTACCCCTTTTTTACACCTTAAAAGGTCGAATTTTAGAACATTTTCAATAAGCGTTTTAGTAAATCATGCCAAAGAGCAATATCACGAAATTCCAAACAGATCTGACTTGAAACAAAAAAAGAAATATTAATACCCCTTTTGGGGGTGAATTTCGCAAAATCGCTTTTTAGTGAACCTATACGTCACAAAAGGAAGCGGTCCAAATATAATGTTTCTAGCGTCAGTAGTTTTGCCTCGGCGTAGATGAATCAGACTAAATTTGGAATGTGTTATCCCCTGCTTTTTTTTACACCTTAAGGGTAACATTTTTACAAACTTTGAATGCCATATTGTTTAATATCTAATCATCAGCCTTAAATATAAATTTTATGCTTCTAGTTCTTGAAAATGACAATACTTTCATACAACCTTTCTATCCCCTTTTCCACCCTTTACAACACTTTTTTCTAATTAAAAAGTAGCCATGTCCTCTCTCAGGCTCTAAACTATATGTGTGCAAAATTTCATTTAAATCGGTTCAATAGATTTGGCGTAAAAGCGAGACAAACAGAGTTACTTTCGCATATTTATAATATTAGTATGGATTTAAACAAATAATGGGTTAATAAGGGGTGCGGTTGCTAGTCTTACTTGCTATCACCAATAGTCCAACAAGTCAACAACAAAACACATCATATTCGGTTTCAAAAAATTATAGAGTGTGGCTTTTTAGGGTTCCGTAATACTTAAGGAACCCTTATAGTTTCGCTCTGTCCGTCTGTCTGTCTGTCTGTCTGTCTGTCTGTCTGTCTGTCCGCGCCTCTAGCTCCTGTAATTATGAATATAAATTGATGAAATTTGGTTCAGTTATAGATTGTGTATAGATCACGGTTTCGGGATCATAAAAAAATAATAATTTTATATTTTAAGGGTGGCTCTCCATACATGTGAAGTGGGGATGAAAAATATTTTTTCACTCTACCCCATCGTGTGGGGTATCGTAGAATAGGTCTTTTAAAATAAAGGCAAGGTTTCATATGTTACTTTTTTATAAAGTTGACCATTTTCGAGTAATCGGCCTCCAAAGTACTTTGTAAGTTGGTCCCCCCCCTAGCATTTTTAAACTATAGGAGATAGAAACTTGAAAATTTCCATGCTGATAGATCACGCTAAAAACTCTTTAGGAAAACTATTTTGAACCAAATCGGACAGTAACTTTTGGAGTAATTAAAAAAAAAGCATATTACGCGTTTATAGTTACGGAACCCTCCTTAGACATGTCCTGACATGCTCTTGGTTAGGTTTTACTGTAAATTATCTTTCAACTATTCATGAACACTTATGACACAATAGAGAAAAATTACACAGTAAAGAGGTAAACAAAGAAACTGGCGCCCTTATGGAGACAAAAGAATTAGGTCAACTAGGATAACTAAACAGGCTCAAGACCCGCTTATAATCGCTTTTTGTTTCGCGTTGTCAACTGAAAGTCCAAACAAGAACTGCTGTGATAAACCATGAATATTATTTCCTGTTGTATTGAGGAGAGTTAACGCATTATGATTTGCATATTGATTATGCACAAAATATGCATTTTTATTCTGTATACAAACATACAAACGAAAAACCTATAATAATACATTATAAAAACACGAAAATCGAAATATACTATGAGGATATTCCTTTTATCATTGATTATTATGAAGTTAAGATAGTTCGTCAAGAGTCTAGACGGAACTCTTTACGACACGTGTTTAGTTTAGCAATTTGCGCTTTACTCAAAAAAAATCCTATCTTGTGTCTAATTTTATTTACGAAACGTGAATTAAAGGAATTACTTACGTTTTCATCGAAATACGAGAACACTTCACAGAAACGTTCCACTAAATATTTCTTTTTCAATTTCCTTAAAATATGACATAATTTATTAAGCCGAGACTGACCAAGTTATTCAATTTTGTAACGATTATGTAGACGATTAAGTAGTAAGTATTAATTTATTTAGATACAAATACGTTGATTATCCACAAATACAAAACGATTTGATTAGATATAATTAAAAATCGTTTTCCATATTTTATTAAGAAATCAGAATCTATATCGGTAGGCAATTATTTTTAAATCAGAAAAAATGGCAAAACATTGCAAATGAAAGAATTTCAAGATCGTCTTACGTCATTCCTTAAATATTCCCAAAATAATCAAGAGAAAGAGAGAGAAAAGCAATGGCACATACTAAGAAACCAGCACCAATACAAAAATACAAGTGATTTGTAAAATATTTCTAACATTAGCAGACTTACGGTTAATCGTATCTGCGTTAGATGGCATCGTGACAATCCCACTGTGAACACCACTAAAATATCAAAAGCCTTCAGCTTTCTTTGATATCCTGTCGAAGTTGTGTGCACATCCAACTTCCTTCAATGCCAGCTCTACACCTTTCGAGTGGAAAACGTGAACGCACGCCGCTGGTCTTCTCACTAATAAGCGTTCCACGGGCAGCGGTTCAAAATTCCTAAATTTAGCATCGCGACCATCGCAACGTATGTATATCGATATACGTCGGCCTACGTCACCGCACTTTATCATTGCGATTAGACTCTACTAAGTACTTTTTTCTTTTTCCTTTTAACATATCTTAAACCTACTAAACAGATCATTCATAACATCTATACTTTGATCATTATGATATAAAGCAAAATACTAACCAAATAACCTATTTTTTGGGTAACGACTGATTTCTGACAATTTATGAGAAGGAAAAAAATGTGCAATTTTTATCGCCGAGGATTTCTTCTAATATCTTAGGTACTATATTTAAAAATAAGATAGTAAATAAAGTAAGATAATATTTCGCGAATGTACCTATGCTATTTTGCTTCGCAACTCTTCATCGCCTTGCATTAGGTGGTCTGTGCTGACTGCTGTGACTACAATGTCTGCTTCGAAATTATTATGATGGCATGATGTCATTATAATTTTAATAAACTTATGGCTACCACCTTCACGCTAAGCGGGTAACGCAATGGTTCATACCGATGACTCATACTTATAACTTGCCCGACGTTGAGTCGGGTGCATCGATTTGACGCCATTTTACATTATACTCGTATATTTATGCGACAATTACAAGTAAAAAGTAGGCGTTGAACACAATAAGCTCTAGTCTCATTTACATTTTACATTTAATTTTGTGAACTGACGTCATCATCTTTACTAGGTGCAATTCAATCTGGTCAGCTAGTTAACTCTTTTGACACGGCAAATGCATTTTTGTGACAAAAATTGTATAGAGTAGATTGTTTTTAAGTTTTGCATAACGCTGTTTTGTTCAATGTCACCGCTGAAGCTATGTAAGTAATTGCAATGTAAACATGGTGCCCAGCTGATAAGATTATAACTATTTTTAGAAAAGTGGTTACATGTAAAATGTAAATACCTAAGTGGTATTCAACCTATTCATGTTGATTATTTTAATTTGTCGATCGAAAAACGAAACAAGTAATGTTGTCTGAAATAGGAATACTCGTATGATTTTCGAATGTCTTAATAAAGAGAAAGCTCTGGTAACTGGAATATAATTTTGTATTTTACTTCTTTTGCATAACTATTTATCATGTCGTAACAGCCTATGACTAATGCCAGATCTAGATTATGTTCAGAGCTTCCTTGCGTGTGCAGTGAAAGGCGATGTTTTCAGCGGGTGCCGTTAGCCGGGCGCCGGAGAGCGGCGGTCATCGCTCTTGCCGCTCCGACAGTTTCACCACCTTCGCACTCCGGACAGCAACCCGCTCCTACCACCTCACCTCGTGCCATGAGTCACAAACGTGTTACGTTTCGAGGAATACAGGATCATAAACTATATTATGAAGGAATCGCCCATGAATCATGATTATAATGATAATTCTCTCCTCGACCTCGCAAACTGTCGTGAAGCTAATTGCCATTTTTACGATGGCTATTTGCAGTGGTGTATCTGGTCAATGCATGAAAAACAGCGCGTATACGATGACGAAACGTAATATATAAAGCTCACGAACGATGAAATCATGCTTGTACAAATAGTTAAATGCAGTATTTCTCATAAAAAATGTTTTTCGCGAACATTTCTGGACTGTGATGTAACAAAACTATGGAAGCCATGGGATAAGTAAATACGTTAATATGTGCTAGAATATCCACTCACCTAATCCCATTTGGCAAAATATGACTTCAGCCTCAATTATGTGTGCAGTTGGGGTCCGCTGTGGTTCAGGTTTGGTCACGGCGCTGGCGGGCTTGGAACTCGGTACCTCCTCTTTTGCCGCTGGACTAGCTTCGGGGATTACACGTGTTAGCGGACTAGGTGATGGTGGTTGCACCACAGGTTCATGTTTAATTTCAGGTTTCGATTCGATTATGGGATCGGAAGTTTTAGAAGCTATCGGAGCCGGAATTGAAGTAGGTTCTAAAATTGGTGTCGGGTCATGTACGACAGGAGCCGGCTCGTTACTACGGTCCATTGGCTTCGTCTGCTCGGGTGCGTGCACCACTGGCTTAGGCGGTTCAGCCCTATGCATCGGCGACTCACCGGCCGTATCCGCATCTGACTCACTGTCCGTGAACTTATCGGCGATATGATCTGCCTTTTCAGTCACAGATGGTGCACGAGGCATATCCACAAAAATGTCCCTCTCCATGTCGAGAAAATTCTGAGTAGCATGTCGTGAGGTAGGATGCGCCGAGTGTAATGGAGATTCTCCAATTTCTTCACGTTTACTTTCTCCTTCCAGATGTTCGAAATCGTCGGTCGAGTCCTGGTCGCGCTTCATAGCCGATTCCGCAGGAGGCACATCTGGGATAGTTTTATCTACAGCGGTGCGACCCAATAATAAGCCATCGGCGTTATCCATTGCAGAGGAAGAATTTATTAAGATAATAGAGAGGATCGATAGTGGGTGCGGTAACACGTAAAGGGTAAAAGAACGTAGGGGAGAGTCCTGTCGTGCCTCTTCACTGTGTCAAACTGAGGTCTGCGGTCTGCGCGCCGTTTGCCGGCTGCACGACGTCACTCAGCACGACAAACGGTATTACTCATCGCCTACGATACCGTCCGGCAAAAAATGGGGGCGATTCCTTGTTTGCCGGCAAACGATTGATAAAATAGTATGTTGGACAGAATGTAAAGGCTGATATTTATTTTAATATAATAAGGTTAAATTTCAAACTATGAAGAAATTAACGCATTTAGCACTAACCTGAAGACTTTTCTACAAAAATGTAGTAAATTAAAATTATTGACTTCAATTTCGGTGCTGCTTTACCTCTGCAGCTTGCCAAATGTCAAAGTTTTTATACTGTTTTACCCACCGAACCCGCCATACAACCTACTCTGTCACTGTCACTTGTGACTCTGACTTATACTCTATGACTCTGACCATAGAGGTTTTTTTTTTGTTTAATTCTTCCCGAAACGGAACAGGCTAAGGTCTTAGACCATACTGCCTCGTCTGTCGTTTGAGGTATTTCTTTGTCTTATTTCTAAATCGTCAAGTCCAAAGTCTAGTCAAAGTCGAAATAAGTAGTCAGGATAGTCAATTAGTCAAGTCAGTCGATTCAGTAAAGTGGTAGACGCTTTACTGAAACTTCCTAGGGAGTTTTGGCGGGAAACCCAATTTAGCACGCATTTTGTAGAATGTATCACTTTTCCACACTAATGCACCTCAACGAATAATTAATGGTTAATATTCTACCACTATAACACATTAAAAACCGTATTAACACGAATTTAGAAAAATAATACAGAAACACAACATTGCTGATTGACTTTCCCGGCAAAACTCTGACCATAGAGGTTAGAGAAATAATAACAATAATTTGACTCTGTTTGACTCTGACTGGCTTTAGACGTTCAGAAATTTTAAATAATTTTAAAATTCAACAGCATATTTAGAACATAATTTCGTAAAAAGTAAAGAGCCATACTGAACATCCAGCATATCCAGCACCGGTACTAATGTACCGTCATTAATGTCAATAGTATCAATCAAAATTTTGCCTACAAATCCGCGGCCTTGAGCTTGGGTTATCATTAAATTGACAACATTATTAGTACCGGTGCTGGATTTGCTGGAAGTGCCGTGAGTATAGGGCCTAGAGTGAGGTACCGTTTGATTCTTTAAGGTACCTCTTGGTGGCGAGCAAATTTTCCTAGCAGCGGATTTCGGAACTATCCTTTGACTGATATTTTTCTCTAGCTGTGTACAGTAAAATAGTAAAAAGAG
The DNA here is from genome assembly GCA_905404095.1 of Glaucopsyche alexis. Taxonomy (NCBI): domain Eukaryota; kingdom Metazoa; phylum Arthropoda; class Insecta; order Lepidoptera; family Lycaenidae; genus Glaucopsyche; species Glaucopsyche alexis. The sequence continues at coordinate 10,486,297 of FR990047.1, forward strand.
GCAATTTCCTTTTTATTTTAAAATAATTCCATAGAAGTGCGCCAGGCTTTCATTATTGGACATCTACGAAGTGATAAAAATAATAAAACACCACTTTGTGAGGGTGAACCAAAATCAGAAGGAACATTTTCGTATACCTACCCAGGGATGTCTCATGTCAGACGTATCAACTTCTTGGTACACATACTAGGTTTTGGTTCCACGTACCATGTACCAAGACTACTCAGTCCTTGCACGCAAAAATACCAAGATTGGCCCTTGATCGACAAAAATACACTGACCATATAGAATAACCGGCAAATTTCAAAGATGCATCTAAAAAAAATCCAACCAGATTTCCCTCATAATAAAAAACTTTTTTATAGCAAGCAGTCTCGATAAACACTTATGCTATCTACAGACACACGAACCTGGTACGGAGCGTACAGCGAACCATATCCGGAGACCAAATTCGGTGTCGCTACACACGCATGAATTTGGTACGGTGCAGTGAAGCGAAACGCTCGACACTCGTGTGTTCGATTTTATGCTCTATTACATTAGCACAGAGTTCTATTTACAGTGCGGTTTTTAAACGACGACGATGATTCCCGCAATTCATTTATAGTGATACCAACACTTTAAAAAATATTTCTCCCCAAATTTTACCCCTGATTACTTATACCATTGACAGGTCTAAGAGATAATAAGCTAGAAAGAAAGGTTATGTGTTTAACATATAAAGACTTACGCGTGAATAACATAAAACTCACTTGTCTTAATCTGATTTCACTCCCAATACATTTTCATATCCCTGGCTATATACACACATTAAAATAATTTTTATTATTACATACAAATTGATTCATAAGGAGTAAACTCTAAACATCCTGTCCTCTAGTAAACCCCGTAGATATTTTCCCTAATTTTGGGGGGTACATCCCTAAGTTGGCAACACTGATACTGTTGTACGGCCAAACCGCCGGACTGCTCTACACACGCACGAATATGGTACGGAGCGTACCAGAACCGATGCGGACAACGGTGAACTCTTCGCCTTCTTCATATATTCGCCGGACTGCCCTACACACGCTCGGATCTGGTACGCTCCGTACCAGATCCGCTGTACGCTCCGTACCAAATTCGTGTGTCTGTAGACACCATTACCATTTTCCATGAGTTAATTTGAAATATGCTTGATGGCATAATGGTAAGGTGCTCCGCTCTCAATTTAGAGGTCCCGGGTTCAAATCCCTCGAATATTTTTTTGATACCGCATTGAAAGTGCAAATATTGTTCGAAAAAAAATTCTATAGGTATTTATTCAGCGTTTTTTCCATATATATTTTAATAATTTTTTATATCATTCGATAAAGAATAAAGGTAAAATTGCTCACACGGTTCATATAGTTCACCAGATAAATACCACATCCCCCATCAAAAACCCTCGTTTCCGATAAAAATCTTCTTTATGAATCATTTATCTATTTTTTTCAATATATTTTACATTTTATACCCGAAATGCAATATAATATCAGAAAGATATGTTTAAAATGATATTTCTTCCGTGCGTTCGACAATTACTGCCCTCTATTAAGAGTATACGAAATTAAAATATTATTTTTATTCACTGGGATGCGACTTCCGACAATGGACCTAGTATAACAACAGGACAGACTACTGTGAGCAAAAAAACGAGCCGAGCGGGAGGTTGGAAGAGAGGCCGTGTGTCCCTTTCTAGTAGGGTGACAATAATATTTTCTGCTGTGGCAAACTGCAAAGCTGTGTGAGACAAATTGTGAAACACTGAATGACATACAGCTGAGGCTTTAAAAGTCGACTAGATTGAATAGTGTAAAATCAAGAAGGTTTGAAGTGACGGCTGCATTAATATGTAACAGATTTTTATGTAATTCTCTGCCTTACTTAAACACGATTGAGCCATTTTTGTCGCATTTCTTCATTGTTGGAAAATCTATAAAAACTGTATTATATTATCATTAAAGGCATTACTCGACTTCACACGTTTTTTCTCAGTAACTAGGTACTTACAGCTTACTACGATTCTAGGCGAGTCGCTATCGCTACTGACTAGTTTATAACAAAACGTAGTACAATTATAACTCTTAATAACGTCAGTTGCTATAATGTTAACACTTTTATACTAGAATAACTAGATTAACATTAACAATTAACTTACTAATGTTACTAATAAACGAAATATTGCAACCAGCAGAACTTTCACTTCGACAAGAATAAGTATATACAACATTTTTTTTCACCATTTTGACTGTTAAATCATCAAACAAATAATAAAAACTAGTTACGGAGATACATGAAGTAAGAAATAAAAACTATTTTCAAATTTAATATTATCCGGTGTTCAGCATAAAATATGTGTAATGGCGTATCTATTGTCTTGCGAATGATACCATCTAATAAAAAAAGAAGGAAAAGGATTTAATGTAAACTGCATTTTTATTTAGTATTATATGACTATTTCTAACTTTTTTAATTAGAATATGATATAGTTATAAACATTTGTTAAAATAATAATATAGTACAATTGTTTTATCTAAGATTTTTCAAGTTACTTTTTATAAATACCAACATTTTTCTGGTTGGCAACATGCAAGAACGAGACACACAGCCTCTCTCCTGGCTATCTCGCTCGGCTCGGATTTGCCTCTATGATACGTGCATTGTGAAATACACTCTATTACTAAGGTAATACAGTTCTTTTTAGCAATTACAAAATTCGGAGTCTTCTATCCATAGGTACTATATCCATGCTTCCGACACAGTTTATCTATCAGTGTTTGCAGCGCCAGAGCGGAGCGCAGGCGTACCAGTTTGCCATCTCCAGTACCAGTTTTCAGCCAGCTCGATACAAGGATTTCCAAGTGGCGGTCTGACATCCCTGTACCTACCTCATTTGCTATTTCTGAACAGAAAAAACCCGACGTTCGTTTCGGAATTGATTCCGTGTGTACAACAATAAAATAACTAATGGTTTGCGCTAGGCACGCGGAATTCCGGATCTGAATTCCTGATCAGGAAACCAAATCAGGAAACCGTATGCGTGCGGCCTATTATAGGCCCCATGATTACATGGGGCCTACTTATTGAGTTGGAGTTTTGCCGGGAATGTCAATCGGCAATGTTGTGTATTTCGTATTATTTTTCTAAATTCGTGTTATTTCGGTTTTTAATGTGTAATAGTGGTAGAATATTAACCATTAATTATTCGTTGAGGTGCACTAGTCTGGAGAAGTGTTGTATTCTACAAAATGCGTGCTAAATTGGGTTTCCCGCCAAAACTCCCTAGGAAGTTTCAGTAAAGCGTCTTTACTGAATCGACTGACTTGACTGATTGACTACCGTGACTATTTATTTGGACTTTGACTAGACTTTGGACTTGACGATTTAGAATTATACAGTACGTTGATGAAAATAATATACTTGACATTGGCAAATGGTGATAAGCCGACGCCATAAATAAATAATAAAAAATAAAAATACTAATTGTGTTTGACATTGACTTTGACACTTGACAGTAACACTTCAAGCTTTCCGAGTTTCCGCTCATTTCCGCTCATGGCTCTGGCTCATGCTCCGCTTCGGCGCTTCACGTCTCACGAAGTTGTTTCGTGCTCCGTTCGTTTGGACTGTGCTAGTAAAATCGAGTAGTTACCAAATGATTATAATAAGTACTGAAACGAATAAGTAGAACTTGCGAAATGTGCTTATAATGTGCTACTGTTATTTACTGACAAAACAGTGAAAGTATTTTCAGCATCAGCATCCAATTGAAAAATTAAAAAATAAATATTGTGCTCTTACATTTCTCTTCGAAATTGAAATAATTTTAAGATTGATGAATATGTCAGCAGCAGATAAATGTGTCGGTGCTGATACAAAATTGCTGAGTGAAATGCCTATATACTCTAACAAACACGACAATGTCAAAGCCATGAATGGAAAAGCTGATTTACATAAAAATGGTATTGTTAAAAAAACCGAAATTAATGGTTATAATGTAAGTACATTATTATGAAACTTTTCTTCAAAAATGTAGAGTAGGTGGGTCACCAGAGTTGTAGTAGATTTTAAAAAACATAACCCTTCTTGACAAAAATACAAAGATTCACAAAAATATTTATCTAACCTTGATTTATACAGTATACAGTCGTTGTTTGAACCCACCTCATAAAATTTTTGAACAACGCAAAAAGTAGCATGTCATTTTGCCATTTGGACTCACATTTGCGGGTGGCATGATTGCTGCATTGTCCATAGCAATGACTCACATTATTGTCTTATTGTATTTTATTCTTACGTACTTTTTAACCATAATATATATAATTAGGTATTATTATTTCGTTAACCGTTAATGTATATATGTAACTGTTTATTTGCTGTTGCTGAGTGTATTAAATCTGTCCATCAAACGACAACAATATGGAACCGCATAATACCAGGCACTGTGGTGTTACGCCGCAGTGATACGCCTGAGCGGCTTCCTTTTTGACAGTTAGGCATTACACTACCTACCTTCCGTGCCATTATAGTACTTACCACTTGTAGACGGGTCTGGATATGTTTTGAGGGTGCAAAAATTCTAAAGTCTTTTATTTTTTGCATATAGTTTCCGGACCTTCTTCTTAGTCTAAAATTTGATTTTGTGCCATTTTGGATGGCTGCGTTTGTAGCAATTTAGGTTTTTGTGTCTTTCATGGATATTGGCCCAAAAGTAAATTATAGCTAAAAATTTTACTTTCACGATATTAAGGAAAGAGTAACCGATGCACATATGCAGTTTGAGTCGTATCCAACCTGGGGTTTCCTGGTATTCGGCTACTATATAAAACATGGTCCCACCAGGCCCACAACTATTCTAATGTCTGACAAATCTTAAAAAACTGTTCAGAGTGTTAATATCTGAGTCTGTAAGAAAGATGTGCCACATTCGGCAATTTCGTATAAAGATATTCCATTTTTTTTCCTCAAACTCGCTATAAAAACTACTAATGAAACTTTTAGTTAGTAGAGTTCATATCTATATCATGATTATGGTGTTACAAAACACTTTCTATAAGTTTAACCATGTTTATCCGCGGGATTTTTTATTAGAATGTAAAAAAACAACTTTTATCATGTATCAATGGCGAATACGGGGTGCGGGCCTCTCGCCACGCGGGGAGGGGCCCAAGTTTTATATTAATACGACAAAATGAAATGACAATTTATGTGACAACTTGACAAGTAATAATGTTCTAAATGCGAAATTTATAATTTCAATTTTAAATTTATTTCATGTTTAATGATGCCAAGACGAGACCATAATATTATGACTCGCCAATAAAAAATGTCTTCAGATCTCGTCTAGAACCTTCTGACTCCACTCTACGTTCTCTAACTCTATAAAGCTTGAATTTACAAACTAAAAAGTAGAAAATAGGCTTAAGATAAAAAATATTTTAGTAACTGTTCATAGCTTTTCTGTTAGAGAACACAATGTTCTGGCACAACGACGACGCTCGAATATTGCTAGTGTGGGGTGTGCCTTATACAAAAGCTCATGAAGTAATGAAACGCTCAAGCTATGCATTTTGACTCATTAGACGGATCGCGCTAGCTGTTTTTAGTGGGAAGTGGAAAAATTCTAATGTTGCTGAATTTTTTCTGTACCTATATGTAGTTGATAGAGTAGTCCCTAGGGAGTTAATAATTAAGTTTTGTGCCATGTCTGCCTATTGCCTTTTCAGCAATTCGATTATTTGTGGTTAATTTTCCCGTGGCTGCGTAACGTGAGACTTTAAAAAAATAAAAAGGCAAGGAGTGTTCCCAAAAAGGCAAGCAAAGTTTAAAATTGATGTAATTAAAAGGTCAGTTATACAAAAAACAAAATAACTTAAAGATAAAAAAATCATAGCTTCTAATACTACTTACTGTACCTACGCGGGCGAAGCTGCGTGCATCAGCTAGTTTTAACATAAAACTAACAAGCAATAATAAATAAATAAAAATTCAAAAATAAAAAAACCTTTTTTTCCAGTTTCACAAATTAATGCTTTTTATAATACTAATTAAAAATTATAATAAAATTACAAATTAAATTAAGACTAACGTTAGGTATTATAAATCAATTATTTTATAAGACTAACATTATTATAAATTAATGCTAAACATAGTAAACATATATCGAAAAGCAGTACAAGGATCGGTCCACATTCGTACGTAGTGCTCTGATGTTTCACTAGGCTCGACTTGGCGGGGCCCTGCCGTGCCCCTAGATATAAAATTGTCAACGGGATGAACAACAATATATACAAATATTATTTTGTTGGTTTGTAAAATGTATTTAATTATATAAATTATTACAATCAATTAATAACCTAATAAATAAGTCCTTAACCACGAGTATTAGAAACATGTATTCAGCAACCTACGTATAAAATTCAAGCGTTGAAATAATTTATTTATTTTTTATTAAATAATACTATATATACAATAAATATGATGTAGCTGAAGAGACTATTCGGTTAAACGACTAATTTCAAGAACTAAAATTAGGTATTTGAAATTGTATTTTTTTTGGTGTTAGATAACCGAAGTTTCATGTGGAAGCCTATCGGATATAAAAATTTATTGTGCATTTATGTATTGTATAAAATCAGGCGACAATTACACTCAGCTTCGTCATTCGTGCTACGCAAACAAAGTTGCGGGCAAAAGCAAGTTTAAATTTTGTAATCGCTGTAAAATTATGCGAAATTATATAAAAATTTTGAAATGTAGTCGAATGAATGACATTTTATCACACACATTTACGTATATGTGTAATGTGTATGTTGTAGTGCGAATATTCCACAATACTTCGACCGCATATTATAATAATATTATTTTTGCATTTTATTATTTAAACCCTCCATGAAAAAGGCACAAACTTGGAATATAGATTCTTTATGACTTAATAATATTGAATACGTGAACTTTATTTAACGATTATGTGTTTTTGGAGCGCTTTTAGCTTAGGGAAACTAAAAAACTTAATTTCTCGAATCGCAGTCGCTTAATGTGGCACAAAATTTGGAATTAGGCCTATTTTAGTGGTCTTAAACAGAAAATAGTCGTTTATCACACTTTAGAATTTTTGCCGGTACTGTTTTCAGAAAATGACCCTAAGTCATTTTTTACTGGACGAAAACGACGCAAATTAAGTCTCCATACTCTGGAAGCTGTCCCAGTTAAGATACCATTAATATTTTAAACTTTAAATCAATATTGCCACTTTTATATTCCCCAGGGACTACTTTATCAACACACAAAAATTCAGCGACTTTAGAATTTTTTCCACTTACCACCTCGAATACGCCTAGCGCGACCCGTCTATTGTTTATAAATTTGTTTGAATTGTATGTGTTTTCTTCTCTTTCCAATTTAACCATGTTATGTTAATTTTTTCTGTCCTATTTTTGTATTTTTTTTTAAATGTAAGTCATTGTATTATTTGTGGTCTCAGATCAAATAAAAAACTAGATTGCGCATGGCGCTTGTTTCAACTGAAGCCTCAAAAACTACGCTACTTTGTGTAAACACACGCGGTCACGCACACTCATGCAAAAAAAGTACGCTACTTTTCGTCAGTATCGAACGAGTCGTCGTGCAGTGATTTTGCCACAAAAATGCCGTCCTGCGCTATTAAGTGGTGTAAAAACTGTACGAAGGCGAACAAAAAGTGTCAGGGAATAACATTTTATAAGTAAGTACACACAAAACTGTAGTTTGTTTAAGATAATTTATCACAATTTAGAGGTTACTCGAAACAAATAATGACAATTTCATAATGGCGGATCGAGAGAGTGTTGCCAGGATTTCATATTCTCAATAGCCTAAAATAAGGTAAGTAATTTGTAGGCAAATTCTTAACAAAATTATGAAGTAGAGAGTCAGACTGTGATTTTATTTTTTAATTAGGAAGTTTTGAAGTTTGAAGTAATTTAAGGTAAATGCCCCTATATTCGGTATACGGAAAATATCGGGAACGATAATTCCGCCGTCTGTGGACCGATTTTCAAAATTCTTTTTTTGATATAAAGGGTATAATCCCAAGTTGGTCCGGTTTTCAAAAAAGTGGTGACCTGATGATGGGATCCATGAGGAATCGAGAGAACTCCTCGAAATTTTTATGGAAATTTATGGTGATTTTGACTTTTTCTGAAGTAGTCCAAGCATATGCTACCAAAAAGTAAGATTTTGCTCCAAGTTATACTCTGGATCCAAAAGTGCAGAACAGAACTCCTGACTCCTTATAGATACATGTTTGGGGATTTCGGCGTTATTTAAAGAACTGCAAGCATATGCCACCATGTCAATTAAAGTAATCATCATCATCACCACCACAATCACACCATACATCATCACATTTTGATGATGTAAAAGGTACTTCTTATAGTATTTTACACGAACACGGAGATCTTTGAAAATTACTCTGTCGTTTATGGACCTATTAACAAAATTATTTTATTGCTGTAAAGGGTATAAATTCGAAATTGATCTTTTAGTCACTAAAGTGGAAACTTGATGATGGGGGATCCATGAGGAATCGAGGGAACTCCTTGAAATTTATATGGACACATATAATGATTTAGATTTTTTCTGAAATAACACAAGCATATTATGCTACCAAAAAAATAGGCAAGTGGTACACTGACTTGTGACTGGTGACCGTATATTAACTACCCTATTACTCACCATAATATTATGTATTGGTACACCTAAATCGAAACTTTTCATCTTTACCTACCCTTTATCTAAATTTATCTATAAATAATAAACATAATTATCACTTTCTGTTTTTTTTATTATTAAAGACGTTTTGAACGCAATAAAAATATTCTAATCTAACCCATTTTTAGAATTCCATAGTTGGGGAGAGTTGTGACAACGTTATTTCGCGCCAGGTTTTTGTGAGGCCGTGTTACAACTTATACGTAAAATAGGGCTCTGCAAAGTTTTTTGACATAAAGCTATGGAAAACGAAACATAAATATCACAGAAACGTTAACATGGCCGAATTCCTATACAATTTTCGAAAATTTATTATATTGTTATCTCGAAAACTACGGATCTTATAATTTTCGAAAATTTGCGAAATTACTGCGACAGTAAAAGAACTTTAAGCGGTACCATAAACCAATTAATAGTACAAATGTGGGATGTTATTCGAAAGTTTAGCCAACATATTATGGTAATGAAAATTTAGTATGGCAACACCGGCTCACGCACACAATGCATAAAAAACCGGCTTCACTATGTTGTTCGTAGAAGTCCATCTATACTTTTTATTTGATCTGAGTTTGTGGTCTTTTATTTGATCTGAGTTTGTGGTGTAATGTCTCATTGTGTCAAATAAACGTTTATTTATTTATTTAATTGAAATTATTGATATACTAGCTATTGCCCGCGGCTTCACACGCGTTAATACAGTTTCCCTCGGGAACACTGTACTTTTTCGGGATAAAAAGTATCCTATGTCCTTTCCTAGTACTCAAAGTATGTCTGTACCAAATTTCATCAAAATTGGTTCAGCGGTTAAAGTGTGAAGAGGTAACAGACAGACAGACACACTTTCGCATTTATAATATTAGTATTAGTATAGATTGTTGTATGAACAGAGAAAAAAAATCAAAAATGTACTGTTTCCTAGGGATAAGAGGTAGCTAGAATAATATTTCACCTCCAAAACTACCTGTATACTAAATGAAATACAGTGGTTTCCGAGACTATAACTAATATGTCATGTGACTGTAAAATTGTTAACACAGAACTATTGAGATTGTGCATGATAGCGAGAAAATATTGAAAGATTGTGAACCGAAACATACTGCTTGCAATTTAACACATTATTTTTCAATACATTACATTCTAAAGTATGTATATTGAAATTATGCATCTGTCATTTGCATACAAACGAACCAAAATACCCAGGTCCCGGTCCCGGTTCACTTGGTTCAAAGGTTCACCCGTATGAAATTGATTAGGTCACTAGTTTTGTTCACTGATTTATGAATGGACCTTATAAACCATGTGATTCACATACATATAGTTATTATGAAAGGATTTTTTGAATGTTTTCAAAAAACCCACGGGGCCGGGGTGCAATGGGGGATCCACGCCAGTCACCCGCAAAAGCTAGTAGTAGTATTATGTTCCTATTGAGTCATTGATAATGATTAATGTTGATAGTAATATTGTTTATTTTCCTCATTAAATTCCCAAGCTGAGGTTTTGTAGTTCCTATGGTTTGTCCATAGACTTTAGAAAATACACTCAGTTGTGTGAGTTTGTTTTGAGTTGACAGTTCTCTCTTAATTGTGTAGGTTTAATATATTTTACTTCATACTTATCTTGATAGTCCTCGTGTTTAAAATAATAATAATAAATTAAAAACTATTTAAATATTTTTAAATTATTACTTGTGTTTAAAATAATAATAACAAATTAAAAACTATTAATGTAAAATAAATTCCACTTGAACAATGCAATGCAAGGTTAAATATAATATGTATTAGTTTTTCAACATTTAATAATTCATCATTGACTGTCACATTAGTAAATTTAAAATGTTACTTAATTAAGTAACATAATTTAATTTAATATGTTAACATAATTAATATAAAATAATTAGCATTTTGCTTATGTTTATTAACTTAATAAACATAATCAAGATATAAAAATAAAATAAATATGTAGCTATTAGTACTTGTAAATTCATAGGATGTAAATTCATATCTCATTACAATTACAAAAGTAAATTACTCTTACTATATGAATAGTATTTATATATTAATCGTAGTCTACTTAATAGCATTATTTATTAGTACCTATTTATTATTTGTATTATTTTTTTTCAGAAAATGTCATCCAAAGAAGAGGTGCCATGGATAGACTGGTCTCAGTACGATACATTTCCGGGCTCGTTTGAGAAATGTTCACTGTTAACAGCTGCGCTCACACATTTTGGCCTATACCTGCTTATGTTCCTTGGCTTCATCAACCAACTCTTTTTCAAGCCTAAAGTCGCCACAGAGAGAAATAGAGAGGTATGTAGAGCAGTGGCGAAGGCTAGTTCTCCTTCATAGGGAAGCCGAAGGCTGGTTCTCCTTCAAAGGGAAGCTGTAGTCTGTAAAATAGGTAGGGATTTGGATTGGTAAGCGGTAAGGATAGCCGATAGGAATGGAGTTATAGGAACCCCTCGCCACTGATGTAGAGCATGGAAGAACTAGGAAAATAGTTTTTATTGTTATTTCTTAGACGAGTGGAGTATACTGGCCAGTAAGATTTGACATCACGTCCGGTGGCAGGTGGTCAATCTTGTACTGGCATGCGGGATATGGCCGTAATTATACCAGAGGGGTCAGCTTAAGTAGCTGGAACACCTCAGTATGACAGCTACTAAGACGTCAGATCGCACTATTCATTATACAGACAGATTAGGAACACAAGTCTAATCCATGGACAGTATATTTCGCTGTTCCAACTTCCAATCGATGTTATTTCGCCCAACACGCTGCGATAATTTTTACGATAAAAAGTTGTTACTTTCGCAAACTTTTCACTTTTAGCATTTTTTACGCAAGTGGAACAACTGGTGATAAATTTTGAGATTTCTTGGGTACCTAATTTCGATGTACAACCACGTTCTCAATGTCTTTCGGGACTCGTTTTTAGGGTTCCGTAGTTCACACATGTCCGTCCGTCCGTCTTTTGCTTACCGTCCAAACGGTTATTGCTAAAAAATATCTAACTGCATGGATATGTGTGTTTACCACGTCGACAAAGTGCTATAATAAAATCGCGAAAAAAATATTTTTAGAAGTTTTTTTACACGTATAGTGGGAATGATTTTTTGTAGGTTGTAGGTGAAATTGTTTGTACAATCTCGTTAGTTATTTTACAATCTAACGGTTTTTACAATTTAACGGTGACATATATAAATAGTAGTATGTAGGTTACCTAGTTAGCTATATTTTATTTATTCCAGTTTATAGGCAAGACAGCACAGCGTCTTATAGTATGTCGGGTGACGGGTCAGCTATTACCACAGGCTATTACCACAGAATAGATATACGTTACCTATTACTAAGCACTAAGTATATAATAATATAGTAGTTATTCTCTTGTTTAGATGCAACTAGCATTGTAGTGGACAATAAATAATTCGTAGAATGATGATGATAATTAAAATGAAATTGATTCGTGGCGTCTGCCCTAACTTACGTGGACTATGGTAGCTAGTCATGTGTAGCGGCATTGGAAAGCTATTTAGAGCAGATGAGAAGGTCGATCGCGGACTACTGCCCGCACGGCACATATCTAATTGAAACTAAACGATATTTTAGGTCATTTAGCGTTGTACAGGAACCGTAGTGTTATATGTAACAGCCATCTGGTTAAATAACCCAGCTAATCGGGGGCCCTGTCCGTTTATATAACGCCGGCATCCAATCAAATAAATGAATAACAATCTGCTAAATGATTGAGTGAACGTGGCTCTAGTTATAAGCGTCCGCGCGACCGAGCGGCTTGGCCGCTACACTGCGAAATTACAAGCAAAATTCAAATTAATCGTTGCATACAGTTGCTTGTTTTTTTTCTTGGTGTAGAGGCCAAGCCGCCCGGTCGCGCGGACGCATAATTATGTGATATGACTAGACTAGAGCCTTAGGGCCGATTCATACCGAAAGGGCAGCGGAGCGGCTAGCAGCATAACTGCCGCCGCCGACGATCGCTAGCAGCCATCGGCGGCTGTGAGCGGCGTCGGTTGTCTCAAGCGAAACTGTTTTATAGTAATGAAGATAAAGTTAAAATCATATGACAGTTATGCTGCCATTTCGGTGTGATCGGCCCTTAACCTGATGGCTGTACGTCGTGTAGTCATTTAGTTAAATTGCAATCTTTCAATACTCATTATTTGATGCTGGCGTTTAGTGAACGGTTTAGGCAAGTACAATTGGCTAGCTAATTTAACATGATGGCTGCGACATATACATTGTGCTTATAAAATAAACTGTTAGGTCTTCGGCAGGAATTAATGCCTTCTAAAGTATTAATTAGGTACAACTAACTTCCCTCAAAAATTTATAATATTCCAAATTATTCCATCATTATTCCAAATCAATGTAACCATTAACCTAAAACGAAAAAATCATATATTTTTCAATAACTGATAGTGATAACTGATAAGTGATATGAGTTACGAGAAAGTTACCCACTGATTACAAATGCTGTGAGTTGACTCACCACTTCACAATCAAAGCATTGTAGTTATCAATATAGGTTATAGTAATACTGTGGTTATGTTATGTTCTATTTGTACATATACCTACCCCCTTACTAATAAAAATATTTACACAATGGATACGCTATAAAATGTTTTGTCCTTGTCTGTCAAGCCACTTTTCCAACGTATCAGACAAGAACAAAACATTGTATAGATTATATCTTGTGTAAATGTTTTTATTAGTAACGGGGTAGATAATATATGTATAGTTACTATTTATCTCGCTTCCTAAGTAGGAAGTAGGAACCCGAATTTAAAAAGAAAATATTATTTGATACCTACTTACGAGTAAAATACATTTGTTATTGACCGACAACTGCACCAGCTGAAATCTGTAAATAATTGCGATTATCACGCACGTAATTATGACGACTTAAACATCCGCTGAGAAATAAACAGTGTTCAAAGTTCAAAGTAAAGCAAGTAGCTAGATTTTGAGCAAGCTGCAGTGTGGGGCTGAAGGCGCCCAGTTAAGGAATAAAAGATTTAGTATAATAAATTACTGTATTGTGGACTACTATTTTATTTAAATGACGACTGGTTGCCTACGTTAACAGAATCAGAATTGAAAAGAAACGAATAAGGCCAAGTATAATTATCGCCAAGCCGTGTGCAATGGCGAAAAAGGCGAATGCACACGCTACGACCGCCTCGCGCGCCCCCAGGGCAAAAGCTGACATTTTGTTATTCTTTGTGTAAAGTATAACCCCCTTACTAATAAACGCTGTATAAGCTTTGAATAGTTATTTGTTTGTTATTTATTTGTTATTAGTATTTGTTGTAGTATTGTTCCCGTCACACAAGTGACATTTTTAATTCGATAGAAGGAGACAAAACACTGTATAACTATTCAAAGCTTATACAGCGATTATTAGTAAGGAGGTTAGTAAATAACATAAGACATTCGATATACAACCCTGTTTCGTTTTACAGGGTTACGCGCCGCTGTACAACGCTTTCGAGCAGTTCTTCTCGCGCTACTTGTACCGGCGCGTGCGGCACTGCTTCAACCGGCCTATCTGCTCCGCGCCCGGCGCAGAACTCACCCTCAAGGAGCGAGCTACTGACGACTATAACTGGTCCTTCAGGTACCACACACACCAAGTATACTCTGATTTTAGGTATCTTTCATTAGAATAACAGCCAAAAATAATTTGTCTGTTTGGTATGGTAGTACCTAGTTTAGGCTCTGGATCAGTGGTCCCCAACCTTTTTTTTACGCGGGCCACAAACCTGTTGTAGTCCTGGTGTCGCGGGCCGCAACCAAAATTTTTAGGGACAAAAAATACGGTGTTTAAATTTAACGATTTAATAATAGAAAAACACAAGGTAGTTAAAAAAGTGAAACTAAACATAAGATGAGATACGTAAGATGAGATAACGACACAAACTAAAATAAAATAACAAATATGTATTATAATAATTATGTTCACTCAGTGAGATTTTTGGAATTGTGAACGCTTTTTCACAACTTTATCTAGAGCTGGCTTGTCGCTGCATGCTACCCTTATTACATCGTAGGCTGTATTTCAAGAACCACTTTAGCTAGAAAGCTGATATTTTCATAAGGCTTAATTCTGATGCCGCTATAACAACATAATATCATATCTAAAAAACAAGATAAAACAAATAATATAAGGAGAAGCCCTTTTTATGACAACAAAACGCGATTTTTTGTCCTTTCTTTAGTCGATGGCAATACTTTAAATATTTACAAGATACTAAATTGATTTCTACTCCAATATATAATTCAAAATAAAAATTAATATAAAAGGGGTTTTCATAAAAAATACATTTTTTGTCTATTTTTTTTCCTAAAATGGTACATAATGGTATACTTTTCCTTGGCTGATTTTTAAATTACAGATTTCACGCGGGCCGCAGATAAAGGCCCGGCGGGCCGCATGCGGCCCGCGGGCCGCGGGTTGGGGATAGCGGCTCTGGATTAAAACATAGGATACTTTTTTATCCCGGAAAAGTACAGTGTTCCCGCGAGATATCGGTCGTGTCGGTCATCCGTCCTACTGGGTTTTTAAGTAAATGAAGAGAGAGAGAGAGCTCTTGTGTACTGCGCACACAGTTCTTCAAACTGGCCACACCGTCACCGAAATCGGTGTGGGAAGCTATTATTATAATATAACAGCTCCCTTGTAAAGAGCCCAGTGGCGTAGTGTAGTAGGGGGGGGGGGGGCGCCCCGGGCGGCACTTTTAAGTGGCAGCAAAACCTAAGTAAAGGGGCGGCAAAACCTAAGTAAGAGGGCGGCAAAACCTAAGTAAGGGGGCGGCAAAATTGGCGCCCGCCCCGGGCGGCAGACACCCACGCTACGCCACTGAAAGAGCCTATTTGATTTTGGTGAGATCTGTTCTTATACGGTACACGTGTCAGGTTTACAGGTACAGAGAGGAGATGCATCAACCTCGGCTCATACAACTACCTCGGTTTCGCGGAACCTGAGGGCCCGTGCGCGGACGCCGCCGCCGAGGCCACCAAGCGTTACGGGCTCGCCATGGCGTCCTCGCGCGCTGAGCTCGGCACCACCGCGCTACATCGGGAATTGGAACGCACTCTTGCCGATTTTCTTGGTGTAGAGGTAAATATTGCTAAATAATATGTTCTAGTCTATATACTAAAGAAGAACTAAAATCTACGTACTAAAGAAGAACTTCTGAAATAGTAATAAAGAGATGAGTGATGATCATTTTAGGTCCAATTACATCCAAATTATAATCAGGCCCACCGCTAGCTGTTCCGTCGCCCGCGTGCAATACTAATTATGCCGCCTTACGATTACTTAATTACTTTGAGTTTTGTCAAAAAAAAGGTGATGAGTCGCTTGATTTGCCGCCCCCTAGGCGTGCCGCCCTTGTGCGGTGCACGCTTTGCACGCCCGCTTACGGCGGCCCTGATTATAATCTTGTTTTTTATCGTTATTTATCATTCTTTAGGATTGCTGTGTATTTGGAATGGGTTTCGGGACAAACGCCCTAGGTTTACCCGGCCTACTGTCGCCCGGTACACTGGTCATCAGCGATGAGAACAACCACGCCTCTCTCATATTGGGTCTCCGTCTGTCGCGCGTCACCGTGCGAGTGTTCAAACACAATGATGTCCGTCATGCTGAGCGGCTGGCTAGAGACGCCATAGCCGAGGGAACATGGAAGCGTATTGTGCTGGTAAGAAAAAATTCTATAATGAATGTGTCACCGTAAAATTGTAAAAACCGTTAAATTGTAATAAAACCAGAGTTGTTACGAAAAAAACATATTGTTTTAAACAATGTGTTTAAAACATGTTTAAAACTTATTAGGAAAAAAACATTGATTTTTTCATCCTGTTTTTTAACAATGTTTTAAACAAAGTATTAAACACGTTTTAAACAACATTCTAATTGACAAATAAAACGGGTTCATGTTTAGAAAATAAGCTTTATATTATTATTTTTAATTTGAATTTTCTTATAATCTGAGTTAATAGTTTAATACAACTTAATCTAATTATCATTATCAATTATTTCTTCTCTTTTTAAATTGTAAATAATCATAATGTTTTGGCATTTTCTTATTGAGAGATTTAAAAACTGTAACCAATTTGGCTATTTCTTCATTGGAGAGACGGTTTCTCAATTTTGAGTGTACAATACCAAATGTGGAAAATATCCTTTCTACACCAGCTGAGGATGCTATTGCAGTGTGAACTTGGTGTGCTAGATTCATCATTTCTGGGCAAACATTATCTTTTAGGGCTTGCCACCATATCAAAGGTTGAACTTCCACCAATGCATGTTTGGTAAACAAATAATCATTATAGGGGAAGACCTGTGCTCTATATTTAATGATAAAAGGCATTGATAAAGGATAAAAAAAATTGATATAATTCATTGCAATATTAAGTCGATCTTCATTTAAGTCCTTCCCTCTGAATGATGTTTCTTTCTGAATGTTATTTCGCTCGACAGGTATGCCATATGAAAACTGCCAAATTACTCAAAGAACATAAAGAAACAAACGTTATATTCATGACGTTACACACTCATAAAAAAAGTGGACACATTTTTGAAATCGACTGAAATGGTAACTAAAGCGATATTTTTTATAAATTCGTTTAGGAAACGTAGAAAAAGTATCAAAAAGCGTAATAACAATTTAAAAATACGAGAAACAAATTCAGTTTTGGAAATGTTATCAATTTTTCATACAAAAGCAGCAGTTGGACAAAATTTTTTTATATGGGAGTAAAACCAGTACTTATAGAAAAATTACATTTAAAAAATAAATGTTTAGGCATACTGCATTTCGTGGACATTTAATCTACACATAAGAAGCTCGTTATTTAGAACAATGTACTTACAAGAACTCAAATTTATCAAAAAACTATCAAATTATTAAACAAATAAAATTGGGACAAACGAAAAATAATATTTGTACAATTTTTGCCGACCATACCCAAATAAATCAATGTTTTAAACATGAATAAAATGTCTACATAAAACATTTAAAAAAACATTGAATTAAACATAAAACATTGATTAAAACAAAAAAATCATATAAAACTTGTATTTGTTTAAATTGTCTGTTTTTTTGCAACTCTGAATAAAACTAGTGAAATTGAGAAATGTTAATAGACTTCCGACGCGAATTTGCTGCCTATAATTTGACACATTATTTTTCGTTAGATTATGAATATATAGTTTTCAATCTTTCGATATATTTTTACAATCTCGTTAGTCATTTTACAATCTAACGGTTTTTACAATTTTACGGTGACAAATACAACATTCTAGTGGTAAGAGTGGACCATATTATGAACAACTCTTTTCATCACCGAATAGGTCGTCGAGGGAGTATACAGTATGGAGGGATCGGTGGTGCCACTGGGCGCACTGGTAGCGCTAAAAAAGCGACTCGGTCTGCATCTGTATTTGGACGAAGCGCACTCAATAGGCGCTATGGGACCTACCGGACGTGGCGTCACGGAATACTGTGGGGTATCGCCGAAGGATGTCGACGTACTCATGGGCACATTCACGAAGAGTTTCGGTGCGGCCGGCGGGTACATAGCGGGCCCGAAGCGCTTAGTCGACCGCGTACGTTCAGCGGGACATGCGCACGCGTACGCCCACTCTATGGCGCCGCCCGTCGCTGCACAAGTGTTGGCCGCCACGCGCGCCATCGCGGCGCCTGAGGGTCAAAAACGTGTATACACGTTGCGAGAGAACACGCACTACTTCCGTAAAAGGTTAGTACGACTCCTTAAATAGGCTAGATGACAAAAAAAATTGCATAAATGAATAGTAGTCTTAAATAGGAGTAACTTCTCAGAAGAAATAGTATTTCAAAAGTCAATATTTTCAAAGGTGCAGCAGTTAACTAAATATTATCTTAGATGTAGTCATCATCCCTATTGTGCTGTATCAAAGTCAACACACCACCTTACAATAGTTTTGTTTGATAAAAATGATAACATGACATTTTGTATTCTTACAGGTTGCGTGCAATGGGAGTTATAATACTTGGACACGACGACTCGCCCGTTGTACCCATGTTGGTGTACACGTTCAGCAAGATGGCCGGCACTGTGGAAAGGCTCACTGCCCGGGGAGTGGCGACGGTCGGTGTGGGCTTCCCCGCTACGCCGCTTAACAAGGCGAGAATACGGTAAGTAATAAATTCGCCATGACGTGATATAATAGCACAGTGTAATAAAGAGATACAGTGGTCCAACGCGTTTGAAGTCGCGCGAAATGCCGCTTTTGTGTAGGTATTCATCATTGCTGCAGGGTTGTCACAATTATGTGTTTTATTATAAATCTGTTCTACATTTTGTGTATTCGTAGTATGTGTATGTAGAGTACTAGGAATAAAACAAAAAATATATATATAGAAGTGTTTTATTATAATGAAGAGTTTTATTATAAAAAATACAAATGCGTATACAAAAGCTCAGGGTTAGCATGATATATAGATATCAATTGATATATATCGTATATATATCATGATAATTATATTATATCAATTGATATTTATGCTTGATATATATCAAAATTGATATTTATATTTAAAAATGTAAAATAATGTTTTAAATGTAAAAAATCTTACATCAACACAGGTCTTATTTTCCGAGAGTTTCACAAGCCTAGGTCTTCAAAACCTGCTATTTGACACGACATTAAATAATCATAGCCATCTACGCGGCTTGTAACGGCTTATGACACCCACGTGACCCCCTGTTTCTCGGAAGAAAATTCCTTGTTTGTTATTATACTATTGTTATACCATTTATAGCATGTGTCAAATTAATTCGACTGATAAAATTAATACACTTTTTTTTCTTCTGGTTATAAACAAAAGTCATTTCATGGATTTAAGACTTAAATTGATACTTAAAAGTATCTATCGTTGATTTTTAATTTATTTGAAACTTTGAATATCAATAATAAATAAATGAGTTTAATTTTATTTCCCAATTCCCTATCTTCAATTTATCAGACATACAAATTATTTCGATTCAACTATTACGAAAAAACATATCAGAGTATGAAATTTGTATGTAATTTTGAAAATATCAAAAATATCAAAAAATCAAAAATATCGGATAAATATCAAAGATATCTGATATTTTGATATTTATTATAAATATCGGATATTTACGAACCCTGCAAAAGCTACAAATGCGAAACTGAAAGGTATTTTCGACATTTGGATTTACTAGTTTTTAGATGGCGATTGTTGAATTTGACGATGTAGTTAGTAAATTCTCATACGTAGATACAATTTTATTAAAAATTCTGACGGGAAACAGGCGCATGGTTTTGTATTAAAATTAATCTTCTTTAGCTGTTCATATAATTGACCATTGTAAATAAGTACCTACATACAACTCAAACGAAACACTGTCGCAAACCACTTAAACAATCAAATTAAAAAGCGTCAACCCCGGCTGACGTGTCCCAAGCGAGTGTATGGCAGCTTGGGCTTGCTACCGCTCCTCTCTCACCCCGCACGCCCCGCACGATTGCTCTGTCTAGACGTGTCCGTTGGACGACTGTAGGTAAGTTCTATAGGCTGTGATAATAGTGTCATCTTAGATAATTATTGTCATGGGATACTCATCCCAACTTACCTGTCCGGTAGTTGTGGTATAGTATACGGGTATGCGACCCCCGAATCTATCCTATCCCTTGCCCTCCTGGGTGGTAATATCCTACAATTCCTATTTCCCACTCTAACTTACCAATCTTGCTTTCCACACCACCTATCCTTCCCTTTCCCTATTCCAACCCTCTCCGCCAATCCGTGGGAAGGCAATGGATAATCATAAAAATAATTTAACTATCCAAAATGGCGGCGATGTGGTCGCCACCCATCACGTCTCGTTTCTCGAGGAGGCGAAAAGTGGCCCATGGAGAGTTCGCTTCGCTATGTTGAATGTAAGAGGAGGAATGGATGGTAAGAATGAAAGTGGACGAAGCGAAACAATACATAATTATGTAAGGATCGTAGCAAGTGGAAAGAAGTGGTCTCTGCCTACCCCTATGGGAAAAGAGGCGGTCTCTGCCTACCCCTATGGGAAAAGAGGCGGTTTCTGCCTACCCCTACAGGGAAAGAGGCGGTCTCTGCCTACCCCTACGGGGAAAGAGGCGGTCTCTGCCTACCCCTACGGGAAAGAGGCGTGATTATATGTATGTATGTATTATCTTAAATAGGGTGACTTACGTCCGAGTAAGTACGCGTACTAATAGCTCGATGACCTTATTCGCCTATATGTCACCGTAAATACGCGTACTTAAAAACCGTCGCGCAAACTCGTCGGCGAACAAACACGTCAAACATCTTTCTCGTAACCCGAACATGTGTCACCTCTGCGAGCCTCTTTGTTTGATATTTTTGGTCTGAAAATTATCTGAATAAGAAATAGGTATCCGAATTTATTCGTAAGAACTGTTAATCTAATTTTATATGTTCACAATATAACCAAATTTATATGGGCTATAAATTTATAAATGTGTTTTTTTTTATAAAAGAGTATGTATTTACCTTTAAAATATATGACGTAGTTTCAAGTACATAATAATTTATTATAAATTATGTAAGTAGGGTGAAAAGGGATGCTGCTATAATTCATAAAGTTAGGAAAAAATCCTAAATAACACGGTATCTTCTGTCGATGACCGCGACATCGCAATGTATTGTGACTTTGTGACCAAGCTATAACATATGACACCGATTTTAGCCGAGTAAGTTTGCGATCTTAAAAACCGCGCACATTCAAGTACACACATTTGTCACATCCTCTTCCGACAACTTTAATTTCACATGTATTTTGTTTATGGTTTTATAGAAAACCATTAGAATACATAAGGCATAATATCGATTTGCAGATTCTGTCTATCGGCGGCGCATACTCGGGAACAATTGGAGCGCTGTCTCGATGCCATCGAAGAGGTCGTGGATGAAGTAGGCCTGCGCTATTCCCGAAAATACCCGCGCCAGCACTAACGTCCCGCACGCACGCCAGCGTACACGCACGTAAATATCAACATGTGTATCTATGGCCATCTTACAGTTTCCATTTAATTGCACAATTTTTGTGAATATAAAATGCGACCTTTAGCACAAGAAATCACTCCCGCAGTTATTATATTTTCGAGTGCACATAAAAATAACCTAATATTATAATTCTGCAATAACCTTAGCATTGAATTTGAACATTAGTAAATGATCACAAATGAAACTCGAGACCAAAATGTGTGACCCTAGCGCGAGCATGTTACAGGAAAACATTTGTGAGATCCCAGTGTGAGGTACGATTGTCTGTTATTCGTCTAAAGTTATACAACTGATGTATGCTAGAGGTGAATTTGAGATTTGATCGAGCAAATTTCTTACGGGATATTATTGTTAACCCGCCCTTCTTCGTAAAATAGTTAGTAGTTAAATATAGTTTTAGATCGACAATAATATCATAATCGAATATCGACAAATAACTGTTACATAGTTCTAAAAATTGTTAAATTCTCGTTGCATTTAATCATCTTTTTCGATCTTCAACAATCTTTTAGGTAGTCTTAAACTAATCTACTATTTAATACTAGTTCAATCTTATCATATTATAATATTATTATTTTAATCAAAATGCTGGTTTTCCATTCTGTCTCGGCTATGTTTTGCTCTCAGAGAATAAGGAAAATTGTTGTTATTGTAAAATACTATCAAGTGCCTATCAATAAAGTATATACATATTGTGTTAAAGGTACATGTTGTAAGACGTGTGTGTTTACCTTTTATACATAAACTTATGTTTATGGATTATAACATTATTATGTTGTTGGTTGTTGCCTTTTGAAGTACCCTTATTATTGCATTTAAAGATAAAGAGTAGACATACATTTATTTTAACTCTCCATTTGACATTATCATCATAATATATTTTGGGCCTGCTTCGTAAAATGTCACGATATCTAATATATAAAATTTCCATGTCACAATGTTAGTTACCGTACTCCTCCGAAACGGCTTTACCGATTTTTACCTAATTTTATATGCGTATTCAGTAGGTCTGAGAATCGACTACTATCTATTTTCCAAATCTATACTAATATTATAAAGCTGAAGAGTTTGTTTGTTTGTTTGAACGCGCTAATCTCAGGAACTACTGGTTCGAATTGAAAAATTCTTTTGGTGTTGGATAGTCCATTTATCGAGGAAGGCTTTAGGCTATATATCATCATGCTAAGCTCAATACGAGCGGAGCACCAACCAAGAATGTTTCAAAATCGGGGGTTATTTTTTCCTTTTGAGAGCTTTCGCTGCATACGCTGCGGAAACGGTTAAAGTTTCGCTAAAATGATGTATGACAGAATTGTTCCCCTTTAAAAGTTCTAAAAAAAAGTCCGCGACAGTACATGTCTATCTTTTAAGGTTGGCTCACAATAACCTTTTTATGCTAACCAAATTTGTTCCAAAATTAAGCATTAACTGTGAGGGTGTTTTCATAAAGATGATATTAATCCTTATCCAAGTAAATACGTTATTCATTACAAGCATTTAATTTAGAAGAAATTTGCCGTTTACATCATTTGATTTCAATGAGTATTTTAGAAGATATCGCAGTAATAAAATAATCGGGCGCGCGGCGGGCAGTCGCGGGCAGCTTTCGCGCTTATCCTCAACGTAAATGAAGTCGCCGGTATATTTTAGCGATATCCCAATTCCCAAAGTAACTGTTCCACGCGGACGAAGTCGCAGGCAAAAGCTAGTAATTTATAAGGCAAAACAACGTTTGCCGGGTCAGCTAGTTAACTATAAAGAAAGCAGCAACGAAACTTCCGAATAAGCTAACTGGACACTTTTTACAAAATTGTGAAACAGGCTCTTAAAAAATAAATAATATTAAGTACATTATCGATTGCCTAGTGAACTGAAACATATCTTTCATTATTTAAAGTATTTTCTAATATCTCTAATATTACAATATTTTAGTGTAACGGTATTATACATTTCAGGACAATATTATATTTATTTGTGCATTACTTTTGTATTTTATATTTAGTGCGTAAAAAAAATATTTAAGTAAGTGTATACAGTATATCGTATGTTTAATTATCTTCTAAGACAGGGGTCTTAGTTTTAGTACTGTAATGCAAATGTGACAAATTTATATTTTTTTATTTGGTTAATGTCTTATGTCGGGTTTCAATGGTTTTTTGTCGGTAGTTTATCTATTCAATCGCCTTTTTATTGGATGACGCTAACGCGTTAACCAATCAAAAGCAAATACTGCCGACAAAAAACCTTAAAAACCCGGCATAAATAACTATAAAATGTCTGCCAAAGTTTCGGTATATAATACTAATTTAGTTTTTTAACTAATTGTAATTAAAGTAATTTGTATGCTTTCCACCAGTGGCTTGTGATTCATGTAAGCTTAGTTCTCAAGATTATAATAATCTACTAAGTATATTTCTTTACGTACAATTCCAATATTTTTCTCTAATATTACATAATATTAGCTAAGTTATATTAATAATAAGTACTAGTAATTATAGTAATTACGCGCATACACAAACACATCTTTCAATTAAGTTTGGCACAATCATCAACACTTTCAGTAGCAAGAGTAAACTAATATGGATCATCCTCAAAGTATATTTGTTAAGAATGTTATTCCCTTGACAATCTACAGTATCCTGCACTATTTAAAAGTAATATACACATAACAGCCATTCCATAGAACATTTGGATTTACTTTTATTGCATTGATTCGAATAAATCGAATAAACCGCTAAGCTTAATAATGTAAGAGTTCTAGGCGTTGATGTACGATACCTAGAGACTTCGCACTACATATTTTATAAGCAAAATGTGTTCCACGACAAAAATCGACCTATGACAATTCATATCTTTAAAATTTTAGGGTCTATTTTATTATTAAGATCAGAACTTTTTAACAACTACTGAACTGAAGCTCTATTATACCGGACATTCTTGTGTTAATTTTGTATACTGTGTGACGTCACAGATATCGTACGTCGACGTTTCTAGGGGACCATCTTGTGATGTTGGACTTTGGGTATTCCCACTGAACAAGCTGCCTATGCCGGCCACACCGCTGTTGTTATGTTTCATAGAATATTAGCTATATGGTCACATAATTATGTTGTACACAATAAATTATTTTTATCACACTTTAGATCTTTGTTTTTATACCATATTAGCTGTTGCCCGCGGCTCCGCCCGCGTAAATATAGCTTTTTCGAGGTCGCGATGCGGTGACTGATGCAAAAAATAGATAAAAACTAAAAACAATCCTTTATGCGGATTATATATCATGCTAAAATTTCAGCTCGATCGGTGCAGAACTTTTTGAGTTTTTGAAGCGTACACAAACCAACATAACACTTTTATATATATAGATTGTCTTCATGATTTGTTTTGTATTGATTTATGTTCGATTAACCTTACTGTAGTTTTTGTGAAGTTTACTAGAAATGTTGTGTTCATAATACATTGCAGTAAGTATGTTACAAAATTTTCTAAGCCATTAATATAAATACATATAATAATACTAAACAAGTACTAAACGATGTTATTATCAAAGATATTTTATCTACCAAGTCATGGGAAAGAGGACAGACACCTACGGGCCCTTATCATGCAAGTTGTCTTGAAACTTTATTTTCTTATAATACATGCAATATCAGAGCACGCCTACTAAATGCTTCTTCTTCTTCTTCTTAATGATTTAAGAGCTTTGCTCTTGTCGGTAGAGCTTCCACTATTTCTCTCTGTCCTCTTTAAAGACCTTTAGCTCCATATAAGACATGACATTTACATTTTCTATCACTTGATTAATATAATTTTTCTCGGCCTTCTCCTCCCCTCTTCTATTGTTTATTATTTAAGCCTGAGGGGCGTATAAAAAATGCGATTTTTTTTATTACGTCAATCATTTCTAAGTTTATCGATAAACCCCCTTATTCTAAAATTCATGTAACAATATTATCTCCTTTAAAGTATTAAGATAGTATTGATGTAGCACTTCCTCGTTAGACATTAAATAAATACTAAATGCTATGCACTTTTATGTGTACCTAGTACCTACATACTTTTATACTTACTAGGTCATACGCAGCTCATAATACTCAAAACATAACCTACTTAAAATATGACCTTTACCTCTTCCATGAATCATATTATGTAGAATTCGTTACGGCTAAAATTAATATGAATTTAATCAATACTTAGTAAGGTGGACTGATATTTTAATGTGCCTTCTGCTTATTCAAATCCAATATTTATGTTACCACGAGCAGAAGACCCTGAAGTCTTATCTCATATTTAGTGATTAGACACAAAATTTAATCATTTTTTGTCATAAAGATAGTACCTATAGGTTTCCTATAGGTTTCCTATAGGTACTTATCAACAAAACTCTATTATGTTTATGAGCGATGGATATTTATGGTTCCGTACCCAAAGGTAGGTAATAAAACGGGAACCTGTTACTGAGAATTCGCTGTCCGTCCGTCCGTATCTGTCTGTCACCAGGCTGTATCTCATGAACCGTGACACCGTTGAAAATTTCACATATTATGTATTTCTGTTGCTGATAAAATAACAAATACTGACTAAAAACAGAGTAAAATAATTATTTAAGGCGGCTCGTATACAACAAACGTGATTTTTTTGCTGTTTTGTACGGAACCCTTCTTGCGACTCGCACTTGGCCGTTTTTTTATCAAGTTCACAAATTGTGTAATGACTAATATACCTAATGGTAGAGTTTTATTCACTACTTCGAAATAAAAGAATAAAGAATTGTTAATAGAAATTTGTAAAGGAATCACATTGTTTTGCATCAAATATACCTAATGTAAGATTTACAGTAAAATATATACACAACCACACACAATATTAATGTACCTAATGTTCACGAAGATAAGATTAACGAAACCTCGTCTTCCAGAAATGTGGTCGATGATTTAATAGTTATCGATTTCGTAGATACCTACTGATAAACAATATCTGCAGATAACTACATGTGCCCATTTCAGGTTTTAGTGCCCGCAAACAGTGCCCGTTGCGGCGAACCGCATTTATATTCCTACGAAAAATAATTCAATTGAAATTGCGAATTTCTGTGAACTTTTGATAGCGTAAATGCCTACGTCCCGCGGTTTGTCGCTCAGTTCAAACGTTTGCTCGCAAGTATTGTGTGGTATATAATAACAGTATCATTAATTTATTTGCACTTAATTGTAATCTGCACTTAATTGTACATGTGTATTATGATAATTTTTGTGAAGTGTTTCGATATCTGTGACTAATAAGATACGAACGGTTGTGATTATTTACTTACATGTGTATGATTAGTTCGTATAGAGTGTTAACTTGTTGAGATTTGTTATGGTTTACGTAGTAGCGAGCTATGTACTTGTTTTGGGTGTGCTTGAGTGCGGCGCTGTATGCGGCAGGCGAGTGCGCGAGCGCCGACGACACTGTGACCGTCGTGCAGAAGGGGTGAGTTATCGATGCACTTTAATCCATATCGGACCTACTTTGCTAAGTTCAAATACGCTCATCGAACATCTGTTGAGTGTATAAATCATTTTAATAGTAGTGTATAATTACAGTACGATACGATGTAACTATGCTATCAAAGGAAAGTTTTTGCAAAGGTTTCTTTAGCATCGGTTACGGTATTTTAGTAAATTTAAGAACACCTTAAACGTATTCTAAGATGGTTTTAATTTTAAACGTTGTACTTAAGTTTTCAATATTATTTTGAGTATTTTTATGAACGTTAAACATATTACATACCTTATATGGATGTTCGATGGGTTTATCTATCAGCGAACCATTTTACAGGAAATCCATAATAATTAAAACACACTCAACAATGTCGCTGGGTCATTAGTCATCAGGTTTGGTAAAATCAACTACGGATATTTTGGGCATATGATCTACTGCTTAAATAAAGACATTTTAGCAGAAAAATAATTGTCATACTTACTCAAAAAAAAATGTTTTTCTTTATATGGGCGAGTTTGCGTTTTGCGGAGAGTCACTCATACAAAAGATGATTTTTACTTTGAGTATGACAAATATTTTTTTGCCTAAACGTCTTTACATAAGCAGTGATTCACGTGCCCGAAGTATCCGTTATTAATTTTCGAATACGTTATATATGACTATTGACTAGGTACATTAAATTCGTGCTAGACCTGCGGTCTCCTGATAAACTTGTCTATTCTTAGCTACATTTTTGTAAGTTGTTCCACAACATTTTTTAAGGAAATCTTTTTAGAATTGATTTCATTAATTTAATAGTTTCATATTCGAATATTAATGTGACTGTGATATACCAAAGAAATCATAGAAATAAAATATCTAGGCAGTGGACTTGGAACAGGAAATGGTATGTTGACTTAAAATTAGTTCACATAATATAACGACTGATAAAAGTGCGAATCGTACGCCAAAACGGCGTTGTTTTGATTCTGATAACAGTTGGGCACTCCAGTGTCCACTAACAAGTTTAATTATATCAGTTATCATCGTATGCCGGTCAAGGTCATTGATTTCAAAAAAATAATTCCTGTTGCTAATCGTTCCGTGTTGCTTTTTATACTAAGGTCATTAGAAGTATAGATCTCTACATTTACATATTATGATGTTTATACGGGGTTTTACAGCTTACTCAATAATTCTGCAAGGACATTCTGCAACATAATACCTATACTTACCTAAATTCTAAAGGAGCTTATATTTCTTGTACAGCTAAAATATTTTCTTTATAATAATAATTTATCTTACAACATTCTATGTTTCAGATTAACTTTCAACGACGTCCACGTGCTCCCTCTAAATAGTTCGGTTGAGTACATACTTCATTTCAAGTCGGTAAGTTCATAGATACATTGCCCGATATTTTATAATAGAATATTATAATACAACTTAGTATGTATTTTATAATACAACGCTAAGTTAGGTTAGACCTTAATTGTGATGTGACTGTGATATATCTGGACAGGTTGGTCCTAATAATAATCTAATAATCAATCATAGCTGTCAATGTTTTATTTACGGTACCTACGCAAACAAATCTTGAACCAAAGATTCAAGTTCATGACTATGTGCAACCGCTCTAATGAGTACAACAAACTTCCATATAACCGATCGTACAGCGACCACACAAGTCACAACGATCGTACCATCCGCTTCGTCCGAGAATTTCAATATAGAAATCCTCCGATTGTTTCACATATCCTAATAATATTTTATTTTATTTTCCTTGAAAAATAAAATAAAATATTATTAGGATCAGTGTCCAAAAAATTGTATTATAAGGTTTTGTAAAATAAATTACGGATATTTTGGGTATATGATCTACTGCTTATTATAAAGACGTTTAGGCAAAAAAAATTGTCACACTCAAAGTAAAAAAATCATCTCAAGTATGGGTGGGTGACTCTCCGCTCAACACAAACTCGCCCATATAAAGGAAAAACAATCAATGTTTTTCGCGCATGACAATTATATTTTTCTGCCTAAACCTCTCTCAATAAGCAATAGATCATATGCCCAAAATATCCGTAATTGATTTTACAGGAACTTATATTATATTTTCACTTTTCAGCCGGAGAGCTTTGAGCTGCAGCCGAGCGTGCTGTGGGCGCACACCAGCGCCGGCGACGACACGCATCCTGTGCTCATCACGGTGCGCCAGCGTTCCGGTAACTATTGGCTATATTCTATACAGTATACAGTATAGGTACACTGTACACTCTATCCCCCATAAGTACTAATAAAAATATATACACATAATAACTTAAATAACGTTGCTGTCTTTGTCTGTTATGTGACTTTTCCAACGAATCAAATAAAGACAGCAACACAAATTTATCTATTTTTATTAGAAAGGGGGTATGTTTTATTATAACGGCGCTTCGATGTATGGAACATTCTAGTATGTCGCGGTGCTTACAAAACAAAGTTGTTTACCAGTACACTTGGTAATAATAGAACATTCTAGTATGTTGCGGTATTTACAAAACAAAGTTGTTTACCAGTACAATTGGTAATAATAGAACATTCTAGTATGTTGCGGTGTTTACAAAATAAGTTGCTTACCAGTACAATTGGTAATAATAGAACATTCTAGTATATTGCAGTATTTACAAACCAAAGTTGTTTACCAGTACAATTGGTAATAATAGAACATTCTAGTATGTTGCGGTGTTTACAAAATAAGTTGCTTACCAGTACAATTGGTAATAATAAGTAGAACATTCTAGTATGTTGCGGTGTTTACAAAAGAAGTTGTTTACCAATACAATAATATATAATAAACTAAAGCAAATAGAATGTTCTAGTATAGTCGGTATAAAAAGGGCAGCGATCGACCACTGTCAGTTTTGTGAAAGTACGAGTGTTCGTCGAGTTAATTTCAAGCGATACCTAAAGTGAATGGTGCGATTACTCTCTGTGATTCCGGCTACGATTACGACTGCTTGCGATTTGGACATTTCGGCGTGTTGGAAGACCAGATTTGTGTTAGTGTAGAAATTCGTGGAAAATAAACTCCCTCAGAGGAAACTAGTGTTTTAATCCGAATATCGGGCGTAATCCGTAAAAGAACAATATTATGTATTAGTTCATTTCATTCATCATTAGTGGTGGCAGATATGTATTAGTGCCGTAGAGCAGTAAGCTGCAGCTTCGAAAGTTCCGGGTAATGGAGACCAGGCCCGGGGGACCTACAAACTCTCTACCTTAATGATATTAACGGGCGGAGCTTTTTACCACTCTAGAGGTTCGCCAACGTATTGTTTTTAAGCCTTTTGCCGTAAAAAAAATCTGTAGTGTGCTGAAACCGAGCTTTGGGCTTAAAAGCGTGAACCGTAGTCCTAAAGCCGTATCTAACATAATATTCATAAATATTACTTTGTATTTCAGGTGCTCTGACATGGCAGCTGCCGTACAGGTCGGAGGAACAGGAGCTGAACGAGCTGGAACGCACGCTTTGCCCAGACGACACCGCCGAACGGCGCGGTGATGATGATGGTTGCGGTAATAGATATTTATAATAACAAACATACTGTTGATTAGTATACCTAATATATAACACAATACCTAAAAGTATCCCTGTAATATCTACCTAGGTCGCAAATAAATTCCCACTTTCATATCTTTATTAATTAATTTTAGTTTTCACTTTACTATCATATTAAATAAATTATTAACACCCAATTATACCGCAGTGAACGAATGGGGCTCGTTTTCGCTGCACGTGTCGACGTCGTGTACGAGCACGTCGCTCAGCGTGCGCGCCTCACGGGCGTCCACGTGGCACATGAAGATCGACACGTCGCTCTCCGTCGCTGCCACACTGGTGAGTAGAGGCATAAGTACGAAATAGACGCGTAGCCTACACTGCAAGTTACACCGGTATAGTTCGCGCAACGAATTAAGATCTTTCGACAAAAGTAGTGGGGGTATGCGCAAAAGTCAGTTTTTGGATGTGTTTGGCGGTAGCGGGCTCGGGCGGGGAGGTGTGGATGCGCCGAACGCATGCCGAACGTGGCTGCCGACACACTATTGGTACGTTAGTAATATATATTCTTTGCTATTGGTCACATGCGCGAACGACCCCCTCCACTTTCACTGAGCGCTCATAAAACGTTACGCGACCTGTACATAATAGGACAGGCTGCGTCTAGTTTGGGGGAATGTAATAGCTTGCAAAGTTGTTTATTGTATTGAAAATAAACTATTTATAATAATATAGTAATAATATCAATGGACGCTTCACACCTCGTCAATCTGGTCCCGTGGTAAGTATCTGAAAAATGTGTGTTACGGGGACCAGACAATGCAGGGAAGTACATTTAATATTTTATACTATACATATAATTAATATAAGATTTTTATTATAATATACACACATTTAATACACAATACACATCCGTTACCCAGGAACAGAAAACTTTTTGTTCCCTCGGCGGGATTCGATCCCGCGACTCCGACTAGAGCGCCAACGCGCTTATCACTGAACTACATAGGTCGACAAATTTGTGTATTTAAGTGTAAATTAATACGTCTACCCGCAGTGGGCGCCGCGTACGCTGCATTACCGCTTCGGATCCGAGACCGACGTGCGACTCGTCATCAGCTCGGAGACGGATATATGCGCCACGGTCATCGTGCAGAACTACACGGTAACTGCTAAATAATAAATTTAGTCCTACTTAAAATATGCAAGGTGCCTTGGGTTAATTCCACAGTTTTGGTCTGTCATTTCAAAATAATCAATATATGAATAAATGAATGTATTTATTGAGTTATATCATAACTTGATGGCTAATTTCTCATAAATATTGAAATTATAAATGGTATATTTATTATTTAAATGTAGGGTTTTGTAACATTGTCATGATTTAATGATATGGGGGAAATTACGACATAATGTGGGAGAATTCCGTAATTATTGAAATCTCGACTTTACAGAACCTGTGCATTAGGTATACATTGCATATAATATCAATAAAAAACGATTAGCTATAATATATAAAAACTCATATTTAATTTACTTACCAGAATTTCGAAATATACAATATTTACATGTTGGAGTTATTGCGAATCAACAAAAATGACGCAAAAAACACAAATCGAAGAAAAATTTACATAAAGTACGCCTCGTCGCTGATTTTACCGGGCGGCAATTGATGCAGCCAAGACAAACAAATTTACCGCTAAACTAATGTTCCCATTTTAAGAAATTTTGCTTGTTTTAGTAGATTTAAATTAATTTCGGAATTTCCCCATTTTCGGAATTACCCCAAGTCACTATATATAACTAATGTATAACAGATACTACAAATACTATATTTTAACTAATAACTTTCTATTCCGTAAAAAAATCAATAAAAAAATAATAACAAGAAGTCATAGGATCTACTGATAATATGCATGGTAACTTTAACGTAAGCTTCGGCAGATTAGCATCTTGGATTGAGAAATAAACTTTTTTTTATTTTCAGTGTCCTATCGTGCAAAATCTGCTAGATACATCAGTCGGCATGATGCGAATGACGATGGTGCGATCTGCTGCTGTTCAGATATCGGTACATCCATTATCTATACTTACTTTAAAACTGTTAGTATAATAATTTATTTCGACAAAATAACAATTTTTAGTATAATATCTAATAGCTAACTACTTAAAATATTAAAACTAGAACAACTTTAAAACTTGTATTTTCATGCACAGTGTTTGCTATCGAACTTTTCCGAAACAGCTAGGTTGATTTTTTGTGTATTTGATTGGTCTGAGCATAGATCGTAGACTATTTTAGAAACCCACAAGTGATAAGGAAATTGGTTTTTCCAATGGTAAAACATTGTTTGTTGTGTCGTAAAACATAATCCTCATTATAAATGTGAAAGTTTGTGAGGATATCTGGATGGATGGATGTTAGTTACTCTTTCAAGCAAAAGCTACTGAACGGGTTTCGATGGAATTTAGTTTGGTAGTAGTTTTGGCTCTAGATTAAAACAGGCCACTTTTTGTCCCTAAATAGCACAGTGTTCCTTTGGGATACTGTAATTACGCGGGCGAAGCCGCGGGAAACAGCTAGTACGTGTGTTATATAGCTCATGTGATGTTCGGTAGCGCAGCGCGAAACGTACCCGATGGGTTTCTACGTGACGATGATAGTGATGCGCGCGGATGAGGCGTGCAGCGGCGTGCTGGAGGCGGAGTCGGACTGGCTGTACGAGTCCGCCTTATATCTACATATCAACAGCGCCGCGCGCAACGCTGCGCAGCGACAGAAGACGTTCACGCTCACTGTACAGGTACTGGAGTGTGCGTTTCTGTCACTACTTACCGTGAGGAAGTTAACTACAAACGTATTTTATTTTTATTTTATTCGGAAAACTAACAGCTTATAATTAAACACAATTAGTTTACACATATATACGCCAGAGTGCCAATTAAAAGTTTTCACTTATAGCTATGGTATCTAATTAGTTACAACTGTTTGCCACTAGGGGCGTTGTTACAATGCCAGTTTGCAGTTAATTTCTTCACGGCGACTATAGTGACAAAAACTCGCATTCCGCACTCAGTTTGGTATGTGGTAAGTGATTTAACAGCCTCAGTGGTCTAGTGAGCTTGGCTCTCGACTCGGAGGTGGTGGGTCAAATTCCCGCGTTGGAACAACAAAAATGTTGTTTCGAAGTCTGGTTAGGATTATGCAGGCTGATCACCTGATTGTGTGACAAGAAAGATGATTTATGCGGATGGGCATGTAAAAAGTCGGACCTGCGCCTGATCTCCAGTCGTGTCGGTCATCCCACTAAGGTCCGTCACCGTCATCGGTGTGGGGAGCTATTAGAAGTGATTCCAACATATTCTATACTTATTACTTATGTAATTTTTGACGAGGTGTTAAAATATGAAACATAATTATTATAGTTTGTCTACATAGGGACACTGATGGTCACGCTTCTAAGGGTTCAATCGGTAGTTTTGGATTCGTTTGGATGTTTTACTTCAGTGCGGTCAGGACGCTTTCTTTGTCTATATAATTATTACTTCATACGAGAAAGCTGACCGTGTGCAAGTGACTGTTCTCTTTGTATCCAAAGTTTACGGAATGATGTTGTATAATATTAAAAATTTGTTCCTTTAGTAAGTAATATTTTTAAAAAATCATGAGATATGTTGGTATAGAGGGCGCTGTCGCGAGCGCAGTATTTGTGGGCGGGCGCCGCGACGCTGGCGCTGTTCGCGCTGTTCTACGCGCTGGTGGGCGCTCTCGTGCTGGCGCAGCGCTGGCCGCCTTTCGCCAGACACGTGCTGCCGCGCGCCGTGCTCGCTGATCACACAGACAGTGTCGGTGCGTGCATTGAATAAGTGATTTCGTGTAAATGAATAACATAGAACCGTTAAATTGACACCGACGGATAAATTATTGTATTTTCATATTGAATGCATCGTTATTAAAAGTAATTCTAATTATTTATTTTTAGCGGTAGAAGATGCCCAGAGTAGTGCAGCTCCGGTGACTCGCCGTCGACGAGACTCAGGTTAGTTTCACATATTTTATTTTATTTTATTGTATTCGGAAAACTTACAGCTTACAGATAATTACAATTATGATACATTTATAGACACCATAAAGCCAATTAAAAGTTTTCACTGATAGGTAAGAGACTAAGTATACAGTTGTGACTCAAGTTTTAACCATAAGGTGTTGTAACAGAAAGTATAAATAAAAGTAATAATAATAATAACATAATACAAATTTAAACTTAATTTAAGACTAAGTAAATACTAAGTACCACATCATGCTACGAGTTGCGATTAAAATTAAAAAGAAATAAGGGGCGGCACCAGAAAAGGTCGAGTATAATATTTATATTGGCTAATATCAAAAGTTAAACGTTCTTGTTATTATATAAGGTTTGATAAAATCAATTACGGAAACTTTGGGGTCATGATTTACTGCTTGTATAAACACGTTTAGGCAAAAAACTTTCAATTTTTATTTTGTCTAAACGTCTTTACACAAGCAGTAAATCACGTCCCCAAAGTTTCCGTAATTGATTTTTACCAAACCTTATATAAGTCACCGTTATTCGGTATTCCATAGCGAAAACTTCAAAATAATGCATTGTAGACGCCACATACGATAGCAGCGACAACAGCGACAGTGACGATGAGTACGAGTCGACCTCGCCCTCCCACGCCGGCCAAGCGTCGCCGAATGACGTCACCGGCCACAGCAGCGCGCACGAACAAAATGGCGGCATCTACATCGACACCGCTTATGATACCAGCGCACCGGGTAGAGACGATACGGGGACTGAGAGTCAAAGACAGGTATAATTTTCTACAACAGGTAGTGTATGTCTACAGAAGGGTTGTGATGGGCTACTATACCCTAATCCTTCTCATGTTAATTTATAGAAAACTGAACCCTAGCTGAAGGGTTAGTTATAGTTTTCACTGGTCAGTTGATAAAGAAGACATGCTGCTTATTATTTATTTTCTTTTAAGGATCCGGTGTTTCAGACATGTTATATTTTAATTATATAAATACAATAATTTTTTAAAGAAGTTTTGGCAAATAAAGTCAATAGCCATAGAATAAATATTTAAAAGTTGTATGAAATTAAATTTCAAACGTTGTGTAGGGTCCATTCGGCTTACCCGCACGTTTACACCTAGCAGCGCTGGCGCGGCGCGGACACCGCACGCTGCGCGCGCGCTCCGACCGCTACCTATACACGCTCGCTACGGTCGCCGTGTTCTACGCGCTGCCCGTCGTGCAGTTCGTCATTGCGTTTCAAGTTGTAAGTAGAATAATGTTATAGTAGAATAAAAATGTGTTACTAATGATTATTTTATAAATGTTAAGTGACACATTAAAGATTAACAAAAAAATAAGTATGAGCTAATTTTTTATTTTTAATGTTTGGCCTTGACGTAGCATATTATTCGTAGATATGTTTTTAGGTTATAATTTTCATTAAAGCTTTAAAATCTGTGTGTTCTGAGGTGATGAACGTGTCGGGCTCGCTGGACATCTGCTACTACAACTTCCTGTGCGCACACCGGCTCGGCGCGCTGAGCGACTTCAACCACGTGCTGTCGAATCTCGGCTACCTACTTCTGGGCGCGCTGTTCCTGCTACAGGTGCGCCGCCGTCGCCGCCGCCGTAAGCGACAGCCGCGACACGAGGTGAGAGGGATTGAAAGCCAACCACTTGTGACGTGCACCTACAACCTTAACATTTTGAGAGCAAAAAAGATCTGAAATAGGACTGTTTTATATTCTGTATTCCAACGAAAATTCTGATTTCTGAACGCACCTATAAATATACTTGACAGCCAAGTGACACTGGTGGGGTCTTTTTACGCTACTGACGGAACAAACATGAAATGTTTGATAGATTTCCTACCTACCAGTAAGTACCTAAAGGGAAATTTAATTGTCGTTTTTATTATTTTATTTTCCTCCGATTTTCCCAATATTTTTTACCTTTTCAACATTCCCTGACTTCCACAAAACTAGCTAATTAGTAAAAGTAACTAGCCAAATCGGTCCAGCCGTTCTCGAGTTTTAGTGACACAAAGAAACTGCAATCCATTTTTATAAATATGAAGAAGAAGATAGGAACATCTCTTGATTAAGAGAATAATAAATTATAGTCTCTGTGATTCATCATAATCACCGGCCACTATCGTCCCCGCTGCTGGTGTTGAGTGGGATTTGCTAGACTTGCCTACTTTTGTTTTATGAAAAACTAGCGACCCGCCCCGGCTTCGCACGAGTACAATACTGATACTAATACTACAGAATGTCTTAAAACCTCTAACGAAACGAAATTCAGTCAAAACAAACAGAAACAAATTAATATAGGTACCTACTAAAACTCAATGAAATAAGTAGGTGGGTATACTTTTATCTTATGAAATGCCATATATCTAAACTCCCCTCCCGCACGCGCACTACTTGGTGACGCCCACTTCGCAACGGGCCGTGCAGCAGAAATCGTAATATTTTAATTTCGCCATAACTTCAAAACCAAACGTCCAATTTTAATCATTCAAAGACCAAATATTATCTACATAAACTGTACTTAGTGATGAAATAATTTATTTTGATGAGGATTAACAGCATGAGTAAATTAGATTTCTAAATAAAAAAATGGTTGCTGTGTCTCGCTCGACATAGATAGGTATAGTGTGTCGCGGACTTTTTTGTAGATATTTATAAGATCTACAATTAATTAGAACATTTTATGGTTCTATCTTTTATAGTTTAGGCAGCGTACGCAAAATAAGTAACTTTTCTGGTTGATTTTTACACCTTGTGTCCGAAAAACCCATATATCTTACGGAAGTCTATTTTTTCCAAAATAAAATTTAGCCTATGTTACTCGTCGATAATGTAGCTTTCGGATGGTGAAAGAATTTTTGAAATCGGTCCTGTACTTTTTGAGCCTATTCATTACAAACAAACAAACATACAAACAAAGTTTTCCTCTTTATAATATTAGTGTAGATTACAGCAGTCATTTCGTAAAACACTAGCCATTGCACTAATTCGCTGTCTGCCCACAGGAGTACGGCATACCGGCGCACTACGGGCTGCTGTCGGCGCTAGGGCTGGGCATGATCGTGGTGGCGCTGCTGTCTGCCAGCTACCACGTCTGTCCCAACCGCCTCAACTTCCAGTTCGGTATGACGATCTTTTATACCGAAGTTGTATTAAAGGTCTGGCAATAGGGAATATGCATAAAATATAAAAAAAAAATAACTTAAAACATAATAATATGATACTAGACTGAATAATATAGGCAATGGCGAGAAAAAATTCAATATCCGTTGATAAATGAGCAAGATATGAGCGGTCAAAGTTTATAATCTATCTCTTTCTAGCAAAACGAAATTTAGTATGAAATTTCTATGAAAGTCGTGTTATGTGACGGCACACGTCCGACCTCTCTGTCTAATAGACTACTTTATACGTTCATATCTTCGTTATTCTTAATGATATCAAAAAACTGATTTTACCATACGGTTTACCAAACAAGTTAGATTTATATAAAAAAAATAAAAAATATATGTGCATATTCCCTATTACAGTACAACTTCTATCATGTCCCCTCGACAATCATCGTAATCGGTATGGCATTGACAAAAAATGTATGGAAAACGAAATTCGACAAACGCAACGCGTGCCTTTTGTGCGTTTTATTCTTTCAAGGTAACAATACTGATAACATAAACATGTAATTACGAAACTAGAACAAATTCCCTATATGATGATGTAACTGGAATTGAAAAAAAAAAACTAAATGATTACAAGGCAGTCTTGATGCCAACGCAAAATAATATTTTATATCAAGTACTAGCTGACCCGGCCACGCGTTGCTGTGGCTAAAGTTTTTGTTATATTACATTATAGTAAACAATCTAAGAGGAACGATAAGAGAACATCAGTCACGGAGTTCACTATGCTTTTTCACACAGATGGTATTCGTAAAAAAATATGGTGATCTCCTTATTTGACTTTCTACTACTATAACCCTTTAGTACAATGAAATTATTTACGAACAAAGACGAAAATGTTGATGTTGGTATACAAATTCACAGGATTGAGATTTGAAGGGGAAGTACGTTGAACACAATTAATTAAAATGTTCTTACACTTGATATTAAGCAGAAATCAATACAAAATAAAAATTTATCAGATTTATTATTTCCATTTAATTTTATAACAAATAAGTATATTACAGTATAATACAGTAAATAACATTTGTCGCTTAAACTCATGAATGAGGTAGGCAAGGCAGACCAGTCTTAAACTTTTAAATTAATATCTATTTTTTTGAATTATAAATACTTTCAATTTCAATTTAATTTAACACCAATCGGTGCACAATGTTTTTGGTTAACCTGTCTTTAGCTAACACAAATAGATTCGACAGTTTCCCAACACGTGAACACGCAACATATAGTTGCCCATGAGAAAAACATGGATTTTCCAAATCTAAACCACAAATGGACATTGTTTGACCTTGAGATTTATTTATAGACATGGCGAAAGCTAAACGAATTGGAAACTGTAGCCTTTTGAAGGGTATGGTAGAATCTGATGGTATCATCGGAATACGTGGCAGCAGGACCACTTTTACTTTAAACTTCCCAGCCAAAATGGTTGCTTCAAGAATGTTTCCGGTGATCTTTTTGATGACCAAACGCTTTCGTTCACTACAAAATAAATTTAATTAATTTTATAGCGTCAACAACACGTGGTAATTATGCTGTTCAAATGTAGCTTATATGACACGTTCATAGATATACCATAGCAGCGCCATCTATTGATTACTTACTCAACCCAGTCGAAAGGTATCGACATCTGTTAGAATCATTTGGAGTTAACAGATAATTGTGACTGTCAAATAATAACAGACAAATAATTAGCAATAAATTAAAATTGCGACTATAATTTGAGATTTAAACTATCCTATCTCTCAAGTTGGATCGAACTGCACATGGTGTGCGAATTTTATTATAATCGGTTAAGTGGTTTAGGAGTCCATTGAGGACAAACATTGTGACACGAGATTTATATATATTAAGATTAGTTTCTCCTAAACCTAAACCTCAACTAAAGCCATATTTATGTATTTATATACTTAAATACGTATGTATTTAAACAGTTAGTACCTACGTGTCATGAATTAAAACATGTCTGACGTATGAACATTAAGCGAGGACTATGACGCACTTCGCTGATGGAGGAATTTTGCTGCATGCTAATATTTCCAAAAGTTGTGTACATAACCGATGATAGTCCATTACAACCTGTTCACGTATATCAGACGGCCGGTTCATTTCCAGTTCCCACAGACTATTTTTTTTTGTATCCATGGACGTAGAAAAAAAGGCGGACGGAAGGTGAGCTAAGCATTGAAAGAAGCACAACAATGGCGGCGACTTACGTTTGTGTGAGATTGCGGATAATTGCCATTGGCGTACTGGCGGCCGATCGTCTTACTTTGCTGTGAATGTGTGCGAGCGGCACGTGTCGCTACGATACGGCCGGCTTACTTTGATTACTTCACTATTCATAATACTGAAGCGGCGTATACCTTTTTTCTACGTCTATGCTTGTATCCAGCCCCGGATCTATGGGGAGGCACTTGCCCCGGGCGGCAGTTTCATGGGGGCACCAAATCGGCCAAATCCTTGAGACAAGAATTCGAAATATCTAACAAATAGATATCAAATATGAAGCCTACTTCTCCTACAATATTATAGGTTTTTATGAAGTACCTAATCGACTCATAATATTATGTTTGAAAAACGAACTTTTCTATTTCCATACGCCGCCCAGTTCGGTTATGGGGGGGGGGGGGGTGCATATCGAAAGTCGTAGATGCGCCACTGCTTGTATCACAATGATTTTCGTATTTCAGACACGGCATTCATGTACGTGCTGGCTGTGCTGATCATGGTGAAGATTTACCAGACGCGCCACCCCGACGTCAACGCACGCGCGCACGCCACCTTCGCCGTACTCGCTGTGCTGATAGCGCTCGGTAAGTATATCTATTTACACTAGGAAGAGCTAAAACTTAAATAAAAATGAATATAAACTTTGAGAGGTTCCTTACTTTTGGATCTAATATAGGGTGTTTTTGATAAAATTGCGTGGACATATTAAATGTTTATGATTCATGTATCCGAATTTCGACGCTAAATTATCCTCCAACAATGTGGAATTGTTTATTCGTTCGAATGTGCACGAATTCGAATACACGTGCGTTACTTTTTTAACTTCCCGTTAAGAAAATCTAAAATTTTCAAAAATCGGAAAGTTATTGGTTTTACGGTTTTACCCCGTTTTGCAAAAATCGTCAAAATCTCATCAGATCTCGACGTTCTGAGGTCAGGAATCTTCCCTGACTACCCCCGCGTGGGTGTCACTATGTCTGTATGTATGTAAGTGTATGTGTGTGTAAGTATGTAAAACTCACATAACTTATGAACGGTTTGACCGATTTTATTGCGGCTAGCACCATTCGAAAGGGATTGGCTGATTTTGAATACAATTTGCACCGATTCGGACAGATAGATTTCAAGAAATAAATAAAAAACAGATTTTTTAAGTAGTTTTTTTTTTTGGAATAACTTTAATACGGTTTTATCGCGCAACTCCAAAAACTAATCAGCTCATACCCTTGAAAAACCACGTCGATCGCCGCTAATCCGGTCAAAATCGGAATTGATTCGTCCGAGAGATATCGTGAAGAAAAGAAAACCGAAAAAAAGTGGTTTTTTTTTCGGAATTACTCCGAAATTTTTCATCTAAAAATTTTTTGTTGTTAATTCTTTCAAATGAAATGAAAAACTGCATCGATTGCCGCCAATCGCGTGAAAATCGGTTAAAATTTCTTAGCAGAAAATTGCACGGATGGCCTTTAGGTCAAGGTGGTCAACTGTTTCCCTAATTATTATTTTTATCTAAGATCATTTTTGTGCTAAGCATTTTGATGCGTTACAATTACCACATAAACATTAATTAGGCACCGTATCTACGTTACAGTGGTGTGGGGCGTGCTGGGCGGCGGGCCGGTGTTCTGGAGCATATTCACGCTGCTGCACATCTTCACGTTCCTGCTGCTGTCCCTCAGAATATATTACCTCGGCCAGGTGCGATTAGGTATGATATCTGCTTAGTTTGTTCTTAAACCAAGTTCGCACTAGTTAAATAGTCTAGTGAGTTAAAGGGCTTGGTCCCAGAATCGACAGAAACGAAATGTTTGCTAATGTGTTCACTATAAATCATAGGTATATTGATGTCACCACAGACATCTATTGACTAGATAACGCAAGTCTCATCGTTTGTATAGAAACCAAGCGTGCCATTATTTTCTACCTACTGTGACGTCACAAGAGCGATTTAGTGATAACTCCAGAACCTCAATTCTCGTATTTAAGTAGACTTTCATTTTACTTCATTAGTTTTGTAAATGTAGTGACATGTTACCGTGAACGGATTTTATGCCGTTTCGACCAATCAGAGCGCGTTTCACGTTGGTCTCAGATCAAATAAAAAGTATAGATGGACTTCTACGAACAACACAGTGAAGCCGGTTTTTTATGCATTGTGTGCGTGAGCCGGTGTTGCCATACTAAATTTTCATTACCATATGTTGGCTAAACTTTCGAAAAACATCCCACATTTGTACTATTTATTGGTTTATGGTAATTTTACCGCTTAAAGTTCTTTTACTGTCGCAGTAATTTCGCAAATTTTCAAAATTATAAGATCCGTAGTTTTCGAGATAACAATATAATAAATTTTCGAAAATTGTATAGGAATTCGGCCATGTTAACGTTTCTGTGACATTTATGTTTCGTTTTCCATAGCTTTATGTCAAAAAACTTTGCAGAGCTCTATTTTACGTAAAAGTTGTAACACTGCCTCACAAAAACCTGGCGCGAAATAACGTTGTCACAACTCTCCCCAACTATGGAATTCTAAAAATGGGTTAGATTAGAACATTTTTATTGCGTTTAAAACGTCTTTAACTATGAAAAAAAAAACAGAAAGTGATAATTCTGTTTATTATTTATTTATAGATAAATTTAGATAAAGGATAGGTAAAGATGAAAAGTTTCGATTTAGGTGTACCAATAATATTATGGTAAGTAATAGGGTAGTTAATATACGGTCACCAACAAGTCAGTGTACCACTTGCCTATTTTTTTTTTGGTAGTATAATATGTGTTATTTCAGGAAAAATCTAAATCATTATATGTGTCCATATAAATTTCAAGGAGTTCCCTCGATTCGTCATGGATCCCCCATCATCAAGTTTCCACTTTAGTGACTAAAAGACCAATTTCGAATTTGTACCCTTTACAGCAATAAAATAATATTGCTAATAGGTCCATAAACGACAGAGTAATATTCAAAGATCTCCGTGTTGGTGTAAAATACTATAAGAAGTACCTTTTATATCATCAAAATGTGATGATGTATGGTGTGATTGTGGTGGTGATGATGATGATTTATTGACATGGTGGCATATGCTTGCAGTTCTTTAAATAACGCCGAAATCCCTAAACATGTATCTATAAGGAGTCAGGAGTTCTGTTCTGCACTTTTGGATCCAGAGTATAACTTGGAGCAAAATCTTACTTTTTGGTAGCATATGCTTGGACTACTTCAGAATAAGTCAAAATCACCTTAAATTTCCATAAAAATTTCGAGGAGTTCCCTCGATTCCTCATGGATCCCATCATCAGGTCACCACTTTTTTGAAAACCGGACCAACTTGGGATTATACCCTTTATATCAAAAAAAGAATTTTGAAAATCGGTTCACAGACGGCGGAATTATCGTTCCCGATATTTTCCGTATACCGAATATAGGGGCATTTACCTTAAATTACTTTAAACTTCAAAACTTCCTAATTAAAAAATAAAAACACAGTCTGACTCTCTACTTCATAATTTTGTTAAGAATTTGCCTACAAATTACTTACCTTATTTTAGGCTATTGAGAATATGAAATCCTGGCAACACTCTCTCGATCCGCCATTATGAAATTGTCATTATTTGTTTCGAGTAACCTCTAAATTGTGATAAATTATCTTAAACAAACTACAGTTTTGTGTGTACTTACTTATAAAATGTTATTCCCTGACACTTTTTGTTCGCCTTCGTACAGTTTTTACACCACTTAATAGCGCAGGACGGCATTTTTGTGGCAAAATCACTGCACGACGACTCGTTCGATACTGACGAAAAGTAGCGTACTTTTTTTGCATGAGTGTGCGTGACCGCGTGTGTTTACACAAAGTAGCGTAGTTTTTGAGGCTTC
The DNA here is from genome assembly GCA_905404095.1 of Glaucopsyche alexis. Taxonomy (NCBI): domain Eukaryota; kingdom Metazoa; phylum Arthropoda; class Insecta; order Lepidoptera; family Lycaenidae; genus Glaucopsyche; species Glaucopsyche alexis. The sequence continues at coordinate 10,530,540 of FR990047.1, forward strand.
ATTTGAAACAAGCGCCATGCGCAATCTAGTTTTTTATTTGATCTGAGACGTTGGTTTAACGTTCATAAAAACACCTTTTGAGAGTGTAAGCGTGTCGGGACTTGATTGTAATTGTATTAATGCAGGTTTTATTTAGCAGAATTGCCCCCCTGGTCCCCGAGTAAACGACTCAAAAGATGTTGCCGCGTGCCGCCCCGTTGCTTTTTTGTTTTTTTGATTTCGTTTGACGTTTGGTACCGAGAATAGTCGAGAGGAAATGGCGCTGAAGGAAGAAATTTTACTTCTCTTTTACACGCGAAGTTACGCGCAAAGAACATACACCTGCGTGGTCTAGTCAATAGATTTCTGTGGTTATGGAAAAGAATAAGGTACGATTTCTTGCGGAAGTACCTCAGTTGTGGAGGAGAAAACGAAGCTCCATTACAACTCTATTCTTTACTTACACCTACCCACCTACAACAGCAACTTAACTACATACTCCTACAGACCATATACCAACAAATATAATATCTACACCTACATCTCTACGTACTATGATTTTGGATTTTATACTTGCTCATAACTTCTATACCCGGCGTTTTTCGGGATTGCCCGTTTGGTAACATCAAATATGATTTAAAGTGAACCCATTGGCAACCATTATATTGATGTCGATTCTGGGTTTTTTGAGTATGAATTTTGTATGTCCTTAATAGCTAAGACTATGTCCAGAAACTGCGTATTCTTACGCACGCAAGGTCTACGCACGTAGTCGAGGTACTAGGGCCCCATACATTGCGTCCAGAAGCTACGTGCGTATTATTTTAGCTATGCGCGTATCGTACAAAATTGACCTATTAAACCGCTTTGGTTGATTCAGGCACGGATCCAGCTCTCAAAAGAAGATGTGGCCCGAAAATTTTGATTATATTATTTCCTTCATAACATGGTTATTAGAATATAAAAAAAGAATTTTATTATTTTCTTTATAATATTATGTTAATTAAAAGCTAACGCGCGGAGTGAGTGAGAAAGTTTTTCGCTTATTTAGCAAAAAAATTATTTTATGTTTGGTAAAAAAATAAGCTTTCAATATAGGTACCTTAAACAAATTAACATCAACTAAGATTATAAATTAATTAAATAAAAAATATATGCATATATAGTAAAGAAACATACACAAATTATAGATTATATAACATCGGCAGGAGTAATTCCTATCGGTTCAAACAAAGTATTATTTTTTCTTAAATCTGTTGGTTAGTAAATAAAAAAGGGCCGAAAATTTATGGAGAGGTGACAAATTTTGCGTTTTCTTCAATCTACCTGACTAAAGGTCCGCTTAACACTAAATCCACTACTATAAATATGTATTTTAACAATAATATAAGTATGACCAGCAGGTAAAAAGCACCAGGTAAGACTCAAAAGGCTAACAATACCAATACTACTACCCACTGAACCTATTTTGATTATAAATTAATAGACCTTGAAAGTATGCACTCACAAGGCTGTTGGGGTTGTGGGTATGCCCATACCACACGTATAGGTGCTCCGCCCCTGACTCAATAGATGCAGCAATTACGCAGCTACCTCGAGTACGCGCGAGACACAAAGTGAAAGAAAAATGTTTTTCTCGCTCCGATTGTATGATTCAAAGTGAGACAGAAGTATTCAGTTCATTCGTTACACAGCATTCAGATCGGTTGACACTGTTGGCATTTTACTTTACAGGGTGTTCCGAAATTTTGTGCTGTCAATGTTTTGTCAAAACCAATTATTTCTGAAGACACTTTATATTAAAACCTTCAACACACAATTGATATCGATTTGAAATAGTCAAAAGTGTCATCCCCTGTATTTTGGAGTGCAATGAAAGCGTAGTAAGATCGAGTTGCCAAGTTTCAAAAAATATTTCTCCCTAAAACAAATAGTACGGTTCCCGTGGATTTTACCTAGCATGCGAAGACTCTCAAATATAATTATTAAAGTACTTATGCCATATCGAAACTTCATAAAGTTACATAATACGATAAAATATATAGGTACTTACCGTTAAAAATCAAAAAAGTTACATACCAAATATGTAAGTATTACTTATTTAGAAAAACATACCTATAAAGATCTTTATACAGTAAAACTACTTTGCTAATATCTTTCGGAAGTCCCACATATGCTTTCCAACATCCGTCATTTCCGTAGAAAAAAAAACGATGATTGCTCATTTTCGAGCAAAATGAGTAGGACAATAACAAAAACAATATAATTTTGGCAAGTTGCCTTGCACCAACAATGAAAAACAAAATGTTAATTTATGATTTTAAGAACGAATTATGAATATGTATTATTAAAATTAAATGATTAGATAATTTAACGTTATTATTTTATTCGATTATAATTATAAAATAACCAACAAAAATAATATTTACCCTAAAGCGCCATACTCACGGGCCAACCAGCAAATCCAGCAACGGTACTTATAGCTGTCATTATTGTCAATAGTGTCAATCATTTATAATTTTTGCCTACAAATCCGCGGCCTTGTGCTTGTAGGCTGGATGATCAGTATGACCCATAAGTCTGGCCACAGACGTTCTTAATTTGACATTCTTTAAGAATTTGACATTCTTTAATTCAGGTCGAAGGCAAAGTTTCCATACAAAACACGCATAGCCCACACACGTGCATAATCTTTCAGATTCTTAAATGTCAGTTCGAACTTTAAGAATGTCAATGAAGAACGTCTGTGGCCGGGCTCAGCGTATGTGTGACATGGTGTCTGAATATATAAAATTCGAGGAATTCCCTCGATTCCTTATGGATCCCATCATCAGGTCTCCACTTTGATCAATCATCACAGGGATCAATTTAGGATTATATCCTTTATTGAAATAAAATCATCAAAATAAAAAATAAATGAATATCGGTCCACAGACGGCGCGGCGGAAAGGCGGCGGAGTAATCGTTGAACATACAAAAAAATATATAGCCGCCAAGCCTATAACCGCCTCCTTTTTGGAAATCGTTTAATAATAAAGACACTTTAAAATTGTGGAACATGAATACTTTTGACGTGCTTTCTAATTTTGTCAGCTTGTTTTAAATTAGTTTTTCAGTACGAATGTCAACTTTGAATATTTTGGCAATTGGCTTGCATGTGATTTATAAATAATGGATCTACAGAACTTCGACACTGATTTTTTTATTGATTTAGTAGAAAATATACCAGCTATTTGGGATTTAAATTCGACCATGTTATTCATACTTCTGTTGAGATCATTATCCAATTAAATCATATTGTTAACAAGACTGTTTCAATTCATGCAGATTACTTTTAAATTTTTCGAATCGGCTATTCCATTCAGTAGATATTACGAATTTAATAAGTTATAGAAAAAAAAAATAAACCTAAACACTTTTATGTTAAAACTACTGAACTGATCATTATGAAATTTGGCACAGATATAGATTAGACCATGGGGAAGGACGTAGGATACTTTTAATCGCGGGGAAATGTACTTTCACGTAAAAATTACTAAACCGATTATCATGAAATTTGGCACAGATATAAACTAGACCATGGGGAAGGCCGAAGGACATAGGCAACTTTTTATCGCGAAATACATATCCGTGGGTTACTGTACTTACGCGGGCGTAATGGGCGCTGGCTGGACCTTTTTTTTTAAATATTTTTTTTTTCTAAATAAGTCCCCTTTTAAATTCGAATTAAATTTTAACGATTTCTCTACTCAATCTTCTTAATTTTGAAGTCGATACCAGCCCAAACAATATCCCATATATTTTATAGAACTCACATTCAAATTTGTTGGTACCGACTTCAAAATTAAGAAGATTGAGTAGAGAAATTGTTAAAATTTTCGTCGAATAAAAAGGGGGAATTATTTAGAAAATAAGTTTTATTTCATACTTTTTTGGGTATTTTTACTTTGGAAGTCGATTTAATTTTCTATTTAAAAATAATAATTTCGCCCTTTGTAGTGATATATTTTGTTAAATTATTATTAATATATTATCTTAAAACCTTTAAAATAAACTATCGAATGTATAATTATTGAATACGCGCTAAGATTCCATTAAGTATTGTAAATAAGATGATGATGATGATTATTGTAAGTTAGTTGCATATGCTTGTAGTTCTTTGAACAATGCCGAAATTTCGAAACGCGTATCTTTTAAGACTGAGGAGTTCTGTTCAGTGCTTTTGAATTCAGGAATTGGTGCAAAATCTTATTTTTAGTAGCATATGCTTATGTTACTTCAGGAAAAGTCTAAATCATTATATGTGTCCATATAAATTTCGAGGAGTCCCTCGATTCCACATTGATCCTATCATCATGGCACCACTTTTTTCAAAACGGGACCAACTTGAAATTATACCCTTTACATAAAAAAAAAGAATTTTGAAAATCGGTCCAGAGACGGCGGGATTATGGTATAACATACAAACAAAAATAAAAAAAAAATATATATGTAGCCGAACGTATAGCCGCCTCTTTTTTTGGAAGTCGGTTAAAAAAATAGTATGCTGTATATTACTTATCGACAAGCAGTTTAATTGCATATTTAAATAAAACAAGCATAAGAAGCCCCTTCTTACCCCTTCAGATACATTTCTCCCTAAATTTAGGGAAAAAGTCCCAAGTTGGCATCACAGATAGACCGGCAGAAATTTTGTTCTGATAAGATAAGAATCTCTACGTGCGTAGGTTTACGCAGGCTTACGCACTTTCTGGACGTAGTCTTAACCAAAATTTTTGGAAACAAGCGAGCATTTTAGCTACTTTACTTGCTACTTGATTAAAATACAAACACAGCACGAACAAAGAATAATCGACTCGACTCTTACTGATTTAATATTTGTTTCTTTCATGGAAAAGTTGAGTGTGGAGATCCGATGATATGTAAAGTAAGATAAGAACTTTATTGCCTTTAATGTAATTGTAGCTAATTGTTGTATGTATTAAGTATAAAATGATGTTATGTAAAGTAAGATAAGTTTTTTTTTGCCTTTAATGTAGGTTGTTGTAGCTAATTGTTGTATGTATTAGAAATGTGAAAGTTTGTGAGGGTGAATGGATGGAGGGATGTATGGATGTTTGTTACTTTTTCAGGCAAAAATAGGCTCCGAAACTACTGGTCTGATTTTGATAAAATTTGGCACAGATATATTATTATATATATTGCGGCAAAATGTACAATTCCCTTGAGATTTCCTTTTGCGCGCACGAAGTCGCGGGTTAGCATCTAGTACTGTATTAACGGATGAAAAGGCCTAAGTAATTACTTATTAGTAGATTTGCTCAATCTACTGATATTGCATTATATATCTTTTATGTTATACCCATATGCACTGGCCATATGTTTGACCTTTGTATAAAAGTTTCTAATTGATGATTTGAATTGCACAGAAAAGGAAAGTCTAACTTTAGCTGCGGCGGAGTTACGCAAGAACCCGCGGCCGCTATACGGCGCACGCTTGGTCATGCTGGTCATAGGGAACGCACTGAATTGGTCCTTCGCATTCTACGGGTAAGCACTGAGATAATAAGACAAGCGGACCCACTTTGAGATACAAATTGCTTGATGGTTATGGGTTAGTAATATGTATTATATTCTTTGCTAATGGTAAGCAATAACCGCCTTCAGTAACTTGGCGAAACAAGTGATATGTTTACGCCTATGTTAAGTGTGAAATTAAGATTTCTACAATAATTAAAACTATGGACGTTACGAATATAAAATCATTTTGTGCCGCGTCAGGCTCGTTACGCAAAGCAGCGACTTCGCCGGCCACCTGCTGCAGGTGTTGCTAGGCAACGCGCTAGTCTACATGGTGTTCTACCTCGCCATGAAGCTGGTACATGGCGAGCGACTCCGCTGGTACGCGTGGGCGCTGCTGGCAGCGGCGGCGGCGGCGTGGGCTCCCGCGCTCTACTTCTTCGTGTCGGGCTCCTCCGACTGGTCCACTACCCCTGCGCTCTCGAGGCACTATAACCACGAGTGCAAGGTATAATACCCCTGGTTTACATTGCACTACATTTTTTAGCTTAACGTGAGGTCACATCCAACTCGCTCAGTGAGATTAAACGCTGTCACATTACTATGATTGTATAATGTATACTATTGTTACGAGATTATGGTCCACTATTAGGAGTAGAACGCCAGAGCATGAGGGAGTTTATTCACTACGAATTTCCACACCAACACAGGTCTGATGGTCTTCCAACACGCCGAAATGTCCAAATCGCAAGCAGCCGTAATCGTTATTCGTAGTCGGAGTAGCAGAGAGTAATCGCACTATTCACTTTAGGTATCGCTCGAAATTAACTCGAAGAACACTCGTAGTTAACTGAATAAAACTTTATATACCAACGACACGGGTAGGTACTTTCCATACTGGAAGCTTCGAGAACATTCTATTCATTTTTGTTTATTACAAATTGTAATTATAAAGAACTGTAAATACCGTAGCATACTAGAATGTTCTATACCTACATCGAAGCGCCCGCGCCGTAACACTATGCTTAGATCCATTTTAATGTTTTTGTAAACAAAATGTTAAATTTGAGCGAATTATTTAACCAGTTGACCAGTGTATTTCTTGTTTTATTTTGGTATTGTGTATTTCATCAGTTTAGCGTTCGTACTATAAGTAACAAGTACCTACTTAATCACAAAATATTAATATGTACGTATTATTTTTATTATAGGTTCTTCAGTTCTACGACTCACACGATCTATGGCACATTTTGTCGGCGATTGCACTGTATCTTTCCTTTAGTGCAATCCTCACTTGGGACGATGGCTTATCTGCCGTGAAACGGACAGACATTCCAGTTTTTTAGTAATAGTCACAGAGTATAATAATTGTTGTTATTTTTTGTAAATAAATCAATTTATTTTAATTCTTCTTTGTGTGTATGTATAAAAAGAATCTACGGAAAAGTAAAACCCGTACTGCAGCATAACCAGTTTCCTAATGTCTTTCAGGAATTGGTGTTTTTATACATAGGATCATTTGCATTGAAAAACAAGTGAAAGACGATAATTTCTGAAGACGTGATGTTTCGACATAAATGGTGTAAAAAGTAATAAATAACCTAACCAAGAGCATGTCAGGACATGTCTAAGGAGGGTTCCGTAACTATAAACGAGTAATATGCTTTTTTTTTAATTACTCCAAAAGTTACTGTCCGATTTGGTTCAAAATAATTTTCCTAAAGAGTTTTTAGCATGATCTATCAGCATGGAAATTTTCAAGTTTCTATCTCCTATAGTTTAAAAATGCTAGGGGGGGGACCAACTTACGAACTACTTTGGAGGCCGATTACACAAAAATGGTCAACTTTATAAAAAAGTAACGTATGAAACCTTGCCTTTATTTTAAAAGACCTATTCTACGATACCCCACACGATGGGGTAGAGTGAAAAAATATTTTTCATCCCCACTTCACATGTATGGAGAGCCACCCCTAAAATATAAAATTATTATTTTTTTATGATCCCGAAACCGTGATCTATACACAATCTATAACTGCACCAAATTTCATCAATTTATATTCATAATTACAGGAGCTAGAGGCGCGGACAGACAGACAGACGGACAGAGCGAAACTATAAGGGTTCCTTAAGTATTACGGAACCCTAAAAAGAGAAAGACGATTCATAGCATAGCCTTTGATGACTAATGTGTGTAGGTTGGTAGGGACTCCAAAGTTAAAAAAATAAGTTCCTTGGAAGAAGAACTAGAAGAAGAATACTGCAATAGGACAAAGATTTCAAAACTATTAATAACTTTTTAATAATTAGCTATGACGTATGTAGTACATTTATCAGAACAAATTTTCATACAAGAAAAAGTTACGCTATCTTGGTTTACACCATATAGGTACTTCAAATGCACGGAGGGCGGTAGTAAAGTGCGTTTCATCGAATAGTTCCTTTGCCGTAAGGTTGGCACCACTGTCTATCAAAGATATAAACACGCGAAGGAGCTCCTCCTGTTTTTAGCGATTTTACTTTGTTTTCTAACCGTTAATCATGCCCAAAACGTTGAAAAGTGGTGAAAGAAGAATGGTGTTGAAGGTGAAAGACTTTTGTGAACGTGAAAAACGTAATGAGTCGCCGATAATTCCGTTTAGATGTGTTCAAGCTCGTGTTGCCGCTTTTAAATAGGGTTACCAGCTGCAGAGAATAATTACTCGTTCAGTACCTTATAATACCTTTACTTAATAAAATGTTACTAAAATTATTTAGTATTTATTTCTCTCCTGTCAATTAAAAAAAACTTTTAGTTTGTATGAAACTAGTTTTTGCCCACGGTTCTACCTGCGTAAATATAGTATCACGCGGGAACCGTACATTTTCCCGCGATAAAAAGTAGCCTATGTCCTTCTCCGTGGTCTACTTTATAACTGCACCAAATTTCATCAAAATTGGTGCAGTAGTTTTGACACATACATATGCAGTAGGTACCCTTCCTCTAATATTATATATTATTGTTGTTTATTATTAACCAGCTTTTGCCCGCGGCTTCGCCCGCGTGGAATAGTGTTCTTGGAGAAAAAACTTCTTTAGCAATTAACTTGGGAGGCCAATAGTGCCGCGCATTGTACTTACTATGTCCCTGCATTTTAAATCTGTAATATCTTCGAAAATATTCATTTTAATTAAATGCTGTATAGGATAATATTTACCGATATTAAATTTACAATGAATTTAAGGTACTTAATTGGATAAGGATTAATGCTGTATTGCTTAAAATCACTTCGGAAATAAGCCATTATTTCTCGTAAAAACTAAAGGTTAAATAACCTAACCAAGAGCATGTCAGGACATGTCTAAAGAGGGTTCCGTAAACTATTAAGTTTACTATACTCTATAGTACACTATAAAATTTTAAACGTATGATAAATTAATAATAATATTATTATGTAGTATGTATTATGTATTATTTCTTTATTATTTTGAATGTTGATTAATAATCAAAATATATAGTGAATACTGAATATACTACCAGATGTTCTTTAAGATTAATTTTTATTCGATTTCGATGATATTAAATATTTTACAGAGTTTTTATTAATTTTAATATTAGCTAATTCACATAATATTTGATTAATATTTGAGCATATTTAAGTTTAAGACGATATCACCTATCTCAATGTATAAAGAATACAATCAGATACTTATTACTTATACAATATATCAGTGAGGTTTTCGATAGCGTGATACAGAATTTAAATCCAATAACACGGCGACATCTAGTATTAGTTTTCAAAAACAACCGACGATTTAAACAGACTAGCGAGTAGCGCCATATTGTTTTCGTAAAGTTACTAGCAAATTGATGCTTTTAATATTAAAGGTAGGTATTAAATTATAATAAAAAACAATAATACTATGGTAATTAATAACATATATTAATGTGTTTTCAGTGTTATTAAATTATTGTAATAATTGGTAAAAGAGGCATATATTCGTAAAATTAATTACTAATTAAAATTTTACATGTGTTTCAAAACTTAGCTCTAATTCTGGTAAAGAAACATAAATTCGTAACAATCTATATAATTACTGCAGCTCAGTTAATCACAGTGTTTGTCCTCGAATGTAGGTTCAAACCCGACAGCGTGTTTTAGTTATTATTAATTCGTTTTTTTTATTAATTATTAATTTCAGTTTTTTTTTAACTATGCAACCAATTTTGAAACATTATTTTAAATAATCATTTCACATTATATATAATTATTCTAATTTTGCTTTATGTTAATTTGTTTTTCTATAAAATATAATTGCTCTAGAAATAGAAATTATGATGCGATTTTGTTCAAAATAGTTTTCCTTAAGAGTTTTTAGCATGATCTATCAGCATGGAAATTTGCAAGTTTTTATCTCCTATAGTTTAAAAATGCTAGGGGGGGGGGACCAACTTACAAACTACTTTGGAGGCCGATTTCTCGAAAATGGTCAACTTTATAAAAAAGTAACATATGAAACCTTGCCTTTATTTTAAAAGACCTATTCTACGATACCCCACACGATGGGGTAGAGTGAAAAAATATTTTTCACCCCTGCTTCACATGTATGGAGAGCCACCCCTAAAATATAAAATTATTACTTTTTTATGATCCCGAAACCGTGATCTATACACAATCTATAACTACACCAAATCTCATCAACTTATTTTCATAATTACAGGAGCTAGAGGCGCGGACAGACAGACAGACAGACAGACAGACGGACAGAGCGAAACTATAAGGGTTCCTTAAGTATTACGGAACCCTAAAAATGCCTATTGTGGGTCATCCCTAAGAGATAGACAATAGGCATAAATACCATCGCAGACTTTTTATAGACCTTTTCCTGATAGATCAAATTAATGTTATTTTGATCTATCTCGTAGAGTTCAGCCAGCGTTTGCAATGCAAGCGCAAAAAATGTGTTTATTTACGACATTACAAACCTCTAAAATTATCAGTGTATCTCTACTATAATATGCATGTTATATACATATAATATAGTATATAAGGTGCACAATATAGTAGAGATACACTGATAATTTCTCTTGAATCACTCTATCTATTAATATACCCGCATCGAAATCCGTTGCGTAGTTTTAAAAAATCATACAAAGATAGACAGAAAAAGCGACTTTGTTTTATACAATGTATTGATTAATATTTGTTAGGAATTTTAATAAATCAAAGTAGTAATTAAAAATTTCAAATATGCGTTTCCCTAAATATTATAGGTAAGATTAAATATGGAATTAGCAACACTGGAAAACACTATTACCAACATAACGGCAAAGGAACTATTTGATGAAACGCACTATAGGTTAATATGAAACAAATTACTCTTAGTTCAAATGTCAGCCACCTTGATTTCACCATACCACAAATGTCAAAATGGCCCCAAAAACTGCAAAATTGGGGCCATTTAAGTGGGGTCAGTTTTTGCCTCGCTCAACATGCCTTGTCTATAAAGCTGGGACTATACGCACCGGAATCCGGAAGGCCCTAGAAAATTTAGAGCACTGAAAATAGAACTCTGGGGTAATACAATAGAGTTGTATATGAGAGCATAATATTATAGTCCCAGCCTAGCATGTCTATGCAATAGGTTAAAATCTCAAGTCTCAAATTGTTAATGGAGTTTTGCCGAGAATGTCGATGTGCGATGTTTAACTTGAAACTGGCAAATGGTTATAAACCGACGCCATTTATTTGAATTATACTCCTATTTCTTTGATTTGAATTTAAAAAAACAAAATACAAATGTCATCTGTCACTTGTCAGTGACGTCACGCAGTTGCTGGTCGTGTTCTCGTCTCTTATTTTTATTTCGCAATTTCCAGAATAATTGTATTTATTTTATTTAATTCTTGTTTTTTCCTATGAATAGACACCAATTTTAAATTAAAACAAAATGGATAATCAATACTATTACAAATTAATGGCCAGTTACTTGTCAAAAAGAAATTGCGATGAATCCTTTATGAGGTATTTTTTTGGTAAGAATGCAACAAAGAAAACCCCAGAAGAACTGGAACGCGCCGATGAGAGGAAACGTAGACTTCAACGAGAACGATCACGCCGGTATCGAGCATTAAAAAATGCACGTAGGCAACATGAGAACACACGCGACAGCACTGACAATGAAGGCGCAAGAAGCAAGTCCCGCGGGGTGTCTATCGACGAGGACTTGAGCGACGGGGACGAGCCCCCAACCCTCTGCGATCTCAACTACGACGACAAGTGGCGAGAACACGCTTCTTCGGATTGTGCGTCTGATGATAATTCGGCCCAATCGTCTGCCGAGCTAAAAGAAGCGGCGCTCTCTGGTAACGTGACTTTGAATCTTAAAGAATTTCTAAGCTCTCCTAATGCAGACTTAGATTATCCAACTGTTCACAGTCTAATGTTCCATTGGCTTCAGACGTAGCATTATTATTGATATTTTACCACAAAAAAAAAAAATCAAATTGGTCCATATCACAAAAATAGTAACATTGGCAGCACTATATAATAGGGATTATTTTTATAGAGTCTCATTACAAAGGAATTGCTAAGTCTTGAGAATTACACATATCAAGAGTTAGGAGTACTGCTTATTTACATAATGTCACAAGAGTTAAAAGAACCGTCCTGCTGTAGCTTAGATGTTATATCTTGTATGTTAATTAGGTTCTTAACAATTTTTTGCTTTAGTTGAAAATATGTAAAGTATATTAATTCCAAAAAGTATAAAACACTACCACAACCTTCCGAAGTCACTTGTTTATTGAAATTCTATAATGTTACAAATACAGCTTTCATTCTTTGGCCAAAACATCATGATATACAACCTAATTATTTCACGTATTGAGCCAAAATAGTACCTACTGCTAATGTCAAGATCTGCTTACAAATGTATTTATTATAAAGAACATTTTACTTTTAATCTCAAAATTCATCTTTTGCTTATTAATATTAATATTTATTCTGTTTCTGTTCGTTAATAGTCACAAAAAATATGATAAAAAAATAATAAAAAAATGTCTTTCAAATGGAACATAAATTTGTAACTGAATTATTTATGGACTGAGATCCCAGCCCCGCCGGACTCCCCTTATTTTCTTACTGATAAAATGTATGTCATATTGTAGTGTTAGTTGTGTACAGTGAATGTTTGTATACCCGCCAAATTGTGCCAATTCTCAGGACCAAAAAAATTTTCTTACAACCTTTGAAATAATAATGTATATTATAGTAGAATGATAACATTTAAATATAAGTGAAATTTACATAAATTGCTTATTTTTAAGTTAAAGTTTTCTAAAAAATAAAAAATGAATAGTCATCCACGTAGAAATAAAAATCATTAAACTTCTAACCTTTATATCTCTATCCATACTAAGCTTAGAGAAAAATGACTTTCATAATTTTTGTTTCTTACATTGATACTTTATTAGAATCTTAAGTAAAGTGAGTACAATTTTTCCCCAACTCTAGTGCCATGTACCTGAGAATTGGCCCACTGTATAATCTGGCGGGTATACAAACATTCATTGTACATAACTAATACTACAATATGACATACATTTTATCTGTAAGAATATAAGGGGAGCCTGGCGGGGCTGGGATCTCAGTCCATTAGTAAAAAAATATTGAAGATGGTGTGATGTTGTGTCCTTGTTGAACAACAATAGATTATAGAAGTTTCCAATAGACAATAAGTTGTTAAGTTGCCATATCCTAATGTTTAGATACTCAACTATTATACATATTCATATTAGATATGCATAAAGAATTTAGATTATATATACCTATAGTTTGTGATACAATGAATTTACATTATGTGTGAAGTTTACTATATTGATAAATATTTTAGGCGTAAATAAACTCTTGTGTCTATGACAACCCTAGTAAAATTATGTAGATTGTGAACAATGATATAAAACAAGTATTTTCCTATTAAAACATTCCGTTAAGCAATTAATGTTGATTTTGTTTATACTTTGGTGTACAAAATGTTATTAGTAATGTGATTAATAACTGGGCTCTGGTCATACACTTTTGTAGGAATTTAATTTTAAAATTATTATTTGTAAATTTTAAATAGGTATGTACTGCTTATTATTTTTAATGCTTTTTTAGGGATGTTGACTAAACATTTTTTTTTCGTCTATTCAATGTTAGTCAACATGTTAATTAACTATCTAGAACTCATTTTCATATATCTTAAAAAATAATGAAGATACAATTTAAATTTACAATAAAAAAAGGGAATGATTCATAATATTAATTTGTAAAAATGTGATATTCCACACTAGGCAACATCCCTATTATGTGTTACAGGTGCCATGATGAAAAGATGATGATTAATAAAATTGCCATTAATATTAAAGTTTAGGTAACTCTTGTATTCCATTACTTAATATGTATATTATAAATTATTGTTAGGTAAATTGTTACTTTATTTTGGGCATTTAAACATTTCATAATTTTTTTTTCAAAATCATTATGTAGTTAATACATATTTTAAACTTTGACTGAATTATCGTTTTACCTTTAATATTTACTTACAACTGATTTTTGTATGAAAATAATCTTATGTAAAGATATATTTTATATGTTGCTTCTAAGATTTACATTTGAATTTTACTTTTAATATGTTAAAGTTATTATGTGACACATCACACAATGTATGTAATATGTTGTATGTTTAAGACACAAGAAGTATCTTAGGGTCTCTCGGGAGTGCCTATAGTTGTTTAAGAGTAATATCAGCCATCACTTGAGCTTATGTTTGATGCTTATTCATAAGTAGGTATATGTAGTTATTAGAATGCTAATAATAATTAGACGTTAAAATTAGTTTGTTGGTGCTTACATGTCTACAATGACAATCTATTCTAAAAAAAATTAAAATACTCGTCATAACAAGCATTAAAAGACAATAAATTTGCTGCTTGAATTAAAAGCAACATAAAATAAATGTTGTGTTAGTATCATGTTAGCTACCTTTTGGTTAATTGTGCAATAAAAATTAGGTATAACTTTTATGAACATTTTAGTATAAAAAGGAACAAAAAACTTTTGATAAGAAATTTAATGTTTATTTTGACTCATTTGATTGGTATATTTAACGTACAGAAAATCTAAAGGTCAATGAATGTAATATCAAGTAATGAGCCCTGTACCCAAGCAGGAACATTTTGCGGTATCGATATGTTTACGTAAGCGAGAAATATTGTATGAAAACCATGAAAGCGCCTCTAGCGGACGTAAAAGTAACTAAAATTTTCATACAATATTCCTTATATTTCTCGTTTACGTACACGTAACGATACCGCAAAATGTTCCTGCTTGGAGTAGGTACAGCACTCATTAGTTACACTGCACAATCTAATAATACATATCAATAAAGTACTGAAAATCAATGTAATTTTCAGTTCTGGCTGATTTTTAACATAAACCATTATGAACATAAATAAATCAAATGCATTGCCAATATTAAGTATTGTTGCTGAAGCTGAATTTATTACTGTAAGATTACAAACATAGACAATTTTAAGGTTTTAGCCAAAATGTTTTACTTGATCTTAACATTATTCTATCCTTTTTGTACAGTAAAAAAAGCACTCACAAAAAATACTTAGGACAATTTATAATAAGAAATCTGTAAGGCCTCCCCCCGCATTAGACGCGTTCCTCGGGCGTGTCGGCGTTGCGGGCGCTGCGTGTCAGCGATGTGGGCGCTGCGTATCAGCGATGCGGGCGTTGCTCGCGCCACTAACACGCCCGAGGAACGCGCACGCCTAATGTAGTCAGCCTAAGGGTTTGAGATTGTGTACTACTTACTGTTAATAAAAAAATGAAAACTGCCCGCGCACGAGATAAGTGCCGACAGCAGAGCTAAATTAATAGCTATCAAGAACGCTATTAAACAAAATAGGCGCGAGAGGCGTGGTGCATGGGCGGCGGGGGCGTAGGAACCCCTAGGGGCGTAGGATGTGTGGGGGACCACATTAGGCGTGCGCGTTCCTCGGACGTGTCAGCGTCCAGCGATGCGGGCGCTGCTGCTCGCACCACTCAGACGCCCGAGGAACGCGCGCGCCTAATGTGGGGGACCACATTAGGCGTGCGCGTTCCTCGGACGTGTCAGCGTCCAGCGATGCGGGCGCTGCTCGCACCACTCAAGACACCCGAGGAACGCGCGCGCCTAATGTGGGGTCAGCGGCTAATGTTGAAACTCCATCTTTGCACTTTATTTGTTCTTAATTCCTTAACTTTTATTAATTTAGGCTTTAGTTTTAGGCTCTCTATTATTTTAGTATTGATCAGAAGACCAACTCTTTATGAAATGCATAGATACCTACAGTAAAATATTAACTGGGCTTACATAATATAAGGTTTGTTAACATGCATGACTGATTCTTCTCAATGACGATTAGATTTCTAGTAAGCCAGAGTAGTAAATTCAATATTATAGCTTATAGGACGCTTCTAAATCTTTATTATGGCCTTGATTTAGAGCGTGAAGTTGAGACTTCGGATGTGCCTCTTGAGCGCATCGATGCCTTTGAAACGTTACTGTATAGTGCATAATATAATAATTATTACATAAGTAACTGTAAGTAGTGCCATATTAAAGAGCTTCCTATTTTTTAAATTGCGTTTCAGTTACCCCATTTCCTTAAACATTTTTATGCCTTTTGTATTAATGGTATAATTGTCATAACAAAGTGGAGGACGACAGACTTAGAGCTTAGCGGAATAATGTGACTAAGTAATAATTACTATTCAGTTGTATTTAACAATCATCATCACCGACCACTAGTTTCCCGCTAGTTGTTACTATCTCGTCAATTTGAGCTTTTAGCTTTAAATTTTAATCCACAAGTCACAACGGAAGCCAACCGCGGGTTGGCCGACTGTTGCGCATTTTGATTTATGCACTTGTGTGTTACTTTTACATTGTTAGTATAGGGTTCCATACCTATAAAGCATAAAACATAACTTTTCAAAAAATTTATGAATACCTAAGTACTTTAAACAATAAAACACATTTTTTGCTAAAAAAATATATATTTTAAATTAAAGAATGTACAACAAATCTATAAAATAAAATACTCGGAGCATGTTATCGTCTTCACAGCCGTAGCACTTGGTAACTATATTGCGTAACTTTTGTGTTGTCATTTGAGCCCACGCACATTTTTGCACCTGGGCTTCAAATCCAGATTAAGAAAAATGGCACCAAATAACTTTCGAAGAAGGTTAGGAAATAGGAATGTATATAAAAAACAATTTACACACACGATGAAACTGTATACTTATATGAGTTCAGTTATTTGTACTGGCCGCGGCCCGCGGTGTTAGTGGATACTCGGTCGAGTGGAAACCCCCACTGAACTTGTACCGTTTCAGATACTTTTTATTAGTAAAAGTATGATAGTTAATTAATGCGGAGCGTGTGGAATGGAGAAACACGTAGTATTAAGCAAACGTCCGTCGCCGTTTGCGCGAGTCGATACGCCACGAACGGCGAGTTTTAGTACGAATTAGCTCATGTACGCTGTTGTGCTGAAGCTAGGAATAAAGCTCGAGTGATTAGACAAGTGGGCACAAAATGTAGCCACCTTGAACCCTGACGTAAAACTTGAGCGTAGGCGCCAGCGACGCCCGCGCTACGATGTCCGTGTCGCCAGAGACCTAATCGCATTGACCAGGTAGTTGTGACGATGAAATCCTGTACCATGTTTAAAATCACTTACGTCGCGCGGAAGAAAAAGGTAACATATTTTGCTTTATTATCTAGTCTTTCTTAGACATTATTCTACTAATCGTAGAGTGTATTTTTAATAAACATTGTAAGAGGAAATCTTACATTGCCATGTAAGCCTATGCACCTGCCTTCATAGTCATCTGCATTTAATGAATATATCATAGCTCCACGCAGTTTGTTGTTTTTAATAAACTTAGCTTTCTCCACCACACTCTCTGGACTGTCATATGACACCCATTCTGTATTTTTATATACATAAGGCACCTTAGCATCACTATCCACATTGATAGACATATTATGTTTTTGTATAAATTCACAAACCTCTGGATAATTAACAAATCCTAAAGTACCCAAAGCTCCGTATCCCGAAGCTGGGCTTCCTATATTTTTATTATTTTCATTTACCAGTGTAAATGTATGACCATATGTCGGTATGCCCAAAACAATTTTGCTTGCATCCAAGCCTTTGCTCAAATACATTGAAATTGTATAGTTGATATTAAGAGTTCCGATATAAAGTTGTTCAGATGGTCTAGGGTACAGAGGCGAATTAAGACCAGTGAATGGAGTGAAGCTTGTGTAGTAATGGTAATCGTAGGTCATCAAGTTGACGTAGTCCACATACATATTTATTTGGTCAACGTCATAGGCAGCATCCACTATAATCTGTTGAGCCGCTACAGCCACAGTAAGTAAATAATTTCTTTTTTCTCGAAAATATTCCATCCTGATTTCTCTAAGCAACTGTGAAAAGTGTTGCCTCTCTCTCTTATTGTAGTTTAGTATGTTAGTACTAAGGTCACTCCTCCTAATGCCTGGAAATTCCCAGTCCAAATCTATACCATCAAGAGAATAGTTCCTTAAAACATATTTTATAGATTTTATAAAACTTTTTCTAGATGCATGATCTATCACCATATCTGTAAAACCATCACGATTGCCTGATCCTCCAACTGAAAGTAATAACTTTAGATTTGGGTTTTGCTTCTTTAATTTTACTAACTTTAATACAGCTTCATATTGATTATCTTCCATAAAAATTACTTTGTTTCTCACTTGTGCAAATGCAATATTTATATGTGTACAGAGGTGTGGGTTTATATCCAAAGGCATCAACTGGGTCGAATTTTGATTATTTGGTGTGTTGTAGTAGCACGAAACCACCTTTTCAGATTGGTCAAAATAAATGTTTTCAACTGCTTTGGTAAATTTAAAGGCATTTTTTCTTATTGTTGATGATTCACTAAATACAACAATAACGAAGAAGATAAACAATGTAACTGATACCAGCAGTACAGTAACTAATAGTGCTCGTCGACAAAGAGTTTGGATATCAAGTAAACTTTGGCTTGGTTTTTTCATTTTCAATAGTACATATAGCAATGAGTTGATAAAAAGAGTTAAATCATTAGAATTTTTTATTATTTCCCTTAGTCCACACTCGGTTAATAACTTAATTTATAGATAAAACTAAATAAACAATAATGTAAACAAATGTAATTCCAAAATTGTCAACTGTCAATTCTTAAATGTCAAAATGACATTTGAGAATTGACAAATGATTTTTGTTTATGGCGTCGGCTTATAACCATTTGCCAGTGTTAAGTAAAAAACGCGGGAATAAGAATATATTATACCTATACAGGATGTCCCAGAAGTCGACGTCGTCCCTTCGAAGGCTGATAGACCAGCTCATGTCTCACCAGAATATCGTAATATGACCTTAGTAAAAAATCTTTAGTTTTCGAGATATTGGCACTTTTAATAATTTCTTAAAAATTACACCTCATGTCAGTTTTTAGACTGCCGCAACTACAATTTCCCGTATTGTGGATACAAATTTGTATTGCGGAATCCTGACCAGTTCTGCTATTGACTACGGTTATAAACAAAGCTAATAGAGTTTGAACTTTGTAGAAAAAAAGAAAACTTTTCCCTAATCGTGATTTCAAAAACTTTTTCTCCAAACTTTCACTATCCATACTGAACAAAAAATACACCACACTAACCTGTGTTGTTACTTTAAAAAGTTGCTCGTTTTATGTAGTTTTCAAAATAGTAAAATAGTTGCTATTAAGCTACGTCAAAAAATTTTTTTGCTATTTTAAGTGCACAGAGAACACATTTTGAATGTTTTTCTTTAGTTAGAATTTCGAACAAAAACACTCGTTACATTGAAATCACCCAGATGTTTACTTAAAAATTGTACGTTGAAGTATAAAATGCTTACTCAACTTAGAAACTAAACAGAATACAAGGATTTTTTTTAATTGTAAGGAGAAATGCAAAGAAGGAGATCACATTAATAATATCATTTAATGAGTTAGACTCATTAGAGTGAGAGAATAGGTGACGCCACGCACGTCTTTTGTTTGTTCTATACATGAGTTTGTTTATTAGTTACTAGTGCGTTACGCTATTGATGTGCATCGTTTTGTTGTTTTCTTACTTTTAACGGATTTTGCATTGAACGGATTTTAGAAATCAATACAAAGCAACAAATCCGTACGCTGCGTACGCTCCGATTCCGATCCAGTGGACGAGCAGCTTAAAAAGGAAAAAACGAATCAATAAAGCTGCGCGTCCACTCGATCGGAATCGGAGCGTACGGATTTGTTGCTTTGTATTGATTTTTATGGTACTGCGTCCACTGGATCGGCATTTCTGCGCCTGCGACCGGTATTTATGCCGATGACGTCATCGGCAGTGAACCCGTCATTCGGATTCCGAACGTTTCAAGTTCTGACGTGTTTGCGACGACGCGACGGCTATACATAAATACTTATTCACGATGAATGACGATATTTTAATTACTTTAGTGGAAAAATATGAAGAATTTTACAATCTAAAACATCAACATTATCATAACCAACTGAGGAGAGACGATATTTGGGATGAAATTGGGCTAATAATAAATAAAAATTGTAGAATATAGTGAAGTTCAAAAAACTTTTTTCGAGTCATATGAATGTACCCAAAAAATCTATTTTCATCTTCTAATAAATCAGAATATAATGTATGAAATTCTCCGAAAATTAATCTTTTTGAGTTAATATTATGATTTATGAACCCATATCTTTCGTTTCCTCTTGTTTCTCTTTTCCTCTTCTGATAAAATACAGCTAATTACAACAATATATCTCGTCACTATCCTCCATAATGCAAATGCACGTTCAGGCTGACGGACTAAAAATAACTAAATTGCCGATGATGAATCCGAATGCAGTGGACGCACCCCATCGCACAGTGTTCTATTTGACTCAAAAAATTTCCCTATGCTGTTTATTGCATAAATCGATGAAGAAATACATTTTAAATGCAAGAGTAAAACACCCACGTGTCTATTTGAAATACTTTTTTTTATAAAAAATAATTTATGTTTCGTGACCTCGACGTAAAAAAAAGACTTAATAAATTCTGTAAGCGTGTCTGATCAATATTTATTTTTTTGATTAATATGGTTTGATGAAGGACCTTTAGGCGCATATTTTCCATGTTTTATTTTTTGAAGATCACTTCTGGCTACCGAGTTATTAATTTTTATTCAGATTTTTGTTTTTATTTTTTTTCTCCCAAAAAACTCAAAAGTGCGACTTGTGACTGGCACTGAAATATTCATCTTAAATGTATCTATCACTGATAAAAAAGTCAAGTTGCACTTTGGAAGCGTTTGGGAGTTAGAATAAAGGTCAAATGGTACATTTTAGGGTTATCACTAAGGTCAAACAATAGGCGATCGGACTTTTTTTTACTGTATAAACGAATAGTACTCTTAAATGTGAGTAATTTATCAGAAGAAATAGTATATCAAAAGTCAATATTTTCAAAGGTACAGCGATATTGTCACCGTAAAATTGTAAAATAACTCACGAGAATGTAAAAATTATGTCGAAAGATTCATTACTTTAATCATAATTGTAAATCATATACAATTTTGTAGTTAAAGAAAAAATTGCATTAATTTGAACAAAAATGAAAGGTCAAGTTGAGTTACACCCCTAACACAATATTTTGAAATTCGATTACTCGTAAACGCTTCCATAGTGCATCTTGATTTTTTTATCAGTGATAGACACATTAAAGGTAAATCTTTCCGTGCCAGTCACAAGTCGCACTTTTGAGTCTTTTTGGAGAAAAAAAATAAAAACTAAAATCTGAATAAAAATTAATAACTCGGTAGCCAGAAGTGATCTTCAAAAAATAAAACATGGAAAATATGCGCCTAAAGGTCTTTCATCAAACCATATTAATCAAAAAAATAAATATTGATCAGACACGCTTACAGAATTTATTAAGTCTTTTTTTAACGTCGAGGTCACGAAACATAAATTAATTTTTATAAAAAAAAGTATTTGAAATAGACACGTGGGTGTTTTACTCTTGCATTTAAAATGTATTTCTTCATCGATGTATGCGATAAACAGCATAGGGAAATTTTTTGAGTCAAATAGAACACTGTGCATCGGCATTTCGTAAATGACGACGCTCCGTACGCTGCGTACGCTCCGATTCCGATACAGTGGACGCGCAGCTTTACTTGACACTGGCAAATGCCAAAAGGTAAGCCGACGCCGATTAAAATAAAAAAAACTGAACTGTCAACTAAGCTAGAAGCTAGAAATAAATTGGAATTTTAGAAACAAATTTAGAAAAGTTATTTCATAAAATTTATCTATAC
Organism: Glaucopsyche alexis; assembly: GCA_905404095.1. Lineage (NCBI taxonomy): Eukaryota > Metazoa > Arthropoda > Insecta > Lepidoptera > Lycaenidae > Glaucopsyche > Glaucopsyche alexis. Next base: position 10,552,492 of record FR990047.1, read on the forward strand.
CTATCGAAATGTAAATTAAACACTATCTTTGTTAACTGTGTAACTAATGTAATCTATTTTAACGAAATGGATGGTGTATCAATGAATCAATATGAGAAACAGCTTTATAGTGTGTTTAAAACATTCGACGTAGATAATGATGAAGCCCTAGACAGGTCAGCTGTTCTTGAACTTTGTGATACGTTGCAGCTTGAAAACCGGGGTACCACCTTAGTCGACTCGCTATTTGAGAAAAAATCTGATCGTGTAACCTTTACTCAATTTCGCAACGGACTCCTCTCGGTTCTCGGCAGTGAAACCCCAACAAGGTCAGATCAATTCGAATCTTCAGCAAACATAACGTCTGTAAATTCAAGCCAAGTGTCACCCACCCACAGTGACGAAGATTCGTCAGGCCGTGAAGTAGCACCAAAGTTTGTTTTCGGGTCGAAAAAATACGGTCGGAAATCACGTCCACAACGTACCACTTCTGAGGAATCACCGCGGCATCGAGGATCATCAGAATCCAGGCTGTGTGAGCGGACAAAACAACGCATGAAATGTAAACGAAGTGCTTCAGCTATGGAGAATAGGGCTAGTTGCTACATAAATGAAGAGACACTAGATTTAGACCATAATAAAAGAGTAGATAGGCAACATGCTCTATCTCTCTGCCACAGACTTAATATGACCAGTGTAGAACAGAACTTAATTGACCGCATATTTGAATCATCTTCTAGTGATGAGTTGACAATCGGAGAGTTCTTTGACAAGCTTAATTCCAGTCTCACAACATCAATTGTTTCACTTAATGAAAATGAAATGGACACGAGTAATACAGATGGTAGTTTGATTCCAGTTGACACTATTGTGGAGGCTTGGGAACAGGCTGGAGTACAGAAGCCTAGAAGATTGCTTTTTGAGCTCGGCTTCGTAGCTACTGCAGTCCAGCCAGTAGACCTAGAACAAGCTCTTGATCATGAACTGCGTGCTCTAAACATATCATCTGATATGCAACAAAATGCATATTCAATTTTACTTGCAGCAGCAAACAGCCTCGCCTGCCTACGTTTAGATATTATTAGGCAACAATATGAAATTGTTAAAGCTGAAAGAGACAAACTTCATATAGACTTGGGGGAAGCTAACAGAAGAGCTAGAATGCTGGCACAGGATGTCGATGAAAGTCATGCTCGTATAGAAGAGGAGCTAAAAACAAATCTAAGATTAATGGAAGCCAGACATGCAGATGCAATCAGAATGTTGTCCTTGGAAATTTCCTCAGAAAAAGAAAAGGCTGCATCAGCAAAAAAGAACCTTGGTGAAGAACTAGCAAAACGGAGTGAAACAGAAACACGATTGCAAATGGAAATAGAATGTTTACACAGTCGCAATGAAGAATTGCAGGTAAGGAACTATTAACACACTAATGATCCATACTAATATTATGCTTGTTTTTAGTCTAAATACATACATAAAAGTAACATATTTCCAGCACTCCATGCAGCACTCATGATAGATATTGACAAAATACTTAACTTTTTTTATTCAGGAGAAAGTCAGAGATGTCGAATCTCGTGCAAATCAAGCTGAGAAGGATAAAACTCGTTTAGTGGCAGATATCCGACAGGCTGAAGAAAATGGAGCAGCAGCAGTAGAACGCGAGCGGGCATCATCAGAAGAACTTGCAGTTCGTTTGCATGAATTAAGGCTGGAAAACCAAAGGCTACGCGATTGTAACGATGAATTAAATGCAGAGTTGGAAAATCCAAGTAGATTAAAAAGTAATGGATGCGGAATAGTCTCAACATCGTGGCTAGATGAGTCAGGTCTAAATGACATTCCAGTTTCACCAAAGAACTCTATTCATATGGAAGTAAGTATATATTTTTACAGAAATAATTTTCCTCGCCACAAGTCATTTTATAAATCATATTTTTTTTCTTTTAAGGTTAACCCAGTACAATTTGCAATTGATCAGAAATTTGACCCAAAAACATTTATAACTAGGCTACAGGAGACTGTTGAGAGCATACAAAAAATACCTTTGTTAAGAAATGGGTCATGTCAGTTTTGTGTCCTAAGAAACAACAGTATTGGCATTCTCCTTGATGCATTAAGAGAGTTGAGTAAAAAGCCAGATTCTGATTGGTTGACTATTGTGAATGTGAATACAAAAACAGAAGTAGCTTTGCAAACAGAAACAGCAAGTGCAGAAGACACAGTGAAAAGTAATTTGACAGAGGTTACTCAACAACATGAAATTGAGAAACAGAACTTGACATCAGTAATCAAGTAATTATTTAAAATTTTTATTAATTTCTTATCTAATATTAAATGAGTCATTAACTGTGTTGTAATAATATTGCATGTATTTGATTATATTGAGCTCCGTGGCCTAGTGGGTGGACCATTTGGTTCGCACTCGAGGGAGTGCAGGTTCGAATCCCAGGTTGTGGTGCCAATGAGACTTTTTCATATCTCAAGTACATTATACAGAAGCTCTTAACAGTGAAGGAAAACAATGTAAGGAAACCCGCACATGGTTAGCCCCAGACATATTGACCAGTCATTCCTCTGGACTAGGCTGACTATGTTGTGAAAATGCCGTATGTGCTTGGGCAACCAAGTAAATGTTGTATTTAAAAAACAACTGTCCCAGGCACTACAGTATTTCAAGAGTGGTTACTTCGCTCGGAGAATACTTAATTAATGGATGAATAGGTGCCTAAGGGGCCATCCATAAATAACGTCACACGTTAAAGGGGGAGGGAGGGGGTCGACGAAGTGTGACATTGTGTGACAAGGGGATAGGAGGGGGTCCTAAATATTGTGACGTCACATTTCAAAATCTATTATAATAACTAAGTGTTAAAATACGAACTATAAACTTACTTTACGAAAACCTCAAAAACATATATGCCAGTTATAAATAATTTAAAGAAGTGGGTTCAAAGTTCATGGATTGAAGATTATTAAGTTTGTATCTTTAATTTAAAGATAATTCTATTAATATAATTTTTTGTTTTGTTAATTTCTTTAGTTAACATAGTTAATCATTATTTGTTTCGTTAATTTCTTTAATTAATATAATTAATCGTTTTTTGTTTTGTTAATTGTTTCATTTGATGTTAATTTTATTAAAAATAATTAAAATGGAAATAAAACTGGTTTCAGAAGCAATATTTTTATTCAATAATTTCTAAATGTAAATTTGCAAAATATGTGACGTCACACTCGGGGGTCTCACAAATGTGACCAACTGTGACAAGGAGGGGTAGGGGTAAAAAATCGAGAAATTCGTGTGACGTTATTTATGGATGGCCCCTAAGTTTTTTATTTGATTATAACAACATTTTTATGTTTTGAAAAATTCAAAACTAAATGATGCAAAAATAAATTTTCAGAGAACTTGAGTCAAGTCTAGAACAAATGAGGGCGGAATATGAGAAATGTGAAGAGTATTGGAGTAATAAGATAGAAGAGGAGCGTACAGCACATGCAGAGGAGCAGAGAGCTGGGGACGAAAGGCTAGCAGAGCTGTGTCGGGAGATCGCTGACTATGAGCGCCAGTTCGCGCGTCTGCCACCTATCGATGAACGTGATAACTTGGAACAGCAAGTAGCACAGCTCGAGCAGGAGGTGGCACAGTATCGAGCTGAACGGGACGCTGAAGTCGCCGCTAAGGTCAGTCTCCAATAGGGAATATGCGTAAAACATAAAATTATTTTAAAACATAATACGATAATATGCACGTATTTTTTTATGTTATTACTCTCAGTGATACCATCACAGTCTCACTAATACCATCAAATTACAAGGAATCGTATTATTTGTTACCATTTAGATATTCATATTTATTTTATAACATTGATCTTAGTGAACTGAATGCTTTATAATAAAATAATATCTATGGAGTATGAACACTTCACACCACATCAATCTGGCCCTGTGCTAAGTACCTACTCAAAGAACTTGTATTACGGGGGCCAGAGACAATAGGAAGTATATTGAATACTTTTATACTATACATTATATTAAATAATATATTTAAGATTTTTATTATATTATACATATATATTCAATTCACATGCATGGCCCAGGAACACGGAAAAAGCACCAATGTGCTCAACTACTGATCCACAGAGGTCGTCACTTTACTCGTAAATATGATAATTTTCAGGATGAAGAGCTAAAGACAATGAAGAGTAAAGTAGAGGAGCTCGAGGGTGCGCTATCTAGCCGGCCCGCGCCTGCGCCCCCGCGTCCCGCGCCCCCGCCGCGCCCGCCCATGCTGCGGTGTGCGGAGCTAGAGGGACAGCTGCGGCGGCAGGCGCAGGATACGCAGCAGGTGTGTTGAGGGCTTTACAAATTGAAAATGGAATAGACTTAATTATATTCCATCACTATAACGAAAAATAATAATCACACCAGAGCATCAAAATTGTATTAATTGACATAATATGTTGCCATTGTGTGTTGGATATTTTTAATACAGCTTTGAATTAAATAGTTTTGTAAAGGACAATTTCACAAGAATTCATGCGTCGATGTTAATCTCGTTTTACGTCAAACGGGTTTCACCACATTTATGCTAATCGAGATAACGGAAACTGTTTTAAAATAGTATAGAATATGTAAATTGTCATTGCACAATTTTTTTAGACTTTTCGATTTGTGAGAGCTATCTAATGCGATATATACACAAAATAGTACTGAATTTACCTATAAATACAAACATCACTACTGTTATCTCATGACATTTCGTACACGACAGCTCTTGAACATGTTCAAAGAAGTTAAATGGATGAAACAGTTCAGAATTTAAACTCAGTAAGAAACATGTTTAGTTTATGTTGGTGAAATGCAATTTGGATTTTAAACTCATTTTAACGCGTTTAAGCGAGTTTTACGTGAAATCAGCCATAAGAATGCTACAGGGCTTTCTGTTGTCCGTTTTGTGTATTTCCATAGGTGAACTTGCATACACATTACGCAAATATAGCATAAAATAATTATCTATGTTATACATTATAATACTTTTTATCTATTATCAGACGATGGCGGGTTGCCAGTGCGCCGGCGCGTGCGGGTGGGCGTTGCGTGCGCGCGCGGTGCGTGCGGAGCGTGCGGCGCAACGCTTGCACGCACGACTCGCCGCCACAGACTTGATCGTGAAGGATCTGTTCATTGAGAACTGCCGATTGGCGCACCGACCACACCGGCTTTGACCCACCATGACACCCCTGCGAGTTTAAACCTTCTTGTAAGTTTTTTGCGAGTTAAACCTCCACGCATAATTCTCGTGTAAAATCAAGCGTTCGAAAATGTGGTGTACATTTATCGTAACGCTTGTAATTTACAGAAAAATCGACGCAAGTATTTTGTTTGGAAACGATTTATTTATGTGAGCCTAAAAGACAGTATATTTTAAATAGATAAAATGATCAATGCATATTATGAGGAAAATTATTGAAATAAAAGCTTGTGTATACATTTTGAATAATTAGTAACATACATACTTAAATGTATATTAAGATATAATTATGACTACTGCATGAATTGCCTTGTTGTTACTTTTTGTAAATTAATAGATTTTATAACAAGCTATTCTAAATTGAATTGATTTTACAACATGTCAAAATTGTAATTGACTGATTCAAGACTGATAGTATCAATTTGCTGGCTGGTGATACATCCTCTTTATTAATTGAACAATATAATAAATGTAAAAATTTAATTATACAATAAGGCTGACACAGTATCCCTAAAATTTGATTACTGCTAAACACGTCTAATTTCCATACAACGATTTTTAACGTGTTTGGTAGTGGTAAATCAATTTAGGTAGCGAAGTCCAAGCTGGCTATAAGGTGAATAACAACAGTATAGGATATCTAAATATTTACTACAAATTGTTTGTTGCCTAGCACATACTGCAGTGCTATTCTCTAAGAACATTTTTACATCTCGACAGCTGAATCCGGGGTGAGGAGTCAAATTCGTATACTGATTTGCCACCCCACCGCGGATTCAGTTATATGAAAATGAAAGTCGAGATATATGAAAATGTTCTTAGAGAATAGCACTGCTGTTCCTTGGCATGACAAATGACATTGCTATCTCGACTCTTTTGTCAAGCTATGTCGCGTCTACGCGCATATGTGCTGAGGTCAGTGATATTTATTCATCGCGTTCATTTTCTGTCATATTCCTAGTCAAAAGTTAACATATTACTGCTACATAGTACATCGATGACGCGTATCTATTCAGCTAACGTTTAGCCTAATTTAGCTCATAATGGTAAGACTGTGTTTAGTTAGGACGAACGTAGTAAAGAAATCATAATATGCTATAGATTAATGTCTTATACTGCACCTAGACCTATGTAGGTATAGGTCGCGCGGCGAATTAAGATCTTTCGACAAAGCAGAAGTAATTTTTCGGTCTGTTTGGCGGTAGCGGTTGCGGGCGGGGAGGTGTGGATGCGCCGAACATCAAACATGGCTGCCGACACGCTATTGGTCGATCAGTCACATCAACGCCATTGTTTGTGTCAGTGTACTATCGCGCATAGCTAATTATTACAATTACCGTTGCCATTATGCCGAAAAAATAAAAATTAAGTTTAAAAGCGACAAGCTAGTATAATGGTTTACGACGTGAATTGTTTAATGAAAAAAGAAACAAAAGCCGTTGTCGACGATTTGAAGCATTTTAAAAATTACAACTGCTGGAACGAGGATTACTGGCCGCGCTTGATCGATGCACGGAATTGTATTATAGTTTAGTATTTAATACTAAGTAATATTTTGTAGTACTAATTGACAGCGTCTGTTGCATCTAAAAGAAATGTCTCAAAGTAATTCTATACGCGATTGTATACATGCGCGATTGTATACATGCGCGAACGACCCCCCGCCCCCACTTTAACTGAGCGCTCATAAACCGTTGCGAGACCTGTAACAAGAGCAGTATTTACAGGTACTGATTCTAATTTGTAGTAGTTTCAATTAAAAGGAGAACCCGTATAAAGAGCTGCTAGCAAACGTTCAAATAAAACACTAATAAAAATAGAATGGTATCAAAATAATTGTTATGCCGGATTCAATCCTGTACAAGTGCCTTTCAGTACGATAAAATAATGTTATATTATGTATATCAATTCAATTATATATTTGTTCATGTTATGTCAAGTTATTATTTTCTAAGTAAGCATGGACTATGTGTATGAGAAGGCGTTTGCGCGCTATTATATTTTCCAATGTGTAACGGCTGAATGCTGAAACGATGAATTTAATTATGCGACACTTAAGTCACATGGTGTCCTTGTCCTTTTGGCTAGCAGAGACAGCGACAGCGTGTATGTGTAGTGGAGGGCTCTTAATTTTAATTAGCGTTTTAGTATTTGGCGTTAAAATAAAATTGGAATTCTCAATATAGATTACTTATATAATTGAAAATATACTTAGAAATAAATTCTTTGCCGTGCTTGCTTCTCAGTAATTTCTATACAGTCTTTTAATTTTCGACCATTTATATGCGAATCTACACCTGTTTAAAATGATAATTGTATTAAAATAATGTTCATTGTCACTATATTATACTCGATTGTGATTATTCCGAACATAATAATATTATGTATTTAGACTTAGATATTTTTCTTACGGTTGTCCACTGAGGTTGTTGAGTTGTTGCATTTTCTTGAGGACTAACGTAATATGTACATACTTGTAGCCTATACCTATAGGCTATAGCCGTTATAAAGTCTAGTAGAATTTCTATGCTCTAATGAGGTACTCTTTATTTGCCTATAATCCTTTATCGCGTCAACCTAAATAACTTTTTCTTTTAGATTTATGTATCGCTATTGAACAATTTTAAAATTTAATTTGTATGAATGTGATATTCGACACTATAGGACACAACCCTATTACATGTATTTTTTGCTCACAATTCGTCAATGCGATCCGGGTCCTCATGTGTTAGGCACGCATCTTTGCGATGCGCAGCGTCACAATGTGCGCGTACCTAAAATCCGCTACTGGAAACAACAATTCAGTGGCAGTCTCAAGTTATTTACTGTGAATGTTGATGTTTTTGTTTGAAACATACCTATGTATTAGTACCCGTGTGTAAACTCCGTGTATACTTCCGTCTTAGGCTAGTCTATTAATACTTAAACACGAGTTAGGTTTTGTGTTGCAAACCCATACATTATACAATCAAGGACACTAAAATGGTTACGCGTTAAATTTTCTACGATACTACTTATTCGCCATTAAATGTATGCATTGTTTTAATTTCAAACATGTTTCACTGTTATTTCTGCATTGATACGGCAATATAATCGTATCGTTTTCTTTGTTGGGAATTTAACTCCTGTGTATCTATTTTAGTTCTAGTACCAATTGTTCAGTAATCTTGTTTAAACTGTAGAGGTAGGATACTGGTCAGTGTAGAGTGTGTAGACAATTGTAAGTTGATGTGCCGTGTGTGTAGACGGTAGTCGTTTTCTCTCAGTACACAAGATGCACCTGTTTTGTGTTGCACTGCAAGAGTTCTGTATAATGTAGATTAAGCAAATCGTTTGAGTTCTCATCCATTAATTATAATAGAGGTCTAGAGCTTCAGATGTGCATAATTCATTAGGTATCCCTTAAGGACTATGAGTCCTTAAGGGCTGCTTTATATCTTCTTTTTCTCCTTTTGGCATATGCCTCCCTTGTAACATGAGTTGTGCTTTAAATTTACATGCCCAATATGTTTTTGAAAAGATAAAAAATCTCAAAAATGAAAATATTTACGAAATTTATTTTTTGATTAATCTTATAAAATTTTGCCTTGTAGTACATACTACATACTATCAAAGTATCAACTGCTTTAGCTTTTGAATGGCTTGTAAGTATAAGATTTTAGAATATCTTTTGCTTATTTTATCGGTTCCCTATTTTTTCGCATAAAATCATATGTCATAATTTTACTTGGCATAATTTCATTTGACCTAATAGTAGTTTCGCATAATATTCATTTGGCATAACTTTCTTATCATAATTGTTTTTCGCATAATTACTAAAAGCATAATAATTGTTAGGCATACTTGTTGTAAGGCATACATTTTTTTACGCATAATATTTTTTAATAATATTTTAAAGCATAATATTAAAAAGCATAAATATATTTACGCATAATGGTATTTAAGCATACTATTATATTTACGCATACTTCTTTGTAGCATTTTTTTCACATACTAATGAATGATTCATTCTACTGGATGTGCGAGTTAAGACGAAATAACAATTATAATTATTGTAATTTTCGACTGATTACGAAATTAAACTCGGACAAACAACACGAACTGCTAGCTAAGAACATGCCAAGCCATAACCACGAGCCAATGCACTTAAGGATAAAGTAAGTTCTTAAGGATAAATTTTTAACATGTTAGCGGCTTACGGGTGGCCCAAGGGCCACCCCGCCGCAACTTAACCTACTGTTACATATGTTACACTAGGTATAATGAGTGTAATACCTGCTTTTAATGTTTTATAAATATTCGTATAATTACCTTAACCGTGTTTCATTATGTCCTTCCATTTTATGCATATTTGTGCCTTGTGCCAGAATTACTTGAATTTATTATGACAAAAAATATGCCTAACGAGTTTATGCCAAAAACAATTATGCCAAAGTATTATTATGACAAGAAAAATTATGCCTTACTAGTTATGCGTCATTATATTAGGACAAAAAATATTAGTCTAAATGAAATGTATGCCTAATGATGTAGTATGCCTAGTAACCATTATGCCAAAGTAATAGTATGCGTAATAAAATTATGCCAAGTGAGGTATGCCAAATGAAATTATGACAAATAAAATTATGCGAAAAAAAGGGATCCCTATTTTATCACGTCATCTTTATGCAGTTGATATACAATTAACTAATTAATAAATTATCTTGCCTTCTGCCTAGTTAAAATAGGTAACAATTTTGTGACTGTACCTAAAATGACTGTCTTAAAAATTATTTTAAATTGCTTTAATGAGCGCATTATGTTTCGGCCTACGAAATGTATTACAGTCTTATTAAGCACCGCTTGCTTGCATGTTTGTATATATTCATAACTTCAAAATATTGAAGTTAATTGGGCTGTTATGTCTAGATATAAGTTACTATGTTTGTTATAAAAATCGGTGATATACAAACTACCTACCTAATTAGTTTTCCACGTTGTATAGTCGCAAATTCGCAATGAATGTATAAAACATAGTTTTGTTGGTTATTCTTTCAGCGATCGGCACATTTAGTTAATCAATTGATTAATTATTTAGTGTTAGGTACCTACTTGTGAAATGAAGACACAGATTACTTATAATGATGTACATATCATTAATCTTACATCTTATTGTTTATTTAATCGTTCATCAGCAGTAGTGTTATGCGAGAAAAGTAGAGACTTTCTTCCTGAACCCCCTTACTAATAATCGCTGTATAAGCTTTGAATAGTTATACGGTGTTTTGTCTCCTTCTATCGAATTAAAAATGTCACTTGTGTGACGGGAACAAAACACTGTATAACTATTCAAAGCTTATACAGCGTTTATTAGTAAGGGGGTAGGTGTTTAAGAGTTATATAGTTTATTTGATTTACTGCAGGATTTATCTAAATTGATTTTTGAGCTTTGGGTCTTTACATTAGCTATACTTTATATTGAACAATGGCTGTATTCCGGGGTAAATAGCGCTAACAAAAAAACGTAAGAAAAATGGCGACCGCTGCGCGCTGGCATTAAATAAGCAAAATGGCGGATTATGTTAGCAGTATTGAAGTTAGCAAACGTGTCGTGGCCGATAATCTTTCTTTCTTTAGCGCTAGAAAGCGCTAACAAGCGCTATTTTCCGCTGAACACAGCCAATGTTTGTGAAAGAAACTTGTGCTATTCACCGTTGGTTGTTGGTTGTGTTATTTGTATGACTTGTGTATGGGACATGACACTGTGTGCCCCTGTGCCAGACATTGTTTGGTCCAGGGCCCACTAATACCTAATTGGCCTCGCGCCCACTATTGTGATTTAAAATTATATAAATGTAAATTTAAACTTGTAATTAATAAAATGTTGATCTTATTTTGTCTTGTTATTGTTAGTTTTTAAGCAGACCAGTCTTTTATAAATATGTAGGCCTATGTCTAGCACTAGATCTAACCTAGAGTCTATTATCATGACTAGTATAATGTATAGGGATTGCTTGAACATGAGGTTGTATTTGACAAAATAATGGAAAAAGAAAGGGGAAATGAATAGTTCATTTGGTAGACAAAACAATTTGTATTTTTGTGTAACAAAATATTTTACAATTTACAGGAGGTATTTTATAGATGCAGACAATAGAACAATCAATGACATGCCTAGGTACATGAACGCTATATGTAGTAGCAAACTGCAAATACCTAGACATAATATAATGTAACTGTAATTAAGATCTAGCTTGTACATTTTGATAAATTTTAAATAGCTAGGCTTATAATTATATTCTGAACAACCTTATATTATATACTTAAATATTATACATTTTTGGTAAGTAAAGTCATTAGTGCGTATAGTTGATATTTTACATAGGTGTGATGTTAATGCTGGCCTTTAGTCAAGATGCATTCGATAATTTCGACGGCGAAGTTCGAAAACAATATGTATGGGATTTGACATAGGTCATAACTCATCAGGGTTCGAGGATATATATCAATGGATATATATCATGATATATATCCGATATATATCCGATATATATCAAAGGGCTTTTTATGATATATATCAATACAAAATGGTTTTTTTTTATAATTTTATACTATTAAGTAATTTTTGGCGTTTGTTACTGTATTTCTACTTCCTAAATGTACCTAGGTATATGGTGTTGGAGTAGAGTTAAAACATATTCCTACTAATAAGTTCTAATCCATAAATAGCAATAGCAACACTTCTGGCGGCATTAATGGTGTCAGTCATGTCAGAAAAATTTAAGTTTTTGTTTGTGTTTACTCCAAAGACTTCTAGTTTATTATTTTTACAAAGAAAGTAATTGACAAAGCGCAGAAACGATTTTACTTCATTACTGAGTATATAAAAAGCATTAAATAACTTTCGTATTTATAGAATACTAGCTTTTGCGCGCAGCTCCGCCCGCGTAAATACATTATCCCGCGAAAACACGACTTTTTCGGGATATAAATAGGTATCCTATGTCCTTTCCCGGGACCCAAAGTATGTCTATACCAAATTTCATAAAAATCGGTTCAGCGGTTAAAGCGTGAAGAGACAATTGGATGATTTTAATACAACATAAATAAAACATTAAAAACATTTCAGTTTTTGAAGTAAATACCTCTTTAGCGGCGCTGTGCTCTTTTCTTGGGATGGGTAAAAACTGTTAAGGGGCCGTCCATTAATCACGTGATGTTTTTAACAACTTTTTAGACCCCTCCCCTCCCTCTGGTGACACGTGGTGAGGTTTTATACTCCCCCCCCCTCCCCCCACCTAAGATCACGTGTATTTTTTTTGTACATAGTAAGCAGTAGGTAATGTTTGAAGAAAAACTTTAACTTAAAAAACAATTTAATCCAATAATTTTAATACTTACAAGACAAATTACTAGTATAGTTTTAAATTGCTTAAACAACATTACAAATCTACAACCGATAAGAATTTCGGTATGCATAGACTAGATTCAAAAATTAATACACGTTATGTCTCCTTACACCCCCTCCTCCCCTTGTGATACTTGGTGATTTTTTTTCGGACCCCCCCCCTCCCCTTTAGGCATCACGTGATTAATGGACGACCCCTAAACTCGCGCGACAAGTCACGTGACCTGATCCAAAATGCGTAAGATTCAACTTGTAATTGTTTGCTGTCTTGGTAGTTGGTTTACGCGAGTATGAAACTATTTTAGTTCGTATTGACTTTTAACCCCAATCTTCTCAAGACATTGACCTTAACATTTGACCTTGGCATTTAACCTTTGACCCTAACCATCCCTATCACATTGACCTTTGCACTGGGCTTTACCTCCAACCCCCTCACGAATCCCCTCCCCCCTTACCCCCGCCCCTCCCCGCCAAGCAAAAATCCCTTCGAGCCATAACTATGCCTTACTAACCCCTAGACCCCTCGATTAAGGTATCATTAGAATCGGGAAAACGAGCCCTACATTTTGGCTAAAACAGATTCCAAATTCATGATATAGGTACCCCAAAACTCTGAAGTATTAAATTTTTAATGTAATATAAATTGTCATGTTCGTGCAGGATAGCGCAATAAATGAATTTTGTATTTTACCAAATAAATGATAGTACTTTTATACTGATATATAATTAAAGCAATTCGTGCAAAATTATTTCCTAACCATTCCAAAATATCAAAAATGCACAATGTTAATGTTCAAGTTTTTACTTCTGACGGCACTCCCGGAGTGCAACCTGTCATTTTTAGGGTTCCGTAATACTTAAGGAACCCTTATAGTTTCGCTCTGTCCGTCTGTCTGTCTTTCTGTCTGTCTGTCTGTCTGTCTGTCTGTCTGTCCGCGCCTCTAGCTCCTGTAATTATGCATATAAATTGATGAAATTTGGTACAGTTATAGATTGTGTATAGATCACGGTTTCGGGATTATAAAAAAATAATAATTTTATATTTTAGGGGTGGCTCTCGATACATGTGAAGTGGGGATGAAAAATATTTTTTCACTGTACCCCATCGTGTGGGGTATCGTAGAATAGGTCTTTTAAAATAAAGGCAAGGTTTCATACGTTACTTTTTTATAAAGTTGACCATTTTCGAGTAATCGGCCTCCAAAGTAGTTTGTAAGTTGGTCCCCCCCCTAGCATTTTTAAACTATAGGAGATAGAAACTTGCAAATTTCCATGCTGATAGATCATGTTAAAAACTCTTTAGGAAAACTATTGTGAACCAAATCGGACAGTAACTTTTGGAGTAATTAAAAAAAAAGCATATTACGCGTTTATAGTTACGGAACCCGTCTTAGACATGTCCTGACATGCTCTTGGTTAGGTTATTTAAAAAATAATTAATTATGTTTATAATGTTACACATATGCAAATAGTATACATTAATAATAAAATAATAATATGGCTTTCATACGAAATGGATATATATCAACATTTTGGATATATATCGGATATATATCATAAATATCCGATATTTTGATATTTATAATAAATATCGGATATTTTCGAACCCTGTAACTCATAGGGCATCGCAAGCGACATGTCACTTAGCGATGACTTATGTCAAATCCCATACATTTTTATTTCGAACTTCGCCGTCGAAATTATGGAATGCATCTTGACTAAAGGCCCGTCTTACCAACGTTTTACTATTGACGTCTTAAATTGGTGAAATGGCCCTGTTTTCCACCTAATTGAAATCATTGCTTGTAGTTAAATCAACTGTTCTTAAATTTGTGTTACATGCATTAAAGCTTATATCAGGCGCATCTTTCCTATCTCGTTAATTAAGACTGTAAGGAGGATTTTGTGATTTAAAACCTCTATCTATCTTCCACGTTGGGGGCTGGCACTCCCACTGATACTAGAGTCTCAGGCACTGTAGCGAGGCTCACAGGTACATGCCGTTGACGAGGTAGTCGGAGTCCATTGCGAGGCGCGGGCGACCGCGGCGGCGGCGCGAGGCACGCGCGCGGCACGCCAGCAGACCGCCTAGTGCGGCCGTCATCAAAGTGCCTGTACACAACAGATAATTAAACTGTGTCTAGAGCAAGTACCTAAGTTTGTAGCTGTGTATAGAGTTTTTGTTTGTACGGTTGTTGGCCGCGCTTTTGACGCGCTTTTTAATAAATTCTCCTTCACAATTAACTAGGCTTTGTGGAGGACGGTTTGTTGCCATCATCCCTGCTGGTGCTTTCGTTATCAAGTTGGAAATCAAAAGCAGTTCAAATTTGAACAAGGCATTTCTTTTAACAATGACTAGCCAGTAGTTCAGGTGACCTATTATTGATTATTGCTACTACTACTACTATATTCCAGACCAGTCAGCTTCAGATGCAGCATCTAATGTACATAGAATGTTTGTACCTAGCACCAGCAGCAGCACGGCGGCGGGCGAGTGCTCGCTGAGTCCGTCGTGCTCGTCCGTGAAGTGCTCGTGAACCTTCGCCTCTGCTCGCGGAGGCTCGGCAGGCCGCACCACTTTATTGGTGTCAGCCATCTGAAGAAAGTAAAAAATCAATTGTTAAAATAATCTTTATCTTTCCATAATAAATGCAAACGTCTACTTTAGAGACAGAATACCTACGATTTCCTTTAAAACTTTCTTCTTAGTAGAATTTTCTACAGGCGCAGGTTTATGCACTTCAGGCGGTTGTATGTTCTGCGGGGGCTGAGGCGGCGCAGGTGGGGGCGACTCAGTGGCGTACTCAATCTGTTGACTCTTCGGCGCCAGTTGGAAGCCCTTCTTGGGGCTGTCCCTCAGGGTTTGTTGCTGGCTCGAATATACCATCGGCAATTCGGGCATCGCTTTTGGCGGCATGTAGAGGGGCATATCCTAGAAGGTGTAGGTAACGATTTTAAAATTGGTCCTCTATAAAATCGATAAACAAGGAGGCCAGTAAAATTCACTCAGCGTTTGACTAGAAGATTTGATCAAAGGAAATGTGACAAAAGAGTAAACCAGTATGTCTCACCTGTTCAGGCCTCGGCTGAGGGACAGGCCAGGCGCGGCGCGGCTCCACGTCGGGCCAGTCCATACGCCCGCGCCCGTAGTTGTCCCACACGCGGTCGTCCATACCGTCGTTAGCTGCTGTAAGTTGTAACACATGTATTTAACAGATATAGGGCTGACAAAGGTAATAGAAATCGCAATTTATTATAATTGAACGCCCTCTGATCAGCACGATAGTGCTTTTTATCACCAATCGTATGATGAAGTCTGTGTTATGTATGTTAACCTTGTGGCACGTGCGCTTGCTGCCAGGAGCGATGAGGCCAGGGACCATTGGGAGAAGGTGGCTCGAAGGCACTCTCCTGTACCAGCCCACCGGTATGGCTAAAGATATGTGAGCCGCTTACACCACCGTTATTGCCTGAAAATATTAAGAGATTTAAAAAAAGATGCCTAAACTTCATATTTTACTTTGGAAGTAATGAGTAGATGCTAAGATTAGCTTACTGAGAATCGAGAAGATGAGCCTTGGAGTATGGTGACATTTTCGTTTCCAACATTCAGAAAAGTTAAGTAAAGCAAACCAGTTTTCAGTTCTACCCTTTCTTGGTATGCTAATAATTATATTCTACATACCAGTGTTGTAGCGGTAGGGCGGCTGCGCCTGTGTCAGTCTGTGAGGCCACAGCTCCGACGCCGCCTCCTCGCCGCTCTCCTGAACAGCTACCTACATCAGAAATTACAGTGTAGCTAACCTCGGATCAAAACAAGTATTTTAGTTAATCTGGCATTTTATAGCAACTCATTAAAAGATAACTGAAGCTACATTAGTTTTTATTCGAAGGTCAGATTATTTGTATTTCGCCATTTTGTCTCTTGATAAATTGTGACCCACCTGCGGCTGCGGTGGCGGCGGCGGTGGCTGCGTCGGCTGCGTGTGCGGTGCGGGCGGCAGCGGCCGCGTCGGTGCCACGGGGCAGCCCAGCTCGGGCGCCTCGTCGCTGCCGTCCGCGCACTGCGGTACGCCGTCGCACGCGTTGTACACCGCGATGCACTCGCCGCCGTGACGACATTCGAACTGGTAGCGGCTGCACCGACCTATCGTGTCAGGTAATAGAGATATATATTATGAGCAGTGAGTACAGGCAATTAGCAGTCGGTTTAGGTACAGGCTCTCTTGTACATTTTCAGCCTGATAGCCTGGTAAAAGTGTATAATATGACATATCTGTGTCAAACCATTATAACGTTACACTATGTTTACAAAGCGCTAGAACGAAATAAATAAGGCTTAAATTATGTGCACCATTTCCTGTCCCACTACCAACATCACAGATCATAATCAAGAAGAGATTTATCTTGTGCAAACAGTCATTAAGGTAAAGTGGCACAGAATTATCTTAGTTTACGAGTCATCGATGGGTCGTTAGCCCGGAGGCTTTGTCCGTACTCCGTGACGCACACAGGTCACGCTGACTCACCGGCCCCTACCCATCAACTCCGTATCAACTGATCTGAATATTTCACATTCTTTTTTCATTTGCATATTTTAGAAAGTTTAACTATAAACTTTTAGTTTACGTTCAGATGTTTCACTTTCGTCGATTTAAAATTAACATACATAACCTTCGCATCTTCGCATTTTACAGAGCGTTACATAAGTCTTCTTTTAAACAGCCTTGATGACATTCGTTTTGAGTTCTCAGGACTCTCTCCATGGCCTCTAGACCCTAAGCCTCAGGGCCTAAGGCCTAACCTAATCAGCGGATTACAACTTGTAGCTGGTAGCTTCAATTTCCAAACAGTAGTTTGTGGCTTAAAATATGTTTATTGTGTATTAATAACAACCTTTGTACATGGCTACAATAGCAACAGAACTCACTAGGCTGCGGTTTCGGCGGCGGCGGCGGCGGTGGTTCCTGGTGCGGCGGGCGCTCCGTGCTACGAGTAGTTGTCACCGTCGTCGCCACCGTAGTGCTCGTGTGACTTCTGGAAACGTCGTCAGAATCGTATCTATAGCACAAGTTTCAGCTTTTTGGACTGAACACGTGTTCAGTTAAAATAACAATTGGGTTGCCAATTGTTATTTAGTTACCTGTCTATTCTTACTTTTTAATAACTGCCTTCTGTAAATTATAAGGGCCTGTGACTTGTTTGGATTGAACAGAAGTCAAAAAGTCTTAGCCCATTTAGATCTTGGTTAGTAGCACTAATTGCAAGCTCAATTTCATCACCACAACTATAAGCCTGTGCAGGTCGTCCGCATATAAGCATAAGGCAGAAGAGTTGATCCTTATTATTTCATATATTATGAAGACTACAAAAATCAAAGGCATCAATACTCCCCCTGTGGGGCACCGGCAGGAATGCTAGTCCAATCAGAGCTAACGTTAGATGTTAATATAGGTCCTCTAAAGCTCCTGCTTTAGAGGACGAAAGCAGCGTACTTTTAATCGTAAAAATAAGAATATCTATTATAGCTACAAAATGCTAAACCATACAATTATAGAAGAATATACACCTGAGGACTTGAGTATGACTAGCAAATTTTAGTTGTCTACCGCATTGAATGCGTCACGCGTAGCTAAAATCATAATAAATGAGGAGGAATGAGTGAGGAATCATAATTTTATTAGAAAGAGAGTTCAAGTAGCAGGGTTTATTGGCGTCAGATAAGAATAAGCAAAGCACCTATATATCTATAACTCTTTTGTAAACGAGTTAGAACTACTTAAAAATCCAAGAACTACTTTATTTGAAATGGTTGGAAGAACAGTTTTCAGATAAAGGCTACCGTTATTTGTTTTTAATTGGTATTTATTACTTTATTGCATCTATTTCGCTATTCTTCGGAAATAAGTACGTCAGCTTTTATATCGAGGGTGGGCAGCGAAGCGTAGAGCTAGACCTAACTATTAGTTATTACCTCGTCGTTCTTGTTCTAAGTAAGGTATGTGTGAATAACCACGTTCTGCTGATAGCTTCCCCGCGTTGTTTATATAATACCTACCTAATACGTAGGTACTTACATTTGCTTTTTGGACAATGTAGAGTAAGTACCTACAATAACCGAGAGCAAAACTAGGGAACGCGTCTTGAGAAATACCTAACTGGGTATTGTTTAATTTTGAATTTAAAAAAGCCCCGTTGCGATTATTGAGTCGTATTTATTTTGTCATTGTTGAAATTTGAATGCCGTTTGATGTAGGTCAGTTTTGTTCGCAGTTCGCACGCCACAAACTCCACAAAGACCGACATGACAAATTTGTTGTTTAATCGAACGGGCGTTTACCGTAAGCGATTAACGATAAAAAGCTTAGGGGCCGTCCATTAATCACGTGATGTTTTTAACAACTTTTTAGACCCCTCCCCTTCCCCTGGTGATACGTGGTGAGGTTTTATGCTACCCCCCCTCCCCCACCTAAGATCACGTGTATTTTTTTTACATAGTAAGCAGCTCATATTTGAAGAAAAACTTTAACTTAAAAAACAATTTAATCGAATAATTTAAACAATTAAAAACTATACGAGTCATTTGTCTTGTAAGTAGGTATTTAAACAACACTACGAATCTACAACCGATAATAATTTTGGTATGCATAGACTAGATTCGAAAATTAATACACGTGATGTCTCCTTATACCCCCTCGTCCCCTTGGTGATACTTGGTGTTTTTTTTTCGGACCCCCCCCCCCCCCCCCCCCCTTTAGGCATCACGTGATTAATGGACGACCCCTTATGTACTAGCAGCACAGATTAAAGAGGAACAGATAAACAGCTACATACTAAGTTCGCGATTTGATTGCACTGCTACAAGCATACGGTGAATGTATGCGTGTCCTAGAGCCTCCAATCGCGTCCGGTACGCGGCAAGAGTGGATAAATCCGAAGCCAGTGGGTCCCGGTCAGTATATTTTTTCTAATTTCGTGTTTGAGTTTTTATGTCATGTTAGATTTTAATGTTAAAAGATTACTTAAAGTATTAGAATAAAATATAAACAATAACTATAACCCGTTACCTGACTACGTAATTTATATAGCTTTTATTACAAATCGATTGACACCTCATTCATTTAAATCGGATCAATAGGCTTTACGGACGCTACGGTGGAACAAACGTGTGCATTGTACATACACAATACACATTGATACATAGACTGCCAAAATCATTACTCTTCATACCATTTTAGGTTTGCCGTAGTCGGGTAAACATGACTACGGCTACAGAATAGATATTAGTTACGACTACGGCGAACTTTATTCGCTACACAAGAAGATATACCTACATGATTCATTGCAAGTCGCGTCGCGACTTATTATTTTCAGTTGTTAACTAAATTACTGGTATATTAATTTTGATTCTTGATAGTTGATCTCACAGGGATGAGGAAAGTAAGATATTTCAATATATATCGAAATAAACCTAATTACTTACTAACAAGTTATAGAATACGCCCCACAATATCTTCCGGCTCTACCCTCTACAATGTGGCTATAGTATATTCATGATCATATTCTCTCACCTGAGGCTGGCGAGCTCCTGCTCGTGGTGAACCAGCCGCTCCTGGTCCTGCAACTCGGCAAGGCGGCGGCTCAGCGCCAGCACGCCGCTGCTGAAGTTGCCGTGCGCCGTGAACTTGCAGCGGAAGTCCTCGGGCGGCCCGCAGTTGAATAGGTAGCAGCTGCCCGGACTCTGAAGTAAGCGAATTGCAATCTTATTGTAAAATCAGAAGTCTAAAATAAAATCTGTTGGATAAAATTCCTAGTAGGTATCATCAAACCAGGTAACCAATAAAAATACACTGTGTGTAACTTCATGGGGAACATTAGTCTAATATTCTCTAATTCTCGAACCCGAACCTCGAATATTATTAGACAGGTTGATGTAGTAGGCTCTCTATGTAGAGACCTATGGTAAATGCGAGCGCCTGAAAGGCGTACCTTTTCCTCGAACACGAAGACATCACAGGAGTCGGTCTCGCAGCAGAGGCGCAGACACTCGTGGCGCGAGCCCACGTCGAGCTCGGAGAGGTACCGCGCGCCCATGCTGCGCGACTCCTCCGTGCGGATGATCTTGTCGCGCTGTACGTCAAACCGCGCGGCGCAGCCCGCCGGGTCCAGCTCCCGAGCGTACGCCGCCACCCATAGCGAAACCCACCACACCCAAGAACCCATGCTTCAGCTACTAAGACGGAATTAGCACTTCCCTGATCTCGATATTGGAAGCAGCCGGGCGGCCACGAATCGCCATCGCAACTGAGTGCGATCGATACTCCCGCATGCGCATTGCGCAGGTCACTCTTATCACTGTCGCATCACTTATGCCCGCGTTTGACTACTGATTTAATTATTAATATTAATATATTATACTTACCTAACTACTGCCCGCAGCTCCGCCTACGTTAAGAGAATAATATGCAAGTAGGTATAAATAAATAAATTTTCGTTTACATTTTTCAGGAATATCTTCAGAATCCACATCCCGCGACTTCCGTGGTCTACTCTACATCTGTACCAAATTTCATCAAAACGGTCCAGTAGTTTCCAAGCCTATTCAATGCAAACAAACAAACAAACAAAAGTTTCCTCCTTATTATATTAGTATAGAAGTATAATAACTCCCCCCACCGATATCGGTGACGGTGGCCGGTTTCATTGAAAACCAGGCCAGTTAAGCAGGAGTAATTTTTATAGTGCCCAAGTGTGTGCGCAATACATAAGAGCACTCTCTATTCCTTTACTCTCATAATCCAGTGGGACGGATAACCGACACGACACACGACTGACGAGAGATCAGGCGCAGGTCCGACATGCCCATCCGACGCATAGATCATCTTCTTGTCAGACAATCAGGTGATCAGCCTGTATTGTCCTAACCAAACTTGGAAACAACATTTTTTGTTGTTCCAATGCGGGAATCGAACCCACGACCTCCGAGTCGAGAGCTAATGCTGTAACCACTTGACCACGGATGCTGTTGATACCTATAGAAGTATAAATATTAGATGAGTTAGGTATATCCAAGAAAAAGGGCCAAGTGCGAGTCGAACTAGCGCACAAAGGGTTGGTTCCGTACGAAACGACAAAAAACACGTTTGTTGTATGGGAGCACCACTTCAATATTTATTTAATTACTCGTTTTGCGCGAACACTACTTTTACGGGATATAATATCCTATGTCCTTACCCGGGACCCAAAGTATGTCTATACCATATTTCATAAAAATCGATTGAGCGGTTAAAGCGTGAAGATGTAAAGGCGTGACTCCTGTTCGAAACATTACACAGAAAACATGAAACAAAAACATTTGTTTTCATACACAAGCTGTCTCCAGCTACAGAAAATGTTTTTGGTCGAAACAAAACATTTTGTCCAGACACGATCTAAGTTCCGACGCGATAAAAAGTAGCCTATGTCCTTTCTCAGGCTCTAGACTATCTATGTACCAAAAGTTTGTCAGGATAGATGGATGGATGGACGTATGAATGTTCTTTAATATTGTAGAACATGCTTTTGTTCCATCATCAATAGTTTCCGCAGAGCATGCTACAAGATATGTTTTATGGCATTTTTTTACACCTTGGGTTACGTTACTAAAGTTTTAGTAAGGATCCTTAATCTTTTCTAGCAATAAAAATATAGCTAATGTTACTCAGGGTGAATGTACCTTTCTATTTGTGAAATAATTTTTTAGATCGGCACAGTAGTTTTTGAGTTTATTCAGTACAAACACACAAAAAAATACAAATCCTTCCCCTTTATAATCTTAGTGTAGATATAACATTTTGGAAAATTTTTGGACAGACACAGAAATTGATGTTTAAGGTGTAAACAAAATCCCACCAAAAACATTCTGTAAAAAACTAGCCAAGTCTCGATGGAGCTGCTTGTTTATCTCTAAAAAGTAATGAAATCTAGACAAAATCGTGCCAAGTCTAAGGTTCCTTACTGCGATTTCTTTATTATTATAGTTAATGATGAGTGACTTGGCCGTAGAATATTCTTTATACTTTGGTGGGTACAAGTCAATTTTGTTTACATTTGTAACTACCTATGTTTGTTATGCGAGATAATAGCCCATACTGGTATTGGTAATTGGACGCTAGTGTCTGTTGTTGATTGTACAACACACGTATTGGAGCAATGGTGTCATGGAGCCCCTTTTGTACCCTTGTGTGCCCTTCAACGGCCAAGTCACACAACATTAACTATAATAATAAAGAAACCGCATTAAGGAACCTTAGACTTGGCACGATTTTGTCTAGATTTCATTACTTTTTAGAGATAAACAAGCAGCTCCATCGAGACTTGGCTAGTTTTTTACAGAATGTTTTTGGTGGGATTTCACTTCTTTTTGTAGAAACGTATATTGTGTATAGTGTAGTGTATAGTGGCATATTGATTTATTTTCCTAGATTTTAGTGTAATTTGTTTATTTAATTCGTGTAATGTTCGAGTAGAATAAAGTTCGAGTAGAATAAAGGGGCCTGAAAATGCGGCAAAATGGTTCTAGTAAAGAATGGTACGGCAGTGTTTGCTTCGCGCTCGACTTGGCGGGGGCACTGCCGTGCCCCCAGATCGACGTTCTGGTCTTATCTAGAGGTTCTCAAATAGGGGCCTGAAAATGCGGCGAAATGGTTCCAGTAAAGAATGGTACGGCAGTGTTTGCTTCGAGCTCGACTTGGCGGGGGCACTGCCGTGCCCCCAGATCGACGTTCTGGTCTTATCTAGAGGTTCTCAAATAGGGGCCTGAAAATGCGGCGAAATTGTTCCAGTAAAGAATGGTACGGCAGTGTTTGCTTCGCGCTCGACTTGGCAGGGGCACTGCCGTGCCCCCAGATCGATTATCCTAGTTTTTATAGTTTTCCCTTTATGTGGCCATTAAACCCCAACTCTGTACCAAATTTCAGCTCTCTAAGTTTATGGGAAGTACTAGTTCTATTTTGATGATCATGAGTGAGTGAGTGAGTGAGTGAGTGAGTGTCGAAAATGCGAAACTTTGCTTTCGCTTAACTTCGGAACTAAATGACCTACAGACTTGAAATTTTGGATTTTAAGTACGTGATTATAGCTTATTGGATGACGAAAATTTCTGCGTTCTGGTCTTATCCAGAGGTTCTCAAATAGGGGCCTGAAAATGCTGCGAAATGGTTCCAGTAAAGGATGGTACGGCAGTGTTTGCTTCGCGCTCGACTTGGCGGGGGCACTGCAGTGCCCCCAGATTTGATTTCCTTACCTTACCAAACTCCCTGTTTGAATTTTATTGAAGAAGCTACACTACATTGAGTTATGAAAAGGTGCAATATAAATAAATAAATAGGTACAAACTACTAGGTAGTTATATGTATAAATATAATATAGGTATTATTTACCTACTGAAAATAATTGCATAAAATATGCACAAGCATTTGCTCCGTTGAAAGTAGAGCCCTAAAGTGGGTAACATCATATTCCCAAAGGACTTTTAAGTTTTCCTCGCTACTCTATATCTCTACCGCTATCTATAGTTTAGATCGAATTGAAACAGAATAACTAGTAAAAATCGACGTCTTTTCTGGTAGAACTATAAAATCACAATATTAGAATCTAAAAAAAAATCATTTAAGTGGCCTCACAGAAAGTGCACTTTCGTTAGTCAACTTTCAGTTGAAGACTCTCAGAGATTGGTTTGTCGAACTTATCGATTTGAAGGTTCGCTTGTAGAGATAGGTGTCATGCTGGTAGTTCAACACTTGTAACGTGCAAAAACAAAGGAATTTATCGTTTTATTCAAGTTCTGGGCGAGACGGTGTGAATGGGCGGAGTGCGCAGGCCAGGGCGGACGGCGGCGCTCGGCGGGCGGCTGCAGGGCGCGCGGCGCGGCAGTAGCGCGCGGTAGCTCGCGAGGCGCGACACAGTAGCCCTCCGCCACGCGCCATGTCGCTGTTCTTCAAGTTTAGAAGCGGTGTGAGTACCATTCTTCTAACAGTCAATGTCATCAATCACATCATACGCCTCATATCAAACCACCATCGACCCCATTTCTGTCACAATCCGCCATAACAATGACACACCCCTAATCAGATTATATTTATGTTGAGGCTCGCACTCACGCACATTCCTGACCCGTTTGAGGTTCATTACATCCCTTAACCTCAATGGGGCAATCATCAGGAACAGCGCAGTGATCGCTCGGTATCGGACAGCACTTTAGCACGGTGCAACAGATTGTAAAGTACCGTTCGTAATGCACGTGATTTCATCCGACGATAGAGGCAATACGACAGGTCGATAAATCATCGTCCTCTTCGAAGCCTCTTTTGTTCCACTTTACAGGTCAATTCGCAGGTCACAGGCAAAACATGCGAATACGCCTTACTCTAACAGAATTTTAAATGTCTGCTGTATGTTAGATAGATACAAAACGTTATGAATAGTACTTCATTATGAAAATAAGTAGAATACGCGAAGTCTCTCATTATACGATAACTGTCTACAAGAAAGTAGTTACAACTAGTAGGTAGTAGGTACCCTTAGAGCTGTAGTTTCAGGTACAGTTACAGTCTATACAGTCTCTATAGAACTAATTCCTAACTTTACATTTATCAGCTAATAACTAGTATGTACTGTGCTACTGAAAAATATTAGTATTACCTAGTTCGGATCTCCTATAAATAATTATTCTACATATTGTAGAATAATTCTAGGATAGTGGCTAATTTTATAAAAACATACGTATATCTATAAATTATATAAACTCTCTTGACAGACAAGGACAAAACATTGTTAGCTTATCTATTGTATAAATATTTTTATTAGTAAGGGGGTTAGAGATTAGAGACTATTGTTAGTAAGTAGGTAATATTATGCATTCGACACACATATGGTTGTTGATAGGTACTTATTTATTATAGTAACATTGTTTAGCTATTTATGATATTTACGGCCGAGTCAAGTGCACTATTAACCGTAGTTGAATATTATAGGTGTTGGCCACAGTTCAAAGACAACACTTCCCGGAGATTCAATACGGTCTCGCTTATTGAAGCTAATGTTGCGGTTGACCGCAGGTAGCGTCGTCTATGTCACCGTAAAATTGTAAAAACCGTTAGATTGTAATATTACTAGAAATATTATAATATGCTGACAGATTGTCAAATACAAATTTTTCCATACAATTGTACGCATTGTTTTTTTTTTTTTTTTTTTTATGAAATATGGGGGCAAACGAGCAAACGGGTCACCTGATGGAAAGCAACTTCCGTCGCCCATGGACACTCGCAGCATCAGAAGAGCTGCAAGTGCGTTGCCGGCCTTTTAAGAGGGAATAGGGTAATAGGGGAGGGTAGGGAAGGGAATAGGGTAGGGGATTGGGCCTCCGGTAAACTC
Source organism: Glaucopsyche alexis (assembly GCA_905404095.1). Classification (NCBI taxonomy): domain Eukaryota; kingdom Metazoa; phylum Arthropoda; class Insecta; order Lepidoptera; family Lycaenidae; genus Glaucopsyche; species Glaucopsyche alexis. Next base: position 10,578,531 of record FR990047.1, read on the forward strand.
ACTCACTCGGCGAAACACAGCGCAAACGCTGTTTCACGCCGGTTTTCTGTGAGCCCGTGGTATTTCTCCGGTCGAGCCGGCCCATTCGTGCCGAAGCATGGCTCTACCACGTTTTAAACCACGTTTTCACGTGTTTTTCGTTATATTGTAATATTTACCGTGCCGATTGGTTAAACGGTATGTGCCCCGCGCCGCCATATTTGTTTGCTTTTTTATAACATGTTTGATAATAATTATAACGAAAAATAATGCGTACAGGAATTTGTATTTGACAATCTATCAGCATATTATAATACATATCTCTAGCTAGTAATATTACAATCTAACGATTTTAACAATTTTACGGTGACATCTACACGGCCATGCCGATGAGGCCGTGAGTCTACCACACGTGCAATTACAAAAATACATATTAAAAATTATACATTGACGATAAGAGGAAATTCCAATGTGTTTACCGACAAGACAGGTAGAGCTCTGCTGGACACCTGCAAAAGGTCGCTTACACGCGTTAGAGAGCCAAGACAATACATACACATTACACAGTAGGTATATATCCTACTAATATTATAAATGTGAAAGTTGTGAGTATGTATGGATGGATATTCAGTAGTTTTTGCGTGAAAGAGTAACAAACGTTTCTCTTTCACGCAAAAACTACTGAACGGATTTCGATGAAATTTGGTATCTTTGTAGTCTAGGCTCTGGATTAAAACATATGCTACTTTTTATCCCGAAAAAATACAGTGTTCCCGAGGGATACTGTATTTACGCGGGCGGAGCCGCGGGCAACAGCTAGTAACTAATATCCAAGCGCGCGACTTACCGCGAGTCAGCGTTGACTTGAATACTGTAGCTTTATCGCGCGAATTTGTCCGCGTGGAACTCTATAATTGCACACCCGTGGGTAGTTAATATATTTCGATAACGGTCTTAAAAACTATCTGCGTGCCAAAATTCAAAGCGTCCAGTTGTTGATATTTTACTGTGCAAACTTGGACACTAACTTTACCCCTTTAGTGGACGTATTTCAAAAAACTATAATTAAATAAACTAAAATAAAAAACTATACACTATAATAAACATTCATAATAATTTTTATTTATTGGCTATGATGGGCAGCAGCTGGTGTACCTAATGCTAAGATGGACCAACTCGATAAAGTGCGAAACGAGCACGTCAGAAGAAGTTTCAAGGTCGCGCCTATAGCAGAAAAACTCACCGAGAGCCGCCTACGATGGTTCGGTCATAATAATCATGAGACGCCCCGAAGACCATGTTGTAAAACAGGCCTTAGCACTGCCAAATAATAAGAAAAGTAGACGACGCCCCGTGCCCACAGTGGTCACACGATGGCCAATGACTTACATCTTGCCCAAACAAGTGTTTCGACAACCCAGGACAGACTTTCCTGGCGCCGCAGAACAAGGAGAGCCGATCCCAAATAATGGGAAATGGCTAGGACAAAGAAGAAGAATATTTTTTATTTATTAGCTTGGATATTAAATTACATGGAAGTCAGAGCAGATTTAACTTTCAACCCTTATTTCACCCCTTTAAGGGTTGAATTTTTCAAAATCTCTTCTTAGTGCGCGTCTACATTGTAATTTAAAACTACTTCTACTATTAGCGGTTACGGCTGTGCGTACGTCAGGAGTCAGTTAGTGGGGACATCTGCTTTTATATTTTTAATATAGATTAAGTATTGATACTTAGTTGTAAATTTTCTACAGAAATATTGATTCTAAAATACGATTTCGAGAGGGCCCAAATTTTACCAGCTCTAAGGTTAAGCTGCCAATCAAGCAAAAGATCAAGTCTTTTAATCTAATTTCATCCGTATTTCGCTGACAATTTTGTTAGTTAATCGAGAGAAAAGTTTACGTGTTCTGAGATGACACGGGGTGATGACGGACGACGGGGTAGTCTAGTTTGCAGATTGCATCCAGATTCTAAACTCTTGTAACTGTAATCCCCACTGCGCCGCCGTCCTTGATATGTGCAGCCTGAAGGTGATAATATTATGAGTGTATCATGTATTTGGTTCACAATTGAACTTTTCTTTCCGAAGTGTTATAGGTGTTAAAGTTTTATCTTTAGGAGCTCCAGGTGGACCTCCAAGAGTCCATTCGACGGGGGTCTACGTTGTTCGACTCTCTATCGCGCAACGTCATGGGGGTCCCCCTATTGACATTTATTTGTAATTTTTATAATTATTCTGAATTACTTACTATCTACGAATAAATTAGTAAATAATGACTTTAATTTTAACCAATTTAGGAAAGCTGAAAAAAGTTAATTAAATATGCCATATTAAATACGATTTCATTTAAGTACCTAGGTATCTCCTGATACGGAATAAAAAATCACCCAGTGACAAGTTTCTAATTAAATTAGAAAGTGCCATAAACCCTACTTTTAAATAAAAATATGGAAAAATATATTCATAAATAATTCTTGTCCCATTTTCTAACTATTACCGATGTATTCGCAGTTCACACCGGAATCCGCATGACTCTACCGACTCTACCAATATAAGTATTTAGTACCAACGCACGGTTACTTTCTTTGATAAAAGCAATCTGTCATTCTAACTTTTACGAACGTTTTGTGAAATTTTGGTGCTGCATACACCGCAAAAGTATAATTTATATTACTTACAACTTACAAGTTACATTGTTAAAAAAACTAAATGTTGATTATACTTGGACGGAACAAATACAAAGTCTTTGGATAATTTGTACCGAAAATATTACGGTCTATCTTTATTCATCTCTGAGTTTTTTTATTTCACTCAGTGGCGTAGCGAGCCGTGGTAGCCGTAGGTGGCGCATCAAAAAAATTTTGGGGGCCAGCCCAAGGGTAAAAATCCTCAAAATAGGAAAAATGCTCGCATTTAAGTAATTTAAATTAAAGTCGTGATATTTTTTAGTATAATTTTTGTATTTGAGAACCCGACACTGAAAAAACGTCATAAAATCAGCAGCGGAGTTCACTCAACAAAATGTTTGATTGTCCCAATTCAAGAATTTTCGTATGTTGTAAAAATTTGTACTAAAATCAGTAGATCGAAGCTGGGCGGTGGGCAAGACATTTTTTTAAATATTTTACTGGTTCTAATTTCATAAAACACAAACACGTAAAGTGCAAATTCTGCAATAAAAATATTGACTTCATGTAACCAATGGCAAGCGAGCGAGCCGAAATTTTTTCGAGTAGGTAGCAGGTAGGTATTTATTCTGTTTCTGGCATGCTATTAAATTTTGAAAAAGCTGCCCATGAAAGGAGAATGTTCAAGTGTCTATGGAACTTAGTATCGCTAAAAATATTTTTGTGTCATTAGCTATTTTAGCTTAAATAATTTATAGCTCTTTCTAATACATGAACTACGATTCTTATAACTCTCCGGAGTTTACGGCAATTTCAATTTAAAAATACGAGTTAAGTAACGTTGCGCCTCGTATTTGAGCCTATAAAGCTTAAAATATATGATAAAACCTAATTAAAAAGAGTCTCTATCTCACTATCACTTTGTTTATTTGTACATTGTACTGATTGTATCAAACTACACAAGAAATATTCACGCGGTCCCGGTAGGTACAAATTACGAACCAAAAATTCAAACAATAACGTGTGTCGTCGTTTTGAGTCATTCAAGCACGAATATACCTACTTCGTGCATTCAAGGAACGACGATGACGTTTGAGACATCTTTTTTTTTTTTTTTTAATTTATTCATGACCATGGATACAAAGTCCTTCAGTCGGATACATTTTGAGTTTTGACATACATATTTAAAAGACATTAATAACAAGTAGGAGAAGTATGACATCAATAACAAGTAGGAGAAGAATAACATTTTACAAAATGACATTAAATATAACCTATAAATTACACAATATGTTTATCTTTGGTTTAACTAAACCTTTCCAACAGTATTGACAATATATTTAAAAATGGGAACAAAATAAACAGAATTTTTTAATAATCCTTCAATGTGGCGGGGGACACTTAGTGAGTTTTCTTCTGCTATGCCACTAATCGCATTGTCTAACAACAACCTTTGTATGGCAAACGTTGGACACTCAAACATCAGATGATTAATGTTCTCGTCATCTCCAAAACAATGTCTACATCTACTATCGTCCAAAATATTCATTCTGTGGAGATGCGCCGCGACTAGGCAATGGCCTGATCGCAAGCGGTTGATGCAAACTATGAACTTCCTGTTAACGTACTCAAATCTATAGTACCATGGTGTTGTAGGTAAGTCCCTTTGAATATCCGCGTACCATCTTCCCTTTTCAGCTGCGACAGTCTTCCAATATTCTGTCCATAACATTTTTTTTGAAGATTTAAATTGTTGATAGAAGTCGGTAAAAGGCACTTTAAAACTGTCTAGAAGATCCACATCATGGTCTCTACGGGTGACCTGGTCTACTACTTCATTTCCCAGTATGCCACTGTGGGAGGGAACCCATACAAATTCTATTTTCTTTTCTATCAGCTTTGATAACATATATCTTATTCTAAACACAATATAATTTTGTTTATAGGAAAAAGTATTATTACATATAGAACATAGAACACTTTTAGAATCACTTATAATTAATATATTTACATTATTTACATGGGTATGTATATAAGTTAAAGCAGCTAATACTGCCCAAGCCTCTGCTGTATAAATACTGCAATTATGCGGGATTTTAAAACATTTACTTACTTTCATTTGTGGGTCATAGTAGGCAGCTTTAACATGTTCGCTTTTGGAACCATCAGTATATAATGTGTAAAAATCCCTTTTATGTTGTAAAAATTGTAAAAAGTCGAACTTATTTGTAACAGAATTTAAATGACACTTAACATCAATATAGTTAAGAATAGTTTCATATGGGTATTGGTAAATTGGCCACTTTTTACTAGTATACATATTTTTGGTAAGATTTTTTGTTGATAACATTAATATTGATATTTCAGGTAAGGAAGCAGAAATGAGATTATTAGGTGTGATGTTGGATGTTGCAGCTGACTGTGCAATTTCTGTAGAATGTAAAATTTTATCAACAATAAAATTATCATCACAAGACAATTCCTTAAGACAAAATCTCTCAGCCAGTTGTAGGCGGCGCAAGGACAGTGGAGGTATGCAATTTTCAACTTCCATGGACACAATAGGTGTGGTGCGCATGGCTCCACTTATAATTCTCAAACCCATATTTTGTATAACATCTAATTTTCTTAGTAATGTTGTGTTTGCATTCATGTAAGCTAACGAACTATAATCAAAATGACTTCTGACTATGCTTTTGTATAACATGTTTAGAGTTTTTGGGTCAGAGCCCCAAAATGTTCCTGCTAAACTTCTCATTATATTTATGCTCTTCATGGCATTCTGACAAATGTAATTTATGTGTTTATCAAATTTAAGTTTATGGTCTATTATAACCCCTAAAAATTTGTGATGATTCACAATAGGAATTATGTTGTTATTATAAGTTATGTTAACAGGCTCTATGGATTGATCTTTACTAAATATTAACACTGAACTTTTCTCTGTACTGATTTCTAATTTTAAAATATTATTATAATAATGTTGTAATTGATGTAATGCACTGTTTATATGATTGACTGCCATATTTAAGTTTTGATTTACACTATACAAAAGCAAGTCATCGGCAAATTGCAAAATCTTTACTCCAGGTATATTTATAAAATTATGGATTTGAGATGTATAAAAGTTGTACAATGACGGCGAGAGTGTGGCACCTTGCATTGTGCCTTTATTGGCCTGTTTGGGCCCATATAATTTATTATTATATTTAACATAAACTGTTCTATTATTTAAAAATTTAAAAATCCATTTCAAAGTTTTCATCGGAAATCCCATTTCTTGTAAAACCTTAATTAATGGTTCAATGTTTACATTATCAAAGGCACCTTTTACATCTAAAAATACACTTATAACATTACAGTGACTAAGTTTTGCCTTTTTTAAATCATGTATAAACGATACAAAGCTTCCAGAACAACTTTTGCCTCTTCTGAATCCGAATTGAATATCTGGTAACTTTTGTTGTGATTCAGCAAAATAATCTAACCGCAGTTTTAGCATATTCTCGAAAAGTTTACCCAAACATGATGATAGAGAAATAGGTCTATATGAGGATGGGGTTTGAGACATCGCCGTCTCGGTGTTACCAGATGTCAAAATGTAATATTGTTCAATCGATATTATCGAGTGGTGGATATTAATTAAATGAATTAAAAACATTTGGCGTATCCAAGCAGAATTTAACGATTTATTAGGCGGGTTCATACATAGCGAGCCTCCTCACGAGGTATTTGCCGCGCAAGGAAAGCGGGACAGACTGACAATCGCACAGATATTCGAGGCACGAGAATCGGGCCCCAGACTTCAGCGTTCTATTTTCATTGCTATGCTTTTTTTCGTCCGGTGAGATTCCGGTAATATAGTCCCAGCCTAAAAACCGAGCGGCCGGGTCACCGTGTCTGAGGTAGTTGGTACGTCTACATAGCAGAAAATGCCTCGCGGGGCTTCTCGCTATATTATGTGTACCCGACTATTTATTTACATACTAGCTGTCCCGACACACGTTGTTCTGTCTTAAATATGAACTAAAATGAATAAATAAGTACACCTACTGCTACACCTACTCCTACAACCTACACTTTTTCTAATATTTCTCACCGTTTAAACCTTCCCTGATAATCCACAATTATTTCAAGACCAGAATTAGCCAAACCGGTCCAGCCGTTGTCGAATTTTGAGTCCCGCGGGAACGGGATAAAAAGTATCCTATGTCCTTCTCCTGGTTTTAAGATACTTCCTCACCAATTTTCAGCCAAATCAGTTTACCCGTTCTTGAGTTATAAAAAGTGTAACTAACACAACTTTCTTTTATATAAATAAGATAATCTTCATTTTAATATTTTATTTTAACACTGCATATGGAAAATATATTATACTACTTAAATTCTGGTTTTACTTGAGACGACGAAGTATGTACTTCTACAATATTTCGCAATCAATAGTTTATTTTTGGCTTTAATTAAAAATAAGGAACTAGTTTAGAATAAAAATGATTTTTAGACGTAGAAAATATTATAACATGTTTATAGTCGATTACTTTTGGTAATCGATTTAAATTACTGAGTGAAACTAATTACACCTTAAATGGCAACACTTTTCGTATTAATTTCAGCCATTTTCAGTGATAATATAAAAAAATCAATGAAGAATATTGATTTTTGATAATTATTATTCCGGAGAATTCAAACTGTATTAATAATTACAAATTTAATCTAAAATAAAAACAGGAATTTTCAATGTATTAAGTTAATGGCACAATTTCAATTGAAGCGATACCATCCGTGGGCATTGTCCTTTGCAGCGGAAATTTTTCTGACACATGTTCGGGCACCTGTAGATCGGGGTAGCTACGCTCCTGATTATTTCCACTCTTGTGACTGTAATTATTTTAATGAATTCCGCACGTTACACATGCTTCTATAGAGCGCGTGGTGTGCATTCGAGAGTCTGACGCCCGACAGCTCAAAAATTATAATTTGTGTGGATCTTCAAACATATTATAGACAGACAGCTTAATTATTGTGGATGGAGGCGGTCAACCACCCCGCGGGATCCGGGCTCATCCTGGCCGGGGTGCTGCTGCGGCCCCCGCGCGTCGCCGCCGCCGCGCCGCACGCGCGCTGCAGACTTCCCGCGCGTCCCGCGCCTCTCGCCCGCCAGTTACGGCTCGCGCGGGCTTCTGTTCGCACGTGCGTGGATTTTCGATAACGTTCTGTTTAGTGATCGGTGTATAAACAGTGACAAAGGTGATTTTAAACGAGTTTTAACGTTGCGGAACCTGAGTGATTTGCTGCAGACTCCGCGCAGGGCATTGACCGCCAACACGATCTCGGTACGACACCGTCTGCGGACATGCTCCAGCTTCCAGTGTATCCCTGATACCCAACCATGAAAAATATAATGTCTGCTTCATGTACCGATTTTATAATTATTTTCAGTCGCACGTTTTTATGCTATAAGTTATCCAATTAGTTGATAAATAGTCGGAATGAGACTGAAACGCGACGTGCAAGCGGCAAGCGCGACCAACACGAGTGCTGTTTACTTCACTAATAATAGACGTTTCGTAGATTAAGATTACGGCTTATCTAATTATGAGAAATTCGATAGGGGTAACCTTTGTGCGATACAATATTTTATATGTTGATTTTAATATTATTACTGTCGATATTATTTAAATACCAAATATCAACTTAGAATATTTGCGAGAAAAAAAGGAAATACCTACCTACGAAATGTCACGAATCTTTATTTTTTTCCATTAACTCAAAGCTGAGATTTAAGTACCTAGTTAATAAGGTAAATTTAATTAAAAAGTAAAATTTTGATGATTTGCTGCAATTGCTTAATTTATCGTGTTCGTATACCTATAATAGGGGTAGCCTAAATAGGGGGGAGGGGAGGGGGGAGGGTTACCTAAAACCTCTCCACCATTCCCTGCGTGAGGAAATGTATATTTTTTGAGAAAAGTGCATTTGAAAATTTACAAATTTTCTTGCGATTCTTCAGTATTTTGTGAAAATATTTAATAAATATTGAGGGAGGAGTGACGTATTTTTACGCCGGGTTTTTTAAAACCATCTTCCACTCGGAAGACGTTTTGAACGTGATTAAAAAGTTTTAACCTAACCTAACCCAAAACTACACAAACGTTATTTCATACCGGGTTTTTGTAAGGCCGAGTTACCACTCCAAAGACGTTTTGAACGTGATTAAAAAGTTCTAACCTAACCTAACCCAAAACTACACAAACGTTATTTCATACCGGGTTTTTGTAAGGCCGAGTTACCACTTCGAAGACGTTTTAAACGCGATTAAAAAGTTCAAACCTAACCTAACCCAAAACTAAAAAAGGTTTTTTCACGCCGAGTTTTTGCGAGACTATGACCACTCCGAAGACGTTTTGAACGTGATAAATTTTCTAACCTCACCTAACCCAAAACTACACAAACGTTATTTCATACCGGGTTTTCGTAAGGCCGAGTTACCACTCCGAAGACGTTTTGAACGTGATTAAAAAGTCCTACACCCGGTTTCTGAAAGGCTGATCAACGCCAAAATTAACTAATCAGCTTTCAAATCTCTTGTCAAGTGTAAATTGAGTTGCAAAAAGCATGATCAGTCGTTTGATTTGATCACCGTGTTAGTTAACAACACTAATGTCAAACCACATGTCAAACGCTGTTTTCGGTTTCTGGAAAGCTATTTAAGGCGTAATCATAGATTAATCTTATGTCAAATCTATTGTCAACTGATCAATGTATTTCGGTGAATTAACTTTTGAAAATATTAGTTTTTCTATGAGTTTTTCCCATTTTTCCACTGATATTGTTTACAGAAGGTATTTAAAGTGTTTTTACTAAGTTAATTTGGCGCATTTACCTACATTAGGTATGTAGGTATATATTATAAATATATTTAATAACTCCCCACACCGATTTCGGTGACGGTGGCTGTTTTCATTGAAACCAGGCCAGTTACGCAGGAGTAATTTTTTATAGTGCCCAAGTGTGTGCGCAGTACACAAGAGCACTATCTCTTCCTTTACTCTCATAATCCAGTGGCCACCCACGGACACGACTGGTGAGGGATAAATATATAGGTATAGTATATATATAACAGCCTCCGTGGTCTAGTGGTTAGAGCATTGGCTCTCGACTCGGAGGTCGCGGGTTCGATTCTCGCGTTGGAACAACAAAAAATGTTTCCAAGTTTGGTTAGGACAATGCAGGCTGATCTCCTGATTGTCCGACAAGATGATCCATGCGTCGGATGAGCATGTAAAAAGTCGGACCTGCGCCTCATCTCTCATCAGTCATGTCAGTTATCCGTCCCACTGTGTTATGAGAGTAAAGGAGGAGAGAGAGTGCTCTTGTGTACTGCGCACACACTTGGGCACTATAAAATTACTCCTGCGTAACTGGTTTCAATGAAACCGGCCACCGTAACCGAGATCGGTGTGGGGAGTTATTATTATTATATTATAAACGCTTCAACTAGATTTATTAAATGCTCTATGCCTGATATGATTAATCTAATTGAAGAATAATGTGTATTGTAAATAAGTCCTTCATAAAACTTTGCTAACATTTTCATTAGCAACATTTTGCCTGATGTTTCTCTCTCTTACTACTTCCTTGTAATATTTGTCAAGAAAAAGTTTGAAATTGGCGGGCTAACGAAAAACGAACGAAAATTTCACTCTGTATACTTGACAGGAAATTTACATTATTCTTTTGCTTAATGGCAATCGCGGTTGCAAAGGTTTTGCACCATTCTGCCAGAAATTTACATTATTTTACTATTTTCAACGAAATATTGAGCGTAAAATTGGACGCCACACACGTTAAAAATCAAACTTCGTGTTATGTCAAGATGATCAATGATTAATAAATTTTTCACTAATTAGCGTTTCAGAAACGCAAATTGATTTAACTATCTTGTTAACTTAACATGCGCGTTAGTTGATCAACCTTTTGATTAGCCTTTCAGAAACCGGGTGCTAACCTAACCTAACCCAAAACTAAAAAAAGGTTTTTTTACGCCGAGTTTTTTCGAGACTATGACCACTCCGAAGACGTTTTGAACGTGATAAAAATGTTCTAATCTAACCTAACCCAAAACTACACAAACGTTATTTCATACCGGGTTTTTGTAAGGCCGAGTTACCACTCCGAAGACGTTTTGAACGTGATTAAAAAGTTCTAACCTAACCTAACCCAAAACTAAAAAAAGGTTTTTTCACGCCGAGTTTTTGCGAGACTATGACCACTCCGAAGACGTTTTTAACGTGATAAAAATGTTCTAATCTAACCTAACCCAAAACTACACAAACGTTATTTCATACCGGGTTTTTGTAAGGCCGAGTTACCACTCCGAAGACGTTTTGAACGTGATTAAAAAGTTCTAACCTAACCTAACACAAAACTAAAAAAAGGTTTTTTCACACCGAGTTTTTGCGAGACTATGACCACTCCGAAGACGTTTTGAACGTGATAAAAATGTTCTTACCTAACCTAACCCAAAACTACACAAACGTTATTTCATGCCGGATTTTTGTAAGGCCGAGATACCACTCCGAAGACGTTTTGAACGTGATTAAAAAGTTCTAACCTAACCTAACCCAAAACTAAAAAAAGGTTTTTTCACGCCGAGTTTTTGCGAGACTATGACCACTCCGAGACGTTTTGAACGTGATAAAAATGTTCTTAACCTAACCCAAAACTACACAAACGTTATTTCATACCGGGTTTTTGTAAGGCCGAGTTACCACTCCGAAGACGTTTTGAACGTGATTAAAAAGTTCTAACCTAACCTAACCCAAAACTAAAAAAAGGTTTTTTCACGCCGAGTTTTTGCGAGACTATGACCATTCCGAAGACGTTTTTAACGTGATAAAATTTGTTCTAATCTAACCTAACTCAAAACTACACAAACGTTATTTCATACCGGATTTTTGTAAGGCCGAGATACCACTCCGAAGACGTTTTGAACGTGATTAAAAAGTTCTAACCTAACCTAACCCAAAACTAAAAAAAGGTTTTTTTACGCCGAGTTTTTGCGAGACTATCACCACTCCGAAGACGTTTTGAACGTGATAAAAATGTTCTAACCTAACCCAAAACTACACAAACGTTATTTCATGCCGGGTTTTTGTAAGGCCGTGTTCCAATCCGAAGACGTTTTGAACATGATAAAAAAGTTCTAACCTAACCTAACCCAAAACTACAAAACGTTATTTCACGACGACTTTTTGCGAGACTATGTAACAACTCCGAAGACGTTTTGGACGTGATAAAATGTTCTAACCTAACCTAACCCAAAACTACACAAATGTAATTTCACGCCGGGTTTTTGTAAGGCCGTGTTCCAATCCGAAGACGTTTTGAACATGATAAAAAAGTTCTAACCTAACCTAACCCAAAACTACACAAACGTTATTTACCACCTGATTTTTTGTAAGGCCGTACTGTTACCACTCCGCGTTTTCAACGTGATAAAAAAGTTCTAACCTAACCTAACCCAAAACAACACAAACGTTATTTCACACCGGGTTTTCGTGAGGCCGTGCTACTACTCCGAGAGCGTTTTGTACGTGATAAAAAAGTTGTAACCTAACCTAACCCAAAACTACAGAAACGTTATTTTAGGCCGGGTTTTGTGAGGCCGTGTTACCACTCCGAAGACGTTTTGAACGTGATAAAAAAGTAAATCTAACCTAACCCAAAACTACTCGAACGTTACTTCACGCCGGCTTTTTTTAGTTGACGTGTTTTTACAATTAATTTATTTTATATAATATTTACACATAAAACAAAATATTAAGAAACCAGCATTATTATACATTTGAATGATAAAAACAGATTTACCTAAGTAACTTTTGTGAAAAAGTGAAAAACAATATTAAAATTTTCTTCACAAAAATGGCTGTAAAAATTAAAATACCCATTTCCTCACCTTAAAATTGGTACCAAAATGATGGGGTGGGGTACTTACCCCATCATTTTGGTACCAATCCATAATACCATAACGCAGAAAACCCAACCATCAAAATATATAAATTCAGGCTACCCCTATTCTTAAGCCCACCCAATTATTATTAGGTACTTTGCGTGAACCATTTTCGAACTTAGACGTCCAAATCGCGAAAAATATTAATTTCGAAAAATAGGTTTCATTATTTATATCCCGAAAAAGCACAATGTTTCCGAGGGATACTATACTTACGCGGGTCGAGCCTATTATGGAAGTAATAAACAAAAAATTAAACCGCCTTCCAAAGTAATAATACCTACACCATGGACGTAGAAAAAAAGGCGGACGGAGGGTGAGCTAAGCATTGAGTGACGCCCAGCAATGGCCATATACTTATGTGAAAAATTACCCATTATTACTAAAATATATTTCAATTACTTTGTGTTTTTTTTTTCATATTTTGGCGTTTTGTCTATAATATCTAATCGTATTAATTGTCACTTTTAATTTTAAACAAAATGCTAATACTGGAAAATAAAACAATAACTTTTTTGTCGAATAATACAAATATTCGTAAGTAACTGTTTCATAGCAAGGCTCATTGAGACTATTCTCTTTTCACGTACTTACAAGGGCAATAATCTAACGTAAGCATAATAATATATCAAAAGTACAGCAAACAAAAAATCTAATTATAAGATTAAATGACTTGATGACAATGAGATTAATAAAATAGTGCCAGCTAACCTTAATTTTAACTATTTCTCTATTCAGTCTTCTTAATTTTGAAATCAGTTCCAACCCAAACAATATCCTACAATATTTTATAGAACTCACGTTCATATTTGCTGGTACCGACTTCAAAATATATAATTAAATATATAATTAAGTATAATTAATGACGCGCCAAGCTTCCATTAGATATTGTAAATAAGATGATGATGATGATTACTGTAAGTTACATAGTAGCATATGCTTGCAGTTCTTTAAACAATGCCGAAATTTCCAAACGCGTATCTCTAAAGACCGTGGAGTTCTGTTCAGTGCTTTTGGATCCAGGGTATACCTTGGTACAAAATCTAATTTTCTGGAAGCATATTCTTGTGTTACTTCAGAAAAAGTCAAAATCACTATACATATGTGTCCATATAAATTTCAAGGAGTTCCCTCGATTTCTCATGGATCCCATCATCAGGTTTCCACTTTAGTTACTAAAGGACCACTTTCGAATTATACCCCTTACAACAAAAGAATTTTGAATATAGGTCTACAAACAGCAGAGTAATATTCAAAGATATCCGTGTCGGTGTAAAATACTATCAGAAGTACCTTTTATATCATAATGTGATGATGTATGGTGTGATGATGGTGGTGATGATGATGATTACTCTTATTAACATAGTGGCATATGCTTGCAGTTCTTTCAAGAACGCCGAAATCCCCAAACATGTATCTATAAGGAGTCGCGAATTCTGTTCAGTACTTTTGGACCCAGGGTATACCTTGGCGCAAAATCTTACTTTTTGGTAGCATATGCTTCGACTACTTCAGAAAAAGTTGAAACCACCATACGTGTCCATATAAATTTCGAGTAGTTCCCTAGATTCCTCATGGATCCCATCATCAGGTCACCACTTTGATACAATAAGGACCAATTTCGAATTATATCCTATACATCACAGAAAAAAAATTGAAAATCGGTCCACAAACGGCAGAGTAATCGTTGAACATACAGCCATATATATACAGCCGAACGTATAACCGCCTTCTTTTTTGGAAGTTGGTTAAAAATATTAAGTAGCCTGTCCTATACCTATGTTCTTCCTGTCTCTATCGGATTTGGAGCTTACTAAGTACCTATATCTTATCGTATAAAGTTGTAACATTTTGTCAACTTATTAAATAGGTACAATACGGCCGATGTATCTTGGCGAGTCTGAACTTCGCGCAGAAGGTTGCGCACTAACTGTTTCTAAGTGTTTTCGTATTTATTTTATTTGTACTAATTAGTTAACTGTATTAGGGAAATTTTATTAGTACATAGGTGTATAAAAATAATACAATAACAGTTTTCTTCACGAGTTGTACATACGCTAAAGTTCGCAGAGCCTATGTTCAGACCCGTCAAGATACAGCGGCCGTAGTGTATCGTAAATAATTAGGTAATTATTGAATCGGTCATTTCAAAAACCTCATACTTAAGTCACTGCAATTTTTTCAGGAACCAATAAAAACTGTTTCATATACAAACAAATGAGTTATAGGACATTTTATGCTTAATTTAGTTTTTGAATTAGAGTCCGATTGAAACTGGTTTTTAGTTTTTACGACCGAACGAAACCGAAACCGAATTTCGGCAACGATCTCAGCTTCGGCCAAAACTTCCTTACAAGGATCATGTCTTGAGGGAGAAATAAAGCAAACGTTAGTATAATCAGCCAGTCTTTTTAGGGTTCCATAGTATTCAAGGAACCCTTATAGTTTCGCTCTGTCCGTCTGTATGTCTGTCTGTCCGCCCTTCTTTATTTTACAGGATTTTTACAGGAGCTGTAATAATTATGAAATTTAGTATAATTTTATTATATTGCGTATAGATCTCGGTTTTGGCATCATAAAATAATAATAATCTTATTTTGTTAGGGGTGGTTCTCCATACATGGGAAGTGGGGATAAAAATACTATTTCATTGTACCCCATTGTGTTGAATATCGTTGAATAGGCCTTTTAAAATAAAGGCAAGGTTTCATACATGGCTTTTTTACAAAGTCAACAATTTTCGAGTAATTAGCTTTCAAAGTGGTTTTTAAGTTGGTCACCCCCTGGCATTTCTAAACTATTAGAGAAAGAAACTTGTAAGTTTCCATCCTGATAGATCATGCTAAAATCTCTAGGTTAAGCGCAAAAGGACAGTTACTTTTGAAGTAATTCAAAGAAAACCTATTGCGCGTTGATAGTTACGGAATCCTCCGTAGACAATATGTCCTGACATGCTCTTGGTATAGGTTATTTTTTATCTAAGTAGCATGGCTTTCCCACAGTCATGAGAAAATAGAATATCTTCAAAGTATCATTGTCTTGTACGGTGTGACAGTTAAATATGGTTAAACGTTAAGTACATCATTCTAATCTATGTACAAAATTTCAGGCATAGCGTGAGTTATCCCATAAAAATTTAGGTGTACAGCGAAGTAGCGAATTAGGCATAACTTAAGATAGTCAAACAGCTCGTAAGCCCAATAGCTATACAAGCAAATGACGTTTCGAGACAAAGCGCGAGTTAGCGGTTCTTTGAATTATGTATACCAATCGTAAAGGTGTAAAATCAAATACCTACTTTCACTATTAAAACGTTGAAATCTTTGTTTTGTACACATTTTAATTTACATATTTTTCACTACCCCTAAAGTTTTAATGTATGAAAAATCATATAAAAATACTCAACTTAGTTGCCAATCTCAACATACATCATTATTTTATTATTATCCTCTTTTTAATATTATATATTATCTATGTTATTACGTGGTTATTACCTATTATTAATTACGTCATAGCATGTAATGTTGTCGTAAAGTACGCGATTAATTAGATAAGTTTTTATTCCATATTCAACCCCTAGATTCTCAACCCCTATCCTTATTACGACGTTACGTAGGACGGGGGGTGAAAGTTTAGGGGTTGAACATAGAATAAACCGTCAAGTGAATATTTATCTATTTATCTACAAGATATTGTTATATTAAAACTAGAAGCAAACACTTTCAGTACACTTTGACTGTGCTTTTACTAGAATTGTCCAAGCGACGGAGTATGAAAATTTCCGGCTCCGACTTAATATAAGCGCCGACACGCTAACCACTCAGCCACAGAGGTCGTCAATAAAATCACGTAATTTTTATACGAAAAAAACCCACCCCAACCAAAGATTTCAACACTAAAGATAGGCTATGAACGTACATTTGACAGAACAAAATATTTTCATACAAGAAAAAGTTACGCCATCTTGTATATATGTCACCGTAAAATTGTAAAAACCGTTAGATTATAAAATAACTAACAAGATTGTAAAAATATGTCGAAAGATTAAAAACTATATATTTATAATGTAACGAAAAATAATGTATTAAATTATAAGCAGCATATTCGCGCCGAAAGTCTATCAACATTTTACAATTTCACTAGTTTTATTACAATCTAACAGTTTTTACAATTTTACGGTGACATAATTATTATTATACATACGCCATACATACGTCACCATACTTGAAATGACAAAATGGCCCCAAAAACTCCAAAAGGACAATAAAGTGAAGACAGTTTTTGCCTCAACATGCCTCGTCTTTAATATAAACGTCCATGGATCCAATTTTTTTTTTCTTGCGCCTTCCCCAACAACTTCACGACATAAGCATACATAGACGTACCTATATTATAGACGAGGCATGTTGAGGCAAAAAGTGTATCCAGTAAATTGGCCCCAATTTTTAAATTTTTGGGGCCATTTTGAAATTCGAAGTATGGTGAAAACAAGATGGCTGACATATTTTGAGTTATGGTGAAAACCAAGATGGCGTAACTTTTTCTTGTATGAAATTTTTTCTGCTAAATGTACGTGATAGCCTATCTTGAGTTGAAATCTTTGATTAAAACGAAATTTTTTACCCTATCTTAAGTAAATGCAATAGAGCTAATAACTTTATAGAATGTCATCGTCACTTAGATGGAAATAAAAGCGTCGAACATGACCGATCACAGCACGAGAACACCCGAATGCAGTTTCGAAACCCGAAATCGAACATTCGGTCGGACACTAATTTGAATAGTAAAAAATTAAAATCAAGAAAAACTTTCACATTTTTTAAATAGAAATAATGAAGAAAACCTGAAAAACTGTTTCGTTCTTATACCGGCTTCTCTTGCTCATGGCATTTTAACAACTACGACTAACTTATTTCTTAATAAACAAGTTGGTAAAGAAGTCTGAATTTTTTTCTACTGTGTTAGAAGGCTACGCGACGTAACGATGTCTTCACTGTGAGATCGTAGTCAGTGCACGCATGTGTGACGTCGAAAGAGCCGGATGATGATGCGGTGCGGCGGTGCATACCGGCTACGATCTCGTGATTACCACTCAGGCGCTAATTCACGTTGCGTGATTGCGTCACAGTCTCAACAGGTATCAACGTCCATAAGCAATCGAATTGACAATATTGCAGAGGTCAGACTCGGAGCTTATATATTATGGATTTGATAAAGTGAAATTACAAATTCTGACATGTCAGAATTTGTAATTTCACTTTCAGCTTCTGACACTTTGAGTATATATAACCACCTTTGTTATGACATCTTCGAACTCGGAGCTTCAATAACAAACCGAAAAAGAAACGGCTAATTTTATGAACGCTAAAAAGATATGTTTACTCTAAAAATAATATATGTTAAGGACTCAGACTGAGTTTGAGTTTTAAGGAAGTCTAAAATTTATAATCGACGAGCTAAGCGAAGCGCAAGCGATTTTTTGAACCCTCATAACTTGGCTTTGGGTTATACCAGATAAACGAATTTTTTAGGATATGATCTACTACTACTAGCTACCGTAGCAGACTATATAATAAACATATAAAGTTTTGTTTGCATAGGTCTTATATTTAGATTTTATTGATATCCAAAAACCTCTGATTTCGTCACAGACTCACTGATGATCAACAAAATTATAGGGTACTTCCGGATGTCCAAGAAAACTGAAATTTGGTTTGTTAGCTAGAATTAGCTTACACACAACATAATAATTGTCAAATTTTGAACTTTTATCCTCCACCTAGGGATCAAAATCAAAACTAGGGGACGAAAAGTTGTATTCAGAGACTTAACTACGCAAATTTTTACTCCAGAGGTCTGAAAATTGTTGTACGGATCCGTTTTATAAATAGTAACAATAAAATTTTAAAAATACCTACATTGTCTTAACAACTTTAAAAAAGAAGTGAAATCTCTTAAAAAACATTTTCGTGTAAAGTGATGCCAAGACCATTAACCATAATTATGACTCGCACTCTCAAAAAGCTATCAGATCTTATGTAAAACCAAGCTTCTGACTTAACCAAACTTCTAACTCTACACGCCTTAACGTAATATATATTCTTTGCCTTAACTCTACAAGCCTAACTTCACAAACCCTACTCCTTAGCGTCTGCACAGAATAAATATTATCCTTAGTCAAGTTATGTGGCTTGGCCATTTCATTCCTATAAGAATAATATACAAGTAAATAGTTCGTTACTGGTGGGATTTCACATATATATATTTTATAGAAATGACATGAAAAAATCACATGACCTCCATAATCCAAAATGTCATAACTCGTAATTCCTAACTTTGTAGACTCACATTATGTCTACTACTTGAATACGCGGTTTTGTTTGTTTATATAACAACGCCATAAAAATAAAAAAAAATGATAAATTTCCTATTACCTAAAATGTTAGTGTAGGTATTAATTATAGGATCTTTTGAATAATAAGAGTTTTCAGCTTGAACGTGACGTCTCGTCAATATCATATTTAATTTTTGATGTTCTCGGTAAAAATATGTCTCATTTCTATTTAAGGGAAGACTAACGTCGTGTCGGTGGTCTTACGTCAGCAGCAGATAAAACAATATATTGGCATAGCTTATAACTTTGCCAATAATATTATAATTGTGTTATCCCTTCGAAAACATCGAAATGGACCCCAAATCCCATTGTTATGAAAAATATTTTACGTGGTTGCCGTACAAATAACGAGATTATCATTAAGTTTGCTCTATCAGAATTCAGAACCAAACTTATTACTATTTATTCTAGGATTTCATTTTTAATGTATCGCGGTCCATGTTATTTTTAGAAATGAACAGCCCAACATAAATATTTTTATTTCACACACAAAATATGATAATATTAGCATAATGTGTTTTTGTAAGAATTAAATGACGAGGTCGCCGCACTTATTGCTACATCAATACGATACCATCTATCGCTCGATTCTCTCTACCGTTTACACATTACAATCTCAGCAATTACAATAAGCCACGGAGCGAGGTGCGGATAACGTTCGAGTGTTTGTATAATATTCTCAAAATTTATCCGCCTCTTTCTAAGCCGTTGGTGCAATATTTATAAATATCATTCTGTCGTAGGAAAGCAATGTGGCAACATCATTTATGATTCAATATAAGGCCCTTGATGATGATTATATTATGTTCTGAATAACGTTTGCACCAGTTTACTATGTCTTTGTTCGGTCAGTGAAATATTATAATAGTCAGCACGTGGTTTACCTTTTAAAGCCATTACGTTTAAATGTACGTGTATGTTTTGTTATTGCTGCTCTTGACAACCGAGCAAAGGTGTGTCTCCTAAAAGCCCTAGAGCAGCATTACTACCGTAATAATTTGTGAGAGTTTTTAAACGTAAAATCCCATGACTCATCGCGAGTGCCGTTCGTTCCACTTTTCATGAAGTATAATATCAATCTAATGATTTTTAAACCGAAAATATATTAAGAAGATGATATCATAGTCAACAGTTTTCTCTAAATTACGTCATCCTATTTTGTATTCAATTATTCTAATGTTTTATATTAAAACGCGTTTGAATGAAATCAAATTCAGGTTAATGTGTTTTATGATGTCTTCCTGCTTCGCATCATCACAGAGTGATCTACACTCTATATTATGTTTCTTCAATCTTAATAACTTCTCCAAGTAGGTATTGCAAATAGCAGTTTACCTGCTGTGTTTCCGTTATGTAAAAGAAGTAAATTAAAGTTAGGTAGATAACTTTCCTACTTCCGTGTGCCTTGAGTGTTTATCTTACTTTAGTAAGAAAATTGGTTCTTATTTTAAAGTTTATTTCATTATTTGTTACTGGTGCTTGTATAAACACAAGTTGAGTTTGTTGTCCTAGCTGTCGTCACGCATTGCCGATCATGCTCGCAACTTCCACCAGCTCCATGAGCGTCCATTCTTCCCATATATGGTGCTTACTGCTTATGTAATAAACAAGCTATGTGGAAATTATTACGCCTTAGACATCTAATTAATATTTTCTTTATTAATCATTGATCTTCCAATGGAATAAAATATTTTGCAATATAATGTGGGAGCTTAGCTTTTCAATTACGCCGCGCCTGTGGTAGCTAATTAAAGGCAGCTTATTCTTAATTTTTTTTTTTATTAAACTGAAAAGCTATTAGATACTAGATAGAGTTCCTGGTGCGGCTTACTCCGGTTTATTAGTTTTAAGTCACCGCAGGCGTAGAAGAAATAAGTTTGTAAAGATTATTTCCGTCGGGTCAATAGTATTACCAGTATTTGTAATGTATTGTAAGGTGTAACATCGAATATGGCTTGGACGATTTTAATGTTATAATATTTATTTTTATGTCCGCTATTATTCATTACGGTTGCGAACTGCGGCTTATTCGACTCGTATGTCGGTTGTGTCTGTAGCCTTACTATACATATATATATTTTAATATATGCTGTAGCCTGTGGAGTTCAGGCGCTAAGTGCTGACCGCTGTGATAGGACGTGTCTATTGCGTACCCCGCGTCTCGGTCAATTAAACATTGAGGTCAAAGGAAATGTAAATCTTGTTGGTTACGACCAAGTTATACGACTCATCTTATTCGTTCATTCCTCTTTCATTAAAGGGAACTAGTTAATTATATAAAAAACAGTAGTCAGTACCGACTCATTATTGTTATATATATAAATATAATGTATACAAAGTTTCTTCTTTTATCTTAATCTGACTGATTAAGTAATACTTAGTAAGAATTTTTTTCATTCTGAGGAACCTTTAATAAGACAATATTGAATATACATAGTATTGTGTTAACTGCAGCTGTAGAGTTATTGAGAATTAAAAATAGTGTCAAGTCACGCTCGTGAATCAATAGCACTACACTATTAATCGGAAGGTCTCGTACCTATTTTTCTTTTTGATTAAAAAGCTTACTTATTTTATTTTTACTAATATTAAGTTTTTTAAAATAAGCCTTTGTTAGAACCTTTAGGTTAGTGTTGTTTTAATGTGCCAAGTTGGCACACAGTAAGTTTTTGAACCAAGTGTGAGGCTGTGTGCCGTTCTTGAACTCTTCAAAAGCTTTTGTTTTGTCGAAAAGAAGTCGTTGTCCCGCTCCAGACTCTGTGAATACATAATGGCGCCTCCGTCTGTAAGGCTCCCTCGTTGTCACGCTCTCCACGGTACTATGTAGGTCCACACAATAGAAACCCTTCAAATATAATGTTTTCACGGCTTACTACATCGATATTAGCGAGCTGTAGGTTGATATAAAAGTTTACAAATTGTACGTAATTTAATTGGATATCAATGTGTACTTACTAAGCGCTTAACGTTTTTAGGGTTCCGTAGTTCAATTATAGACAGATACGTCAAACAATGTTCGATGCATAAAAGTCTATTGAAAAGTGAAAATAATTATTTATCTTATACTTAATACTTATAATTATTTTTCTAAATTTATTCAAATAGTGAGATTATTTGCAAAAAAAAAAAAAAACACAGAACTGCCAATCTCGCAAGATCTCGAAATTGGTGAGATCTCGCAGTATTGTTATTAATAAACTCGCGGGATCTCGCTTCAGCCCCAATCTCGCAAGATTTGTATTCCCTACTTATGATTTCGTCATGTCCGTCGGTCCGTCCGTCTGTTTTCGGCTTACAAGACAGACGGACGGAAGAAGCGCATTTTTTTGTAAAAATAGAGTTGTTCTGGCCTAACAATGAACTGGAATAATTAAATAACTACAACCTACCTACACGAACATCTACACCTACAGTCTACATCTAGACCTACAACAACCCCTAAAGCTACATCTACACCTACGACTACATCTACACCTACAACGTGTTTTTCCTCATTTTATGTTGTCGTTTTTAGTAGTTTCCTCAACTTTTTTTCAATATATTTCTTACATTTTAAACCTTCTCTAAATGTTCACAATTATTTGAAGACCAAAATTAGCCATGAAAACGGGTCCAGCCGTTCTGAAGTTATAGCGTGACCAGGAGAAATAGGGGTTAATTTTTTTTATATATTATGTATTAAGATGATACATGTTCTTGGTCTTTAGATATTGGTGTGGGATGAACTGCATATTAAACATAGGGCACGTGACATAAATAAAAAATACTGTATGCAGTAGTGGAGCAGTCTAAATATAATAATTATTAATGTATGAACATTGAACACACTGAACATAGACCGCATTGCGTTTGTGCATAGCGTAGATTTACTATTACGCCGTAGAAAATTGGTGTGTGCTTCGTGGAATGTCGAAAACGAATGTTAATATGACACGTCTGACATCTCTGAATGGAATTTCGTATAGTCATAATTTTACGTTGATACCATCAATCATAATGTTGCGTGTGACACTGTTGTTATCCTAATGCTGGCTATGCACGAAGGCTGAAATGATTGAAGACTAAACTTAACCAGAGAAGGAAATCCGACGAGTTATCCACTCTGACTTTCAACAATTCTGATTGGAATTTGTTGAAAGTCAGTATACATAATATTATGTCTGCCGCGCTCGCTTTAAAAAAACTTGTAATCTTAACTTACACAACTTTGGCCACGGGAGTAGGTCTCCTAATATTAGAATGTAGACCGTACAAATTTTGTATATTCAGTTGTTTTAATAGCTCAACCTGTACAGTTTTTTTTGGTAAATTTGAAGCTGGTATATTGGTAGCCATTATGGACGTATATCATATTGCGTATATAATGAAGATGAGGCATGCTGAGGCAAAAACTGTCCCCACTTAAATGGCCCCAATTTTGGAATTGTTTGGGGACATTTTGACATTTGAGGTAAACAAAAAATGACGCAACTTTTTGTTGTATGAAGATATTTTGTTCTTTCAAATGTTCGTCCTTGCTTATCTTACGTTGTGATTTCTTTGGTAGCCATGAAAACCTCATATTATAGGTATGGTGTGGCCGTATTCGGATTTCGGTGTGGGTACCTAGTACTTACCTACAGGTACAGAAGTAGTAAATCTACTTATACTAATATTATAAAGCTGAAGATTTTTTTGTTTGTTTGCTTGAACGCGATGATCTCAGGAACTGCTAGATCGAATTGAAAAATTATTTTTGTGTTGGATAGTCCATTTGTCGAGGAACGCTTTAAACTACATAATAGGTATATATAACATTACGCTGCGGCCAATAGAAGCAAAGCATCAGTGAAAAATGTTGCAAAAACGGGGAGATTATTCATATTAGAAAATCTTAATGAAATTTTAACTTCCCTTTAAGAAAATATTAGATTAAAAAATTCGGGAAGTTATTGGTTTTACCCCGTTTTGCAAAAAAAATTATTTTCACCAGATCTCGACGTTCTGAGGTCATATGAAGCTTCCCTGACTACCCTCGCGAGGGTGTCATTATGTCTGTATGTATGTGTATAAGTATATAAACCTCTTATAACTTTTGAATGGTTTGACCGATTTTACGCTGGTGCCATTCGAAAGGGCTTGGCCAAACTTAGATTTTGAATACAATTTGGACCGATTCGGACAGATAGATTTCAAGAAATTAAAAAAAAAAAAAACTGTGATTTTTGTTAAAGTGGGTTTTTTGGAATACTTTAAACGGCTTTATCGATCAACTCCAAAAAATAATCAGCTCTTATACCTTGAAAAACCAAAACCGTCGGTTGATTCGTTCGAGAGATTTCGTGAAGGAAAGAAAACCGAAAAAAGTATTTTTTCGGAATAGGCTAGTTTCTTTGTGCAAAACTATCAGTATGTTGTTTGATTCCTTGTTAATTTATGATATGAAGGGAAAAAAAAACAATTTTTTTGAAAACTATTTATTTATTACTAGCTGGTGGGCACTTTGTGGACGTGGTACTATGAGATTAGTGAAAAACGATGCCATTTTTTAAACGGAACCCTAAGAGTGTCCGAGTGCTCTTGACGATGCACGCTGCGGGCGACGCTCGCCCAAATGCTTAAGTGCGACGAGTCGAGAGCAAATCCGGTCTAATAAGCACGTATTATGTTAAAATAGATTACCCACTTTAAATCTACTGAATAGCATCGTGGGGGGTACACTTAAATGTCCAGACGAGTGTTGTTTATCCAAATCAACTATAATAAGCACCAATCAGCGTTTTGTTGATGGAAGCATCTCCGATCAGATGTGGAAGCCTTTTCCTTGTCCTTTTCATCTTTTAATATACCTAATTTAAGTTTGTAGACAGCAGAAAGCAATACTCTTGCGTCTTGCATGCATGTACTCCTGTGATCTGATCTGTTTGTTGTTGAAGACAATGTGTTAATATTATAGGATAGTAAATAGTTCCTCTCATCCATCTACAGAGCCGGAGCGGCGGCGGCGGCATGGAGTGCGGCGTGGCGGCGCGCGCCCCCCCGCGGCCCGCGCACCCCGCGCTCTCGCCAACCGAGCGCTCGCCCGCGAAGGCCGGCTTGCACGTCAACTTCAGTGACAAGGGAGAAGTAAGTATTATAATTGAGTACCTTATTTTTTAGTTTTGAGTCTTTCAATAAATAACTTATTTTTTAGTTTTGACAAAAAAATCTATACCTCGTATGCCTGTATGTCTTTGTCCACGGCCTCCATCACACCAACGTGTTCTCGCCTGTTGGGCAGATACAAAAAAAAAAGATACAAATTACAATACTTACGTGAAATGTAGATGGTACACATAAGTGGCACAAATCAATTCCCGAATCGCGGCTACATTAGTCACCTAGATCACCTAGACATAGATTAGAGCTATCAGTTTGAAGTACGCAAATTTCCAATCATCCATGACTGGCGACTGCTTATATCACTTGTATACAGTAGTACAGTACCTACACACGAGTACATCTAGAATCTACTCAAGATATTTTCATTTGAAACCGACCTAACTTATTTTCTTTGTGATAAGTAGGAACTTGCCTATGTACCTACCTGTAAAACTTGTTGTTTACCTACTCACGAATTTCATGTTCACGCGCTAGTTGGCTTCATTTTGGTCTTTGGATGCTTGCCAATTTGAACTCCGCTTCCGAATGCTTGTTAACTGGGTTAGTGTTTAGTGATAACTTACGTCTTACAGAAGTAGGTATATGATATTGTACCTTGTATGGTCCACAATTCCACATAAATGATGAGATTGGAAAAAAAACATTTGGGAGTTTTTTTCGCGCTTCTTAAAAAAGTAGCTACCGCAAATAAAAATACTGTTATAGACTGTTAAAAATATATATAATATTACTTTATTAACGAAAACCATTATTTCAATATCTAAAAATAAAAAATAAAAAAACAAATTAACTAACTACTTTCATATGACTCTGAATTCTGAAACTATTTTTAGGTGGTTCACTTTTACTATACACTATGCATAGGACATGGGTATTAAAGTAATCTCTTACTAGTCATACTAGTATAATATTGCGATAGTAATATTTTTAATTTGGGCTATTACTTTATATTGAAGGTGAAGGAGCGACGAGAGAAGTTCCTGACGGCGAAATATGGCAGCCACCAGATGGCGCTGATCCGTAAGCGGCTGGCCGTGGAGATGTGGCTGTACGACGAACTACAGAAATTATACGATGCCTCGGTTAGTACCTTTTGCCCATTTGCGGGTATAAATATGTGTATTTACTATTTAGTATGTAGTATAGTACTCTAAAATAGTAGTATAAAATTATAATTTAAAATTTACATACAATACATGTAAAAAATATTGGATGCTTGTTACTCTTTCTCGCAAAAAAACTAAGTATACTCAATACTGACGCGGACGGTTTAAACTCCGTATTACTTTTTATCGCAATAAAAAGTACGGTTCTCGTGGGAC
Organism: Glaucopsyche alexis; assembly: GCA_905404095.1. Taxonomy (NCBI): domain Eukaryota; kingdom Metazoa; phylum Arthropoda; class Insecta; order Lepidoptera; family Lycaenidae; genus Glaucopsyche; species Glaucopsyche alexis. The sequence continues at coordinate 10,605,010 of FR990047.1, forward strand.
GCGGGATTTCACGCATACGAAGTCGCGGACAATATCTAGTATAGTTAAATATTTTCTGTAATAATATCTTATTATTTTTATATATTTTTTATATAAGTAAGTAATAAATATTTTTTGTTAAGGCCGCGTAGACCCAATTTTACATGACTTTGAATCGATAATAAACAAACAAATAGTAACTTTAAAAAGCCAAAAAAAATACACATTGTTGTTTACTTAATGTTCTTTTACAATTTGTGGTTCGAAACATAATATTGAAAACTTCACTCGATCAAAAATAATTCCGAAGAGGAGGCTAAATTTGAATATTTTTCTTTTTTTCATGAAGTTCATGATAGTTTTACTTTCAAAAATCATATCTACGAAAAGCTAATAACTTAAAAAAGAATAATTTCTGGTTACATTTTGCATGTTGGTTTAATTATTTTAACAATAAATTAATATTGAAATGCAGCGTGCGTAAGCCGCTAGAGTCGCCCCACAGTCGCCCGCTAGGCGTTGACGAGGACAGACCTATGTCAGTTTTGCTAGCGCACGCCTTACCCGCGTATTTATCGAACAATTCTTTCGTTTCTAACGCAGGGTAGGAAAGTCAGTTTTGTTTTTTTTTTATTTTTGAACTAAATTATACATATCATACACAATAACATGTTATATTTTATCGTCGCCGCGTCATTGCTTTTGCCAGATGATACGACCTCTGTGGCTCAGTGATTGAGCGTGTTGGTGCTCAAGCCGGGGGTCGCGGGTTTGAATCCCGCCGAAGGAACAAAAAGTTTCCTGGGTTCCCGGGTCATGGATATGTATAATACAATAAAAATCTAAAGGAAAGTCAGTTTGTTTTGTATTTTTTTATGTTTCTTTTTATTTTTGAACTAATTCTATACAGATAAATAAAATTGAAGTGTCTGTTTGTAACTTCAAATTAACAGCTTTTCATATAAGGAATCTAAAAGTATACTCGGTACTTATAATAAAATACCAATTTTTAAAATTTTTGACTGTCCGTCTGTCTGTCTGTCTGTCTGTCTGTTTGTTCCGGCTAATCTCTGAAACGGCTGGACCGCTTTTCACGGGACTTTCACTAGCAGATAGCTGATATTATAATGTCTAACATAGGCTACTTTTATTTTAGGGTTCCGTTTAAAAATATAGGGTTCCGCTTTCGTTAGATCTGCGCAAACGAAGTTGCGGGCATCAGCTAGTTATACATATTATAACCATACACAATAACATGTTACATTTTATCGTCGCCGCGTCGTTTCTTTTGCCAGATGAGACGACCTCTGTGGCTCAGTGATTGAGCGTGTTAGTGCTCAAGCCGGGGGTCGCCGGTTTGAATCCCGCCGAAGGAACAAAAAGTTTCCTGTGTTCCCGGGTCATGGACATAATATAATATACAATAAAAATCTATAGGAAAGTTTGTTTTGTATTTTTTATGCTTCTTTTTATTTTTGAACTAAATCTATATACAGATAAATAAAAATGAAGTGTCTGTTTGTAACATCAAATTAACAGCTTTTCACATAATGCATCTGAAAGTATATTCAGTACTTACAATAAAATACAAATTTTTAAAAATGTCTGTCCGTCTGTCTGTCTGTCTGTCTGTCGGTCTGTCTGTCTGTTTGTTCCGGCTAATCTCTGAAACGGCTGGACCGATTTTCGCGGGGCTTTCACTGGCAGATAGCTGATGTCATAAGGTCTAATATAGGCTACTTTTATTTTAGGGTTCCGTTTAAAAAATAGGGTACTGCTTTCGTCAGTTAGGCGCAAACGAAGTTGCGGGCATCGGCTAGTTATAGGTACATATAACCATACACAATAACATTATCGTCGCCACGTCGTTGCTTTTGCTAGATGAGACGACCTCTGTGGCTCAGTGGTTGAGCGTGTTGGTGCTAAAGCCGGGGGTCGCGGGTTCGAATCCCGCTGAGGGAACAAAAAAAAATCTGTGTTCCTGGGTCATGAATGTGTATAATACAATAAAAATCTTAAATATGTGTATAATATAAAAATTATTAAATATATTTCTGTTGTCTGGTACCCGTAACACAAGTTCTTCGAGAACTTACCACGGGACCAGATAGACTTGGTGTGAAGCGTCCATAGATATATTATTGTGTATTATGAGAAAAAAGTAGCTGATGCGTGGAGTAGCCTTAGTACATTATTGAATAAGCCAGTAAACAGTTTTTATGAATTTGTAACATCTACCATCTTCTTTGCCGTACTTTTCGTTTCTTTTTATTTCGATTTCTGTTTTTACAATAATAATAATAAATAACTCCCCACGCCGATTTCGGTGACGGTGGCTGGTTTTATTGTAGCCTAGCCAGTTACACAGTAGTATTTTTATAGTGCCCAAGTGTGTGCGCAGTACACAAAGGCACTCTTTTTTTTTACTCTCGTAATCCAGTGGGACGGATAACCGACACGACTGACGAGAGATGAGGCGCAGGTCCGACTTTTTACCTGCCCATCCGACGCATGGATCATCTTTCTTGTCAGACAATCAGGTGATCAGCCTGCATTGTCCTAACCAAACTTGGAAACAACATTTTTTGTTGTTCCAGTGCGGGAATCGAAACTAGAACCTACGACCTCCGAGTCGAGAGCCAAGCTCTAACCACTAGACCACGGAGGCTGTTCTATTTACAATAAAATATAAGGATACGTGCTCAACATCCGTCATGCTTGCCTTTGCAGAACACACCAAGTCACTCGCAAGTAGGGGTTGCAATCCGGATACTTCGAAATTCTAAAAATTCTAAAAATCCGGATTTTCATTTAAAAATCCGGATTTTCGATTTTTTCGAATCTTGGTTACTACTATGAATATTACATATTTTAATTATTGTAATTAGTATGTACTCTAGACGTACAATATTTGAATAAGGGATATAATTAATCGAGTGAACAAAAAATAAGTTGGTGACTGCACGTGAGCATACTGTATTGCTGAATTTGGCAGCGAATTAATATGTTGGCGACTAAATTACCAAACTGGTGAAATCACTCAAGTGACAAAAAATACAAAAATCGGCAGATAAAAAGTAGCGAAATTTAATCCAATTAGCAACGATGAGTTGGTGACCATTATACCATGTAAGTAGCTAATGAAGATTTGATTGATAAATTAATAGCTGCTAAAAATTCAATTTGCAAGCTACGGAAAATCCCAGTTTTGGATACTATTGGAGGTTTTTTTTCTTTGGTATGGGTATCGTTTTCAAGGTTTTTGGGGGTGCAGAATAATATGAAAATAAAATCCGTTTTAAAATTCCAAAATGGCGTATATTTTTTTTTTATTAAAAATGGATGTCTTTTTTCATGTTTCATATGCTGATTATAAAATTGTCTTCCAATGAAATTGGATTTTCCAAAATGGAGACTATCCAATCTTCGTAAAATTAACATGTAGTTTGTAGAGGTGCCAGCTATGTAAGGTATAGAAACTTTTCGAAATTCAGGATTTTCAAATTTCTTTTTTTGGCATTCATGAAAAAAAATATGCGATTTCCGGGTTAAGGGGGAGGAAATTTTTATTATTTTTCCAGTAATAGTATTATTTTTCCGCTTCTAAAATAGAAGCGATTATAGAAAAAAAATATGGCAATGTTCTACTTTGACACGAACAGTGTATACAGCTATAGAAATTTTGGAAAATTCATGATTTTCAAATTTATTTTTCTTCCATCGTGAAGAAAATATGGTGTTGCGGGGTTCTTAAGGGGAGGAAATTTTCATTATTTTTTCAATAGGATGCACCGTTTCCGAGATAGAATCAATTTTATAAAAAAAAATTAAATGCTCTACATTGAGATACGAGGGATGTATAAAGCTATAGAAATGTTGGAAAATTCAGGATTTTCGAATTTCTTTTTCTCTCATCTTGAAGAAAATATATGGTTACGGAGTTATTAAGGGGGTGGTAATTTTCATTATTTTTCAAGTAGGATGCACCGTTTCTGAGATAGAAGCCATTATAGAAAAAAAATACGATAATGCTCTACTTTGAGACACGAACGGTGTAAAACGCTATAGAAAATTTGGAAAATTTAGGATTTTCAGATTTTTTTCTTCCATCATGAAGTAAATATGATGTTGCGGGGTTTCTAAGGGTGAGGTAATTTTCATTATTTTTCAAGATGCACTGTTTCTGAGATAGAAGTGATTATAGAAAAAAAATATGGCAATTCTCTACTTTGAGATATTATGAGCGATGTATAAAGCTATGGAAATTTTGGAAAATTCAGGATTTTCAAATTTCTTTTTCTTTCATCATGAAGAAAATTTGAGGTTGCGGGGTTACTAAGGAAATTTAAAATGGATGACTTTTTTGTAATCAGCACCCCTAGAAACCAACAAAGGGACAACCATATTATTTTTATAAAATTAAGTATGTCCGCCATATTGGAATTTCAAAATGAATGTCATTTTCGTATCCAGCATCCCCAAAAACCTGGTAACGACACCTATGTTAATTTTGCAAAAAAATGAATTACCGTTATTTTTAAATTTCAAAATGAATCTACACAATATCTACACCCCCCCCTAAAGTCGAGGAAAATTAAAAATTGGGAATTTTGTACGCTCCTTTGTTTTTTTATGTGCGCTGGTTTTGCTGCTTGTATGTTTTTTGAGTTACCTACATTACGGAAAATATATGTACCTATTCTTAAATTAAATGTGTACTCACAAATTGTCGCCAAGATGGTTATTTGTTCACTAATATAATATCTGTCTGCCAGTTTGGAATATTCAGTGGTATTATTTAGTCACCAGATTTGTCATTTTTTATTCCTTACATTCTTTAGCCAACATGGTAATTTAGTATTCAATATTCGGTATTTTCACATCCAAAATTTAACTGTTTTGTCGTGATTGTTTTCCGTAAGTGTTTCGTGTTGTGCGACAAAATCCGTAAGTGTTTAAAACAATGAACAATATTCGCGTAAACATAAGAAATCAATATGTTTTGTCGTGAGTTTAAATACATGCCTTTGGATAATTTGATATTATTTGTTGTCCTGTTGAAATTGTTGACACATTTTTCCATTTATTCAAGTTATTTGGTAGAACATAGTCAATCCATTAAATGGTGATGCGAGGGATGAAGATCTGCTAAAATATTATGGCCGCTATATATGTATATGTATGGACTGTTTCTAAGATACTTACCATTTTATATTTTTTCAGTAGTAGTACAGTTCAGTAATAGGTGATCCAATTTATAAAAACACTGAATATGGTTTTAGTTTCACTTGCACAAGTAGTAAGACGTATAATAAGCAAATCCAAACCCAATTAAAGCTTTGTATTTTTATATTTATTGAATTCTTACTAACGAAAGTCGAAACATATTATTGCAATTTCAATTTCTGCAATCATAGAATGCCAAATTAATATGACAGCTTAAAAAGAAATGTAGTGGTTTAACTATATTTAATTATCTTCTAAATAATGAATATCTAAGTCCAAATACCTAAATCTTATCTCTATGATATCAGGAAGAAGTTTTGGAGTCGATAATACCTGACTGGTTGGTTTAAGATTAGAGAGAGTTTTGCCGAATGAATGAAGGTAATATTTTTTTTATTATTAAAATTAATTTGATTGAACTAAACTAACCTAAACTAACGAGTCAGTAGCAAAACTAAATGAAAATCAACGCTCCTGTTTTTGCGTAGAAATAATTATTTTTAGATAATATTTTAAAGATAAATATAGGTGTCAAAAATAGCACCAACGATTTGTGTAAACCACTGTTATTTTTTTTTAAGTAATGTAGTTTTCATCTTATAGCGGAAACTTCAAAGTGCAATGAAGAGTAAGATGTTACTGTTTATTTGTAAGTAAAATGTTAAAATAAAGATCTTACAACAGTTATAGATTTTAAATTGTGCTTAGAATTGTTTATTATACTTCTGTTAGTTTCCGAGGGAATTAAAAGCACCATTTACATGTTTAATTATTACCCAAACAGGTGGGTGGTTTTTAATTTCAATAACTCGAAAGTGGTCCAATTTCGTCCATACAAAATTATTTATCCAGCCCCATTTTTCAAATGATTTGTCTTCACTCCCCGGATCTCGATTTAAAGGATTTTCAGTTTCCTACGTTTTATTAAACTGTATTAATTTTCGTACGTTAGTACTTTCACATAGAAATGGAACTTTACGAAAACGGTAGTGGTGAACTGTGGCGTAGATATGTAAAAAAAGCGTTAAAAAGATCACAGGCTAGTCCACTTTTTTATAATTCTTTCTGCTGGAACATTTAGTAAATAACAATATATACATACCTTATTTAAAATAATATACTAACTATAAAACTGAACATTGTAGGATTTGAAACGTAATCAAAAATATTTCTAAAAATGAAAAAATAAATATAATTAAGTATATAATTTTGATAAAATCTCAATATGTTTTTATTTATTCAGATTGTAATTCTAATACTTACAACTTAAAATAAGAATTTATTTAAATTAAATTATAAAAAAGTAACTCTTTTTTTTACTAATGAGTAAGTTTTGCTACAACATAGTAGTAAAATTAACATTAAAGTTTTATAAAATATGCAACAAATTTAAAAAAAATGAAAAAATCTGAATTATCCGGATAATCCGGATTTTTGGGAGAAAAATTCGGAAATCCGGATTTTCAAAAAGTCAAACGTTTGTGGAGGTTTGGATTTTGCGGCAAGTGGCAAACGTGCGGACTCGGCAGTAGGAATACATTTTTTGCAAGTGTCTGCCTAAGTAGTTACCATCAAATCGTTAGCACCTATGTACCTGATACAGTATTTTTATCTCACGAAACGACACGTACTTTAGTGACCACACGAGCTAACGATAGGTACTCGTCTCCATGCACACATCGAACACAGCGTGTTGCGTGCGCTATGTAAACGGCTCAAGTTACCCAAAAAATATGTATAAAATAATTATTCCTCTTTAAATGATGTAAAAAAATCTTTTAAGATTGACTCACTATAACCTTTTTTATGGTAATCAAATTTGGTCGAAATTAATAACAGCTAGTCCATAGTAATATTATAAATGGGAAAGTGTGTGTTTGTCCGTCTCTCACGCCAAAACTTTTGAACCGATCTAAATGAAATTTGGTACACAGATATTCTAGAGCCTGAGAAAAGACATAAGCTATTTTATTATCGCGGGGAAATGTACGGTTCCCATGGGATACTTTATTTACAGTTTCACGTAAAAACCACTAAACCGATTATTATGAAATTTGGCACAGTTGAAAAGTAGACTACGGGGAAAGACAAAGGCTACTTTTTATCGCGGGGAAATGTGCGGTTCCCGTGGGATACTTTATTTACTGTTTCACGAAAAAACTACTAAACCGATCATCATGAAATTTGGCACAGACATAAAGTAGACCATAGGGAAGGGCATAGGCTACTTTTTATCGCGGGACATATACGATTCCCATGGGTTACTGTACATACGCGGGCGGAGCCGCGGGCATCAGCTAGTAATTGAATAAAATTTAAGCATTTTTTACTTAGGTACCTACCTATAATATCTATTCAAATTATGTGTGCTATGTGTTGCATTAAAACAGTTACATATGGATTTTATTATCTTTTTCAATACAAATAATAAAATAAGATGACCTACTGCCGACACGACTACACTGTAACACTTTGGGTTCATGTAAGTTCACGCCGGCGACGTAGGCGCGCGGCTCGCTTTGCGGCAATTGCGGGCAACTCTTGGAAGCGTTAAATGCCTATTTCGCTTGGTCTACCTGGTCTTAAGTTGAATAAGAATTACTTGAATATTGTAACAATAAGTTGAGACATAAGAGATGTTTTTAGCTTTGATTTTTACAGGATTTCCTTAGCATAAGTTTAGTTATTACCATAGACTGTAGTCCTTATTCTTACCGCACTGACAATGATATTCATGTCTCTGCAGAATGAAGGCGGAGGTGGGAGCGCTGCGGCGGCGTCGGCCACGCAGGAGGTGGAGGTGGACATAGACGAGCTTCTGGATATGGACAGCGACGACCTCCGCCGGCGACATCTTGCGGTCAGTTCATACTTCATACACTAACTTTTTTATTGAGTAAGATCTGAAAACGAGCCAAGGATTTACCTAAAGGCCCCCACAGACGAGAGGCCGATCGTTTCAGCTGGAACTGACGTCAGTTCGGCCTGAACGGATTCGAGCACACACACGGAAAAAATCGCATCCAATCCAATTTACGTCAGTTCGGCCTGATCTGATTCGTGCCCACACACGGAACAGTCGCATCAGTCCATTCTGGTTTGCCGCGCGCTACGGTCGTGTTTATCAATTTTGTATTTAAACACCGCGAAAACTCATACAACGCTTGTACAAGATACACGCCCGCACGGCAGCGGGTCGGGCAAGAACTGAAGCGATTTGTCCACACACGGTCAGGACAGGCCGCGCGTTCAGGCCGATCGGTCAGGCCAGAATTAATGTTGCCAACTTAGTTATTTTACAAAATTTTACTAAATTGAATATTTTATTCCCTCCTTGGTAGAAATTTAGTTATTAGTAGTGTTTAAGTAGGAAAGAGCCAGACAGTAATGATATGCAAAATAGCTACTAAATACGTAATATTTCCTAGTATATTTTAATTTAATTGTAAAATTTATAATCAAATTCAATTAATGAAAAAAAAATAATGTAATAAAACCTAAAATGCAGTGGTTTTTGAGGGGCTTCAGGAATTCCTAAGTTAAGTAGCCTCTTTAGTAGTTTTTTAGAAGTTTTAGTAGAAATCGATACGAGTTTAGTAGTTTCACAAAAAAAGAGCTGGCAACACTGGAACGAATCGCTTCAGTCCGTACGGCCGCCTGATGCGATCTCGAAATTGCACACACACGATACGATTTTGCATCCGTTCAGGCCGAACTGAAGGTAGACCGGACCATGTATGGGGCCCCTAAGCAATTACTACCGGTTCCCCCAACACAAAAGGAGTGACAATTGAGTTGTAATGAAAATTTACTAGGCATAAAAAGCTCCTACCTTTTTAAGTAAATTAGGCAATAACTATTGATTCTTATTCCTTTTTTTTCAGACGCTACTAGTTGATGCCAAGAAGCCACAAAAAGATGTACATGTAAGTGCTAAAAGTTAGTTTTATTAAATAAAAAACCATAGCTTTATACGAACCTTCAGGGTAGATTGCACCTCATTTTGACTTTAGGATTTTCACAATTTCTCAAGTCGCTTAGTTGGTCGAGTGAGGCCCAGCGCCAACATATTATGCAGAGCTCGATATAAAGTATTAAGCAACGACAAAACTGCGGGATATGCTATTCGAAAGTCGAAACTAGGCAATTGTGGACAGGCCCTTAGTAATATAGTGTGGCGGACCGATTAGGGCCACAAACCTGAATCGCGCTATCGAAGCTTCTGTACTTCGGCTCTATTTAGACGACAGCTGAAATAACTACAAGCGGGATTCGGCCTGACTGAGCATACTGCCTCGGTCGGTCGGAGATCTCACGTTGACGCATTCACTGTTCCCACAATAGGTAGAAGTAGTAGCTTGAAAATTGTTTAAAAAAAAATATTAAAAAACTATTTTAATAGTTGTAATTTTTTTTTTCAGAAATTCATCAACGAGCTGTTAGAAAAGGCTAAAACATTGTAAAGTTTTCGGGAGCAATCTCAAGACTGCCGCGCTGCGATTACCGCGGCCGCGGGCGGCTGTACATACTGCGAGTGCGTGGAGTGAAGCACGTTAGCATTATTTATAAGAAGTATGATCAATAAACGTACAACGTGACAAACATAGCCAAAGGCGACATTAGTGGATACTAAGAACTTCCGTCTTCGGTTAAGGAGACACGCAAGCGTTCCTAATCAATTCAATACAGAGTCCTATTCGCTCATTTCATCATACCTACTGCCCTGATTTTGATCGGTCAAGTACAAAACGCCGATCAAAATCGAGTGCAGTTCAATGTTGTCATTTTATGCGTGGCTATGTTTGTCTGGCTGTATTTAGCTTTTAAATATGGTAACTGCCTACGTAAAACAGTGTGAATTAATATTAGTCGAAATAGCTTCGACGGTTCCTGGCAGAGAGGAGAAACGAAAGTGCAATATACATATCGATATCACTCGTGATGTTAAGGTCTCAGAGAGCCAATAACTGCCGACCTATCGACGGAGCTTTAGATAATACATAGATATAATAAATGCCCGAAGTTATGTCTCACTTTCACTGCCTAAAACAACCCATCAATTCTAAAAGCCTACATTAGAATCTTGCCAAGTGCAACGTTTATTAACATTGTAGTTTCAGAAATCAGAGTGTTGTTGAGGTTTCTTGTGCAGATACAATTAAAGTCATATGTTTCTAAAATGAATTATTGTAATTTCTGTTAAATTTTCGGGCCCAGATAACTTTTGGGACAGGGCAGTGAAAGCAAGTTGCAGTAGATCGCGAGTTGAGTTTTTTGTGACTACGGCTATAGGAGCTGTTTTATTAAAATTGCGTAAAGTAGATCGATAATATAGGTACATACTTAAGTAATAAATAATAAAAAATGTTCAGTACCTAACTCCCGCAGGTATGCTACGATTTTTGTTTTGATAGTTAAACTGTATTAAATTTGTTAGTTTTGTGTGTAAGTAGTTTCATATTTGGTCGTCCAAGAACGCTAAGATGTTGGATAAGTAGAGTAGCCCTCACTAGCAAAAGTGCGTTTGACACTTTAATCCATCCACTTGTTCCGTGACAGTCCGCAATCTAATAGTGTCCTATTTTTTTATAATATTTCTCAATCAGCAATAAGCCTCAAAGCAATTTACCTATCTAGAATCTAATGCTAATTCCTATCCTTAAGAATAATCGGAAACAAAATAGCACGAGTTCTGTTATATAGCATTTACAAACATCCTCATAAAACTTTTATCTGTTAGTTAGTAGGCAGCAATAACTTATAGGTATGAGCACAAACCTAAATCTGAAATCAAAGGGCGAAAGGAATTCATTTAAACTACCTATGGACTCAATCTCAAGTAGGTATGTATGAATGTGTTTAGTTATTAAATTAATAATGTCTTAGAGACTGGACCTATTTACTGTGTTGACGGATAGGTCATACTACAATCAAGAGTGGTAGGCTAACCTCGCTAAGTAAGTAATTTTTTGTGACGGCATAATATATTAATATTAAGCTTGAGTGATTTGGCCTTTTTTACGATTAATGTTACAAATCAAAGGCGTGCTCCTGCATTTTTTTAATTTTAAACATTTGTACACACCGCCTCTACACTTATGAGCTATGAGTTATGCGGTGTTTCCAGCCGGAAAGCGCACGCGTTGAACGTCGAGGTATGAACTGACCCTTAAACTCAGAAAAATTGTTAGGGCACAACTTTGACGCGAATTCACAGCATGAGTGTAGACTGTAGAGACATCATTAATACAAAATATAAGGTTCGGTAAAATCAACTTCGGATATTTTGGGGATATGATCTGCTGCTTATGTAAAGACGTTTAAGGAGAAAAATAATTGTCATACTCGAAAAAAAAATTTTTTCTTTATATGGGCGAGCTTGCGTTTTGCGGAGAGTCACCCATACAAGAGATGATTTTTTACTTTGAGTATGACAATTATTTTTTTGCCTAAACGTCTTTACATAAGCAGTGGATCATGTGCCCGAAGTATTCGTAATTGATTTTACCAGACCTTATTATATAATTTATACAAGTATCTATAAGGTATTGACTTACGTTCGAGCATTGAGGCCCTCTATACCTAGTAAAACGAAGAAAATATGATGATTTTGCTTACTAACTTTGGATTTTGATATAAAAGCTTGGCTACTGAATTCGACTACCTAATGCTTTTTAGTCGATGTCATTTTTATCAATGTTAAAAACGAGCAGGTACAATTACAGTTGCTTCTTAGAAAATCTAAAGCAAAAACATTAATGTAGGTACCCAACCTAAGCGATCAAAATTTAAACAAGTGCTACGGGTATGTGCGTTGTGTACGGCTTTTAAATCCTAAGTTCGAACGTATTATAAACATATTTATATTTTATAGGTACTGTTAGGAGCTCATAAGGGTTAGGTGCCTAGTCTGTATATTATTTTTATCTGAACATAATAGGTATGTATTGTCAATGTTGAGGCAAGACACAATTTTATAATAAACTTTAATACCAGTACAATGTTTTGTTTCATTTGTGGTAGCACCTATCGTAATATCGCTTACTGCCCCGCCCATGTACCGCCGTGTACCTGTAGCGACTTCAGACAGTGATATGTATTAGGTTCATAGTGTTACAACTTATACATCGCAGATGTCCACCACAATCTGCAATATTTTTTTTACGGGCAATTGGCCCACCACACTTACCCACCACTGCAACTCCTGTGTAGTCAGGATCGACAGTGGTAACCAACCACAAAAAACCTTTTGATATGATCTCAGGGGTGACAGAGGGACATGCTGAATCTGTCTTGGGACCCGCAACGAAATTAATCAGAAGATTGTAGGAGGAGTAAGAAGTATTCCAGGTTCTTTCCCCAAGCAAAGCGGGAGACAGCAAAATTGTAATGACAAAAAAGCACCACGGGAATAATGTTTTTTTTTTTATGACTACAAGACTAGTTAAATGTAATTATGTAATTGTATCGACGGTTAAAAGGAAATAGGGTATAAACGACAAAAAGTAAAATGTTCAGGAGAGCCGTTCAAAGTTTTTATTTTTAGAAAAACTGATGTATTTTTGTCATTTATTAAGATATCGTGAAAACTAAAACATTTATGAAATCAGAAAAAAATGGAGCAATTATTGGTATTTTTAGTTTCAATGATTTCATGCTATTTAAAGTGGTTTTTGTCGCTTATAACAATAGCTTTTAATTTTCCAATGAGAAAATATGGCATAAGATACAAATGACATGAATACTATCTTTGTGCTGCAGAAGCGAGCTGTTCGGGCAATCTACAAGCTGGCTCCCAACACTTCATTAAGAGATAAGTTTAAGGAAACTGGGATCTTAACTGTAGCTTCTCAGTATATTCTATCAAATGTAGGTACTATATGTTAAAAAAAATGTAAGCCTATTCAAAAAAAAAAAGTGACAACCACAATAGAAATACTCGAAATAAGAATAAGCTTGATGTACCAGTGACTAGACTTAGTAAAGTACAGAATTCGTTTAAAGGCCAATGTATACGTATATACAATAGGATCCCAGAAAACGTTCAACATTTTTCAACCAATAAATTTAAAAAAGTAATCAAAGAACGTTTGTGTAGTAAAGCTTATTATAAACTTAATGATTTCATGAATGATAGCACACCTTGGGAATGAGGTGGCCCCCTGCAAGGCTACTTCCATATACTATTATATTCTAGTTATATAGTTTTAGTCATAACATTGTTATACATTTTTTTATTTTAAAAGAACAATTTTCCATCTTTTTGGTAAAAGATGGCCCCGCGCGAGTTTCTTACGCCGGTTCTTCTCGCCGGGCTAGTTCCCGAACCGGTGGTAGGCATCATGTATACCGACGTTCAATAAGTGTATAAAAATACCAACATTGAATAAAAATTTTTGACTTTGACTTTGACAAAATTAAATATTAAAGGATAAGTAGCCTAAGCGACATACCGATTTCTCACATCGCGAGGTAAAAACGTATAAGAGACTAGACAGTTCAATAGGTGTTATAGGAAAAGGATAAGGTACCTTTCACAGCGGTTGTATAAAAGATAATAGAGCACAACTAACAGTCGGCTTTCAAAACAATACCAGGATATAAGACATTAGTTACACACAATGTCACTTGAAAGAAAAGGTAAAGAAGGATAATCTACATTTGGTACTGCATGAGTCTATAGAAATATTAATGAAAAGACACCCAAAAAATAATGAATTAGCGCAACCAACACAATCCTTCATAAGGATAAGAGCTAAAACGAGTATTACACTACACTGTTATTGTATATAACTCGTAAAATAGGGTAAAGTGCCTTATAAGTATTATGGAGTTAATTTTCATAGAAAAAGACTAGGGATCCTAAGTCTTAGGACCCAGTTTCAATATACCCTACCAGTTCAAGTTATTCAAATTTACACTAAATGGTTGATTTAAAAGATGACAGTTGATAGTAGGATACTTTTAAATAAAAATATATTTTATTATAAATATATATATTTATAAAAAAAAATCAAAGCTGCTTAAAAATAGTGGGTCAGTATCAACCTGCTAATCATTTTTGGAAATAATAATACTGCAGCTAGTCGATAACTTAAAAATCAATATACGAAAAATTGTTTTTAATTAAAAATTGTACGTATGAGTATGATTGAAGAATGTGGAAGTAGGTTGTAATCGACACCATGATATCTAATTTAATTTAAGTAAAAAGGTATTAGCGACAAAACTGTATTCATATTGTAAACAGAAGTAACATATAACCAACAGTGTGATATTAAAATAAATTTAGGTAATAGGGCATAACCTACATAGCTTTCATAAAGTACTGATTGGTAATAGGGTATAACCGACAGACTAATATGAAAATGAATTTTGTATATAAGGGATAAGCGCCATAGCTATGTTAAATTACGAAATGGTAGTAGGCGATAAACAACGTTTGTACTTTTTGAGGGAATAGTTTAAAAGGCTTAACCAACCGAAAACCTGGCATCCTTGTGAAGTAAAAAAGCATTACCGACAAGAAATACAAAATTAAATCATTTTTGTAGGGGTACAAGCAACTTTATAGCAAAAATGACCTGAATTTTTGTCGGTTACGAAAAGTAATACTAAGAAATTATTATTTTTTGCTAGGGCATAAACGACAAAAAAGTTATCGTAGAGCCATGGGAGTAAGCGCATTCGAAAGAGCAGAAAATTTTACGTAGGATGGCATCAGTGACGGATTAACCCTTAATCAAATTAAGCAATTGCCTAGGGCATCACGTCTGGGGGGGCACCAGAAGAAGCACAAAAAAATAGAGTCATAACCCCGCTCCCGCTTGCCTTATCGCTGCCCGCTAGTGCCCCCTCGGCTGGTATATTATAGACAGAGAACTGACCCATATACAGAGGCGTATTTAGAAATTTTGCGCCCCAGGACATTTAACATATTTTGCCGCCCCATTAACCCTTAAATCGCGTTCAAACTAACAATAAAATCAATAGCCTAAAACAGGAATCGTGAACCTATGGCACGCGTGCCATAGAATCCTCAAACCTATAGCACAATATTTTGACACAATATTTTGGGCACGTCACTGATCACAAAATTTTGTAATTATGTACGACGAAAAAAGTATGAAATAAGTATTATAATTTATATGACTAACCAAACTTAATTTTGTCATCTATTTTGAAACATCAAAAATTGCGCAAATTTTACTGTAATTGAAATTACAAATTCATCCTAGTTTTACAGTATTTTATTTAGGGATTAAAGTTGGAACAGATTGAATCTATTAAATACGAAAAAAATTTGCTCGCTTGCTTCGCTCGCTCGCGTTTCACATTAAAAATATATTAAATTATTTAGCACCGATGTTCTGTTTTAGCTGGTTGATTGTATGGTATTTTTCTGAATTTCACCGTTATTTAGTGTTTTAGTTTATCGTTTGAACAGAATCTAACCTGTAAAATGGAAAAAAAAAATTTGCTCTCTCGCTTCGCTCGCTCGTATTTGGCTCAAAGAAGTAAGAACATATTATAAAATTCAGTACCGACGTTCAGCTTTAGGCTATTGATATTTGTATTTTTTCGCATTACACAGACTTTCAGGGCTTAAAGCTGAAAGAGGTAAAAACAAAAGAAAAATGAGGGCCCATTATTCTAATGAGCCCATGGCTTCTAATAGGTTAAAGACTAGTATTTAATGTACTTTTAGTTTTACTTTCTTGAAACACCCCCCTCCCCCCGACAGTAATGTACTTTTAGTCGTTTAATTTTCTTGAACCCTCCCCGAAACTAAAACTTGGCTACGCCCGTGAGTAGGTAATTGTACCAGCCGGCTTCTGTGCATAGATACGTAATACAATTAACTACCGTTGTCTGGTACCCGCAACACAAGTTCTTCGAGAACTTACCACGGGACCAAATTTCATCAATTTATTATGTATAGCTGTTGGCCGCGACTTCGTCCGCGTCAACTGATGGCGCAATAATGCATTAATTTCGACCAAATTTTATTACCATAAAAAAGGTTATAGTGAGTCAATCTTAAAAAATAGATATATACTGTCACGGAGATTTATTTGATCATTTATAGGGGAACAATTCTTTAATACATATTTTTTGAGTAACTTGAACCGTTTACGCAGCGTACTCAACGGAAGCCCTCAAATATGAATAATTTTCCCCGTCTTTGCAACATTTTTCACTGATGCTTTGCTTCTATTAGTCGCAGAGTAATGTTATATAGCTTAAAGCCTTCCTCGACAAATCAACTATCCAACACAAAAATAATTTTTCAATTCGATCTATCAGTTTCTGAGATCAGCGCTTTCAAACAAACAACGGAAGCTCTCAAAGATGAATAATTTACCCCGTTTTTTTCACATTTACCACTTATTTTTCACTCCTGTTGGTCACAACGTGATGTTACATAGCCTAAAACCTTCCTCGATAAATGAAATATCCAACATAAAAATAATTTTTCAATTCGATTAAGCAGTTCCTGAGCTCAGCGCGTTCAAACAAAGAACGGAAGCCGTCAAATATGAATAATTTTCCCCGTTTTTTCCACATTTTCCACTGATTCTTAGCTCCTATTGGTCGCAGCGTGATGCTTTATAGCCTAAAGTCTTCCTCGATAAATGGACTATCCAACACAAAAAGAATTTTTCAATTCGAACCAGCAGTTCCTGAGATTAGCGCGTTCAAACAAATAAACACTCTTCAGCTTTGTAATATTAGTATAGATTACGGAACCCTAAAAACTAATGTTTTTAGGCGGTACTTTTTAAAGATCGATTCAAGTTCACATACGGGGGCCCACAGGCGTGGATTGCTTAGGGCATCAAGTAGTCTTAATCCGTCACTGGATGGCATATATAACTCATTTTTGCCCAAAATGTCGCTTATGCCCTACTTCCTTTTCACCGTCGGTATGTTTTTGATTTATGAAATGACAATTAATTACAATGCGTTAATTATAGTGGCAAAATAGTGTTGGATTGTTTCCAATAGTACTTATGACAAAAACGTTTGAAAGCACTGAAGTTCTTCGCGCAGCCCACGAGATCTTCATAATATACTACCCTAGAAACACAATGGACGCTGTACAACATTTCGATTCTTTCGTCATAGATGTTTCAATACAAAACCGAATTTCTGAGTGGCAGGAACGGCGGGCCAACACTATCAAAGGGCGTCACCCACGGGCGTAGCCAGGTTTTAGTTTCGGGGGGGGTTCAAGAAAATAAAACGACTACTTGGGGGGGGGGGGGGTCAGTATCAAAGTTCTGATTTAGGCTGTTGATTATTTTTCTAAAATAACTTCAAAAATCATCTTTCAGATAGGGTTAATGGGGCGGCAAAATATGTTAATTGGCCTCGGGCGCAAAATTTCTAAATACGCCTCTGTACCTATATTGGTCAGATCTCTGTATTATATATACCAGCCGGCCCATTTCGGGGGGGGTTTGAACCCCCTAAACCACCCCCCTGGCTACGCCCATGGCGTCACCTATATCATTTCTTCCCTTCGGTATGCGATCGACTCTCTATTCTCTAAACAATGGTTAGAAATAGATCACGTCGCACGGTTTTTGACAGGTCACGGTAACTTTAAAGCGAAACTTTTTGGATTTACATTAGTCTCGTCTCCGCTATGCGAGTGTTCAACCGAAGGCAGCCCTTATGAACAAACTGCTCATCACATACTCTGGGAGTGTGATCTCTGGTATGACGAAAGAACAATCTGCAATAGCCAATAGGCACGTCTAATATCAGCAGGTCTAAAATGGCCACAACTAAGTGAATCGTACTATGAAACAGACTATTGAAGTTCAATATTGACGAACTCTGTGGCTCAGTGGTTCAACGCGTTAGTGCTCAAGCCGGAGGTAGCGGGTTCAAATCCCGCCGAAGAAACAAAAAGTTTTTCTGTGTTCCTCGGTCATGACTCATGGATGTGTAATATGTGTATAATATAATAAAAATCTTAAATAATATTTAATATTTATACTTTTATATTATACTAGCGACCCGCCCCGGCTTCGCACGGGTACAATACTGATACTAATACTACAGAATGTCTTTAAACCTCTACCAAACGGGCGAAATTTAGTCAAAAGTTCAAAACAAACAGAAACAAATTACCTACTAAAACTCAATGAAATAAGTAGGTATACTTTTATACTGGGTGTCCCAAAAATACCGTCTCATAGTGACATGGGAGATAGATTAGCCTTATATCTCTCGGATAAAATAAAAATGACCTTAGTAAAAGTTGCTTAGTTTTCGAGATATTTGGATTTTTTTGGTTTTATTCAAAATCTCCATTTTTAGTTAGTTTTTATTTCCGCATTAGTACAAATTCCTTTAATTTATTCATTTTTATTTTTTTTAAGTATCTCGAATAGTTGTTTGATGCATACAAAATAAATTTTTGTCAAATGGTAGTGTATTTTTTAAGAAAAAAATATTTTTGTGTTGCGTTTTAGCTCTCCCAAAATTTCGAACAAAATTTTGACAATCTGCCGTGAAAAAAAAATGTACTAAAGTAAACTGGAAAATTATTTTAAAAATTACTCAATTTATTGCAGATTTAGAAATGGTATAACACTTACATAAGAATTTTACAGAAACTTAGAAATTGCCATTTTTATCATTAAAGTCTGATTCAAGCCAGACTCTTATGTAGTAAAGAAGATGAAAAAGTACCAGGAATTTTCATCGCAATCTTATTATCTATCGACCTTTATTATCTTTTGTATCTGTAGACTTGTAAAACTGAATGTACTATTGCAACCCTAATTTGTTATTTCGTTCTTTCCTTCGCTGTTATGGGGCACTGTGATAGTAAATAAAATTAGAAAAAACTTTACAACTTAGATTTATTACAGTAAATGCTCGAACTGTCGACCTCCAACACGAATGCACAATCGACATCTTCTGATAAAATTATTCTTTAATCTTCTCAAACTTATCTGAGATATTTCTTGAGCCGCTGCGGTGACTCTGTCGCGTAGTTCCCTTTCGTTGCGTATTGGTTTACCATAAACTTTGTCTTTAAGACATCCCCAATAAAAAAAAATCCAGGGGATTAAGATCAGGGGATCGTGGTGGCCATAAGATTGGCCCCAGTCGCCCAATCCACCTTCTCGGGAACCTGCGGTCCAGGTGTGCTCGAACGTCTCGAGCGTAATGTGCTGGGCAGCCGTCGTTTTGAAACCACATCGTTCGTAATGATTCCAGTGGCACATCCCCGAGGAGCGTTGGCAATTGGTTTTCTAAAAATTCCAAATAGGTGTGACCATTTAATATTGGAGGCAGCTCCACTGGTCCTACTATTGTACCGTTGTAGATTCCGGTCCATAAATTTATTTTAAACATGTGTTGCGACCGATCTTCTCTATTCTCGTGTGGGTTTTCTAGCTGCCAGCTATGAATATTATGAAGGTTTAAATAACCATCTCTTCTACATTGCGACTCGTCACTCCACAGTACTTTATGAAAAAAGTCGGGATCTTCCCTATTTTTTTCCAACATTCGTTGACAAAATTGTACCCGTCTGGCATAGTCACTCGTAAGGAGAGTTTGAACTCTTTGTATGTGGTACGGATGATACCTGTTCCTTTTTAAAACGCGATGAGCAGATGATTTCGGTATTCCAGTCCGACTTTGAATCAAACGAACCGAAGTTGACGGATCTTCGGTAACTTGCTGTAACACGACATCTTCGTCGGTTGTTTGCGGTCTCCCTTCACCACCTCGAGTTCCTGGGACTCTACCCTCTCTGTAGGCAGAATCCAATCGTTCAATCACATGATACGATGGCGGTGTACGGTTTGGATAACGTTCCGCGTACAATCTTGCAGCTAATCTTGAATTTAAAGTTACTACGCCTCGATTAGAAACACGCCTGGTTTCCCCATAAATTAAGTACATGTCGGCGTACTCACGATGAGTAAATTGAGTAGCAGCACCTCGTGGATTTTCCATTCTTAGCACAGTAAAACCAGCCAGCTGTCTGTAAGAGCGCAAACCGTCGTTGTTGTCACCAAATCAGTTCAACAATAGTCCAAATCGAAAGCAAATCAGAGTCCAAAAATAACGCCTAGTAATAAAAAAAATGAGAGAAACGAGAGCAGTACAAAATAGCACGTGTATCGCACAAAACGGAAGAGAACGTACTAAAGTCCACGAGATCGTTCGTGGAACACCATACCATTTCTAAATCTGCAATAAATTGAGTAATTTTTAAAATAATTTGCCAGATTACTTTAGTACATTTTTTTTCTACGGCAGATTGTCAAAATTTGGGTCGAAATTTTGGGAGAGCTAAAACGCAACACAAAAATATTTTTTTCTTAAAAAATATACTACTATTTGACAAAAGTTTATTTTGTATGCATCAAACAACTATTCGAGATACTTAAAAAAAATTAAAATGAATAAATTAAAGGAATTTGTACTAATGCGGAAATAAAAACTAACTAAAAATGGAGATTTTGAATAAAACCAAAAAAATCCAAATATCTCGAAAACTAAGCAACTTTTACTAAGGTCATTTTTACTTTATCCGAGAGATATAAGGCTAATCTATCTCCCATGTCACTATGAGACGGTATTTTTGGGACACCCAGTATAAGTAGGGTACATATACTTTTATCGTATGAAATACCTATACTCTTCAGGACTAACAATACAACAAACACTAAATAAATAGGTATCCATCATAGTTACAACGAACACAAAACAAAAAAATTACCCAATAATCTAAACTCCGCACGCGCACCCCCGCCTTGGTGACACGGGACACCCACTTCGCAACGGGCCGTGCAGCAGAAATCGTAATATTTTAATTTCGCCATAACTTCAAAACCAAACATCCAATTTTAATCATTCAAAGACCTAATATTATCTACATAAACTGTACTTAGTGATGAAATAATTTATTTTGATAAGGATTAATAGCATGAGTAAAACAAACGCGTTTAAATATAGTCCAAAAAAAATTCAAGATTTCTAAATAAAAAAATGGTTGTTGTGCCTCACTCGACATAGATAGGTATACTATGTCGCGGACTTTTTTGTAGATATTTATAAGATCTACAATTAATTAGAACATTTTATGGTTCTATCTTTTATAGTTTAGGCAGCGTACGCAAAATAAGTAACTTTTCTGGTTGATTTTTTACACCTTGTGTCCGAAAAACCCAAATATCTTACGGAACCCAATTTTTTTCCAAAATAAAATTTTATGTTACTCGTGGATAATGTAGCTTTCGAATGGTGAAAGAATTTTTGAAATCGGTCCAGTACTTTTTGAGCCTATTCATTACAAACAAACAAACATACAAAGTTTTCCTCTTTATAATATTAGTGTAGATGTAGATACTTCCCGTTGTCTGATACCTGTAACACATTAATTTCTTCGGATACTTAGCACGGGGCCAGATTGACGTGGTGTGAAGCGTCCATAGATATATTATAATATTATTTGATGTTTCAGTACGATTCACTTAATTTGACCATTTTAAACCCGCAGATATGAGTAAAGTAACTGGTAAGTAGTAGGTACAACATACTTACAAGTAGGTAAGTACGATGCCGGCTTATATAAACGTATTCTAGTCAACCTTGGCCTTTTATGTACCTAATTCCCCTCCAGTTTCTTATCTCTTTTAAATACGCAACATCAATATTCATATTAGATATCATATTTCACAGTTCACACCATTTCCTCTGAGAGTTCCCGTGCAGCATACGCGGTCATTAAATCGGAGGTTTCTGACTTTCCTGTGGGTTTTCTCCCCTTTTATCAACCTTTTACCAATTTTATTAGTCACAAGCAAAACTGAAGGTTCATTGATCGCACGATGACGAATAAAACGGCACAAATCTTGCATAAATAGGTACACTACGGCCGCTGTATCTTGACGGGTCTGAACATAGGCTCTGCGAACTTTAGCGCGTGTACAACTCGTGAAGAAAACTGTTATTGTATTATTTTTATATACCTATGTACTAATAAAAGTTCCCTAATACAGTTGACTAATTAGTACAAATAAAATAAATACGAAAACACTTAGAAACAGTTATTGCGCAACCTTCTGCGCGAAGTTCAGACTCGCCAAGATACATCGGCCGTATTGTACATATAACGTTTTTAACAAGAACCACACACTACCTTTATGCATAAGCTTCGTTAGTGTGGAACGAGAGGAATCTTGAAAGAAGAATATACATCTTACTATAGGTACCTACTATTATTATAAATGTGAAAGTTTGGGAGGTCGGATGGATGTTTGTTACTCTTTCACGCAAAAACTACTGAACGGATTTTGATGAAATTTGGGATTGTAGTAGGTAGGTACTTTGGATTTTAAATAGGCTACTTTTTATCTCGAAAAAGTGCAATGTTCCCGTGGGATACTATATTTACGCGGAATTACGCGGGCGGAGCCGCGGGAATAAGCTAGTGCTATAATATAATTATATATTAATTATCTGAGAGAAATACAGTAGAATCTGGTTATAACGACGGCCAAGTAGTATAGTAAATTTTAATTTGAACAATCAAAATTGAGAATAATATTTAGCTCTATATTATCAGTTTATCACTGTACAACCCGTCGGAAATATCTGCGAACCTCGCTGGAATGCGCTTCCCTCGCACTTTACCGGATAGCCCAAGAGCTACTGAGAAATTTAGAGTAGGTATTTGAGGCACGATGAAACCTTGTCCTGTACTTCTCCTATTGTACCTCAACACGAGAATGCAGGCCTGGCTGGTCAGAAGCGGAACTTAGCCAAGTTACAAATTTTTGAAAAGTCCATTTTTTAATGCCAAAAATCCATGTTTGAGGCGCTTTGAAATTTTGATATACATTTAGTATAATCATAGACTAATCAAAGTATAATGAATAAGGAGTTGGGGAAAAAAAAGGCCATGTAATTTAGTTGGAACTTTAACCTAGCCATGTCAGTTTAAAAGTAAATAAACTGGCTTTCGATTCATGATTTTCTGACATCTATTGGTCATTTTATGAACTGCAATATACGTACGGGCGAAAATGCGACATCTATGAAGCCCTCAAAGAACTACGTGGTCAAAAAATGAAGTAATTGCGTATTGTGCAATAAACTTACTCGTCAAAATGTATTTATAAAACAAATAGGTATTAATGAAATAGAAATGGCATACGAACCAGCATAACCTACCATCTACATGTTTTAGATAATAGTTTAGTTAACTATAAACGTAAAAGCGACATCTAGGAAGAATCAAAGAACTACGTGGTCTTGATAATTTTCGCAAAGTCGATATGAGTCGTTTTTAATTGATTTTCCTATAAAAATCGAAGACATCCATTCGTTGTTTATACAATATTGTGTGCAATAAAATTATATATTGTGCAATAGTCTAATTTACTCGACAAATTGTATTTAAAAAACAAATCTAGACACGCGGTAGTGTGTCAAGCCAAGTTCAAGTAACAGAACTGGCGAGCGGCACACGAACCATTTGGAGCCCAAACGGTTATTAGATATTAACGTCCAAAAATCGTCATTTTGATCACTGACTAACCTATAGATCAAAACTTTAACCTAGTTCCAGATGACCTAAAAATTCAATATTATGTTTGTTCGCAGATAACTTCGTCGTTTATGAACCGATTTTCAAATTTTTTTTTTGTGATGTAAAGGGTATAATACCAAGTTAGTCCAGTTGTCAAAAAAGTGGTGACCTGATGTTGGAATCCATGAGGAATTGAGGGAACTCCTCGAAATATATATGGATACATATGGTGATTTTGACTTTTTCTGAACAAGTCTAAGCATGTGCTACCAAAAAGTAAGATTTTGCTCCAAGGTATACCCTGGACCCAAAGGTACAGAACAGAACTCCTGACTCCTTATAGATACATGTTTGGGGATTTCGGCGTCGGTTAAAGAGCTGCAAGTCAATAGGCACGTTGCCGAAAAAAAATTTTTTTAGACAACATGTTAATAAACAATCCAGAACCCATTTTTGTATACCTGAAAAAATAACTTAGATACAAACCATTGAAATTTACAATATGAAAGAGAGCGATATATTGGCCTGTGACGTCACAGCCTGCTACCGCCATACATTTCTCATAACAAAATTTATGGCGGTAGCAGGTTGTGACGTCACGAATTGTTTTGCGAGAAAGAGATGGACAATATTTTTTATTTGCTTATATTTTTAATCCCGTCACTCGAAACACCTATTTCTTTCAGATTTATGTATCCTTAATCAACAATTTTAAAATTTAATTTGTATAACTGTGAAAATCCACACTAGGCAACATCCCTATTAGAATAATTTAATACATCATCACATTATTATGATATAAAAGGCTCTTCTCATAGTATTTTACACTAACTCGGAGATCTTTGAACATAACTCTGCCGATTATAGACCTATTTGCAAAATTATTTTGTTGTAAAGGGTTTAATTCGAAATTGGTCCTTTAGTCACTAAAGTGGAAACCTGATAATGCGATCCATGAGGAATCGAGGGAACTCCTCGAAATTTATATCGGTACATATAGTGATTTTGACTTTTACTCAAGTAACACAAGGCATATGCTACCAAAAAATAAGATGTTGCACCTTGGTGCTTTTGGGAACTCCTCGAAATTTATATCGACACACATAGTGATTTTGACTTTTACTGAAGTAACATCAGCATATGCTACCAAATAATAAGATGTTGCACCTTGGTGCTTTTGGATCTTTTGTATAACCTGGATCCAAAAGCAGTGAACAAAACTCCTCAGTCTTTAAAGATATGTGTTTGGAAATTTCGGTATTGTTTAAAGAACTGCAAGCATATGCCAGTTTGTATCTTACAGTAATCATCATCATCTTATTAACAAATTAGTGAAAACTTAGCGGGTATTCAATTATACATTCGATCGTTTATTTTAGACGTTCTTAAGATGTATTAATAATAACTTAACAAAATATATTATCACAAAAAAGTATGAAATTATTATTTTTAAACAAAAAAATAAACCGACTTCCAAAGTAAAAATACACAAAAAAAAAATGAAATAAAACTTATTTTCTGAATTATTTCCCTTTTAAATTGGGCTAAAACTTTAACTATTTCTCTACTCAATCTTCTTAATTTTGAAGTCAGTACCAGCAAATTTGAACGTATGTTCTATAAAATATTGTTGGGTATTGTTTGGGCTGGTAGCGACTTTGGAAGTCAAACCGACTTTTTTGTTTACCCATTGGCAATGGGAATGGTACCCATTTAGATCTCACTTCTTTTGTCGTTGAAGTCAACAACCAAGGTATATATATCATAATATTGAACTTGACTCTCATTTCACATTTATGTTTTTGATAGAATAACTTTTTGTACATAAACTATACATAGTAGGTACTTATTTATAACAAAATAATTACCAAAGTTAAGTTTTCCTAATAGAATCAATTAAGTGAATTATTTTTAAACAAAAACGTCGGTTTGACTTCCAAAGTAGCTACCAACACAAACAATAGTCAATACCCTACAAAATTTTATAGAACTTACGTTCAAATTTGCTGGTACCGACTTCAAAATTAAGAAGAATGAGTAGAAAAATTGTAAAAAAATTTAGTTAAATTTAAAACGGAAATTATTTAGAAGTTTTATTTCATTTTTTTGTGTACTTTTGGAAGTCGGTTTAATTTTTTGTTTAAAAATAATAATTTCATACATTTTAGTGATATATTTTGTTAAGTTATTATTAATACATCTTAAGGACGTCTAAAATAAACGATCGAATGTGTAATTGAATAAGCGCTAAGTTTTCACTAATTTGTTAATAAGATGATGATGATTACTGTAAGATACAAACTGGCATATTCTTTAAACAATACCGAAATTTCCAAACACATATCTTTAAAGACTGAGGATTTCTGTTCACTGCTTTTGGATCCAGGTTATACCAAGGATCCAAAAGCACCAAGGTGCAACATCTTATTTTTTGGTAGCATATGCCTTGGTACTTGAGTAAAAGTTAAAGTCACTATATGTATCGATATAAATTTCGAGGAGTTCCCTCGATTCCTCATGGATCGCATCATCAGGTTTCCACTTTAGTGACTAAAGGACCAATTTCGAATTAAACCCTTTACAACAAAATAATTTTGCAAATAGGTCCATAAACGGCAGAGTTATGTTCAAAGATCTCCGAGTTAGTGTAAAATACTATGAGAAGAGCCTTTTATATCATAATAATGTGATGATGTATTAAATTAACCCTTTACATAACAAAAAAAAAATTGAAAATCGGTTCATAAACGACGAAGTTATCTGCGAACAAACATAATATTGATTTTTTAGGTCATCTGGAACTGGGTTAGAGTTTTGATCTATAGGTTAGTCAGTGATCAAAATGACGATTTTTGGACGTTAATATCTAAATAACCGTTTGGGCTCCAAATGGTTCGTGTAATATTACACACGGTGCCGCTCGCCAGTTCTGTTACTTGAACTTGGCTTGACACACTACCGCGTGTCTAGATTTTTTTTTATATACAATTTGTCGAGTAAATTAGACTATTGCACAATATATAATTTTATTGCACACAATATTGTATAAACAACGAATGGATGTCTTCGATTTTTATAGGAAAATCAATTAAAAACGACTCATATCGACTTTGCGAAAATTATCAAGACCACGTAGTTCTTTGATTCTTCCTAGATGTCGCTTTTACGTTTATAGTTAACTAAACTATTATCTAAAACATGTAGATGGTAGGTTATGCTGGTTCGTATGCCATTTCTATTTCATTAATACCTATTTGTTTTATAAATACATTTTGACGAGTAAGTTTATTGCACAATACGCAACTTTATTTTTTGACCACGTAGTTCTTTGAGGGCTTCATAGATGTCGCATTTTCGCCCATACGTATTATTGCAGTTCATAAAATGACCAATAGATGTCAGAAAATCATGAATCGAAAGCCAGTTTATTTACTTTTAAACTGACATGGTTAGGTTAAAGTTCCAACTAAATTACATGGCCTTTTTTTCCCCAACTTCTTATACATTATACTAACTGTATATCAAAATTTCAAAGCGCCTCAAACATGGATTTTTGGCATTAAAAAATGGACTTTTCAAAAATTTGTAACTTGGCTAAGTTCCGCTTCTGACTAGCCAGGCCTGCATTCTCGTGTTGAAGTACAATAGGAGAAGTACAGGACACGGTTTCAACGTGCCTCAAATACCTACTCTAAATTTCTTAGTAGCTCTCCAGCTAGGACTTCGCCCCGTTTTCGCGCCTATCCAGTAAAGTTTCCAACGCAATTACCGACGTACGTGTATTACCTATCTATTCTCGTTTTAGTAATCGCATTATTGTTTCTCTGTTTGGTGAAATATTCATATCAATTTGCATTACGTCACTAAGCCAGGTCAGGCCTGTCTCACTCCCCGTGTAGGTATAGAAAATGCAAGTACGTGCGGCATCCCGCTCTGCGTGGACAATCAGTAGCAGGGGTGGTCGACTTTGTATGAATGACCTTGGACCAAAAAGGGGGCAGTTCGGTGCGACAAGAATGGTTATATTTCAATATATCGCTCTCTGTCTTACATGGTTAATATTACATATAAGTTACTTAAAAACCACAACAGATGGCGAGCAACAGACACTATGCCGCTTCTAGATCGCGCTATTGAAAACACTAGACGTATGTATATAAGGGCTCACGAACGATTTATAACTTAGTAGTTATGATTTGGTCGTGGAGGTGGTTGCTCGGTTTTGTTGGAATGTGAATTTTAACTCTAATGAGAAATTTAACGTTAACTTCAACTTTAATTACGTATCTTCAATTTCCCGCCATATTCATATAATCAAATATAGAGTCCTCCTTTGTTGGTAGGCGGTTAAAAGTTTGAGGGGGCAGCTCACTAGAGGCGCTAATTTGGTCCCAATTTTTTTGTATGAAGTCGACCTTCTTCTCCGCGAGTAATAGTGTTCTGTGATCAGTAGGGACTTACATGCGAGCAGTGAGAGACGTACGCGCGAGATTTGTTCGTAATTATTATAATTTTACGTATTATTTTAAAAGTGGGTATAATGGGTACTATAATATTATAAATATTAAATAACAATATTATTATAAATATAGTTTGAGCTAATGCTATTAGTTGAGATTTTGAGAACCAATATTAAGTTTTTAGGTGTTGGCTCCTGAACTACCTGTTCGCGTCATAAACTGTCATTCCGATGCAATGTGAATTGTGATACGATTTGAAAAGTAATTTGTTGACAAAAGTACCTAGAGTAATAGTAAGGCGGCGTGATTCAACATCTTTGAGTAATATCAGGCCGTAAAGGTATCGAAAACGCTTACGTTTACACTTTACGCATAACTACTTATACGTAGGTATGCGCGAATTTATTAGAGTTAAAGTACCTAACACCTACCTTAGGTTTACTTGGAAAGTAATTCGTTCACTAAAGTACAGTAGGTAGGTACTAGAAAAAAAAAGTTGTATTTAAATAAATTATTTTCTAAACGGAGACAACCCCGATTTCGTCACAATTATGCGATATGAATAAGAGTTATGCGATAGAAAGAGACGCAACTTGTAGGTAAATATAATCGTAGGCGATCGCGCGCTGCACAAGGTGAATTGAACTTAATGGTATAGTAGTAAGAGTCCCTATTTCTTCTAATGACTCTTCGAAGTGGTGCTTCTGTGGTAACTAATATCTATTCTGTGGCCAGGTTCGCAGATATTTCCGACGTGTTGTAAAACACGTCCGACGCTCGCCGTTGTAACCGGACAACCTTTGAAAGCAGAGTCGTAAAAAACGGATGCACCTTCATGGTGGCATAAATTATCAAACAAATGCCTATACTTACGTCGCCAAAAACGGTTGTTAAATCCAGTCTTGCTAAATGGACTACTCACTACACTGTACCTTGTTTGAATTGATAATACTTTCCTGAAGTTCCTCAATTTAATAACATGGATTAAGCGGATATCGCAACTAAGTATGTCCAAACATACAAATCTGCGCCAATATACAAATCATGCGCGTAGCTGCCTAGAAAGTTCTTCAATCGATAGTAGACTACCGATGATTAATGGTCTCTATCTACAACAAGGTGTCCCAGAAACCATGGTAAAGCCAAGTTTTTTGGAAAGAGCACCTCTACGATTCTCGGATGTTTTTTCGGTTTCGAGTTATGATTGGTTTTGTGCAATTTTTGTGAAATCGATCTTCCACCACCTCTAACAATAATAATTGTTAAAAAGGACAAATATTTTTTTGTTTGTATTAGTATAATATGTACATGATCTGTACACCGTACAAAATTCATTTAAACATTAATTAGCCTCCTGACATGGATTTAAGTATGCAAACGTAAAACGGTGTAAGAAGAAAAATATAAAAAATAGAATATAACAATATATTTTATGCTGTAGAATAGCATACCTTCTTTCTACGACGATGTAGGACTTGCATTGAGAGCTCGATATTTTCCGTTATTTTATGCTTATTTACTTATTCAGTAATTTACGGTAAAAGATTTCTTGTTTTATCATAGACTTAAATGAAACTTACATAAGATTTAGTTCTTTTTGTAGGTAAGTAAGCCGTTAGTTTTTCCTTGAAAATTCATCACATGGACAACCATCATGAAATTTTCAGATTTTTCGAGCCGGCCGTTTTAAAGGGACTTAAAATATTTCGCTAACGGATACAGAAAATGTCAGGCTTTAGACAATTTATGAATGAAATAGCGGCTTAAAAAGTACAAATTCATTTATATTTAAATTATAACATCACAGTAAAAATAACAATGCAGTGTTTCCTTATTACTCAAAATCAAATGTTTAATTATGGCATTAAAATCAGTCAACGTCCATACGCTGCAAAGGTGGGGGAGGTGCAGCTAACGGTTTCAACGCGTTGCGCAACTGTACGAAACGGCGCTTGTATGACAATCCACAGCCACGCCAGCGACGAAACTGTAGCAGCGAGCGTGCCGCACCTTCGCTCCAGGGCGCCGCCCACGCCCGCATGTGCACGCCGTCGCCGCACTCGATAGCCACCAGCAGCGGCTGCAAATGGCGCCAGACATAGCGCTTCTCGTCGAGCAGCTGGCCGAGCTGGCGCAGCGCGACGGTGGCGTCGCAGCGCAGCCACACGCGCGTCATGCGGCCAGCCACGCCCAGCGCCGCCTGCGAGGCGTCGCACGGCAGCAGCAGGTCGTCGGGCTGCGCGGGCTGCGAACGACTCAGTAGCGCGTCCATATCGGCGGCCGAGAGGTCGGCAGCACCCAGGACCGGCTGCGAGCTGCTCACGCGCGCGCCCGCCGCGCCCTCTGTGACATACACGTAACTCAATGGGCTCGCAGCGTATGTTGACATAGTTCATAAGTCAGTTCTATTTCAATCCTAATCATCATTAGCTGTTTTAACAGGTCCTTTTTAAGAGAGGTTATATAATAAAATTGAAACTAATATCATGACTATATTAACAAAATCCGATTAAATTAACAAGACTTTTTTTTTATAATTATGTACTTTTACATAATAATTAAGAAAACTCACATTAATCCCGTGTAGTTAGTGCTGCTCGATGATAAACAACGACGCAATGCTTTGGTAATCTAGCTTTATGAGCTTTGGGACACGTCATGGAGCTAAATTGCCAAAGTAGCGCATCGGGTTTTTCGTAGCGTGCGTCGGTGGGCGAACAGAACGGGGCAAGCTCGAGCCGTGCTGAGGCACCAGGCGTCTCTGAGAGCGGATCCACTCAGAGTCACCTAGTACCTGACACGCGCGCGGGCGGTACTGACCGTGCGGCCCGAGCCACGGGTGCTGCAGCAGCTGCTCCAGCGGTGCGCGGCGCTCCGGCTCCGGCCGCAGGGCGCACCGCAAAAGCGCCAGCGCACCCGGGCTCAGTTTACTCCATATTCCACACGGTGGCCCCGCGCCTCCCTCCGCCCACGCACACCACGACACGTACCGGTGGTCGTCGTCGCTCGCGCGCTCCCACGGCAGTTCTGTAAAGCGAGACTCAATCAAATCATGATTATTCTACATGCAAATACTTCTGGCATATGGTGACATAAAATATGATGTCTCTATTCTCGTTTGCATATTTTATTGCTTCAAACTTTTATGTCACCAGCTGCTACGAAATTCTGTATGTACAGTATAAATAAAAGAGAATAAAATGTGAAGTAACTGTCGAGTCCGCAGAAGCAGCACGCGGGTGATGCGAGGGACGCGACTCGTAACTTCGGTACCATAACTTTAGGGTTCGAGAGCACGCCTACAGCTAGGATACCAAAGAAACGAGTCGGGTCAGATGGGCGCGATGGTTAACTGACACTCATGCAGCCGTCAGTGCACTGGACGCTTCATCCTGGTCGGTGAATAAAATCCATGCAGAATGTTAAAATATTAGTATATTATGTAACCAAGAATGGACACTCACACACACAAAAATAATAATAAAATAATATACAGCAAACAGTAGTAATGATTTCATTTAATATCACATCCATGCTTGGTTATATAAATCAATTACATACTATGTAACATGTAACTCAGTGTAATTCAAAATGTCATACAAAAACAATTGAAAGATACACATACAAACAAAAGGTTTTTCAATCCGAGTAAAAAAAATAAATAAGTAACATGCATAATGCATTCTCATCTGATATTATAATATTGCTATTAAAGTTTGATTTTATGGTCAGTGAAGTTTAAATTCCAAAATAATAACATTTAAAGCTGTCAAAATTTCAAGATTCCCTAGTGACTTGTGCTTTTTAGTAATTTATATTTAAGTAGGTACATACCGCCGGCTAACATGGCGAGAAGCACTAGCGCCGCGGCCCACAGGTCTGCTGGTGGCGCTCGGTACGGCCGCACCTCCGCCGCCAGCACCTCGGGCGCCGCATACGGCACCGTGCCGCAGACCCGCGACAGGAGCCGCTCTCGCGCGGCGTGCCTGCCACAAGACCACTGTCAGTACTAAACCAGATTAGACAGGCAACTTTGAACTTACAAGTCACAATTCCACAACTCACTTGAAGAGAGTCGCCATGCCGAAATCTGATATCTTTATGTTGTCGTCCGCGTCGAGGAGCAGATTTTCAGGTTTGATGTCTCGGTGCGCCACACCACGGGAATGTAGATAGCGAAGTCCGGAAGCCAGCTGCAGCCACAGCCGCCTCGCAGTGGCCGACGGCATGCCGACGTCGGGCTCGATCCGCTCGAATAGCTCCCCGCCTTCGGCGTACTCCAGGAAGAGGTAGTGGACGTGGCCGTGACGCCGCTCGCCGAGGCAGCGCAGCACGTGCGGGTGCCGCAGCGCGCGGTGCAGCGCCGCCTCCCGCGCGCCCGCCCCGCCCCCCGCCTCGCCCGCCGCGCTCACCGCCTTCAGCGCCACGCGCGCGCCCGTCCGCGAGTGCACCAGCAGCCGCACTCTACCATTGTTTAAAACGTTAAATGTTTGCAAAAATTTATAAAGTATGTGTGATAAGCTTTTTTTAGGTAACGAAATACTAAAAGTAATGAATGTTGACTAAAAATATTGACAAATCCTCGTATTAGTCACAATAATGGTAAGCTAACAATATTTGAAGTGTGATTTGTTTAAATGTTAAAGAATATTTACTTAAAGTAGCAAATTTCAAAAATCGATTGTATGAAGATATTGGTTATTTATTAATACGGAAATAAAAGCAAACACTTATTTTTATCGAAATAAAACGTTTGGTTTGGGTTTTTTGCCGCGCTTAGCTACATCGCGAGATCATTCGCCGACGCCGAAAACTAAATTGTAGAAAAACAAGGTGACGGCGTTGGCGGCACTGACCGCTAGAGGTGGTTAAACTTTCAAGGATGCGCCGCGCTCTCAACACACTTTTTCAGGCAAATTGCATTCCGCATCTAGTTCCGTATCTAAGAACTATCATAATTCAATACCTAGCTGATTTTAACCGCAATGTATTGAAAAGACAATTGCGGATCGTTTTTCTCATGATTTTATTATGTAGTTACGTACTTGGGAGACCAAGCTTTGCTCGGAGGTCTAATAAAACGGTAAAAATTAACAAAAGGTGAATAAAAAAAATAATATCAAAAAATATAAGTACTAACTGGGACTCAAACCCAAAATACCAATTTGCCAATAACTCAAAAAGTCTAACGTACACATAGCTGAACCATGTGCTTTTGATTATTAGAAAGCGAATTATGTAATAACTCATATCTTAATACCTACGCAACGAAAGAAAAAGTATATAAAAACTCAAAACTTCAGTTTCCCTGGGATAAGATGTATTATTAGATCCCCAAAACCTGCTGCATACTAAATTTTTGACTTCCGAAATTTTAATTATATTAAATATTTTTACAAGAATTGCTCGTTTAAAGTAATATATGTCTTTGTTCAGTTATTAATATTTTGTAATTTTATAGTAATTATAGTAATCAACTGCAATAGAAGTGTTATATTGAGTTCTTTCAAAAAGTTATGTCAAAATATATTCTAAAAACTTTTTAAAGTTATTCATTCATTCCATAAGCATTGGCATAATAACAATAAATAATAGCTCCCCATAATAACAGCTGAAATCGGTTTTTATGCATTTTTACATGCCCATCCGATGCATGGATCATCTTCTCGTCAGACAATCTGAACCTCAATTCTCATATTTAAAGTAGACTTCATTTTACTTTGTTTGGATCTAAAGTGAAGCGACATGTTACCATGAATGGATTTTATGACGTTTCGACCAATCAGAGCGCGTTTCACGTTGGTTTAACATTCATAAAAACACCATTTGAGAGTTTTAGCGTGTCGGGACTTGATTGTAATTGTATTATTGCAGGTTTTATTTAGCAGAATTGCCCCTCAGGTCATCAAGCCTGCATTGTCCTAACCAAACTTGGAAACAACATTTCTTGTTGTTCCGATGCAGGTATCAAATCCACGACCTCCGAGTCAAGATCGAAGCTCTAAACTATTGGACCACAGGGGCTGTTAAGCATTGGCATGATATAAAATATCTATAAGACTTGAGATACTATTCTGTATATTGCCTAATATACAGAATAGTTATTTCAGAAGATATATATAATTATATATTATGTATATCTTCTAAAGTACTAAACTTTAACCTACCAAATACAAACAAACATTTTTTTAGTTCTTTATATTGGTCAAACTGTTTCACAGGGTTTTGATAACAAACACCTTGACCATTATATTATCCTACAACTGGAGTATAACTATGTCCTACTTTGATGAATTTTTTTAGGCCCAATATAACAATTACATATTTAAACTAGAAACAAGTTATAGGAAAGTATAGGAAAAGTTCTTACCATCATACAGACAACTGTCCCACCGATTTAGCATGTCAAGAAAAAAAGTTTAAATTTTTTGTTCTCAACTTATTGTATTTAATTCAGATACATTTGTGTTATAAAAGTCTTCATTTACAAAGTGTGTGACATTATTAAAGATCTTTTAACTTTTTGTGTTGTTCCATAGAAATTTAATCGTTTGTGTGATGTGTACTAAAGGGGCCATCCACATATTACGTCATGCAAAATTTCGACTTTTTGAACCCCTACCCCCCCCCCCCCCCATGTCACGCTTTTTAGTATACCTGTAGCTGTATTTTACATGTACTGTCACACTTAGTATGACCCTCCCCCCTCCCCCATCAGGTGTGACGTAATATGTGGATGGACCCAAATGACTGTTTTCTATTAGCAGCACAAGTTGTTTATTTTACAAGTTCCAAGGGTCTTGCTTAGTGTTTTATATGTTTAACATATTATATTCATTGCATATATTCAGAGTGCAATTCGAATGAGAATAAAATCGAACTTTTCAAGTGATATTTGACAGAAAAAGGTCATTTACAACGCATTATACAATTCAATATCATAATCACATCATTATTAGAAATATTTTTCCTAATTTCAGAAGTGGCCCTTAATACTAATATAAAGAGCAAACGTTTATCTCTTGATTCCTAGCTTATCTGAAATTTTAATAAATAATAATAAATTTCTTTATTTATGAACTTTGCTTATTGTTATATTAGCAAAAACAAAAATTTCAAGATGATTGATCTTCAATTTGTATGTTCCATGCAGTTACTTATGTAAATAATTATAATAATGTACAATAGAGCCATATGTAGGCACCTAATGTTGATTTATTTTCTGATATATTTATTTTAGGCAAGTTCTCAAGTACACTGTACAGTACACAAGTTAAATAATAGTAATTATACATACTACCTGAAAGTCATAGTTATCAGTACCTACTATAATTAATGGAAGTTTCGGTTTTGATGGTAAACTATAGTTAATGTTGTGAATTGAAAATATTATAATACTTATGTACCTATTTTAAATATATACCTACACAAAGACAACAGAGGATTGTAAATTTATCAATAAAAATATTGTGTACATTGTTGTGAATGGTATTACAAAAAATAGAGGCAGTAAAAACTAAAAAGAGCCATAAAAGAAAAAAATCTTACTCTCCATAAGCTCCTTCCCCAAGCACCTGTGCTACATGCCAGCCCTCGACGAACTCGCCGCTTGAGGCCATGGCACTCTTATCTGTAAAGTTAATCCATTATCCATAAAAATGTTTCAATATCAATGGAACAGAAAGGCATAGAACATAACCACGCTGACTTTTGCCGATATCGCCATTTTTGCGAACAAGAATGATCCTTTTAGATATTTCGCTTAGAGAAGTAACAATAATTGTTATACGAGCCTTTCAATTCCATTATTTTATATAAATACAGAAAAACATTTTGATAATTCTAAATGGCGGAGGGCACGTGGAGATTGGTGAACAAAGCCTAAGCCGAACAACCCGTTGTTATAATAGCTTTCAGAACCGATAAAAGAAAGACGTTTACGAAGTTGAAACAATCAGTAGTTTCTAAAGGTATTAGATTTTAAAATTAATAATTAATTTACAGGACTAACCTTTTTAGAAATCTCTTTACCATTTTGCCATTTTTTTCCTTTTCCTTCCCCCTTCAATTCGTTCACCAATAGCCGACCAACCGGACCGCGCCATAGTTTCTTTCAAGCGCAATCGGCTTTTTTTGAAAAGAAAAGATCAATGGTTTGTTTCGTTCAGAAATTCCACAGATATAAAAGTAAATTTATACACGTTAGAATTATATCTATAAAGTAGCTAAATATAAAAAAATAGAGATTTATAATATGTTTATATGCAAAAATTAATACATTAATAGGTACTTAATAATTAAAATTATAATTTGCGTACGGTATTGATACGTGAAATATTTTTAAGACATAAATAATTTGACGTTAGGGGTATCTTAGACGTTTATTTGTACATGATCATGAGGATTGAGGAAATGTGTTTATATATGTATAGGAAATTATGAAGAGGATATAATTATTATTTATTATTTTTTTATGAAAAATTATTTATTAGCATAGAGCTGGATATTCTCTCATAACTCATAAGGCTGATCGTCAGTTAAACTTTGACCTTTTTCTGCCCTTTCTTTTTTCTTTCGAGATAAACGCTTTTAATATTTAAAATTAAATTATTAGTATCTAGGGGAGTATAACTTGCAGCGTACGTCTACTTACCTACATAACTAGCGTATTAAATATTTTTAAAAAATATTATTGAGTTATTGTTGTTATGCTGGGGCCGCACCTGCGTCTATCGTACGAAGCTTCGTGCCATGAGACGATACCATTGGACGATACACGCAGATCGTCCAATGGTATCGTTTTAAGCACGAAGCACTACGCAGGTGCGGCCGTAGCATTATAAAAACGCGGAAATAACTGTTGACAGTTTTGATTTTTGAACTTTTGAGTTTTGACATTGACATTTAACATCGTAAAATTGTCGAAAAGGTGTGATTTAAAGTTTCATTGTTTTTGCTTTCTACAATATTAATTGTTTTGGATTTTAATAACAACAAGAATGGTAAGACAAAACACTTTAAAAAACGATAAAAAAGTTAGTTTTATCTGATTTGTTTATTATCTATTTCAGGCTGGTTATAGTGAAGACCAGTTGGCAGGTGAGTCATACAAAATACATACTAACTTTATTAGTAGCTTATGTTACGCATTGTCTTTTTTAATAAAAATAATTTAAGAAAAAGACGGTACGACTGCACCGCGTCGCGGTGTGGCCTATGACTCATGTCAATCAACGTTCTCGGATAAAGCGACTGCTTTTGCAAGCGCCCTAGTTTCCTTATATGGCTTAAACTTTAAACATTACTGCCCGAGGTCGAAACATACATTTTGACGATAAACCACATCTGAGCAACATGTTTATGTACGAACCTCCTAAACTAAAACTTACTTCTGTTGAAGGTAACATTTTGTAACAATTATTTTTCAAATAAATAATTTTAATAAATATTACATTGTCTTGTACATTTGAAAACAATACATTTTATTACAGAATTCCAGGAGGCATTCCAGTTGTTTGACTCTCGTGGAGATGGAAAGATCCATGTGGCGCAAATAGGAGACGCTCTCCGTGCCTTGGGACAGAACCCCACAGAGTCAGATGTGAAGAAATGCACTTTGCATTTAAAACCTGATGAAAGAATATCATTTGAAGTGTTCCTCCCCATATATCAGGTAATTTCTACTATCAAAACACCTTTACTCAGTACTTAGGTATCTTTCTTAATGCACTTATACGGAATATAATATTTTAAAAGCGTTAGTGTTGTCATATAATTGAAAAGCAGAAAATTATCTGGATTTTCAAGTAAAGTTAAATATAAAAAAATACATGTAAGCTGCAAACTTTCAAGGTAAGCCCATGTAGGGCATAGGATTACTGCACAACATCTGTTGTATATTGTTAAATTTATACATTTATTTTCATTACCATCAACATAATTTATTCAGTAACAGTGTAGTTGTTATCAGATCTTGTATACTACTTTTTGACTTTATTGCCAAGTAATATTTTCGAAAAGTGGTACACCAGATCTGACCGTGACCATAGAACAAATAATAATAATATTTATGGATGCTTTCACACCACTTCAATCTTGCCCCTTGTGGTAAATTCTAAAAATACTTGTGGTACGGGTACCAGACAATGGAAATATATTTCATTCTTTTGTACTTAACATAGATAAATTTAATATTAAAAGTATATGATACACATTCATGACCCAGGCACTGAAAACTTTTAGTCCCCTGGCGGGATTCAAACCCACAACCTCAGGCTTGGGTGCCAATATGCTAACTTTCAACAGCATTCTTTAACAATAGGCAATCGGACTAATTTTTTTTATTGCATAAATGAATAGTACTCTTAAATGAGTAACATCTCAGAAGAAACCGTATATCAAAAGTCAATATTTTCAAAGGTACAGCGATATGTATAAAAAATTTCACGAGCCTCCTAAAAACGTTCCATACTAAAGTCGACCTACAAATAACGTCACTTGTAGGTTATAGTATATGAAGTATATGGCCACCGGAATATATTTGTAAATATCTCCCATATTTGTGCGTTTAAGTTCATACTTACCATAATGAATGTTTTTGTATATGATGTGAGTAAACTAATGATGTAGGTTTTGTTTACCAATTTCGCAACAAAAAAATAATAATTTTTTTGGTACTTTTTAAATGTAATAATTAGTAAACTACCTACATATAAAATATTTTTTTTTTTACATTTACCAAGTAGTAATGCCTCAATTATTTATTTATTTATTTAAGAATCGCCTAAGTTCTTTCCTAACTTGCTTAGGCTGTTCCTAGCAAAAAATATTATTGCACTAACCTTAGGCCATTCCTTAGTCCACTTAGGAGATTCTTAACTTTATGAGCCCGATTAGGAAGTACGTAAGAGTGGGCAACACATAAGTCGGGAGTTTTATCTAGTCTTGTAGATTATTTGTAACTATTGATATAGTTTTATTGATATACCTACTATTGTCAGAGATCTAGCCTTAGATGTATTACAATAAAAAGAGGTATATTTTTTAGCAGATTTTTTATTACAGTGGTTTTAAAAATTCAAAGCTTAAAATAGTCAGATCGCAATCACCATGGCAGGGGATTTAATATTTATTGAATTTACTTGAATTTGTAGAAGTCGATTTTTATAATGACAATTTTCACACGCGAGAACTAGAATAACAAGATCACGACCAAACTGCTTCCAAAATTTCGATGAAATCGACTTCTTCAAGCGGTATAGGATGTGCAAAAGAATTATTTCTCTTTATTCGTCGTGGCATCGTCAGAAGTTACTTTCGATAGAATGCACGGGCCTTCATCGCACAACAATCGCACAAAATTTATTTTTTCCTCCGCCGTAAAGTTTGCGGTTTTTACTTTTTCTTTTAATTTATTTTCCATAATAGGTATATTAATAACGATTCGAAATCAATCGTAATGTATAATTTTAGTCAACAGTAAACACGTATTATATCTGTATATTCTATGAAACACGCACCGAATTTGACACAATATGACAAGACAATCCCACTCCATCCCACTCCATCGAGACTTGGCTGCTTTTTTACAGAATGTTTTTGGTGGGATTTAACTTCTTTTTGTAGAAACGTGGGCATATTGATTTATTTTCCTAGATTTTAGTGTAATTTGTTTATTTAATTTGTGTAATGTTCGAGTAGAATAAAGTTCGAGTAGAATAAAGGGGCCTGAAAATGCGGCAAAATGGTTCTAGTAAAGAATGGTACGGCAGTGTTTGCTTCGCGCTCGACTTGGCGGGGGCACTGCCTGCCCCCAGATCGACGTTCTGGTCTTATCTAGAGGTTCCCAAATAGGGGCCTGAAAATGCGGCGAAATGGTTCCAGTAAAGAATGGTACGGCAGTGTTTGCTTCGCGCTCGACTTGGCGGGGGCACTGCCGTGCCCCCAGATCGACGTTCTGGTCTTATCTAGAGGTTCTCAAATAGGGGCCTGAAAATGCGGCGAAATGGTTCCAGTAAAGAATGGTACGGCAGTGTTTGCTTCGCGCTCGACTTGGCAGGGGCACTGCCGTGCCCCCAGATCGATTATCCTAGTTTTTATAGTTTTCCCTTTATGTGGCCATTAAACCCCAACTCTGTACCATATTTCAGCTCTCTAAGTTTATGGGAAGTACTACTTCTATTTTGATGATCATGAGTGAGTGAGTGAGTGTCGTAAATGCGAAACTTTGCTTTCGCTTAACTTCGGAACTAAATGACCTACAGACTTGAAATTTTGGATTTTATGTATGTGATTATAGCTTATTGGATGACGAAAATTTCTGCGTTCTGGTCTTATCCAGAGGTTCTCAAATAGGGGCCTGAAAATGCGGCGAAATGGTTCCAGTAAAGGATGGTACGGCAGTGTTTGCTTCGCGCTCGACTTGGCGGGGGCACTGCCGTGCCCCCAGATTGACAGCCTTTTGGTGAATTTGCGTTACCAAACAAAATAAACCAAGGTCTTATCTTTTGTCACTTTTTAACACACGACAGAATCAATGTAAAGAGAAGGCCAAAATATTTTATATGGACTACATTACTTAGCCGGTTTATAAAACCACAATCTTCACATTCGTTCAATCATTCACTTAACTAAGCAATGCCTAAGCTACGACCTGTATAAGTTATATCTGTTAGTGCAAACTAAATGTTTAGCAAGGCTGTTCTTATGTTTAAGTGTATCTTAACTAGGATAAGCCTAACTTACGTTTACTGCAAATGGGTATAAGTATTTGATATATAGATATTTGATATTTCAGCTTGATACCTCCACGCGTTCCTGAGAAAAAGGGTCTTGACAGACAGACGGACGGACAACAAAGTGATCCTATAAGCATAGGCGTAGCTAGGGGGGGGCAAGGGTGGGCAACGCCCACCCTAGAAATTTCTTCGCCCACCCTAGACCCTAGACAGTATTAATGAATTACTAACTTAAATAACCCTCAAGGACGGCTGCCCCCCCTAGACAAAATTCCTAGCTACGCCAATGCCTATAAGGGTTCCGTTTTTTCCTTTCGAAGTACAGAACCCTAAAAAGTTGTGTGATATAATAAGAATTTCCACCAAGAATCAACAGTACACTCAATCAGTTAAGACTACTACTATTTATGTCTTTAAAAAACATATTTAATATCCATTTTTTTAGCTTAATGTTTTCAAACACTTTCTTTGGACTTAATATATTATTTACAAAAACTTGTACCAGTTCTAACTTTAAAATATCTTGTTTTGAAGAAACCTTTAGGCTTATAACAACACCAGAACAAGAATCATAGCTTGACCAAAGTAGTTAGTAAGTGGCAGTTCGCCTTTGTTGATAATAAAGAATCTTAAAACCTAAAAAACTTATATTAAGATTACAATGGGATGTAATTATTTTGTTATCTGTAAAATTGTATATAAAGAAGTTATGTGTTACCTGAAGATACTTAATTTCAAAGATAAAGTAAACAAATGTAAATTAAAATATCATGTTACACTTAAGTCATAAGTATTTAAGTAAAGTATATAATAATGTAGGTACTATGCTTAAAATGGCCTTGTTGTAAAATAATTTGAATATATTTGCAGGCTATCTCCAAGGCCAGGAGTGGAGACACTGCCAATGACTTCATAGAAGGTCTGCGCCATTTCGACAAAGATGGCAATGGCTTTATTTCCTCTGCAGAGCTGCGTCATCTGCTCTCAACTTTGGGAGAGAAACTCAGTGATGATGAGGTATAGTCAATATTTAGTTCAGCTTAGTTTATTCTCTTATACATACAAGCGGTCTAAAGTAACAAGCTACAATTCAGTTATGGTAGTGAATAATAAAGATGTGCCATCAGGCTATCTATACTAGAATACTAATTAGTTGTATCTTGTAAATTAATGAAGGTTGGTGATAATAATATATAGTAAGTACTCCAGTAATGAGAATACTCATTAAATATATAGAATAATAAGAATACTATTAAATATTACATGCTCTCAAAAAGAGAATATTGTCTACACTAATTTTACACTAATATTATAAAAAGGAAATATTTGTTTGTTTGCATTAAATATGCTCTGAAACTACTAGACCAGGGGTCGGCAACCCTTTGAGTCGGAACTCGGAAGAGTCAAAAATTACAATTTACAAAATTTCTAAATTTTTGAAGAGCCACATTTTGTTTTGTCTTTTGATGAAGACGCTAAACTGTATTGCGTTGAAAGCGCATTAAAACCTACATAGAATATGCGAGCGAGAGGAGCGAGCAAGGAATTTTTTGTCTATTTTACAGGTTAAACTAAATCCCGAGAGACTGTAATAGCCTAAAATATAAAATACAGTAGCATAGCCAGCCGAAGAGACTGTAAGATAGAAATGGTGCCTTATCTCCGTTCATCGTTTTTATAAAATAAACAATATTGGCATATAGTACTAAAGAGCCGTAGTTTCACATTCAAAAAAATTTGCGACAGACAAAGAATAGACCACGAAGAAGGACATAGCCTACATTTCATCGCGGGCTAATGTACGTTTTCCGTGGGAGTTTCTTTTGCGCGTAGATAGAAAACATCTAGTTTTGGTCATATTATTATTATAATTTGAAATAGATGAAACGAAAAAGCTGCAGAAGTCAGTATAATAATATATTTTAATAACAGTATGATGTATATGAACAAAAGCGCAATGTAACTAGTTCTCAGAGCCATTATTATCCGACTGTCATATGTTTGAAGGTTTCACTGCACACATTTCTATTTTTATAAGACAATATTTTTTTAAATAATTATTATTTTATATTGACAGGTAGAGCAACTGTTGCAGGGGCAAGAGGACTCACAGGGCAACATCAACTACGAAAACTTTGTACATCTCATTATGCAAGGTTAAATTATAGTATTATTTTGTTAAGTATTTCATTCCCTATGCATTTTAAAACATACACTAGGTCAACTAGTCTTAAGGTATAAGAAATATGAGTAACCTGGTATAATGCGTTTCAAATGAGAATAGAAACGTCAATGACCTTTTTCTGTCAAATATCACTGGAAAAGTGCGATTTTCAGAAAATCTTTGTGCATATTTATAATATTTAATAATAGTCTTGCATCGAAATTAAATAAAAACGTTAAATAGTAATCAATTATCTAAACATAAATTTAACTATTATAACAGTCTAAATTCGAAACAATATGGCGCCGACTCGATTCTATTCTCATTTAAATCGCACTATAATATGACAAATCAAATGTTTTCGCAGTTGTCCTTGTGTATGGATAGATACTATTAACATTTTATATCCATTATGTTTAATATCTTATAAGTGCATATTCCAAAATAATTATTATTTAAGAGATAGTATCTTAGTTTATGTATTTGGTGTTGTACAAAGATATACATATTTTTTAATAAACAGTATAAACAGTCGCAGGTCTTTTACTAATACTATTTTTTTTATAATGGCAGTCGCCATCGTGAAACTATTGCCAGTATTAAAGGTAAGGAAACGTATATATACAGCTAATTACACTAAATTTAAATATAACAAATTATATAAACATTTATTTACAACATTAACTCTCCTGATAGTATCTATTTTAATAATTTTTGAAAATAATTTTCCGAGAAAACACACGTCTATTCCGAAGTTTCCCGCGCTTTTTTCCCTAATACCTAATAACTTAACGACTCCTGAACTAATAACATTATAAATTTACCCTAAACATGTTGCTATTTTTATTTTTTATAATTATTATAAA
Organism: Glaucopsyche alexis; assembly: GCA_905404095.1. Taxonomy (NCBI): domain Eukaryota; kingdom Metazoa; phylum Arthropoda; class Insecta; order Lepidoptera; family Lycaenidae; genus Glaucopsyche; species Glaucopsyche alexis. Next base: position 10,649,013 of record FR990047.1, read on the forward strand.
CATGAGATTGCCGTCTTATACTAAACTATTGGCGGTGAGCAGATTCCCTAGCGGAAAGTCGCAGAACTAACGTATGACTGATAAAAGTACGGCTAGAAGTTCCATTTTAAATTATGTTGAAAATAATTTATAATTCTTCAAGAATATAAAATAAACTGTGCTATAAATTTAATTTTAAAATGACCACAAACGTTATTAAAAACAAGGAACCCTAAAATGGAACTGACTGTCGTGTTCCTCAATGTTATAATTATTATAATATAAAAGATATAAGCTGCTCACGGCTGTACGCTGTAGTCTGTAAGGCCGCCCTTTTGTACAGTTCCTATGGGTTGTTGTGTGCGTATGTGTTTTTTTTGTTTGCAAATAGTTTTCTATTCTATAAGTTTTCATATTTTTCCTACAGTAGGTAGGTCAAATACGTCTATGAGGTAGGTACAGTACTACGAAAATGTTCCTTCTGGTTTGATGTGTCTAGATAACATTCAATTCAACATCCACTATATTTCGATACCAAAACAAAAATAACCAAAACCAAAACGAAGGTAATGCTCATTGACAGAACTGGTCAATACTCCAGAACCGGAGAACTTACAGGTTTGGAGTTTGTCAATGAATTTATTTACCTCGGATCATTGCTCTCAAGTCAGGGTGGAAGCGAAGGAGAAATCAAAAGAAGGACGCAAATGGTCAAATCTGCTATGAGCAGACTAACACGCATATGGCAAAACAGAAAAATATCTAAAAACACCAAGAAAAGACTTGTCCAAACGCTGGTTTTCTCTATATTTATTTACGCTTCCGTATCATGGACAATCCGTGCTATAGGTAGACCGCAAAAAGATAGACGCTTTTGAGATGTGGTGCTGGAGAAGTATGCTCCTCATACCATGGACAGCCAAGAGGACCAACAAATCTATTCTCGATAAACTCGATATTAAAGTCAGATTATCAACAATCTGTTATAGAAGAATTCTCTCCTATTTTGGTCACATCGCTCGCCGACAATCAGATAATCTGGAAAAATTAATTGTGACGGGAAAAATTGAAGGCAAGCGACCCAGAGGCCGATCACCTACCCGCTGGTGTGACCAAATTACGGCGCTTACTGGACTATCAATAACAAATGCCCTCAGGGAAGCAGAATACCGTACGAAATGGAAGGACTTAACAACCGAAGTGAAGGATAACTTTTCCAGGCGCGACCTTCAGTCATGAAGATAACGACCAAGAAGAAGATATTTCGATAATCAAATTTGAAGTTTGTACAGCTAAGCCTTAACACCTAACTTCTTCAGATTTTCGTTCTTTTACACCAATACAATAGCATTCCACTTTTAAAATACTGTTCACCCTCACAAAGTGGCCTTTTCGTATATACGAAAAGACCACTTTGTGACCACTCGTCATGCTTTCATTGTTGGACATTATATGTCCAACCAATGTCGAACAATGAAAGCATGACGCACTTTTAAATAATTATTTCAAAATAAAATATACTACATAAACAACCAGAGAGAAATATCAGTCATAGGATAGCATAGTTCCGAAATTCGCCACTAGGGAAATTTGCTCGCCTTCGCCACCAATTAATTATGTTTATATTGATGATTATACATATAACCATATAACATAACATAGATGTTTATTATTAAAAAGGTGAAAACTATAAAATTACCGTAGGTAATTCAAAAATTAAACTTTTTCAAACTACTTATTCCTGCGTTCTATAATCAAAAAAAAAAACGTAATATTATGAAATATGTACCTACCTACGTAATAAAATGATATTCATAATAATATCACACAACATTTTTATACATACTTTTCCACTTTATTTAGATTTTTAACTTTCTTATACACAATTTTCCACTTTATTTAGATTTTTACAATAATTTATTTATAAACACGACCGGTTTCGATTAACTCATCATCAGGTGTAAAAATCTAAATAAAGTGGAAGTGTGTATAAAAAAGTTGTGTGATATTATTATGAACATGAATTTCCACCAAGAACCAACAGTACATTCAATCAGTTATATAAAATGATATTGCCCATAACAATAATGATTATCAAAAATAAACATTTAAAGTACAGTAAAAGTATTTTGCTAATGTCCTTCGGCAATCATCGTTTTTCTTTCAAGTTTTTCTATGATTATTTTTAAACAAAAAATTAAACCGACTTCCAAAGTAAAAATACACAAAAAAGTATGAAATAAAACTTATTTTCTAAATAATTCCCTTTATAAATTCAGCTAAAATTTTAACTCAATCTTATTAATTTGAAGTCGGTACTAGCAAATTTGAATTTGAGTTCTATAAAATATTGTAGGATACTGTTTGAGCTGGTACCGATTTCAAAATTAAGAAGATTGAGTACCTACCTATAGAAATTTTAGCTTATAAAGGGAATTATTTAGAAAATAAGTTTTTTTTAATACTTTTTTTGTGTATTTTTACTTCGGAAGTCGGGTTTAATATTTTGTTTAAAAATAACAATTTCACCCTTTTTAGCCGACTGTGCGACGCAAAGGAGTGGTAATTAGTGATATTTGTTAAATTATTATTAATATATTTTAAGAACGTTTAAAAAAACGATCTAATGTATAATTGAATACGCGCCAAGCTTCTATTAGATATTGTAAATAAGCTGATGATGATGATTATTGTAAGTCACAAAGTGGCATGCATATGCTTGCAGTTCTTTAAACAATGTCGAAATTTCCAAACGCGTATCTTTAATGACTGAGGAGTTCTGTTCAGTGCTTTTGGATCCAGGTTATACCTTGGTGAAAAATCTTAATTTTTGGTAGTACCTATAGGTATGCTTGGACTAGGTACTTCAGTTAAAGTCAAAATTACCATATGTGTCCATATAAATTTCGAGGAGTTCCCTCGATTCCTCATGGATCGCATCATCAGGTTTCCACTTTGAGACTAAAGAACCAATTTCAAATTATATACTTTACAACAACAAAAGAATTTTGCAAGTAGGTCCATAAATGGCAGAATAATGTTGAAAGATATCCATGTCGGTGTAAAATACTATGAGAATAACTTTTATATCATCATAATGTGATGATGTATGGTGCGATAATGGTGGTGATGATGATAATTGCTCTAATTGACATTAACATATGCTTGCAGTTTTTTAAACAACGCCGAAATCCCCATACATGTATCTATAAGAAGTCAGGAGTTCTGTTCTGTACTTTTGGATCCAGGGTATACCTTGGAGCAAAATCTTACATTTTTGGTAGCATATGTTTGGACTACTTCAGAAAAACTAGAAATAACCATATGTGTCCATAGAAATTTCGAGGATTTGCCTTGATTCCTTATGGATCCCATCATCAGGTCACCACTTTGGTGAAAACGGGACTGACCTCGGATTGACGGACCCTTTACATCAAAAAAGAATTTTGAAAATCGGTCCACAGGCGGAGTAATCGTTGAACATACAAAAAAAACATACAGCCGAACCTATAACCGCCTCCATTTTTTGGAAGTCGGTTAAAAATGACAAACGACGCTTCCCGAAAGCATTGAGATTATGATGAAAGCTCAATAAACAATTTAGGTACCTACTAATAATGGGTCGTAAAAATCTCTACTGATAAGAATGTAAGTTTTAAAACGTAAACTATAAAAAAGTGGATTTGTGTTAACACAAATAGCTGGAAATAAAAACAGTTTCTGTACAAGGTGTGGTTATTTATTGAATAAGACACTCGCAGTAAACGCGTTAATAGCCTTTTAAATACCCCACCGTTTTTGGGTATCCGATATATATAGCTACACAGTCTATTCAATGAGTAGTTATTGTCGCATTAGTATTTGTATTTCTGTAAGCGTTATCCAGTTTGACTCCCCCTGTGATGGAGTCTTGTCTAATATGTCTGGGTACCTAATGTTACGCGCAAATAGCACAGGTTTCTATAATAGCTGCACAGTGTGTCAGGAAAAGGCTCCGAACTGGAAACGTCTTTTACTGTAGTGAATATTGATGTTCTTGATATTTCAATTTAGGCTTAACAATATACCGCAATAAAACATGGGCTAGTCTAGCCAGTGGCCCACATAGGTAAATATTTTGATGGTCACACACACAATTATTTTTAAATTGATAGCGTGAACAAAGAATCTAAAGGAAGACTAAGCGGTGATGGCGTAAGCTTCCTGCTCGTCCTGCGTCTTTGTTCGGGCCGGGAGCGGCTCATTAGTCACGCAGCGGCCGCTTGTCTAGGACCGCTCCTAGTGGTCAGCTTGTATGCGCGGGCGCATCGCGAGTTAGTCCCTACTGTAGTTTGTAGCGCTCGCGGGTTAGATTGGTCGCCGTGGTCAGTTCGTTACGTTCGCGGCTATGGCCGCCCTTCGGACTGTGTTGGTGCTGAGCATCATTAGCGGCGCCTGCCCCTCGCTGCTGCCACTCGAAGTGGAAAGGCTCAAGGCGAGCGTCGGCGGCTATGCCGTCATGAACTGTCATCTCGATTTTCCCTTCGGAAACGAGATCCCCTATCATCTACAATGGGATAAAGATGTAAGTACTGTTTAGGATAGTTCTCAGCTTAAAATCATCGTCGAAAAATATTTTGTACACATCAAAATCAGAACACAGAAAATGACAAAGTGTTAGAATATGATACGCGAGTAACTTAGATCGAAATTTTTACTGTAGGTACGCTGTACGTACAATAATGCATTTGAAAATATAACTACTACAATAATAGGTAAGTACTTATTGTGATGTAATAAAAAATCTTCCAAAGGTTTTCCTGAAATCCTTACCCCTATAAGGGGTCCATTCTTGCGCCTTCTTATGTAAATAATAGCTGTCCTTTATTTATATCAACGCATTATGTGCCAACATTGAACATGTGACGTCACATACCTTGTAGATGCCTACCAAACCTACCTTGTGTACGAAACTCAAAGTAGTTTTTTGTGAACACCTGGAATAGAGTATAGAGAGTATGAATTCATAGATAAGTATAGGTACTAGATAAGTATAGGTAATAGACTAAGTATAACTAGATATGTATACAATAGGGATGTTGCCTAGTGTGGAATATCACAGTTTTACAAATTAAATTTTAAAATTGTTGATTAAAGATACATAAATCTGAAAGAAATAGGTATTTAGAGTGACGGGATTAAAAATACAAGCAAATGAAAAATTTTGTCCATCTCTTTCTCGCAAAACGATTCGTGACGTCACTATCTGCTACCGCCATACATTTTGTAATGACAAATGTATGGCGGTAGCAGGCTGTGACGTCACAGGCCGATATATCGCTCTCTTTCATATTGTAAATTTCAATGGTTTGTATCTACGTTATTTTTTCAGATATACAAAAATGGGTTCTGGATTGTTTATTAATATGTTGTCTAACATCGAATAGACGAAAAAAAATTTTTTCGGCAACATGCCTATTATTGTAATACCAGATTTACCCGCGGCTTTGTCCGCGTAAATACAGTAGGTAACCCACGAGAACACTGTACTTTTTCGGGCCTATATATATAAAAAGAAGCCTATGTGTTGATCAAGAGCCTAAACTACTACCATACCAATTTTTTTCAAAATCTATTAGGTAGTTTTTGCGGGAAAGAGTCCAAACATCCATCCATCCATCCTCACTAACTTTCACATTTATATTATTAGGTAGAAAAATATTGATAATATAGTAGGAAGTAGGATGTACGGCATTTTACACATATTCTACTCACATATAGTATATAGACGGTAGATGGGAGCCCTAATGTTTCAATTGTTCATTTTAAGTACGTAATTGCAGCAGGGAAGTCTTCTAGAAGCTATATTTACTTGTTGCGCCCCTTGAGTATCCAGTTACGTCGCGTCACGAGAGACGAGGTGCTAAATTACAATGGAATGGCAGCCAGCGGACGTAATCATATGTCAGCTATTCCCTGCGGCTGTGTCCTTTAACATTCACTTATCAATTTCAATATAGCTACTTTATGAATATCAAAGTTAATAAACGCCTTTCAATGAGATAAGCATCGTTTGCCGGAAACACTGGGGTAAAAAGTTGATTTAAATACTAAGAGTTATGATGCTACCATACCAGAGATTAAAGAAAGTACGTTACTCTGTGCCTTTACTCCCCTTGATCTCATAAGTTCAGCACAAACCACTAAATATTTAATATTTTTAATCTATACTAAAATAATTAAAAGGAAAAGTTCGTTTGTTTGTTTGCATCGAATAGGCTCCGATACTACTGGACCGATTTTGATGAAATTTGGCACAGATGTGGAGTAGAGGGATGGGGAAGGACATAGGCTACTTTTTATTGCGGAAAAATGTACGATTTCTGCGAAATTAACTTTTGCGCGCACGAAGTCGCGGGCTACATCTAGTAATAAATATATGTATAAACACCTGCGCTTGAATTTCGATCTTGTTAGGTCATACAGACAGTAGACACAATGTATATGCCTACAGTGAAATACTAGGTAACTTTGCTAACAGTTTTTGTGTCTTAAATCAATACCCACGAGACTATATTATCAGTAGGTGTTGCAAAGTAAACAAGTAATTTAGGTACATAGTAGTTATAAATTCTGTGGTCAGTACTTTCTCTTAATAGTAGAGCAATTTAACACCCTCCCTCTACAATCCGATATAAAGAAACAACTCGACAAGCACCTATGACCTAACGTGACGGAGCATAAAATACAAGACGTAGAGTTATCGTAGCGCGACGTAGCGATACGTAGCGGTAACGTAGGGGGTTGTAGCGGTTACACCCTTCTATGTCTTGCATTAGAATTTGAACGAGAAGATAATTTAATGTAATACGTTACAGCAAAATTTGTTATCGCAGATGTATAATTGACAATAACTAAATATTATATTTTATTTATTGACCAGCATCAGTGTTAGCTTAACGAAATAATATCTTTCTTTGTACTACCTATAATTAAAATTAGCTATTTGTAATTACACAACGCGAAATGTGGTGATGTATTTTAAACTAGTACTAGAGTTACTAAATATATTGCTATAATATGAATGATACTAACGAATATATATCTCACCGTAAAATTGTAAAAACCGTTAGATTGTAATAAAACTAGTGAAATTGTAAAATGTTGATAGACTTCTGACGCGAATATTCTGCCTATAATTTAACACAATAATTTTCGTTACATTATAAATATATACCTAGTTATAAATCTTTCGGTATATTTTTACAATTTCACGGTGACATAATATATAAACAGAAGATTTACCTACATCTGCTGCCCACACTGTACTTAATTACTTTAATAGTTAAACTTACATAGACATTACAATCGTGGAATATCCTGTGTAATGTGCACGAAAAACTGATGCGACGTGTGTATGTGATTGTATGTATTTGTGCGTATCGTATTGTGGTGTGGAGCCGCAAATAGTTGAAGGTCTAGCGCCGCGCCTCGACCGCAACCGCGCTACTAACTTCCACGCGCCCGTACAAGGAGTGTAACCTTTATATTTTTACTAGCTGGTGCCCGCAATTTTGTTTGCGTAGGGCTAACGGAAACGGAACCTTATTTTTTAAACAGAACCCTTACATAAAGTAGCTTATATGTTAAACAATATAACGTAAGCTATCTGCCAGTGAAAGTCCCATGATAAATTGGTCCAACCGTTTCGGATATTAGCCGTAACAAACATACAAATAGTTTGACGGACACACAAAAAAATGTTTTTTATTTAAGTACCGTAATATATTTCATATGCATTAAGTGAAAAGCTGTTATGTAATTTTAAATTAGGTACTAACAGACACTTTATACTACAATTTTATTTATTTGTATAGATTGATTGAAATATCAGCTACACTACGGCTGCTGTATCTTGACGGGTCTGAACATAGGCTCTGCGAACTTTAGCGCATGTACAACTCGTGAAGAAAACTGTTATTGTATTATTTTTATATACCTATTCTATACATATAATAAATCTGTAGAGGGGTCATGTCTGTACATTAAAGTTATCTAAGTGAAAATCAAAATGGGGGGTCTATAAAGGCCACAGAACCTAAAAATAACGTTTTTGAAAAAAATGTCTGTCTGTCTGTCTGTCTGTCTGTCTATCTGTCTGTCTGTCTGTCTGTGTGTTTGTTATCACATCACGCCGAAACCACTGGATGGAATAAAATGAAATTTGGCAGGTAGGTAGCTTAGGACCTGAAGGGTAAAATAGGATACTCTTTATCCCGCAAAATTAAAGGGTTCCCATGGGATCTTCAAAAAACTGTACCTACCTGTTTGACGTTATTTCAGGCAATCTACTCAACGTATTTAAATAAAACTTGGCACAAAGGTAGATTAGAATATGAAATAACTAACAGTATTTTTTTTTTCTTGGAAACCAAAACGGTTCCCACGGGATCATGAAAAAACTGTATTTTTGAACTTGCTTCACAAACCGAAATAAATCATCATTTTTCGCATGTTTTCTCTTGAAATAAAACTATTAAATTAAAATTATAAAAATAAATCTATTTTTTATCCTACTCAACACAAATTATAAATAGCGAAGGAGTAAACCAATAGTACAAGATCTACTTAAACTAAGAATTTGCTTTGAGCGAGAGGTCAACCTATTTGGTGGCCTTTAATAAGTTACCTACTATTTTTTTAGCCGGTAAAAATGTACCTTGATATTATTTCGTTCAGGCTCTTGAAATATTTGCGTTCGAAATTCAAAATTAAACCGCATACATAGGCTGTGTTCCGCGGAAAATAAAACGTAGGCAAAATGGCAACCGCTGGTATAAGTAAAATAAGCAAAATGGCGGATTATGTTAGCATTATTGAAGTTAGCAAAATATGTGCCCTGGCGGATAATCTGTTTTTTTAGCGCTAGCAAGCGCTAACAAGCTCTATTTTCGTCGGAACACAGCCATAGTCTTTTTACCGTATTGATATTGACTGAGCAGAATAGAAGAATAACTGTTTAATAATTTCAAATACTTACTATTCTATTCTGTGAAAAAATATTTTCAACTTTTATAACATTCGTCTTCTTTAATTTTAGTGAAATAAACTTTAAATTGATGTTATATCTTTGAGTATCCTACCATATTATAGGTACTAAGTAATTGTATATTAGGTTGAACTTGAAGCTTGGTAGGTATCTTATTACGAATAATGGTGTCTACAGACACACGAATTTGGTACGGAGCGTACAGCGGATCTGGTACGCTCCGTACCAAATCCGAGCGTGTGTAGGGCAGTCCGGCGAACATAAGAAGAAGGTGAAGAGTTCGCAGCTATCCGCATCGGATTTGGTCCGCTCCGTACCAAATCCGTGCGTGTGTAGAGCAGTTCGGCGGTTAAGCCGTAAACCGGTGTCAGTGTTGCCAACTTAGGGATTTACCACCCAAAATTAGGGAAAATATCTACGGGGGTTTACTAGGGGCCAGGATGTTTAGAGTTTACTCCTTATGAATCAATTTGTATGTAATAATACAAATTATTTAAATGTGTGTAATTCAGTGTGTGAGTCAGGGATATGAAAATATAATATTGGGAGTGAAATCAGATTAAGACAAGTTAGTTTTATGTTATTCACGCGTAAGTCTTTATGTTAAACACATAACCTTTCTTTCTAGCTTATTATCTCTTAGACCTGTCAATGGTATAATTATCAGGGGTAAAGTTTGGGGAGAAATATTTTTGAGAGTTGATATCACTGCCTGTTATCAATGAATTTCGGTAATCATCGCGTCGTCGAAAAACAGCACTGTAAATAGAACTCTGTGCTAATGCAATAGAACTGAAAATCGAACACACGAGTGTCGAGCTTTTCGGTCTACTGCATCGTACCAAATCCGTGCGTGTGTAGCGACACCGGATTCGGTCTGCGGATATGGTCCGCTGTACGCTCCGTAACAAATTCGTGTGTCTGTAGACTCTGTAGATGCCTACTCTGCAGCAAACCGCAAAAGTTTTTACAATACCTATACCTATATTATAAATGCGAAAGTGTGTCTGTCTGTCTGTTACCTCTTCACGCTTTAACCGCTGAACCGATTTTTATGAAATTTGGTATAGACATACTTTGGGTCCCGGGAAAGGACATAGGATTTTTTTTACCCCGAAAAAGTAGTGTTCCCGCGGAATAATATATTTACGCGGGCGGAGCCGCGGGCAAAAGCTAGTGTACTAATAAAATTTCCCTAATACAGTTGACCAATTAGTACAAATAAAATAAATACGAAAACACTTAAAAACAGTTATTGCGCAACCTTCTGCGCGAAGTTCAGACTCGCCAAGATACATCGGCCGTATTGTAATATTTTTATATTTCTTTAGGTACGTACCACAGGATACCTGTCTTATTTCTTTCACAATACAGACGAATAAATTATTATCGATATTTTCTTTTGGGACCCAAAAGAAATTATATGGTGATTCGGTATCAACAATATTTACCTAAAAGTTTCATTTTATATTTTTATAAAACATTATTAGAATCTTGGTTTGTTTATTTAATTTTTAAGGAGCTTAAATACTAAATCAATATACATATACGTATAAAATGTAAAGCTGATTGACCAAAGTGTCAACGCACAGGTCAAACCTTAGGCTAGTTTAAAATGCACACGTATTTCTCATATAACGTAGGCATCCACTAAGAAAATATTTTTCAAAATTCAACTCCAAGGGGTTAAAAAGGGTGATAAAAGTTTGTATGAAACTTTTTTCCTTGATCGTATTTGCATGATATTTCATATGAATTGAGTACGGAAAAAATAATGAGTTATGTATATCAGCGTTTTCCAAAATTCAGGCCCTTCGGTGGGTAAAATAGGGGATGAAATTTTAAAACCTAATTTTACGCGGGTGAACTGGGCAAATAATATCTACTAGTGTTACATAATATACTTACCTTACCTAATACCGAGTAACTACAGTCTAGACACGAGTTAATGTTGCGGTCCCAGAAGACCAAACTTGTTGTTGTTTAGTGTTCATTGTTGTCTACGAGCGTCAAGCAGACTTGTAGGTGTAGAAAAACTTATAGTAGGTGTACCTACCTAACTTTATAAATTATAAACGGTCATCGGTGTTACTATCTTTTAGTTAAAAAGAGACAGTATTGTATTTTTAAAACCGGTTTCTCGAAAACGGCTACAAGTATTAACCAAGAGAAAAAACGATCTAGTTCTAGAAACTGCGCATTTTTAAGCTATACCTAAGTATAATATACGTTTTTTCTTTCGTCGTGCAACAATTTATCAATACCTAATTTCGACTCTGTTATGTCTAGTCAGTTTGATGGGCAGTTGGGTATGCGTATATAGGTATCTAGGTATAGGTATAATTTTTGCTTTGTTCGAAAATTTGTAATGTGCAGGTGGAATCGAATTCTGGTCAGATAGGTAAATATTATTTGTTTAAAATTTAAATTTATCAAAACTCCGAGCAAAGCTCAGTCACGCAAGTAGATATTGTACCTACATAAGGTCACAGAATAGATATTAGTTACAATGATAAGGTATAGTAAGTAATATAAAATATTACATGGACCAATTAGGTAGGTAAAGATATAGGTAATTGGTTATGATTATAATTGAATACTTATACCTACCTATGTACCTATAATACCTACCTAGTCATTATGTAATTACTAATTAGTAGATTTTTAATATATTTAAACATACTGTAGTCGTCAAGATCAAAAAAAGCATTATTTTTTCGCTTTAAATTATTTAAAACTTCGTCTGGATAAACATGGCTTCGAGTAAAGATGTGATGAATGAACAGACAAAATGAGTTGTTTCAATGAATTGTATAGTACCTCTATTATTATGGTCGTATTATGTGTACCTACCTACCTAACGTAACCGCATATGCGGCGCATGCGCGTGGGAGCGGCGTGCGGCGCTGGCGTCGGCATTACCTCATTACATGGAGTACGCAATTATTCAGTTGACCGCACCGTCGCCCACCCGACCTCGCGCCCTCAAATCCTGGCCTAGACGCACGTGTACGGTATACAGGCCTCCTTATAACAGGGTCTTGTAGCGTAGGCAAGACAAATTACCTACAGCCTTTGTCTGGCTTATGACAAATCCCCTTAGACACAGGGCCTCAAAACGTATAGTCTGATTCACAAGATCTATTTTAGTGAATTTCTGTCAAAGGGCACTGAAAATGATGATCCAGGGCTCATTCGATTCAGAATTACCTCTAGAAACTTTTTGAAAAATTTCAAGAGGAGCTCGGTTGTACTTTGGCCTATGGCGAATGTATGGATGAAAACAATACGTAATACATAGTAATATTGTACCTAATCCAATTTGATTTACTGTACATAAGCTATGTTTGCATATTATACTATTTGCATCTCAGCAAAAAATCTAAATAAACATAGAATGTAGTCTTGTGGTGATAATATCAGTCAGAAGGTGAATCATGTATGTGTAGCATACGCTCGAAATTAGGTCAACAAGTGTATTAAGCTAAATTAGGTTTGTAAACAGACTCTTACTTCAAGGAGAAAAAGAAGCTTGATTATTCTTTAGGTTTTTTTAACAAGTCCTAATTATTAAGTTACACAATTCATCGTGATGTAGACCATACGGCGATGACTAGCAAGTAGAGATGATTTACTTACGACTATAGCAGCTGCATCACAAATTTTATTAGGTAAGTGACTAAGGGGACATACTTCGTCACTTATTAAGTAATAAAGACTGACCATTAAATGTTAATTATAATACTTAGATTTAATTGGAGCGGACGTAGAACTCTTTAAGTTCGTAGAATGTAGATATACATGTAGGTAACATAAGTAAGTGTTCATGAAGTGAGGAGAATTCGTTAAATCTAGTTAAGCCAATGAATAGTGTCAACGAGGGTTTGTTAAGGCGAAAATATACCTAGATGACGTCACATATTCGGGCGTGGCCTAACACTTCCCGCCGCGCCACCCGCATACACCCCGCTGCGCTAGCGATCTCCGCGCCGCGACTCAAATTATAAACTGAGGAACGGCCCTTTTATACGACTTTAGGATTGATTTAAATGCAACTTGAAAATATTATTATTTATTATTATTATTATAATTTATTTCTGGTCTATGAGCAAAGAAAAAACGTAGAATGTATTAACCGCTTCTCCTTCTTCTGTAGAAGCCGGTCGAGGTTATTCCCGAAATCTAGAAATTATTTGGTAGCCAATGCGGCTTCCAACCTATCACTTTTGATTTCATTTTCCACCTCTACGCCCACCAAAATGCAATACTTAGTGCTATTGACAGAATCACTAAAATATCCGATAGGTGTTTTTTCGCTTTCCTAAAAAAGAAGTTTCATATCGACGCTTGAAAGGTAAAAATGCCTAAGCGACAAAAATACCGAAAATGAGTTTAAATATCAATGAGTTTGTGTTTTTTTTCTGCGTCGATTGGTCTAATCGTCGTCTTCCTACGACGATTTTTTTGTCGCTTAGATATAGTGAAATTTATACAAAATCATGAATGTTATGTTCACTAAGCGACAAAAAGAAGCGATTTATAAAAAAAAATCACTTCGATATTTTGAAGAATTTTAAAAATCTACTTAGTCTATTTTTCATGTTATTACTTTTTTTTTGTTTGCACAAAAATATTTTTACTTGTTTAAAAAATTCTTTTCGTGAACACTTTGTACATTTTCTCCATACAAATTATTTGTGAATTGTCCTTACAGTGTATTTAATTTGATACCATTATTTTACGAAAGTGCAACTTGTAGAATTTTACCCATAGTGAAATAAAACAATATTCGCGTAAAGATAGTTTTACATATTTGACACAATAACTATTCGTGCTATGTAGATATTTTTACTTGAAAACTTTTGTTTTTAATTATGTCGGTTAGATATTTTTTTTTGGTTCCCTAGTTTTTCGTATAAAATCATATGTCATAATTTTACTTGGCATAATTTCATTTGACCTAATAGTAGTTTCGCATAGTATTCATTTGGCAATACTTTCGTGGCACTTAGCATAATTTTTTTTCGCATAATTACTAATCTATACTAATATTATAAAGCTGAAGAGTTTGTTTGTTTGTTTGTTTGTTTGTTTGAACGCGCTAATCTCAGGAACTACTGGTACGAATTGAAAAATTCTTTTTGTGTTGGATAGTCCACTTATCGAGGAAGGCTTTAGGCTATATAGCATCATGCTAAACTCAATACGAGCGGAGTACCAATCAAGAATGTTACAAAATCGGGGGTCTTTTTTTCCTTTTGAGAGCTTTCGCTACGTACGCTGCGGAAACGGTTAAAGTTTCGCTAAAATGATGTATGGCAGAATTGTTCCCCTTTAAAAGTTCTAAAAAAAAGTCCGCGACAGTATATGTCTATCTTTTAAGGTTGGCTCACTATAACCTTTTTATACTTACCAAATTTGTTCTAAAAGTAAGCATTATTTGTGAAGGTGTTTTCATAAAGATTATATTAATCCTTATCCAAGTAAATACGTTATTCATTACAAGCATTTAATCTAGAAGAAATTTGCCGTTTACATCATTTGATTTCAATGAGTATTTTAGAAGATATCGCAGTAATAAAATAATCATGCGCGCTATAGTAAGGCGCGCGGAGCGGGCGGGCAGTCGTGAGGTGGAAGCGCTTCTTCTACGTAAATGAAGTCGCGGGTAAATTTTAGCGATATCCCAAAGTAACTATTCCACGCGGACGAAGTCGCGGGGAAAAGCTAGTAACATAATAATTGTTAGACATACTTAATAAAAGGCATATTTTTTTATACGCATGATATTAATTATGAATAATATTTTATGCATAATATTAAAAGGCATAAATATATTTACGCTTACCCCTTTTTTCTTTTTCACGTACTAATGAATGTTAAATTCTACTGGGTGTGTGAGTTAAGACGAAATAACAATTATAATTGTAATTTTCAACTGATTACGAAATTAAACTCGGACAAACGACACGAACTGCTATCTAAGAACATGCCGAGCCATAACCACGTGCCCAATACAATTAAAGATAAGGTATTGTTTTTGCATTAAGTAACCTTTTGTATTAATTATTTTAAACATGTTAGCGGCTTATAGAAATGTTTAAGAATGACGAAAAAGAATGTAATTTTTTCCTGTTCCCAAAATATTATCTTACGTCGCTAAGGTACAATACGAAATCAAAAATGTCGCTTGAGTATCAATAAATTCCAATACATATGATTTATAGACAAGAATAAATGATCTGAGTGTTTATAAAACTGACAAAATGTAACTTAAAGTATTAAATTAATAGTGTGTGGGAACATAAATGAACGCAAACATTGCTAAATATATTTCTATATTTATGCGCCTAATGTTTCGCTAGTTAGTCCTGTCGGTAGTAGTAAATATCAATATACTAGGTTATGGGAGTAAACTGCGCACATACTTGGACATAATAAAATAGCTCCTAAAGCTGGTCTATATTCAATTAAACTGGCAACAGTCACTGACATCGGCGTGGTTTCATTATTATTCCTTTTTTAAGGTTCCGTAGTTCATGTCTCGGAATCCTTATAGTTTTGTCATGTCCTTCCGTTCGACCGACCGTCCGCCCGTCCGTCTGTCCATCCAAACGGTGGTGCTTGAAATATAAAACTTTGAATGGGTAAGTTTATTTATCACGTCAACACAATGCTAAAATAAATGAAGATAATTTTTGGGTACACCTACACGAAAGGGGGAGATATAATTAGGTACATAGATATTTTAAGAACATTAAGAGGTTTCTGAGATTATATTTTGATGTACGTACATTCCGTTTGCGTGATATTCCACTTTTAAGCTCATTTCTTGTTAAAATACGGCGTCCCCCCTCTAAAAGGCTCTAAAAATGTGGAAAATTCATGATGGTAATCCATGTAATAAACTTTGAACGAAAACTATAACGGTCCAAAAAACTTCATAAGTTCAGGAGTTATAGAGACTTAAATTGAATCAGTTTAGATGAAGATATCTGATACAGAGCCTACAGATTGTCCTTGTCCATAAAACATCCTAATGTTATAGAGAAGATTAGGATAATTTAGATGATATTTCTGCTACTGTCAATGCTTTCAGCGCAGTCTATCAAAACAATCACACTGCGCTGAAGGCACTGACAGCAGCAGAAAGAAGAAGGGGCATTTTTGTATGGATCCCGTCCCCACTACTGTAGCAATACAAGACATATTATATCAAATGAAAGGACTTAAAAAGCGTGTAATTTTTTTGTACGACGAAAAATCTCTAAACCATGGGAGAAAAAAGTTTTAACCCAAAGGTGAAAAAAAGTTAAAAAATCATTCTGTATTATTACACCATTTCATAGTGTTGCTAATAAGGAACAATTTTTGGGAAGTCATGGTATACAGCAAGCTTCAGAAAAGTGTTATATTTTGATAAATTGCCTCTGTTTATAATATTTTGATAAATTTTGATAAATGTATGGAATGATAATAAAATGATAAAAATAAGCTCTTTCCTCAATTTTGTCGCACATAATTACATTATGGAAATTGTTTCTTACTTGCGATACTATTGAAAGGATGTATTTTTTTCATAATTTATGGGTTCCAATCCTGTCTAGGAAAATTGAGTTATTAAAAATTTTCATGTTTCAAGAGTTTAAGTTTTCATCAAGTCGGACTCGATATTCCGTAGGGCTAAATTGCTATTGCTAATTTTTTTTGACTTCTTTTACAACGCCCAGAAGTATAATTTACCATGTACTATATCTTTTTTTTCTGTACCTAATCGTCTGAAAATTATTTTTGCTATTTAATTATATGTATTTTAATGTAATTGTTTTATCTGAATTATTTGATTTTATATAAACCACTTTTCCAGGCCAGGATTCAAACCCGCAAATTAGGAAAAAATACATTTTGTATTATTGCGCCATTCGATAGCGTTGCAAGTAAGAAACAATTTCCAGAAGTAATTATGTGCGAAAAAATTGAGGAAAGCTTATTTTTAGTATTTTTTTATCATTCCATACATTTCATCAAAGTATGAGGCAGTTTATCAAAATATAACACTTTTCTAAAGTTTAGTGTATACCATTACTTTCCAAAAATTGTTCCATAGTAGCAACACTATGAAACGGTGCAATAATACAGAATGATTTTTTTAACTTTTTTAACCTTTAACCCTCATTAACTTTTTTCTCCCATGGTTTAGAGGATTTTCGTCATACAATAAAATGACACTTTTTTAATCCCTTTCATTTGATTCTTATAGTGCTACAAGGATGAGGACTTTTTGCCCCTTCTTCTTTCATCTAAATAAGTTATGGCTTGTGTTCAGACGCTAAACATGCTAGGACGAGACAACAGCATCAGTCTGGTATGGGTTCTAGGCAACGGCAACATCTCCAGCAACAAAACTGCGGATGAGCTGGGTAGGCTTTGGGCCAATTGTGTCACGGTGTCATGCCCAGAATCGGTATTTGGAATATCTCCCAGCACTACCAAGAGATAACTCAAGGAATGCGGCCGCAGCTTAAGTATAAAGCAATGGGCTGCAATCCTAGGCCTTGAGTTTTTATATTTCTATACTTTTTATTATTTCAAGATCAAAATTAGCTCGTTTTAGTAACTGCAATTAATTTTTATAAACAAGAAGAAGGAAAATATTGTCAGTTAGGAGCAAAAATTTACAATGTCATTGAATAATAAATTTACTAAGATAACTTTAGCCGTAGAAAATTCTTAATGGAAGCAACATTTATGTAACTTATCTTGTTTTATTTTATAAACTCTTAGGCCATTTAGATGAATACTCCTATATTTTTTTTTTTGTTTGGAATTAGTTATTTCTACCTGTTACTACAGAAAATGTATCTATAGCTTATCTATTTCTATAAGTTGCTGAAAACCTTTAAAATAAAATTTAGGCAATTTTACTTGCTATTACATAACTTTCTATGATAGCTTAGATAATTTTACCTATTTTTCGAATTAGGACTTTTTTACCTAAGCGACATAAACTGCCTGTAATTCGAAAGCTATATTATTCGTTTTAATATCAAAAATTGCTATAATAATAAGATACACGTTGTATATTATTGATATATAGATGTATGTTAAAACCATCTAAATCCGACTATTTTGTGATTTTTAATGATTTTTTTTTCTAAAAATTTTAACTTTAAATCACTCTTCTATAAAGTTTACTAAATTTATGCATCATATGTGTCTTTTTTAATTGTTATTTCTTTAATTATTATTTTTTATCAATTATTATTATTTAAGCTGGAAATATCATAATATATATTATATTATAAAATATGAATTTGCTTTCCTACGCTATCGAATTGGATTTTGACTGTAATAGTAGTTGTATGTGTGTTAAATAAATAAATAAATAAATAAATGTCGCTTAGGCATCTTTACCTCATATACTATATAGCTCAAAGCGTTGATATACTAAATAGACAATTAAAAAAGAAATAATATAATATATCTATGGACGCGTCACACCACGTCAATCTGATCCCGTGGTAAGTTCTCGAAGAACTTGTGTTACGGGTACCAGATAACGGAAGTATATTTAATACTTTTATACTATTGGTACACATAATTAAGATTTTTATTATATTATACACATATTTAATACACATCCATGACCCAGGAACACAGAAAACTTTTTGTTCCGTCGGCGGGATTTGAACCCGCGACCCCCGGCTTGAGCAACGACACGCTCAACCAACTGAGCCACAGAGGTCGTCATAGAAATAGAACTATACACTTTCTGTGAAATTTACAAGTACATATACAATAAAATATTATACTATAATATACACTATATAATATTATATTAATATATTATTAATTTCAAGTAAGAAGTTGAAGGAACAAAAAAGGACATTCAACGATCGAACATTTTCATTCTATCGCAGGCAGAGTGCTCGCTAAGGTTTTCATAATTTATTTTTTACGGCATGTTGTTCCCTATTATTTCAAGAGTAAAATAAACGATTGCGAAATAGCGGCACCGCGGAGAGTGACACAACCTCCTCGTACGAAAGTCAGCGGCTCACTGTCCCGCGCGCCCGCGCACGCACCGCTTACAAATATTTTCACAAAATAATAGTTATTTACGTATATTTTGAAAACAAAACGGTATTTCGAAAAACCCAACGATGAAATGTTAGATAAATATATTCTTCACATTTTCGTAAAAGAACCATCTTTATAGCCGTAGTAGGTAGTAAGTAGATAGAAAAAGAAATCTGAAAACAGGGCTACTTAATTTTAATTTATTTAATATTAATCTTCGTCGTATTAAAAAAATTAACGATGATATTAAAGATGAAGGATTGAAGTGTGAAATGTATATTTTTTTGAATTTTTTTATTCCCATTTTTCGGAGTAGTTAGGACTCAAACTGAGCGATTTAGGGGCTATTTGCCCCTTAAGGAATTGAATGACATGCATAATGTAACTAACTACGCGGGTGATTAGGATTAGGATTTTATTTTAACTTTATTTTTGGCGCTTCGCGACCCGTAGATATTTTTAGATTGCCTACTTATATATACATTCAGTATAATATGTAATATAATACTTCTTTGTAAAAAGTTGCGCGTCCACTTGATAATAGATTTTTTCGTCGGTCAATAAAAGCAAAGCTATGGCCTTAAATATTGCTCTAGAATCTAGACTAAATAATATTTATATATTATATCGATACAAATTATTATAACTACTGCAGTAGTTATAATAATTTAATGTGCCTTAGGTATACCCATGGGGTGGTAAATTTAGAGTCAAGTTCTGCCATAATATGATACATCTTTAGTCAGAATTGACTCTACATTTCCCTGTCGACACGAATTACTATGATCTAGACCTATAAGCAGGACAAAAGTGAATAATGATACCAATGATGATGAAATTGAGTTTATATCCAATTCGTCTCTGTCGCACGACTCACAAGTCACAACTCGTACTAAAGTAATATGCAGCAATGATTCATGATTACACCATAAATTAGTACCTACTTATCTTCTCAGGTGAATTTCTTATTGTTCTAAACAGGGTCATAAAAGAGGATTTTTGTTGAATATCCTTTGGTTATTATAATGGATCTAGTATTTATTCCTACGTCCATGGTTATAATAGGCCTTGACCCGTCGAATATGTTTTGAGGGTGCAGAAATTCTAAAGACTTTTATTTTTTGCATATAGTTTCCGGACCTTCTTCTAAGTTTAAACTTTGATTTTGTGTCGTTTTGGATGGTTGCGTTAGCAGTAATTTGGGTATTGTCTTTCTCATCGGTATTAGCCGAAAAGTTAATTATAGTTAAATATTTTACTTTTACGATGTAAAGGAATGAGTAACCGATCGATGTACAAATGCATTTCGAGTTGTATCCAACCAGCCACCAGGGGTTCTTGATATTTGGCTACTATATAGAACAAGGTCCCATCAGGCCCCCAACTATTATAATGTCTAAAAAAATCTTGAAAATCTGTTTAGAGTAGGTATTAATATATGAGTCTGTAAGAAAGTTGTGCCACATTTGTGAATTGCGTTTTGTAAATAGAAATATGTATTCCATTTTTTTCTCAACTCGCTATAAAAACTACAAATGAAACTTTTAGTTAGTACCTAGAGTTTATGTATTTTTGATGTTTTGATGATTATGGTGTTACACTTTCCACAAATGCACCGTGTTTATCTACGGGATTTTTTATTAGAATGTAAAAAACCAACTTTCTATCGTGTATGGGGCGAGTGCGGCTGTGAAAAATGACCATAAGTCATTTTGTACTGGACGAAAATGACGCGAATCTATAACGCTAAGTACCTATCTATACTCTGCAGGCTGTCCCAGATATTGGATCATTTATATTTTAAACCTTAAATCAATTATTTTGCCACTTTTATGGTCTTTTAAAAAATTTACCTCAAATAAACGAATTGCTGAAAACGCACTAGGCAGAAATGGCACAAAACAATAATAAGCACCCTAGGGACTACTTTACCAACATGCAAAAAATCAGCGACTTTAGAATTCTTTCCACCTCAAAAAAGGCTAGCGTGATGGGTCTATAATAAGTAGGTAATTATTGTAAAAGATCGTGGCCGTGTATGTGAATGTGCTTATGCGCTATGCTTATGAGGATGGATGGATCGATGGATGGATGAATGGATGGATCGATGGATGTATGGATGGATGTTTGTTACTCTTTCACGCAAAAACTACTGAACGAATTTTGTTGAAAGGGATAGCAGCCGTTTGAGCTCTGGATTACCACATAGGCTACTTTTTGTTTTTATCCCGAAAAAATACAGTTTTCCCGTGGGAAGGCGGAGTTGCTGGCAAAAGCTAGTAGTATATATTATAAAATATTATTATAGTTGTAGCTTAGATGCCTTATATAATTTCCTATAACAATGTCATCATTCCTTCGATTCCAGGGCGAGACTATTTTCTCATGGTACAGCGGCCAGAGCGAGCCCCGGGTCGCCGACCGCTGGGGCGGGCGGCTGCGGCGAACAGGTGGGCCCAATCTCGGCCGGGGCTCCGTCAACGTGAGCGCGGTGCGGGAAACCGACGCTGGCCTGTACCGCTGTCTCGTCACATTCCCCAACCGCACGCCGCCCGCGCGCAACAACGGCACCTTCTACCGCCTCGATGTTGATGGTACCTCAATCGAACCATACATTTGTTATTTACTTAAATTGGCAGCCTCCGTGGTCTAATGGTTAGAGCATTGTCTCTTGACTCGGAGGTCGTGGGTTCGATTCCTGCATTGAAACAATAAAAAATTTTGTTTCCAAGTTTGGTTAGGACAATGCAGGCTGATCACCTGATTGTCTGACAAGAAAGATTATCCATGCGTCGGATGGGCATGTAAAAAGTCGGACCTGCGCCTGATCTCTCGTCAGTCATGTGTCGTGTCGGTAATCCGTCCCACTGGATTATGATAGTAAAGGAAGAGAGAGTGCTCTTGTGTGCTGCGCAGATACCTACTTGGGCACAATCAAGTTACTCCTGCGTAACTGGCCGAGTTTCAATGAAACCGGCCACCGTTTCCGAGATCGGTGAGGGTTTTAATTATCTCTAGGGCATATTTGCATAATTATTGTAAGTTCGGGGCGAAACGCGCGTTAAATTTTGCAACCTGCATGGGGGCCTTTCATTCGTTATTAGTAATAGGCTCTATATGGTGTGTATTTTCTGACAGGTGGGAATCTTATAGTGACGCCCCCTATGAACTCAACGGTCTTGGAAGGTGACAGAGCGGAACTCGAGTGTGCTCCCAAAAGCGCCGAGTGGCCGGTACAATGGTACAGAGACGGGGTGCCGTTGGAGACTATTCCCGAACTGGCTGGAAGAACCGAACTCGGTTTGAACGGCAGCTTAATTATAAGGAACGCGGTTAGCACTGACCTTGGAGAATACGAGTGTCGTGTCAGCGGCTCCGACGGGCAGATTCAAAGCTCGAGTGCCTTCTTGGATGTTCAATGTTGGTAATTTTCTAGCTCTTTCATATTTATTATATATTTTAATGCACCTTTACATAAATACTAACTCTTGATCATCGTGGCATTATAGATAAGGCGAAAGTCGTGTACTCACCCAAAGAACGATACTTACCATTCGGCAAGTCTGCGAGCCTCGACTGCCACTTCAGTGCGAATCCACCGCTGACAAATCTGAGGTGGGAAAAAGATGGGTTCCTTTTTGACCCTTATAATGTACCTGGCGTATTTTACAGTAGAAACGGAAGTCTTCTCTTCAATCGGGTAAGTTCCTTCTACACTCTCCTTCTTTGTTAAAAGTTCTAGTAGCACTAATACACGTGTATCTCGTTATTGGGCAGGTGGACGAATCTCACGAAGGTCTATACTCGTGCACACCCTACAACGCGCTAGGTTCGGCCGGACCGTCAGCAGCAGTGCGCGTGCGCGTGCAACGGCCGCCGGCACTTGTGGCGCGACCACAGCCCCTGTATGTAGCGCGATTGGGCGCCGCCGTCACCATGCCATGCAGCCCTGCGCTTATGATACAAGCTACACCACCAACTGTCCGATGGACTAAGGTACTATTTTTGGTTTACCTTTTATTAGGGTTAACTTAAGTGCGCATATTTATTTATCTAATAATTAATTTGGGTAAATCATGTTGCAACTTAAAGTATAAGATACTAGTGAGTGGGGCTTGTCGTTGATATCGAGTTTTTTCCATAAAATGATCCCGATAAAAAGTTACTGATGGTCATATGTCCTTGTTTTGAAAACATACCCATAATTGTCTCCACCAACACTGGAAAACTTTGTGTTAACATATCGAGCGAGGTCCAGTTCCGATATCATCTGTAGGGCAAGGCCAAGTTAGCCTCCAAGAAGCTTGGTGTTCTGAACAGGTCAAAGCAGTATTTTAGTCCGGTTCAACGCCTACAACTCTATAAGGCGCAGGTTCGGCCTCACATGGACTACTGTTCTCATCTCTGGGCATCGCTCTGCATCCTCTATCGGTTATATTACGGGGAGTGCTCCGAGGAATTGTTCGGACTTATACCTGCTGCAACTTTTCGCCACCGCTCCAAGCGACCAAATATTTGTCATCCTCATCACCTTGATGAGTGGCAGTCCTTCACCGTGCGCTTTACCCGAAGCTTTCTGCCGCGCACTGTAAAAAGGGAGCGTATTCCCTCCTAAAAGGGCGGCAACGCACTTGCAACTCCTCTGATGGTGAGGGTGTCCATGGGCGACGGTAATCGCTTTCCATCAGGTGATCTATTTGCTCGTTTGCCCCCTTGTATATATAAAAAAAATCCCAAGGAAATTGAATTACAATAAAAAAGATGCAATAGGAATAAAATGTTTAAAAACCATACAATATAATAGTGCAGGAACTCTCTCCTTACCTTATTTTCTTTATTAACCTATTTTAACGAAGAGTAATGAATGTTTCTGTGTAGAAAGACGGCACCGATCTACCAGACGGGCGATACTCGTTGGATGGCGGCAACCTTACGATTAGTTCGGTATCTGAAGAGGACCGCGGCGTCTACGTGTGTACGGTCAGCAACGAGGCCGACGTGGTGAACGTAGAGACTGAGCTGCTTATCGAGAATGTTCCACCGAGAGCGCCTTACAACCTCAGCGCAACGCCCTCGTACGACTCCATTCATTTGACTTGGGTACCGGGTGAGTTAGAAAAATGTCTGAACAATTAAGCTTGAAAAATCCGCATTAGTCGAGTAGTTTTATAAAATACTAGATGACTCCTGCGACTTCGTGCGCGTAAAAGTTAATCTCGCGGAAACCGTACATTTTTTCCGGGATAAAAAATAGTAAATGCCTTCCCCGTAGTCTACTCTATATTTGTGCCAAATTTCATCAAAATCGGTCCAGTAGTTTCGGAGTCTATTCAATGCAAACAAACAAACTTTTCCTCTTTATAATAAGTATTAAAAAATAAGGATAGAAGTATAGTTTAAAAGGTGTTTCAATTCAACGTTCAAGTGAACAAATGGGAAGGCTTTACATACGCCTGCCTTCCCATTTGTTCGATGAATGTAATATCGGGATGCCTCCATCTCAGTAGCCTTATTGACTTTTTTCCTGATAAGACTTATAGGTAAAACTATGGAAATATTACTGCTAGAAGTACCTACTAGGTGGTTTAAAAGTTTAAAAGCCAATTTTTATACGAGTATATCCTGGTCTATTTTAGGTCATAACGGGGTAGATGTGGAGTACAACGTGTGGTACCGCGAGCGCGCTGAGAGCGAGTGGCGCACCATGAAGATCCTTAGCCGAGGGGTCACCGATGCCACGCTCATAGGCCTCCGCCCCGCCACTGAATATGAGCTCCGTGTGCTGTCACAGGACTACATAGGCGATGGATTGTTCAGCAAACCTATCTTCGTCCGAACCTTAGGTGACACTTATATTCGTAATTCGTATTTAATTAATCACTACATACCTACTTACTTAATTACTTACTTTAGTAGGTACGATTTTCTACGATTTCCTATTTATCCACTTTTGAATATTACTCAAACGTTTCTTTGAATAATATTCAATTGAAGATTGATGATGATCCAATCATCATTTCTCTTAAATTACAGATCAATCAACTCCAGTTGATGTGGAGGACGAGGTTACGTCGTACACAGCAGCAGTGACTGAAAGTGCTCCCGTCATAGAAGAGGTAGTGGGGACAGATGGCGTGGTTGCGACTGCAGAGGACAGCAGCGAACTGCCAGTGACAATCAGACTACTAGAAGAAGGTGCTCTTGTGCGCTGGAGTCGCACGCGCGCTGACCGCGGTCGCTGCACGCTGCGATGGTATGCGGCGGACGAACCAACGCACCGCCTGCTGTTAACTGCTGCCACACAGCTCGATTACATACTAGGCGAGTCTTTTTTACGGCAAATCTTTTTATTTCTCTCTATATTTTATAAAAACGTTGTCATTTCATGTTACAGTAAACGTCGTGGAAGAAGGTGCTAGTTATTGGGCTACGGTGCAATGCGCAGCGAGCACAGGTGGTGCATCGTTGCATGTTCCAGCTTACGGGCGCCTGCGTGGGGTTGCTGCTGGGTCTGCGGCCGCAGCGCTGTTGCTGGCGGCGCTTGCTGCAGCCCTGCTGCTCGCGCGGCGCCGTAACGTACGCAGGGACAAGCGCGCTCGTTGATTTATCGCTAAATAAACTGTGGCATATTGCCTTTCGGACATTGTGCGTGTCACTAAAATTGTTTAGTTTTATTTTAACTTACAAGTGCGATATGTAAGTTTTATATTGTTATTATTTATTGTAATTTGTAATAAATATTTTTGTTATAATATGGCCTCTACTTATTTATTTACTCGTAGAGTTTAATATTTCAGACAAATATTGTATACCTAGATATAGGTTTAAGGTTGGTTAATTAAATTCGTTAATTATTATAGATAGAGAAACGGTAATTAATATAAATACTTACCAGGAATCAACTATAGGAAGTACCTAATCATTTTCAATCATAGATTTTCAGTAGTCGGTATACATGGTATATTATAGTAATAAAAATTTGTTAAAAATAATGATAAAGTTCACTCGTTTTAACTACAACTTTGGGATATCGCTAAAATTTACCCGCGACTTAATTTACGTAGAAGGAGAAGCACTTCCCCCTTACGACTGCCCGTCGCGCGCCGTACATTATTATTGCGTGCATGATTTTTTTATTACTGCGATATCTTCTAAAATACTCATTGAAATCAAATGATGTAAACGGCAAATTTCTTCTAAATTAAATGCTTGTAATGAATAACGTATTTACTTGGATAAGGATTAATATCATCTTAAAAAAAACACCTCACAAATAATGCTTAATTTTAGAACAAATTTGGTTAGTTTAAAAAGGTTACTGTGAGCCAACCTTAAAAGATAGACATATAGGGTGAACCAATTATCAGCACTTTAAGAGATAGTTCAAATTTGACCCCGATTATTACAGAGGAAAATACGTTTTTACCCACAATGATGAGTTTTCTGGGTCCATTATTTAATAAATGACTAATTTTTATTTCATAATATAGTTTACCTTCATCCACATTTTATAAAAATAATTATAACTAAAAAATTACCCTGTCGCCAATTATTAGCACCCTTGTCACTAATTATCAGCCATGGGGGTACCAAATTATCAGCCCTGTGATAGTGGTTATGAAATTCGGTAGTTAATTCTACTAATGTTACAAATGTGAATGTTTGTGAGGATGGATGGATACATGTATGGATGGATGGATATTTGTTACTCTTTCACGCAAAAAATACTGAACGGATTTCAATGAAATTTTGAATAGTAGTAGTTTAAGCTCTGGATTAAAACAAAGGATACTTTTTATTCCGAAAAAGCACAGTTTGTTCCCATGGGATACGCGAGGGGAGCCACGTGATAAGAGAATAATCTCTTATACCTTGCCTGATAATCAGTTTCATAACAATTTGTCTTTAAAAAATATCACATTAATTCTTATTAGTCAAGTTTTTCTCATTAACCTTAGTATAAAGTTATTCCAAGTTTAAGTGTAGTATTTTTAATAATTTTTTTATTCCACTAATATTCTTAAATCTTAACGAAGCATCAAAATAAGTTAGTAAATGACTATGGTAAAATTACTATTGAGTTATAGTTTATAGTACAGGAAACTGGAGAGACTTGATCCCCCCTTTTGTTATTTCCCCTTATTTTCTACATAATATGGATCCTATTTAAAATAATTTAAAGCGGCCAAGTGCGAGTCGGATTCGCCCATGAAGGATTCCGTAGCAGCAAGTAACATCATATATGAGTTCTTGTAGAGTGTTGATTGAATGAAAGGTAAATTGCAATTTACGATTTTTGACGTATTAAAAAAAACTTCTTACTAGATCTCGTTCAAACTAATTTTCGGTGGAAGTTTGCACAGTAATGTACATCATATATTTTTTTTAGTATTATCATTCTCTTATTTTAGAAGAAACGGGGGGGACACACATTTTACCACTTTGAAAGTGTCTCTCGCGCAAACTATTCAGTTGAGGAAAAAAAAATGATATTAGAAACCTAAATCTTTGAAGACCTATCCATAGATAGATACACATATGGCTTTCATGAAAATAATTTTGAGTGGGATCCCCCAAAAATTATTGTTTTTTTTTTATTTTTGTGTGAAAATCTTAATGCGGTTCATAGAATACATCTACTTACCAAGTTTCAACAATACTATAGTTTTATAGTTTCAGAAAAAAGTGGCTGTGACATACGGACGGACATACAGACAAACAGACAGACATAAATCCATAAGGGTTCCGTCTTATGACATTTGGCTACGGAACCCTAAAAAGTGGTACAAAAAGACGTGGAGTTTATATCTAGTTTAAATAATTTGCAACAAATAACAGAATATCAGTCAAAATAAGTATTAATTTACTTGCTAAAACTCAAGACACGTATTTATTTTTAACTTAAGGCTGCGCTAGTCGGTTTTTCTCATTTGTTCCATAGTAGACCACTAGTGCTGATAAATTGGAATTTACAAAATATTGGACCCAGATGTCAGCACCATATGTTTTATCATTAATTTTGCTATAACTTTAACTCTCTTTTACTAGATAAGCCTCATAAAGGCCCCCACAGACGAGAGGCCGATCGTTTCAGCTGGAACTGACGTCAGTTCGGCCTGAACGGATTCGAGCACACACACGGAAAAAATCGCATCCAATCCAATTTACGTCAGTTCGGCCTGATCTGATTCGTGCCCACACACGGAACAGTCGCATCAGTCCATTCTGGTTTGCCGCGCGCTACGGTCGTGTTTATCAATTTTGTATTTAAACACCGCGAAAACTCATACAACGCTTGTACAAGATACACGCCCGCACGACAGCGGGTCGGGCAAGAACTGAAGCGATTTGTCCACACACGGTCAGGACAGGCCGCGCGTTCAGGCCGATCGGTCAGGCCAGAATTAATGTTGCCAACTTAGTTATTTTACAAAATTTTACTAAATTGAGTATTTTATTCCCTCCTTGGTAGAAATTTAGTTATTAGTAGTGTTTAAGTAGGAAAGAGCCAGACAGTAATGATATGCAAAATAGCTACTAAATACGTAATATTTCCTAGTATATTTTAATTTAATGGTAAAATTTATAATCAAATTCAATTAATGAAAAAAATTTAATATAATAAAACCTAAAATGCAGTGGTTTTTGGGGGGCTTCAGGAATTCCTAAGTTAAGTAGCCTCTTTAGTAGTTTTTTAGTAGTTTTTGTAGAAATCGATACGAGTTTAGTAGTTTCACAAAAAAAGAGCTGGCAACACTGGAACGAATCGCTTCAGTCCGTACGGCCGCCTGATGCGATCTCGAAATTGCACACACACGATACGATTTTGCATCCGTTCAGGCCGAACTGAAGGTAGACCGGACCATGTATGGGGCCCCTAAAACATTTCAGTTATGAGACAGACCAAAAGTTTGAGTTAAAAATATGGAAAAGATTAAAAATAGCATAATATGAATATACGTGAGCTTACAGTCGATCACAAGTAATCTGCCAAAAAAATTCAAACTGTACCTAGGACACCAACACTCATTTACTTATATGTCGCTGTTTTTAAGTCGAAAAGTGTGGTGTCGCCGGCAGTAGATTCCAGAAACATTATATTTTTGTTTTTATTAAGTGGAAACAAATATTAATAAGTGAGAAGCTTATAATTCTACTATTTGTTCGGGGTACTGATAATTTGGTACAGTGTAGCAATTGGGTGTGTCACCCTACTTACAGTCGCGGATTTTTTTTAGAACTTTTAAAGGGGAACAATTCTGGCATACATAATTTTAGCGAAACTTTAACCGTTTCCGCAGCGTATGCGGCGAAAGCTCTCAAAAGGAAAAAAAAAACCTGATTTTGAAATATTCTTGATTGGTGATCCGCTCGTATTGCGCTTAGCATGATGTTACGAGTTTATACCCTAAAGTCTTCCTCGATAAATGGACTATCCAGCACAAAAATAATTTTTCAATTCGAACCAGCAGTTCCTGAGATTAACGCGTTCATATGATCTAAGCCGCGTTCAAACAAACAATCAAACAAACTCTTCAGCTTTATAATATTAGTATAGATTATATAAAGTAACAACGCCTGACTGATTCATCAACGCCGAGGCAAAACTACTGAAGCTAGAAACGTAATAATATAATGGTCTCAATTTAGGGGACAGATTTTTTGCCGGTAGAGCGCGCCACATTAAAAGAAGCACTCGTTTAAAATTACGCGGGAAGTTATGTTGCTATTGACAGCTCTAGAAAAAATATTATGAGAAACGTGGATTTAAATCTAATTAAATAAAAGTTTTAGGAATTTCTTAGAAACGTCGAAAGTGAACGAATGTTCACGAAGTATAGATACCGTAGAACACAGTAATTTAAAAATAATTTTGCCGGTAGAGCGCGCCACATTAAGAGAAGCACTCGTTTGAATCTAGCGCAGCCAGTGGCAAAAAAGAGAACTAAGATCTGGGTATATTATTGTTATTGTGTACATAAATACTAAGGAAAAAACCGTTCGGATTCCTTGTATCTATACTTCGTGGTCACCAAAGAATTATAAAGTTGTGGTCACAATTAAAAGAAAGAAATGTCAGTGAGGAGTTTTGCCGGGAAAGTCAATCAGCAATGTTGTGTTTCTGTATAATTTTTCTAAATTCGTGTTAATTCGGTTTTTAATGTGTTATAGTGATGGAATATTAACCATTAATTATTCGTTGAGGTGCATTAGTGTGGAAAAGTGATACATTCTACAAAATGCGAGCTAAATTGGGTTTCCCGCCAAAACTCCCTAGGAAGTTTCAGTAAAGCGTCTACCACTTTACTGAATCGACTGACTTGACTAATTGACTACCCTGACTACTTATTTCGACTTTGACTAGACTTTGGACTTGACGATTTAGAAATAAGACAAAGAAATACCTCAAACGACAGACGAGGCAGTATGGTCTAAGACCTTAGCCTGTTCCATTTCGGGACGAATTAAACAAAAAAAAAAAGAAATGTCAGTGATCCGTCAAAAATCCAGAAATCAGAATTTAGATTGACGTTTGTTGTTTGTTGCTAGTTGTTGTTTGTTTGGTGAAATTTTGATAATTTTGATTTGTATTTTGTTGACTAATGTATTGAAAATATATTAAGAAGATAAATAATTATCTTTTTATTCAAATACAAAATCGAATACATACTTACCAGAAAATATATAGTAGCACTTAATGTAGCGACAGTCTAAAAATGACCCAATCGCAATTTTCTCTGACTTGGGAGTCTTTTAAATCTAATATTTGCAATGGGTTTAGCAGTCTACAGCAGGTACATTAAAATAAACTATGTTTATTTTAATTAAATATACTTCGATAAACAGATATGACGGTTTTGCCATTTTCTAGAATGCCGAGTTTGTGGATATGACAATCGCCGCCGATGGGCACTTGGTGAAGGTGCATCAAGTCCTTATGGCCTTATCAAGTCCATACATAAAGGAACTCATTACCTCTGCACCGTGTCAACATCCAGTAATTTTTCTGAATGTAAGTAATATATTTCAATTGTTATTGATACAAAAACCGCTGTACTTTGATCACCCTGATACCATAGTACTACAAGGAAGACTTGTGGTATCACTATCTGTCTGTCCGCCTTCTAACTTCTGTAGTAAAGAATATAAATTAATGAAATTTTGATATACCAACTTATAGTGTCTATAGATTTGGTATCATAAAATAATAGTATTTTAGGGTTTGCTCTCTATAGTTCATACATATGAAGTGGGTATGAAAAATATCCTTTCATTATACCCCATGTGTTTGTAAGTGGTTAACTTCAAAAGTGGTTTAAATTGGTCCCCCCATGGTATTTCTAATCTATAAGAAATAGAAACTTGTAAGTTTCCATGTTGATAGGCTAAAAACTCTTTAGGAAAATTATTTTGAGTAAAATCAGACATTAACTTTTGAAGTAATTAAAAAATGTATTTTTTGCATGTTGATAGTTACAGAACCCTCCTTAGACATGCTTTTGGTTAGGTTAATAATTATTATGCTAGGTATCAGTAAAATATTTTTCTAAATGAAATGAATCTTAATTTAAATAATGATAGTGTTTAATTGTTATTACATTCAACACATCGACACCATGTAAGTTTTACTATTTATATTTCCAGAATGTCTCACATGCAACATTAGTTTTAATATTGGAATACATTTACACTGGGGAAGTTAGAGTGCCAGCAAAAAACTTGACTAGTTTTATTGAAACTGCTAAGGCTTTGCATATAAAAGGTTTGGAAGGAATGGTTAGTATTTCAACATCACATTATATTAAAGATACAGTTTGGATATGTCACCGTAAAATTGACAATCAGCGAACAAGGTGTGTTCCATTGCAGGCCATTTTGCAATAAGACATATTGTTTTCAATATAAGTATGTTCGGGTTCACAATCATTTGCCATTTTACACTCTTGCTAAGTTATGCTACAATCTTTTTTATTAATTAGAAATTACTTTAATTGTTTAAATTTAAACAATTACAGTAATTGCTTTCTTCCTGTAGGTTTATTTTTTCTTCCCTCCCTATAACGAAAATTCTTTATAACGGAAAAAAATGAACTTGAAATTTGTTATAAAGAGTTTACACTTTATAAGAAAAACCTTTTTAAATTACAGGATTCTGATACTGGTGAAATATCAATTTTTGGAGATTCATATGCAAGAGGGGTGAAAAGGAAATCTGACATAAATGATGAGGTAATATTTTATGTTTTTATGTATTTACTACACTTATACTAGACCAAAATGAAAATTCAAACTCAATCTAGAATCTAGATGAACTTGTACATTTATTTCTTTCTTTTCTATTACAGATTTCCCTGCCAAGTTCTGCACGAAAAATATCCATTAAACGTGAGGGTGATCCAATCTCTCATAACACTAGGTGAACAAATTCAAATATAATGAAGTATAATAATTTAGTTTTTACATCACTGATCACTAAACTAGCTTATATTTTTAGATCATTATTGAAAACAACTAAAAATGAAAACAACCATGACAATGTTTCATCATATTCAATAATGGATGATTCAAATGATATGCATGATTCTGATGACGTTATACCAGTGCAAACTAGTGATTTTGGCCCTACAAATATGCCCATGCAAACAAGTGATGGAAAAGCAGCGAAAGATAAATGTAAGTACAGGGTTAATCATAATTATACAATCACGGGCTCAAGAAAAACCTAAAATAGCACTTACCAATGTTATGCAAAATTGTTAAAAATACTCCAAACTTTTGATGATTTAAAGAAGCGTATGACGCATTCCTAAGTCTGTAATTGGGTATTTTCCTACATGTAACAATTTTAGTTTTCTTCTTAAGAAATAGGTAAGTAATTAGGTATTACAACATGATAAAAGTAAAAATAATTAAGATTTTATCTGTAGTTTTGTAATTATATTATGCATTTCGAAGTCACAAAAAAGTTGAAATATTTTTTACGAGCTGTTTCCCGCGGCTCCGCCCGCGTAAATATACTATCAGGTATCCCGCTGTAACACTTTACTTTTTCGGGATAAAAAATTGCCTATGTTTTAATCCAGAGACTAAACTACGACCGTACCAAATTTCATCAAAATCTGTTTAGTAGTTTTTGCGTGAAAGAGTAACAAACATTCATCCATCCATCATCACAAACTTTCACATTTATAAGATTAGTATAAAAACCAACATAATTAGTTTATCTATTGTACGTCAAATACAAAAAAGATTTACTATGGTAAGCATGAACACACACGTGCAAATTTCGGAGTTATCAGAAATTTTGTGCATATGGCCATACATTTCGTAGCAACATCAGTACAATACGGCCAATGTATCTTGGCGAGTCTGAACTTCGCGCAGAAGGTTGCGCATTAGCTGTTTCTAAGTGTTTTCGTATTTATTTTATTTGTATTAATTGGTCAACTATATTAGGGAAATTTTATTAGTACATAGGTATATAAAAATAATACAATAACAGTTTCCTTCACGAGTTGTACATGCGCTAAAGTTCGCAGAGCCTATGTTCAGACCCGTCAAGATACAGCGGCCGTAGTGTACCTTGAACGACTTTTGTATGGGGCGTTTTTACAAGACTCACAAAAGTGCTTCAAACATCTTTGAAAATATTGTTTTTTAGTAAACTATGCCTTTTGTAAACTATTATTTTTCAGAGCCCTATTCATTTATGTAATAACAAAAGAAAATACAGGAAAATATTCTATTGCAAGTGTCCAGCGAATTTAATAGCTTACTATCAAGGCGATTAGCTTCTGGAATCCATGAAGAAATTGTTGTTAATAAGTAGTATTATTTAGCATAGGGTATCTTAAACATTTAATTTTATTTTCAGCAACCGCAAACCTCCAGTTCACGGTGTCAATTCGTGGCTCCCTGCAGATAATACTTAACCGCTACATATACAACCTGCAGTCGACGTCGGCGTCCGGCGTGCGGCGGTGGCGCTGCGCCGACTACCGCGGGAGAAAGTGCAACGCATTCGTAGTTACCAACGGGAACATTGTTATGAATAGGTAAATATATTTAGTACTACATATTGCAAATGTTGCGAATGAATGTGCAAACATGCAGACAACTTGTTTTCTGCAAGTTCGCATAATTATTTCAAACTAAATAAAAAATAATAAGAAAAGAGATGTTCAAGAAATGTATGAGGCCTGGGCCAGCACTATGTTCACTATATTATGTTAATATAGCTATATAATATAGTAACCGTTATTTATTTTGTTTAATTTCACTTCGTTTCCATGTACATTTAAATGAACTTCGTCAAGGAGAGCAACACAAAGTAAAATAAAACATGGCGGATCAGATCTGAACCTCAATTCTCGTATTTAAAGTAAACAATTTAAAGAGTCAATTTTACTTTGTTTGGATTGTAAGTGTAGCGTCATGTTACCGTGAACGGATTTTATGACGTTTCGACCAGTCAGAGCGCGTTTCACGTTGGTTTAACGTTCATAAAAACACCGTTTGGGAGTGTAAGCATGTCGGGACTTGATTGTAATTGTATTTGCAATTTTTATTTAGCAGAATTTCCCCTCAGAATTAACCAAAGAATGTCATTTTGGCAATGACATGACTTTTGACAAAGAAAGACGTATGCCATTCAAGAAGACGTCTCTTCCTAAAACTGTCAACTACGTCAAAAGTCAAGTCAAAACAACTATCATGGCCGCCCTAAAATAGAGTTTTCGCAATAAAAAACTCATTAAAATAATCATTTTTGTACGCATGTACCCTTCTTCAAATTAATTTCTTCGTATTTTTATGAAATTCCCATATACTTTTCCTATTTACCTATGTAGTGTACATAGACTTGGCCCAAAATCAAACATCTCTTTTAAACATCATGAAACATTTATACAAATAAAACACATTATGTTGGACTCGGCGCAGCTGCACTAGAATTTGTATGTCATTTTTGCCGCAGCACCGGCGGTGAAACGCCGCAGATACTGTGTTTTGTAAAAAAGTAAGAAATGTTAACAGTGTTGTTTACATATCTTAGCAAATTGTCAAGTATTATTGGTAAGTCACAAACTCTTGTATTACTTAAGGCCTTATTTAACCATTTGGATTTTTTTCAGAGCCAACCCTCATAACCACAGTTTTCACGACAAGAAGATTCTAGCCAAAATTGAGAAGAATGCAGTTTACAGTGCAATCGATGATATGGACCCCGCAATGTACAAGGATAAACAAATGGAAGATAATAACGATGTCTCTAGAGAAAACGAGTATATAACGCTACAACTTCCCGATCTTTCAGACAAAGACACGTAGGTCATATTAATGTAGTTTAAAGCCAAAATTTTATGTAAAAAAGTTAGCTGACCCAGCAAACTTGATCTGCCATATAAATTATCACCCAGGCGAGGGTATAAAAATAGTTTACCACGTATTCTCATACCTTACTTCAGTAAAATTTGTATTCGTAACATTATTGAATGAAAATTGTATAGGCGCACAGTGTTCTATTTGACTCAAAAAATTTCCCTATGCTGTTTATTGCCTAAATCGATGAAAAAATGCATTTTAAATGCAAGAGTAAAACACCCGCGTGTCTCTTTCAAATACTTTTTTTTATAAAAAAATAATTTATGTTTCGTGACCTCGACGTAAAAAAAAACACTTAATAAATTCTGTAAACGTGTCTGATCAATATATATTTTTTTGATTAATATGGTTTGATGAAGGACCTTTAGGCGCATGTTTTCCATGTTTTATTTTTTGAAGATCACTTCTGGCTACCGAGTTATTAATTTTTATTCAGATTTTGGTTTTTATTTTTTTTCTCCCAAAAAACTCAAAAGTGCGACTTGTGACTGGCACTGAAAGATTTACCTTTAATGCGTCTATCATTGATAAAAAAATCAAGTTGCACTATGGAAGCGTTTACGTGTAATCGAATTTCAAAATATTGTGTTAAGGGTGTCACTCAACTTGACCTTTCATTTTTGTTCAAATGAATGCAATTTTGTCTTTAACTACAAAATAGTATATGATTTACAATTATTATGATTATAGTAATGAATCTTTCGACATATTTTTACAATCTCGTGAGTTATTTTACAATTTTACGGTGACATATTATTATATACAAATCGCTGTACATTTGAAAATATTGCCTTTTGATATATTATGATACTATTTCTTCTGAGAAATTACTCATATTTAAGAGTACTATTCGTTTTTACAATAAAAAAAAGTCCGATCACCTCAGCGGCGTGCACAGGATTATGACACTGGGTATGCGGCGGAGTAGTCTGTCACAAAAACTTTTCTTTTATAGATTTTTAGCATAGCCACAGCCAAGCGACGGATCTCTAAGTGGAAACCATGCCAACAGAACTAACAGAACTTCATAACTTTTAACATGAAACTTTCGAGTTACATTACCTTTTTGCTGATTTAATTGTTGTAACTCGGGGACACACCTACCTTTAGACACCATTTGAATCTTTTCACTGAATGACAATTGTGAGAACTTATTATTTTTAATTTTTAATAAACACACATTTTCAACACAACATTTTCAAATAACATTTTTAAAAAATCAAATCAATTAAAAAGCAAATCACTACAATTTTTATAGAACTTCAATAATAAACAGTTAAATGTACACACTTTCAAATGTTAAAATGAAAAATCTTTTAAGAAAACTATAAATATTAAATATAATGGCAAACGAAAAATAACAATGCGTTTTCACATGAAAAAAATGGCTTCATTGAAACACATTTCTGATATTTAAACAAATAAAACCTTACTAAAACAAAATTGCATCAAGCGCATACTCGAGTAAAGATTTTACGTCAATTATAATTAGTCGCATTATAGGCCACTGTGCCACGAATATACCCGATTACTTCCGAGACCCGACAACTGCCGAACTTCGCCGAAGTCGATAGCATGCCGCTGGAGTCGGACGAGTCGCGCCTTGGGATATTCATAGGTGTGTGCGTTTGCGAACTGTGTACGGACACTAAAATTACTACACACATGCGAACAAATCTCCTGCGAGACGACAAGGCATGAGTCGCATCACCAACATACGCCTGGCAAACATAATGTGCCTGCTAATAGGTGCTATTATAAAATATTAGGCGTTTTTAAGTTATTATATTTTGTTTATTCATTTATTTCATATTAATTAAGTCATCTAAAACGTACGAACGTTTTATTAAAATATCTGTGAATGGTAAGTAAAGCACTGCATTTCTGCCTATAAGGAGCGCACGCCCCTGGATCACCTATTGTTTGACCTTTAGTGATAACTGATAACCCTAAAATGTACCATTTGACCTTTATTCTAACTCTCCAACGCTTCCATAGTGCAACTTGATTTTTTTTATCAATGATAGACACATTTACGATGAATCTTTGAGTGTCAGTCACAAGTCGCACTTTTGAGTTTTTTGGGAGAAAAAAAAAATCCGAATAAAAATTAATAACTCGGTAGCCAGAAGTGATCTTCAAAAAATAAACCATGGAAAACATGCGCCTAAAGGTCCTTCATCAAACCATATTAATCAAAAAAATATATATTGATCAGACACGCTTACAGAATTTATTAAATCTTTTTTTTACGTCGAGGTCACGAAACATAAATTATTTTTTATAAAAAAAAGTATTTGAAAGAGACACGCGGATGTTTTACTCTTGCATTTAAAATTCATTTCTTCATCGATATATGCAATAAACAGCATAGGGAAATTTTTTGAGTGAAATAGAACACTGTGAGGCGCTGTAAGGCGTTCGTCACTCGCTCAAGGACACGCGTTATTTGCCTACCGCTGGGCGTACCTCAGGGGCTTAGGATGGCTGCAGTGTAGTAGTTTAACAAGTAAGTTTAGTAGTTTTTGACCTATTAAGTAGGCAGTTAGTTCTTAATAGTTTTTTTTGTAGGAAACAGTCTCTAGCCAGGAAAAAATTGCAAGAGTGTTCTTAAAATTATTAATTATCATAAAATAATACCTACTTATTATAGGATTTATTGATTTTTCTCTGCTTTGCTGTTTACCTTACTATCCATACTAATATTATAAATAGGAAAGTGTGTATGTTTGTCCGTCTTTCACGTCAAAACTACTGAAACCGAAATGAAATTTGGTACACAGATAGTCTAGATCCTGAGAAAGGACAAAGGGTACTTTTTATCGCGGGGAAATGTACGGTTTCCTGGGATACTTTATTTACGCGGGCGGAGCCGCGGGCGTCAGCTAGTTATAATATATATCTATTAAAATTACTTGCGCGATTTAGAATATTTTCAACTAGAAAATTTAATAATAGAGAATTCAATGAAGGTTAAAAGTGTATAAATACTTTTTTAACATTTGATTGACAAATAAATTACAATAATCCTCATAGGTACAACCCCGGCGCATTCGTGCGATGGCGCGCGTGACTCACGTGTAACGTGAGCCGCACGGTCGGAAACACAATCTCGACTCTTTGTGCGCGTACTTATGGTACATTTTTCTAACTGCGAAAAGCAGACATTATTTAGACTTGTAGGTAATTAAAGCGTAGGTATTTTCGCTTTTGTATATGAGTGATGTATCTGTTACATGGTAACTATTTATTAATCTGTGGCGCTGTCATAATTTTCATACAATGCTCATTTGATGATAATGTTACGGATACGTTGTTGTCAATAGTTTGTGCTAAGTCTATAATCTAACGCGAATAGTTAAGAGTGCGCTAGTCAACGGCTCGATCTCAGTGCTGCGCGCGGAGAAAATGCTTGTTATTTCACCTAATATTGGGGAAAAAAGGATATACCCATAAAATAGTAATCTATACTTATAAAAGAAGCTATACTGCACACATTTATGCAGCTGTGTAAAGTATTTTAGAAAAGGCGTCTTCAAATTACGCAAATCGACACTCAGCTGTTGGTGTTTTATGGAAATACTATATAATATTTTTATCTGAAGTAAAGTTATCTCAATTGTTGAATAATAATCGAACTGTGTCGGTATGTGCTTGCTTTTTTATTATCATTCTTCGTTTAATTTTTATTTACGTTCAAAGTTGCGCTAAAAATGCGATGTTTGGAGGCTATTATCTTCTACAGTAATTTGAATTTCAGAAATATAAGCAAATACCGACCTAGATAAGTGACATAAAAATCGATATTACGCTAGAATTTGGGTCTACAATGTTTGACTTTGGAGTAAATCACCAACAGCGTTTGTATGGAGAAAAAACCGACTAGCGCAGCTTTAATAGACATAGGGAATGTTTGTCCTCTTCAAATTTAAACTGAATGTGGGTCATTTTGACTCACCCTAATAACTATGAAATAAATTATGCGTGGTGAATATTATATTGCAAGCAATAAACACCGTAATGTATAGTTTGAACTTTAATTGGTATTAAATTTTATTAATTACATTCCTTGTTTTATTTACTAACAATTGCACATTAACATAACAAATCCAGTCTTGAGTCTACAAATACATAATTATTAATTATGTGCGCCATATTTCATTTCAATCCGTATTACGGCTTTGGTAAACAATACTATGATTTACATACTTATATCATATTAATTTACTAATTTATAATATCAGCAGATATTTACTATGGAAACAAAGTAACTTCTGACTTTTTGTTGCTGTTATATTGTGTCCTATCTCCAAAGCCTACAAGTTATTTAGCTACAAAACCTTTACTACTATTTACGATTAAGTAGGCAAAGGTAACTCGCATACGTAAAATTATAGTTGTTTTCCTCTTTAATAGTACGCTTACACACCAAGGACCAGTAACGCAAATACGCTTGTAACTCCTCTGGGTTGCGAGTGTCCGTGGGCGGCGGTAATCGCTTACCGTCAGGCGATCCGTCTGCTCGTTTCCTGATTCATTGCATAAAAAATTATTCAGAAATATTGAGGTATTATTACTTGACACCTAAAAGTAAAATATTATAAAAAATTATGTGTAGTTTTGTAATGAGATAACTACATCAAAAATTGCAAAAAAAAAAAAAAAATTAGTTACACTAAAATTAGTCACCTAACGCAGTAAACTAACGATGTAGCAAACATCGTTAGTTTACTGCTTTTAAATAAAATTCTTGTATCGTTGTGTTTGTAAGAGTACTCATCCGAAACGGCTTCATCGATTTTTATGAAGTTTAGCAGGTGTATTCGGTAGGTATGATAATCGGTTGTAAACTATTTTTCATACCCCTGAGTACTAAGTGACTAACTACGTTAACTGTTCATTTACGAAATAAAAAATCAGTCAACAAGCCTTTCCAAATAAATTTTCATTTAAATGGTAAACCAGTTTTTGTCTTTTTAATACAAAAATATCATCATTTAAAAACACCCAAACGTCCGTAATTTGGGCGAGAGATATTATTTACTCAAGCTCTGAATTAGATCGTTAAATCAACATTTGCCACTTTGCAGTAATGGATGTCTTCCCGTACGTGCCGCAACATTTTTAAAAGGACTTTTTCGCGAGGTACCAGCTCTGTTTGCGGAGCTCACTGGATCCGGGAATAGTCACGCTTTTAGCGAACAAATGAATTCTGGTATTATCGAGGTTCGCCGTAAAATGTGTGTCGCTCGTATTAAATGCGCGCATGTAAATGTTACATCAACTACGCAAATAAAAAAATGAAATTTGTTTAGCCCAGTTGACCCTAGTCAATTCACTTGAATATTAGTCCACTTAACAATTTTTCTTTGAGCGAACTAAGTATATCTGATATTTGAATATTTACAATATACGCAATGTGTAGGTAATTAATTAAAAGTTCCCGGTTTTTCAAATCACTTAAAATTTTAACAAGTGTCTCATAGAAGGTTGAATTTCACAATACTTATCTTAAAACCTGCTATGTACCTACTACACAATTTGTGCTGCCTACAAATGCTAAATGGGTGCGTGTTATACAAAACGACAAACGTTCCTAATTAATTAACCCATATATTGTTGGAAGTTTATTAATGCATGATCTACTTGAATTATTATGATCTTGCGGGTGCAGAGCGCTGGAGGCGTGCGGGGTGTGAGGTGAGGCGGGCGGGGGCGGGGGGAGGCTAATTGAAATAAATTGTCGCGCCGACTGTCGCCCGCACATAAATCACGGTGCCGCGGGCTACCAGCTAAGTGCTCACGACGAACATAGAGCTTCGATGTTGGTAGATAGGATTATCTTATGTCCAGACTGCTCTACTTAGGCCGAGGAAGTGCTCCGAGAAGTAACCCGAAGTACGAAAAGGCGAAGCGAAGTACGTGCCCACACTGTCTTATTCGGCCAACCTCGGTCTACTTCGCGAGTAGTCTGGAGGAGGCTTTATACTTTATACGAATAGGTATTTCTTGTAAACGGCTCCAACGATTTTCAAGAAATTTAGTATGAATTTTTGAGTTTATATATATTTTTTTCTTTCGTTGCGTTATTACGCAATTAATAATTATCTATAGACAATTAAAAATCAAAGCGCGTGGCTCAGCTATGTATGCGTTCTTTTTGCGTTGTCGGCAAATTGGGGTCTCGGGTTCGAGTGCCGGTCAGACTTTATACATACTTGTTTTTATGTGCTTTATGGTCAGACTTTATACAAACCGGTAATTTTTTTTTCGTACTCCTACTTGCTAGAACTGCAAGCATAGCCTGGTCTCTCATATATTATCTACTAAATAATACTAGCCATTGCTTTTACTACTTATGTTTTGTGGTGATATAGGTTTTTATGTTATATTTGGACTGGTTTATAATGTAAGTATTATTCTCATTTAGCCTTGCGTTGCTAACTAATTTTTTGCACTATGTTATTCACGCAAATAAATTGAGGTAGGTACGAACACGGTACACTAAACGATCTCTGTTTAGTGTAATTTGTGAGGGTATGTTTATTACTATTTTACGCATAAATCGAAATAAGGACAAACTTTTAATACAGAATCAATTACAGAAATTTAGGACACATGATTTACTTACTGATTATGTAAAGACGTTTAAAGAGTAAAAGTTAACAATAATTAAAAGAAGTAATAAAATTACGTTAGACCATAGATATATAATATTAAAAAGCGGTAGACTATTTTCTACACTCAGAAATTCATTAAACTCACATTGCTGTTTTTGAAATCAGCCATGATGTCAAAGTAGACGGGTCTGGATAAGTTTTGAGGGTGCAAAAATTCTAAAGTCCTTTATTTTTTGCATATAGTTTCCGGACCTTCTTCGTAGTCTAAAATTTGATTTTGTGCCATTTTGGATGACTGCGTTTGTAGCAATTAAGGTTTTTGTGTCTTTCATGGATATTGGCCCAAAAGTAAATTATAGCTAAAAATTTTACTTTCACGATATTAAGGAAAGAGTAACCGATGCACATATGCAGTTTGAGTCGTATCCAACCAGGGTTTTTCTGGTATTCGGCTATTATATAAAACATGGTCCCACCAGGCCCACAACTATTCTAATGTCTGACAAATCTTAAAAAACTGTTCAGAGTGTTAATATCTGAGTCTGTAAGAAAGTTGTGCCACATTCGGCAATTTCGTATAAAGATATTCCATTTTTTTTTCCTCAAACTCGCTATAAAAACTACTAATGAAACTTTTAGTTAGTAGAGTTCATATCTATATGATGATTATGGTGTTTCAAAACACTTTCTATAAGTTTAATCATGTTTATCCGCGGGATTTTTTATTAGAATGTAAAAAAACAACTTTTATCATGTATCAATGGCGAATACGGGGTGCGGGCCTCTCGCCACGCGGGGAGGGGCCCAAGTTTCATATTAATACGACAAAATGAAATGACAATTTATGTGACAACTTGACAAGTAATAATGTTCTAAATGCGAAATTTATAATTTCAATTTTATATTTATTTCATGTTTAATGATGCCAAGACGAGACCATAATATTATGACTTGCCAATTAAAAATGTCTTCAGATCTCGTCTAGAACCTTCTGACTCCACTCTACGTTCTCTAACTCTATAAAGCTTGAATTTACAAACTCGTAAAGTAGAAAATAGGCTTAAGATAAAAAATATTTTAGTCACTGTTCATAGCTTTTCTGTTAGAGGACACAATGTTCTGGCACAACGACGACGCTTGAATATTGCTAGGGTGTGCCTTATACAAAAGCTCATGAAGTAATGAAACGCTCAAGCTATGCATTTTGACTCATTAGACGGATCGCGCTAGCTGTTTTTTAGTGGGAAGTGGAAAACTTCTAATGTCATTGAATTTTTTCTGTACCTATATTATGTAGTTGATAGAGTA
Organism: Glaucopsyche alexis; assembly: GCA_905404095.1. NCBI lineage: Eukaryota > Metazoa > Arthropoda > Insecta > Lepidoptera > Lycaenidae > Glaucopsyche > Glaucopsyche alexis. The sequence continues at coordinate 10,692,411 of FR990047.1, forward strand.
GTCCCTAGGGAGTTAATAATTAAGTTTTGTGCCATGTCTGCCTATTGCCTTTTCAGCAATTCGATTATTTGTAGTTAATTTTTCCGTGGCTGCGTAACGTGAGACTTTAAAAAAATAAAAAGTCAAGGATTGTTCCCAAAAAGGCAAGCAAAGTTTAAAATTGATGTAATTCAAAGGTCAGTTATACAAAAAACAAAATAACTTAAAGATAAAAAAATCATAGCTTCTAATACTACTTACTGTACCTACGCGGGCGGAGCTGCGGGCACCAGCTAGTTTTAACATAAAACTAACAAGCAATAATAAATAAATAAAAATTCAAAAATAAAAAACCTTTTATTTCCAGTTTCACAAATTAGTGCTTTTTATAATACTAATTAAAAATTATAATAAAATTACAAATTAAATTAAGACTAACGTTAGGTATTATAAATCAATTATTTTATAAGACTAACATTATTATAAATTAATGCTAAACATAGTAAACATATATCGAAAAGCAGTACAAGGATCGATCCACATTCGTACGTAGTGCTCTGATGTTTCACTAGGCTCGACTTGGCGGGGCCCTGCCGTGCCCCTAGATATAAAATTGTCAGCGGGATGAATAACAATATATACAAATATTATTTTGTTGGTTTGTAAAATGTATTTAATTATATAAATTATTACAATCAATTAATAACCTAATAAATAAGTCCTTAACCACGAGTATTAGAAACATGTATTCCTAACCTACGTATAAAATTCAAGCGTTGAAATAATTTATTTATTTTATATTAAATAATACTATATATACAATAAATATGATGTAGCTTAAGAGACTATTCGGTTAAACGACTAATTTCAAGAACTAAAATTAGGTATTTGAAATTGTAATTTTTTTGGTGTTAGATAACCGAAGTTTCATGTGGAAGCCTATCGGATATCAAATTTTATTGTGCATTTATGTATTGTATAAAATCAGGCGACAATTACATTCAGCTTCGTCATTCGTGCTACGCAAACAAAGTTGCGGGCAAAAGCAAGTTTAAATTTTGTAATCGCTGTAAAATGCGAAATATAAAAATTTTGAAATGTAGTCGAATGAATGACATTTTATCACACACATTTACGTATATGTGTAATGTGTATGTTGTAGTGCGAATATTCCACAATACTTCGACCGCATATTATAATAATATTATTTTTGCATTTTATTATTTAAACCCTCCATGAAAAAAGCACAAACTTGGAATATACATTCTTCATGACTTAATAATATTGAATACGTGAATTTTATTTAACGATTATGTGTTTTTGGAGCGCTTTTAGCTTAGGGAATCTAAAAAACTTAATTTCTCGAATCGCAGTCGCTTAATGTGGCACAAAATTTGGAATTAGGATTATTTTAGTGGTCTTAAACAGAAAATAGTCGTTTATCACACTTTAGAATTTTTGCCGGTACTGTTTTCAAAAAATGACCCTAAGTCATTTTTTACTGGACGAAAACGACGCAAATTAAGTCTCCATACTCTGGAAGCTGTCCCAGTTAAGATACCATTAATATTTTAAACTTTAAATCAATATTGCCACTTTTATAGCCATATAAAAAAATCAACCACAAATAATGGAATTGCTGAAAACGCAGTGGGCAGAAATGGCACAAAACTTAATGATAAGCTCCCCAGGGACTACTTTATCAACACACAAAAATTCAGCGACTTTAGAATTTTTTCCACTTACCACCTCGAATACGCCTAGCGCGACCCGTCTAAAGACCTAGGTGTCGTAGATACGTGCAAAATATTTAAGAATATGAATTACACTAGGTACTACCGAACAAGTTCCCGCTCGACCAGGCATAAGATGAAAATCTCTCAACAGTGCCGTTGAATAGTGGACTCGCAAACATACTCACGTGTAAATACGTAGTTCAACCTCGTCTGCAGTCTGTGCGATTACTTCCTTTGCGTTTAAATATTGCAAAGGTAAATGTTTAGAGACTGGTCGAGCGGGAACTTTGTCGGTGGTACATTGATTTCGCGAAACGCTATATACTTAGCAGATAATTTGATAATACTACAAAATATTTAAAAATTCGCTCCACTTCTAAGACAAGACAACGTCTGCGGTATAGAATGACACTCTCAGCGACATCGCGAGACGAATTAATTCAGCCAGCGCGGTGAGCGGTGAGCGCGATTCTTCCGTAGTGCTCATTTGTCACACACCATCAGCGAAACCAGGTCAGCCATAGATCATCGCATGGATGGATGGGGTAGGTATGAAATATGAAGGTGCATTGTGCATGTTCACAAATTATGTGCACGGCGAGTGTTCCATTGGTGATGCAAATGTATTTACAATATCATGTACACTGTATAGTCGTAGGCACTTTTAAAGATATGTGCCAACATTTCGAAGATATGAAGTAAATAATGCGACATGAAAAACTTTCCTGTTAATAGAGAAGATGCATTTGTTTTAAATCAGCAAAATTCTTATACTTACCGATATAAACTGAAAAATGCAAAAAGTACAGCAATTAGTGCTAAATTAAAAAGTTACAGGTTTTAAAAAAGCGATGAATTTTTTTACTTCGATTGCAAAACGAAAATTACTGTACAAATCCTTGTGTATTTTTTTGTTATTACAATGATATACATAAACGCAGTATTTAAGTTAATAAAATCAATTTTGTATTTATTTTCATACATTTTCGTTGTGACATTCCTGCTACATTTTTTGTATAGAGCGTGTTTGGTGCTCTCCAACGATTTTGTGATGACTGTATTTCGTCAACGATTGATCGTAGATATGCTATGACAATATTTCCTGGCTTATTATGTACTTTTCGAAAAGCCAATAAAAAATATGCATCTTCTCTATTCATATCAGATACGCAGTGTGACACTTTTCTTTGAAAATGTACGTACCTATATAGATAGGTACGTACATTTTCAAAGTAATTATAATACCTATAACGAGCACTAACATAGGTTAGTGCTCGTTATAGGTATTACGTAGAAATGCTGGTTCAAAGTATTTCAATCTATATCTATGTTACTTTAATAATTATTACTACTAGCGTAACGTCGGTGTTAAATGAATGCGGATTGGAAGAAAAATAATAGCGCCCTGTACACGTAATGTTCGGACCGTGGATAGAACTGTGTTCCAAACCGCGGAGGGAGCTGACAGAGCTCCCTCCGCGGTTTGGAACACAGTTTGGTCTTAGGATTAAACTGTATGTCGTGCTAATTACGAAAAATGTCTCACGGCTTGGACTGCCGGCCGGCGCCTTATATGATACGTCAAAATAGTCATAGCACATGGTTTTAACCTTTGAGTATCGTTTTAACTGTGGAAAATGTGTTGCCATTGACATGCAAGATCGACATACGTGCATTTCTCGCGGTCGTATGCCGAGTGCGAGTTTTTCAAATGTCATCGAATAAATTTACCATCGCGTTAATCGAATAAACTTTATCCTTCACGAGTGTCAACAATGTATTTGTGCTAAGCTTGTGCTAAGTGTGAGTTTTTCTTTTGACATTCAATCGTGAGCACGTTTGGTTGTTAACTATGAATTTGTATGTGATTTGTACAGCGCCGTCTAGTTGTGAAGGCGAGAAACAAAACATGTTAGTACGAGTTGCAATTTTGACATTTCGAGTCTCTAACTATGGCGAATGAGACCCTTACGCTGAAGTAAAGTTATCACTTGGGTTTTTCGTAGTGAGATCGTGAAAGAGGAAGAAAAATTTGCTGATTTATTAAAAAAATAATTCATAAATGTGGCAAAACTCATGACCGGACCCTCTTTTTTCGTCAGGAGAATGTTGTTTGTTTGTTTGTTTGCATTGAATGGGCACCGAAACTATTGGACCGATTTTGATGAAATTTTGCAGAGATATAGAGTAGAACACGGGGAAGGACATAGACTCGGTATCGCGGAAAATTGTACGGTTTCCACGAGATTAACGAAACGAAGGCGAATCTGTTTAAAATTGGTCCGGCTGTTTCAAAGATTAGCCGGAACAAACAGACAGATAGACACAATTTTCAAAAATTGATTTTGGGTGAGAAAAGTATGTTAACTTATAAAGTAAAGTAAACTGTGAGATTCCTCAACTACGTATTTATGATACTTTATTTATACGGAACCCTTGGTGGGAGAGTCGGAATCGTTATTTTGATGAAAGTACCCTAAATATGGTTCGTTCGCACGAAGGGTGTTCATAATTGTTCGTGTGACGGGCATCGTTAGAGCCGTAGCAGAGCGACGTAGTATTGCTACGACGCGCCGCTACGACTTGCTACAACATGCTACACCAGGGTGGGTGCTATACTTGATAGTGTAGTCTCAGGTACACACACACACACACACATAAGTTACAGAATACCGTGGACAACTGGACACAATAATTTTATTTTTAGGGTTCCGTATTCAAAGGGTCAAAACGTGACCTTATTACTGAGATTTCGCTGTCTGTCTATCTGTCCGTCCGTCTGTCTGTCACCAGGCTGTATCTTCTTAACCACGTTAGCTAGACAGTTGTTTCACGATATAGATGTTTATGTTGCCGCTGTAACAAAAATACTATAAACAGATATAAATTTTTAAGTAAGAGTAGAAGTTAATTCTACAAGGTCTACTGGGACCAAAATAGAACTAGGTGTGCCACAAGGGTCAAATTTAGGCCCGTTTCTATTTCTCATCTATATAAATGACCTTCCTTATCTAGTTAAAGATAAGCATGAGATAGTACTCTTTGCCGATGACACTTCACTAATTTTTAATGTGAAGCTACGACAATCAAATTATGACGAGGTAAATAGTGCTCTCTCAAAAATGGTACATTGGTTTAATGTTAATAATTTACTTTTAAATTCAAATAAAACAAAATGTTTAAAGTTTAGCCTCCCAAATGTTAGGCAGGCACAAACCAATATACTTACTATTAAATTATGAGAAAATGAACTTAGTGGACACCACTGTATTTCTAGGAATAACACTAGATTGTAAATTACAGTGGGGTCCCCATATTGCAAATCTGGCAGATATGCAGTCAAAAAAATTAGAGAAATTACCGATGAGGACATAGCGCGGCTAGTTTATTTTAGTTATTTTCATAGTATAATGTCATAATATGGCATCCTTCTATGGGGAAACGCTGCGGACATTAATACAATATTTGTGCTACAGAAGCGAGCTATACGTTCTATTTATAAGATGTCATGTTTTGAATCTCTGAGAGAAAAATTTAAAGAAATAGGTATTCTGACCGTTGCTTCTCAATACATTTTGGACAATGTGTTGTATGTCAGAAAGAATTTAACGAATTTTAAAAAGAAAAGTTACACACATTGTAGGAATACTAGAAATAAGAACAAGTTAGAAATACCAGTGATCAGACTTAGTAAAGTAAGTAAATCTTTTAAAGGTCAATGTATACGCCTTTACAATAGAATCCCAGAAAATGTTCAAAATCTTTCCATTAATAAATTTAAAAAAGCTGTTAAAGAACGTTTGTGTGCTAAAGCTTATTATAAAGTCAGTGATTTCATTAACGATTGCACACCTTGGGAATAAGATGGCCCCATGCAAGGCTGCTTTTATGTACTTAATTATGTTCTATGTACTTATGACTAATGTTATATAGATTAAGTTACAACATTGTAAAAATATTTATTGAAAAGAACAATTTTCCCATCTTTTTGCTAAAAGGTGGCCCCGTGCGAGTTTCTTACGCCGGTTCTTCTCGCCGGGCTAGTTTCCGAACCGGTAGTAGGCATTATGTAGGACAATTCCATAAGCGTTATATTATAACCTACATGGAAATAAAAATTTTGAGTTTGAGTTTAAGGGGAGCACTCATACAACAAACGTGTTTTTTTCGTTTCGGACGCGAGTCCCATTTCCATCGTGTGTGAGTCGTTACTTCTCAATTCTCATTAAAAAAGGTAAACGGTATATCATGTAAAGTTTACCTTTTATAAATAATAGGTAATAGCTAGAAATATGTTTTATTTGTACCCGTTATATTCCTAAATTGTATATCCAATCTATCCATACTCGATTAGGAAAGTCTCTATTCAACGAGTAATTTTCATTTAAAAATAATTAAAACGTGATTCAGACATACTAAGTATATGCAATACTTATCGGAAGATGTCCTACAGTCCTACACGCTAAGTAAATAAGGCTTAAGTGAACACCGCGCTCGGCCGCCCGGTCACGCGCACGCTATTTGTCCTGCTCAAGTACTTGGGGTGACGCTGGCCGTTTTTTGTTCGTATGTTGTCATTTAAAAAATACAATATGCGAACAACCCGTTCGAGATTTAAAAATTAAAATCAAGTGCTATTTTTAATAATATTCCTTTTTGTGGGAATGTATCTGAAACTTTAATATTAAGTTCCCACGTCAGTCAATTTTGTTTGATTTTAATTTAAAATTCACCATATTGATATCCAGACATAAATTAACAATAAATGATAAATGCCTCTATATGTATACACAATAAATTTTAAGAGACTAGACAGTTAAGTCTACCTAAGAAAATCAAAGTACCTACTCATTGAACTAATAGAAGTGTTAAATATAAGCAAAGAAATTCAAAATCCTTACTATAATATTATAAGTGTGAAAGTGAGTTTGTTTGTTTCTCTTTCACTTACAAAACTACTTAACCGATCATCATGAAAGGTACAGATATAAAGTAGACCACGTAGAAGGCCATAGGCATGTACGGTTCCTGCGGGATCTCATCTGTTTTTAAGCGCACGAAGTTGCGAGCATGATCTAGTGATTTTAAAACATTTATTAAAATATTTCAGATTTCTTTTTCAAATCCGTGATTATAATGATTGAAATACATTATGGAAGTATAAAAGACCCAAGTAGCCTATCTCCATAGCTCATGAGTATCCCCAGCCACGCGGCACAAGTTATTTAAGATTTAGCACTAATGTCTCCCTTATAACAACACTCATCACTGGGATTTCTATTAATAACATAGGGTGAGTAGTTTTATTCTATTGTTAGCTGGTCACCCACTGTGAGAAAAATGAAACAAAATACTGATGATTTGTTTATGATTTAAAATAAATATTGCTCGGAATTGTTGAACCCGCGAATATAATTAACTATTCGTAGCGCGCCTAAATGAAGTAACTGTCTTATACATTTTCAAGTTTAAATTTTAGGGTTCGTTTGCCATAAAAATGTGTAAATTTTATGTATGGAATGTGATAGAAATATTCACATTCTGTTAAACCAACACCTACTGTTATTATTATAGTAATTATACAAACGGAAGATAGTGGATAGGTACCTAAAGTAGTGTGCGTAACTTTTTTTTTTTTTTTTTTTAACACCTTCCTCCTCATAAACTTTAACCAAGTTAAATATCATACTCCTCGTTCGCACATTTCTCGGAAATTAAACATATTATTTATAGCTTATATTATACGAGTACTATATGAAACTACAGTGCTTTTAATTGTTAAATAAGTTAATTGTAAAAATATATTTTGTGTTGTAAAAAACTTGAAATTTAGCAGCATCTATTTATCATCATTTAAATTATTATATTATTATCTACCTATATCAAATGACCACTGGATCACGGAGGCTGTCAAGAGCAAGAGCTTGGCACTTGACTCGGAGATCGTGGGTTCGATTCCCTCATTGGAACAAAAAAAAGTTGTATCCATGTTTGGTTAGGACAATGCAGGCTGATCACCTGGTTGTCTGATAAGAAAACTAATCCATGCGTCGGATGGGCATGTAAAAATTCGGACCTGCGCCTGATCTCTCGCTAGTCATGTCAGTTATCTATTCCACTGAGTTATAAGAGTAAAGGAAGAGAGAGTGCTCTTGTCTACAGCACACACTTAGGCACTGTAATATTACTCCTGCGTAAGAAACCGGCCACCGTCACCGAAATCGGTGTGGGGAGTTATTATTATATCAAGTAATTTTTTTACAAGCTACTATTGTTTCAACTATGTGGTTAGTTCATGTAACCTCCCACGTGTTAAAAATGAAAATCTATTAAAATCATGACAGCGCCCATAGAAATTTCATTCGTTACGATTACGTCGCTGTCAAATGTCAGGAACAGCTAGGATTGACAGCTAGACCCACTGGAGAACACCGTAGAACGTAGACTATAGAGTGAGGCAGGAACCGACTATAATCCTGGCTACAGACGTTCTTAATTTGACATTCTTTAAGAACGCAAATTCAGTTTGAAAGCAACGTTTCCATATAAAACACGCATATCCCACACACGTGCTTAATCTTTCTGATTCTTAAAAAAGATGTTCAAGAAATGTATGAGGCCTGGGCCAGCCCTACGTACAGTATATGTAAATATAGCTACATAATATAGTAACCGTTTCCTATTCTTTATTTTGTTTAATTTCACTTCGTTTCCATGTACATTTAGATTAACTTTGTCAAGGAGAGCAAATCAAAGTAAAATAAAACATGGCGGATCAGATCAGAAATAACTAAAGAATGTAATTTTGTCAATGACATGACTTTTGACAAAGAAAGACGTATGACATTCAAGACGACGTCTCTTCGTAAAACTGTCTACTACGTCAAAAGTCAAGTCAAAACAACTGTCATGGCCGCCCTAAAAATAGTGTTCTCGCAATAAAAAACTCTTCAAATAATCATTTTTGTACGCATGTACCCTTCTTCAAATTAATTTTTTCGTATTTTTATGATATTCCCATATTTTTTTCCTATTTACCTATGTAGTGTACATAGAACTGGCCCAAAATCAAACATCTCTTTTCAGTTAGAACTTTAAGAATGTCAAATTAAGAACGTCTGTGGCCAGTCTCAGTGTGTGTGTGACATTATGACATGGTGTCTGAATATTGTCTATGGATTAAGATTCTTAAATTCAGGAAGGAATTCAGCACGTCTGTGCGTGTCTGCCAGGCCAATGTGTTCTAAGACACAATCTCATAAGTGTGCCACGTTACCTGTGAAATCAATAGCTATGTAAACGAGGTCAGTTTCGGGCATTTTCTAACGTTGTAATGTCACGTGGGTCGCTTCGTAGCTCCACGCGCCGCCCCTCGGCGCGGCGGGCGCGGATTGGACGCGCGACGCCCAGACAATTAACTCCCCCAGCCCCCTCACACTCACTCTTGACATTTTAATGTTTACTATCTTGCTTAAACGAATTAATTTTTGGTATATTTTTGATTAGGTTGAGATTCGATGCCTAAAAATTATTGTTAGAAATACAAGTGAATCGTAAAATACATTGATTTTCATTATTATGACCTTTGTAATTTAAAGTAAAATTATTAAAGTTGTAAATGTTATTTTCGAATGTAGTTGTGAATTTTCTGCATTCGATGTTTTGCTTCGTATATTATTTTTTACGAATACTTTTAAATACTACTTAATAATAATAATATTTTTTTGTTTAATTCCATATAATACAACTTAAACATATTTAAATGCTAAATTATTTAAAACGAAAATAAAACAGAAGTAATATTAGTACAGGTAGTTTTCGCGTCGGGTCAGCGCTACTGAACCCACAGGTCGCACGGTCAGATTCACCGTCACCGATATCGTGACAATGTAGCCTGTGGACCGGGTACAAGATGGGACCGCGTCTGTCTCGCTCGCACCTCACCCCCGCCATACTTGCGTCCCGCTCGGGGGTGGGACTGGATGTAATCAGGGGATGATGTGACTCGCGATCTCCGCAGCGGCTTCAAAGATCACAATTATCAGACCAGTCTGTCGAAAGCCGCGGCTCCGTTGCGAAGTCAAATTAGACAAGTCATCGGGATATCTCGATGATGTTACCTTTATAGAATTAAATTAAAAATATAATGTTAAAGCTATAAAATATATATAAAAATTATTCACAGTGTTATATTTAGTAAAATTAATTATAGAAAATATTTAAAAAATATTTTTGTGCGGAAATCAAGTGGTGCAATTTTTTAATCGGACTGTTATAATTAACATTCGAGCTGTCGACGTTTTGGGAAAAGCAGCGGGTGCCGGCCCCGGCCTTCCGTAGAATGGGAACAGGTTAGATTAAATTCTTATAAGTATAAAGTGTGTAATTAAATATTTTTAGTAATATTAATATTGAATACGTTATTACGTTATGTATTCAATAGTTCATATTTAGTACATAATATTACAAATAAGTTTTTTTTCTATTCATTATTACTTCTTATATAATATTTTATAGATACTCGTCTAAGACGTAGAGTTTACTGAAAAACATGCGACTTTTTTCTTTTTCGGTCATTTTATGTGTCTAATTATTATTTATAAAAGTTTGCTTTATCTGCTTCATCAATCTCACACAATAACGTTAAAGCCGCGCAATATCGGCATTAAAAAGTGATAAAATTACATGTAGCACGTGTATGAATGTTTTATTATGAGTAGGTAGGTTTAGAAGTAAGTCAGTAGCTTAAAAAGTAAGTTTCGCTGAAAAAGTTGTAGCACCGGAACATTGAAAGATTTAACTCACAATATAATTTTATATCACTCTATTTAAATCTAATAATAATAGTCTTTGTAATGGTGATTTATTTTTAAAAATGCTTATTAAAAGTAACTTTGTAGCTAAGTTAAAAATGATTTTTTTTTGTTAGTAGCTAATACCTATTTCATTGCATGCCTTGTGTAAGTGTTACCTAAATCTTATATTTATTCATGATCTTGAATTATTAAAAGATTTTAACTTGTATGATTTAGATTGTAGTGACTATAGCGTGTATAAGCTCTTGATACTCCGTAATCCGATTAAAGTTAATAACGTCGCTGTACTCTAGTAGGTATAAAAGCGCCTTATGACTTGTCCGTAGGACTAGGAAGTTCGAGGCTAGAAGACTAAGGTTTACAGTTGATCAACTTTGCCGCGCAGTTCACTGCAGTGTAGTTCCATTGCCGCTTAGTTCTTGTTGTCTCATATAATTTCATATAAAGAATATTTTGGCGCGTAGTGTCGCTCAGTTCCGCTGCAGTGCAGTTCCGCCTAGTGCGGTCCTACCTTAAACTTTAAACCAAAAAAATATGCGTCATGACGCTAAGTTCCGCTGCAGTGCAGTTCCGCCTAGTGCGGTCCTAGCTTTACATAGAATAAAATTTTAAATGTTGTGACAGATTGACAAACGTCAACGTGTATTATCAAAATTGTATAGCTATATCAAACGCACGGTAGTGTGTAATAATAATTTGAGTCAGTGTGTAGTTGTTACTATTATTAATTTTATGTATTTCCACACACACATACTTACCAACAAAATTTCATACTCTTCCGGTTGCACAATTCTCGTAAAACTGAACTCTTGTTTCACCTATTAATATAATAATTACTGGATTAATATTAACGTATTAGATGTTAGGTTATATGGCCGTAGCTATACCAAACATACTAGAATATGACGTGTTATTGAACTAGTTGGCAACTTGTAACTAATTAATTTTTGTCGTAACTTACAAATCCGGTAAAATTGAAACTTGGTGACAACCCTGTTAATTATTCATTAAAGTTAGCGAATGTATTGTAGAGTCAGTGGAACGCAACAAATCCTCCTCGGATGTTACTTTGGGACGATCCTAAAACTTCCCTTCGTAGCCCTTGTGAAGATTTTCGATATACAGAGTGATATATTTTGGTAATTTAATTAAATTTTCATTTATTATTTACGCTACATAATATGTAATAAAATTAACTAATTCATAGATATCTGTATTCTCTTTATACAGAAATAACATAACCAAGAGCACGTCTCTCTAATTTCGTTTAAAATCATGTATCAATACGAAAAATTGCAACCACCCCTAAAATATTATAATTAATTATTTTATAATACTAAAAGTAAATCTAATCTTTCTTATCTAATCGGAATATACACTACTAAATTTTGGCAATTTATGAATAAACTACCGAAGTTAGCAACGTCGGTCAGTCAAACAGACAGACGGACAGAGCGAAACTATAAGGGTTCCCCTTATAGTTTCGCTCCTTGTAAGTGCTTCGAAACGCTAAAAATGGGCTACAGAAGTAAAATAACAGAAATTGTTTAAAAATGCTAAGCCTGGCCAGTCTTGGTCGAGTTGTCTACTGGTACCTGTAAGTGGCCGAGGTACCTACTATCGAACAAGTTACCGCTCGACCAGGCGTAAAATGAAAATAGCTTAACGGCGCCGTTAAACCGTGAGAGAACATAACTCACGTGTAAATCAATAGATAGTTGGTTGTACTGTGTCTGCAGTTGTTGCGGTCACTTACATTATGGTCAACTGGTCGAGCAGGTACTTTGTCGATATGAAATTAATTTAACTTATAATTTATAGAGTCTACGCAGATGTAATCGCAGGAAATAGCTGTTATAAACATTATGATTCGTAGTAGTTTGTTTCTATAATTAAGTACTACGAATTTAAATAGATGTATAATATGTGTTATTTATTGTATTTACCCAGCTCTTATTTGGGTAGAATTGCATCATACCCGCATGTCTTGTGTCAAGTCGGCAAAGTTTGGGCCAAACGCAAGGTATAGAAATTGACATATTAGAATATGGTAATTCAATAAAAGATAAATAATGTGTAAAGTCTTTAAGACTTCATAATATATTTCGGATATCTTACGGCAACATAGTGCAGAAAAATTACGAAAGACGAAAATGTTAATAAAAACTAAAAGTCAGTACCTATAGTACCTACCTAATTATGTCTTAAAATAAGAATTAATAAACATTCCAACCTTCATCTCTGTGGCTCAGTGGTTATCGTGTGGCACTCAAGCTGAAGGTCGCGGGTCGAATCCCGCCAAGGAACAAAAAGTTTTCTGTGTTCCCAGGGCAAATTTCGACCATAGGGCAACCTTTAGTTATTATTAATTAGCAACAGCCTGTATAGGATTACTGACAAAAGCTTGGAAATTCGAAGGAGCCATTCGTCACCAATTCGTCACAGACTCAGTCCCACATCATAAACTTCAGATCAACATAGACAATGTGTGCTCAGAGCTTACTAGTTTCTCCTTGTTAGTCAATTAGCTTTGACGGTCTGTATTTTCCTTTTGATATGTAGGTATATCAAAAGGAAAATACAGACCGTCAAAGCTGTCAACTAGGTATATACCTAGTTCTTAAATATTATAATCCTTAATATTCACCAGGGAACCCGCCTACCTAAATTAATTTCCGAGTAGTTGTTACAAATAAGGGTGTTTATTTTCCAATAGTACTGTTTACGATTTAAAATAATCAAGTTACCTTTCTCTACTAATGATAATAATTTATATCAACTTCACGGGAATAAAAATAAATACCAAGTCCTTGAAATAACTGATTTGCTAACGAACTCTGTAGATCATGTTGACGAGAGAACTATACATTTTTTCGGAATTTCTGAGACCTAGGTTATGACCTATCTGTGTGAGAAACTTCCACCGCTTAGCATTTTGCGTTAAGGTGTGACTAACACATATCTATATTATAACCTCACAAATTTCAACATCCATTTTAATATAGATTTATTAGCTAGTTTATTAAGAAATCTATAATAATATAATAAAAGGAAATGTTTGTTTGTTTGTTTGCATTGAATAGGCTCTGAAACTACTGTTTCGATTTTGATGAAATTTAGCAAAGATAGAGTAGACCACGAGGAAGAACATAGGCTACTTTTAATAAAATCGCACGAAATCGCGTGGAACATCTAGTCTTGCTATAAAGGTTTATGTAGACTTGTATAAGCGAGTGTGGCATTTCACACGAGTGGTATTTGTCGCGATTATGTTGGTTCGATGCCCGGGGTCTCACGCACCGATGCCCTCGTGCTCGCCCCTCACCCTTGCCTAGGTAAATACATCTTATACTAATTAAAAACTGACAAGTTATTATAACACAAAATATAAGTGAAACCGAAAACTTTCATTCTTTCACAAATTAAGGCGTGATTCTAAGTCTGAAATCCCCTTTCAAAGAAACTTATTTTATTACATACTAGAGTTGCGCGCGACTTCGTGCGCGACAAAAGGAAATCTCGCAGTAACCGTACATTTTGCCGCGATAAAAAGTAGCCTATGTTCTTCCCCGTGGTCTATATCTGTGCGAAATTTCATCAAAATCGGTCCAGAAGTTTCGGAGCCTATTCGATGCAAACAAACAAACAATCTTTTCCTCTTTATTATATTAGTACAGATAAAATTATTAATAGGCCTTTACTTAGCTATTATATTAAATTGAATAAAGAAGTTGTATCGTAAAAAAGATGACAACGTCTACAAAATTAATTCTGATGGTTAGAAAGAATATGTATCGGTTTATGTAATAAAGAGTTATTTTAGAAAAAAATGCGTGCTGTCGTTGACAAGAAATTTATTCTTTTGAAAGAAAATCCTTTTGAAATTGTAAAAGAGATAATTACGACACTTCACGGCTTTTCTTGAAGGCCCGAAAGACGATCTGTAAAGTCGTCTAAGTCCGTTTCAGCGAAAAAAAGATCTCTTCCACAAAAAGGCTTCGCTGTGTTAAGCCCAGCTCGCGTTTACACCGTTACGCCATTTCTAATTTAACATAAATTGCGTATATATACTTTATTCTTATTATATATAGTATATGTACTAACTACTAAGTCAAAATTTATTACATAATCATTAATGAAGAGAAAGAAAATTCAATAACAAACTTTGATTTTATAAATTAGTACCTACATGGGACTACAAGCTTTGCTCGGAGTTTCAGTACAACGTTAAAATAATAATAAATATAAAATAGGAATCACAAAAAATATATTCGTCACATCGGGGCCTTTAGTCAAGATGCATTCGATCCCATATCCTTGGGATATGGGATCGAATGCATCTTGCCTAAAGGCAATGGATTCGAACCCGAGCCACGAATATGTCAACGACGCAAAAAACCCGATGCTAATCAAGTCGTTAACCGGATTTGAAATCGAAATCACATAAATCCAAGGAATTTGTAAGTATTATTATAATACTTACAAATTCCTTGCATAAATCTTATTAGGCGACACATCATTTAAAAATGTGCAGTTTTCCAGGTTAGACCTAGTACGATTTTTCTTCCACAAAACTCCCTGCATATTAAATTTTATGGAAATACTTGCAGCCGTTTCCGAGATTCCGATTACCTATACTAATAAAATAAGAGGAAAGGTTTGTTTGTTTGTTTGTATTGAATAAACTTCGAAACAACTGAACCCATTTTGATGAAATTTGGCCCATATATAAAAAAACCACCCGGAATGGCTTAGATTACTCTTTATTGCGGCAAAATCTACGGTTCCTTTGTTTTGCGCGCACGAAGTCGCGAACAACATCTAGTATATTATATACTAGGTTGTGCGCGCGACTCCGTGCGTGCTGAAAGTAATTCCGCGGGAAGCGTACATTTTACCGCAGTAAAAAGTAGCCTATGTCTTTCGCCGTGATCTACTCTATATCTGTGCCAAATTTCATCAAAATCGGAATAGTACTTAGTTTCGGAGCCTATTCGATGCAAACAGACAAATAAACTTTTCTTCTTTATTATATTAGTATAGACAAGATTTGCTTGTTTAAAGTATAAGATTTAATGTCAATCAAATGTACCTAATATTTTACTTTATTATTTCATTTCGCCTTTCGGTCTATTTACAATGTTTAAAAAAATTCAGTCGTCTAGCCTATTTATTTCTAAGGAAATCACTGAAAACATTACAGTACTGTGTAAATGTATTTGTTGATTCAGAGCGTTAAGGAAAAGGGTCTGAAGGGATGGTCGGAGTAAACGCAACAAAAACACCACCGTTATTAGCGAGATTGTTGTAATCTGACTAATCTATTTTGTAAGGGAGACCATGAAAATCAAAGTACTTAGAAGCATCAATCGATTAAAAGATACTTTTATGTGGGTGTATATTACCTAAGTATATAAGATTGTTTAAATTAAAATAAGGACGATCGCTGGAGTTATTTTATAGTGCCTAAGTGTGTACGCAGTACACAAGAGCACTCTTTCTTTTACTCTGGTAACCCAGTGGGACGGATGACCAACACGACTCGAGATCAGGCGCAGGTCCGACTTTTTACATGCCCATCCGACGCATGGATCATCTTTCTTGTCAGACAATCAGGTGATCAGCCTGCATTGTCCTAAACAAGCTTGGAAAAAACATTTTGTTGTTCCAATGCGGGAATCAAAACCACGACCTCCGAGTCGAGAGCCAAGCTTTAACCACTAGACCACGGAGGCTGTTAAGCTTGTGTATATTTACTATGGTTCTGGTGTAGTACAGTGAGGGCCTTTTTCACAATATTCTATCAAGTGTCGGATAGCTTATTCGAAAGTTTTGTCGCTGCCTACTTTATATCGAGCTACAGAGATACAACATACAAATAATCCATCTGGCACTTATTAGTCGATTATGAAACAAACAGACATATCTAAATATATAAAAGGCAAACCTTACTGACTCATCTATCAACGCACAGCCGAAACTACTGAACGGATTTTGCTGAAATTTGGCATAGATATAGATAGTTGTAATGACGTAGGCATCCGCTAAAAAAGGATTTTAAAAAATTCGCCCTCTAAGGGGGTGAAAAATGGGTTAAAACTTTGTATGGAAACAAAACTCCACGCGGACGAAGTCGTGGGCAAAAGCTAGTACAGTAATAATATGTAAAAATCCATTAAAATATAGACTTATTGCAATGTTTACAAAATAGGTCTATAAATAGGCCTACGTAAATTATATTATAAGTCTAGTGTTACTTACCTGGGCTATTATTACGAATCTATTAACACCTCATTTATTAAAATCAGATTAATAGTTACACTATGGTGGAACAAACAAACATACATACACTGCCAAAATCATTATCCTTCCCTTTTTTTGCTAGTCGGGTCGACGAGCAGCAAGCAAATAGCCTAACGTCTAACCGAAAGACTTGATATATATAGATTATTATTTACTATGTTAATTGATGCAATGCAATACGTAATAATGTGTACTGTGTGCAGGGGATCGGCTTCTGGACATCCCGTGCAATGTGTGTGGCGACCGGAGCTCCGGGAAACACTATGGCATCTACAGCTGCGATGGTATGTAGCTACTACAAGTATGTTATTGACGTGAAACATCTTATACGGGGCTCACCGTCTCTGTTGGCATGGTGATGAATCAAGGGGCTACGTCTACATAATATACCTAGTCTGATTCACAAGATCCATTTCAGTGAATTTCTGTCCAAGGGCACCGAAAATTATGACCCAGGGCTCATTCGATTTGGAATGACCTCTAGAAAGAAACTTTTTGAAAAATTTCAAGAGGGGCTCGAAAAATTTACAAAAGTTGTAAACAATTTAGTAAAACAAAAGGGGTATGGTTTTTTGAAAATATCTCGGAAACTGTTAAAGATATTCGAAATTTGTAAAAAAAAAATCCTTAAAGGAAAGGAAATTGGAGGAAATTTCCTAAAAAAAAGTTCCATCTTCCGGAACTCTATCACCAATAGCGCTAAATATAACTATTTAGCGCTAGCGGGTGATGCGCCGCGGCGCGCGGAGCGCAGGTCCGTACTATCAGTCAGCGTAATTTTTCGAGCCCCTCTTGAAATTTACAAAATGTTTCTAGAGGTCATTCCGAATCGAATGAGCCCAGAGGCTCTAATTAAGATGCATTCGATAATTTCGACGGTGAAGTTCGTAAACAAAATGTATGAGATTTAACATAAGCATCGCAAGCGATATGTCACTTAACGATGACTTATGTCAAATCTCATACATTTTTGATTACGAAGTTCGCCGTCGAAATTATCGAATGCATCTTGACTAGAGGCCCTGGATCATAATTTTCGGTGCCCTTGGACAGAAATTCACTGAAATGGATCTTGTGAATCAGCTTGATAATCTATTAGTAATAATTTTGCCTAGTTTCGCGGAACATTCTGTTGTTTTACCTTTTGCTGTCATAGATTTTGAAATATGTGACTATGAGTATTAAAGTACATCTCATTATACCATTAAGAGCTTCTCTCCTTATACAAAGTGCATTGTACACAGGGTGTTCTGGTTTCTTCAAGCGGTCGATCCACCGCAACCGCGTGTACACGTGCAAGGCTGGCGGTGAGATGAAGGGCCGTTGCCCCGTAGACAAGACACACCGCAATCAGTGCCGTGCCTGCCGCCTCGCCAAGTGCTTCCAGGCCAACATGAATAAAGACGGTGAGTACAGAACTACAGAGGTACAGAGTGTAAAATACGCCCGCAACCGATGCCGCGACTGCCGTCACGCCAAGTGCTTCCAGGCCAACATGAATAAAGATGGTGAGTACAGAACTTCAGAGGTACAGAGTGAAAACTACGCCCCGCAATCAATGCCGCGCCTGCCGCCTCGCCAAGTGCTTCCAGGCCAACATGAATAAAGACGGTGAGTACAGAACTACAGAGGTACAGAGTGTAAAATACGCCCTGCAACCAATGCCGCGCCTGCCGTCTCGCCAAATGCTTCGGCCAATTTGAATAATGACACTAACTATGAGCTTCGTTACGAAGATGTATGTACCTATATAAAACGACGGTTGTAACTTAGACTATGAACGCTTACCATATATCTAAGCTACAGCTACGCGACATTGTTGTGTGTTAGATACAAAGAAGTTTTACAGTCGCTAAAGCTGTGCTACCGCGCGGCTACGTTATTGTTTCTTGTGTTGATCACTTTTTACGTTATTCATGCGTTGAAATACGTAAAAATTTTTAAATGCTCTAATCATAAGGGATAGAATTAGAATATTATAAACTGAAGGTAAATGTAAACCGAACGACCAAGTTACGATGTCTACGGTGGCGCTACGCCGTAGCATATCTGTAGCATTAAGCATATTGTAATTTTCACAGCGCCATAGTTTGGTCTTTCAACCATCTTATCGTCAAAAGTTTCGTAAAGTAAGAATCGGTTGATGGCCGCAAAAATTCTTAAACATATTTTCGTAGGCGTAAGCAATACACTAGTACAAATTATTATAAAACAAATGTCGTACACTAGTTTTGTTACTGCGCAATTGAAAATCCACTTTATAGTAAATCATAAGTATCTTTGTATATCTGATAGGTATCGCATTGTATAGGGACAGTATAATGGAACAATTTGTACGTGCACGGCGGGTGTCCTGTCCGCTCTGCTGAAATATTGGGTGAAATAAAACTAGCCGTCCTCTCACATCGTTGCCTGATCCTATCTGTCATTATGTCACTTCTATGGATCCAATATTGTCGGTGTTGTCAGCCTTTGTCGCTTTTATTTATTACGCCTGTCGATACAGTCGGGAACAAAAACATACGTTACATGAGGATTTTACATACGGTGTTTTTATTTGTTGGCAGATTTTTGTGTAAATAACATTGGAAAATCAATTTGTAGTAAACGTATAGTACCCCTATAGATATTTTACACTACTGTACTTATAATGAAGTGGCTAATTAATACTTATATATTTGTATTTACAGCTACGAACTTACAAACAGCTTAGCGTATATTACTTCCAATCAATTTAATAGTTTTTCGTCTTGAATGAAACTAATAAACCGGTAAACTATTTTGATGAATTCTCAACTAAAATATAATTTATTGTTGAGAATTGATCCAAATCTGTTTAATTAGGGTTTCGTTACATTGAATATTCATGGAGGCCGTGTCGGCCGTAAGTCGGGCTTCATCACTCATGTGACGGAGCTTTGCCGCTCTCGCCGGGTTCACGATAAAATATTTAAGCAGGGCTGTCACCTTCAGGCTTTTAAATGACAATTAATTATTAACTGCTTGATAGTGCATGACCTTATTAACTAGTCGTGTTACAGAATGTACGGTGTAGCATGTAGATTTCGTTTATGTGATACCCATGCGATGGTTCTCTAGCTCGTATTAAGTATCCAGATACAAAACATGTTGCATGTAAATTTCTCTACTATATTAAATTGGCCTTGCCTATTGTAAGCTTGCATAGGCTTTGTAATGAATCCTGTAATTGGTTAAAAAGCCTCGCTGATCATAATTCTACGTGTTCTGTGTTGTGCTTGTTTTTCTACACCCAGTATTACAAAGAGGAAAGATTTGCTTGGTTGTTTGCATTGAATAGGCTTGCAATTGAAACTACTGGACCGATGTTATTGAAATTTGACACAGATGTAGAATAGGCAACGGGAAAGAATATCGGCTACTTTTAATCCTGGGAAAATGTACGGTCCCCGTAATATTTTATTTTTTCTTGTACGAAATCGCGAGAAGGTTCTCGAACCCGTTGAAAAGCCTTGCTGGACGGTCAAGTAATGGCTGTTTTATATACGTTTCAATGTTACATATTAAACCAGTTTCTTGTATGCTGTAATATGTTTCGTATATAATATACACTGAAAATATACTGCCACATAGCCCTACCCCGGCGAGAACAGTTGCGGTCTCGCCGCAGGTGCTCGTCGCTAAATTATTCAGGAGCATCACTTTGTGCCGCCGCGGCCCGGATTACCTTTATATGTTTACTCGCGCGCAATTATACGCCCTCACGAAACTTACCCACCACAGACTCCAAGTTCTACCCTCAAATCACTAGATGTACCTATATGTCTGTCATTATTTACATGTAAAGATATTCCTTGAGTTGTAATTAGTTCTGTTAAATCTATAATGTGACTGGTATCAAAGGCGTAAGGATTAAGGACAGACTATTGCATACATTTACCATAAAAATATCTACAAGGAAAAATTGCCCCGTCCCGTCTCCTGAGAATGGATCGAACTATGATGTAAGCGATCGAATTAAAGCTTGTAATGACTTGTGTAACATGTTAACAGCCTTAAATTTGAAATAATCATGAAATACCACATTTACTTTCATCACAACAATTGATATTATTCTACTTTTACCTTTAATATTATATCTGGTTTATCTTTTCTACTCCTTTGTATTTACGCAGCCTTTTACATTGTCAAAATATGTGAAATTTTAAGTAGTTTCTTCTAATAGTAGTATAAAATTATAGTATGTAATAAACAAAGGGAAACACTTTTATTCTTTTCAGCGCAAAATCTGCGAAAATCAAACACGCACGCATGCACGGCACACAAATTGTATTTATTGTATTTTTAGTTTAGAAACTTAAAATCAATCACTTCGTTTAGCAGCGTCGCGTTCGGCGACGACTTTTACGGAAATCTACTGCAAGTTCGAGGAACAGGTAAATTAATTATTTAGCCATCACTTTCTCGGGTACCAACCGCAGCTGAATTGTTCATGAACCGATAATGTTCTTCCCTTTTCCTTCAATTGTTGTAAAGGCGATAAAACTCTTGCTTTATTGAAATACTACCTTTTTCCCGCGGGTTTGCCCGCGTCAAATGGGGTTTAAACAATATTTTATAGCCTATTCGTAATTCTGATGTACTCGTTAATATGGGCGCGGGCGGAGTACATCAGCGACCACACAACCTACGTACATCGAGCGAGACCTATCGATAGTCGTAGACTCGTAGCACCGCGCGCCGTCGATCGTTTGATTTTTTCTAGCGCGTACTTTTTACCCGACTACGGCGAAGCCAAATAGAAGGATAATGAATTTCGCAGTCTATGTATGTATATATGTTCCCTCGTAGCGTCTAAACTACTGGGCCGATTTTAATAAATGAAGCGTCTATAGATTTGTAATGACGCCGCGGCGTAGGTAGGCTATATTTTTTATCACTAATTTGTATTTTGAAAATTGAGACCCAAAAAATTAAACCGAGAGTATCATTACGTGTTTGGTATCAAAAGAAAGGTCACATCACAAATATCACAATTATTTAACATAATTTTCGTGTGCTTGCACAAATATGTAAAAATACAAGTTTTAAATGCGGTCGTACAATACTTACGTACCTACTAACCCAGTTGTGCAATTTTCGAACATTACATAATATAAGACTATAAATATAATATAATTTATATATTATATATCTTTTTTTAACATCGTATTATTTATTCATGAACATTAAACTATACAGGTTAATATTAATCTATAGCCAGCTATTAAAATATTTACAAACTATAAAAGTAATACAAAAAAATAATAATTAATAACTACTCCAAAAGTTAAAAGGCTACAAAAAAAGAATATGCAACCACGTTGTCAACGTTCTAATCGCTAACAGTTCTAACACCATAATATTCACTGTAATAATTTATTACCGATAATATTATTTCTTTATGCACTTTAAAAAGAAAATTGTCGGAAGAATAATGTAGATAATTATAAGTATTTTTTATCAAGAAGCTATTTAGTAATAATTCTAGTAGTAATTATGTAAGACCAATATTACAAACAATATACTAGGTACTTTACAATTATATCTACGTCTAAAAATCTTCTTATAAAAATAATTAATACTAAAATATCACTTCCGTCTTTCCGTCTGATCAAATATACGTAATCCCCAATTTAACTTCACAGAATTAAATTAAAATTGAAGCAGCCATGGAGGAGGGGCTTCTACACTGACTCGCTCGCTTTTTCGTAAACTTTTTAAAAGTTAAGGGGTTTTAAATATCAAAAAGCTCTCGATTTTTCGTATCAAATATTTATAGTCCAAAAAATCGATTTTTAATTTTGCTAATATATTAACGTGTTACGTTTAAAAAAAATATGTTCAGTGTTTAGAAACTATAAGGATAATCTTTAAAATAAGGTAACTTTTAAGCGACTTTTGAAGCTTTTTAGAATTCCGCGGTATCTACTACAAAGCTTTATAATTTCGCTCTGTCCGCCTGTCTATTTGTCTGTCTGTCTGCCCTTTTATCTTGTATATCAATCAATATCAAGCAAAACTTCATGAACGAAATAGAACCCAAACAATTATTTTTAGAATTCTTGTCCGTATAATATGTTATCAGTTGTTTATACTTTTGTACGCGCTAATCTCAGAAATGACTCGATTTGAATACGGCTTTTATTACACTATTGCGTTTGGCTTTTGCTTTACTCTAAATTTTGTGTTATACTAACTATAAAATATAAAAGGCTAATTGATGATTGAGGCTAGAAATTTTAAATTTTGACGTCTCATAAATAGATTAAACTTGGTAGAGTTATAGATAATTTTACATCATAAATAATAATTATTTATATTTCAGGGGTATCTTCCTATAGGTATTTACATATTATTATGAAGTCGGAGTGATTATTTTCCATTTTTAATACAAAACAAAGGCGAGGTTACACGATTTTTTATAAAGCCAACCATTTTAGACAGTCGCCAAAGTGCTTTAAAATACAAGTATTTTTAAATTTAAAAGGTATAAACTTGTGATTTTCATGCTGATAACTACGTATTACTAAAAACTCTTAAAAATTATTTTGAGCGAAATCAGACAGTGACTTTTGAAGTTAGGTATTTAAAAAACTTTTAGAACGTTAATAGTCTTAATTGAATATTATATAAATATAATAAAATATTACATATTAATTAAATAGATTTAATTAAAATTTCGCTATTCTATTAATTGAACAGCTTAAATCCGTTTTAAAATTCACAAATAAAACATTTTACACAGCTTTAGGCAATTATCACGATAAAAACTTATTATGAAGTGTCATGAAGACGAGAACCGTGGCCGCCGTCGGCTCGACAAGGGGCAAACTTTTCAATTACCGCTATGCCATGTAACCCCGCAGCGGGTTAAATTAATTCTCTCCACTTCACAAAAAGATTCACCTTACTCCCCCCCTGCCTGCTACCCCTCGGAACTCCCCCTCAACCGAGCGTTCTTTTTTTTTTAATTTTCCCTATATTTTCTGACGCTTGCCCGTAACATACTGACGTTTCACAATATTTATTTTTAATTTCACGGTTTCCGCACAGAATCTGAATCAACGGTACGCTAACCTTTTTGCAAAGTCCTTTGTTTTAAAAAACATACAAAACCGTAATGAATTCTCAGGAATTCATTACGGTTTTGTATGTTTTTTAAAACAAAGGTTACTCATTGATACAAATCTACTAAATACAAAAGGTAAAGCGGGTAAGGTAACTGATTACCTTACCCGCTTTACCTTTTGTATTTAGTAGATGTGTATCAACGAGTATAAGGGTAGATTGAAGAGGAAATGTTTAGGTTCTACCGACTTTTTTTATTACGTTAGGTAGGAAGGTACTACTTTGAAACAGTTAAAAATTAAAATAGTATTAAATACCATAAGGTTTTTAACTCGCTGACAGATTTTATAGATTTAACTTATATGGATTATATTTTCTTATAGACGTATTAAAATTGTCGGCATATAAAATAACTAGCTTTGTCCCGCGGCTCCAACCGCGTAAATATAGTATTCGGAATACCTACTGTACTTTTTCGGGATAAAATAAAGACTGTTTTAATCCAGAGTCTAGGCTACTACCATACAAAATTTAATCGAAATCCGTTCAGTAGTTTTTGCGTGAAAGAGTAACAATCCATCCTCACAAAGTTTCACATTTATAATAGTAGTAGGATTAAAATTGTCATTACATGCACTTTAAAAGTAGTCTTATACTTACAGTTTTTACTATGAATAAACTGACGAAATATAAACAAATGCTCAAGCCCTATATCAAATGAACCCATTGCGTGTTCCGCAGTAGGCAGCGTGTCGGATCGCGTTGATCGCAAGGAGTTAGGAGTTTAACACGTGTTCACACCTCTCCTGACCGCGGCCCCTCGTGAGGGGTGTTAAATTCTACTATTGTTGTAAAATTTGTTATGCTTGTGAAGATGCAATTATGAGTAAACAATTACGTTTAATAGTGCTCCTATTCTGTTTTGTTGTTTACCTTTGTAGGTATAATTGAATTTTTAATAGTGTTAGGTATGTACGATAAATAGGTACATGACAAATCAGATTAATTTGTTTGCAGTTTTGAAGTTGCATGTATCGCTACTTACGTGGTTCCAACTTCAACAAAGGTTCCAACTTCTAATGCTTTGATAATTATAACATTGCTATTACATACTAATTACTAGATAAGTTGGTTGTAGATCTTTATTTATGATAGTCTAAGTCCTAAGATAGTTCCATATTGCTAATTCACCTGGGTCTTTAGTCAAGATGCATTCGACAATTCCGATGACGAAGTTCGAAAACAAAATGTATGGGATTTGACATAGAGCATTGCAAGCGACATGTCACTTAGCGTTGACTTATATGCCCAAAACCCATACATTTAGTTTTCGAATTTCACCTACGAAATTGTCGAATTCATCTTGACTAACGGCCTAATTCTTATTGTGCAATGTTGTCGGTGCAATATACAAAACAGCATTTACATGTGTACTTAGGTAAGGTATGAAAATTTCAATGAACCGTAAAATTATACGATCCTTAATTGTTTCAAATAACCTCTTTAATACAAATTTAAATTAATATTTTGCTTCGTCCCTCCCGTGGGTAAATCTTTCCCATTAAATTAGATGTCGTGCGTGAACATATTAAATTATTGCACGCTCATAACGCTTAAAAAGGAACATTATGATAAACTGATGCATCTGCCATTAATGATATTTTTTCTATAATCTACGCGTTAGTTAATTAATTTCCGTGTTACGTGTGCACGTGGGGTGTTGTGAACGGGATTTGCGATTGATCCGGTATTATTTTTTGTGAACAGTTTAATTACAGTGTGGTAATCTATTAATGATCTAATAATTATAATAGGTCTACTGCATTTTAATACTACCATATTCACTTGCTAACTACTAGGTAAAATTTTGTTTTCATGTCTGAGCCTCTAGTCAAGATGCATTCGATAATTTCGATGGCGAAGTTCGAAAACAAAAATATATATGAGATTTGACACACGTCATCGTTAAGTGACATGTCGCTTGCGACGCCTTATGTCAAATCGAAATTTTGTTTTCGAACTTCGCCGTCGTAATTATCGAATGCATCTTGACTAGAGACCTAATTAGGAAAATGGAG
Organism: Glaucopsyche alexis; assembly: GCA_905404095.1. Classification (NCBI taxonomy): domain Eukaryota; kingdom Metazoa; phylum Arthropoda; class Insecta; order Lepidoptera; family Lycaenidae; genus Glaucopsyche; species Glaucopsyche alexis. Next base: position 10,718,412 of record FR990047.1, read on the forward strand.
ACTGATCATATTGTCTGACAAGAAAGATGAGCCTTGTGTCGGAACTCGGATGGGCATGTATAAAGTCGAATTCTCGCCAGTCGTGTCAGCTCGTCCCACTGGGTTACGAGAGTAAAGAAAAAGAGTTCTCTTGTGTATTGCACACACACATTTGGGCACTATAAAATAACTCTTACGTAGCTGGTCTGGTTCCAATACCGGCCACCGTCCCCGAAATCAGTGTGGTGATCCGAGCTATTACTAGGTGAAGTAAGTGTAATAAATTATATAAATCATAGAATCATACTTTGATTTGAACACTTTATGTTTTTTCAAAGTAGAGACGTCGCAAAATTAAATGTACACGTAACTATATGATATATATTAACAAAAGCAAATATTTTAGTATATAAATAAAACAATGTTTCAGTTTTACAACTTATAAACTTTATTGATATGTCGAAGCGCCTGTCGCACTCGGAACTTGTGCCGCGCCGTGCTCCAAACCGCTGCCGGATACACACCGTCAACTTTTTACAACTCTCACCACAATTCACAAACTATTGCAACACATTTTTGATTTTAAATTTATTTTCCGAATTCGGAAGTAGAATGGAGTAAAGGCTATACTTTATTTTGTTTTAAGGTTAACAATATTTGTTGTAAGGTATTGAAAAATTCGGTAGTGTTTAAAATATATTGCCTGCATAGATTAAACATTTCCAAAGTTAGATTTAAGATTATTATTATAGCGTAAGAAAAACTACAACGTGACAGACATTTTAAGGATTGTCGTGTAATAACTCGAAAAAACACAGGTAAAGTCCGTAAAGATGTCCGAACTCGGAGGTAGATATCAACTTGGATAATTCTCATATTTATGTTTGTGCACTCAAAAATATTTTCCAGATCAGTACTCCTCACCTATAGGATTCGAGGAAATGTATTCTTTAAGTCGGGTGACGGTAAGGAGTAATATCGTACGCAGGTGTAACTAAGCGTGGGAGCTGGTCCATCTGACGCGCCCCCTCTGCCTCTTTGCTGCCCTCCGCCCTCTCTGGCTCGTTAATGATGATGTGCTCAGCCAGCAGACTATTTCACTTCTGAATACATCTTTCTCACTTTTGATCTCGCGTCCTCCTCGCTCGCGCGGGGATTCCTCGTCGCGTCCCCCTCTATCTAGATTCGCCTGGACGCATCCACCTAGTCAATTCGACAAACGCGTATCTACTTTGTGTCGGAAATGTAATGGAACAAATGCGGCGGGAATTAGCGTCGAAACGAATGTCGGAACACGGGGTCGCTCTCTCACAGGATATTTTCCGCACAATGATTTCAATGCACATACATCGAATAGAATATCGTCGAATTAGAAATGGAGAAATAAACTTTCCTGGGTAGGTTGCTTTTATACGCGTTTCACAATGATTAGCATTATAAGAACTTATTGAAGAATTAAGGTGTACGATGCACAAATAGTTTTTTCTTTTCTAATTAATGTTCAATTTGTCTCTCCCAGTAAACAGTTTTGATATTCTAAAAGGCACCTGCACCTATTGTATACCATCTTATTTATAACTTATGATTGTACGAAATGAGGAGCTTAACCGTAGAATATCTCGAGTCATCCTGCTCGCATTACGTACTTAACTCTACGTAGGTATCATGACGGTGCCACATTTCGCTACTTGATATCTCTATGTCCAAAATTATTTATAGAATTATTTATGGAATAAGTAATAAAATGTAAGTATTTATGGAATAAGGTAGTGTTTATTATTGAAACAGTTTTGAGTTTTTAATATTAATGGATGGATAAAAATAGCAATAAAGTTCTTATACGTAGGTGTTTATTGTGGCACAAGTAACAACTATTTTCAACAAACCAGTATATTAAAGTGAGCTAAGACGAATATTTTAACTACCCTATAAAAATATTACGACGTGCAAAAACGTTGAGTACAGTATTACGAAAATTGTGCGATGAAGGAGATGAAATAAAGCACAGGTAATGTTTATGTGCAGAAATCCAATATTTTTTTAATTAATGCATAGAAATACAAAAATATCAATAAAATAAATCTACACACACTAGCTCAGATAAATAACTCACACTACGAAGGGAATTTATTAAGAGATAATATAAGGTTATTCATTATTATTATTTTCATATATTGAGAGCGTAATATATTATGTAACTAGCTGTTGCCTGCGGTTCCACCCGCGCAAATAAAGTATTCCAAGGGAACAATGTACTTTTTCGGGATAAAAAGTAGCCTATGTTTTACTCCAGAGCTCGAGCTTTCTTACTACCGTATACCAAATTTCATCAAAATCCGTTCAGTAGTTTTTGCGTGAAAGAGTAACAAATATCCATCTTTCCATCCTCACAAACTTTTAGATTTATACGGGTAATATTAGTAGGATTTAAGAAGTGCAGATAGCATTAAAATGGGAAACAATCTAACCATATTCTGAATATAAAATTTGTTATAGAGTTGTAATAAGTGCGTCATACACACTTTTCCAAGTAAACCTATTGACCATTCACCAATTCGGCTTCGTGAAGCTTTCATAGGCTAGGAGGCGGCGGGATTATTGGGTCATTAATCACACCCACCCCCACCAGCCACCTTCCACGCTGCGGTGTGCCGTAATATCGATAAATATTATATTATTCGGTACTAGATGTTTGCCGCAATTTCGTCCACATAATACCTGTTATATATTTGGTTGGAAAAAAGTTTGACCAAATTTCAAATGAGTTTGTACGTACGGGGTTGGATTCGGACTTTTCTACATCTTGACGAGAATTAATATGCCAACACAAACGTTTTTATTCGGCAACGAAACCATACATTTAGCTAATTGATTTCGTTAGCTTTAGTAATTTTTACATTATTTTATTCTTTACTAGCTGATGTCCGTGGCTCCGTCCGCGTAAGTATAGTAGCCCACAGGAACCGTATATGTCCCGCGATAAAAAGTAGGCTATGTCCTTCCCCATGGTCTAATTTATATCTGTGCCAAATTTCATGATGATCGGTTTAATAATTTTTACGCGAAACCGTAAATAAAGTATCCCACGGGGACCATACACTTCCTCGCGATAAAAAGTAGCTTATGTCCTTTCTCAGACTAGATTATCTGTGTACCAAATTTCATTTAAATCGGTTCACTTGTTTTGGCGTGAAAGCGAGACACACAGACAGAGTTACTTTCGCATTTATAATATTAGTATGGATAATTATCATATATATTAGCAAAAACATATTTCATGGTTAAGTATATTAATACATTCGCGTAGATACTTATCTTTTTCAGAGATCTATTTCAGCAAGCCATATTTTTGGATTGTGAATGTTTACTTAACTTTCAATACACCAAACTAATATAGAATTACAAAATATACGTAAACAATATACCTACGTCCTACGTGCAATAAATATATAGATAGAGCGTTTTCCCAGCTATTAAAAAAAGTTGCGACCACAAACCAAAATTATTATTATTAATTATTTTATAGAGATAATTATTAATTCGAATTTTCGCTAAAATGAGATAAAAACATCACAGTATTTACCCTACCTCCTGCTGATATGACGACATATTCTGTGGCCCAGTGGTTTTAGTGCGTTGGCGCTCAAGCCGGAGGTTGCGGGTTCGAATCCCGCCAGGAAACAAAAAGTTTTCTGGGTTCCTAGGTCATGGATGTGTATTATATAATAAAAATCTTAAATACACGTATAGAATATAAGTACTAAATATATTTCCGTTGTCTGGTACTCGTAACACAAGTTCTTCGAGAACTTACCACGGGACCAGATTGACATGGTGTGAAAGCGTCCATAGATATTATTATTATATGAGACCTACTTACGCCGTTGTAATCCAGATGCAATCACGCTTACATCTAACCTAGTTTTATCTTTGGCCGCCGCGCCGCCGTGGCTAAATGTTCCATATTAAAATTCCCCATGTCCTTTTTCCCTGCAAATTGTTTGTAAGAATATCCTACTTATCATTTTAATTGAATAATTTCCAAGTATCGACAAAACAAAGTGCAACACTATAATATCGACCGTAGAGCGCCATTTACACGAGCACATACCGACGTAGATGTATAGCTGAGATCTGTACTAGCGTAGTGCCGTAGTGCCGCTGTAGCCAGTAACTGTAACATAGTAGCCGTTTTGTTCTGAGACTGAGTACGTTTTATACAACAGCAGGCCAGAAATGGCAGGTATATTATAGGTAGTGTAGTAAAAGGTTGATCCAAGTGAATACTTATTGGTCGGTCTAATGGGCCTAACATCTGTCTTAATTTATTACTTCCTAATTTATTGGATACTAGCTGTTGCCCGCGGCTTCGCCCGCGTAAATATAGTTTTTTCGTAGTCGCGGATATATGACTGATGCAAAAAATATAGAAAAACAATCCTTGATGCCGAAAATATATCATGCTAAAATTTCAGCTCGATCGGTGCAGAACTTTTTTGAGTTTTTGAAGCGTACACAAACCAACATAACACATATATATATATATATATATATATATATATATATATATATATATAGATTATAATAATTATTACCAGAGACTCCGTTCGCCTTGTGGTCAAAATTCTCTCTTAATACTTACATCCATATCATTAGTTGTTACCTCGAGATTTCCTTCACTCGACTCAACCTCAATCCACGAAAGTTGTATCATTAGTTCAACAAAATTCCCTCGACTTGAGGAATTTCCTTACGCGAGTCGAGGAATCAACTGTCAAACTTAAGGTACCTCAGGAGGTACCTTGAGGTTCGCTCGAGCGTCTATTTCCGACATTTATATCAATTTTTTTTCAATCAGAGTGGAATTATTTGATGCAATTACGTAATTACAGAGGGATACTTATTTAAAGATAAGCATGGAGGATTTTTTGGATCTTTACTTTTCGAAAATCCGCCACTGCCTTTACGAAATTCCGTATAATTATACAGCGCATATATATTCATCATTCTGTAAAACTTGGATCAAGTTTTAATGATTACTGTTGGTGTTAACATAAAGAAAAAAAAATCCATGATTATTTATGATGTCATACCTCCACTCAACCTTACTGGAGGAGCAAACACCTGAGGTAGACATTATGTTTAAGAATACCAAACTCGAGGAACTTCTCAAGGATACCTCAGATGAGGTTGAGTCGAGGCGGATCTGAGGAAACAACTAATGATATGGGTGTTAGTTCATCTAATATTTTAAATATTGAACTTAAGCTTTCTTTTGCTTCTTAAGATAGAAAAAATATATAAATATGAGACTAACAAATATTAACGTACTAGCTGCCCGCGGCTTCACCCGCCTAATCCTAAGGGAATACTGTAATTTTTCGGAATAAATTGTATTCTGTTTTAACCCAGAGCTTATAAACTACTCGCATACCAAATTTCATCGAAATCGGTTCAGTAGTTTTTGCGTAAAATAATAATAGCCACCTATATATCCATCCATCCTCACAAACTTTCACATCCTACTAATAAATGTGTATATATGGATGGATGTTTGTTACTCTTTCACGCAAATACTACTGAACGGATTTTGATGAAATTTATTATGGTAGTAGTTTAGGCTCTGGATTAAAACATAGGCTACTTTTTATCTCGAAAAAGTACAGTGTTCCCGAGGGATATTCGACAGTATATTTACGCGAGCGGAGCCGCGGGAAAAAGTTTGTTTATAATATTAGTAGGAAGTAGGATATAACAAAATGGATAGATACATCCAATATATTCTGTCAAACGCACGGTAGTGTGTGTTAAATATATCTGAAGGTAGTGTTTGTTGTTGTTATTTTTATTCATTTACCTAATGTATTTCGAATCATTATCAAAAAAATTAGCTTTCTGCACACCGACACCGACACTTACACATAAACAGTAACTGTGCCAAATATCTTACTCCTCCGTTTGCACAAATTTTATAAAACTGTACTGTAACTGTAACTGAAAATGTTTGGTTCAAATATTAATATAATAATACCGCGAAACATGCCAACTTTGCCAGCTTTTTTCGAATAATTTTAATTCTTGTAAAAAAAATGTATAGAAGTGTAAAGTTTTTTTTGCCCTCTGCAACTACACGGCTACATGTGCAGGTGTAGGAATGTCAAAAACATTACTTCTGTTCATTTAATTCAATTTATGATTGATTTTCATGCCGGGTAAAGTTATCTGGACTTGTAGCCAACATTGCCCACCTTGATTTTTCACGCAAATATGAACTTTGCGCAGGTGGCATCAAAATCCAGTAAAAGAATTTTGGAAAAGATGGCGTTTACTATAGACATTTAAACGATATCGCGAATAATATCCTACTAAATTGACTGGGCAATGTTCCCCTTATATTTTTTTCCTTTTCCATACAATTTGCATTTTGGTCTGTAAGAGCACTAGGGCTGCCACATATCTATAATATTACTTAATTATCTTTTACATTAATATCAGGAATATATTATAAATGTATTGTTTAAATAAACAAAAAAAGCAAAGTGAAATCAATATAATATGTAACATTTATTAAAAATCTTACTTAAAAAAATCTAAATAAACAATTTTAGGTTTTCGTGTACCTATATGAAATACAAATCAAGTTCAAATAATACGTAATATACTAGATGATAACTATCCAAGCATCTTATAGTAGGTATCTACTTTACCCTATCACCAAACTCCTTAAATTAATTTAACCAATGAAGACACATGGTAATGGTAATCATAATATTTAAATAAGAAACAAACAAACAAACAAACATACAAACAAATTTTCCTCTTTATAATGTTAGTGTAGATTACTGAGCAAGGCATACAGTAATAAAAAATAACATCGATTTTTAGTAAATACTAAAAGTATTTAAAAATGTCCAATTTGACAACCCTAAGGATTTTTTGATACTGGGCAATGTTGTCAATCGATGATCGGAATACTGCTGGGTTAGTTTGCCCACCATCATAAGTTTTATTTTATAATTCCCTGATTAATTACATTATCACTATAATACTCTATAGATATTATTTTATAATATATCAAAAGCAAACTAGCCTGTGGTTTCACCATCACGCACAATTCACTTACAAATCTGCACCACAATTTGCCCGCAAAAATACGTACCGTTTTTCACAAGTTCCAACAAGTTACTGAATAAAGTTAGCAATACGGGGTATTGTCAATGTTACTAGTCATATAACCTATTTTCTGCCAAATTAAACAAATGTTGCCATAATATTATAATACCTCTGTACAACAAAGATTTGCTTAAGAATGGATCTTAGGGCAAAGTTATCCTATGTGGCAAAGTTGGCATGTTTTACGGTACTGATTATCTTGTTGTATTGTATTTTGCGTACCTAATTAAATTTTTACTATGTAATGTTCGTCTTTATTCATTAGGTACTTAAGTATCTACATAGTGAAGTATTAAGTAGGTACATTCGGCAAACATGTAGGCAAGTGAGAAGAGGTAGAAAGAAATTTTATCAAAGGGGGACTTTTGGTCGAAGCGAAAATGTTTGAAGTTAAATCTCTCTTTTATACAATCAAAAGGTTATTCATGTCAAACCATTTACAAGGAGCTTACTCCATAATTCCTGTTACAAAATTGTACAAATATTTTTACTGCATTGTACTCGTATGAATATTAAGGGCATATACATCAATTGTTCATAAAATTAAGCATATATATATATATATATATATATAAAGTAAGATAGGTTTTGAAATTGTGATTTCATAATTGCGTCGTGAACTGCCAATAGGTACCTACTATTGTTAGATATTCAATAGTTTTTGTAGAAAGGACAGTTTAAGAAATATATAGAAACAATAGTAACAAGTCAACACATCGAGATCAAACTTCACTTAAACCTCTTCGTAATGTAATTAAAATGTAGCTTATCCGCGTCAAACTGGAAGACCCCTGAATCGTTCGCTATTTCGCGTATTCAAAGAAAAACAAGTCGTAAACCTATTACCGGTAGAGTTAAATTTTTATTGGCATGTTGTGTAAAAGGCAGGGAGGAAGCCGAGAAAAAAGCACGTGTTCTATTTGGGATTACACGCGCCCCATAAACAACTTAGGTTAACAGTTTCGTATAGTTATGGAGTATGTGATACATGTTGACTGCCTATAATAGCCTATTTCGCTTTAGGCTTTATTCTTTTTGGCATGCTCTATAAAAACTGTTTGTATTTTAGCATACATTTTTATAAAGTATGTAGTTTTATATATAGTGTGTGTCGTTTCAAGGCAAAAATTTCTTAGGAGTTAATGTGGAGTGCTAAACAACTACAGCTACATTTTAACAGCAGATTATAGGTTTCACTTTATCGACAAAACCCCTTTAAGGGTCAGAAAACACAACTCAAAAGTTTATGGTTAATTCTCTCTATCGACAATCTGCTGTTGAAAGTATAATAATACTCAAATTGCATACAAAATAGGTAAGGGTTGCTATTATCTGCTGATAAAATCTCCTCGTGGCCTCAAGACGACACACATACATATTATACCTGTGATTATAATGCATATACAGTGTGTGTCCTATCAAAGCGAAAAGATTTCAGTATAAATTTGGCTAGTGACACTTAAAACTATTATTAAATAATTAATTGAAAATATTATTAAATGACTAATAACATAGATATATAATATTAAAAAAACGAACTAATAAGAAATCCATAACCGTTTTGAGTTAATCCGTTCCAATTGAAACAACTTTTTCTGTATAAAGGGAAAAGGTAAGGTTTAACGGTAGAGCCATTGTATGTTATACAGGCATAGGAGGCGTAGGTACATGTTTGTCTTTGCACAATGCAGAAACGTAGGCCAAAGATAAAGTGAAACATTCGCCAAACAAACTATAAAGGGTTTCAATGATACATAATATATGTATCATTGAAACCCTTTATAGTGTTTAAGCCTTGCGGAGTCCACTATTCTGTATAAGCCGTGCTCGGCGCGGGAACGAGCGTATGCAGCCGCCATGTGCCCGCACAATGCCCGCATTCTCATGGACTCAGCCTCGGTAAGCTGATTGCGTGACGTCATTATACTTAGGGCGGTGCACACTGTACTGTTTAACTTTTTATGCAAGCTCGCTAGTTACCGGGGGGCATGTGAGATTAAAAACGAATTAAAAAATAATAGATAATTTGGCCAGGAGCTTGAGTGCGCAAGTGTGTTTTGTGCAAGTCAAAATTTTGTAAGTTATATCCTGTTAGTAAAGTTAGTAAAAATTACGCCGTATATTCGAGTTTATGAGACAGAATTAAAAATGTAAGGAAACATTTAGATTTTGTATCAAATTAAAAAATCTGTTTTGCGGTGGCGAAGGCTGGTTCTCCATCATAGGTAAGCCTGTATAATAGGTAGGGATTGGGAAGAGGGTCTTCAAAAAGTAAGTGGCAAGTGAAAACGACAGGAATGGAGTCATACTTAGGTACCCCACGCCACTGTTTTGTCACTTCATGCCGCCGTATGCTAGTTGACACTTCAACCTAGTGAAAATGCTTGTTAGTTTCTAATGATATTATGTAGGTACCTATACTTATTACTTAATACTTCATGCTTAATACTTAAAACACAATAATAATCATGATTATTTTTTAAAAACTGTTCTATAGAACTACTGTTTTCCCATTTTTTTTAAATAAGAGTATAGTATTATTTAAAAAAAATGGGAAAACAGTTGACCTATAGGTCATTCGTGCAACTTTCCGCTAAGCACTTAAATCTAATGCGTCAATACACTACTTTTTGAAATTTCAAACTGTCATAACTTTGGAATGAATCCACCGATTTTCATGCGATTGACGGCAATCGATGCAATTTTTCATGTCCTTTAAAAAAATCGACAACAAAAATTTTTTGGATGAAAACTTTCGGAGTTATTCCGAAAAAACACTTTTTTCGGTTTTCTTTCTTTCACGATATCTCTAGAACGAATCGTTTGTGTCACGTGTTGTCAAAAGACGTTCATTACAACATTAACAATTGTTTATACAAAATTACTAGCATCCATTTCAAAATAATCGCATGTTTTTTAGCTCTACTTTAAAAACTCTTTTTGTCAACTGCCTTTTAGTTTGATGACGGCAGAATTATGATCATTGTTTACATACTTAAATTATTCTTTCTCGCGGTTTTCAGATATCAATATCTCATGAATTTTTTTGCTAAATCATACAGCGTAAAAAATAGTTTTCGGTCTATCCGCGTTATGAATGTACACTTGGGCTACGGTGTACGGTGTAATGCATAGGTGATAGGGCGTGATCCTAGCTTACCGGGACGCGCCGGGTCACGCCGGGCCGTCGCGTCGGCAGCGAGTAAACGGCTCACGGCTCTATAATCCCATGTGTTAAACAACGCCCAAATAACGCTTAGCTATTAGCTATAAATATAAATATAAACAAAAATAGACTTTATTTTTGCATTTTTCGTAAAAAAATACAATTATTTATTTTTGATTTTTGTTGGAGATGGACGAAAATGAGTGATTGAGCTTTACAAAGCTTTACTACCTTACCACCTCAAAGCTTCGCTCTACCAGTAGGTACTATTATTTTTTCTGTGGCTCTACTAAATATTCAACTTATCTTCATCATTATCGATTACCTAGCGAACGTCTCCCGCGTATTGCAGCACGGGTCTAACATGAACTAGCTTGTAGCCTAATCCTACTACTATAAAATATGTGAAAGTTTGTGAGGATGAATGTGTGGATGGGTGTTTGCTACTCTTTCACGCAACAAGTCTTGAACGGATTTTGCTGAAATTTTGGTACAGTAGTAGTTTACGCTCTGGATTAACACATAGTCTACTTTTTATCCTGAAAAAGCACAGTTATCCCGTGTCATACTGTATTAAAGCTAGTAAAATAATATTGAACCCTATCGTCGCAGCGGTGCAGCACGAGCGAGGTCCCCGCAAGCCCAAGCCGCACGGCTCGCTGGGCTCCTTGCCGCCGCCGCTGCACACGCACAAGCCGCACGCGCTCAAACTGTCACCACCCTCGCCTTACACCTCTCTACCTCAGCCGTTCAACTTTCAGGTAATTTGTTTGTTCAATTTAGTTACATGGTTGTTACAGAGCCATTGTTTTTACCTACGAAACGGCTCCGGCGCAAAACCCCACAGTAGCAAAACGGCATACTCTCTAAAGGACGTATTCTCAAAAGAACAGAAATTGTACAGTCTATGATATAAATAAAGTGTATGAATTTCGACCATGGTTTTGAATGTTCAGATGTTTATGTATGGGAGGCGTAAAATCACATGCAAAGGCTAGTAAACTTAATATTTTGACGACTGTACTTCTGTCCTTTTAAGAATACTTCGTTTTGAGAATACCGAATACGTCCTTTAGAGAGTATGCCGTTTTGCTACTATAGGGTTTTGCTCCAGCGAGTGTTTTTTTTTAATTCAAATTTCAAAGTATATTTTTAATCTATCCAACCGAATAGAATAGAAGTTAATTTAAATGCTTTAAACATGTTTATTATTTTACCTTTTACTTTAGGCTGTTACATGACATACATTTCGGTCGGCACCTCCTGGACTGATTTTCACTTGTGATATCCGAAAGACGGTAAGTGGCAAATGTATTTAAACTAATTTTTTCTTCGTGACAGTTTACAATAACCAGCCCAAGCGACTCTGCGCCACACAGTGCGGCGTCGTCGGCCGGGTCCAGCGGTGCGGGCGGCGCGGGTGCGGTCAGTCCCTTACCGCTGATCACGGAGCCCTTCCTAGCACCGCCGCCGCCCGGGCTGCTGCATATGCTCATGTCCAGTGATAAATGTCAGGTAACGTCACATGTTTTGTACCTACTAACAGTTAACAATAGCGGGCACGTTTATCAAAGAGATAAATATTTCCTTACTACATAATATATTATACAGTTTGTACTTTTATCAGAAATAAATACTCGTATTTAACCCAACATTTGGCTACAATATAACTTAAGTAATGACAGCAAGTATGTATAATTATTTTTTTTCGTATTTTGTACAAAACAAATCTCACAACGCATGGACACTTTCGAACTGCTTTACTACTAGATGACGTACAAGAATAGATATGTACTGACAGATAATAGATTTCCCTTGTAAATTTGTCATTTTATCCATAGAAAGAAAACATTTCTACTGTTATTATTAAAAAAATTACATCAGCATGTAAGCGTATCTAAGCGTTGAAAAAATTTGAAGATTCTTTGTTCTCTTCATAACTCAGATGATATAAATTACGTCTAAAGATCAGTTCACAGGTCAGTTCACACCGCGCCTATACGAGGCGCTGCATTTTTAAGATAGTGATGATTAGATATATCGCATGTGCAGTTATAGGTATATGACGTCAGTCATACACTGCCCATGCGCTTTCAAGCGCGGTGCAACATGACATACGAATTCTTATAATGAAACGTGTATCATGTTGTGTAATTAATAAAGATCAATTTTAAATAGCTATCTTAAAAATATAGCACTACTTACATATGTCGTATCGTTTCGTTTCGGTGTGAATCTACACTAAGTAGAAGGCCTAGGTAGGCGATTTCTCTTGATTATACTACTATCTACGTGAGTACTGACCCACTTTTACGATTTCTTAGGAGTTAATGTGGAGTGCTAAACAACTACAGCTACAAGGGGACCCGTCGCTACTGCGACCTCCGCCGAACGCGTTCGGAGCACCCCTTGCGCCAACATGGGAACTGTTACAGGTTAGTTTAAATAATAGGTACTATTAAGTATTCTGTGGTAATATTTAAGAGAATCGAAATTGAATCGAGAAGAGAGAAGAGAAGTTATTGAACGTATTGGGCTAATAATTAAATGTGCTTTTTACATAGAACATGACGCTACGTAGGTACATATTCTTGGCCACCGGTCGTGTCTTTAGGTTTAACTTATTTAAGAACCTATTTCAATATCACGGTAACAAGCACGGTACAATGTATATGTCATGTATTTATTGGATAAATAATAATGCAGAGAGGCGTCGTCACTCGTCTATTGTCATTGGTATAGTAATAAACGCCTGCCTTTTTGACTTGGCGGGCGGGCTCGCGTCGCGATTGGGCGGCCGAAGGGTGACTTTTCGCCTTACTTGACTTACTCCGCCCATCTACGACGTAACGCTGACTTTGATACGCCTACTGCGTAAACGATACAATCTAACGGAACTTTGTTCGTTAGTTTAAAAAGTTCACAGCTAATCCTGTAGGGTATAATATATAATGTTTAAACTTGTAGTGTATGTATAATATTAATGACAAACGGACAGGTCCACTACCTTTTATATAATATAATAAGTACAAGTCAGCTCATTTGATTATAACAATATGTACGCGTCTATGTGTTATGAGTGTACAAGGAGAGACGACTCTCCAATCTAAGGATAGCATCTAGTATTGATTCAATAAATTACTTTCTTTGATTCAAGCTCACTAGCGCCAAGTGAGAAGATATTAATTTTGATTACTATAAAAAATGTGTTATATCACGGACATTCGCGGTGAATACCTAGGAAGGTGCTACGAATAGCTTATTGTCATTTTTTTACCATAATGAGATTGAAATAGGCACAAGTGGTTAATGCTTTTCACTATATAATGCGTTTCAAATGAGAATAGGAACGTCAATGACCTTTTTCTGTCAAATATCACTTGAAAAGTGCGATTTTCAGAAAAACATGACGTGCATATAAATATTAATAGTCTTGCATCAAATTTAAATAAAGACGTTAAATGGTAATCAATTACCTAAAGATCAATTTATATAATATCATAACAGTCTAAATTCGAAACAATATGGCGCCGACTCGATCTGAATCGATCGAATGAGAATAGCTCATTTAAATCGCACTATACACACTAGCCTGTTGATTCTTACAACACACAGCAATGCTTGAAAAAATCCTTTTGACCAGGAAACCAGTGCCCGCCTGCTCTTCATGGCAGTGCGCTGGGTCCGCTGCCTGGCACCGTTCCAGGCCCTCGCCCCGTCAGACCAGCTGGTGTTACTCCGTGCCGCGTGGAAGGACCTGTTCCTGCTACACCTGGCGCAGTGGTCCGCGCCCTGGGACCTGGCGCCGCTGCTGGCGGCTCCCGCGGCTAGGTCCCGCCTGCCACCCGAACCACTAGCGGACTTGGAGCTGAATACGTTACAGGTAAGATGTCGTCTTTATGGTCTTATACTAAATGTACATTTATTTTTTATTTTATTTATTGTTAACCAAAAAGATACAATTTGTATAGATGGAATGCAGCGACAAAAAACCATGTTAGGTTTATCTTGTTGCCGGATTGTTATGTATTAACTTAGGCCTTTTGCATCCGTTAATGGATGATTTATACAGTATTCTTCGAGCAAAGTAACGACTCTTGAAATACTGTAGGTAGTGCCTGGGACAGTTAGTTTTTAAATGTCGTATGGTTGCCCAAGCACATACGGCATTCTCACAACATAGTCAGCCTAGTCCAGAGGAATGAACTGGTCAATATGTCTGGGGCCAACTATGTGCGGGTTTCCTCACGATGTTTTCCTTCACTGTCCGTATAATGTGCTTGAGATCTGAAAAAGTCTCATTGGTACACGCCACACCGGTTCGAACCTGCACTCTCTCGAGTGCGAACCAAACGGTCTACCCACTAGGCTACGGAGCTCACTGTTATGTATACCTAATACATAAATGCCACATTAAAAAACGATATTAAGTGAAGTCATTCAATGAATGAGCCGATAATTTTTGTATAAAAACTGTACCTACAAACAAATCATACCTAGATTTTTATAATAATAATAATATAATATCTATGGATGCTTCACACCACGTCAGTCTGGCCCCGTGGTAAGTATCCGAAGAACTTGTGTTACGGGTACCAGACAACGGAATATATTTAATACTTATATATAAGATTTTTATTATATTATACACATATTTAATACACATCCATGACCCAGGAACACAGAAAACTTTTTTGTTCCCTGGCGGGATTCGAACCCGCGACCTCCGGCTAAAGCGCCACTGCACTCACCACTGAGCCACGGAGGTCGTCAGATTTTATGACTGTGTACTCGTTATAATTAGGTACTATGTAGGTACTACTGCCTATACCTCCTAAGGTACTTAACTAGTTGCTTCGAGAACGTCCACTTATTCTTAATACAATCGAAAAACCTTCATTTTAAAATACACTGAAAATATTTCACCAACCCACGAATGCAAATTTTTTGCTTCCAGGAAATCCTGTGTCGGTTCCGGCAAATTGCGCCCGACGGCAGTGAGTGTGGCTGCATGAAGGCGATCGTCCTTTTTTCGCCCGGTGAGTTACACTCTTACAAATCTGCCTTTTTATTCCTAGTGCCTAATTGATTTCAAATTGGAACTTAAAGCACATTTCTGGTTAGTAAAAGCTGAGCGAATTTTCGTTTTAATGACAACCAGTGAACGGTTTAACTTGTTGATTATATCATTTAATCCAATAAAAAAAATACCGAACAAGTAAGAGTCGGACTCGCACACGAAGGGTTCTGTACAAAATGGCTAAATTTTTTGTTGTATGGGAGCCAGCTAAATATTTATTTTATTCTGATTTAGTATTAGAGTATTAGTTACTCTAGTGGCAACAGAAATACGCCATTTTCAACTGTCTAGCTATCACAGTTCATGAGATACAGGCTGGTGACAGACAGACGGGCGGGCAGGCAGCGAAGTCTTAGTAATTACGTACTTATTGTATTTTTCGATCTTTTGTAATTTGCAATAAAAATATTGCTACGTAGCGATCACTGTAGCGTGTAGGCCTACACTGTAGGCTGTAGCTAGCTACGTTGCTACGGGCTACGAGCTACGGCTACGGCATACGACGCCTCGTAGCTAATGTCTTCGACCATTTAAAAATTTCCCTTATTTTCGTAAGCTTCGAACTTATGTAGATTTTAATATTAGGTACTTTTTTAATAATGCTTTTGCCCGTGGCTCCGCTCTCGAAAATAACGTGTCCCACGGGAACATTTTCGGGATAAAAAGTAGTTCATGCTTTTAATCCAGAACTCAAGCAACTACCATACCAAATTTTATCGAAATTCGTTCAGTGGTTTTGCGTGAAAGAGTAACAAACATCTATCAATCCTCACAAACTTTCACATCTATACATGCAGATAAATATAAAATTGAAGTGTCTGTTTGTAATTTCAAATTAACAGCTTTTCACTTAATGCATAATTATATTTATTCGGTTCTTACAATAAATTATAAATTTAAAAAAAAAAATGTCTGCCCGTCTGTCTGTCTGTTTGTTCCGGCTAATCTCAAAACGGCTGGACCGATTTTAACGGGACTTTCACTGACAGTTAGCTAAATTGATAAGGTCTAACAAAGGCTACTTTTATTTTAGGGTTTCGTTTGCAAATAAACTTGCAGGCATTCGCTAGTTTATAATATAAGTAGGATTTATAACATTAGTAGGAAAGGTAGAATAGCAGCGTTTTACCTCACAATAAAACGCTTATTAAACTACTTACCTTATTCAAAGCTTACTATAGAGATAGGCACATCCATTTCCCGTCTACTTTTAATGATTTTACCGCCTTGTGACGTCACATCCGGTTGAAATCAGGTTCTCCCGCCATTACCAGGTGCTTTTGGAGCGAAGAATTTTCGCCATCTTAAATCATTGCGTCGAAAATCACCAGACAGCAATAAAAAGTTAAGCTTTGAATAAGGTAAGTAGTTTAATAAGCGTTTTATTGTGAGGTAAAACGCTGCTATTAAACCACATGACCGTTATTCAAAGCTTACTATAGAGACGTGTTTGTTATCGCCTGGTGATGGCGGTGGTTCCCAAAAACGCCAATGTGATACTCTAAAATGGGTATAAAACAAAATGTTTAAATATGGCACTAAAATCATTTATTCTAATTTTACAATATAATTGAACAGATGTTGTGTTTGCACAACAAAAATAGAAATATAATAGCATGTTAATTATGATTTCAATTAATACTAATTAACAGGTTGAAATAAATTCGTAATGCTAGACATGGGCGTAGCCAGGGGGGGGTTTAGGGGGTTCAAACCCCCCCCGAAATGGGCCGGCTGGTCCATGTGGATAACCCATATACAGAGGCGTATTTAGAAATTTTGGCCGAGGCCAATTAAAATATTTTGCCACCCCAATAACCCTATCTGAAAGATGATTTTTTAAAGTTATTTTAGAAAAAAAAACAACAGCCTAAAACAGGACTTTAATGCTAACTTTATCTATATGTATGTGTTTATGTTAAATGCGTTCAAACTGAGAAAGCGAGCGAATGTTTTTACGCTTTAACCTGTTAAAATCTTTTATACTTTTTATACTTTTAAAGCCCTGAAAGAAAGTTGTACTTTAAAAAAACAATAAAATCAATAGCCTAAAACAGGGTTCGCGAGCCTATGGCACGCGTGCCATCGAATCCTCGAACGTATAGCATGTGACACAATATTTTAGGGTCTCTGATCACAAAATTTTGTAATTATGTACTACGAAAAAAGTGTGAAATACGTATTAGGTATATGAAAAACTTAACATAAGAAGTTATTTGTCATCTATTTGGCAACATCAGAAATGACACTAATTTTACTTTAATTTAAATTATAAAATTATCCTATTTTCACTTCAAATTTTAAACCCTAAAACCCTGTGAGGGTTTTAGGGTGTTTATAGCATGTGACACAATATTTTAGGGTCTCTGATCACAAAATTTTGTAATTATGTACTACGAAAAAAGTGTGAAATACGTATTAGGTATATGACAAACTTAACATAAGAAGTTATTTGTCATCTTTTTGGCAACATCAGAAATGACACTAATTTTACTTTAATTTAAATTATAAAATTATCCTATTTTCACTTCAAATTTTAAACCCTAAAACCCTGTGAGGGTTTTAGGGTTTAAAATTTGAAGTGAAAATTGAGGTTTAAAATTTGAAGTGAAAACAGATTTTACCTATTAAATAGGAAAAAAATTTTGCTCGCTCGCTTCGCTCGCTCGCGTTTAACATAAGGAACATATTATATTATTTAGTAGCGATGTTCTGTTTTAACCAGTTCATTTTATGATATGTTTTCGAAGTTCACCATTATTCAGTGTTTAAGTTTAACGATTGAATAGATTTTAACCTATAGAATGGGAAAACAATTTTGCTTGCTCGCTTCGCTCACTCGTGTTTAGCATACAGAACATATTACTATAAAATTTTGTACCGACGTTCAGTTTTAGGGTTTTGATATTTGTATTTTTCGAATTACACAGTCTTTCAAAATAAACCCTGAAACAGGTAAAAACGAAAAAAAAAAGGCTTGTCGCCCATTATTCTAGGCGCCCAATAGGTATACATTATATTATAAAATAATACTATTTCCACAGTCTTGTAGGGTTTAAAGTTTGAACAGATTTAACCTATTAAATAGGAAAAAATTTGCTCGCTCGCGATTGACATAAAGGACATTATATTATTTATTACCGATGTTCTGTTTTAGCTGGTTGATTTTATGGTATTTTTCCGAAGTTTACCGTTATTCAGTGTTAATATTTTAGTTAAACATTTGAACAGATTTGAACGTTTGAACCTATAAAATAGGAAAAAAAAATTTGCTCGCTCGCTTCGCTCGCTCGTTTTTGGCTTAAAAACGTATTATAAAAGTTAGTACTGACGTTTACTTTTAGACTATATATACCTATTTCTATTTTTTCAAATTACACAGTCTCTCAGGGTTTAAAGTTTAAACAGGTAAAAACGAAAAAAAAAATATTCTAATGTGCCCAGGGCCTCTAATAAGTTAAAGACGGCCCTGGTTATTTATTGTACTTGTAGTCATTTTATTTTCTTGAACCCCCCCCGAAACTAAAACCTGGCTACGCCCATGATGCTAGATCTAGAATTACTACTCTTATTATAGATTTCACGACGATAATAATTTTTAAAAGTATTAGCAGATTTCCAATTCCCTCGCGCTAATAATTCATCGAAATCAACGTTGTCGACCCAATTTCTGGACGCCACAGCTGATCTGATGCTACCCGGAGATGCTGATATGTCAGCCTGTCGAAAAATAGACTTTATCCAACCGGCTATTACTGCGCGAGAGGCTGGTTTTGGTTGACCTCGAAGTGTTATAAATAAGTGAGACAAATTGCCTTCATTTCGACGACATTGAAACAAAGATTTGGTTCTTTTAACACAGAAAACAGGATCTAATTTTTGACAATTAGAATTCGGTAATAGTCTCCAGCCTGACTGTCTATAAGAACTGCAATCTGTTTTTGACCCGAACTTAGGCCATAAAACTATACTACTATTTACAGAAAGATAATGATTGGAATCTACACATAGTAACGTGAGGTCGTGTATGCGTCTACCTGAGCACAATAATAATAATAACGCAGTATGTCTAGCCATTTGAAACAAATTATCAAAATCGACCGACATGTTATTCAAAAATACTAATAATTAATTTACATCCCATACTGGAGGCTTAGATATTTTAGGTTTTTTAAGTGAAATAGCTTTTAATATGTGTTTGATTAGAACGTGTGAACTTAACTGGCTTGAAAAACTGGCACTACTTAATGTTGAAACAACAGATTTATGTAAAAGTATAGTGTTGTAAGAAAAATTGTGCTTTAGATAAAGGTCGGCTAAAAATCTTGCCAAAGTGGATGCACTACATCCTATTTCGCTAATATTTTGATTTCTACACCATTCTTTCCAGCGATTCCATGCCACCTCATATGTTTTAAGAGTAGATGGACGCCAAGATGATTTTAATAAATTAAGCTGTTCTGCATTCCAAAATCTTACCTCCTCAGACCACCCCCACATTTCCAAACCTCCAGGCGAATTTGGTCGATTTTCGGAGGCGGCTCTCCCGTGGAGATGTCTATTAGACAACGATTGAGGTTCCGCAACTCGAACGGAGGCGCCAGCGCCCGAGATTTCACGTCGGCTCGCCAATAAACATTCTCCCACCTCGGGACTACCAGGAGGTAGACCCCGGCGACCGATTCAGATGAGTTAGGACCTTGGGAATTAGAAAGGGTGGTGGAAAGACCCACGCTAGGGTGAAGTGCCATGGAATGCTGAAAGAATCGTGTATCATTGCCTGGTGATCGGCTAGATCCAATGTTGCATAATTCGACACTACGTGAGCTCGGGCTGACGCAAAGAGGTCCACTACTGGTGTCCCCCATTTTTGAAATACTTTTTCTACGCAACTGGGCCTTAGATGCCACTCGGGTGGTTGCCGATGTCGCGAAAGATGATCGGCATGATTGTTCAGCCTGCCAGGGATGTAATGAATTCGGAAATGAATACCGTATCTGTCTACTATTTGTAAAACCTGAAAAGTCAAATCGTTCAGTGGGGATGACCGAGTGCCTCCTTCGTTCCGTAGATAAGCCACGACAGTTTTGTTGTCGCACTGTATCAGTATGGAGCTGTTGCGTAGTTCTGCAGCTTTGGCTTGGAAGACTCTTAGGATAGCCAGCATTTCCTTCCGATTGCAGTGAAGGTTCTGTTCGGACGCTAGCCACGACCCCGTTAATGACTGGTTGTCGAGTTGGGCACCCCAAGCTATGTCTGAAGCATCGGTGGTCAGGAAGTGATTCGCTGGGGGGGCATGCAAAATTGTACTGGCATGACAATTTTTTATCCACCAAAGAATTTCGTTCTTGACATTTGCAGGCAACCAATGCAGCATTTTTGGATCTTCTGTAAGAGAGTTCAGAAAATTCAACAGAAAACGGTGATTTAACCTGCCGCGAGGAACTGCTAAGCTGGCAAAATTTAGGAGTCCCACCATGCTCTGTACCTGTTTGAAGGTAACGTACCTTTTCTCCAAGATCATAGTTAGACTCTGAATGATCTTGTTGCACTTGTCTTTTGGCAGTGCTATTCTGTTTTCCCAAGGAAACCACTGAATTCCCAAGAACACCAAGCTCTTTTGAGGAATTAGTGTGGATTTCTCGAAATTGATATGTCATCCGAGATGTGTTAAGAGAGCTATCAGCATGTTTACGTGATTGCGCAGGGTGGATTGGTTTTGATGCGCTAATAAATAGTCGTCCAAGTAGACGACAATCCTTACACCTTGATTGCGGAGTACTTGAGCTATCCAGTTGGATATTGTAGCAAATGCTTTTGGAGCTGTGCTCAGTCCAAAAGGAAGACATGTCATTTGCAACAACTCGTTTTTGTAAATGACCCGCAGAAAGCGTCTGTGACATTTCGCAACCGGAAGATGGAAATATGCCTGTGAAATGTCTATTTTGCATAGCCAGTCGTACTCCTGTAGAAAGTCCGGTATTCGGTGCATGTTTATTAATCGAAACTTGTCTGGCCGGATGTACCGATTGAGGTTTTTCAGATTGAAAATGGGCCTCATTGTTCCATCGCTTTTTGGTACCAAAAATATCGAGGATACGAAACTTGGAGATATTTTGGCTCGTTCTAGGATACCTTGGGATTTCATTTTTCGTATTATACAAGTCATCTCTCTCGATTCGCTCGTATTGGCCAATCGTTTCCGCAGGGTTGGTAAGGCAAGTGGAGGTTTCTTTACAAAGGGTACCCGATACCCCTGAATCATCTCTAAAACTACATTTGGTGCGCCGATCGCTTGCCACCTGGCTAGAAATTTTTGTAGCTGACCGGCCTGAAAATGTCTCGAGTCATTGTCTCGATCTTTTAGAATTTCCTCTACTGGCAGAGGGAGAATAATGCCGCTTACGACCACCTCGCTGGGCAACATAGGGTCTTGGACCGGGTCTTGTGCCTCTGCCACGAAAGGAATCGTAATGCCCTTTTGTATGTTTAGGGCCATTAAAGTGATGTGGCTCCTGTTGATTGGGCTCTCCCGAAGAGCCAGGATTATGTGAACCACTCCCCGAGAGTGGACAACAATGATGCCTACGATCGGCAGGCATATCATACGATCTATAGTTACCACGAGATGGAGTCCTATAAGAACCTGGTCCCCCCGAGGGACGATTCGATCGTTTACTAGTTCCAGGTTGTGAAGAGCGGGCAAAACCTGTATTATTATTGGGCCAAAATGTTTTGCGGACACCACCAGCTTTTTCTAAAGCACTAGTAAAAGCGTCAGCATTAAATAAATGACTACAAGAGGGTGGAATCTTGTTCAAGGTCGATTTCATTAAAGGATCGCGAACATGTGCAAGAATGGCATCACGACGCATTTCAATACTTTCCGACCTATGACCACATGCTAATTGTAATAGGTCACTAGAAACTTTATGGAATTCACCTTTAACAAATAACTCCTCAAGCTTAGTACTTAATACTTCAGAATTAAAGCCGTTTGAATCAGCCCAAGTAATCAAATCACGCAAATTATTTTGGATAATCTCGCGTTGTTTTAATACACAGAAGGTTAATGCTGCGTATGATTTATCGGAATGAGACATATGACGGTTTGAATCATACGCCTTTACCTCCTCGTTTATTTCCAGTTCGCAGTAACCTGGCATGTGGTTGTACAATTTTTGCGTATCCGCATAGCGGACTTCGTTCCAACTTGAACTATCGAATCTTTGTATTTCAAGTAAATATTTTAAGTAACTATCTGGTGTTTTAGGAATAGAAGGTTCCTTTAATTTAGTTTCAATGTTAAAAGTGAATTCCGAAGAAGCATGCTCATTAAATGTGTCATTATAAAGATCACGGCTGACTTCAGAAGTTAAAGAAATATTATCATAGCTATTACTATCATTTTCACTGTGCTTGTTATTATAAGACACATATTTTCGTAACTCGCCAATTTCCTTTGTTAATTTTTCAAGCTTTCGGTCGGTATTCCGACGGTGCTTACTTTTATTGCGACGTCCGCGGCGGTGGGAACGCTTACGCTTCCCTGACGATGAGCTCGATGACGAACTCGAACTATCATCGCTAGAGCTACTTGTTTGCCTTCGCGTCACAGTTTTTTGCTTAGCGCTTTTATTCTGGTTCAAATCGTCACTAGGACCACTGAAAATTATATAAGCTTAAACACTACACTAAATAACGCATTTGATACTTACGTATCAGCTTTAAAAGTTAAAGCAAAAAAATTAAAACGAAACAAAATTATTACGAACGGAAACTCCGTTAAAAATAAGATAAAAGGAAAAACTTACGCATCCATGATGAAATACTTAATAAAATACTTATTAAAAACTTCTATGCTCACTGTAAAACCATGAACTTATTTGCGAATGTTCAACAAAATGGCGGACTTTGTTAAATTATAACACTTTATGGACGCGTGTTCACTCGACGGGAATCGAAACGCCAATGATTTAAGATGGCGAAAATTCTTCGCTCCAAAAGCACCTGGTAATGGCGGGAGAACCTGATTTCAACCGGATGTGACGTCACAAGGCGGTAAAATCATTAAAAGTAGACGGGAAATGGATGTGCCTATCTCTATAGTAAGCTTTGAATAACGGTCATGTGGTTTAATAAAAAATATCAGGTATTATTTTCTTTGCATTCATATGGGAGATAATATTATTTAACACATATCGCTTGGTTACTTTCTATGGAATTAAAAATATTTTTTGAAACAGATACACCGGGCCTGAGCGAAACTCAGCCGGTGGAAATGCTCCAAGACCAAGCGCAGTGTATACTCGCCGACTACGTGCGGACGAGGTACACGCGACAACCTACACGGTGAGACTTTTACGAGTATTAACTCAATGATTATTATTTTAATAAAATAATATATTGTATCTTCATATTATAAAGATCATAATATTATAGAGACTACATTTAAATATATTTTTGGTTGCCTTAGCGCGCGGATAATAAACCTAGGTAGGGTGAAAGCAACAATTATCAGCACTTTAATAGATGGTCCAAATTTAACCTCGATTATTACAGAGGAAAATAGTAAATAGTTTAAAGTATGGTGTCGCCGGCAGTAGATTTTTTAAATGTAAACAAAAATTAATAATTAGTGAGAAGCTTATACCTAATTCGACTATTTGTTCTGGTCGCTGTAATTTGGTGCAGTGCTAGCAATTGGGTGTGTCACCCTATCTACCTTATGATTAATCGCATTTTACATAAATTTTGAAGTCGGTACCAGCAAATATGAACGTGAGTTCTATAAAATATTGTAGGATATCGTTTAGGCTGGTAGCGCCTTCAAAATTAAGAAGATTGAGTAGAGAAATAGCCAAATTTAAAAGGGGAATTATTTAGAAAATAAGTTTTATTTCATACTTTTTTGTGTATTTTTACTTTGGAAGGCGATTTCATTTTTTGTTTAAAAATAATAATCTATGTAAATAAAGTTACATACATATAATCACGCCTTTTTCCCGTAAAGGGGTAGGCAGAGACCACTTTTTGCCACTTGCTACGATCCTTATATACTCGTTTCGCTTCGTTCACTTTCATTCTTACCATCCATTCCTCCTCTTACATTCAACGTAGCGAAGCGGCTCTCCATGGTCCGCTTTTCACCTCCGCGAGAAACGAGACGTGATGGGTGGTGAACCTCATCGCCGCGAAAATAAAGTTGATTTACTATAAAGTTAGTAAATCTACTTAATAATTTTATATCTACTAAGTATTTATTTTTCCAACTGTAGGTACTTATCTATAAGATACCTACTTAAAAGTAGCAGTATTGTGTTTTATAGATGACAGGGGTAAGCATGATAATTACCAAGTACGTATTTGTAACGGCTGTGGCTAGTCGTCCGATTAACGGACGAATAACATTAATTATTAATCGTCCGATTATCGGATGAATAAAAATAACTTAATCGTCCGATAACATTAGAGCAGTAGCAAACCGGATGTACCTATTTTGTACTGAGTAACGGGTGCGCCAAATCGTTCCTCGCATATTGTCGTAGTATCGTGTTATAATTGAAAAAGTTTTAAAATACGGAAAAGTTAAAAAATACACCTTAGGTACGCAGCTTCGTATGTAATGTTTTCTATAAAAATTTCTACGAATGTTGTGACACCACGACATCATACTATACGCGTACGCAATACGACTTGATTCGTTACTCTAACATAACATAGCATGTTATGAGGTATCAGAAGTAACGAGAAACGTAACGATAATAACTCTCCACATTGATCTCGGCGATGGTGGCCGGTTTCATTGAAACCAGGCCAGTTACGCAGGAGTAGTTTTATAGCGCCCAAGTGTGCTCGCAGTACACAAGAGCACTCTCTCTTCCTGTTCTCTTATAACCCAGTGGGACGGATAACCGACATGATTAACGAGAGATCAGGCGCAGGTCCGACTTTTTACATGCCTATCCGACGCATGGTTCTTCTTTCTTGTCAGACAATCAGGTGATCAGCCTGCATTGTCCTAACCAAACTTGGAAACAACATTTTTTGTTGTTCCAATGCGGGAATCAAACCCACGATCTCCGAGTCGAGAGCCAATGCTCTAACCACTAGATCACGGAGGCTGTTACGTAACGACACTGTAGTAACGACTAACGAGTACTAATGTTATAGTAACGAATACATGCGGCTACGCTTTATTCCGTTACTTTTTCACCTCTAGATAAATTCTATTTTTTGTTATACTAGATGTTGCACGCGAATTCGTGCGCGCAAAAGGAAATCCCGCGGTAACCGTACATTTTGCCGCGATAAAAATAAGCCTATGTCCTTTACCGTGGTCTACTCTATATCTGTGTCTTTCATCAAAGTCGTTTCGGAGCCTATCCAATGAAAACAAACTTTTCATCTATAGTAATATAAGTAGGTATAGACTAAATAATCAAATGGATACGTAGGATTAGAAAATCATAATGTGGCCCCTGATCAGTAGTGTGTCCAGTACTAGAGTCGGGTACTCATTAGCGAGCTGTAACCGCAACATGCGTGATACAGTACGAGGTTCTAGTGTCTACGCTTGTTACAGAATGCTAGCCACTAGATCATACCGAATGTGCAAAAACTTGCGAAATTTTGCTTCTTTCGTCTGTCTGTAACTGTCAGAATATCACAAAACATAAAAATTTTACGCTTTTATTTAACGTTATGGACGTTTTCTACCTCCGCACCCCTCCGCAAACCCTCATTAAGGAACTTTCGTTCCAAAAATATTCTGAAATTTTCGGACTACTAGCTTCAGCCTTAATGTTTGGACTATTAATCCGATAAGCGGACGATTAAGATATTTTATTCATCCGATAACCGGACGATTAATATATCTTATTCATCCGGTTATCGGAAGACTAGACACTTCGATTTGTAACGTTATCGAATGTCAATAGGGGATCGGACTACCTACATCTGAAATATTTAGTTTCATTAATATAGTCAGAAATATTGAGGCATTAAGTACTACTTGGTAAATGTAAAAAAATATATTATTTTATGTGTAGTTTACTAATAAAATACATTTAAAAAGTACCAAAAAAAATTTTTTTTGCGTAATTGGTAAACAAAACCTACATCATTACTTTACTCACATCATATACAAAAACATTCATTATGGTAAGTATGAACTTAAACGCACTAATATCGGAGATATTTACAAATATATTCCTGCGGCTGTATACTTCATATACTATAACCTACAAGTGACGTCATTTGTAGGTCGACTTTAGTATGGAGCGTTTTTAGAAGGCTCGCGAAATTTTTTATACAAATCGCTGTACCTTTGAAAATATTGACTTTTGATATACGGTTTCTTCTGAGAAGTTACTTATATTTAAGAGTACTATTCATTTATGCAATAAAAAAAAAAAAAAAGTCCGATTGCATATTGTATAATTATAATAACTAGCTCATCCCGACAGACGTTGTTCTGTCTAAAATATGAACTGGAATGAATAAATGACCTACTCCTAAACCACCTCATACACCTACTCCTACACCTACGCCTAAACCTACCTACTCCTGCACCTACTTTAACACCTACTCCCACAACCTACACCTTTTCCAATATAAAAAAAAGGTCCAAAACCTCTGGCTCATGCACAACTTTGCTAAAGATCATCTAATGATCAAATGCATAGTTTACGATTCTTTAAAGGACATATGGACAGACAGACAAACTGATAAGTATTCATTTTTATATAGGAGATAATAATGACTTATTTAACAAAATAAGACATTAGGTACATACAACACAGATTTACGCTATAATAACACAAAAAAGATAGAAGATATAATATAGGCGCTGTCATAATTTCCATACAATTCTCCTTCGATAACGTACGAATACGTAGTTTTCAATTGTTCATGCTAGCCCTACAGAGTGACTTTCCGTGATTCGACCATACTTAACAAGCGTCAATTTCCTAGATTCGGCAGACTGCTTCTACTGCTGCCTTCCCTACGCGCGGTCCGCGCCCGGTCCATAGAGCTGCTGCTGTTCCGGGACACGGTGGGCGACGTGGCCGTGGCGACGCTGCTACACGACATGTACCGCATGCAGCCCGCGCCCACCGCCTTCCAGCCGCCCGCCACCATCACCGACTGTTCCTCGCCATAAGATTACTTCCACGGTCCGCTACTTAAGCAGGGCCTCTAGTCAAGATGCATTAACTTCGACGGCGAAGTTCGATAACAAAAATGTATGGGATTTGACATAAGGCATAACCTATATGTCATTTAGCGATGACTTATGTCAAATCCCATATTTTTTTATCGAACTTCGCCGTCGAAATTATCGAATGCATCTTGACTAGGTCCACAGATCCTATCGCACATTTCGCCGCGAAGCGTGAGAGGATGGGGTGCTGTCTAGCGAGTTCTAAATCCTTGTCGACTCTCTCACGCTTATTGCGGCGCAGATATATTTCCATACTGTACAATAGCACACACTGACTGTCTTGTGCGTTTGTATAATCCTGATACATTATTATGTAATATGAGGTTTTTCAAAATTAATTACGGATGTATTTGGCATCTCTCTGCCTGATCTGTTAAGATCATTTCGAAGAAAAAAAGATACTAAATAAAATAATTACATTGCGCCTTGTACGGTGCCGCGTTGTTAAGGTCATCGACTTCTCACTGATGTTGTAATTGATGTTATTTAGACAGTCTTTCTCCATATTTAAATCACCTGTTTCTGTGAGGACCTCAGCTCCTTAGAGTCCTCGCGATAGCTCATAGCCTATATCCTTTCTCAGGCTCTAGACTATCTGTGTACCAAATTTCATTTAAATCAGTTCAATAGTTTTGGCGTGAAAGACGGACAAACTTTACCATTTATAATATATGTACCTAATTTTTTACCATTTATAATATATGTACAAAATATTCGTAACTGATTTTAAACAACCTTATATTTGCAACTAATAGTAACTTACAATTTATTTCATACGGTTTAACTGTTAAGTTTTTAGAATATAATCTTTACAGAAGCGATTTTTCTGTGAATCTAAAATTATTTTATCATCGCGACCAGCAAAATGTTCCTTCAGTTTGAGGCCGAATTCGTATTGAATATTGATTCTCAAAGTTTGATCTCGTTCTAGTCTAATATCAAATATTTACTGTATCAGCGTGTATAGTTATTAGTTTCTATATTTATTGTAATGAGTTATATGAGGTATCTAATAATTTATACCAATATTATAAAAAGGAAAAAATTGTTTGTTTGCATTGAATAGGCTCCGATTGCTGGCCGATCGTAAATTGCACAGATATAGGGTAGACCACGGGGGTGGATATAGGGCTACTTTTTATCGCGGCGAAATGCACGGTTCCCGCGGTTTTTTTGACACGGATGAAGTCGCGGGCAATATTAGTAATCAGTATCCTATAAATATCTATACTAGAATAAGCCTCTAGTCTATGTAGACTGCAAGCTAAAAATTACCAGTCAAACAACACAGATCCTAGTCATATAATCTAGTCAATTTTTTTTTTTTGAAATTGTAAATTTTTAATTATAAAAAACATTAATGACACTATGTTACTTTATGTAAATACAATTAATGCAAGATGCTGTATAATGCTTATAATATGTATTTATTGCACGATTGAAAATATTAATATGTCATTTTATTTAATAAATTGACATTATTTAGAAATTCTTTTATTAACCCTTAAAATTATTAAATGGCATCATAGTTCTGGTACCTTGTTCAGAGCCAATTGAATAAACAATTAAACCGACTTCGAAAGTAAAAATACACAAATAAGTATGAAATAAAACTTATTTTATAAATAATTCCCCTTTTAAATTTGGCTATTTCTCTACTTAATCTTCTTATTTTTGAAGTCGCTACCAGCCCAAACGATATCCTACAATATTTTATATAACTATAACTCACGTTCATATTTGCTGGTAACTACCGACTTCAAAATTAAGAAGATTAAGTAGAGAAATAGCCTTTAAAAGGGGAATTATTTATAAAATAAGTTTTATTTCATACTTTTTTGTGTATTTTTACTTTGTAAGTCGGTTTAATTTTTTTGTTTAAAAATAATAATTTCACCCTTTTTAGTGATATATTGCTAAGTTATTATTAATACGTCTTAAAAACGTCTAAAATAAACGATCGAATGTATAACTGAATACGCGCCAAGCTTCCATTAGGTATTGTTATTAAGATGATGATGATGATTACTGTAAGTTACAAAGTGGCATATGCTTGCAGTTCTTTAAACAATTCCGAAATTTCCTAACGCATATCTTTAAAGACTGAGGAGTTCTGTTCAGTGCTTTTGGATTCAGGGTATACCTTGGTACAACGTCTTATTCTTTGGTAGCTTAAGCTTTTACTTAAACTACACTAAAAGTCAAAATCACTATATGTGTCGATATAAATTTCGAGGAGTTCCCTCGATTCCTCATGGATCACCATCATCACGTTTCCACTTTAGTGACTAAAGAACCAATTTTGAATTAAACCCTTTACAACAACAAAAGAATTTTGCAAATGTAAAAAGTAATGTTCAAAGATCTCCGTGTTAGTGTAAAATACCATGTGAAGTACCTTCTTTATCATCATAATGTGATGATGTATGCTGTGATAGTGGTGGCGATGATGATGATTACTTGACAAAGTGGCATATGATTGCAGTTCTTTAAACAACGCCAAAATCCCCAAACATGTATCTATAAGGAGTCAGGAGTTCTGTTCTGTACTTTTGGATCCAGGGTATCCTTGGCGCAAAATCTTACTTTTTGGTAGCATATGCTTGGAGTACTTCAGAAAAAGTCGAAATCACCATATGTCCCATCCCATATATATCCCATCATCAGGTCACCAATTTTCTGAAAATGGGACCAACTTCGGATTATACCTTTTACATCAAAAAAATAATTTTAAAAAATCGGCCAACAGACGGCGGAGTTAACCGCGAACATACAAAAAAAAAAATATATATATATATATATATATATACAGCCGAACGTATAACCGCCTCCTTTTTTTGGAAGTCGGTTAAAAAAGATTATAATACATATGGCATTTGCATTAATTTATTGCACGGTAAAAATATCTGACATTTAAATTGGCAGCATTATACAGATCTAACGTCTCCTTGTGTAAGTTTAAATTGGATCTATTGTATAGTAAAATAACACTTAACATACATATAAATGTTTATTTGTGCATTTTTAGTCGGACACATTGACTTTGCCAATAGAATGAATGGCTTCAACATCTGACAGATCCACTGCATCATCAATTTCTGGTTGGACATCTTGTGCTGCAGATGCGGCTTCTTTCTTTGGGGCTTCCCTCGGAAAATCTAATTTACTCCAAGCACCAGGCTCGGCCTTTTTTAGCTTAATTTCTACTTTTGTAGATAGCATTGCAGCACTGCTATTACTAACATCGATTACCTAAAAAAATACAATAGTCATTACCAAAACAGACACAACGATATTATAAAGGGGGACCGTACTAGGCGCAACTAAGCGGCAGCAGAACAACGCGACGCGATACGGCCACATATTCTATATGAAATTGTATTATAAGATATACAAGACAGATAAATATATACGCACTACGCGGCAGAGGAACTACACGACGCAGCACTCCATTGCGGAATTACTAGGAGGGACGCGTCGCGTCGCTCCGCTGCCGCCTATAAATTCGGATTTATATTAAAACATTGATTCACTATCCTACAAAAATTTGGTGAAAAAAAATTGGTCCCCAGAGTACCTACATATTATTATTATTTTTTTGGAATAGATGATACATAATCCCAACAAAATATTCGACGTTACTGAAAATCAACCCTACTGCTCACTACTACAGCTTTATTTCGCGTTGAGTGTAGAAGCTTAGTTTTGTAGAATGACTAATGTATTAGTTTCTACACTTTTTAGTGAGTCGATTGACAAGACTAGGAGCCCATGCGTGCACTGACAAGCACTCAAAACTCACTCAGTATAAAAATTTTAGGCGTTAGTGGGGCATCTTTGTTTTATAATATTGTAGAACAGAAAACAAATCGTCAGTGACTATTAACATAGTCGGAACTGCAAAATCGATATTTTTTTATCTATAATATAAAAATGAATCGCTGAATGTGTTGCTAAGCGCAAATCTCGTAAACAGCAGAACCAATTTCGCTAATTCTTTTTTGATTTTTTTTTAAATTGTCTGAAAACTTATAAAAACAACACTTTTCTATACTCCCATACAAACGATTCGTAATAATACTTAAGTCATTTTGAACTTTAATACCCTACCATAAGTGTTAGTGGAGAAGTTCCGGGAAGGCAAAAAAATTTAGTGACGTTAGTATCGTATAAATATTGATGTCAATATTTGTCAATGTGATTTTTAAAGACTATTTTTATTAAAAAACCTAAAAAAAATATTTTTTTAGTTTGGTAATTTTTTAGTGGTACTTTGGTACGAAGTTCGCGGGGTCAGCTAGTTATTTCATAAAATGTGCCTAAATAACCAAGTCAATCGTCAGCTGAAAAGAAGAAATATATTTTATGCATAGTTTTTGAAATAGCCACATTAAAAATGTCGTATATTAACAAGATAGCCCGCTAACAATGTCGGGTAATAACTACTGACGTTCTTAGCAGAACGCGGGGGCGGCTGAACACGCACCATCTCCCACTTCCGGCGATGTTAGCGGGATGAACGAAAATTAAAAATATAGGATACCACATACAACATTGTTAACCACTTTCACAAATGTCGGTGGTAGTGCTACATACGACATTGTTAATCGGTTTTTAATGGGTAAAATGTCGGTTGTACTACATCCGACGATGTTCATTGATTTTTCTAATTGGTCAAATGTCGGTGGAACCATATCCGTCGTTGTTTACGGAATCAACGAATGACTTTTATTAATGTTAGAGGAAACACCAACCTTCACACACAGTGTATTCGAGAAGAGTTTAGGAGGCGACAATTGCCTTTCGAGCGGCGAAACTCGTAAAGGTTGTTTACACTATGCAAGAATATTGTCTGATATTGTCGTCTGCACGCGTTCGAGAAACTCTTCTTGTGCTTTAGAGATAAATGTTTCATCCAATGAAAATTTTCTTGTAAATCATGTGGTGGAAGAGGTGAGTGGTGATGGTGGAAGCGGTGATGGTGCTGGTGTTGTTATGGCCCAGTAATATTTGCTGATATCTAGTCATCATCGCTGAATATATCGCCGAGTAAATCTTGCATTTGAATTAGGTCATTTGAAACTAACTAGTATGAATACTCAAAATTCTATATAAAACCACGATTAATAAAATAAAAATTTCCTAAGATTGAAAAAAAAAAATGATTTTAATCAAAAATCTGAATTTAATTATGTAAGATTTCAATAAAACCAAGAAATGAGATTATCACCTAATTGCCTATGAAAATTTAATTTTCTGAATTATTTATAATTTAAGTAATAAGAAAGCTTTTATATTTTGTTCAGATGATTGTTTTTAAGTTTTCTTTTTTAAAAGTCAATGAATATCTATAATTTCTTTAATTATTTGGCATTCTTATTAGTAATTTTAACATACGACATACCTTAAAAATAAATAGTAATCATTTAACAATGACGTATATGCCATTTCCGACAAGCAATCATCAATTTCGTACAAGCAACAATGTCGGTTTTGGTACTTCAGACAAATCAGCATTACTTGTGCCTTAAAAAAGTCACAAGTGACTTCTCTCTTCACATTAAATACCGGCTACTCATAATATTGTCCTAAACATAGACAACTTATACAGCATTAACTTTCATTATCCTACTTGAAATAAGTAAAAAGTTACATACAATTTACACTTTGAATTGCTGTCCTGTAAAGTTGCTGTTTTTCACATCCGACATTTTTAAAAGTCATGGGCGAAATATATTTCATCTTACCCCTCTTAATTCTAAGTCCAATTCGAAAGCAGCATTGTCTTCTTCACTGAAAATTAGTTTAGTATTTAAGCGAATTGGGTTTATTTTAACGAAACTTGCTGCTGGATTATACTTCTTAGCATATACACTTATAATGACATAATCTGGAGTTTGATGCCAGTCCCAACGACATTTCACTGTGCCAGATGAAGCACTCTGAAAAGAAATTAAATTACTTAGGAAGGACACATCAAGTCCCTAATAATATTTTAAATCACAAAAATGTATGTATAAAAACTACACAGTAGTACATAATGCTAAACTCAATTTCACTTTTGTAGTTAAGGAGCTTTCAAAATGTCAAATTGTGATACATACTACAATAAAACAAGTTCAATAAAAAAAAGTTCACACCTCCTTGAGCCACTTGTGATTGCCAGTTGTGCAGCCAGGTTGACTAAGAAATGTATTAAAGTCAGTTGTGCGTTTTTGACAGCAGGACCAGAATTTAAGACCCTCGTGGAACACCGGCGAACCAGGGTGATATGTGCACATTGAACTGTTGCTCTGTGGCCCTTCGTAAGACACATTACATCCACCATTCTTGCATGTTGTTCCGATTTCTATGACCCCACTAAATCAAATGCAAAACATTTATTTACAATTTAATGAGGAAAATATTTCTCACTGTATGTTATGCTATAGGGAAATAAACATTACACCAGTTCATCCAGATAACAACAGTACAATATTTACCCTTCTAAAGATTTTGCAGTCTGTTGTGTACTTTTATTGGCAATTTCTTTAAGTGAATCGGCAATGCGGGCTTCTAGGGTTACTAGCTGGGTGTCAAATGGCGGTCTTACAAGTTGCGGCCCGACTATTGGTGCTCTTACTTCTATCACATCCTTTTTATCCAACTCTTTGTCTAATGCCTTCTTTTCAGGTTCTGGTGGTTTCTAAAAAATCCGAAAATATTCTCAGTTTATTAGAATTCTGTTTTTATGTTATACCCATGACTAATATATTTTTAACATTTAGACTTAAAAATTCCTTTTTAAAAAATAAAAAAGAAATAATTAAGATCAACTAAAAATAAATATATTATATATCTTGTTGCCACAAGTCTACTTTGTGGCCGCTGCCTGTAACACAGTGGTGAGCTGAGTCACACACAGGTGCCATGTTTTATTTAATAACCTTATCAATGCAACAACAATATGAATTTAAGGGTACAACACAACAAACTTCAAATTCATTGTGTCCAAACTTGCTTAAGCTTTTGAATACACTATAGCAATTGCGTTATTTATCTATACTATAGGAAAGGTTTGTTTGGTTGTTTGTTTGTTTGCATTGAATAGGTTCCGAAACTACTGAACCAATTTTGATGAAAGGCACAGATATAGAGTAGACCATGGGGATGGACATAGGCTACTTTTTATTGCGGCAAAATTTACGATTCCTCGGGATTCCCTTTTGCGTGCACAAAGTCGCGGGCAACATTTAGTGAAAAATATGTCCACTTGTAGTCTATAAATATTATACTTTCATTGGAAGGAAAGTTAAGCATACCACATTCGAGTGTTTTGACTGTGTGCATCCTTTGATATTCAGGAATTCTGTGAAGTCAACACTCTTTTTGTTGCAACAAGACCATCCTTTGTAAGCATCGTGAAAAACTGGGGCTCCAGGATGATGACAGCATTCATCTAAAAATATAGTTTCAAAATTATAGCTATGTATGAAAGCGAAATACGGTAGATAAATTAGTAGGTTTATAATGTACTTCATGTGTAGATTTAAACACAGAAAGTACTGGAATCTTTGCTAGCAGGTAGTATTTTAGAAAAATCGTAACCTTTGTCGTTATCATTGGGATTAAAAAGTTTTCCACATCCTCGGTTGTAACACAGAACTAAATCCTTATTTTCAGGCATTTTTAGGAAATTGAACAGCAAATTTAACTCTGGACTAGTTTTTAATATTTACTGCTTGAATTAAAAGAAATCGCAAGAAAACTAATCCACGCTTGTATCACAATCTGACATTGCAGATTCAAGTTGTCACTTGTCAATATCAAAATCAACAGCTGACGCAAACCACAGGATAAAAATTAAATGGTAAACATAATAAAAAAAATAAATGTAGGTAAAATTTAATTTAGGTAGGTAAAAATTAATTTTTAGTTTTTTATTTGGCTCTAGTTTTGTTGTTAATTGTATGTTTCTTGTGTTATTTTAATTACCTACTTGACATAAAATTCTAGGGAAAACACCCATAGAGCTATATTTTACGGTGCTGCTAAGATAAAGTAGATGGATCACAATTTAGCAAGAATCGACAACATATTCCTTCTCTTTTCTACAAGAACAAAATGTCATATGGCTAAAAGAGAAAGATGTATTTCTCTCTGGTGGAGGCTTTTCAATAGATGTCGCCGGTTTAACTATACAATTTTATTTATAGATATATCGCTGCATAGTGACGTAAGTTTTTTATCGACAACAATAAAAAAGCGACTTTATTAAATTAAGATAGAAACGTGAAATGAGGGTTTTTAAATTTGTGACATCTGATAGCTTTTTGACACGACAAGGACCGTCGGGCTACCAAGCGCCGCCTGATGACAGAAAAAAAATCGAAAATTGTTATTGACCGTTTTTAATACCACATAAGCTACCAGATGAGCACAGAACACTATTACTCCTCAGATGAGTGTGTGCGTTGGGTCCGCCCCCTAATGGCAGAAGAAAAAATATCAAACACACGAGTATAAAAACTACTATCCCAATAGTATTTTTAGTAGTTTTAATTTACAATGTAGACACGCACTAAGGGATTTTGAAAATTCAACCCTTAAAGGGGTTGAAAGTTTGTATGAGGAATCTTTAAATTTGCGCCGATTTCGATGAAAATTGAGGTTCATGCGCTTAAACACATTTAATTAATTAAGTATTGCAGGGTTTAAAACAATTTACCCTCTGAGGGTGTAAAATAAGAGTTGTAATTTGTATGGAAAATGTTTAAAATCTGTATTAGCTTGCATAATAAATTTCCATGAAATTTACTGTATTAGCTTGCATAATAAATTTCCATGAAATTTATTATGCAAGCTAATAAAATTAACGAGTCATATTTTATAGCTTTTCGAAACTCATCCCCTGAGGGTGTAAATATGGGCTTAAAGTTTTTATAGTAAAATATCAAACGCTGGTCGGATTTCGTTGAATTTTGCCATGCAGATAGTTATTATAACGTAGAAATCTGTTAAAAATGGTTTTTCGAAATACATACCACACAATAGGGATCCACGCGGACGAAGTCACGCGCTGCAGCTAGGTTCAATTAAATAAATAATACATGGGTAACTGAGCTTTGCAGGCAGTTCTACTTAATTAAAAGAAAAATTCAAAAAAATTAGAAGTTTTTATTTCCAGTGAATTAGACACTCCACTTCTCTAAGTGAAGAGAATACAGAAAGTTTACATTAAAAATTATTGAACATTCTCAATTAAATTATATTATTAATATTGGCCTTTAAAAAGTACAATTTTATTAAAATAGTTCCTTAAAATTTCTCCTTGCGGTACAGACACTCATGAATATATCATGGTGAATTCAAATTTTTATAATTAAATGTAAGTGATTGTTAAGAACACAATTGTCGTAAGTATAACGCATTTCAAATGAGAATAGGAACGTCAATGACCTTTTTCTGTCAAATATCACTTGAAAAGTGCGATTTTCAGATAAACTTAGCTGCATATAAATATTAATAGTCTTGCATCAAATTTAAATAAAAACGTTACATAGTAATCAATTATCTAAACAAAAATTTAACTATCATAACAACCTAGATTCGAAGCAATATGGCGCCGACTCGATCCTATTCTCATTTGAATTGCACTATATGACTCAACAGCTGCGAAAAAACTTCCGACCTGGTGCATATTTCAAACACTTTCATAAATATTTTCTGTATATAATAGTTTCCCGACTTGGCTTACTCCTACGGAATGTAGATAATGACGGAAAACCTAAAACAAAAAAGTTACATTTATGGTATATACTTATAATAATTTTATTACGGTTACTAATTATTAATTAGTAATTAACTTACTGGTTTGCAAGTTGCTGGCTGTTTTGAAAATATGGATGGCACTGCATACGAATTTAATACTTAACTCTTCGAACCCTTACGATAACATGAGTCTTTAAAATGTAAAGAACATAATATTCTCGTATGCTGTGTAGGCTTCCAAGAATCGCTTTTTTTAGATTTTTAATTCACAAATTTCTCATCTCTATATCTACAGGAAACCTGTAAAAATTAAAGTTGATTACGGTAAGATATCACATCATCGAATTTAGGCTGGGACTATATGCACCGGAATCCGGAAGGCCGTAGAAAATTCTGAGCATTGAAAATAGAACTCAGCGCTAATAAAATAGAGTTGAAAATCGAAATGTCATGTGTGAAGCTTTCATATATGACGTTGACGTTTAACGTTTAACTCGACACTCAATTGTTCGATTTTCAACTCTATTGTGTTAGGGCCGAGGGCTAAAATTTAGATCATGCCAACATTTATCCTATTAGTAGGTTTATGGTCACCTAAATATTACTTTGATAATTAATAAAATATTAATTTATGATTATGAAATCTTTTTAGGATAACACGGTCTCACAAAAACTCGGCGTAAAATAATTAAAAAACCGTCCCAAGCCATAAATATCTTCTAAGCTGAGAGTCCCCTGAGGGCGAGTGGTAAATGGGGTACAAAACCCCCTCCCCTCTCCCACCCCTAATATCGTTTCGTTACACGGAACACTTCTTAAACACAGACATAACCTCAAACTTTAACCATTAATAACTTCTAAACCGGGGGTCTCCTAGAGGGGGGTGGTACGGGGGGGTTCGCCCCATCTCCCCCTACCCCTCTCACCACACCTCCCCCGCTAAATAAGTGGGCATGGTTCTAAATTTTTACCCACAAAGTATTAAAATTGTTCAGTGAATTCTTTCTCTTTGGATCATACTGAATTTTGATTAATTTCCAGGAATCATAAACTATTTCCAAAATACATTAATGCACAATATGTTGCTTTTACTTCATACAGACACGCTCAAGAAACTGCATTAAATTATTGACTTTATCGATACATCGATAAAATCGTTAACTAAAGCCTATCTCTATGTAGGTACATAAAATGACAAATCTTACATATTAATTTTATTTTTACCTTTGTAATAAGAAATCGAAACAAATTCAGAGTTATTTTGCTGTTGTATCTTTTAGTATATATATGGAGAAATAGCCTCAATAAATTTAGCGTCTTAAAATGCTTTTTACGTAATATTATGATTGGATTGACTTACCGATGAAAAGACACTTTCGTGTTATTTTCTCCTAGAATACCCACTCTTTCACCACATCCTGGCACAGTACACGCAATTTTATATGCTTAAATTAAAATTAATCTAAACAAACAAAATTATTCACTCTTTTCCATTATTTTAGATAAAATACGCAGTGTGATCTGTTAACCAGTTGGTAACAAACAAATATGGCGATTCGCGGCCGGTGGCGCGCAGCGTTTTAAGACGTTCGGAAGTGCTGTTGCTATCTCTTTTTGTTACATGAGATCTTGTCATTAGAAGTTTTGAGTACAAAGTATGTCAGTTATTCTACTTAAAATATAGTCCATCTAGTGTTTTTTCTATATCTTAGCGGTGCTGTTTTTCTGTTGCGACCACTAAAAAACTCTCGTGGGAACGTAAGGAAAAAAGTAGAAGTAGAACGAGATTCAAACTGTCATTAAGCTGTCATTTGATTTTCAATTCGGAAATTAGAAATTGGGACTTTGCTTTTTGGTCGAGTGTCGTCAACAAGCGTTTTTTCTGTTTTTGTTTTTATAAGTGTTTTTTCTAGGAATAAAGTAGTTTTTACTTCAATATTTGTTGAATTAACTTAAATATATTTTGTGTTGTGTAATATATTTTGTGTTTTGTGTTTTGTCGGATAGTAAGTACTCAGTAGCTTTTTGGTTTTAGGTTAAGTTAGTAGTTAGTTTATTATTTTATAATAATGGATCTGGACTCAGATCCCCCGGACCCCGGTGGAGGTAGTAGAAAGCGCACAAACAAGGACACTAATGAGCCATTGGCTAAAAAAATAACAAATAGTTCACACTCAGTGCCTTCCATTCAACTTCACTATGTTAACCCCGATTTTGCAAACAAAAAACTGTATGGTACCGACGATGCTGCGCCGTACATTGTACACGTGTCGAAGTCAGAGACAGATTCAAACCTTAGTCCAATTCTATTTGGACAATTTCTTTTCAAAAATAATGTACATAATATAAAAATGGACGGAATTAAGAAGATTGGCCGCAATCGCGTGTCAATTGAATTTAAGACCCCAGATCATGCTAACTCTTTTATTGACCTACCTGCAGTAGTAAGTGCTGGATATACTGTATCGATACCCTCATACAGTGTATCCCGTATGGGCATTGTTCGCAATGTCCCTGTGGACTGGTCGATGGAAGAGCTTGTAGAAAATTTGCAAGTTCCGTTAGGCTATGGTAAAGTAGTTAAGGCGCGTAGGTTAAGTCGCAAGACCATAAATGACCAAAATACCCCCGTTTGGCTACCCACCCAATCAGTGGTTCTTACAGTCACTGGTCAAAAATTACCCTCTCATGTCTACTGTTATTATAATTCACTTCCTGTAGAAACCTATAAATTACCTACCATACAGTGTAATAACTGTTGCCGTTTTGGCCATGTTAAAGCACAATGTAGGTCACCACCCCGATGCTACAAATGTTCGCAGAAGCATGAAGGAGCAACATGTACAGCAACGTCTCTTACTTGTCTGTACTGTAGTGGTCCGCACGCGGCCAATGATGTCTCTTGCCCGGAATATTCTAGGCAAAAAGATATAAAATTGGTTATGAGTCAGGAGAGTATCTCTTACTTGGAGGCATCGGCTCGATTCCCCCATGTAAGGCGATCCTTTGCTGATTCTGCCAGGACTTCTCCTTCTGCTGCTGCTAGCATTTCAAGACAGACAGACAGACAGACTAAGTCTCCTACTTCCATGTCTTACAGAAAGACAGTTTATATCCCCCGTCGCCCCATTCCCCCTATGTCCCCTGGATATGACCACCAGGCGCATAGAAGCATTATTGAGGAACCTGCTTCCCAGGCCCTTAATGGGTGTGCCCTTAATTCAGAAAATTCCTCCACCTTATCTTTGTCCCCGAACGATAATCTACTTGACAACTTGACACTTTTCTTAATTAATCTCATTTCAAGGTCTAGCGACTGCCTACCGAACAAAACTCTTGCCAACCTGACCCAACTAGTAAACCTTTTGCCTAATAATGGCTCACAATCACACTGTGATACAGTGGAACGGCCGCAGCATAAG
Organism: Glaucopsyche alexis; assembly: GCA_905404095.1. Taxonomy (NCBI): domain Eukaryota; kingdom Metazoa; phylum Arthropoda; class Insecta; order Lepidoptera; family Lycaenidae; genus Glaucopsyche; species Glaucopsyche alexis. The sequence continues at coordinate 10,759,208 of FR990047.1, forward strand.
GAATAAAAAACAAGATATCCTTTGGTTAATCAATTCATATAAGCCATCGATTCTTGCTATCCAGGAAACTTGGTTGACGCCTGGTTCTCGTTTTCGGGTCCCAGGCTATGCCTGTTTCCGGGATGACAGGTCGGATGGTAGAGCTGGAGTAGCCCTTTTGGTCTCCAGCCAATGTACATATTCTGTACATACTCTTCCTGTACATAGTAGTTATTTTAATATTGTGGCTGTCCGTGTTTTAGGTACCATTTTTATGTCTGTGTATGTCCCTCATCCCAATTCTACCATTTTTTCTGAACTTTCCTCCATTATCTCTTCTGTTCCTTCCCCCTTGGTGGTGTTGGGTGATTTTAACACTCACCATACATCTTGGGGCTCCCACTTCAATGATTCCTATTCCTCTTTCCTGATTGATCTAATTGATCACAATAACCTAGTTATCCTTAATGATGGATCGCCTACCCGTCGGGTTTCTCCTTTACAGAACCCGAGGAGTGTGGTTGATCTATCATTATGCTCCCCCTCTCTTTCTCCTTCATGTTCCTGGGCAGTCCTTCCTAACTCTTATGGTAGTGATCATTTCCCCATTTTACTATCAATAACATACAGACAGACTAGACAGATAGCAACATCCCCTTCTCGACTTAAATTTAAAATTAATAATGCAGACTGGTCTCAGTTTGCTGACATCACAGATTCAGAAATTAACCTCTTGCCTGTCAACACTAACGACACTCTTTCGACATACCTCCATTTGAACAACGTACTTTTAATGGCTGCAGATAGGACCATTCCCAAAAAATCAGCAGGAGATCATAGAACTCTCTCTCCTCCATGGTGGGACGCAGAGTGCACTGCAGCCTGTAAGCGCCGCAAAGATGCCGAAAAATTGTATTCTAGGTCTATGACTTTAGATAACTTTTTAAATTATAAAAGAGTGGCAGCTGAAGTGCGTCTCTTGCTCACTGAAAAAAAGAAATATGGTTGGCGCCAGTTTTGTTTAAGTCTTTCGCCCTTGTCCCGCCCCTCGGTGGTCTGGAAAAATATTAGAAGATTCCGAGGTTCTTTAGTAAGCGATTACCAACTGTCTAATGACCCAGGGGAATGGATATATGCTTTTTCTGAGAGGTTGGCACCACCGTTGGTCCCATCTTTAGACGAATGTCAAAATTGCGTATTTTCTGGCCCACCTTTGAGTTATTTGGATAGTCCATTTTCTCTGGAGGAATTCAGATTGGTTTTGAGTTCATTGAAGGATACCGCTCCAGGCAGTGATGGAATACCATATTCGTTTTTTGTGAACAGTGGCCCCATTACCCAAAAAGTGTGCCTGAATGTCTTAAATGGCTTTTTCCAGTCTGAAGTTCCCCCGGAGGAATGGAAGACACAGATCATCCTACCTATACTCAAACCGGGAAAACTTAGCAGTGATCCGTCTAGCTATAGACCTATCGCTCTATCAATAACTTTGGCAAAAATTTTAGAACATTTAATCAAAAATAGGTTAGAATGGCTAATGGAGAGCAAGGACATATTATCTAAAACACAGTTCGGTTTTCGGAAAGGCTATAGCACAATGGACGGTCTCGGTACCTTTGTGACCGACATACGCATTGCCTTTTCGAAAAGGGAACATGTGGTGGGAATGTTCCTTGACATATCATCCGCATACGACAACGTTCTTCTTCCGGTACTCAGGCAAAAATTGCTTAATCTGAGTGTCCCTGTGAAGATGACTAATTATATATGTAATTCCCTATCCTGTCGATCCGTTGTAGTCTCCTCTCAAAATTCAACCCTTCCCCCCAGATTAATTTATAAAGGCCTTCCCCAAGGATCTCCCCTTAGTCCCCTCCTTTATGATATATATACCCACGATTTAGATCTATCCGTAAGTAGTTTCTGTGAGATCCTACAGTATGCGGATGATTTGACATTGTACATTGCTTCAAAAGATATCGCGGAATGTTCTGCTCGTCTAAGCTCTGCCATTGGCTATCTTACTGATTGGATGGATAGACATGGTTTGAATATTTCGGTTTCTAAAAGTTCTGTTGTTGTATTTTCTCGGTCCAAAATTATACCAGATGTCAATATCCAATTTAACCAACAAGTTTTCCCGGTTAGAGATAGGGTTAAATTTTTAGGAGTCTATCTAGACTCAAGACTGACTGGCGCCTACCAAATTAATCATATTGTCCAAAAATGTGAGAGAAATATTAATGTTCTGCGGTCGGTCAGTGGTGTTTGGTGGGGTTCACACCCATATACACAAAAACTTCTATACAATGCTCTGATTCGTAGTCACATTGATTATGGATCCTTCTTACTAGAGCCGTGTAATAAGGTCCCATTAAAGGAACTTGATAGAATTCAATCTAAGTCTTTAAGGATTATAGTAGGAGCAATGAAATCATCACCAATCAATGCCCTACAAGTCGAATGTGTTGACCCCCCCCTTAACATCAGGCGGCAATATCTTTCGGATAGGTTCCTTTTTAAAGCCTTTCAAAACTCTTTTCACCCCCTTATAGGAAAATTGCATACTCTTTCTCAATTAACTTCATCATCTGATTATTGGCTTCATAAAGATCCCCCCTGTCTCTTGATCAGCTACCGTAAATTAACCCACATCCCCTGTCCAATATTCCAGTGCAGGCTTAATCCTCTTTTTACCACCCCATATTATGCCCTGACAATTTCACCAGACATTATCCTTAACCTTCCCATAGATAAAGGGTCCCCTCTGGCTAATACTCAATTTAAAAATATAATTGATTTGCATTTTGCGGATTGGCTGCTTATTTTTACAGATGCCTCCAAACTTTCGGTGGATGGTTGTGTTGGAGCAGCTGTCTGGATTCCGAGGGTTAATGTGGTTTTGAACTTTAAATTGCCTCCTAATTCTTCTGTTTTCACGGGCGAGGCACTTGCCATCTTTGAGGCCCTCACGTTTATTGAGTCTCATAACCTGAACAAATCGCTTATCCTTTCGGACTCCAGGAGTGTTTTAGAGGGTATTTCAGCCAACCAGTTCCGATCGAAAGCTAAATTCCCATTGATCTTGAAAATAAGACAGCTACTCCTTAAATGCCGTGTCCAAAATATCCATGTTGTTTTAGCGTGGATTCCAAGTCATAGTGGAATTACCGGTAATGAGAGTGTAGACGCCTATGCTAAAGATGCCATTACATCAGGTGTACTCAGCCAATACAAACTGTATTGCCAGGACTTAATTCCGCTAGCTAAAAATCACTTAACTATCAGGTGGAATAATGAGTGGGCCAACTCAAGTAACATTAAAGGCAAACACTACTTCGACATACAAGGTGGTGTACCAGTCAGACCTTGGTTTTTCAAATATATGCGGTGTAGCAAACCAGTGTGTTCGACAATCTGCCGAGTCAGATTAGGTCATTGTTGCTCCCCTGTCTTTCTAGCAAAAATCAGGGTCAAGGATAGTTCTCTTTGTGAGTGTGGTCTAGACGAGGGTACCTTGGATCATATCTTTTTCTCTTGCCCAAGAAATCAACCCTCCCTATATGACTTCCTTCCCAGCTACATTCCTCGCCCTATAAATTTTAAATCAGTTTTATGTTATGTAAATACTACATTTATTGAAATTTTATGTACATATATTCGTTCTAACAATATAAGATTGTGATGTTTTTGTTTTAGGTACTAACACTGTTTGTTTTAGGTGATTCAACAGATGTTTAGTTTTTTTAGGCAACTGTACCCTTGTTGTTTCACCAGACCTACAATTTATAGAGCAAAGTCTACATAAGCACACTCTGACACTGGCAACTCACTGAGACCGCCATAATTAAAGAAGAAGAAGAAGAAATTAGAAATTGGCAACAAAAATCGAAAAACTGCTGTGGGCGTACGCGTAATTTTGTATCGGAGAAATTCATTGAATAAAATAATAATTTACATGGGATTGATTTATGTGATCTAAATAAATAATGAGTGATGAGAAAAAATAAGAAGTAACAAATATGTTATGTATTTAATTAATTAAATAAAAAATGTATTTCTTTAAAATCATCATCTAATATTTCAAGAATGTGATAAAATTACGCAGATTAAATAAAAGTGATTCACAAAATGTTTTTAAAAAAATTTAATTTGTTTATAAGCATCTAAAGCTCTCATCATGAATTTGATGCGCAAATTACGTGGGGCTTCTGCCTCTACGTCTTCTGAATCAGCAGAAGCAGCCAGTTCTTCATCACACGTCCAACTGGGTCTGATGCACCTGAAAAAATTGTTTGCTGAATATACTCACCCTCCACAGCCACTATCTGAGTCTGAGAAGGATGATAAGTTGTATAATATGTTGCCTTTGTTTTGCAAGGTAAGTTTGTAATACTAGACAGCATAAATTTAATTTTGCCAAACATTTCTTTGGCAAGTATTGATTAATACCTACATGTATTTTACTACATTTACTTTTTAATATTTGGCTGCTTATGAGCTGTGTTATATTTCTTGATATTATATATATTTTTCTTTAGGTCTTTGGTACCAGTCCCAGTAGTGATATGAATGAAAAATTTTGGGACATACTTTCCTTTTGTCAACAAGTTTCCAAATTAATGGTATCAGAAATAAGGAAAAGAGCAAGTAATCAAAGCACAGAAGCAGCTAGTTGTGCTATAGCAAAGTTTTTGGAAATAGAGAATTCCGAAGAGTCAAGCAATGGTTGGATGTTACTATCGACCCTAAATTTATTAGCTGCTGGTGACCATTCATTAATACAGGTATATTTGCACATAATATTAAGTAATTGCCTTTTTAATTTGAAAAAAAAAAAAAGACATGAATCCTACTATATTAGTATAAATGTGAAAGTTTGTGAAGATGGATAGATGGATGGATGTTTGTTATGCTTTTACGGCAAAAACTATGTTTTTTAATAAAACGATTTTGATAAAACGGAACTGACGGAAAGGTATGGTAGTAGTTTGTGCTCTGGATTAAAACATTTTACCCTGAAAAAATTCAGTGTTCCCATAGGATACTGTATTTACATGGGCCGTGCCAAGGGCAACAGCTGGATTATAATATTTTTTTTATTCTTTCAGGTCATGACAACTGCTGCTATCCCCTCAACCTTAGTCAAATGTCTGTATTTATTCTTTGATTTGCCGGAAATACCTGAGTCTGAAGCGGACATCCAGGATGATAATAGTGAATTTACCCCTAGAGAAAGGCGAATACTCCTTCAAAAGATTTTTGTTCAAGTGAGTGTTTACTTGATAACATTTGTGAAAAATTCCTTAATTACTTTGTAGCAAAATTGTAAATACTACATACAATATAAATCATAGAACTTAAATAAATCTTGCATTAATATCATAATAGACATGGTCTAAAATCCATGCAAAAAAAAGAAACCTAGAGGCGACAACCATTTCGTTGCTGTCGACTCTGGGTCAATTTTGGACCTTTGTAAGTTAGAGAATTCTTATAACTTGTACCTTGCTTAAAATCAAACAAAATTTGAATTAATAACTACTATTATACTTACTTGTTTTTAAGGTGCTTGTTAGACTATCCAGTCACCCATTTCCATGTGAAGAATTGGCGAGGAAAGATGATTTAAGTTTACTTTTCTCTGCTATAACATCTTGGTGTGCTCCATATAATATTATGTGGAGAAAGTCAGCAGCAGAAGTGTTGATGACATTATCTAGACATGGCTTGACACCAGCTGTAGTGCAGTATATACACAGTAAGTAATACAGTCTTATCATTGACATGCTGTATCTAACGATGTCACTTATTTTGTTGTCCATTGTGAAGGGCAACATTAACAGAAGAAGGTGATTTCCTCCTTACAGATATCAAACAGGTTTTTTTTCAATGCCTTGTCTTATTATGCAATGTCTTATGAAGAGTGTGTGATAAAACTTATGTTGACTTGTAAATATTAACTACAGTGTTTACTTGAAAATAAAGTTGATGAGAAATCAAACAGTAATACTTTGTCTAAAAAATCATGTATATGTAATTGATTGTACTGACAGTTCTTGGTGGAAATTCATGTTGAACACTAATTTTTTTTTGTTATTGTTGTTTTGTTGTTGTTGTTATGTTTTATTAGTGTTAAAAAATCATGATTTATATAACTAACTTAAGACATTTACGGCTGAATACTGAAACATATTCAGCTGTATAAAACGAAGGGCGGTTCGAACTGTCGGCTGCCATAGTATTTCAAACAGGCTTGACTCCTTAGAGCTACGTAGAGATGTAGCGTCGCTCTGCATACTCTATTGGTTATATTACATGGGAGTGCTCGGAGGAATTGTTCGGACTTATACCTGCTGCAACTTTTCGCCACAGTCTGGCGTTTACGCCCGTCACGCTAGGACGCGTTCTTGTTACAGTCTCTGTGACGACAATTTTCGTCTTGTAATTGTGTGTTTTTATTGTTTGCGAATTAAAATTTTGTTAACTATGACTATTTCGAGGAATTTTCATTCTTATTATCAACGTTAAAGTGAATAATCTTATATATAAAAATGAATTGCTGTTCGTTAGTCTCGCTAAAACTCGAGAAAGGCTGGACCGATTTGGCTAATTTTGATCTTAAAATAATCGTATCACTTCAGGGAAGGTTTAAACGGTGAGAAATTTTAGTTCATAGTTAAGGCAGAACAACGTTTGCCGGGACAGCTAGTAGTGAATAGTTTTCGTTTTTACATACATTTTTTTTTTCTAACTACCCACAAGTTTTGTGATTATGAGTCAATCTGAAGAAGAAGCTGTGTTGGAGCCCGTTTGTAGTGAGGAAATGTCTTTGGAAGCCATTAATAGAATCGTGCTTGGATCTCCTGGAGAATTGGAAGGCGAGGTAGATCTAGAATGGGATGATGCAGGTATGTCCGTAGATCATAATAATCTCGATGACGACTTCGGGAGTGAGGCGATGTTGCAACCACGCAACAAAAGGCGGCTAGAAAAAGGTAGTTCTCCAGATCCTTTAGCTGATGATGGCTTTACGCTTGTCACTAGAAATAAACGAAGAAACCTGCAAAACACTCCTCCATCTGCGTCTCCTAACCCGCCAGTAGATTTAAGCAACAATTTTGAAGTTTCTGTAACCTCCAAGACTATAGTTCTACCGAAGCAGTTGGCGTTTGCAAAACTTTTGGCTAAATATGATATTCAGGGCATAGAAACTGTTAAATATAAGAATCCTTTTAAACTTTTGATAAAGTTTAAATCTATCTTTGATGCAAACAATTTCTTGAACAATAAAATTACAAAGGATCATGATTGGACTTGTAGAAATACTAATGAAATACTTTATTGTTACGGTGTTGTCAGAGATATCGACATTGAAATTGAAGATAAGGACTTGAAAGAGATTTTTGAATGTGATACAAAAATATTATCTATTAGAAGGTTGCTGCGAAAAGATTTGAGTGGTAAATGGATTAAGTCTGAAACTGTTCGCATAGGGTTTGAAGGTTCAAGTCTTCCAGGATTTATTAAGGCTTATGGTTGTCGATTGGCTGTAGATTCATACATGTATCCAGTTACACAATGCTCTAAATGTTGGCGATACGGTCATGTTAGTCACGTTTGTCCGTCCAAGACACCTATATGTCCTAAATGTGGAGAAAAGCATGAAAACTGCGAAACTAAAAATTTTAGATGCATTAATTGCAAAGGCAACCATTTATCTTTAATGAAGTCTGTATGTCCTGTTTTTCAAAGAGAGAGAAATGTTCGCATTTATATAGGAAATAATAACTGTTCTTATAAATTTGCTTTGAATAAGATGAAGGAGGAGGCATTAAAAAAGAGTTCAAGTAGAATAGAAACGGAAGAACCTATTGCTATTCCTAGCACTTCTTATGCTAAGTCCGTTGATGCATCGTCTCTTACTTATAGAGATGTATGTGTGAGTGGTTCTGCTACTCATGTAAGTTTGCAAGATAGTGAAGATGATAATATGGAATTAGACGAATGTGTTTTAACTTCCCCAAATCAATTGGCATTATCTACCACCAACGTTAAGAAGAAATCAAATAATAAATTAAAGAAAAAAAGTGTAAGCATAAGACATAATGAAGAAGATGGACTTCTTAATTTGGACACAACTAGTACTGAAACCCATGATGAGCAAAGCTGTAATAGTAGTAATCGTAAAGAACGGAAACATTTATTACAAAGAATTTTGGATAAAATAAGAGAAGCTTTTATAACAGAAGTAAGTTTAGAGGATAAGTTTAAAATGTTGATTAAGTTTATTTGGTCAGAAGTAGTAGATCTTTTACAAGAATATTTAAATTTCGAGACGTTGCTTAAGTTCATGGGAAGAAACAATAATGGCCAGTAACAATATTAATTTGCACAGCTGTATCAATATTTTCCAATGGAATGCTAATAGTTTAAAACATAAAGCTAGCGATTTTGAACTGTTACTGTTACAAGATAAAGTGCATATGGCTTTTGTGAGTGAGACATGGCTTTCACCTAACATTTCCCTGAAATTTTCGGGCTATAACATTTTAAGAGCAGACAGAGAAGATTCGTATGGTGGCTTGTGCGCTATTATCCACAAGTCTATAAAATATTCTGAGCGAACTACTAATCTTGCTATATCTGATATTCAGATAATGAATATTGACATTTTTAATGTACCTACACTAAATCATGTGATTGCTATATATTGCCCACCTTCCATTACTACAAGTCAACAAGATTGGGATTCTATTTTTAGTACTTTTAAATCAGGATGTCTTATAATCGGCGATTTTAATGCGCATCACACTCTGTGGTCGTGTAAGTCTAATAGAAGAGGTGAGGCTATTTATAAATCCATGTTTGAAAATGATTTTATATGTCTCAATGATGGTTCACCTACAAGAGTCAAGTGGGTTAATGGTAACCTTCAACAATCGTCTCCTGATGTATCTTTTGCATCCACAGACATTGCTATTAATATGAGCTGGCAGGCTACTAATGAATCTCTAGGCAGTGATCATTTAGTATTAAAACTAAACTGTGGATTTATGCGATCTAATAGGTACATTAAAAAGAGAAATTATAAAGAAGCGAATTGGACAGAATACACTGAAGAAGCAGCGACAATCTTCGATGTTGCAGAAGTGAGTGATGTTCAATCAGGTTATGAGATATTTACTAATAAAATTAAATATTTGGCCGATAAACACATCCCGTGGATTAAAATTAGTGAGGATCCTACATCAAATTTTAAACCTAAGCATTTCTGGAACAAAGAGCTTTCGAAGGCATTTGCTGAAAGGCGTCTGGCATTGGTTCAATTACGACGCAATCCTACACCTTCCAATTTGTTATTCTGGAAAAACAAAGTATCTCAAGCCAAAATACTTATAAGAAAAGGAAAGTCTAAGGCATGGAGGGAGTTTTGTTCCAGTATTAACCATGAAACTTCAGCACCTGTCATGTGGAGAAAGATGCGATGGATCAAAGGCAACACTGGTCACCGAGATGGGGTTGATCCTAGTAATGCAAAGAAATTACTGCATACTTTGACTCCGGATTATGTTGCTGAGCAGGAGCCTATAATGCCCGACAGGCAACTCTCCATTTTAGAAACTCCTATTACGCTCGCAGAGTTTCGTAATTGTTTAAAAAAGAAAGATACCTCTCCAGGCATGGATAATATTTCATATACTATGATTTATTATCTTCCTATTAATGCAAAATTAATGCTTTTAAAAATTTTCAATCTAATAATGTTGTCGAGTAGCGTGCCTGAGCAATGGAGAGACATACAGATAGTGCCTACTAGATAGTGATCCCACACTGGCTTCTTCATTACGCCCTATTTCATTGATGTCTTGTCCATGTAAGATATTTCATTTGATTTTATTGAGAAGATTGGAGTGGTTTGTTGAAAGCCAGGGCCTCCTTCCCGACTCATCGACTGGCTTTAGACGTGGTCACTCTTGTATTGATAATTTAGCCCTACTTACGTCCAATATACAAACAGGTTTTGCCAGAAGGGAGCCTACAATTGCTTGTTTTATCGATATTGATAATGCTTATAACAATGTCAATATTACCGCACTTGTTAATATTTTACAGGAGATAGGAGTAGGTAATAAGATTTGTAAATATTTATTTAATTTTGTAGTTGTATTATGTTGTAGAATTATTTTAAATAATCAAAGTAATCCTTTAATTAGAAATACTTATCGTGGATTAGCTCAAGGGGATCCCCTTTCTCCACTCTTATTCAATATTGTAACTATAGGCATTTCTAGGATTATAAATAATGTTTGTAGTTCCCAATACGCAGATGACTTTGTTTTATACACAAATATTGTTAATGGAAATACTGTAGAAGCGGCCAATTCTCTTAAACTAGGTATCAAAGCGATGATCAATTATCTGGATAGTATTGCTTTACAAATATCGGTGCCTAAATCTAATATTTGTGTTTTTAATAGATCAAGGAGAAACTTAAATGTAAATATTCAAGTCAATGGCTTATTACTTAATGTAGTTGATAGAGTTAAATATCTAGGTTTGTGGCTGGACTCCTCTTTGAGGTTCGGTCTCCACATAAATGAGTTATGTGCTAAAAACTATAAATGTTTAAATATTTTAAAAGTTCTATCGGGCAGGTCTTGGGGAGTTCATCCTCAATATATTCGCCGTCTTTATATTTCACTGGTAAGAAGCCGGCTTCATTTATGGTAGTTGTGCTAAATCACATTTAAAAAAGCTCGATATTTTACAAACCAGAGCATTGAGAATATGCGGCTCTTTTATCCGCACCACTCCAGTGTTTGTTATGCAGAGTGAACTCTCCATTCCGCCTTTGTATATACGCCGTTACTTGTTGGCTTGTAGATTTCTACTTAAAATTAAGTCTAGATTGGGCAGTAATGTGTTAGATTCTTTAAATCAGGTAAATTTGGTTCGTGATTGTTTTAGCAATACAAATCTTCCTATGCTAGCACAGATCTGCTCTGAATGGACTGATGTTAATGTTTATCAAAGTAGGAAATTAGAGACTTATTCGTTAAGTACATGGTTGTCTTCAATTGATGTCAAGGAACTCATTGTGGATAAAGTTGGAGTTATGGCTCCAAAACGGAGCTTAACTGATTTTGAGGTTAAACATATTTTTTTGCAATTTTTATCTGATTATTATGATGATTGCTATAAAATATACACAGATGGCTCTAAATGCACTCAAGGTGTTGGAGCTGCCTTCTTTGATCCTCAATTAAATATTTCACAAAAGTTTAAATTACACAGGGAGAATAATATAATGACTGCGGAACTTGTAGCTATAAAAGAATCTCTCTCATACATCAATAGTTTGAATAACAATAATAATATAGTTATATTATCGGACTCAAGAAGTGCCCTCCAACACCTTTGCCAGTGCGTCACTAAGCAACGTGGGATTCCGATTGCCTTTAAAGCTTTAGATATATTACGCCGTGTTGCTAGCAAAGTTTCTATTAAACTACAATGGGTTCCCTCTCATATGGGTTTATTCGGAAACGAAACTGCAGATGCGCTTGCCAAGGCTGCAGTGATGGATGGTCTCGTGCTTGATTCTGAACCTTTTGCCAGTGAGCTTCGTCCTCAAATAAAGACAAAGTCATTGGAGAAATGGGAGTACCATTTTGGCGAGGAACTTAAAAGAGGTGTAGGAGGTTGGTACGGAACCATCCAAAATAAGCCTGTATGGGAGCCTTGGTTTATTTCATGTAACTTGCCTAGAAAGTTATTGGTGTCAGCCTTTAGGTTGCGCTCTGGGCACATTCCAGCAAACAAGTTTTGTCATTTAGTTGGGATTAAGCCTTCACCTAATTGTGATGTGTGCCAGAAGCCGGAGGACCTATTACATGTATTGCTGGAGTGTGCTCGAACTGCAGACTTGAGATCTAGGATTTTAGGAGACTTAGGTTGCTTGCACAACGGACGGATTAATTGTATCCTTTCTGAGCCGTTGTCTCCAGAGGCGAGCAAAATTTACAACTTTATAGATCTGTCCCTTGTGTAGGGAACAATGAGTGAACCTATGAGGCTGGCATTAACACTCAAGTGTTAAAAGCCTCTAAAAAAACTAGAGAACTTTTCGCCACCGTTCCAAGCGACAAAATATTAATCATCCTCATCACCTTGATGGGTGGCAGTCCTCCAGCGCTTTACTGAACTGTCGCCAGCAGTATTTCCGGACCATTACGACTTGCAAACCTTCAAGAAGGGAGCGTATTCCCTCCTAAAAGGCCGGCAACTCCTCTGATGTTGCGGGTGTCCATGGTCGACGGTAATCGCTTTCCATTAGGTGATCCGTTTGCTTGTTTGCCCCCTAGTTTTATTAAACAAAAAAAAAAGCTTATCAAAACTAAAATGCCTCCTATTCACAGGCTGTCGCTGTCTCTGCTAGCCGAAATGACAAAGGACAGCATGTGACTTGAGCATCACTTACTTTATCTATTGTTTCAGTATTTGGCCATCAGCTACCTAAATGTTAATTTTAAAGATTAACATTACACTGATACTGTAATATTCTATATGATTATTTGAACATTTTGATTTGATTTTATTTTTCAGATAAAGGATGTGTGGCATTGTGTATAGAAAATATGCAAAAAATACCAGAGTTGACGCCTTTAGAGGTAAATAATTAGACTTTTTAAAAGTGGCCAAAAAGTTCTTAAAAAGTGAAAAAAAAAAAAATGTGTTCACATTACTTACACTTTACATTGAAATTTAATAAAGTATTATGTGGATATTTCAGTCAGTACACATTTAATTTAATATCAACTTTTTTGTTTTAGGTGGTGGAGATGTTTGTAGCAGTGTTTTGTTTCCTGAAAGATTCCAGTGAAGTTAGTCAACTGCTTTTAGACGATTTTAGATCGTGTCAAGGATATTTGTTCCTCTCAGAATTCCTTTTAAAGTATGTTTAAACTTAACAATTGTCTGCATGTATTTTTTAATGCTTATGAATTTTCGTTGCTAAGTTTGTTTTTTTTAAACATTTTCACATTTTATTTTTATCATCACAGACATGAACATCAAGGTGACCCTGATCTTTTGACTAATGGGTAAGACGACTTGTTAATTAACCAGTCAAATGTAAAACAATTATAAAAAATTTAGATACCTAAACATAAACCAATTATTTCAGTGATAGTATTTTACAAGACAAACAAAAAGTACTTCATATAATGTACTTTTTAGTACAGTTATTTTAAAACTCAAGCAAAGACATTGTTAATGTCAAAAAATTAATGGTAACAGACTGTGCACAAAATTACTTATTATTGTTTTTTTTTATAGCTGTAAATATAGTTTTTTTACTTCTATTGTAGTGTAGTATTAGAGCAAGTAAGTAAGTAGTAAGTAAAGTAATATTAAATTGAATTATTTCTGTTATCTATACTAATATAATAAAGAGGTAAAGTTTGTTTGTTTCCATTGAATAGGCTCCGAAACTACTGGACCGATTTTAATGAAATTTGGCACAGATGTAGAGTAGACCACGGGGAAGGACATAGGCTACTTTTTATCGCGGAAAAATGTACGGTTTCTGCGTCATTAACCTTTGCGCGCACGAAGTCGCGGGCAACATCTTGTCAAAATATATTTTCAATACTGTATTTTGTGAAAAGAGAAACAACCTGTACGTGAAAGTATCTGTTGTGTTAGTGTTTTATCTCTTTCAACTTTAGGCTAGAAGAAGAGAGAGTGAGTGGGACAGAAGCGAGGGCTGCATTACGGAATTTAGTACTCATGATATCATCACTGTGTGCTTGCGGATTCTCAGAGCTGCGACCGACGCGAGCTAACACAGAACTATTTCAGCTGCAAGGGTTTGTGTTGCCCCAGCCATCTGCTGCGGGACAGGCTGTTAGAAATGTACAAGCTTTTCAGGTAACCACATTATGTTGACCTAATTTTCTATTGGATATAAATCTGGCAAATGGGCACCTGAAATGCCTGAAAAGCTTTTCGCATAACAAGAAAATTACAAGTGTATTCCTGGCTTTTTAATGCCCTACCATATGCCATTAAATAATATATTTATTAGTCAAAAGAATTAAAAAATTAAACATGACATTTTGATTATTGTTTACAGGTTCTGCAATCAGTGTTCTTAAAATCCACATCTCCGGCTTTATGCTGTACTATTCTTGATGCTATTTCAAGTGTATATCATGCAGATAATGCTAATTATTTCATATTAGAAAATCAAAACACTCTAAGTCAGTTCTCTGAGAAAATTTACGTCAAAAACGCTGAAATACAAGAAAAGTTTTTTGAACTATTAGAATTCATAGTTTTTCATCTAAATTTTGTACCTTGTAAGGAATTGATATCATTATCGTTGCTGTTAAAAGCTAATAAATCAAAGAACTGTAGTATATTATGTATGAAAACTCTTCTGAATATTCTTAAGTAAGTATTTGTCACAATCTAAATCAATAAATAAGCATATTATCATATTATGACTTTTAATTTGACTCATCTTTGTAGGCACAATCCAATTTTTAAAGACGTATACCGAGAGGTGGGAATGCTCGAAGTTTTCGTGACCTGTCTCACACGTTACGCGGTCTATCTAAAAGACAAACAACTGTTGGAGGAGGAAAAAGCTAAACAAGATGGCGAACGGCCGAACGAAATGGTCGGCTCACCGAAAGTACCCGAGAGGAGAAAAAGACAATCGCGTCAAGATTCGCTGATCCAAGACCCAAACGCTGATGCCGAGGAGGAAGAATTGGGCTCTCTTGTCATGGATGGTTTATCGGCGCTGTTGAACGGCAACGTCAACAACTGTAACGTATTTCGAGAGTGCGGAGGCGCTAAATGCGTACACGGCATGGTCGTACACGAGTCCTGCAGGAGCAAGGCGTTGGGTGAGTTTCCGTTATATTTAATATGAACATTGATACCTGTATATAGTGGATACCAAATTAGAAAAAAAATGTATTGAATATAAATGAATTAATTGAATATTAATATCAGTGAAATAACTTAAAAGTTTACTCTAATATACATACTATAATTATTCTATCTTCCATGGTCTAGTGACTAGTGGTTAGAGCTTGGCTCTCGACTCGGAGGTCGTGGGTTCGATTATCGCATTCGAACAACAAAAAATGTTGTTATCAAGTTTGGTTAGGACAATGCAGGCTGATCACCTGAATGTCTGACAAGAAAGATGATTAATGCGTGGAATGGGCATGTAATACGTCGAACTTGCGCCTTATCTCTCGCCAGTCGTGTCGGTTATCCGTCCCACTGGGTTATGAGAGTAAAGGAAGAGAGAGTGCTCTTGCACACACTTGGGCACTATAAAATTACTCCTGTGTAAATGGCCTGGTTTCAATGAAACCTACCACCGTCACTGAAATCGGCGTGGGGAGTTATTTTTTTTATATAATTATTCCATCTTTTTAGGCGTAATCCGAGAGCTGATAGTGAGCGGCTCGGGCGAGGAGGATATGGCGGCCCTGCTGTGCGGCATGCACGCCGCGCCCGCCAGCGCCGCTACGCTCAAATTGCACGTGCTGCGGGCGCTGCTCGTGTGTCTGCGAGACTCGCACCGCACCAGGACTATATTCAGAAAGGTTAATAAAAAAAAAACAAAAAAAAAAACTAGGAGATTTTTTAACGTAAAAGCGAAAAATGTTTTGAATAATTTCCTTTTAAATTATAGGTTAGCGGTTTTGTCTACGTGACAAGTGTGCTGGTTTCATTAGAAGGGAAGTTGAAAGGTGATGAACCAATGGACCGGGATATGCTACAGCTTATTCACATAGTCTTCTATACTATCAGTACAGCCATGAGATTTGAGCCAGCCAATGCGAAGTTTTTTCATCATGAGGTATGTTACTTTTAATATTTTATTTCTAAAAGATATCGAGATATTATTTTAAACGGTTTGATCTTTGATATTGATAGAAATATTTATGCATCATTATTTTTTTTTAGATATGTATGACAACATTATATGAGACCATACGTCTGTTGGGATGTTTTACCGACGACACTGAACTACTAAATGATACGGAGCCCGGCGATCCGGAACTGTATGAAGTGTTTCATGAGATATTCACCGGGAATATCTTAGAAATGACGTAAGTAATCATTATATTTCAAAGAAACGAATTAATAATTGAATATTCTTGAGCAATACTCACACACTATATTTTTATATGATATATTATGTGAACATAATATAAGGTCTCCGAAAATCAACTTATACTTCGGACACATAATTAACTGCTTGTGTAGAGACTAGGCAAATAAAAAGGCTAGGTTGTCTAGGTAAAAAAATAATTGCCATACTCAAAGTAAAAAAATCACCTCATGTATGGTCGATTCTCCGCGAAACGCAAACTCGCCCATATAAAGTTTTTTTTTTTAAAAGTATGACAATTATTTTTCTGTGGTACATAATACATAAGCGGTAGCTCATGTTATGCCCGAAGTATCCGTAATTGATTTTACCGAACCTTATATATTGATTTAATTTTATCCGTATTTTAATATTGCCTGATAACAAAAATTACCGAATACAAAATATTCAACTATCGGTCTATGTAATATAGTCAGTTTTAGTAAAAAAAAAGTCGAGTTAGGCCATGTTCTTAATCTTCTATCTCTGTCTCTTAGGTTTCCAGACAAAGTTCCGTCGGTGTTTGTGCACGCGTGTGTTGTATTACGTCTGTTATACGACGTAGCGTTAGACGCGTTCGACAAACCCAGCTTTTGTGGCTCACTGGACGTGAAATCGCCGAGTCTGACGAGACAAGGATCTGCTATCAATGAGGTACGGTTAGTCCTGAGTAGACCTAAAAATATTTTCCCAAAAACTGTTTTAGCGTATGAAAATGTCCTATGCTATAAAAGCACAGATGATTTAAGCTACCATAAATACTTCCTACTCCTACCTTTTTTCTGATTAATATCGTTGATTTTAGACAGACAGATTTAGCATGTCCCTCGCGCACCCCTGAGATCATATCAAATTTTTGTGGTTGGCTACAGCTGTCGATCCTGGCTACACAGGAGTTGCAGTGGAAGAAATGTGTGGTGGCCCGGTAGGCCATTTGTTCGTTTAAAAAAATACTATAAGTACTTGGTCTCAATGTTCGTCTTAATTAAAATAAGTACTCGTTAATTATTCCTTTATTTACTTTACATAGATCAAACCGGCCGGTCGCGCTACATCTCTAAACCTGACGTCGGGCGGCTCAAACAACGAAGCGTGGATCGTACACTCGGGCGTCGTCATCGTGCTGGCCAAGCTGTTGCCCGCCATGCCGCGCCCGCCTGAACACGAAAAACACGCGAGAGCTATTAGAGACTACCTCGCACATGTTTTAAAGAGCCTTGTTAGGAGGTACGTAATTGATGTTTTGTTTATTTTTACCCGACTACGGCGAAGCCAAAATGATTTTGGCGGTTAATGTACGTAGGTATGTTTGTCCCATCGAAGCGCCTAAACTACTAGTCCGATTACAATAAATGATATTAATAAACAAAAACATGTTTGTTCCAGTGAGCGCAACCAGCAAGTGATGTGTGGTGCGGGTCTAGCGGGCGTGGTGCTGCGCGTGTGTGCGTGCGCGCTGCGGGCGGAGCGCCACCCGCTGCACCCGCCCGCCATGTACGTGCTCGAGCGCCTCGCCGCGCACGCACTGCGACCGCACGAGCTCAGGTATGTTTTGTGTAAAAATATATATAAAATTAAAATTTGTTATTGGTTTTCATTCATAGAAGCTTCATAGCTCCCTTTTCTGAAATAGGCAATCGGACTATTTTTTTTTATTACATAAATGAATAGTGCTCTTAAATATGAGTAACTTCTCAGAAGAAATCCTATATCAAAAGTCAATATTTTCAAAGGTACAGCGATTTGTATAAAAAATTTCGCAAGCCTCCTAAAAACGCTCCATACTAAAGTCGACATACAAATGACGTCACTTGTAGTTATAGTATATGAAGTATATGGCCGCCGGAATATATTTGTAAATATCTCCCATATTTGTGCGTTTAAGTTCATATTTACCTTATTGAATGTTTTTGTATATGATGTGAGTAAACTAATGATGTAGGTTTTGTTTGCCAATTACGAAAAAAAAAATTTTTTTTGGTACTTTTTAAATGTATTTTATTAGTAAACTACATATGTGTATAATTTATGAATTAATATATTTTTTTACATTTACCAAGTAGTAATGCCTCAATATTTCTGAATATATTAATGAAACCAAATATTTCAGATGTAGTCCGATCCCCTATTATGTCATAGTACCTATTGTTAATGTACTCAATGCCAGTATAATCCGTTCTGTGTTTTGAGTTTTGTTATATCTAGATCTGTAAACATTCACATTTTGTCTTATTGAGTCAATATTGATGTTGTGGAATATACGTAAGGTATATTCCACAACTTACATTTATATTTATTGTTGCAGAGACTTTCTAAGGATGGGGAACCCGTTGAACTGCCAAGCCCCAGAACCCGGGCAGGTGTGGCAGCCGGGCGGGCCGGTGCCGCTCACGCGAATCAAAACATTAGTGTCTATGACCACTCCACGCGACTACAGGTAAACAAATGTATTTGTTTGTTTGTTTAAAATGTTGCTACTGTGGAACGAATCTTGTGATTACAAGAAACGGTATTTCTATTATCGCAGGTCACAAAATTCGTGCACTCTTCCACCGTTCGTCGAATTCGACATGTCCGCAGAAGGTTTTGGTTGTTTATACCTACCGAGCATTGCGCCGCAGTCCGCAAATCTGAACGCATTGGGCACGCAAGATACGGCTACACTTGGTGGTATCGGATCAGGTATACACATTTTTTTAAATTTATTAAATAGACATTATTAACAAGAATCAATATACCAATAGTCAGATTTAATTTAAAAACGATTACTTCACGCTAAACTGCTATCCGGAATCTGTTATTTAATTAACCAGTTTATAGGACAATTTTTCGCTATCCACACATCTTCTAAATATATAAAAGGCAAACCTGACTGACTCATCTATCAACGCACAGCGGAAACTACTGAATGGATTTCGCTGAAATTTGGCATACAGATGGTTGTAATCACGTAGGCATACGCTAAGAAATGATTTTTGAAAATTCGCCCCCTACGAGGGTGAAAAAGTAGTTAAAATTTTGTATGGAAACCGAACTCCACGCGGACGAAGTCGCGGGCAAAAGCTAGTATAATATAAAAGTATTTGCAAGCGATTTTAGTTTATATGCAAAATTATGCATCAAGAATAAACCATCCTTATCTTCTTAATTTATATTCATTCCAATTTCCAACCAGGCGACCGAGTGTTCCCGCCACAAACCGGCCTCACGTATTCCACGTGGATATGCGTGGAGAAGTACTCGGACCCGCGCACCGACCCGCACTGCGTACGGCTGCTGACGCTCGTCCGCAACATCAACAACAGTCGCGACGAGCATCTAGTATGTCTCACCGTGGTGTTGTCCGCGAGGGACAAAGCGATCATTGTGTCGACTCAAGAGACTCTGGTTCCGCATAGTGAGTGATTCAGTTGTTTTCTGCTATTCGTATGAAGAATTTCCGAGTTGGACTTTTTAAAGTCCAACTTAACATTTTAAGATGTTTGGATCATTTTGGGATACCAAATTGCAATTTTAATAAAATTAAGGACAACCACTGTCTAGCTTTCTTACCTAGAAATTATAGAATGGACAGTATAATATCATTTAACCATGCCCTGTATTATGTGTTATAGACGTAGGTGAATGGGAACCCGAGGGCACGGGGGAGTGCAGCGCGCGGGTGTGGTGCCCGGACCTGCAACATGAGGGGCAGTGGCACCATCTGGCGTTACTCTTCAACCGGGCCGTACTCAAGAACTCCTCCTTCTCGCTATATCTTGACGGTATTATATTGAAACTTAATTATAAAAAAAAAAAAAAAAAGGTTTAACAGTCACTGTATGCATGCCATACTGTTCAAAGGATACAAATCCTACTAATATTATAAATGTGAAAGTTTGGAGGATGTATGGATGGATGATTGTTACTCCTTCACGCACGCACGCACGCACACACAACTAGTGTGACATGAAAAATGGTAGTAGTTTAGGCTCTGGATTAAAACGTAGGCTTCTTTTTATCCCGAAAAAATACAGTGTTCCCGAGGGATACTGTATTTACGCGGGCGGAGCCGCGGGCAACAGCTAGTTAAATAAAATTTTAAAGTGCCTAACGCTTAGCTCCTGCATATTGCCTTTGATTTTAAATATCAATTTCTTATATTGGATAAAGAAGCTGTTGACACTAAATCAACTGCTTCATCAATTGTAGGTCAGCACATGCATTCCGGCAAGCTGCACTACGTGAGCGCCAACCCGGGCGGCGGCGCGGCGACGTTGTCGGGCGCGTCCAGCGTGTACTGCGTGGTGGGCACGCCGCCGCAGTGGCGTCGCTACTCGCGCCTCGTTTGGCGGCAAGGGCCGGCGCTACTTTTGGAAGACGTATGTTTTTAGAGAATTAATTTTTTACTTATTTTTGTTATTAATTTATTTTCTTCATTTAATTTAATTTCATTTTTTATTCATTTTTAAAATTTTTACTAACATACAAAAAAAAATAGCGATTTAAAATGAAGATTGGTATATGAAAGTCATTGATATTTGATTTTATTAGAATTAAATAACTTCGAATAACATGCTTTGCTAAGTTTAAGTTACATAAAATGTTGAAGTTAACTGTGAACCGTCTTTTCAGGTTCTACCAGCTCAGACGATCTCAGTAATTTATCAGTTAGGCCCACATTATGTAGGTACATTACAAGCGCCGATGCTATCCGGACCTAGCCAAGAACCTCTGGCACCGTTGATTGCTGAAGAGAAAGTTGTTTTCGGTATAAACGCCCGCGCGTTGTCACAACTGACTCTAGCTAAGATACGTAAAGTTTACAGCAAGAATGATAATAAGGCTATAGCGAAACAGCTTGGAATGTCGTCCCATGAGAATGCGACTCCGATAAGGATCCTACATAACTCCGCCGGACATCTAATGGGACCAGCGCGGTGCTTGGGTGGCACCGTAGTCGGATATTTAGGTGTTAGGGTTTTCTGTCCCAAACCTGCAGCTATTATGGTAAGCAATCAATTAATTACCTTAATAATAATAATAATAATATCTATGGACGCTTCACACCACGTCAATCTGATCCCGTGGTAAGTTCTCGAGGAACTTGTGTTACGGGTACCAGACAACGGAAATATATTTAATACTTTTATACTATACACATATTTAAGATTTTTATTATATTATACACATATTTAATACACATCCATGACCCAGGAACACAGAAAAACTTTTTGTTCCTTCGGCGGGATTTGAACCCGCAACCTCCGGCTTGAGCACCAACACGCATAACCAACTGAGCCACAGAGGTCGTCGTCGCCTTGCCAGCTTGTTGATAAATGTTTATATAAAATTGACTTAACTGTATTTATTATACTCATATTTAGAAAAAAAAAATGAATTCTAACAAAGGCTGTGTGATATTTTGTAGATCGATACTGTCGGGGGATGTTCAGTTCTTTTGGGGCTAATAGCGATGGCCCAAGACGTAGAGTGTTTGTATGCTGGCGTTAAAGCACTCGTATGTGTGGTACGGTCTAACAAAGCAGCACAAGCTGAGATGGACCGCCGAAAAGGTTATCAAACTCTAGCTATGTTGCTGAAAAGGAAAAAGCAACTTCTAAACTCGCACATACTACATTTGGTGTTTGGTCTAGTCGGTACTGTTGATAGTCAAAAAGAAACGTCGTCGATCCCGAATTTAACAGCATTTCAGGTACCTATGTCTAATTAATTTCGACACAATAATATTATGATGTATGTAATAAGGCCGCCTTTGTGTACTATCGTAGTGTTATTTGTATTGTGTATATTTATGTGTATGTGTAACTCTACTGATTGTGCACAATAAAGTATATTTTCATTTCATGATTTCTTATAGCGGTCATACATGTTGGCCCAGTGTTGCCGAGTGATGGCTAGCGCCAACGTGTAAATAGCCGACTTGCCTTGTCATCGCTCGTCTAGTTGGCCGAGTGAAACCCAGCGCCAACATGTGTAGAGTTCATTTGCCGCAACTTGTCTTCGCTTGCCGTCACTCGTGATAACTTACCTCACTTCGGACCGGTGTTGGTTTTTGTGCACAAATCAAAGGCGCTCGTCTGCACTCGGCCAATGTGTGGGCAGCCTGACAAAGCACTCGTCTACATTGGCCGCCTGCATTATCATTCAAGGAACTTGTCCAACGTGTGGACATTAGCACTTGCCTTGTACCTTTTTTCCGACGCTCGCAGTGGCCTACACTGGTGCAACATGTATAGCCGACTTTACTGAATGAAATGACATTACATTGTTATTATAAAATCTTTACATAGTGAAACGTAAAATGTATTTCATTAACTGACATTTTTTAGGATCTAATTTGTGATTTGGAAGTATGGCTCGGTGCACCGGGTGGTCTCA
This sequence comes from Glaucopsyche alexis, assembly GCA_905404095.1. Taxonomy (NCBI): domain Eukaryota; kingdom Metazoa; phylum Arthropoda; class Insecta; order Lepidoptera; family Lycaenidae; genus Glaucopsyche; species Glaucopsyche alexis. The sequence continues at coordinate 10,781,754 of FR990047.1, forward strand.
TCAAATCTTTACTGGAGCATTTACTAGAACTAGCCACAGAAACCGCACACAGAACGCACAACCTACGCACAATGCGGGAGCTTCAGTTAGTCCCGAAGATTCTCTACATAGTCAATGACGTTAAGGTCGCAAGCACAAAGAATGTTCTAATACACCTCTTGACTGCCCTTCTTGGAGGTCAGCCTAGACCCAGTGACCTGCTTTGCTTGGGTCAATTTATGGCATATACTTTACCCCTACCATCGCAAACTGAAAAAGAAATAGATATCAAAGACGGTGAATTTGACACTGAAGGCGAATGTGACAGTATTATTTTGAGAAACAAATGCCTCAGTTTACTACACGGACTGTTATTTACACAGAGAAATTTAGTGAATTCCATTGTATGTGAAGAGATATCCAGAGTGCTCGGTATGGACTGGCTGCTCAGTTTTATGCAAGAGAATGTGCACCCGAGCACTGTTCTGTGGGCTTTGAGAATATTAGTTATCCTCTGCTCAGGACAAGGGCAACAGTCTGGTATATTGCAAAGGTAAAGTAAATTATTTTCACACTTTTCTAATAAGTCTCATGACTGTACGTAGTATTTGTTCTGTAACACGCAATTGCCGTCTCACTTTCATAGTGACATTGACCGTCTACAATCATTCATCGTTAACTGTTGTATACCTTTTTCTTAAAGTTGAAATTCTCTCTGTTAAGCATCTTACTTCGCAACACTTATCGAATATCTTTTGTAATATGCGATTTCATTTTATAATTATGTGCTTAGATTCCGCGAGGGCGCGGGTACGGGTGGCTGGTTACGTCACACGGAGCCGGCGGCGCGCGCTGCGGGCGTGTTATTAGCGGGCACGCAGCCAGCGCCCAACTCGCATCTGCACTCACCGCTGCTGTACATGCCCGGATTTACATTACTAGCTTGGTAAATATATATTATTTTCTAATTTCAGGTAATAGGTTATTGGAGAAAGAGCTAGTGTTTAAAAGGGTGGCTAAATGATACTTACTAAAAGTACATACAAATTATTTTAAGGTCCCGTTATGGCTGGAAAAAGTAAGATTTTTCATATTTTTATTATACAGGTCGTGCCTATACCACCTCGACATCCCAGAGCTTTACTACCTATTATTCGGACTAGCTTTGGGTCAACCAGCGCGCGCGACGGCGGGAGAACGCGTGCTGAGCGTTGAGCGTGTATGGGCGGCCGCATGGGGCGCAGCAGTACCGCAGCGGCAGTCCGCAGCAGCGCTAGCGGCGCGTATATCGCTCAGCCCCGAACCCGTGGTGATATTACTAGCGGCTGCCCGTGCGCTTGTTCATGACCCCGCTCGTACGGGCCCAGACGCGCCAGCGTGGCGGGCCGACCATCCGCTAGCTATTGTACAGGTACAATGGGCCAATTTTGGTAGATAGGTGTGGATTAGTTTGACTCATTATTTTTACAATTTGATTCTTCAAATTTTATTGTTGCACTTCTAGGTCCTCTTTTCTCTGTACAACACTCTACCTGATTTCGTGACCCTGGTGATGAGTGCCGAAGTTTTGACGGCACTGGCTTCGATATTGTTCCCACCAAATACTACGGATGATATACACATGCGTAAGTAAAATTAATGTAATATATAAAATATTAGTGGTAAATAAATAGTGCATAAAACTATCATTTTACTTCTTAAATGAAACTAAATGCAAAGAGATTATTAACGTTATTTCAATGCAAATGTAGACATGATCTTCTATACATCTATACAGATAAATAAAATTGAAGTGTCTGTTTGTAACTTCAAACTAACAGCTTTTCACTTAATGCATCTGAAAGTATATTCGGTACTTACAATAAAATACCAATTTTTTAAATTTTTGTCTGTCCGTCTGTCTGTCTGTCTGTCAGTCTGTCTGTCTGTTTGTTCCGGGTAATCTCTGAAACGGCTGGACCGATTTTCACGGGACTTTCACTAGCAGATAGCTGATGTGATAAGGTCTAATATAGGCTACTTTTATTTTAGGGTTCCGTTTGAAAAATAGGGTTCCGCTTCCGTTAGTTCTGCGCAAACGAAGTTGCGGGCATCAGCTAGTTTTCTATAAAAAATGTGAATATAAAGTAAGTTAATAATTGTAACGCAGCGGCGATATGCGAGAGTGGCGACAGCTCGGGCGCGTCGACGCCGGGCACGGAGGAGCCGCCGGCCGTGTGTGCGGGCGCGGCGCTCACGACGCACCCCGTGCGTGCAGCGGTTATGGACTTCCTGCGCGTCGTCGTACTAGACTCGCTGCCGCTCAGTGTGTCAGCTAAATCTGCGCCGGTGAGTGATATTTATTTATTTATATTGTAAGTTGTGACCTATTGAATTTGTGTGATAACTTTTTTTTTCATAAGTTCATTTAATGCTCGATTCATATTGCACGGTAGAAGATAAAAGTGTTTTCTTTGAAATAAAATGGCATTAGTTAATTTGAGTGTAGCATGATGTTTTTTCAATTAATCATTAAAATAATAAAGATGAAACGGTTTCTGCGGGTAGATTTCAATAAGTTTTTATACTTGATATCGTTTTTTATGAAAACAGAACATGCCATAAAGATGATTTTATTGGACAAATGGGTATTTCAATTATCGGAAACGGGGCACGAGGTTAAATTATATTTTTTACGTTTATTTTAAATGCAAGGAGTGATTTCGAAGTTCTTTATCGATATTTTTATTCAATGGCTTATAACAATACTCAAGATAGATGTTGTATTTTTGAAGTTTATCGTTACGAACTAACAAGTAACAAGGCGCTATGGGTGTTGCTTTTAGAACGCGACTGACACAGTGCAAGCGACAATGTTTTGTACGCCATGTAGCTTCGCCACGTCAAGATCGTATTTTTTTAGCGTAAATATTCATAATTTTATTCTAATTAATAGCTTACTATTAACAACTGGATGGCGCAAATGGCATGTTTTTGGGAAACTACAACTAACCATACTTTCTATTCTCCAAATAATATTTTCTTCATTTTAATTACATTATACTATCCAAAGATAACCAATGTCTTACCTACCTACCGCTTAATTTAATACATACTTACTTCACTTTGCAAAACTTTGCTGAAGCTCTGGAAAACTTGTAACTTAATCAAATGACAAGTTTTCCAGAAGACAGAAACAGATAAGGCAGAAATAATTAATAAAAGGCACCTACTATACTTATGCATCGAACACACAAAATATTTATTGGACATGATTTTAGTACTTCTTCTAGATTTACTTAAGCAAGTTTGGTGTTTTAGGTAATCGATCTAGTATTAGATGCGTCACCGGTGAACTCAACAAGTCAACAACAGATAGAATACCAGACAGAGTTTTTGACAACGATAATGGAAAACCTACTGAATACTGAACTCTTTAGTTCGGAGACTAATATATCTAACATTTGCTACCTGGCAGCAAGATTGGTTGATAAACTTTGGCAGGGGCAGCTTTCAAGAGATCCACACGAGGTAAAAATGGATCAAATAAAGCGTCCATATATATTATTAATAAATAAAAAAAAAAGATAAGTTTATAAAATCGTGGTAACTGGGTAAAATGTTGTTTTGCAGGTATTTGATTTCTTAGTAAAATTGTTAACCCAAGCTAAGAAGAAATCTTCTGTTATATCATTGGAAGGTCTACATCATTGCCTTAATCGGGCGATCCTGTATTTACTATCGCGTTCCACTGAGTCTATTGCAGACCAAATGTCCGTTTTGGAAGCTCTTCATAAACTAACTACTAACAGGTAAGTTGTTGTATGCAAACTATATTTCGTATATTCAAAATCATATTATTATTATTTATATATTTATTTCATCATCGCATCATTCAGCGAGACATCAAGTTTAATTAATAAGTTTATTTACTATGTGGATTGTGGCCCCTCTTTGGATAAAAGCCTCCTTCATTCTTTTCCACCTATCTCGGTCTTTGGCTATTTGCATCCAACTTTTTCCTCCTATTTTTATTATGTCGTCTGCCCATCTTTTCTTTTGCCTTCCCGCATTTCTTTTGCCTTTTGGGCCCTGCCATTTAGTTATTTGGTAAGTAAACCTTTTATTACTATATCTAGAAAGATGACCAGCCCAGTTCCATTTCTGTTTTAAACAAAGTCATATTAGCCACAATCAATACAATTTACCTTTTTGCCTTGTAGGTTGCTTATATTTGGAGCAGGGAACCATGAGCCAGAATTTATTGGTTGCCTAACTTACTGCCTACTACAGCTGAGTGCTAACATGAAGATTGCTCTAGACTCGCACATGCGTACCACGTGGCACGTAAACCCCAGCGGAGATTTAGAGTCGCAGGACGACAAACTAACAGCTCATCAAGGTTATTATTATTAGTTTTAATTTTTATAAATGCCATTGTATATATGTAATTTTATCCGTTATGATCGGGAATCTACGTTTAGCTATTTTATAATTAAATAGTGGACAAAAGTCCCCCATAATATTGCAGCATTAGGCCTATATCAAATTTTATACGGTATCGTAGGACGTAACCTAATGGCGGGTGCGGCGCGGCGCGTGTGGGAGGAGCTATACGCGTGCAAGAAGCCCGCCATAGAGGAAGTGTTCAAAGTGACGCTTGCGTGCGGCGCCGCGCGTGCGCCCGCACTGCCCGCCGTGCGGGACCAGATCGCTGATGCCGCAGCTAAACTGTGGCTAGCATATCTAGACGCTGAGAGAAAGGTAATTAAATAACTGTAAGACGGTAGTCAAATCGCCAAATAACTCAGAGAGAAAACAATAAATTAACTATTGAAATTTTAACAAACTCGAAACTTTCCTCAAATATCTCGTAAGTTTTGTAGTACTCTACATTACGTTACTCATATTCAGTTGTTGGTTCATATCATTATTGTTATTTACTTCTCGACAGGCTGTTTATCGGGTGCCATGGGAGTTACATAACCAAATACAATCGAAGATACAGAAGGTGACAGGCGGACTAACCCGGCTAGCCTCAAGGACTAAAGTGAAGAAAGAAGAATCGGTGAAACAGAGATCACATCTGCCTCGTGAACACGCGCTAGCGTATATGCAGGACCATGTTCAATTAGTTAGGTAAGTGTGTAAGTGAACACGGTAATCATTGGTGAAATTTTATTAAGTTGAATTATGCGTCTCAAATGCCGCGAAATAACGATAAAGGATACAAATAGTTTTTACTGCATAAAACGCACTGTAAATGACTTTATTGTCCTTTATAGTTAATGCGTTGTCTGATGATATGCGTGATAGTTGTCATATTCCAAACTACGCAAACTTCTTGCAAGTAAAAAAAGTAATCGAAATAAATGTAATTTACTACTTGTCTAAGTAAACGTTTTTCGAAAATTACAAATTAAACTATTAATATTATTTTAATGTACTATCCTACATTAATATTAATATTATTATTATTTAATGGAAATTAAATAAATATATGATAAGTTGAAAATGTCAAATGCATGGAATGGAAAGGAAAGGTGCCAATAGAAATTGACACTGCTGATTCGATATCAAATCGATGAATACGAACGATCATCTTGTAGTCGTAATTCCTATGTAAAAATCGATAATTCCGATTGTATTTCCTTTGCCGACTGATTCGATACTTCTAAACAATCGATTAAATTTCGTTAGGTAACTTAACTAGGATTGTCAATTAATATCTTTCAAGCATATCATCTTATAACGCATTGACTATAATAATAATTATTATCACAATAAAAACTACTAAACATGCATTACAAATCAGGGCGGCATGGGTGAGCGGCGCGGCGGCGCGAGCCAGTACGGCCGCGCACACGACGCGCTACGTGCAAGCGGAGTGGGCCAGCGCGTGGCGGGAGTTAGTTCGCGAGCGCGGGCTATGGGGCCCTCCTACCGCGTCGCCACTCGACAAGTGGGCGCTTCACTGTACTGAGGGGCCGGCGCGCATGCGCAAACAGCTACGCCGCAACCCCGCCTTCTATACGCACTACCCGCACCGCCCGGAGCTCGAGCGCGCTAGTAACGTGAGTACTTCTTATTCTTATTTCTGCGTCGGTGGTAAATTATTAATTAAGAATAAGTTGTTCCGATGCAGAAATCATGATATTTGGCGTTGGTGGTAAATTACAAAGAATATTTAAGTTGTTCCGCCAGAGAAATTTGTGATTCTCTGATCTGTATTGTGTATTGTGATTTGAAAATGTATTAATGTCTGAAAATAGGGTTTTAAATATTATATACTATAATAATGTTTGGTAAAATCAATTACGAATACTTCGGGCACGTGATCTACTGCTAGTGTAAAGACGTTTAGGAAAAAAAAAACCTGTGTAAAGAAAAATACAAACTAAAATTATTAAATTAAAATATTACAAGAAATTAAATATTTTGCATAAAGCATCCGCGCGCGACAAGGACAGCAGATATAGCACGACAGAGACAGCGATACATATTGCCTACACCGGGAAAGGTCATTCGAGTTCATATCTGAACAGCTGTTCGCGCGTGGTCGATATAATGCAATAAGATGTAATTTCCTGCAACATAATTTAATTTTGTATAAAAAAATTCCACGAGTTTCAAATTTTTTTTTTTTGCCTAAACGTCTTTACTCAAGCAGTATATGACGTACCCAAAGTTTCCGTAATAGGGAATATGCATAAAAATTAAATTTGCCTGAAATATTTTTTCCCTGTTCTTTATTGTCGTCACATTATAACTAAAAGGATTTTTTAAATTTAGTTCTTATTTAAGCCGAAAAAAAAATATATAAAAAATGCAAAATCAGCCGGGATATTTAAAATTGTGAAATGCGACCAATGGTGACGCGCGTGTGACGTCACGCTACACGACGCTGTCTTTCGTGACAATGACATGACTGACGTTAAATTGAATTTTATGCTCTGACTCGTCTATGATTTTGTCTGTCAACTGTCTTTTTCGTGTACGATGACGTCACAACCCAAGCCCGCGAAAATGGCCTGTTTAAACCGCGCAAAAATTATAGTGATTTTTAAACATTTTTTCCAGCTTAATGGATAATGTTTTTGATGTGTTATATATATTTTTGGTAATGTTATAACCAGTAGAAACGTTTAAAAAAAAATACATGCATATTCCCTATTGATTTTACCAAACCTTATATAACCTCAATTTTTTTTAATATATTTTTTAATTTTTTTATAAAACCGAACTAAAATATAAACAATATTTGAAAACTACAGTGGAAGTCGGCCTGGCCGAGCTACCACCTCGCTCGGTCCGAGATCTCCCTTTGGGGCTTCCACAATTTATTCCAGTTCATAATAAACACAGAACAACGTCTGTCAAATTAGCTAGTATGTAAATAACTTTTCCTAGTATAGGTGTACCAGAATCTCATGGCAAATAGGGAAAAAAAAATTTGTAGTGTGCAATACTGGGGAAATTGGATTAAACGATCTTGATACTGGTTAATATTTAATTATGTCTTTAGTATTATTGAACATGAATTATAATAAGACTGTATGAAGAATGTTCGGTGTATAATATAGAAAACTAGCTTTTGCCCGCGGCTTCGCCCGCGTGGAATAGTGTTCTTGGAGAAAAAACTACTTCGGCGAATAATAATTCTCTACCTACTTACAGCAATATACTACTGATACAATATTGAACATGTTTTTAGGTTTGCCCAATGCAAATTGTTAAAAATGGGACCCTATCACCTCGATACGACATGCGCGACCACTTGATAATATACTTACATAATAAGAACTTGAATATAAATTTTACCATAATCTTATAATATCTTAAAGACTATTAAATACTTAGACTATTATTTTAAAAACTCGCATCAAAATCCGTTGCGTAGTTTTAAAGATTTAAGCATACATAGGGACAGACAAAAAAGGGACTTTGTTTTATACTATGTAATATAATGATATTTCATGAAAAATAAATCAATCGTGAATTACTTTATATACTTATTTATTACGAATAACATACAATTAAATTGGCAACAGTTTATTTAATGTTGGAATTTCCTTCCGAACTGTATAGAACTCGTTTACTTTATTCCTAATCAACTATAAATCGAAACTGTCTTATATTGATTTTCTTTTTTCCTCCTCTCCTCCTTTTACCAGGCATGGAAAACAAACCATCATTCGATGTGCCATCAGCTACGATTCACCTTATAGTAGTACTGGAATCACATTTAAAGAAGTCACAATAATTACCTAAGAAAATATAAAAAAACTAAAAGTATCAAAACAACTCACTCTAACTTACCGGTCAACTCTACCACGAACTTTAAATTATAAGATTGAGTTCGATTTACACCTTCTTCTTTCTGTATTTTACTATAGACATAGAAAACAATATTTCTCGCTTGAGATCGAATTGCCTTTTTGGATATTTTCACAAAAACAAAAAATTCCAAGAACATAATCACAAAATTTTAGCAGCGGTTGACAGATCACGTACTTTGATTTGACGGGTCATACTTGACATTGCCATATGAATATCACATTTTTTATTTTTTTTAAAATGCCATCAGATTCTGGTAGAGCTATACTTACATGTATAAAATTTAAAATACTTTTGGTACAGAAACAGCTGAAATACAAAGTGGCGCAGAGCCGAGACAGTAAGGAGTACTACAGGGTGTACCAACAGTGGCGCACCGTCAGCAGCTACGGCGAGACGGACGGTATCGAAACAACGGAAATACAGAGCTACGAGGAAGATATTAACACTTCCACGTTAGTGTATACCTTATACTTTAAGGTCTTTTTATTGGAAAAAAGTGTTTTAAAAAATATGTTATTTGTAGGAATAAAGAACAGATTTCAATTGAAGTGGCCAATGAAGATGGATCACCTTCGGATTTGGTTAGCAGTGGTGTCGTCAGCAAAGGGACGAATCAGTCTATTGATGGTAAGATTACATTTTAAGGTACCCTCTGATCTATGCGACCGCCACGCGTGACCGCGATCAGTAAACCCGTCAATCAGGTTCTATGGCTACGCTCACCGATCGCGCGATCTCGTGTCGCGGGGATTGTGTAGTGCTCCATATAAATTCATACTAAGCAGTGGCTCCGTGACCCTATTTCGGTCTCGAGGCGCGGGTAAGGGTAAGTAAGGGTAAATGCGTACAAAAATGATTATTTAAAGAGTTTTTTATTGCGAGAACCCTATTTTTAGGGCGGCCATGATAGTGGATTTGACTTGACTTTTGTCGCAGTTGACAGTTTTACGAAGAGACGTCTTCTTGAATGTCATACGTCTTTCTTTGTCAAAAGTCATATCATATCAAAATGACATTCTTTGGATAATTCTGATTTGATCCGCCATGTTTTATTTTACGTTGTGTTGTTCTCCTTGCTGAATTTATTTTAAATGTACAGGTGAATTGAAATATGTTGGCGTCTTCGCCCAGATTTGACAACTCTATACGATTTTCAGCTCTATTACATTAACGCAGAGTTATATTTAGAATGCAGCCTTTTCTGTCACAACTTTTTAAAAAACTATTTGTTGTACAGTATGATAATTGTTTTGTCCTGTCAATATTTTGCCGGAACCAATTTTTCAGAAGACATTTTATATGCAAAACTTCACTTAGAAAGTATCGATTTGACAAGTGACCGTCATTGATAAACAAATTTAAAAAATTATGTTTCACGCTGTATTTGTAAACAGAACTTAGAGCGCTCAGGGCCGGCATAACCAAAATGAGGCCCAAGGCCCGTTTCTTCTTCGGTGCCAACCTATCGAAGTAATATTTATTGCTTTTTAATGTGCTGGTAAAGGTTTATAAGTAGATAGTGTAAGCTGACTATAGCTTAACTCCTTAATATATTGAGGAAACACCCGAAAATATAAAATTGTTAGGACGAAGTTGCTTGAGTTAAGTAATTTGACAACAACTTATTTCTATCACAGCTACTTAAATCGAATAGCCTTCAGGAAGTATACTTCTACTTACACACGTATCAATATACAGAAGGTAATACTACTTAACAAATTTGTTACGCAGGGCCCTGCTCAGATAAATATTTTTGCGATATTTTTTTTATTTTTTATTTATCAGGGGGTCTAAAAGGCCACTTTAGGTGAACATAAGATAAATCATATGCAATTCATATTATGCATTTAACGCCATTTAACGCATTTCTATTGAAAACTGTCAAAATTGTTTTCTATCAAAATATATGAAACATAATATGAAACACGGGTTTTAGGCCCTCAGAACTCGGAGCAAACTCGTTACCTAGGTGCAAAATACTACAACTGAGAAATTTATTTAAATTACGATTGTCAATTCTCTTTAGGAAAAGAAGAATAGACCTCATGTGCTTCATAAGCTTTACGCGGTTAGTCTCGGCAATACTAGTGAATCGGCCTATAATAGACAGATTTTTATATTGTATACCGTATAATAGGTATGCTCCTAATAAAACAGTTTACATTTTATAAGTAACACAAAATTGTTTTTATTTATTCTCAACTAAGTAAATATGTACACAGTTTTAATTAAAAAATATGTGTATACGTGCCAAGATAAATATCATAAGCTATACATTGAAACGAAGTGAAATTAAATAAAATAAAGAACAGGGCGCCTAGACAAATTACCTTCGTTAAAATTCGGAAAGATCTGTCGTATCGACTTCTCTTTTGAGATCACGACATTTTGTGCCTAGCCAAACGCACACTGTTGTTCGAATCGCAACAACGAATTGCTCAAACGTTAGTTGTTTATGATTTCAAGAATTTAGCCGTCAGTTGTGAAGTTGTCAAATGTCATATATTTTTTTTTTAAATTATTGATGGCGTTACGGCATAAAACTATTTGTCAGTGTCAAGTTAAAAAGGCAGACAACTAGATTTAATGTAGGTACCTATATGATTTCAACACCGTATTATTTTCAAGTCTAATGTCTAGTCAAAGTTCAAAATACAAATAGTCAGTGCAAGTCAGTCGATTCAGTAAAACGGTACCTAGAAGTTTTATTGAAAATTCCTGGAGTGTTTTGTATAAAATGGAATCAAATTTCAAGTGTAGAAATTTACAAAAAGAATGAAGTAGGTACTTATTTAACAAGGCCGATTATTACGGTTGTAAGGCTGGAACATGAAGCATAGATACCAGGAGTCCGAACGGTATAGGCTTTTTAATAATAATTATGTACACAATAATAGGACCAGATCTTAGTTCTCTTTTCTGCCGCTAGGCGTGCGAGACCGACGAGTACCAAGTGTTGCCAATCCTATTATACCGAGTGTTGCCAATACTATTATTTATTACAATTATTTTTAAATTACCGTTAGGCAATTACCGTGTTCTACGGTATCTTTTTTTCGAGAACAGTTTCTAAGAATTTCTTAAAACTTTTATATAATAAGATTTCAATCTTTCCAGAGCTGTCAATAGCAACTTTAAACTTCCCGCGTAATTTCAAACGAGTGCATGTCGAACCGTCGCGCGCTCTACCGGCAAAAATCTGTCCCCGTAATTGAGACCATTATTTTAACATTACGTTCGGACTCCTTGTTATCTATACTTCGTGGGCTGGAACTTCAATATGCACCGAAATCCGAAACACCGGGAAAAATTCAGAGGATTATAAATTAGACACACAATTGGATAACTGTTTATCTATTGTATGACTCCAGAGTTCTATTTTGAATAATTATATTATATAATACATTATTTAATTAATTATCTTCTAGTTTTCATTGATAATACAGATTTTATACAGATTTCTTGCCAAATGGTCATAGGACACACATTATAAACAGATTTTAAGAGATTACACTAAAGGCCATACTCACGGTGCGTCCAGCAAATCCAGCACCGGTACTATTATGAATTTTAATATTATCCGGTGTTCAGCATAAAATATGTGTACAGTCTGACAAGGATCTTTTGGCACGTGGACAAAATCAGAACTAACATCGCCGTCTTGTAAAATGTCACTTTTAGTATTATATTGTATTGTTTTGTAGTTGCGACACTTACCTTTTGGCACGTGGATAAAATCAGTAATAACATCGCCGTCTTGTAAAATTTCACTTTTAGTAATAAGTATTGTTCTTATTTGCGACACTCACGCCCCCATCCAAGTGCCAAAAGATCCTTGTCCGACTGTAATGGCGTACTATTCTATTGTCTTGCGAATGATACCATCTAATAAAAAAGAAAGAAAAGGTTTTAATGTAAACTGCATTTTTATTTAGTATTAAATGACTATTACTAACTGTTTTAATTAGAATATGATATTGTTATAAACATTTGTTAAAATAATAATAAAGTACACTCGTTTTATCTAAGATTTTTCAAGTTACTTTTTAAAAATACCAACATTTTTCTGGTTGGCAACATGCAAGAACGAGACACACGGCCTCCCTTATGGCTATCTCGCTCGGCTCGGATTTGCCTCTATGATACGTGCATTGTGAAATACACTCTATTACCAAAGCAATACAGTTCTTTTTAGCAATTACAAAATACGGAGTCTTCTATCCTTAGGACTATATCCATGTCCTGGTAACACTTTAAACTGGCCAGAAGAAGAAAAAGAAGAAGATGAAGTACAATAATTTTTGTTTGTTAACAAAATAACAATTTACCTAACTTAGGCCTTTACATCCGATGATGGATGATTTATACAGTATTCTCCGAGCGAAGTAACCACTCTTGAAATACTGTAGTGCCTGGGACAGTTGGTTTTTAAATATCGTATGATTGCCCAAGCGCATACGGCATTCTCACAACATAGCCACCCTAGTCCAGAGGAATGACTAGTCAATACGTCTGGGGCAAACTATGTGCGGGTTTCCTCACGATGTTTTCCTTCACCGGTAGAGCGTCCGTATAATGTACTTGAGATCTGCTGGCCGATTCTGTATCTGTGCAGTGGCATAGGGTTCCTATAACTCCATTTCTATCGGCTTCCCTTGTCACATACCTTTTGCAAACCTTCATAGAAATCCCTACCTATGATACAGGTTCCGGCTTCCCTTTGAAGGAGAAGCAGCCTTCGCCACTGATAGTGAGAAGTGATATAAATCATAATGTAATTATTAATGTATCAAAACCGCTACCAACCTAAGTTAATTTGTATTCATTCTGTGACAGGCTCTAACTAGTTTGTATAAATAATAATTATTATTAGCTGTGTTGATTTTTAAATTGTATAATGTTATTATTGGTTATGTGACTTCAAGATTATTTAAAGAAATCTGCATTATGTAATTCCTTTGCAAGAAATAAAAATATTTTTACATTTTAAGTTTATTTTCTTACTAAAACCATGTAAAACTTACTTAAAAAAGTAAAATAAAATGTAGATACTCTTGTATTGTTATTATTTAATCAATCCTAATACGGACACTTGATACGGCACAACAACTTTATTAGAGGAATAATTGAAGGGATGGTAGTAGAAAACATGGAAGGCCGAGAAGAACTTTTATGGACAGGTGTAGGCGAATGTGATGGTCGTGTCGTATCAGGAGGTCAAGAGAAGGGCGGAGTGTAGAGATGAATGGAGAAAGCATCACTGACAAGAGCAAAGCTCTTAAATTAGAATGAATGAATAATTCTAGCAAGACAATGCTTATAACAAATTCAAAGTGCTATGGCCGCATTGTAATATTTTGTCTACAATATGTGGTAAGTGTTAGGTTTACTTATTTATTGCAATAGTACCCTGTACAGTCAAGGTACTTTAATAACACTTCCTTTAACGTTATAGTTCTGTAAAATTGTAAAGACTTTCAATTATTTAGTCACAAATATACTATAGAGATTAAATATTAAGTATTTAATTGGTTAACACTACTTGACTGTATATAATAGGTGTAGGTATAATAGCATAGATATATAATATTAAATTTGTAATAATTAATCAAAGTATAATACTTAGCAAATATTTCAAAACTTTTATGAGGTGTTTGTGTCCTTCTAACCCATTTATAAGACGAAGGTGTTGAGCATCGATGACAATAAAATATCATTACATTGAAAAACTTATAAATTTTAACTACTAAATACAAATCTTTATTTCTAAGGAAGTTTCAGAGAAACTGGCTTAATTATGAACTCCATTTGTTACCTACTATAATTTAGGTACCTACTATACACCTAAAGATTGCTTTCAGCTGATATAGTAGCGTGTAAAGATTAAAAACTGCAAGTAAGCTACAAATTAAGAAATTTATATTTTAACAAAGTGTTGAATTATACTTGAATACAATGAATTACATATTAGGTATTGACAATAATTGTGATTTATTGAATACTTTAGATTGAATTCTTTTGACTTTATGCAATATAGACTACTAGCAGAAGGTGTTGTATAGACCCTTTAGGCAACTTTAGGCAAATCATTATTATTTACAAATAACAGCTGATCAATAAAAATCCGCCATATTGTTCGTTGAGGCGATAAAGGTAGCCCCCTGGGTATCTTTATCGTTAGGTCGATAAAGATAAAGATCACGATCTACTAAATGTCACTTACGGCCGCTTGTCTAGGCATTGTATGGAGAAACACGTTAGAGCAATTCGTTATATGAGTGCATCGTTAGCGTATTCGTTCAAAGTGGCTGCTTGGCTACCAATTTTTTTAACGATACGACTGAATATGTCATTTAACGCACGCTTATGTCAATCCCATACATTTTTTATTCACGAAGTTCGCCGTCGATATTATTTAATGCATCTTGTCTAGCCCTCCAGGAAACTATATTATGTAGCTATATTTACATATAGTGTACATAGTGCTGGCCCACGCCTCATAAATTTCTAGAACATCTCTTTTATTTATTATTTTTACTTTACAATTGCCTAATATTATCATAACAATTTATAACACCTATTACAGCAAATGACGATGGACCAGACGTGGATGATGAAGACGAGCAACAACCACTTCCTCCAGACAACCAAACATTACTCAGATTGTTGGAGCACCACGAAAAGGTGAGGGAAATAATGATTTATTTATGCTCACAATTATTAATATAGATACCATAAAGTGTGTGACTTTTAATAACAAGGTCATAGGTAACAAATCTTTAGACCATCGTTTCTCAACTGGTGGGTCGCGACCTTTGGGTGGGTCGAGTTTGTTTTTAAAGGGGGTCGCAGTCTGTTGAGAACTAATTAATACAAACTACATATAGGTACCAAAGATTCGTTTTTCTAACGAATCGTTTTTATCGAACGTCGAAAAAATAATTCGAACGTTCGAACCAGTAAAGGCTAATACAACGTACTTATAGCCGATAAAAATAGCGCGCTATGTAGGTACATATTACTATAATTTTATAGTGAGGGGGTCGCAAGACTTTTTACTTAATTTTTTTGTTTTATGAGAAACGATGCTTTAGACTGTTAGGGGCCTACTTTACAATCGCCTAATAAGTGACTAAATAGTTTCAATCAATCATTTATTTCCAGAAATTGGTTAGAGCTTATCTTATCCGGAAGTTCTGTCTCTGTCGCTCAGTATAAAGTAATCAGCGACAAAACTTCCGGATATAAGCTATTCGTCACTTATTAGGTGATTGTGAAACAGGTCGTTAGGCCTCTTGCGCAGATCTGGGTTAAAGTTAACCCTAGGTTAAATATCATGTTGTCTCTCTCGTTCTTGGTATTTATGAAAGAGAAGGCATGATATTATAACTTTAACCCAGATCTGCGCAAGTGGGCCTTAATATACTTAAATTATTAATTAAATAAAAATGGTACATAATATTCCACCCTTTAAAAGAATGTAAAAAAGTTTATTTACTTCTACAATATAAATTATGTATATGATTCTATTATTTCAGATATCGCACATGTTCAGATGTGCTCGTATACAAGGTCTTGATACCACAGAAGGCCTCTTGCTGTTCGGCCGAGAGCACTGTTATGTCATTGATGGGTTTACACTCCTACGGAATAGAGAAATAAGAGACTTGGACGGCTGTCCCGAGGACTACGAGCCAATACTGCCCAGTCAAGGCATTCAGCGGAGCAACCAAAGACAATGCTCTAAGTTCTTATATGAAGACATAAGGTAATAAATATCCCTGTGTATTTAAATAAATATCCTTTGGCATATGTTTTTTATTTTAGTTTATTAAATAAATAAATTTTTTAGGGAAGTACACAAGAGAAGATACTTATTACAACCAATTGCGCTCGAAGTTTTCTCCAGTGACGGTCGTAATTATTTACTCGCTTTTCCGAGAAAAGTCAGGAACAAGGTGAGCTATATTTTGTAGTCGAATACTTCTGTGTGACGTCATAAGTCAGTATTTGGCTCTCCTAATTTCGCGATTTGTGATCGTATATATCGCAGCTAGAGATCCTTCTTACATTGAGGAGAGATCCGAGTCTCAACATCGGGAACGTCAGTCGGCGGTGATGATTAACTTCCTGGAGATATTCATAATACGATGTATTTTGACGATCTCTGTGGCTCAGTGGTTCAGCGCGTTGGTGCTCAAGCCGGGTGTCGCGGGTTCGAATCCCGTCGAAGGAATGAAGAAGAAAAAAAAAGAAATGTGTGTATAATATAATAAAAATCTTAAATATATGTATAGTATAAAAGTATTAAATATACTTTCCGTTGCCTGTAACATAAGTTCTTCGAATACTTAGCACGGGATCAGATTGACGTCCATAGATATTATTCGTCGGACGTCGGTTCGGACAGAAGCGTCCATATATATTATTATTATTGTGCAGGTTTACAGTCGGTTTACCGCGCTAGCGACGGGCATGGCGGACAGCGCGGCGGGCTCGGTGGCGGGCCAGCGGCGCGGCGTGGCCGTGGAGCAGCCCGCCGGTCTGCTCGCCTCGCTCATCGGTGACACCTCCGTCACGCAGCGGTGGCTGGTACGCACAGCTTCACTAGCTTTGGTCGCGTTATCAAACAAAATTTGAACCCCCATTTTTATCCCCTTAGGGGTGTAATTTTGAAAAGTTCCTTAGCGAATGATTATGTCCCAAATACATGAAATGTTTGCGTGTAACGGAACAGTTTAAGAAATTATTTTGCGTTATTTTATTTTTTAATTTTTATTATATGGGACAACAAACAGTGTTCACAATAAAACTTAAAAACTAGTGCTTACATATAACTTATTATTTATAGTGCCACCAACACCGTTATCCACAGATTGAAATATTTATATAATATAATTCACTTTATTTTATCTTGTAGAGAGGAGAAATAACGAACTTCCAATACTTGATGCATTTAAATTCGCTGGCGGGACGATCCTACAACGATCTCATGCAGTACCCAGTGTTCCCGTGGATCCTCGCTGACTACGACTCTTTGGAATTAGATCTCACCGACCCTGCCACATTCCGTGACCTAACGAAGCCAATGGGCGCTCAGAGTCCAGACAGACTTGAACAATTTAGGAAAAGATATAAGGTAATCTTATCCTACCACTATTATATACGTAAATGTGAAAGTTTGTGAGGATGGATGGATGTTTGTTACTTTTTTTACGCAAAAACTACTGAACAAATTTAGGGCTGGCTTAAGCTCTGGATTAATTAACATAGACTACTTTTTATCCCGAAAAAGTACCTACAGTATTACCATGGGATACTACTATATTTACGCGGGCGGAGTCGCGGTTAAAAGCTAGTAAATAAATACGTGACAAGGGTGGCCACCACGAAATTATTTTTTATATATAACGTCTTCGAAAATCAACTACGGATACTTTGGGCACATGATCCACTGCTTATGTAAAGATGTTTAAGCAAAAAAATATTTGTCATACTCAAAGTAAAAAATCATCTACTGTATGACTCTCCGCAAAACGCCCATATAAAGAAAAAAAAAATTTTTTGAGTATGACAATTATTTTTCTGCTTAAACGTCTTTACATAAGCAGTAGATTATATGCCCAAAATATCCGTAGTTGATTTTACCGAACCTTATATATTTTTCATTTATGAATTGGCATTAAAAATTCATATAATCCTAAATTTTCCTTCCATTTTTAAAAGCGATATTATTACTGTGGTCACCCTCGGTGGTCAATAACTCTTTCATAGATCGCGTATAGGTTGTAGGTGTTCGTAGTAGGTGTAGGTAGTGTTTTTAGGTTATAGATGGTTAAAGACGAAGGAAGTATGTCTAATAGAAACTGTAGCTGTATGTAGGTAGTTATTGATTTATTCCACTTCATAGTTAAGACAGAACAACATCTGTTGTGTCAGCTAGTATAATATAATACCTGCGAAATGCCTAAATAACAAATGTCTTTTCTTACTCAGATTTTTTACAATACATAATAAAATACTTTTTAGGAATGGGATGACCCTCACGGTGAAACACCACCGTATCATTACGGCACACATTATTCTTCCGCCATGATAGTATGTTCGTACCTGGTACGAATGGAACCATTTACTCAACATTTTCTGCGGCTCCAAGGTGGACATTTTGACTTGGCAGATAGGTGAGTTTTTAATATTGCTATGCCGTTATAGATATTTAAGATACAGACATTTTATACTTCTTTTGGACATATATCTTTATTTAAAAATGTTATTCACATTATAGAATGTTCCACTCTATCAAAGAGGCGTGGAACTCGGCGTCTAAACACAATATGGCAGACGTGAAGGAGCTGATACCAGAGTTCTTTTATTTGCCAGAATTCCTAGTCAATTCCAATAATTTTGAATTAGGTAAGTTTTTCGATGTTGTGTTATGCCGCTACTATCGTTAATTGATGCATTTGTTTATGTGCGGTATTGTATAAAAAATCACAATATAATAATATATTGTACTGCGAGTATTTTATTTTAAGATTGACTGGTAGTGATAGCTTGGTAGCAATAAGTTCGCCTTTTGTACATCATTTATTAGTATTAGCAATATTGTTGTATATTTTGTATATTCTTGGTGTGCAATAAAGTGTTTTTGTATTGTATTGTGTTGTATATTTTTAGGCTCCAAACAGTCTGGTGTCTCCCTTGGCGACGTGGTCCTCCCGCCGTGGGCTCGCGGCGACCCGCGCGAGTTCATACGCGTGCACCGCGCGGCGCTGGAGTCGGACTACGTGTCGCACCGACTTCATCACTGGATAGACCTGGTGTTCGGGTACAAGCAGGCTGGACCGCCCGCTGTGGAGGCCTCGAACGTGTTCCATCATCTGTTCTATGAAGGCAATGTTGATATTTACAAGTAAGCATTCTAGATATTTTTAACATCTCTCGAAGACAAGATTAATTTATGAAAAACGTTTTTAATACTGAGTTCGCTTTACATACGATTGCAAATTTAATCATTTTACACCTGTTTATTTATAAATTATTTCTGTTTTGTAATAGTATCGATGATCCACTAAAGAAGAATGCTACAATTGGATTTATTAATAACTTCGGCCAAATACCAAAGCAGCTATTCAAGAAAGCTCATCCGAGCAAAAAGATGTCCCAACGAAGTTCGACGATACTAGATCCGAATAACATAATCCCATCCCAAGGCATCACTCCGCCTGAGAAGCTGTTCTTCCATAACTTGGAGAATTTGCGGCCTTCTTTGCAGCCAGTAAAAGGTAGTTTAATATTTTTTTTCTATTTTCTTGAGCTTAAATACATACATATCCTCATAATGGCTGTGTTCCGCGGAAAATAGCGCTAACAAAAAAACGTAAGCAAAATGCCGCCATTTTGCTTATTATATTACCACTATTGAATTATGTTAGTGTATTGAAGTTACCAAACGTGTCCTGGCCGATAATCTGTTTTTCTTTTCTTTAGTGCTAACAAGTTTTTTTTCCGCAGAACACAGCCATTACTTGATTGCAAATAAACTCATGATATAAATTTTTGGAATCCCAATCATTACTTGTATTAACATATTTTTTTCTACAGAGGTAAAAGGCCCAGTCGGTCAAATCCTGTACACGGACAAGGCTATACTAGCAGTCGAACAGAACAAAGTGTTGATGCCGCCGTCCTACAACAAATACGTGGCGTGGGGCTTCGCGGACCACTCCCTACGTATCGGCAACTACGATAACGACAAGGCGGTGTTCGTGTGCGAGTCGGTCGCGCAGGCGTGCGGGGAGATCGTCGCGTGCGTCTGTCTGTCTGATAAAACTATCGTCACGGCCGGTACAAGTACGGTGAGTATTTTATTTTGAATGAAATAATACATACGTAAATTAAACCATCTTTATTAAATCACAAATATACTATGTTTACTAAGGGAAAGTGGCGCAAAAATAAAAGTCATATTTAAATATTTAATTTTAAAAGCGGCAACATTCATTTAACCGCTTTTAAAAATATTAAATAATACTTAAATATGGACACATATTGATGGTTTAATTACGCAGGTGGTGACAGTATGGCAGTACTGGGCTCGGCGGCGGCGGCTGTCAGTGAAGACGTGCCTGTATGGGCACAGCGACGCGGTCACGTGTTTGGCCGCGAGCCCCGCCTACAACTTGGTAGTTAGCGGCAGTCGCGACGGCCTGCTGTTGGTGTGGGATGTAGAGCGCGGCGCGTACGTGCGGCAGCTGCGGCCGCCGATCGCGACTGTACCGTTGCCGCCCGTGTCCGCGCTGGCTATTGATGATCTCACGGTAAGATTGTATAATTATCTGGCAACTTCTGTACCAACTAGCCCTGCCTGTAACCGTGCCTATAAGGTAGGCTAACATATTTCATCGGTAAGGTTCTCTTCTTTAAAAAAAAATAATATTATGATTTAGAGCAATTTTCGGCCAAATAATACCTGCAAGCAAATGTGTGAGTGCACGCATAAGCATGCGTAACGCACCTCCCTGCTCCCACACTGCTTATGCGTGCACTCAGATGCAAGATCGTGCAAACACGTGGTGGTGTTTGCACGATCTTGCATCTGAGTGCTTTGCTTGCAGGTTGTGGGTATTATTTGGCGGAAAATTGCTCTAAATCATAATATTATATAATTTTATGCTATGGATTTCCGCAAAGTAACGCATGATTCTATTAACTATTCTTCTTTTTTAATTTTCGTTTTCATACTACCAGGGCGACATAGCAACATGTGCGGGCAGCTGGCTGCACGTATGGTCGATCAACGGCACGCTGCTCGGCGGCGCTGACGCTGGCGGCGAGCGCGCGCAGGTCCTGTGCGTCGCGTTCAGCCAGACGCGAGAGTGGGATCCGCTCAATGTGGTTATTACCGGCTCCGGCGACGGCGTTGTTCGGGTAGGATGACTAAATAAAATTATTTATTCTAAAATACATTTCGCCGGCGACTTCGCTCGAGTCCACGTATTTATATCACACACTAATATGATGCGTCGAAATGCCGGCAGTGTTGTCAGCATTCGCATGTACTAAAATCCTAATTTATTTTATATACAATATTTTACCTACAGGTTTAAGATTTTTTTTTAAATAGGAATAAACATCTACAATTTACTGTTCCTACAGATGTGGTCCATTGAATACGTTTTGAAGTCCGATGAACACGATACAACTGGAGAAATTGACGATGCTGATAGTTTACAAAATAACAAAACCCTAGAGAGCGGAGAGCAGACCACACTCGATATCGACAGCGTGGACAAAGAAGATGAATCACAGAGCAAAACAGAAACTGAATCAGAGAGGGAGGCAGCGTTGAAGAGGGTGGAGGCATTGGTCAAACAGATGAGCTTGTCACAGGAACAAGAAGGTAAGAAACACTTTTAAAAATATTTATATTCCATCAGTTTCACTTGAAGGTAAAACGTTTCATCACAACATGACAACGTTTGTTGTCATGTTGTGATGTTGATAAAATTCAATTAAAGTATATTTTTCATTTTTTTTAATTTAAATAATTATTACCGAGAACCGATTCACATCGAAATGGCAGCGGAGCGGCCTACGGCGGCCGTGAGCGGCGGCGGTTGGCTCAAGCGAAACTGTATTTTAAAGTGTAAAGATTTTATTTTATGCTGCTGGCCGCTCTGCCGCCATTTCGGTGTAAATGGGCCCTAGTTTATTTACATTTGATAATTTTATTATAGCACATTTAACCAAATCTGGTTCCGAGAGTTCTTTATCGGACGTGGGCGAAACGACAAGCGCTAAGGAATCGGCGAGAAGACACGACGAAAAAGACATTTGCAGCGACGAAGAAACGCACACAGACCACGTCGACTCCTGCGAGGAGGGCAAAGAGTACGACAACGAAAGAGACACGAGCGCGGACAAAGAGAGTTCGGACAAGGAGGACACAGTCACACACCGAACAAAGTTACAGAAACAGCCCAATGTTGTTCTGCGACGAAAATCAAAGACTAACCCACTTTACCGCAAAAGTAAGTCGTATTTATAACCTAAATAATAATAAGTACATAATTAATAATAATTATAACTTAGGCCTTTTCATGTAGCCACCCTTGAAGTAATGTAGTGTCTGGGGCAGTCGTTTTTTAAATGTCGTATGGTTGCCCAAGCACATACGGCATTCTCACAACATAGTCAGCCTAGTCCAGAGGAATGACTGGTTAATACCATGTGCGGGTTTCCTCACGATATTTTCCTTCACCGTAATAATTAATATTAATAATTATACATAATCAATAATAATTATTGAATAAGTTTATTGACTTCAAAATAATAGCAAATAAACTGATTACCTTTATTCAATTGCTATGTCGTGAAAACCTTTTTTTCTAGCGTTAGAGAAGGTTATTTCACTATGTAACACTGTGTGATCAATATTTTTACATTTCTACTGATGTACCGTCTGCCTCAACTCGATTTCAGTCAGCTCCAACTTCATTCCTATTAAACCAATATTTACTGTTTATTGTCGTTTGTAGGCGGCGGTAGTATCGGCGAAAGCAGCGAGACTAGTTCAGTGGACATGGCGGTACCCGCCGAGGTGGAGGGCGGACTGCGGCCGAGCAAGTCGGACACGTCGCTCACGGACTCGTTCGTGGTGCTCGCGGCCCCCGAACCCGCCCCGCCCCCCGCGCACGAGCCCTCCCCGCCCCCCGCGCCCAGGCCGGTCGTTGAGGCCGCTCCAGGTATGTACTCGCTTCTAAGAAAATACAAAAGATAAGCGGATAAAAAAATAATTAATACTACTTATACGTTATATTCACAACTATGTGTTCAACTACCTACATATCGGATGTCCGGTAATTAATGGATAACCTTAAAATAACAAATCAGCTGATCAGCCTGCATTGTCCTAACCAAACTTGGAAACAACATTTTTTGTTGTTCCAATGCGGAAATCGAACCCACGACCTCCGAGTCGAGAACCAATGCTTCACTAGACCACGGAGGCTGTTGCGTTGACGATATACTAGATTGCTCTGAAGATCATTTATCCGTAGATGTAGGGCCTGCCGGCATTTTGTAAGCAATAAGAGTACCTCAGCTCCTCGGGCACTTCTTCTAATAAATTGGGGAGGGATAAATATTTTCTTTTCATGCTTAAAAGTAACAATTTTAAACATATTGCATTAGTATAACATTAAAATTTTCTTTAGTACTTTTTTCTCCTTTTCTACATCAATAGCAATAATTCACTATTTATGGTAGATACAATGATGAATTGTACCATTATAAAATCTACGTAAAACCAGCATTATTTAAAAATTATTGGTCACTCATGCCTTCATACATTATTTTATACCCAAACCCCCTTACTAATAAACGCTGTCGTAAGCTTTGAATAGTTATACTATGTTTTGTTCCCGTCACACAAGTGACATTTTTAATTCGATTGAAGAAGACAAAACACTGTATAACTAATCCAAGCTTATGACAGCGTTTATTAGTAAGGGGGAAAATGTTTAAACTTCGATGAAAAAATAAATTATGCAATTTTTTCTAAAATAAATCAACTTGCATATATATATATATATTTTTAAAAGTCCAATAACTAGTCATGCAATTTATTGTCTATCAGCATAGTTAGTGTACAATATCAAAACAATAAAAAACCGATGTAATTCATTCATTTCTGGTCATAGTGTTCAAAAAACAAAAATAAGAAAAAAAAAATAGATTTTCTCTAAAAATAACTTATCTTAAGGGTACTAATTATGATAGATTTTTTTTTTTTTGAACGGCCATAAGTTCTACAATAAGACATTTCAGGGTTATCCATTAATTACCGGACATTCTGTATATTGCCAAAGAGGCAGCAACCGCCGTACACTAATTGACATCGCCAAATATGGTAGTACCGCGGCTGTCGCGCTTCAATCACCCTATTGAAATAACTTAAAATTATACCATAACTTTTACCACATAACTTTTTGAGTTATTTATAATAATAGCTACCCACAGCGGTGTCGGTAACGGTGTCCGGTTTCATTGAAACCAGGCCAGCTACGCTGGAGTTATTTTTATAGTGACCGAGTGTGTGCGCAGTATACAAAAGCATTCTCTCTTCTTTTACTCTTATAGTCCAGTGGGATGGATAACCGACACGACGATGAGAGATCAGGTGCAGGTCCGACTTTTTAGATGCCTATTCGACGCAAAGATCATCTTTCTTGTCAGACAATCAGGTGATCAGCCTGCATTGCCCTAACCAAACTTGAAAACAACATTTTTTGTTGTGCCATCGCGGGAATCGAACTCACGACACCCGAGCCAAGCTCTAAACCACCGGACCACGGAGTTGTTTATAAATATGTATAGTGCGATTCAAAAGAAAATAGGACCGAGTCGGCGCCATATTGTTTCGAATTTAGACTGTTATGATAGTTTAATTTATGTTTAGATAAAATTGATTACTATTTAACGTTTTTATTTTAATTCGATGCAAGACTATTAATTTTTATTATGTGCATAATAATTAATTGTTTTTTTGAAAATCGCACTTTTCATATTATGATATTTGACATAAAAAGGTCATTGACGTACCTATTCTCATTTGAAACGTGTTATATGTCTATTACATATTATGTACGCAGAGGGCAGTCAGTGGGTGCGGCGGCTCGTGCTGCGCGGCAAGCTGACGATGCACACGGCGTTCGAGCGGCGTGACAACGCCAGCCCCGCCGCCGTCACCGCGCTCGCCGCCGCGCGCTCCGGCCGCGGCCTCGCAGTCGGCGACGGACGGGGCAGGGTCAGTACACAATGAGATTACTTGTCTCAGTCAGATAAAACATAACTCGTATCTAAGGAAGTAAAGTAAAATACAAAATCAAACTATACAAACTAAAGTCTAGTCAGTAGCACTTGTAAATTTGGGAATTATCTCTAACCAGCCACATAGGTTATTATAGACGCCTAATGCAAGGCGAACACTTTCTGGCAACACGTTAGATTAATGCGTTTATTACAAAATAAAATATGAAAGAGGAGAAACATGGATCCCTGTAC
This sequence comes from Glaucopsyche alexis, assembly GCA_905404095.1. Classification (NCBI taxonomy): domain Eukaryota; kingdom Metazoa; phylum Arthropoda; class Insecta; order Lepidoptera; family Lycaenidae; genus Glaucopsyche; species Glaucopsyche alexis. Next base: position 10,807,119 of record FR990047.1, read on the forward strand.
AATAAAATGAGGTGGAAAATGTAGCCAATTAAAAGAAAAAGACGGCAAAACTTTTCACAGGTAAGCCCATTTCAAGATTATTATTTATTGTCAAGAATCAATTTATTCAGAGCTCAAATTACGCTGGTCCGAATCCGTAATTAAAGCATATGTTTATCAGTACATACCTTTCTTTTAAATACAAATTGCTTATCCTTTCTTCCATTATTGTCACCTTGAATCAGCTAATCAGCATGCATTTCTTCCTCCCCCCCCCCCGAGAAATTAAAATATTAGGCGTCTAAAGGCTGTGTGGTCGCTGTCTTTAATTCATTGACTTAATATATCATATTAATCCTATACGAATAGTGGTATTGACCGTCACCGTCATATTATTGTGAATTGTAAACCTTATAAAACGTAACTGACGTGACGTATTTTTCACGCAGATATTCCGATGGTCGGCGCCGGACATGTCCAGCGCGGCCGGCGCGAAGGGCGGCCCAGCGGACCACTGGATTCGCGACGACACCGCGCCGTTCTGCACACAATGTCAGGTACTTACGTTGCTTCTTTTACAATATAACAGGCATTATGATATTTGTTTTAAAGAAGCGCTTCTTGGATACTTTAGATCAGGGATTCCCAAAGTGCGTTCCGTGGGATAGTCATGAGGATTCCACCTATACTATATATTATTAGATACCTAATAAATAGGTTACAAAATGTATTATCTTAAAATAGCGCAAAATATAAAAATAGCCCGGACTAGAACCAAAAAAGGTATTTATTTGGTATACTGGCATCTTAAAGCTAGGAACCCCTGCTTTAGAATACTTAAAAATGATAATATTTATTATAATTTATAAAACTTTACTAATATAATAAAGATGAAAAGTTTGTTGGTTTGTTTGCATTGAATAGGCTCCGAAATTACTGGACCGATTTTGATAAAATTTGGCACATATGTAGAGTAGACCACGGGGAAGGACATAGGCTACTTTTTGTCGCGGAAAAATGTACGGTTTCTGCTAAATTAACTTTTGCGCTCACGAAGTTGCGGGCAACATCTAGTAATTCATATTGTTACAGGTCCGCTTCACGGCTCTAGAGCGGCGGCACCACTGCCGCGAGTGCGGTGCGGTGTTCTGCGGCCGCTGCTCGCGGTACGAGGCGCCCGTGCGTCGCCTGCGCGCGCTCCGGCCGGTACGCGTGTGTCAGCGTTGCCATGACAACATACACGCCTCGCGCGATTAGACAGAGCGTTGTAGATTATAGATACATAACACAGTACGCTATACGGTGCGCTATACACGATACACGTGTTGATTAACTTACTACATCGCTAAAATGTTACATATTATTTATGCAAAAGGGCTCGTGTGTGGCGCTATCGTCACTAGAGATCACAAAATTATGACGTCACTACTCGATGTCGCTGGTTAAATCTCGAACGCTGAGCGTATTTGCGACTAGTTAATATTATTATGAAATCATAACTTAAGAGTTGATATTTCACTCCGACCCGATATAAGCCCAAATATTGATCTTAATGTTATATATTGAACATTTATGTGTATGGAAAATAACAATCCCATCAAAACTTTAACTAATGACTTGATATCTGCAATTACATTGACTGATTAGGTCAATACCTAATTAAATGTGGTCCAGCAATTAAAAACAGGCGTACACTTTGTGGTCTAAGGGTCAGCTCACACCGAAACAAGATGATACACGAGGCGGCGCTGCATTTTTTTTTAATTATAATTCAAAATTCAACTTTATTTCAGTACACAAGATACACGTTTCATTGCAGAGTGGTCTAATTTGACATTCGAACTCTGGCAATTGGCTGCTTGACTCATATTTAATTTCATACATTGAAGGAGTATTTGTACTTGGCTTAGGAAAACGTATTCTAGCTATATCATTACTTGAAAACATAAGATTGATACGTAAAGTTGATTTAAAAATACATATTTTTTAATTTCTACTGATGAAAACACCTTAAAGTAACTTCCGGCAAGGATGTGACGACACAAACACACTAAATACATACGTAGTAGTGAAACGGAACGTGTTTCTATAATTATATAGCTCATTACATCTTATAAAGTATTTATATCAAAACGGCACACTGCCATTCTGTCTAAGCGAACGGCGGAAATAGTACTAGCATGACGTCACAGCACAGATAATCTATCAACCAACATAGCCGATGTGTTTTTGGCGGTTTTTAAAAAGTGTATTTTTAAAATATTTTTTGTAGGTTTTTAGGTTTCAAAATAATGTAATTTTTTCTTGTGTAAGGGTACAGTTATACCTAAACCCCCTTACTAATAAACGCTGTATAAGCTTTGAATAGTTACACAGTGTTTTGTCTCCTTCTATTGAATTAAACATGTCACTTGTGTGATGTGAACAAAACACTGTATAACTATTCAAAGCTTATACAGCGTTTATTAGTAAGGGGGAAAGCGTTTAGGACATAAATAAAAAAAAATTAAGTAGCCTATTAAACGTGTATATTCTTGTGTAGTGCATAAAGTTCAATTTTAAATCGTTATCTGAACTTATCTCATCGCGTTGCGTCTCGTCTCGTCTCGTCTCGGTGTAAATTCACGCTAACAAGAAAAAAATACTTCTCTAAAGAAGTAAAAGTCTCTTATGGAATAAAAAGTTTAAAAATATTTTATTGACAAGTAACGATCATTGTGGAGGCTGTAGATATAACTCAAATGGATTCGGGCTAACAAAAATGAGTATTAATCCAATAATTTTTATAAATCATATAAGTATGTAAGAACTAAAGGTTTTAGTGACCTCTTATTAAATTATAATTTATAAACTATAAATATTACAAAAGACGCTTGATTCCTGTTTTTATTTTGATATTATGTTGATATTATACCTACACTTTATTACCAATAAAAAGGTATAATTATTGTAATACAATACGAGGCACTAACATGAATGCTGCACTTAAAACGGATAATTTAAAATATTTTAGTATAATATAAATTAACAATTACAAATTGATATAATATTCCTAATTGGCAGCTAAAATATCTTACCTTCATGATACAAGTAAAACGCTATCCCTCTTACTAATAAAAATATTTACACAATGGTTAAGCTATACAATTCTTCAAGTCCTTGTCTATCACGCAACTTTTCCAACGGATCAGACAAGAACAAAATATTGTATAGATTCTCCATTGTGTAAATATTTTTATTAGTAAGGGAGTATACTAATAAAGTTAAATATGAATTATAATGCAATCGCTTGGACAAAATGAAATAACCTGCATATAAAAGAATATCGTAAGAATAAGGCTGTCTTAGATTATAAATAATTATTTATTGTACCCATGGCTAGTTTGCTTTTAAATCAAATAATCAAATTTATAAATAAAAAAAAACGAGCGGGGAATAAAATTGATATTATCGTACAAATATTTAACTCAAAAATCTATTTAGATACATTATTTATTTAATTTATTAATCATTTCGTGAGCTGATAGAAGCATTTGTTACGCGCTTCTTAGTTTACAAAAATTTTATTCTTATGAAGTCAGTATTAAAGAATGTATATTAATTAATATATTAAACGACTACTTCTATATATCATGCGATCTCAATGCCTCGAAAATGAAATATTTTTTGAGATATGTGTATTATTTCTTTAAATTAATTAACCTTTTATAGGGCGTGATATTTTTCTGATATCTTTCTCGATCTACACTCGACGTGTTAGATGTTATAAACGTTAGTTCTAGTCAAATATCAAATATTGAGGATCACTAACTGTATCTTAGTTATTTTGTGTGTGATTTTACCATAGATTTTGTTGAATTAAGATTAATGTGCTATTATATTTTATACTACTGAATATTTTTATTTGCAACTTTTATAATACGTTTTCAATGATAATTTTTTTGATAAATAATTTTTATTAATATTCAAAATAATATATGAATGCATTTTTTTAACATTCCTTGTCTAACTCGATGTCAATAATATAATGTATGTAATGAAAATGTAAACTTGTTGAATCCTAGATATATTATATATGTATGTATGTCCAGTTGTAATGACAGTTTGTCAGTCAATTGATATTGTAGCGGCTTGATAATTTAAAGGCTTTCACTTGCACTCGCGGGTTATAGTTTCTAAAAAGATATAAATATATTGTACACAATGATTATATACAGCTTTCGCCATCATCTTGCAGGGTATCGAATAGTATTCCCATAGCAGTCCATGTACACCCGATTTCACAGTAGTGGTTGCGGACAGATCCGGTGTAAAACTTTTCAACCTCATTGCACAGGATAAAAGGTCGAAAAGTGGTACACCAGATCTCACCGCGCGTGCTCATGTTTTGAAAACAAATACCTAGTTGTACCCAAATGTAGAATCCTAAAATATGTATAAACATTTAGAAAAATCATTTTATATCTTTGTAAATTCGTAGTGGAATGTAAAAATATATATTACACGCAGTGAGTTCTGTAGTTGAACATTATCTATTCGTGAAATATCTCTTGCTATGTAATATAAATGTGTTTTCCGGTCACCTGATGTGCGGTGTTAGGATAAATCGCAGACAATAGTTACGTTGTTTAGGTAGTATGTAGGCACTGAAGTTTATGCCGTTGATATGTTCATGTGTAAATGAATAAATTGGTGCAGCAAAATTTTCTTTTATTTCTAGTTCCTAAAATATAAATTAGTTGAAGCCTTTTTACCCGACTGTTTGAGTGATAATAAAGTAGCCCCAAAATAAATATTACGAGCAAGCAATAAGAGAGAAGGGTTTTTAAATAAAATAAAAAAATTACCAACTAACATAATATTTATTACTCTTCATAATATTTGAACTTTCATTGTCTATATAATATCTACATTTGCCCCGGTATGTACAAGCTTTGAAAGATATACAATTTAGAAAAATAATTCAAGACAAATATACAAAATAACGCCCAACAAGAAATTCCGAAACAACTGGATTATTTATATTAAGTACAAAGTATAATATAAAAATTAATATTTTATATTAATGTAACATATTGCTCTAAAAATAAGTACGTATTGGCTTAGCTGGCATATTCTAACGTTCATACTTCTCATCGCAACTGACAACGGGTGCAAAACTTTAAAAATGGTGCAATGTTATTAAAACTTTTAATCATCACATTCAACAAGTCATGCGTAACACCATCCAGTAACACATACCGATTAATAATTATAAGCATTACACATTTAGATTTGTAAACTAAAAGCTTTAATTCTGAAAGCTTCGAACGTATATCTAATTCCAACTTGAACTATGAGTAGGATGGAAGAAATTATTAAGTACTATGACCTAGACCGTAGACATAATCGTTTAATTTGATAAGTACATTAAATTATATCAATTAAAAATTCAATCATTCTCTACATGTTGAATAGTATTCGGGTGAAAAAAATTTAGAAGTACTCCTGGAATGTAATACAAAATGATATTGTGCAAAATTATTGTGCTAATGACAAAATATTATACAAAAGTTATTCAACTGACATTCTCAATGATAAGAGAATCAAAGTATGTATCACTTAAATCAAACTTGAATTACTTTACATCAAAATAATAACAAAAAAAAACTATAAAAAAAAACTTTATATTAACTAAAAATAGGTAATATAAATCACACAAACCAACAACTTCTGCACAAACTAATTAATTTGATCGATCCCCGTCCCTAACTGTAACTGCAATAAAAAATATAAACAAGGCAGATTCACAAAAGACGTAATTGTAAAGTATCCTACAAATTTACAATTATATACAAAAAATTAAAAAATATATCCAAAAAGCTCTATTTAACGAGTTTTGTAATAAATACTGTAAGATTTGTTCGCCTCTCAGCTGGACTCGGGCCCGGCTAATACTGTCCCCTGGACGTTTACAGTGCGGAGTAAGTCTTATCTTAGTTTAACATCGACGTTGCATAATATCTAGAAACATCGCATTCCTATATATGTTGTATATGTCACCGTTAAATTGTGAAAGCCGTTAGATTGTAATATAACCAGTGAAATTGTAAAATGTTGATAGACTTCGGACACGAATATTCTGCCTATAATTTAACTTATAATTTTTGTTACATGATAAATATCTATATTAGTAATCTTTCGACATATTTTTACGATCTCGTTAGATATTTTACAATCTAACGATTTTTACAATTTTACGGTGACATATACATTAAAAAGACCTAAAACAGCAAGACCTGACGAGTTCTTAAAATCGTTAGAATGCTGTCAATCGCTGCATCCCATTTCTTTAACGGGATGCGACATGTTTAAATATTGCAAGTACATGTAGATTACGTATTTCTATCGAACAACATCGAGTGCAGATTAAGCGCAGTGCACCTCACTATTAAGTACGATATTATTATGTAAATTAAGTCTAGCGCCCATCCCTATGGCCCATAACATAGATAGTGACTACTAACCAGTGTATCAAGTAATTCTTAAACATTTTAATCCATTTAATACTCAAGTATGTGCAATTTGTTCAACTCATAGTTACAATGTCACAAACTTGAGCATATTTGGAATGAGAAAAATCACAAATTTTAGTAATTTGTTCGTCTAAAAGAGGAAGTTTTCTGCATAAAGACGGTAAGAATATTTTATAAAAATATTCTTTATAAGAAAAATATATATATTTTAATACGGTTTTGATTGTTTATGCAAGGATAGATGCACCAATTTATCTTTCTAAAATGATGGAAGGAACTACGTGAAGTATCATTAAATAGTTATAGCTAAAATATTTACTTGAAAAGTCATTACATATTAGTTACTTTTTGATAAACATACACATAGGTATGCATATATAAATCGACTTGGTCACTTCAATAGAACAAAACAGTCGAAGTCAGTATAATTATATGAGTATTGCTTTTATTAAGTTTAAAGTACCGTCAAGAATAAACGTTGTAATATAAGTAGTTTAGTCCAATAAACATGTGTAACTGTATAAGTTGTTAGGATCTAAAAATATTTTCTTTTGATTACATCGTAGGTACACTACTATAATATTAGGAGTAAAAAATATTCATGTGCGTATTATTCTGCTACAGGTGCAATTAATTTTCGATAGTATATTAAGACATTGAAGACTATATTGGACGACAAATGAGCAGCTTTTTACAACACTCTTCCTTTTCTAGACTCTAGACTAAAATGCCACTTTAGGCGAACATTTTATCATAAGCAATTCATAATAAGTGCGCCATTTTTCGCATTTCTATGGAAAACTGTCAAAATTGACGTTCTCTGTCAAAATGTATGAAACATATTATGAAACACCTAGTGGCATTTTTAGACCCCTGATCTAATCTAAGCATACATATAAGGATTAATTTATTTGTTTTGTAATCGATTTAATAAACGGCACTACAACAATAATTTTACGGTGCAATTGTTCGTAATGAAGTTCTCGAATAGATTTTGTCATATTTTTTCGTAATCATCGTTACAAATCAAACAATATGTACACGTCATACGAGATTTTTATAAAATCGATATTATAATTCGTAACACTCGATAAACATTTTGATAATGAATAACAATCACCAACGCCGGTAAAAGTAATTGAAGGAGGGTTGAATTACCAATATAAAATAAATTGGAGCAACATGCGCTTCAGTGTCAAGTTAGTTTTTTTAAATCCGAATTGGAAAATAATAATTCAGTAATATTTGTTCGTTGAGATCAGTCACTTGGCGTTGTTGCATTATAAATAATGACAACGAGAAAAATAAAAAAATTGTGGCTTGTGAAGTTTGTCGAATTAAGTACGCCTATTTCCTACCCGTCGTTGGCAAAACTAAGTACACGCGTGTAAAAAAATCTCAACTCGAGAAATTGACTACGTATTATAGTCAAGTAAAGAACCAAATAACGGCGTCCTTATGTCAATGTACATAATGTTCACACATTTTAAGGACACCAATTTGTTTTTAATTTGACGCAAAAATGCCTTAATAAAATTAAAACTGAATAACACAAGCGGCCTAATCGGTGTCGTAGCAAACTAGTTTTATAGTGACTTAATAATATTTAGTCTGCCATTGCATCCGGCTTTATACGGACTAATTTAGTGCTCTTAACATGCGCATTTGCCTCACAACAGGCGATATACATCGAGCAGTCGCTTAGATAAATTCGCTTTAGAAAGCAAAGTTATAGAACTTTTATATATGATATATAGAAATCTCTCAACAGAAGATTTAGGAACGAACTCTTGCTAGTTCTCTCGCGTAAGTACATTTTCAAACGTAGCAAGCCCTACCCCAGTTCGCACTAGCAAGCCGCAGCTGCAACTTCAACTTATCACTGTAACAACCACGTAACATACAAGTTTTAATATTGTTACTATTATTTACTCGCTACATTGTTTTCGAACCTACGTAGCGAGTGCTTACATGTATCCGTTTTGGTTGTACCTGGCCAGTGAGTTATAGTTGCAACTTGCTAGTGATTTACAACACATTAACGCGTTTTGTTGCGTTAGTTGGAGCGCGTAAGTTACAATGACACGTTTAGAGCGGTGCGGGCGTAAGGAAGGGGTTGGTGGGTTGTCCGGCGAAGGAGTTAGCTCGTGCGGCCGCACTGAGCGCGGGCGCGCGGGCGACGCGGCCGAGCCACGCGTCGGGGTGCGGCAGCCCCGAGCCCGCCACCGGCTCCTCGGCCAGCGCGCGCAGGCCCACCGACAGCTGCTGACACATCGCCGCTACTGCGTCGCTGCACACCTCGCTGCTCGTCTGTACAACACAATCACATCTCAGTACTCGTGCTAAGGAAAGTTTGACGCATGAAATTGTTTGTAATATGCTTTAAATATTACTATTATATATAATTCATATCGTCAATTGTACTTAAATAAGCAAATTACTGACAAAACACTTCGCAACGACAGTTTTGTCTCCGATAGGATTAAAATTCACAGCTTTGTAATATGATTTCAAGCTGATTTTTTTCTAAAATACTATTTTATTCGCATATAAGATACTCACATCATTCGATGTATCAGTGATGGGATTGGTGATGGGGTTCGTGATAAGATTGGTGATGGGGTTAGTGATAGGATTAGTGATGGGGTTGGTGTCGGGTATGGTCGGCAGCGGCGGCAGCGCGGGCGCGGGCGCCTCGGGCAGCGCGCTGGACGGCGACTGGAGCCCTTGGCGCTGTCTCTCCAGGTTCGATGGTAATTCGCTAATGCGGAGAGACATCTGCCGCTTGAAGGGCGAGCTGAAAAATATTACATTTCTTGTTAGAAAAGTGAAATCCTTTTATGGATGTTATTGTATTCGTTGCCGAAAAATGCCATCGCCACACAGTAAATTGTAAATACATTATAGAAAAATATATGTAAATAATATAATAAAAATATATAATAGTCATTACCTATCAGTAGCCGGTCGCGGAAATTCAAAATTCATGACCCTTTTCATGAATTTATATTAAATATTACTATTTAAGTCTTAAGATATTATAGATAACTATTGTCATTAATTACTATTGTCCTCGAAAAAAAAAATAGGTTAAAAAACTAAAAAACACGCTTTCAAAGTACATCGAACTAAAAATTATAATTATTAAACAAGGCACCGGCATTGGTGTAATGCTATACCTTGGCTATACCTTATTAAATTTATTTTTTAAATTATTTGTAGCGATGTGATTTCGAATATTAAAAGTTGACAAAATAAGACAATTCAGTAATTAATTTTTGTGGTATGTGAACAATTTTCGTGGTAATTATTTTATCCCGGCGATCCTGATCAGGATAATGGTATAATCTTATCAAATTAGTGTATTGTCATCGGGGCTCGATAAATCTACAAAGTTTGAATGAAATCTGATCGTTTAAAGTGGGTCAAAATCACACCCAACGGCGAAGACAAAGAGACAGACAAGGAGTCGTTTACAAACATACATAGGTGAAGCTAATATAAAGCGTGTAAAAACAGCACTTACTTGTTGTTGAGATGCGCGAACCCGCGGAAGGAGCCCTGTCGCTCGAGCAGGTGCGGCGCGGCGTGCGGGCGCTCCACCGCGAACGGATTGTGAGGCGCTCGCGCCGGCGCGCTGGCGGGCACGGCGGGCACGCTCGGTGCGCTGGCGGGCACGGCCGGCACGATCGGCGCGTCCGCCTCCGACACGCGTCGGCTTATTATACCTGCAAGTAAAGATATTTGTTTCTCTATTATCTGATATTAAATGGATAAAATGAAATAAATACCGACATAAACGTAGATATAACACCATAAACAAATTTTAGAGAATTATACCATCTATAACAAAGCATGATGAAAATTATACGTTAAGACACTAGAAAATGAACTTAAACATATCTTTTCTCAACGGAATTCATTCAAGAAATATTCTATTGACTAGATAACGCAAGTCTCATCGTTTGTATAGAAACTAAGCGTGCCATTATTTTTTACCCGCTATGACGTCACAAGAGCGATTTAGTGATGATAAATCCCCGTCCCCGAGTAAACGATTCAAAGGACGTCGCCGTGTGCCGCCCCGTCGCGTTTTTACTCCTCTTTAACACGCAAAGTTACAACGTCGGTACAAAATAATAAAGTATGTTGTTTATATTAAACACTAGCGAGCGGAGCAAAGGTTAACGATTTTTTTTTCTTAGGCGCCAGGCCATAGGCCACGTTCACATCGCCCACGCCTTACGCCGCATCTGGCAACCAGACAGTGGATTTTTAAACATTTTTTTAAATATAATAGATAATATTTGCGTATAGTACGAAAGAGCCGCAGCTCTACCATTCAAAGAGCCGCAAGTGGCTCGCGAGCCGCAAGTTGCCGACCCCTGGACTAGTCAATAGATGTATGTGATAATATTAGTATTATATCTTACTAGCTGACCCGACACACGTTGTCTTTATCATCATTTTTCTCCCAATTTTCCATTATTTCTCACCTTTTAAGCCTTCCCTGCACTTCCTCAATTATTTCAAGGGATTAATTATATCTTGCGAACAAAAAATGAGTTGGCGACTGCACATGAGCATACTGTGATTATTCATTGGTTATCAAAAGGAATTAGTATATCATACCTGACTTGCGGAAGGACCCCTGTCGCGTGAAGGCGTGGCTGGCGGCGTCGATGCTCATGGACACGGCGCACTCCTTGTCACGGCGCTGCTTGCGCTCGAGGCACGCGGCGAACGCGCAGCCGACCGCGTGCGACAGCCTCTCGCCGCTGTCGCGCCCCGCGAGAAAACCGTGGCACATCCAGCGGCGCGTGGTGCCGTCGCGGCATATGTAACTGAAGATTTAATGTTTTAATTATGGTCGCAGTTTAACTCGATATTCAATAGTTGATAGACGTAAAACGATTTTGTGATACGAAACAGGCCGGCAATGCATGGACTCATGTACGATAATCGCCAATCATTCGTTATTCTTAATTCTTCGAGAATGTTATGAAGATGGCTGTAAAAATAATTACACCAAGCTACAGATGGAATTCACGTTATTTAATTTAAACAAGCATTGTTAAAATGCTTTCAGGCAAATTAAAACTTGTTATATCTTTATTCAAATTATAAAATATTTACAAAATTTTAGTCAGCAAATAAAGTATGAAGCAAATCCTGAGTAGTCAGTAGTCAGTGGGGTCACGAACTCAGCGCGGTCTCATATTGCACTCAGTGCTGACGTCATCCGTGCTGAGTCTGGACGTAATTGAACACCACGGACAGTCACGCGCCACTGCGCCGGCAACGACCAACATGGCTCACGGAATGACAGTAAAGATACTATAAAATTTAGTAGCGCCATTTTTCAGATTACGCTAGATTTACAGCCGATGATACCATAATATAACCCAAAAATAAAGCGGAAGAATCTTATACTATAAACGAGCTAATCTTGTATATATAAATATAATCGTAATCACGGAAACAGCTGCAAGTATTTCCATGAAATTTAGTACCTATGCAGTTTTGAGGGAAGAAAAATCGATCTAGCTAGGTCTTATCTATGGAAAACTGCACATTTTAAGTTCTATATTATATATATTTCTTTCGTCGTGCAACAATATATGAATAATTTCGATTTTAACATGTTGTATCGGGCATATGCAGTTTTTTTTTTATCTACTATAGCTCGGAGCAAAGCTTAGTTACCCAGGTACTTTCTTTTTATTGAACGTGCAAATCTCAGGAACTACTGCAACTGGTTCGATATGAAAAATTCTTTCGGTGTGTTATTTTCTATTCATCGACAGTGCCGTAAATAAGGCGGTGCCACCGGTGCCCAGGCATAGGGCGTAGAATCTGGGGGGCGCAAGAATGGCCAGACCAGGCAGGACCAGCCCCGGATCTAAGGCGCAGTTATAGAAGCTCGCACAGGGCGCAGAAAAGGCTATTTACGGCACTGTTCATCGAAGATGGCAGACTACATCGCGCCATTATCTTAAATATACTCAAACAAAGTCACCGGAAATACAATGCATTTTTTTATAAGTTTACATAACATTACGTAGTAGCCAGTAGGTAAGGTATGTACGTAGAATTAGAAATATAATTTAGATAACTTCATACAACCCAGATAGATAATTTTTGCAAGTTAACGAACAAGTGAAATAGCTTATCAAACAAAGCATATTTTTTGCGAGTGTTCGCCATAAGTATGGCTTGTGCTTACTAATAATTGTGTAACCAACTTAAACAGTCATATCATCGCTTATTTAAACCGCCCGATCATCACTTACCTGTGATGACGTGATTGCTATACAAGAAATCAGGTACATGATACCTACTAAATTATAAGTATTTTATATTGGAGACAAATGAGCAAACGGATCGCCTGACGGAAAGCGATTACCACCGACACCACAGGAGTTGCAAGTGCAAAGTACCTGAACCCGCGTTCGTGGTTTCTGTCCGGCGCGCAGAAGGAGACTTTCTCTATCGTCTGGTCGACGATAAGTCCTTTGGTCTCCTCTTCCACCACGCGGAGTCCATCGCCGCTCACGTGAAGAACTGCCCGGATTGGTCGACGGCGGGAATTCTGGAAGAGTAAGAATACTTAATAAGGAACAAATGAATTCGATCGGAACGAAATATACTGAGACTAGGGTAGCCAAACCATTAACCGGGGATGTTATAAAGCTCCCTAACCTTTACCGAAACTAGCGGATACCCGAAATAAAACCGTAACCGAATATACACGATACACAAGTTTCAGATAATTTCGGATACAGACGGAGTATAATATGACATGTTTATTTAATTTGCCAACCGTGCCGACACACTAGCTTTTTGGGCCAAATGATTACCTAAACTATATCTACTTATTTGCATTTTACATTCGTAATAAACCTAATATCCGTAACCGAAATTATCTAAAGCTAATGGATATAAATAATTTAATATTCGTAACCGTAACCGAAACCGTTGCGATTTCATTCCTTTATCCGTAATCCGTATCCATATCCAGAGCCACAGGTGGAAGGCAAGTAGGTATTTAACATTAAACTAAGGTAGATACTAGATAAGTTACAATCAAACACCAAACTTCATTATGAAGATGGCACTCTAAAATTATCAAATATCTCGATAAAACACGTAGTGCTCTTCCAATAGAGCAAAAGTAGGCAGTTGTACGATATAACGACATTCGAGTACCCTTAAAAGTTTGCATAAGGGACTTGAAATTTTGCACGAAAATCTTGCAATAATGTAGCAGAGCAGCGAGAAATATTTTGAAATCTATTTTAAATTTTTTTCATGTCATCCGGGAAACGACAAGTCGCGTGTTCATTGTAAACAGTACCTATAAAGCCATACTAGTTACAGACGAATCCTTATAAGAGATACATCCTATTGCAGAGTACTGTGGAGCTGTGCATGAGACGGTAGAGGATTAAGTAAATAGAGTTACAGCTAATGGACACAAACATATAAATGTTTGTTTTACTAAGTACATAGCATAACGCCATACGGTTATTCCACATCACTAAATTCAAATGACCTAAATGATTCAATACCTAAATTTAGTCAAGTGAAATAGCATTAGGAAGCTAGGACTCTAATTAGTAATTAGCATCCTGTATCGGAAGAAGTGTGGCTTCTGACTGACTAAATTCTAATTAGCTTTCTTTTAAGGATCCTATTAGGACATCTGAATTTAGCGCATAATCATGAAAGAAGAATTACACTTTATTCTCAAACTCTTCAGCCGACTCGTTATAAAATCGAGTTCCTGTATCATACAGTATGGCTTAGAATATATAAACATTTTCATTTGACTGACAAATTAGCAATCTTCATCTGAGCTCTGTTAAATATTTAAAAATCTCTGGTTTACTTTGTTAGAAAAAATGCTTAAACTTCTTGGAATAGATCTGGACTCATACAAACAGTTAGTTTTCCTCATTGCGTCTCGCCTGCGTGGTGCAGCTTATGCGATAACTTATTTGCTTTCATAACTAACATAATTATATCTTTATGTATATAAAAGCAATTTTTTTAGAAAATATTGTTGTGAAATATGTACCTATTATACGAAGCATTTCCATAATATTATCTTACAATTGAGAAAAAAATGCACATAATATAGGTACAGATAGTTTATCTTGGCAGATGCAAAACATTGTAAATTGTAATATAGTAGGAGTAATAATGATCACTATATTTTATCTCTTTGTAATCCCAGACGATTTTTTTTTTATGGAAGACTGCCAAACCGTTTTTTCGTCGTGTAGACGTTACAGACATTTTATGAGTTCACAAACCGTCTCAGATATTACGCCCCAATCACCGAGCGCACCCCCCGCATACGTCTAGCTACACACATATAGCTGCGAGCTATCAATCGCGTAAGTCTATGGAATTATGGTTCATTACGTAAGTAATACATATTCTTTGCTATGGGTAAAGATTGACAGTGTCATGCGAAAAGCATATGCCTCTATTTTCGTGTATAATCTTACATTATTTAATACTTCTTGTTAATCAAATAGCACAGATTTAACAAATGACACCAGCTTAGTCTAATGCCTACAGTTTCAGTAAACGCGGATAAGAAGTCACACTTCATTACACAGAGATAAGGTTGAGCGGTTACAAAATCGCTGGAACATTGTGCTTTTTGTTGGCATATGTATTATTGAGAAGCTCGAACTCGACGTACTATAAATATTCAACAATCAAGGATCCAATCATTAACCGTTTGCGTCAGCCGTACGAAGTATTAACACATTCATGTCATTTATTATTAATAATAATTGCATGACAACCTATATTGACTTGGTTAAAAATACCGAGTTTGCCTCAGTTTACGAAATGGGTTTAGTATTTTGTACTCAGATGCTTAATATTATAAGCTAATTATGTATAATTAACTCGTGTACATTTTCTGTTAACTCGAGTTTTTCCACTTCACCTGTTTTTCACATGCATTGTTTTATGCATTGCATTTCAGCGACAACGACAACAACTTGGCAGCCATTTTTCGAAGCATGCTCAATAAATAAAAGTGTATGTTATTTTTAGGATGCACGCGTTGAAAGAAAAATTGAAACCGTTTCTTGAGTTCGGATTTAGGTATATTTTCAAGATTATTTTTGCATTATTAAGGACCTAAGATACTTAATTTAACGGCTATTGTTTTATGTCAATGTTTGTTTAACCTATCGATTTCGTGAGTAACATTAAATATTTATAGAAAAGTCAAATGTGGCCCTACCAAATACCAAGCGTGTTTACATTGCAGTACAAATAACTACAGAAGCTGTCTGGTGACATTGTCCGCCGCGCCCTGCCTAAAATCGGTTAGGAGGCCATACAACATCACTCAAAAGTTAAAAGTACTTCTCATATGGTGGCATATGAGTACCTAATTTAACTTACTATTAGGTATCAAGTTCTCAACACTGAACTTAACTGTAAACAGAAATTTAGTGTAACTGTAGCCGATAAAAAATAGGCAAATAAAATTACCAGATATCGAATAGGCCTGTGGTCGAAATTCACAAATAATTCAAATTATTCTTAAGTTTGAACTTCATATGGGTTCTTTTCCTCTTAGAAAAGAATAATATCTGTGTCTATTGCCTAAATCCATAGTCCCTTAATATTAATTAATATTAGCTGCGCTCGGCTCCGCCCGCGTAAATATACTATTGGGTATCCCGCGGGATTACTATACTTTTCCGGGATAAAAAGTAGCCTATATTTTAATCCAGAGCCTAAACTACTATCATAGCAAATTTCATCAAAATCCGTTCAGTAGTTTTTACGTGAAAGAGCAACAAACATCCATCCATCCACACAAACTTTTACATTCTTAATATTAGTAGGAAGTTTCCAAACTGGAGAATTATATGACTACTATGAGATGGATCATGGATGTGTGTGGTTTATGTGAAAATGGACTCACCCGCAACACCTTAAGCGCCTCCTCGCAGACCTGCATGCCGCGGGACTCGAACACCTCGACGCAGCCCAGGTACTTGACGGGGAAGGTGCAGGTGCCCGCGCGCACCGCCGCCTCGTCCGCGTGCCATTGGTGCGGCCGCGCCGACTCCGGTGGGGAACCCTGTGTGTTACCATTTAGCGTTATTTATTACTTTTTATTTATTATTTTACCCTTATTTAGCTTTAGCTCGCGAACCGCCTGCGTAAATAACTTATCCCACGAGAACACTGTGCTTTTTCGGGATAAAAAGTAGCCAGAGCTGAAACTACCATACCAAATTTTATCAAAATCCGTTGACAGTAGTTTATGCTTGAAAGAGTAGCAAACATCTATCCATCCTCAAAAACTTTCACATTTATAATATTAGTAGGATAATAATCACTTGTACATTTGTGTTAGTCTGCTTAAGATGCTTACTGCTTAGGGGCCCCATACATGGTCCGGTCTACCTTCAGTTCGGCCTGAACGGATGCAAAATCGTATCGTGTGTGTGCAATTTCGAGATCGCATCAGGCGGCCGTACGGACTGAAGCGATTCGTTCCAGTGTTGCCAGCTCTTTTTTTGTGAAACTACTAAACTCGTATCGATTTCTACTAAAACTACTAAAAAACTACTAAAGAGGCTACTTAACTTAGGAATTCCTGAAGCCCCCCAAAAACCACTGCATTTTAGGTTTTATTATATTAAATTTTTTTCATTAATTGAATTTGATTATAAATTTTACCATTAAATTAAAATATACTAGGAAATATTACGTATTTAGTAGCTATTTTGCATATCATTACTGTCTGGCTCTTTCCTACTTAAACACTACTAATAACTAAATTTCTACCAAGGAGGGAATAAAATACTCAATTTAGTAAAATTTTGTAAAAGAACTAAGTTGGCAACATTAATTCTGGCCTGACCGATCGGCCTGAACGCGCGGCCTGTCCTGACCGTGTGTGGACAAATCGCTTCAGTTCTTGCCCGACCCGCTGCCGTGCGGGCGTGTATCTTGTACAAGCGTTGTATGAGTTTTCGCGGTGTTTAAATACAAAATTGATAAACACGACCGTAGCGCGCGGCAAACCAGAATGGACTGATGCGACTGTTCCGTGTGTGGGCACGAATCAGATCAGGCCGAACTGACGTAAATTGGATTGGATGCGATTTTTTCCGTGTGTGTGCTCGAATCCGTTCAGGCCGAACTGACGTCAGTTCCAGCTGAAACGATCGGCCTCTCGTCTGTGGGGGCCTTTACTTACGTACTTGAGGATATGAGTGTGCACTCTTGGGTACGAACACTTATTATCGCATGTACAGTCGCGTGCACTAATATAGATACATTGACAATTTTGCATTAATATGTCAACGTGGAATATTTGAAAAAGATGTATACCATGTTGCATTCACAATGATGTAACATACAAAATGTTTCAAAATTATGAATACATTTTTGTCACAATAAAGTAAACAACAGTTTGTCAGTGAATAGTAAACAGTTAAACACCCCCAAAGCTATAATTATGTATACGTGACAATATCAATAACATGTCAGCATTGTTTTTTTCAATATAATGTCAACATTAATTTGAAAATGAAAAATACAAAACATAATCAATGTCAACAATAATCATCTGTGGCGCAGTGGTTAGCGCTCAAGCTGTTTGGATGTCAAGCCGAAGATGAGTTTGGATGGACATGACGAAACCATAAGGCCAGAAAGGTGCAATATTGTATGGGTATGTGTATTTACTACGTCGACAAAGTGCTAAAATAAATTACGAAAAATAAATTTTGGGAGTACCTACTCCCATATACAGTCCGGTCTACCTTCTGTTAGGCCTGAAGTAAACAGATGCAAAATCGTATCGTCTGTGTGCAATTTTGATATATCGCGACTCGCGTCAAAACTACTAAAAGAGTACCAAAAACTATCAGAAAAGCTACTAAACGTAGGAATCCCAAAAAAACACAATACATGTAGGGAGAAACTTTGCATAGGGAGGCACTTTACAGGTGGGAAGGTAGCTTTAAAATATAAAAAAATTCGCATTAATTCAAAAGTTACATCAGACTAAAAATTAATTTTTGAATCCAATACCGGAGACACGCCGCCGCCGCAGACAGCTCAGCTCTCGAACAAACGCGAGCGCGTGTGACGTCATAACTTTTCACTCCAATTCTCGTATTTAAAGTAGACAATTTAAAGAGTCAATTTTACTTTGTTTGGATTGAAAGTGTAGCGACATGTTGCCGTGGACGGATTTTATGACGTTTCGACCAATCAGAGCGCGTTTCACGTTGGTTTAACGTTCATAAAAACACCATTTGGGAGTATAAGCGTATCGGGACTTGATTGTAATTGTATTAATGCAGGTTTTATTTAGCAAAATTGCCCCTCAGGGCATTGCAACTGGCGATCGTAAGAATTAGCGTTAGAAATTCAAAATAACAGTCGTTTTCTTCACTTTTCACTAAATAGACATCACAACTATGGTGACCGATCGTAGCGCGTTCATAGTCACGTATCAATTTTCAATTGTTTAATAATTAATTGAACTTTTTTAAAGTTTTGGCATTAAATATAGGTAATTATTATTTATAGTTATATTTTATTTTAAAACTTTATATAATACTAGCTTTTGTGCGCGACTCCGCCCGCGTAAAAACATTATCCCGCGGGAACACTACATTGCAGGATAATAAATATCCTATGTCCTTTCACGGGACCCAAAGTATGTCTATACCGAATTTTATAAAAATCGGTTCAGCGGTTAAAGCGTGAAGAGGTAACAGACAGACAGACAGACACACTTTCGCATTTATAATATTAGTTTTATTAGTTTTAAGTTTTATAAATTAATAATATTAGTATAGATATTATATAAATTTTTAAAATATGTTTAAATACATAAAACAATAATATTTTTCGTTTTTGTTATCGTCAGAATAAGGGTTAGGTTGTAGGTGTAGGTCGTAGGTGTAGGTCGTAGGTGTAGATCGTAGGTGTAGATCGCAGGTGTAGGGCAGGGATTGAAAGAGATTTTTTACAAATTTTGAATTAATAACTGTAAAAAAATTCTACATTACTGATCAGACCAGTGGCAGTTGCTTACAACCTTTCATCAACTAGGTAACCCCCTTATTGTCAGCCAGTGAGCGAGCTGATGATAAATTATACCTAAGAACTCTCTCGATTATGTCAACTTTCATACAAAAAAAACCGCATCTAAATTTGACCTTTCGTTTAGGAGGTACGATACCACGGACAGACACACAGACAGACAGACAGACAAGCGCGTCAAACTTATAACACCCCTCTTTTTACGTCACGGGTTAAAAATGAATGTATACATCGTATTGCAACCTACACCGATTACATTTTTTTGACATTTATTAACATTTATCAGAAAAGTAAAAAGTGCTAAACTTTATAGAGTGTGTACATATTAATGATACAATTATTGTTTCCATTGTAATGAAATTGTGTCTTACATTTTCGGAAACACAAAATTAACGTTTACATTTTATTGAAAAAAAAAATGCTTACATGTTATTGACATTGTCACGTATACATAATTATAGCTTTGGGGGTGTTTAACTGTTTACTATTCACTGAAAAACTGTTGTTCACTTTATTGTGAAAAAAATGTATTCATAATTTTGAAACACTTTGTAGGTTACATCATTGTGAATGCAACATGGTGTACATATTTTTGAAATATTCTACGTTGACATATTATTGCAAAATTTGTCAATGTATCTATATTAGTGCACGCGACTGTACTTCGCGACCAGCCTAGCCTGCTGCTGTTCACATAGTTACAAGTACAAAAGAGCCTGGTCATCTGCGATGTCCACTGTGCGTATGCAGTTGTACTGTTTTACATATCGATAATCTTTATAGAGGTACCTACAGTCTCTCTCTCGAGCCCGAAATTCCCTCCGAGATGTGAATGGGAACAGAGTCCTTTCTCCGTCTTTACCCGACTAGAGACTTCTCAAGGACTTCCCTTCCATCCACGACAAAGACGTCTGCTGGCTGAGAGCTTGGATGGGCCTTTTAAGTTTCATCAGCCAGGAATTAGGATATGGTTATTGCCTCAGTAGGTCTAAGGGCAATAGTATAGACTCACCTTGCGTCGTCGAAAGGACTCGCGGAAGGAACGTCGCAGGCGCTCCATGCTCCGCGGCGGCGACAGCGCGGCGCCCGCGCGCGCCCGCCTCAGGGAACTGCGGACCGACGACTTCTGGAAAACAAGAAAATACGCGTTAGTCGGGTACTACAGCAAAGAGATCGTAGATCTAGGGGGTAAGTAGACTAATTCATTTTCTATTTCATGTCCTAGACTTAACATGGCAGTAAGGTGCTGTGGCCATATTATTACGTGCAACTATGAGCTCGTCATTGATTGAACGCAATACATCTGTTCAGTATGATTCCTTAATCTTTGTTAATCAGTAGTAGAGTGAATGAATCCCTTGCTCTACTCTGTAGTAACTATCTAGGTATTTTTTATTCAATAAAAAACAAACTACAGGCTTTATGCTCATACCCTTTTTATCCAGATATGACAATTTATGTTCTCACAAATAACGCACAGGCCAAACCCTTAAGAGTAGAAATTTGAGAATTGTACACGTATTTCTCATAATATGACGTAGGCATCCACTAAAGGATTTTTCAAAATTCAACCCCTAAGGAGGTAAAATCGGAGATTTAAGTTTGTATGAAACTTTTTATTTCTTGGACATATTTGTATGAAATTTCGTATGAATTGAGTAGGAAAAAAATAATTAGTTACATATTTCAGCGTTTTCCAAAATATAACCCCTAGGTGGGTAAATTTTACCCACCTAGGGGCTGAATTTTAGAAATTGAATAGGGGATGAAAGTTTAAAACCTAATTCCACGCGGGCGAAGCCGTAGGCAATTAATGCTAGTAATAATATATAATTGTTTAAGAAGTCCATCACGGTTTCGGTACCTAACTAAAATCATGATCGCTGATCACCTGCATTCCCTTGCCTAATAATAATTTAGTAAATTATTATTTTTTGCCCGTCTCGAATAGCCATTATGTCCGGCCAGGCTGTCAAATACCTCGTCGGCTGACGCACCAAATAAGGTAGGGGTTAGGGAAGTTGGTAAGGAATTAATACAGTAATACACGTCAAAGTGAAGGACCACGCCTACTCTACCTTGGAATCTAACGCGTTTCGCTTCGTGTAATGTTCGTAAGAGGTGAATGAGTTGTAATATGCATAAAGGCATTTTCTTTTGACACTTTTGATGACACCAACCTAGCCTATTAAGACTTAGCAACTCTAAACACATTAGACAATGAATATAATTCAAGCTCACGCAATTCACCTTTTTAAAGCCCACGCGCTGGAAAACATTATGTAAAATCAGCAATTTAAAACGTGTAAGTAGTTTTTACATCATTTACAAATAATGTAGATAAGATTTTAGATATCATTCCCCACATTATTTACAGAAAAATTAGGAAGTTTTGTGTTGGAGTATCTTTAATTTAACCAAGATAAGATTGCGTAAAATGCGAACTACTTACATAATATGTATATTGTATTTAATATACTATGAAATCAAACATAATAATAAGTAATTAATAAGTTTTCCTCATACTAGTAGAAACATCTATTTTGAGCTTTGATTTAAAATTTAACTATTCGGTAGATAAATCTGGATCGAAAACAAAGAATCAAGATAAATAAATGTTTTAAATATACCAATTTTTAATTATTTTATGACTTGACACTAACATAAGAGCCTTCAGCACCAAATATTTTCTTAGAGGATAGAGACCAAAAAATGAAACACGCATTTAAATCAAACTAAGAACCTCCTTTTTGTGTGTTAATAAATAAAACAAAAAACAGTGAGCGGGTCACGTTCGTATGTCAGAGGACTGATAAGCTGCTGTGTCCAATTACATGAATCTGGAGCACATGGGCATTGGGGAATATGTGGTCGACGTGCACATAGAGCGCCATTTTACGTCAAACGAACAGCTTACGAAGAATTAAATCTACCTGGCTATTTGAAGCCACAGAAAAACGAGTGCCCGGCGCGGTCATAAAGGTTGTACATCGACGTTTGAAAGGAAATAGTTTGTAGAGTATCATCTCTATCAAACTAAATACCAATGTGGCATATGCAAACGATAACGCTCTACAAATCTCCAGAATGCCAACAAAGGTTTCAATTGACAAAAAAGAAATCTGTCAGTAAAATGTCATTATTATTGAATTTTATTTTACTTTGCTCTACAACTGCATAGACATGGCGAAAATTAAAATGGTAATCCAGAATCTAGAGTACCTAATTAATTTACATATTGATATTGAGAATGGTAACTGGTTAGTCCCATCGAATGTGATGGGAAGTTCTACCATATGTTCAAGTAGGAAACTCCCTATTTACATGAAGTACGCATGCAATTGACCACATGTCAGTAAGCTGAGGCTTATCATTTTTGGGGTGCCAATATTACGGTAATATGTTTTTAATCAGACAAAAATATTTTTTCTGCAGTTTCGTTTTCCGACTATAAATAAAGTTAATATTAATATATTGACATATTGGCAGTATACGTAACATATTATTCAATAAAATTATAAAAAAAGGAAAGTTACTCAGAAGTGTTTTTAAAATAGGAATATTTTAAAAAACCTGTATCTAATGACTTATTTAATATTTAAATTTTTGTTAGTAATATGAGTATGAGCCACATTATTAAAATAACAATTAAATCATCTAGTTTCATACTAAATAATAAAAGAGTTACTTATTTAAGGTGCGACACGTAAATTTTTTTGGGTAACCAACATTTTGCAGTATACAGGAAAATCAGAAACTAATAAGTGTTAAAAACGACCAACTACCACATTCCATATTACTCATTCCCTCATTAACATTCGATGATGCATGCGCTGGCCTCGTAACTCGTAAGGACCATTTGATTTGCAAAATAATTTTGACGTCAGCGATCTGTATTGTTATCTATATTTTTATTCTTTGTCCTATATACCTGTACAAAATTGATTTTTTTCTACGAGTAAAAAAATATTAAAAATCCTCACACTAGATAAAGTATCATAATCACAATGTCCTGCCTAGACCCCAATATTCGTTTTTATAACTTAGACTTTCAATTTGATATCATTAACTGATTTTGTAGTTTGGACTAATCAAAACGGGTTTGAAGTTGGTTTGGAGTTTATGAGAATACCATTTTTCAATTTTAACATTTCGAGACTGCATCAAAACTATACTTTTGTAAGATTTCGACCTACTGGTTTTGAGTAGTTGGTTGCCTCATGGCTGCTTATAGTACATACCTACATTTAATTTGTACTATTATTGATATAATTGTACAAATACTCGTACCAGTAATTAATCAAAATACCAACATGATCGAATTGCCATCTAAGTAATATGGACAGCGTAACTAGCAGTGATATTTTTCGTATAAAGTACCTAGTTGTAATATGTCGTTTACATTTTAAACATGAAAAAAGTCATTTAAATACGAACCACGAAGTGAAGGTCTTGTAGTATGTTAAATGTCAAACTCAAAATACCGACACACGAAAAAAGTCTTCTAAATTATTCAACGGATGTGTCTAGATACCAGTTTTTGTACATTTTGACGATATAACTGATATGATATAACACCATGGTTTAACAAAACGAATAGCAAAACATAACGAATATTCGACGTAGAGCTATAAACGCACTGCAACTTGGCAAGCTTTCAAACCCCGGAAAAGCTTGATAAGATTACGAACGAAGAAACGTAAACAGTGAAGGATTGCAGAACCAGCAAACTAGAAAGTTAGATAATAGAACATGGACGCACGTAAATATTACATTGTTTTGAAAAACAACAGGTTAATGAGGAGCTTGTTACATATTTTGATACTACTAATATAACACTTGAAATATTTAAATGTAGACGTTGGCGTCTTGCTCTTGCAAATGTTATGCAAATCAACGGAACTCGAGAAGGTCAGGACGGGGTTTAAAGAAACGTATATGTTATTTTAATCCGTCTGCGATAAAGTTAATTGTTAAGCAAGAATACAATATAAACATAATGAATCAAGGAAGGGAAGACAATAAGTTAGTAATAAAATAATTGTTCCTACCATCTTTAGATCGGCGTTCTGCACTTGCGCACGATCCAAAGGTTCGTGTGGCGAGGATCCTTGATTGCCCATTGTTATTGATCGATAACGGACAACACGACTCTATAAACACTGCTACTACTGCATGTTATTCACAAACTTTGCGACACTTAGCACAGTTCACAAGAAACTTTTAAAGCTCAAACTAGTAACGGCCGTTTTGCAACATGACACATTCGCGCACACTCGTTACCCAACGTAACTGTAGTCCTTCTCGGACAGACACATTTCGCTTCACCTAATGTGAGATAACTATTTCGTAGTACTTGATGCTTTACAAACATATCAAATATTTAAACAAACAGTTCTGTGGAATATGGAATGTAACAACCTTGGCGAGTTCTTGTTCAACCGTAATTATTATGACTAAAATCACGTCCCATGTAATTCGGTAAATTGTTTTGATTCCGCACGAAGTCTTAGCAACACAGTAATATTTATTCACTTCACTTAAAATTGCAAATTAAGATGATTACTATTTATTTAACAAACGCATCCAGCATGGACCCACTTTCGAAGATGCGGTAGTCACAAAAACGAAATCGTGTGAATTCGTTAACAATAAAATTTAAAAACAGGGGTCATTTTTTCCCACAAACGATGAATAAACGTACGGAGGCACGTTGAACCCGGTACCCGGTTAGCGGGGGGAGAGATGTAGGTAGCTGGGAACGACTGTATGCCAGCTGAACGTTATTTTTTCCCACAGCATTGTTCCTCGGACCGTGGCGGGGCGTTTGGATATAAGTTACTATCGGTAAAACACTAAAACGTAAACACTTGATTCACTAATTACCACTAAACTACATTTTGACTAGACACAAGAAAATGAGTAAAGATGTAGAGTTTGATGATGTTGAGTGTGTGTCGGGGCGCGCGCGCCGCGCTCGGAGCGGACAACTTTACTGTGGAGCGCGCGCACGACATGCGGTGTGCAGAAACCCTGCCACATGAGCCCCCCGGACGTCCCCGGCCTCGCCCGGCGCCGGCCCGCACTAGACCGGTCCCTTGCATTGTTAAGATTGACGAACGGTGAGATCATCACTAGTCCGCCGTTAATTTCAATTCGATAATACTCGACAATTAACTAATCGTAGCATTAACTGCCCACATAAAGCTTTAATTGCGAAGAGGAGTAATTGCTTTGAAATTTCTAATGAGCTCTAAGCCTCTAACTAGTTCATCATAAAGGTATCCCAGCTTTTTAATAAAAATTTTCTTTCTTTTAATTTCACTTCTTTTCCCATTTTTTGCTCTACTTTTGTAAAGTTTTTCTTTGTCTCTACATGTAATGTCAAAGACGTGTACCTACATATTTTATTATTACTAAAGGTCGCTCAGTGCTCAAAATTTAACCAATTTTAAAAATTTAACTTAGGCTTTAGCCTCTTAGATACAATAAACGATATTTATCCCGAAATTTACAATGTTCCCGTAGGTTACCTACTGTATTTACGCGGGCGAAGCAGCGGGCAAAAGTTAATGTCATAAATTGATGTCAAGATCATAACTAGAAATGGTTACTATAACAATAACATAAACCTAGGATCGATGCGCCATATTCACTCTCTCAAGGGCACAATATGTTCGTCCTTAACATGTGACCAACATTTTTCAAAAACTAGGATACTTTTTTACACACGTAAAGTTATAGTTTCAGTTGTGGTTATTTTTTAATTTTCGTAAGACAATGCGATGGTAAGAATTATGCCGGTATAGTTTCTAATAACGACAAAATTAATGTAATTAAAAAATTAAATTTGAATAACATTATGTAAATATTGATATTATAATTGATATTATAAAATCAAAACATTGTAGGTAGATGTTATGGACTTGGAGGAAACTCATACAGCTGTGGAAACGATCAAAATTTACTGTTATTCTTAAAATGTATAAATGCTTGAATTATTTACTTACCTAGTAGAAAAAAATACTATCCGAAATAAAACTTTCAACTACACTTCTAGCAAAAACTTAAATTTTAATTCAAATGCACGTACTTATTGTTTGCATTTTTAACGGACTTCAAAAAAAGAAGGTTATCATTTTGTCCTGTATATTTTTACAGAAGTATTTTAATTTTCCACGAAAGTTCGTAATAATGGTAACCTCACCAAAAGCATCTGGCGAGGCGCGTGCTGCGCGGGACGGATGCAGGTGGTCCCGGCCAAAGCTCACTTATTGGCGTAACTTGGGTAAGCCATCTACCTACTAAGATTATTACCCGACTATGGCGAAACCAATAGGGGTAATGATTTTGGCAGAACGACCACGATCTCGATAACTTTCAGGGATCGTCGTTTTTCATACACTTAATGTCCATAAATATAGGAACTTTCAGGTTACTAATTCGTCTAATAAAGTCTAAAGTCATTGATAGACATTTGTCTATCAAAGACTTTAGGCTCTAATTAATTATTATATTTGTTTCGTTCCTTGAAATTCCCCGAATTTTACAATTTAGAATTGAAGAGTTAAAAGCTTAAACATTGTGATTTTTTTATTTTCCGTGATAACGTTAATTTTATATGGACGTCAGCAGCTGAGAAGCCTTCTGTTACAAAGTGAGTATGCTTTAATAATGTAGGTACCTTACTAATGTCTTTCTAATTTTTGGTAAGAATTTTGGGCTAGAGGCAATATTCATCACACAAAAATATAACAAGCCATTTTTAGGATTTTAGGATCAAAATACTTTTCACATCGCATGATCCCTTAAAATATTTGATATCCAGAGTCCAGACAGTACTTAAATTAATTGTATATTCACGAATTATTATGACTTCAGTTCAAAGGTTGCTTTCAGAATGAATAATTAAGTAGGTATTAGGATTCTACCCAGTTAATTATGTATCTTGGTGTCTTACATTTTTATGTTTCCAAGTAAATATTAACAATGGAAATCAATTATTCTCTTTTGTTAAACTTAAATGTTTCGTGCATTATTATTTCAGTACGATCATAAATTTACTAACTAAATTAATAATTATTTTTATAACCTTATTTTAACGTACTAAAAATATATGCTGTGCGTCTTCAAAAAATTACAAAAATAGTAACTTTTATTTATTTACTTGATTTACTTAGTCGTAATATAAATATTCTCTATCAAAATTCAGAAAATAGATGTAACGAGTTTGTCCTTTCAATGTTGAAGCGAACATTCAATATTTTTGTTTCAAATGATATACCTAATAAATAATCAAACTCTATTCAAACGGAATCACAAAATCAAAAGCTTTCTACATCAATGCAATTTTAAGTTTATTAAACTTACGACTTTCAAAATACGTGATCTCAAAAACACGAAATATATGACTCACATATTGAATCACGTTTTGATTCGTAACGCGTGTTTAAGTTATGGCTACAATAAAGTGGAACAGAGCAAAGTTATAACTTATAAATAAGAAAAGAGCAAAGTTATAAACTAAGTTATGAGCTAAGCTCTACCGTGCTTTCATAATGTTAAAAAGTCCTGTGATCCTATTCCTATAGATGTGTATTAAGCTTATACCTACACCGTGAAAATATTCCAAACCTTATCGTAATTGTAATACGGTGCGCACGCGCAGCAAAATGAAAATGGGAATGTAAGAAATTGTTTGGGGCCGGGGTTCGGTAAAATATGCCGATGTAGAGTTCCGTGAGTGTGACGCATCGTTAAAGCTGTTATCCAGGGAGAATAGAGTAATGCACTGTGCTGAATGCGAGTTTTTTTAACTACTAGCTGTGACGAAGTTAACTACAGTTTGTATGGCATCGAAACAACGCCACTAGTGACAAACAATGGTAACAAATGCCATAAAAATTGTAGTCAATTTCTTCACGGCGAGAAGTGACAAAAACTCGTATTCAGTAGTCAGTGTGCAGACTACACCTGCCTAACTATTACTAATTATCAGGTGTTTACAAACGACTCATCAGCTCGGCTACTCTACAGTTTAAAACTTAAGTTTGATGTATTGCGTGAATATTTTGCGTGAATAACAGAGTTATTCATGAAAACAAAGTGACGATCAGAGGGTCAATTCTGCTAAATAGAACCTGCATTAATACAATTACAATGAAGCCCGGATACGCTAAAACTGTCAAACGGTATTCTCGTAAATGTTAACTCAACGTGAAACGTGCTCTGATTGGTCGAAACTTCATAAAATCAGTTCACGATAACATGTCGCTTCACTTACAATACAATCAAAGTAAAATGAAAGTTTAAATACGAGAATTGAGGTCCTAAAAACAATGTAACATCGATCTTACTTAGTTGGCCTAAAAAGGAAATTTTAAAGAAGCTGCTCAGTTTTAGCACTGAACTGTAAATCCTTATGAATGATTTAATTTCATTTGATTTATTTGTGGTTGTGGTTAAACTGGTAAGTGGAAAATGCTAATGCAATTGAACAAACAAAGTTATACATAAATGGATTTTCGGATGAGTAGATTCTTCACGCTTTTCAATGTACCTACTGTAAAATTCTTAACTCGATTATTTTTATTCTTCCACGGAGACTCGTAGTCTAGTGTTTAGAGCTCTGCTCTCGACTCTGAGGTCTCGGGTTCGGTTTCCGCATAGGAACAACAAAAAATGTTGTTTCCAAGTTTGGTTAGGGCAATGCAGGCTGATCACCTTATTCTGACAAGAAAAATGATCCATGCGTCGGATCACGGATGGGCATGTAAAAAGTCGGACCTGCGCCTGATCTCTCGCCAGTCATGTCGGTTATCCGTCCCACTAGGTTATGACTTATGAGTGTAAAAGAAGAGACACACTTGGGCACTATAAAATTACTTCTGCGTAACTGTCCTGGTTTCAATGAAATTGGCCACCGTCACCGAAATCGTGTGCGGAGTTATATAAAATTCTGACATATTTCTGCAAGAAAGTAAAGTTTTCTCTTCCATTTGAACAATTCCGTAAAAGCAAACACATTATATTATGTTATTATAGTTGTAAAGGATAAATGTAAACTTTTCATTATGTTCTAATCGCTTTGTATAATAACCAGAATACATTATAACTACTACATAGTACCCACTACCTACAGCTAATAGCTATTATGTAGTAGTTATAAGATCACTGCGAATTATTTGTCATGACTTGCGATATACCTGCTAATATGAACTAAACATAAAAAGTATTATAGGTAGTTATACAAAATAACTTACGTTCGTTTCATGTAAATTATAGGTAATATTATATTTAGGGCTGATTTTTCAATCAGATAACTCGTATCTGAGGAATAAAATATATGTGACTTTGACAGAGTTTGTATGAAAATCAATCAAAGTCACATATTATTTCCTATCTATATTTAGGTTAGAGTTATCTGACGATTGAAAAATTAGCCCTTAGACGTATATCGTATACGTATATGAAAGAACGAAACCCGGATTTTAATTAGTAAAGTAAATAATATTTTAATTAATTATTTAAACTATATGAATCCGTAAAATTCGTATAATAAGATTCGTAGTTAACTCTACATCCAAAGTCTATTATTCGTATTATTTTCTACAATACTTTTTAAAATATAATTATTATATAACTTCATTACCGCAACATCTTACAAACTATTACCTAGATACTATTATAATAATATCGTAATTCATAGTTAACAAAAAAAAATAATTGCAGGAATTTTCTAATGTTAATAATGTACCTAGACGTACTTTATGTGCTGACGTTATATTACAAGTGGTTTTATTAAACAAATTATTTAGCATGCAAAACAAGTACCGACTAGCTATAAAGTCTTAATTTAAATAGCAACTTGTTGGGTACGTCGGCAGAAAACATAAATAGTAGTTACTACATAGTTATAGAACTATAGGCATTAGGTACAGCGTGTTTTTCGTAACAATTAACAGTCATATTATACAAATATACAATACGACTCTATGGTAAAGTAGATACTAGAGACTAGACCAGGGGGGTGAAACTCTCATACATGCACAAATTAACAGAGAACAGAGACATCTAAAAATGAATATCCGGTACTAACAGTTTGAAAGTTTTCGGATAGTCACAACAGATGCCACTAAGCGACTTCTACATCGCGCTATCGCTAACACAAGGCGTATGTATAAGGGCTCGCGAACATTTTACTATGCAGCAACCATATCCCACTATTAAGAGGAACTAGGTCGTTGTTGTGTCTACGACTTTCGATAAAACTTAATTTCTGTCCATAATTCAGTTCAATAAAAATTATCAGGCGGTACTACTTCCATCTAGCGGGTTTGATAGTAAATAAAACGGTACAACGCCATCTAAAAACGACATTCCGAAACTTTTGCAAGACTCAGTTTCAATTTTAGAGTTGCGCATCTATACTAATATATATCTGTATTATCTATGGACTAGACTATGGGGTCCTTAAACTTTTGGGATAACGGAAGACGAAACAAAAAAGTACCTTTTATTATTTAGGGGACAGGGGTGTTATTATGAATCTATCGACATTTTTATTAAAATCTGATCAGTAGTGCGTACGTTAGTAATATATATTCTTTGTCAGTAGTGCGCTGCGATGGAACAAGCAAACATACATACATACACTACCAAAATCCCTTCCTTTTGGCTTCGCTGTAGTCGGGTTTTAATGCAAGATGTTTAAGCATTTTACATAATTATGTGGCGCCCTAGCAGCTACAAATGCATACCTTTTAGTAATCTACTTAAGGCGTTAATAAATTACTAAGCATCATCTATTAGATCTTATAAGGATTATTATTGATCGTTTATCTAATTAATATTTTTTTATCTGCAATCCAAGTGCAATATCTTACTTCAATCAATTCCTAATACAGCAAGTAGTTATTAACCTTTTATTAGCTTCTTGGCGTGGTATACACGAGTCGCACGTGTTTTATCTTTCTTAACATCACAATTATTATTTTAATAAAAACTTCTTAACACCACACCTAAGGTGTGGTGTTAATAAATTAATAAATTTGTTTTTGTTTTTTGGGTGTATGCAGCCGTCTTTGCGACAAAACCAAAAAATCTCGACACAGCGCGGCGGTCCAAATTTAGCCACCCCTACGAGAAATAAACCATAAAGCTTTTCTGTAAGTACCTTTTTGTTTGCCTTCCTGAATCATCCTACTACTACTATTTGAGAAGATGGATGTATGGATAGATGTTTGTTACTCTATCACGCAAAAACTACAGAATGGATTTTGATGAAATTTGGCATGGTAGTATCTCTCTCTCTCTCTCTGGATTAGTACATAGGCTAATCCAGAGAAAATTTTGTATCCCGAAAAAGTACAATTTTCCCTCAGGATACTGAACTTACGCGGGCGGAGCCGCGGACTATAGCTAGTTGACGTAATAACCTCGTCCATGTTGGCAAAACAGTAGGGTAAAATAAAAATTTGACCGACTTCCAAAGTAAAAAAAAAGTATGAAATAAATCTTATTTTCTAAATAATTCCACTTTTAAATTCGGCTAAAATTTTAATTATTTCTCTACACAATCTTCATTATTTTGTATCGACTACCGACCTCAAAATAATGAAGATTAGCCCAAACAATATCCTGATAAATCATTATTTTATAGAGCTTACGTTAACGAGCTTAAGTTGGCCACATCCTTTTTTTGGAAGTCGGTTAAAAAGACACATTTTGGACATAATATTATGTAAGTACTTATAGTTGGGGATGGTGAGTCAGTTTGCGATTTGCATATCGCTCCTTTCACAGTTTTCGTGCAAATTACCAAGTTATTTAAGTACAATAATTGGACGATGATAGGTAAAAGTGAATTCAGTGTTAAAGGTTAATTGCGTTTTATCTTTAATTTCCAATTCTAAGTACTGTTTATCTCGGCGTTCACACGGAGCGAAAGTCGCATTAGCTCTTAATAATGCACTCCATAATGATGATAACTGTTACTTAGGTATCTGCTTTTACTAATTATGGTTTGTACATAAGTAGGTACATGCTTAACTTTAATAGATTAGAAAGTTGTCAAAAGCTTTTTAGTTCTAAAGAACGATAATAATTATTGTGCTTTAGATAGGACAATTCTTGTTGCCAACCAAATCTTAGCAACTAATTTTAAGACAAACTCAAACCGTTTTAAATTGAGCCTAATTATAAAATTAGTTCATCACCATTTAGGGTTCATAAAAATGCTAATTATATGTCAATGCCGTCAAAATGGATATTTATATTATAATGCAAATGGTATTACCGAAGGACAGATCATTAAAATCTTAATTACACGTTCCAAATTTGAAGCACGCTGTAATTTTTGTACTTATTTATAACCAATTTGCAGATGAAACAAAGGACAGTGACACTGTCACGCTTTTACAGACCATAAAATTACCACCGCCATTATTCTCTACAGCAGGAGTTTCCAACCAGTGGGGCGCGCGCGCTTCCCTAGGGCGTAGAGACTAAGCGTTTTTTTATCGCAAATATTAATCGACCTCGCACAGTGTTTTATAAACCCAAAAAAGTGACATCGTTTTTTTATTGCAGTTCTTTAAATATTAGATCAAAAGAAATGCGAGAGTAGAATTCCCGATTTTCTAGTGTGCCTAGATTCGGAGATAGAAGCCTTCGAAAATGCGGAATTTTTCACCCGGATTTACAGATAAAAATTAATTAATAATTACTGGCGCATGTTAGCATTAACTGGATTTATTTCATTGATGAAGACATTAAAGACGCACATAATTCAGTCACAAAATTTATTTTAAGTTTATTAGAAAATATTTTACCATCATTTTTAAGATTTTAGATTTTATTTAATAACTCGAATAGTCCGCAAAATCGACACTTCGTTCTAGTTTATAAATATAGGTATTAACTTGGTCTACACGTATAAAAAAAATCATAGGTCGATCTCGTGAACTAACAGAGTTATGACGATTATACGTATACCCGGCGTATTACCAGGTCGGATCGAGGTTAGGGTTGTCAAATAGCAATGCCGATTTTGTAGTCTTTTCGTTTTCGGGCGGCCATAATTCAAACATTGTTTTTGGTTTTAGACTGATGTAGGAAATCAAATTTGCTAAAGCCATTGTTCTTTAAACTCAGTATGAACGGGGATATTGAAAGTCACAAAAAAAGTTTAAAAAAATATCGTCCTATATTATTGTGCCATTCGAAAGTGTTGCTAGCAAGGAACATTTTTTGTCAGTAATGCTATATGACATTTTTTTGTAAGTGATGTTATATCGAAAATTTGATAGAAATAAATTTATGCACGATATTTTCCATAGAGCTCATGTCATCAGATCCAATAATTGCTGCACACTCACAGCTCAATAAAAAATAAAAATAAAACAGCCATTGCCTGCTGCCGCTCTAGCTTAACTGAAAGCCAACGAATATATGTTGGGATTTATTGACGAGATATGATCAGAAAATATTGTTAACTGAAGATGAATAATAGACTTTATTTAAATTAAATTTCCCGCCATATTCATTACATTCTTCTTGTTTCCCACCACTTTGTGCGCGCTAAAGGAAAGCGGCAAAATGTACGGTTCCCGTGAGGACCGTACATTTTGCCGCTACAAAAAATTGCCTAATATGTCCATCCTCGTGTTCTAATCTATATCATCTAAATTGGTCCAGTAGTTTCGGAGCATATTCAATGCAAACAAACATTCCTTTTCTCTGTATAATATTACTTATTAGTATAGATATTAGATATACTAATCCTTTTAATATAATAATATATCAAGCGGTCTCACACGTCGCATCGTTATCACATTGATATGATAGGGTCCTGTTTTTACCCATCGGGTACGAAACCGTAATAACATTTTCAATATTGTATATAAGATATATAGAAATATACAGCAGTGAGTGAAGTTATTTGCTGAAGAAGTTTTTTTCTCCAAGAACACTATTCCACGCGGGCGAAGCCGCGGGCAAAAGCTAGTAAATATAATGAGACGAAATCTAATATTTAAGGTAGAAAAAAACGATGTCACTTTTTTGTGTTTATAAATTAGAGTTTCATAAACGCGTGGGACATCTATTGCAAAAAAGTGGTCGAAATGCAAACAAATAAGTATAATAAGTAAACCAAAAACAATTCTGCCTATGACAGATGTTTATTTAAATAATTACAACTTACCAACAAAAGATATGTGAGTTAACAAAAAAAAAATTTTTTTTTTATCATTTTTAATTTACTCGAATTATGCATAAATTGTTTTAAATTATGCGTAAATATTCGAAAGACATTATAGATCACCATATTATATGAAAATGACGCAATCCCTAGAATATCAAATTGAAAATCTCTTTTTTTTGTTGGTTAGTATAGCATACAAGCGTTATGATAATATTGGCTCATGCATAAAGTTTTAAAATTTCGTTTAAAAAATTACAATTCATAATATTATCAAATCCGGGTTTAAGTGACAACCCTACGAAAAATATTTGAATGCTTTTAACTCTGTTAGTTCACGAGATCGACCTTTGATTTTTTTTATGTGTGTAGACCAAGTTAATACCTATATTTATAAATGAGAAATAAGTGTCGATTTTGCGGACTATTCGAGTTATTAAATAAAATCTAAAATGTTAAAAATGACTGTAAAATATTTTCTAATAAACTTAAAATAAATTTTGTAACTGAGTTATGTGTGTCTTTAATGTCTTCATCGATGAAATAAATCCACTTGATGCTAATATGCACCAGTAATTTTTAATTAATTTTTATCTGTAAATCCGGGTGAAAATTTTCGCATTTTCGAAGGCCTCTATCTCCGGATTTAGGCACACTAGAAAATCGGGAATTCTACTCTCGCATTTCTTTTGATCTAATCTTTAAAGAACTGCAATAAAAAAACGATGTCACTTTTTTTGGGTTTATAAAACACTGTGCCTCGTCAATAGCTATTAGATAAGTTTTGACAAGCTACAATAGGTATTAATTTATTTCCATACAAAAAGAGATTTGTATGGAAGTAAATAAATAATGTGAATGTTTTAAATTTAAATGTCACAGAGAGGGCATGCATGATATTATGTTTTATCATCCGAGGTTGAATTTTAATTATCATCAACCTCCGTAAAAAAAAAGGTTGGGAAACACTGCGCTATAGTGTTTCCGCAGACTATTTCAGTGCATTTATTTTATATCCCGTTAGCTTTTGTTAGAGTTCGGTAGCAACATCAGTACAGTGATCTATGGAAATCTATACTATGTACCTACCTACAGTACAGCATATTTAATACTAGCTTTTGCCCGCGACTTCGTCCGCGTGGAACAATACTTCGGGATATCGCTGAAATTTACCCACGACTTTATTTATGACTAACGAAAGCGGAATCCTATTTTTTTTAAACGGAACCCTAAAATAAAAGTAGCCTATGTTAGACCCTATAACATTAGCTATCTGCTAGTGAAAGTCCCGTGAAAATCGGTCCAGCCGTTTCAGAGATTAGTCGGAACAAACAGACAGACAGACCGACTGACAGACAGATAGACGGACAGACAAAAATTAAAAAAAAATGTATTTTATTGTAAGTACCGAATATACTTTCAGATTCATTATGTAAAAAGCTGTTAATTTGAAGTTACAAACAGACACTTAAATTGTATTTAACTGTATAGATGTATAGATATTATAATGTATTATATTTTAAGATATTATCAATTTGATGTTTATAAAATAACTAAACTATTTGACTAAACTAAACATTAACCCGCACGCGCACCCCGCCTTGGTGACGCCCACTTCGCAACGGGCCGTGCAGCAGAAATCGTAATATTTTAATTTCGCCATAACTTCAAAACCAAACGTCCAATTTTAATCATTCAAAGACCAAATATTATCTACATAAACTGTACTTAGTGATGAAATAATTTATTTTGATAAGGATTAATAACATGAGTAAAATAAACGCGTTTAAATGTAGTCCAAAAAAAATATCAAAATTTCTAAATAAAAAAATTGTTGTTGTGCCTCACTCGACATAGATAGGTATAGTGTGTCGCGGACTTTTTTATAGATATTTATAAGATCTACAATTAATTAGAACATTTTATGGTTCTATCTTTTATAGTTTAGGCAGCGTACGCAAAATAAGTAACTTTTCTGGTTGATTTTTTACACCTTGTGTCCGAAAAACCCAAATATCTTACGGAACCCTACTTTTTTCCAAAATAAAATTTAGCCTATGTTACTCGTGGATAATGTAGCTTTCGAATGGTGAAAGAATTTTTGAAATCGGTCCAGTACTTTTTGAGCCTATTCATTACAAACAAACAAACAAACAAACATACAAACAAAGTTTTCCTCTTTATAATATTAGTGTAGATCAACGAGGTACTAACATTCCAGATGGGTTACATTATACATAGTATCAGTGGCGAAGGCTGGTTCTTCTTCATAGGGAAGCCCTAGCCTGTGGGTAGCGATTTGGATGAGGGTCTTCAAAAGATAAGTGATAAGTGAAGCGAATAGGAATGGAGTTCATAAGTACCTCACGACACTGCAAAGTAGCTATTGTTTAGTAATAAGTAAATAAATTTATAGTGTAATAGTGAAAAAACCTCATCCACGCTTTTTTATCTAGCAAGTAGGCAAACAGTTTTTCTATTACGTTATTGTGCTACTTTTTGTACCTAACTAGGCAAAAACACGTAGATATCAGATACATTGTTATTATCTGTTTGTTAAACGACTTTTTTATATTACCTTAGTAGCTATTGAGTATTGCATACATAATTTTGTTTCATGGATAGCACCAATTTAGCCAAGAGAAACATAATTCTCGTTTTAGCCCAGAATAAATCAGGTATAGAAGATCGCTACCACTAACTTAAAAGATAGCGCCATACATTTTTAACACAGATAAAAATAGAAAAATAAATCGTTGTCATGTAGACGAGTACTCGTATTGATTGAAACAAGCGGCGGTTAAGTATAAATAGAACACCTAGCTACTTACTGGCGCACGTAAAACGTCAGTAATCGTGTAACTTTTATAGGTGCCTTAATTTTTAGGTCAGTTTCTTCGCAGTTAATTTAGGAAGATACTACTCACTTACTCAGTAAGCACATAATAACATAACTAACTCCCCCACACCGATCTCGGTGACGGTGGCCGGTTTCATTGAAACCAGGCCAGTTACGCAGGAGTAATTTTATAGTGCCTAAGTGTGTGCGCAGTACACAAGAGCACTCTCTCTTCCTTTACTCTCATTACCCAGTGGGACGGACTACCGACACGACTGACGAGGGATCAGACGCAGGTCCAATATTTTACATGCCCATCCGACGCATAGATCATCATCTTTCTTGTCAGACAATCAGGTGATCAGCATACATTGTCCTAACCAAACTTGGAAACAAAATTTTTTTTGTTGTTACAATGCGGGAATTGAACCCACGACCTCCGAGTCAAAAGCCAATGCTCTAACCACTAGACCACGGAGGCTGTTAAGCACATAATAATCTAGGATAAAAGGCACCTCGAGCAAGCTTTGTTGAACCTGCACCAAGAAGCAAACCTGAACCAAATTATACTGTAGTGTTTCAGGCGTACATAGTCTATTAGCAGTCTATTAGCGCTTATTGACGCGTTTGCAAATTTGACCTTTTTTTGCGACCAAATGAAACCAAATCCTACAAAACTAACAATTGCCACAAAATTGTGATTAAAAAATATTAAAGAAATTATGATTTTTAATATAGCAAAATCAATTTTCCAAAACCTCTTCAATCAAAATGTTGCAAAAAGAGGTCTTGTTAAGGATCATTTTTCTTAGGTAGTTTATTTTGTTTGTTTAAAAATAACGAAAGATAGCGGAAATAATAGCCTTAAAATTGTCTGAAAAATAATCCAACGATATTAAAAATTGATTTGGAAAAAGTATAAATAGCTCCGAATTTTGAAAAACAAAATTCCTTAAAGAGGAGGAAATTTCCTAAAAAAAGTTCCACCTTCCGGAACTCTATCGCCAGTTCTTAGTATCTTTAACAGTTTCCGAGATATTTACAAAAAAGAGGGTATCCCCTTTTTTTACTAAATTCTTTATATGTTTTGCAATTTTTTCGAGCCCCTCTTGAAATTTTTCAAAAAGTTTCTAGAAGTCATTCTGAATCGAATGAGCCCTGGATCATAATTTTCGGTACCCTTGGACAGAAATTCACTGAAATGGATCTTGTGTATCATACTAAAAAAGACTCCTCAAAAGTTTCATATGTGTTTTGTATGAATCTTAATGCGTGTCACAAAGGTTTATTTTATTTGTATTGGTCACTGTCTGGATTTAAATAGCACAAAACATTTCTAAAGAAACGTCAGCCCGTACTCGGCCGCTGTCAAATTAGACAGGTAGATTAGTATTAAATTGTTAATTGTCGTTTTTAGTATAATCCTCGCAATTTTTCCAAAATTTATCACCGTTTAAACCTTCCCTGAACTTCTACTATCATGATCAAAATTAGTCAATTCTGTTCAACCGTTTTCGAGTTTCAGCGAGACAAGAGAACACCAATCCATATTGTATATTTTAGTATGTAAAGAAGATTGTTTACGCAGTAATAACTAATAAGTATGAACGCTGACCCGAAAAAATATGTTTTTAAACACATTAATAGTAGCGTGCAAACATTGCAAATTGCACATCAAAATGAGGGTACAATAGGCCAAGTCCATAACAAAAGGTGCAGTTAATTTTACAATAACGGCCCCAGCACTATATTGAGTAAGATATACAAAAGAATCTAACCGATTGCGAGCTAAATTTGTTCACTATTGATTACTATGTATTTAACGTAACGATACTTTGATCATGTTTAGAATAAGACGGAAGTCACGTATGCGTGGACAGATTACAAATATCATACAGCCACTGTCTTCAACTTTACAGTTGCCAACTGACGGTCAGCTCGGTCGGATAGACGCATACTGCAAGTGAACAACCAGTACCTACAGTGCAAATTTAAAACTTCAGTACGTAAAGGGTTCTAGAAAGTTCCAGCCAAAACGGCGCAATACGGGGACGAAGCGATGACCGCTTGGACTATGTTCAGTTGGAGGAGGTTGTACAACGGGAGGAGTGGAGAGAACTACGACGACTCCCGGACAGAACTGCCGGCGGATACCAGGCAGCTGGTCTACAACGTCTACGTCTACTTCAGCCGGCGACCGGGCAGGACCGCCAAAACCATATTGACCAAGACGGCCAGAGCGACGATGCTGCCTCCCGACATCGTAGCAGACATCATAAGAGATAAGCATAGTGATTAATTTCTTTGTAATTAAAATTGAATCCTTTTTCTGAACTAGAATAATTAGGAGCATTTAAAGGAAGTAATTGGTAGGTATTCAAAACGAAATGTAGAGATTGAAATGTAGAGACTACATTTTGAAGTACTAAGTACTATTTTTTTAAGTCTGCAGGGAAAGTTTTGCGGGAGTTTTGAAAAATGGTAATTTTATAGATTTTTATGTGCTTTTTTTTTAATAATAACTTTGCCACCTCGTAATTTGTCCGCTAGCGCTGTCATCTTAAAAAAAATGCGCCTTTAAACAGTTTTTTGACGATATCTTCTTTCCCACTCATTTTTCGACAAAAACATGTATTACAGAAATAAACTAGAGAAAATTCTCTATAACTTATATCCTAGAAATGTTTTTGTAAGATATCCCTACATAATGTAAGTAAAAACACTAATTGCCATGTTAGCAGGGCTCGCGCGCCGAAACTAAATTTTAAAATAGCATTAATTAGTTGTAGTGCATGTTTTTATCGTAAAAGAAAAAGGATGAAATAACTGTTTTAAAATAGCGGCCATGTATCTAACGAGGTGACAAAGTTGAAATTCGAATAGAGGACGTTAAAATCTATGAACTTACCAATTTTAAAAACTCAAGCAAATTTTTAGGTAAAGCCTTTTTTAACCGAATTCCAAAGGAGGCGGTTATACGTTAGGCTGTATATTTTTTTTTTATCATGCCAGCTACTGGCTACGGATAAACGGTAAATGTTTGACGTCTTTTTGCAGCACAAAAAGGTGAGAGGTGTCCAATAAATAGGTCATCGCCTTTTTTTTTGTAATGCAGTAAAATTATCATTGTTTTGTTTAAAATTTTTATTGCTCACCAGATAACGCAATATCTATATTTTGTTTATTCAACAAGAATTAAGAATGTAAATTATGTAAATTAAGTCATAACTATTTTTAATTTTACTACTCTACTTTAGACAACATAATATTTAATTACTACAATTTGTTCTTACTACTTAATCTAGTTAATCTTCTCAATTTCTTTTAATAATTGAAAACCTTAGTATTTCAAAGTTTTTTTGTTTTACCTTGAACTGCCTTGAAGTGGCAGGCCAGGTAGGTAAAAACGTATTATTTCTATAATGAGGTGCTAAACACTTATCGCCTCCATTATTTCGGTGTAAATTAAGGTCTGAAAATAAAATTTTCTTTGCATTTGGAAAATTAATTTTAAACTGAATTTTAGAACTGAAAACCATTCTTAACATTGTATTTTCATGATATTATGTGTAAAGAAAATCATTCTTAAAATTGTATTTCCTTGTTTGAAATTATTGTTATCTCATTAATTTTGTACGAACGCTCGCAACTTTGCAAATATTCATTGTCACCTTCACCACTTCATGTTATTATCAATTATAAAACATTATTATCTTTCGTATCGTCTTGTCGAATTGTAAATAAAATTGTTACTTGTTTTAAAGCATCTTTTCATTTTCTTAATGTTGAGTAAGCCAGTAAGTTTTACCAATGGAGTATGAAATTACCCTTTCCCAATTTTTAACAAAAACATGTTGATTTATAACTAGACAGAAGTTAAAAGTTTGAAACGTAGAAGGCGCAAATAACGGAAACAATGCAACGTAGAAAAATAAGGATAAATATATTTTTTTATTTGCTTTTCCTGGTTGTTTTTCAGTTTTAAATTTTAAATAAACAGTAAACTACTAGGTTTTAAAAATATTCTACGATCTACAGCTATTTCGAAGTTAGTCCTTGGAATTAATTGAAAGTCGGAGTTATTTTAATGCCATAGTTTCATAACATTCATAACACCGCATAAGACTGCGTTCAATACATCGTTACCCTCTTTA
Source organism: Glaucopsyche alexis (assembly GCA_905404095.1). NCBI lineage: Eukaryota > Metazoa > Arthropoda > Insecta > Lepidoptera > Lycaenidae > Glaucopsyche > Glaucopsyche alexis. The sequence goes on from FR990047.1 coordinate 10,848,921, forward strand.
TGAATCATCTATTTATCAATCTATTGACGATAAATGGAAAACAGATGGCCGTCGAAGGAAATACTCACTGAATTCCCAATACTTTACAACGCAATCCAAATTTCCAGCGTCTTATCGCACTTTCTTTCACTGATAACTGTATTGAAACACACACAATTTCACTGATAATTTACACTTGCGTAGTTTCTAGTTCACTGAACAATTTGGACTCGGTTCGAAGATTAATAATAACATCTGTCAAGTGCCAAATTGCTGTATTACGGTTGTATAGTGTGTAGTGTGCACTTGTGGTTGTGACTTGTGGAGCACTTATTGTTGTGCACTATTTCAGGCGAGAGGCATATCGGCACTGAAGCACACGGAACTGGCGTTTCGATACCTCAGATATTGATGAAGGTTAAGCCCTCCATTCTATTAAAAGGCCGAATTACTCAACGTATGCTCAATTCCAATAGTATCGTGGATACCGTTATCGGATCTGGGTAATATCACTGAGATAATATTAAGCTAGCAATATGGCCAGATAACAAATGGACAATAATTATTTTTAAACTGTTTTTGTAAGCGAATAAATAATGGTTTGTATTCGACTTTAATTAAATAATGAAGAAAATACTTTAAACGTTAGTTAATCGATTTCTCGAAAACGTCTGAAAATATTACCATGAAATTTAGTTTGCGACTTTGCACTGAGTTTTGGGGGAGAAAAATCTACCTAGCTAGGTCTTATTCCTGGAAAAATGCGCATTTTTTAAGCTATATGTACATGTTTTTTCTTTCGCCGTGCAACAATATATCAATAATTTCGACTCTATTATGTCAGTCCGATTGGCAGTTAGGTACGGGATGTTTAACTTTTGCTTTGAGCGAAAATTCTGAAAGTGGTGGCGTCGAATCCCAGTTGGATAAATATTTTTGCTTTGCTTTTTAAGCTCGGTAACCCAGGTTCTAAATCTTATAGAAGAAAAGATTGTGTTCGATTTATGTATTATTAATTTTAATGACCTAATTTTAGGACGTAGATAATACTGCCGTGCATTTTATTATTTTGTTATTTTTGAGACTCGTAACTCAATATTCTGATTTCTGTGCAATTTCCTAAACGATTTGAATTTAGGTGGGTACACGTATTTCGTAACGCCTTATAAAATGAACACGCCGCCTCTGCCCTCTTCACTCTCACCAATCCGTCTGTAATCTTCAACCATTCTAATTTACATCGTAGGCGGCCATGGGCGGGCTGGTATTCCACGTCTATGAATCATAAACATTTTTCGACACCGTTGATGAAACCTTAATTACCAAAACCAACATTACATTTCATACCATTCAAGTTAATTTACTATCTACGAATGCATTAAAACGAGGTGCGTTAAAACATAACTTTGTCAGTTAATACAGTATACCTACCAGTGGCGAAGGTTGGTTTTTACCTATTAAGGAATTATTATACATAATAGATAGGGGATTTGGATGAGGGTCTTCAAAAGGTAAGTGGTAAAATTAAAGCCGATAGGAATGGAGTTAAAGGAACCCCACGCCACTGCAGGTACCTAATCATAAAAATATAACGTTTTGTAAAATCATCTACAGAAAATCAATGGTATCAACGGCGAAAAAACGTTTCATTACTAACAGACTCAGATCAAATAAAAAACTAGATTGCGCATGGCGCTTGTTTCAACTGAAGCCTCAAAAACTACGCTACTTTGTGTAAACACACGCGGTCACGCACTCATGCAAAAAAAGTACGCTACTTTTCGTCAGTATCGAACGAGTCGTCGTGCAGTGATTTTGCCACAAAAATGCCGTCCTACGCTATTAAGTGGTGTAAAAACTGTACGAAGGCGAACAAAAAGTGTCAGGGAATAACATTTTATAAGTAAGTACACACAAAACTGTAGTTTGTTTAAGATAATTTATCACAATTTAGAGGTTACTCGAAACAAATAATGACAATTTCATAATGGCGGATCGAGAGAGTGTTGCCAGGATTTCATATTCTCAATAGCCTAAAATAAGGTAAGTTTGAAGTAATTTAAGGTAAATGCCCCTATATTCGGTATACGGAAAATATCGGGAACGATAATTCCGCCGTCTGTGGACCGATTTTCAAAATTCTGTTTTTGATATAAAGGGTATAATCCCAAGTTGGTCCGGTTTTCAAAAAAGTGGTGACCTGATGATGGGATCCATGAGGAATCGAGGGAACTCTTCGAAATTTTTATGGAAATTTATGGTGATTTTGACTTTTTCTGAAGTAGTCCAAGCATATGCTACCAAAAAGTAAGATTTTGCTCCAAGTTATACTCTGGATCCAAAAGTGCAGAACAGAACTCCTGACTCCTTAATCCTTATAGATACATGTTTGGGGATTTCGGCGTTATTTAAAGAACTGCAAGCATATGCCACCTTGTCAATTAAAGTAATCATCATCATCACCACCACAATCACACCATACATCATCACATTTTGATGATGTAAAAGGTACTTCTTATAGTATTTTACACCAACACGGAGATCTTTGAATATTACTCTGTCGTTTATGGACCTATTAACAAAATTATTTTATTGCTGTAAAGGGTATAAATTCGAAATTTGTCTTTTAGTCACTAAAGTGGAAACTTGATGATGGGGGATCCATGAGGAATCGAGGGAACTCCTTGAAATTTATATGGACACATATAATGATTTAGATTTTTTCTGAAATAACACAAGCATATTATGCTACCAAAAAAATAGGCAAGTGGTACACTGACTTGTGACTGGTGACCGTATATTAACTACCCTATTACTTACCATAATATTATGTATTGGTGCACCTAAATCGAAACTTTTCATCTTTACCTACCCTTTATCTAAATTTATGTATAAATAAATAATAAACATAATAATTATCACTTTCTGTTTTTTTTTTATTATTAAAGACGTTTTGAACGCAATAAAAATATTCTAATCTAACCCATTTTTAGAATTCCATAGTTGGGGAGAGTTGTGACAACGTTATTTCGCGCCAGGTTTTTGTGAGGCCGTGTTACAACTTTTACGTAAAATAGGGCTCTGCAAAGTTTTTTGACATAAAGCTATGGAAAACGAAACATAAATATCACAGAAACGTTAACACGGCCGAATTCCTATACAATTTTCGAAAATTTATTATATTGTTATCTCGAAAACTACGGATCTTATAATTTTGAAAATTTGCGAAATTACTGCGACAGTAAAAGAACTTTAAGCGGTAAAATTACCATAAACCAATTAATAGTACAAATGTGGGATGTTATTCGAAAGTTTAGCCAACATATGGTAATGAAAATTTAGTATGGCAACACCGGCTCACGCACACAATGCATAAAAAACCGGCTTCACTATGTTGTTCGTAGAAGTCCATCTATACTTTTTATTTGATCTGAGCTAACAGATTAATAAGGTAAGGTTGCCAGCAACAAATTTTACAAACCAGGATTTGAAGTTAAAAAACAAGGACAATTCAGTGTAAAAACAGGACGCAGTGATAGAGTTGCAACAGTTAATGGAAATACATGTAATGTTAAAAGTCATTTTTTTCATAAAAGTATTTAAGGTGGTTCGTTTCCTATACAAAAATACAATGGACATTAATTAGGTAATTTCATACTATTACTACATAAATTTATATGCACATCTATTTATTTTGCAATACAATTGTCGCAAAATATATTTAAAATACTTTATTTCACACAGAAGTCACATTTTTATTGAATTTTCGACAAAAAGTGACATAAGATACAAATGTCACTTTTTGTCGAAAATCCATTAAAAATGTGACTTCTGTGTGAAATAAAGTATTTTAAATATATTTTGCGACAATTGTATTGCAAAATAAATAGATGTGCATATAAATTTATGTAGTAATAGTATGAAATTACCTAATTAATGTCCATTGTATTTTTGTATAGGAAACGAACCACCTTAAAATAATTAAATTACAAAGAAAAATTGTAAAAGTGGCGCGCGAATTTTATTTACGTGCTGACCTTACCAGGGCGCTTTAATTAACCAGGACGATGCTTTGAAACTATCCAGGACAGCCCAGGACACTGTAAAAACATATCCTGGGAAATTCGGACGGTTGGCAACCCTAAGGTAATGGTTATTTGTCTTGACTTTCCTCTACATAAGCAGTAAATCATGTTCTCAAATTTTCTGTAAGCGATTTTACAAAACGTTGAGCGGCAAGTTAAAATATCCTGCTTCATTTAATTACATAGCAATTTAAATGTCTACTTGGAAAAAGTTAAGCAGTACAGTTATTTTCGTCGCAAGGCAATGGTTTTATTTACCTACTAGCGACCCGCCCCGGCTTCGCACGGGTACAATACTGATACTAATACTACAGAATGTCTTTAAACCTCTGACAAAACGGGCGAAATTCAGTCAAAAGTTCAAAACAAACAGAAACAAATTAATACAGGTACCTACTAAAACTCAATGAAATAAGTAGGTGGGTATACTTTTATCGTATGAAATACCTATACTCTTCAGGACTAACAATACAACAAACACTAAATAAATAGGTATTCAAGTAACTATCCATCATAGTTACAACGAACACAAAACAAAAAAATTACCCAATAATCTAAACTCCGCACGCGCACCCCCGCCTTGGTGACACACCCACTTCGCAACGGGCCGCGCAGCAGAAATCGTAATATTTTAATTTCGCCATAACTTCAAAACCAAACATCCAATTTTAATCATTCAAAGACCAAATATTATCTACATAAACTGTACTTAGTGATGAAATAATTTATTTTGATAAGGATTAATAACATGAGTAAAATAAACGCGTTTAAATGTAGTCCAAAAAAAAATCAAGATTTCTAAATAAAAAAATGGTTGTTGTGCCTCACTCGACATAGATAGGTATAGTGTGTCGCGGACTTTTTTGTAGATATTTATAAGATCTATAATTAATTAGAACATTTTATGGTTCTATCTTTTATAGTTTAGGCAGCGTACGCAAAATAAGTAACTTTTCTGGTTGATTTTTTACACCTTGTGTCCGAAAAACCCAAATATCTTACGGAACCCTATTTTTTTCCAAAATAAAATTTAGCCTATGTTACTCGTGGATAATGTAGCTTTCGAATGGTGAAAGAATTTTTGAAATCGGTCCAGTACTTTTTGAGCCTATTCATTACAAACAAACAAACAAACAAACAAACAAACAAACAAACAAACAAACATACAAACAAAGTTTTCCTCTTTATAATATTAGTGTAGACTACATAGTATTTTCTGTTACTAGAAGATAACTGGATTCTACTAGTTTTTGATACAAATGTCGTCGAGAGTGAACGTAGGTACGGTATAGTGTAGTTACACCAATTAAAAAAAGATATTATGTGGACGAATTGCATAGTAATAGAGTACAGCTTGGCAAAATAGAGTATGATGCGGTGACAGCAGAAACTAAAAACATTTTCGGCTGTATCATCTTTTACCCATGTTAGATTGAATAAAGTATGATACATATATTAGACATGTTTAATGTTTCCATAAATAGCCCGCTAAGTAAATAGAATGTGCAAACAATATTTAAACGCAATATTTCCTGAGGTAGGTATGTTTTTCAGTAATTTTAATGAATACACGAATAATATATTATATAAATTATTATAAACTCAACTACTAAATGAAATAGGTACTTACTTAAGAAGAAAAACACGTCTTCTCAATCTAAATTGTAGCATTAATTATTATTATTATTGCCTTATGTAGCCTAGTGGGTAGACCGTTTGGTTCGCACTCGAGAGAGTGCAGGTTCGAATCCCAGGTTATGGCGTGTACCAATGAGACTTTTTCAGATCTCAAGTATATTATACGGACGGACGCTCTAACGGTGAAGGAAAACATCGTGAGGAAACCCGCATATAGTTGGCCCCAGACGTATTGACTAGTTCATTCCTCTGGACTAGGCTGACTATGTTGTGAGAATGCCGTATGTGCTTGGGCAACCATACGACATTTAAAAACCGACTGTCCCAGGCACTATAGTATTTCAAGAGTGGTTACTTCACTCGGAGAATACTGTATAAATCATCCATTAACGGATGCAAAGGCAAAAAAAGTTTTTATGTAGATTTAAGCAAATAATTGTTCAATAAAGCTATATGTACAGTTCTAATTGGACTGCAGATTAATGTAAGGTATAGGTTATCTATTGTTGAAATTTTCTTAATTGTATTAAATTTGTAGCTTGTTACACTATATTTAATAAATAAATTGGAATGACATATTTAATTTAAATATAATGTCTCCGAAAATCAATTACGGATACTTCGGGCACATGATGACATGATTCACTGCTTATGCAAGATAAAAGTCGAAAATATTTTTACTTTTAGTTCCTGCTGTTACCGCGTCACACTCTTTTTTTGCCAAGCTGTACCTATTGGCCAATAGGTGGTACCTAAAGATGTTAGGAATTAGTCCAACGACTTAAAAAAACTACAAGTTAGGTATAAACAAATCCGTTACCCAGGAAAGAAGTTAGATACTTAATCCGATGAAAACTCCATCTTTTTGGGGAGTGCGACCCTTTCTACGAAATACATTGGCAAGCGAAGCAGATTGATGATGATCATTAACTATACAATCAAATCAATACATACAGAAACTGGCTCGTCCGGACTAACCGCAAATCAACGTCCTTGCGAGTGGCGCCAGACAAATGAGACGAACTGGTATTGGTAACAAATTGCATATGTACGTCGTATACCTATCCATTGAACTATCGAATATCAAGTACATACCTACGTTCAGAGATTTTACCTCGCAGTCGCAGTTTTTATGAGAGTGATCCTTATGTCCTACTGCTATTACAAATGTTAAAGTTTCTCGCAATAACTACTGAACGGATTTTTATGATATGAATGTTATAAAAATTCGTTCATTCGAAATTATTTGTATCGTAGTAGTTTAAGCTCTGGAATAACACATCCCACCAAAACATTATCATGTAAAGTGATGACAAGACGATACCATATGACTCGCACTGTCAAAAAGCTATTAGATCTCATGTAAAACCAAGCTTCTGACTCTACACGCCTTATCTCTACAAGCCTTACGAGTACTTCACAAACTCTACACCTTAGTCAAGTGGCCTGGTCTGACCATTTCGCTAAATTCCCTTGGGCGTAAGGTGAAAAATTTACAGATTGTTTTTCTGTTCTACTATTCTTGTACTTATAACGAAACGGCCAAGCCACATAACTTGACCAAGGTGTAGATTTAGTGAAATTAGACATGTAGAGATAAGGCATGTAGAGACAGAAGCTTGGTTTTACATGAGATCTAATAGCTTTTTGATAGTGGTATCATAAAGGTGGTGGTTTGAGAGTCATATGGTATCGTCTTGGCGTCACTATTTTTGGTTCTTCTTTTTGAAAGTTGTTAAGTATGACATTTTTATTTCCTTTTTAATTTTACTGTTACTATTTTAACACGGATCCCTACAATAATTTTCAGACCTCTAAAGTAAAAGTTTGTGTATGTAAGTCTCTTACAAATTTTCATTTCCTAGTTTAAGGGCTAAGAGGATAAAAGTTCCAAGTTTAGCAATTTTTATGTTGTTTTAAATGTGCTAAAACTAAAAACGTTCCGCCTTATTGTCACGTTCCGCCTGAGCCGAGCGAGCAAGCGAGAGCGCGGAACAGGTTTTATTCTCGTTTAAGTTTTGGACTACATCCTACTATGAAGCTATCATTTCACGGAATGATTCAATACATACTAATATTCTCATAAGATTTTAAAGGTTCATTATGATTTTTGGTAGCCGGGACTCCTCTACTCTCATTTAAATTTTGGACCAGCCTACTATGAAGCTATCATTTCATGGAATGATTCAATACATTTTCAATACAATAATCTCATAAGATTTTAATGGTTCATTATGATTTTTGGTAGCCGGGACTCCTCGACGAGCTAGCAAATACTGATTAACAAATATCACCAGATTATACGTCTTTATCCGACAACTAGCGACCCGCCCCGGCTTCGCACGGGTACAATACTGATACTAATACTACAGATAACAGAATGTCTTTAAACCTCTAACAAAACGGGTGAAATTTAGTCAAAACAAACAGAAACAAATTAATATAGGTACTTACCTACTAATACTTAATGAAATGAGTAAGTGGGTATACTTTTATCGTATGAAATACCTACACTTTTCAGAACTAACAATACAACAATCACTAAATAAATAGTTACTCAAGTATCTATCCATCATAGTTACAACGAACACAAAACAAAAAATTTACTCATAGATCTAAACTCGCACGCCTTGGCGACGACGCGACGCCCACTTCGCAACGGGCCGTGCAGCAGAAATCGTAATATTTTAATTTCGCCATAACTTCAAAACCAAACATCCAATTTTAATCATTAAAAGACCAAATATTATCTACATAAACTGTACTTAGTGATGAAATAATTTATTTTGATAAGGATTAATAGCATGAGTAAAATAAACGCGTTTAAATGTAGTCCAAAAAAAATTCAAGATTTCTAAATAAAAAAATGGTTGTTGTGCCTCACTCGACATAGATAGGTAGGTATAGTGTGTGCGGACCGTTTTTGTAGATATTTATAAGATCTACAATTAATTAGAACATTTTATGTTTCTATCTTTTATAGTTTAGGCAGCGTACGCAAAATAAGTAACTTTTCTGGTTGATTTTTTACACCTTGTGTCCGAAAAACCCAAATATCTTACGGAACCCTATTTTTTTCCAAAATAAAATTTAGCCTATGTTACTCGTGGATAATGTAGCTTTCGAATGGTGAAAGAATTTTTGAAATCGGTCCAGTACTTTTTGAGCCTATTCATTACAAACAAACAAACAAACATACAAACAAAGTTTTTCTCTTTATAATATTAGTATAGATTATGCTGCTTGAGACAAAGCAAAAGTTTTTTAACAGTCGCTTGAGACGCACTATCAGTGAAATGCATTAATGTAAGATTACAAAAGCTAAGGACTACTTAAGCCGTGAACTTTCAAAGTATACGATTGAAGCACTTAAAAGGTGCGTGTTTCGTGCCTACCTTAGTACTTTGACATTTCTACGTAGCTTTCTTTTCGATCACATGTAATTTAGTACCTACTTTTTTATTCAAAATATGTATGGTGATTTATGGCGCATTGTGCCACACCACACTGCACATGGTTCTAAATAAAATTTTAACGATGAAAATCTAAATATTATGTTTTGTGTTTACTCACTAATTTACATGAAAATAACACCTACAAATATTTATACACAATGCTGCGCAGTGCACATCCATTCATTTTGAATTGAGGTCATGGAAACTAAAATTGCATGTAATTTTGTATGTGACTTTATGAACGATGGGCGTAAATAATATAAACGGGCATTTGAGTGCGCATTGAGTCTGTAAAGTTCATAGGTTACCTTACGTATACGGTCGGCGACAGACCTTAAACTTACATTACTACAGGAATAAAGTCCAAAAATGGTAGTACTGAGTTTGGAAGCCACTTTGGACTGCCCCATCTGAGTTGAATTTTTTCCCTTGCAAAGAAGTAAACCAAATTTCGAAAAAATGGTAATCTGTTGAAGCAAGGTCCGGGGAGTGCAGTGGATGTCTTAGACATTACAATCGAAGCTCCTTTAATTTGGTAGCCGTCTGTTGTGCAGTGCGTGGTTTAGCATTGTGCTGAAGCAGCAGTGGCCTAGAGCGAATGACCAACCTCAGTTGTTTAGTGGCTAGCTTTTCCATCATGATTTGCAGTTGCTGGCAATAGACATCTGCCATAATAGTCTGGCCAAATTTAAGAAATCTGTAGTAAACGACACTGGCACTAGTCCACCAAACGCTCACAAGTAACTTTTTTTGAGTCAATTTTTGCTTGGGGCAGGCTTTGGCTGGTTCGCCAGGGTTCAGCCATTGCAATGAGCGTTTCCCGTTATCGTACAAGATCAACTTTTCATCATAGGTAATGATATGATTTAAAATCCCTTCACTATTGTGCCAGTTGAGTAATGTAACGCAGCAGCATTTGCTTCAAGTGGATTAAACAGTTTTATCACTAACACTGCAGCCTGCAGCTAACTCACATGTGGTTTGCGACGGATTCACTTCCACAATAGCCTTCAATTCGTCATTATCAACTTTGGTCTCCAGCTGTCCATGGGGCTTGTTCTGCAGGTCGAAATTTCCAGAACGAAAACATTGGAACTAAAAACGAACTATGTTTTCTTTTGCGACAACGCTGCCATACACGTCATTAATCCTTTGAGCCGTTTCTGCAGCACTGGTGCCACGGTGGAACTCATACTCAAAAACAATATGATATTTCAAGTTTTTCATTTTGTAAACAAAGTAACACAAAGAAAAAACCAAAATAGGAAAAAACAAAATAATTACGGTTTTCGAAATACGTATGAGTAAATAAGGTATAAATTTTAAATTGGAATTCCTTACCAAAGAAGATATATTTGAGATCAAAGTGGCCAGTAACGCCAATTTTATATATACATTATACATATTACATATATTGTGCTGCTGTTTAAATGATTTTTGAGCTCCGTAGCCTAGTGGGTAGACCGTTTGGTTCGCACTCGAGAGATTGCAGGTTCGAATCCCAGGTTGAGGTGTGTACCAATGAGACTTTTTCAAATCTCAAGTAAATTATACGGATGCTCTAATGGTGAAGGAAAATATCGTGAGGAAACCCGCACATAGTTGCCCCAGACGTATTGACCAGTTTATTCCTCTGGACTAGGCTGACTATGTTGTGAGAATGCCGTATGTGCTTGGGTAACCATACAACATTTAAAAACCAACTGTCCCAGGCACAACAGTATTTCAAGAGTGGTTACTTCGCTCGGAGATTTTTTATTTTTTTTATGAAATATGGGGGCAAACGAGCAAACGGGTCACCTGATGGAAAGCAACTTCCGTCGCCCATGGACACTCGCAGCATCAGAAGAGCTGCAAGTGCGTTGCCGGCCTTTTAAGAGGGAATAGGGTAATAGGGGAGGGTAGGGAAGGGAAAAGGGTAGGGGATTGGGCCTCCGGTAAACTCACTCACTCGGCGAAACACAGCGCAAACGCTGTTTCACGCCGGTTTTCTGTGAGCCCGTGGTATTTCTCCGGTCGAGCCGGCCCATTCGTGCCGAAACATGGCTCTACCACGTATGAATACTGTATAAATCATCAATTAACGGATGCAAAGGCCTAAGTTTAAATAATTAATTTTTATTTAATAAAATAACTACTATTCTTATAAATTGTAACTTTAAGTATTGAAATATAATACTAATAAAGAACAATAACAGTATAATACTAATAAGTATTAAATATATAGTTTTGTAAAGATTATCTCATGAAATGTCATTTAAATATTCTGATATGAGTATAAGACTGATACTTAATAATAAATTGAGTGGTGAAATTGACATAGTATAGGTACTGCCGTCCTCAAACTAAAAGGCGGTTAAATGACAAAAAAGTTTTTGAGGTAGAGCTAAAAAACCCGGGATTATTTTGAAATATTTGCTAGTGATTTCTTTTAAACAATTGTTAATGTTGTCGTGAATGACTTATGACAACATTAACACTTTTTTATAGAAAATCACTAGCAAAGACTTCAAAATAATCCCACGTTTTTAGCTCTACCTCAAAAACTCTTTTTGTCATTTAAATTTTAACCGCCTTTTAGTTTTTAGGATGGCAGGGTAGGTATAGGTCTTATGAGAAAGGTCAAAATATTAAATGATATTAATTCAGTAAGTATCAGCTCATAATAATATATCAATAAATAAAAAGCCAAGCACTATCGAGATGCCATGTGCTGAGATAAACATTAATCCATAACATTTCTATTAAATGGATTCAGTAAGCATGTTTCCATACATGGAAACCTACAGGGTTACCAGGTCGCGAAACCTAATAGCCGGACAGACCAGCCAGTTTAACCGGACATTTAGGTAAAAAGGCCAGACTCCCTCTTGAGTATTTTGTCTCAGTACATTAGTATCCAACATTTATTAAATATGAAAATACAACGAATTTATTTATTAAGATACGACAGTAAAATAGTTTCTAAAAACAAGCCTTTTCGATTATCGCCAAAAAAAATGATAATATATAAATAAATCAAATGCCTGTTCATTGGCATTGTTTGGGAAATGTAAAAAGCCTGATAAAATCCAGACAAGCCGGACACTGATTATTTTGGCCGAACACGCAAACAAAAAGCCTAACTACGTCCGGCTTTATCCGGACGCCTGGCAACCCTATTTCCATGCAATAAGTTGGTGATAGTCGTCTTTTGGGAATTAATCTAAATAATAAATTATATTATTATAAGTACTCACCTGTCATACACCTATTTATGTAGTGATGTTCTTACTTTTCCATAATCTATTGGACACACTCCAGTTTAAAGAGAAGTAGGTTATAAATATGAGTTTTAATAATAATATAAATTTGTCTTAAAATTTATCAGGTTTCAGACACCCACGTCTTTATTGTGCGTTAAGTAATAAATGTCTGTTAGAAATCTAAGAAAAAGAATAGACACAAAAATGATTTTAAAAGTTTAGATTCTTACAACAATTTTGAGCGAATTTATAGTCTGAAAATCTAGATTATATTGTAAAAGGATAGGAATTTTGGATTTTCACAAGAATCGATGACATTTTTAGTGACAATTTGATTTGACTTACAGCAAACTTACAGTTTCAGTCACGTCAAGCGTCAATGTCACGTCTGCTGTCATCTAGCTGTCAAGCTCTGTCATTGTCACCAAATTCGTTTTTTAAAAGCCCCGTTCCAGTAGAACGTTGAAAACGAAATTTTCATTATTTTCATTCGCATTCTGTTTCTTTAGCACCACATTATGGAGGGTAGAGCTAAGGAGAACTCATCAGGGAGAAAAGTTGAAAAAGTGTCCAGCTGAATGCTATAAACATCTATAAATAAATAACAGTTTAAAAATCTTCCACAATGGCGCTGATGCACAAGAAGGGTATGGTATGAAGTTAGAAATAAGAGATGGAGTGAAGTGAGTTGAGTTTAGTTATTTAAAATTGTTTACGACTTTAGTAGACTAAAAGTAGTTAATTCAGTAAATCATGAATATTCTACTTACGCGCGTAGTCGAATATATTTTTATAAACATAATTTAGTTATTATAGCTGTTTAAATTTTGCCGCTTTACAGCCCGTTAAGTCTTCAGCGCCCCCTATTGAACGCTTTTTACGGACACTTTTCATGTATGGAGATGGTAGGTACTCCTTAACTCTACCCTCCATACACCACATGGCCGTAAAGTATTTTTTTAGCCCCTCGATCAATATAAGTAGTAGGATGTGCCGTACCCTTGCCTGCTGTACCGAACAATTGGCTAGTTTCATATATCAAAATCAAACGATATAAATTTGTTATTTATATAATTTCTATTATAAGAAATACGAATACAACACTATTTTGTTATATAAATATGCGATAAATCATTAATTTCCAAAATAAAATTGTACTTTTAATATCTGTATGTCACGTGACCGAAAACGCCTGCCGCCATATTGTGGTTGTAAGTGACGTCATAAGAACATAATCAAATCGAATAAAGAACAGCGAATTTTAAATCTAAAGTTCATGCACTACTCACTCACATATAACATTAATTTGTTTGTTCTTATGACGTCACGATAATGGTGGCTGTCGTTTTGGTGTAAACATTTATCGTATAATTTTAATTATTTTTTCTATGCATAAAGAGATATTATTTCCAGAAAATAAAAATAATAGTTGACTATCGAATCGATACGAACATTTTAAAACATATTTGAAAAAAATGGAGAATAGCCTATTAAGCTGAACGCACACCTACCGCAGGAGCTGCACGCACCGAAGTCATCGAATTTTATAAATCTTTGTATGGAATCGTATGCAACGCAGCGCACCTATCCGCGTCGCAGGAATAGCATTTTAGTAAAATGCTGTAAGTATACTGATTCCACCAGCGCCTGCGGATGACGTCATCCGCGCTTTCCATGTGTGTGGCGCGTGCGGCCTCCGTGCGGCGCGGACGATGCTGATGACTTCATCCGCATTCTGACAGTGTTGCAGTGTATACAGAAATTTATTAGTTCATGTGACTTCTTTTTTGTGATAAGCTTTAAGTTTTATTTAATTTATTTGCTACGGCAGCCATAGGTATTTCATCGTCATCTCCTTAAAAATACGGTAGGTAATTTTCATAAACCGAAAATATTTAAATATTTAAATGTACTACTACTAACACATTTTAAAGACGTTTAGGCCGAGACTATACGGCACCGGAATCCGGAAGGCCGTGAAAAATTCTGAGCATTGAAATAGATCTCTGCTTTAATACAATAGAGTTGAAAATCAAACATCCGAGTGTCGAGTCTAATGTCAATGTCATATATGACAGCTCGACACTCGAAACTTCCATTTTCAACTGTATTTTACTTTATACTGTAAAAGATCGCCCATCACAACAATCGAGTCGTAGTTATGGTATTTTTTTTTTAATAACATGAAATCCATAAAATTAGCTTAAAATATTTTTATTAAGTATATGATGTAACTAAAACTTTACGGTTTTTGCAATTTTTCCTTTATCTGTGCTATTAGACGTTGCTTCGTACCAAATTCTGAGTTCACGGGAAGTTGGTACTAGGTACCCTGTAGGTTTTGATTCCCTTGCGAGTGTCGAAAATTTTCGGAAAGTGGCATAAAGGCTGTATCTTAAAAATATGCAGCCGAACGTATAACGCCCCCTTTTTTGGAAATCGGTTGTTAAAGGCAAAATTACATATTTGTCAACCATTTTCGAGTAATCGGCCTTCAAAGTGGTTTGTAAGTTGGTGGTCGGTGGAACTATTGGAGATAAAAACTTGTAAGTTTCTATGCAGATGGCCATGCTAAAAACTCATTAGGAAAATTATTTTGAACAAAATCGGACAGAAACTTTTCAAGTAATTTGAAAAACCTATTACGCGTTGTTAGTTACGGAACCCTCCTTGACATGTCCTGACATGCTCTTGGTTAGGTTATTTTGTGATAAGCTTTATGTTTTATTTAGTTTATTTGCTACGGCAGCCATAGGTAGAGTCGTACAAGGATCTTTTGGCACTTGAATGGGGGCGTGAGTGTCGCAAATAAGAACAATATTTATTACTAAAAGTGACATTTTACAAGACAGCGATGTTATACTGATTTTATCCACGTGCCAAAAGGTAAGTGTCGCAACTACAAAACAATACATATTACTAAAAGTGACATTTTACAAGACGGCGATGTTAGTTCTGATTTTGTCCACGTGCCAAAAGATCCTTGTCAGACTGTAGATAGTTTTTTCATGGCGCGGGGCCAACAGAAAATGCGATGACTTCGGCGCGTGCGGCTCCTGCGGTGCGTATAGGTGCGAGTTCACCTTTAATGTTTTAATTTACACATAGAGAGCCCCGGTGAGTGACCACGCTCAGTCGGCTTTGCGCACAATATTGATACCTTTTTTCTATGTTTGCGCCGCCTAACGAGTAACACGTTGCGACGCGTCTATAGAAGCTCGGTAATTAAAAGAGTAATTATCATTAAGATGCCGTATTTTTTTATTATCCACTAGCGACCCGCCCCGGCTTCGCACGGGTACAATACTGATACTAATACTACAGAATGTCTTTAAACCTCTAACAAAACAGGCGAAATTTTGCCAAAACAAACAGAAACAATTTAATATAGGTACCTACTAAAACTCAATGAATAAGTAGGTGGGTATACTTTTATCGTTTATTATTATATTATTATTATCGTATATACTCTTCAGGACTAACAATACAACAAACACTAAATAAATAGGTATTCAAGTATTTATCCATCATAGTTACAACGAACACAAAACAAAAACTTTACTCATAGAAGTTATAGATCTAGACTCCCTCCGCACGCGCACCCCAGCCTTGGTGACGCGGACGCCCACTTCGCAACGGGCCGTGCAGCAAAAATCGTAATATTTTAATTTCGCCATAACTTCAAAACGAAACGTCCAATTTTAATCATTCAAAGACCAAATAGTATCTACATAAACTGTACTTAGTGATGAAATAATTTATTTTGATAAGGGTTAATAGCATGAGTAAAATAAACACGTTTAAATGTAGTCCAAAAAAAATTCAAGATTTTAAATAAAAAAATGGTTGTTGTGCCTCACTCGACATAGATTACGACGTAGTGAGTCGCGGACTTTTTTGTAGATACTTATAAGATCTACAATTAATTAGAACATTTTATGGTTCTATCTTTTATAGTTTAGGCAGCGTACGCAAAATAAGTAACTTTTCTGGTTGATTTTTTACACCTTGTGTCCGAAAAAGCCAAATATCTTACGGAACCCTATTTTTTTCCAAAATAAAATTTAGCCTATGTTACTCGTGGATAATGTAGCTTTCGAATGGTGAAAGAATTTTTGAAATCGGTCCAGTACTTTTTGAGCCTATTCATTACAAACAAACAAACAAACAAACAAACAAACATACAAACAAAGTTTTCCTCTTTATAATATTAGTGTAGATTAGTTATGCTTCGATGTGCACAAGTGTGGGCAAGTGATACAACTTCAAAAAGCGTGCTATTTTGTGTTTCCCCCAAAACCCCCTAGGAACTTTCAGTAAAGCTTCTACCACTTTACTGAATCGACTGACTTGACTCATTGACTGTACTGACTATTTATTTGGACTTTGGCTTGACTTAGGACTTGACGATTTAGAAATACGGAGATGAAAATTTGAACGAATATTTGCAAATGGCCGACGCCAAATAAATAGGAGTTGCCAACGCCATATATATATTTATAAAAAAAAATATGACAGTGACAACTGACATGTTTATTTCGAGATGTAATGAAAATTCCAGATTTTGTTTAATTGTCGATAATCTTTCAATAATTGGATGAAATTAAGCCACAATTTACAAAATTATTTAGTAGGTAATCTTTTTATTATAATCTTCTAGTCCAGTTCAATAAGAGACACCAATTATTACAACATGGATACGGTTGTGAAGAGCATGTTAGAGGATGATGTAGAGGAGACCAAGGTAAATATTTTTCCGGGAAATCATCGCTTTAATTTATAATAATACATAAAATTGTTATTACTCGTTTAAATAAAGACAGGAAGAAAGACAGAAGGCTATCAATTTAAGTCATATAATGAGTTTTATTTTACAAACGAAGTTTGTAGGTACATATTTTATAAATATTAGGAATCTCCTTTAAGGTATCCTAAAGAATAATTAATACATTTAAAAATGTGCTTTAGACCGTTATAAGTAAATGTTAACCAAACATTAAAAACAACAATTACTATTTACTAATGTGATTGCAAAACATTTTTATCTTGCAGGGTTTAGTGATATTTGGACGAGATGTTTCGAAAATTCCGTGTTTTAGAGAAAGCTTCATGTATGGAATATCTTCTGGTATTGGAGTGGGATTTGCAGCCTTTTTAAAAACATCAAAACCGATGTTATCACAACACATTGGTGTAGGATCCTTTGCTATGGTAACACTCATGTATTGGACTTACTGTAGAATGCAGTGGTCTCAACAGAGATTTAATGCTCAATTATTGCAAGATGCTTTGAAAGATAAAATGAGATACGAAGGAACTGCAGTTGAACAGGAATTAGAGCAAAAAGGTGTCTTAAAATCAGCTTAAATCCTTATATCTCGACTTGAGAGGCATAAGGTCGAATGTCGAGATCAGTATCCCAAGCAAAAACATTTTGCGGTATCGTTACGTGTACGTAAGTGAGAAATATTGTATGAAAACCATGAAAGCACCACTAGTGGATGTAAAAGTAACAAAATTTTCATACAAAATTCTTAAAAATTCTCGTTTACGTTCACATTCTTGCTTGGGGTACATCTCGACATTCGACCTTATGCGTCTCAGGTCGAGATATAACTTCGACTTTCTGTAGATGACTTATAATTAGAAATTATATTTATTATATTATTGTACATAATAGTTTCTACATATTGGTGTAATTAAATTACAAAGCATTATTCAACTTTTATTTCATTCTTACAAGTATTCTATACTAGCAACCTCTAGGGTTGCCATATCTTACATATGACTCCCCGGACAAGATGCGTGAAAACCCCGGATTTTGGAGTACGAAACCCGGACATAGAACAATTTTTACCCAACTACGGCAATGTCAAAAAGTAAGGAAGATTTATAATTGCTGCAAACCAAAAAAAAAAAAAAACTTAGGCCTTCCTAATTCTGCCTACAAAAACCCGGATAGCAAATAAAATCCGGCCCGGACGCTCCCCGGACGCCCTTTAAACTAGGACAAATCTGGGGAAACCCGGACGGATGGTAACCCTACCTCTATCCAATGTAGTCATATTTTAATCATTTCACGTATTGAACATTTTTATTAGTAATTATCTCTTTTACCTGGGCTTACATAAATACTTCCTTGGGCAGGACATTATTTTGGGCAGATAGTTGGTAGAATACTCAAAGTTAAAATTATTGTTATGAAAATAAATTAACAAGTAGTTAAAATATCAAAAATATGTTCCTCCGTTCTTACCTAGGCGGATCTGTTATTGCATAGAGTTAGTTACTACTTTTTAACAGCAGAGCAGACAATATTGAATATTTATTATTTAGTTTTATTAACCGTAATGTAGTAACCAAAATATAAAATACTAGCCGATGCTTGTGGCTCCGCCCGCGTAAGTACAGTAACCCACCAGAACCGTATGTCTCGCGATAAAAACTAAAAAGTAGCCTGTGTCCTTCCCCATGGTCCACTTTATATCTGTGCCAAATTTCATGATGATCGGTTTTATAGTAGTTTTTACGTGAAAGTGTAAATAAAGTATCCCACGGGAACCGTACATTTCCCTCGCTATAAAAAGTAGCCTATGTCCTTTCTCAGGCTCTAGACCCGCTATCCCCAACCCGCGGCCCGCGGGCCTTTATCTGC
The DNA here is from genome assembly GCA_905404095.1 of Glaucopsyche alexis. Taxonomy (NCBI): domain Eukaryota; kingdom Metazoa; phylum Arthropoda; class Insecta; order Lepidoptera; family Lycaenidae; genus Glaucopsyche; species Glaucopsyche alexis. Next base: position 10,867,978 of record FR990047.1, read on the forward strand.
GGCCCGCGTGAAATCTGTAACTTAAAAATCTGTCAAGTACGAGTGGACTTGCGCATGAATGGTTCCGTACCATTTTAGGAAGAAAATAGACAAAAATTGAATTTTTTATGAAAACCCCTTTTATATTATTTTTAATTTTGAATTATATATTGGAGTAGAAATCAATTTAGTATCTTGTGAATATTTAAAGTATTTCTATTATTTACATCTACCAAGGAAAGGACAAAAATCGCGTTTTGTGCTCATAAAAAGGGCTTCTCCTTATATTATTTGTTTTGTTTTGTTTTTTGGATATGATATTATGTTGTTAAAGCGGCATCAGAATTAAGTGACTTATGAAAATATCAGCTTTTTAGCTAAAGTGGTTTTTGAAATACAGCCTGGTGGCGCGGGCAGATAGACAGCGAAGTCTTAGTAATGCGGCCCTATTTTTGCCCTTTGGGTACGTTAAACTTCATAGATATGATGAGAGAACGTCCGTCGTGCCCAATTACAAACAGACGATCGAATTTGGTTCGGAGCGCACCTAGGTCGTGGTTCGGCCCGAGCCCCGAATCAATTTCGATCGTCTGTTTGCTTATATTGTATTTGTGTCGTAATCTCATCTTAAATGTTTAGTTTCACTCTTTTAACTACTTTGAGTTTTTCTATTATTAAATCGTTAAATTTAAACAACGTATTTTTTTGCCCCTAAAAAATTTTGGTTGCGGCCCGCGACATCAGGAGTACAACGGGTTTGTGGCCCGCGTAAAAAAAAGGTTGGGGACCACTGCTCTAGACTATCTGTGTACCAAATTTCATTTAAATCGGTCCAGTAGTTTTGTCGTGAAATACGGACAAACAGACACACACACACACTTTCCCATTTATAATATTAGCATGGAATAAATGCTATAATATTGTATTAAAAAAAGCATCGCATTTCAATGTCATGATATATTGACAGAGTCATCAATACAGCCTATCGAGTCTGTTTATTTTAGTTAGCCGAAAGGCTATGTATAGTGTAGACTGATATCTGTATTTGCTATTAATACATATATAAGTCTACAGAGAGATGCTCTCTCATAATACTTATTTCATGGTACGTTATTGTGTTAAACATATCTCTCAACTGTGCCTATAGTACCTATGTACCAATAAAGAAGAATACCTATCCGTCCAAGGGCACCGAAAATTATCATCTAGGGCTCATTCGATTCGGAATTACCTCTAGAAACTTTTTGAAAAATTCAAGAGGGGCTCGAAATAATTGCAAAAACTATAAACAATTTAGTAAAAAAAAAGGGGGTATGGTTTTAAGCAATTTATTATTTTACCTCCTGTAGGTACTAATATGATCGAAACATATTTGACGAAGCATTATTTGAATTGAACAAAGTAGGTAGTGCAATTACTTTCGGGTAAATCGATCAAGGATTTTGGGCTGCCGATGCCAGCTAACACATACCTACTAATTCAGATTTAACGAATAGTGCCGAATACACAAGAGAAACATCTTACAATCAATCGAGACTTAGAAAATATAGCTCAAGATGAGCCACGATTGAACATCGATCAGAAAAAAGTATTCACTCCATTACCACAGTGTAATAAAGAGATACAGTGGTCCAACGCGTTTGAAGTCGCGCGAAATGCCGCTTTTGTGTAGGTATTAGTCATTGCTGCAGGGTTGTCACAATAATGTGTTTTATTATAATCTGTTCTACATTTTGTGTATTCGTAGTATGTGTATGTAGAGTACTAGGAATAAAACAAAAATATATATATTTATATATTATAGAAGTATTAATGAAGAGTTTTATTATAAAAAATACAAATGCGTATACAAAAGCTCAGGGTTCGCATGATATATATCAGTTGATATATATCGGATATATATCATGATATATTATATCAATTGATATTTGTGCTTGATATAATATATCAAAATTGATATTTATGTTTAAAAATGTAAAATAATGAAATCTTACATCAAGTCATAGTCTAAATACATAGGTCTTATTTTCCGAGAGTTTCACAAGCCTAGGTCATCAAAAACTTGCTATTTGACACGACATTGACTAATCATTAGGCTTATGATACCCACGTGACCCCCTGTTTTTCGGAAGAAAATTCCTTGTTTGTTATTATACTATTGTTATATCATTTATACCATGTGTCAAATTAATTCGACTGATAAAATTAATACACTTTTTTTTTTCTTCTGGTTATAAACAAAAGTCATTTTATGGATTTAAGACTTAAATTGATACTCAAAAGTATCTATCGTTGATTTTTAATTTATTTGAAAACTTTGAATATCAATAATAAATAAATGAGTTTAATTTTACTTCCCTATCTTCAAATTATCGGAGATACAAATTATTTCGATTCAACTATTACGAAAAAACATAGGCAGAGTATGAAATTTGTATGTAATTTTGAAAATATCAAAAATATCAAAAAATGAAAAATATCGGATATATATAATATCAAAGATATCTGATATTTTGATATTTATTATAAATATCGGATATTTACGAACCCTGCAAAAGCTACAAATGCGAAACTGAAAGGTATTTTTGACATTTGGATTTACTAGTTTTTAGATTGCGATTGTTGAATTTGACGATGTAGTTAGTAAATTCTCATACGTAGATACAATTTTATTAAAAATTCTGACGGGAAACAGGCGCATGGTTTTGTATTAAAATTAATCTTCTATAGCTGTTCATATAATTGACCATTGTAAATAAGTACCTACATACAACTCAAACGAAACACTGTCGCAAACCACTTACAACAATCAAATTCGTCAACCCCGGCTGACGTGTCCCAAGCGAGTGTATGGCAGCTTGGGCTCGCTACCGCCCCTCTCTCACCCCGCACGCCCCGCACGATTGCTCTGTCTAGACGTGTCCGTTGGACGACTGTAGGTAAGTTCTATAGGCTGTGCCATTACTATCATCAATTGATAACAATAAAGGGAAAATATTTTCCTTGATGCCCCAGGAGGTATACCTACTTACCGGGAAAACATTTTTAATCAATTTGCTTCCAACAAAAGTGAGATCTACCGGAATAAATAGGTAGTTTAAAAAAACTAAAAAAAAAACACGCTTTTAAAGAATATCGAACTAAAAAGTTGATAATAATTTAAAAAATAAACTTAAAACAGTAGCACGTAATACAACAAACATAAAATTAACAATAAAACTAGAGGCAAATAAAAAAACTAAAAATTAGTACTAACAAAAAGAAGACTTACCTACAAATAATCTATATCTAAAAAAAACTATAAATAGAAAATCTTCCCCAGGTCGTCCCCATCTGGCAGAGTACCTAGCAAACTGATAGCATTGCCTCGTTGGATAGCAATGGCTATCCGTTGTGCCAGGTAGTTCCCGGCTCTAGGGTCTCGGGTGGCTTCAGTAAGCTTTTTAGAGATTTCTTTAAAAAGCTTATGTGCGCCCGGACCCCATGCGCCTAGGGTTTCCACCCCAAACGGTTCAAATATGAGGTCTCCGCTAAGGTTCTCATACTTGCGCCGTTTGAGGTTCTCCGCTTGGTTTGCAGCCGCGCCCGCACAGCTCGAGGTGCCCTGGATATGGGACGGAGCAAGAGTATCGACACAAGTAGCGTCCCATACAAGAGCCCGTCCCACACTCCAAGGAACCAGGGTCATTCCATCAGGTCTCTTGCCATCGTCGCGCGCTAGACCGGAGGGCTCCAATATAGCTGGTACACCGGCGGTGACAAGAGCCCGACGAATGAGGTCATTCAGACTGTGATGCCGGGAAATGCGTCCAGCGCTTCGTGAGCAGCACAGCCCGTGATAACCGTGGCTGTCTACGTTCGCGCCGCAAACACACTGATGAGGGACGACATGGGGGGCACCAAGACGCAGGGCAGTGGCTAGCCGAAATGTATTGCGGCCCAGCAGTGTTCCAGTATTGGCTGATGGTAGTGCCTGCCGCCAAACGCCCGACTCCCACTTCTCCACAGCCAAAAGATGAGCCCGCTCTGCAGGACTGGAAGACGTGTTAAAAAGTCTATTCCGTACCAGTCTGCAGATGGGCTCGTCCCAAAGCCTTTGGGAAAATGTGTTCTCGGGCACATTGCTGCCGGCACTAGCAATGTCCCAGGCATTCTTGGCCTCGCCCGGAAAAGGGATAGCTAACGGACAGGATGAGCGCTCTAATATTTTTAAAATTACTGCATGGTTTGCGTGAACCGAGGACAAGAACGCTGGTAAGGCTACGTCAGACGTTTGTCGAATGCCCAGGCCACCGAATCGTACTGGAAGCGTTGCTTGAGTCCATGAGCGGTGGTCAAAATTTATATTAAGAATGGAAGAAAGCGTATGTTTTATGGTGTCGTCTAAATGTTTGAGGAGTTGGGGGAACTTCCAAAGTTGGCAACACCGCAAGACATACGTAAATTTTGGAACAAATAAGCAATATCGAATTAAGGTAAAAGCCATGTGACAGTTAATTTGGAGAAGGCGGTCTAAAGTTTCACTAAAATTTTGTAATTTATTGTTTATAAATTCCGGAAGGGAATCGTCTAGAATAGGGGAACCTAAGAGAAGAAGTGAACCTTTCTCGATAACTGATAATTGTGGAGCTACTTCTTTGAAACTGGATATAACGGCTTCTCTGTCCTCACAATTATCAGGGACAAAAAGTTCACATTTCCCAAAGTTCAATTCTAGGCCGATATTTTGAAAATCATGGATTAGTGTACGGAAGTCAGAGAGTACCGTAGATGCATCGCTTCCAAGGGTCCCATCACCCAAATACCAAACGTTGAATTTTGAATTTAGAAGTTCGATGGCCGGGTGTATAGCAAGACTGAAAATTGCTGGACCTAAAGGGTCGCCTTGTTGGCAGCCAACTTCTGACGAGACGAGATGATTTTTGTAGATAAGCTTGGTGGGCTCCTTATAGCATTGAAGCATAAAAGGCAAAATGGCAGGCGCTTTGGCTTTTACTTGGGCCAACATGGCAACCCTATTAACTGAGTTGAATGCGTTTTTAACGTCCACCTTTAAAAATACACTGTCATTTTGGTTTTTAATAAATGTGCGAAAAGAGTGAACGGCTGCCTCACAACCACCTTTGCAGGCAAAACCAAGCTGCTTCGGTTGGAAGTAGGAAGCTAGTGAATTGATGGACCTGCAGGCTATTTTGGCAGTGAGGCGCCGGTATGTCGAGCCGACAGCGATCGGCCGGATACCTCCATCTCTCTTCCTCAAGGCACAGAGGTTTGCTCCATACAAAATGTCAACGACATCTGATGCAACTCCCCCACGAAGCATCAGGTTGCACAAATTCGTGACTTCCCAGCGGCGTGCCCAGGTTTATGACACTGGGTATGCGGCGGAGTAGTCGGTCACAAAAACTTTTTTTTATAGATATTTAGCATAGCCACAGCCAAGCGACGGATCTCTAAGTCGCCTAAAACCATGCCAACAGAACTAACAGAACTTCATAACTTTTAACATGAAACTCTCGAGTTACATTCCCTTTTTGCTGATTTAATTGTTGTAACTCGGGTACACACCTACCTTTAGACACCATTTGAATCTTTTCACTGAATGACAATTGTGAGAACTTATTATTTTTAATTTTTAATAAACACACATTTTCAACACAACATTTTCAAATAACATTTTAAAAAAATCAAATCAATTAAAAAGCAAATCACTACAATTTTTATAGAACTTCAGTAATAAACTGTTAAATGTACACACTTTCAAATGTTAAAATGAAAAATCTTTTAAGAAAACTATAAATATTAAATATAATAGCATACGAAAAATAACAATGCGTTTTCACATGAAAAAATGGCTTCATTGAAACACATTTCTGATATTTATAATTTAAACAAATAAAACCTTACTAAAACAAAATTGCATCATGTGCATACATGAGTAAAGATTTTACGTTAATTATAATTAGTCGCATTATAGGCCACCGTGCCACGAATATACCCGATTACTTCCGAGACCCGACAACTGCCGAACTTCGCCGAAGTCGATAGCATGCCGCTGGAGGCGGACGAGTCGCGCCTTGGGATATTCATAGGTGTGTGCGTTTGCGAACTGTGTACGGACACTAAAATTACTACACACATGCGAACAAATCTCCTGCGAGACGACAAGGTATGACTCATGAGTCGCATCACCAATATACGCCTGGCAAACATAATGTTCATGCAAATAGGTGCTATTATAAAATATTAGGCGTTTTTAAGTTATTATATTTTATGTATTCATTTATTTACTATTAATTAAAGTCATCTAAAACGTACGAACGTTTTATTAAAATATCTGTGAATGGTAAGTAAAGCACTGCATTTCTGCCTTTAAGGAGCGCACGCCCCTGTGACTTCCTGCAGGAGCTTCTCTCCGGCTTCCCCACAGCAACCGCTGGTGAGATCCTTTAGATGCTGGGGGGTGAGACCGTCGAGACCGCCCGCTGAACCCGGAAGAAAAGACATGATGGCACCGCGAACACTGTCAACCGACGTTTGGAGGGTTGGTTCGACATCATCGGTGTCTGGGAAAAGTTGAGGTGATAGTTGAGGAGGATGTTTATTCTGCAAGGCGGTGAGGGTTTCTGGGGAGTTGGGAGCGATCGTGTCGTTGGAAAAAAGTAGCCGCGCGGCGCCTTTAATGTCTCCCTCACTTATTTTATTTTCGACATTTTTTAGGATGTTGTTTTTGGTCGATGAAGTTAAAGAGAAATTTAGGTTTAAATCGAAATCGGAATTACAGTTCTGTAGCACGTATATAAAAAATACTAGTAGGTATAATTGAGGGAAAAGCGTGGGTCGCTCGATATACGAAAATTATGGCACAAAGCGCCCCACGCTTTTCCCTCAATTATACTAGTATTTTTTATATAAGTACTACTGTTCTACTGTTTTAAGTTTATTTTTAAAATTATTTTCAACTTTTCAGTTCGATATTCTTTAAAAGCGTGTTGTAAAGCTACCAGAGCCGGCAGCTAAGGAAGGCAGCAGGCACGCAAGAGTGAGTTACATACAAGCAAACAAACAAGCTTACATACAAGTGAAGTTAATATAAGCGTGTTAAAAATTGCATTAGCTGTCGCGTCATCCGGCATTGCCGCTAGCTTTTAGAAGGAGGCCGAACCGCACACTCTACATTCAAGCTTCCGCTGAAAATCGCTACCGATAACAATAACAGCGTCTGTAGTGTTTCTAAACAGAGCAAAACAGGAAAATTTATTCGTGTCTGCTCATTAATAGTCTGGGACGAAGGATTGGACAATGCGCGATTTGCGCAGCAAAAACTCAACTATGGGTGGATTTATACAGTCTTTATGTTCTCAAGAGACTTTCGTCAAACCTACCAGTTGTGACTCGAGGAACACGTGCTGACGAAATAAATGCTCCCCTAAAATATCCAACCTTTGGCCACACGTCAATAAATTAGAGCTTAAAACTAATATAAGGGTTTTGTTATCTTCACGTGAGAACAGGCTTTTTTCAGAGATGCTGCTAAAAGCTGGCAATGGAGAGTTAACACAAAGTGATAGAAGGATTAACCTAGAAAACCTTTGTGCTTTGATAGACAACATCCAAGAGTTGGTGAACAATGTCTATCCCGACATTGATAACATAAGTTGTAAGACTCTATCTTGGTTTAAAGAAAGAGCGATTCTTTCACCAACTAACTAACATTGATTCTTATATACATTGATGTATCTGTTCTGTTATCATTTTATCAATAGGTGGTATAGAGATGGTCAAGGCCTCTTTACAAAAATGATTCAACTCGTCTCTAGATATCTAGAAATAGACATCTCCAAGATCCATATAAGTGAAATGGCAACGAATAAAGTCCCAAACAGTACGTCAACTCGAGGGTTAAGAACCAGAGTAGCGTAAGGGCAAAAATTCAAAAAAAATATTTTTCTCCAATAATAAAATGGGCACATAATAAAATGGGGATTAAAAAAGCGAATGGAGAAAAAAAAATTTTTTTGAATTTTTGCCCTTACGCTACTCTGGTTCTTAACCCTAGAACTGCAGCCAGCTGGAGTTCTGACTTGTACGGTATGGCTGTGATTGACGCTTGCCGTAAAATTAATGAAAGATTGGAACCTATCAAAAGCAAAAATCCAACTAGAACATGGGAAGAGTGGATTTCTGCGGCATATTTGGAGCGTATATAATAGGTTGGGGAAAAAGTCTTTTCGCATTATACCTAGTATGTATGAACTTGTCATAAAATATCTTGGGCAATGGGCTATACCAATTGTATCTGGCTGATTTTGGTATCATTAAAAAGTTTTAATTTTACAGAAGACAATTCCAAATTCAAATTAGGTATATTTGAGATTTTCATTTGTTTTTCTTATTGTTAAAATGAGTGATTCTTATGAAGAATTTCGATACATTTTAAAATTTTATTACAAAAAAGGTAAAAATGCAACACAAGCCGCGAAAAAAATTTGTGATGTTTATGGACCTAATGCAGTATCTGTGAGAGTAGCGCAAATTTGGTTTAAGCGTTTTCAATCCGGAAATTTTGGTATCAAAGATGCACGTCGCTCTGGTCGCCCTGTTACGGACAAAACTGTTGCCATTTTTGAAAAAGTGGAGCAAGATCGGCATATTAGTAGTTACGATGTAGCTGAAGAACTGGGGATTGACCACAAAACGGTTTTGGCGCATTTGAAAAAAGCTGGGTACACAAAAAAGCTCGATATTTGGGTGCCGCATGAGCTCACTGAAAGAAACCTAATGAACCGTGTACTCATTTGTGATTCTTTATTACGACGTAATGAAACCGAACCATTTTTGAAGAAGCTGATAACTGGTGATGAAAAGTGGATCACGTACGACAAGAACGTGCGAAAAATATCGTGGTCAAAGGCCGGTCAGGCTTCACAGACTGTGGCGAAACCCGGGTTAACTCGCAACAAGGTGATGCTGTGTGTGTGGTGGGATTGGAAGGGCATTATTCATTATGAGCTGTTACCGCCAGGCAGGACCATCAATTCTGAACTGTACTGTGAACAACTGATGAGATTAAAGCAAGAAGTTGAGAGAAAGCGGCCGGAATTAATCAACAGAAGGGGTGTGGTTTTTCACCATGATAACGCTAGACCTCACACATCTTTAGCCACTCAGAAAAAATTACGGGAGTTTGGCTGGGAGGTGTTAATGCATCCGCCGTATAGTCCTGACCTTGCACCTTCAGATTTCCACCTGTTTCGGTCGCTGCAGAATTCCTTAGGCAGTTGACACTGCCTAAGGAATTCTGTGATGTCAACCTGACGGTTGACATCACAAGAGGACTGCCAAAACCACTTGTCGCAGTTTTTTCATCAGAAGCCCCAAAAATTTTATAGCAATGGGATCATGTAGGTACCTACCAACAAGATGGCAAAAAGTTATCGAACAAAATGGCACCTATATACTTTAGTCACTTGTAAATAAACTTTATAAAAAAACCTTTTGAATTTTTATATAAAACTAGATGACGCCCGCAACTCCGTTGCGCCAAAATTCGTTTATCGCGGCGGAACGTAGATTTTTCCGGGATAAAAAGTATCCTATGTCCTTTCTCGGGTCTCAAAGTATCCCTATACCAAATTTCATCAAAATCGGTTCAGCGGTTTGGGCGTGAAGAGGTAACAGACAGACAGACAGACAGACAGACAGACAGACAGACAGACACACTTTCGCATTTATAATATTAGTATGGATGCGAAGAAACTTTTTCCCCGACTTAATATTTATCAGCTACTGGATTCTACTCAATTCTGTTAATTTTCTCGAGTAGGTACTTTACTTTTGGCGTGGCATGTTCTGAGGATTTGGTAGATTGCCTTACCGGAGATCATCAAGTTCTTAGAACAGATATTGTTATTGACATTGGTAAAAGTCTTAATCCTGCTATAGACATTGGTCAAATTGAAGGAGCCTTCATTCAGGGTTATGGATTTTACACGATGGAATAAATTCTAGTAAGTACTTATCTACAGAGGGCGAAGTTTTGTCGCGTGGCCAGGCGCTTATTAAAATACCAACACTTTCTGATATAGGTAGGTACCTAAGGAAATAGAAATTTAATTTTATTAAAGGGAGCTCCGAATCCATGCGCTGTATTTTCTTCGAAGGTAACTTTCTATTTTTAACTAAGGTACCTAAACTTCTTATTTTGAGCTGTTTCGAATAATATTGTTTTACATTGTTTTTGAGTATTTGCATCTTCTGTAAATAAAGTTTTATCTTTTTATAGGCTGTAAGCGAACCACCACTATAATAGTGGTGGTTCGCTTAAAAAAACTGACGCAGAAAGGAATAATTCCTTTCTGCGTCAGTTTTCTTCGCCATCATAAAGTCTGCTCGAATTGACGCGGGAGTCAAACCTGACTTTCCTTCAATCGTCCCAGCTACGTGTGCTCGAATTAGAATGGCTTGTGAAGATTTTATAACTCAAGAGGTAAGAAATAAATCTAATCTAATTCTTCCATCGATTTTTTAATTTCCAGTTTATATCATTTAACTTAGAGTGCGGCCGTATGGTATGTTTAATTTAAATATTTAAAAAAATAAATAATTACGTTCCTACTTTATTTGTTTCCACAAAATCTGTCCTTATGGACTATTTTCTAGCTATAAAACAATAGTTTATTTTTCTTCTGGGCTTCATACGTTTCACACTACTTAGTTGTTATATTTGTAGAATGATTATATCTAGATAACAAGCTATAATTTCATTGTTTATTTATATTGCAGGTGGAGACGACTGTCAGACACGTCGACAAACCATGGAACGTTATTTTATAAAAGAGAACCAATAAAAATTCTATCATCCTAAATATAATACTTTCTTCCAACAACTACATTTAGAATATCATTTTACCTTATCAAAATTACAATAGTTCCTTGGCATACAAAATATGTACCTATTTAAATATCTATACAACTGATAATAACGAAACATTTACTTTATACCATCTTTATACTGTTGACACAGTAATATCTTTGTGGTCAACATTGACATGGCATTCAGCGATAAGCGCGACCATCTAACATGTTCAATTGGATGAATGGAGCATCCACTCTTCCAGAACCGATAATATCGTCTAAAGACAATGAGTATACCGATTACCGTTGTAGTGACTAAACTAATATATTATAGTGTAGCCGCAGTATAACACCCATTCTAGAAGTGTCGCAAGTCGCTCGCATTAATTATCTCAGTCTGTTCTAAACGTTGAATGTGTTTGTTTGTCACTGCTGTGTATTTGAAAAAAAAAACCGGAGGATTTTATAAAATATGGACGGAATAGAAAGCTTAATTCCAGAAGATAAGGAAACAAGACTTGTATTTTTTGTGAATGGAAAAAAGGTAGATGACCTTATATTTCTTCTCCTTTAAGCACTATTAATTGTAGAAATCTAATTTATATTTATTTTATACCTACACGTACTTAGGTATAACTTATTTTTGTGCAACTACAGATTAATTTTGTACCGATTATGAAAAATATTTCTGTCAACGGAGTAAGTAGGTATCTACTTACCTACAGGGTCCAATGTAAGTATGATAGAGATTGCTTACTTACTTATCTTAGAAACTAGGAATGTTTTCGAACATTGATTATTTTAAAATCCGGAAAGAAATATTTAAATTAAAAGAAATAAAAGAAATTCAGCTATTTTGTTACAAATAGGTAACCTAACCAAGAGCATGTCAGGATTCAGGACATGTCTAGGGAGGGTTCCGTAACCATAAACGCGTAATAGATTTTTTAAATTACTTCAAAAGGACCAACTTATAAACCACTTTGGAGGCCGATTTCTAGAAAATGGTTGACTTTGTAAAAATGTCATATGTATGAAAACTTGCCTTTATCTTAAAAGACCATTCAACAATAGGCTAGCTACTACAAACTATTATTGACAATAAATTTCTCTCTATACTGTGATACTAGTCAACACACACAAAACAAAACGGCCCGCACACAAGGAATATTGTCAATATGAGCATTATTGTCAATAATATGGTGTGTGTGTGTGTGGCTAGCCATAGGATAGAATAAAAAATAAAAATATTTTTTTTTATCCCCACTTCACATGACGTATGGAGGAGCCACCCCTAAAATGTAAAATTATTATTATTTTATGATGCCTAAATCGAGATCTATACGCAGTCATTAACTAAATTGAATTTCGTCCATATAAATGGATGAAAAAATTACAGTTACAGAAGCGGACGTAGTTAGAGGTGTGGACAGACAGACAGACAGGCAGACAGACAGACAGGCAGACAGACGGACTATAAGGGTTCCTTGAGTATTACGGAACCGTCAAAATGGGACTAAGAAAAGAGCGAGACGCGAGTGAGAGATCCTTGACGGCTTAAGTTGGCAATTGGCGCCAGTATAGGGTACGTTAGTAATATAATATATTCTTTGGTATAGGCGCCATGAAAACTGAAAGGGTGTCTGTCTAAATTCGAAGGGTAACGTCGTGAAGCACAGGCTTAAAGCCTAAGTAAAGTTACCTATCAAATTTTTGTAGCACATAACCATCATTTGGAAGAGGTCATCGAGCTTACACCAACAATCATTAATACAAAAAAATAATTATAAAAGTCATTAGATAAACCTGATAATGTATCTATTTCTTGTAAGTACCTACCTACTCCTTGAACTCAAGTGATTATAATTTTGTTATTACAATGTTATATCTGTTACAATAAACAAGAAACTATCAGATGTCTTTACATTGTAGGCAAGTAATAATTAATTTTTATTATTATTCATTATCACAAAACATTAAAATTAATTAATTATCTAACTACAAAAGTGGTTAATTACCAGTAAAAGGAAGGAAAAGTCTAAATTTTGTAGATTCGACACTAGCTTCGAGACGGTTATGTAGAAAGTAGAGTGCCGATAATTTTTTAAACAAAATAAAAGTATATATACTTATAGTAGAATGAAACCCCATTGGAAAAGGAAGAGAATATAACAAAAATAAAAGGAAAAATAATTTCCGGGCGATTTGAGGTCGGGAAGTGTAAGTGGGTGGGTTTTATGGGTAAAAACGGTTTATCTTGATTTCCGGCAAAACTACAAGTCTTAGGGAAAATGGCAAAGTTGTACCTAGTTAATAAAAAAATCTATAACTTTTGTATTTACACTCTTTTTCACATAACTTCAAAATTTATACGAAAAATTCAAATAACCAATTTTTATTGCCTTAGTCTTTTAGGTTTATGGACAGAGAAAAAACTTTGCGTCACAGCATACTTAATTAAAAAGTTTGTAATTAAAATTTCAGGTGATAGAACCGAGCCCAGATCCGTCATGGACACTGCTGTGGTACCTGCGCAAGCGGTTGTCGCTGACCGGCACCAAGTACGGCTGCGGGGAGGGTGGCTGCGGCGCCTGCACTGTCATGCTGTCTCAGTATAGGAAGGACGAAGATAGTGTCAAGTATCCTTTGTTGTAAAAAGTTTAAAATGTATATTTACTTAGCTCAAGTATTACCTTGTTGTTAACGCAACTGTTCCTTGAACTAAGAAATTTCCTAAAAAATTGAATGTTCCCAATTTCCCATTCGTTTTCTATCCTCTTTTCAAAATTTTTGTCTTTGTATTTAACAGAAGCAAGCAAGCAAAGAAAATCATTAATGAAAAATTTAATGTTTTTAGTACTTACTTATTTACATTGTATGTAAATTTTTCTTTAACATTTCATAATCAGGCATATTGCAGTCAACGCATGTTTAACTCCTGTATGTGTTGTGCACGGACTGGCAGTAACTACAGTTGAAGGCATTGGATCGACCGCAGAACGATTACATCCTGTGCAAGAGAGAATCGCGAAGTCACATGGATCGCAGTGTGGGTTTTGTACACCAGGAATAGTTATGTCCATGTACACACTGTTGAGAAATAAAACAAAAATAAAATACGAGGACATAGAAACTACGTTACAAGGAAACCTCTGCAGATGTACTGGTTATAGACCTATCATAGAAGGTTTCAAAACATTTATTGAACCATGGGAAACCAAATATAATCCTGTTGATCAAGTTTCAACGTGTGGCATGGGAAAAAATTGCTGTCGTAATAATAGGAACAATATTAATTCGGACGAGAAATTGTACAATACATCAGAGTTTAAACCCTATGATCCCAGCCAAGAACCAATTTTTCCACCAGAATTGAAATTATGTGATGAATACTATTCAAAATTTTTATTTTATAAAGGGGAAGAAAATGTTTGGTTGAGACCTCGCAACCTCGACGAACTTTTAAACGTGAAATATAAATTCCCACATAGTAAAATCGTAATCGGAAATTCTGAAATAGGAGTAGAAGTTAAATTCAAGAGAAAAGCATATCCTATCTTAATTTCTCCAGTAATGGTGCCCGAATTAAATATATTGCGAGTGGTAGAAAAAGGAATACAAATTGGAGGCGCAATAACACTTGCAGGATTAAATAGTTTTTTGCAAAATTTTTCTGAAAAAAATGAAGAGAAAGCTGGCATTTTTAACTCTGTTTGCGATATGCTACATTATTTTGCTGGACAACAAGTGCGAAATGTTGCATCACTTGTAGGAAATATAATTACTTCTAGTCCCATATCGGATATGAATCCAATACTATTGGCTTCTTCAGCCACTCTCTGTGTATCAAGTTCAAAAAACGGACTAAGAAAAATAACAATTGACGATACATTTTTCACTGGCTACAGGAAAGTTAATATCACAGATGAAGAAGTAGTTATATACGCCGAGATTCCATTTACCGATAAATTTCAGTTTTTCAAAGTATATAAGCAGGCTAAACGCAATGATGATGATATTTCAATAGTGACAGCAGCATTTAATGTAAAATTTACTGCTAACTATACTGTATCTGATGCGAAAATTTCTTATGGAGGTATGGGACCAATGACTATTAGTGCATACCAGTCATCAAATTTAATTAAAGGTCAGCAATGGAATGATGCTATGTTGCAAAAAGTATTTGAATCTCTAATCCAAGAATTAAAACTCAATAATTCTGCACCAGGGGGAATGGCTGCGTACAGAAAATCACTTTGTCTCAGTTTATTCTTCAGATTTTATATGTTTGTTTTAAGCAAGCTGCAATATAATGGTTACTGTATTGACAGTAAAGATGTATTAGGAGCATATCGTATACCTAGCGTTGAACCTGAAAGTTCTCAATGTTTTGAAATAAAAAATGATAGAAAGAGCAATTATGATACAGTTGGAAAGCCAATCGTGCATATGTCGGCGTTAAAACAAGCTACTGGAGAAGCAATTTACTGTGATGATATCCTACATACCCAAGGAGAATTGTTTTTATGTTTAGTTAAAAGTACAGGGAGCTATGCAAATATAACTTCAATAGATTCTAGTAAAGCTCTGTCCTTACCAGGAGTAGTTGCTTTTCTATCAGCAGATGATTTACCTGGACAAAGGAATAAAATGGGAGCTATAGAACAAGACGAAGAAATCTTTGCTAGAGATGTTGTGACAAGTCAGTCTTGCATTGTAGGTGCTATTGTGGCTACATCAGAACACATCGCCCGTAAAGCAAGAGATGCGATTGTAGTGAAATATGAAAATTTGTACCCGGTTGTTATTAGCATTGAGGACGCAATTTCTAATAAATCATACTTTCCTGGGTATCCGAAAACCCTAAGTAAAGGCAATGTCGATGATGCATTTTCGAAATCTAGTAAAACAACAGAAGGAGTTATACGAAATGGAGCGCAAGAGCATTTTTACTTAGAAACAATGTCTGCTATCGCTGTCCGAAAAGAAGATGATTTAGAAATTATATGTTCGACACAAGATCCTGCAGAAGTATCTGTAAGTATACACTTACACTACTAAACAAGTATACACTTGTTGAGTAAATGATGTGTGCACTGAAACATAAGATGAAACTTTATTAAAATAAATGTTATTTCAGATAAATGTGTCAAAAGCGCTGGGCATACCAAATAACAAAGTTGTTACTACAGTGAAAAGAATTGGAGGAGGTTTTGGAGGCAAAGAAACAAGGGCTAATGTTCTAGCTGTTCCTGTCGCTATAGCAGCTTATAAATTGAAGAAAGCAGTTAGAGGTGTATTAGATAGAGACGAAGATATGCAAATAACTGGATACAGACATCCTTGTTTAATTAAGTACAAGGCTGCCTTTAATGACGACGGCAAAATCACTGGAATTCTCTATGAAATGTACTTTAATGCAGGCAACTATATGGATATCTCGCCAGCAGTAAGAAATAACAATTTAATACACATGTATTTAGTTATTGAATTAAAATTATTATTATAATATTATGTTAATTACTAATGTATTTTTTTTATTTCAGATGGTCTCCCGAGCAATCATGCATGTGGACAATTGTTATTATGTCCCAAACGTACAAGTTAATGCGTATCTCTGCAAAACCAATACGCCATCAAATACAGCATTTAGAGGATTTGGTGCTCCACAAGCTATGTTGGCTGCAGAAGTGGTGATAAGAGATGTGGCTGCTAAGCTAAATAAATCGTATGAGGATTTGATTAAGATGAATTTATACCGAGAAGGAGATTTGACACACTTCAATCAAAAACTCGTTCATTGTTCTCTATCGCGTTGTTGGAAAGAATGTATTGAGACGTCAAATTATTGGGAACGCAAAAAGCGTGTTGAAGAGTTTAATAGGTTTGTAATTAATTTATTTAAAATACATACCTACCTATTCATGTTTACTTTTAGAGCGGAAATAATAATGTAATAAATTTTACTTTATACTTATTTATCATAAATTACTTTAACATTTACAGATTAAATAGATGGAAAAAGAAAGGAATCAGTCTTGTTCCAACTAAATATGGTATATCATTCGGAGCTGATTTCTTCATGCAAGCAGGTGCACTATTGCACATTTACAGAGATGGATCAGTGCTTTTGTCAATCGGTGGAATTGAGATGGGCCAGGGACTGTTTACTAAAATGATTCAAGTGGCATCTAAGTGCCTTGACGTGGATATTACTAAAGTTCATATAAGTGAGATGGCAACGGACAAGGTACCAAATAGTTCACCAACAGCTGCCAGTATGAGTTCCGATTTGTACGGAATGGCTGTACTGAATGCTTGTGAGAAATTAAATGAAAGACTTAAGCCAATCAAAGAGAAAAACCCAACCGCTACATGGGAGGAGTGGATTTCGGCTGCATATTTCGACCGAGTCGCTTTATCGGCTACAGGATTTTATTCGGCTCAAAAAGTGGATTACAACGCAGAAACGAATTCGGGCACTTTATACGAATATTTTACTTATGGCGTGGCATGTTCTGAGGTTATAATTGACTGCCTTACTGGAGATCATCAAGTTCTCAGAACAGATATTGTCATGGATCTAGGCGACAGTCTGAATCCAGCCATCGATATAGGTCAGATTGAGGGAGCGTTTGTTCAAGGTTATGGATTTTATACCATGGAAGAAATGCTGGTGTCGCCAAATGGGGAGATTTTATCTAAGGGGCCCGGAGCGTATAAGATACCTAGCTTGTCCGATATTCCTAAGCAATTTAATGTGTCTTTGTTAAAAGGAGCTCCAAATCCACGAGCTGTGTACTCGTCAAAGGTTAATTTTGTTTCGAAATATAATTTTATAAGTTTTCCCCTGCTAATTATTTTGATATAAATTCTATGATATTTCAGGCAGTTGGAGAGCCTCCACTTTTCCTGTCTGCGTCAGTTTTCTTCGCCATCAAGGAGGCTATAAAGAGTGCTCGCATGGACGCGGGGGTAACGCCGGAGTTCACTCTAATAGCGCCCGCTACTTGTGCTCGCATTAGAATGGCTTGCGTTGATTTTATTACACAGCAGGTAAATAATATAATTTTCACTTCTATTAAAATATTAGGTATCCATCCATCCATCCTTATAAACTTTCATATCCTACTATAATTCACTATTATAAATGTGAAAGTTTGTGAGGGAGAGGATGGATGTATGGATGTTTGTTACTTGTTAGCAACAGCTAGTATTATTATAATTCGTAATATTTTAAGAGTCCCACGAGATTCGAATTAACGAGAGTCGACTGTATGTGAAAGTTTGTCAGGATGGATGAATGGATGGATGTCTGTTACTCTTTCACGCAAAAACTACTGAACGGATTTTTAGTTTTATTATGGTTTTTTTGACTTCATGTCTTGGTTAGCTAACTCGGTTGATAGTATATCGGAAGAACCTAAGAGCTATCAAGAAGCTATTGATTCTGTAGATAGTAGCAAATGGCGTTCTGCTATGGAGGATGAATTTAAATCTCTACAATTACGTAAAACATGGACTTTGGTCGACAGACCTGAAAAGAAAATAGTTCCGTGCAAATGGGTATTTAAACACAAAAAGGATGCCTATGGCAATGTAAAGAAATACAAGGCTCGTATTTCCGTGGGACACTATATTTACGCGGGTGGAGCCGCGGGCAACAGATAGTTTATAATATTAGTAGGATGAATGTAAAATATAAAAAATATTTTTTTTATTGCTTCAGGTTGAGCCAACAATCAAGAACGAAGGAAAACCTTGGAATATCGAATTGTAGATGCCGATTTGCTGTTGAAAATCGAGACTTCTATATGTTATGGTTTAAGAAGATTTTTCCAAAATAATTACTAGACAAGTACTACGTTGATAAGGGTATTTTCCAAGTTTTTAAAAAGTATGTCAAATTGTTCCTAATACCAAAATACATAAGCAGTTTGAACCATACTTTGTGAATTTCTTTCTTTTCCTTGCAAATTAGCCTAAAAGTTTAAATTAATATTATAGGCGCGAAAACGCTTTATTGTGTTGTCATGACGTCACATTCTTGTAACATTGTAACTGTCAAGTGTCAAGTGTCAAATTACACTGAAAATGTCAAATACCTACTGTTTACGTTTGTAAATAAATGTTTTAAGCCTATTAAAAATGCCTTATAAGGTGCGCAGTGCCAAAATGCACTAATACGTATATTAAAACACCGGGGAAAATCTCTGTAACCATACCAAAGAACACTGAAATGCGGAAAAAGTGGCTATTACTCGCTGACGCATGACGTTAATGATTCTGATGCTGGCTATTTTCTATGGAAATCGGAGGCCATTAAAAAAAGAAGAAGAAGTACAAGAATATGACGTCACATTCCAATCTCGTGCGTTTTTAGTCACGTGGTCAAACGTGAAAAATTCATAATTTTATTTTTGATATTTTATAAAAATCATACATATTTTTATGTAAAAAGTTGGTTAAAGTGGTTTAAATTAATGTTTAGCGATAAAATATCAACAATCTGATGTATATTTTCGTCATAGGATAATACCCTATTATGGCAAGTTATATTTTGAGACCATGTAAAACCGGAATGTATAAATAGTTTAGGAATATATTTGTTTGCGAATAATAAAACATAAAAATGTTAAGTATTTTCGTTTGATTTGTTAGTTTTTATAGGATCCTAATCCTGTGGACATTTTCAAGGCTTTTCAAAAATAAATACAATAATAATATCTAATCAAATCAAAATCAATAATAGCGAGCAAAACAGGCGCGTCTTTTGTTTTATTTGTAAACTGTAAGCAGAGAATAAATAATAGTACCTCTGTAAGTCTAAACATTATAAATTAAAGTCCCCCGCTGCGTCTGTCTGTCTAGTCTGTATGTTTACGATAATCTCAAAAACTACTGAACGGATTTTCATGCGGATTTCATCTATCGACATAGTAGTTCATTACGTAAACAATCAATTTGTTGAGGTATTGTGAAAATTGGTTGAAATAATAGGGGATCGGACTACATCTAAAATATTTAGTTTCAATAATATATTCAGAAATATTGAGGCATTACTACTTGGTAAAAGTAAAAAAAAAAATATTATTTTATGTGTAGTTTACTAATTAAATACATTTAAAAAGTACATTTTTTTTGCGAAATTGGTAAACAAAACCTACATCATTAGTTTACTTACATCATATACAAAAATATTTATTATTGTAAGTATCAACTTAAACGCACAAATATCGGAGATATTTACAAATATATTCCTGCGGCCGTATAGTTCATACACCTTAACCTACAAGTGACGTCACGAGAGTTTTTACGAGACTTGCGAAATTTTGTATACAAACCGCTGTACCTTTGAAAATATTAACTTTTGATATACGGTTTCTTCTGAGAAGTTACTCATAGTTAAGAGTAGGTACTATTCATTTATGCAATAAATAAAAATCAGTCCGCTTGCCTATTATTGAAGGTGGCGGTAAAAATCAAACCATTTGGGAATCTTTCATCGAAAAGTGTTACCAACCAGTTGGAGATAAAAAAAAAAACCGGCCAAGTGCGAGTCGGACTCGCGCACCGAGGGTTCCGTACAAACCTTTAGGCATATAAGTAAAAGTAGTAAGTTTAAACTTTAAAATTATTAAAAATATTTTTATTACGTCATGATGTAATTACTAGTTACATTTACGGTTTTCGCAATTTTTACTTTATCTGTACTATAAGACGCTGGTTCATACCAAATTTCAAGATTCTGAGATTTATGGAAGTATCCTGTAGGTTTTGATTCCCTTGCGAGTGTCGAAAATTTGCCGAAATTTGCGGCATAAACGGCTGTGTCTTTTGATTGCTTTGGCTTAGAAGTTTGATTTTTTCACAGATCCAACTTCCAAGGGACAGTAGACCTGAGTATTTGTTATAAATTCCAGCTCGATACCTCCACGCGTTCCTGAGAAAAAGGGTCTTGACAGACAGATAGACGGACCGACGGACGGACAACAAAGTGATCCTATAAGGGTTCCGTTTTTTCCTTTCGAGGTACGGAACTCTAAAAAGCCCAGAGTAACTCCTCTTGTATAGATCTACAAAAAGGCTGCATATGGCTTTTAAGGATAATTTACTATAGGTACCCATTCTAAGTTTAAAAAATGATAACAAATCATCACAAATGTGGTATTTTCAGAAGCTTATTTCGACGGATCACGGATACAATATTAATCCTTATTTATATTGTCCTTTACACCAAACAGTTAAGTTAAAATATCTTTAAAATGTAGATACGCTCGAAAAATTTATTCAAGCGGTCTTGCACCAACGCGCAACTGGGCGGGGACGCGGACGCATAGATCATTAAATTTGTGTAATGCGGGACCATTACTGTATAATATAATTATAGTATATTTGCTAAATAAGTTTTTTTTGTCATGAACACTCTGCCACGCGGGCGCAGCCGCGCGTAAAAGCTAGTCTCAAATAAATATATCTACTCCGCAAGCTATTGGCCATTGGTAGCAGAGGCAAAGGTGACTTGTACAGATGCTTTACTTCCTACGTTCACAACAGTGTGCCGAGTGCGAGTTTTTCAAAAGTCATCGAATAAATTTACCATCGCGTTAATCGAATAAACTTTATCCTTCACGAGTGTCAAGAATGTATTCAGTGTGCTAAGTGTGAGTTTTTCTTTTGACATTCGATCGTGAGCACGTTTGGTTGTGAACTATGAATTTGTATGTGATTTGTACAGCGCCGTCTAGTTGTGAAGGCGAGAAACAAAACATGTTAGTGCGAGTTGAAATTTTGACATTTCGAGTCTCTAACTATGGCGAATGAGACCCTTACGCTGAAGTAAAGTTATCACTTGGGTTTTTCGTAGTGAGATCGTGAAATAGGAAGAAAAATTTGCTGATTTATTAAAAAAATAATTCATAAATGTGGCAAAACTCATGACCGGACCCTCTTTTTTCGTCTGGATAATGTTGTTTGTTTGTTTGTTTGCATTGAATGGGCACCGAAACTATTGGACCGATTTTGGTGAAATTTTGCAGAGATATAGAGTAGACCACGGGGAAGGACATAGACTCGGTATCGCGGAAAAATGTACGGTTTCCACAAGATTAACGAATCGAAGGCGAATCTGTTTAAAATTGGTCCGGCTGTTTCAAAGATTAGCCGGAACAAACAGACACAATTTTCAAAAATTGATTTTGGGTGAGAAAAGTATGTTAACTTATAAAGTAAAGTAAACTGTGAGATTCCTCAACTAAGTATTTCTGTTAACTTACATATTATTATTTTGTACTTACTTCTCCATTACATTAAACAACACCATTAATTCAAATTGTGATATAATAATAATCCCAAGATTCTCAAGACCAGTGACCACACAGCATAAGCAAGTAATTAGGCTGTATAGTCGCTGCTTAAGACAGACGCGATCAAAAAAAAATATGAATGGTTTGTGTGGTTACAATCCGTATAAGTTTAAAACACCACTCCTTTGGTTATAATCACGCAAGATATGTGAACTTCTGAAAATGGTTGGCTATTCACTCGATGACACATACGCTCGCCATTCACGCCGAGTAAACGGCAAAACGAGTGGTTTGACAGAATGGAGACTCATACTAGCACATTCTTGACACTCGTGAATTATAAAGTATATTCGATTAACGCGATGGTAAATTTATTCGATCACTGTTTCGTCGAGTGAATAACCAACCATTTTCAGAAGTTCACATATTTTGCGAGATTATAACAAAAGTAGTGGTGTTTTAAACTTAAACGGATTTTTTTTCGATCGCGTCTGTCTTTAGAATCTTGAGATTATTATTGTATCACAATTTGAATGTGGTGTTGTTTATAGAGAAGTAAGTACAAAATAATAGAAATATTCAAGGGGGCCTTCCATACAACAAACATGTTTTTTTACCGTAATGTACGGAACCCTTCGTTCGAACGAACCATATTTAGGGTACTTTCATCAAAATAGCGATTCCGACTCTACCACCAAGGGTTCCGTATAAAGTATCATAAATACGTAGTTGAGGGATCTCACAGTTTACCTTATTAATTAACATACTTGTCTCACCCAAAATCAATTTTTGAAAATTTTGTCTCTGTCTATCTATCTGTCTGTTCCGGCTAAGCTTTGAAACAACCGGACCAATTTTAAACAGATTCGCCTCCGATTCGTTAATCTTGCGGAAACCGTCGAGTCTATGTCCTTCCCCGTGGTCTACTTTATATCTCTGCAAAATTTCATCAAAATCGGTCCAGTAGTTTCGGTGCCCATTCAATGCAAACAAACAAACAAACAACATTCTCACGGCGAAAAAAGAGGTCATGATTTTTGCCACATTTATGAATAAAAATTTTAATTAATTTGCAAACTTTTGTTCTTATTTCACGATCTCAATATGAAAAACCCAAGTGATAACTTTACTTCAGCGTAAGGGTATCGAAATGTCAAAAAGCAACTCGCACTAACATGTTTTGTTCCTCACGTTTACAACTAGATGGCGCTGTACAAATCACATACAAAATCCTACTAAACGCCAAACGTAATTACGATCGAATGCTAAAAGAAAAACTCACACTTAGCACACAGATGCTAAACGGTCGTACTTAACGATTACTCTTCTAGGCGCACTCATATTCCCTCGGGAATACCCCAAGGATCCTTTTGGGACCTTTATTATTCAATATTTTCATCAACAATGTGTTTTCTAGTTTTTTTTTCTCTAGGGTGCTTCTCTTTAACGATGATATGATGATCCTATGTTTAATTAAAAGTATTGTCGACGCTGTAAACATTCAAAAAGATCTAGATGGTTTCATAAACAAACTAGATATAAATAAAAAAGATTATATAGATTTAAATGTATCAAAATGCTATGTATGTTCATAAATCATTTACACTTAAACCCAATATTATAGCGTATCCATACAAGTTATCCAACACTATTTTAACAATAGTCAATATAATTGGAGATCTAGGTGTAACTTTCGACGCTAAACTTTAATTCGACACGCATATTGATAACATTATTAAAAAAACCTTTAAAGCGTTGGGTTTCATATTGAGATTATCTTCCGATTTCACGCGCATTAAAACAATAAAAATTCTTTACTGTGCTTTTGTACGCAGCCACTTAGAATATTGCTCATATCAAATTGAGAATATTCAAAATTTTTTTTAAATATATCCTGTTCAAGTCCAGGATCTACCTAATTACGTCGAAAGATGCAAAAAATCCATATTCTACCACGCGAAGAACGACGTAACATTGCCATTTATCGTTCGTTTTTTACAAGCTTTTATTTAGTTTCACCTGTCCCGTTGTCTGTAATGGAATCTTGCAAGTTAAATTTGACCCATTTTCTGATTGAGCTGAAATTTAGTACAAGTATGTAAATCGCGTGACAATGCAATATTATGATAACGTGGAGCTGATCTGATAATGAAGCTTTGATAATAAGGCTTTGTGGTGGGAATAGGGACTGCGTAATAAAACCACACAACCCAATCGAGTTTGAGATCGGTTGATTTGTTGATAAGTACTTTGACTGTAGTTCTTTTTACTCCCCAGTAATTTAAGATATACAACGGTTCAATTGATTGCTCAGAACTAGTAAGCAAGTTCGAGCTTAGAGTAGCTACCGGTTCGCTTAGGAAATAGGTAAGTACCTCCTTCACGTTCCGTTTGCTTCTACTACCTACTGTCAGAACTCGTACCTACCTACATCGTGCGAGCTACAGCGTCTCGGAGTACTGACATAAATTTATTCAACACCAGTATAAAAATTTAAGAAATACTCTAACAGACCATTTCTTTATTAGTAGGTAATTGCTAATATTGTAGGTATGTTGGGCAAATCTTTTTCCCTCACTTTTGCTCGTCCTTTTGATGTCTACCTCGATTTTAACATTTTAATATTAGTTAATCGTGAAAACTTGTAATTGGCCCTATATAATATACTTATAAGTATACCTACTCTGTTCTTAGTCTTGTATCTTCTAGCTGTAAGTTTTCCTTGAAAATAAATAACACGTATAAATTATAATTCATGTTCCAATATTTTTCCATTTGCGTTTAAGAACTCTAAAAATAAACAACGAATTGTCACAGAACAAGTAGGTAAGAACGCAGTTCGAGATAACACAAGAATATTGTACGTAACATCTTGGACCCCACTCGACAATTGCCTCGCTCAGTCTTGTTTCCACCAGCGTGGGGAGCGTGTGTCAGTTTTTTACTGTTGATAACAATATTGTTGCTAGCCTGTTGACTCTTGAGTGATGGGATTGCTAAACGCCGATGAAAGGGCCGAGGAAGCCAGCACCGAATTGGTCTTCTTTGTTAACGGAAAGAAGGTACAGTACATTAAATTAGGTTAAATAAGGAGGACTTCTTAATATAATACTAATAAAATATATTATACCTAATTGGCGGATTGTGGAGTATAGAAAACACGTTCATAACAAACATGTTTTTGTATTTTTGTACCAAGTATTCATTCTTAATAATGCTTCACTATCTTATATTATCTTCTCTTCTTATCTTTTTTATTTTTGTATAATAATCTTAACCAAGAGCATGTCAGGACATGTCTAAGGAGGGTTCCGTAACTATAAACGCGTAATATGTTTTTTCAAATTACTTCAAAAGTTACTGTCCGATTTGGTTCAAAATATTTTTTCTCAAGAGTTTTTAGCATGATCTATCAGCATGGAAACTTATAAGTTTCTATCTTTTATAGTTTAGAAATGCCAGGGGGGGGGGGGGGAAATTAAAAACCATTTTGGAGGCCAATTACTCGAAAATGGTTGACTTTGTAAGAAAGGTATATGTATGAAACCTTGCCTAAAAAGACATATTCAACGATACTCCACACGATGGGATAGAAAAAAAAAATTTTCATCCCCACTTCACATGTATGGAGAGCCTAGAACAGTGGTCCCCAACCTTTTTTTTACGCGGGCCACAAACCCATTGTACTCCTGGTGTCGCGGGTCGCAACCAAAATTTTTAGGGACAAAAAATACGGTGTTTAAATTTAACGATTTAATAATAGAAAAACACAAGCTAGTTAAAAGAGTGAAACTAAACATTTAAGATGAGATAACGACACAAACTAAAATAAAATAACAAATATGTATTATAATAATTATGTTCACTCAGTGAGATTTTTGGAATTGTGAACGCTTTTTCACAACTTTATCTAGAGCTGGCTTATCGCTGCATGCTATCCTTATTACATCGTAGGCTGTATTTCAAGAACCACTTTAGCTAGAAAGCTGATATTTTCATAAGTCTTAATTCTGATGCCGCTATAACAACATAATATCATATCTAAAAAACAAGATAAAACAAATAATATAAGGAGAACCCCTTTTTATGATAACAAAACGCGATTTTTTGTCCTTTCTTTAGCCGATGGCAATACTTTAAATATTCACAAGATAGTAAATTGATTTCTACTCCAATATATAATTTGAAAATAAAAATTAATATAAAAGGGGTTTTCATAAAAAATACAATTTTTGTCTATTTTTTTTCCTAAATTGGCTTTTCCTTGGCTGATTTTTAAGTTACAGATTTCACGCGGGCCGCAGATAAAGGCCCGGCGGGCCGCATGCGGCCCGCGGGCCGCGGGTTGGGGATAGCGGGCCTAGAATATAAAACTATTACTTATTATTTTATGATGTCAAATCTGATACCTATACACAATCTATGACTATACCAAATTTCATCCATTTATATTCCTAATTACCGGCATTATACAAACCGACAAGCGTGGACAGACAGACGGACAGACAGATAGACAGACGGACGGACTTTAGTTTTACAAGATATGTCTCCTGTAACTCCTGAAGTAACGAAGTTATGTAAGTCGTTATAAGTATTTAACTTTCAACAAAGTTCACAATCCCCCATCTATCATCTTAAAATTTTTCCAAGCCACACGTTTAGATTTTAGGAGAGAAGCTCCATTTTACCAAAAAATGCGCTTTAAAGTTAAATATCTCGCAAACGGCTACCTAATCAAAAATTCGTCTTAGAAACCTCTGAATGTTTTTTAAAAACCTATGTGATGAAACACCACACTAATTATGACTATGACCATACCTATGACGTGGACGCGAGAAAAAAATCATCACCTCTTTACGTGCAGTGGAGGAAATTATTTTTCGTGATTTCATTTTAGCACTTTGTTGGCATTGTGATTAGACATATCCATGCAGAATTTCATCTTTTTAGCACTAACCTTCTAGATGATAAGGCGAGGACGGACGGACGGACTGACATGACGAAAACTAAGGGTGCCGAGACGTGATCTACGGAACCCTAAAATAGATTGTAATTCTAAATTCTAATGTCTCGCTAAAACTAGTAAAATAATTGTGGAAGTTCAGAGAAAGTTTAAACGGCGCGGTGAGAAATATTGGAAAAATTGCGGAGCAATATTTAAAGGTGCGTCCAGTTTATCTGTTCGGTTGGACTGTTCTATTTCACAATTCTTTCTTCTTTCAAAAGTTTGTAGTGTTAGATTGGCTGGCTCCAGTGGGTGTAGGTAGTACCTAGATATAATTTTTGGTCCTGAAATCATGGGGGTATGTGAGTTGGTATGTTGGTAGATACTTACATAGGTCTAGATAGAGGTTGTTATTTATTCCAGTTCATAGTTGAGATAATTATATGTCACCGTAAAATTGTAAAAACCGTTAGATTATAATATAACTAGAGATACTATAATATGTCGACAGATTGTCAAATAAAAAATTCTCCTTACAATTTTACGCCGCCGTTTTCTGTCCTTAGTAGGAATTTAGTTGTTAGTAGTGTTTTATTAGGAAAGATCCAGACAGTACCTAATCATATGCAAAATGGCCTAGGTTAGGCACAGAAAAAAAAAAACAAAAAAGAAATGTACACCTTATCATAATTTTCAAACTCAAACTTTTTATTTCCATATAGATTATAATATAACACTTATATAATTGTCCTACATGATGCTTATTGCTTACCACTGATTCGGAAACTAGCCAGTCAAGAAGAACCGGCGTAAGAAACTCGCACGAGGCCACCTTTTAGCAAATTCATTCATTCATTCATATAATCACGCCTCTTTCCCATAGGGGTAGGCAGAGACCGCCTCTTTCCCGTAGGGGTAGGCAGAGACCACTTCTTTCCACTTGCTACGATCCTTACATACTTGTTTCGCTTCGTCCACTTTCATTCATACCATCCATTCCTCCTCTTACATTCAACGTAGCGAAGCGGCTCTCCATGGGCCACTTTTCGCCTCCGCGAGAACGAGACGTGATGGGTGGCGAACCGCATCGCCGCCATTTTGGATAATTAAATTATTTTAATGATTATCCATTGTGTTCCCACGGATTGGTGGAGAGGGTAGGAATAGGGAAAGGGAAGGATAGGTGGTGTGGAAAGGAAGATTGGTAAGTTAGAGTGGGAAATAGGAATGTAGGATATTACCGCCCAGGAGGGCACGGGATAGGACGGTAATAGCTAGGGAGCCGGGGTCGCATACCCGTATACTATACCACAACTACCGGACAGGTAAGTTGGGATGAGTATCCCTGACATTTAGCAAAAATATGAAAAAATTGTTATTTTCAAAAAAAATTTGGGTTAAACTATAACGGTTCCTTCTAGTTACTACGGAATTCTAAATTAGGTTAAGTTACAACATTTTCATTATATTCTTAGGTCTTTAAATATGAAAAAACAGAGGACGATAAATCATTACTTTTCATAGATCAATTGAAATGATAAGGTTCCTTATCGTTAGCTACGGAATTCTAAAAATGGGTTAGGTTAAGTTAGAACATTTTTTATTACATTCAAAACGTCTTTAAATATGAAAAAACAGAAGGCAACGAATCATTACGTTTCATAGATCAACTAACTGTAAGGGTTCCTTCTAGTTACTACAGAATTCTAAAAATGGGTTAGGATAGGTTAGAATATTTTTATTACATTCAAAATATGAAAAAAGAGAGGGCGATAAATCATTCATTCATCTTTTCATAGATCAATGGAAATGGTAAGGGTTCTTTATTAATTATTATTACTACGGAATTCTAAAAACGGGTCGGGTTAGGTTAGAACTTTTTTGTTGGGCTCAAAACGTCTTTAATACTGTATGGAAACCGAACTTCACGCGGACGAAGTCGCGGGAAAAAGCTAGTATTATAACATAACGAAAAATATTTTATATTTGACAATCTGTCGACATAATATTATAATCTCTCTAGCTATATGTATTACAATCTACCGGTTTTTGCAATTTTACGGTGACAGATACATATATACCGACATACGTTGTTTGTATGTTGGGTCACCTACTTAAGAATAAAATACTAGACGCGTTTAAATTTTTTACACATTTTACAACATTGCCTTTATAATATAGTTTTTTATAAATAAATTAACATAAAGTGTTGTGGAGCGTGGAAAACAAGTTTTGTAATAAAGTTGTCGTGGAGCTTATGTTTTTAATACGATAAAGTTAGGGAAAAAATATTTTTAACGATTACTTACTTATACCTTTTTTTATGTAATTGAAGTGGATTTGAAATTGTTTGTTAATATTATCTTTATTATCATTTGTCTCTTTAATTTTATCATTTAGTACGTTATCATTTTATGCGCTGTTCGTTTCATTCTAATTTCCAACACAAACAAGACGAAACAGTGCCAAATCTTTAATTCTACAAAAAGGATATAAATAAAATTATGGCTTAAAATCAATTTTACACACAAATCACAATTAAACTTAAGCCTTCAAGTCCACTGACCTATGAACCTAAAAGTTAAGTTAAATCCTAGAAGCCATAGGTAGGAATAAAATTTAATCCGGTTAGACAAAATGCTATATTATTTTCTAAATATAAACCTTGTAACTTAACGAAAACTAGGTTTATTTAGGTCAGTTATTATTTGAGACCCTGGCCTTTCAACAGTGTAATACTAAGTTCCTACTTACGTATTATCTTTAATTAGTCAAATAAATATATGGTAGGTAATTACTAGAATAATATACAGTTATGTTTGGTTTGCTTGCATGTAGCCAGAGTACGTTAGTAATATTTATTCTTTGGCCAGAGCCTAATATTTATTCTGAGCCAGAGCTAAGATGCGTTGCTGAGTCGGTACTCGGTACACGTTCGACAACTGTGTACGATTCCCGTTGTAATTAATGAGGTATGTTCATAGGTATGTAAAATCACTTGAAAATTCGTTACAGTAAAGCTTTTATATATACAAATACACTAGTTTTTGTTTTATTTAAAAATAGCTAGTAGTTTAAATTTTACAATCATTCAAATTTCGCGTAAATTTGTTGCCCCGCTAGAAGTTACTGAACAGCCGATGACGTCATTTTTTAACGCTCCGTGCCGTCCCCGCTATGGCAGTGTATAAGGTCCCGCGCAGTGTTTACTATTCTTTCTTCACGTAAACAATATCCTACAATATTTTATAGAACTCACGTTCATACCGACTTCAAAATTAAAAAGATTGAGTAGAGAAATAGTTTAAATTTTAGCCGAATTTAAAAAGGAGAATTATTTAGAGAATAAGTTTTATTGCATACTTGTGTATTTTTACTTTGGAAGTCGGTTTAATTTTTTCTTCAAAAAAATTATTATACCCTCTTTAGTGATATTTGTTAATTTATTCTTAACTAGCTATTGCCCGCGGCTCCGCCCGCGTAAATATAGTGTCTCTCGGTACACTGTATTTTTTTGGGATAAAAAGTACTACCTATGTTTTATTTCAGAGCCTAAACTATATGGTAGTAGTTTTTTCATCAAAATCCGTTCAGTAGTTTTTTCATCAAAATCCGTTCAGTAGCGTGAAGGGGTAACAAACATCCATCCATACATCCTCACAAACTTTCACATTTATAATATTAGTAGGATACATCTTAAAAACGTTTAAAATAAACAATCGAATGTATAATTGAAGACGCGCCAAGCTTCAATTAGGTATTGTAAATAAGATGATGATGATGATTACTGTAAGTTACATAGTGGCATAATATGCTTGTAGTTCTTTAAACAATGCCGAAATTTCCAAACGCATATCTTTAAAGACTCAGGAGTTCTGTTCAGTGCTTTTGGACCCAGGGTATACTACTACTTCAGAAAAAGTCAAAATCACCATATGTGTCCATATAAATTTCGAGAAGTTCCCTCGATTCCTCATGGATCCCATCATCAGGTCACCTCTTTGATGTCATACATACATACATACATACATACATACATACATACATTCATACATACATATATACATACATACATACATACATACATACATACATACATACATACATACATACATACATACATATAATCACGCCTTTTTCCTATAAAGGGGTAGGCAGAGACCACTTATTGCTACTTGCTACGATCCTTACATACTCGTTTCGCTTCGTCCACTTTCATTCTTACCATCCATTCCTCCTCTTACATGCAACGTAGCGAAGCGGCTCTCCATGGTCCACTTTTCACCTCCGCGAGAAACGAGACGTGATGGGTGGTGAACCACATCGCCGCATTGATGTCAAAAGGACAAATTTCGGATTATACCCTATACATCACTGAATTTTTTTTGAAAATCGGTCTACAGAAGGCGGAGTAATCGTTGAACATACAAAAAATATAATACATTATACAGCCGAACGTATAACCGCCCCCTTCTTTGGAAGTCGGTTAAAAATATTAATCAAATTTATAACAAATTTGCTGACTGACTGAAGTTAGTAATAGGGTTTTTACCCATTGGGTACAGAACCCAAAAATCAATCGGTAATACAAAATAGCTCTATCGATTCCAAGATAATATTATTTATTAATAATAATGTCCTCTTCAAAGTCGTTAAACCACATAATAAATATTAGTACAAGTAGTTAAACTAAGTGTAAGTACCTATGTATAAACACAGCGAAATAAAGTTTCTGAAACCAAAGGTTTTGCACCTCTGACCTGATTCTATGTTTGTCTATATTTATACAACAAGTAAATGAAAATTACAAAAGATTATATATAATACTAGCGACCCACCCCGGCTTCGCACGGGTAGATACAATACTGATACTAATACTACAGAATATCTTTAAACCTCTACCAAACGGGCGAAATTTAGTCAAAACTTGTCAAAAATGAAATAAGTAGGTGGGTATACTTTTATCGTATGAAATACCTATACTCTTCAGGACTGACAATACAACAAACACTAAATAAATAGGTATTCAAGTAACTATCCA